>CM064331.1:110473024-112973024 GCA_032595735.1 Pelochelys cantorii | reverse complement strand
GTGTCATGGCACAGTAATTGAGAGTCTGCAGTCAGCATTTCCTTTTGGAATCTTTTTTTGAGCAATTGACATGGTGTTCATATTTCTGTTCGTTCACAAATAGGCAAAGCAGATATGCTAATGAGTTCCAAGTGGGCACTCCATGCTCCAGTTCTTTTGAGTTTAATTTTTCCGTGTTATATGTTTTCGGATATAAGTCCTGAAATTGACTGCACATGTTGCGTTATTTGAACTCTTCAGAAATTCAATTGCCTGTAATATTAACATTTAACCCTCTGTTACCATTCAGATACATGAATCTCAGTGTAATTTAAACTGGTTTTATGACTGCTTTTAAAAATATATAATTTGTTTTCCAGGCAACAACAACAAAGGCTTGATTCTGATCTCGTTTTAAAGGGAAGATGCTGCAAAATCTATGAAATTTAGGAACATAAATCTCACTGAAAATCAGACTAATAAAGCTATTTAGAAAATCTCCTCTATATAGGAATAACTCCATATACATAAGTGGAGTTACTTAACATCTAGTGTAAATGAGAACAGAATCAGACTCGTAAGTAAGCAGAGGAGGCTGTGTTGGCTTCAGATAGCTGTAGCAAAGATGAATTTTCTTTGCTTTCAAGGGTAAATGTTCTGCTTTAGCAAAATGTTCACTGTTTCTTAAGAAGGAAGCAAACCTTGGCTAATGTGATTTTTCAGGGTATAGAAATGTGTACCTCTTTATTTAAAAAAAAAAATCTCTGAAGTTACCTTTGTGTGATGGTTCAGAAAACGGTATCATATATGTATGGCACCTATCATTGACATTTACACACTGGTAATTATACTTTTCATGTGAAAATTAAGGGTTTTAGTTTCTTGTGCAGAACATGAAAAGGATCCCAATTTCACAGATGAGGAAACAGAGACCCATAGCAATTAATTTGCGCCGAGGTGTCCTGAGGCTGTTTACAAAATGCCAATGTGTAGTGGCAGCATATCTGAGGAAAGGGATTTGAGTATATTCTTACTTAGATGATTGGTTAATAAAAGTGTAATCGAAGGAAGAAACCCTGTTTTGTGGAACAAATGTTTACTTTTTGCCTATCTAGGATTATGCATAAATAAGAAAAACTTCTCCAAAATCCAACAGAAAAGATCATTTTCATAGAGACCACATTAAATTTGACTGTAGGAAAAGTGAGACACTGTGCCAACATGGAGATTTGCACATGATGCTCTCACAATTGGTGAAACCTCCCTTGGAACTTTTTGTAAACTGCACTTTTTAAGACCGTCTTTTTTATAGCTATCACTTCAGTGATGCATATGAGTGAATTACAGGTGATTAATGACTGATGTGCCATTTACTCTTTTCAATTTTCTGTACACACCCAAGGTTTGTATCAAATGTGCTCTCAGATTTTCAGATAAACCAATCTATATTATTAATTATGTTCTTAAGTCTCATACTCATGTTCGAGCAGGTACATGATATACACTAGATCGGGGTGGGCAATAATTTTTTGCCGGAGGCCGCTTCAGAAATTTTTGAAGTGGCCCCGGGCTGCACTGGAAGGGGGGGGGGGGCAGGATACTTCCCTGCTTCCCCAACCACCAACCATGATTGTTCTGGGGTGGGGGGAGTGCTTTCCCCTTCTCCCCCCGAGGCTCCCCCTACGTGTCCATGTCCCTGGCGGTGGGAGGAGACTTCGCGCACTCCCCCTTCTGCCCCCAGGCCAGTCAGGGATTGAGGGAGGGGGAGTGCGCAAAGTCTCTCCTTCCTCCCTCCCCCGCCAGGAGCGTGAGGCGCTTCTAAATGCCGTGCACTCCTTGCAGGGCGGGGGCAGGGCAGAAGAAACTACACATGATTCCCCTGCCCCCAGGCCAGTCAGGACTTGGGGGCAGAGGGAGCGCGCAAAGTCTCTTCCCGCCCTGCCACGAGTGCATGGCCCTAATTGGCCTGGGGGATCAACCCATTTGGCAGGCCGTATCCAGCCTGCAGAGGCCCTTTTGCCCACCCCTGCACTAGACGTTATGAAAGCTTTAGCCTTTTATTTAATCCAGGACAAAACAATTTAGACAAACTCCAAAATTGTTTCTTGCATATGAAAATAGGAATAAAGATAAAGCTATTTTGTTGCAAATATTCTCAAGGTGGGGCTAGATTGTATATTAATGAAGCTTATAAACTGATGGGCATGTCCCTTTCTCAGGGAATTAAAACCCTGAGTGAGGAACTGGCCTGGATCTGGCCCCCCGAGGCTTAGGGTTCCCCCTCCCCCGCAGCATTGAGGCAACCGTGCCTACAGCGGGACTGGAGTACACAAAATCTACTAGCCTGGAACCCACTAGATTCTGGTGTGTGAGGGGAATGTGGAGAGTGTCTTTCTCCTCAGTTAGGGGCCATGTCAGTGAGGGTTTATCTTTTTTTTTTTTTTCTCAGTTGTGTGTGGCCCCCGACTGATTTTTCTGTGGGTCAGTGGCCCCCAACCCAAAAATGGTACCCCACCCAGATTCTACTAGATCTAAGGCAGCCTCATCAGCCTAATTTTCTAGATATGTTTCTCTAACACAGATATGCAGGCCCTACCACAGTCACCGCTACTGCACATGTCTCTGAGAATGGGCGGGAGGCCCAGCACCACTTGCAGGACAGCACTGAGGGCTGGCTGCCCCAGACCCCACCCCTTCTGCAGAGCTGCCCCCCGCTCTCCCTTCACCATACTTTGTCCAGGGGCCTGTGAAAGCTGCCAAGCTCCCAGCAGATATGTAGAGAAGCAACAGGGAATTCAGTTTTTTTCACTAAAAATTACTCATTATACTTGAAAACTATATCTGATGCAAATTTGGTAGTAGGGGGTATGGATTGGATTAAAACTGAGCATTTAGTGGAGAGAGGCTGTGTATAGTCCACTCTGTTGTCCACTTGTGCCATTTCCCGAATTATTAAAATGCATGACTTGATATAAATTGGGAAATGTAAGAAATAATGGATATAACTTGGGCTATGTCTAGACTACGGGGTTTTTGTGGGATACCAAAGGTATCCCACAAAAACCCTGCCGCATCCAAGGAACACGTTTGCTCTTCCGCGTTTTTCGTGGAAGAGCAAACGTGCTCTTTTGGGGAGCCCTGTATACTTTGTTTCACGAGACATAAGGGCTCTGCCAAAAGAGGAGGCTTTTCTGCCATTTGGCCCCATCTAGACGGGGCCAAATGGCAGAAAAGCCTCTTCCGCAAAAAAAAGCAGAAAAAGCTATGCAAAATGAGAAGTGCATTTTGCGTAGCTTTTTCCACAAAAACGTCGCAGTCTAGATCTAGCCTTAGAAACATCTATCAGTCTTGACTAGACTAATTTTTTAAACAGCAGGACAAATTATTATAAACATCTCTCCTAAAATGCAGCAATCATCTGGTATTGGTATGGTTTTTGTCACAGTGTTTGTAGGTTAATGCAGAAGGTCACAGGATTGGTAGCAGCACTAGGTACCTTTTCCTGAAGGTTTCTGCCATCTAAAATATACTGAATTGCTATAATTGGGACATGCACAGGATAGTCAGAGTACAAAAATGGCTACATATTATACAACTTCAACTAATGTAAGCTTGGAGGGTTTCTTGTGCAGAAGCTGCAGGTTACTGCCAGTTAAGCACAGGACTCTCTTCCCCCTTTGGCCTCTATCCTGAAGTATTTTTTTTAATCATCCAAATTTAGGATGTAGGTCAGGAGAAATACGTGTGCTCCACGCACGCTGTCTTAAACACCTACTTTAACCTTTGCTATCACTTTAATAGGATTGCTCTAACTCAGTACCTGGGGGCTCATGAGGTATAAGTTGAACTCAAGGGAATGGAGCAGCCACTGCTAATGATCCTGTGGTGGCTGTGAGGGTGGGGTGGTTTTTCCTCTGTGCATGTTGATGGCAGAGTGAACACAGTTCTTGAACTAATAAACAATGGTATTAGACTTGGAAATGCTGATTTGCATCTCAGTTGCAATGTGCTATTCCGCAGAAACAATTCTCAGCTGCATAGGTCTCTTCCTGCATGGAAATAATGATAACCAGACTGCTTACTGAGAGAAATGCACAGTACACAGTGTTCCCTGCTTGAATTGCTTCTGGACTCAGTACACACCTGCAAGTCTTGTCTGGTAAAAATTATGGGGACACATCACAGATGTGGATAAGGTCCCGTGTAAGCTGCCTTAACACTGCTCTTAGGAGTTTTTTCCACTGCAGGTTTTAATTCCTTTCAAGGCACTTCTTAAAAGCAAATCAATGTGGACCGTTTTTTAGTTTATAGAGTGTTCTACAGTTTCCTGCAGGATTCCTCTCTTCTGTACAACACAATGTTAGGTCTGTTGAGGTCTAAAATGCATGGCTATTTAGGGTATCTTATATATGACCACATTATACTATCAACTTTTTGTGGGGAAACTTCCCACTGATGTCAAAAACACTTTTGTGAATGGATCAAGGATGATGTATGGAACTTAATTTTTATTGCTGTATTTATGTGGCAATTAGGGTTGCTACCACACAAGTAAGGTCCTCATCTATATCACAATTTGTTAACCAAGTTAACCTGGCTATGCCTTCTGTTTTGAGTAGATTATAAGACACGGTTATGACGCCGTGCATGCTATGCACTTGAATTGCATGAGCTGAAACTTAAGGTAAACTACAAGTGTTAATCAATTCAGTCAAGTAGACCAGCGGTTCTTAAATTTCATTGCATCGTAACCCCCTTCTGACAGCAAAAATTACTACATGAAGCTGAGGGAGGACCAAGCCAACCTGACCTCACTGCCCTGTGCAGGGGTGGGATGGCAAACCTGAAGCCCAAGAGCTTCTGTCTTGGGAAGGGGGCTAAAGTGACATGCCTCCTTACCCAAGGATGAAGCCCTGGGGCTTCAGCCCTTGGCAGTGGGGATGTGGTGTTAGCTTCAGCCTCACCCATCGGCACCAACAAGTCAAATACCAGGGTTGGAAACCAGAGTTCCCTGTAAGCTGTGGCTTGTGTGGCCATTCAGGAGAGTTTCCAATGCCGTTCAGCTGATTAGCAGAGCGAACACAGCTAGGTTCATGTTTCTCCTGGCCTCTTTTCCTCCCACAAGAATATGATATGTCTTGCCTGTAAAATTCTTGTGTGCAGAGAGAATGAGACGACATTGATCCAGAAACAAATATGACCAAATTAAATGATTAAATGAGTAGTGGTAACTGTGTTGCTATCCTTGACACGAATGTGTATATGTTACAAAATTGTAACTGCAGTAACAATAGAAGTACCATCCATATGTAGAATATTATGCCCTTCTGTTTCTCCAGAGTGGATTGTTTCCTGGCAGTGGTAGGTATATGGCCTGACCTGTTAAACTAAGCAAAGATGCTGCCATTTTCCACAGTGCAGTGAAGATATTCAAGGGATTACTTAGGGATTTGGTTTAGATATTGTAAGCAACCCTTACAACACATTCAAAGGAACATCTGGGGATTTGGCATAGATACTGTAAACACAATCTATCTATGTGGTGTACATCATTATAGTATCTGAAATATCAATCCATTTCTCCACGTAGCATCCCTGTAGAGTGAGGAAGCAAAGAAGGTACAGTACTTAGACACAGAGGGTATGTCTAAACTGTGGCGCTATTTCAGGATACTTCTGGTATCCTAAAATAGTTATTCTGCGTCTTGACAGCACGCCCGTTATTTTGAAATATCTTTTGAAATAATGGGTGCGCTATTCCAACCTCCCTGTAAACCTTGTTCCACAAGGATTAAGGGACATTTCAGAATAGTGGTTTATTTCAAAATTATGAAATAAGCTATTTCGAAATACATTCAAAATAAGCTACAAAAACTGCCTAGCACAAATTGCATAGCTTATTTCGAGCTAAGGATGCTGTGTAGATGCACCCAGAGAGAGTTAGAGACTTGCAACAAGTGACACAGGATCTCTGTGGCAGGCCCAGTCAGGAAAGCAGATTTTAGTAAACTCAGGGAGAGCTAGTAAGTAAGGTCCCAGGGTAAGCAAGACTAAGAGGAAAAACAATTGGAGACTGTTGGCAGTTTTTCAAGGGGATATTATTAAGGGCCCAAAAGCAAACTGTTCCACTGAGTAGGAAAGATAGAAAATACCTTGGCTTAACCAGGAGATCTTACAAGATCTAAAAATCAAAAAGGAATCATATAAAAAGTGGAAACTAGGTCAAATTACGGAAGTTGAATATAAGCATATAACGCAAGTATGTTAGGGGCAAGATTAGAAATGCGAAGGCACAAAACAAACTCAGTCTAGCTAGCTAGATATCGTGGACAGTTCTCTGAAAACTTCCACACAGTGTGCAGCGGCAGTCAAAAAGGCAAATAGGATGCTAGGAATTATTAAGAAAGGGATAGAAAATAAGACCCAGAATATCTTACTGCCCCTGTATAAAACTATGGTACGCCCACATCTTGAATACTGTGTACAGATGTGGTCTCCTCACCTCAAAAAAGATATTTTGGCCTTGGAAAGGGTTCAGGAAAGGGCAACTAAAATGATTAGGGGTTTGGAACGGGTCCCATATGAGGAGAGGTTAAAGAGACTGGGACTTTTCAGTTTAGAAAAGAGGAGACTGAGAGGGGATATGATAGAGGTATATAAAATCATGAGTGGTGTGGAGAGGGCCGATAAAGAGAAGTTATTTATTAGTTCCCTAAATAGAAGAACTAGAGGACACCAAATGAAATTAATGGGTAGCAGGTTTAAAACTAATAAAAGAAAGTTGTTCTTCACACAGCGTGTAGTCAGCCTGTGGAACTCCTTGCCAGAGGAGGCTGTGAAGGCTAGGACTATAACAGAGTTTAAAGAGAAGCTAGATAATTTCATGGAGGTTAGGTCCATAAAAGGCTATTAGCCAGGGGATAAAATGGTGTCCTTGGCCTCTGTTTGTCAGAGGCTGGAGAGGGATGGCAGGAGACAAATCGCTTGATCATTGTCTTCGGTCCACCCTCTCTGGGGCACCTGATGCTGGCCACTGTCGGCAGACAGGATACTGGGCTAGATGGACCTTTGGTCTGACCCAGTACGTCCATTCTTATGTTCTTATACATAAAGGGTAACAAGAACGTTATATAAATATATTAGAAGCAAGAGGAAGACCAAAGACAGGGTAGGCCCATTGCTCAGTGAACAGGGCAAAACAGTAACAGAAAACTTGGAAATGGCAGAGGTCCTTAACTTCTCTGTATCACTTTTCACCTAGAAGATTGATGGTGACTGGATGCTTAACATAGTGAATGCTAATGCAAATGGGGTAGGATTTGAAGTTAAAATAGAAAAAGAATAAGTTAAAAATAATGTAGAGAAGTTAGATGTCTTCAACTCACCAGGGTCTGATGAAATGCATCCTAGAATACTCAAGGAGGAGGTATCGGCACCTTTAGCTATCATCTTTGAAAAATCATGGAAGTCGGAGAGATTCCAGAAGACTGGAAAAGGGCAAAGATAGTGCCCATCTATAAAAAGGGAAATAAGAACAACCCAGGAAACTACAGACCAGTCAGCTTAACTTTTGTGCCCGGAAAGATAATGTAGCAAGTAATTAAGGAATCCATCTGCAAATATCTGGAAGATAATAAGGTGATAGGTAATACCCAGCATAGATTTGTAAAGAATATATTCTGTCAAACCAATCTAATAGCTTTCTTTGATAGGATAACAAGTCTTGTGGATAAGGGGGAAGCGGTGGGTGTGGTATACCTAGACTTTAGTAAAGCATTTGATACGGTCTCACATGACTTTATCATTAAACTAAAGAAATTCAACCTAGATGAGGCTATTATAAAGTAAGCAGTGGAAGCATTGATAATGCAACAATATTGACTCCTGTGGTCAGCAAATTCAGTGGTTCGGCACTGGTCAAATCCCAAGTGTGCCAGACTACAGTGGTTCAACTTGTATTTACACTTGTGTACCGAGACACTTAATATTCAATAACTCGTGCATCAGTGAGAACAGCATTCCAGAGAAGACAGGTGTACACAAGCACACTAAAACTAATAATATGCTTGCAGTTTCTGTACACATTTACAATCACGTCAGTGGAATACTATTTTCCCTCCTTATACACCTCTGATTTACTTTACTTGTAATAGTTTCCCTCTCTCGATTCTGGACTGCATACTACATTTGTCTGTAGCTGCTCCTGCAGACACCATAAGCCATCACAATCTTTGTAATAGAAATAACAGCTGTCTTTTGCATTTAACCCAACTACTAAACTTATGCTCAATCTCCCAAGTTACAGGGTTCCTATGAGCAATAAATGACTGTTCAGTATTTGGATAAACATACTCTTTCCTTTTATGGAGCATCTGTCAATAAAACCACACCTGCTGCTTGTGACTCAGGTTGCATGTTTACAAGGAAGATATGGTGCAGTTTACTCTTCCCTGTTCTAAGGTGAATTAAGGAGTCTTTCTACTCTGCAGTGTGTTAACTCTAGTTGAAGTAAAATTCTAAAAGTAGATTGAGATCTTTATGAAGAGGAAGAAGTGCTCTCTGCTCTTGACTCAGTGATATCCTGTTTTACATTAGTTGCATTCTGTTCGTCACTTGCTGCCGGACGCTGGTGCATTGGCAAGCTACACTCTGATCTCAGCATTAAAAAGACGTTTACTGTGCACTATATGCTCTCAAGCTGTGGTTCTCAACCTGTGACCCAGTCAGCACAGAGCTGCGGCCTATGCGATATCCTCAGGGCCATACAGGTAGTATTGGATGTGACCCACAATATTAAATCAGTTGACAACTGCTAATGACGCTGCTAGAAACAATCAGAAAATATTAGCTATGATTCCTAACATTGAAGATTTCTCTTCAAGCTCTTTCAAGGAGGAAAAATTAGATTCACTCAGCTAAAAGTTTTATTTGTTATGGGAATTTGCTTTGGCTAATGCAGTTTTTAAGACGTGTTGGTTCATTCAAAGGTCGAGGAACATTTATGTAAGGCGTCTTCAATAACATTCCTTTAACTTGGCAAGTTGAAAGAGCCCTAGTGCCAGTTTTTTTCCTCTTTTGAGTATTAAATTTTTGTGTGGATCTTTTTGACTTCCAACCAAACAGTGAAACTGTTTACAAAATATTAAGATAGCATGTAAAGTTAAAGAAACACCTACTATAAATTTCCTTTGAGTTTCCTCCACTTCACTGGGTTGACATGAAGCCCAGCACTTCATCTTATCTTTGTTTTTTTAAAGAGACGTCTTTCTTAGCTCCACTGATCAGCTTAGTTAGGATAGTCACACACCCAGGCATACTAAAGATAGAACATGTAAGAATAGGCCTTTCATTCATTCTGTCTAGCTGCTCCTCCACACTGAAGAGTTCCCTGTACTTTGCATTCTGCTGTATTAATCACACCCTGCTGACCTGAGCAAATGCTCAAAGCAGTCACCTCTCTTAAATTCACTAAAAATACATGTGGGTGAATTCTAGACTAATGAGCTCAGGTTAGGAAACAGTTGAGCTGGATTCTCTCACTTCTTTCAACATTTAAAAATTGTTCTGCCATACAGCAGGGTAAATTGATGGGTATTTAACTGTCACCTTGTGTGACTTTAAGAAATAGCAAAAGCAGATGCTCCCCCATAAGTCCTATTGATGAGCCACTTCTTTAAATGTGAACCCTTTCCTCCACACTCAGTATGCGATTATTCCTATTGCTGTCACTGACTTCACACTTGTTTTTGAAAAGTTGAGTAATGGAGAAACTGGGGGCAAGTGTTCATGTTGCCCAAAAACGTAATGAATAACCAAATGCATTTTAGATATTGCAAGAGCATGTGCAATATTCTGGCTGTCAAGACCCCTGCCTTGAAATATGTCATTTCCCTGGATGGAATTATATTGCTGTTTTTATTAGCCGATTATCTTAACAGTTCCTGAAGTAGCCGAATATTAACTCTAGTATATAAAAACAAACATGTTTCATTATGAAATGACATGCATGCCATAACCTTGCTTGTAATACTATTGCAGTGGCAACAGCGGTGAAAGTAACTTAAAATTTCTTACAGGTACTGTCCTGTTGCAACCTGGGTCCCTGCCAGCTCTTTAAATAACTCCCTGTTGGCTTTTGCTGCAGTTCAGCCAACTCTTGCCAGAGCTGTACACCAGGGCACACCCTCTTACTTTCACCTATGGGTGGCAAACTCCCAGAAGTAGCAGCAGTGAAAGTCTCTCTCACATTCTTCCTCTTCCTTTGGATGTTGGCTCCTCAGTTACATTCTGTTATCTGCAAATTTAAAAGAAAAGATGCATGGTGAATCAGAATTCCTATTACAGTCCGAGCAGAATTAAAATATCCACACAGTGAGGTTCAGGAAACAGGCCTTTTAGGATGACAAGGCAGGAAAGCAGATGGAGGCTACTTTTCTTTGACTTGTCATACGTATACCTGATCTGCACTTGTAGAAAGAAAGAGGAAAGGGAATGGAGTCAAATGCACTCTTGATTGTTGTATTTGTGGTGGGCCTCTTGCGCTCCAGGCCTACTCCTCCCTCCTTCCTCATAGCGCTTTCAGAAACATAGCATAGCACTTTCAGAAACATAGCAGAAACATAGCTCACATGTTTCTGTGTGCAACAAACACTGCATGAAGATGACTGAAGGAATTTAATATACAGTACTATTTTTAAACACTGATATTAAAATACACTTAGCCAGTTTGATCCCTCGTATAACCATACTGAAGTTGCTGGAATTCCACCTGGAATGAATTTGGCTCATTAGGTACTTATGACTGTTCAGCCAAACATATCACTCAATTGGCTGAACATTCTGACACCTCTTTTTGTGCAAAGAGATGTCATCTCATTTAATGTGAAGTCCCACTGGACAGCTCCATTTTCATTGTTGGAAGAAAGCATTTTGGCTTTACATATAAAACAATACAAAAGCTTGCTAGTACTTCATGATATATTTACAATATTTACTCTGCTCTGTGTCATCTTTTTGAATTATGATGCGATTGCTTACAATATATGTAATTCCATGAACTACTGGACTTGACAATATAATAAAAATATAAAAATATCCATGAATTTTCAGTCCGTCAGACTGCTCAGTTGGTTAAACATTCTGGGGCTTCCTTTTAAAGATGCTGCTTCACATTACAGTAATTGTCCATCTCTACCCTTTGTTGAAGGAATTGGCAAACCTGGTGGAATTTAAAATTTTGCAGCTTTTCAGGTTCATAAAATCAATTTAGTTTATGAGTTAAATGTAATCTGAACACATAGGACCAGCTCCTCAGATAGTGGAAACTGGGCCTGTTTCATTGCGGTCAATTTATATGCAGTTATCTCCCTGAAGCAGATACCAGTCATTGTTGGAAACAGCATATTGAACTAGATGGGTCCAGGATTCCAATGCTTAGCCTGGCAATTGTGGTGGTCTGTACTTTTTCTGTGGTCTTTCTGTATTTGTGTTTTCTTTACACTTTTTGTTGGACTTTTTAAGTTTTTGCTCAGCGGAATGTGACTCTAATGACATAAGGTCAGAACATAGGAATGGCCATACTGAGTCACACTAATGGTCCACCCACCCAGAATCCTGTTGTTCAACAGTGGCCAATGCCAGATTCCTCAGAGGGACTGACCAGGACAGGAAAATTATGGAGCGATCCTCCTCCTGTTATTAAGTATCAGCTTCAAGCAGTGGAAGGTTTGGGACACCCAAAGCATGGCTGTCTGACCGTCTTGGCTAATAGCCACTGATGCACCTGTTTTCCAGAGTTTATCTAATTCTTTTTCAACCCCAGTTATTTTGGCCTTTACAACATTCTCTGGCAAGAAGTTCCATAGGTTCCATAGGTATTTTGTGAAGAAGTACTTCCTTATGTATGTTTTAAACTTTGCTGCCTATTTAATTGGGAGACCCCAATTTGTGTGTTATGTGAAGAGGTAAATAATACTTCCTTATTTACTTTCTCTGTAACATTAATGATTTGTAGACCCTTTAGTCATCTCTTTTCCTAGATAAACAGTGCACTCTTGTTCATCTCTCCTGGGGCTGTTCTGTACCCCCTTGTCATTTTTCTTGCCCATCTCTACTTTTCCCCCCAATTCTCATATCTCTTTTTTTGAGATAACAACTACAACAAGAACTGCATGCAAGTATTCAAGGTGTGGGTGTACTATAGATTATATAGCGACATGATATTTTCTGTCTTATTAACTATCCCTTTCTTAATGGTTCCTAACATATGTTTGCTTTTTTGATTGCGCTGCACACTGATTATATATTTCCACAGAGCTATCTATGATAATTCCAAGACAGATCCTTCTTAAGTGGTAACTGCTAAGTTAGACCTCATCATTGTGGATGTATTATTGGGATTATATTTTCCAGTGTGCATTACTTTGCATTTATCAACTTTGAATTTTGTCTGCGATTTTCTTGCCCAATCACATAGTTTTGTGAGATCTCTTTGTAACTCTTCACAATCAGCTTCACATTTAATTATCTTGACTAATTTTGTATTGTCTGCAAACTTTCCCACCTCATTGTTTGTTCCTTTTTCCCAGATCATTTATGAATATTTTGAACAGCTTGGCTTCTACTACAGATCTTTCCGCTGTGAAAAATTGACAGTATATCCTTATCCTTTGTTTCTTATTTTTTTATCTCGTTACTTCCTTCTTATCCCATGACTGCTTACTTCAGTTAAGAGCCTTTGGTGAAGGACCTTGTCTCAGGCTTTTTGGCATCCAAGGACACCATATCCATTGGACCACCCCATGTCTCACCCTCACCCTCAAAGAATTCTAATAAATGGAGGCATGATTTCCATTTACAAAAGCTGCATTGACTCTTCCCCCAATGAATCATGTTAACCTGTGTGTCTGATACATCTGTTCTTTACTTAAGTTTCAGCCAGTTTGCCTGCTACTAAAGGTAGGTTTACCAGCCTGTAGTTGCGAGGATCGCCTTTAGAGCCATTAAAAAAATCAGTGTCACATTAGCTATCTGCTAATGGAAATCTCAAACCCACAGTGTACGAAATTAAGAAAAGTGCGTTTGCCCACCTTAAAGAAGTACTGTTTATGGGAATGCCTTTCTTTTTTAAACAATTGGTTAGTTTAAAATGAAGAGAGCATATACATTGGTAGGTTCTTTGTAATTTACTGGAATAGTTGTGCCTGTTTATCTCACTGGTGCTTTTGTTCTTACCTTGCTAACATAGTGATGCTCTCACCAAAGGCTAGAAACCATTAGGAAGGCTTGTCATTTATTGTATTAAATACATCTGGCAAGAGAGGAGAAAAGAGAGAACGAAAGAGGAAAGAAATATTATTAGCCCACAAGTAAAGAAATATCTTTTGCACAGGATGTACAGAAGGCAATAAACTGCTGGGTTTTTTTTTTTTAACTCTGTCATTTGAAGGAATGTCATGAAATGTGTTAGTCATTATGAAGAAAGACCCTTGGCTCCTGTAGGATGCTCCATTTGTGTGTTATCTTCACCAGAAATCTGTAGCTGTGCTGCTGATTTGTTAGTGATTTCCTGCCTGGGAAGGGAAAAAATTACAATTTTTAATTGTATCATATGGAAAACCTCTGTTGATATGGTATATTTCATTACTTTGCAAATCCTAGTTTTATTCCACAGAGTCTAACAGTAATTTTACAGTCTCAGAATATTTGCCAATTATCTTTCTCACAAATCCCTTTCTGATTCTCAAGGTGAGACTTGCAGTGCATCGTTCCATACAGAATGGGAGTTCACTTTTGTTCTCTGTCAAAATATTATTTCATCAGTGATTGGAGTTTCTGTATAATACAACAGCCTGTGAGATCAGAAATTTATTATCTCCCTTCCTAATTTCAAACCATTTTATTGGATAAAGCATTTACAGACTGAACCTGTCTAATCCAGAACTCTCTTGTCCAGAAACATCTGTCGTCTGGCATGATTTTAGTTAGCCAGATGTCCATTTTTCATGTGTGTGGCCAAGTTTCCCATGGTCCCATAAAGTTTTACATCCACCAGTCCTGGTTCTCAGAGTTCTGTGCCATTATTTAGCTCTAATTTACTCCTAAATGTCCTCTAACAGCCGAGTAAGCAATGGAAGTATTGGTAATGCTGTTAGACAATATTGACATCCTGTGGTGCAGAAAATTCTCTCGTTTGGACTGGTCAGGTCCCAAGGATGCTGGACTAGAGAGGTTCAAGCTACAGTAGATACATTTCTTGTAGGAATGTATCCCTTTAAGATAAAGGGACCAAATTCTTCTTACCCACACCAAATCTAGAAATAAAGTGAAATCATGAGAACAGTAATATTGAGTTAGACCAATAGTCCAACTAGTCCAACACCTTGTCTTGCAACAGTGACCAATTCCAGGTGCACCAGAGGGAATGAACAGGACAGGTAATCATCAAGAGATCCATACCCATTCCCCGCTTCTAGCAAATAGTGCCTAGGGATACAATCCCTGCCCATCCTGGCTAATAACCATTAATTGACTTATCCTTCATGAACTTAGTTCTTTTTTGAACTCTAAATCAATATTACAGCTTCATTGATTTCAGTAGCACTACCAGATGTATTCCAGCGTAACAAATGTCAGAAGTTGGTCTGATGGTGCTATCCATCTGAATTTTCCTATGCTATGGGGATGGTGATAGCCTATCCAGAGGTGAAGGGTGAAACTTGCATTGCAAGTCCAAATTTGATATCATGCTGTAATAAAAACCTCAGTGTTCACTTCCACTTCAAATTCTGCCTGTTTTCTATGGCTGACTAATAATCTTGTCAAAAACTTTGGTAAAGTGAGAGTTGGGGTGAAAAATATGTTAATTGTGTTTTGGAAAATACTGCTTGTTTGCCCACATTTTATCTCAAATATGACTTGGCTTGTCCTGGAAAATCTTGCTGACTGGTAAAGTTCATGGGACCAATGTGGAGATGGGGAATGGCATGCTTAAGGAAGTTATTCACCACTGATAAACAGAAGTCAAAACATGGGATGTTAAAAGTGGTTGAATAGGTAACCATGTAATTACTGAAAATCTCAGCAGTTACATGCTGTGGTCTCTGCAGTATAAAACTTAAATAAGCGTAATGCTGCAGAGCCCACAGCGAATGCCAGCTCAGCTCTCAGGGAGGAGTCCTCGCTGTATCAGTGAAGCCACTTCCCGGGGAGTGGAGCCTCTTGCCCACCTGCCTCCTGGGAAGGAGGTTCCACTCCGGCAACGAAGTCTCCTCCCTGGGATCTCGCTAAGTGTAACTGTCACCATTAACCAACAAGCACCAGCTTATCGGTTAACTAGTTAGATAAATGGTTAGTCGGTTACACTCTGACGTCCCTAGTTAGAACAGTTCGTTGGGTTCAGGTGGCATTTAAAAAGGTGCCAAATGAAAGATACTTTTATACCAAATAAATACATATGTATTGAGATATTTTCCTTTCAACTTTCCCATGACTCTTAATAGGTATTTTCTCACTTTTAAGTTACAAAAAATTGAGTGCGTCATATCCAAACATCCAGCCCCAGTGAAGGTTTTTGTGAATTTGGGCTTTGTCTACTATATGTAACCAGTTCCCCAAACAGGTTTATTTAGTTTCCTTACAAAAGGCTCACAAGTCTCTGACTCCAACATTTTGTAAAAAAAAAATAAAATAAAATAGCCTGTTAAGCCCTGTTCCATGAGGGCCTACTGCAGATGCTGTCCACTTGTTCATTTTTCTCTGGTTTCTTCGCTTGCTCCCATTCATTTAATGGATCCAGCTCTGGGTTTCTTTGTACATTTTCATGGTTGGGAGGTGAGGGAACAAACATCTGTAGTCAGTTTGAAATATTCTTTAGTCTGGCGCTAAACTCTTAGGGAACCTCACCAAGATTTCAATAGAGCATGTCTCTAGTAATAGAAAAAGTGAGATTGCTGTCCAAAAGAGAGTACCATAGGGCAGGGGCTGTGGATGGGAGATGTTACACGTAGTAACTTAAAAGGCAGTTTCTTCTCATACAAATCCTATCCCTGTGCCAGTATTCAGGCAGGGAGGCCTACGCAAGGGGTTGTGTGGCTCTGTGCTTCTGGAAGATATTTCAAGAGCTCTTTTGAATTGCCAAGCCCCAGGGCAATTGCACCCTTTGCCTCCCCCCAGCTTCTGTTGGCAGGCCTGCATTCAGGTATCTGGTGGTGACTTTCCATTCCATCCTAATGCCTGGCCTGGGGTACTGGGTATGTAGCCTCAAGAAACTTAATAATGGATGAATGGGAAATTCAGACTTCTCAGCACTTCTGCCTGTCAGCAAGGAAGGCTGTTTTGCAACAGGCAGTAATGAAAAATTCAGCTCTTCATCTGAATTTGAAGCAGTTTTCTACAATTTCCCTTCCTTCCTGAGTTCTTCTTTCCCTCTCAAACTTCCTCCTTTTCTAATTCAAAAACTTCACATTCTATCAAATTGTCTGAATCCATTGACTAATAAAAATGGTCACATGTATCATTTATAAATACACAGCTGAGCGATGAATTATTTTCCAAGTGGCTAAAGTGAGAATTATTAATCAGTGCTATCTAAAGTTAGCATTATTTAAATTTTATTCATATTTAAAGTGTGGTTTTAATATTGGATCTAATCTCTATGTCCATTCAGTCTATGGCTTCTTTACTAATGGTGCCAATAAGAGTGTATATTAGTGTCAGTTGGGGTGGTTTATTAGCTAGGAAGTAGACTTGAATTCTCAAAAGGCTATATTTCATATAAGTGACTTCACATCCATTAGTTACTTTGGTCTCGACCACCCTAGCTATGACAGATTTGGTCTGTTGATTCAGAGGTGAAATCTTCCATCTCCCAATATTCAAACAACCCTTCAGCATGCTAATAAATTTTTATTTAAAAATCCACTTTCATTACATGTAAGAGTGAAGTAAATGTTTGGCTGCTTTTACCACTTTAAATGCAAATATATATTGTTAATAGATTTTCTCTAAGTTCTCCTGAAAATATTTCAACTTTGAGGCTTTTCATGTCCTCTTCTATCCTGGAGTAAATTTTTCCAACTACTTCATATATTCATGAAAACTGGGTTTTGTGATGGAAATGTTGATGTGAATGGCACTATTATAATGGTTATATAGAGTGGGAACACTTATTAAGGGCTCCATTATTGGGTAATAACAACACTGTAGACACATGCAGCATTGATCTAGTCTGACTGAGTATTGGTTCCAGTGGAAAGAGTGGCCTGTGGCAACTCAGTTTCTCCAAGATCTTTCCAGATGTTGTAGTTGAAGTAGGTCTCCGTTGTGTGCAGGTGGAGTAAAACTGAAGGAAATAGTCTGTCATCTGGCAAAGTGAATGGAAAATTTCATTTTGTGAGTTTTTTGCAGAAGAAAAAGGAAGGAAAAAGAAAAAGGTCAGCTTTTTAATAACAGTATCTCAATAGCTTTTAAATATATTAAATGCCAATTCATGAAAATGGTCTAATTTTAAAAACTCTTATGGTTACTCCAGGTTTGCCCTCAGGTCTGGTCATTACTAGGGGAATGAAGTAGCTGGATGAAGGCTTGCTTTTTGTTTTTGTTTTTTAAAGTCTCTTATTAAATATCTAAGCAGAAAATACCTGTTATCCACAAACAAGTAATGGGCAAATCTGAAAAGGATTTTGTACACTCTATTTCATTTAGGATCTTATACAACTTTAAGTTCAGACACATATACAACTTTATTCAAATTATTTATACCTTTTACATCTTCAGACTGAGGTGGGAAATCTACTGAAAACAAGTTTTTTCTCCAGAGATCCAGGAGTTTCTGCTTTTAGTTGGCTTAGAAATACTATGAGTTACCGTCTTTCTTTTGGGGAATTTTGGTGTCTCCAGAATCCATTTCTGGTCTGTCTCACAATCTTTAACTGAGAGGTGTTGAAAAATAATTTTAAAAAATCGAAGAAAAACTTTCCCAGCATTTTTAGAACCTTTAAAATGATTTGTTTCACATGTGGTCCCCTTTGGGTAAAGATCTGGAGCTTTTATTTTATACAAACCAATTTATAAAGCACTTCCATGCCCAAGATAGAAGGACATTCCTTACATCAGATTAAACATTCACCTGCAATATAATTGGACATAATATCTAATCCTGTTTGCTGCTGCTAATAGCAAAATAGCTATTGTCTTTATTTGATCTTTATAAAGATTGCAGGTTCAAGTGCAGAATCCCTGCAACACCAGTAATCAGTTTCACACAACATTGTATGTACCTGCATCTGGTTAGCTTTGAGTAGGCCATATTATAAAAATCACCTTCTGTTAGAGTTACAAACATAAGCAGACATGGAAATATACATTTATATAAAAACAGTCCATTTGAAATTGCATTTTTCATAGAAGTTAAGGTTATTTTATGTTTGAGAAAGTAAACGTTTTGCAGTTCATCATGAAGCAGCTTTATTCCAAGTCTCTGACTTACAGTAAGTCTTCCAAACCATTTAAAATTTTTTCTAACCGTTGTTAGAACATTTAGTGAATGTAGCCTGCCTAGGTGATTGCCTCTGCCAGAAGAGATAGTTTGGTCCCTCCACAGTGCAGAATTTTACTACTCTCCAGAAAGAAAAAAACTAACTAAATTAAATTCTATTGGTGGGAAAGAAAACAAACTCAGGCAAATAGAGTACAGTTATTGTTTTGTTAATTACAATTATTATTTGCAGCATCCATATGTTACCATTAAAGGGATTCTTCATATATGACACAATTCACAAGCATTACTAAAATAGAAATTAATATATTATTTAGGAGCATGAACTATCAAGCAATAAGAAAATAAAGATATAGAGGCTAGTTTATAACAAAGTAACGCATTTGGTTTCAATGGAGCTATGCAGATTTAAATTACTCAAGGATCTGGTCCATAACTTGGAATGGAAAGTTAAGGGAACAGGATCCAAGAAGGGAAAGCTTGAGAAAATTAGAATGCAGAGAAGAATGCCTTTAAACATTGAAGAGAGAACAGAAAATAAGATAAATGTTTATACATGGTATCATCATATATAAAGGTTTCATCACCAGGTGTGAAAACTAGGAACCAGTTTTGCAGATCACCTAAAATAACCATTTAGACATCTTAGAGACCCATATAACGTTAGTCTATACCTGAAATTGTCACAAAACAACTTCAAGAAGTTTGCAAGTCTTAAACTGAGCATGTAAAGTAAATTCAGTAATTTTGGCTAGTCCACTGTGTATTTGAGAGAATTTGTCTGTGAGAGAGTGAGTCTGTCTGTTCAAGAACTGCTCCTAAACTATAAGACCTTGGACCACCAAATTTGGTTTGCAACATCCTCTTATCATAACTTAAAGTAAGGTAAGGGTTTTGTTGTGCAGGGAAAAGGAGAGGCTAACCCCCACCCACCACCGTGTGTGTGTGTGTGTGTGTGTGTGTGTGTGTGTGTGTGTGTGTGTGATATGTGTGTGAGAAAAGGAGGGGCTAACCCCCACCCACCACCGTGTGTGTGTGTGTGTGTGTGAGAGAGAGAGAGAGAGAATAAAAACATACCAAAAAGAGACTGAATCACCAGGCAGGTGAAAGGGGTTGGCTGGGTGGCATCTCTCATCCAGGACTGCCCCAGCCCCCCACCTTAGGTGCCCTTTAGAGAGGGGGGGCTGCAGCCCCCCCTCCCAGTTCCTACAGGAACATTGCTGGCTGTTCCCCTTTGTCAGGAAGTGAGGGGAAAGTGCACAGTTTGCTCCATTCCTCACTCTGGCTGGGGAGTGCAGGGTACAGACAAACCTGAACCTGCTCCAGCCAAGGGACATGCACCTCTTCCCCAGCTGTGCCTGCTGGAGCTGTAGCATCCATGGAGAGGCACTTCTTACTTGGCACCAAGCTGCTGCAGTGTCTGAGGGCTCATGTTTGCTATGTTAGTTGTCCAATCACTACTAATTTTTTTGGTGAAAACTAAAACACAAAAGGAACACTTCAGTGATTGCTGAGGGATTTTTAACTGTCTTTCCCTCCACACAAGTAATCATTTTTCCTGCATTACAAATTCCATAACAGACAGGGACAAAAAATCAGTTTTTCCTTTTGCAAACAACACAGGTATACAGGGGCAAGATTAGAAAGGCAAAGGCAAAAAATGAGATAAATCTAACTAGAGACAGAAAGGGTAAGAAGAAGATCTTCTATAAGTATATTAGAAGCAAGAGGAAGACCAAAGACAGGGTAGGCCCATTGCTCAGTGAAGAGGGAGAAACAATAACAGGAAACTTGGAAATGGCAGAGGTGCATAATGACTTTTTTGTTTCAGTTTTGGTCAAGGAGATGGATCTGTCACAGATGCCAAACATAGTGCATGCTAGTGGAAATAGGGTAGGTTTAGAAGCTAAAATAAAAAAAAGAACAAGTTAAAATTATTTAGAAAAGTTAGATGTCTTCAGGTCACCAGAACCTGATGAAATGCATCCTGGAATACTCAAGGAGCTGATAGAAGAGGTATTGGAGCCATTAGCTATCATCTTTGAAAAATCATGGAAGTCAAGAGAAGTTCCAGAAAACTGGAAAAGGGCAAATATAGTGCCCATCTATAAAAAGGGGAAATAAGCACAACCCAGGAAACTACAGACCAGTCAGTTTAACTTCTGTGCCAGGGAAGATAATGGAGTAAGTAATTATGGAATCCATCTGCAAACATCTGGAAGATAATAAGGTGATAGGTAACAGCCAGCATGGATTTGTAAAGAACAAATCATGTCAAACCAATCTGATAGCTTTCTTTGATACAATATCAAGCCTTGTGGATAAAGGAGAAGCAGTGGATGTGGTATACCTAGACTTTAGTAAGGCATTTGACACAGTCTCGCATGACCTTCTTATCAATAAACCAGAGAAATGCAACCTAAATGGGGCTACTATAAGGTGTATGAATAACTAGCTAGATAACTGTTCTCAGGGAATAGATATTATCTATTCACAGTCATGCTGGAAGGGTATAACAAGTGGGGTTCCTCAGGCATCTGTTTTGGGACCAGTTCTGTTCAATATCTTCATCAACGATTTAGATGATGGCATAGAGAAGCAATGGAATAAAACTGCAGTAAAGGAGGTTTAGGTTGGACATTAGGAAAAACTTCCTAACTGTCAGGGTTGTTAAACAATGGAATAAATTGCCTAGGGAGGTTGTGGAATCTCCATCTCTGGAGATATTTAAGAGCAGATGAGATAGACATCTATCAGGGATGATCTAGACCGGGGTGGCAAACCCATTAGAGACGAAGAGCCAAAATAGCAGTGGATAGACTGCAAAGAGCCACATATTATATGTTGATTTTTATATATCTATATATATAGGTAGATATATATGTACATAAAATATAGTAATAAAAATAACATTACAGGACATTTCGAACAAGAGCACTTCCTCAGCTGTGTTAACAAAGTTGACAAACAAGTTGTTATTTCAAATTTTTGTTCCAGAAGATGCTTAAAACATAACATTCATTCCAAAGGGATCCAGAGTTCCAAGGCTAGGTGGAACTGAGAGAATGACAAAATAAATTTTGTTGAGATCTTCACGAGAGCAAGTTACAACTCCAAAAATGTTGTCAATATACCTCAGGAAGAGATTGGGTTTGCTGTCAGAAAACTTCTCAACAAATCCCACAAATAGACAGGCATAAGAAAGTCCCATTTCAGTGCCCATACTAACACCTCTTATTTGAGAGTAGAAGTTTAAATTAAAAGTGAAGCAATTTAATGTCAGCACAAGCGCAGCCAGTCTTAAAAGAACGTCAGTAGATGGGTTCTTAACAGTTTGATCAGCCAGGAAAGATAAACCACAATGTTATTTCTTGCTTTGCATGTTACAGTTTTTGACTCAGTGGGACTTTTGGCAATCCTTGTTTTCAACAGTCCTCTTCAAATCGGGCTTGTATTCAGTTGAGGCCGCTCAAAGTAATTCCCTCACGTGTGTGTGTTAGAATCGATGGATGCTTCGATTTCACTTGTTTCGATGTAGAAAAAACTGACTCACAAAGGTACATTGATCCAAACATTGACAGTAGTCTGAGCGCAGCCTGTTTAATATTGGGGTATTTTTCCACTGGTACAGTTTTCCAGAACTCAGGTGTGTTTTCCTTTAGAAAAGACTTCAATCTATCGTCCTCTGACAGTTCAATCATCTCAGTCTGAGAAGCTGCTTCATCTGTGACTAATGGGGCTTTCAAACAGTCAGCCTCTGCAGTGGAAGGGTTGACCAGGAATGTAATCTGTGGCCTTTTCAATTGTAGATCATAGAATCTTTCCACAAAACTATCCTGAAGTTTTTCAACCAATGTTGCATACTGTGCTGTGCTTTTTTTCATGGCTTCAGCTGCTTGTTGACCTGCATTTAACAATGAGGGAAAATGTGTTAGTTCCTGCCTTTGAAGTTGTGCCTTGAACAACTTGAGTTTATTGACAAATGCAAATGCACTTTGCACCAGGTCAGGCAACATCTTCAATTTTTCTTGTAGGTCCAGGTTGAGTCTGTCCAGATGACGCAGCATGTCCACCAGAAATGCCAAATCTAAAACCCAGTGTGGATCTGAGAGCTCAGGATATCCCTTATGCTTCTCTTCCATGAACAGTTTCACAGTGTCCAAAAGTTCAAAAAAACGAAACAGCACTTTGCCTTTTGAAAGCCACTTTACAATACAGTGCAATGACAGGTCTCCTGGAAGATCTTGGTCAAGCTCAGCAATGATATTCTTGAATTGTCTGTGGTTAAGAGCATGTGTGTGAATATAATTGACAGTTTCTAGCACGGGTTTCATTACGTGGTCTAAATTCAGGTTTTTAGACATCAGTTGCTCCCGATGGATGATTCAGTAAAACGTCCAGAACTCATGGAACCTGTCATCAGCTCTACATAGTCCCACAAGTCCATTCACAGATCTGATCATAGACGGCACCCCATCCATTGCTATTGCCACAAGTTTCAGTAAAGGTAGTTTTGTTTTTGCAAACACTTCCCTCAGTGTTCCTTTCACATCAATGCCACGGGTTCTGTCTTTTAATTGTATGATATTCAGGAGTTTTTCATTGATTACACAATCCTCTGATGCAGTCCGTACAAATATTGCTAATTGAGGTTTGTCCTGTACATCACAAAACTCGTCCAGTGCAATACTGAGGTACTCACATTTCTGAAGATCAGAATACAAATGTGATTCAAGTGCATAATTTATGTCAGATATTCCGTGTTCGGATTGTTTGGCATGAGAATTGAAGGTCTGAAACGATTCTTTTCAGATGATCATTTTCTGGAGACAAGATGGAAACAACATCTACAATTCATTTTTTAACAAACTCACCTTCGTTGTAAGGTATTTTATCGCAGGCAATGTTCCAAGTGACTTGACATGAGGCAAGTATAACTGTCTGAGAGTGCTTGGAAAATTTACAGAACGCTCCACTCTGTTTTTCTATTTGACTTTTCAAAGTTTTTAGTTTGTGAGTGCGTAGTTCAGTACCTTTTGGAAATTCCCGATTGATGTTAGCATGGTGTGTTATGAAATGGCGCTGGAGATTTGAACACTTGAAACGTGCTAACGAAGTCTGGCATATCAGATAGAGTGGTTTGCCATTGCGTTCAATGAAAAAATATGAACTTTCCCACTCGGTTAAGAATGTTCTGTGTTCTTCATATTTGCACTTATTTTTACATTTTCATTTTACATTTACAATGTGTTCCCCTCTCTGTTCCCTTCCCTAACTAAGAGTTAGTAATTATTATTTTGCTCCTATTGAAGTTAATGGCAAAATTCCCATTAGCTTCTGTTGCAATAAGAATCAAGCCCTAAAACTTAGAATCCATGGTGTTTGTAAATTAAATAAACTGAATTTATCCATGATAACTTTTTATTGGAGTTCAACAACCTAGAGGCATTTCAGCAGCTAAAACAAACAAGATAGAATGTTTTCCGACTTTAATTTATATTCTAAACATCTTTACATGCTTTCATTTGTCTAAAATCCACTGGACATGATGAAAATTGGTGACAGTGATAACTTCAAAAGTACATTTTTACAGTGGGCTCATCCTGAGTAAATTATGCCTGAAAAATTATGCCTTTTATAGGAGCTTCCCTATTTTCAAAATAAGGAATGCTTTTAGAACCAGTGTAGAAACTTGAAATTAATGAGATTCCTTCAGACTGCTCTCTGGTCTACCGTCAATGAAGGTAAACTATCATCAGACAATCATCTTAACTCTTCCCTTGTTTATACACGTGACTTCTAGGTTTATCGTTCCCCTACAATCACTGCATGGGGGTGTCACTTGATTATTAACATTCTCATCCACATTAGTCCTCCATTGGTTTCCTATAAGTTTTAAGTTACCCTGGATCTCAAACCTAAACCTTTTAATGATGAGAAACCAATTAAAAGAAACCCTCCAGAGCTACAGACCAAAAGTTATTGGCAAGGAATACTATCTGGCCTCTAATGATCTTACTTTAAAGGTACCAGTGTGAGTCTGGTGTGGAACTAACATGTCATAGAAATGTACAAATTCTTTCAAAGAAGCCTTTGGAGAAGTTCTTTACAACTTTTTTTAAATTGTTTTTTTCTTTGTCCATTGCACTACCAAAATAAATTAGTGCATGTTTGGATTGTCATTTTCATTAGCCTAAGTGACCTTTGACATAAGCATCATATCTCAAGAAAGAGCATCTGGATCCAGGAGGTCATCCTGATAAACTTTTGGAGTACAGTGGCTGAAGCTTTCATATAGCATTTTAACCAGACAATTTTAAAGGCTTCCACCCATGGCCACACCTCCCATTGCTCAATCATTTTACATTATTGTGGCAGTGGGAAGTGTGCATGTGTGGCAAAAAAAGGAGGTGGAATAGAGTATATACTTGCTTGAAGACATCCTGCAGGCCACAAATGACAAACTCCTAATTTAGAATAGAATGGTTGCACCTTTAGTAGGCACAAAAAATGTTTATATGATACCATCAAACAGTAACAATAACTTAAGATGGCTTATACTGTATAAGATTACTGTTATAAGAACATAAGAGTGGCCATACCAGAGCAGAAAATAGTCCATCTGGCTTAGTATCCTGTCTCCTACAGAGGCCTGTGCAGTGTGCTTCAGAGGAAGTTATAAATCCCTCATAATGTACTTAATTGTGTAAATAGTGTATCTGCCAAGGAGTTGGGGGCATATGGGATTCTTTCTGATCCCAGCTGGTGCTAAGTTTATGTCCTGAATGATAATTGCTGATATCTCTTAACATGTTATACAAATTTCTTTAATTGAAATTTCTTTACTCTTTTTATAGCACTCTTTATGTTTATATTTTGCATACTTCAAGCAAAAAATGAGGGGAAATCCTATACATGTTCTATGTCGTTTTGAAACCTAATAACCTATTTGCCTCAATTGTCCAGTTCACTCTTCCACAATTCCTATAAATTTGTCACAGCCACATCTGAACTGATCCTCTCACAGAGCACTAAGATCTGAATCTTTTCATCTTTAATGAATAAAGTCTTATTATGTCTAACGAGATTGACCTCAAAACCCTCTCCATCTGTACAAATTTGTGAAATGTAATTCTTCCCTAAGTTCTCTATGATGAGATGGGAGAATTTCATGAGATGCACTTAGCTCGTGGCTAAAATTAACATCCATTATTAGTTTCCTTTAGAGACTGCTCAAATCCAGAGACCTCCAAAAAAAGAGACGCTCTTCTCCAATTTTTTCTCTGGCAGATGTATTCCATAAGCCAGAAGAGACCTGCATAATTGCAGATGATTATCTTGTGCTCCAGTGCTGGCATTCCCATACAGAAGCAAAGCATTGATCTTCTCTTGGTAATTTTCTTATGCTCTCACTTCCTTGTTTCTTTGGCTTCTTTCCAATCCGGGCTCAGCAACAATTTTGACCAAATGTTTTTTTTGTATTAAGCGTATGTTGTAAAGCTATTGTGCTATATCCATTTTGGACATCTAAGTGTGCTGTTCACATCCTTCTGTTCCAGATTATTAATCAGCATGCCTGGTTATGGGATATATTGGTGATAGGTCATGGATGATCAAACAGAATTAGCTGTACCAGTATGCTTCCTTTACCTTCTCTTAAGCAATTCCAATTGTGTAATTAATTTTAAAACAGTACTTGGTGTCTTCCCTGGCCCAAAGTAGTAATAAATTAGACAAATCTAAACCCCCACAGATTCTGGAACTTACTGGTGAATGCAATGGAAAAACAAGAGCAAAATTACTAAAGTAGCACTGATAACACTCACTTCAAACTTGCTTCAGGTCTCAGATCAAAAGGAAGTGAACTGTCAGTGACAACAATATCTTAACACTTAACAAGCAGGGTTCCAGCTGTCTAAAATAGATCAAAGATGTAAGAGAATCTGGATTTCTATATCCTGGAAACTCACTTGGGGTGCTGAGATTATATGGCTTCACTGTCCATGAGCCTGCCATATGGCAATCTGTATCACAGACCATATAAGCTTTAGTTAAGCAGTAGCCCTGACACAAACTGGTACCTAGGAAGGACCTTCATCTTCTGGCATCTGTCAGTCACACCCTTATCTTCACAGCAAAACGATTGACTGAAGGCAACTCTCACGAAGTGTTGCAAACCCAGTCTTCAATCAAATTATATTATTACCTTCTCTTGTGAATTGGTTGTGAACTAACCTTGACTCTGTTTTACTTCTCCACTTTGCTAGGCCACCCCCCTCTACTGATATGCCTTACTTTGCTTTCTTATCCCAACTTAGAGTTTTCATTTCCCCACTGTCCTCTCCTTTTCTCTCGGGTCTGTTTTCAATGACCAAAAACCTGATGGCTTTGAATCAGGCCCAAAGATCCTAGCTATCCTAGTGTACAGCATGCATTTTGTCATATCTTTTTTTTGTCATGCTACTAGAAAACCTGAGACCCACTGGCCATTATAAATTCTCTGATGAAAACCAGTATGCTTTCAGCCTCCATAATATGGGTTTGTATGACAGATGCATGCAAACCTCCTCAGTAATGCAACACAGCTATCCAGTAGGGAAATTATGATGGGGTGTGTAGTTTGGGGAAATAATCATACCTTAAGCAAAGGTAGAGAAATCTCTGACTAGAAGTCTCCCTCTTTATTAAATTCCTCATGCAACACATCCTGGTCCTATCTGGTTATTTTGGAGGAGCAAGAACTCTGTACTCTCTATATCAACTGCTTTACCGCTCCTTGCACACAAAAAACTTACATGGATTCCCGTGTTTCCCCAACCTTCCTAAAAATACACTGGCATCTAACTGTGGAGCTGTTTCAATAAACGATAGTGGTACAAATCAAATGATTTTATTTGCATTTCTTAGGGTACCTAATGGCATCTCTTCCATCTCTGCAAAGTCTTTCAGTTGCCTAATCAGTTATACTCCTAATGGAATATGGATGCTAGGGATTCTTTGCACATAGTGTTTTTAGCCCATTGAGATGTATTCTCCACTTCCAGTGTTGGGACTTGGGAATGAGATGATGTATGAGCTTGTCTGCCTTTTCACAGCATATATTGCATCCATGTTGTGTACAAAAGTATTGTTGGTCCATCTGGACCACAAGACATCTTGCCAGATTTTTTATATGATTGACTAACTAATTGAAATTTTTTTAACAGCATTATTGTCAGACTGAAAAATAATCCATTTATCTGCAAAAACTGGGCCCCAAAGTCTGGTTGCCACAAAGACTGGGAAAAAATTCCAGGAATCTCATGTTCTTTAATTCCAGCAGCCCCAATGTGTCAGCTATTTCTCAGGAAAAACATGCTTCTGTGGAAATTAAATTCTGTAATGCTGTTATACATGTATGTAACATCTTTAATTCTGAAGGATCCCCAAGTGCCTATACTATCTATTCACTACAACAGCTGCCAGGTGTCAGGGCTAATATACCCTATTTTGTAAATAGTGCCATGTGATTCTTAATGATCTAAAGGGGTGAATAGTTCAGTTTCACATCCCATCTGAAAGCCAGGTATTTACCATTGACTTTAATAGACATTTTGGGTATTCAGCATGTTTTAAAATGAGGCCCTAAGAGTGTCAAATTGAGTGCTCATAAGTGTGGGTCACCCAAAATTAAATCCCACCTTTAAAATCAGACCTTTGAAAACAGATTAAGCTAAACCAGAACAAGGCACTCTTAGGCCATGTCTATACTCAAGAAGATCAACGTTGCAGTGGTTAATCTTCTTGTATTCAATTTAGCAGTCTAGAAAAGAACCACAAAATTGTACACAGAGAGCACCCTCATCAAAGCTGGTGCTTCTTAAGTCACGAGGAGTCAGGGAAGTCAATGGGAGCATTTGTTCCCGTTGACCTCCTGTTGCGAAGCTGACGCAAAAGATTGAATTAAGGTATGTCAACTCCAGTGATGCAATTAACATAGCTGAGGTTGAGTATCTTAATTCAAATATCTAAGTAAGTACAGATTTGGCCCTCTTTTGGAATGAGAGTGTCCACAGATGGAGTTATACTAGAACAGCCCTTAGAAACATGTTCAAACCCATGCATGGATCCAGTAGCAGAAATAGGGCTAGGACTCTGGAGAGTCCATGTCTGTTCTCAGAAAGCTAGATTACACTGCCAACTACTGGCAGCACTAAGTAATATGTTCCACTTGTAATGCTGTAATGGCAATGGGCACAAAAATAGGTGCTTATATTTGACACTTTATGTATGGGTTTAAACAAAGACTCTAATTATCTCACCCTTACAAAGATAGCTTCCCCAATTATCACCCCTAATGTCATTACCTCACAGAAACTTCCCCTATTATCACCCCTATGTCATTACCTCACAGAAACTAACCTTCCCCCTTCACCCCCACTCTGTTCTAAAATTTGATTTGTCAATTTCACATGCGTTCATTTTTTTGATTGTATCACATTGGTATATATGGTTGTGCCGATTTTCTTCCACATATTGATCTGAGGAAGTGGATCTGGCCCACGAAAGCTCATCACCTATAAACCATCTTGTTAGTCTTTAAAGTGCTACATAGTTCTGTCTTTGTTTCAGCTACACCAGACTAACACGGCTGCATCTCTATCACTAATTTTAAGGCAGTTTGCCTAGCTAACCTTGAACAGTGTTCCCTGTAAGCAGAGCACTTGAATGGCCACCTAGGAGAGATTCAGATGCTGCCTAACTGATTTGCAGAGAGCTCACAGCCAGCAGCATGTGTTTCTATTGTTGGTGCACATCCACGTATGCATTGGTGCACATAATAAAATTTATTTATGGATGAAAAAATTAGATGGAGCGTTGGTAATGAGCAGGTTTCATTTTTTTAAAGCATGTTACAAACTTGTTTTAGATAATGGACAACAAGACTGTAGCAGTTCTACTTTGAAAGAGTTACTGTTAAAATCATTTATATGTTTTGTGCCTCAACAACTTCTGTATCAAATGTGCTCAATTTACGTATTAAAAGATGTTTTCTTCCTTTTTCCAGCTCTTCAAACTCAATCTGAGATTCCAGTGTCAAGGTGGGTTTTTTCATTCATTGCACATTGTTCTTACCATAGATTCTGCAGGCCCAATTTTAACCTGAATAATACTTATTTAGCCCAAATGTCTTCAAATCATGACCCTCTGTAACACCTGTGCCAACCTGATTGCTTTCAATAAAGTTGCACCAATGCGTGTGATTAGAGCATAGTAAACAAGTCTGCTACTGATGCACAGGTAAGTAGGAATGGAATCCTGCTCACTCATTCTCTTAGCAGTGTTTGATCTATAGGACTGAAGAGAGTAGAAAGCAACAAATGTGTATCTTTGCTACTAATGCCAGCAGATACGATTCTGAACACACAAAAGGAGCAAAGAAGGGTAAGAACAGTCACTTTTCAGAGCAGAACAATGCTGTAAGGCCGCTGTCCAGCACAGCACATTAGTATCTGCTTAGCTTTAACCACCAGAGTAGTCATATTAACTTCACTAAATGCTTAAGAGGGTTGCTGACTTGAGGTCCAAAGTACCAGCATATGTAAGGGCCTTCCTTTCAGGAGCCTGGTATCTTGTCGAGTCTCCTTATGTATCAAAAACCCCGGTATCAACCCAGCCTGGGTTTCCAGATTTGAATGGATATTTCAAACAGTTGAAAATATGTGGAATCAAGGCCCCTCGTTCTCAATAGCTTCCCTTGAAAATGGAAAGGCCAGACAGAATAGTGATTCTGGAAGTTGTGTCTGGTGATTCTGTTTTTGAGCTAAGACATAACCATTACTCATTTAATCATGGTTGGAATTTTACCCTGAAAGCAAAATTCTCCACTCACAGTACGTAATTCTGAACTATTCTGCTCTCCTTCCCTTTGGAGCTCCTACTAATGTCAACAGGAGTTGTGCACAAAATAAGGGGGAAGGCAAATTCCTGGGATATGAGTTCTGCTGTGAGTGTGTTATGGGAAATGTTTATCTTTTTTCCCCCTTGAGATAACCAGTTCAATGGTTACCATTATATTTGTTACTTGTCAGCATTACTGTGTGATAAGGCAAATAATGGAAGACCTAGGAGGGTTACTGATGAAGCAAATATTGTTAGAGATGATTTATATGGGAAGTGATACATTTAGTTTGTTTTTGTGCTGCATGCCAATTTAGGACTAGTATATGTTATGGGATTGCAAGCAATTTCTATTGAGTGATTTATTTAGAGCATTCAGAAAGGTGCCTTTTGTCATTTCATAAATCTAATTAAACAAGTGCCTTGTCAAAATAGAAATTTTTAAAATGAACGCAACATTAATGCAAATTATTTTGAAGATTTTTAGGTATGTTTATTCAGATGTTTGTCTTGAGCCTGTGCCACACCAATATGATGTACAACAGTTAAAAACTTAAAGCAAAATATGGCTGCCATCTCCTAAGACTTGAATGTAGAACTGTTTATCATTTAAACAGTTTTTTATGCATTCATTTGTAAGATTTGCAAGGACTGGAAACCTACAAAAAATATCATTTGTTTTATGTGGAAACTCAGCTGCTCTAAGAATCAGCTACAGCAAAGCTGGAAAATATGATGATGATATTTTCCTAACAAAGATTAAACAGGGCCAGCCCAGGTGGCACCAGGCTCAGTGCATAATTCTTAGAATAAAGTACAAGCAGCACACTTGTTTAGGACCTGCTGTTGCTGCAAATCAGAGGCGGATAGTGGTGGGTGTAGTTCTGATTTTGGGTATATGTCTATATGTGCACATGTTGGCATTTGACTTCTGAATATGTTAATGGGTCATGTGGTTAAAATCCCAGCCAACAATTTGTGAAGTACCCTCTCAGTAAACAGTGCAGCTACTTACAAACTAAAGCTACAGGCAGTGATGTGTACTTGCCCCATCTTTTTTTACATGCAGAATGCTGGTATTTAGGCAGTCACAAACTGGATACATAATAGCATTCACCATAAAGCTGTACTGACATTTGAGGATCAGATCCTGCACTCCTTTTTCAGGCAAAAGCCCAACTGAAGTCAAGGGGCATTTTCTCAGAGGACAGCGGGATCAAGTTTTTCATAGATTTTAAGGCCAGAAGAGATGATTGTGATCATTTGGGCTGACCTGTCCAACACAGGCCAAAATAATTCCTAGGGTCTTTGATCTTTGAGGAAAAGTATCCCATCTTGGTTTCAGCACTGCTGCAGGGCAAAGCAGATGCATAGTATAGCCTCCATGTCCTCTTTTATTACTCAGGAGCTAATTTTTGCTTGCTGCACTTGAGAGATTTCCATGCAGCACTTTTTTTTTTAATTTGGACTACAGCAGGAAGGAGTTTTGCCTTGTGTATGGAGGGTCATGTAATGGAGAGGCATGTCAACTACCATCATTTGCAAATTCCCTGCTTGTCTTTGCTGAAATCACATTCCTAGCTACCCAATAAAAGGCCCTTTTTATCAAATGCATTGCAAACACATGCAAGTGGTAAGCAGCTCTTTCTGATACTTGTTTTAGACCAGGACCACTGGGAGTTTGCTCCACAGGCCAAAGGCAGACTGAGACTTTGTAAAATCTTGCCTGTTCCTCTCTTCTGTTCTATCAAGGTTCTTATGCTATCCCCCTTGCTGTAGTAATGGAGCAGTTTCTAGAGAATGCACTAAATGACAGCTTGTCACACATGATTAACTAACATCAGACATATGGAAATGTGGTCCACAAAGACTTAGGATTCTAGTGAACCAGCGCTCTGCTTTCCTGTTGTTCTCTGGTTCTCTGACACATCAGCGTAATCACCAAGCTCTTGCTTATATCTTCCTAGACAAAGAGTTAGTATGTACAATCCTTTGCAAAGGACTGAGGTTTGTGACTTCTCAGCTGGAGACTGACCCTTCCCTCAATGCTGTAAGGCCCTGAAATAGGGTACTCACATTCAGCACTATTTTTTCCAGATGTGGCAAGGGACAGGCTCTCTCTCTGTGTTCTCTTGGCACCATGAAAATCAAGAGTGGCTGTGGGAATGAGGAGACTGATGGAGGTGCCATTTTTGAGCAGGGTGGGGCCTTTGGAAAGGTAGTTGACTTTCTCTTTCTGAGGAGGTAGTTCTTAGGTGTATGACTACAGCCACTGCACTTTGTGCTGTCATGGCTGGCCTAAATGCTTCAGAGGGGGGAGGGGTTGCTGAGCAGCCACCCTTCTAGTTGTAACAATCTTGGGGTTCATTATATAATGAACCAGTGAATGGGAAAGGAATAAAACTTAAAAAAAACACCCCAAAACCTGGAGCGTGTCACTGGTGAACTGCTGCACGTATCCATGCAATGTACCATCATCCCCTCCAAGCACATCTCCAAATATATAAACATATCTTTACAGTGGTCACTGCTATAGGGATGTGCTGTAGTTACAATACCAGCACTGCCTACTCTCCTCTTTCAAATGAAGAGTTCATATAAATGATTCCCAAAACTATCATGAGTATACTCAAAGCCGTTTTCACCTTAAGACAGGGGGTGGGATTGATTTAAATCATTATTTAGATCAGCAGCAGGAAACCTTGTTTTAAATAATCATTTCAATTGTGTTTTGGACTTATACTTTTTAGTTATTTTCCTAAAGAAAGTTTCATTCTCATTGGCTAGTAACCATTAAAAGATATTGATTGGCAACTAAATATAGCCTTTACGCTAAATTTAGTGCTTCTTTTTGTTAACAAGGATGATACACTAATATATTTATTTAAAATGTAACAGAAATTGATAAACTTTTCTGAAGCTTTAAGAACCATCCTATAGTATTTAATAGAAAACTCCATCCTTGGTGTGGAATTCTATAGGATGGTTTTAAAAATAGAGTCTCATTCACTATTAAATTCAACAGGGTTTGGATAATTTCTATAGAACTTATCCTATAAAAATTAGGTTTCTAGAAATTATTAGGACTTTTCCATGAGGGTCCAGACAAGTCAGTAATGTGTATTTTTAACTAAATGATTATGGCCGGCTCCCTGCTGAGGCAAGAGGGAGAGCTCCGAGCCTTGCAGAGCAGAACCAGACAAGCTGGGGCTGGATTCGACCTATGGGCTCTGCCAGGCGGGGGAAGGAAGCAGCTCCATGCGTTGGCACTTCCTGTCCCTCTCCCCCTATTGAAGAAATGGCAGCACAGCAAAGTGCTACTTGGAGGCTATTCACCCTGCTGCCTCGATTGGTCATAATTGTAGCCAATAGGAGCAATCAGGAAACGGTGTCTGAGAATGGGAGGGGACATGGAGACGTGCATCCCACCCAGACCACACCCCCATTTTGTTCCTGCACCCTAATACACTCCCGTATCCACCAATCCCCAACCCACTTCTGTACCCTCCCTCTTGCCCAGACCTCACACCCCAAGCCCGCTTCCTAGCTTCCCCCTTCAGCACACTGAGCCCCTCATTTCTGGCCCAACCCCAGAGCCTAGGGGTGGCCCATAAAATCTACTAGAGCCCAGGCCCCGCAACGCTCTGTCAGGGGAATGTGGGGAGTGTCTTTCTCCTTTTCAGTCAGGGGCCATATCAGTGAGATGTGTTTGGTTTGGTTTGGTTTGGGTTTGTTTGCTTCTCACTTTGGTGCAGCCCCCAACTGATTTTTCTGTGGGTCAGCAAACCTCGACCCTAAAAAGGTTTCCTGACCCTGTGTTAGTAGTTACACTACATGCAGCAGGATCTCTTTTCAAGTGTTAGAATAATCAGTCAGTCTAGAATTCTGAGTAGATGGTTTATAATTTCTTTAACTGAAACATTCCACAATCTTAAGGACATCAGCTTTCAGACTTGGTGCACTGAGAAGATGATTCAAAAGCAACTAAAAATATTGATGTAGAGAATAAGAATTTACACACACCCACAAACAGAAATACTTTGACCTAGATGGCAATAACACTTTACAGCACATACAAAAACTCTTCTGAAGTGCCCAGTAAAAATTCTTTCCAGTTGTGCTTTTGGAATATGTCTGCAAGCTATGGGTTCATATAATAGGATGTGTTAACTCAGTTAAATCCAGTTATTAAAATTGGATTAGATGAAACTGTAGCTGGAAGATTGCAAAATTCTGCCATGTTTGTGTTGATAATCAGACAGTTCTGGGATTTCAAGGTTAATTTTAAATGTCACATAATGTAAATAGACAGTTATGAGAAAAAAAGAGGTTTCAGATGTCACAATCTGCTGTATTCCAGGAAAACTGGCCAAGACTCTAGAGAAGTGAACTTACTTGCAGAAAGTATTTAAAATGATAAATGTTTATAGAATATTTGTTTCATTAAATAAATAAAATACAGTCCTATGGATTTAATACCGTATTTTGCACACCTAACACAGTGTAATCGTTTCAGGCATTATCTGTTTGGTCACCGATTATTTGACTCTGGTAGTAACTTTAAGAAAAGACCCCATTATCAAACTTCAGTGTTGGTATTCCTATGAAACGTGCACAGCATGTCTCAGTAAGCTGTTCTATGTGAAAGGTTGACCCCACAGTGAATGCTGTTCCCACATTACCAGGAAATATGCTGCAGCATTGGTGTTCACTGAAGCAGGAGGGAAAAATAGATGTACTAGTAATACCACAGAGATACCACAGACCAAATATGCTACATGTTTCTGATAGTGACTAATAGTAGACCTGATGGGAAAAGGGAGGCAGTTTGTTTGTTTTAAAAGTGCTCCTTTTTAGACTTAAAAATGTTTCAAGCTGTTCCAGTACCATAGCTTTATCACAGGCCTATGAGACTTGAGAGTAGTTATCAAACTTGGGAAATCTTCAGCTGCAAACAAGGAAATCAGCCTCATCAAGGAAACCTATTTTTTGCATGTAGTATTCATTTATGCAAATGCCATCTTAAATTCCATAGTCAGATTATACAAACAAAAAGCCTAATCTTATTTAGTTCATTCTGTTTTTTTCTAGGTTCTTATAGTGTCTCAGACTTCTCCACCAACACACTTGCCCATTGTTTTCACTGGCACGAATCATGTGAGTAAAGCAGGCAGGGTTTAGCCATAGGTCTTTTTGTGTTCCACTGTCACTCTGTGTTTGAGTTGCAGTTATAGGTTATGTTTTCCTGAGCAACATAGTCTGAACTGCTCTGTGGAATCTGCTGCAGCAGCAGTTTTCATCTTTTCCTTAAAATTGGAATTGCCTGGGAAGGGTGACTTTCTTATTCTGTGTGATCCTGAAAATGTGGAATTCATTCCCTCTGGAATTATGAAATGTAGATAGATTCTCTATTTTACAGTGGAAAAGCATGAAATCATAGCCACCTTGGCTAGGGGTATTATTAATTTACAGTCTCAGAGAGGTAGCTGTGTTAATCTGAAACTGAATAAATTTAAAAATACAACGAATGATCCTGCAGCACCTTAGAGACTAACAAAACATGTAGCTAGTATCCTGAGCTTTCAGATGAAGAAGTGGGTTGTGCCCAGAAAGTTCATGATATTATTTAACAGTTAAACTTCCATTATATTTTACTATTTGTTACATTTTATTTTAATGTGTTTCATGGTTTTATACATTTTTTCAGTTAACTGTCTGAGAGGGACAGAAGTGATTTACCAGGGGTGTGTTTTTACTATAATCATTACTGTGCTTATTTTATTGCTAGGACTGTAGTTGTTTTGTTCTATACGTGTAGATTTTTGCTGTGGAAAATGTTACCATCTTTTTATATTAAGAATACTCTGCAAAAAAATTAAAAAATCACCCACATAAAAAGATAGATATAGAAATAGATATTGGTGCCTTGAACCCGACAAGCCATCGAGCATCTCAGTACTACAGTTTTAAAAAAAGACAGACTCTAAGTTTTATTTTTTGAAATATACTACATGTGCTAGTCATATTTAAAACAGCCTGGGAAATGAAAAGGAGATGTTTAAATTGGGGCACTCAAAAGCCTCCAAACCAGGCAATACCTTCCATTGCCTATGTTACCTGCCACACATGACCCTGCTCAGACAGAGAAAGAATCCAGAACTCTAAAAGATGGTTACGTACCTTCTGTAACTGGTGTTCTTCAAGATGTGTGGCTCATGTCCATTCCAAGTTAGGTGCGTGCATGCACAGTTGTTGGGCAGCTTTTCCCTAGCAGATCCTATAGGTTGGCAGTGGAGACACTTAGAGTGGCACCCGTATGGTAAGTTATATAGTTTGCTGCTGACCCACCCCTTCCCCAGTTCCTTCCTGCTGGAAGCTACTCTGACAGAGGGGAAGTGGAAAGGTTCTGGAATGGATCATGTTTTGGACCTCTGGGGAAATGCCCGACACCTGCAGCCATGAGTTACACCTCATGACAATGCCTTTAGAGAACATGTGAGAGGTGGAGTCTACTGCATCGAGGGCTGCCTGAAGGGAGGTGCCCTCCTGGACTAGGGCACCAAACACGGACCTCGAGTCCATGGGCGGGAACTCCTTGAACTTATCCATGGTCTCCCATGAATTATAATTGCAGCGACCCAGTTGGTCAGAGGCACTGGATGCTTTGAGGAAGAAGCTAAAGTAGATGTCAGTGGAACTGGAATGTGTGTAAATTCAAAATGTGACACATTGGGGTCTTTTTAAGCAAAAGCAGCGGTATTAATTTCAGCTCTACTAAGAACATAGACTGGAATGAAATGTGAGCTAATTGAAAGAGTAAAGCTGCTGGTATCTAGGGAAGGCTGGAAAATTTTCTCTTCGGAATTGGTGCTGCTTTCTGGATGATATAGACTAAGACTTCCAGTAAAACCACTAATCCGCATCATGGACTGTCACCAAGTCTAAAAAAAGTCTCTTCAACATATGACTGTATTGCTGAACATAAAGCTCTGAAGATATTAAGTGTTCATATTGTAATAATACCAGGCACAGAGTGAAGCAGTGGAAATAGAGGAACGTTTTAGAAATGGGCAAGAATTTAAAATCCCATTCATTGTATTTTATCAAAGAGTACATATAAATTTGGAATGCAAGTAAAATTTCTGTTCTTTCCATAGATGCTGTGTCACTTACTGTTACTTCAGGGGATGTGTCCCTTTCTACCTAAGAAACAGCCAAAGGACTTAGCATAAACCATAATAAATGAATGACAAGATCTTCTAGCATATTTTAATGGATTTTTATATTGCATGTTGAGAGATTTGGCTAGTTGCTTATGGCCCCTGACCAAGCACCTGTTGACATCAATAGAAAGGCTACCAGTGGGAGCTGGATCAGGCCCTTAAGCACAGCATTGGAAGCCAGGAGGTCATGGATTCTAATTCTGTTGATAACACTGATTCCAGCTGTACCCTTGAGTAGGTTGCTAAGGCCTCATTTAGAATGAGTTACACTATGTCTGGGTGCCTCCATTTTTGAGAAACCTACCCTGAGATACGTTGGACTTGATGGTCTTTACTTTTACAGTGCTTTTACTCACCTCCCCAAATGAAATCCTGGACTATGTTTGCTCTCCTGACCCTTCCCCATTTGCTTCCCGATAAGTCCATAGTTAAAACAGAGTGTATGTGTATGTGTGTGTGTGGGGGGGGGGGAGGTAGGGGGATGTGGGTCATCACCAGTAATTCCTCAGGATGATGCCAGTGCTCACCAAAAGCTGTTGAGCTGTTGCCTCAAACTTGAGGTTGCTGACAGAAGAGGTGCAGGAGCCCTTGTACGCTCTGTTTCACATCCTGAATGTGGTGGCTCTAGTCAGAATTGTGTTGCCAATACACAAAGGTGGGGGGCGGGGAAGGTAACCAAGGCCCTTAGGCAAAATTTCTCATTAGTCCCCCTGATATGTGGCACAAGTGAAGCATAAGTACTATGTACCTGCTAATGGGCATGAGCAGGGGCAGCCCGTGACTATAGGCCGACTCGGCCGTCGCCTAGACCGCCGCCTTCAATGGGGCGCCTGGGGCGCCCAATGATGACATCACTCCATTGACGGCCGTACAGGCAGGGCGCCGATCGCGCGTTCCACCTGGGGCACCAGCTGCTGCAGCCCGCCTCGGGCCGCTCCTGGGTATGAGTACCTTTATACCCATCAGGCCCCGAACTTCCTGCTGGAATCTGCCATCAATGAGTGGGAAAGACAGGACAACTGGTAGCTAGTCCCAAAAACAAAGAGGCAAAGAAACTAGACCTTTTTGGGAGAAAGGTTTATTCATCACCAAACCTTCATCTTAGGGTGGCAAATCAGCAGGCCTTCTTCAGCCAATATGATTTTAATATCTGGCAGGCTATGTCTAAATATACTGCCTCACTCCCAGAAACCCCAAAGAAGGAGTTCTAAACCTTTCTTGATGAAGTCTAGGGTGTAGGAATGTGTGTGCAAGAATGGTGTGTGTGCAAGAATGGCAAGACTCTGCTGCACAGACGATAGCTTCCTCCATCTCCATGAGGCAGGCAGCACGTCTTCAGACTTTCCATGAAGGCCCAGCAGTTCATCCAAGATCTCATCTTTGATGGATATGCTCTATTTGAGGAACAAATGGGTGAGAAACTGCATGGCCTCAAGGTTTGCACCACTCATAAGACCCTCGGCCTCTATGTCCCTCAGCAGCAGAGGCAGTGCTTTAAACCACAGCATGATCAGCATAAGCAGGACCCCTTTCCAAAGACAGCCAAGGTGTTCAAAAGCTGGCAGGGTCATCACACAGGCTAGCTCTAACCATCCCGGATCCTGCCCTCCCCTGCTTCTCTAACCACCTTTTCTTTTTCCTCCAGGCTTGGGCATCCATAACATCGGACCACTGGGTCCTCAACACCTTGGTTTAAGACTATGTTCTACAGTTTGTTTCTGCATCCACACCCAATCCATCTTCCCTGTCCCTCTTCATTCTTTCCCTGGATCTGGACAACTGGTGTATGCCACTCTCAACTTGAAAGACGTGTGCTCTCACATCGTAATCTTCAAAGGCTACTAACACTTTCTCTGTTGTGTAATGGGCTCCTGTCAACAATCTGTGGTGCTTGCTTCCAGCCTGGCAACAGCACCAAGGGTGTTTGCAAAATGCATGTCAGTGGTGGCAGCTTACCTCAGACATTAGGATATCCTGATCTTGACAACTGGTTGATGAGGAGTCACTCCCGTTCTCGGGTTCAAAATGCTGCTATGGTACTGTTGGACTCATGCAGGCATCTCGGTCTGATTGTAAATGTGGAAAAATCAATGTTGATCTTCATGCAACAGATAGAGTTTATTGGAGCAGTTCCTGACTCTGTTAGAACAAGAGCATCACTCCCTCGTAAAAGTTTCCAGACTATAAGAGATCTCATTGCAGGCCTCTCCACATTTTCCACCATGATGGCAGGCACATGCCTGCAACTGCTGGCCCGCATGACAATATGTACATACATTGTGGGTCTTGCGAGGCTCTCAAAAGTGGAGAGCTATGGCTTACACCCAGCCAGAGATTACCTGCACAGAGTCATCACCATTCACCCTGCAATTCTGACCACATTGCAGTGGTGGACCAATCCTGACATGGTCCTTGCTAGTGTCCCATTCAAACCCCGATCTCTTTGGTGTCACTGATGAAAGATGCCTCAGACTTCAGTTGGGAAATGCACTTTGGACCCAAGAAACGAGGTATTAATGGCATATTAGGGTGCATTAGTAGGAGCATAGCCAGCAGATCTAGGGAGGTGATTATTCCCCTTTGTTCGGCACTGGTGAGGCCACATCTGGAGTATTGCATCCCATTTTGCGCCCCCCCCCCCCATTATAGAAAAGATGGACACATTTGAGTAGGTCCAGAGGAGGGCAACAAAAATGATGAGGGGGCTGAACACATGATTTACAAGGAGAGGATGAGGGATTTGGGCTTATTTAATCTACAGAAGAGAAGAGTGAGGGGGATTTGATAGCAACCTTCAACTACCTACCTGAAAGGGGGTTCTAAAGAGGATGGAGAGAGGCTGTTCTCAGCAGTGACAGATGGCAGAACAAGGAGCAATGGTCTCAAGTTGCAGTGCGGGAAGTCTAAGTTGGATATTAGGAAAAACTATTTCACTAGGAGGGTGGTGAAGCACTGGAATGGGTTACCTAGGGAGGTGGTGGAAACTCCATCTAGAGGGGTTTTTTTAAAGTCCCGGCTTGACAAAGCGCTGGCTGGCTGGTGATGATGGGGTTGGTCCTGCTTTGGGCAGGGGGTTGGACTCGGTGACCTCCTGAGGTCTCTTCCAGCTCTATGATTCTAGGTCCATGAAGAAGCTGCAGTTGCACATCAGCATCAAAGAATTCAGAGCAAATCTGCCTAGGTGTTCTTGTAGCACCTATCTGGCTATGTGGTTTGGGTATTGACAGGCAACACAGCCTTCATGTTTTATATCAAAGGGCAAGAGTCATCATCCCGCTGCATCACAGCATGCAGCTGTCTGAACAGGCCACTGTTCCTGAAGATGTGTGCATCATTTACCTTTCCAGACCACTCCACATTTATGACTGTGAAACATCCATGGTGATCCACAAGTGCCTGAAGCACCATGAGAAGTACCCCTTCCGATTGGTATACTCTGAGGTAAGGCGGGGTGGCCCTACAATAGGAATATGAGTACCATCAGTTGCCCCGCCACATTTTGGAAAGCCCGTGTTAGCAGAGCCAGCCACTGTGTCATCCACTTTTCCCAGAGTCACATTCCTACGTAGCAAAATGCAATTTATTGCCGTGCACACTTATACAAGTGCTGCCCCAATGGGAGACTTCCCTACTCCAAACTGATTTGCAACTGAACGGTAGCAATCAGGAGTGGCCAGCTTCTGCAAAGCAATGGCAACATGCTTCTCTATGAAGAGAGCAGCTCTCATTTGGGTGTCCTTGCCACAGTTCAGGAGCCAGCTCATTGCACAGCTCCAGGAAGGTTGCTTTATACATCCAAAAGTTATGTAGCCACTGTCTTCATCACACACCTGCATGACAGTGCAATCCCACCACTCAGTGCTAGTTTCCCTAGCCCAGTGTTTCTCAAACTGTACTCCACGGAGCCCCAGGGCTCCGCGGGACATCTCCAGGGGCTCCGCGAGGTTGACAAACTGGAAACATCGATAGGTACAACACATACAATCAGTGGAGCGCTGGGGCTCTGCATAAATTTTTACGCATGTAAAGGGCTCCGGAGCCCAAAAAGTTTGAGAACTGCTGCCCTAGCTCAAAAACGATGGGTCTGTGGTGCACAGCTGATCTGTGACAGTCCAATACAATGCCAATTCATTGGTGTCTCTCTCACCATTGTCATCTACATCTGAGTCGTCCTCTGTTATCAGTTGCATAGTAGCTGTGCTGCAAAGCGCAATGTGCTAAGTACATTGAACACAACATGGGAGAGAATTGTGGGATCCATGATTTCTCACAGCAGATGCTGGAGTTTGCAGCAAGGATGGTCATTCAAGTGACACAAAAGTAAGCTGGAAACCCAGGGAGGGCTGCGAAGCAAAGAGGTGCCTGATGGGGCATTTTTTCACATTCCCAAAATGCGTGGCTCTATTTTGTGCAGTCCCACAGTGCTTAGCGACTGAAGGTGAGGCAAGGCACCGTGGGATGCTTACCCACATTGCTTTGCTCTGTCTGTCAACAGAATGCTAGCAATGTGGCTGTGATATGTCTTCAACGGGAGGCAGAAAAACACATTTGAACATTTTTTAGTTTTGGCGACTTTTGCACGTCGATGGCACTTTAGTCGCCAAATCTTCCCAATGCAGGGAAGATATTGTTAAGGAAAAATGTAAAGCATTTATTTTCCGTAAACTCAGATTTTTTGTGAAGGTTGTGGTTAGAAACGCTGAGTGTTTTGGGACATTTTGAGAGAAATAATCTCTTGATCTTTTCCTTTATTATAGGGTGTGAAGCACAGCTGTATGCAATCAGCTGGAATCAATGCACTGAAAACAATCAAGACATAGCAGCAGAGATGGTTTTCCCAGTTGTACAAATTAATGCATAGGAGCTTAAACTTTGGCAGGGTTTTTTTGCCTTTGGCGGTTAGCGCCTGATCCTGGGCACCCGCAACAACTATTGACTTCAAAAGAATTTGCAGGCCCTTGGCTCATCAGCATTAGACCTTAATATCACAAACTACCTAAAATCTTCCCATGTGTATCCTCAAGAATAGAGCAAATTGAACCATGTCTGTTAATCATGGTAATTCCACAAGAACCCCCAAAGGAAAAAGATAATAGCTCTACTTTGCAACTCGTGTTTTCCCCTAAACAAAGTGAATGCCAGAGATTCCTTTTTTTTAAACTTTGAGATTAACTGCAGCTTCACTTTATTATTTTTCTGAACTCCTCGGTGAAGGGTTTTGAATTTTTTTCCCTTTAAATTTAGGATCATGTCCAAGTTTCTCAAGTGATGTAGCAGTGTGGATTCAAGGCAGGAAAGCTTCAGCAGAATCTTTTTCATATGTAAATGGTTTCTGATCTCCTTTGCTGTTAAGACAGCCAACTAGAAAATAAACTGAACAGGACTGGAAAGTTCCAGATTTTAGGACTGTTAGTACCCCATAATGTGTACAAATATTTGTAACTTCTTTCCACTGGGAATTTTATAGTAGCAGTTAATTGAGCCTGATTCTGCTGCCACTTACCCCAGCGGAAACCAAGAATAACTCCACTGATATCAGTGGGGGTGGCAACCAAGTGTGATATCAGAATTAAGTCTTTTAACATCTTAGGTCTGCTTCTCACCACAAACCCCTGAAAATCCCAACTCACAGATATAGCTCCTCACTAGCTCACATCTGTTGCCCATATCTGCTTCATGATGAGGCCCTGGGGCCCAGCAATTCAAAAGGGCCTGGGACTTCTGGCTGCTGCTGCTGTGGCAGCAGGAACCCCAGGTCCTTTTTAAATCACCGCTGGCGCCCCATGGGGCCTGCTCAGGGCAGCACTGAGGGCTGCCTGGGGGAGGCTAGCTCCAGTCCTGCCCCTGTCGCGTCTTGGGGTGTGAAGCTGGCCTCCCTGCCTTGCCAAGGGGCCTGGTGAGTCTGTGGGCCAAACAGTTCATGATTAGAGATCTAGGGCCGAATACTGCTCTGGTACGTTAATATAAAGCCACTAACATTAACAGAGTTACACAAGTGTAATCCAAGAATGAATTCTGACACTCTCACTCACCCTTACCTCCCAGTGTGTGCAGAGCTCCCAGAGATCAAGCTTTCTTCTTGTGGATTGGTCATTGTTGCCTTCCAGGTAATTTTGTGTGTCCATTTATTCAGAGATTCCCATGCCAGTAGGAATGTACTGTGATCATTTAATCCCATCTGCTGTATAACATAGGCCCCAAAGTAATTCCTAAAGCATATCTTTAAAAAAATCAATCTTGATTTAAAAGTTGCCAGTAGTGGAGAATCCACCATTGACCACTGGTAAATTGTTCAGTGTTTAATTACATGCTGCTAAAATGTATGCCTTATTCCCAATCTGAATTTGTTTAGCTTCAACTTCTAGCCATTGAATCATGTTTTATCTTTCTCTTCTAGATTGAAGATCCCATTATTAATTATTTGTTCCCTAAGTAGGTACAGGAGAATCTCAGAGTTACGAACACTTCAGGAATGGAAATTGTTCTTAACTCTAAAATGTTTGTTACTCTGAATAAAACTTTGGTTCTTTCAAATTTTTACAACTGAACATTGGCTTAGCTATGATGGAAAAAATGCTGCTTTTAATCATTTTAATTTAAATGAAACAAACACAGAAACTGTTTCTTTACCTTGTCAAATCTTTTAAACTTTCCTCCTTTTTTTAGCAATTTATGTTTAATTCAGTTCCGGGCTATGTTTTCTGTTGTTTTTGTTTGTTTGTTTGTTTGTTTGTTTTATTTTTAAAGTCTCTGCTGCCTGAATGTGTGTGTTTGATTCCAAATGAGGTGTGTTGTTGACCAATCAATTCCTAAATCTGGTGTTCATAATTCTGAGGTTCTGCTTTAGTTAGAGACAGTAACTTAATCCCCCTTAACCTTCTCTTTGTTAAGCTAAGTAGACTGAGCTCCTTGAGTCTGTCACTGGAAGTCATGTTTTCTAATTCTTTTATCACTTTCATGGATCTCTGAACCCTCTCTAGCTTTTCAACATCCTTCTCAAATGGTGGACATCCAAACTAGACAGTTTTCCAGCAGTGGCCACACCAGTGCCAAATACAAAGGTAAAATAGCCTCTCTACACCCTCTTTATGCATCTGACGATTGTCTTAGCCTTGTTAGTTCCAGCATTGCGCTGGGAGATCATGTTCAGCATATTATCTAACATGACACCAGATCTTTTTCAGAGCCACTGCTTCCCAGGATAGTGCCCCTCCATACTATTATATGCTTTACATTCTTTGTACATTGACATTTAGCTGTATTAAAACACATACTGTTTATTTGCATCCATGTTATCAAGAGATCCCAATTATTCTGTTAGCAACTTGTCTTCATTATTTACCATTGATGTCGTTTTTGAATCACCTGGAGACTTTATCAGTGATGATTTTATATTTCTTCCAGATCATTCATAAAAATGTTACTTAGCATAGGGCCAAGAACCAGTCCTTGTGGGACCCCATTAGAAATACATCTTAACTCACACATCTTGATGGTGATTCCCCATTTACATTCGATGGTGACCTCTCAGTTAGCTGTCTGATAATTCATTTAACATTTGCCATTATAATTTTATATTGTTCTGATTTTGTATTGAAATGTCAGATGCCTTACAGAATTCCAAATATCAACACTTTTGTTTGTAAGCTGACACATTTGACATGAAATAGAAACAATAAATATGGAAACCACTGATGCCAGCTTCATGAAATGGCTTTTCAAAGCAGCATGAGACTTTGTGGAGGTCACTGGTATTATGACATTTAGTTTCTTCTGTCTTAGCAATGTAACAATGAAACCTTCGTTGTTTACAAACAATAGGTTTGAAAGAAGTTGTGAAGCTTCTAGGAATTTTTTAAAGTGATTAATCTTTACAAACAGTAACAGGAAAATTGAAGAGGAAAAGCTCAGTTGTACTCTTTGAGTGGTTTACAGAAATGAATATCTGTGTGTGGCAGATCCCTGTTCAGGAAAACATTTAAGCGCATGCCTAAATTAAATGTGTGCTTAAGTGCCTTGCTGAATTGGGATGGATTGCTGAGGTGGACTGCCTGGAAGATTGATGCTGTGGTGGTTGATCTTCCAGAGTTTGATTTCTAGTAAAGACCCACTAAATCAATGCTGATGCCCTGTTAGCATTGATACTCCTTGAATCGCGAGGAGTAAGGGAAGTCAACAGGAGTGTTTGCTCCTGTCGACCTCGCACTGTGGAGACAGTGCCAAAGTTTCAGTTAAGTTACATCATCTCCAGCTACGCAATTAACGTAGCTGGAATTGTGTATCTTAATTTGAACTTCTGCGTAGGTATAGACACGGCTTGTTAGAGAAGTGGAGTTCCTTCGTGACCTCTCACAGCAGGGTTGTGACCCTGTCAGTATATACAGGTGTGTGTACCTTTAAGAATCTGTAGTTTGATCTATAACACTTCATATTTCTAATATAAGATTTGAATGCTGCACAGAAAGTCTTACCTGTGGTAGTATTCCTAATCTGCAGGAGCATTCCATATGCTAGTTTTTTAATGACATTTCTACAGGCTCTCTAAATTAAATTTTTCCTCCATAAGATCCATTCTACAAGGTCACCTGCATGAAATATGGATAGAGCCATTATGCATAACTGTCCTTAGGGAAAAACATGGTGGTGAGGTCCTTATCCCTTGCTCCAGGAAACAAATGATGGCCTCCTGGCTGACACTAAAGGCACATAGTGGTCTCAGTCACTGGGTAGCTGGTCGTCTCCATGCACATGGGGTGTGTGGTTGCCACCTAGTGGTAACTATCAAATTTCAGAGTTTTTGGTAAATTCTGCTGGTGAAAGTGTGAAATCAGAGAGAGTGACTGTAATAATGTTAGCAGTTGTCAAGATTTAAATCCTGGTGCTCTTTATTTTAAAGGGACACCATTAACATGAAAATCACATTTCTGTTTGAAAATGTTGTACCCACAATAGTAAGAGTTACCACTTAAGATTATCTGAAAAAGAACAAACCTTGCTGAATCTGATCTCAAGTTGGGCCAGATTCTGGTAGCTTCATTCATGCCTAATAGTACCTTGCTGCTCAGATAGATCCAGTGAAGTCAATGGGACCATTTATGAAGTGAACTACAAGTCAGTGGGAGAATGAGTATCACAACATAGTCCTTTGTGAATAGTCAGTTTTCCTCTTTCTTCAACTAGAGACGGCAAACTGCTCAGTGTGGGTATGTCTACACTAGCCCCCTAGTTCGAACTAGGGAGGCTAATGTAGGCATTCGAACTTGCAAATGAAGCCCGGGATTTAAATATCCCGGGCTTCATTTGCATGTTCCCGGGCGGGCGCCATTTTTAAATCCCCCTAGTCCGAACTAACTGCCCGCGGCTACACGCGGCAGTTAAAAGTTAATTCGAACTAAGGACTTAGTTTTTAATTGCCTCAGTTCGAACTAGGGAGGCTAATGTAGGCATTCGAACTTGCAAATGAAGCCCGGGATTTAAATAAGGACTTAGTTCGAATAAACTTTTAACTGCCGCGTGTAGCCGTGGGCAGTTAGTTCGGACTAGGGGGATTTAAAAATGGCGCCCGCCCGGGAACATGCAAATGAAGCCCGGGATATTTAAATCCCGGGCTTCATTTGCAAGTTCGAATGCCTACATTAGCCTCCCTAGTTCGAACTAGGGGGCTAGTGTAGACATACCCTGTGAGTGTTGACTGAAGCCACATTTAATTGGGGCTTCTCTCTTGCTGAAAAGACCCTTGTAAACATCTAGAGGGGAGCAAACAAACACACACCTTTATTTTAAAAAGAGTATTCCAGGACATGCTATTTAAAGGACTCTCTGTCAGAAACGGCTTTTTAAAAAAATTAGGAGTATAAAATAGCAAATTAACATTTTCTTCTTTTGATATGCAAGTAAGCTAAGATAAATCATCTTAATCTTTTAGGGATTTTCCACTGACAGCAGACATGTGGGTGATTAGCCAGGAGTTGAGAAACATGTAATATGCTCATTAATTAAGCTGTTTTTTAATTGCCTCAGTGCATTAATCTGTATTGTTTTTTCTGGTGCTTTTAGCATGTCTTGTTTTACTATGTTTGTTTATGGGGCTGCATCAGAAAGTTTCCCCCCTCTAGGTGGTTCATATTTCTTGTACTGTTGCCAGAGACTTTTGCATATGGTAATATTTATACCATGTAGTCCTGATAGCTAACTTTTGTATGCACCATATGTAAGAGTTCCAGGTGCTCAGCAGATGACTCTCCTAGGAAAGTTATCTTTGTGTTTCTGTGGATGAAAAGAAGAAAACTACAGGGATTTAGTACATGCTAAACTCCATTTCTGCTGGACCCATATATGACGCCAAGATAATCCCTTAGTGAAAGGGTAATGATTGATGTTCCAGTCCTCCAATTTGTTGTGCACAAGGTAGATTGCTGTACCTGAACAGCACTGAAGTCAGTAGTCTGTACTCTTCTGGTCCTCACACTAAAAAGAATGATAACAATTAGAAAGGCACATGAGAGTGATCTGAGGTCTGGAAAACCTGCTTTACAATAAGAGATTTAAGATATTCAGTATCTTTGACATATCCAGAAAAGGTTAAGAGGTGACTGATTTATGGTTTATACATAGCTACATGGTTTAGCTTCCGATAAGAGGCCTCTTTAATCCTGAAGACAAAAGCATAAGATCCAATGGCAGGAAGTTGAAGCTAGACAAATTTAAACTTGAAAAAAGGGGCAAATGCTTAACTATGTGGGTTATTAACTGTTAGAATAAATTACCAAGGGATGTGAAGGACTCTACCTCACTTAGATTTTTTTAAATCAAGATTGGATATTTTACAAGAAATTATGTTATAGCTAAAACAGATGTTATAGGCTTAATGAGTTACTGGCTGAAATTCTATGGGCTGTGTTATTCAAGAGGTCATACTAGCTCATCATAATGGTCCCTTCTGGCCTTGGAATCCATGAATCTATAAGTAGTTGCAAGGTCAGGGTCTAGCTACTCAAGAATGTGCATTAAACGAAAAATTGTAAGTGACTAGCTATACCTTAGAGATGTGACTATATATTGAATGATGGTACAAACAGGCATGTATGTTTCTGTAAAGCTCTGTGTGTGTGACATACACATTTCAGTCTTCACTCCTGTGAATATCTTTGAAATGTGATTAGCCTATTTTAAGAAAATTCATGGCAGGAATGTTGGAATATTATGGTATATTGGCTCTTCATGGTTTCAATGAAGGTTAAGGGCCTTGTTCAAAGCTCACTGAAAGTAAATGGAAAGTCTGCTATTGCCTTCATTTGGCTTTGGCTTAGGATCTAGTTGAGCAGCAGTTGACTGGTCGTGATCTGACAGCTGCATGGTGGTGTTTGTGAAATGAGCTGGAGGTTTTAATTCACTGCATAGCAGACAGGTGTCCACACCACAACTTCCACCCCCATCCCACTTGGATTTTTTTGTTGGCCGTCCCCATAAAAAAGGCACAGGACTGTTGCATTGGTTGTAAAATGAATTACTCTTTCAATCCATATCACTAGATTAGCATCAGGGTAGGTAAGCAGGAACAATGAGCAGAAAGAAGTTTGTTTCTGGTCTAGAAGATGGCAGATTCCAGGGCTGTCACATTCCATAAGCACTAAATTAAGTATTTAAAATGTATTTTCTAACCATGGGACCCAAAGTTAGGCCCTTCAAATCCATTTATAAGTAATTAAGTTTCTTGCCTTGTAGAGTTAATGAGCACCTCCATCTGCCATTGACTTTAACCCAATTGTCTTTTGGTTTAGGGTATGCTTGGTTAAGTAGCCTTCATGCTGATATTAAGTATTTTAATGGATTAACTTCTTATCCCAAGCGTAGGGCATGTACGTATTAGAGATTCTTCTCTGAGCGATTGCCAACATCTGTTCAACTCAGGAGTGTATGCTCACCCCCTGCATCGATGCCAGCCATTTTTCCATCAATAGTAGTTCCCATGGGGCACTGACTCTGGAGCCCCCCTGGAATGGCGCCATCATGGTACACTATAAGGAGCACCACTAGCTCCCCCCACCCTCAGTACCTTTTTGCCACCAGGGACATTGCTGCAACTGTGCTGGTGTAGCTTGTGCTGTTGCTTTAATTTGTTGGACTCTTCATATGTTCTTCTAGTTGTAGTTACCCCTAGTTAGTATAGAGACTTGTTAGGTCCCATTTGGGATTTTGCCTCATGTTGTGACATGCCCTGGTCACCAGGCTTTCAGCCACATGATCAGTGTAAAAGACCCATGCTCATTAGTAATCCACACATTAGTTGCTTATGGTGCTTGGGCAAAGATCACATCAGTGAGAACTGCAAGATTTGCAGGTTCTTTATGTCTAGGACAAAAAAAAAAAAAGGATTGGGAAATTTGCTTGAAAGCACTCTTTATGGAGTCTGTCCTCATCCTGATGCTGGAGCAGCACTCTGACTCAGAACCGAGTACTGTAACCTCGGAGCACAGCTCTCGCCCGGTATTGTCCACAAGCTGGCTCCAGTTCCCTTCAGTGCCTCCAACAAAGAAGTCTAACAAGATGGGGAGAGGAAGATCTCCAGTGTCCTGTAAGGGGAAGCAGAAATCTAAGGGAGATAGAAGCCTTATCCTGGGTACTTTCCACCTCAAGCCAGGTGCAGTAGTCCAGCCTGCTCCCTGTTGCCTACCTCAGAGGGCGGTGCGGAACTTCTGAGTGCCGTCTACACCGGAGGCCTTGCAAATGACTCAGGACATTATGATGCTTCCAGTGCCACACTCCCTGGTCATCATCATCTCCGTGTATCAGGGTAAACCATATCTCAGGGTAGGACTCCTCTGTCCCTTGTAAGGGGGTGCTCCCCATTGCCGGGGGCATCTCACCAACAATCATCCCCTTATAGCTGGCACACTTCTGACTGGGACAGGCAGTATCTCCCCAGCCCTGTATGGTCTCCGAACCTCAACACAGGGCACAGAGGCTCAAGGCATGGCCTACTGGCAATGGGATGCAGATCTGCAGAGGAACGCGTCCCACAGCAAGAGTTCCACAATTGGCACAGTGACTCCCAATGGCCTCAGTGCTGCTCCAGGGAGAAGTTAACCCATCACCAGTACCGTTCTTTGGACCAATGCTGGTTACAGAGGCTGCCTTCATGCCATGCCTTGTCCACCTCCCACTTCTGCTCTATGTCCTGGTACCAGGAGTCAAGCGCTCAGCGTCAGTCACAGGTCTGTGGCCATCGCGGGTCAGCCGACCATTATTGGTCACCATGGCATTTTTTGGGGCTGCCCAAGTCTGACTGAGACAAGAGCTTCTGGCACTGGTTGGAGCAGAGCCATTGCTCAGCGCCCTCATGGTCTTAAGGAAGCAGTCACTCCACCTTCATCCTAAGCTCAGAACAAGGTTCCTTACCCACTGGTCAGGGTCATTGGCCTCAGACACCTAGGTCTATGCAACGGTACCCCTGGAATCCATAGGGGGGTTTCCCGGCCTGCTCAGTTTCTAGGACATCGGAGCGACTGTCAGCCTCTTTCTCCTGCCCACTCCCCCTTTGGTTCCAGAGGCCTTGGCAGTGAGTACTCCACAAGCACAGGAGATAGTGGGTGAGCAGGCCAGTGCACCACCAATGATAGAAGACTTCTTCATCACTGGATGAGGCTCCAGTGGGAGCCCCTCCACTAGTCCCAGTCGATGATGCAAAGCCCATGAGAAGCTGTTAAAGAGAGTGGCTGAAAACTTAAGCCTTCAGGCAGAGGAAATGAAGGAACCTGCAGATTTCCTCTTTGATGTCTTTATTGCCCAGTAGCCCCGCACAGAGTAGCCTTGCCCTTGCGTGATGGGGGTTGCAAAAATCACAAATGCCCTCTGGCAGAGTCCATCCTCCCTACCTCTGATCTTCACGTGGGCGTAACGCAAGTACTTTGTCCCCTAAAAGGGGCATGAGTACCTGTATATGCACCCTGCCCTTAATTCCCTGCTTGCAGAGGCATTCAACCACTGGGAAAGACAGGGCTAGCCAGGGCCACCCCCAAAGTAAAGCCTTGAGGGTTTTGACTTGTTTGGGTGCAAGGTTTATTCATCCTCTAGCCTACAATTATGAGGAGGCCAAACACCAGGCCATCCTAGGCTACTATGACTTCAGTATGTAGTAGGCCATCTCCAAGTTCAAGCCTTCCCTTCCTGAGGCTTCGAGGATGGAGCTCAGAGTGATCTTGGACAAAGGTTCCATGGCGGCCAGGGCAGCACTTCAGGTGGCATCGGACACAGCAGATACTGCTGCTCATACCATAGTGATGGCTGTCCCCATGCACAAGGCCTCTTGGCTGCTCCTCTCCAGGTTGTCTGCAGAGGATCTCCCCTTTGAAGGCAAGTCCTGTTCGCAAAGCAGACTGATGCTAACCTTCACAGACTTAAGGACTTCCATACAACCCTGTGAACAGTAGGCCTGATATCCCTTGGCCTTCCCACAAGTGGTTCAGGCTACAACATTCTCAGGGTCAAGGGAGCCATTCCGTCCAGGAGCTGCCCCAGAAAAAACAACAGGAAATATAAGAGGGAGTCAGGAAATAGAAGAGGGAGTCAGCAGTATCAGTTTGTCACCCATTTGGACTCAACCCACACCAAACCTCATTTTGAGGATGTACTCAAGAATGACATACAAGTTTGCTGGCTGGATCCTTCATTTCTTTTATTTACCCTCCATTTCATAGAATCATAGAACACTAGAATTGGAAGGGACCTCGAGAGGTCATCAAATCCAGTCCCCTGCCCTCACGGCAAGACCAAGCACCGGCTACACTATCCCTGATAGATGTCACCCTTCCTTCCAGCCTGGGAATCCATAACGTTGGATGAGTGGGTCCTGAGTACTGTGGTGCATGGCTAAACCCCATATTTACTTTATATCCCTTCCCCATCTCTCTTCAGGGACCCTTCACAAGAGAGTCTCTCATGAAAGAAGTGGAGGAGTTACTGTGAATAGGTGCTGTGGAGGTGGTTCCCATGCTGTACAGCATCCAGGGGTTTTATTCCTGACACTTTTTGATCCCCAAAGCCAAAAACAGGCTCTGACTCATTTTGGATCTTCAGAACCTGAATTGCTCTCTAACGAAACTGAAGTTCCATTAGGTCTCCTTGACCTTTATCATCACATCCCTGGGTCTGGGAGACTGGTACACTGCCCTTGATCTCAAGGATGCATACTTTCACATCGCCATCTTTGAGGGTCATAGATGCTTTCTCCAGTTCAAGGTAGGTCACAATCGCTCTCAGTTTGTGGTCCTGTCATTTGGGCCAAGCTATGGCACCACATATGTTTACCAAATGCATGTCAGTGATAGCAGCTTACCTTTGGTGATTGGATATCTGTACCTGGATGACTGGCTTGTCAAAGGTGTCTCCAAGTCCAATGTGCAAAAGCACATCACATTGCTGCTAACCACTTGTTGCCACCTTGGCCTGTTGGTTAACAACATGAAATCAACATTAACTCTAGAATAGGGGATAGAGTTCGTCAGAGCGGTTGATTCAACCTTGATTCAACCTTGGCCAGAGTGTTCCTGCTGCTGGAAAGATTCTGATTACTGTAAGAGCTCATCGCAAAAGTCTGTGTTTTCCCTAACTACATTCTGGGTTTGTCTCCACCTTCTGGGCCACATGATGACATCAACATACATGGTGCACCATGCCAGGCTCATAATGAAAGCAATGGCTGGCAACAATCTGCTCCCTGTCCAAACACACACTGGAAAAGGTCATGATTATCCTGGTGAAGATGCCTTGTTCAAATGGTGCTCTGACCCACGAATGTCTTGGAAAGTGTTCCATTTCACAGTGCTCCTCCCTCGATTGAGCTGGTCTCAGATGCCTCAGACTTCGATTGGGGAAGCCCATCTCAGAGATCTTCAAACCCAAAGAACTTGGTCTCCAGAGAAGATGATGTCAGGGAGCTCAGGACACACAAACATCAGGGAGCTCAGGGCAATTCACAGGGTATGTGCAGTCTTCCTTCATCACCTGGAAGGCACAGTGGTCAGGATCTTGATGGACAACAGTGCCTCAATGCTGTAGATCAGTGAGCAGAGGGGAGCTCGATCCTCCACCCTATGCCAGGAGGTGCTCCTTCTTTGGAACTTTTGCACTAGTTGTGGAATCCATCTAGAAGCATATCCCCTCCCCGGGGCCAAGAATGCACTGGCAGATCACCTGAACAGGACTTCTCCTTTCACCATGAGAACTCCACTAGTGGACCTGTTTGCCACCAGACAGAATGAGAAGTGCCACCATTTTTGTTCAGGGTAGGATCAGGACAAGTGTTCGCAGTCTGATGCCTTCTTTCTCTCTTGGACAGAGGACCTCATGTACACCTTCTTACGATTCCTCTCATCAGCAGGGTCCTAACAAAGATCTAGCAGGACAAAGCTCAGGTTATCATGGTCACTCCAGCATGGCCACATCAACACAGGTTTGGCAGTGTTCTCCCCCCACCCATGGATCCTGCTGGGAAGGTGGTACCTGCTGCCTTGGGATCATGGTTGCTTCCTGCACCCCAACCTTGTGTTCCTCCACCTAGTGGCATGGATGCTGCATGGCTGAATCTCGTGGAGTGTTCCTGTTTCACAGAGGGTCCAGCAAGTCCTCCTCAAAAGTAGAAAGCCCTCCACTAGGCAGACCTACAAGACAAAATGGATGAGGTTTCTCCACTGCGCGGCCGGGCAGAGCATCTCTCCCTCTCATTCTGCACTGCAGGGCATATTAAATTACCTGCTTCATCTGAAGAAACAAGGACTTGCACATTCTTCTGTCAGAGTGTGTTTGGCAGCCATTTGTGCTTTCTGCCTGCCAAGCCAGGGCCGGTTGTCGTCCCCCCTCCCCCTCCGCCCCCATCCATGACATGATGACCAGGTTCCTAAAGGCCCTTGTGAGGCTCTTTTTGCATTTTAGGTCTCCAGTCCCTCAGTGGGTTCTCAACCTCTTTCTCTCTAGATTCAGAAGGCCACTCTTTGAGACTATGGCCTCGTGTTCCCTGCAACACTTATTGCAGAAGGTCACCTTCGTAGTGTCAATAAGTGCCAGATTGCATGCCTTAATGTCAGAACCCCCATATACTGTTTTCCATGAGGACCTCACCTGGCCTTCCTTCTGAAGGTGGAGTTGATTTTTCACATGAGCCAAGATATCCTCTTTCTGGTCTTCTGCCCCAAGCCCCATAAGAATAATGCTCTGGATGAGTGGAGGGCATTGGCTTTCTATCTAGAACAGGCAAAGCCATTCTGTAAGAGGACCCAACTCTTGCCATGAGGTGTCCACACAGAGGATTTCTCACTGGATCACTTCATGCATCCAAGCATGTTACAACCTCGTGGGAACCCCACCACTGCTGATTGTCAGGGCACACTCAACCTGAGCTCAGGTGTCCTCTGCAGCATTCCTGGCACACATACCAATCCAGGACACTTGTAAGGGTGTGATGGGGCCTTCCATACACATGCTCACATCCCACTATGCCATTATGCAGCAGGCCAGAGATGATGCTCGGTTCAGCAGAGCTGTATTGCAATCAATATGTCCATGAACTCCTACCTGCCTCAGAGGGTTCTGCTTGAAGTCACCTAAATTGAATGGACATGAGCATTCACTTGAAGAAGAAAAGACAGTTACCTGTTCTGTAACCGGTGTTCTTTGAGATGTGTTGCTCCTGTCCATTCAACATCCCACCCTCCTTCCCCACTGTCAGAGTTTCTGGCAAAAAGGAGTTGTGGGGGTGGAGCTGGCTGTGCCGCTTGTACCACGCCATGAGGACACCACTCCAGGTGGCACCAGAGCCAGTCCCCTATGGGGACTGCTGAGGGTAAAACTTGTGGCACCGTTGCATGTGGCAAGCACACACACCTAAGTGGAATGGATATGAGCAACACATCTTAAAGAACACCAGTAATGAAAACAGATAACTGTATTTTTTGCATCAATGTAGCTACACTGCTGCACACTGCATGTAGATGTATAGCAGTGGTGTAAGCAGGAGACCTGCATTTTTGTGGCTGATGTCCATTTAATTTATTTTTGTACGTTGATAAAACCTAGCAGAGATAAAGAAATGTCATAAATATATATATATATATATATATATAAACACAAGCAGAGATAAAATTTTGATATATAGGGATTGTGAATTTCTTGTGACAGTGCTAAACATGAGACCTGATTGCAATACTAGAGGGAAACTACCTTTTTAAAGTGATACATGGCAGAAATGTCCATCCTTTTGTTGTGTAGGAAAAGGCAAATATAGCCAGTAATAAATTCAGAAATATATATGATGTGTTGCATATACCATTTGATTGTGGGTCTTCTTTTTAACAAAAGGACAAAGCTAATAAAAAATTACCCCACTGAAGACAAAAATAATATGGGCCAGAAGGGTAGATCTTTTATACATGTGACCATTGGGTGTCACTCTTCACCCTGTTTGTTTTAGACCTCATATAACACATGAGCACAAGTTACTTGGGAGAACAGTCAGTTAAGAATGTTTTAGCTAGTTAGCAGGAAGTTAAATTGCTTTTCCTTAACAGCATTCTGTTGAGCAGATTTGAAGTAGCAAGTTAACGGGACTTAGTAATGTTGGCCAACTTGTGCTGATCAGTCACACTAAAACTTCCATTTAGCAGAGATACCACACAAGTTGACAGTGATGACTGTTGGCAGCTAAAAATTGGAAAATACCATGTGATGTTTTTCTAGAAGGTCACAGTGTTTTGTCATATACGTTTTTAAAAATGGCTAATGATTTTAGGTGCTTTAGTTATTGGGTTTTGAGAAAGTACAGAGAACCCACACTCTGAAAATTAGTCCCCTTTCAAATGTCCAGGTTGCCACCCAAAATCTGAAACATTATGATGAAAATGATAGCCTGTATGACTTCTCCATGCTAAGGCAAGGACAGCAACAACATGGCTGTTTTTTTTATTTAAGAAAATAAAAATAAGTGAAGGAATATCAAAACAAATATTGGGATGCATATCCTATTTTCTTGTTGGTACAACAATATATTTTGTAAAACTGGGAACAATAACTAAGTAAATAGACCATCTTGAGGTAATCAGGGGAAAATAAACAGCTGTAGTATAGACACTAAATTTTGCATTAGTGAAACAAAGTACACTGGACTTCATAAAGAACATATTACCATTCTCTAATTCAAAATTATTTGTTTTTTATGATGTAAATGGACAACACTTATTTATCTCAATCATGTTAATCTTTTTGTACAACCACATAATCTATTTTATTTGTTTTGTGCTCAGATTAATATATATATAATATATGTTTTTCTAAGATTTAAGTTAGCCTAATTTAGAGAAATAGTATGGTTATAAAGACAAATAGCTTTGTTTGAATAAAATTATTAACAGAGTTTTAACATTGATTAGGGAAATAATGTGAAAAAATATTTTTCTTAAGTGTTGTAAAACCATGCTATGGATTAGTCTGACATTTAAGAATGGCCATTACTTGTATGGAACTGATTCCATCCCACTATGGAAAAACGGTTTAGATAGTACAAAGACATAATCACAAAGAGTAATACTTCCTGGTTTTTTTCAAATTGTCGTTTGAAAGATGATAATGAAGGGATGCCGAACAGAGTGAACGCTAGTGGAAATGAGGTAGGTTTAGAAGATAAAATAAAAAAAAGAACAAGTGTCTTCAAGTCACCAGGGCCTGATGCAATGCATCCTAGAATACGCAAGGAGCTGACAGAGGAGGTATCTGAGCCTTTAGCTATCATCTTTGAAAAATCATGGAAGTCAGGAGAGATTCCAGAAGATTGGAAAAGGGCAAAGATAGTGGCCATTGTTACACGGAGGCCGGCGGGGGTTGGGCCACACCGGCCGGTTTATTAGTATGACCCTCTCCAACAATACAACACAACTGGTGCACCTCTCCCTTAGGTCCACGCCCAGGCCGTTTTGCCCAACCGGGCGGCCTTCAACGACCCACTTACATCCAGCGGTCACCACCCTTTTGTGGGACCCTCCCCCAGTTCGAGTCCCTCTGGGTCCAATTGTATCACAATGTCCCTTTTAGTCTTTCTGCAGTTCAAAAGTCCCCACTCGCCTTTGGTCTCCAGCCTTGGCTGTCAGTGGCGGAGTAGGGGGACCCGGGCCCTCCCTCTCCACTGGGTCCTGGCCCTAAGGTGGGGTCACAGCTGCTCCCCTGCCTGGTTGGCAGGGAAGCCTCCCGAAGCACGCCAACCCACGGGCTTCATGCCTCACGCTGGGCCACTTCCTGATCCGCACCCCAAGTCACTCCAGCGGGTCACCACCGGGAGACAGTCTTACCGACTGCCTCTCCACTACGCAGCTCAGTGGGGGATCAGCCCTGGAGTCCTCTGTGCCTCTCTGCTCCATCCGTTTGCCCAGAGAGTCACCGTCCGCCGGCTCCTTTCCCGGGTTCCCATGCAGGCCTCTGCCTTCTCTTTGCGGCGTTCTCTCGGCTGCTCTTGCTCCCTGGCCTCCAGCTTGGGACCACCAGGGTAGTGCCGGTGCCATGCCGCTCCCCACAGCTTTCCTAGCTTCCTCTGTGGGAGCGGACCGGCCACCCGGGAGCAAGTGCTGCACCACTTCCGCCTTCCAGGCGGCACTCCCCACAGCGCTGGGATGAACCTGGCTGGAGTGTGGGGCTCAATCGCCCCGTCACACCCATCTATAAAAAGGGAAATAAGAACAACCCAGGAAACTACAGACCAGTCAGTTTAACTTCTGTGCCAGGAAAGATAATGGAGCAAGTAATTAAGGAATTCATCTACAAGCATCTGGAAGAAAATAAGGTGATAGGTAACAGCCAGCATGGATTTGTAAAAAACAAATCCTGTCAAACCAATCTGATAGCTTTCTTTGATAGGTAACAAGTCTTATAGATAAGGGAGAAGCAGTGGACATGGTGTACCTATATTTAGTAAGGCATTTGACACTGTCTCGCATGACCTTCTTATCAATAAATGAGGCAAATACAACTTTGATGGGGCTAGTATAAGGAGGGTGCATAACTGGCTGTATAATTGTTCTCAGAGAGTAGTTATTAACAGTTCGCAGTCATGCTGTAAGGGCATAACAAGTGGGGTTCTGCAGGGGTCTGTTTTGGGACCAGTTCTGTTCAATATCTTCATCAGCGATTTAGATGATGGCACAAAGAGTACGCTTATTAAGTTTGCAGATGATACCAAGCTGGGAGGGGTTGCAAGTGTTTTGGAGGATAGGGTCATAATTCAAAATGATCTGGACAAACTAGAGAAATGGTCTGAGGTAAATAGGATGACGTTTAATAAGGACAAATGCAAAACACTCCACTTAGGAAGGAACAATCCGTTTCACACATACAGAATGGGAAGCAACTGTCTAGGAAGGAGTACTGCAGAAAGAAATCTAGGGGTCACAGTGGACCACAAGATAAATATGAGTCAACAGTGTGAAACTGTTGCAAAAAAAGCAAACCTGTATTAACTGGAGTGTTGTGAGCAAGACACGAGAAGTCACTCTTCTGTTCCTCTCTGAGCTGATTAGGCCTCAGTTGGAGTATTGTATCCAGTTCTGGGCACCACATTTCATGGAAGATGTGGAGGAATTGGAGAAGATCCAGAGAAGAGCAACAAAAATGATTAAAGGTCTAGAAAACATGAGCTATGAGGGAAGGCTGGAGGAACTGGGCTTGTTTAGTTTGGAAAAGAGAAGACTGAGAGGGTACATGATAGTGGTTATCAAGCATCTAAAAGGGTGACACAGGGAGGAGGGGGGGAAATTGTTCTCCATGGCCTCTGATGATAGGACAAGAAGCAATGGGCTTAGACTGCAGCAAGGGAGGCTTAACTGTCAGGGTGGTTAAACAATGGAATAAATTGCCTGGGGAGGTTGTGGAATCTCCATCACTGGAGATATTTAAGAGCAGGTTAGACAGACATCTATCAGGGATGATCTAGACGATGCTTGGTCCTGCCATGAGGGCAGGTGATTGGATTTGATGATCTCTTGAGGTCCCTTCCAGTTCTAGTGTTCTATGATTCTATGATTTTCTAGTATTCCAGGAGGAGATACACCTGATCTGTGCCCACTGCAGAGGATTGAGGAAGTTTACATGTTGATCTGGATCCAGATCTGAGCTAACTGACACCTAAGGGTAAATTTTCAAGGGTTCTAAACCCACATTAGAGACAAATATTTATGGGAACACTGCTCCCAGTGAAGCACCTAAATTAGGGCCACATTTATCAAAAGGCTCAGCCTGCAGCTGCTTTCATTGTGACCCCTGTGGCCAGCTATTGCAAGATCACTGCGCAACACCATGCTGGTATTTCTTTCTGAAAATCTTGTCTCTAACGTGCATACTGTGGGAACTTCTATTACTGTTTATGAAGAAGGTACCCAGAAATCAGCCTCTTTCTACCCTTCATCTGGGAAATTATTGAACTATGATAGTATTTTACCAGTGAATGCTGGTGAGATCTGAACATAGATAGGTGGGCAAACATGCATCCAATTTAAAGGAGCAGGTAAAGATCAGGAATGCTTACCCTCCTTCCTATAAGGAGCCTACGCTGGTGACGACAGAGAAAAGTCTTTAAAACACACTGCTTATCTAATTGGTATAGATATTATAGAACTGAATGTCCTCTCACTAATTTGTACTGGTTCCAGCCAAAGCACGGGTCACCCTTTATCCCCCGCTGAAAGAGATGAAAGACAAAGAAACCCGCAAAATGAGTGTGACCTAAAAGGAGTAACATAAAACTGAAATAACAGGAGAATAAAGTGAAATCAAACAATGTCAAGGTGACTGAAAAAAGACCAAAACAGATTTTAAAGATAAATGTCGGGGATGGATGAAACAAGTTAAAACAACGGCAGATTTGTTTGTTCTATACATCTGGCAAACTGAAAAGAAGTATATAAAGGAAAAGTCCAGAAGACTATGGAAATAGATACAGAGACCCCACTAATTGAAACAGCCTGGAATGAAATAAAGTCATAACAAAAATAAGAGGACTCAAACAAAAATGCAAATAAAATGGATATATGTAAAAATAAAATGAATGAAAAGATATCCTGGAGGTGAAGGAGATGATAATTACCATTTTAAAAGGAAAAAGTTAGACCCCATAGTAGCAAAACATTGCACAGAAGTGAGACTGACGGGGGAAAATAAGGGAAACCTACAGCCTTTGACTTTTATTTCCAAAAGAGGATACAAATTCAGATCCTAATCCTGCAAACACCTAAATGCTCAGCTTTATGGACATGAGCATTAAGGTCAATGCGACTGTTCATGTAAAATGTTTGAGGGGCTGGGGGCACAACCCTGATTCTGCTATCAGATGTTGCTAAACATGTATGAAAATTTGCTTAATAGAGCCAGTTGGAAATTTTCCAGGAAAACATTTTTTGACAAAAAATGTTGATTCATCAGAACCTAAGCTGTTTTGAAACACGGTTTCAACAAATCTCCCATCTTGGAAAAAAAATTTGAAAAAAAAATTAAATTATCAAAATGTTTTGTTTAAAAAATTTCTTAAGTGAAAATTCTGGGTTTTTTGTTTCAAATGACTTGTTCTGAAATTTAAGCTAATGAAACTAAACAAAGATTAAATAGGAAAAAATGAAACATTTTGAAATTACTGAAATGAGAAATTTTCTAATTCCGCTCAATTTTGCACTTAGTTCTAATGTTTTAAAAATATAGTTCTGCTACTCAAATGTAATAACACAGTAGATTGTAATTATATTTTAATTAATATAAATATTTACTGATTTTACGATATTTTCTATTCTGGCCAAATAGCAAGTTGCCAAGCATAAAGAAAATCTGGACTTTTAACATTAAGAAAGCTTGTTTAACCCAATGCATTTAATTTTCCAATAGTTGTCTTTAAATCAATGTTTGCTTCCTTTGCATGATGGCTTCAAGATGTATCTTGTCTCTTCAAGAGATCCTGGATCACTGGAGAATTCCTCCAAACATCTGTTCTGGTGTCTCTAGAGATAGCTAAGGTATAAGCAGTATAATTAGAGAGAGCTGCTTGGTTATCTGCCATTCCTATGAATTCATTTCATGCTGTCTCTCTTACCTTGAGCAGTTACATATGCCTTATGAGCAAAGAAAATGTATTCATTTGACATTTTGAAATTGGATTCACATCTTGTTTTTCAGGTATTTCTCTAGTATGTGAATGTGTTGATTTGAAAAATGTTTGAATGTGCAAGAGAGAGTTCACAATTCATCAGCCTTACAAATTGTTCATATTCAGGCTGCAAATGCCTACTTTAATGCAAATTATATTATAACAAAGATCTCTCACTCTTTCTCTCTTTTCCCCCAACTTCCAAATGCTAAGATGTCCAGGAACTTAGTGAAAACACATATGGCCATGTTCTAGTCTAGCTTTCACCAGTGGTGTAAATCCAGAGTAGCCCTGTAAAGTTAATAATTACTCCAATTTTATACAGAAATAATGGAGAACAGAATTTGGCCCACACTAATTTACTTTTGGGTATTAGGAGTTGGATTTTCCCTGCAAAATGTCAATTATTTGCACTAGATATACAAATCAAAAGAGTTCCCAAAGTCCTCACATGGAGGATAGGTCTGTCAATGATTATTAGCAAAGATGATCAGGGACACAATTCCATGCTCTGGAAGTCCATAGACCTCTGACTGCCAGAAGCCAAATCTGGACAGCTGAGGATGAATCAATTGAGTATTATCCCATTCTGTTCATTCCTTCTGAATCATCTTGCATTGGCCACAATTGGGCTATGTCTAGACTTCAAGCCTCTTTCGAAAGAGGCTTTTTTGAAAGAGAGCGTCTAGACTGCAACCACTTCTTTTGAAAAAAGCACCTATATTCTAGAGGTGCTTTGGACTCTTGCCACTGGAATTATTTCAGTTTGATGCTCCAATAAAAACCTTGATTTATAGGCCTCAAACTGAAATATCACCAAGTGCAAGTCTGATGGCCGAGGAGCTTTGCTGTGTGCAATGTGACCTAATTGATAGAAAATTGGACTGTAATTTATTAGACTAGATTCTATTGCTAGCTTTGCTGGTGACTTACTTGGTAACTCTAAGCCAGTGCCTTCCCTGTGCCATTGTCTCCCTACCCTTAACATGAGAATAATGATTCTTTGTAAAGCATGTGGAGATCTACTGATGAAATGCACTGTATAACAGAAAAGTGATAGAGATGCAGCTGTGTTAGTCTGGTCTAGCTGAAACAAAAGACAGAACTATGTAGCACTTTAAAGACTAACAAGATGGTTTATTAGGTGATGAGCTTTCGTGGGCCAGACCCACTTCCTCAGATCAATATGTGGAAGAAAATCGGCACAACCATATATACCAAAGTGATACAATCAAAAAAATGAACGCATGTGAAATGACAAATCACATTTTAGAACAGAGTGGGGGTGAGGGGGGAAGCTTAGTGTCTGTGAGGTAATGACATAGGGGTGATAATAGGGGATAATAGGTTGTGCCGATTTTCTTCCACATATTGATCTGAGGAAGTGGGTCTGGCCCACGAAAGCTCATCACCTAATAAACCATCTTGTTAATCTTTAAAGTGCTACATAGTCCTGTCTTTTGCTTCTGCATAACAGAAAGGTACTGTCAGTTTTCTGCATTCTTGTTTCCTCTTACCTCTTTGCATAGTCTCAGAGGGTAGTCTGAGTAGTCCTGTGGCACATTAAAGACTATCAAAAATATATAGTATCATGAGTTTTCATGAGTAAAACCCAAAGTGGTTTTACTCACGAAAGCTCACAATACTATATATTTTTGTTAGTCTCTAAGGCTATGTCTACTAAGCAGTGTTATTTCAGAATAAGTGACATTATTCCGAAATATCAAAGAGCATGTCTACATTGCAAGCCATTATTTTGAAATAATGTCGAGCTGGAGGACTTCTTACTCTGACTCATGTAACCCTCATTTTACGAGGAGTAAGGGAAGTTGAAAGAAGAGTGATCTTCCTTCAACTTCCTGCTGTATAGACAGCACCAAAAGCCGAATTAAGCTATTTTGACTTCAGCTACGCAATTGACATAGCTCAAGTTGCGTAGCTTAATTTGACTTTTGCTCTGCTGTGTAGACATGCCTTTATGTGCCATAGGACTACTCATTCTTTGAATAGTGTTAGGCTATTTGTTGACTGAATTAACAAGAGTGGTCTGGATTGCTCTTGGTTTTGGTCAGAGACCCATCCCTAGTTTGCTTCAATGTGGCGTGCTTGCATGACAAACTACGCTGGCTGTATCTGTCAGGCAGTGGTTTCAAGTTTTACCTATCAGGGGTCAAATACTTACCTTTGTTCTGCCCGTGCAAAAGTGTGTGTGTGTGTATGTGTGTGTTTGTGAACCAAGCAACTGTTGGTCAGTTTGCCTATAATACATTTACAACCATGCCCATATCTATACCCTGAATATTGAGATCCCCTCATGAAGGCTCCCTGGGTCTATCATGTGGAGGCTTAAATTTTATTAGCTCAGTGATTACATGGCAAAGAAAGGGAGAGACAGCACTAGGTTGGAATGGGAGCCAGTGTGAGAGAGACAGAGGAGGGCTGCTGCTTCACAGACATTCTGGCAGTGTTCTCAGGAATGCCAAGAGGAAAGCCTGCAGCCAAGTCCAGTTGTTAGCCATGCATAATGCGTTAGATAGCCATATGAATATCCATATGGAAAATTCAGCATGTTCCCAGCTGCATGCACTTACCACCAGACTATGGGTACAATGTTGACACTGCAGTTTCTGTAGTGAAACACTTACCTGATTTCCGAATGCATGACATGTGGGAGTGTGGGGGATGTACCTCCTGTGTGTAGGGTTGCCAGGTGTCCAGTATTGACCCAGACAGTCCAGTATTTTCATCTCCTGTTCGGTAAAAAAATTCAGAAAATACCAGACATCTAAAATGTCTGGTATTTTCTAATTTTTTCCCAGCCAGGAGGCAAAAATCCTGGGTGCTTACCTGGTTCCACAGGGGAGCTGTCCAGCCTGGAGCAGGGAGACAAGATGGCAGCCTGCTAGGGCCAAAAAGCCTCAAAAGTGTTTCTTAAAGGGGCCATGCTGGGTTTTTTTGCTTAACTCTCAGGTTCTTTTTAACAACTTTGGTCTCCCCCCTTTTTTTTTCTCAACAGAATTTTTTCCCCGGTGGGTTTTTTTTTGGGGGGGGGAGGTGTGTTTGGTATTTTTGGTTCAACCATCTGGCAACTCTACCTGTGTGGGATGGTCATGGATGTTAAACAGCACTGTTCATGAAGATGTCTATTCTTGGAGAATACCTTCCCTGTAAAAAAAGAGAGCAACAGGGTGGTATTCTTTGCTTCACATTTAGATTTCCATGATATTACAAACCGTGCAGCCTGAGGATGGTCAACCCTCACCAAAGTCAGTTTTCTCTCTTATTATTTCCATTTTCATTATGTGCAAATCTTAAATCAGTAAATCTTGAACCAGAGTCAATTGAAATGTCTCTCTTCTCTGTTCTCAGATATAAGAAAATCAAATATATATCTTAGCACCTGGGGAAAGAAAAGCAAGTCCTTTCACCTTATGTTTTGTGTTTTTCATGTTCACAAATGGTAAGATTTTCAAAAGACATTTAGGCATCTGAACTGAAATGACTCAATTTTTCAAAAGAGCTCAGCACCCACTAGTACTTATTGGACTTCATCCAGGATCTTAAATGGAGTCTGAGCACTTCTAAAATTCTAGCTTGAAAAGGCATTTCTGAATGTCTGAAGAAATGTGGCAGAGAAAAGCTCTCTTGGCAACTTGGATGCATTTTGCACAAAGCCTTTAGGAAGCTATATTTTAAGGTTTCTCTTATTTTCTGTCTTCCAGATGTCTTTTCTCTGCCATCTCCTCTCTTTCAGGATTATTTTTAGTGCTTTTGAAGAATGGGCCAGGCTGATCACTGGTAATATAAATGGTCAAGATGATTTAATGCTGTATATCTTTGCTCCTTTGCTTCCTTAATTTTATTTGAAATGCCAGTGATTGTAAGAATGAAATCAAAGGAACTAATCAAAGAAACACACGGAACAATTGTTATTTTTTAAATCTTACTGGTAATGGGTCTGTGTGATAGATCTCAGGTGTGGAATTGAATCAATATCTGAAATTCCCCAAAGTTTGGAGGTGGTTGGATCTAGGATTTGGGGTTATCAGAGGTGAGACTGACCTGTAAAATTTGTAAAGTAAAGATTCCCAGCCTGGGGAGGTGCAGGCACATTCCATTTTTGGTAAGTGAGGGCATGAGAGGAAAAGTTTGGGTACCACTGTACTCAGTGATCATGATGGTCCCTTTTTGCCTTAAAGTCAGTGAGTCTACGAATTGTCTGCAGTTTCTTAGCACATTACCTTTAAGGGGGTCATATGGAATAAGAACCAGTTTCTGTTGTTGGCTGCAGCCAGTCTAAGATGGCTGTGCAGCAATTAGGTTGCTAAGTGTAGACTAAATATTTTTGGATGCTTCACCTTCAGATATATCTATCCTGCCGAGACTCCTGTCCTGTGCCAAGGGGTTAACTGGAGATAAAGACCACCTACTCCTGGGTATTAGAATCATAGAGTTGGAAGAGACCTCAGGAGATCATCAAGTCCAACTCCCTGCCCAACGCAGGATCAACCCCAACTAAATCATCCCAGCCAGGGCTTTGTCAAGCTGGGACTTAAAAACCTCTAGGGATGGAAATCCCTAGGTAACCCATTCCAGTACTTCACCACCCTCCTAGTAAAATATTTTTCCTAATATCCAACCTAGACCTCCCCCACTACAACTTGAGACCATTGCTCCTTGTTCTGTCATCTGTCACTACTGAGAACAGTCTCTCTGCATCCTCTTTGGAACCCCTCCCTTCAGGTATTTGAAGGCTGCTATCAGATCCCCCCCCCCTCATTTTTCTCTTCTGTAGACTGATTAAGCCCCAATCTCTCAGCCTCTCCTCGTATATCAAGTGTTCCAGCTCTCTAATCATTTTTGTTGCCCTCTGCTGGACCCTCTCCAATGCGTCCACATTCTTTCTGTAATGGAATACCCAGAACTGGACACAGGACTCTAAATGTGGCCTCACTAGTGCCAAATAGAGGGGAATAATCATTTCTAGATCTGCTAATAATGCTTGTCCTAATGCAACCTAATATGCCGTTAGCCTTCTTGGCTACAAGGGCACACTGTTGACTCATATCCAGTTTCTCATCCACTGTTATCCCCAAGTCCTTTTCTGCCGAACTGCTTCTTAGCCATTCGGTGCCCAGCCTGTAACAATGCCTGGGATTTTTCTGTCTCAAGTGCAGGGCTCTGCACTTCTCTTTGTTGAACCTCATGAGATTTCTTTCTTTGGCACAAACTTCCAATTTGTCTAGGTCACTCTGGACCCTATCCCTGCAATCCAATGTATCTACCTCTCCCCCAGCTTAGTGTTACTGGAAACTGTAGGGGTACAATCCATCCCCCTATTGAAGTCATTAATAAAGATGTTGAACAAAACCGGTCCCAGTACCGATCCTTGGGGCACTCTGCTTGATACAGACCACCCGCAAGACATCAAGCTGTTGATGATGACCTGTTGAGCCCAACAATCTAGCCAGATTTCTATCCACTTTACAGTTCATGTATCCAATCCATACTTCCTTAACTTGCTGGCAAGAATACTGTGGGAGATCATATCAAAAGCCTTGCTAAAGTCAAGGTATATCATTCCCCCGTATCCACAGAGCCAGTTACCTTGTCATAGAAGGCAAGCAGGTTGGTCAGGCATAACTTGCCTTTGGTGAATCCATGTTGACTATTCCTGATCACTTTCCTCTCTTCCAAGTGCTTCAAAATGGATTCCTTGAGGATCCCCTCCATGATTTTTCCAAGGATTGAGGTAAGGCTGACTGGTCTGCAGTTCCCTGGATTGTCCTTCTTCCTTTTTTTTAAAGATGGGCACTACATCTGCCTTTTTCCAATCGTCTGGGACTTCCCCCAATCACCATCAGTTTTCAAATATATTGGGCGTCTAACTCAGATTCCATCTTCGTGTGTTTTGTTTTTTGGGGGGGGTTTTGGTGAATATATGGATTTTGCAGTGCAATGCTTTTGACACTAAAATTGCAAAAATACTTACTATGTAGATACAGATATACATTTTTACATCTTCGGGTTTTTCACTTTAAAAAAAAATGCCAATTATAAGCAAACAGCTCACTCGCTATACACTTTGTGTTCCTGTCCTTTTTTTATACTTACTTTTAAAAGTATCTCTTTAAGCCATTAGACAGTAGCTCACACAACATAGTTTTTGTTGTGATATGAAATTTTATGGCTTCCTCAAAATATGTGTATGTAATATTAAAGATGTGATCTTGTTAGTACAATATGGGTGGGATTTTCAAAAGTAACCAGCATTTGCCAAACTCTGCTCCCCTTAAAATAAATCTTCCATGGATGTTAGCTGAGGAGCCATGTTAAGCCAATGCTTTACTTCTGAAAGTTCTTCCCTGTTTAAGCATTTAACAAGATTTATGTTCATTCACTTCTTATAATGCACTGTGCTTGGATTTACGTTGAACATGTCTGCTTCACATCGACTTTCCAGCATTTCATGTTAAATATTGCACTTTGCAATGTAAGTGTAATGAAGATAATATTCATGCAGCTTACTGAAGTTTAGTAATTGAGAATGGACACAAGCCTTAAGTCAGAGGTGCTTAAATTATCCCTATCTGGAACATTGTTCTTTTTGCAATTTGGTAGTTTGAAAAGACTTTGCCTCATAAAAATAAAACAAGCATACGTTCTAATGATCAAGAAGCACAGAAAGTTTAACAGGTCATACCCAGAGGAAACAATTCTGAATGTAAAGTAAACAAAAAAATCCTTCGGTGTCTGAACAGATAATGCAATATCAGAAAGAATTAGTATATTAATCACAATATTTACTATCATCATTATCCAAAAGTCATAATGAGGGCTCTGTAGAACTGGCCATTGCTAATCTGGCCAAGAAACACTAGAATGCTTGAAAAGGAAGCTTGTTTAGCCTAGTAAAGATTTCTAGACTCAAAAGGGTGATCTATAAAACGTCATGTCTCAAGGCCTAAACCAACCTCACTTGATGATGGTTAAGAAATTTACCACATGGGAAGCTTATTGTACAGTTACCTACTGAAGGGGCCATAATGGAATAACCTACTTCCTCTGAAACAGCTGGTGCTGTCCACTGGCAGAGACGGGATACTGGACTTTGGTCCCATGAGATCTGGCAATTCCTATGTTCCTATTGTAAGTCTCGATAATTATCTGAACTTTGAGATGCTTAGTCAAACTTTTGAACCTAGGTTTTTTTCCTACTTCTGTATATTGAATGACAAAACTCCCACTGAAGTCAACAGGAAATTAGTCTGAGTGAGGGCAGCAATTTACAATAGATACTCTATTGTGTGTTACTACAACAAAGAATCAGAAAGACGTTTTTTCTACTCTCCTTGCAGTGTGGAAGTTATTTCAGTGGCTTTCTCCAAATTAAAAGATAAATATAGTTTTAATCCAAACTGTGTGGCTTCACAGCAGGAAATATAAAATTCTAATTTCTTACCCACATTTCCAAATTTAAGAACAAAAATATTTTTATTTCAAGTATATTTTGATTCCAAGGAAAAGAACAGGAGTAGCCAGGCCTCAAAATTGTAAGATCTCCCCCCAAAATATTCATGGCTCAATAGTCATTTCGTAAAATGTATAATATGAAAAGATTTAAGTCCTGGTTTCTTATTTTCATATGCCTACGCCTACTACATTCATCAATCAGTCTTGATTTAGAGTTTGGCATTGCAAGTATATGACAATTTTTGCTTTTGTTGCTTCAGACAAAAATGTGTTCACCCTGGTGGGATATTATAGAAATTTCCATTCCACAGCCCTTGATGTCCAGGCCACAGATACTCTTCCCTGTGTATAGTCCTTGCACATCACCATGTTTTACCTTTGATGAGATGAGACTGGAGCAGCACTGGTAGAATTTTGGCACTGACTCTCCTCAGCTATAATATAAGAAACTTTTATGTTCAAATGCTAGGATTATGTTGGAGGGTAAGAGATCCTCCTGCCCTCTCAGAAGCTCTGCAAAGTCCTGATCTGCAGAACTGCCATGCATTATCTCCAGCCAAGTTCAGAATAGGCTGTCTTGCTATGAAGAACATTCAGTCTGCTTAATGTGAATTTTGGACAATTGTTCAGGAGCACGGTTGTAAAGGATAAAAGCATGAGGGAACAAACTCTCATTTTCCTTGTTTGGATTTCATTTGATGTCCCACTTGGAGCTTCTGGAGACATTGAGAGAAGTTCCCTTGCACAAGTGGTAGAAATGGGCAGGAACAGCTGGTCACTTTAGTGACAGCAATCATTCACAGAAGATTTGAGGCAGCCTTTAAAGATGCTCTGGTTAGGCCCCTGCTCAGAAATCTCCTGGCACTAATGTTCCAGCCAACTATTACCTGGTCTCTAACCTCGCATGTCTGGGACAGATCAGTGAGAAAATGGTAGCAGGCCAACTTCCACAGAATCTGGCATCATTTAATTCTTTGGATGCCAACCTGTCAGGTTTCGTGGAAATGATGCAAGTGTGGGTGGTGGGTAATTTCTGGGCAGTGGACAGAGCATAGAGTTCTTTGCGAACAGTAGTAGATCTTTCAGTACTCTTCAATAATATTGACCATGAAGTGTTATTGAAATGTCTGTGGTACTTGGCAGGACTGGAAGGAATCACTTTGAAGTGGTTGATATTTTTCTGTCAGAGAATATCCAGACTGTGGAGATGGGCAGTTGCTCTTCTGCCACTAAGGTTCTCAGATATGGAGTCCCAGAGGGCTCACTTTTGTCATCCCTCTTGCTCAACATCTTTGTTAAAGCTGCTTGAGGTTGTATGAGCTTATAGTACGGATGATACCTTGCTTTTAGTTTTCTTTTCATTGGATGTAGAAGAGCACTTTATTGTTTTTATGGTCCCAATGAGAGGGAGGGAACTGGTGGATGTAAACTCAATCTGGAGACATTGATTAGTAAGGGGAACCCTTCTTGGAAAAATGGCACAGTTCAATGCCTCAGTTTAGGATGTCAGGTCCACCCATTATCACAGTAGGCAACAACCCTGAGGTCTTTTTAGATTCATCTCTCTTCCTGGATTCCAAAATAGACATAAAAGGCTATGTAAAACACTGAAGTCCTATCTTGCTGTCATGGGATTTGGCTGTATTTGTAACTTTTATATAATAATAAAAATAAATCATGGTCTAAGGTGCTATCAAATGTAGTGGCTTCTCTACAGGACTGCCTCTGTCATAGTCTCTAATCCAGTGATACTCAGACCTCAGTGGTTCAGGGGTCAAATTAGCAATCAACATCACCCAAAAGAGCCACAGTGGTGGGAATTCATTGTTTCATTTACTATAGGACTATATATACAATCACAGTGTTTTAATGTGTGTTGCAAAGAGCTGCAGGGACATGTTAGAGAGCCACTTTCAGCTTGAGAACCTCAGGGTGAGTATGACTGCTCTAGTCCCTCTGAGTGGGGCCGACAGCTACCGTGAACCACAGGGTGAGGTGTGTGTGGGGGTTCACACCTTTAGATAGGGCGGGGCTGGAGCAGCCAGCCCTCACCACTGCCCAGACCATGGCACACCCGCCTCCCCAGCCCTCAGAGATGTGTGAAGCACCTGGCACAGCTCTCCATCACCGATTCAAAGGGGCCCAGGGCTCCAGCTGCTTCTGCAGTAGCAATGACGGCAGCTGGGGCCCCTTTGAATCACCGGGTCCCTGGGCAGCTGCCCCCTCTGCATCTCCCTCCCCTGTTGGTGGGCCTGGTTTCTCTGATATCCTGGTTAGAATTGACTAGATCAACTGCCAGCATAAGTCAGCATTACTAACCCAGCATCTTTAGTCAAGTGTCAAAAAGGGGTAATGTTCCAGATCAGCCCTACATTCCTATGCAAGGTCTCAGAACCAGTCCTCTCCTCTACAGGGTTTTATTGACCTTTGGTTGGGCAAAAGATTGCACCCTTTCCTTTTATGGGCAGATTTGTCTCTCATGCCTTTTGTTACCTCTAGGCTAAGTAACTGCATCTCTCCTTAAGTGGAACTAAGACCGCGTAGAAGCTTTGTCCAGTACAAAATCCAGCTGCCTTCTTTTGAGCAAGGTGGGCTGTTGAGAGCACATTGCATCCAGTCTCTTCGCTTGTCAAATGCCTCTGAGGTGAAATTTGAGATGTGAGGATACAGTGCCCTTCATTGCCCTGGAGGGATCCATTTCTGGAGAGGCTGATGCCAAGTCAAGGAATTTTGTGGCAATTAAGTCTCACCTTGAGAGACTGCATCTTTAGGAGAAACACCAATCAGAACAAGATTGGGCAAGACTGACCTCCAGAAATCTCTCCCTACATTTTAACTCAACTATTTATTTTTCACCTAAAACCTTCTCAATCTCAACTGCAATAGAAATTCACTAATGCTCCCTCAATTTATTAGCAATCTTTTAATCAGGGGGGAAACTGGAAAAAATCTATAGTAAAAAAATGACTTGCCATTTAACATCCGCAGGCTCTTTATATTATTTAAATCGGGGTATTAAAAAATGAAGACAACGAACAGTAGAATGTTTCTTCCCAAATTTCAGATTGTAGAAACAATGAGCCAGATCTTCAGCTAGTATGAATCAACACTGGTCCGTTAAAGTGAGTGGAGCTGTGCTGATTTACACTAGACGAGTATGTGATTCAATGATTTGACAGGTACATGGTGGAATAATACTACTTATGGATACAAGTTACTATTGTGCAACCTGAGAGAGAGAGAGAGAGAGAGACAGACAGAAACGTACAGTACGCTACTGTCAAGGTTCTATTCTCATTTTGTGTCAAATGCATGACTGTTGTTGTTAATTTTTGGATACCAAATTAGCCTGGAGCATTAGCACCAGATTGAGCTTAGAATACTAACCCTTTCAAGAGCATTCTTTTTTTGTGGACTGCCTGTATTAATGACAGAATGTTCATCTTACACTACAGTTGTTAGTGACAGAACACGAGGGAGACTTGCAGATACAAATTCAGGGAAAAATGATGCAATGAAATGAAGAAGATGGTAAATCAAGTAGCTTGAATTTACCTGATGCTGAGCCAAGAACAACTGCGTATTTGATCTATATAGCAGCAGGTCAATGGAGATCACAGAATTTTTGCCCTTCTCTTTTTTTTTTTGCACCATTAAAATGATGAATTCAATTAATTTTACTGGAAATTACCTTGCAGTTGGCAAGAAAAGTGCTTACTGTATTGATTTAATTTACACTGGAACACTGACTTAAAAAAACCAAACCCCATAAACACTTTGCCAATCCCTCTTTCAAGCATTATGGAAAGAAAACATTTCACATTCTTGTTCAAAATATAAATCTGTAGCAGGAAGATTGGTCTGTTCATTAAAAAAAGGTTTTGAAGGATCAATGAGTATAATTAGTTTAACTAATTCCATATAAGAAAAGGACCAGCATGTTGGAGATGATTCACTTGCGACTAGCTCATTAAATTTTGCATTGGAAGCATCTACAGCTAATTTTAATGGAAAACACATGAGTAGATATTTTTTTAGAGAGAATTTAATAATTGGTTGCAACAGACAAAACCAGATCTCCCAAACCAAACATTAAATTCAGTACATTTTCCTTGCTTATAATGGACAGACACTTTAAAAGTATAACAGACACTTTATGAGCACTGCTTGTGCTATGAAGTGGGGGAAGGAGTGGGAGGGTAGGAAGAAAGAAGCTGAAGGGAGAACTGGCAGGTGTAGGAATGAGATGGAGGAACTACAAACTTTTTTCCTTCTACAAAATAGCTGCCAAATAGCTCCTTGAGTTAAACAAATATTCCAAAAGCCAGAGTTAGACGTCACACGGGGATTTAAGTGTGCTCAGCAAATAGAGGTTTGTCAATGAAACACGGATGGTTATAATTGTCTGACTTTTAATCCCTGGACCACTTTATCCCCTCTCATGTAAGAGCACACTGGAGAGAGCTAGAGGGAATGGAAACTGCAAAATTCCCCACCCTGAGTTTTCAGGACATTATTCCCTCTAATGGAGAAGGGCTTGTGTGGATATAGAATAGGAAAGGGGTAATGTGTCTAAATTCCACAGGCCAGGGAATCTGAAGTAAAAGGTAGTGATGTAATGACAGGAGCCATCATGCCTGGATCACTGCCCATTCGGTGTAATTTCTCTGCTACACCATCCCTCTCTGGTTCATTAGGAAGACTATCTGTTCTGTTTGGCTGTGACAGTCCTTTTTTTTAGCCTTGTTCTGGACATGCTGACTTTTTTTCTTTTCAAAAGTGGGCTTCTGTTCCATTTGATCTTTCTGACTTGATCAATTGGGAAGAGCAAAATGCCCACTTTTGTGTAAATAAAAAAGTGGGGCATGGTGCAGAGGAATGTGTTGGGGAGAGGACTGGAGATGCCAGCCCAGCAAAGGGAAGAAGACAGCACTCCAGCATGGGTGGGGCAGGCAGGATTCCAGCAACAGCCTTCTAGGTGGAGGAGGGGAAGCAGGGTTCCAGCAATAGCTTCATGGGGAGAGCAGGCAAGGTCCCAGTACCAGCAACAGTTGTGGGGAGGAGAGGACTTTGGGCAAGTGGTTGGGGGTGTCCCGTTTTCCCACTGGGAAATATGGTCGCCCTATGGTTCATGTTCCTATTGGCTGAGTCCCCTGGGACTGCTTAGTAGCAGCTTCAGAGGAGATGCCACAGATTTTAATGCAAGAATAATATGGGCCACTGTCTTTACTAACCCTAATTTTTCATACAGTAGAAGATAGTGATTCCATCCACTCTGTCATGTACTCCTTGAGTCTCTTCCCTCTCCCCTCCAGCATTCTGGATCACTCACATTCCCCAATTACAAAGTTTAATTTAGATAAGTAGTCTTCAGGAGACAAGGTGTTTCATCTTTTCCATAAAATTGCACACATTCTCAGTGGCGGTGTGTGAAGGTGTTCTCCCTAATTTCAAATCCACTCAAATACCCTGGGTTGGAAACTTCAATTCCAGCTCAAATTATTGGTTTCATATTCCAGAGCCGTATGATCACTGGCACAAGAGAGCCCAATTGGAGACAATAGGGTAGAAAAAAGGAGCAGAGAGTAGGAAGAGTAAGAACCAAATACAGAGGGGCTGGCTGTGAGGGTGAGGGAGGAAAGAAACACAAGTGAATGGAAAAAAATAAATTCAGTCATTGAAATCTTGTCTATGGCACAGGCTTCTCAGTTAGCACAATGGTTGTTTTAGTTAAATCAGCCCTGAGGACATAAAAATGAAATTATTTGTGCTTTTGCCTGCTAATAAAGATTATTACTTCATAATTATTAAATCCTTTATTGTGGCAATACCTGTATCCTCTTTTGTACAAAGAACAGTTTCTTTTGGTTGCAGAATACCTACCACATTTAGAGATGTTACTTGTTTCGTTCATGTTCACTAATGGAATCACTGCATCACATCCTGTTCATGAAGTCATTGAGAGTTTTGTCTTTGACTTCAGTGGCAGTGGGATTCGGCCAATTAATTGGACACACAGTATAAATAGGAGTTACAGACTGAAATTAAAGTAAAATGTAGCCTCAATATCATGAAATACTTTCCAGCTTTAAAGTCTGAAGTTTTAGAAATTGTAACATGGTCTCCTATGGGACATTGTGAAAGCCCTGCTTAGACCTGCAGTGGATAAAGTATTCAGGATTACAGGGAAAGATCCCTGTACTAGCTGAGGAGGATGGGTTCGGTGTGATGAAGGGTTTTTTTTTTTCCATTTCATGTCTGGTGTGTCTTTTTTAAAAAACCGTTTGTGAAGAAACCCCAAAATCCTGCTTATTTACATTTGCTAAGTCACATTGTGGACAGCAGAACACCTCTAGGACTTGCCATTTCTGTCAGAAAATAATGAGTGGTTTATTAAAAAAACAATGGAAGGTTTCCATTAAAGGACATTTTGCAAGGCAATAATGGATTTCACAAGCAGATAAAGTTTGGGGCTGAATTATTGGATTATTAGGGAGGAAAATGGAGTTGTCACTTCTGTTATGCTTATTAGCCTCTGGGTGAAATACTTTTGTGATAATAACAATGGAGCCATTAATGTATTAATAAAGAAATAATATTTTCCCATCTCCTTTCCCAGCTCAACTTCATCTTGCAGCTCAGACCACCCAAGCTGCAGCATTCAACACTTGAGAGTAGCCAAGAGGCTCAGGAGTGATGGAATCATTTAAGAGTAAAAAACCAACAAAGCCAAATTGTTTTATTTTTATTTTGGGACACTGCCGGGAAGACAGGATTAGGAAATACTGAGCAGGTGGAGGCAAAGGAGAAGAGAAAACTATGGTTACTAATCCCAGAAAGGATAAATATTAGATGGGATTTGATGTATGTAAAGTTCTGGAAAGTGATTGGTTTCTCTTAAGACTTTCTTAGTGTCCTAAAAGATGAGAACAAAGACACACTTAATTAAGTGAGAAAGCAGTAGGCTTTAGATCAGTAAAAGGAAATACTTCTTCATATATCATATTGTCTACTTCGGGGAATTTACTGCAACAAGAGGTCACTGAGGAAATAATGTGGCTAGAGTCTTAAAAGGGATGGCTAATTTTATGACCATTAATAACATCAGCATTGAAGCAAGCTAACCCAGTGATGAGGGTACTCAAATCTCTTACAAATCACTTACTGTACCTAGGTGTATGACGAGAGGCTTTTTCTGTCTCGAGCACATCTAATGTTGCCTACTGCTGTGAATTAGGGCTGCAGATGGACTAGAAAGACTAGAGATCTGAATCAGTTTGGCGAATCCTATCTTAGAGGATCACCCATAGGACTGGTGGAAAAATCTTGCTTAATGCAGGTGGTTTTCTAATATAAGAGGAATAGACTGGGCATGCCTGCAGTGCAGCTGGGGGTGAGCCTCTTAGCTGGGGTACACAGGCTCATGCTAGCAAGCTAGAGCTAGTGCGCTTAAAAATAGCAATCGGGGCATTGTGGCTCAGGCTGCAAGTAGAGCTGTCAGACCCATCTGACTCCCCTGTGTGTCAAAGCTTAAATCACTGTGCCCACACTGGTATTTTTAGCATGCTAGCTTGAGCTCTGGAACCAAGCTTGCTCCCAGCTGCACTGCAGACATACTCATTAGGGTTTAGACTTCATAATTTGCACATAGCACTGTGTAGGGGCGAGTAATGGGGTATGTTGAGTCAGGAGCTAACTCAGCACCCTGTCACTCAGCTGCACACCTCTTATATTGATTGGGCTTTAACTGGAAGGCAGACCGTTAGGGAAGTCTGCTAATGGAAGGAGAAGCAACTGCCCAGCAGCTGGGATTACATCAGCAGACAAAGAGGCTGGGCTGATGAGAGCAGGCAGTGTGCAGGAAGAAAGCAAGCACCTCTTGAAGAAGATGGGGAAGCTGGCTGCTGACTGTAAATATTACATAGAATAAAGAGTGGTTGGGGTGGAGAATGATGCTGCAGACTGCAGTGTTCTTTGGGGACTACCCTGTGACAGCGAGACATGGAGCCTCACTGCCCTTGGGGGAGTTCAGTGTACACTAGCACATTGCCATGGTCTAGATTATTTCCCCTGCTGTGTTTGCTAGTTCTGAAAGAGGTCTGAAAAATGGGGAGAGTCTCTTATAATCTGGGACAAATAGTTTTGATAAGACAGTGCTTAAATTGCATCTCTCCACACATGGATTGAGTGTGTGTGTGTGGGGGGGGGGGAGGAGGAGCGTGCCTGGGCCCTTCTCTACTTTTAAGAATTGAGGCTGGTTCTGCTATGTGGGAGGGTGGGTGTTCAGTGACCAAACAGCCTATGTCTACACTGGCAGGTTCTTGCACAAGAATGGCCGTTCTTCCGCAAAGTGTCCACACTGCCTGCCTGCTCTTGCGCAAGGAGATTTACAGTAAAGCATGGGAAGAGAGGGCTTCTTGCGCAAGAGCTATGCTCTTTTCTAACAAGTGTAAGCTCTCTTGCGCAAGAAGGCAGTGTGGACACACGGCAGGGGTTTCTTGCACAAGAAAGCCCTATGGCTAAAATGGCCATCAGAGTTTTCTTGCGCAAGACAGTGTCCACAGTGCCATGGATGCTCTTGCACAAAAGCACATGGCTGTGTGGATGTATTCTTGCACAAGAACCCTTGCGCAAGAACCCACCAGTGTAGACATAGCCGTAGTGTTGTGACTCTTCCTAGCCCAGGCAGGGCTTGGGGAGAAGCTGCTTTGGCAGTTCCCTGAGGCTAGTAGCCATGGCCAAGCCCCCACGTGTGGGAATACTCTCTGGTGATCTCAAAAGATATACAAGTTCTGTTGTACTGTATTTATAAACTGTTAAGGGAGGTGGGACTTCCCAATTTAAAATGGTGTGGGGGAGCAGGGTGCTTTTGTAGATGGAATTGTTGCTGGGCTGTAGCGGAGAGAACGTCTGAGGTAACAAATGTGGGAAAACCTTCTTTTATTAATTAATAGGGGCAATGGATTTTGAGATTGGAGGTGGTGAGCGGGGGGATGCAAGGAGGGCAGACAGCATTGTATTCTTATTCAGCAGAACTGTATTATATCGATTGCCTGGGGGCTGCTCTCACTTGTGCACAGCAAAGCATTTCAACATTCTTTTAATTGCATGAATAGTTGCACTGAAATCAGTGTGCCTATTTTCTGCTTAAAGCCATGTGCACACCTAAGTACCTATGGCCATGAATCAGGAGAATATTTAACAGTCAGCTGTTAGATCTAGTCAGAAAATGGTGAAAATCACCAAAAATGTTGTTTCTGTGTTTCATTCTAACTTTAATTGGAAATGTTGGTTTTGTCTGAATGTTCCATCCAGCAGAGCTGTTGTCTCCAAGGTTTGTGGAGTAATGGCTGCAGTGTAACAAAACATAGCAACCAGGAGCAGCTGGAATCTGTGCATTGTCTAGTAAAATCAGTCTTAAGGGAGATTGTTTGTTTATCTGAGCTCTCTAATGCACGTCTACCAGGTGCAAAAAGAGCCAACCTCCCACTTCTTCAAAAGACCATGGTAGTGAGTTTCAGAGACTGGGCCGTGGGGCTGGTGCTATGGTGCTAAAACAGCTGTTTGGTGTCTGGGCTCGGGCTCTAAAACCAGCCTCTGGGCTTCAGAGCCTGTGCTATACAGCCTGAGCCCAAATGTCTGCATGGCTATTTTCAATGCCATAACAAGATAGTAATAGAGAGGTAGCCATGTTAGTCTGATCTTGCTAAAACAAAAGGAAAAACTATGTAGCACTTTGAAGACTAACAAGATGTTTTAATAGGTGATGAGCTTTCGTGCGCCAGACCCATTTCCTCAGATCATATTCTGGAAGAGAATTGGCATGACCATATATACCAAAGGAATACAATGAAAAAAGTGAACCCATTATTAAACTGACAAATCAGATTTAGTACAGAAGGTGGGGTGAGAGAGAGGGAGGGAATAGCTATTTGAGTAAATGAATGGCTAATCAGGTGTGATAAATAGGGAAGCTATCTTTGTTAAGGCCCATTTGTAAAGTATCAAATTTAAGCATGAATGAAAGTTCTGAAGTTTCCCTTTGTAAACTGGTGTTAAAGTCTCTTTGAAGTAAGATGCATGTAAACATTAAGGGAGATGGTCCAGGTAGGTTGAAATGAAAAGCAACTGGTTTTTCCTTGTGAAGATGTCTGATTTGTGGGCATTAATTCTTTGGCGAAGTGTCTGAGAAGTCTGTCCACTATACACAGCAGAAGGACACTGTTGGAACATGATGGCATAAATTACTTATTTCTGGATGAACAGGAATATGCTTTCTTGATCATATAACTGACATGGTTAGGTCCAGTGAATGTGTCACCAGAGTAAATATGTGGACAAAGCTGGCAACAGGGTTTGTTTCAAGGGAAAGTTCCAGGGTTGGTATTAATGTGGTATGTCCTATGGTTGTTGGTAAGAATCGTCCTAAGGTTAGGTGGTTGTCTATGGGAGACGATGGGTCTGTCCCCCAGAGCCTCTCGGAGTGTAGTATCCTGTTCCAGTACAGGTTGTAGGTTACTGATAATGCGTTGGAGGGGTTTAAGTTGCGGGCTATAGGTGATAACAAGTGGTGTTCTATTGTTGGTTTTCTTGGGCCTATCTTGAAGTAGATGGTTTCTGGGTATTCATCTGGCTCTTTCAATTTGTTTTTTTTATTTCCCACGGTGGGTAATTGAGATTTACAAATGTTTTACTGAGTCTTTAAATTTACTGAGTCTGTAAATCCAGGCTCTGTTGTTGGCATCTCTTTTAGATATATCCTTAGTACTTTGAGCCAGTTGCTATGACTCTAGACACAGGATTGGTTTTTCAAAAGCACTCTCTCTACTCCCATTGTACTCATTGAAAACCCTGTCCACCAATTATAGATGGCAGTCAGTTAGCTCTAAGATGTACATTTTTAATGTTTCAATTCTTCTACTGTCAGGAATGCTAGAAGCTCCTCTTTTTGTTTGTCTTCATTTTTCTTTCTTAGTTCTCTTCCCCCTTTTCCTTCTGTCCTGTATTCTTCATCACTTGTTAGCCCTCCTTCCCTGTTTTTCCTTTCTTCTGTTTCCAGTGCTCCCCCTTGGGTTTTTCTTTCTTTACGCTCATGAAAATGACTTCTGGTACCATTCATCATCATGATAGTCAACTCTCAAACTTAGCCTACCATCCTTATTCATGTTGATTAGTACCATACTCTGAGAGCATTTCAGTGTGGTTACTTACAGAATAACTCGTTTCTCAGTATGAGTAAGAGGCAAAATTTAGTCCATTTACTTATTTAGCATTTCATTATCATAGAATCAAAGGGTTGCGAGAGATCTTAGGAGGTCAGCACAGCTCACCCCCTGCCAAAAGCAGGATCAACCCGCTTATTTTCAGGCAGAATGGCTCTTGTGCAAGAGGGGGTTTTTGTGCAAGAAGGTTCAGTGTAGCCTGCTCCTTCTTGCACAAAAGCCCCTTGTGCAAAATGGTGGCTCATTAAACATGCAAATGAGGCATGGCAATGCATCACCGCACCTCATTTGCATATGTTCTTGCGCAAGACTGGGCAGTGTAGACATAGCCCTAGGGATGGAGATTCTACCCCCCTCTTTAGATAACTCATCCCAGTTCTTTACCACCCTCCTAGTGAAATAGTTTTTCCTAATATCCAACTTAAACCTCCCCCACTGCAACTTGAGAACATTATCTCCCCTTCTGGTAGTTGATCTGCAAAAGGGTTCAATGCCATGGACTTTAGCAACAGTCAGCATCTGGTACAAACACTTCTTTGAGAGAGATCCCCATTGATGCTCCATGTCTGGTCTGGTCTTGGTGCCACCCCGGAGATTTTCAAGCAGTCCCTGCATGGGCCACACATTTGCAGCACCAACAGTACATCCTGTGCTAGTTGGTACCATGCATGCATGGCCCGAGACCTCAAGTTCCTTCTCAATGGTCCTCAGTCTGAGATGGAGCTCCGCAGTTCTCTGCACTCTTCTCAGACCTTTGATTGAAGTTGATTCTACTTGAGAAGAATCCGCACCCTGGTTCTGACCTGGAATCACAACCTAGGGTGGTACGATCACCCCCAGGTTCTCCTCAGGGCAAGAAGAGGAGCTCATTAGTACCTCACGGGGACCTTTCTGCCAATAAATGGTCCCCCACAAGGCTGCGGTTGTCAAGTGTCAGTACTTATGACACCCCCAGTAACTCAGGCATTGCGGCTCAGGTACTGATCCCAAACAGTCCAAACACCCCAAAGCATGGCAAAGGCTCCTGCACTGTTGACAACAGTGGCACCATTGTTGGCACCATCTTCAGCGTTGTCAGTACCGACAAAGACTTCAGCACTTAAGCCAGTGGCACCAGCAGACCCCTCAGCACCGCTGACATGCCCAACCAGTCTGCCAGCACCCGTGAAGTCCATAGCACTAGTGGTGCCTATGAGGGCAGCAGCACCATTGGCACTGATCTTATCTTCATTGCTGCCGACCTACCAACACTCTGTCCCCTCAGCACCAACCACTCTGTCAGCACCATATATTCTTACATCGGAGACACCGGCACTGATACTGGCGGCACTGTTGCCTTACATGTGGCACACAGAACTAGCTGCTACATCTGCTCTGCAGTTACTGCTTTTTGGCACTGACCTATTGTCTAGATCCTTGGTGTCCCCAGACCTGTCACGTTTTTCAGTTGCACTAGGCAAATTGCGTAGCTTATTTTGAAATTTGGTGTGTTTACACAGCACCAAATTTCAAAATAACGTGCTATTTCAAGCCATCCCTTGTGCAATGTGGCTTACCAGGATGGCGAAATAGCACACCCGTTATTTTGAAAAATATTTTGAAATAACTGGTGGCTTGGGTAGCTATTTCGGGATACCTCTGGTATCCCAAAATAGTCGTGCAGTGTAGACATACCCTTACAGAGAGAAGGGACAGCACCTTTTTTTATCAGCAAAAGGTTTACACGAGATTGAGGCTCCATGAGGGTAGGTACTGTACTAATGCCTAAAGACAGTCAGGCTTTTCCTTAAGGATATTACAGTCTAAATAGACAAAAGAAATAGCGTGGGAGGGAAAACAGGCACAGAGTTGAAGTGATGTGTCCAGGGTCATGCAGCAGGTCAGTGACAGAGCTGGGAGTAGTACATGAATCTCTTGACTTCCAGTCCAGTGCCCTTACCCAGATCATACTCTGTTTGTAATTAAAAAAAAAAAAAAGTTAATGTGTCAGTTGAAAGCAAGGCTTGCTGTTTTGTAACACTCAGGATCACCTCTAGAGCCTTTGTAACAGAAGGTGGACAGTCAACCTGTGGAACTCCTTGCCAGAGGATGTTGTGAAGACTAAGCCTTTACAGAGTTTAAAAAAGAGCTAGATAGATTCATGGAGGTTAGGTCCATCAATGGCTATTAGCTAGGATGGGTAGGAATGGTGTCCCTAGTCTCTGTTGGTCTTGGTTTTGGTGACAAGAGAGGGATCACTGCAGATTACCAGTTGTGTTCCCTCCCTCTGGGGGATCTGGTATAGGCCACTGTTGGCAGACAGGATGCTGGGCTAGATGGACCATTGGTCTGACCCAGTATGACTGCTCTTATGTTCTTATGTTATGTTCTTAAGCTCTAAGGGCACCCTGCCCCATGTTTCATACTGAACTCTTGTTTACATTTTTAACTAAAGGGGAGCCTGAACTCCCGCCCTAATTTTGTGACCTTCCTGCAGAACATGACAATCCTAATATGAGGAAAGCCCTTCCAGGGAAATCTAATAAATATCAGGCAAACTTTCTGACAGTGAAATCTTCTGACAATTAGACCTTTCAGTAATCTCCCGGGAGAGACTGTAGAATTACTATTGTTGAGTTGTTTATACTTTCTTGTATTTTGTTCAGTCTAGGTTCAACTGGCCATGAGTAAATGTAGGTTGGAATAATTAGTCAAAATTTTAATGGATTTTGAAAACTCTGTTAAAACTGTAGCAGGTCACTCTTAGTTGTCAGGATTTTTACCTAGTCCTGCTTGTAGGCTATGGGCCTCTGTAAAGGAGCTTATGGGCTGAACAGTGGTCAGTTTGCAGCCAGCCAGCCTGAAGTAAGATGGGATGAGTTGTATTGTCTTCTATAGGGAACATCTTGCCTTGTTTGTTCTATTTCAGAGATACTGTGTGTTCTGAATTGTAAAAAATAAAGTAGTATTATGTTGCAGCCTTCCAGGCCACGAGTATTTTATGTTTTCATCAAATTTCTCTGTGTGCGTGCAGTGAAACATAACCTGTTTTTAACCGTCAAAGAAGTAGGGTTGTGGAACAGCTTTCCAATGGAAGGATTGTGGGCAAACATTCTAGTTGGTTTTTAAAATAGAGCTTGATAAATTTTTTAACAGGATTATACAATAGGCTGTCTGTGAGTGGGGGAGCAGACTGTTAGTCCTAGTTCCTTCTGGTCCTATTGTCTATCCTTTTAGGACAATCCTGCATAAACAGGAGCCTGGATCAGAAGTCTGATCTAAATCCCAGTGAAGTCTATGAAAAGGCTATACTCTGTGAGGGTGTTTCCATACAATTAGATACTAACGATACATATACAGGCATAATTTATGGTATGCAACTTTTAATTATCTCAGGGTTATTTCTTCTGTCAACTGCAGCACTCTTATTCTTTGACAAGTAGGATTAACATCCTTCTGAACATTTAGATTTGTGAATTTATTTGGTCTGCTCTGTTAGTAAACACACAGGCTCAGACCTTGCAGTTTAGTCCTGCAAATTCAGGCCAATTGTCTATAGCTGCAGGCATGTCTCAGGACAGTGTGGTGTACTGGGGCCCAGATGAACAGCTGGTGAACGTATGCGCAAATGACAAATTGCCAGTTAGACACTTGATAATTGGAGAAATCTTCTTCCCTTTCACTAAATCCTAGAGAAAGAAAAAGAAATATTTTCTTTCTGTGCTCAGCTGCTAGCATTACCCACCTTTGATGTGTCAATTTCAGTAAAACAGCAGTATGCTGCTTTTATGGCACATAGGACCAAATTTTCAATTGGTCAGCACCCAGAATGGGGGCCAGATTTCCAAAAGTGCTCTGCAGCCCCCCATTATGACATCTTTGGCTACGCTTCCTGAGGTCTGCTGAAGATACGACCCTTGTGGTTGCTGGGCACTTCTGAAAATTCAGGCCATAAAGCGTGATTACTGGATGTGTGTGTCATTTTAGCTTCCATGCATATATACTCCTGGATGGCCTTGCTCATTTCTCTTCCTGGAAAGGACCTTTCTTCTTCAGGTAATTTCTTCCATGCAACCAGTGGGAATTTAAAGAAGAAATGTACCTCACTTCGTGCCATGAACCATTCAGGATGGTGAAAGGCATAAAAATGAGGTTCCAAAACAATCTGTGGTTTTAGTTTTGGGATTTAGTCTCCCCTCTAGTTCTGGCACAGGTTTTAATGTTCACAAAGAATGAAATTATGTTGTGCACACTGTCCACATATTGCCTGTTATAATTATAAATGCATCAAGGAGAATTTCCTTCCACATAAACTTCCCTCAGCCCCCTATAGCCAGATGTGGCAGTAAATCATCTAGCCGTAAATCAAACCAGACTAAATCATGAAGCTGAAAGGTCATGATTCTTGAAGACCCTGTGCTGCTGCATCTCAGTATAGTAGTTACAGGGTATTCTTGGGGAAATGGGACAATTTTTTATTCTCCGGATTCCTTTACATTTTTTTTCAGGCATAGAAGCATGACATAGTTGAGATGTATTATTGGTTTTGCATCTCTGTTTCTGCTTTATTTCCTGAATATGATTATATCTATCTGGATTTATGGTTATTTTGAGACTAATAAGGGGCTAACTATAAAGGCTGAAAAGGTATCTAATTCTTGCAAAATCAAGCAAGCAGACTTTTTACTTAGGATTGGAGGGTGTTACACAGAATATTTTATTTTTATTCCAAATTTAACATGCAAGCTGCTTGATTTATAAAGCATCTCCTTATGTTTCTTGATTAGGCTGATTTGATTTTCACACTTGGAAATTAATGACTGTATTCTCTGCTGACCAATGAATAGAACCATGCATAATTAGCAGCTTTAAACCACAAAGGCACTCAAACAGTCTGAGCTGTTGGTGCAAACAAATCAGCTAGCTCCACTGAAATCAGTAGACTCAGATGGTGTAAACAGATGTCACTCTATCTGGCCTTTTTTCTCTTGCTTGAAAAAACCCCCCAGAATTTGCCTATGAAACTTGTAAAGCTGGAATTATTCAGTTCAGAACTTAATTCATGTCTGAATATGAAGCCCTCACTATAAATAAGAAAGTGTATTTTAAGTACCATTGGAAGATGTTTGAAGGGTTTAGTTTGAGTCTGCTAAGGCACATAACATTTACTTCTTAGGTATAGGATTCAGAATTTGGAGGGGATTTTAAAAAACCCCACAAAGGACCAGTTACATTGAACATATGTTTTAGATTGAGGTGTTGCTATCCTCACGCTCAAACAACTAACTGGCATCAAGGGAGAAATGTTGCAAATGGAGGAAGGAGGTTAGAGCCGTGTGGCGCAAGTTGTATGACTACCCTAAAGGAGCTCCTTTCTGAGTATTTATTGTTTGCATGGACTATGAAGGATTCCTTTGATTTTGGAGGTATCAGTGCAGCCTCTTACAGATTTGGTTAGTTGTGACATACCATGCATCCAACTGTTTTACCTTGTAATCATGACTATCGTTTGGAATTAATTGTTTTCATATGGTGGCAATAATAATTTACTTAATGTAACTATCTAAAGTTTTCCATCCAAAATTGAGAGTTTATTTTATTTGAAGCTAGGCCCAATGTAGGGTATGCCATGGATTACATTTCTTGAGTTCCATGACTTACTATTGCACAATATTATTTTTGCATAGTAGACATGAAATGGTAAATGCTTTTGTCTCTTTGTGGCTAACCTTTCCATAAGTTCGTCTGTATCTATTGTCATATGACAGACCTTCAAAGACTTTAGGTGTGCACTTGCACATCTAATTTTACATGTGTAACTACTGTAGGCAAATGTAAAATATGGGGTCTGTGCAAAAATTATCAGAATTGGCCTTGTACATGAGCAAACTCTTTATTTGTGTGTGTAAACACAGTAATTACATGTATAAAAGAAAGGTAACTACCTGTGCATTTTTGTGTACAATTGCACACCTAGTTTTTTTTATCTCCCTTTTATTTCCACTGACACGTGCCTCTTTGTGCCCAGAAATTAAGGTGATCATAATCAGAGACTGGTGCTCAAATTAGATAAAAACTAGGGGCTTGTCTCCTCTTGTACAGCCGTGTAAATCAGGAGTGACTTCATTGAAGTTAATGGAGTTACACTGGTGTAAAATCATTGTTGGTCAGATAAGATCAAGATCATAGATATTAAAACAAGTACTTTCAAATGTCTTTATTTTAAAATATATTTAAGTAATTGTATTTTCCCTGGGGTTGTGTGGAGCAATAGAGACCTATTACAGCTAGCTGGACAAATTCCAGGCTGTTATGCTGTTGTATGTATTTAGATGGAATAATTGGGCCTCTGCCTTCCTACCCCCGAGCTGACTTGAGCACCACCAGAGTTGGGCCAACCCCTGGGCCATGCTGAACTGCTGGCCCCAGGGGTGGGCTAACCCGGAAGCCTCCCCTGGTGCCATCTCCTCTCTCACTGATGTTCCCCCCCACCACACTACCAGACCCAGCAGCACCCAACCAAGCTTCTTTCAGTCCACCAGCTGCTGGCTGTCTACATTGCTCCTCACTGCCCTATACTGAGGAGGAGGGATGCAGTGACTAGTGGGAGCTGGAGCAGAGGAGGCATTGCGGTTCTTGGGTAAGGGAGAGGCACCACGGCCCATCTGTCCAGTGGCGGATTGGCAACAGCACTAGGGAAGGCAATCCTAACCCTACCCTGGCCTATTATACCTGCTGCCCATGAGCTTTAAACAAGGTTTGGGAAATAGCAGCTTCCTTCATACCATAGAAAATGCACCATTAACAATTTTTTAAATCCTTTATTAAAGAGACAAGGGGAAAAAAGGAAAGTTAAAGTAACTGAAATGTAATGTATTAAAGCTTTCATTTTAACATCCCCTTTTGTTCCTTTCCTTTTAGCGGGAGATTTTTTTTTCTTAAATGGTATTAAACAGTAAAATCCAGCATTTGTCTGAAAAAGTTGAAATAGGCTGGAGCTGTCATTGTTGCTATTGGTTGTTTTTTCCAGAAGGCAAAGCAAGACAAATATTTATGTGCACAAAAGAAAATGCTGCAACATCTGTATTTGGAGGTATATCTGCATTGCATTGTAAGCCTGGGATTTGAACTGAGGCTTAATACTGTCCCACCCCCTCTGTTTGCATATGAATTAACCAGAGCTGGGACCTAGTGTCTCAGGTGTTAGGGGGGTGGAGAGTCCAAGTTAAAACCCAGCTGTAAGGCCTATTGCTTTTAAGTGTAGCCGCAGTCCTACTGGATTCATGCTCTGGGAGTCTGACAACTGTATCCCATAATCCCACAGGCCAACTTCTTTTCTCTTCAGGACAGTCTGGTTTGGTAGACTGTTAAGCCTTTCCACACTGCCCCACAAACAAATGGCTACAATGGCCACATTTTGGGAGGGTGTTGTGAAATTTGGGACATGGGTGGTTGAACTCAGGCGTGGGGTTACAAATGAATTAGACACTCAAGCCCGGGGTTAACGAACCCAGAGTATGCTCAGTCGACTTCTTCTGACCCTGGGCTTATATTGCAGTGTCTCCATTTCCTGCTGTTGACTTTCACTTGCAGCTTAGCTGCTGGAAAGGCATCACATGTAGTCTTATCAGCCATTCCAAGACCTGGTAAATCTTTACTGGCATCAGGCCATTTAATTAGGGTTACCAGATTTCAACTTTCAAAAGGAGTGGAGTGTACCTGTATGAGTATCTACCAACTCACGTTGTATTAATGTGTTACATTAAATTACGGTTATACTGTGTATCTTGTTTCAGCTGCCTTTCTGGTCACAGGTTCAGACATGGCTGGCTTAATCAGACCTCTCTTAGACAGTAGGAAAAAAGTAAAGACTGAGGAAAGAGAATAAACAAGGTAGGGAAAGAAAGACACTTGGAGGTAGGAGAGGAGAACACAGCCTTATATCCCAGGTGGTATTTGGGAGTTAGTTGGTATAGTGGTGGTGTCATCTGGGTTCCTTGCTCTACCTAGTCAGGGTGGCTGACAGATTTGCTGGCCCCCTGGGCAATGGGAGCGAGGCAGGGAGAAGTGGCTCTGTGCTCCCGGAAGTGGAAGTGGGAGGGGAGGGGGCTCAGGTGGAAATGATGGGGCTAGGGCAACCAGCCCTCAGTGCCACCCAGAACAGGTGGGGCCTCCTCTCCACTGGCCCTCAAAGCTGCATAGAGCATGCAGTGCAGGGCCCTGGAATGCCCCACCTGGCGCTCTGATGGTGATTCTAAAGGGCCCAGGGCTGCGGCTGCCATCACAGTGACAAATTCACTGGGCAGTTCCCCGCTTTGACGCCCTGTTATTGCAACAGTGCCCCTCTTAATTTCACTTGAGACCCAGGCCACATCTTTGTTACATAATAGAAGTGGTACTGAGTAGACTCCTCCAGTTAGCTATCGTTAGAGCGGGGCAAAACTTTTCAGATGACCAATTTATTCAACAGAAATTGCAATCTCAGGTATACTGAAAATACCTTCCAATTTAATCAGAATTTGCCAACTAGCTTTTATCAAGACCTTTTTTTGTCCAGTAAGGGCTAGATTCACAAGGGGTCTTGGGCAACTTTGGAGGAGAAGCTGGTGGTGCCCTGGTAATCAATAACCCCTTACTTGAAGCCAGCTCTCCCAGGTGTATAGTTGTAACCAGCAGGCTACTCACCTTTCTGGATCAGTCTCTTTTTTTCATTTCTCATGTTGCAGCTTTTCTACTTTATAGAAAGTGCTTGACTAGTTGGGCAAGAGAGTGAGTGACTCCACAGCCTGATAGGACACTGGTATGTGTCCCTGCTCCAGTTAATATTTATTTTATTGGGCCAAAGTTGTTGTTGACTTTATTTCAATTCATCAAAAATTCCAAAAAATGTGTTTGCATCCAATTGTTTAACGTTTTGTAACTGCCAGTGAACTGAAAACTCAGTTATTCATCCGGCTCTGTTTACCAGATTGGCAACATCACTATTGTAAATGGTAACCAAGAGAAGACTTAATCAAGTGATACACAGAAACAAGTGAAGTTACAAGAATGTATTTAAATAGGATAATGTCCTCTGGCTATTATCTTCAAATGCACCCTACAGCAAAATAGATTAAATAATCAGTATTCTTCAATGAAGAGGCCTTAAAGATCATGATGACAATGTCTTGAAGAAGCACTCCACTCATTATAAAATAAACAGATTATAAATACTTGTGCAAAATGATTTTAGATTCTTTGAAAAAACCATGATCCTGCAAATAATTGTACTTAGCCGTGGTTAGGATTTGGATAATGCATTTCCAGTACTTAGGTTTATTAGCTGGCTCCATGACTAAACCACAATGTCAAACAGCTCAAAGGTTTCCTATGTCCTTGGCATTTGGGCTATTTTCAGCTCTGCAGCTCATTCTTGCTGCAGTCTAATCAATATAACAGTTAGATATGTTACTCTTCATTATAGACCATGCCTAATTTGCTGGAGCCTGTCTTTCCAACCAGAAATATTCACTTAAAATGTGGAATTTCCACTTAAGAATGCATTTTTCAGAGTGAACTGCTTAGCGATGCAACATGATAAACCACAGTTAAAATGGTAACAGAGATGATATACTGCAAAGTTTAAAATATTAATGTGATTACAAGCAATCAAAATGCATGGAAATGTCAGATTTAGAACAAAATTCCTCACTCATTTGGTTAATCTAATGGATTGATGCATATGAATAAGGTCTGCAGAAGTAAGCCGTATTTTTAACACTGGTGAGATATGGTATTTCTACAGTAAGGGAGAATTTTGCCTCCAGCTGTCATATTGTACCTGTTTATTAAGGACTGTCATGATGTAAATCATTGCTACTCATCTAAATATATGAAGATTTAAAAAATTTCTTGAAACTTTTGGAGAAAGGGGCAAATTTTCACATCAAAGAATCATAGATTAGGGTTGGAAGAGACCTCAGTCTTTTTTGAAAGACTGAAAACAACTAAAATCCAACTTTGTTTTTAAGTTTTTGGTTTTTCAGATTTTGTTTGGGAAAAACTGAACATTTCCACAAAATATGTCACTTACATGGGGACTTCTGCTGGGCTGCTGCTTCCCCCTCCCATGCCTGCTTGTGGGGAGTGGGTGGAGCCCTGGCTCTGCCTTGGATGCATGGCCTGGTGTGGAGGGGAAAATAATCTATGCCAGATGTAGAACTGGTGCATGTTATTTCACCCTGGAACAAGGAAGCAATGACTGTTTCCAGTACGGTTCCAGTAGCGTCCCAAGGCAGTGCAACTATGTACTGCCTCTTGCATGGCTGGTGGCAAAACAATAGTTTAGCCCAACATGTTTAATAAAATAGTATTTCAACTATTTACCAAATCAGGTCAGCTGGAGTGATGGATTTAGTGCTCTGAGGAGAACCATTGAATCTGTTAGTTTTTGTTTGCATTTTTAAAAATGCTCGTCACTCTCTCCAGGGCTGAGAGCTTAGCACAGACTCCATGCTTGTTCAGTCATGGGCCTTTCTTCCAAGACTGCCAACTAGGGTGCTAGTTAGTTCCAAATGTGGTGATGGTTTTCCTGATGTAAACAGACGTCTGCTGAGAACTGGACTGAAACCACCCAACAATTGTCTGGTTTTTGATTTGCTGCAGAAGGATTTTTTCCCCTCTGACAACTAACCCCGTCCTCTTCTGAAGATGACTTGATTCCAGGGCTGCTTTGTGGCCTGAAAACATCATTAGAAGATGAGATGAATTTAAGCAACTGTCATCAAAACAATGTGACACCATAGAGCCAGATCCTCAACCAAGGCATATTGGCCTAGCTTTGGTCCTTCACCATTCAGGTCACATCGGGAACCAAATCAAAAGAATACAATTTTTAATCTCCAGCAGCTAAACAAATCTATCTTATAACAAAGGGGGGCCAATTAGGCATACTTTTTCCATTTCTTTATTCCAACTTTTCTGAGTTTTGTGGCTCTTTCCTCAATTCTGAAGAACAAAGAACATGCAGTAGTTCAACTTTAAACACACAGTCTTATCTGAATGCGTTGTTAACTTTGAGACTTGAAAAGCCACATGAGTTGAGGTAGATAAAATTTAAGTTCTCTGTATGGTTGTACAGCAATATTTTAAGTGCCGCACAGGAGCTCAGGGAATCCACTCAGCCCAGTCTTCCATATTGGTGCACATGGATAGGGAAAAATCAGAGGGAAAACTGGATAGCAGTTAACATTAACTTAGCATCTCTGATGCTTTACCTTTGCAGAAAAATGTAGTGTGATTCTATAAAGTTAAAAAATAGAAATATAAGCAAAAACTAAGTTTGGAGAATTATTTAACCACACAATAGCTCACTGATGTAACACTGGCTCAATTATCACAGACCTTGGGAGGGCTTTAAACTCTGATTCCAACTGGTTCTGTGCCTTAGGACTGTGGCAGTTAGCATGAGGTTACTCTGCACATGATATCCCAGCTAGTAGTCAATTTTTAGTGATACTCAATAGATATCAATGAAGGTTGAGTCAAACCCTGTATGTGGACCAGACAAAGGGGATGAACCCAAAGGACCCAAGAACTGGAGCATGGGTGTCAGTGTGAACTTTGATCACTGCACTGCCCTCATAAAAGGCTACATATGCTCCCTGCTTGGATTCCATCTCTACATTTAAATGCTAATGACATAAGTCGGCAACCTCGCTTTCCCACTGTTGGTCTCTACGTACCATTTCAATGATGAACATAATTTCTGCTAAGGCATTTCTACTTTACAATCCTGAATTAATTTGACACAGAAGGATGCAGCCTCATAACCGGCAGCCAACCAGAACAATGAGCAGCACAACATCGGAGAATTGCATGGTGGCCAGGCATTCAAAGTGTGGGGCACTGCTAGCAATACAAAAAATGTGTACCTGTCACCTGCAGTGAGAACATGAACAGACACTGCCGTTCAAGGTGATGTCACAAATTAAATTGTGTTTCACCAGGGGAGCTGACAATCTGCATGGGCCCCTGGGCAAGGGGGGCGGGCTCCATGCTCCTGATAGGGGTGGGGCCTCAGGCAGACGGTGTGGAGATGAGGGCAGCTGGCCCTCAGAGCTGCCTAGACCATGTTGCCTCCCCTGCCCAGTGCTGCCTGGAGTGCACTGCGCAGCGCCCTTGCCTCTTGAGGCAGTCCTAGGAGCTGTCCGGACCACGTTGCGCAGTGCTCCAGCAGCGATTTAAAGGGCTTGGGGCACTGCCACTGCTGCAGCAGGCCCCCTTGAATCACCAGGCCCTGGGGCAACTGCTCCTTTTGTCTTCCCCCCACACACTGTTGGTGGGCCTGTCTGTCACTTTCAGATTAGAGAAGATGAAAGTTCTTTGTGGTGAAGGCACTGGGACTCAAGTGGTCTAATTTAATTTCCCAGCTCTGTCACACATTACCCAAGTGACCATGGCCAAGTCATCCAATACCTCTCTCTCTCAGGTCCTTAAGGATAATGCTGCATTTCCCCCATCCTTTTAATCTTGTCTCTTTAGGTAGTTGCTGCTCCAAGGAATTAAGACAGTCTCTGAGAAACATGAAAACCCATTATCTGGTGTGGCTACTAGGGCTACTGGAATACAAGCAATTCCATCGAACTCATTGCCTGGGTTGTGACTCCAAAACATGTGACCATATTACGTGGTATAAATCCCCCCTTTCCATCCATGTACTTTGAAACTTCTGGAAATAGAAAGAACTTACTGGGTCACCATATCCACTCCTTTGCAATCTCTGGCAACCTCTTCATATAATGCCATTCACAAACTTACCAAGCTCCATCTTAACACTACTGAGGTTGTTTACTGCTCCTCCTCCCCCTGCATTACTCTAATTTGGAAGCTGTTCCAGAACCTCACTCTTCTGACAGAAACCTTGTTCTAACTAAACTCCTGGCCAGTTTATACCCATTTGTTCTTGTGCCAAATTGTCCTTTAGTTTAAATAGCTCTTCTACGTCCCTGATGTCCCACACTCTTGCTGTATTTATAGAGAGCAATCAACTCTTTTTTTTTTTTCAACCCTAAACAAACCAAGCTCTTTGTCTCCTCTTGTAAGACTTTCCATCCCCCCCATCATAAGTGACTTGTGGTAGCGCGACTTCCCAAGTCCACACCAACATTTTAATTGCTAAATGGGGTACTCCATCATGCCCCCTCCCTGTTCCTCAGGGTGGTCCTCCCTGATTCCCTCCCCCCACCCCCGGCCCCGCAGGCAAGAGTTGCTTATGCCCCAATCATCCGAATAGCCCTTCTCTGTACATGTTCTTGACTGAATTAATCTTTCTTGAATTATACAGTTTTCCAGGTGAGAGTTTACCAGTTCCTTTTACAAAGGCATTGAAACATCCCTATATCTACTGGAAACACCTTGCCTGATGCAATCCTAGGATTCCATTTGCCTTTTCTCAGCGCTGCATCACATGGCTACTTGAGCCATGTAGCCATTTAGAAAATGTTTGTTACATAGCAAAAAAAATCCATTGGAAGGCAGCTGTCATGTTCGAATTTAGAGTCTAAGGGTCTCATTCACCACTGTGGTGTTGCAGTTTTATGCTTGTGCTGTTCCGCTTATTTCAATGGAGTCACACACTGGAGTAATACAGCAGTGATTCAGGACCTTGTAATTGACAGCGTGCACCTGCTTTTTGTCTGGAATGTGGAATTTGAAGTGACATTTTATACAGGCTTTTTTTCCCTGCTGAATAACTTGTTTCCCTTAACTCTCTCTCTGGCTCAAGGATGTAAATTTGTCATGAGTGGCGTATCAGAACACTGGGGGTATGTCCATGCTGCCCTCAGGGGTGACATGTAGGGAGGACACATTGGGAGCTGCGAGAGTGGGGGACTGTTTTAGCTCTGTAGGGAGAGCAACAACAACAAACAGCTAGGAGCTGCAGAGGTGTGTGTGTGTGTGTGTGTGTGAGGGCAAAGGTGTGTATGACTCAAGCTGTTGGGAAGGGGTGCACTTTTAAATTGTGGTCCCCACCGCCAGGAGGCACAATAAGACATTTGCAGCTGGCCCATGGTGGCTGGGCTGACTTAGGCTTGGGCTGGAGGGGGTAAAATCGCAATGCAGATGATTGGGTTCAAGTTGGTGTCGACGATGTGGGACCCCCCCCCCCCTTCCCAAACCTAGATGTCTACATTGCAGTTTTATAGCAGTATAGCCTGAGCCTTGCAAGCCTGAGTTGGTAACAAACATGCCAGCCTTGTGTGGGTGTGTTTTTTGTTTGCAGTGGAGACATACCCACAGAAATAGTATCAACAACTTTCCTCTCAGTTATGGGTCAGGACTCTGGCTAGGTCTACACTGCCAAAAAAAAAAGTCGTGAAAAGATACGCAAATTGCTTATGCTATTTTGTTTTAATTGTGCATGTGTGGGGTAGAGCAGATTAGATTCACACTATATTTGTGGAACTCTTGTTGTCTTTATTCTGTAGATGTTGGTAGTGACCACTGTTAAATTTATATTGAGACTTGAAGTTATAATGGTTATTAAGGTCGAGGTTTTCAGAAGCTGCTGAACCTCTGAAAATCAGACCTCGTACAGGTGTCTCCTGCTGGACGCATACAAATACTAGGCACTTTTGAGAATCTTGAGCTAAGTCTGATTATAAATAACAGAGCTATGTGTATCAGCGCCAAGCATACAATTTCATCTGCCATTTTATTGCCCAGTCTCCCAGTATTGTGAGATCCCTTGGCAACTTTGTCGCAGTCTATTCTCTATTTAACGGCCTTGAATCCTTCAGCATCCTCCCCAAGAGACCCTTAAACACCTCCAGAATGGGAACTGAAAGTCTTTACTAAGGAATGGGCTGTTCTGTGGCAACATGTTATGGTCCTTCTTCCAAGCAGGACTAGCTTGAGCTGAAAGACATATTGCATACATTCTGTTGATAGTATCTGACTCCCATTGCTATCTGCCAACAATCAGACAAATAAAATCACAGTGGAATGTTCAGTATGCTGGTACAAACTACCCATGAGTCTCACTGCAAGCAAAGAGAAAGCCTGGCCCTGTTCTGTCTGCTGGTAATGACATTATGCAAAAGCATAGCATACTTAGATGTTTAAACAATCATATAACTTAGTCAGGTGCTAGATCCTGAATGAACACTGAATAGCTTAACTATAGTATATAAAAATAGAGAGAAAACATTTAAACTCAGCTGTCTGAGAAAAATATAGATCCAATGGATCTATTAAGCCATTCTTGACCATCAGGTACTTCAATTAATTCTAAGTTACAGAGACTTCACTAGACTTGGAGGAAATTGGTTCCCTACCAAACTTCATTAACTGTTCTGTGATGGAAAGAAGGGGCCAAAATACTGTCCATCTCTAGGAAAAAATATAGGCAATTAACCTTGTGTTTCCACCTGGTTTTTTTTTTTTATGCATGATACAATTTCTCTTGGAAAAGAGGAGGGCTAAATATAGCAATACAGGCTCAGTGTAGTCATTAGAATTCAGTTTGATCTCATACAGGTAAGCGAGTAGCGTTTGCTTGATAGTGAATTAATTTTTTTTATTTGATGACTGGTTCTCCTGAGAGCCCTATGCAGATGCCACATCCATATTCACAAAAATCATCTGAGGATATCTGCATCAACATCTGCGGATTCAGATACCCACAAATATAAAGCAGATATTAGCAGATTTGCAGGGCTCTACTAGTAGTAACTGTTAGAAATGCTCATGAGCATATCTTTTTCATCCATGTATTCTCTTTAAATACCAACTCCATATAAATGTGTGTGTACTTGTGACAGAAAGAAGGTGCTTTTAGAAAAATTAAGAACACCAAAACAAATCAAACCTCAACAGTGACTATACAGAACATTTTGACATATCCAGTGGCTGTATTTAAAAACAAAACACTAAGTATCTTGGGATGAACATTCCTAGAATGTGACAGAGGTGTTTGGAACAAGGACATACATTGAATTTTATTTTTGAGGGGAAATTTTTCATGTTTCTGAGGCCTACTTTGCAAATTAGAGTTATTTTCAATTGTATGAATAGTCTGCCAAATCCTGCTCTGAACTCCTGAAGAGTTTTGGGTGTGAAAGAAATTCAGTATCAATTTTAATGAAAATAAATGAGAAGAGATGTGGCACGTATCTTAAGTATGTCTGCCTTATAACTCTTGTCTCCTGTCTTCAGCAGTGTTGTCTGCCCATACAAATTTTTGTAAAGATTACTAGGGCATGCACTAGCTCCCTGCTGGGCTGCTTCAGTTTCTGGTTCTCTCCGTCGATGCAGAGCCCAGGAGTACATGTGGCATAACTAAGTAAAGACCTCAAATTCTATTACGGTTGGACTACTCCAAAAGGAAATTCTTATATTTCTAAAAGCACTTTTTAAAAATTTTATGGATGCAGTTTTCATTTAAAAGTGACATAACTCATTCTTCTGTCCCCTTCTAATTCCTTCGAATGCCAAGCTGGAATGGAATTTTAAAAATGTGTATGCATCATTACTGAGGCCCCAATCCAGCAAACCACTTACGTGCTTTAAGCACATGAGCAATCCCATCGTGTACCAAAGGTTTTTTTTATCCCCTAAATCAGCAAGAAATACCTAGGACAAATAAATACTATGGTACAATCCCATTTATCTAAAACATGTGTCATGTCCCCAATGTCTATTAATTACACTGAAAATTCCCTTTGATTAGCCACTTATTGAATATGTTCTATAACACTTGTGTAATCAAGGCTGGAGCTTCTTTAGGCAATGTAGTTTTCAATTCAGTATTGATCTAAATTGGTGGTGGTCTTTTATCTCTTTAAGGAAACAGATATTTGGTGTTTAACCTAAATAAACTAGATCATTAAGAGACTTAGCCTCTCACGCTTTTTGACATGATTTTGGGTCCCTCTGTTTTTGGGTGTCTGAGGTGGGACACCATAAAGAAAGCACTGTGTGTGCTACCTAACCTCTGAGAAATCACTCCTCTTCTTGGTCTCAGGTTGTGACACTGAATATATAGTTTTGTGTGTTGGTTTTGAAAATCCCGATAATTCTCTTTTGGGCAGGGATTCTCTAAAGGCTAGTATGATATCCTGTCCTCGTTGGACTTGGGCCGGGATTTTCAAAGGAGTTGAAAGGAATTAGCTGTACAATTCCTGCTGAAATTCAATAGGATTGGGTTCCTACCTTACTTACTACCTTCTAGAAATCCCTACTCTGGCTTTCAATCATTCTAGCTGCCAGGTGAATATATAGTTAAAGAAGTGGGTGAAAGTCCAGAAGTGTATGTGTGGTCCCTGGTTGTACTGCTTACTTTCCCCAGGCTTTGCACCTGTTCATCCAGCAAGTTTTTAATTATCCATCAGAAGTAAATGTATTAAAAAGAGAAGTCCACTTGGAAGAACATTTTTTTTAAGGCAAAGTGGGATAGGACTGCTGGGTCTGACCACCAGCAATTGAAGTTTGAAGCTCAGCCGTTATTACAAAGCTAACGTTCACTGCTGTCTAATAAAATGAAATAAGAGTGAAAAGTTCAAATATTAGACTTTCCTGTGGAGCTGGTTTCACGGTTGCCTGACAGCCAACATCAACAGTATGATGGTGGGGAGTTCATGTTTCTGTCTAGTCTGTGGTGAACTGCTGAGATGGCATATGCCTGAGAATGAATAAAATGCCTGATACAAAAACGTAACGTGAATAGGCCAGTAGGTTCAGTGATTTATAGTAAAGAGGCTTTTCTTGTCTTTACTATGGCCGAGTACATTTAAAACATCTGCATGAAGGGATGGGGGGAGAATAGAGGGATTTCCTCATGACTCAGAAAAGTGTGTTTTGTTTACAGAGCTAAGAGAACTTCAGTCATGGACCTAAATTTTGTTTCCCGTTACACACTGGCAGTTGTGTTGGAATCAGTGGGGTTAGCCAGGGAGAACTGAAATCAGAATTTAGTCTCTGAAGAATGACATGGCGTATAGAATGATTCTTTTATAAAGAAATCAATAACCATGTGGATTTCTCCAAGGAAAGAGTAATAATTTGGCTACATCAGAAGAAGAAAAAATAGAGAAGTTAGTTATCTAAATTAGCTGTAGTGCAAATAAAGGCTCCAAGACGTGGCCGGGGACGGGGAGGGGGGGAGGGAGGGGAAACTCTTGCAATAATATTTGTTTATAATATCTCAAGTAACTCACTTAGTGATCTCAGCTCAATTCCCACTCAAGCTGCAGCCATGTCCACGTGACCATTGCTAAAGCGTTAATCTCTTAGGAAAGAGGCATTAAGGCTAGCTAGAGAGAGATCTGTGCATGGAATCCCTATTGGACTGAGCTTCTAAGCACCACTGTTTTAATTCCTTATTCTTCAGCCCTTTTGTAGCTGTCTCTTTAAAAACAAATAAATCTTTGGTTCATTGCCTCTGATGTGGAAATGCAAAAACTAGTTGCAGATGGCCCAAGAATATATGGTTTCTGATGCTTATAAACAAAATCCGATGCATCAGTCATGCTTAGAAGCCAGGGAGAAGCCTTCTCTTTGTTATGTGGTCTCCTAGGCTATATATCTTGGCCCCTGTAAAACCTGTCCTAACCTTAAAGTTTGAGAGGTATTAGCAAAGGTTGTGATGGGAGTGCAGAAGAGATGTTAGGGAATAAAAATGAACGAGTATTTTGTGGAGCTATATATGAATAGCTGGTTTGCAGAGTGGTGTTCCCAGTTATAGCCCTTTTCCATAGAAGTGATGAGCTGAATCAAAGGGCTAGTCACCTTTGCTGTTCATATTCAGCTAGATGGATGAAATCCTGCTGCCCAAGTTGTTTGCAGATGGACAGATGATATACTGCCTCCTCCTCAGTCCTGAGTGTTGCCAATCTGACTGAGGGAGCAGGAAGTGCATTTCCCTCTTGGTTAATCTCAGTGCCCTGTTTGTCATAGGACGTCATGTGTTCTTAGTTTTGTGGGTTTAACTGCAATTATAGTCAATGCATCTTAGCCACATGCTTGAATACAAGTCTCTGATTATATGCTATGCTGACCTTAGTCAGGAAACTTCAGAGGGGTAGCCGAGTTAGTCTGTAACTAGAAAAACTTAAACAACAAATTGTCTAGCAGCACCTTAAAGACTAATAAAACATGTAGATGGTATCATGAGCTTTCATGGGTACAACCCACTTTTCAGATGAACTTTTCTAAGTCAGGAAAGTTTGGCTCATCTGTTGTGTAAGCTGGAAGCTTCATCAGTTACTTCACCTACTAAAAAAGAATATGATGAATTGCATGCAGATTTTTTAAGAAGTTGCTTCTCATGTGGACAATGAAATAATGGCCAACATTTTAAGAGCTTCTTAATACTTAAATGATTGTATTAAATATTAAAGTTCTTCAGGAAGTGTGGGTGTTGAACACCTGAAAATCTGACCCATAGTGATAGAAGCCAACATAGGTGAAACTTTGGATGATAGATGCAGTCTGTCTGACATTGCTTTGAATGTTACTCTGTTGTTATAGTGCAACACCATTGGGCAGAGAGTGTGCCTTCAGAGCCTACTAGAATTGAGGGGGAAGCCACACTAACTTTAGATGAAATAAAGCAAGAAATTAAAGAACTCCACTCAATATGCTGATGAGTTTTTAAAAGTTAATATTGGGTCTGGTGTACTCAGACAGCTCTCATATGCTTGGATGGATGGATGGTTACCAGTGTATGACTGTGGCATTAAAGGCCTGGTTTGTAAAACTTGACAGAGCCATTCAAAAGCAGTGGAAAGGAACAGGGTGCAGGTGGGCTATGCACTCCTCTCCTTCCGTCACTGGGTAGTTTGTTTGCATGGGGCAATCACATGCGGTCACCTGCCTTAATGCTGACACAACAGACACACTCAGGCGTTCCAAGAGGCAATTTCCTCCCTGACATACAGTGTTTCCACTGAGGCAGTGCAGCTTCATGCAATGCCAGGGGTAAGGTATTAAAGATACAGTACAATTAAAAAACTGGCCGATCTATGCCCGTTGACTCTGGTTCGTTGGTCTTGGGCTAAAGAGCTGTTTAATTGTGATGTAGCTCTGGGACTTTCTTCTTTTTGGGGAGTGGAGAGGGCTGACTGACTGGACTTCCTGAAGCCAGCCTGAAGCTTTCAATAACTGGCATGTTTGCCCTAAAGTCTTGGTGACATACTTTTAAAAAATCCAGAAAACCATTTTGCATGTCCATATTTTCTCCAAGTTTTATGCCCAACTGAAAACCACATAAATGCTAAATACACGGGAAGAGAAGGCTGGCAAAAGAAATGAAAAATTATACTGGTGGTGGCTTATGGAAAGAAGCCAATAGGAATGCAATAACAGCCACTCTTAATGTGAGACAGAGATCTCTCCAGTTCAAAATTATGAACAGAAGTTACTTTTCCCCTTACAAGATGCTGAAGGCAAAAATCATTAACTTGGAGGCCATCGAGTGCCAACTGTGCCCCTCTGCCATGTATATTGGTCAAACCAAACAGTCTCTATGCCAAAGGATAAATGGACACAAATCGGACATCAGGAAAGGTAACATACATAAACCCCCTTGGACATTCAGTAATGGATTTGAAAGTAGCCGTCCTTATACAAAAGAATTTCAAAACCTGATTATAAAGGGAGAGAGCTGCACTAGAATTCATTTGCAAATTCAATACAATCAATTCAGGATTGACTTAAGGATCTTAACTGGTTAATGCACTACAAGGTCAATTTCCCCTCTCGATACATTTCTACATCTATTGCTCTGAACGGGCCACATCCACCCTGATTTGATTAGCCTCATTTACACAAGTAACTTCTTTCTTTTGGGCTATGTCTACGCTACAAGGTTTTTCTGCAAAAACTGCTGCTACAGTTTTTTGCGCTACAGCTCTTGCGCAAAAAGGCAGGTGTGGACACTCTGGAGGGGTTTTTGCACAAGAAACCCCTATTAGAAAAAGCACAGGTGCTCTGATGGCCATTCTGTGAATGGGCATCAGAGCTTTCTTGTGCAAAAGTGTCCATGCAGTGTGGATGCTCTCTTGCGCAAAAGCAGATTGCTTTTGCAATGTGCTTTGAGGTCTGGACGCGCTTTTGCGCAAGAACTCTTCTGCAAAAGGCTTGGGCAAAAACCCTGCAGTGTAGACAAAGCCTTTCTGTTCTTGTATATCCCTCTGCCTTTGTAACTTCTACTCCAATTCATCTGATGAGGTTGGTTTTACCCATGAAACCTTATGCCGTAATCAACTTGTTAGTCTCTAAGGTGCCACAGGGCTCCTTGTTTTTTCAAACAAATGGTTGAAAATGCAATTCTGGTTCTGGGCATTCACTGTATATGTGTTAAGAGTTTTCTGGGCACTGGGAAATACAGGAAAAAATATTTTCCCGATATTAATATAATTAAAAATATTATACTTTTAGAAAATTTATTCCTAGACCAAATGAATTTTACATATAGTCTGGGTATTAATAGCAAAAAGATGACATGTCAAAACGAAAAAGGCATACCCTCTCCCATAATAGCTTGAAAAAGTATTTTAGCATGTTATATCTGTTTAGAAAGAGAAATCAGAGAGAGATAAATTAGAGTACTCTTCTTTCCTTCTCTTTCTACCTCCTCCCGCCATCTCATTTTTTTTTCTTCAGTAACCTGGAGGGAATCATAGCTTTGTTTTACTTCTCAGGGTTTTGTGTTGGACTTGAAGTTCCATAATTCCCTCCATGTAAGTAACATCCAAGTCACATCTTGTCTGTTTCAGTAGGCCAGCTAATTTCAATGCAGTTCAGCCAAATTACATTTGTTCAGGATCTGACCTTCTAGAATATTATAATTTGGCAATGTTTTGTTTTTCATTTGTAGTTTTGATCCACATAACTGTATTGTTCCTTGGAAAATTAATTAAAAACAAATTGTATGCAAGCAAGGAATTGCTGATTCATCCTGAGTAACCCTTCAGTCTGTAAAGTACTTCTGCACCAATTGGAAGAGAACTGAAATGAGGGTGGATGAAATCAGGAAATACTTATATAAATGAGTGAGAGCATGCTGGATCAGGTCAGGAAAAAGTCTGTGAATGATAAGGAGTGTAAAACATTATTGTACTGTCAGCACCTGAATATGAGCGAGGAATTCATCCAAAGCCTATTGAGCCCCATAGGCCCATAGAGTGTTACGCAGTTTCGTTTCCATAGGTAGCCGTAAATGAAGCTCTTGTATTTGCAGGCAACCTCTTATTCTTTGGATATTTTGGAAACTATTTTGAGGATGAGAACAAATATTTTATTGGACAAAATAAATTGTTAGTCTCCCCAGCATATTTTCAGGGTTGGTTTCCTTTTCACTGTTGCTAGTTGAAATATTAGTGTTTCTATAGACACTTTTTTTTTTAACCATTTACTTTGATACCAAGTCATTACATCACTTCTCTGGGGTTTAGACTGTTAGCACAGCAGTGTGACCTGCAGGTAGAGACTGAACATGTCCAAGCAAACAGCACAGTCAAGCCCCAATGCAAGGGATGGATCCACAGGACTGTCTCCTGATCCATTAAAATATATTTTGTTTTCTTACTGGAAGATTGAGGCAGAGGGGAAAATTAGACTTCTAAGAGTGGGGTAAGGAGATTTATTTCCAGGAATACATAAGTTGCTAAATATAGAGCAATGACTTGGCAGCCACAATATTCTCAAAATTAGTTCACACGTAAAGTAATGGGTGAAGCATCATCTTCTTTGTTACCATAAGAGGGACAGGCTTGTTGACAGTCCAGGGGAAGGTAGAAGGCAGAGGGCAACTGCCCTGGGGCCTGGTGATTCAGAAGAGCCGGGGCTTCTGGAGCTACTGCAGCTGCCCTTTAAATCACTGCCAGAGTGCCATGTGGTTCACTCTGTGTGGCTCTGAGGGCTGGGGCTAGCCCTGCCCTTTCCACCTAAGGCCCCACCCCTTTTGGGTGCCCAGAATGGCCCCTGCCCCACTTTGTCTGGGGGCCCAGCAAATCTGTTGTCAGAAGATCATAGCTTTAAAATGTTAGTTGAAATCTGCAATATAGAAGGGATTAGTTTAAATTCAACAAAATTACTAGATTGAAGCTACTTATAAATAGATTTATGTGTATTGGAATTTTTCATGAAAACTCCTCAGATTTGTTTAAGACTAATCTGTTCCTCTACAAGTAGCTTAGTAAGGTGAAAAGGACTAGTGGTTACCCAAATGAAATTAATAGGTAGCAGGTTTTAAACAAACAAAAGGAAGTTTTTCTTCATGCAGCGCATAGTCAACCTGTGGAACTCCTTGCCAGAGGATGTTGTAAAGACCAGGACTTTAACAGGATTCAAAAAAGAGCTAGATAAATTCATGGAGGTTAGGTCCATCAATATTTATTAGCCAGGATGGGTAGAAATGGTGTCCCTAGCCTGTTTGTCAGAGGCTGGAAATGAATGACAGGAAAAGGATCACTTGATGATTACCTGTTCTGTTCACTCCCTCTGAAGCTATGTCTACACTACCAGGTTATTTTGAAATTAAATAACTATTTTGAAATAAGTTTATGTGTCTTCACAAGCAGGAGTTATTTTGAAATAACAAGCCCGTTGTTTCAAAATAGCAGGCTTGGTAATGTGGATACTTGCTTTATTATTTTGAAATAACTCCCCAGTGTAGACATGCCCTGAGGCACCTGGCATTGGCCACTGTTGGAAGACAGGATACTGGGCTGGATAGACCTTTGGCCAGACCCATTATGGCTGTTCTTATGTTCTTAAACACATCTTTCTATGATCATCCCAAATAGTGACCAATATGACATAGAATCATATATAAGGAAAGTGTTTTTGTAAAGACAAATAAATAGAGCTGGTCACAATACTTTGAAATCTGTAATTTTAATGACATTTTCCAAAAATATTTCTCCATTTTTAAGAAAAATATAATTAGTGTCTTCATGAAAACATCCATTACACATTAATCCTATTTTTGAATAGCTATAATATGGTTAAAACCCCCCACATTTTGAAATTAATTATTTGAAATAAATGGGACATTCTTAGAAAACTTATATGAAAAGTTAACCTATTTTTCCATTTTGCTGTAAAGACAAGCCTTTTGCATTTTTTGCAAGAGCCAGCATTACTCATTGGATGTCAGAACATCAGCACAGCTCCAAGAGCTTCTGGCAGGGTTCTGCTGGGTGGAACAACAAGAAAAAACAGTGCCTGTGCTGCAAGATAAGAATATCTGATAGCATTGTACTTCCACCATTCATTAGCTGTCCCCTGATCATGGGATTGAATTACTGTGCCAGCTTTCTAAACTTAAGTTCTAGTTGATAAACTGGTTGCTGATGCCCAAGTCCATATAACACCTACCAAAGAACAGCTAAATCTCTCAAAATTAGTCCATCCACCATCAGACAAATGTTTGTACACAGAGGTGAATTGCTAGATTTGCAAGGTATGCACACTGCAATCCGGAAGCACAATGAAGATCTAAAATGTCTAATATGCAAGCACTATGAATTTGCAGAGCTTGCTGGGAACTTCAGTGGATGGGTTTGGTAACGATAGTGGGAAACCTATATCTCAGGTTACTAAATACTTGGTAAGCCAAAAAAATGCCAGGCAAAGGAAAAACAATTTCCATATTTTTTTTAATATTTTCAAATCTCTTTAGGTTGGTGTTCTTTTTTTTTTTTTTTTTTTTTTTTAAGAGGTGAAGTGGAGTTGGAGACTGAGGGCAGAATTTTCCCGAACTTTCATCTGCATTTTTTCTGTATTTCTGCTTTTCATTATTTGGCTTTGCATTTAGCATTACTGACATGTATACGAGGAGATGACTGGTCATGTAAATCACTAATTAGGCAACTTACTCATGAACACCAGCCTACTTGCCTGTGCAGTGCCTGTATTCTCAGATGTAAACATGCATATGACTTGAGTGCTGACTTTGGACTCTGTCTTTCGACCTATGGCCCAAATTCTAACTTTCTCTAGTGTGTATATATATAGAAGGAATAAAATTATGTATTTTTTTGTCCTTGTATGTTTTGACTGGGTTTTTATGACCAAATTAATGAAAGACCTCCTTTTTGTGTATATGTCAAATTAGGATGTACATCTCCTTATGTACACATGCAAAAGCTGTATTTGTATACAGAAATCATGTAGAATGCACCAATTTTAATTTTCATTGGAAATACTGTCTGGAAGTTTGTGCAAGCAAGTGCTGGTTTGCCTACATGAAAAAAGAAACTTTGAATAATTGGCTCTTTGAATTTATACAGGAGTTTGTTTCTATAAAGTGAAAGATTATACTGTGTTACTACTTTTTAGCAGCTAGAAATGTGCATATATTTGAAGTGGAACTCAGAACCAAGTGCCTTTATTTTAGATCATCTTACCACCTCAAAATTCATCGACAAGTATGCTAGAGTTTGTGGACCTTTTCAAATGACCTTGGTCTGATTAATTTAGATAAGATAAAATCTGTGGTTTCTCATAGTTTCAATGCAAAGTAAGCTGAAATTCTGCAGCTTTCATTATATTTTCAGATTCTGTGGCTCCTGAAAGTCAAAGTGAAACTTTAGCATGCCAACCCAAATAATCTTTGCATGATCCCTTACAAAGTAAAAACACCAACTTTGCCTACTGTAGTGATTTGTAAGGCATAAGGTTTTGGTTAGTAACCTATTATTCTTAATACCTATAATAAAAGATGCCTTCCATGAAATCTCCTGTAATGTGAATCTTCTATCTTTCTCTCAAGGTATGCAATGTTCATAGCAAAATTTTAGAATTTAGTGTGTTGCTGTCATAGTAGTGTTAGAATGATTTATTTCTAAAGAAAATCATTATTTGATGAGATTTGTCTTCATGTCAAGTAGGTACACCATTTACATGTCCAGCTAGTGTCTGCCAAAAATTTCCAGAGGTTGAAAATGAAAACATATCCTGTTCTTTATAAATTTTGGTTGTCAGTTTTGAGATAACTACACCTACATTTACCCCTTCCTCCTTCATGGTCCTTCAAGAGAACCCATCTAACTGGCTCCCAGCTGGCATCTCTCTTGGATGGAGACAAACCCCTCTCTCCCTCTGAACCAGGGGTTTTAAGGTTGCACAGCTCCCTGCAACATGCTGTGATATTGCCAGTAATCCCATCTGCCGAATGGCACGTGCCTGTGTGTGGCTTGTTCTGAAAGCAATATCCATTTTAAAGCTTGCTGTTACAAGTGACTACACAGCTCTTTGTAAGCAAGCACTATTATTCTGAAGGTAAAATCATTACAAAGAAAATGTATAAAAACAATAAATATTCATACATGCATGCTGACTGCTTATCAGAGGTCATCTATGAGTCTTAGCTCTGGTGCACTAAAGCTTTTCTAGCCCTCCTGTCAGGGTTTCCCCCTCCATCCACACAGACTGTCCTGCTCATTAGCTGGATCTGGAAGAGGGCTCTCCATTCAAGCTCATTCTTTCATATCAGCGGTTCTCAAACTATGGGTCGAGGCCCCATTTTAATGGGGTTGCCAGGGCTGGTTTAGGGTTGTTAGGGTATGGAGCAAAAGCCCAGGGGCTTCAGTCCTGAGTGGCAGGACTCAGGCAGCCTCAGGCTTCGGTCCCATCCTCCCACCTGGGGTCATGTGGGAATTTTTGTTACAAAGAAGGTTCTGATGCAATGAGGTTTGAGAACCTCCCGTGTTAGACCAAAAGCCCTTTCTTTTGTCCATTAGTCTCTGGTAAACCCATCTTTAACCAATATAAGCAAACCACTTCATGGTTGGTACTTGTCTTGGCTCCTCTTAATCATCTCCCACTGTGTTTATTTCCTGCAGGAGATGTGGTAACCCTCCCCATGGAATCAAACACTATCATAAATAAGCCATTTATTGATTTAATACAATACGGTCCTCAGAAATATTGCATGTGATTGAAATATCTGTCACAGTGGTCTCTTCCGTTTTCATATAGGAAAGGGCTCCACCTTCAATTAATTAATTGAGTTTATAAAGAAATAGAATTAAATGGACATCTGATTTTAGTCATCCATAGACATCTACAGGAAGGTATTGAAAAATAGGAAAAAGTGTATCACTGTATTATGAATGCATACTTTTCAGCCGGTTAGTCAGACACAGATTTGTTTGTTAATGCATATTATAGAGCACATTCTGTACTTAGTATTATGTCACCATGGGCAAAAAAGGGTTAAGTTTTGGCACCAAATGTAGAGTATCTTGGTTTTGGTTGGTTGGTTGGTTTTGTTTTCAATGAAAAGCATGTCTTTAGAAAGCATAATCTGACCATACTGAGTTCCTAGGCCAGTAATGAAAACTATAAAATGGGCAATTTACCAACATCAGCGATACAATGAAAAGCCGAGGTGTGTGAAACCCACAATGAAAGTGAAAACAGGTGTGTTTTGTGGCCTATGTGTAGATTTAAAAAAAAAAAATCTTCTGAGAGGGAATGGTCTGGATTTCAATGAATTTTTCCTGGCAGGTTTGGAACTATTTCCCAGAATTTGCTATTCGTTTCAGATTCACGTGAAACTCCCCTGGCCATATTCTGGAAGCCAGTAAAACTCCCAACCTTCTTAGCCAAAAATTAGCCCCCAAATGTCTTCCCTGTTGTTTGGAGAAATATTGAAAGAGCTGAAAATGGAAAACAGGAGGCGGAGAACATGTTAAGCTTACTGTTCTGCATGTGCATAATGTTTAACTTTTTCAGCTAGCCCCCGCTGAAGGATATGTTACGGTGGTTTCAATGCGGTTTGTTCTCATGCTGCTAGATTATAACTAGCTCAGGCTATGCCTACACTACAATGATCTATCGGAAAAAGGTACGCAAATTGCAGAGTACAATTTGTGTACCTTTTTCCAATCGTTTTTTCGGATGAGGCTTTTCCGAAACTTGGCCTGTCTATGCTGGGCCAGATTTTGGAAAAGCCTCCTCTTTCAGAAGAACCCTTCTTCCTCATGGGAGGAGGAAGACAGGGCTTCCAAAAGAGTGTCTGCTCTTCCGCAAATAAAAGTGGAAGAGCAGATGCGTTCCCTAGATGCAGCAGAGTTTTTCTGGGATAACTCCGGTATCCTGGAAAACCCCCGTAGTGTAGACATAGTCTCGAGTACAACTAAATGCGCTCAATCACACTTCTGACAGCAATATGGACATGCCCAAAGAATGAGGTCTATAAAGGAGAGTATTATATATTTGGAATAGGACAAACAAAGAATTTGAATCCTCCTGTATGATTCAAGCTAGATGTCATATTGTTTGCTTCGTTGCTTAGGACGAAAAGTTAGACTGTTTCCTTTAGGGATCCTGAGTGTAGGATATTTTACTGATTAATTTTATCCATTTGACTTGTCCTACTGAAATCAATGCACACTAATGCCACCTGGGAGAAAAGATCCATACAGGACCTACTACATTATTGAAGTAATAGAACCTCATTAACATGTCGGAAACCCTTATATAAAAGCATGGCATGCATACTGATTCATCCCACTTACCTCTAGACATATCCTTTAGTCCCATTTGCTTCAATAGTACTTAAGTATGTCTTTTAACTTTAGATGTACTTAAATGTTCTGCTGAAATGGGGCCTAAATCATGGCCTATAAGGTTTAAGAAAAATAAAAACAGCCATACTGGGTCAGACCAAAGGTCTATATAGTCTAATATCCTGTTTTCAGACAGTGGCCAATGCCATGTGCCCCAGTGGGAATGAACAGAACATGTAATCATCGAGTGATCCATCCTCTGTTGCCCATTCCCATCTGGCCATCTCTGCCCATCCTGACTAGTAGCGATTGACGGACTTGATCTCCAGGAATTATCTAGTCCTTTCTTGAACATTGTTGTAGTCTTAACCTTCACAAAATCCTCTTGCAAGGAGTTTCACAGGTTGACCGTGCATTGTCTAAAAAAGTGCTTCCTTTTCTTTTATACCTGCTTCCAATGAATTTCATTTGGTGACTCCTAGCTCTCGTGCTATAAGAAGGAGTAAATGACACTTCCTCATTTACTTTCTCTACATGAGTCCTGATTTTATAGACCTTGATCATATCCCCCTTAGCTGTCTCTTTTCTAAACTGAAAAGTCCCAGTCTTATTTCTCTCTCCTTATTTTGCTTGCTCATCTGAACTTTTTACAATTCCAATACATCTTTTTTGAGATGGGATGACCACATCTCCATGAAGCATTCAAGTTGTGGGCATACTATGGATTTATGTAGAGGCGATATGATATTTTCTGAATGTATTTTTTTTATCCCTTTCTTAATGACTCAATAACATTTGGTTTGCTTTATTTGACTGCTGCTTCACATTTGAGTGAATGTTTTTAGAGAACTATCCACAGTGCCGCCAAGATCTCTTTCTTGAGTGGTAACAGCTAATTTAGACCCCATCATTTTATGTGTGTAGCTGGGATTACGTGTTCAGTATTGATTACTTTGCATTTATTAAAATTGAATTTCATGTACCATTTTGTTGCCCTGTCACCCAGTTTTGTGAAATCCTTTTATAACTTTTTGCAGTCTGCTTTGGACTTAATTATCTCGAGTAGTTTTGTATCATCAGAAAATTTTGCCACCTCATTAATTAGCCCTTGTTCCAGATCATTTCTGAATATATTGAAGAAGACTCGTCCCAGTACAGACTGGTGTTTACCTCTCTCCATTCTGAAAACTCTCCATTTATATCTATGCTTTCCCTCTTATCTTATAACCAGTTTCCAATCCATGAGAGGAGCTTCCCTCTTATCCTATGATAGTTTACTTTGCTTAAGTGCCTTGTGCCCTGGTCTACACTAGGGAGTTATTTTGAAATAACTGCCCCTTATTTTGAAATAGTAAGCAGAGCATCCACACTACCAACCCTGTTATTTTGAAATAATGGGCTGGTTATTTTGAAATCTGTCCTGCTTTCCTTAGGTTGGTTCTCCTGTCCCCCAATTTACTGTTTGACTTGCACTGAGCATGCTCAGTAACACTGCTGAAGCCACGGTCCTGAGTCTACTTTCATGTTCTTACTCCTTCCCCATCACAGCATGCACAGGCCACCCACCTCTACCAAAATCTGAAGTGGTGGCCCTGGAGGGAATACCACACCGGCAGCATCTGCCACACACCGTGCAACTGAGAGGAACATTCATTAGACCACAGATGTTAGGGCAGCTACATTCAAGGTCTCAAAGAACTACATGAGGCTTTAGGATCACAAGCTGAATTTCTCCATGGTAGCTAGAACAACCTAAAAACGAGGCTGCCATAAGAAGGTGCTGTAGATCAGGAGTACATACTGCTGCATAATCTAAATATGGGTCCCCACAAAGAGTTCTCATTCAGCTTTGAAGAAAGATCCACTGTGAGTTCAGAATAAACTTGCTACCTTGTCAGTGTGAGAGTTGTCTACCTTAACATTATCCATCGTGCAAACCTGACCCAGTTTTACCCCATCAGATAGAATGAAACTCAAGAAGTCCTGAGAAATATTCTACCTGAAGAGCCCGTTTTAGCTGGTGACGGCCAACAAAGGACATTTGAGCCCATTGCTAATGTAAATGATCAATGATACTTTCAAAGGCCTTGCCTACTCTGCCATGGACTGTCGACCTGAGTTATGCAATTTTAGCTACATGAATAACGTGTCTGAAGTCAATATACTTAGGTCTGCTTACCGCAGTGTCTTCACCACAGTAAGTCAACAGTTGATGCTCTTCTGATGACTCTGCTTACCCTTCTCATTCTGGTGGAGTACTGGAGTTGATGGGCAAGTATTTGTTGGTCAATTATCATGTCTATTAGATGCAATAAATCAACCACCGCTGGATCGATTGTTGCCTGTTGATCCAATTATAGTGAAGACATATTAAAAAACGTAAACCCACAAGCCTATCTGAAAAGTCAATATTCTACACAACACTGAAAAAAATCAGATGAGAATATCTCCAGTTACTGTCCCATCTCCAGCATCCTAGAAAAAATAGAGTGAATAACCGCCCCTCCCGCTTCCTTATCCATGTGATATCTGCCTATTTCCAGAATGCTTTGTAGGAGGTGAAGCAGAAAGGGACATGCTTTAGAGCATTTCTAGTACCAAAGGCTTCTCATGGTAATTGATAAAGTCATATCTCAGAGCTCTTCCTACTCTGCCCTTCTTTCTTTTTTCATAATCTCTCTCTCTCTCTTTTTTACTCTACCCACCCTCTGCTCTGTTTTCATACCATTTTCATTGTTTTTTTTTCTCTTTCCCCATTCTCTTCCGCTATTCTCACAGGGTTCTAATTGGAGTGGTAAAGGTTTGAGTCAAATTTTCAAGTACAGAAGTGGATTCAGTATTAGAGAAAATGGATTCCTTTGTCCCTCCTTATTAGAATAGCCTCACATTTCAGAACTAAGGATAGCAAAAAAGTCATTAATGGATTAATTTTAAAAATGTATATACACATTATTTGAAGAAACTTAAAAAACAAATGGTGTTGTAGCACCTTAGAGACTAACAAAACATGTAGATGTTATCATGAGCTTTTGAAAGCTCATGATAACATCTACATGTTTTGTTAGTCTCTAAGGTGCTACAAGACTACATGTTTTTTTAAGTTTTTTCCAGTTACAGACTAACCCGGCGGCTACTCTGAATTATTTGAAGAATTAATATATAGACCTATGGCATAGGGTAAAAAGGGGGGCTTCCTTGTTTTAAGCATAAAGAGCAAATATTTTTCAACTTTTTACTTTAGGAGTTTAATTTGGGGAGTCTTGCAAACCTGTGCAGGATTTTGTGAGCTAGAGTGAAAGATTTTGTTAAAATGTTCAGCAGCCAATGAATATATCACAGAATGCATAGTTTATAGTGGCTGTACATTTGCTGTCCTCTTTTGCTATTCCTACAAAGAATAACTGTCCCAGACTCTTCAGTAAGTTTCCTGTTGTCTGACTGTTGTCGATGAAATATGAAGCATATAGAAGACAGATTGATATTCCTAACCTGTGTTGACCCAGACATGTGTTGTCCTGCTTAAAAGAATGTTGGCTAGAAGCAAACCTGAAGTTCTCACCAGTATATAAATTCTTTTTAGTATTCTTACTGTTTCTAAAGTGAGGTGCTTCATTTTACTTCCATGGTAAAATGTGACTGATGTGTTACAATTTGTTCAATACTTTATTAAGATGATATTTTGTGTTTGGTGACTGGGAACATTTGTTTTTGTTTTCATTCATCTTTGTGAAAACTAATGTAGTGATCTTGAAACACTCCAGAAAAGACAGAACTAAGGCCACATTACTCAGACTGACCTGTGGATGGTGCCAGCCTAATTTGAAAGGAATTCCTCTAGTGTTATCTAGGGTAATGTAAAATATATGTTGTCTGGCAATTTCAGAGGAGTTGAAGGGAGTTAAGAGCCAAACTCCCTCTGAAATTCAGACCTTGTTGAAAACCCAAGCTGATATTATTAATAGGCCCCTTGTCACTGTGAGATCTAAACATGGATGGTAAGATGTCTAATTTTCTGTGGCCTTGGGTAGTCATTTATGCTGGTGCAAAGTAGTGCAGAAGAGAAGCATTTAACCCATATTATATTTGCTTTGAAGTCTATAAATGCAGGGCAATGGAAAATCAGGCCCATTCGGTGTTTTTGAAAATAAATATTTAATTAGACTGCACAATTTCTGTTCCCTTGAATGAAAATCCTCACTTTCCTGACCTAATCAACTATGGTACATTCAAATACTGGTTTTAAAAAATGCTATTTATTTCCTGATCCTTAACTAACCTGAAATACTAACCCTGCTTATTCCTGTTTTTATTTGTTTTATTTTTATTTACATAGTGTGTGTGTATGTGTTAGGCAGCATGTGGTTTATAAATATACACATACTGTGTTAAAGGATGGTAAAGAAGAAATAAACAATGAGGAAGAGTGTGTATGTGAATTTATGTATTTACATATTTGTGTGTATGTAGCTATAGATATGTGTTCATAGCTAAACACACACCACTAAGTTTAAGTTTAATTTTGCACCCTATATTTTAATGAACAGTAAACTAATTTAAAGGAAATGAATGTAGAGCTATCCTACTATAATTTAAAGGAAATAAATCCAGAGCTATCCTAATTCAAAGTATAGTGTTTTGTCCCTCTGTTAAGATTAATGACCATAATTTGTAACTTAAAAAAAAAGTAAGATAACGACATAGGACCATATATGCTGCCCTGCAGTGGGGCAAAAAGAGCATCTGGAGATTCTCTGGGATTCACCTCAGATGCTCCTCCCCGTGAGTCGGGGTTACTTGCACATGGAGAGGCAAAGAGTGCAACTCTTTTGAACCAATGTATCAGTGAGGGAGAATCTCAGGATCACCACGAAGAGGGCATCAGCCACTGTGTTTTCTCAGACCCCTCCTCCAGTCACACCATTCCTGAAGGAGCTAGCTGATTTGTGCCTTATTGCTACAAACTCTTCCGCACTTGCTCAAGTTGAAGCATGTTGAGTTGTCGTATCGATCGAAGTTGGACTAATTACATGGTTAAAGTGCATGATTGTTTGCAGGACTGTGGCCTCAGCTATCGCTGCTATGCCCATGGCCCATTCCCCTCTGCTCTGTGCTGGAGGTTAATGTTGCTTCTGATATTAACAACGCCTGTCTGGAAATTCAGTGGAATACAACTATGCAGGCAGGAAACTGTTCTTCATGCTGGCTGAAAGTCACATCTGGCTGCGGATGGGGGTGCAGGGCCCGGTGACTCCCCCACACTCCGTGACAACCCCCTACGTAGGTAACATGGAATGGATCACAGGGAGGGGATGGGGATAGCATGGAGGTCTGGAGTAGGGATGGAGAAGAGTCACATGAAGGGTCACATGGGGAGGTCACATGTTCCCCTTAGCTGGTAAGAAATGGATTTTACTTATATGACTGGGAAAATATATCTGATCAAATTGGGGATGAAATTAAGGCTTTAGATGCCAATTTGGAAATCAACCCTGAAAGTAAAGCCAGATTCACTCCAATAAGGGAGTTATACAGAGTTTCACATTGTCAAGAATTACACAGGCTTTAGCTATGCAACTCCCCTGGAAGTCAATGAAAGATGTGTAGCTGAATCTCATATAACAGTTGTAATGTCTTGTATTTTCTTCTCTAATGAGGAGGTGAAATAATAAGTGGTAATTGGAGTTTATTTGGTTCAGCATAAAATATTATGAACTGATTAAATGTGTTCTCTGATTTTTATTTAATTAAATGTCTGAAATCTCCATTGATTTCAGCAAAGGTGTTTAAGAGCTTAAAGTTGAGCATGTGGCTAAATGCCTGGTAGATTGGAGCCAGAATGCATAGTGTGTTAAGTGGAAAAAAAGATTGAATCTTCTTTGAACTAACACACTCATCATATCAAGCAAGACTTCTGAGTAGAGTATAGCCCTCACATTTGTATTCTCTCTGTTTAAATTGCTCTTTGAGCCATTAGTAGTTTACAGGAACAGTTGAGTCTCTTGGGTTCCTGCTGTGGTCAATATTAAAATGCTTACAAAATAAAAGAGCACTGGAACCCAGCCTTGGCTTATTTTTATACTGATGGCAAGGAAATAAAGAGCAACAAAAATGATTGATGTGGCTACATCTAGTGTATCATTTGAGCTAATCTATTCAGATAAAATCCTAACCCTTGGGAACAGGGGAAGTTCTAATTGCAGCTGAACTAGTCGGTGGGGAGTTGCATTTTTATTGTCCTGAAATACATTTACTAATGTAGAGGAAGCCAATTAGCTTGATAACTATTGATTTTAAACTTGACAATGGCAATGAAAAAGGTAGCTGTTCATTCTTAGGGTGTTTTTTTGTTTTTGGTGGTAGTTCTTCATTCTGTTTCTGACTGGTAAATGGCTGACTAGATTCATGCATACCATCTCCTTACTGGGCCTTTTATATGTGAATCAGTGGCTGCAAAGAAATCATGCAAAATATGAGGTTTGTTCCCCACATGAAAAATTCCAGTTAGAAGTGTGATTTTGGCTTTATTAGCAAGGTAAAAAAAGCATAATTACTGGTGTGAGCAAGATGGGTTAAATCCCAATACCCTCATTCACAGCATAGCGTTGGTAGTCTCATTGATGTATGTGGGATTACCCATGGAGCCAGACCCACACCTTGGCCGGGGGCCTACGTAAGCTGTCGGTGCCCCTGCATAGAGCAAAGTATTACATCGCATCAGGACTTTGTCCTTATTGGGGAAGCTTATGACTTTATTGGTGTCCTTGTTTTCCCTCTCCCCTCCTTTTCTGACAGTTGATGACTCTTCTCAGTTCTGTCAGGTTGAATTTGCAGTGCTCTGTGGGATTGGGGAGTGTTTCAGCTTACTTTTAGTGAGTGGCGTATTTTTAAATGCTCAAAAAATCAAGAGAAACTGAAGGAGAAAGTGGATTCGCAATGGGCTATATTAAGTGCTTCCCTTCTACATCAAGATGTCATGTCTTTCCTAGACTTGCTGATGAGTGAAAAATTATTCATCAACATTTTGCTTCTTATCTATTAATGAATTGTTTGAAAGCAAAATGGGGTTTTTTTCTTTTATTTTCCTGTTTATTCTTTGTCTGCAGCTTGTTCAAAATTAATTGGTGTGAATATTCAATATATGAGCTGTGTTGACTACATATAGATTTTAGGTTAGGTGGTATATTTCTGTTCCCTGAGTGAATATTTCTCTTAGAATCAAGTCTCCAGTGAAAATTCTTGCATTTATGTATTCAGAAAGCTTCCAAAAATTGTTTCAATAATTGCATAAAATATGCTCTTTCTGCAAACATTACTGCTAAAATTTGCTTAAAACATAATATTGAAACATACTCAGACTTTTTGATTTGGCAATAATTAGTTACAGTAATGACTAGAAATGTTGATCTCTAATGGTTGTTCCAGGACTTTTGCAACATTGCAATATTTGTCATATTTTCGTCACTATGTGACCTTCACCATTTATGAAGTCCTGGGAATTCAGTGTTGCTGAAATCCAAGGTCCTATACCCTGATTGGCTGACCTAGGAAACTGATTTACTGTAATAATTCCTGAAATTCAAATATGTGCAATCACTCTTTCAATTTATTTACAGTAAATGGTTCAGAAAGAACAGTCACTTTGTGGGCTGAATAATGATAGCACTCTTATTATTTTTGCATAGGTAGGAATCAGAATTATCTTGTGTAAAGCTTCTGTGTTCAGAACTGTAAATCACTTTGTTTCCCTGTCTCTGGCAAGAGGGAAACTGGTTTAAAGTAGTGTCAGTTCCTTGGCCCACAAGGTCCTCTGTGCTCTGCAAGCCTTTACTTTACCTTGCAGATTAACATTAGGTATACCCTAGCACCTGAGCACTTTGACGTGTTCCCATAAGAACAGCCATACTGAGTCTGATCAAAGATGCATCTAGCGCAGTATCCTGTCTTCTGATAGTGGTCATGTGCTTCAGAAGGAATGTAAAGAACAGGCAATCATCAAGTGATCTACCTTTGCTATCCACTTCCAGTTTCTGGCAGCTAGAGGCTAAGGACATCCAGAACATGGGGTTGTATCCCTGAGCATCTTGCTCAAATCCTCTATGAACTTGCCAAATTATTTTTCAAACCCTTTATCATTTTAGCCTTCACAACATCCCTTGGCAGTGAGTTCCACAGGTTGATTGTATGCTGTGAAAAGAAGAACTTAATTTTGTTTGTTTTGTTTTGTTAAACCTGCTGCCTGTGCATTTCATTTGGTAACCTCTAGTTCTCGTGTTATGAGAAGGAGTAAATGACACTTCCTTATTCACTTTCTCCAAACCAATCATGACTTTATTGACCACTATCATATCTCTCCCCTTAGCTGTTTGTTTTCCAAGCTGAAAAGTCCCAGGATTATTAATCTGCCCTCAAATGGAAGCTATTCCCTACCCTTAATTATTTTGGTTGCCCTTTTCTGAACCTTTTCCCAATTCCAATACATCTTTTTTTTTTTCTTTTTAAACATGGATTCACCACATTTGCATGGAGTCTTCAAGATGTGGGCATACCATAGATTTATGTAGAGGCAATATAATATTTTCTGTCTTCTTATCTCTATCCCTTTCCTAATGATTCCCAACATTTTGTTTGCTTTTATTGACTGCCGCTGTACATTTGAGTAGATGTTTTCAGAGAACTTTTCACAGTGACTCCAAGATATTTCTTGAGTGGTAACAGCTAATTTAGACTCCATCATTTTATAGGTGTAGTTGGGGTTAGTTTTTTTCAATGTGCGTTACTTTAAATTTATAAACTATGAATTTCATCTGCCATTTTGTTATCTAGTCACCCAGTTTTGTAAGATTGTTTCATAGCTCTTTGCAGTCTGTTTTGCAGTTTACTGTCTTGAGTGGTTTAGTATCATCTGAAAAGTTTGTCAGCTCACTGTTTTTCTCTTTTTCCAGATCATTTATGGTTATGAATATGTTGAATAGGATGATACATGTTTCTGGGGGACGCCATTGTTTACTTCTGTCCATTTGGAAAACTGACCATTTATATCTATACTTTTACCACCTATCTTTTAACCAGTTCTCAATCTATGAGAATTGATTTAGTTTCTCTATAATGGCTTTATCGTCTTTGAGTGCTTCTTAAGCATCTTGATTGTCCAGTGGTCCCACTGGTTGTTTAGCAGGTTTCCTACTTCTGATGTACTTAAAAATTTGCTATTGCTTTTTGAGTCTTTGGTTAGCAAAGGGGTTCTCAAACTTTTTGATACCGCAACCCCCTAAATGCTCACGGAATTTGTGTGACACCCCCCCCCACACACACACACCAAAATTATTGACCAAAAAAAAAAAAAGAGCCAGAGAAAGTTGTTGAGCAAAAAAAAAAAAAAAACACTTGGCTCACCCCTCCTACAGTCGCTGTACTGCAGGAAGCCGCCAGCACCGCGCTCCTCTGCCACAGCTGACACCCCCTCCCAGCACGCTACGCAGCTGTGGGAGGGGAGCACACTTCCGGAATCCCCGAAAGTGGCGCGAAGAACCCTGGCAGCTGCGACCCCTCTGTAAGTTTCACACTTTGATAAAACGCTGGGCTAGCAGTTCTTCAAATTCTTTTTTGGCCTTTCTAATTATATTTTTGCACTTCATTTGCCAGATATTATGCTCCTTTCTATTTTCCTTACTAGGATTTCACTTTCAGTTCTTCTTTGAGTGATTGCGCATGTGCATTCCAGTCGAGGTGTGTGCATGCCTCATGCACGGTTGCCAGGAAAATTTTCCCTAGCTGGATACTCTGTCAGCAGAGGAAACCCCTAGAGTGGTGCCAGTATGGCTAGGTATATAGCACCCTGCCGACTGCCCCTTCCCTCAGCTAGCATCTCTTGCCTCCTTCCCTAGTTGGTCTTTGTAGATAGTTCTTTCAAGTGTTAAGCAGTTAGTTAAGAGGTGTGTGGGGGGGACTTCTGTGGGTTTTTTTCCCCCATTTGGGGGCTGGGGCATGTCTCAGCTCCCTGGCTTTGGGCAGCGCAGACCGTGCACAAAGTTAATGCCTACGGGTGAGCCGCATGACTCCTGCCTTTAGTGTATGGGAGTGGCCTTCTTCACAGACAAGTATAAGATCTGTAGGGCCTTTACAACAAGAACTAGAAGGGGCAGAGAGTTTCACCTGCAAAATCTGTTAATGGAGGCATCCTTGGATTCCCACCTGCCACTGCAGGCCACGGGACCGGAATTGGTGACCTCAGTATGCAGTGTGCCTTTGTCAGTGCGGAGTGTGCCAGCTCCGCAGAAGGCGTCAGACAAGACCCCCCAGCACCGTTGTTTCCTGAAGGCCAGTTCTTGGCACTGATCCCATTCTCCGATGCAGAAAAGAAACAGAGGCAGGAAAGGGGCCAGTCCCCTATTTCGAGCACTAAAAAGCTTAAAGGGTCGCCTCCTGCGTCGGAGCATCCTTTGAAGCAACCCACCTGTATAGCGCTGTTGACTCTGGCCCCTCTGCCAGTCCCATCAATTCCTGTGCAACTGGAATCCCTATCTTGGGAGAGCCACATGGGAGATGTGGACAAGCCACCCACTCCTAAGAATGTAGAGCTCACCATGACTATGCTCAGCTGGTTGGGTCTCTTGCTAAACCTTCAGAAGTCAACCTTGTCACTCACACAATTCATAGAATTTGTAGGGGGTATGTTTGGACTCCCTGGCAGCCAGGACGTCCCTCGGGGTGATTTGGATTCAGGGTGTTTTCTGAGTCCAAATCAGTAGCACAGGGTATTGACATTTCATCTGAGTTTACCATTAATCACAGCCTAACATCTCAATCTGATGCAGAAAGGCACTATTGAGTCAATGTTTTTTTGTTGTTATTGACGCCATCAATTCTGGTCTTACACATCGATTTGAGCCGCTGCGACAAATTTGTATCCTTTTTGGATTCCTTTGGGAGTTCAGAGAACTAAGTGGTGAAGTTCTATATTCAGCGTCTGAACAGTGTCAACAAAGGTACAACAATGAAATTTCAAAAGGGACAAGATCCTCTTCCTGACACGTATACATTTCACCAACTTTAAATCAGACTGCAAGCCAAAAGAACTGCTTCAAGAAATATTTGATCTTGGCCTGTCGACTGTATCACCTAATATCACAACTGCATTACGTATTTTTGTCAGTCTCCCTCCTTCAGTGGCTTTGGGTGAATGCACATTCAACGTGTTAAAACAAGTAAAGAACTGTCATCGTTCTACAATGGGCCAAGAGCGTTTGAATGGGCTTGCAATGCTTAACATTAACAGCGATGTTGCACGTAAATTAGATTTTTCTTCAATTATAAATGAGTTTGTACACAACAAAGCCAGAAAAGCATTCTTAAAATTTAGTTGCTTGCAGTGGAAACTCACAATTAAAGTTAAATTTTTAATATACATGCTATTGGTATAATGACTTAATAAATAAATGTCTCAAGTGTTCATTTTCATATATTCTTTTGGTTTTAGTTTGATCCCGTGGATGAGAAGTTAGATACATCCTGGGGCTTGGGCTGAGGCCTCTTAAACTCAAAGTGGCCTCTTGTCATTGTCTGAGAGGGCCTGACCATAGGCTATACAACTTGCCACATAGTTGTACTTCATTTATCTTGAATGAGGAGCCTGTAAAGTAAGAGGGTTAGACATGAAGGCCAATGACCAGAAATATGGTGCTAAAGGAGGGGCACAAAGCTGTTATTACAGCTGTGTGATTTGTAATAATAATCACAAGGAAATACTGACTCAATTGAACACACCCCCATGCACTGGCTCTGCTGTATAGATAACGAGACAGGGCTTTATGCACTAGTTAAAATCAGGCACTTAATGTGGGAAACAGAAGGTGACTGCAGGCACAGCTCATTCCTGCTCTAAAGAGGGCCCATACAAAGCCTCTTCTTCAGTAACCTAGTCGCATACTTGCACCTTGTGCTGTTTGACATGCAGGGTGCTGCATACATAATATACAAACAATGATAGAATCATAGGGTTAGAAAGGACCTGAAGGGTAATCTAGTCTAATCCCACAGAGGAGTGTGAAATTCCATGTCCTTCTTAGGCACTTGGAGAGTTGTAAATAATAGGGTACCTGTTTTTGCTGACTCCAGTGGTGACAATTACAATTTATGCCTAGAGGATAGAGTTTATGCCAATATATAATCTGTTTCTTGAATTTGGCTCAGTGACAATTACCATTTTACAACATATTCTCTTTTTGAGAGGGGGATAGTAAATATTGTTGTCCTCTCTTATTCATATGCCACATAATCGTTGCTTTGATATATCTGCATCTCTGGCACAGATTTGCTTGATCTCCATTCCATTTTATTCTTAGAATAAGCTTTTACATGCTGTATTCATTTATTTTAATGTTTTCATTAATTGCACAATTTTTTTCAAATGTGACTATTATGCAAAGCAATCACATGCACTACCCCTTTACCTGAACTTTCCCCTGATTTTTATTTCTTGTAAAAACTTTAATTTTAATGTCCCTCCAGTCTTGAAGTGAAATTTCACAGCTTGTGATTAAACCTTGGCCCCATAAATCTTGTGCTGTTGTTTTAAAAAGAATAGGCCTCTTATGTTTCTTAATTTTGGTGTAGAGGCCTCAGCTAAGACTGAGGCCCCAATATGCCAAATGCTGTACAAAAACATAGTGAGGGCCAGCATTTTATTTTAGAACAATTCATTTGATGAGCACCTCTCCAGGTGAAGGATTTTTGCACCAGTATCGCTATTATGGACCAATGCTTAGAACATGTCCCAGAGAGCTTACAAACTATCTTTTTATTGCATGTGTTTATGGCGCTTAGCACCAGGGCTCCAGTCTGTCTTAGGTGCGAAAAAAAATGTCTCTGGTCTTCACGGTCAATGTTGCGTGGTGTATAAGCTGACTCTCTCTTATCTTAATGGAAACTCCACTTGAAATGTATAACTGCTAAACATTCAACGTTCTCCATCTTTCTGGTCTCTCTCTCTCGTATTTAAACAAGCTTCCAGCAGACTCAAAAACTAACCAAGTATGTTTAGTGAGCTTAGACAATAATTGCATTCATATATTCATCTAAGACCCAGTTCTATAATACCCTCTTACAGTAAAGCCTATATGGCGGGGGACAGAGGGCGCAAGAGGGCTGTAGAGATCAACCTTGGAATTGTGGCATCCAAATATTTGAAGGTATGTCTACGCAGCATGCAAAAAAACCCCAAACCTTGTCAGAGCCTGGGTCAACTGTCTGGGGTTCATGGAGCTTGCACTGTGGGGCTAAACCCAGCAGCATGGACATTCAGCCTAGGACTGGTGGTCATGTGCCAAGACACGTCTCCCATGCCATGGATCTTTTTTTTTTTTTTGTATGTTTTTTCCTGTGTAGCTATATCCTTAGAGGCACTCCTCTGTGGTCTCTCCCAATCCTGAGCTGACAACATAGGTCCCAGATGAGCCCCAGTTCTATGGAGATCCCACAGAGGTGGTCTGTGAGTATCTGGGAACGAGGTAGTCCAGTAAAACCTCAGAGTTACGAACACCTCAGGAATGGAGGTTGCTTGTAACTCTAAAATGTTTGTAACTCTGAACAAAATGTTGTTCTTTCAAAAGTTTACAGCTGAACACTGACTTAATACTGGTTTGGAACTTCACTGTGCAGAAGATGCTTTTAACCATCTCAATTTAAATGAACCAAGCACAGAAACAGTGTCAAACTTTTTTTTTTAAAGCTTCCTCTTTATTTTTAGTAGTTTATATTTAACACAGTAATGTACTGTACTGGCTTTGTGTGTGTGTGTGTGTGTGTCTCTGCTGCTGCTGGATTTTGCATACTTCCGGTTCCAAATGAGGTGTGAGGTTGACTGTTCAGTTCTTAAATCTGGTGTTAGTAAGTCTGAGGTTCTACTAAATGTTGTTGAGGAGCTTGTCCCTGTGTTCAGTGCAGAATTAGGGATCATGGCATTTTGTGATGGTTTTAGATAAATTGGCAGAATTCAACACTGAATTTCCTTTTGGTCCTCTCTGCTTCATAGAGAAAGGGGAGCATAAAACCCTAATTTATTAATGATTGAAGGGTTTTGGACATTAAGGCCCTGATTCACCAGCAACAACAAAAAGCCACAGTTTTGGAAGGGATATAAACCCTCTTGCTTCACAGCACAAATCAAACTCTAACAAATGAACACTTGGTGTTGGAGTAGGACATGAGGGTGAGGAAGTGGACAGTCTGGAGCATTAGTGTGCACAGATGGTCACAGGGCACAGTTTGGCACTGGAAATTGTGTACTTCTCGAAGTACTGGTAAATGTCCACCCAAAATTAAAGGATCTTCCCCTTAACAAAGGGGAGGAATCACTAAGTCCAGGCTCCAAATTGATTGTGGGACACAGCCATCAGCACTAAGAAGAGGCTGATGAGGAATAGCTCCTGCGATTTTGTGAAGTGAGTGAATAGAGCCAGAGTTGTGGGGAGAAGTGCATCCAGAACCTCAGTTAGAGGTTCTGGAGAAGCCAGAAGAAGGGGACTGTAACCTAACACACTCTATTAGGAGTCTCAAACTTACATCCTGTGGGCCAGCTATGGGCCAGAGTATATATGCAATTGGGTGCAGGAGATCCAGCAGCTAGGGGTGCGTGCTCCTCCCCATTCCCCTAAGCCTCACCTCTTCCTGCCAATGCCCCACACCACCTCCCCCCACAATGCACCCCATCCCCTGAGGGACACGGCCTTGCGAATTACTGGAGGAGCCTGGCAAATATGGCCAGGCTCCTCCATTACTGCGAATTACTGTGGATGGCCTGCGGGCTGTGAGTTTGAGGCCCTGACATATGTGCACCAGGTCTCCCTCTCACTGCAAAAGCGACAGATGTTGGTAGTTTGTGAATTGTGCCAGGTGCATGTCCCCCAACTAATATCCCTGGCAGACCATGGAGCCAGAGTGGGCTATAGACTGGCCCACCTGGGCTCCTTGCCTGGTTTAGATGGCAACAGGTCCCCCACATGGTGTTGAGGCAGGACATGAGTCTGAGGCATAGAATAGGTGTGGTACCAATGTGGATAGATGTTCGGGGCACAGTTCAGTGTTGGAATGTGTGTAGTGAATGAGGCAGGACAATGCAGGAAAAGGAAAGAGATGTTCATGGCTAAGGTAACTGAATGCTACCCTGAGCAGCAGGATGGCTGTGCCACAGAAATCTTGTGAGGTGCAGTGCAAGTCACTTAAACCAAGCTCTTCACGAGTGGTCATTTGTGTGCGCCTCTCTTTCTGAGTGCTTGATTTGAGACTCTGGGGTTTGATTTGAAGAGGTGCTGAGCACTGATCGCTGCTATTGAAGTCAATGGGAGCTGTGTTTTCAAAATATTAAGTGTTAAATAAGTACTATGAAAAATCAGGTCCTAGGGGCCTCCTGTTGGGTATCCAAAATTAGTGGATACTTTTGACCATAATCTCTTTGTGGGTTCGTTCTCCATCTTCAAATGGGGGTAATAATGCCCCCCCCCCATCTCAAGGGATGTTGTGAAAATTGGTTGTTTCTGAAGCTCTTGGATACCAAAGTGGTGAATGCTAGACAAAAGTTTATGGGTAAATTAATATTTTTTTTTTCTGAGTGAGGTTTGAGTAGCCTGCAATAAATAAGATCTGGGGCCACCAATTGAAGAACAATGGGAAAAATATTGAATAACTTCTCATTAACTGAGTACCATCCATTCAGTGCACCGAATAAGGCAGAGATTCTGTGGAAAAAATAGTATACAATGATGTAATTAAATATTGATAATGCATGCAAGAAGACTGAATTACAGTTGCACAGGTGTACTTGTATGTAGAGAAAATATACAGAAAATTTGGCCACACTACTTGCTACTACCTCTGCCCTACCACTCCTACAGATATTAATTGTATAATGTATAATTCTATTGAATCAGAATATATAGACTATACTTGGCTGCTGTTGTGTTTTGTTTTGTACAAATGACAGCATGCATCAGTAAATTGTACTGCAGCAGTAGAAAGTTTGTGTATCGTAAATGATTCACTGACTCTCAAAAGTATCACATTGGTTACTATGTTTTTTTACTTTTAAAAGAATGTAATATAGTTTGTGGGAAGCTACCATCTGAATTTATGATGGGGCAGGTGTGCTTTATTCACTTATAGCTGTATGGTTTTCAGTCAGTAATTCCTGAAAAAGCAGAAGTCTGCTCGGTTGGCTCTGCAGATCAGTGTAGCAGAAAGCAACATTGTCTCTTAAAATAAAGGATCTGGAATATTGAGAGGTGTGATCTTCAGTAAGAGAGCTACTACGGCAGCTCTCACAAGAATATCTTAACTGCTGGTGTTAAAGGGTTGCTGGTTGAGTAGAACCATTTTTGCAACCAATATTTCACTTTCAAAGCAAAGTTGAGGGATTAAAAGACGAAGGCCCCTATCTTGCAGGGGTTCACCTGCATGATACTTGTTAAACTGAACACGCTTCGAATGTAGCCATGAACTCCGTTCACTGACTTCATTGGGTCTCCAAACAGGCATGAGGATAATAAAAGACTAGGTCTGGCTAAATTATTTTATTCAAAATAGTTCTTCAACAAAAATGTCATGTCAAAATGGAAGTTTTTGTATTTTCAATTACATTTTTCTGGTTTTCATCAAAACTTCCAAATATGGAAAAACTGGAATTTTTTTTATCCAAAAATGTTTCTCAGACTAATTTTTTTTCAGTAATTCCTCCCCCTACCAAAAAAAAAAAAAAAAATCACCACTTTTAGGGCTGGAAAAACCCAAACAATTTTGATGGAAAGAAAATTAATTTGCATAAAAACTTTTAATAGAAAAAATATTTTTGACTAGCTCTATTATAGAAATTTCAAGTTTTTCCCCTTGGATGCAGGACCAAGAATTGTTGATAAAATGCAGAAGGTGGGTGAGCAGTTTGATTAATCTTGACTTATAGAATTCATCCTTTTCTCTGTCTATTGCTGAGCCATTTATGCTTCTATCCCTGTTTGTTAAAAGCTACTTCTATGGAGTAATTTTTTTTGCTTTTGAGATGCATGTGGATCTGCATATATTACCAACTCAATGAAGTGATGTTATATAGGTGCAAGTGTGTGGCATTTTCCAGGCAGCTATAAAGGACAAGTGTATTGAGCACAATAGGAATTGTTGTTAGAGCGTCTACCAATCTCAGGCTATGTCTACACTGCAGCTCTTTTCTGGGATACCAGAGGGTTAGGGTTATCCTGGAAAAGCAACGCCGCATCCAAGGAAAATTTTTTGGAAAAGCGGACATGTTCTTTCCCAACCCTGTAAATGCCAGCCCTTGTTGTACGAGGAAGAAGGGATGGCTCGAGAGAGCAGATTTTTCTGAAATTTGGCGCCGTGTAGATGTGCCAAATTTCAGAAAAGCTTTTTTCACAAGAAAAGCAGAAAAAGATACACAAATTGTGTCTTGCAATTTGCATATCTTTTTCTGACTTTTCTTTGTAGTGTAGACGTAGCCTAAGATCCCAGGCCTATATAGATGGACCCTTGTACCTAACATAGGGGAGCCAGCTGCTAATCCTGCGAAGATGTATGTACATGCCTAAGTTTGCAGACTGAGTTCACAGAATTCACATTCCCGTAGGGTGCGTCTACACAGCAGCATTATTTCGGAATAACGGCTGTTATTCCAAAATAACAATGCGAGTGTCTACACAGCAATTCTGTTATTTAAAAATAAATTCGAAATAATGGACGCCTTATTCCGACTTCTGTAAACCTCATTCCTTGAGGAATAATGCTTATTCTGAAATAGCTATTTAGCAATAGCAGTAGTGGGGATGCTTCCACTGTTGCTATTTCGAAATAGCTCCTCCCCAAGGCCATTCAAATGAATTACTTCCCAGTGCCTCCTGGGCCTCTAAATCGAGGTAGCACATCCACATTAGGAAAGCCTGCCTTGGACTAATTTTGAGGGTTCCCTGTAGTGTAGACACGCTATTTAAGAGTATTTCTTCCAGAATAGCGTATTTTTAAATAAGTGTGCAGCGTAGACGTATCCGTGGACTCACAAAACAGTAGATTTCAGAAGGTCTATAAGTTTTTAAAAATGAGCAATCCTGTGGCACCTTAGACTAACATATATCTTACCCATGAAAGCGCATGATATATTTGTTAGTCTCCAAGGTACCACAGGACCGCTCGTTGATTTTAATACAGTAGAAGTCCATCTAATTCAACTGGACTGCCTACTATGCATAAAGGTGATCAGGTGTATACATCTTGGTAGCAGCTGGAGTACATGGAAGGGGGGAGCATATGGCTGAATACTGTTTGCTTCTGGATTGCTTAAAGTAAGGAAAGAATGTAAAAAGCGAGAGGCCACTTACAATGCCACTTGTACCTGTTTGTGTGCATGTGTAATTAACCGTAGCGTAAGGGAGATGCTCTGTTTAGTGGTGCACGCAGTTTATGGGTTGCTCTGTTGCTTCTAGAAAACCCTCCATCCCTTCCAAGCATTGGTTTGTGACTGCTGCTTACACACATACACTGCTGCTTACCCACACACACTGCTGCTTACACAGATACACACACACACACACACACAGCTGCTTACTTACACACACACACACACACACAGCTGCTTACTTACGCGCACACACACAGAGCTGCTTACACACACAGCTGCTTACTTACACACACACAGCTGCTTACTTACGCGCACACACACACACAGAGCTGCTTACTTACGCACACACAGAGCTGCTTACTTACACAGAGCTGCTTACTTACGCACACACACACACACAGCTGCTTACTTACGCGCACACACACAGAGCTGCTTACACACACAGCTGCTTACTTACACACACACACAGCTGCTTACTTACGCGCACACACACACAGAGCTGCTTACTTACGCACACACAGAGCTGCTTACTTACACAGAGCTGCTTACTTACACATACACACACACACACAGAGCTGCTTACTTACACACACACACAGCTGCTTACTTACACGCACACACACACACACGCAGCTGCTTACTTACGCGCACACACACAGAGCTGCTTACACACACAGCTGCTTACTTACACACACACAGCTGCTTACTTACGCGCACACACACACACAGAGCTGCTTACTTACGCACACACAGAGCTGCTTACTTACACAGAGCTGCTTACTTACGCACACACACACAGAGCTGCTTACTTACGCACACACACACACACAGCTGCTTACACACACAGCTGCTTACTTACACACACACACAGAGCTGCTTACTTACACAGAGCTGCTTACTTACGCACACACACACACAGCTGCTTACTTACGCACACACACACACACACAGTTGCTTACTTACACACACACACACAGTTGCTTACTTACACACACACACACACACACACAGTTGCTTACTTACGCGCACACACACACACACACACAGTTGCTTACTTACACACACACACACACACACACACACTAGCCCCCCGGCGCGCGCCCAGAAGTGCCGCCAGGATCAAGCCCTTCAGCAGCTCCCTCCAGAGAGCGGCAGCCCGGGGAGAGCCCCTGACGTCGGTGGCGCGCGGAGAGGAGGAGCCCGGCCGGGGGCAGGAGCCGGCAGCTTTATGAGCCCCGCAGGGCGCGCGGCGCAGGCAGGGCTCGGCGAGCAGCAGGCGGCAGCGCAGCGGCTCCCCTGCCCCGCTCCCCGCACACGTGGGCTGGCGAGCAGCCGCCCTTGCGGCGCGCACCTCCCCTGGTCCCGTGCAGGGAGGCGGCGCGGAAGACACGCTCCCGGCCCGCGTTGGGTGCAGCCCGCCGCCACCAGCCCAGCGAGTTCGCAAAGATTTCCCGGGTCTCTGCGCGCGCGGCTCTTGGGTGGCGGAGGCTGCAGCTTGTTTTCGGGAGGGAGCTCGGCTCGGGATGGTTCTCCTGTCACTGCTGGTAGTAGCAGCCTCTCTCCTAGGGGTTCGGACTGCCGCTGCGAAACAAGTAAGTGGCTCCAGGATGCACATCGCTTGCTGCACCCGGAGCTGATGCAGCTGTTACCCCCCCTCCCCCTTTGCATTTGGGGCAGGAGGGGGGGGGGGGGAACGAGCTCGGTTGCTGGTTTTAGGCATTGACTTGCAGGTACCGACTGTGAAACCGCTTGCTCGGGGTGTGATGACTGCTGCCAAAGCGCTCCCTCCAGTTAAGTCTCTGGACAGAGCAATAGCAATAACTTCTGTTTCCACCTACACCCACCACCCTCTGCAGCGTTTCGTTGGTTTTAAATCGTCTTTTAATGGACTGACTGTGGATGCACATGTTAGGCTGCTTGACCTCACAGCAATTATTGCTGCCCAAGCAAGGGGCTTACCCTATAATTTAAAGAGTTATTAGTCTCAACAATGATTAATAATACTGACAGGGAGAAATATATTGCCATCACCGGTTGAGCTGCTCTGTTCTTTTTGTTATGTCACCATCCCTCTCTCTCTTAAGGCATCTGGAACCATGAATGAATCTGGATGCTGGTTCTCCTCCCCCCCCCCTTTCATTATGATCTATTGTGAGAGCGATCTATTGTGCACACCTCAAAAGGGAATTGCTTGCACCATCCTTTTGTTACAAAGTTTGACAGCTCGGGGGAGGTGGTGGGAGCATTTCCTGGCTTCTCTCTTTTGTGTTGCTGGGCTGTTTTTTCTCTGTCCTCCGCCTTCTGTTTGCAGAGTTCACTGTCCTCCCTTCTGTTCCCAGAATGGTAAACCCCAAACTTGAATATGTCCTTAGTCTGGCAGCAGCTACCTTGAGTCCCATCCTGCAGCCAGCTGAAATCAGTGGGAGTTTTTTCATTGATTCAGCAGACTGCTGTGTCTGACTCCTGTGTGTATAGCTCTCCCACTTCTTTGCATGAGCTATTCAGTTGGATGCCTAACTGCCTGTAGGTAGAGAAGGATAGTTTGCTTTCCTTGGTTTTCCTAGTATCAAAACCGTCAACATACATGCCCGATTATTCATTCATACTCCTACTCTTCAGGAATCATAGCTCTGATTAATGTTAAGGCCTTTCTTTGGCCACTGGAATTATTTTTTGGCACAGAGTCACAATCTTAATTCTGAATGAACCATTCTATAGACTTCGTAGCTGCTCTATTTTTTAAACTTATTTTGGAGTCTATTAGTATATTGGTGGGAACAGCTGGTTATTCAATTAGGAATACCAAAAGCAGAAGTGTGGAAAAGTGCAATACAAACTAAGGGATTTTCCACCTTCCAGAAACATATGTTTTGCAGTAACACATCACATAATAATTAAAATAACAGTTTTGTGTGTGTTTGTGTTTTTTTTTCCTCTGCAGGCTGGTAAAGAAGGAATGATCCAAATAGGTAAGCATCATTTATTATTTTTTCTGGAAAGGAAAGTAAAATAAATAAGCTCTGTAAGTCAGTTTATTTAAACTTCTTTTCTTGAAGAAGACACTATTCTAACTAACATTTTTATACTTTAACTATAGAGCCTTCCTCACAGCAGAATTGTGTAGATCTGCGCTAATGTAATTAAGCTTTAGGCCCTCTTATTAGCACCCTCACACTTCAACAAAATTTTACACTTTCCCTTTTAAAAGAACAAAACCAACAAAAGTTAAAAATTGAAGCACGCTTAAACCAGCCAATCAGATCTCATGGTAAATGAGATATATGGGATTCTTGAGTACTTCTTGAATGAAGGAAGGAGTACCTACTTGATTTTGGGCAGGGCAAAACATGTTTTTGGACAGAGTCCTGATATTGTGTGTAAGTATTTAATATTTTTCACCTGCAAATATTTTGTTATAATGACTGTGTGGAATATGGGATGAATAAGGGAACTGAAGGAAGGGTTTCTTCCTCAATATTCATTGGTACTTTTAAAACCTTACTATTTCCATTATAAATGTAAATCACTTTTTGACTTTGAACTACTAAATTTCTCAATGAACTGTGATTAAAATAAGAACTTGGAAATTCTGGAACAAATAATCCGGTGCAACTTCAAGAATTTTGATACATCTGTGCCCATTTACATCAGCAAAGAATTTGGTCCTCTATCTTTATGAAAGGGAATGTGTTCTAGCTAGTACAATATAGGAATAGGTGTGTGGTCTTATGGATTCTCTTCTTGGGTTAGTATTTGACCTGGGGAGTGGAATCTTGTTCATTTCTCAGTTTACCCCTCTGTGAAAAGGCTGTTGTAGTACTTCACCAGGCCAGGATGTTATCAGGTTTACTTTGTGTTTGTGTACAATGCTTTCAAACTCTCCAATGAAAAGATGCTGTATAGGAGGGCCATGCTCCCACCCTACTAAACTTTCCCAAATTGAAGTTCTAACCCTCCAGCATGTGCCAGGTGTTTCGAAAGCAAGTTCAAGCACTTTCCTGAATTGTGGAGGTCTTTCTCTTAATTTCAGTTCTGGCACTGCATTCTAGTGTGTTGCGGTTAATTTCCACTCCTACCTATGAGTAATGGGAAATAAGGCACTTATGTGGGTTTACATTTAATTGGAAAACCCTATTTTTTTTCCCAACTGTGTGCTGACCTTGTGTTTTGTGTTCTGTTTTTTCCATGCCTTCTGGATTGTTTTTGAATTTCAGTAACCATAAGCTATACAGAAATGTTGCTCTTAGAAATTATATCATACTTCAGGGGAAAAAATTCTTATCCTGGAAAATACATCTCTCTCTCTCTCTCTCTCCCTCTTTTTAAAATTTTATCTTTTTCATGTCTTAGTTGTCATGGTCTGGGAATGTTCTTGAAACACCCACAAAGACTAGGGCTATGATCTTGCCTTCATGGGGCAAATCTGGATCCCTAGGCATGACTGGGCTATGCGCTCCATAGAGGATAGGGCAGAATAGAATTCTCCTTTTAATCCTGAGGTGGTAAGAGGAGCCATATGGCTCCCTTAGTAAACTCTTAGGACCAGTGAATCCGTACTCTGTCTGCTCCTGCACCCAAAGCTACTTTCACAGTGGTGTGGCTGGAACTCCTATTGAACACAGCTGAGCTTAATACCTTGTGAGAGCTCACTGCAAGTTACTCCCTCCAGTAGAACTACATTGATTTCACTGCCTTCAAGCTCTTTAGTGACTATTTCTTGGGCTGCTGGATTTGGTCCTTACACATTTCTGATTGCCTGCTTTTGATTGTAAGTGACTAGCTTTTACCTACTGCATTTTCCTGAATAGATGGCATCTTGGTGAAGAAACATATTTGCATTTTAAATATTTGCATATTTGCTACATATCTGGTAGCTTTATAAAGACTGTTTTTTTTTTTTTGCCCTGATTTGTATTGGAAAGGCATTTTTAAACCATTATTTTTATGTGCACATTTATTATTTTTAAATGCACATTATTTTATGTGCATTATTTTTAAATGCAATCAGGTCCTATGAAGTCTGATTGCATTTCCCTCTGTAAGAACATGTGTGGTTCACAGAGTTTAGGGGTTTCTGCTGATTAATACATACAGTTAAACCTGCCTTAGAACCCTCTCTGAGTAGATACCAACCACTTTCAAGTATCATCTTACAGATTCTTATATACTTTTCTTTGACCTTTAGTGTACGGCTGCTCTGTTCAGTAGCTGATCTTTGCTTATACCTTGAGTGGTCATTTTTGATTACTTTAATTATATACATTTTTTACAAAAAAAATACCCACATAGAATGAATAAACAGTGAGCTTCACTAAATTAATGTATTGCATTAGTTTGTAACTTTAATGCAATGGGTAGGTGTACAATAATTGCCAAGCAGAAATCTTATTGGGAATAAGACTAATCTAGAGGTTAGAATTAGAAAAGCATTCTTATGAGATGGTTTTGAAACTCTGATTGGTGCAACAGCTCCTTTCTGTGTGCTCCAGGGCTCCACAGTGTGTACTTGCTCAGAGATGACACTGTTGTTAACCCTGCCACTTGAAGGATGCTTTGGTTTCCGACTCTGAAATGGCATTAGTAGGATGCCTTTGGAGAGACTGCACAAATTGTCTTCTCTTCTGGATAAAATAGTTTGGCAGGGGTGATGCAAAGGGTCTGTAGTTCTGCAGGAACTGTGAAAATATCAGAAAGAATCCTGTATGGCTATTTAGGAAAAGAGTATGTCAGTTGCTAGTAGCGCCATGTCAAGTTTACAGACCAGGAAATGGGAGCAGCGAGGGTAATATTTCACTAGCCACTAAACTTGAGAACCTCAATTTTTGTTTATCCAGCTTGAGGAACCTTGAATATAATTTTTTTTAGAAGTGCTGGACAAGCACAGCATCTATTGTATCTGACCCATTTGGGACCCTGGATGGTACCTTTCTGATTCCATCTTCTGCTTCCACTCACCCAGAGCTTGCTTCTGGTCACAAGTGCCAGAACCAGCTCTCTCTGAAGCTGGTGTATGATAGTTCTGAATTGGCTGGACTGGCCAGAAGAGAGCAATAAAAATTGCTCCCTAATTTCTAATGGCTCTCAACCAAGGAAAAAGGGAGTGAGATTTGGATCATATCATTGCACTTCTCAATGTTGAAAAATACTTCACTAAACTACCAAGGCACCTCTGTTCACCTCAGCCCTTTGGCTTTTGGCAGCCTTTCTTCTACCATGTTAAAGTCACAGCTGTATTGGAGGTTAACCATTTATTTCTTCTGAAAGTGTAAGCATTCTTAACACTCATTCTCAGTTTTTCCCTAGAAAAATTGGCTCTAGATACTCCTACCATAGATATATCACAGTATGCAAAATGCTATGCCCCTTTGTGCCCAAAAAGTAGATAATTGTTGCTCTGGTGCTTTTAGCTTGGAGGCCACCTATTCTACATGGATGGATCCAAGCTTTTTGTTACAACTATCCTTCCCATATGATGTGGGTAGGTATAGTGTGTTTACTGATTAAGATGACCAACTAAATAACTTTTACAGTATTAGATACTGTCAATTTATGCAGCATGAAACATCAGGATTCTATGGTGGAAACAAAGGAGCCACATTTTTGTGGTAAAAGTAGCATTGGTGGATGTCATATCATATCCCTGAAAGCATCCAGGCTGCTGGTTCTACCTTTGAATATTACATGGTGCCTATTGTATTTCATCCTGCATAGAAACTATAACTTGTGGTCCTGTTATGATGAATTCATTTCTGTGATCTGGATTCTGCCACCCTGGGTGGCACTGAATACAGCTGCTCAAAGTAATCAGTAAAGGGACTCAAGTAATCTGATCCTACTAAGGTGGGAGAACTTGGGTCCTACAACCTCAATGAAGATTCAAGTTGGAAGAAGGAAGCCTTTGTTTAAACGCTTATTTGTTGTTAATAATTAGCAAAGGAAAACTTCTGAAATATTAAACCAAAAACTTTTAACAATTGGCTACCCGTAAATAGACATCTAAATAATTTGTCCTGATTTGTAGAGGTGCTAAGTACTCATTGCCCTGACTGGAATTTGTAGGCATCCAGCATTTCAGAAAATAAGTCCATTTATTTAGGTGCCTGTCTGTGTATTTGGTGGTTACTTTCCCCAAGTTCCCAAATTTTGGCCACTACATTCTAGTAAAAGAAAAAATCTCCCATAACGATACAATCCCTCTTTCAAATGCAGTTATGCAAATAAAGTGTAGGACAGTTGAATTTTAATTATGATTACTTCTAATAAGGTCAATTAATGTCAATTTGTGTGGTTCAGCATTGCTAATGCCTTAATATTGTTTAGATTTTTTAAAAAAATCCACAATATTTTTTAAAATATTGTGGATACACTCTTTTCCCAGTTATGTATTTTGGAACATTTTAATAAAACAATGTGCTATTTTTATAAACAATTCCTTTTGTGTTAAATATTATGCAACTATAGCAGAAATTTTGAGGTCAGTTGAAAAATAAAAAAATGAAATTAAAATGCATCCCTTTCATCTCATACTGATTATCAGTAAAACTTGGAATTAGCAGAACACTACAGCTTTGAAAATGGAGAATTGGAAAAAGAAAACACCTACAGATGCAATAGCATTTCCATAAACTGCAGTTTACGATAAAGTTATGACTGAAGTCAGCAGAGGAGTTTGGATTTCTTCGGTATTTAAACATGTCACATTTAATTTTAATTGCCTTTGAACAAAAGACTTCCTCTTCCACTTCAACACTTACTGACATTGGAAAGTCCTTTGCTGATATTAAAATTTTTGCTATGTCTTTTCCCACCTTCTTGTGGTCAGCTGCCTGTTCTCATTATTAATGACAGCAACTTGTTTGCCCCCACAAACTGAAATCCGGGAACATTACCATAACAAATACAAAGTAACTTCTTAGATGTGCTGCAAATTCAGGCCTTGATCATCAGGCTGTATGTAATCTGTGCCTTTTGGATATCTGCTTGTGATACGCAAAATACACAAATTCTGTAGTGGATAAAAATAATAATTCACCTGTGTTCTATTGCTCTAAAAATGGATTTTAAGTAGAAACGGCCCTAAGGTATGAAAGTTCCATTTGGATTTTTACGCACTGAACTGTGAGGAATGTTATGGTCCAGGGTTTTGATTGGACCTAGTGACAAAACTTGGAAGTGTTTAGTTTTCAACTTCCTTGCTTTCTATTCCCTACCTACTCCAAAAAAAGAAACAAATACTCTCGGAGAAAACTGGAATCTGGAGTTTTGATTTGGTTCCATCTGTCAGGATTCACATTTTTTTTTTTTATGTGATTTTTAAATGGGAGTTCTGCATGAGTAAGGATTACAGCATCAGGCCCTAAAAAGGTACACATAATGGTTAAAAACATTTTTAATGGTGATGTGACTGTTGATTATGGGCAAGAGTGAATGCCTCCTTCAGGGAAGATCCCATTGTGATTTGCTAGTTTTAATTGTAGTATGCATAATAGTTTTCAGAACAGTGAAAGGTATGAATGACTAGGGCATCTTCACTAATCACCTTAACTGAAATATCTCCATAACATGCTTGTAGAATTTCCATTTCCATACATCTCCATAATATAGTTTAATTTAAAATAATTTAATTTTTATATAGCATGTAATCTAATGTTACATGATAGTACAGAGTATTTTGTAACTTCTCTTCTTCACTGAAAGGTTTATTTAATTAAAAAAGACCTTTAGGAAGACTATAGCTATTGCTGTCATACCACTTTCACAATGTTGATTGCTTTGTTCTCCTGGATTACATGAATTTATGCAAAGGACCTTCCCTCTAAAAGTATTTTAATTTTTGTGACAAACGCTTACACACGTTTTCTTGGATGTCAGAGTTGATAAATGAGTAGAACATGGGGTTTGCAGTTACAAAGTCTGAATATTTCAATTTAAAGGAATGGGCAAAAAAGTTAGGATTTGCCAAGCATTTCACAGCTGCTAACAAGCTATTGCTATGCTATGAAGAAGGCACTAACACATCTACTATAAAACCTTGATGTGATGGTACAAATCTTAAGTAAATACACCCAACAACTTATCCTTAGAACAGGGGTGGGCAAAAGGGCCTACGTGGGCCAGATCCGGCCTGCCAAGCAGGTTGATCTGGCCCGTGGAGGCCCTGCAGCTCCCAGAGCAAATAAGGCCCGGGGGCGGGAGGAAGCTCACAAAGTTTCCTCCACCCTGCCAGCAGTGCATGACACTTCTAAGCACCACATGCTCCTGGCAGGGCGGGAGGAGACTTCACGAGCTTTCTCGCCCGCAAGCTCTGATTGGCCTGGGGGCAGAAAGGGGAGCGTGCAAAGCCTCCTCCCACAGCCAGGGGTATGGACGCCTAGAAGGAACCTCTGGCGGGCAGGGGGGGCGGGGGGCAAAGGCACTCCTAGCCCTGCCCTTTCCAGTGTGGCCTGGGGCCACTTAAAAAATTCCCGAAGTGGCCCCTGGCAAAAAATTATTGCCCACCCCTGCCTTAGAAGAAACAAAGATTTCCTCTAAACAACATGTACACATTTCTTATGTGCACAAGCATTACTTTAAAAGATCCCCCATGCTTCCATCCACAGAAGCCAAATAGTAGTAAAATAACACATAGTTTGGCACACACTGAGTCAAATTCCGTATTGAGGTACAATTCAGTACAGTCTATCTTTACAGGGCAAAACTGAAAACTAGGCACCATGCAAGACTGTATCAGAAGACTTATTAATCAAGTAAATAATACATTCACTTGTAAATCGTCTTCATTTCTAGACTATATGCTAACCCTAACTGTAGCCAGATACACTTTATTCTTCATTTTTAAAAAAAGGTTTAATTTCTTCTTTTAATGCAAATTTCAGCAGAGCCTTAACTAACAAACTGCTATATTACCTCTGAAACTTCATGTACTGTGAAAGGTTCAAGTTTTGTTGGCCAATTCAATATGTTAATATCAACTATAATTATAAAAACTGTATGTTCCCCCTTTTTTGCAGAAGCCAAAGCTGCCCCCCCTCCAAACAAAAAAAAAGAAAAGAAATCAAATCAAAGAACCAAAAATCAAAAAGAACCAAACCTACCTCAATCCCTCTCAACCTGTCCGGAGCAGCCGGGCGTAGTGAGTCTGTCCCTGCTGGGGCAGCCTCGGTGGGGGAACGCCACGGCTGGCTGACCAGGCCACGTGGCAGCGGGCAGCTGCCCCCCTTTGTTCCGGCTGGAGCAAAGCGGGGTGGCCAGCTGGCTGTGGCGTACAGCCTGCCAAGTCTGCCCCAGCAGGGACAGGCTCACCATGCCCCTGCTCCGGCCGGAGCACAACGGGGGGCAGGACAGCCATGCAGCCTGCCAGAACCTACCAGGAGGGTGAACCTAAGTTGTTTTTTTTTGTTTGTTTGTTTGTGCACTGCTGGGGGCGTGGCCTGGCAAAGTGCCACACTCTAGCAGACGGGGGGTTCACGGACCAGTGGTTGGGAACCATTGCACTAGAAGACTTATCCAAGGCAAGGGCGGGGTCATGCACCCTGGCTGCTCGCTTCTCCCTGGTTCGGCATGGACCAGGGAGAATAGGCTATGTGTGTGGGCGGGTGCTTGTTGCCTCCCTGTGGTCATTCCACAGTATAACTGTCCCTCCCACCAGATCCATCTCTGATCTTATAAAATGGAAAATCAAATTCCAGGCACATCCCTTTATCACGGCACAACCAAACTCTGACCTTGGCTTAAGGTGGTATAAGAGGAAGCTGCCTACCAAATTTGGTGGTCCTAGCTATTATCATTTAGGAGGTGTTCTTGAACAAACGGACTTATGGACAGACAGGCAGGCACGCATTTCTAAAATATATAGCTAGATAGTAATAATATTTCTGTGGCTAGAATTGAGGTGGTGTAATAAGATGAGTAAATATGATGCATTTAAAGGGCCAACATGTGGCTGTATTGAAGTCAGAGGAAATCTTGCAGTTGATGAGCTCTGCAAGACTGGGCTTTAGCTGAAATTTTCTAAATACATAATGTGATGGACAATATTCTATCAAAGCCATTTTCTCTTTTGGATTGGATCTCTTCATGTTTATATAGCACTAAGGAGAAATAACAATGTTGTGGTTCTAATTGCTTTGTTAGGATAGCTGTAAAGTTGTGTGCATGTCACAAAAAGAAGGAAATTCAGGATTGACTTTGAGGCCCTTCAGGTTGATGTGTGAGTTAGCATAGGGTAATCTAACTAGATCTGCTTATACCCATTCTGTCCTTATAGAAGGGAGACTAGGTTGACATAATTCAAGTACTGTAAGTAGTTGGTCACTGGGTGCTCTGCTTACTACTAAGTGGCACATTCTTCTGTTGCAATGTGACTGCTTTCTGACACAGCCCTCCAGCCAGGTCACCCTGTAATTTTGCTTTCCAGGGGAGTCTTTCAGAGTCCTTCTGCACCAGCCGCATCAGGAAGTCCTCATGCCCGCTACCCTGTCCGTGTCGTTCTGCGGTGACTCAAGGAGTTTTCCCATTCACTGCCCCAAGCAGTACCCTTCCTGCAGGTTCTAGTCCACAGCCCTGCAGAGAGCAGTTAAGGTCTGGGACTTCACCAAACCTACTGCTCTATTTCTTGAATTACTTCCTACCATGTTGCTTTAAGCTGCTCCTTCCTAGCCTCCCATCGCTTAAGGAGGGCGCTAGTATAGGCTTCTCTCTTGCTGCCTCCCCTGGTTGTGTTGTCAGCCTCCTGGCTTTATAGAAGCTGTGCTGTTACCTGGCAGGTTAGCCTTCATCTAATTAGCACCTTCCACCAAGCCTACAGCTCACTCTCTTTGCAGCTTAATTCGGCCCAGCTGGCCTAATTCCACTCCATCAGGCAATGGGCGGGGATCCCAACCCATTCTAGATGTTTAAAGTTCTCCCGATTTATATTTAATTTATATCTTCTAGCTCTTCTGGTAGACTCTTTTATGTATCAGTAGAGTGAATGTAAGAAGGGATCTTAAATTAGTGTGTAAGATTTGAACTTGCATTACCTCTGAATTAAGGCTTCAAGTGCATTATTTGCCTTCTTTCGCCGTTGTTTTCTGATGTCCACTGCATATTGCTAATCATAGTTGGGAGGATATGCAATTCTTAAATACGATGGATGAGTCAGTGACACATCTGTAGTGAATTTTTTTGGTCATTATTGTTGTTATTATTTTGGTGGCTTCCTATTCTGTTGCTATGTATCTGTTTCTCATTTTTCAAACCTATTCTTCTACTCTCATTCTAATTTTATTTTTGTGTGTGTGTATTTGTTTCTTGGACAGATTTACCAAAAATCAGAGCGGGGCAGTATGGGCTAGTGACTCCAATCAGCACTAGTGCAGATGGAAGCTTCATTTCCAATATTATCTCTGCAAGCCATCAAAGAAGATTAACAAGGGATGTATCCCAAAGCTCCAAAAAACTATATTTTAACATCACGGCTTTTGGAAGAGAATTCCATCTCCGGCTAAGACCTAACACCCATCTGGTGGCTCCTGAGGCTGTAGTGGAGTGGTATGAAGACTTTGTGGAAACTGGAAATGGAACCGATGCCGGTAACAAAAGTCAGACTAGAAGCGCAAGAGAGCGGATATGGAAAAAAGAGCCTCTATGGACCAATTGTACATATGTTGGAGATATCACTGATATCCCAGGAGCATCTGTTGCTATTAGCAACTGCGATGGTCTGGTAAGGTTTATCCCATAGCGCATATGTTTGGATTGTTATCCCTCTTCCACAAAGATTTAGTTACTGTTAAGTATTTAACAGTTATGGTATCATTTGGTTAACTTCATTTCCCAAACACATTAGAAATTGCACATTTGTTTTATGTGGAGTCACTGGGCCTCATGGTGGAATAACTCTGTTGCTGGATTTTCCCTTATTACAGCACTGTAGGAGCGCAAAAAAAAAAAAAAAAAAAAAATCAAACCTGTTTGCATTGTCTTTTGTTTAATGTGATATGTTGCAAACAGGGAAGATCAGCATAACAAAGTTATCCTCAGAAATTGCATCACAAAGTTACAAAAACTGTAAGTAGATAAAAGTCCTTGTCCAATAATATGCATAATTTTGAGGTGCAACAAGTTCACATACTGATCCCCCAAAAATAACAATGACAATTCGTAAATAAAAATGGGTCATATGAAGAAGTGGGTTTTGCCCACGAAAGCTCATGATACCATCCACATGTTTTGTTAGTCTTTAAGGTGCTACTAGACTATTTTTTTTTGTTTTTTAAGTTTTTCCTGTTACAGACTAACTTGGCTACCCCTCTGAAGAGTTTAAAAATAATCAGGCATGTTTATTTAGAAAAAATAGGCCCTTATTTTTCTATATTATGCGAACTCTTTTCAGGCATCAGTTGGATCACAGTACTTACGGCTGTTGTGTACTGAAGGTACTTTTCACCTGGTTATGATGATAGACCAAAATGTAGATTCTTCTTCTTCTTATGGTTAGGCCAGTGTAGATTCAGCAGCATTCTCTGTAAAGATAGATTGGATTGGTGCAAGATAAAGAAAGTTTTGGTATGTAGTCACTGCATATGCAGTTTATTTACATAAATAGAACTGTAGCTTCCTGGAAGATTAATTTAGTGCTTTTATATACTGTTCTTAAAGAGAGAAATAGTATGAGCTGGCCTGCAATGGATGACCCCCCCCCCCTTTTTTTAAAGAGCTTTCCATCTTGGATGACTGACACAAATTATTTGACCTTATTCTGCCATGGACACTAGACAACTGTGCTTGTCTGTTTCTGGAATGTAATATGAAATTGTGCGTAGTTTATTCCACATAAACCACTCACTACATGGGTTGTTGAATCATGTTTCTGAAACACATAGCGCTTGGAGCCATGCTCTGTCAAAACTCTAACTTTCCTTAATCAGAGGAAGGCAGTAGTAATATTTGAGATTAGTTGTCGCTGATATGATCATTTGATGGGGGGGGGGGTTTAACCCATTTTGGTAACAGTATGCATAATTGACAAAGATGCATGTAGACTTTTGAGCCAAGTGTGTGTCTGCTGTAGCGCTCTCAGTATAAGTGAGCTGCTGAGGCTGGGCGCTGTGTGTTGTCAGTAATTCTGAATGACGTGTTTGTGTTAAGAGAGATGATGCTTCAAGAGCATAAATGGATGAGCCAGTTAGGTTTAGGTGTGTGGCTGCATACGCAAAGGCAGACATGTTGCTGAAAAGATGCCCGTGTCAAGTGTTGAGTTAATTAGAAAGCAGTAGGTGGTGGTGTCTTTCCTCTGCTCCTGCAAGTGAGGGTTAGCAAAGCAGGTAACATGGGGTCCTAAATGAAAGGATAGGAGGCTGATGGTTTTGTGACATGATCCCATCACCCCTTCCCACAGATCCCAGGGAACCTCTTCCTATGTGTTTTTGTGTTGAAGGGAGGAGACATGGTATTCAGACTAGATGCCCTAGGGAGGGGTGTGGATAACTGCACCCAAATTTCTACCACTTTGAGCAATAGTAATTCAGGCCACATACCTACCTCTTTTCCTCCCTCCCTCCCCACACTTCCCCTCCCAGGATCCTGGGATCCTGTACAGGGGTGAGTGTCAGCAGCCCTCATCATCTATATTTGGCATTCTGGAAATCTATGTACTTGGGAGTCCACATGTTATGATTCTTCTGTACCCCTCCTTCCCAAAATCAGACCATAGGAGTAGGGAAATTCAAGTGACCTCTGCAAAATTTCTTTTCTGTGCCCACTCAAAAACCCTCCCTATGTATATGTCTATGGGATGGAACAGTTTGGCCCATATTATGAATATAGGGCCAAATCATTTTCCCATTGGAATAAATGGAATTTTGCGATAGAATTTAATGGGATTAAAATTTGACCCTACAAGCTATAATAAGTAGTTTTTAGCTTTCTAATGGAGAAATGAAATGGAGGAGCATGTCTGCACTACAGCTTTCCCTAGCTGGGGGATTAGCCTGGTAAGACCATGTGCAACCAAGTGTATGGTGATGAGTCTGCTCCCTTACCAGCTCCAGAGCCTGCAGACAGAAACTGGAACAGGAGTAGAAAATACTAGGACCATGTGGCTATTGGAAAGGTTTCTTTTAAACTTTAGATGCACTTTGAAACTTTTCAGTTGAGTCACGTAAGTTCTTATCATTTTTTAAAAATATGGTAACAATTCACTGACTGTGCAGTGTTCTAAGGTAAGTTTGATATCTTGAGTAACTAGAATGGGATACTTAGCTTACTACCAGTCAAGGAAAGTTCTGGCAAATTTTTGTTTTGTGAGCAAGTAATCTGACATAAGGAGGTTTTTAATAAAAACTTCAGTATAAATTGTAAGATACCTGCTGATAGTTGGGCACATTCTGTATCTCATTAAATTGTATTTGTATATACATTACTAGAATTTATATTGGCTTATTACCAGATTTCACACTTGGCAGTGAGGTTATATTGCTGTAGAGAAAATTATGTGGCTAAAGTGTGCTCTGTTACATTGACACAAATACATAGAGAACTCTGGATTTACACTGGTGAACTGAGAGCAGAACTTTGCCTCAGGACTTTTCCTGTATCTGAATTTGCATTTAAAAAAAAACTTAACAAATGATCAGAATTCTCTCAGTAAAAAACGGCTTATTTGGCTATTGTTGCATAAAATAGTTAAGATATCGATAGCTTGTTTCTAACGTTACAAGGAATTTCTTATGTACAAATCTATGTAATATCTCTTAAGGGGTCTTTGTTCCCCAAAATGCATGCATAGTCAGTAATCTGAGGAAAAAAAGCACTCGAGTAATAAAGTAGAAACTGTCACATTTTTTTCCTATGACCATGTTTTTTATATATGTTATGTTTTATAATTCAAGTTTTGTGACTGGCTGGTTAGTACTATGAAACATGAGCATTTAATGATAAATCTGTAACTTAGGTAAAGCCTGTTGATGTGTAAATGGATTTTTGAGTGATTTTTTTTTTTTAAAGAAATGACATGCGCTTAGGAAAAATGTATCCACGATACTTCCCAACACTAGTTTTGCAGAGCTGAAGCCTTGTTTTTGGAAACATCGTTTCCTTATGTTTTGACAGTATATTCCCTATGTTGCTTCAATCACTCTAGCAGACTTTGGTATTCATAATTTGTCAAATATTATTGTCAGAGTTAAAACAAAGCTTATAACAGTTTTACTCACCACAGGATTTCACAGTGCAAAGTAAATCTTGACAGATTTTGCACAGTAGCATGGAACCACATTCTGCCTTGATTTATACGTCATGCTGCCCTATTCAATTTAATGGGGCTGCCTGGAAGTATAAGTCCAGACAGAATTTGGCCTTTTGCAGATTATCAGTATCTCTAACTCTCTGCCTTTGAAGGGACAAACTTTAATAATAGGAAAATATGTGGAAAGGCAATGTCTTAAAATTCTGTGACCTTAAAGCAGAAATTCTGAAGGAACAGTGGGGGGGGGAAAGGGATAAACTTGGAAGACTATTAAGGGAAAACTTGATATGCTTTCTGGAGGTTTATCCTTCTGCCAGGCTGACATTAATCAGCTGAATATAACAACATCCCTCAGCTGTGTGGGTCTGAGAAATCAAAGCCTGTGAACTCTGTCATTGGAGAAGGACAAAGCCAGAAAAGCACTACCTAGCTGTGATCAATAGATAAGTCACAGTTGCTCTGATTGTAGTGTAGGCTAACTCCATTTGTAGAAGAAATGGTGCCTCACTATTTCTTTGTTGACCTGTTTTACTAAAGATTTAAAGTTAAAGCCAATTGAAATTTATCTAAACGGGGTTAAAACAAGGTTAGGTTTAACAAGGCCAGGAGACATGTTTACCAGAGCTACATTTAGTATGACAAGAAAAACGTGTACTTTTCTACTATACATTCATACTCCCTTATTCTTGTAATGTTCCTTTCTTTCCATTTTCCCTCTCTTTGCAGATCAGCATTAATACCACAACTCCTGTCTCCCTCTGTGTCTATTTATTCTATCTTTTTTGGTCTATGAAGAGAGAGAACAGGTCTTGTAAGTGTTCAGGAGATGCTTAATTTGGACATACCTGATTTGATCTGTCAAACTGTATTAATTGCATCTTTGTCTCTGGCTTATCCCTGGGGGAATGTATTAAGTGTGCCTCTGGGCTAAGGAAGCATTGACTGTAACATATTTTAATAAATATAGAAGTAACAAGTTCACTTCCTTTAAAACAAGAGGAATATCCCCCTGAGGTTGTATTGGTCATTTTATAGTTTTGACAGGTCTGTCTCTAAGAAATTGGGAAGGAGATTTAATGATCCAATGATGCTAAAATTATGGAATCTTACCTGACCTTGTGGATCTTTTGGTAAGAGAGTATCCTTCTCTGATGGAGAAACATGATGCAACAGAATTGGAAAACAATTGCAAGAATTTAAAAAAGGTTCAATTTAATCAGTTCAAAGCAGATTTGTAGAAATAGTTTCTTGTATTCACTTGTGTCTGATGTAATAAGTGTTTTAACCTGCATGGTGGAAAAATTATAAATAACTCCTGTGCTTTTAAAATACAGCTTTCTAAGGCTTTAAGCTTCTAAGTAAAGGAATATACTAGATGCTAATTGTGGAAATATCAAGGTATATTGATTTAAATTGTTATAATTGTGACTTAAATCAGTTAAAATGGATTTTGAATTGCCAGTTTATAATTGTTTCATAATATACTCTGGCTAAAGTGAATACCTACAGTCACCTAACCCTAACCCTACAGTAACCATTAGCCTGGTTTGTTTGGAGCTCTTTACTCTCAGTTCTGTGGTCTTCCCAGTAGCTGTTAACGTCTTGCACAATGAAGTCGTTTCCATATTTAGCAGCTTCCATCCAGGATTTATACAAACTGTTACCTGGATTGTACCTTCAGACTCCGGACTTCTGTCGATCACCAACATCTGTGGTCCAGTATCCTTGTGGTGCTCCCAGGCTGGAACGCTCATTGGGAAAAGCTGGACCTCACGCTCAGCAACTCCTCTCCCATCCTCCCAGAGCTTTTGGAGCCCCACAAATTGCTCATTTGCACCACTCAAGCTCAGGGAGGGAGCGGGAAGAGTAGGAATGGGAGATGCTCGGGCAAGAGGCAGGATGGCTGCCAAGCCCACAGGGCTGGGCCCGGCCACAGGGCTCTGCAGCCAACCTGCCTCTTTTCCCAAGCACCTTCACCCAGTTCCAGTTTTGTCAGTGCCAGCCCCACTGCTGCCGCCTGAATGGAGCCTCGGAGCTGGCGACAACAGAGGGGCTGGTATTGACCTCTCCTGTTTGGCAGATTTCCTAGTTTGGGGCTGATGGGTCTCAAGGGTGCCGGATCAGGGAGGTGCAATCTGTATTTGGAAAAATCTGTTGTCCAGCCATGTTGGTGATGGATAACCCTGAGCACACTCTTGAGGGAGTGTGCGGGGTGACAGGTGATGGACAAGGGACAAATACTGGATGCTCCTACGTTTATTGTTATTTCTTCCTACGGTTGTCATTCAAAGCCAGCTGCAGCCAACTCTGCCAGTGAGTAGAGCAGCCACACATGTATGTAGGTGTGTTTTCTCCAGCCCCCTCTTCTTGAGACTTTATATTTGCTGGTTCCTCGGGTTTTTTTTTGGGCGGGGGAGGCAGATCCTGATCTCATTGAAGCCAGTTGGAGATCTGTCATTGACTTTGATGGGATTTGGATTATTGGCCTTCTGGGTCCTCCTTTCACTCTGTGTATTGGGCAAACATCATTCGGGGATGTATTAGCAGGAGTGTTGTAAACAAGATACAAGAAGTACTTCTGCTCTCCTCAGCACTGATAAGGCCTCAACTTTTTGGGACTGATGTGGACAAAGTAGAGAAATTCTAAAGGAGAGCAACAAAGATGATTAAAGGTCTAGAAAACATGACCCGCGAGGGAAAATTTGGGGAAAAGGAATTATTTAGTCTGGAGAAGAGAAGACAAAGGTATGTGACTTAAGTCATCAAGTATGTAAAAGGTTGTTATAAAGAGGAGGGTGATAAGGAAGGTAGACAAAGCCATCTGAGGACAAATCTGAGAGGCAATTTCCTCTCCTTTGGTCCTCTCCTGTGTGCTTTTCTGGGATAGAGAGGGGCACAGACAGACTCAGAGGAGGTATTTGCAGTTCCTGCTTCAGCTTTACCCTTTGTAACAGGGTAAAGATAATGGGTGAGCCATGATTAGGGCGATTCAGTTTTTTTAAATGCTTTTCTTTTCACACTTCAGAATATTTGTTTATATAAATGTGTTCAGGAGCAAACAACAGAAGTGATTCTTGACTCACATGGTTAAGACAAAGATGATTCTCTTGTGGGCAGGGAATATTGTTGTTTCACATTAAAGCACGGATGATCAGTTGTTGATTGCTTGCTGTCATTGTTGTGGTGGTGTTCATGGTCAAAATGGCTGGCCAGGAGAGTGGATTTCCCCCCCCTCAAACCCTGATCTCATGATGATAGTTCTTGCTCTTTAAATAGCCCTTCCCTCTCCTCACAGAGCTCCAGCACTTGGTCAGGCAATGTATTTGCTCCCCTAGCATCTAGATTTGAATGAATGTCCTGTGCTGGGGCAGGATGAGCCCTTTCCACCATCAGACTGAAAGAATCTGGGTTTATAACCATCACCACACATGATAAAACCCATGGGTGAGGTTTTCAAAAGCATTCAGCACTTGTCTAACTGCTCCCATTGAAATCCATGGGAATTTACCATTGAAACTCCCAGTTGCTGTTTATCTAGGATCCTGTTTGTAAGGGTGAAAGTTGGATGTGTTTTTGTTTACGAGTGAGTATACATTGATTTGGGGGGAGGGTGCTGGCACTGCTAACTAAAATTGATCTTTTAAAATCCTAACAGAGGTAGATTTTGATTAATTTATGTACCAGGGCAGAGGCAATATGATGAGTGGATTTGATTTGTCTTAATCCAAATACAAATACATGGTATAGAGTCCCAGACTGCACAGTGCTTGGCAAAATGCATGCAGAGACAATATTTTTGCATGGAGGAGCTTACAGTCCTGCTCAGGTTGGCTTTAGTTTCTACATTCTTCCTCAAGATAATGGGGTACTTAGATACAATAACATTAGTGTTAGATTCATAAACAGGCATGACCCCATTCTGGCTTTTAAAAATGTGTTTATGTACACACCACTGTTGCCTGTTCAACTCACAACAAACACTCTGTACAGTATCCCTCTCCTCTGGTATCAGAAATACATAGGCATGTGAGGATGTGTGGGCTGGCTGTGTACATGCACTTAAATGGCCTGGAATTAACACTGGTCATAGGGATTACTTTTCACCTGACTATGCCAGGTTTGAGCGTAAATTCTAACAATCCGTATTTATGCTGTACCTTAGTCTTTAACCAGGGTAACAGGGATCAAGAAAACAGGATGTGAGCCCCCTTCATTCTTTATACATTCTTTTCCCCCAGCCCCGTGCAAGAGGCAGCAGTGATGTAAAATACACTATGGATATGTTGCCTTCATTCATTATATTCATCTAGACCAGTGGTTCCCAAACTTTTTGGCATCATGCCGCCCTTTTGATTTTTGAGAGACCCTCACGCTCCCCCCCCCCCAAATAGCAGCAAAATTTGGGGTGGGATTGATAGGTGTGTGTGTGGGGGGCTGGGTCGCCTCGTGCCCCCCCTGGAATTTCTTCACGCCCCTCAGTTTAGGAACCCATGATCTAGACAGTTTTTGTCAAGGACCATAAAGGGGCTTGCTTTCTAAAATAGAACTCACTATTACAATGTCTTATTTCCTAATTCTAGAGTCTGACCCTCCACCATTCCAGCTCTCCCTCTCGCCTTGAGACCAGTACCCTCCCTTTTCAGGGTCTACGTCCTGAGATCACTTACCGTAACTCTTCCTTGAGTACCATATAAAGCTTCCAGGACTCTAGTTTGTTTGTTCTTGCTGTTTTGGTTCTAGTCAGAGTTACAGTCTTGGACACAATCCTGCTTTCATTGAAGTAGGATGGCAAAAAAGTTGAATTCAGTGGTACAGGAGCAGGCCCTCTCAGTAAACTATACCTAATTATTGATGAGTGTTCAATAATTGATAGTGTTTTGAGGTTAATCTTGATATTGAAAAGTTTGTTTTACTAGAATAGAGGGGAGGCCATTAAGTATCTGCCTTGAGCAGGACTTCAAAACAGGATGAGGAGAAGATTAACAAGGAAGAAAAACTACTATGCAAGCCAAGATTGACCCAAGTAATAGTACTACTAATAAAAAAGTTGTATTTTAAAAATGCCATCTTGGGGAGCATGGATCCATCATGGTATTTTAATGTTGTTAATGACGTTAATAGTATCAATAAATATATGAACTATAATGCAAAAATATGCTTATAAAAATCACATGGGACTTAAATCTTATGAAATAAAAAGCTGTCGTGACTTTGAAATGGACATGATCTTATTTATGATTCTAGAGCCAGAAAACTCTATTTGAGGTATTGAAGGCTGCCATTTTCAAAGCTTCTTAAGGGATTTTGGAACCCGTAAGAGCCTAAGGGACTCCTCATGAAGATGACTGGGAATTGGGCATCAGTCTCAATGGTTAGGGCCATGCTGATTTACCTCATCTGAGGATTGTACCCGTAATATGTTTCCAGATGTCTCTTTGGCTGTGTATGACTGAGTGAAGGCTAGGGTGACTTGTCTGGTGCTTTGCTTGTTTTCTGTTTTTTTTTCCTACCTCCTTAGCACCATCCCATGTATTTAAAAGTTACATTAATGTGTGTCTTACAGGTCTAGCTTTCAAATCCCATATTTAGGGCAAGTGAGCCTGAGTTACTCAGTCTGAATAGCAGCTTGTTTTGGTGATTTCCTTTCTTTGCTCTCTGTCGAGTGTACATTTTCTCTTCCCCAAACTGTCATGGCCACTAGATTTGCTGCTCTTTTTGTGAAAATTATAATCTGCTTTGAAAAAGGAAATCTGTGTACTGAGGACCAACTAGTATAGTTGCCAGTTCTCCTGACCGGATGAACCAGATGCCATTTATAGCCATGGGTATCCAATCTGTCTGGTTAGGAGATTTGGCCACGCTACCACTAGTATAAATTCTAAGAAACCCCAAACAAACCTTTTTTGGTTGAGCCAATCAATAACGCATGAAGGTAGGATACAACTTTCTTTTTAGTTTTGCCTGCATTTGAATTAAAGTTTGAACATGGATAAGGTGGCAGAGAAATGCATTTAGGAACCCCGAGAGGACTGACTACCCATTACAATGTGCCAGACTTCAGCATAGACCTTTTTTTATTGTGTTTTTGGATCTTTAGTATCTCAAACATTTGAATAATGGTCATCAGAATCAATGAATTTATGTTTGACCCTGAAGCCCTCCTTATGGAAGTCTTGCCTGAATAAAGATTACGGGTTCACTTCTGATCTACTGTTGAATGCAGAATAAGCAGTTACTGGATTATTTGCTTAATCTGACAGTTTATCTGGTTTTCCACATTGGTTATACAAAAACACCTCAGGGTATGTAACTGCTCTTAATATTTGGAGGGAAATAATTGGGTTCACTGAAAGTTTATTATGTTTGTTTTTTTCCTAAATGCATGTAAAAGTTATAGAATCACAATTACTTTGGCCTCTTACTACTTACTGGTATATCTTAAAAGGCTGACACAAACCTCATAAACCACAGGGACATTTCTGTCACTGATCTGAAAGTAAAAAACTAATCCAGAGAGCAGGAAAAATATGCATGTCTGTTTGGTGTTTTAAAAATGTGGCCATACAAATACTTGTTGATACCATAAAGTTGGAATTAAATTGTCCCCATCTGCTATTGATTTTTTTTTTTTTGTAGTGTTGTGGTTATACAGGTTGAACTTCTCTAGTCTGGCAATACCTGTGGTCCAGCATGATTTTAGTTAGCCAGATTTCCACTATCATGAGTGTGGCCAGGTTTCCCACGGTCCCATCACGTTTGTTTACAGCCAACAATCCTGGCTCTCAGTGCTGCTGTTTAGCTCGAATTTGCCCCTGCATATCTTCTAATAGCTCAGTAAGCAGTGGAAGTGTTGGTAATGCTGCTAGACAACACTGACCTTCTGTGATTCAGCAAATTCTCTGATTCGGTCCGTACAGTGTACCTGCAAGTATCAGACCATGTCAAAATAGGTTTCCCTAGAATAGTTTTGAAGTACCCTCCCTGCATCTTATTTGGAGATATCTCACTTTTAACCTTGAAAACAAGCAAGTTTTATTATTTTAAAAAACATTGTAAATATGGAAGAATGTTGTTGTGATTCCTGTGTGAAGAACTTTTATTACTTCGTTGTAATTGCTAAATATGAAAAAGTTCAAGCCTGGATTCTGCCAACACTTACGCACTTGCTTAACTTGGATCACACACACAGCCCCAGGGATTTCAATGGGACTGTTGTTGTGAGTGAAGTTAAGAGTGTGAGTCAGTCTCTGCAGGATGGAGAGCTTGGGCCCCCCGGTTTAGGAAAGCAATTTTAATCAGAATGGCACTTAAGCCTGTGCTTAACTGCTGTCTTGAATAAGAATAGAATTAAAGCATTGAGACATTATTCATAGGTTTTAACTATATGATGGTATATTCTGACTGCCCGCACAACACAAGCCATAAACCCTTACTGAGTAATTCCTGTATTAAGCCAATATATGCTATGGCTCACACAGAGGTTCTTTGAGAAAGATACTTCAGGATGATGGAGAACCTACTACCTCCCTGGGCGAGTTGTTCTAATGGATATTTCAGGTTCCTTCTTGGTTTATGTCAGTGGCAAAAGTGCTGTATATGCAGAAAAATATTTCTCTTCTGATTTTTTTTTTTAACCTCCTATCTACAAGGGACTTCTTTTTGGAATGCTCCCAGTAGTTTGTCTGAGCTAATGAGCTGAGGTTTTTTGTGATTTTAGTTTTGACTCATGCAGCTTTTAATATCCCATTAGAAGAAAAAAAACTGTTGTTAGCATATCTACATTAATACTTGAAGGGTACACCTAGGGTAATACATCTGGCAGCACAAATAGTTCCTTCTTTGGAAAGGAATCCAACCAGTGGGTAGCATAGGCTTCATCAGAGGCAACATACGGGACTAAGTTCTACAACAGTGTTTCTTGAACTTGGAGAACTGTCCCGGCCAGGTGTTATAAAAATCATTGTGCCTGCTGTGAAGAGTGGAGGTTTTTGTTTTATATTACAATAGATTAGATTTACCCAGAGTTGCTCAGGTCCTTAACTCAAAAAATGTTTTTTCTTCATTTAAATCATTGCTCTGGGGTGGGGCTGGGGAAGAGGGTTCAGTGTACAGGTTGCCCAGGGAGAGAGGACTACCCCAGCCTTCTCTCACCACTGCAGTTTGGAACCAGGTGAAAAGCTCTTCTCCATATCTACCACAGCACCTCTTCAGCCAGCACAGCCAGAGGTGGGGAGCATGTCCCTCTGCTGGTGCAGGTCCAGGTTTGTCTGTCCCTGCACTCCCCAGCCAGAATGAGGAATGCAGCAAAACTTTTCACTACTCCCTGACGAAGGGGAACACCCTCCAATGTTCCTGTACGAATGTTCCTAAAGGGCACCTGAAGGGTGGGAGGCTTGGGGCTGGGGCAGTCCTGGATGGGGGTGGGGTGGAATGCACCCCTAGCCAGCCCCTTTCATCTGCCTGGATTGTCTCTCTTTTCTGTATGGATTGATGAAAAGCAGTCCCATTCCTGGCACTGCCCATTTTCCTGGCACAACCAAATCCTTACCTTGCTTTACCGTATGATAAGAGAAAGCTGTATACTGAATTCAGAGCTCCTTGTTCTTACAGTTTAGGAGTTGTTCCTGAACGAATGGTGGACAGACAGACAGAGAAACTCAAGTATATAGTGGATTTTAAAACTAATCTTACATCTCCATACATATGCCCACTAGATTTTTTTGGTGGGAGAGAGTTGTTTCTCCATTTCATTATTGGGGCACCTTGTGCTTGGAGTACAAACATGTTGAGTAATTTCCCACCCAGGCCAGAATGTCCTATATTGATATAGTCTCAGTTCCAATTAATTATATTGGATTTATCATTTCTTCCCTGGTCTCATCCTCTGTTTTATTCTGATATTCAGGTTAGGGCCAGACCACAAGGTATATTTTTTCTGGACTTGACTCATTCCAAGTTTCATACTCCAGCATGTTGGAGACATTTTTAATCCAGTCTAGTATGCTATATTTTCAAGTAGTATATAGCAAGTAAATGTCTACATAATATTTATCAGTTTCAGACTGTATGGAATGTTCATTTCACACTCTTTTAATCTGACTCCTTGTTTCACTTGATATTTCAGTGTACAAGTATTATTCCCAATTTTGTATATTTTAGTTTAGAGGTTTCCTGAGCAGCGCATGAAATGTGGTCAGTCTAGGGATGGTGTTGCTGTGGCCTTGATGCTCTATGGTGGAAAGGGCAGGATTTTTCCCTGTCTAGCAGAAGAGCAAATAGCCTGTCTGTGCCCCTCATTTCCCTCCCAACGTGGAAATCACTCCATTCTGGAGTTCACACCTTCCCTGAGTGCTCAGCGGCCAGGGAAACACAGAGATAATGAACCGTTCAAGTACTCTGGTGTAAGTGGGTTGCAAGAATGGAATTTGCTTTAATAGCTCCATCTTTAGTGTCATGCCAGTGGCTCCTGATCCAAAACTCTCTCTAGTTTTGGTTTTCTTCACACTGGTACCTGCTTTTCCTATGGAACCTTTCCTTTAAATGGCCCAGTTTCCTCTTCTTTCCTTCCCATCCCCCCATTTTTCCCCTTATAACATTGGTGTTACTTTTTTCAGTAACAGCAAAACCAAGTTCAGTACTATAGATTAATAAGGAAATGGTTATTCCTTCATTACTGTGTAGTAAATAACCGCTAATTACTGAAGAAGTTTGTCTTGTGTGTAGCAAATGGCTATAAAAGCGTTTTTCTGGAAGGAGGTTTCTGTTAGTTATATTGTTTCAGGTGGCTACACCCCCAGGTTTTCAGTGCCCAGTGGAAACCATCTTACCAGCAGCACCTGGCCCTTTATCACCTACAACTCCAGTGTAAGTGTATCTTGCAATAGCAGCAGCAGCTATGAAATCTCAAGATTCTGCAGTGACTGTGGAATAGGCTGGATATTTCAGTCACTAAGATGGAGAGGGGACCCCAGCAGACACATTGTCCCTCTCTGGGCAGATACCAGGTGGATGATCTGTCCATGTGGAGAGGCACCAGGGCTAAGACACAGATTTGGAGGCAAGTGTACCTAGGCAGGGAAGGATTGAAAGATCTCGGATTTCCTCCGAGAGGTAGGGTGGGCCTCCTTAACGAAATTAGGGATGTGAATGGTTAACCAGTAGGGGCTGAAGCAGCTCCCTGCCCACCACAGGCAGGGGCTGCTCCATCCCTGCGGAGCCCACTGGAGCAGCCTCTGTCTGTGGTGGGCCTGGCCACCTCCCCTCCCCGTCCCCCGCCACAGGCAGGGACTGCTCCGGCAGCCTGGGGCAGGCCTGGTCTGCAGCGCTCCCCACCCCCCACCTACCCTCCTTTAATCAGTTCACCAGTTAATCAATTAAACAGGATTTTACATTCCTAAACAAAATGTGAGTAGTTTAGCTAAGGGGATAATTCCGGAGCCACCATCCCAAACTTCAGCTCGTAACGAGAGTGAGGAACTAATTTGCCATTTGGTACCTCACGGTTCTTCCAGGAAGGCAGGACCTGCTCCACTTGAGGAGCAAGTCTCTCTCTGCTGAGCATGGGCAGGGTCCATTTCACCATAGGCAGTAAGAGCAAATCAGGAAACGCCCATTTGGTAAGTTCTGCTATCTCATCAGGATTCTTCATGGCTTTCCAGTTTCCAGCACTTTCTCGCAGATGTCTACAACTGCAAACACTTGTGAAGATTGAGATACAGTTTTGCAGCACATAAACCTTGCCTGTTTTCTGTAGGCCTCTGGCAAGAATGTATTGTTTCATCCTTTAAACAAATGTCTTCAGTTCAGCTTTTCCTGGAGAAAGACCTTTTTGTGCTTTAGAAAGCCTTCATGAAGTGGTACCTATGGATTCAGTTTCAAATAGGATTATGTCTCCTCTTGGGCTGCATAGAAAGTTACTCTACCCAGCTGCACTCTAGATAGGTGGTGGGAAAGTAGAAGTAATTAAAAGATTAGATAATAAGATGATTTTAACAGTTTTAAGAAACACAGATGCTGGATGGACTGAAAAAAAAATTAAAGGAAAGCAGTCAGAAAAAAGTTTATAAAATATATAACTCCTCTCACCCTCTATTTACAGGCATGATTGTGATTGTCAACATTAAATCATGAGTTCTTTCTATAGGCCTCCTTACAGCTAGTTTTCAAAACTATTGCAGGAAATATATTTAAGATGTCAATGGTCTAATTTCTTTTGACATATAGACATTGCTTTTGTAACAGGCATTTTGAAATTGTGGCAGAATGCAAAAAGATCTTAAATACAATGGGGCATTGATTCTCACTTACATTAGGGCCTCTGGTAGTGAAAGGGGACCTTAAAAGTGGGTGTAGATCGCTTTACACCTATATAAAGCCCTCTTATATTGCTAGGATGCTGTGAAGTGACCTTATTGCAAAATGCTTATGTGGTGCAATACTTTTAGTTAACGTGCTAATGTCTGATCTTAGGAGGTTTTTGAGCATCTTTGCAGATTTTAGTAGAAGATGATGGTACTCAGCACCTGCGAGTGGGTGCTTTATCTTCGTTTCTCAAACGTGTACCCACTTAGCAAACAGTGTATATCATGGGGTATGTCTAGACTGCATCCCTCTGTCGGCAGAGGGATGCAGATTAGGCAGGTCGACATTGCAAGTGAGGCAGGGATTTAAATATCCCATGCCTAATTTGCATGAAAATGGCCACTGCTTTTTGCTGACTAAGCACTTTGTCGGCAAAAAGCAGCAGTCTAGAGGGGGATCTGTCGAGAAAGAAAGCCTTTTTCGACAGATCCCTTATGCCTCCTGCAAGGAGGTTTACAGGATCTGTCAAAAAAGGCTTTCTTTCTCGACAGATCCCCCTCTAGACTGCTGCTTTTTGCTGACAAAGTGCTGAGTCGGCAGAACGCGGTGGCCATTTTTATGCAAATTAGGCACGGGATATTTAAATCCCTGCCTCATTTGTAATGTTGACCTGCCTAATCTGCATCCCTCTGCCGACAGAGGGATGCAGTCTAGACATACCCATGGTGAATATCTTTTACATCTTTAAAGGATGTGGGTTTTTTGGTACAGTAGTGCTTTCATCATTAGGGTTGGAAATAAGATGCATTTTTGTGATAAAGTGTTTTTTCCAAAGTATGAATGTGATTTAAAAAAATTACTCTCTCACCTGATCACCTTGCGTGTCAGGTTAGCATTGAGAGTCTCCAGTAGGGTGAGCCAGCCTTCTTTTTCACTAAATGGAAAATTGTTTTTCTGGATTAATGGGCCATTCTTAAAGCCAGCCCTCCAGTATCTATGAGAACTCAAGCGCAGACTGTACCTCTATGCAGTGTTCAAGAACTGGGGGACAGATTGTACCTTTTGGCTTCTCTGTTGGGAAAGGAAATTCTGAGATTTCCCTTGTTGAGTTTTCTGGGAATCCTTTCATCAGAGGGCAAGTTTTTGCCCTTCGGTCTGGGCAAGAAAACACAGGTTTGGATTGGCCCACCAGTCCTGAGGACGCACTGTTGCATTGGCTGGTAATGACCCCACAAAAGTTGTTTGACCTGATGAGGGTTGAATCTGGTCCTGAGTGTTTCTTGTTGACCAAGGAATCCTCTCCTAGGCTATTAATCTAGCTCTCCTCCTGCTTTGCCTGAGTGGAGAAAAACAGGTGGAGTTAGGGGGCCTAATTTAGGCCCATGCCCGCTGTTGTGCTAAATTCATGCTGTTGTGAGTCTTAAGGATTGAGTGGGCAGAGGGGAAGAACTCTGTTTCTCACCTGTATAGGTGATCTTTTCAAGATCAGGATTGAAATGCTTTGGTGATGAATTCTGAGGAAGCTTGCCATGTTGCTGCCTATCTTGTACCTGTTTTATAGGTAAATAGAATAATTCAGTGTCCAGGTATCTCAATATGCCACCTTCACAACCAACCCTGTATTTGCTTGTAAAAGGCTACGGTAATCTAATGTTTCAATGTATACTCCATTAGCAATGGTTATAAGACATTTGTTGGAAAGCCAAAGAAATGTTTGCTGTTGTCCATGAGGTTTATTTTAAAACAGGGTGTCTCTTTATTCTCCTTTCAGGACTGTGGCAGCAGCATATTAAATAATTAAAAATAAGGATGAAAGTAATGCTGCTCTCTCCCCTTTGACAGCCCTTCTGTACAAGACCTGATCCCTTGATTAAGAGGAGATAAGATGACTGGCTTCCGGGCAGCAGTTCACTTGTATTGATTTCCCTTCCCCTCCCCCAGGATTTCTTAACTTCAGCAGTAACTGTAAAAACATTGTGTGTTGTCTTAGCAGGGCTGTTTTGAAGAAATAATAAAAATAATACTTTTTTCACCCTAAAAAAGAACAATAAAGGCATGTTGTTGGGAAGTTGCAAAATAGTTGTTGATATGGAATTCACAAAGGAGTATTGCTGGGCCATAAACGAGCTTTGCACAATAATTTATCCCATGGTAAAAAGTTAAATTCCAGACTGTGCATAACATGTGCTTAACATAACTGGCATATCTTTTGTCCAACTGAATAAGAGTCCACCAGGGGCACAGAGCTGAATTCAGAGTTGCTGCATAAGGTGGGGTATGTCACATTTTGCAGGTGGCTCTAAGGCAGCCTCAATTATTCTAACCTGCATGCTGAGGAGACTGAAGACTACGCAGCTTAAAGAAGGAAGTTGATCACCTACTCGCAGCCTCTTGTTAGTTGCTGCTGTGCTCCTCTCTTTACGGAACAGGTCAGTTACCTGGATTCCCCTCCTTTATGCTTAGTGGGACTAATATATATGGGTTAGGCAAGTCAGTGGTTTTGCATCTGAATGAATCTGTCAGTGTAACTCACAACACGGAGGGGTAGGAAGAAGGTGAAAATGGCAGCAATTTAGACTTTCCTCTGAACTTACTCTAAAGTAAGGAAACCACTATGGGAGGGATTGCATTTTCATTACAGTGCACGCAGTCAATGTCTAGCACAGTGGTTTTCAACTTGTTTACCATTGTGGGCTGCATATGTGGCCTACACTATTATGTAGGCCACATCCAACACTACCTATAGAGCTGTGACAGGGTCACTTGGGCTGCAGTTATGTGCTGACTGGACTACAAGATGAGAAGTGTTAGTTTAGCACACGGAGGCTGGAATCTGGATGGGGGAAACTAGGTGCTATTTATAATCTAAAGTCTGATATTTAGAAGAGTGGTTTTGGTGAATGGGGGTTAGTTTAAGAAACACACTTTATTATTTCATGCAGAAAGGCTCAAGTAATAATGTTACACCATCTCCTCGATGCATTTCTTTGGATTTAGTATTGGACAAAAGGAATTGCATCTTAATGAAGATGTTTAGCTAACAGTATGCTACAGGGTAGATTGGGACAAGAAACATAAAAAGGTGAACTTTGGCTGCCATAGTCGTGATCATCCACAAGGTGGAGTTATCCTACTCAGGTCAACATCACTAGCATTATGTGATGGGCTTTTTGAAACTGGAGCCAAGTGAGCTATCTGGTGCATGATAAAAATAACCACCTCCATCACAAAGTAACGTGCAGGTTTTGAATGTTAAAAGTGTTAAGCTTAGGTATAGTCCAAATCCTTCTGTGAATTTCATCTAGTATCTCCCATATACAGATTGAAAATTTACCTGATTAGACTAAGTGGTTTGCTTTTTCATTCAGACCTTTTCCGGGTTAGATTTGGAGACTTTGTTTGCTGCTTCAGGGTCAGTTTAATGCACCAATCTGGTGTCATATTTGAAGTGACTAAATTATGCTGAGAAATGCAAAGGAAAGTGTTCTGCTAAACTGAAGATTTAGGCTGCTAATCCCACAGTCACCCATGGCCACAAGCATGGTGGAGCAGTGCTACTTTTTTTTTTTTTTTTTAAATGCGTGAATCAAAGTACAAAATCTACATTTTTCTCCTTTTGAGTTTAATATAGAACAGTATCTTTTACAGCATTTGGCGTACACCCTATTCCAAGTGAAATATAACAGAATAGCTTATTTTTGGAGTGGTGGGCAGAGTAGTTATATATCTAGTGCCCATGAAGGAAAATGGGTTTCAGTGCAGGTAATTTGTGTATTTTCAGAAAACTGGTTTTAGGGCAGTTTGAAATTTCCCTTCTAGATTTTTGCTTTTGTTACAAAAAATGGAATCTTCTTAAATTCTCCTTTTCCAAACTCCCAACTAGCAGTATGTAAAATGGCCCAGGCTTAATAAAATTAGTAGGTACAACTTTTTAAATGGTTTTAGTGGCAGCTTGTGTAACTTCTATGGGTCTTTGATAACATACACATACACTACACATGAATTGGGCACTCATTCATGTTCTTCCTTCACAAATCACACGTGGTGAAGCATGGTTCTCAGTAAAAGAAAGTAAATAGATACTGAAATAGTCAATGTTCTCACAACTTAATCCTTGTAACCTCTCTCAAAGTTCTTATTGACTGTAGTGTTTGTACTGAATTTGAAACTGCATTTTGCAGAGTAGAGATACAGAAGCCATATTCAGTAATAGCTTTTTTTTGATGTTCCTTGTTTGTTTAGTGCTGTACTTGCTTTTATCTGGAATTTGACCTCAGAGCTGCTTGATTTTGAGATATGTATGAGCAAGAACAAGACTGACATGGTCAGGAAATGTAATGCTGGGTTAATTTGGGGAGGAAGCAAGAAAGCAGTAAGTTCCTGTTGATAGGATGAGATAATTTAATTTCAATGATAAATTTTAATCTAACATTTATTTTTGGTAGGTGTCATTGGAATTTTGCATGCAACATCATAAGTTCCAAAGAATTTGTGAATTTAAAACAAACTCATAGTAGACTAAATGTTGGATTAAATTATTTGCCTTCATCGCTCCCTATCTTTTCTTTCAGTCTCGATTAATCTAATTTACAGGTTTATATCAGATTTAATAAAATAATGTGCAAACTGTATCTTTTGCAGGGAGGGGAAAGGAAAAACCTCTATGGGTGTGTTGCTCTTGGCCCCTTTGAGGGAGAGGGGAAACAAACAAAAAAAACCCCTCCCCCCAGAGATAGAGCAGATGGAAAAGTACACAATAGTAGTGGGTGCATAAATAATTGCCAACTTTTGGCATTCTGGCTGCATGAGTGCTGAGATTCCTCCCTTCAGTATAAAATACTTTGCAGTTTTCCTGTGTCTTCTGTCTGGTAAGAAAATCTGTCTTATGGGATCATTTTTTTTCACCTCTACTTTTGATTGAACTCATATCTTTGGAAGTCTAATATTTGAAGAGTGAGTCTGTTAGCTAAGTCAATAGCTAGCTAATAACATTTAATACCATGTGGCAAAGGAGACAAATTTTTGAAGACCTCCTGGATTTAATTTCCTATATTCTCAGAAGGCTACATAATTTACAGAGGCAACTCGTATAGAGCAAGAGGTTACAAATGCTATACACTGCCAAAAGTGACATGATCAGTTAAAACAATTGAGCAAAATTAGCCACTGTCCCTGTTTTCTAGAATCATAAGACTATCTCTTTGGGGCATGAACTATTATCCTTTAGTTCTGGGTTTGTATAGCATGTAACATAATGAATTCTGGGGCCATGACTGGGTTTGCTATGTATTATGGTAATACAAAAACTAATTATAATACAGTTGAACCTCTTTAATTTGACAACCCTGGGAAACAGTGTTTTCTAGATTAAAGATCTTGCTGGTCCAGGGAGGGAGGCAGAAAGGGAGAGAAATGGGGGTGGGGCGCTTACCTGGCACTCCATGTCCTCTGCCGCTCCCAGGACCAAGTTTATGATTCTCTCTCAATCCCTTGAGTCCTGGGCTGTGAAAATTAGAGATGTAAAATCCTGGTTAAAAAGTTAACTGGTTAAATGACATGTTTAACTGGTTAACCATGCCGGGGTGGAACATCCCATGGGATGGCTGCTCCGGCCAGGCCAGGACAAGCCCACCACAATGTGGGTGGCGGCTTCTTCAGATCAGTGGGGCCTGCTGCACTGCACCATGGGTGCAATGCAGTTGGCTCAGCTGGGCCAGAAAGCCCACAGCATGGGCAGGGGGCTGCGAGCCTGTTGGTAAAGAGCATACTTACCGGGTAGCGGGTTAATAGGTTACCTCTTAACATCCCTAGTGAAAATGACAAACTTGGGGAGACTTGATAAAATAATGAGTTGGCAACCCTATGAGTAAGGACAGCTGATGTAAAGGGTCATGTTCAAGTGGGAGGTGGTGTGTTAGACCTCGTAGTGGCCTTCTGCATGGGGTGATATTTGCCTGAAAATGTGTATACCTGTAAATATCTAGTAACATAGTGCATGAAGGTAACTACACCTCTATTCTTCCTCCATGGTAAGGCCAGGATAACCATTCTCAGATGGAGAGCCAGAAGTCTGTCGCCGCTCTTGGATAGGTACACAGTTCTCTCCTGACTATGGGATACTTTAGGCTGCACAGTTCCCTGCTTATACTATAAATTCCCCAGCAAAGTCAGACAGCCAAAGCAATGGTGTAATTGTCACTGTTATAAATTAGCATGCATCTCTTTCTAAGCAGAAACATTTTATTTTAAGATAAAAGCATTACAGAGATTACCTGTTTAAAATCTCTAAAAGAACTTACAAACATGCTAGTCAGAAATCACCCTAAGGCTCTGGCTGGTGAACTGTGCTTCAGATCCCAACAAGGAGATTTTTTTTTTGTGATCACAAGTTCATCACAGCTGTTAGCGTAGAACAAGCACATCCATGAATCTGAGGCAGATCTATACTACTAGAGAAAGTCGACCTAAGATACACAACTCCAGCTACGAGAATAGCATAGCTGGAGTTGATGTTCCTTAGGATGAATTTCTGCGGCATCCCCACTGTGGAAGGTCAATGGGAGAAATTCTCCCATCAACTTCCCTTATTCCTCATCACCCGGTGGATCAGCAGTTGATTTAGTAGATCCTTATTAGACCTGTTAAATCAAACCCCGGTACGATTGATCTCTAGATCATCAATCTCAGGGTAACTGAAGACAAGCTCTGAGAGTCACTCCTTTATTCAGTTTGGGCCTCTGGTCTTGTCCTGATATAACAGATGATCAGCAGTGAATTTCTCCTCAGGGCATAGCTTCAAAAGGATGAGTCCAGAGATGGGTCATCTGCATTCTCCTCCTCTGTTTCCGAGGAAACCCACTCAACTAAAAGTTCAGTCCCATTGTTTTAGAGACTCCTTTGGCTGTCATAACCATTTTCAGGGTTTACTTTAGTTCTGTCATTCCCTTAAAGAACAGTAAAAGAGATGTAGCCGTGTTAGTCTGGTCTTGCTGAAACAAAAGACAGGACTATGCAGCACTTTAAAGACTAACAAGATGGTTTATTAGGTGATGAGCTTTTGAGGGCCAGACCCACTTCCTCAGATCAAATTGTGGAAGAAAATTGGCATGACCATATATACCAAAGGGATACAATCAAAATTGTATATATGGTCATGCCAATTTTCTTCCACAATTTGATCTGAGGAAGTGGGTCTGGCCCTCGAAAGCTCATCACCTAATAAACCATCTTGTTAGTCTTTAAAGTGCTGCATAGTCCTGTCTTTTGTTCCCTTAAAGAAGATATACAATAATATACAAACATTTGCATTTTTTGGAAATGTATTTCTAAGATCTATATAGAGAGAGTATGTCTATACTAGACATGGCACAGCTGCTTAGTCCAGCACCTTTATAGCAGATCCACTTCTCTGACACACAGTAGCTCTTCCCTAGACCTGGCCTATCACTGTTGATTAGGGTGGCTTAATTATGTTTCACAGGGCATAATCCAATTTTCTAGTGTAGACCTGCTCTTCAGCTTAATGCAGTAAAGTTTGCCCAGGATATTGATATGTCCTTCAGATTTGTCATAAAGCTTCTGTGTGTGTCACATAGATATACTTAAGCCAGATGTGCTTCTATGAAGATAGTTTTCTTACTGATCCCAGTATCTGACTTTAGGGAGCATGCTTAGTACATAGTTTTCAATTTTTCCAAACTCTGAGATCTTAAAACCAAACCCCTTCTTGGAGGCCAATGTGTGTGTCATATTTGTAGCTTTCAGTTTCATCTGTTTGGGTTATTGCAGCACAAAAAATAAGACTTTCTTTTGCACATAAAAACAAAAGTTCTTCCCTCCTTTTTATTTTCACATAACTCTCTTAACACTTATTCAATGGATTTTTCTTTTGAATTTCTGAAAGAGAAAAATAATCACATTTGTATTGAAACCAAGTATAAGAAATTGCAACCCAAAGAATTGCGTGCACATATGTGGGCAATGAAGGTTATGAATGTCCTTAGACTGAGGTTAGAACGGGGTGGCCATCTTTTAGCCTTGCAGGATGATATGGTAATATACTGCAGTTGTCTTTTTCTCTTCTGCACATTTAGCAAAATGTTTAACTACACGAGTTAGAATAAGAGTTCATTTTTCCTTTAATGTTTTTATCACAAGGGTGCATCTAATTACTGTTCTGGGAGTGCATCATTGCAAACACAAAATAAATCAGAGCATATTTTCCATGAGGGCCATAAAGATCTTTTTACTTGAAAGCTTATGATTTTCTCACAATCCCGCAAGTCCAGGGGCTGTGAAAATGCCAAATTCAGTGAGACTCTTGATCAGCTCATGAGTTGGAAAAACTTTTCTTTTGATTCATAAGGTTGCTCAAATGTGAAGGTGAAATTAACAAAGTGTCATTCTAATTTACAGTATCCCGTCTCAAACATAATCTTGCTAATTACAAATGTTCCAAAATTCTGAATCCACTTACATTCCAAATAGATTAATGTGTGTGTGTGTGTGTGTGTATGTGTGTGTGTGTGAAATTTTTCCTGCGTGTTACTCTAAATCACCCCCCCCCCAGCTACTATAGAGTCAGAATGGGAAGCGGTGGCCATGGGCTTGGAGTCCCCCTCACCCCCTCCCCCCGGCCTTCACAGGCAGGTGTCCTGGGCTCCCCACTAGCCATGGGATCCCCTGCAGGAGGGCCAGGGGGTGGCAATGGTAGTAGGCACCTCCAGCCCTGCTTCTATTTCTGGGTCTAGGTCCCTGACGCTCCATGACCCAATGGGGAACCGCCACCACTGCCTGCCTTGAGCCAGACACTTGGGTCACTGCCTGCCTTGCCTCCCTGGTGCTCCAGCCTCGTGGCTCCCCTTCCCCCACAAGATTAGAAGGCCAGCGCCAACTGCCTGCGGGGTGGAGTCGGGGAGGGGAGGAAAAAGCCCCGAGGCTCTGTGCCGGATCCAGCTTGCGGGGAAGCATGCGCGCTGCTGTGGGAGGGCAGCAGCGTGCGCGTCTGCTTCCCTGCAAGCTGGATCTGGTGCGGTGCTTCGCAGCTTTCTTCTACCCCGCCAGGAAGGCGGCACTGGTGCTCTAATCTTTCCAGGGGTGGGGAGAGATGAGGCTGGAGCATGAGGCAGGTGGCAGCCCGAGTGCCTGGCCCGAGGCAGGCGGCGGCGGCAGTTCCCCACTAGGTCATGGAGCATCGAGCAGAAGTTTAGACAGAGGCAACTTCTCAGGGAAGAACCCCAGATCCCTAGGAGTGTTAGGAGGAGGAAGACCAGCCAATGCAGCTGCAGGAGTTTCTCCCGATGAGGCAGTTCCACCACCGTTGCCATCACCAGCAGATGATTATAGACATTCCAGCGTTTACTGCAGAGGCTCTCCAGATTCCCCTTGAACTGGCTATACCTGTAAACATCTGAATATCCTCCAGACCAGAGTCCCTAGTAAGATGGCACTCCCAGTACATGAGACATTATTAGAACTTGCCAAAGCACTTTGGCATATCCTGGCCACATGCGCTCTGACTTTGAAAAGGACGGAGGAAAAAGTACTTTGTACTGTCAAAGGGAATGGAACATTCACTTTCTCAAAGTGGCAAAACACTGCCTTGGCTTAACCAGGAGATCTTGCATTCTCTAAAAATCAAAAAAGTTATATAAAAAGTGGAAACTAGGACAAATTACAGAGGATGAATATATGCAAACAATACAGGTATGTAGGGGCAAGATTAGAAAGGCAAAGGCACAAAGCGAGCTCAAACTAGCTACTGCCATAAAGGGAAACAAGAAGACTTTCATTAAATATATTAGAAGCAAGAGGAAGACCAAGGGCAGGGTAGGCCTATTGCTCAGTGAGGAGGGAGAAACAATAACAGGAAACTTGGAAATGACTTCTTTGTTTCGGTTTTCATCAAGAAGTCTTATGATGAAGGAATGCCTAACACAGAGAATACTAGTGGGAATGGGGTAGGTTTAGAAGATAAAATAAAAAGAAAACAAGTTAAAAATCACTTAGAAAAGTTAGATGTCTGCAAGTCACCAAGGCCTGATGAAATGTATCCTAGAATTCTCAAGGAGCTGATAGAGGAGGTATCTGAGCCTTTAGCTATCATCTTTGAAAAGTCATGGAAGACAGGAGAGATTCCAGAAGACTGGAAAAGGGCAAATATAGTGCCCATTTATAAAAAGGGAAATAAGAACAACCCAGAAAATTACAGACCAGTCAGCTTAACTTCTGTGCCAGGAAAGATAATGGAGCAAGTAATTAAGGAATTCATCTGCAAACACCTGGGCTATGTCTACACTGGTGGGTTATTGCACAAGAACGGCCGTTCTTCTGAAAAGCGTCCACATTGCCCACCCGCTCTTGCGCAAGAAGATTTACAGTACAGCGTGGTAAGACAGGGCTTCTTGCGCAAGAGCTACACTCTTTTTTATCAGGTGTAAGCCCTCTTGCGCAGGAGCTCTTGCGCAAGAGGGCAGTGTGGACGCTCCACACGGATTTCTTGCGCAAGAAAGCCCTATGGCTACAATGGCCATCAGAGCTTTCTTGCGCAAGAGAGCATCCACATGGCCATGGATGCTCTTGCACAAAAGCACAGCTTGCACATGGCAGTGTGGACATTTTCTTGTGCAAGACTTCTTGCACAAGAACCCTTGCGCAAGATATTCTTGCGAAAGAAACTGCCAGTGTAGACACAGCCCTGAAAGATAAGGTGATAGGTAACAGCCAGCGTGGATTTGTAAAGAACAAATCATGTCAAACCAATCTGATAGCTTTCTTTGATAGGATAACAAGTCTTGTGGATAAGGGAGAAGCGGTGGACGTGGTATACCTAGACTTTAGTAAGGCATTTGATACGGTCTCGCATGATCTTCTTATCAATAAACTAGGCAAATACAACTTAGATGGGGCTACTCTAAGGTGGGTGCATAACTGGCTGGATAACCATTCTCAGGGAGTAGTTATTAATGGTTCACAATCCTGCTGGAAGGGCATAACAATTGGGGTTCTGCAGGGGTTTGTTTTGGGATCAGTTCTGTTCAGTATCTTCATCAATGATTTAGATATTGGCATAGAGAGTATGCTTTTTAAGTTTGCAGATGATACCAAGTTGCAAGTGTTTTGGAGGACAGGGTCATAATTCAAAATGATCTGGACAAACTAGAGAAATGGTGTGAGGAAAACTGGATGAAGTTCAATAAGGATAAAGGCAAAGTACTCCACTGAGGAAGGAACAATCAGTTCCATGCATACTGAATGGGAAGCAACTGTCTAGGAAGGAGTACTGCAGAAAGAGATCTAGGGGTCATAGTGGATCACAAGATAAATATGAGCCAACAGTGTTATGCTGTTGCCAAAAAAGCAAACATGATTCTGGGATGCGTTAACAGGAGTGTTGTGAGCAAGACACAGGAAGTCATTCTTCCACTCTAGTCTGTGCTGATTAGGCCTCATTTGGAGTATTGTGTCCAGTTCTGGGCATCACATTTCTAGAAAGATGTGGAGAAATTGGAGAAGGTCCAGAGAAGAGCAACAAGAATGATTAAAGGTCTAGAGAACATGAGCTATGAAGGAAGTCTGAAAGAATTGGGCTTGTTTAGTTTGGAAAGGAGAAGACTGAGAGGGGACATGATAGCGGTTTTCAGGTATCTAAAAGGGTGTCACAAGGAGGAGGGAGAAAAATTGTTCTCCTTGGCCTCTGAGGATAGGACAAGAAGCAATGGGCTTAAACTGCAGCAGGGAAGGTTTAGATTGGACATTAGGAAAAACTTTGTCAGGGTGGTTATACACTGGAATAAGTTGCCTAGGGAGGTTGTGGAATCTCCATCTCTGGAGATATTTAAGAGCAGGTTAGATAGATGTCTATCAGGGATGGTCTAGACAATACTGGGTCCTGCTGTGAGGGCAGGGGACTGGACTCAATGACCTCTCGAGGTCCCCTCCAGTTCTACATCAACTGGGGAATCAGAGAACACTAGAACAGGGACAGAACCCAGCCATTCCAATATTGCGTCACAGCCAACTTTTGGATATACAACAAAGTTACAGAGGAGAGAATATTTAGGAACGGTTTAATTAATCCTGCTCAGTAATATCAGGAAAACCTCTACAAGGAAATGTTTTGCTGCCAAATGGAGAGTGGTTCTCACTTTTGTGCCAGCATCCTGACATACATTACTTGGATCTTTATCTTTTAGTGCCTTTTATCTTTAAAGGCTTTAGGTTTGTCCAACAGCAACAATTAATACCTTCCATCCTACGGTGGAGAACTGCTCAGTTTTTATCTACCCAACAGCCATGGGGTTATTCTAGGGTGTTACCAGAATCTTTGCCCCAGCATGAAGACCTCCACCTGCCTCAGTCCTGACACCACTGGCATGTTGTTTGCTGCTCCTGTCTAGCTGCTGTTGCACGTCCACACCTACATCATTGGTGTGCTATTTGCTAGTCCCTTCTACCACCCATGGTACTCTCAGCACTTACAAATCCAGCATTAGAGCCTTTGACCTCCTGCTCCCTTCTGCACATATCCATGAAAGTGGCTTTTCTAAAGATCGTCACTTCCAGCGGAAGAGTGGGTGATGGATTCCCCAGCGTGGTGTCTTACAGGGATAAGATGTCTCTGAGATTTCAAGCTCATCTGAGAGGTCAGTTCTGAATTCCACTTGTATCAAAGCATATGGCTTACCTGTTGTCAAGGCCAAATCCCTACTCTGGCATGATAAATGTAGAAGTGGGGGCCCGCAAAAGTACCCTAAAACCTTATCTTTCCAGGCATTGGTATAAAACTTCCCCCCAAAATCTGAACCTACATTTTGGGGATAAAAAAAATCTGTTGCCACCACCCACGTAATGATAAGAAAACCAGGGAAGAGATCACTTGTGAAATCTCAGCCCTAAAGTAAAACCATGACAAACAAATTAACCAATACCAGGTTAATAAAAAAGAACTTTTATTATCACCACAATACTGCTGTTACAAGCATGATGACTAGATGGAAAAGTCACCAATGAATAAATTCATGAGGAATTCCACCATGGGCCAAAACTTAGTTGCAAAAGAGAGGAAACCCCATTTCTAAATGTACAGACTACAGATTTCCATTCCCAAACCATAAAACAATAAAACTCAGTGGATTTATCTAAACTTTACCCTGCTTACAGACAGACATGTTTCTCTCTCTCCAAAAAAAGTCTCTTCACTGTCTCCCTCAGTATCTGGAGACAAAACTGCCCAGGGACAAAGGAGGGAAAACCCAAGAATTCCTTTGTCCCAGTTTGAAATTCCTACCTACATTTCTATTGGCTGACTGCTACCTGGCTTAGGTACAGTTAACCCCTTAGTCCCCAGGCTGCTGCCTAACCCTCGGGGTCATGACACCTGTCCTCTGTGCAAAACCTTTCAGTAGCAGAGGTAACAGAAAGTTCCATTTATTCAGTGGCCTCTGAGCTCTGGCTTTCTATTTGCAAAAGACACAGTCCTTAGGCAAGTTGCCCAAACTATTTATTTGCAGGCTGAATAAGTGCAAGGAAAAGCAATCTTGTCATAAAGGCACAAACTGGATTTGAGGCCGCATCCGACTTTACTGTGAATGAATTGAAATCCCTCCCCCAAAAGATGTGAGGGCCTTCTTGGGCAGAGCACAAGCTATGCCAGAGGCTTGTTTGCAAGGAGCAACCTTTTAGAAATCTCTGGTGGTGCGACATGAGCCTTAGTACATACATTGATTAGAGTTTATGTGCTTGTATGGGCTTCATCTACAGGTGATTCCTTCAGAATAGCACTCCTGTGCTCTGTGGTGAAGCATAGCTCTTATCCAGCAAGCACTACTTTCAAGTCACCTGTAGTGATCACAAGTCAAAGATGAAAGGAATGTTTCTTTCCTTATGGTAACTGGAATTCTTTGGTACGCTGATACCTATGACTAGTTTATGACACATCCTCCTTCTACTTAACCCTGCTTCCCTCTGTGTAGTGGCTCGGTGGTTGAGGTGTTTAACTACAATCCTGAAGTTGTAGGTTTGAGTTTCACTCTGTCACAGACTGAAACTTTATTTCCAGTTCTCCCAGCTGCAAAACCAGTGCCTAATGCATTTCACTACAGCAGTCAAAGGTGGGCAAATGTGACGCTGGCTGTCTCACTCTCTGGTTTACCATTGTCTATGAAACAGATGTACCTTAATATCATCAGCCCTGATGAACCATTGGGTTGGGAGAGCTTTGATTTTTTTTTTTTTTAATCTCCTTCCTCTCTGCTTTGGATCCTTTACTAAGTGTTCACAATAGAATAGGAACTGAAGAGGCAGTTGGGCTGAAATTCCCTTTATGGTCACAGTTCAGAGCAAATCCATTTTTGGTGAGGCTTTTTTATCAACATTTCCACCGATCACAGGACCTTGAGCTGAGAGCTTGGGGGACCCGGCAACAAGTCCCCGCTGCCACGCAAAAGGGGATGACACCACTAATCTCATGACTGTAGATCTTTACAAATCAGAGGAAACCACCTTTACCTTTCCTCTCACTGCCTCAGAGCAGCACATATATTTGGCTCTGCACTGTTGCTGTGGATTTGAGCCTGAATGCTCAGCTTACTCTGTGAGGGAAGCGTTTCTTTGGAACTTGCTTTATTCAGTGTGCACCTTGAGCCATTAAAAAATGCACTGGGAACCCAGTTCCATCAGCATCATGGAAAACTTGACACACGTTATTTTTAGCTGAACAAACCAATGTCTGTGGGAAGAGGAAGGTCTCCTGTGGAGCAAGGGTCACTCATGTTCGTATCTGTGTGTCTGTAGGTCATGTAACTTAGCTCCTTGTGTATGCTTCATACTTGCAATTCTCCTTTCAATTACTTTGCCCCCTCTGTTTTCATTGAGATGTTCTTTCCTTTGATTTGCTGACACCTTGATTTAGTTAGTGAATTTTGGTTACTGAAACTCATGTAGAGCATAGAATTCCTCCTGGGATTGTTTTCAGAGAGAGCTCTTGATCTCTTTGACCTTTTAAATACAGTACAAAACTGATGCTGGTACTGTAAGTGATCGCATAGGAGCAGTTGCAGGTCTCTAATCTCTACCCCCCAGATAGGTATAAATGATAAAGTATACTGTCTGAACTGGAATTCTGACAACAACAAATAAGAATTAATTATCTCTATTAAATTGGATGTTTGCCCTTCTTTAGATTTGTGGCATCTTTCCAAGAGAGAAGAGAATTGCACCACCTGTTTTTTTTTAAATGAGATTAAGGTTTTACATCCATTTTCTACATTTTAGCGTTTTGCATGTCTAATAGCACTTTCAAATATTTATGGAAGTGATTTTAATTCGTGATGTTACTGTAAATGACAATTTCAAATTTTATAATTTAACAGTGTCTGCTCCATATTTCCCATTTTTAAAATATCTTTATTACATTTGTCTACACATAGGTGAAATTTAATACAGAGCTGACCTAGCTGAGCACTGTACTCTTGGTCTGCATTACAAAAGACAGAAGGTTTTATTTTTTGTACTGGTAGGTGTGGGCACAGTTTTAGTTTAGCAACAAATGGACAAACATACCTACACCTATACAATTGTACCGCAAGCTGTAAGTGGTCCAAAAATATATTTTCCTATACGGATATCATCACAGTATTTGGCTGTGTAACTGCTTTCAACTTGTTTTAACTAATAAATATGGATAGACCAATTATAAATTGGGTAACGAGAACTAGGCAAACTAGAACAAATTAAGCAATGAGGAAAAGAATACATTCTGGGTTTAATAAAGTTAACTAGATGAGCATTACGGGTAAATCTCTCATTAAGACTCAGAGGAAGGCAGCATTCCCTCGTTTGCCAGCAGTTATTTTGGAACTAAAGGAGACCCTCGCAATTCATGGAATCTCTATTTGCAATTTTGTGTATTCACGGGTCTCTCCCATCCCCCCCGCTGTGTCCCATCCCTTGGCCTGGGGGAGAGATGTGGTCTCAGTGGAAGGCGGGGGGGGGGTGGTGTTGCCAGATGGCGGCAGCAGTCAGGGCCCTCATGGTGGGGAGCTCTTTGTGGTGGCCGGGAGCCACTGCGCCCAGTATTCATGGATTTCACATTCGCTGTGGTGCCAGGAATGCATCCATCATGAAGGACGAGGGTTTACTGTGGGGAGTAGACTCATGTGTATCTACATACTTGATTCTATGACCCTGATTCAATGGGGCTTGAACTTGTGCTTTACTGCTGTGGTGAATAGGGGCTTTTTAACAGTAGTTACCATTCAGATTTCTGCAACTCCATTTACTTTGATTAGGCACGAACAGAATACTTTGTTTTACAGCAGTGGTCATCCGTGTTGCAGAACAGAAGTCATGTCCATGTTCACCGTAGTTATCACCTGTGACAGGCCAGATATAGCTGCAGTACAGTAGGAAAAGGCAGCCCTAGCAGGATAAAAGGCCCACTCCCCTATTAACTAGAAGTGGTTTACTGCTTGTTCAGTCAGGATCAGCTAAAAAGGGGTTGTCTCAAGCAGATTGGGATCATCTGAGACAGAGCTACCTTGGACCAACTAGAATCAGCTGATTCCATTTCAGGACTGCCTGAGACCTTTTTAAAGCCTCCCCTATTTGGGGTGGGGGAAAGAGGAGAGAGAAAGGTGCACCCTCCCCACCTCACATACAGCAGCTACTGAGCCAGAGACAACAGGGGAGTGAGCAGCTTCAGGAGGAGTAATCTGTCCTCAGAAATTTCAGAGGTCAGTGAGGATGCTCCAGTGAGTCACAGTCATGTGTTGGTAAAGTCCTATTCCCTGGTTCTTCCTGCCCCACATTAACAGTTGTCTCAGGACTCATGATGGAAAGGGAGTCTGTAGCATGAGAGAGGCCATGCAGACAAGTTAGAGCTTCTCGCTGTACTAAACTCCCTAAGTATTCCCTGCTGGGAGAATGGTATGCCCCACCATCTGGACCTGTGGATATTGCATTATGAGGTGTAAGGTGAGGGCATATGATGTAAAGGAATCTGATCCCTTCTTCTGTGCAGCAATGGAGAGGTTTTGTATAGAGTCTCTCTCCCATCCTCTGATCCTGGGAGAATGACAGGAGCCTTCATTTTTGTCCAGAGCTGAATGGTGTTTTTTGAAGAATTACCATCTTCTGCAATGTAATTCTTTCCAGTGAAGGGATGTAGAAAAGTGCTTTATCCAAAAAGAATGAATACACCGCTGGGCGATCAAATCCTACACGTATTTATTTCTGGATGTTCTATCACAGGATTTTAATCTGTGAGATCATCCAGTATCACACAATATGGTTATGGGTTTTTTTATAGACCTATGCATGTATGGCCTTCAAAACATGTTAATGTATAGATCCACAAAACCAACAACCTCTGACATTTGGGGCACAAAGTATGCACTCTTCTTTGTTCTTTCCTATTTTAATAGTGGTGGTTTTCTAAAGTATATCATGTTGAGGAGAGGATGGTGTTCTTGTTCACTAAGAGTGAGTTCCTTTTCCATCTCATTCTAGTGAGTTGTTTATATGAGTGCTGTACTTCTGATTGCATGTTGTTCCTGAGCTGTAATCCTTTTGAAAGCTTGATTGTGAAAGGAGCTGAGCCCTCTCTCCCTGGTCCAACAAAACATTTGAAGAGCATTCTTAACTTTCAGCACTTAAATACCTGGCTGGATTAGGACCAGGCTGTATTCACTACTTTGCAAAATTGAATGGTAAGGGGTTTGATTTGGGGTGGGGGACAGAACTCTCTTTCTTTCTTTAATTTTTGTGAGAAGCATTAAATTGCACTTCTGCTCTGAAAAGTCAGGCTATCTACCCCTTTTACTCCTGATCCATTTAATAATAATAATGGAGGGACTTTTTTTCTAAACAGACTTGGCATGTCTACCCTTGGGGTGCTCTAAAGGAGCAGCATTTACTGCACTGCTCCCTACACCAGTTTGTAATGTTCCCTTTCACAAAGTGCATTTGTTTTGAATAAACCAAGTATCAGTGCCATCTGTGTATATTCGTTGATGAAAAGCCCAAGTAGGTGACTGGAAATTTGGATGCACATGCCCTATGTAGACAGATTTATTTTATGCGGTGTCCTGTCTGAGTTGGCAGGCATCCAGAAAGGGATGTCAGAGAGAGAGTTATATGTGGAAGGGTGAGGGTAAGAGTATTGAACACAGCACTGCTGATAGCCGTGAGTGTAACCCACACTAGGAGAGTGTTGGACTTTCTGTGTCTCTAAGGTTTAGTCCAGATAAGAAGTTAGATTAAGAACATAAAAACATAAGAACATACTGGTCAGACCAATGGTCCATATAGCGCGGTATCCTGTCTGCCGATAGTGGCAAATACCTGACGCCCCAGAGGAAGGGAAAACAACAGGTAATCCTCACATGATTCCTCTCCTGTCACCCATTTCCAGACAGAGGCTAGGGACACCATTCCTACCCATCCTGGTTAATAACCATTGATGGACCTAACCTCCATGAAGCTATCTTTTTTGAACCCTGTTAACGTCCTAGCCTTCACCACATCCTCTGGCAAGGAGTTCCAAAGGTTGACCGTGCGCTGAGGAGTTACTCTTATAGCAAAACCTCATTCCTTTGTAGTCTGTTAGGCAGTGTGTAGACTACACCTCTCTGTTGACAGAGAGATGTAGATTAGGCACGTCGAAATTGCTAATGAAGCAGGGATTTAAATATCCTGTGCTTCATTAGCATAAACATGGCCACTGCTTTTTTTCAAAATGGAGCTTTTTCGAAAAAAAGGCAGTCTTACAGGATCTGTCGGAAAAGGGTTTATTTTCGACAGATCCATGTCTAGACTACCGTTTTTTCCGAAAAAAGCGGCGGACATGTTTATGCTAATGAAGCACAGGATATTTAAATCCCTGCTTCATTAGCAATTTCGACGTGCTTGATTTGCATCCCTCTGTTGACAGAGGGATGCAGTCTAGACATAGCCTCAGATCCTAGATTTAAATACTGTTCATGGCCGAAGTAGGGTCAGTTACAAGAGGAGATGTTGCTTAGGGAGAAGAGATTGAGTCTTTTGAGGATTGCTGTGGAGGAGGTGGCAATGAAGCTGGTATTGGAGAAGCAAGAGGAGAACTTGAATATGTCATAGCAACCAGGGAGGAGATGGAACTGAAGAGGAAGTTGTGATCAACAGTGTCAAAGGCAACGGATAGAGGAAGGATGTCCTTAGATTTGTCCAGAAAGATGTTAATGGTGACCTTGGAAGGAGAGGATTTTGTGGAATGAAAGCTACCCAGAATGAAAGCAAGAAGAGAACTGGAAAGGAAACTATGAAGACCAACACACACTAAATTTGTAATGTGCATTCAGTGTTGACTTCTATACAACCACTGAAATTGCATTTGTTTGGAAATTGGGCACCTGGAAATGGTTGATGCTGCAATACACTGCAAAATGGTCTTAAAAAGAGTTCTTACTTGAGGTGAAATTTTCCATGTTTGATCTCAGCCCTGATGTGATTATTTTAAATGGGTAACATTTAAGCAAAACCCCTTCAGCTATTTCGGGGGGTTATACAAGAGTTGAGTGAATGTACACTGGTCCCACTGTAAAGATTCTAATCAGATTTTTTTAAAGAGGGCTAAAGCAAAAGTGAATGAAATTTCAAAGTTTAGATTTGTAATTAGAATGGGTGCCTGGACTTTGGGGGAACAGAGAGAACCGTGAGTTACTGCAAACTGTGCACTGAGCATGCGCAGTGAAAGGTTTCCTTAAGTATCTAGGGGCATGTCTACATTAGAATCTTTTCCTGATGAAGTTATGTTGGCAAAAAGCCACTGTGGTTAATATATTTCTTGTGTGCATGCATACGCAGAACAAGTGCTTGTTTTGTTGACTACAGTGCACTATGGATAGGTATCCCGGTGTGCAGCTCCACACTTGCCAGTGCACTGTGTTTTGGAAGGGTTTGGCAATGCATTGTGGGTGGAAATGAGTAGCACAGAGATGACTGGGACTGTGAAATTCAGTTCCCATTATGCAGTTTTCTCTACTCCATAATGTCATCCCTATCCCATAATTTTCACACTTATTTTGAAAAGACAACAGCCCTGTGCCAGACTTGTCCTTGTCTACCATCTCTGACAGAATCACGGAGCCTGCACTATTGTCATGAGTATTGCAAGCATAGACCCGCAAGAAGAGTCACGGGGAACTTGATTTCCTGGGGGGGCAGGTTACTGGGGAACACAGAGAGACCCAATTTAAGACGATTGGTGGAACAACTTCAGATGGTGGAGAGCCTCTTCTGTGTCCAAGAAACAAGCACTGATGTGTGAGATTGTAGCATAATACAGGCTTAGCATGAGAAGCAGTAGCTGTAGAACTTTTGGACTCTCAGTCCACGTTCCCAGACTTGTGCGCTGAGCTCGCCCCAGCTGTCCTCCAGTGCAGCGACACAAAAACAAGAATTGCAGTGGCAGTGGAGAATTGTATAGAGATTGCACGGTGGAAACTTATAATGCTGGATTGCTGCTGGTCAATGAGAAATTACTTTGGAGTTGGAAGACCCGCTGAGATGCAAGTGTGTAGGGTCAGTAATTGTCTCCTGCTATGCAGGACAATGATTCTGCAAAGTGCAGGACATAATGGATAGATCTGCAATAGTGGGTTTCCTGAATTGTGGTGGAGTAACAGATGGCCCAGATATCCCTGCTTTGGTACCAGACCACCTTGTCACAGAGTATATCAGCAGAATGGGCTACCTTTTTGTGGTTATGCAAATGCAGGTGGATCACCTGTAACGCTTCAACATGAATGTGGGCTGGTGAGGGTAGGCGCATGGTGCTCACATCTTTAAGAACATGGGACTGTTCAGACAGCTACAAGCAGGGAACTTTTTTTCCAGCCAGCGGATTACCAGTGGTTGTTGAAATTCCAGTAGATGTCCTGGGGGACCCAACCTACCACTGGCTATGCTGGCTCATGAAACCATTCACAGACAACACGCAGGAGAGAGTTGATTTCCAGCACAGTAATTGCAGAGTTGAATGTGCTTTTGGTAGACTGAAGGGACGTTGACATTGTTTACTCATCAGATAGGACCTACGCGAGAAAAACATTTCAATGGTTGTAGCTGCCTGTGTGAATCCAAGGGGAGGAAAATGGAAGCCAGAACGGAGGGCGGAGATGGAGCAGCTCTTTGGCTGTTTAAACTCAGCAGACACAAGTGCTATTAGAAGAGCTCAATGCACAGTAATATGGCTCAGGGAGTCTTTGAAAACCACTTCAACAGTGAGCCACAGTCATGCGCAGTGGTGTTCTGTGCAGTTCCTGGGCCTGCAGTTTGGGGCCTGTTAGGAATTGGGTAGTTCTCACTACATATCTGTGATTATAACACTGACAGTGCACCTATTACTATTGTGGTGTTTGCTGTAAATTTTTAATTTTTTCCCTGTGTTTGTCTTTGATCTTACGGGTGTATCACAACACAATTACTTCCATTGCCACTGGACGGGATGCAGCATCTCTTGGGAACGAATACAGATTAATTATTTTTCAAACAAAAGAGTTATAGTGAGTGATGAAAACACCCCAGAAAAAAATCAGAACAAATTAATAGTAAATATATTAAAACCTTAATACATTTATGACAGATTGTAAAGAAGAGGAAGGGACATTCGTGTCCATTTTAATGATATATACATCAACTGTGGCTCTCACAGGTCAATGTATGTGAAGCTATCCCTTAGGTACAGTGGCTTAGAGATGTAACCCCTAATACCATGTGGAGAGCTGGGGGGATGTAGGGATCTGCAGTTTTCCATGGACTGCAAAGGGAGGTGAGGCTGTGATTTTTGAACCTGCAGGTCCTCTAAGTGTCTGAAAAATCTGAGTTTGCTGCTGCAAAAGCCCTTTTATGTCCTGATACGCTTCCCTCACCTTTCCATGATGAGATTCCTGGACCTGCCTCTGGTCCACTTTTTCTCTCTCCGTACAGTCTGAAATATTCATCTTCTAGACTCACCATTCACTGTCTAATGCAGCAAGATCTCATTGTACAGGGCAACCCAAGTCATCCTTTTTTCTCCTCCTCCTCTGGCCCGGGTGATGTGTGGGGGTGGAGGAGGAACGCTTCAGATTTGCAATAACTGCAGTTACAGATAAAGCAGAGGTATTATTGTCAGCAGAGTTACAATGTAAGTTAAAATTCGTAATTCCCGTCCGCTGCTCCACCGAAGTTTTCAACAAGACTTCCTTATTGACTCTTCTGCTTCATGACGATTTGTTCAGGGCACAGCTCACAGCTCCATCCATGGTAAGTATAGCCAGCCACAGGTGAAGGAAATTAAAAGGGAATTGCTCAGTTGCATGAAACTATATGGAAGCATAGATCAATGACATTGGATACTAGCACTGTTTGCCTCAGGCGGTGGTGAATTTATAGTAACAAAGGCACAAAGAAGACAACTGCTTCTAGTCCATGTAGTGTTGTGGTGCCTGACAGAGTTATTGCTGACTGGTGTGGGAAAGTGTCTTATCACAGAGGAAGAACTAAGGCTGCCATCCCTAGAAACCTTCAGGAGAAGCTGGCAGAGAGTTTCATTGAGCTCTTTCTGGAGGATTCAAGGGACATCCATCTGTACATAAACAAACTGGTCTCTGTGGCATTCCCTGCCTGTCTGTAGTGAGGAATGAAAAACCGATAACAGCTCTGCCTCTCCTTGCTGTACATTTTGAGGTTCCCTCCTCTGCATTTGGGTACCCATGCTTTACTGCCAGGACTGACTGAAGTCTTAAACAGGCCCTGGCTTGGGGCATAGCTGCATCCTGCAGTCGCATGCCCCTCTTCCTCTACCTCCTTTTCATCCCTGCTCTTCATAACAGGGGATGGGGTCTTTAGAGGTAGCGTATGGTGGGAAAATAGGGTGTGGGGTCTCCACTGACTATGACAGGCAGCTCTTTTTAAAAACTGCAGGTCTGTGTCTTGGCACCAGATTGGCTGTGGCCTCCCTGACCCGACACGCTGGCTGAAGCTACAGTTCCTTCACTTTCGCTCAGCACTGCTGCTGCCGCCTGTTGTACCCCTTCATCTGATTCTCTCCCCTCCACCCCCCTCCCCTCCCCGGGCAAGCTTCGTATTCATGTGGTTGTGTGTGATTGGTCTGTAACTGCTTGCACAGCCTTATTTCCCCACAAGCCCAGGAGATCTGGTATCTCTTGCCTGCTCCAGGCCAGAGTGTGTGTGGAGCATGGAGGTAGCATGTCCAGAGGGGCAGCTGTGCACTACAACAAAGAGCTGCTACTGCTAGAGAGGTGCTCCCCAAGCTGAGCAACCCAGGAAAAGGCATTTCAGAAACTTGCGGTGTTTTAAAGGGGGGAGGGGAAGGGTCTGTCCATTTTCTGTGACTCTTGAGTAGAGGAGTTAACAACTGTAGCGAGAGCTGCTGGGGGGACTGTAAAGGTCAACGCAGGTAACACGGTGTCTGTGGTCACGCTGCATCGACTGCAGTATATTACCATGGCTCAGTGCTGCTCAGGGGCGTAGTGTTGCTGTGTTAAAATAAAAACTACAACATTAAATGCAAAAAGCTAGAGTTGATCTCACAACCTTAATGCTGCATAAGTACTGACAGGACAAGAGGTTGCAAAATGCAAAGTTGCTGCAGCAAAGTTAACTCAGCCGCATTGCATGCAAAGGACCTGATCCAAAGTCCATTTCAGTCAGTAGTAGGCATTCCATTAACATCACTATGTGTTGGAACCGGCCCATATATCCTTTTCTATTGCTTTCCCCCTTGTTAATGTATACCATAAAATGTAGTAAAGTTGACATTTAATAGGACGTGCACTATGGCATCCTGTCCATGCCTCACAACAGAGATGATGGAATCATCTAAAGATCATAAATATATTTGAGATATAAAGATAAAAATGTTTTTCTTTAAATGTGTTCCTGAGTAAATTAATTGAAGGATATATTTTAGTTATCTATGACAGTAAAGTGCCTCTTTAAATATAACCTTTTTGTTAATAACCAGTGGGTAAATTGATGCAAATTATGCAGCTTAAAATGTGGTGTTCTTTAATTCCTATGATTTCAAAGAAGGAATTAACAGAAGCAGATGACTCTAGACAAAATGTATCCATGTGGGGTGAAAAATAATATCCACACAGTAAATTTAAGGTATGTTCCTCGAGGTACAAATTTAGGAAACTGGTAATCAATTTTTCACTTACCGGAGCTCTATTTTGATGGGGGCAAGCAGAGGAAAATGTGGGACACACAAAGCATCCTTCTTTGCTTTTATTTTTCTTTCAATAAATCAGCCACTGTTCAGTGTGGCTCCAAAAAGTTTTCGTCTTTGGATTAAAAAAGCGAGCAGCAGGTAGCTGTGACGCAGGTTCTGCACAGTCGCTGAACTGAACACACCTTAAACTAACAGAGGGTGAAAGGTGGTAGTGTTCAGAGCTGAATCTGTGTTTTTAGACGAGGCAGCACCTTTTCTATAAAAGCACGTTTATACCGACTCCTTAAGAAGTTTAGACTGGAGGGCTGTCTCCAAAAACTTCCCCCCCTTCTGCCAAGTCCCATATGTTTGTCTTGGCAGGACTGCAGTGTCTGCTTGGCTGGCGCTGGGATATTAAATTGATGGAACACAGAGCTCTTGATGCTTTTCATTGGGGCTTCTATTCAGTTAGAGGCAGGATAGAGTTCTGTCAGCCACCTGCAATTGTCCAGTGGAGAGAAACAGGAGAAGTAGCACGTTTCCCCCTTGAGAGTGTTTCCAGTTTCATAAATGATAGTTGAGGGAAGCACTCTTTCGGAAATAACATTTTTGTTAAAAAGTTGGACCATCTACATGATTGTGGTATCTGTTTGCCTGTATTCTGATTCCACCCAATGTCTGCAGAAGGTGAAATAAATGACTGCAGTGGGCGTAACTACTTCAGTTCAAACAACCCTGTTTCATAGTTCTATCTTGTCGTATATTGGGAGTGAAGATACTAGGGATGTGAAAGGTTAACCCATAACCAGTGGAGACTGGAATAGCTTCCTGTCCGCTGCGGGCAAACACAGTTCTTGTCCAGAGCAGCCTCTGTCCCCGGAGACCCGGCCTGATGCAGACATGGGCTGCTCCAGCAGAGGCTGGAAGCAGGAGCCCCACCTGGATTCTGCTTAGTCACTTAACCAGTTAGACGTTAGGTTAACCTAACATTTAACCGGTTAACTGATTAACTGGGATTTTACATCCCTGAGGGTGTGTAAAATACGCTGTTCCAAAATATACACAAAATCAAGCTGAATTCAGAATGCTTGTATAAAACAAGCTTTGCGGCCACCTACTTCCATCCCTCCAAAGATCTCAAAGCACTTGGCATACTTTAGTATGAGATTTCATTACCATGCCTGCGTGACAGGAATTCAGACTGGGGTGCGGAGTAATTAAGTGGTTTGCTGAGGTGAGACTAGTTCCTAGATTTCTTAGTGCTCAGGCTTATGTTGTAAAATACATGCAAAATGTATGATCACCTTCATTTCTTTTTCACTTGTATGGTAGGTGCTGTGGCCTGAGAGTATCAACATTTATTGCCATATAGGGAAATTACAATGTTGGGCGTCGGGTTTGGTTTCCCACTTCTCTCCTGGCAGAGATTGTGCTGTGCAGGCTTTAGGAGTGCCTTCCTTTGCCATCTCATGCCACTTTATGATTACATCTGTTCTATGGATGCTCTCCAGACAGAACCAAAGTCAGCCCCTTGGCCAAAAATGCAAGAACTTCTAAGGGAGAGAGCGAGTGAGTGTGTGTGAGTCAACTGAAATAGAAGGGATTTGGTAGATTCTCTGAGGGGAAAAAAATCTCTGAAAAGCATATACTACTGTTATTAAAAACTTAAATACTGGGATTGTGAAAGTGTAACTGTTTACACAGTTCACCAGTGAGCCTGGGCTCATTGGTGAACATGCACAGTTACATGCAGGCTCCTCTTCCCTGCACTGCTGCCTCTGTGTCCAAGACAGCAGTGCCCGGGGGGAGGAAGGGCGGAGAGGCGGGAGCTGGTACGTGCAGAGTGCCGGGTGCATAGTACAACTCAAAAATAATAAGCATGAAGCGTAGTGCAGTCTACACACACACTTTCCCAAGAGAGTGTGTGGGTTTGGCTTTCATCCGTGGACTGCCCATTCATTCCCGGCCTACAAAGCAGTATGCAAGAAATCCAAAGACTGAATTCTATGGGAAGGAGATTATCCAAGCTTCTTTCTGATCAATCCTTTGGGGCACAGGATCAGGAGTGTCGATAGGCAGTGATGAGAGCAGAAATAGCCTAGTGCATAATACTTTGATGGCAAGAAATTGTAGTTTTGCTTTTTAAGAATGAAAAGCAATGAAGAGATATAGGAAAAAGACCTTATCTGAGCTGAAGGTAACATCATCTTGGCAGCAGAGAGCACCTTAATCCTTATGTCTTTGCAACTAACCTCAAGGCATGGCATGCCATATATGTTGGGGACCGCTCATGTCCCAGTATATAAATATTTATTTCCCATTTGTATACAAATAGCCCCTTTACTTCCCAGCCAGCTTTGGAGAATGGTAACGGAAGGCTATTAATTAATAACATCTCAATTCCACAGAGCTTGATACTGCAGATTTTTACATTTCAACGTATGCTGGGTTTTACCCACGAAAGCGCATGATCCTTTATATTTGTTAGTCTCTAAGGTCCACAGGATTGCTTGTTGCTTTTAGATAGTAATATCAGAAAAGGGTCAGTTGAAGAACACAATCAACATGCAGCTTCCTTGGGCTTCACCGCTGGCTTCATGAAAGGTTCATTAAAACCCACAAGAGTGCAGATGATGCCAAGATTCCAGGAAAATGTTCAGTCGTTTTTTACAAAACAAACTCCCAAACAATTGAAGACTGGAATTATTAGGGATCCAAATAGCTATTATCTGGATTACTTTTTCTATTACTAGTATTTTTACTGTAGGTACAGCCTCTTCCCAACTTACGAACCGGTTACGGACCAAGCAATTGGTCGTAACTCAGTTCGTTCGTAAGTCGGACCCCATAGAGTTTTGCACAACCGCGCTGTTCGTAAGCGCGGATCGCGTTCGTAACTCGGGGTCCACCATTTACAACAGCTTTGGTCGTAACTGCGAACGGTTGTAAGTCGACTGTTCGCAACTTGGGGACCGGCTGTACTTGTATAGCTGTTTTTACTGAAGATACTTTTCGCTATCATGTGCTCATTGCGAGGTATTTTATTTTCCTGTTGGAGGAGAAGAGTTGCAGAAAGGAGTGTCTTATTACTTGATGCATTTAAATGTAAGTCTGGAGCACTCCAGTTGTCTGGGTAATATGCTGTCGCAGTGCAGTGGCAGTGATGTGCATAGGAAATGGCAGTGTAGAATGCAGTGGCACATCTGTACCACGAATTGGGGTAGTGGTCAGATTTGATCCTTCCTGCAGCCTTTTTTGATGCAGTGTTTGCTAAGGCAGTGAACTCCACATGCATTGAAAGAGCAGCTTTGACATGCAGTTTAATTCACAAATAATGTTATAGAAAATGACCCTGTAACTTTAAAGCCAAATCGAGAGAGACATGGCTTTTCTTGCCCTTAATAAACAAAAAAGAAACAAACAAAACCCAAAATAAGTGTCCCTCAAGAAACTGAGCTTAAAAACAAAGGACGGTTTTTGTCAGAGAAGCTTGCTTCAAATGTCCTGGGTGAGGAGAAAGCAAAAATCCACTTGTGATTCTGCCTTGCGTCCCAGTTTTTGGTGGCTTACATCTGGCACCTCTTAAGAATAAGCTGCCTTCCTCAGTATTGCTCAGTACCACTCCTGTAAGCAATGCATCTCTTGATGTAACCTTCCTGGACAGCAGGTTTGGTTGAAGGAGGGGGAGGATGAATGCGCTCTCAGAAAAAGCCTCTGTTTTGCAGCTCTGACTTTGAGGAGCCCTTACTCACGTGAGCAGTCCTCTTCTCCTTGGTCGCCCAGCTCGTGGGACTGCTCACTGCTTCATTGGAAATAGATGACATGGCAGACAGGCAGCCTTGTGGGAAATGGATCCTTTAATGAGCATGCATGGAGGCCATTGTTACATGCTGGGAGGCCTGTGTTTGTCTCCTAGCAGCCTGGTCTCCAGTTGGCATCACTGAGCTCCCCAATATCACACCAAACTTGGTTTCTTCTGAATCCTGACTTTCTTTTGTCAGACCCACTCAGCATACAACACTCCTCCACTGTGCAGTTAATGACTGCACATTTGGACTCCATGAATCTTCTCTGAAAGTAGCTTATTTATTACACAGGCAGTGATGGGGCTGGCTGGACCAGTTCACTGATCCAGACAGGAAGACCCCTAGGTGTATCTTCTATAACAGTGGTGGGCAGCCTGTGGGCTGCTTGCAGCGCATTGGGGTTCCAAGTGTGGCCCATGAGGCATTTTGTTTACTATTGACCACGCACAGGGTTGCTAGATTCTGCTGGTTTCCATCCAGGTAGTTATTTTCCTATCCGCATTACTAAAGTAACACGCATGTAAGGGCACGTGAAGTGAGGTGTGTGCTGATGGCACATAATTATCAGCTGAAATAAATGATTTAAATGTATTTCATGGAAGCAACAAATTGTGCACACTTTACACCAAACTCCATTTCCCCTGGCTTTTCCTGTTCTAACACCAGGGAAACCAGGTATCGTATTTGCCAACGGCACATATTGGCTTTATAATGGCAACAACCGTAACTGTATTACCCAGCTACGTGACCTGTCCGCCTGCCTGGTTGTCCTGATTGTCAGATGCTGGTGGACACAGTTTTCTAAAAGCTCCAAGAGCTGTCTTTGAAATCAAGGGGAGTTGAACATCAGACACTCGCGTGCTTTTGGAAGTTCTCTCCAGAAAGTCTCCCTAGTATTCCCTAGTATTCAAGTTAAGCATATCAGCTCCTTGTTTTACTGTTGCAAATCAGTGGTCCTTTTCCTCTTTTTTTTGTTTTTTTTTTTTGAATATTCATATAGAATCATGTTCCCCCTTGGCTAAATAAATGTAATTCCTTAGTATATCTTCCCTTATTAGATTATTTTCTCACATCTTTGTATCTTTTTGTAGTTTTCGTAGTTTTTTTTGTCTGTGTCGTCTTGAGATTAAAAAGTGCACGAGCTTCTGAGTTTGACGCCTGTTCCTGGCATGTGTGCTGTACATAACCAAGTAAAACTGACCATCTTCCCTGTGACCTTTTATTTTGAATTCAGGATCTGGTTCTGCTCCCATTTAAGTCAATAGGGCGTTATGTTTTCCGTTGATATTCCATCATTACCTCCCAGTTTATAGAAATACAGGGCTGGAGGGGACCTTGATACGTCATCTAAACCAGTTCCCTGTGCTGTGGCAGGACCAAATAAATCTAGATCATCCTTGACAGGTATATGTCCGACCTGTTCTTAAAAACCTCTAAGGATGGGGATTACAGAGACTCCTTTGGAAACCTATTCCAGAGTTTAAATACCCTTAGAGTTAGGATAGATATTGGAAAAACTTTCTCAATCTCCCTTGCTGCTAATTAAGTCCATTACATCTTGTTTTGCCTTCAGCAGACATGGAGAATCATTGATCACTGTCCTCTTTCCAACAGCCCTTAATGTACTTGATGGCTGCTAAGAGAACCCCCTCAGTCGTCTTTTCTCAAGACGACACGTGCACAATCTAGTTTGGGTTGAGATATGATGGAAGAGCTCCATGGGAAAGTGTTGTGCATAGCTAGGTTATAGGTACCACCGTGATGGGTCGTGTTGTGAGTTCCTCACAATCATTAATGAGATTTTTGTGTGTAGTAGCCCTTGTGATAGAGTACAGTTTATAGATGAAAAACTGAGGCATACAGGGATAACTTTGCTTAGACATGGTTGTATGGGAAGTATCTAGGAAAGTGGAGAATTGAACCCAGATTGCCAGTCTTAGTTCAGTGTAAAGCACTGCTGGTAAGACACTGGTATTTTTTTTTTCCAATTCCTACTCTCACAGAGTTGGTAAGGGTTATGAAGGTTCTTCATTTAGCTCCGCTGGTCCTGTTGTGGTTTGTTTGTCTATTTTAGATGATAGTAGTCGTAATAAGCAGAACCATCAACTTTAAACTACATATTGAAATTAATTTTGGTGGAACCATTGTACACATTAAGATATTTGATTTCAACAAAGCAGTAAAAGTAATAGTGTTTCAGGGCTTTAGACTGTACTTTCCTGTCTTTCCTCATAAATACATTTTTGTGGAGAGAACTTTTTCCCCTACACACTTCTTTCTTCAAATGAGCCTTTTACAAAAGGTGTTGTCAGCACCTTCTTGCTTTTCTCCACTGGCTGGGGATTTGTGAAATGTTCTGTGTTGGAATGCAGAGATTTCAGGAGTGATCAGATGGATGTGTAATGGCTGTGTGAGGGTGGACTCTATAAACCCAACTCCCTCCCTCCATTTTCTTGGAAAACTGCAAGTTCCTGTTATTGATCCTCTTTTCAAAAAGGTTCTTTCAGAACAAAAGTTGGATTCTGCATTTGTATGGGGAGTAGACTGGAAAAAACATAGCTAAAACACCAGTGTTGATGATCTACACGTGATTTCCACTAGAAGGGAGAGATACTGTACATTTATAAATTCACCTATAGGAATTCTTAAGATGGACGTACCATTTAAACCAAACGCCCTGTTGTTGACTGAACCTTAATAGTTGAGCTTCGTATATATCCTGCTAGTCTATGTAAAACTGACTGAATCATATGATTTGGATTAGGGAGAAGTGAAACAATTCAGGAAAATGTAGATATTTTTGAAGATGCGTGGGGATGATCAATTCCCATCCAAGTAAAATTCCTGTTACAAAAGGATTAAGAGAAGAGAGAGTGAGAGTACTGGCTAAAGAGGATCTCCAAATCTACTATTTATTTGAGAGTAGGGATGTAATTAGTATAGTCTAATTAGTATAACCCTAAGGAAAAGCTTATCGGTTAATGCTATAGACTACATGCATTTCCTCCTGCCATCTTCCCAGTAAATTTTTTAGCAGGCTGGTCGGCAGCCGGGCTCAGTCCCGGTTTGTGCCAGGTCCGGGACCTAACCCCCGCTGCAGCTCTGCATTTAAACTGTATTGGGGGCGGGCAGCATGGCTCAGTTCCAGCTTGCGCTGGGTCCGGGAACTCAGACTCCCCCCCCCCCCCACACACACACAGAAAGGGGCAGCTGCCACCCCGTGCTGCTGCCTCTGATATAGAAGCAGCAGCACGGAGGAACAGGCAGCAGGTCCGCAAGGGGAACTGGTTTTTAAACTGGCTCCCCTCATGAACCAGCTCCCACCTGGTACCCCATGTTGCTGCCTCTGATACAGAGGCAGCAGTGAAGAGTGGCAGGGGGCTCCTTGGGAGTGGGGCTGGAGCGCACTGGCTGCCAGCCCCACCTCCAGGGTCTATAGAATAGTCCAGTAACCAATAAGAATTCACAAAGTTAATCGACTATTCAATTAACTGATATTTAACATCCCTATTTGAGAGTTTGTTTGTCTATTCAAGATAAATGGTAAGTGGTCAGACGTAGGACCACCACATTCATTATATAGCTTCCTCTTATCATAACTTAAAGCCAAGTGAGGGTTTGGTTGTGCCGGGAAAATGGGAAGTGCCTGTAATGGGATTGCTTCTCATAAAACCGTACAGAAAAGAGACAGAATCACCAGGCAGGTGAAAGGGGCTGGCTGGGGGCATCCTTCCCTTCCCCATCTGGGAATGCCTCAGCCCCAAGCCCCCCATCTCCCAGGGACCCTTTTAGGAGCGGGGGAAGACTAAAGCCCCCCCCCCCACTAGATACATCTGGGAACATTGCTGGCTGTTCCGCTTTGTCAGGAAGCAAATGGAAAGTGCCTAGTTTGCCACATTCTTCTCTCTCTGGCTGGGGAGCGCAGGGGGCAGAGGAACTGTGCACTTTGCTCTTGCTCTGTGACAGGGACAGGAAGGGGAAAAGCAAGAAGCCCTGGTATGAATCGCGGGGTGCGGGGGGGGAGAGCTTTGTCTGTCCCCTCCCCCCCATCCTCTCCATCCACTCCCAGAAACAGACACTGACACACAAACACCCCCTACCCTGACTCCTGCACCCCCTACCCTGCCCAGACCTGAACAACGCCAGGTAAATACACAAGTTATTTATATAGCTGAGAATTCTTCATTCTTATCTATGGACACTTTGCTTGACCAGCCTAATTTCCTCTTTATCGTGTGGGTTTTTAAGTGTAAACTAGATGGCCATTTGCTAAAGCAACTCAAACCATTAATATTTAAGAATCATTGGGTACCAAAACAAAATTTCCCCCTTCTTCACTCGTACTTTACCTCTGTTAAACTGTCCCTTTATTTCTATGGCACATGGACAATAATGTGCTGGAAGTGGCTCAGCTTTATGGGTGTTAAAAGTTCCAAGCACCCATGCTGAATACTTGGCAGGTAATAGAGCTCCAGGACTAGCTCCTTAGCGGTGCCATAGTTCTGCTTGCAGCGTGTGAAGATGGAGGGAAGATCTGAGCTGTTTTGAAAATCTAAACATCGGTGTGTCATGGGGGATGCTGAGAAGCTTTGAAAATCTGGCCTCTTTTCTAGGTGCCTTACTAGACATTCATCTTTTTTTGAAAATCTGGCTAAATGCAGATGGTAAAACTTGGAAATTTAGCTCTCCGCTTAAAAAGTAATCTGGCCCAATAGCTCTAGCAATGTTGTAGCACCACTGACTTCTGTGGAATTACAGCAGTGTCAGTGAGAGAAGACAGTCTCTCTCTATGGTAATTTAACATCTATTTTAATATACTAGCATTACTGAATATCCCTTAAAGTTTTGTTTGCAACAGCTAGATGCATCCACTCAAGATTAAGGACTTGATTCTCTTCTCACAGCATAGATCAGAGTTAACGCTACTGATGTCCAATGGAGTTTCCACTAGTATAAATCTGGTTAAAGTCAGAGGAGACTTAGGTTGCATATCTGCATGAATAAGCAGAGGTCAATATGAGTCCTGAAGGTTGTAATTGGGTTCACACATAATTGTATAGCCAAGACAAATGACAAGCACATGGTGCTTAAAGTCCCATCACCCCCTGTTTTCCTCAGCCAGGGGACCACATACTACTTGAAGGAATTTTGGCATGGAAGGGATTTGTTTTTTGTGGAGGTTACCACTTTTATGATTGGAGTTTATTCTGCCAATAAGCTGACCACTCACAGCGTCCCTTAGTTAGAAAAGGGAGTTGTGTGCAGAGAACAGTTTGAAGAGGGGAAAAGATCAAGACTTAGTGCAGACAGTAATCTGTCGGTGCATCAGAATAACAAGACTCTTAGCCCTTCTCTTTTGCATTGCAATTGCAAAGGTTGAAATTCCTCATGGAACTTTGCTGAATATTTTAATAATTTCATTGTTCTTAATGGGGAAAAATGGATCTTTGGATTTTTGATTCTTTGTCTATACTGCAATACAGTTTACATGAACATACAGTTTGTAAGATACTGGTAATCTATTGGGGATGTGTAACAAAAGGATAGCTGGGGAATGACTTGTGGGTAAGAAGTAGACAAATGGATCAGTCCCATGTTTCTGTGTGCAATACTTTCCATGCAGGGCCAGCTGCAGAGCAGACAAGTGTGCCAATAGGCAGAGGCAAAAAAGCAGTTTGCATTTCAATAGAGACCGAAAGATCAGCCTAGGAAGGTAAATCAATAGGGAAATGCAGAAGATAGGCATAGGGGCTTGAAAGCGTAGCATATAGAAAAAGAAGCCATGCATTAGAATGTGCTGTGATCAGTGCTTAGGATGTTTCTTTACTATACCCATCTGAAATTTTTCCTGGGATAGATGGCTGATGTATAAGCATACACTCATATTGCCTGAAACTTGCCTCCTTTTGGCTTGACCACGTGCCCTTCTGGCTTTCCACTGTTCCTTGCACACTTTCAGGATGTAGCTGAACTTTTGTACCACAGTGGAATCTCCACTAGACGTGTTAGTCGTGCAAATAGTCTTTGTACACTTGACCCCCTCTTATAATGAACTTCTTACATTACCACAGAATAGAGCCCAATGTGTTTTCCCTGGCCTGCATTTGTTTTTGTAAATGGTGATCAGATATCCCATTGGTCCTGCACTGTCCAGATTTTGTAAGGATTTTACCTTTTGGAAGTGCCATTATCATGGATTTAGCATGATGCAGAATGCTTGTGCACAGATACAAGCCCTTTTGTGAGTATGCACAAGTGTTCCATCAAGCAGGGCAGAGGTTTCCAGTGATGTGTAGTGATGACTGAAGTGTTCTGGCACAGGAGGGGTCTGCCTCCACTAAAAAAAAAAGTAAAAATTGAATTTAAAACACTTGAAAATGCTGGAGAACAAAGGCCTTTGTTCATCCACAGAATAAATGCTGCTGCTGCAGCAGTATAAGCTTCCTAACCGGAACCATTAATGTGCTTCAAACCTTATCTTCAAGGATCACTCCTACTTGGTCAGTGGCAGGCTGTTCAGTTCTTGGCTTCTCTGCTGAGGTCTCCAGCAAGGGTGTTGGTTGCAGAGAGATTTTTTTTTGCTGTGGAACTGGATTGAGTTTGTGACCTCATTTCTCATAGGTAATTAGATGGTTATGGCTTTCGGCCACTACTGACCCAGGACGTGAAATGTTTCAGTGCTGAAAGGCTCTGTATTCCATTACTAGTATTGTGACATCATCATCACAGACTGACACAGTGTCAAGTTTTGAAAACAGGCTACAAAACCTGCCTCGGTAGGAAGGTGTAGAAGGCTTACCAGCTTCTGTGTTTATTGCTACCCATTCCAGTTGTTCAGTGACTTTGTCATTCAATATTGCCTGTTAAACCAGGAATGTGTCCTAGACTGCCATTAAATACCAGGGAATGTTAATAAAAAATGTAACGTGTGGAAGATTGCATTAATAACTCTAAATCAAGGACACTGCGTTAACTATTTGTGTTCAGTTCAGAAGTATGCCAAGGCTAGAATGCTCTTGTGCATCTTCTATGGAAAGTTTGTTGAGTGCTGCAGTGTTCATGCCTGACGATAATGCAGCCGAGTAGAATATGTTTCGTAAATTTAGCTGCGCTTCTGTTTTCCTGGGTATGTTTGCATGGCAAGTCATCCTGAACTTACTCCATTTTCTTCTTTGGGTTCATATTGTTTAAATTTGCATTTTGTAATATCAACTCTGATTGATTGATTGATTGATTTTGCATGGTTAAATGAAATTGGACTCATGCTTTGTGTACTGTTTGCTTTAGAGAAATTAATTTTTTTAAATGTACATTTTCTCCTTTAAATAGCAGTGTCACTGGGGTGGCAAAGGTTAAGTTACATGGAGCCATTAAGTATAATAAATGAGTTGGAGGTTCTCTTTTGGTAGGTCTGTCTTAAAAACATGGTGTGATAGGTCTCATCAGTCTGAGCCTCTAGTCACTGGCCCTGTTGGGCCTTACAGGGCTACTCCCCCGTCCGCCACTACGAATGCTGCTCCCGTTGCCCGGGACAGTGAGCAGTGGAGGAGGGGAAGGGGGATTCGGGTCCGCCCTCTCTCCGAGTCCCGACCCTGGGCCATAAGGTCGAGGGAGAGTCGTGCCTCCGTCCTGTGACCTGACTGGTGGGGCGTTACCCCTTAACTCACCAGTCCGCGGGTTACCTCTCTAGCCTACCCTGGGCCACTTCCTCCCCCTCTTGGCTCACCCAGCTCCAACTCCGCTGGGCGTTCTCCCCCCAGCGTCCTAGATTCACCATGCAACTTTTCGCCCGGGCTCTCTCTCTCTCTCTCCCCACACTCTTCCTGTCCCACTCCCTTTTTAAGTCCTCCTTCCTTCCTCCGCCTAGTCTCCTCTTTTCCTCCCGTGTCTTTGTCCTCCCCTTGTGTCTCCTCTATTCTCCCTTTTATCCTCCTAGGCTGCCCTGTTGATGTCACCTGACCCGTGGCCCGCGGCTGATGTCCCGTGCCGTCTGGCCACACCTCCTAGCGTGGCCCCAAACGCGCTGGCTCTCTCAGCTGGGGCGGCGGGTGGTTGCCCGGCAACACCAGGTGAGATGGCCCCTTTTGTGGTGCTGCCGACGCCCACGTCTCCCCCGGTCGGCCCCAAGCGCACCAGCCCCTTCAGCTGGGGCGGCCTATGGTTACTCAGCAACCCCCCGGGCGAGCCGGCCCTTTGCGCAGCGCTGCTTGCGCATGCTCCGTCCTGCCACTTCAGCTCAGCTGCGCGGGGTGATGGCTTACGCCCCGCTTTGCTCTGCCGCTCGTCCCCCACAAGGAGGGAAGGGCTGCAAGTGCGGGCCTCTGCCGCCCCGTCACACATGGTTTATAGTTTATACATTTAGAAAAAATGTTGAAACAACCCCTTAATTCTTGCAAGATCCTCTGGTATTCCTTGCACAAAAAGGCACACTCATTATGAATAATAGAATTATGGGTTCCTTTCTTCTTTTGCAGACTTAACACAGAAAAGAAAAAAAAACACACATTAAACCTGGGAAGGGAAGCCAGAGTTAGCTTCTGGACTTCACACTGCCTTGGACACAGCTACTTTGAAGCTGTAGGCAAACAGCTTTGTAGAAAATGGGTTATTTAAACAAAATCTATGTGCCAAGATAAGATCTTACGCCAGTAACATAGCAACTGTAGGCACAAACTCACTTTTGGCCAGAAAAATGGCAAGAGAATAAATGATTAACATGCAAAGGGACTTGTTCATTCCCCAATCTAATAATGCTGGTTATTCACATGAAAGGGGAAAAAACACAACTGTGTGATGTTACTTGACCTATTCCAACCTAAAAATCACGACGGTTACTGCCACTCGTACAATAAAAAGAAAGAAAAAATGAAACAGTAGTGTTCATAGTTAGTAAAATTACATAATTTTTAAGAAATTTATTAGCCATAAAAATGAACAAACGATGGGAACAGATGACTATTATTTAAGAGAATTCAGTCAAACTGTCAGGCTTTTTCATTTAAAAAAAAAACCAACAAAACCTGAAAGAGTGATGTAGGCAAAATATGTGGTTTGGCTCCTGATCCTTATACGCTGAAATTAATATTCTTCGTGCTGTAAAGCATTTTGGAAACCAAAGCTATATATAAGAAGTAATGAGTTTGGTGCTCAGTATGAATGCTATTGAAATCATAGATATTTCAGGCCAGTTTTATTGATGATGGCACTTCATGTCAACCTTCATTTTCCTCAGACATATCTCCCCAATAATTTTTAGCGTAGGGTCCAGCTCTGAGACCATTAGACATGAGAGTTACCGATTTTGATTGCGGACATATTCTTGGAAGTTTCAGCGCAGACACATTCTTTAACTGAAGATTAATTTTTAGTTCCTGAAGACACGTCAACCCTAGCGGACGCTACTTATTGCTGTAAGTGGTCTCATTGGAGATTGATCATTAAGAACCTTTACAACAGCTTCTTTTTGTTCTAGTCAAGATTATGAAACTTCAAAAATAGTTAAAGTTTATCATGTGTGCAATATTTTGCCTACTTTTTTAAAGGCAAAAATCCACTGATTTCAAGGCACAGCAGCGATAACCAAGCAGGAGATCCAGCATGCTGTACGTTCTTACGGATATAAGAATGCTCCTACTTTTCGGTAAACTTCCCATCGTTTAAATTCTAAGGGAAAAAGCAGTCGTCAGGTGATAATGTTCATGACGCTTAGAGAATTTTTAAAATTATTTATGTTCTCAAATTTGAAACTTTGGTTTTTTGCATTTTAAACACCTTTACAATTCATTTACATTTGTCATATTGAGACTGAACTAAAATGATTTTTCTGTTTTGTACAACAAGCACCTGGCGTTCTGATTCAGAGCTGAAATGCAAAGCTTTGGTGTGTGTTGGAACTCCTTCCCCATGCATGTCTGCAAAGTTACTCACGTGGGGTGGAGGGAAGACTGACTCTGAGCTTTCCTGATCCTGTGTTGCTCCAGCACCTGAAAAGGCACCTGCCGTAGCTCCCTGGAGCCTTGTATAATTTAAAGCTTCCTGGAATCCAGAATCTTCAGTGCCCTGACAACACCCCTTATATGAGGCCTTGTAAACAGATCACTGATGAGAACCGGGGCGTTTGTAGCCTCTCGATGCAGCTCTGGCCCTTTTACCCAGCTTGGTGCAGGGGTAGGCTGTCAGTCCAACTTATGAGTTCATCTCCCACCAGCTCCCATTCAGTGCACCAGGATCTTTTGAACATCTGGACCCAATTGTGGGTGTTGAGCATTTCTGAAAGTCTGGCCCTCAATCTCATCTTATTCCATTCTGTATATGTGCAGTGTGGTTACAGGCAGGGCCATAGCTTTGAAATTCATGGCTTACATACATTGAAATCCTCTGCCAGAATGCTACATTGAAAAGCTCTTTTGTATTGAATTTCTTTGGTTTCTGAGAAGAGAGGAAAAATATATGCAACGCTCAGGAGAACACATTGAAATAAATGCTTGTTAGTCAGTTAGACCAGTGGTCCCCAACCTTTTGGGGCTGCCGGGCACCCGGGGGGTGGGGCTGCGCACGCGCCCGGGGGGTGGGGCCGGCGCTGCTCCTGTGCAGCACGCCCAGGGGTGGGGCTGCCCATACACCATGCGCCCGGGGCTGGAACAGCCCATGCGTTGCATGCCCGGGGCCGGCGCCGCTCCTGTGCTGCGTGCCCAGGGGCGGGGACGCCCAAGCACTGCGCACCCGGGAGCAGGGCCGCCCATGTGCCATGCGCCTGGGGCCGGCACTGCCCATACACTGCGTGCCCGGGGCCGGCACCGCCCATGCGCCACGCGCCCAGGGGCGGGACTGGCCCTGATCACTCGGCGGGCGCACAGAAATGGCCCGGCGGGCGCCATGGCACCCACGGGCACTGTGTTGGGGACCACTGAGTTAGACTGTATTTTGCTTTCGGGGGGCGGGGGCATACTCAGGTGTTAGCTGCAGTCAAAGCTTATTTCTGTGACTTTATGGTTGGATCACAGCAATGTTGCACTTTGTATATGGGGTTACTTTTCATCCCAGTCTGGTATCTGGAGTTGATACAGACGACTGCATCATGTTGACTGATTGGGAACTACTACAAGAGATTCTTCTCTGGTGCTTGTTTGCTTCTGTACATTTCTGTGCAAGCCTAGCATTATGCATTACTTGTAGAGGTTGTACCTCCCTGCCCCTTCCCTCCCCCCCCCCCCCACAGCCCTGCTGAGCCATGCACTGGCTCCTGCCTTCCCCACGTCCCCACAGCCAAGCTGAGCTGTGCACCCAGCTTCCCGGCTCTCACCCCAGCCCAGCTTGGCTGAGTGTCTTCCCCCATCACCACCATGACGCTGGCCCCCTGGTCCCCTACCCTCTGCAGCATGCCAGGACTCTGATCCTGGAACAGCCAAGGTTCTTCCAGACCACAGATGTTGCTGGTCCAGAGAGTTCCGGTTTATAGAGGTGCAACCTATGTGGGGAGCCCTCAGAAAGGCAGTGAGGCTACTAGGGACTTGTCTGTTGCAAACATACCAGTTCCCAGGGATGCTGGACAGGCCCTGCAGAAGAGGTTGTACTTGGGGCTGTATTCCTTGTGTACTTTTCATAACCACCTGATCCTACTATCTGAGCCCTGTCTAGGTTGGAGCCCATCCCCCCCCCCCAACAAATGCAACCCACACAGGGAAAAGGCTGTGCTGAGTTCAGCTGGCAGGGGAGATGGTGTTGGAGAGGTAGCTTGTTTGCCTTTCTGCCTGTCACCACCCGAGGAAGCACTGTGATCCAGGTGCAGAGAACTCCTCTGCTCTTGGAAGGAGGATGCACAGCCTGTCCAGTAATCCCACATTTGGGTGTCTCTGGGTAACTCAAACACTTGGATGCAAAGTGACTAAATGAAACAGTAATGGAGGAGAGAGAATACTGAACAACACTATTTCAGGAAGATTGGTAACCTAATGATCGTTTCTAGTCACTTTCTTGCTTTATCCATATGATTTTATATAAGTGTTCATGGTTTACATTATACCTTTGAAGGTAGGTGGCTCAAAATAGAATAGCCCTTTGTTTTTCACTGCTATCTCCAAATAGTCTGCATATGTGTTTTTTCCACATGTTCACTGTGCCCACTCGGTCTGCCAAACAGAATATAGGCTACTGCTGTCTCAGCTAAAGGAAAACTCAAGACTTTTTTTTCTTATTTGCTAAAAGGATTTTTTAAGAGTTTATCTTCCCCTTGATTACACTGCCTAATTCTCTCACTGTTGGTTGCTGAGATTGCATTCACTTTATCAGAAGATGACTTTACCACAATGACCTTGAACCTGATTCTGCTTTGACTCCCTCCCACCCGTTTTATGCTGATGTAACTTATTCCACTGAGGTTAGTCCCAGTTAATACCAGTGTCCGTGAAAGCAGAGTTAAGCCTTATATCTGTAAATCCAGTTCAGAGTCCTCACAAGAGAAAGGCACAGAGAGAGAGGATTTCAATGAACTGTTCATCCATAGTGATCAATCATTAGGTTGTGTAGGGGAAGTGTACAGCTGAGAGAGTCCAGGAAAATTAAGGCCCAGTCCTGTAAAGTATTGAGCCTTTTCTGTGGGGGTGCTAAGTGCAGACTAATTGAAGACACCCAGGACTGCATTCTTCAAGTTATAAACATCTGTATTAATCGTAAATTGAATATGAGTCTTACTCCTTACATACAAGAGCTAGAATTCCTGTCAGATTTGTGCCTTAGGCATGTACAGATTGAACCTCTGTTAACTGGAGCTCCCTGGTCCGACAACATCCATGGTCCAGCAGGACCACGGATGTTCCACACCAGAGAGTCACGGTGGAAAGCTGGTGGCTGCGAGCCCTGCAGCCAGCAGGGTAGCCAGCAACAAGCTGCCTGGCAAGGCGGGGAGCCCGACACAGCCGAGAAGTGGGAGGCAGAACAGAGGGGCTGGTGGCCAGGGAGAGGGATCCATCTGGGACAGGGCTGGCGGGACCAGTAGCAGGAAGGCTAGATATGACCTCCCCTGGTCTGGCAAAATCCCGGTCAGGTCTCGAGGGTGCCAGACCAGGGAGGTCCAAGCTGTGTTTTGTTGTGTGGGTGTGTATGATTACAGATTTATGGCCTATGAGAGCTAGTCTAAGCACAGGTCAAAATGTTCAATAGCTAGAAATACACTGCATCCAGTGTAAAGCCCAAATAAAAACAAGAACAAACCCAGCGATGATTCTATTTTAATGGGCAGTAGTCTGTCTGTCTGTTAGATTCACTTGCTGGCCGTTGCACCCTTCACACGTCTTTAAAATGTCAGTAGGAGCTGATCGATGTATCGAGTCAGGAAAATGGATTTTTGACATACTTTGTGCTCTTCCTCTCCTCCCTCCTCACCAGGCTGGAATGATAAGAACTGATAAGGATGAATATTTCATTGAACCTTTGGAAAGAGGCAAACAAATGGAAGAAGAGAGAGGAAGAATTCACGTGGTCTACAGAAGATCAGCTGTAACACAAGATCCTGCCGACATGCTCCTAGACTTCCATACGGAAGGTACAGCAGATGTCCATGGTTACTTAGATATCTATTTCAGATAGCTAAGGCTTCCATTAGCCTTTGAAAAAAGAGTTTTGACTAAGATAGATGAAAAATAAAATGTCACTGAAATCTTTCCTCAAGTGCATATACACAGCATGCCCTGATGACAGTAACAGTTCATGCATATTTCAGAGCAGAACTTGGCCATGCATTTTTTTAAAGAAATGTTGCAAAATAAGCCCGATCCTGCTCTCATTGAAGTCAATGGCAAAATTCCCATTAATTTCAGTAGAAGCAGTTTGAGTTCTATGTGATTTGAGAAGATATGAGATATTTCATGTAAATAGAATTTAATATCATATACAATTTACACAACTTTGTTTAAACTTTTTTGGTTCCTAGTAATAGCTAAATTGTACAAATGGCTGTGATTTTTTTAAATCATCTACAGAAAGTAATTAATGCAATTTTGAAATAATTAGTTTAATAGGATATGTTTTGACGTAACCATGAGGTACCCTCAGTTTTAAAGCCAATGTGGTTGGTCCATCTGAAAATAATTATTCTGCACTCTGGACCACTAGACTTTTTTCTCTTTAACTTTTTACAAATGCTTGAGCACCCGAGCCTTTGAGAAGCAAACCACAAAGCTTCTTTTCAAATAAGGGTGGAAACATTGAGATGGCAAAGAGGCTAGGAGATTTTTTAAAAGTGTTTGTTTTTGAAATGCATCAGAGAAACAGTTTTTGATATTACTGAGCTATCTTGTCTAGGGGTTCTCAATGGGGAGCAAAGAACAAGTTTCAAGGGGGTATGATCCTATGCTTTCTCCTAATGTTGAGAGAAAGGGGCGGGGTGGGGGGGAGCAAACCTTTTCCTGTGGTAAGTTGGGTGGTATGGTATGGGAAGGATAAAATCCACTGCTCTGACCCCCGGTCATTGAAATATATAGCAGTGGTTTACATTCATTGGCATGTATGTTCATAGAAAGGGAGGATGGTGGTGATCTCAAGTAGGGATGTGAAAGTGTAACCCTGTACATGGTTAACTGATAAGCTGGGCTCATCGGTTAACCTTCATGGTTACACACAGGCTGACAATATGCCCGGTGTTCAGAGGCAGCAGCCTGGGGAGCAGGAGGGAGCTGATATGTACGGGGAGCTGGCTTAAAAACAAGCTCTCTGCACGCACCGGCTCCTGAGGAGCCAACTGCCATCCCACATGTAAGTAAGCATGTAACTGCTGAAATTTTCAGCAGTTACACAGTTACTTACTTATACACATTTTAACACCCCTAATCTCAAGTTGACTTCAAGAGATTCACATTTTTATTTAGACAAGTTTTCCAATTAAAGGGTAGGGAAATTTGTTCCCCTTCAGTGCTCTAACTTTTCTCCCCACCATCTTTCAGTTTTCAACCTTCTCCCAATTCTTGATGTGCCTCAATAATAAGGCATAAATTTATGCTTGCACCTAACCAAGCCCTGAGAGAGAGTGCTTATTGAAATGGAAAAACCAAGGTAGGTGAAATCCTTTGGCAGGCGGAAAACAAACATTGCTGCACAGCCAGTCCTCATAGAGTTAAATTGTTCATTGTGGGTTGGCAGCTTCTCTCCAAAAGATTGTATCTTAATACCTAATCCCATCTAATCTTCACCAATCTTTCTAAGTTGAACAGTACCGTACCTCATAGCAAGCATGACAGGCTGGTTTACACAGAAGTAATGAGTTCAGCAGCACTTTATTGTTGTGTAAACTATTCACAAACCAGCCTAACTGAATCTGAACAGGGTCAAAGTCAATGCGTACTTGATTAAGGAGCAAGATGTGGAGCAGCGGATCTGGTCTGGTGAGCCTGTAGAAACAAACTCAGCATTGCATTCCCCAATCAGCCCTTCTGAGATGATAGACCTGATCCAGAGAAGTCCTGAACTAGCTCAGGTTGTTGCAACCTTAGGAGTGCAGCAAACTCCATTCAGCTGCTGCCAGGGGAGAGGAAACGAGGATAGAGACTGGGGTCCCCCCATTTAAATCAATTGGCAAATTGATTGCTTTATTTGGAGGGACACCTGGAGGTGGGGTGCTGCCACTTCTCTCCTTTTTGTCTGTCAGATGGTGGTGATAAGGTTACCTAACTTAAGATTCCTGTAGCTGCCTGTCAGCTCGGGAAAACCACTATTCCTTTCTCCTCCCCCCTCCCCCCAACCTGAAGTTCCTACTTTGTATGTTCAGAACTTCCAGCAGCTTACAGTCTCCAGATAGGGTGGAATGAAAACTTAAACGTTTGACAATTATGTGAACAGTATCTAGAGGTCAGATGGGGACGGTAGTGAGATTCTCTTCCAAGCTCCGCCCACACGAGATGCCACCCTCTGTTGATTACCTGGCTGTTCAAACATGATCATGTGTGTTATCTGCATTGATTGAACGTCACTTCCCCTTGGGAGGGTCTGACTGCACATGTGGGCTGTACTGGACCCTTCATGCTTGTCTTCTCCTCAGTGAGGCTGGTTCCCCTTTGCAAAGGGGGGGCTGCGTTAATCTCCTTGCATTTGAGTCCTCCTTGACTGGGAACTGGGGAAAAGTAACAGTTCTCTCCCAAACCCTTTAGCTAGTGCTATCAGAATAAACCACCGCTCACAATAAATTGTGCAACTCTTCACAGTATTATGCTCCCTTCATAAAATGATGGTTCCCATTCCTTTTCCTTCAAGTCTTGATCATCCAGAGAAACAGATAATACTTTAAAAGACAAAGTGTGTGTCCTAAGTTGTCTTGAGTTAGGGAGATGAAGGGAGCAGGTCACACCTGTCAACAGTTGTTTCAGGTTCTGCAAACACAGTCAAATATCACTGTATCTGTTACTCTCCACTTGTTGTTTTGAGCCTCTCTCACCCACCGCAACAGTTCGAGACTAACTCTAGCTGTATCTAATCTCGGTGATAGACAACTAAGTGCAGTGAGATGTTCTCTCTCTAGAAACGAAAAGGCCATGCAGCCTTGCTGGATCATGAAGTTCTCACCATCAGTGTCCCATGGAGGTTCTGGATCCCATGTTCTGGTCCTGTCCTATAATAAACCAACAAACCAAAACAAAACCCCTTTCATGGTAGTATTCAGAATCTGTACCAACTGGTCACTCAGACATTGCTTCTTGGTGTGCCATATGCTTTGTCTTATTTCCTATGGGATGGCGTAGAACCTTCCAGTTTAGAAGATCTTGTTTTCTCTCTCTGGTATATCACTTTCTAATATATGCCTTTAATATTTTATTTTAGGGTGTAAACCTTTTGTTGTAGGAGTCCAAGGTAGTTCTATGCCTCCCATAACAAGCATTTTTAAAAATATATATAATTTATCCAGGAAATACAGTTCCCTATCCTAATTATTAAAATAAAGTTTCCTTGATCATGAAAAGACTATCATCCCTTCCAAACTGAAATTTGCAATATGCATAAAATCTCAACTACTCTTCAAGAGGAGTCACTACCCAGAGATATGAAGTGCAGGGTTTATTTTGGGCTGTTATATGTACACTTCATACCTTTTTAACTTGGCTCTGCCAGTTAAGTCTCTTGGTGCTGTCTACAAAAAAAGAACTGTCTGTGATACAGACTTGCCTACATGCAAATAAATCTAATTGCAGGTCTGACCACCTTGACAGTGTCCCTTCAACAGCATCCTCTTAATTTGACATTGTATGTATAAGTGCCCTGAATTATCTCCATTAGGCAGTTTATATTGGTAAGGGGTGGTTCCTGCCCTACAGTTTTGTAAGGTATCTGTTCATTTTCAGTGTGAACTTGGCTGTCTGCTCTTGAACAATCAAAGCATAAGAAGAAAATGTCAGTCCACTTGCTGAGTCTTGCAGTTATATCTCAGAACAGCACTGTTTGCAAGATTGTGAGTCTGCTGTAGACATGTTGATTGTTTTAATTGATTTGACATTCCTGGTCTTTCCCTAGCTCTCTTAAAATATTTACAAAGACTTCTCCCCTGACCTTCAGGTGGCCTGTAATGTCCAGATGTGTCTCATGCCCCAGTTTTTCCACAATTTTGATGTAAGTCACTTTCCTCTCATTGGGATCCCTCTTGTAAATTTGTGAACAAGTTAGCTGGAGATGAGCTAATTTCTCTTTCTTGGTCCTTTGGTGTATGCTGTGCATGGTTTGTCTTTTGTTCCCTTTCATTTAGAAGATCCCTTAATGAAATAAGGCTGGAGTGTCCACAGGAAGACTAAGCCAAGACAATGGACTGTGAAAGATCTAATGGGTCATTAGCTCTGTCTAGCTTTTTCATGGTTGTACCTGAAGGACTAGTTGTGGGTGACACCCAGAGTATCATATTTGAAATATAGGTACATGGTCAATATTTCTAACTTCAGATACAGAGATGATAAAGGCACACAAATTGGATAAGAAATTTCAAGGGGGTAGCCGTGTTGGTCTGTTTCAGCAAAAGGAACAAGGAGTTCTGTGGGACCTTAAAGACTAACATATTTATTTGAACCTAGCTTTTGTGGCCGGGAGCCCACTTTGACAAATGTGTTAGTCTTTAAAGTGCCACAGGACTTCTCATTATTTTAAAGTTGGATAATTGCATTCAGTAAATCATAACCTTTCCAGTTATATCTTACATGAGCCAACTTGCATAAAATACATCTGTTATCTCATCTCCATATCATAAGCATATTTGCATAAAGAATATGGAGTTTAACAGCACAATTACCGTACCATTTAAAAGCAGATGATACAACTTACCTAAGCATATAAAAATGCAAAATAAAAGATGCTAAACAAACATGCAATATAAATGTCTCGGAGGGGTAGCCATGTTAGTCTGTAACTTCAAAAGCAACGAATTTAGGCACCGCAGAGACTAACAAAAAAATTATATAGTTTCATGAGCTTTTGTGAGTAAAACCCACTTCTTCAGATGAGATGATCTTGGTTTGGGAAGAAAATTCCATCTTGCAGCTTTCTGAAGAGGCAAGAATTTCTCAAGATGTGCGCATCATGCACCTTTCCTGACCATCCTATGTTGATGTTGGTCAAATGGCCCTTTTGATCCACCAGTGCCTTCAGCACCATTGAGAAGTACACTTTGCGATTTATGAACTCTTTGGCGAGATTGGAGATGTGCATTCTGTCTATTGTCCCATCACAGTTAGGGAGCCCCATTGTGGCAAAACCCTGCACTATGTTCTGCATATTTCCCAGAGTAGTTGTATCAAGAGGATCAAATGCTGGCAGCATTTGATAGTCGCTCAACTCAAGTGCTTCACAGAACAGTATACTCATGGCCTCCTGAGATTCTTCCTTGTTTCAGCGGATGTATTCTAGCATTAGGTGCTCCATGGCTAATGTGATTACCATAATACTTTGCTTTTGAACAGGTTCCATGCTTACTCTGCTATGGCATCCGCACGGATAACCAGGGGAAAAAAAGGCAGAAAAAGGCTGTTTTGCTGTTGCTTTCAAGAAGGAGGGGAAGGGAGCAGATGAGTGCATTATGGGATGCTGGCGACATGTAGCCAAAGCCACCCACTGCACAGTTTTGGTCCCAGCATGCACTGGAAGCCTAATCCAGAAGAAGAGTCCAGAATGCAAAGGGATGGTAGGAATTGTGGGATAGCTACCCATAGTTCATCACTCTCAAAGTTGTTGATAGCCACCCTTCTGGGGACACGCTACTTCGACTGGTGTCAAAATCTTGTCTACAGTGGTGACTTGCACCTTCTACTTTACGAAATTGGGTTCTAAAAAATTGACCTTAATAAATTTGACCTTATCTCATAGTGTAGACAAGGCCTTACATGCCAGTGATTAAACATAAAACAGCTGTTATGATAATATCTTTAATTTTTCATTTAGAATAGTATGTCCCTAGAGCTAAGGTAAAACACTGATCCCACTGAAGTCCATAGCAAAACTCCCATTTGTCTTCAGAGGACAGGGCGGAGCATGATTCAAGCATAAATGTTTTTTAAATGAATTGCCAAACCTAACACAGTGCAAGTAGCATTCTGATTATTTATATAGAATTTTACATTTTTATTTTTTATTTTGGTAATGAAGTGTAAATACAAGGCAAGTGGTCAGGTGCTTAATACATAGTCTGCTATACACCTCAAAATGAGCGATCCCTGGCTATTCGTAGCCTCTTTTGCAGTGGGGCCATGATATGGTGTATATCAGTGTTTCTCAACTAGTGGTACAAGTACCCTTAGGGGTACTCGAGAGAAGTCTGAGAGGTATGTCAACACAACTGAAATTTGGAGAAAACTGAATTTTTGTTTGTTTTACAGCGCTTTATTATTTTTGTACTTTTTACACCCCTAAATTTCATTGCCCTCCCAGCTACGATTAAGTTGTTTAAACAAATGTGTTGCAATCGTAGGAAAAAATGTGTGTGTCTGAAAACTAGGTACTTGGGGTACTTATAATTTTTTTAAGGGGTACTTTATAAAAAAAAAAAGGTTGAGAAACACTGACGTATACTGCAGTATTTTTGATCACTTATTTTCTGTGTGTAAATCCCTTTCCTTTGAATTGTATCAAATACCCAAGATACTGCTGCTGCAACCATTGGCCAAATGCTTTAGAGTTACAAACATATTTAATTCTAAGGGCTCAGATGCGCCTCTATTGCATCACTGAGATAGACTGTAGGGACGAGACATGGCAATTGGTTAGAATGGACTGTGCTCAATGTGTCCAGCCAGTCTTCTCTCAAGTGAAATTGAGTGGGGCGGAGGCATGGGAGCAGATAGGAGAATAAACAAAGGCCAAGACTTAAACAGTGACTGGTTATTTTGGTGCCTCCATTTTTGGGGTCCAGCTTGAGATACCTTCACAGGATCTGGCTTTCAAAAAGAGTTGAGCATCCACATTTGGAAACTCAGTCCTCTGCCTGGCGTCCCAATCATGACTGCTTTTGAAAATCTTTGCTAAATCCTTTGCTTCTTCACTTGCCCTAGAAGAAGGGTCATGTTTGACTGTCTTGTCACAGCCATCTCCCCCACAACTCACAGGGACAGTGTATGTCAATGCAAGCTCACACCAGTGTGACTTTGGCAGCGTGATGCACATTTTACATGGGTCATGGCTAAAGCTCACAAGGGGAGAGAGGAAGGCATAAGGAGTGGCCTTTGTCAGGGCCAACGAAAATTGCAACATCGGTGCTCGGGAATTCTATTCATTTGTCTCCTTGGGACCACCTGGCTGAACAGAAGGTGGGGGGCATAGTTGGAGTCCTGGCTCTATCATCCCTTTCATACCAACCAGCAGAGCTGATTGTCTGTGCAAGGAATTACGCTGCACTCTTCAGGGAGGTGTAAGAAATGTTTCTTCTTGGCACAACTGGGCAGCTCTGGGAGTGCCTCTCTGGTGCATAACACTTCCTGTCCTCCCAGCAGTGCAGCTCTGGCATTTGGTGCCATTTAGCCTTAAGTCATTCAGTTTATCATTCAAACTCATCCTATTCTAGGGTTATTGCATGTTTTGCTTTCACTTTTAAAGCTTGAACTCCCACTAAATTCAAATTCAAGTCCAGTGCTTTACATTTCAACCCTAAGGAAATTTTCCATCTTCTTTCTTTCCTTGAACTAGTTTAAAAAAAAAAGTTTTGGCCTCTACAGTACTTCATGCTACTTCTGAATGTTTCAGTTCATTTTACATGCATTAGAATTCTTACAGAAACAATAGAAACGTAGCAGTCTGTGAGAAGGTAAGAATTTATTAAATAGGCTTCCTCAGCACCGGCATTTACCTTAGTCGTTTGAAGTATCCCCAGAGTAAATCCATTATAAGCAGATTTTTATTTATTACTTAGCATGCCAAGCGATTGGTCCAGCTTTGGGTTACGGTAATAGACATTGTAATGAAGGAGGTCAAGTCACCTGAGGAGGAATGAGTGGGAGTTTTGTACTGAGCATTTTGAAAAGCTGCTTTCTCATCTGAAAGTTGATTATACTAGGCAGATAGCCACAGGGCTAGGGATAGGAGACTTATAGTTCTATATTGTTCTACATCTCCTTATATTTATGGAGATTGTGTCTGTAAGAGCTATCAAAATGCTGATGAATCTTTACACATGTTTTTAAGCTATTAATTCCCGCTTCTAAGTGCAATAAAAACCACATATTTTTATTCAATAGATATGTCTTCCTTGCTGTACATTTTCAGGCAGCTTCATGAATACTTAATTTTTATGCATTCCAGTTAATAACTTTTATATGTAAAACATAAAACTTCTGAATGTAGTAAGGCAGTAATGACCTTTGGGAAGAGAAAGAGGCCCCTTCCTTCAGCAGCTGTCTCAGAAATGCCCATGGCTTTTAATGAGCCTTTTCAGCTTTAGAAAAGGTGATCTATGAACAGAAGAAAGCCAGTACTGGATCCAGTGTTCCCTGTAAGCTAAGGGCTTGGGTGGCTGCCCAAGAGAGATTCAGGTGCCATCCAGCTGATTGGCAGAACACCCACGACTGCCCACAGAATGTGTTTCTGTTGGTGGTGCACATCTGCACATATCTCAGTTCATACAACAAAATTTATTCTGCACAGTGATGAAAAAAAATTAGAGGGCTCCACAACCATTTGCCTCTGATTGTCAACTTCTATGGCAGTGTGAAAAGGCAAGAGACAGTCTCTCTGCTTTTTCAATTATTTCTACTCCTAGAAGCACAATTTCCACTTTCTATGGAACTAATTGCTAGAATTACAAATCCAAGCAATGTTGGGTTGCCACATCTAACCCAACAAGCAAGTATTGGTATGTTGAAGTTGTTTAGAGAATAATATTGACATTAGAGGTTAATTCATATATACAGGATATATTCATGGGGGAGGTTCTCGACTGCTTTTGAAGATAAGTCTATATTGAAGCAAAGTCTACTGAATTGATAAGTACAAACACAGTTTATTGTGTGTTTATTATCCTAGTCTAGTTTGTATGTCTCATTTCTACAGGATCTTTCATTTGTGGAGTTGAACGTGATTTATAAATCTTTCTGATGAAAGCCTCACAAAATCAGCGAGAGCTGTGAATTCACGGTGCTTTATGACAGTCAGTCCTTACTTCATAGTGGCCAAAAATGGAGGCACCTAATATCATTGTACATTTGACGATGTTGGCTTTAATCTCTGTGTCTCAGTTTTCCCCTTATGTAGAACAGGGGATAATACATATTTACCTCATACGCTATGTTGGTAAGGGATTATGGACTATTAATCAGAAACTATTCTCTGAGATTAGGGTTTCAAAACGTAAGGGAAGTATTGGGTAAATGGGCAGGAACTCCCTCTGGCAGATTTATGCTGGGAAATCTGTCAGAATGAGTGCTACAAGTGCCGTGGTGTCCAACCAGTTCTGAAGCAGTATCCACTGTAGTGGCTACTCCTGTAGTGAACTAGCCACACTCAACCGGCCAAATAGCCACATGTGACTAGTGGCTAGCATGTTGGACACCATGGTACTAGAGACAACACTAACTTTTACTCCACTGGGATGGGTTAGTGGGTGGGCCAGGAGCTCACTGAGTACATGCTGATGGGGAAGAGGGACCCTGTATTCAGCGCAGCGTGCCTGACTGGGAGTCTGTGGCAATAGGTTCTGTTTGATGTGTGGGTCTTCACACAGGCCACCTGCTCTCTGTTTGGTGGTACATGGTGGAAACTCCATGAGAAGAGTTTCCAGAAGGATTTTCTGTAGGCATTTCAATAGCAGGGGTCCAAGGATGATATGGCATAGGCATGCTCGACTTTCTTAGTAACTTCGAGTTTTATCCTAAGTGATGCTTGACTATTTGCAACTCTTGTTTGGGGTCAGTGTTTGTGAATGCTCATCACCTCCCTCTCCCCCGCCTCCCTCCAAGATCAGATCCATGTTTTTATGTCAGCAAAGATATTCCAAATAATACCTTTTTAAAAATCCTAAATTTATAAAATATCTGAAACTTAGAAGAGAGAGAGGATATCAGCTGTCTGCATAGTCTGCGCACAAAAAAATTAATAAAGTAGCTGACAAAAATGTATAAGGCTGCAGAATTTTTTTAAAAAATCGTAACTTATTAATCTTTACTATTTTGACAGCTAAATAGCTTTCCAGTTGAGAACAGAAAATAATGTTTACAGTCTGGCAGGTTTGGCAGGTTTGAAAGAATAATGATACTATCACTCTGCCAAAATCTAGTGAAAGGAATAGCCTCTTCTTCACTGGAAAACAAATAAACATGACCACGATACATGAACTTGTTCACCTTTTCCTTTTGGAAGCCTTTAACTGTGGCTTCTGGCTCTCCCAGATACATATTTCAGGTTTAAGTAAAAGTTTATAGCCTATTTTGTCATATGCAGATTTGTTTTCTTTCGGCCTCATTGGGTAGTATTTATTTTCTACGTCAAAAACAATAGAGGAAAGCCGAAGAATCAAAAGTTTAGAATGTCTCATACCAATTCAGGAAGGATGACTATCCATGATGCTTAGCTGTACGGACCTTTAAGTTCTTCTGAACCTAAACCAGTAGTCTCACAAAATAAAATCCAAATAATAAGTTTTAGGAATTAAGGCCATGATCCATTGCTTGTTGAAATCAGTTGGTAAGATTCAAATTTATTTCAGAGAGCTTTGAATCAGACCCTTACAGAGGTAGACTTGGGGTCATTCTTTCCTTGAGCTGCTCATAGAGGGTTTGATTTATATCTCCTTCTATTCATTTATTTTTGGGTGCTGATTCTTTTTAATAATGGTGGTGGTTCTGACCCTTTGTTTGAAACTCATGTTAACACTGTAAAAGTTATTTCCGTATTTTACCATCATTTTTTTCCTCTTTTGTTAAAGCACAACCTATTCATCCACAAAGTGCTTTGCAGTAAAGTAAACGTTGTAATTACTTCCTAACAGCGAGGTATAAGGAATAGGGAGCTTTTCTCCCAGCTTCCTTTCAGGATTTTCATTTTCCCTAAAGAACCAAAAGTGCTTGTGTGGTGGTTGTGGTTGCCATGGTAGTAGGGTTGAGTGTCTTTGTCCCAGGTGGGAAACATGTATGAGCAAGAAATGATTTGGGAGTTGCTCCTGGTTGCTGGGGAATGAAACTATGGAACAGAAGTAGGAAGAATGGGAAGACTGTTGCCTACTTCTGAGAGCCTCCGGTCTTCTCAGGCATACCAGTGTTCCTTAAAGGACTAGCCGGGCCAGTAGGTTGCTTAACTCTTCCTATGCAGAATTTTTCATTGCCTGTGTTTTGAGAACACACTTATATTGGTTACAGTACATCAGACCACATGAGTAATAGCAAATGGAAAGATGTAACTGATTCTAATAGGGATTCACAGCATAGCGTGCAACAAAACTGTTTTTTACGTGTTCTCTATGATTGTAGTTGTGACATACTCTAAACAATTTTGTTTGAAAAGACCATTGATCCAATTTATTTAGTTTTCCGATTACCCAGAATTGCTAGAATTTTGTTTATAAATACTGCACAGAATTCTACTTCCTTTTCCACAGAATTCCATCCACACATGGATAATAGCTATGTTTATTGTTAAACATGTTTAATTTTTTAATTGATTTTACATTTTTGTATGTGTTCAACATTATGGGGAGTGCCAGCAAGTAATTAATGACAGTAGATATCGTGATTCAAAAAGTTAAAGCGCTATCAAGTTCTCAACCAGAATTTTTCTGACTTAACCTATCTGTAAATTTAGAGTATTATTGATGGAAATTATATTTTGTTGGTTTCTGTATGATGAAATCAACATTAACAAAAAAAATCTAATTCTGCCATGAGTACTTACAGTACTTACTTCTTGTTGAACATTTATGACAAGATACAAGGAGGTAGTTGAGTGTTTTGGTTTTTTAGAATTTACTTAATCAGAGGAAAGATTGGCAACAGAGGTGTTTTCCAGATAGGCACAGCTTAAGTCAGTGAGAGAAAATGTATATTGACAAATACATTCAGAGTGTGAGGTGGGGGGTGGGGAGGGAAGTCAAGATCAAGAGGGGTAAAAGAAAATGCAGCAAAACTCATTTCCAGCAAAACACATAAGGACTTGTGTCACTTTAAGCATGGTATTTTTGCTTATCTCTGTAATTTCCACTTCATGCATCTGATGAAGTGGGTTTTTGCTCACAAAAGTTTAGGCCCAAATAAATCTGTTAATCTTTGAGGTGCCATGGGACTTTTTTTGTAGATACAGACCAACTTGCCTACTCCTCTGATACTTTTAAGCATGGTAGAAGTATTGCTGACTACTGTGGAGAATTGCTTACGCTGTTAAGTGTTATGCATGTCCTTAAGTGGGACTTAAGTAAAAAATAAAACATCCTTCCCCACTGTGTTGCAATTATGGACTTGTGTCATTTCTCACTAAGAATTAATTGTTTGGTACTACACATTTGCTTTCGAGTGGAAGTTGGCATATAGTTTTTAGGACGCTTTGGAACTTAGGAAAGAAAACAACAAAAGAGTAAACCTGAAATAAAGAAAACTCTACTGTTCGTCTAGGTTAGTGGACTGTGGTACTAGACCACAGAAGAATGGTAGAGGTTGAACCTCTCTAGTCTGGCACCCTTGGGATCTGACGGGTGCTAAAACAGAGAATTTGCTGATCCACGGGAGGTCAATATTATCTAGCAGCATTGCCCATGCTCCTACTGCTTGCTGGGCTCTTAGAAGACATTTAGGGGTAAGCTGGAGCTAAATAGCACAGAACACTAAGGGCCAGGGCTGGTGGAGGTAAACAAACTTTATGGGGACCAAGGGAAACTTGGCCACACCCATGATAAGTGCACATCTGGCTGACTAAAGTCATGCTGGACCACGGATGTTACCCGACCAGAGAGTTTCGACCTGTAATGTGGCTCTCTCCCTGCCATCCTCTATTAGAGCCACACAGGGGATCTGACAGCCTCCATGGGCTCCTGGGCAAGGTGTTGGGGGGGCGGGGACAGCTCCGTGCTCCCAGAAGGGGCAGGGCCTTGGTCAAGAGCCAGGGCTGTCCAGAGTACACTGCATCCCCCCACGCCCTCAGAGCCACCCAGAGTGCATGGCGTGCACTCTGGTGGCAATTTAAAGGCCACTGCCACAGTAGCGGTGGTGGCAGCCAGGACCCTAGACCCCTTTGAATCACCAGGCACTCGGACAACTATCCCTTTTGCCGCTGCTTCCCCATGGGCGGTCCTGGAGCCACTAGTGGGACAGGCTTCTTATATCCTCACTACTATGCCAGGAACCAACACAGCTTAGTGCTGACTTGACTTGCCGTAGTTCAATGAAGCTTTATTTTAAATGAGAAGTGCTGGCATCATGGTATTTACCGTGTTTTTAGACACACACCAAAAATGGCTTAAAACCTTCCTTAAATTAAGTTTTAAGAAATCCAAACCCCACATTTGTAAGTCTGAGTTTGAGAGACAGATAAAAAGCTTGAAGGCCGAGTACTGTAGTCCTTGAATCAGGTACTCTCTCTCCTGGCTTTCATTCCTGCTTTGTAAGGGTTTTGTGCAGGCTTTACAGCTTACCCCTCTTCAGTTCTTATGGGGCTGCTGGCATCACTTTCTTTATCCTGCGTCTTACTTAAGAATAGTTTCCTGTGTTGTTTATTACTGGCTACTCAGTCATAAAACTCTAAGTGTAAGATCTCTGCTCTTTCCTGTGTCAGCCTGGTCCTGCTCCCACGCAAGGCAATGGGAGTCTCAGAAAAGCCAGACTTCACAGCAGAACAAAACGGTGTTTTTAAAAAAAAAAGCCCGAAAATCTGCTGCATGGATATGACTCGAGGTGTTGGAAAGAGATTGTGGTGCCATCTCTATCTCCAATAGGTTAATCCTACCTCCCCAGGATCTCAATAGGGAGTTCCATCTGTTTAAGTCATCTTTAATTCTTGGCAATAACAAAGGAAAATCATTCTTAAATAAGACCAAGGATAAAAGACATGATCCCCGCCCCAGGTATCCACAGCCAGAGTAGAAAAGTTTAAATAAGAAGTCTGTATAAGGCAAAAAGTCACAAAAATCAGTAGGTTCAGCTACAGCAATTCCAGGGTTAATACTGTTTCTGATAAAATCCCCGAAACTCCCAAAGTAGACAGGAAAGAAGGAGAAAATATTTGAAGAATTGGCGGTGGTTAAAATATTCCATGAACAAAAATGCCTTTTAAAAGAGTGTGAACTTGTTTTAAAAGCAATATCTCTCCAGCACAAACCCTAATGAGCAAGGAACACCAAGTTATGGGATACCTCTTAGCTGTTCCTAGTGCTTCCACAGCATGCCTACACTGACTATGACCAACTCTACATGGTCATAAGCAACTTCCTTTTTTTCCTCTGATAGGTGATTTTTCCTCTCACTGTGCCTCAAAACCTTAATTGTGATTTCATGCTTTCCCCCCAACCACACAATCTACCATACAGCTGACCTGTGCCAGGGTTCTCTATAACTAATACTGTACAGAAATTAATGCATAATTCCCAATTTGATCCTCATGTGATTATTTTTAAGACCTAGTAGGTGGATTGCTAAGGAGAACCTGACTCGCTTTCCAAGTGTCCCTCTGCTCTGTACAGGGGAGTATAGGTCCATATTTCAAGTCATTCCTGCTTCTTTTGGAGCATTGTGCACCCAGGTTGCACTGAGGAAGCAGATCCTATGCCTGAAACTGACTTTTAACCGGTGTTTGCAGGAAACAAAGCTCTCTGCCGTCCTTCTGATTGTAAAGAGAGGCTTAGAAATGTGGCCTGCACACACCTTGATTGTTCAGACACCCAGAAGCAAATAATTTGGTTATATTTGTAAAATCTCCTGACTCTTTTAAAGCTAATATCTTATTTTTGGGGTGTCTGACTTATGCTTATTGAACAATTCTGGTTGGCAATGTGCAACTCTAAAGGCATGTCTTCACTTCTTGGAAGATCAACACTGCGGTAGTTGATCTTCCAGAGTTTGATTTAGTGGATCTAATAAAGACTCACTAAATCGAAAGCTAAGGGTACACCCCTTCAATGCTGGAACTCCTACACCTTGCAAGGAGAGGGAAGTTGCTGAGAGTGTGGACCCGACCTAATTGTGTTTATAGGAACGTGCGTACACACACACACACACACACACACCCGACCTAATTGTGTTTATAGGAGCGTGCGTACACACACACACACACACACACACAGTGCCATGTATGGAGAGGGATGGTAATAACACAGCTGAACTGTCAGATTAAAAAGTTGTAGGCAAAACTCACTGCTTCTCTTTGCAAGCCAGAAAAATCTCCTCTGCTCTCTGAGCTTTGTAAGTAGAAAATGCTTTGAAATTTGCTGGATGATAGAGCAGTAACTGTGAGAGTAAAAGGACTGGGGGTCAGGCAGATCCTGACTTCCGGTCATGCTAAAGGAATGAGTCATTCCTTAATCTCAGGCCAGTCACTTGACCTCCCATCTGCCTCAGTCACCTCAAGACAAAAAGCAGGGCTTTGCATTAATGCAGAGCCTCCCTGCGAAAACAAAAATTAGAAGAAGGAAAAACCATCCTCTTTATAAAAGAAAGGCATCTGAACCAGTGGTCCAAAACACATGAAAATAAGCCTCAAACAGATTTTGGATGATGACTGTTCATATCTTTACAGGGCATTATATGAATTAATATTAAAATGCAGTAATACTGTACATGCCCTGTATATATGTATACCACTCAGGGAAAACAATGTTGTCACACTCTCTATTTTATAGTTCAAATATTTTAATCTGAGCAATGATTTTATGGGAAGTGTCTACAAGGTGTAGCTGTTTATGTAGTCGCATGAGATCCTGTTAGAAACGATGACAGTAGCATGGAGTTCTACTCTTACGGTTGTGATTCTGTGGCAATCTTTATATATTTTCACACTTCAGAGCTATTGTCTACATAACTTCATAATGCAACAGACGATATAGATTAAAGAGAGAGATTCATAAAGTCACCCAGATCCCATGGACACTTTACTTTCATCTGTCCTTTTGAAAATCTGCCCTTAACATCTGTCTTTAGAAAATCGTTTCTGTTGTTTTCCCCATATTCTTTTGCTGTTTTATAGTTCAGTTTTTAAGATTTACTATAGATACTTGGCAGATCAGAAATTTAGGTGTTTTAAGAGACTGGCCCTTAGTCTGTAATCCAACTTTTATTCATGGATGGGCCACACAGAATTGTACAGTCCTGCAATCATTATATTTTCATTAAGACCAGATCAATACTAGACCCAGAAGGTTGGCTTAAGGTACACCACTCCAGCTATGTAAATAATGTACCTGGAGTTGACATACCTTTAAACCAAGCTTCTTCTGGAGCTAATGCTCCCATTGGCTTCCCTTTCTCCTCACAAGGAGTAGGAGTACCAGCACGGAACAGGAGCACCCTCAGCATTCGATTGAATGGGTCCTTACTAGACCCACTAAATCAAACACCAGAAGATTGATCTCCTGCACTGCAAGTGGAGGCATGGCCTGAGATATCTCCTGGAATTCTTATGACATTTCAATTTGTTTTTGTAAACTGTATGTTGATAGCAAGTAAAGAGCAAATGTATCTTGTTTGTCTTATGGGGATATCATAGTACTGGACAATGCAAACTGGTAGGAATCCATATGGAAATGACTTAATGAGAGAACATCATCTCTGCAGTTTATTTTTCTCCCAGTGGGCTTTTTCTCCAGCTCCATGTTGTATGTTACAGAAGTGCATAAATCTTTCTGAAACGCAGTGGTAAGACACCGCAGCGTAACAGCCTGACGCAGCTGTTGTTTGCTGTGAAAACAGTGATTTTTGCCAGAGTGCCTTACTGGATAATTCCAATAATGTAGGGTAATTATATCAAGACCATTAATATTCTAAAGATAAATAGAAGGCGTTGGAGCCTACAATCTTGGTCAGTGTTCCCTGTAAGCTGCGCAGTTGGGTGGCTATCCAGGAGAGATTCAAATGCCATCCAGCTGATTAGCAGAGCGCCCACATCCAGCAGCATGTGTTTATATTGGTGGTGCACATCTGCACATGTCTTGGTACACATAACACAAACTATTCCGCACAACAGTGGAAAAAATTAGAGTGAATATTGGCCTTGGTGGGAAGAGAGAGATTCATTGTCTCAGGGAGCAGGGTTCTGCAACGACAAGAGGTCTCTGCCATTTTGCTTACTTCAAAAGGAAAGCCAAAATGTGGTAACTTTATGTCCTTCTTTGTGAAATTTGACACGGTCAGGAAGAAGCTATCTGCTCCCTGTTGAGTTATGGGCAGGTTTGTGCCCCTTACCCTGACTTTTTCAAATAGACTGGCAGAAATTTAGCCACTTCATTTTCTTCCCCTCCCCCATTAAGAAATTAACCAGAGAGGTGGCTTTTTTTGCTTGTTTTCCTTTCATTAATATGATAAACATTGCATTTAAAAAAATCCCTAAGAGAGTCTTTTTGGAGAGCTGTGATAGAGGCTCTGATTGGGGTGTCTGGTTCTGTTTATCTTTCTTGTTCTTTCGTGGTTTTACACTTTTATTTATGTGAATATTTCCTGTGTAAACTGCAGTCCAGTCTGGAGGCCTTTGTGACTGAAAAAAAAAAATCCTTCCTTGAATATGCTGTTTCCTGTGGGAAAATAAAGGATGGTCCATGGGACAGATCTTTGCTCTTTCCCTGTCCCCTTTGCATTGCCAAAGCTGAATTAAATAGCCAGCTGGGATATCCCTCATGCTGGGGTGCAACAACTTTGTACACTCTCCAAGGCCCTGTGAGATTAGGGTTGCCAGGTGTCCGGTTTTGAACTGGACAGTCCAGTATCTGAGCTTTCTGTTTGGGAAACTAATTGAGAAAATAGAAATGTCTGGTATTTTCTAAATAACATGTAACGTAGATTGTGATGTAATGTCAAGTGTGTCCGGTATTTTTGTTGAAACCATCTGACAATCCTATGTAGAATAAGGGCTGAAGTGTGTAGGTAAGAGTAGAACAAGGTTTTCTGCAGTCACTGGATTGTGGTTTGAACTGCATGCTTGCAAAAGGGAGAGCAAAATTCCTCCATGCACCTGGGTGTGCTACCTATGTTTTGGTCCAGGCACATAGGAGCAAAGGGGGTTTGTGTGTCCATGTACTTCCTTAAGGTGTGCTCCCAACTGAGCTGGAGCAAGTGGAATAATTTGCTGCTGTTTCACAATAGCAATGCATTATCCCACCATCCCCAGGAACAGAGTGGGCACAAGGAGAGAAACGGTGACTCAGGACATGCCCTTGTGATGCAGTGTCTCGGGGCTGCTGCTGGGATAGTGCAGCTTACATACAAATCCTTGCTCTGGACTGTGTTAACGTCATAAGCTACCAGCCCTTCTCAGTCTTGTTCAGAGTTTCCTTTTAAAACTTCAGGGAAGGAAATGTGCAGCTCCTAACACCTTTTTATCAGCCAGGAGCCAGATTCTGGTGCATGTCCCCTCACACTGACTGACCTCCCTGAATTCGATGGAGTCACACCTGTTGCAAGATACTGTCAGCGTGTGTCCCTTGCTTTCAAGTGTTGGGCCAGCTTTTTAGACCCTTACTCACAGTGAATAGAACCTTAAGTCATGACAGTCCCCACATCACTGGGCCTAGTTGTGAAGTAAAATGCCCTGTTAAATAGGGATGTAACTATCCGTTAAAACAGTTAAGAGTTTAAACAGTTACAATTATACCATTTAACCAGTTAACCATGGGCAGGCCTGCGCAGGTGGGGGCTGCTCCAGGCCAGCTTGCCCATCCTGAATGGGGCCGTTGCCAGGGTCCCACCTGGGCTACTCCACCCTAGCGTGACTGAAGTCCTGCCTGCCAGCATGGCGGTGTCCAGACTCATGCCTGCTACGTGACCAGTACCCCACCTATAGGTAGGGTACTGGCCAGCCTGATGAGGATACAGCTGGGGTCTACTGGCCAGTCCGACACAGCTGGGGCTGTTCCAGCCTGGCATGGCTGGCCATCCTCTGGGGTTTGGACAAAGACTGGTTGACCGGTTACCCAGGACGTTTTTTAATTGGTTAAACTTTTACATCCCTACTATTAAATCCATGTCAGGGTATCAGACTCTGGCTCTTTAAATCGCATTTTGCTCATTGTATGAATAGGAGGCAGCATCATGATTTACAATGGGAATAATTTTTTTTTACCTTTATATAAATAACTAAAGCAATTTTGATCAGGGTTTTTTTTTTAATAGCTGCAACTCAGACAACAAGCTCGGAAAGGTGTTTTAGGAAAGGTCCGAACGCATAATAAACATGTTTTACAATGTTAAGTATAGTGGTCATATGACCAGTGTGATCTCTGCAATAAACATGTATCCGTCCATTCAAGGCTGTTGCTATCAGCTGTCTTGGGACAGGATAAGAATGCCATCAAAAGGAAAGGTTGTAACTTCAGGAAGAAAATGGTTTTCAATAAATCTGTAAACAGAGTTTAAGGCAATGGTAGGAATTCTGTTAATTATTTATGAAATTGTAACAGCAGTGTGATAGGCAGAGACAGATTTAAGGTTGTTTCCTACCTGCAGCACTCATTAATCCTTTGGGCTTTGTTGAGCTTTTATTCTCCCTCCTACTCCCAGATGAAAGTTAATGTAGCAGTAATTTACCAGTGTATTGAGTGGTCCCTTCCCCTTGAGTTTCATAGTTCACTACTTTTATTGTTGCAATTGATCTAGTAGGGATGAGCTAACAATTTGTGAAAAACCTCTGGGTTTCACTCAGAACTAAGAAATGCAGAGGTCCATGTGTCTTGTAAAATTGACCAGCATGCTAGTAAATACAGATACAAGTGTACAGAAGCTAATTTAAGATGTTGTTTAACAATGCAAATCTTGTTTGGGTCCAGTATCCAAGCTCATGTGGCATTATCATATCCTCCTGTGCCAAAATAGTGAGCCTGTTTTAAAAGATCCAGGGCTTTGGAAAGATGGGTGACTACATTGCTTCTTTCCTTTGGGCTATGTTTAAATAGCAGCATTATTTTGGAATAACTGACATTATTCCCAAATAACAAAGTCTGTGTCTACACTACAAGCAGTTATTTTGACATAATGTCAAATAATGTTGAGCTGGAGGACTTCTTACTCCGACTCCTGTAACCCTTATTGTACGAGGAGGGTTCTTTCTTGCATTTCCTGATGGCTCTTAAACAGAGCTACAGCGGTCTGGGACCCAGTGCAAGCCGGGACAGCTAAGTCCCTGCTCGCACTGGGTCTCAGATGCTGCACCTGTGCCTCCTCTGTCCCCCACGGAGATGGTGCTGGGGGGAACTGGCTTTTAAGTCCGCTCCCCCCCAGCACCAGCTCCTGCTCCTCCCCCCCCACTTGCTGTATGAGAGACAGCAAGGGGGGAGTGACTAGTCAAGTAGTGACTCGATTACCCGATAAGCCTAGGCTAGTCACTTACATCCCTAAGCTACTACTTGACTAGTCGCTTACATCTCTAAGCTAGACCCCGATCTCTGCCGGGCGATCCTGGCAAAGGTAGCGTGTGGGTCAGATAACACTCTGCCTCTTCCCCAAAAGCCCCACTTTGCCTCTTCCCGTGCCCGATCCTTGCTCCTCCCTTGCCCTCCTGGAGCTTCCTGAATGCTGTGAAACAGCTGTTTGTGGCGCTCTGGAATAGTGTGAAATCCTGTTTAACCGGTTAAATGTTATGTTTAATTGGCTAACTGCTTAAATGGGAGTGGGCCGGGGCCATTCCAGCCCACTGTGGACAGGGGCTGCTTCACCGGTTAACCAATTGACCATCGACATCCCTGTTCTGGAAGCGCTGGGGGAGGAGGGGAGGAATTGGTCAGTGCAGCCACTGACATGCAAGAGGCACTGGGGGAAAGAGAGCAGGTCGGGGGTGAGGGAGTTTGGTTGACAGTGGGCACTTATGGTCAACAGCATGCTGATCAGGGTTGCCACCTGCTGAAAATGATTGGGGTTTATGGACAGTACAGAAAAAATTACGGACAGTCAAACTTTTTATTGACACATTCTTATGTCGTATAAAGATGGCTCCAAAGGACAACGGCAAACAGCATTCAGAGACTGCGGGGAGCCCGGCAGAGGGGTGTGCTGCAGATACTGCTGTGCTGATGCTAGTGACGCCAAAGAAGAGTTCAGAGCTGGAGGCGAAGAAGAGCCACCTCTGCCGGCCAGCAATAGGTTGGGGGGAGCCCTTGCCAGAAGAGTTCCCCTCTCTTCCCCAGAAATTGTAGATTCCCCTCACAGCGTGGAGCTCACTCCAGGGCCCAGGGAGAAGGGCTCCTCCGCTCCACTGCAAACCTGGGAGTTTTTTATTGAGATCTAAATATTTTTACAGATTTTAGGTCTAATTTTAGCTCTTTTTTGGGAACTGTGAATTTACTAACGGTTGGAAATCCTGATGCTGATGGCACTACAGCCTGTCTCATCTCTCAGTCTCTCTCTCTCAGCATCTTAGAGAGAGAGACAGAGACAAAGAGATAACAGGAGCCTGTAGTTGAGAAGGCTTTGGAGCATAGGGGTAGCTGATACCTATCCCACTCTGGGAACTATAACAGCAGCATGAGAAAACCACTCTAAGCCTGTCCCAACCTTCCTCTGGCAATTAACCATCATCCCAGTAGCATCTCAAGATTGGCAGTGTCATCGGCCTCTGGAAGGCAGAGAACTTATAATAACAATGTTTTTCCTCTGACCACTATCTGGAGAATTCTGTGACTTCAGAGTGTCTTTGGTTGGGGGAAAACATTGCTGTTCTCACACTCCCCTAGATACAGTTTTTTTAGCACTCCCTCCCTGCATTTTTTGCTCATGCTGATAGAGACCAAAGCGGGCCCATTCTTTGCAATGCAGGATCATGCCTATGCATTTTCTGTGATTGCATGGGAGATGCTCTGTAATTTATAAATACTGTTTGTTTGACCTGGGTATTGGGGTATTTTCTGTGTGAATATATTGGTTAGTTTCATAGGAAGAAGCTGTGAGGAAAACCGGGCAAACAGGAAAAGGAATGGCTCTAAATAAACCACTTCTCAGCAAGCACTTGAGGATTTTAAAGGGGGCAGTTCCAGGACCGGAAAAGGCTTGTGCGCCTGGAAGGTTTGGGTGGGCTACACTTCACTTAATTGCCCTTTTCCAGTGCTTAAAAAGTGAAACCCCAGCTCCCATAGAAAAGTAGCTGGAGAACCAGAGTTCGGTCTCTAAGGGTTTTCAGTGAGGTTTGCATAGGGTCAGCCTCCCCAGAGTGAAGTCCCAAAAGGAACTGGTGAAATGAATGTAATTTAAACAACTTTGTTTCTTTGCCATAAGATATTAATTTCATTTTTATAGCATAACGTGGTGGGTTTTTATCCACAGACAGTATTCTTGCCAGCAAGTTAAGGAAGTATGGATTGGATAAATGGTCTGTAAGGTGGCTAGAGAGTTAGCTAGATCAGGCTCAACGAGGAGTGATCAACAGCTCGATATCTGGTTGGCAGTTGGTTTGGAGTGCCCCAAGGGTCAGTTCTGGGGCCCCGTTTTGTTCGACATCTTTATTAATGACTTGGATGAGGGGATGGATTGCACCCTCAGCAAGTTCACAGATGACACTAAGGTAGGGGGAGAGGTAGATACGCAAGAGGGTAGGGATAAGGTCCAGAGTGACCTAGACAAATTGGATGATTGAGCCAAAAGGACAAGTGCAGAGTCCTGTACTTGGGACAGAAGAATCCCAACCACTGCTACAGGCAGTTCAGGCAGAAAAGGACCTGGGGATTACAGTGGATGAGAAGCTGGATGTGAGTCAACAGGGTGTCCTTGTAGCCAAGAAGGCTAATGTCATGTTGGTGTGCATTAGTAGGAGCATTGCCAGAAGATCTAGGGAAGTGATTATTTCCCTTTATTCTACACTGGTGAGGCCACATCTGGAGTATTGCGACCAGTTCTGGGCCCCCCATTATAGAAAGGATGTGGACGCATTGGAGAGGGTCCGGGGAAGAGCAACAAAAATGATTAGGGGGCTGGAGCCCATGACTTCTGAGGAGAAGCTGAGGGATTTGGGCTTACTTAGTCTGCAGAAGAAAAGAGTGAGGGGGGATTGGATAGCAGCCTTCAACTTCCTGAAGGGGGGTTCCAAAGAGGATGGAGAGAGGCTGTTCTCAGTGGTGGTAGATGGCAGAACAAGGAGCAATGGTCTCAAGTTGCAGTGGGGGAGGTCTATGTTGGACATTAGGAAAAATTGTTTCCCTAGGAGGGTGGTGAAGCACTGGAATGGGTTCCCTAAGGAGGTGGTGGAATTTCCATCCCTAGAGGTTTTTAAGTCCTGTCTTGGCAAAGCCCTGGCTGGGATGATTTAGTAGGGGTTGGTTCTGCTTTAGGCTGGGGGTTGGACTCAATGACCTCCTGAGGTCTCTTCCAAACCTGTGATTCTATGATAATTCACCACAATATACATAAATACAAATAAGGAAAAACAAAATCTGAACAGTTCAGCCCCCACACAAATGCTGTGAAAAGAAACTGTGAGTTCCCAAAAGCTTAGGTTGAGGTCTCCTAAGTCTGTCAGGGTTTGATCACCAAATCTACAGTTTATGTCTGAAAGAACATCTACCCTCCACCCAAAATCTGCTAGCCAGTTAGCTATCTGATTAACCAGTCACTCGAATGTATAGATTTTAATGTTACATAATTTAAGCCCTTCTGCAAAATGCTTCCTGGTTAGAGAAAACAGCCTGCTTTCTGCTCCTGGCTCAGATTCTCCCAACTCGTGCAGGACATGTGGCCCCCTAAGCAGCCGTCCTTAACGATTGCCCTCCTGGAGTCCGTCCCCAGCAGCAGGGAACCTATGGTAGCAGATTCAAAACTATCACATCCAATTGCAGAAGCTTCTGGTTGGGGAGTGCTAAACATGCCTAGCAGCAATGACCCAGACACAACTCACTCTTGTCTCTCTTCCCCCCCTCACTGGGTCTTTGAAAGGGATCACTCCCTATTAGGCACATGGATTACACACACACAATTCCAAAGAACTGTGACAAGTTCAAATTTAGTGTGTCAAGAAGGAAGTTCTGGGGAATGAGACTAAGACATAGACACGCACTCAGTGTGTCTGAAGAAGTTAGGCCTGGCCAGATTACCTCTAGGGTGTGGTAGCCATTTGACAAAACTGATGGGTGTGTAGACTGTTGTTTCGAAATGCTTTTGTCTCTAATGCACTGTTCTTACTGCAAAATAATCAATACTTTTGGTTTAAGAAGGCTCTCTGGTCATGGTTTACCACTGGCTGCAGACTCCCAAAGGGAAGAAAACCAAGTCCCTAGACTTAGCTTCTTGGTAAGCAGAGTTAATTCACAGGGTACTGTAGCCCAGAGTCCTGCTTTGAGATTTGGAGAGTGGTGGAATTCCACTTCAGGAAATGTAAAGACCTCAGGTGTGATAGCTCAGCTCATGCACTCTGAAAGACCAGAGAAGGGTGAGAGGTGTAGCTTGTCACATGACACAGATATCCCAGCACAGGAGACATAAGTCCCATGTAAGGGTATTAAAATGCGGTTATCAGGCTAATCGTATAGTCGATAGGACGGTTCTGAGCAGTACCGGCTCATGCTGGCTATGGGAGCCACCAGCACTGCGGCTCCCCATTAAAAATGCAGAGGCGCAGCGATCAGCACAAGCCGATCCCGGTTCGCGCGGAGTCCAGCAGCCTCTGTTCACTGGCCACTGCGAACAGAGGCTGCTCCGGCACCAGCCCCTGCCCGTGTCCAGCCCTGGCTGCCACTAACAGGGATTGCTTAGTGGCAGCAGCCCCTGTTGGTGGGGAGGGGGGAGCAGTTCCCTGCTGGGACCCCGGTGAACAACGGCTGCTTCGCAGCATCCTCCCTTACCCCCTATCCCTGCTGCCTCTGATAGGCAGCAGTGGGAACATGGGGGAGCAGAAGCTTCTGCTTTTGAAATGTGCAAGAGTACCCGCTTGCGCTGTTTCACGCCTCCCCCCAGCACCAGCTCCTGCTCCCCCCTCTTTGCTGCCACTCTCTGAGGCAGCAAGCAACTAGTCGTGTTACTTCTCGACTATTGGTTAAGTTTATGCGTATTGGATAGTTGATTAGTCGCTTACATCCTTAGTCCCATGTGTGTCAGCTTCTCAAGTATGGGTCAAAGATCTGAGAGCAAGGACATGAGAACAATCATAACACGAAGATCTTGGCATTTTTGTGGGATTCATTTCTTTAGTGTAAATATCCTGTAGCATCTTATAAATCTAGCATTTCTGGTTTGTTTAAAGTGATAAAAATGAGTACAGCTGATCTATGTGAGCTGAAGGGACGATTAAATCTCAGCTCAGAATGCCATTTATAATGAAGGGTTATTGAGAAATGTAATCCCTGCAGACCAGAAGCAAAATATGTATAAAATATTCAATAGGTTATATTTTAAGAATCTGATTAGCAAAGTAATAATACAAGTGGAATTATTATTCCTCAGACAGAAAATGTTTATCTTTATTTACAGGAAGTAGCAAGTCACCAGAGCATATATGTTTTGTCAGTAGATTTATTAGAGCACATTTGGCTAAGTATATTTTTTATTTTAAATGAGATAATCACTATTCTCTGTATATGTGCCCGTGTGTTGTAAAATTAGTGAAACTACATTTATGTATATCAATAAGAGTAAATGGAAGAGTTGTCAGTTTAAGTCCAGTATCCGGATTTTTTAGTTACTCAAAGCTGCTTTTTGACCGTGTGCTTTTAATTTGTAGAGGAAAGCTGTGAAAGTAACACTTCATTGCCTTTTATTAATTCTTACAAGCAATCATGCCTTTGTGGTTGTTTTGATTACATTGCTTGACTTGTGAATCTCATGACTCCTAGAGCATTTTGTGATGTATGGATCCCTCTTCCAAACTTTTTCAAAATTTCCCTTTCTAACAATGTGGCGGATGGGTTGGTTTTTTGGGGGGTCTTCCTTAATATTATTTGTTTGTCAGCTTGATTTCTGACTCAGAGTTCTACCTGAAAAGAAGTGTCTTCTGGTTGGTTTTTTTGAGCTCTTGTGCTTTAAGGACTCCTAGAGCAAAAGGTGCCAGAGTGGCTGTGGATGTTGCTTGGCCAGAGGGTTCCGGTTTATAGAGGTGCGACATGTAGATAATATAATGGCACTACAGAGGAGGTTCTGCTAGTTTTCATTGTAAGGTCTTGTCGTCTTAGTAAAAGATAATGATATAAACTGATACCCAGCTTACGGAGCCAAAGTTTGTGAGCATTAAAAAATACTCAGACTTGAGATTTCATTTGTAATTACAATGATGGATAATTTGTCCTCAAAAGACCTTAGATGTGGTATCCTACATAACTCAGTCCTTGTTCCATCTCTCTCCCTCTCACACACACACTTACAGCCACTAAAGTGTCTATATTTCTATTTGCTCTGTTTTTTGACTTTAGTCCTCAGTTGCTCCCACTCAGATGGATCTTGATTCAAGAGCCTCTGTCCATGTCCTAATCATATTGCAAAGTTTTCCCTGGCAAGACTACACAAGATGGTAACACAAACTTTCATTGCTTCCAGTGCTTCAGTGATTCCAACTTGATAGTACCCAATACATTAATTATTGGAACTAATTTTGTTTATTTTTAGTTGATAATTGCTTTTTAATAGGGAGCAGGGGATGGAATAAATCAGTTTAAGGAGACTAATATTTAATGGAATGACAGCTAAATTCCCAGAAATTCCTTATAGCGTCATTACGTGTACGCGGTCAATTGCTTATGCGCTATCTTAATTAGACAAAGACTTGAGAAGCTCTTATCTCTGCAGATATGCTGTTCACTGTTTTGTCAAACATGCATCTTATTTCTGTTGGCACAGCAGAATCATTATTTATATTCTTTTTTAAATCCTGAAATGTATCAAGCTTCTTGGAAAAATATGACAGTGAAACACATCTGGGCTTCTAATCAATTTTTTGTTTGGAAACATCTACATCATTTTTAGGAACCTCTTACTAGTGCTGAAATGTACAGGCACGCTCTTTCCTCTAACTCTTTTCCAGGAGGAGGGGGAGTTAAATTTTAATCGCTGGTGGTAAAGGAAATTCTAGATACGTTGTAAGTCAAATATCTGTTTTTGTCTGTATTCTTTAGCTTTTGGGTGCCACAAATCTATAATATTCTTACAGTTTTTCCTCTTGAGAGAGAATACCTTTTCTGGGATTTTTTTCATTAAAAAAAATTAAAAAGTAGAATGAAGCCATCATTCCTCCTCAGGTTATTAGTCATCTTTATCTTCATTAGTCTGAATTAGCTTCCCAGAGTTTTTATTACTTCACCAAGCAAGCATGTTGTACTTACAAAGCAAACCACTTGCATTCTTGGTAGGTTTCAGAGGGGAGCCGTGTTCGTCTGTTTCAGCAAAAACAACAGGAAGTCCGGTGGCACTTCAAAGACTAACAGATTTATTAGGGTATTAGAGCAGAAGCATAATGAGCCTAATAAATATGCTAGTCTATAAAATGCCACTGGACTCTTTGTTGCATCGGTTGGACCTCCCTTATCAGGCACCCTCAGGACCTGAGTGGTCCTGAACAATGGAGCTTGCCGGATGAGAGGAGGTCAAGATTCCCTACCTGGCTGTAGGCTCTGCTCCCAGCTGGGGCTGCGTTCCCTGCCTCTGCCTCCAGCCCCCCACCAGGCCAGAACTGGCCGACGCTATGTCCCCCCACCACGCCAGCCCAAGGCAGGGGCCAGCCCCACTGCTTCCAACACCGGCAGTGCGCGCGCGTGCGCGCACACACACACACACACACACAGAGAGAGAGAGAGAGAGAGAGAGAGAGAGAGAGAGAGAGCGCGAGCTAGTCTGGGCTGCATACCCAGCTCCTGCACCGTGCTAGCCATGACTGAGGCTGTGCCTCCCACCGTGCCAGCCCCAGCTGAGGCTATGCTTCTCACCGAGCCAATTAGGGTGGTGCTCCCAGCCACCAGCCCCGCTACTTCCACCCCTGTCTGGGGCTGCGCTCTTTGCTCTCCCCTGTGCCTGCCCCGCTGGGGCTGGGGTCCCCACCGCCAGCCCAGAATGGGCTGATTCTGAACCTGGCCAACCAGGACTCTCCAGTCCAGCAGTATCTGTGGCCCTGCTGGACTAGAGTCCTGGATTTTAGAGGTTCAGCCTCTACTTGCATTCCTGATTCTTTGCCACTCACGTTGGTTCAAAATTGTTCTTCAAATGTGGAGCCCTGTCTAAACCTCATTAATAGTTCTCTGTCTCCTGCTGTAGCTCCTTCTCTGCTGAAGCAGGAGACTAGTACCTACTAGTTCAAGAAATCATCATTGATCTCGAAAGTACTCTGTATTGAATCTGATCCTTTTTCTTATTAAAAAATGGATCAGGTTGAAGCTTCTGAATTGATCATGGAAACCAACAAGAAGACATTTGATAAATGTTAGTTTAACTTCAGAAAATAAAGAAATTAATCATAAATAAATCAATACTATTATTTAGCACCCTCCTGTAATTAAATGGCACTTTGCAAACAAAGGGGCTGATATTCTTCCCATTGAACTGAGCAGCCACGCTCCTATAAACTCTAGTGGCAGATCCCCAGTACCACTATTACTGGGTAATGGTCCTTTTGCATCGGAGCAGCTCCCTATATGGGACTGCTCCTATGGGCAGTGATTTGCAGGATCACACTCTGAATTAAGCTAAGTACTCTTGGGCTACAAGTCTGAATGACCTGTATAAATCAAGAGAAAATGTTTTCAGTATTGTTTGTTCTGTTACTTACATGACATCAAGAGTTAAGCACCCAAGTCTTCACTGACTCCCTCTTCCAGACATTTGCCTGTTCTTATTTATTCTAATATTTTAATTACTGTTTCATTGCAACACACACACACACACACACACACTTACACAAGACTTCTTCAAGTAATTATTCTCCAATTTTACAGACTGCAAAACAGCCTTATCAGTATTTTCCTTTATGGAAGTGTTTGACTTCTCCCCTGAGTTAACTAGATTGACCTTTCGGAACCAAAATTCGGTTCCCTTTTTAGGCAATAATTTACTTTTCCATTGCAAGCTTAACGTGTGATTTTTAATTTCAAAAGTAATTATCTACAAATGAAAATTTCTTAAAGTGAACCCCCATTCTTTGCATATATTCAAAATCTTAGCTACGTATTCTACTGGCTAAAATATATTTTCAGTACTTGTTGCTCCTATTAGCACATAAGCCAGCACACAATGGGAGAGTGATCTGGATTCTATTCTGGTTTCCACATCATCAACAGAATTGTTAGACCAGTTCAGATTTCAGAATCTTTATTGTTAATGCTGCTTGAACCAGAAAGAATTCAGGATGAGTTTGCAGGGCTGGCAGTCAGAATAAACTTTGTTTTACAAGTGAAAAAGTTGCAGGCTGTGTCTGGAAGTCATTGAAAGAGAGAACTTCATAAAAGCCATTTTTATTTTTCAGTGCAGAACTGCACTTTAAACAGGATAGGCCTGATTCTTATTTTTCAGCATTGTAAATTGGGAGTCATTCTTCTGAGATCAGCATCAGTTACAACAGTGCAAAATTGAGATCAGAATTGGTTCCATAGTCTGTCTTCTCTTTGTCAGTTGAAAAAAACACTAAAAGTAAAAAGATAACTGGGTTTGTAGACTCCAGGAGTCAGGGCTGAATCATGGGCAGTCAAACCTAGTGGGTTTGTAGGTAACTTTGGGACTTTAATGAGTGATTTCACTCAAGTTGAAGTACATTTGAAAGCTTTGCACATGTCCTGGTAAAGTGAGAGAGAGGAAGAAGAGAGCCACCTCCTGAATTAGGAGGAAACCATGTAGTCTTGTCTCGGCTCGTCTGTAATAAAATTTTAATCATAATTCTCAACACATTCTTGACCAGTGCCTGTTATCCCTACCTCCAGAGATAGTTACCTACTATTCTTCTCCCATTTACAGTTAAAATAACTGAGAAGTCGAATGAAGTCTCTGCCAGAACTATGCAAATTAGCCCATTTAACATTTGTATAAAATACGATGTGACATTATACAAACCTGATCAGCTTTGTCTATCATCAGATGAGTTGCTTTTCTCTTTGATCTATTTTAGGCTATTCTGCATGGGTGGGAGGTGATGTGGGTTTTTTCCACTGGCCCAAATGTAGGGGACACTGAGGCAGCAGATGGCTTTCTTTGGGGAGAAAAGCTAGTTCCCACACAGAGCCAATTTCTTTGCTGATCGGGAGAAAACTCTCTCAAGGAAAATTAATCATTTTCCTCTGAACAACTTTTGCTATTCCACATCTAGTCTTTTTTTCCTTTCTCTAGGAACAGAAACTCAGTTCTTCACTTTTCCTTGGAACAGCAGTGTTGGACAAGAAGGGCCTACGCAAAAGCTCTTTAATCACCAAGGAACTTGTGTGGGGCAATGTTGAGATTCATCTGATCTTGTGTTTTGGGTTGCAATAAAACCAACCCAAATAATAACCTAGCATATTATTCCTTTACAGGAACAACAGAGAGAATATTTGTACTGTCTAGGAGAGGGTTGAGCAGTATGGGACACATCTTTCTGCAGGGAAATTTGAGGCTGGGGATGTGTTGGGATCCTCTTGCAATATAACCAAGGCTGGTGAGAAGATGGAATGCAACTCAAGTGTGGCTGGCAGGATGCAGTTACAGATAAACCATCAAGATGTGGCTTGCATACTGGAAGACTGTGAGTGGCCCAGGTGGGAGAGTCTTCTGCAAGGCATGATAAGGGATTGCAAGGGAGGGGGTGACAGCCTGTCACTAGTCTGGACTGTACCCTGGTATGTCACGGGTGCTGCTCCCTAATATCCCATAGGATTTCCCATAACCTCTCCAACTTTCTGAAGATTCTTTGCCACCTTGCTCATAAAATCTGAGACATGTTTGTAGGCGTCTATATCATGCTCTGAAGTGGCTAGTCTGCAGTTTTGATTTCCCCTTGTTGCTCTAGGCTCATGGTACTTTGCTGATATGTTTGGAGTCTCTGTGGTGGACACTAATAACAAATCTACAGTCAATTTCAAGACTTTCTAAAGGATGGGATTTGATTTCATTGGGGATTTTTAATTGTTCTGTACTTATCCATCTGTATTGTTTTCCTCTGCTGAATTTTTTAAAATAGTATCTTCAACTTTGAGAGCTTACTATAGTTTTGTGCCAGTAGAGTTACAGCAGGGCTAAAATTGTCCTCATCTTTTACTTTGTACAGTGCCACCCTGACCCAGATTGCAGTCACTATATGCTGCTGTAATTCATGTAATAAAAATATGTTGTCCTTTGGAGAAAAAATAGAAAAGCCTATTCAGTTCCTATTGACATGATTGTAATTTGTGATGCCACTGTACATCTCGTGCACTGTGCACTCCAAAATCATTAATCATAATATATGTTGTCCTAGGACTCTTTAGTCTGGCAACATCCATGGTCCGGCAGGATGTATAAGGAGGTCGGGCTGCAGGGGAGGAGGGGCGTGACTCAGCCAGGAGCCTCATGTTGAGGGAGGGGGGTATAGCAGGGAGTTCTGGCCCCTGCTGCTCGGAGGTAGCGGGGGGCCAGCAGCAGCCACAGAGTTGCAGCTGCGAAGCGTCGGCCCTGGCAGTCCCAGAAGCCGTAGCAGCCACAGAGCCCCGGCAGGCCCAAAAGCCACGGCAGCCACAGAAGCCCAGCAGCCATGGAGCTCCAGCCTGGGGAGCCAGAGCAGGGCAGGCAAGAGTGGGGCTTGGCTGGAGTCCCAGCAGGGGGCAGCACAGGCCATGTTCGGAGGGATCTTCCCTCGTTCAGCAAATCCCCTTGTTTGGTACCAGTCAGGTCCCAAGGGTGCTAGATGAGGGAGGTGGTAGTTTCACATTGGATCTGGATGTGCTAAGTGTGGTTAGTTTTGATTTTCGCTTGTTTATATTTTCAGCGCTGACATACAATAAATTGACATAGTTACTTGTTTAAAAGTATTGTACCATGAAGGCGTTCACTCTATAATAAATTAGTGCTGATCTCTGGAAAAAAAAAATGTAACACTCCCATTGAGTAGGCAGACAATTCCAGCTATTTTTTCATTCAATGAAATGCAATTAAATTGGAAACTGATGGAAAATCTCATCACATTGTTGAGAAAATGAAGAAGAGGGCATCTTGTAAGAGTTGATAAATAATTGCCTGCACTTTGTTGTGTGATTAATTGGAGTTAATAGAGTTACTCTATGTGAACACTGTTTGACTTGAGACCAGAGTGTGACTCTGTGTTTATTTTTCAGTTCAAACCTATAATTAACTTATTGCTTAGTCATTGTACTAAGTCTATTGTTTCCTTATTTGTTCAGAGTAAGACCATAGTGGAATAGAACAGCATGTTTTGTTGTAGCACTGAGTTTTTCTTCTTCTCCAGTGCTGGAGAAAAATGGCTTTTTACATATTTTTGCCATTATCTTGGATGATAACATGGTAAATACATGATTTGGAAATTGCTGGGCTTTGGAGACATTTGTTGGTCTTGGAATGCTAACTTACAGTTCAGTTGTGGAAAAAAGCAGGGACCAGAATGCAGCAGCCTTCAGTAATAGTTCATAGTTGGAGCCTTTCCTTTACATTTATGCCAGTGGAATTTTTAAAAACAAAAATTGGCTTAAATTGTGGAGGGGGGTGAGTGGGACAGAGAGAGAGTGGGAGGGAGGCTTATTATATATCATGACTAATGCTTAAATATGCAGGCTCTCCTGGCCCCCACCAAGTATTCTCCGGTGTAAACTTTTTTTCACTTCTTCCTCCTTTGATTGCTTCCATTATTTGGTCAAACGAAATAGGGGTGTGGTTTTTTTGTTTTGTTTTTAGCGCAGAGTCTGGCAACCTTTCAAAGAAGAAAAGCCATCTTTTTGTTTTTGTCTTTGCCCAAAACATTTTGAGAGCTGTATCACATGCGACGCTCTGGGATGGTACAGGGTATTGGGATGCAGGAGGGGGTGAAGGATGTGGGCTCTGGGAGGGAGTTTGGATACAGCAGGGAGTTCTGACCTAGGGCCTGGGGGTTGAGCTGCAGGAAGAGAGTGCAAGGTGCAGGCTTCTGGACAGGAGGTGCTTACCACAAGAGACTCTTGACCAACGGCGCAACAGTGCTCAGGCAGGCTCCCTGCCTGTCATGGCCCCACGCCACTCCCAGAAGCAGTTGGCTGCTGGCACAGCTATGTGCGTCCCAGCAGGGAGAAGGGGAACAGAGGGTCCCTGTTTTCTTCCCATGCCTGCGAGCCCCACCCCTGCAGCTCCCATTGGCTGGGAACTAGGAGCAGTGGTGGGGCCACAGAGCCCTGCTCTGTGTCGCTGGACTTCTAGTTTTTTCAAAAAATATTTTTTTTCTTTAGAAACTGGCTACCTGCAAGGGGGCAGACAAAGAGGGCAACCTCTGTAATGGGGCGGTGGTCACTGTTATGCTAGTCAACTTTTTTTTTTTTTCAAACAACATGTAGTCCTGTGTCACCTTAGACTAAAGAGAGAGAGAGAGAATCATGAGCTTTCATGGTCAAAACCCACTTCATCAGCTGTTTCCCCATGCAGCTAAGCAGCCAGTTTTCTTTGCTTGTCTTTTCTGGTTGGACTCATGGAATTATACAGTGCTTATGCATACTTATTACATCTGAATTTCCACTCCATGAAGCTTGAACTGATTGGGATTCCCAGATGATGAGGGTGGCTGGGGGTCCAGAGTGTTGGAGACAGGCAGAGCAGAGCCCTTAGCACGATCAGCGAGGAGAAGATGAAGTCCCCATGGAACTGATGTAGACTTTACATCCAGGCATCAGAACCAACTTTTTTCAGCTTGCTTTAGCTAAATTGGATCCATTTTCAAATCCATATGGAATTAAAATTAGGCTTAGGTTTTAATTAAGCCTCTCCGGACAGGCGCTGTTGCTGCAGGATGAGGAGGGTGGGCGTGGTCTCCAACACTCTCTCCTGTCAGGGCTTCTCCTCTGCATCAGGATGGTAGAAGTATTTGTTTACCTATGTCAGGGCCCAGTGAGGGGTTAATTTGGTCCTGAATGTGATGATTGATCTAGAATCTTCCTGTGCCCCACTTGTGCATTGGGACACACCATTTGGGAAACATTGTGTGTGCGGGGACAACACTTCAGCCTGATCTTAACAGTGCTGCTGATTTGGCACAGCACTGCAGGCATGCACAATTATAGCACTGATTTAAGTTTTGTTGATATCTAAATATTGAATGTTGCCTTTACACAGTTCTCTTTAAGGCAAAACAAGAAGTAAGAGGTCTTGTATGCTGCATGCAAAGGCAGCAAAGTGCAGCTGAAAGAAGTAAATTTCTAAAGTTTGCTCTTCTTATGGCCACTTTAAAAGTAGTATAGATTTTTACAGGAAAACTATCAGTTTTTCATATTCCTGAATCTGCTGATATGCTTGCTAGTTGAGTCAGGTTATAAGACACCTAATAGTTATTGGATTACTTATGATTAGCTGGAGAGTAAATAAAATAGATATCACTGTAAAACTAATTTAAGCATATTTTCTCCTTTTAACAAAAAGGAAGAGGGAGAAATTACAGAATGATGTTATACAGTCTTGGAGGAGTAGCCATGTTAGTATGTAACTTTAAAAACAATGAGAAGTCCTGTGACACCTTAGAGACTAACAAATATATGAAATCATGAACTTTCATCAAATAACATTGTGTCAATCACAGTTTGTACCATATCCTGTATAAAAGCATCGATAGAAATTTAAATGGCTATATTCTTATTCTTTGGTATTTCCAGGCACTTGGAGACAAATATTATTAGTGTCCCCACCTGTTATTGCCTCTTGAAAGAATAAAAGCTTATTCATTAATGACCATTATTGACATTCACTATGATTAAATCGCAGCAGTGTTTTCTAAAATTCTAAAGATTCGATTTCATTAGCTGTGTTTACAGCAGTTATAGAGAAGAGATGATTGGAGTAATCACAGTGGAATTATTTCTCATCTGCTATTTATTAAATAAACCTAGAGAGTAAATATTGCCTCAAAATGAAATCAATATTCTATTTTGTTTTAAAAGTATTTTCATTAAGAAAGTGAAAAATAAAAATGGTCACTGGAGATGATGTTTAAACTGGCAGTTCTGAGAGCCTCCAGGTGAGCTTTTTAATTAACATTTAAAAAATATAAAACCCATGTTCCTCTAATATGCTTTCCGACGTTTTTCCCCCCAGTGTATGTTTTAGGGGTGGTTTCCCTCTGGCATTTAATATTCCTTTTTTGCTGGGGAGAGGGGTATATGTCTGTTGTGTTTATAAATGTATCCACTGTTTGTTCCATGGAAAGTTCCTCCCGAGTCTCCTCCCTTCCCAGGGTATTCTTTTTTCAGTCTGTCAGCTTTCCACCAGCTTAGAGGTCTCATTAAAACATATTGCACAGGAAATCAAGAGGGAGACTCAAGAATGGGACCTTCCTGGCCAAATAGGGAAAGTTGGCAGCTGTCCTCAAATAGGGAAATTCCTTAGCTTCGAGGAACAGCTTCATAGAGAGCATGCACTATTGAAGTTCAAGGGCAACTTGAAGCTAAGTTTTAAAAATGTTGTGCCACAATTAAGCCAAATTGCAATGTGACAGCAGATAATCATGTGCTATGGTGTGATTTCCGGCTATTAGGTTGACTATAGCAGTTAGTTAGACATACGCAATTTTGAGAGTTTAAAAGTAACTTATTGGAAAGTAATTGGCAATAGTAAAAGAGAAGATAATTCATACTGGGGATAAAGGATGTATCCTTGTATACAGTGTTAAAATAATCTTAAGAGATTTCTTTGCAGTTAACTCTGTTCTATGTCTCCTAGAGGGACAACATGCAGACGGTAATGATGGTGGCCAGACTGTGATTTGTGACTCTTTTAAACTTCGTGTGGCTCACAGAGCCACCAAACCCTCCCCACTTTCCATCAGAGGGGGAAGGGATTGCTCAGGGCCTCTGCCTTGCAATTGGGTGGTGGGATGAGGGCTTCAGGCCCACAAGGTTCACCTTCCAGGGTCTGGGGTTTCAGCAGAAGCGAGGCTGAAGCCCTGAGACCTGGCAGGCATCTCTTGTCAAGTTGAAACTCCAAGCCCTGGCATGTCCTGGCTCTTGAACTTTTTATGGTTGTCATATGCAGCTTGGAGAGTCTGTAAATATGGCCATCCCTGGACTATAATACATGCTCTCTGATTATGTATTGTTTTCTCAAGCAAGTCTAAATCTTTCAGTCCGGGAAAATGTGGAAGTTAAAATTGGAGAATTTATTAATGTATACTATACATTTGGGATGGGGATGGGAGATTGGCTTCATCAAAATCTCCTGCGTGAAACACTGTGATTTATATTCATAACACATCTGTGCAGGGCTCAGTCGAGGTTGACTCACTTGTAGGAATTTGGTGAGTTGGCAGAATAGTGTTTTTCTTGTGTAAAAGTCTATCATGGAGGAGAAAACATACCAATTTGCAATGAATGAACCCGTATTTTAAATTATTCCTTCTGTATCCACTGAGTCATGGGGTTTTGAGCATTTAGTGGATTATCCCCACCCCTAATGCCTTCCCAGAAAGTACTAAGACTTGTAGAGAATTAATTTGTTTACGAACAGCCAGCATGGAATTTGTACAGAACAAATCATGTCAAACCAATTTGATCGCTTTCTTTGATAGGATAACAAGTCTTGTGGATAAGAGAGAAGTGGTGAGCGTGGTATACCTAGACTTTAGTAAGGCTTTTGATACGGTCTCGCATGACCTTCTTATCAATAAACTAAGCAAATACAACTTAGACGGGGCTACTATAAGGTGGGTGCATACCTGGCTGGATAACCATTCTCAGAGAGTAGTTATTAATGGCTCAGAGTCATGCTGGAAGGGCATAACAAGTGGGGTTCCGCAGGGGTCAGTTTTGGGACCGGTTCTGTTCAATATCTTCATCAATGATTTTGATGATGGCATAGAGAGTACGCTTATTAAGTTTGCAGATAATACCAAGCTGGAAGGCGTTGCAAATGCTTTGGAGGACAGGGTCATAATTCAAAATGATCTGGACAAACTGGAGAAACAGTGTGAGGCAAATAGGATGAAGTTTAATAAGGAGTAGTGCAGAAAGGGATCTAGGGGTCATAGTGGACCACAAGTCAACATGAATCAACAATGTGACACTATTGCAAAAAAAGCAAACATGATTCTGGGATGCATTAACAGGAGTGTTGTGAGCAACACATGAGAAATCATTCTTCCGCTCTACTCTGGGTTGATTAGGCCTCAGTTGGAGTATTGTGTCCAGTTCTAGGCACCACATTTCTAGAAAGATGTGGAGGAATTGGATAAGATCCAGAGACGAGCAACAAAAATGATTAGAGGTCTAGAAGACAATAGCTGTGAGGCAAGGCTGAACTAGCATTGTATAGTTTGGAAAAGAGAAGACTGAGAGGGGACATGATAGCGGTTTTCAGGTATCTAAATGGGTGTCACAGGGAGAAGGGGGGAAAATTGTTCTCCTTAGCCTCTGATAATAGGACAAAAAGCCATGGGCTTAAACCGCAGCAAGGGAGGTTTAGGTTGGACATTAGGAAAAACTTCCTAACTGTCAGGGTGGTTAAACACTGGAATAAATTGCCTAGGGAGGTTATGGAATATCCAGCACTGAAGATATTCAAGAGCAGATTAGACAGACATCTATCAGGGGTGATCTAGACCATGCTTGGTCCTGCCATGAGGGCAGGGGACTGGACTTGATGAACTCTCAAGGTCCCTTCCAGTTCTGTGATTCTATGAAATCTGCTTCCTATGGAGTTTAAATGTTCCCCTACAGGTTTATGTTTATTACCATTTCTGATGTCTGATTTGTGTCCATTCATCCTTTATCAGAAATGATAACACATATAAACCTGTAGGGGAATATTTTAAACTCCTGGTCAATCACTTATGGATTTAAAAGTAGTTATTCTCCTATAAAGGAATTTCACTAATCAGTAGTCTGTAGAACTGGGATTCATCTATAGATTTGACACTGTTACCCTGGGCTTGAATAAAGACATTCACTGGATGGCACATTACAAAGCCAATTTCTCCTGCCTTTAACATCTGCATTGCCACATCAAAGCTATAAGCTTATGATTCTACATATTTTGGTTAGTCTACATATTTGTAGACCTCCTCAAAGAACTCTGTTAGATTGGTGAGGCATTATTTCCTTTCAGAAAAACCATGTTGACTAATTATGTTCATCTGTGTGTCTGATAATTCTGTTCTTTACTATAGCTTCAACCAGTTCCATGAATCTGCAATCTACAGAGCTGGTTCTTGTGTGATAAAATGTACACCTGTGCTTTATGTTTTAACACAGATTACTAAGCACATTTGTTCTGTTTCCCTATTCATTATTTTGCTTTATTAACATGCCTCTGAATTTGTACATTATTTGACTAACATAATTATGAAAAAATATAGTCTCTCATTTTATGTAGATTTGAGCTGTGCACAAGCTGGGATTCATTTTCAGTTCAATTTAGAATAAAATGTAAAAAATTCAAAATTCTCCATAACAGAATGTTTAGAACATTTTGTGGTTTTTGGATAGATAAAAACTTTTTCTTAACAAAATTGAAACATTGCATTCCAACAAGGGTCAAATAGGACTTCCCCCTTTTTTTCCTCTCTGCAACAAAATTTCAGCAAAATTGACATTGTTTTGCAGTGTTTCAATTTTAGCAGAACTGCTTTCTCCAGTGGAAAATGGTTCCATACAAGTTTTCCAGACACAGCTTTAGAGTGTGTGTGTGTGTGTGTGTGTGTAATATATATAAAGGTCAGCTGGATATTCCCATGTCCAGTGATGTAGATGGGAGTTAGGCTGAGTATGTTCTTTCTGGTTGGTGCTACTGCCTTTTAAAGGATAAAAGTGAGTTTAGCATTTCATAATAAATGCCAGGTAATATGGACCCAATGATATATTCAGATGTCCCATGCGTAGTGTGATGCATCCAAGGACAAATATAAATCATCTTTGTGTATATAGATTACCAAAACTCTCCATTGGTGGAGTGTAGACTGGATTTTTTTTTCATATATACACACAATCTTTCTCTTGCTGTTTCCCCTTTCTTTGAAATGGAGTAATAGTGATAACAGGATTGAGAAAAGAATGAGAGCTTTCTTGGGTTGGGTATAGAAACATAGCACTTATACCCCAGGGGTCGCCAACCCATGGCTCTTGAACCACATGCGGCTCTTTGCTCAAAGAAATGTGGCTCTTAGGGTTATGGCTCGTTCGGAGTCACGCACCCGGACTGCTCACGGCCGCTCTGTGCACGCACCCCAGCGCCTGGAGGGAGAAGCGTGTGGCTGTGGTGGTGGCTCCGGTGAGACTCAGGCATTGAGTTAGAGTGAGAGGAGTCTGGGGGTGCCTGTCTCTGTGGCAGTGGCATAGCAACAGGAGGGCGTGGTGGAGGCAGTTGCCCCCAGGCACCACGTGGCGAACCCAGCGCTGGCGGGCCACTTGCTCCCTGCAGACAAGCTGCTGAGGAAGGGTCAGGAGGCAGGAGCGGGCACTTCAAAGGCTTGCCCGGGAGCCCAGCACTCCTGGGTGGGTGCATTGGGCTGGAGTGGGGGACCTGGGTGGGCCTGGTTCAGGGGGAGTAGTTTGTGGCTCTTTGCATTACTATCCACAGCTATTTTGGCTCTTAGTGTCTAACTGGTTAGCCACCCCTGCCTTACAACATACATCCATATACAGCCTGCTGAAAAAGCCAGGTCTACATTACAGACCTATATTGGTATAACTGTGTCACTTAGGGCTTTGAAAAACCCGCACCCCTTTCCAGGGTAGTCATACCAGCATGAATCCCCGTATAGACAGTTCTATGTCAACAGGAAGGCTTCTCCCATCAACATAGCTACCTCCTGTGGAGAGGTGGATGAACTATGCTGACCAGAGATGCTCCGCGCTCCTGTCAGTGTAGCAGCATCTTCACTAAAGTGCTACACTGGTGTAGCTGCACCGCTTTATTATTGTACATTAAGACAAGCTGAAAGTCAACGGGTGTCTTTATACTGACCTCAATAGATTTTGGAGTAAGGTCACAGACCTAAAAGTTCATCCAGTCCTTCCTTTGCTGGGGACGGTTAAGCAGAAATCACCCCACCCCCCCTCATAAAATATCCAGGAAACTGATTTTCAAGCTGTTCAGTAAATGTTTTGCTTTGTCATTGCCAAAAATATTCTCTGAGTTGACATCTGTTGGGGTACTTGTTCCGAGTGAGCAGCTTTGTAACCTTTGGCGTCCTTTTATACAGGCAGACTTTTATGTAAGCACTGGTTGCTGATTCTGTCTGGCAGTTGGTTGTTAGAAAGGGAGGAACCTGCATCTTGAGCTAGGTCAGTGTATCTGCAGGTGCCTAGGCCCATGGAACGGCCAGTCTCCACAGTACATCTGTTGAGCTTTGGAATGTCAGAAGGGTGGAATCCACTTAGTGACAACTGAGCAATTAAAGCTAATTATGCTTTCAGGTACATTCATCATGGTGAACTCAGTAGTGGGACACTGGAAGGAAATGAGCCATTGCTGAGCAGTAGAGTAATCTGTGAGTCATGGCATCAGTGGGAATGGGGTTTGAAGTTCTCTTTGCCTTGGTAATATGGGCTACATAAATATTTCTCCACTGTTTTTTTTTTCTAGTTTTACACACTTGGTTATTCCCTTTATGTGACTGAATACTGTGACTTCCTTACCCCTGTCTCCTTTAAGGCTACGTCTACACTACGAGTTCTCAGCAAAAATATGCTAATGAGGGACTCATTTGCATGAGTGGCGATCTCATTTGCATATTTTCTGCTGATCCATTTTTTTGCTAGGGGTTTTTCCGCAAGATCCTTATGCCCCAAAAAAGGAGGTATACTGATCTTGCGGAAAAAGGGGTTTTTGCACAAAAAGAAAACATCCACACTGCTTGTTTTGGCACACAAACCCCTAGCGCAAAAAGAAACAGCAGAAAATATGCTAATGAGATCACGACTCATGCAAATGAGTCCCTCATTATCATATTTTTTGCCAAGAAAACTCATAGTACAGATGTAGCCTAAATGTTTATCTCTGCCTAAGCCACCTGATAGCTGAATCTGCCCATTATATTCACTTATCTTGGGTTTAGCCACCTACATGGCCGTGCTAGAAAACATGCTTGGAGTCATGAAACGAAAATACATGAAGTCTACTCTAGAAATGTATTTTTGGAATGGAGTTGTGATTGGTAACGAAGTAGCAAATCACACATAGTGAGGTAAAGTCCACCAAAGCATGACATCCAGATATATGACCTGGACTTTTCCAGCAAAGTTACTTTACACTCAACTTTTTCTCAAAAATAATTTGTCATTAAGTGAAATACAAGGAGAAAGTGAAAAATATTAGACTTGATGGATTTTTTTAATAAAACCCTTTAATGCACTTTCCATGTCATAATTCCATTACTTACTTTGGGTGGGTCTTACGAGGTTTCTTTTTTCTTTGTCTTCTTTCTTTTTATGACTAACGTGCTATTGAATATTTCAAGTAGAATGATCAAATGGATCTTTGTTTTAACTGTTTCAGAGAAGAAACTTTTTTAATTTAGATACTTATATTCATCTGAGGCTTCCCTCATGATGGCTGGAATGAAGCAGTGGCAATTTAAAAAAAAAATCTCCAAGTATTATGTGTTAATGTTTGGGTTAAGGTCCCATTGAAAAAAGGCTCAGGGTTACTTGTTTAGAAACATTTATTAAGCTACAATATACTAGAACTGTAGAATGATTTCTGATAAACTTTCTTTTCCCCCTAAGTTAACTGTTTTCTATCAGCAAGTGGTGCTGTGGCACCTTAGGGCACATCTACAAAATAGCAGGGCGAGCATCCACACTACCAAGCCTATTATTTCAAAATAATAACTCCTGCTTGTGACGAGGAATAAGCTTATTTTGAAATAGTTATTTTGGGAGTTATTATTTCAAACTAACTTTTCAAAATAACTGGTAGTGTAGACATAAGTTTAGAGACTGACCAAAATATATAGAAACATGAGCAAAACCCACTCTTTTCTATCAGTCACACAGGTTACTTGAATGTTTTCCTTTTTATTTTTCTTATTAGTAAAGATTGTTTTGTAGGGGTGGTTGTTTTTAGTGGTTTTGTAAACAAATTTTGTTAAAAATCAGGACTTCACCGTTTACATTAAATCCCAAAGTAAAGGGGGTGGTGGTTCAGTTTAGATTGTTAAATCTACATGCACCTGGTGGAAAAATATTAGCTAAGCACAAAATTCACTACTCGTTGGCATTAGCACTGTTGGAACTAGTTAGTATACCTAGCTTGCTAGGTGTCAGAAGGGTCTGCCATTATGAATAATCTTCTTCACTACTAGATGTATTAGCAGTGAAAACGCTAATTCTTGAAGCTGCCTCACTGCTGTAAATACTTTGTTGTGATATTATTCAAGATAATACAAACATGGCTTCAGAAGGTAATGTAAGAAATAAAATGTAGACGTAGAGTGCACCTCGGTCTTGATGCTTTGCAGTTATCTTCAGCACCCATATAGACTTTGCTTGGGAAGCCAGAAGTGCTTTATTGAATAATATTGTTGGAATGACATGTAACTTGCAGCTGTGTGTGGCTGGATGCTGGGCAGGTTGTGGCTAGAAACCCCGTTATGATTGTAACTTGTTACAGCAAGTTCAGAAGGGAGGCCAAGGATGGCTCACGGACACTAAGTTCCTCTCTTACCCCCTAAAGGGAGTTAAGAGGGGGTAGGGTCTCAGCACAGGACTGAGGCACATTAATAGACTGTTGTGGGGAAGTGCACCCAGCCACTGCCCATAATGTACTTGTTCTCTAGATTAATGCACAAATATGTAATAACAAAATTGATTGGGAGAATGATTAATGTAGATTCTTTTCTTCCATGCATGCAAAGCTTTTAGCACTCACTTCTTGACCGAGATTTTTTCCCCCTTTCTGATTGCATGACAGTAGAAATTTCAGGCAAAATCATGGATAGCAGTAATGAAAGTCTAGGGCATATTATTACTATGTTTATGGCAGATGGCCTGCTATAACTTGATATATTCTTGCATTTTTAATCACTGTAATTTTTCTGGCTTCCCAGCAGCTTGTTTCCATGTCGAGGGAAAATTTAATAACTACAGAGTGTCTATGCAGCAAGACATGTTGCTTGCTAAGTTTTTGTTAAATATGGGGCTATAGAATATTTCTTTTTGTTCTTAGTGCCTGGCAGTAGTTATGGCTCAGTAGCTCTGTGTGTTAGAGTTTCTCAGTGTCAGGTTCTTTAAGTTCCTTATTTTTTAACCCCTGCATGTGGCTTGTCCATCCAGGCAGCTGTATCAGTCATTGGTCTCTGAGAATTCTTCTTGTGTGTGGCGCTGTTCTTGCAAGAGAGGCATCTGAGTTTTTTCAATGCAGTTTCCAGCCATGAACCTCACTATTGTGTGACCTGGGCTCTGGGTGGAATGTCCTCTTTTATCCTCAGACTGCTTGTGAGGCTGACTCTCTGCCCTTGTCTATACTACCAACATTTGTCGCCACAACTTATGTTGACACCGAAAAGTTGACAAAACAAAAATCACCAAAGGCTGTTCACACTTGCTCCCTCTATCAATAGATCACGTACACATTAGGGGCACTATTATTGACAGTGTGAGCAATGCACTGTGTATATGTATCCTACAATGCAGTATTGTAGCTGATCGCTGTGCATCTTGGGATACCCTTGGAGTTCTCCCACAGCTGCCACAGGCATCATGAGTAGCTCTGTGAGCTCTCTGTGCTGAGAAATGTTAAAGCTGTACAGCATTAGCCTTTTCCCACCCCTTAACATCAGACTGCCTAATACGGAGCAACACTGGAGCATTCTGATGGTTTACTCTTTGCTGTGTATCCCAAATGAAGCAAGATACTCATCTGTCAGATACTTCTCTGTGCTTTGAAGGGGAGGGAGCTGCATGCCTGCAGGGCAGCAGAGGTCAAAACACTGAGCAGGTATTCTGGGATACTGGCTGAAGCCACTTCTGTGGACACAGCACTGTCTACACTTGGTCTTCGTCAACAATAAAGGGAAGGAGAGAAGAAAAGTCTCTTGTGGGGTGGGAATTGTTTGTCACCAAAATTAGGCATTTTTCCCTACAAAAGTCTCATTGCAGTGTGCATGTTTTCACTGTTTTGTTGCCAAAAGGCAGTTTTTAGTAACACAATTTTGTAGTGTAGACAAGGCCTAAAAACACATCTCTGTTTTAGGATAGGATTAAGATGAGAGGCCCAGGTCTTAAAAAAGGTGTTTAGGCTTCACTGATTTAAATGGCAGTTAGGAGCCTAAATACCTGTGAGGATTTGGGACAAAATGTGAGTCTGAACCTGACCTGAGAGAAGTCAGTAGCAGTGTTCCCATTGATTTCACTGGTGAAGGATTTGGCCCTTTCTTTGTTCCACCACAATATTTGACAACAGTCAACAGAGGAAGCCTTGTAAGATATAAAGAAATATAGAACAAACAACATTAATTGTATATGCATGTTTAAAGCTCAGCATTTTCTGAATTGCTTTAACTGTATTTTCAGAGGTTCTCTGGTAATAGGTTGTATTTGCAGTTGATTATACAACAGGATCAATGACCAAATATGTTCAGGTATATTTGTTTCCTCACACAACACAAGTACTTTTCTGGGTTTCACATGTGTTGTCAAGTTAAATGTCCTTGCATTTTGGAATTCTTAGAAATGTAGATTTTCTTTTGTCACCTTGCCTCGCTTTTTCGAAATTTGACTTTTTTCTCCACCTCTTAAGATTCTGTTTAGGTGTTTTCACGATTCACAATTACATTAATGGAAAAACCTAGTCATGTCATCTTCAGTTTTCCCTAACTCCTTTCCAGCTAGATAGCAAACGGCAGGATTTCGGGTCAGTCTGTGACAGAAATGTATAGTCCTGATGTTGCCGCATCACAAGTACATTAGAAACTATTGCTTCTATTTCTTCAAATAGGGAAGGACATCATAAAAAATTGTGCTGTAAAAGGACCCAACCTTTCCTGCATTGATGGTGGTAGATTTTGCCCATCAAAAGCCAGATTCTGAGCTCCTTTAAATCAGTGAAGTCCCTTTGCAAAAAATGTGTGCACCCTTTGTGGATCCAGCCCAAAGCAGAGATTTTTAAGATGTTTATTTCTAGAGGGAAAGCTAAATATCCAAATTACAGACTACAACAAAAGTTTTGAAAGCTGCATACCAAACCACAAGTTCTGTTCAGAACAAGAACTGAACAGCTTTTTGTCATGTTATTTGTTACTTTTCTGCTTTTGGCCAAGTCGGACTCCCTGTTCCACATTTAAAAGGCCAGTCTAGTTGCATTTATCTTGATGTCTTTCTGTTATGTCTGGACAATTTAGTTGTCTTTGCAGCCTCTTAGAGACTTAGGGCAGATAAAGAGATGATTAGGAAGTAATTGTCTTTGATGGTAGACAGTGAGCCTCCGTAAAGATAATGACTGTGTTTAGTAGCACAGATAAAAACAGTCTTTCCATTCCATACTACTGTTACACATTTAATATTGTAGTAACAGGTTCCACATGTTAAGAAACAAACTCCTTTCACAGCACTTTAAGCAAATGTATGTAAACCTGTCAGTCTCCTCATTTGATCAAAGTGAATGACTGAGGATTAAAAAGAGTGCAGGAAAACAGAGGGGTCTAGAAGGAACATTCCAGCTGGAGAAAATGATGCAAGTAAAAAATACATACATGCCGAGTTTCTCCCCCTCCCCCCACCTTTGGTAGTTTAAGATTAACAAAGTCTTATTTTCCTGAATTTAGCTTTCCCCTTTCTCTTGTCACCTAGAGTATCCACTTTTTAGTGCTGCTTAGCATTTCAATTATTATCTGACAGGGAGGTTTCTTGTTGTGCAGGCTCTCTTCCCTACTACTGCCATATCTGAGAATATAACCATCTGATACCAAAAAACTCAGCTACCTTATGAACGTCAAGGCTGTGTGCCTAAAAGAGGACACATGTCCTTCCAATATTATGGCTACATACCACTTTGTGCAGGATATATCCAGTAAATGAGTAGTGTGTTTCGAGGTGTTCAAAATGTGCAGCTGTGTAGATGGCAGATGTAGAGGCAATGAACTTTGGATCTCATGTGACACTACTAAAACATCATAGTCAAAGAAGGACATATTTTTGGAAATAGGTTTAACAACAGAATGGGAAATAGCAAACTGTCACTGCTTCAAAGATGTTCCACGTAATCTTTTTGGACAATTCTCTGTAGCCCATATCTAATGAAGGAAGTGTCCTTTTTTGAGGAATTGCAAACAATTTTTGTAGTGTAAAGACCCTTAACAATACTTAAAACGCCTGAAATAGCAAACGCTTCTGAATATGCTAGATTTTGTGAATTATATTTGTAGAGCACTTTCATCTTAAGAATGTGACAGTCTGAATGGGAGCCAACATTTAGATGCACTGTCCTTTTCTGAAACCACCTGTATTATTTAAAATGTAAATCCAAGCAGTCCAGTGTGTTTGTTCAAATATTATCTTTTAAAACAAAAAATTAAATGTTTAAATGGCTTCAGTGATGCATGAACCAGGATTGTTGTATTCACTATCACTGTTATGGCTCCTCAGAATTTCTGTAAGAGGGTCTCACTTCTGAAGTTATGCATTCCACAGTATGCTTTGAATACTCAAACACTTTTGTAATGGGAGTTGACCACTTTGTACTGTGAAAACGTATTAGCGCATCCCACGCACATTCCAACACAGAGTTTGTTACAAGTTAAAATGCGGATCGAGGCACCCAAAAAGTCACTGACTTGTGCTTTTGTGCTTGCTTGTGCATCATACACATCAGACAGTTCTGCACATAAATGTACTTGTAGCCATGCACTCACCTGATTTGTTTGGATCCTATGGAGTTTTATTATTAATTTTTCCACTTGCATTATAGTTCCATCTGGAGTTACCAGCCAAGCTAAGGGATAGAAATTATACAAATACAGAGAGCAACTGTGCCATCGATAGCTTATTTTGCATGTGAAGTGAGTGTGGGCAACTATATTGTTTATTACTGGAAGTTGCACTAAAGTGTAACATCACTGTCATTCATTAACTTTTACTTTATAATGTTATAGTGTTGCATAAAATAAAAAAAAAGTTTTCTTTAGATATCTAATACGCAGCCTGCAAGCCTGGAAACTCCTAACTCCCACTCTGACCTTTACTAGGCATGTAGAGCACTCTGAAATTTGTAGAACAAAGACATTGCAGACAAAACTTTAGTAAATTCAGTTATTGATGTCTATGAGTAACAAACCCAATGCTTGGATTTGTGTGGATTCCTCCGATGAGATTCTACAACACAGTGTTGTGAATATTTTATAGTTCCATCACTGAAAAGTACAAACAAAGTGTAAGTAATCTTTTTCATTTTGGGCACATAACGTATAGCAGTCTGGCCCTGGCCAGCTATTAATGTCCTCTGTGCATAAATTATGACTGCTCCAGTGTATTAGTTACTAAAGGCAATAAATCCAGTTCATTGCATTAAGCTGATAACGCCATTACATTTATTGTTCAGGGCCTTTAAAAATCTAATCAATAGATTAGCAGTTATCCTAATTTATTATACAAAGCTTAGAACAGGAATTGATGGCACTGATCAAAGTCAGGGTCTTGTATTCTGCTCTGTCCTGCTTACATTCTGTGTCCACTATGTTAATGTTACCACTGCAAGTCGAAAATGTCATGTCATCTGGTTCTTGGGGGCCTGAGCTACATGGACTTTTGTTTCAGGCCCTCATCTTACTACAGTGGCCTAAGAGGAACTTGCCAGTAAGCCAAAGAGCATAGTTGTGAGGGATCTCTGTGGGCAAAGCTGCCCTTTGGTAGGAGAGCGTGGTGTCTAAAAGGAGGAAAGTACTGTTCTTTGTGGAACAATTCCTGCATGTGTGAGATTAGGAAGTTACTCTTTTATGGGGGACTGCAAAGATCTTGGTATAGGTAGGGAGATTCATTCACTAGTAGCAGACACAGTCTCTTACGTAGGAGTTTGAACTTGGCGGCACAGACACTTCATATATATCATGCACACTTTTCTACCCTTCTGTAATTTCCACTCCAACTCATCTGATGAAGTGGGTTTTACCCACGAAAGCTCATGACCTAATAAATCTGTTAGGGTACGTCTACACTTGCTCCCTAGTTCGAATTCCAAAAAAGGAGGAGTAACATTAGTTCGAACCAAGGGGTTTGATTCAAACTAACGTGTCCCGGCGTGCACTTTCACTTTTGAAACAGCTGTTGAGCAGAGTAACGCGCCAGCGAGATCGTGCTAATGAAGCGCAGGATATTTAAATCCCCGCTTCATTAGCAATTTCGGCCGCCTACATTTGCATCCCTAGTTCGAACTAAGGAGCAAGTGTAGATATACCCTTAGTCTCTAAGGATATGTCTACACTACAGGACAAAGTCCAATTAAGATACACAACTTCATCTATGTTAAATGTGTAGCTGAAGTTGAAGCACCTTAACTTGGTTTTTGGCGCTGTTTACACTGCAGGAAATTGAAGGGAGAACACTCTCCCTTTGACTTCCCACACTTCTTGTAAAAACAGGACTACCGGCATCAACCGGAGTGCCTCTCTCAGTTTGAATTAGCTGTCTTCACTAGACCCACTACTTTGAATCCTGGAAGATGGACAGCGGCAGCTTTGATCTTCCTCTACAGTGTAGATGTATCCTGAGGCGCAACAGGACTCCTTGTTGTTTTTACAGCTACAGACTAACACAGCTACCCCCTGAGACTTTTCTATCTGTCGGGGAATGGACAGCTTCACTTTTATTGTCCATTATATCCCCTTTTTTTTCCCTACAGTCTTGGCTCAGAAGAGTTTGCTTACTATGTGCTTGTGATTTTGGAGTCTCCACCTGCCTGTCAGAGGAGAGGTTTGTACCCTTTGAATAAAGGAAAATGACTTACAAGCAAGTAAGAGTGTTAAATCCCACTGCTCATTCGTCATGCTTCTGACTGCCATTAACTAAACCCCATGTATCTGAGACTTACTGGCATTTTAATTCTGCCCATGTCAGAACACTGTGTGTGTGTAAGAGAAGGAGAGTGAACCTGAAAAGCGCCTTATATGAATCTTTATTGTATTTCTGGTTGCAGGTTGACAATGGTGACAGCTGTTTTTACTTACAGCTATAAAATGTACCGAAGGAGTTTCCAGCAGCCATAAATAACAAACTGGTTTATATCATGTCAAGAGTATGGAAGGAAGGTCTTTTGAGAGATGATCTCATAGGCATTCTTTGGCACTGATCCGGCACGTACTCTGTGCTTCATTCTTTTCTAAAACAACCTCCTCTCTTTAACATTGGCATGTCCCACACATACTCCTCCTGCTAGGTCTACATTAACCAGACCCGTGCTACATTTAGAAGGTAAAGGCTGCAGATTTATTTAGTGACATTTATATCCACTGATTTACAGTGGCATTGTGCCTCATACTACTCCCACCCACAAATCTTACATGAAGCTTCCTATTTTAGCATTCATTTTTATCAACTTCAGTTCCCTAAGGCATTCACACTTCCAACAATCTGTCATAGGACATGGATATTGCTACGTTAGAAGTGAATTGCTTTTGCTATGAATTGTCTCACTCTAGCATCACCATAGGAGGAAATAACAAGCACCTTTGCACATGAAGTATAAATGCTGCCTCTCTCTGACATGTGCATGCTCGTGCATCTCCTATCTGTAACAGTCAGAATTCTGGGTGTTGTGAAGTTTTTCTTTGGCTTGCTCCATTGCCATTGTGCCTATTGGAAGGAAAAAGGAATATTCAGAATGTAACCACAAACTTTACAGGTGAACTGACCAATCATGGGTTGGTTAATGTTAAATCACCCAGTCCATATTTAAGCACCATAATACTGCAATGTTTTTTTTCCCCCCAGAGGTGTTTAACTCACCAGTGGGAGCTGTGGGTGATCTGTGCCTTAGGAAGAAACAGTGTTTAGGTGCATACATATAGGTTATGGGGCATAACGTTAACCATCCCCTTTGGATAATCATAGAACTAGAAGGGACCTCTAGAGGTCAAGTCCAGTCTCCTGCACTCCTGGAAGGATCAAGCATGATGTAGACCATCCCTGACAGGTGTTTGTCAAACCTGCTGTTAAAAATCTCCAATATTCCCTAGGCCATTAATTCCAGCGCTTAATGACCCTGACAGTAGGGAAGATTTTCTAATGTCCAATCTAAACCTCCCTTGCTGCAGTTTAAACCCGTTGCTTCTTGTCCCCTCCTTAACGGTTAAGGAGAATCATTTTTAACCTTCCTTGTAACAAACTTTTAAAAACTTGAAAGCTGTTATATTGTTTCCTCTCAGTCTTCTCTTTTCCAGACTAATCAAATCCAATTCTTTCAATCTTCCCTCATAAGCCATGTTTTCTAGACCTTCATCATTTTTGTTGCTCTTTTCTGGACCTTCTCCAGTTTGTCCACATCTTTCCTGAAATGTGGTGCTCCAAACTGGACACAATACTCTAGTTGAGGCCTAATCAGCGTAGAGTAGAGTGGAAGAATTACTTCACATGTTTTCTTTACAACGCTCCTGCCATTTTGTATGTGTGTAATGGATGGTTTCTTCCTAAGTGGAGACTTTGCATTTGTCCTTTATTGACTTTCATCCTATTTACCTCCTATTATTTGTCCAGCTTGTCCAAATCATTTTGAATGTTCACCTTCAAATCCCTAGTTTAATGAGGTTATGTGAGACTGTATCAAAAGCTTTACTAAAGTCTATGTAAACCACATCTACTGCTTCCCCTATCCACAAGTGTTGTTACCCTGTTTAAAAAAAAAAAGCTTATCAGCTTAATTTGAGCAGATCTGTTCTGTTCTTGACAAAATCCATGCTCACCTTATGATCTTCCAGATGTTTGCAAACAGATTGCTTAATTATTTGCTCCATTATCTTTGCTGGCACAGAAGTTAAGCTGACTGGTCTGTAGTTTCCTGTGTTGTGCTTATTTTCCTTTTAGTAGATGGGCACTAGATTTGCCCTTTTCCAGTCTTCTGGAATCTTTCCAGTCTTCCATGACTTTTCAAAGATGACAGCTAATGGCTCGCATATCTCCGCAATCAGTTCCTTGAGTATTCTAGGAGGGATTTCAACAGGCATTGATGACATGAAGACATCTAACTTGTCTGAGTAATTTTAACATGTTCTTTCCCTATTTTGACATCTGAACCTACCCCATTTTCGCTGGTAGTCACTGTTAGGCATCCAATCATCACACACCTTCTTGCTGAAAACCAAAATAAACAAGTCAGTATGCACATCTCCAGTATGCACATTTCCGTATTATCTGTTATTGTTTCTCCCTCTTCATTGAGTAATAGGCCTATTTTGTCCTTGGTCTTCCTCCTACATCTAATATTTATAGAATGTTTTCTTGTTACCTTTTATATCTGTAGCTAGACTGAGTTTGTTTTGTGCATTCGCCTTAGTAATTTTGCCCCTACATACAAAAAGTGGAAGCTAGATCAAATTACAAAGGATGAATTTAAACAAACACCACAAGTAAGGGCCTTTTTAAAATTTTTAGATCATTCAAGGTCTCCTGTTTAAACCAGGGTGGTCTCTTGCCATACTGCCTATCTTTCCTACGCAGTGTCTTTATTAATGTTTCTGTGAAAAAATGCCAACTGTCTTCAATTATTTTTTCTGTTAGACTTGCTTCCCATGGGATCTTACCTGTCAGCTCCCTGAGTTCGCTAAAGTCTGTCTTCCCGAAATCCATTGTCCTTATTTTGCTTGTTCCCCTCCTACCATTTCTTCAACTCAAACTTAAGAACTTTCATTTCTTGAATAATTCCTCAGGTTTTTTGATAGAAAGTTACACGTGATTCCAAAGAGATTCATCCCAGATGATCAAAATGATCAAATTGCTTCTGTTTAAGAACTGAAAGTACTGTTCTGTTCTGAAGAGCTACTCTGTGAAAGTGGCTTTGTGAGGTTCCATGTTACTTGTTTTTCATCGATTTAATGTTAAAATATATTAAGTTCACAAGTTATTTTTTTCTAACTGCCAGGCTTACAAGTGCAATGAGACCTGAAAGTCAAGCTGCTGTCTTTCCATCATTACTAGTAATTAAAGGTTTAAGCCAAATTATGCCTTCAGTTATATACCTGTGGCAACATTGCGTTCATTGGATTTGCACAGTTGTAACCTACTAGCTATGTAATGAAATCTAGCAAACAGTTCTGCTGATGGCACAGAAAAATAGCATCCTTCTTGATTTTTTGATCTGCACTGACTCTCCAAGTCTATTTGGGAATATAAAATTGTAAACTCTTACTAGTCACCTAAAGTCTGCAGTGATGATTCTGAACATAGACTGGCAGCTTATCTAGTGAGGAGGAAGGATCCATTGTCACACGTAGGGTTGCCAGATACTTTCACAAAAAATACTGAACGTGGTGGGGGAAAAAATTGGTTGAGCCAACCCTCCAGATGCGGCAGGGGAGGAATGTCCCAAGCGGCCTTTTGGCTCAGAAAAACAGAAAATACTGGACATTTTACATGTCCGGTATTTTCTGGGGTTTTTTTGTTTTGTTTTTGTTTTTGTTTTTGTTTTTTACTAGACAGAGGCTGCAAATACCGGACAATACCGGACACCTAACAACCCTAGTCACATGTTGTAGTTACTTTTCAAAGTTAACTCTCACCGTTGTAAAGTAACATAATACTTCTCTTTAGATGGCTCACTGGCCTTTTTTCTTCTACAAACAGCACTTCAGACCCTCTTTAGATCACATGTATAAGTGAACTCTGACAATTGCAGCAAGTCTACAGGAGAAGGGCTTACAACAGAGAAAAGTTGCTAAGCAGTAATTAACTAACTAATCCTCCAGAGAAGGTGAAAGAGACACAATCTGATCTTAAATTTATCTGGAGTTACCTTCAGGAAAGTTCCTCTTTCCCCTGAATTCCTAATCCATGCTTATTATACTGCTGAAGTGGAGTTGTGCATCCCATCCTGTCAGACATCTTTTTTTTTTTTTTATTTCTCACGCTACTAGATACAGTCAGACCCCCCTAGCAAATTCTACATAGCAAACTCAAGTGTGCTGCTGTGCATTGCAAGGAGCTTGCTCACTCCCACTGCTCTGTTTTTTTTCTTTAGTCTAGAATTCGATCAACGTGTTTTCCTCACTGTCATCTTACCTTTTGTCCCAAGTTTTATAACTGCCCCTGCATCAGACTTATCAACTTTGGTCTAATATGTGAGCATTCCATTATGTACATTATAAAGGAAACTAAATTGCACTGTAGAGTCTCTGGTTTTGTCTGTTCCTTCTCTCTAATCTCTAAATTTGGAAAGATTAGATGTACAAATGTGAGCTCGAACCTTACTGGTTTGCAGTTCTCCCTTCTCCACCATCTCACTCCTTACACCTTTTCTAGAGAGGATTAAGTAGGGAGCTGTGTGCTCCGTGCCACATAAACCTAACACCCACAAGAACTAAGTGACTTCATGTCCCATCCATCAACTCTTATAATAGTAGACATCTTTAATGATGGTTCCTTCCATCCTTCTTTTGATTTTTTCAGTGTGTGTGTCTGTGCGTGCACAAACCATAATGTCTCTAGTATTGTTTGTTGTCATTACCTCTGGAATCAGAATGGAAGTACCAGACGTGTGTTATCGCTAGACTCTGAGTTTTAGAACACCACTCTGCTAGGTGCACAGTTAAGTGACAAGACCCTTCCTTCCCTGAGGAACTGTCAGTCTCGGCAGTCAAAGACTACGAGAAAAGAAGGATTATTATCAGAAGTTTAGAGATGAGGAAGTGAGGCACAGAGAGAGACTGATTCATCCAGGTCCAGTCCCACACAGAAAGGTATGTGGTGGGTTTTTTTTTCCTGTTTGTTTTAAAGGAGAAACAATCACAACATTTTGTTAAAACAATAGCCTGCAAATCAACTTCAATAAGCATTTCAGAGCCACAGTTGCTACACCCGCCTTAATTCATCCTAAGTGTCTTCAGTAAAACTTCCTAATATATGAAAAGCATTGTTGGGTTTTGCTATTTTACAATGTATGTCAAAATGAATATCATTCTTCAGTATGGAAACTTTTTTGTTGGTGGTTCTTGTTTTGTCCCCTTTTTTGGTATCTCTTTAGGAACTTTATTGATTTCCATTTTTTATGTTTTTAAATTATTTTAATTGCAAAATGGTTTCATTTAATATTTTAAACACTGTGTTATTTAGACAGTAAAGTGATACCTATGTTTTCCTAGGTTTTAAATATTTTTGAACTATTTCCAGGTATGTGCTATGTGACAAGATGCCTTCTTTTTTTGGCTGCTCTTGAGTGAAGGTTCCTTTCTGTAAATACATTTACATTACTTTTTGGCTCAGTTAACTTTGGCATTCCAATAAGTTCACATTTTTTATGAGAAAGATGTAAATATATTTTATGTTGATGTGTAAACAAATATCATTTAACCTTGAATTCCTCTTTCACATGTTGCACTGTGTACATAGAGGACGCAGACAAACAATTTTAATACTTCTCCTTAAATAAACAAAATGTACTTCTATCAGTATTGAGAGGCACAACCTTTAGCTATGTCATTCTTTTAATAAAAGCCGTGGAAAAAAGGTAGCAGTCTGTTTAGCTTTTAAAAGTTTTTGGTCTGCATTGTCAGACAAATTAAGGTGCCTTACTCAAAACTATTGTTCACTGTTATTTAATAAAGTACTGGGTCAAATTCTGCATTCCTTACTCAGGCAAGGTTCCTGATACAGTTTTCTGAGCCAGACCTGCATCATGATTCCTGCAGTTTGATTTTACTATTAATTTAATGTAATTTAAATTAAAATGAATTAAAAGAACTGGAGGTATTACAGGTTGCACGTCTATAAACTGGGACACTCTGGTCCGGCATCATCTGTGATCTGGCAGGGCCATGAATGTTCCAGATCCACGTGTGCTGTGTGCTGCAGGGAGTGGGGGTGGGGCTTGGGAGCCCAACACAATACAGAGGCGGAGGGGAGGCGAGGCCGGCATGGTACCGGGTGGTGGGGAACTATCCGGGGAGCCAGGAGTTGTGAAGCTGCTGGGGAAGGGGGCGAACAGGAGACGGGAAGCACAGCATGCAGCTCAGCTGCGGGGGGTGGGAGGGGCAGGAGCTGGCATGCGACTCAGCTGGGTGGTGGGGGAGCTAAGAAAGCTGGCGTGCTGCCCAACTGGGCTGCCCTGGGAGCCAGGAAATGCTGTGGGGCAGGCAGCGGGGGGGGGTGAGTTGGGGCTGATAGCAGGGGCCCCAGAAATTACCTCCCCTGGTCTGTCAAAATCCCTCACATGGGAGCAATCAGGTCTTGAGGGTGCAGGACCAGGGAGCTCAAACCTGTCCAAAGCTAAACATCCAGAGCTAAATTTCCAAAGGGTCTTCTACCTGGCCTTTTAATAGCAAGTAATTTGGTACATTGGTTTGTTTGAGGCGGTTGTGCCTGTAAAGTAACATAGGTTTTTATGGATTTTCTGCATCTTCCTATGCAAAATCTGCAATTCATTTGTCTTAACAGCACAGTTTCTGAGGAAAAATGCAATTTGCGCAGACAAGTAGAGTTCTTATGAATGCAGAAACTTGGCTGAGAAAAAGTGTCTACAACAGTTGAGCTTGTTTTGTTTTTTAAATGTGGCCCTGCAGCATTTTGAGTTTCAGTGTTAGCTTGTGGTTTGTCCTCTTTGTGCCTCTGAAGTACTGAATCTGTCTTTGGTGGGGAAAAATTGTTCTTTTTAAAAGCCTTTTAAAAATGACAAACAACCCCCACAATTTATGAAGTGCTGAGAGTGACTATAGTAGATACCACAAAAAACTGGAAACTAGGAAACTCTGAAAACCTCCTCCATGATGTCTCTGGCATTGGTGGGATGCTAGGACTTCCTATCAATTTTTAACATTTTGCGTAAAGGAAAGAAATACATTTGTATTTGGGGCTGGGTTTTCAAAAGCACCTTGGTGAGTCGGGTGCCCAACTCCTCAAAAAAGGGTGTAGGCACTTTTGAAAATCCCAGAAAGATGGGATTTTCACAAGTGGACTCCAAAGTCCATTGAAACCAGTAGCAATGCTTCCATTGACTTCACGGGGCTTTGGACCAGGTTTATAAAAAGCCCAGGCAGTGCAGTCCTGCCCAGCACCGCTCCACAGCTTGTTTTGTTCCCATGCCTACAGTGGTCCTCCCAGAATCTGTCCATGGCATTGTTAGGGAGTAGAGAGAGTCAGCCACCTAGAGTCAGATAAATTGCTCCCTCTTCTGAGAGAGGAAAGAACTGGATGTAACCAGCAATATATTTTCCCTTATTGTTTACATATTAAACAATCTCTGTTTTATAGATATGATTACCACGTGTCAATCCTATCATGTGGAGTCCGCTGCAATTGCCTCTTTGGTTCTTAGCCTGCATTTTTCATGCCTTTTGCATGTAGTAAGATCTCATGGTGTATTCACACCTCGTTCTTTTAACATCTCTTCTGTTACCTGCACAAAATTCTCACACACTTTCGGGGTGCCCACCCATACCCATTCCTAGGACTTTGGCATAACCCTCTCAAAATAGGCACCCACCCTCACCTATTTCTAGGGCTCGTGTAACCTTTTCAATGTAGTCACTCACCCTAACCCTTCTGCAGGCTCTGATGTAACCTTACACTCTGCAAGGGTCTTTCACCAGTGAAAGAGCCTTACACAGTCATATCCTACTTAATGTCTATTTATTAATGATCATCAAACCAGAATGCACATGGGTAAGCACACAGTGATCATCACTCCCAATGAAACAGATAAACTTGTCTTGCTGTCCAGTCAGGATCAGGTCCATTTGGGGGACTGCAGTTTTAGCACGGTGTCATTGGCATAGGGTTGAGGTCTGGCAGCTCTGATCATGGAGCTGTGTTCTGGAATTGGTTCCCAAGGAACTTCCTTTTGGGCCCCAATTTATGTAGTGAAACCTAAGTCCTGCTTAGCTCTACCATAACCAATTATTTTACTAAAATTTTACTAACCAATTGTAACATTCTGTAACAGAATTACGTAACCAATCATACCCCTCCACCTTGATTGATTTACACCTAGCAAAATTAATTATACAGCAGACAGAAACAATTAAAAACCAGGCCGAGATCATCCACATAAACAATAGGAAAATGAGAACCATAATCAAAGAATGGGGATTCCACAACCTCAACCATTGATAAGTTTCTTGCCAGATGAAATGCTGTCAAACTAAGTTTTCTTTACCCATCTTAAGATCTGTTTCTTTACCTGTTGACATTGGTTGCAATTAGGATGGAATCTCCTTCTTAACAGCCCTGGTATGACACTATTGAAATACACTTCAGATGGAAAGTGAATACAGTAATTCCTCATTTAACACGTGCCTGCTTAACACGTTTTTGCGATAGCATGATTTTTTTTTTTTAGGGAATGTTTTTTGAATTACATGACCGTCCCCGGAATAACACGATTTCCCCAGCTGGCCCGTTGCAGGTGGCTGCGCGGGGCTTCCCCCACCTCCCTGCAAAGCGGTGGAGGGTTCGCCGTGCCATTCCCTGCTGACTCCCCCTCGCCGGATGCCTTGCCCCCTCTCCTCCGCCCCTGCTTGCAGGCTGGCTGTGGGGCTTCCCTCACTCCCTGCAAAGCGGCGCACCGTTCCCTGGCAACAACACCCCCCTTCCCCCCCTGCCCGACACAGTGCGGGTCCTGGCAGACCCGCCACAGGGGCATACTCCCAACCCAGTCCCCCTCCCCTCTCCTCCCCTTCCCTTCCCCAGAGCCAAACACCTCCCCTCCCTGCTGTAACCCAGTCCTCCTTCTCCCCCAACCTTATGTCCTGGTCCCAACAGACACCACCACTTGAAACGCACCCCGCACCTTTTCCATTATTTTCAATGGGAAAATTGACCCCGCATAACACGTTTTCACTTAACATGATCATTTTCTGAAGCATATCTATAGTGTTAAATGAGGAATTACTGTATGCGACTCCAAGCTTTACAGCTAATGGCTGCTGGTCTCAATCTGGCTGCAGGAGCAGATTTTTGGCCTTCCAATATGGCCACAGAAAAAACATATTGTTACACTTCCTTTTGGTGATTGGAGCTTACCTAAGCAACCCTAAGTTGTACCCCCTACCCAGTGGGCCAATCTCTGTAAGAGCTGTGCACTCCCGCTGCATCCAATCAAAGTGCTGCTAAGGTTCAGCTGGCACATCCTGCACATTCTAGGTATGAAAACACAGCAAAACTACCCTATCCTGGGAGATCATCTTGGTTATGACACTTGCAGCCACCTGAGATGGAGGGCCTCTCATGCAGCCCACTCATTAGCCTAGGTTGCCTGTCGCTGCTCCAGTCCAATGTCTTGCCTTACAGAATTGCCCTGTATAGATATTTTAAGTGTCTCTTTCCATGATGGCTCCCATTGTGTGGGTATCTAGTATATGCCAATGACATTAAAAAAATAAATAAAGTGCAGTTACTCTGGGACCTTCACTGTTCAACCTGATGAATGCACTTGGCCATTGACTTTGTACCTTGCAGAATCCCCAAAGCATGCCAGTGTCTGGTGTGTTTGCAAGGAGGGTTAACATATTATCTATGGGATATAATAGAACCACTGGCACTGACAGCTGCCTTTCCTGAGTGAGTCATCTCCCCACCACTGCCTTTCTCCTAGCATTTGATTGCAGGACCAGCTTGCAACTCAATTTTCTGCCTGCAATAAGTACTCTCTTTCACCTTTCCCAAAGAACAGACTCAGACGCTTCAACTGCTGACAAAAAAGAATTTACTTGGATAGGTGCTCAGCCAGCTTTAAACATTCTAGCCTTCAGACTGCAAAGAAAGCAGAGGATAACTTTAATGGAAATGCCATGTAACGCCCCAGTAACATGGCTATTGAAATTCAAAGAAATCCAAAGCATCGCGGAACCATAACAGGCAGAAAGTGATCATGGAAACTCATAGTCATTTAACGGTAACAGTAAAGTACAACAGTTACTTAGTGCAGATTTAGAAGTGACATCATGAATTGGCGAGGATCTTTCCTTTGAACTGTTGTTATGGAGTTTCTCAGTTTGTACAGAATAATGCCATCCGCAGGAACATTTTATGTACTAAAGTACTAGCTAGTAACTGATTTATCTCTGTTCCAAACTGACATACCATTATCCTTGCTTTTCTTATGAAATAATGAGACTGTGGAGCATTCTTAGATTTGGATGACAAAAAAGTTAGCTGTTTTTTCAGAGAGAAGATGAATTGGGGAGGGGGAGTAATGTAACAAGAGGATACTCCATCCTCTTAAATTTGGGAATGGAATACAATCTGCTGCCTGGGAGGAATCCTGAGTTTACAGCTGACCTTATGACTTCAGCCCACTGCTAGAAAGTCTGAAATTTGTGGCCGTCTACTGTTCAGCAGTCATTCCTGGGCAGGAAAGATGCCAAATGTGCGACACATGAGATGTGTTTGTAATTGCTGTTCAAGTGCTGGAGTCCAGGCGGGCGCTCAGCTCAGCAGTCACATTCCCTGATCAGGATAAGTTCCATCGTATATCTGTCTGCACTCCATTTGCAGTTCAGCCACACCTTCCTTCACACTTTCCATAACACAGCGCTCCAGCCTCACTCGCTGCTGCAACCAGAAAATTCACCTCCGCTCCCTCCTTCCCTTGTCCCTCGGTTCCTACACACTGGCCCTCCATGGCTTTCAATTGTTCATGCCCATGCCGAAGCATGAATTTGAAGGAATTGTGAAGGAATTTTGCAGCAGTTAAAGGTTTTTGTGTTTTTCACAGAAGCCCAAAATCTTGGTAATTCCTCTATTGTTCCCAAGGGGAAGAGCAACTGCTCTTGATATTAGGCACTATATGTATTACCTGGCCTAAGTGAATTCTTATGCTGTTAGAATTTTCAGCATTGGGTGCTAAAACTTCTGATCGAATCTAATTTTGCAAGGGCCAGGGGGTGAGTTGGAAGGAGAAGGGGACAGGTTTCTTTCCTCCAGGTGATCAGCCTTATGGGAATTGAGCCTTAATCAAACTAACACTCTGGCCTTTCTCTGCCACTGCAGGGTCCTTTTGGACCATTTTCCCCCCTCGTCCTCTGCCATTGAACCCCACCTCCATCCTTAGCTGGGATGAGAGAAGTAAGTGCAGAGAAAACTGCCACTATACAAGGTGCAGAGAAATCACTGGGACTCACGTTCCCTAATAGCCATTGTAGGGAACATAAGACTTCTTAGTACGTCTGCTTGTGTATCTGTAATTCACTCAGTACGTTGGCTTTTACATCTGTGCAAACATGAATGAATGGGTACATTAATAGTTGGTGTTTCTGCAGTGATGCCACATAATTTACTAGTCCATTGCTTACATTTTTACAATATAAATCAGACTCTACACAGAAGATTTTCTTCTGTGCCAGCATCCAGTTGTCACAGAGAGAGCAGGGGGGCTTTCAGGGGGGCGCCTACTATGACAGATTCTGAAACTGCCCCAGCTTCTCATAAGTTTGAACACGCATGGGGCTGCCTTAACCTGTGCCAGATAGCTATGGCCTCCAACAAACCATATGTCCGTTCAAAAGAAATGAATTTCAGGTGGGCTTTGCCCTACCCCGACAGAAGTGCTCCTGCCTCCCTCCAGATGCCGTTATACTAGGAACAGGGTAGAGGATGGTTGGCACTGGAGTTGGTTAACTTCTTATCTGGCTGTTTAATGGTCAGTTCCAACTTCTGAGCCGCACATAGCTGAGGAGGGAATCAGCTCAAAATATACAACAGAGTGGAAAAGAGAAGCAGAACTCTTACTGTAGGTTAGGAAGCAAGCATGATAGGAACTATAGCAACTGTATTGTCTTTGGACAAGGAGCATGCCTTTAGCTACTATATATTTGAGAGAGTTTGTCTGTCTGTTTGTTGAAGAGCTTGGACTACCAAATTCGGGAGGTAGCTTCCTCTTATCATAACTTAAAGCAAAGTCAGGGTTGGTTCTGCCAGGAAAATGGGATGTGTCTGGAAGGCGATTGCGTCTCATAAAACCATACAAAAAACAGGCAGAATCACCGGTCGGTGAATGGAGCTGTCTGGGGGTGTGCGCCTCCATCCAGACCTGCCCCAGTCCCAAGCTTCCCACTCCCCAAATGCCCATTGGTGGCTGTTCCCCTTTGTCAAGGAGCAAGGGGAAAGTTCACAATTTGCTGGATTCCTCAGGCTGGCTGGGGAGTGCAGGGAGCAGACAAACCTGGACCTGTCCCGGCAAGGGGACATGTGCCTTTCCTTGTCTGTGTCTGCTGCAGCTGCAGTAGCCATGGACAGGTGCTTCTCACCTAGCCCCAACTTGCTGTGGTGAAAGAGGGCTGGGGTTGTCCCCTCTCCTCGGGGCAGCCTGCATCCTGAGCCCCTCATCCCCAACCCCACCCCAGAGCAATGATTTAATTGAAGCATGGACATTTTCATTTTATTTTCCAAAAAACAAAAATTAATCGAGGTAAATCTTCTAGTAAGTATTCAAAGATTATTTAAATGTATAGCAATATGGAAATGCTTGGAGAACCAAAAATTGAAACTGGCTGCAAAAAGAAAGCAAAACTAACCAGCTTAATTTTACTGAATTAAATGTCCAAAGCAAAAACCCAACATTAACATACATTTTACAACCCTTTCAATATTCCATACTCATATGTACAGGTTGTAATTTCCTAAATTGGGATCTCTGGTCCGGCAACATCTGTAGTCTTCCCAGACCATGGATGCTCTTGGACCAGAGAGCCCCAGGGCCGGAAGTCCAGTGGCAAGGGGGCTGGTGGCCATAGCCCGGCCGGGACTGAAACTGGTGGCAACCCGGCCAGGACCAGCAGCCCCACTGGGTCAGAGAAAGGGAGGCCGGCCAGGCCAGAAGTGGAGCCAGTAGCAGGGAGGGGCAGCAGGCTGGAGGGTCAGTAGCAGGGGACCTCCTGTGGTCCAGCAAATTCCCTGGTTAAGGACCAGTTAGGTTCTGAGGGTGCTGGACCAGGAAGTCCAATCTGTAACGTTATTGAAATCAATGGTGGTTTGGTATAAGGGTTGCAGATTTGTGCCCATATCTTGTGAAATGTAAATTTGGACGTTTAAAATTTTCCATTTTTGTTAATCTGAGATTAACGGCATCGGAAAGTTTTGGTGGGTTTTACACATGTAGAACTTGACAGTGTCACACAGTGTTCAATCAGACCCATGTTTTTTATATAGTTGAAAAAAATGAATTAGAGTTTGTCAAATTTGAATTAGTATTGTAGAGAAAATAGGAGAGATACAGGCTTAGCGCCAAACCTGCCTTCCTACAGAAAATCCACAGGAGGGATGAATTTATGCAGCAAAACTTGATGGGTAGGCTGGAACTGACAGAGTTTTCAACAAATCTCATGAAGAAGAGGCAGAGTTTATTGACTTTTGGAGGAGACATGGATATCATGGCTCTCTAAAGACACGTTTCTAGATCCACAGGGAAATGCTGCAGAAATCCTGACGTCCCTGTGAAAGCTGCTTGCCTATCACTTTGCAGCTGCATAGCTCCAGGTCCTTTGGTGTGGCTCTGAATACTATCAACACCAATTGACGGGATGATGTTATATAGGACAGAGTGGCTGTCCTCCATCCCTCACTTCCTAAACTCGGAGTCACCCTACTGCCTTTTTCCACCAGAGAAGGTTCAGTTGAATTGGAGGGGGATGGGATTTCTGGCTCTACTGCGTCTGACAATTCTTAGGCTGTGGAGCAAGGTTTCTCCTCCTGTTATCTCCCTTCCCCTATATAAAACGCTCCCCAAATTGTTGCACAGAACAAAGGAGATAGAATGTCATTTACTTTACTCTGTACTATTGATAGGTGGATTTGTATACACACATCACATATATTGCCTTTTTATCAAAATGCTTCTGTAACCATTTCAGAGGCTGGAAGACATGAAAAAGCAGGAACTAGCTTTCCCTAACGGGGCACTCTTTATGTAAATAAGGCTGGGAGCTGGAATTTGTAAAGCTGGTCTATGCGCAGGGGCCCCTGTGAGGCTGCCCAGTTTGTTTAAGGACCACAGTTGTTCCAAGAAGCTCAGATGCACCTGATTGACAGATGAATCAAAAAGCAAAGGATAATGAATGAGGTTGTGTGGTAGGGGTGGGGAACCTCTTTTGGAGCAGGGGTTCCTGACCCACAGAAAAATCCATTGGGGGTCGCACACAAGTAAGAAGCAAAAAACAAACAAATCCTCACTGAGGCATCTCCGACTGAGAAGCAGAGAGACACTCCCCACATTCCCTTCGCACACCAGAGCCTGCGGGGGGAAGGGGCAGCCTAGTAGATTTTGTGTGCTCCAGCCCTGCGGGGAGAGGGCAGGGGGCTGGAGTGCCAGTGCAGGCTTCCCAGTGCTGGGATGGGAGCCCTGAGCCTTGGGGGCTGAATCCAGGCAAGCCGAGCGCCGCATCTGGCCCCCCAGGCCTTAGGTTCCCCTCTGCTATTATATGGGATTAGTCTGTCTACTGCAAATCCACATACAAACACTAGCCTTCTCTCCAGGTAAGTGAGAAAATACCCTCACGCAGCAAGCGTATCACATCATTGCCTAGGGAGGTTGTAGAATCTCCATCACTGGAGATAGTCAAGAGCAGGTTAGACAGACACCTGTCAGGGACTGAACCCGGAACCGCTCAGGTCAGCCGCTCTCACGGCCAGGCCACTGTGAGCCTCATGCGTGCTCACAGCCCGCGCCGTTCCGCTCACGGCTCCCAGCACACTGCGTCATATCCTTCATGTGCAGGCCGGGTCACACACAGCGTCCCACCCTGCACATGCTAGCAGCCAGCTGCTGAGCGCAGGCAGCGGCTTCGGGACCCAGGCATAAGGTTGGGGAGGGGGGAGGAGATGCCTGGCTCTGGAGAAGGGGAGAGGAGGGGGATCGGGGGGGGGTGCATGGCGTCCCGGATGCGGCGCAGCGGCTCTGGCTCCGGGACCCGAGCATAAGGTTGGAGGGTGAGGGGGATTGGGTTACAGCAGGAGAGGAGGTTGGTTCTGGGGAAGGGGAAGGGAGATTGGGTTGCGCATGGCATCCCAGCCATCTCATGCTCAAAGCCAGCCGTTCAGCACATGTGCCCCAGTGCCTAGAGGGAGACGCGCAGCTGTAGTGGCGGCGGCGGCTCAGGGACCCGAGAATTAGGGAAGAGACGGGGGAGGAGGATTGGGTTGCGGGGAGGCTGTATGCCTGGCTTTGGGGAAGGGGAGGAGAGGGGGATTAGGTTGGGGGGCTGCCTGGCTTTGGGGAAGGGGAGGAGAGAGGGAGTGGGATTGGGTTGGGGGTGTGTGTGCCTGGCTTTGGGGAAGGGGAGGAGAGGGGGATTGGGGTACAGCGGGGAGGGAGGGGAAGGTGCGTGGTTCTGGGGAAGGGGAGGGGGACTGGGTTAGAGCAGGCTGCTCGTCCCCTCCCTTAAACAGCTGACATGCTCCCTGAAATGCCAGGTCTGTCGTACCACCCGGGACTTTTCCCACTGCTGCCTGCCTGCGCGGGGGGAGAGGGGAGTAGGAATCCTGGGACTGCATGCCAGCTCCAACTTCTCAGGAAGCACGTGGCTGTCGTGGGGAGCAGAGGAAGAGTGCGCGCTTCCTGAGAAGTTGGAGCTGGCATGCAGTCCTGGGATTCCTACACACACACTCACCCTGAGCAGGCAGGCAGCAGGAGGGAAGGAAGTCCCTGGCAGAGCGACAGACTGGGCATTTCAGGAAGCACACCAGCTGTTTAGGGGAGGGGAAGAGCAGCCCGCGTGCTTCCTGAGACCTGGGATCCCCAGGTACTGGCCCCAGCTGTCTCTGTCCCCTCCCCCTGGCAACTCCCTCCCTCCACGAGTACCCTGCCCCAGCACCCTGTCTGCTGCCCCCACCAGCACAGTTGGGGCCACATTAGTGAGGCTTGGGGGGTTTTGGAGGGGTTGGTTTTTTTTGCAGCTCACTTGTGTGGCCCCGACTGACTTTTCTGTGGGTCAGTGACCCCTGACTCAAAACAGGCCTCATAAATAAAGACAACACTGAAACATTTCGTGTTTGACATATTTTATTTAAAAATGAAGCCTGGCCAACAAGCCCCCAATTGGGACCAAGCCCCCATCTGGCTGCAGAATCATAACACTCCTGCAGCCCCCAGCCCGCAGACCTGAGCCTATCATAAACTGGAACCCCCTGTCTTGAGCCTCTCACATCCCCAAACTCCTGCACCCCCACATGCCCAGTCTTCTGCCACAACATTCCTGCACCATCCACACACTGCAAATCTGTGTCCTGAGCCCATCATACTCCCAGCTCCTTGCCCTGAGCCCCTCATGCACCCGAGCCCAAACTCCTGCACCTTCACAGCCACAAGCCTGTGGCTTGCTCAGCACCTCCACCCTCCACCTGACCCCAACACTCTCCAGCCTGGAGCCCCCTCCCTGAGCCAGCATCCTCTTCTCTACTTCCTCCTGCACCCAAATTCCCTCCCAGAGCTTGCACCTCTCTCCCCTTCCCCGTGCTTTTGTTTGTGAGCCACAATAGCAGTGGAGACTGCATGAAGAGCCGGCGCAAAGTTGCTGAGCCAAAAAAAAAAAAAAAAGGCGGGGCTGTGAAGACCCAGGGTAAAGTTGTTAACACACACACACACACACACACACACACACACACACACACACACACACACACACACACACACACACACACACACACACACACACACACACACACCGCGTGGTGTTTTGGGGTTTTTTTTTTTTTTCCCTGGCTCAACAACTTTTCCCCGGGTCTTCGCCACCCTGCCCTTTTTTTTTTTTTTTTTCCCCCCCCTCAACAACTTTGCCCTGGCTCTTCACACTGTCTCCACTGCTATTGTGGCTCTTCGTCTGGAACGGATTGGCCACCCCTATCTAGACGGTGCTTGGTCCTGCCGTGAGGGCAGGGGACTGGACTCAACCTCACGAGGCCCCTTCCAGTTCTCGTATCTATGACTGTATGATTCGATGACATTGCACTTACTGTTCATTAAGCTGCTCTGGGACTCCCTTGTTTTCTCTACTTAGAAACTTCACCTCTAGGCGATTACTGGTTCACACAGGCTAAATTGCTATGACTGTTGTGATGTAAGTCCTGCCTCCAGCCAGAGTCTGAAGCATGTGGACTGTGCTCTGGAGAGGTTGGCTGCAGTTCTGGAGGGAAATTAAATTCACTGCTCATCCCACTGTTACCAGAGGGAGAGCCATGAGCAGGGCTACCGCAGAGATTCCCGTAGGCTCTGAGCGCCAGTAGAACATTCCAGTGGGAAGACGTAGGCAGTAAACCCACCCAGCCTCACATGTACAGCCAGCTCCCTTGTCTCCCCACCAAAAGTTCCTCTGTGTTTAGATACACGCTTGCTCCAAGTAGCCTTCCTGCTGTCTATGCTGTGGAGAGCAAGTGGTTCCGCTGCTTTTGGGACCTTCAGTACAGGGGCTGCCAGGTCTGTCTGTGACCTTCTGCTCTTTCTTTAAAGCCTGTTCAATATGAAACCCTGCATTTGTGCACAGCTGAAATCCCAATGCCTGCCTTTCCTGAAGCATTACAGGCCCAACAGCAGCGTTCGCTTGGCTGCATTGCACATTCTGGATGCTCTGTGATGCACATTTTAAGAGACAAGCAATTGATTAGGCTAGACATTCACTTTATAACTATGGATTTGCTCTAACATAAAAATGAAGTAGGACTGGGAAAAATGTGTTTATAATATGTTTTCTCTTCTGTCTATGTCATATGGTGACATAAAGCTCCAAATTTTATCCTTTTAGTGTGCATCATCTGGACTTCATTGTAGTGGGTGGTGTTATCTGTAGAGCCCTGCGTAGATACAAAATTAGTATCTACATTTACATCTGCAGAAATAATCCATGGATATCCACATCTATAGATGCAGAGATCCATGGATGTAAAGCGGATGTCCGCAGATTTACAGGGTTCCAGATAAAAAAATTGTGTCCACATCCATATCGACAAAATTGAGCTAAGGATATCCGCATCCACATCTGCATATGCAGGGCTCTAACTGTCTGGCTGCACAGTTTAAGAGGATGGTGGGGAAGTCGCTAACAGTTTTGATAGTGAAGTTTGGTGTTACTTTAAAGCAGCGTAAAACAAATCATATTTTAAGATAATTGGATACTTAAAATAATCTTTGGCTGATTCTCATTTACAGCCATTTTCAAACCTGTCTCTTTTTGCTGCTTTAACATTTATGCTCATTTTCAGGCTTCTTAGCTCTGCCCAGCTGTGCAAAAAAGTTTTTATGTAAATTAGGCCTCCACATTTTCATCCTGGTTGCCTAGTATTCAGTACTTGTGGCATGATTTGCCCAATGAGCTCTTGGGCTTTTATATATTAGCAAAAGTTTGGGGTTTTTTTTTAAGGAATTTGCTGTTGATAATATCAGAAGTAAAATATTGAGAAAACATTAGTCTGAAGTAAGATGGTGAAGTTTTCATTGTCTTCCTTGATCCCGGCTGGTCTAAGCATATGTCTGAGTGTAAGCATGTGCTTAGCTTGATGCACTGATTTCAGTGGCTCTCCGAACATGCCCCGGAGTAAGCACAGGATCAAGTGCTTCGCTGAATCCTCGTCTGTGGCATGAAGAAACAGAATTATTGAATGGAATATCCAGTTAGACTCCTTCTCTCTGACCCCCTGCTCAGACATCACACTCCTGTGACACTTGCTCTAACGGTCTTTTGTAAGGTTGGCAATGAATGCAGTGCACAGACTAGTAAACACGGGTTTTCCCTTAATGCATGGAGCTCTGAGTTTGCTTTCATTTCTTGTCTGCAACGTCGTTATGCTCTGGGTCATGGAAAACAAATTAATAAAATCTGTAAACAATGTATGCTTCATTAGCAGTCCTTAATATAGCAAATGACAGAGCTGCGTTTAAGGACATCGCTGGGGATGCAGGTCTTAAGCGTCACAGAGCTGGAGGGTGAAGTTTTTTAGTAGTTTTTTAGCCATGCTCCATCATTACTGGCTGATGAGAGGCCGAATTCAGCCTTTGTATCGATTACTGTTCTTCCTTTGGGGGTTTTCCTGTGGTGAGCAGCAGTGCAGTAACTGGGGTCTGTCACTGGAAAACACTGTCTCCTCCTGAGACGGGATCAGGAGACAGGAATGAAGCAGGTGGGTCAACTGAAAAAACTATATTCACAAGACAGAACTAAAGAAGCACAGAGAAGCACAAAGACATCATACCTTGCTTTGTTTCAAAGGGCATGTCTAGACTACATCCCTCTTTCGAAAGAAGGATGTAAATTAGGCAGATCGAAATTGCAAATGAAGATGGGATTTGAATTTCCTACCCTTGATTTGCATAATGGCGGACGTGCATTCTTTCGGGGGAAAAAAAGGGTATTTTAAAAATGAAACCGCTGTCTAGACATGGTTCTTTCGGGGAAAAAAACCCTCATTTTTTGAGTACAGGATCTTTGTCTAGACAGCGGTTTCACTTTCAAAATACCCTTGTTCAAAAGAACACGCGGCTGCCATTATGCAAATGAAGCACGGGAAATTCAAATCCCAGCTTCATTTGCCATTTCGATCTGCCTAATTTACATCCTTCTTTCGAAAGAGGGATGTAGTCTAGACATAGCCAAAGGCTCGGCATTTTGTGAAAATCAGACTCTTTTAAGTGCCCCCATTGGAAACCCAAAATCACGAGTCACTTTTGCTCTTCTTGTCGAAGACAATGTCCATGTATCTTTCTAGACTGGGAGATGTTTGTTCTTGCTTTGTAGGAGGTTGGAAGAAAATTCTCCATGGGGAGAATAATGGCAGATACTGTATGTCCACTGAACAGACAGTAGCTGCATATTGGGGGAGGAGGGGAGAGCAGCCCTTTTCCTCACATACGCACAAAAACGGGATTCTCTTCCTTCTCCTAACCACAAAGCCACCTATTTAAGGAGGGAAGTGGCGGCCAAACCAAAGGTGCTGCACAGAGCAGAAAGTTCTTTCTTTCTGAAATGATTATTCAGACTATTCCATTCATGCAGCCGGCATGGTGCTGGGATGACACCGAGTGTATTTCCATTGGATGTTTCACTGGCAGCGTTGCCAGCAGAGGCCATTTTTAGAACTGAAGCTGGCGTATGAATTTCCCACTTGTGTGCTAGCACAGTGTTCGCATTCTTCAGGGTGAAAGGACCCGAGGTTGGATTGTAAAGCTGTTTGCGGGTTTGGTCTCTCACCCTCAGGGTTGGTTTATGGCTTCTGAAAACAGCCCAGGGGAGACCTTGCTGTTTGGTGTGGGGAAAGTTATATATACGTGTCGTCTGGACCACGGGGATGCTTAGGAGGGAGAGAATTCCCAGCTAAAGAGCCAGTGGCTGATTCTGCTCAAGATGAATGGCAGTATAGTTGTCAGGGCTGGCTTTAGGAAGTACGGGGCCCAATTCGAACAGTTTCAATGGAGCCCCGGAAGCCAGGATTTTTTGTTGGGGGGGGGGGGGGAAAAACCCACACCGCACACAAAAGTTTTGATGGGGCCCCAGCAGTCAGGATTTTTTGTTGAGGAAAAAAAAAATAACGCACACACAAAAAAGAGTCACAGCCCCTTTAAATCCAGGGAAGCCACCACGCTCCTCCTCTGGGGCCAACACCCCCTCCCGCAGCACGCCACAGAGCTGTGGGAGGGGTTGAATCGGCCTAAAGCCGGCCTTGATAGTTGTCCAGCACATTTAGCAATAATGGCCTGAATTCCGCAATCCTTACTCAGGCAAAACTCCCATTGACTTCATTGGAAGCCTTGCTTGAATAGTATGTGAAAGGCCAGCTTGTTTGCCTAATGGGAGAAGGAAGCACAATTGCTCCTTTGCACACAGATAGGTCTTGCTAGCTGTCCATTTTTGACAGAGAGTGCAGCTTTTTCTCTTCTGCCTCCCCTGGCACATTCAGGCCGGAGTTGTGGGGACATGATCCCTCCCTTCTCTCTACTCACTCTAGAGTGGTTGCACTCCTGGGGACTCTCAGAAGAAGCAATCTCCAGAGCATGGGGACCCTAATTGCTGGGAGTGCATATTTGCAGGGATGGGGGCAGGAGAGAGACCATGCCAGAGCCACAAACCATCTCATCTTGAGTAAGAGCTGCAAGATTTGGCTTGTGATTCGCATTGTGAGAGCGCCAATAAGTTGCTATAATTCTGTTTCTTATTTAGGGATTTGCTCAGGTTAATTTTGTTGGAGCCATATGGCTAAAACTTGATGTTTTTATGTTGTCAGCCACGACATGTTCTTCCCTTAACTTTCTAAAATCAATTTTGTTTCTTTTTACTCTAAAGAGGGGGCAGAAATACCTTTGTGGTGATTTCAGACATTAGCAGAAGCACCTCCAAGCCTAATACACTGTAAACTATGTCTTCTATAAAACCTCAGTCAGTAGGATTCTGTAAACCTTGGCTCAGACTGAGGCTTCCTTAGAAATCCAGTAGACACTTTTGTTCTTTTTGAGAAAACTGTCATACAAGTATGTGGTTTAAACAATAGAGTTAAAAACATTAAACGCTGGCAAATATCACATCTCTGCAAAAATAGGAGGATTAATGTTTTTAACATCAGAAACGTCCCAGTCATCCATTGTTTTATACTATATTGTGTGCCCAGCATTTATAGAAGTCTTGTGCTCTTACTGGCTTCATATTCCATGTGTTTTTTCTGACTCTTGCTGGATTGGATTTTCTAAAGAGCTCAGTGTACTGGAAACAGTTCTCCCAGGGAGTGCTAATGGGTGCTGAGCACTTTTGATAATCTGTCTCCGAGTGTGTAGCGGCACATGTGGCGGTTCTGCCCATATGGTAGACTCATGCGTTTCTGTCGGCTTCGCCTGAACTCTGCCCACTAGTCCATCTCTTCCAAAAACACATTCGGTGCTCTGTGCTTTTGGGCAGTTTCAAAGAGAAAACAACAAGCTTGTCAGAGAAATGCTTCCTTATTTCCCCATCCTCTTATTTTACAGCTCTGAAATTCAGGACAGGTGATGTTTGATGCTGCTCCTGTGGCAGGATGAAGGTTCTGTCTCGCATGTTGGGCTGTATGTGTGGAAGGGAAATACACAATGGAGTGATTAATTTTCGAGGAAGCCACAAGTAAATTGTGAGAGAGGCCCTGGACTAGTGCCAACCAAACCTTTGCATCACCCCACCCCCGTCATCTGTGCTATCGGTTGCTTTCTTGTTTCAGAAGAAATATTATTGGTTATAGAGTTTTTAAATGCATTTGGTCTAAATCTCCTGTTACTTGCACCACACTCAGATACCATGGTGATGGGAGGAGGTAAGATCTGTGTGATAAACTGCAGAACCATGTGACAGATGAAATGTATCATGTACCTTTGACCACTTCACTGACTCCCTGCACACTTCTCCATTTCCCCCAGGGAGTTAGGAGACACTGGAATTGGAGGTGTAATTTCCAGCACGTGCAGACATACCCATGCTAGGGTAGATCAAGCTACTGCAGTAAAAATAGCACACCTCTGCCAGATGTGGAAATTTCACCTTCCTCAGGACTTATTCTAACCAAAGAAATGGCATTTGTGTACATCCGTTTTACAGACTAACACAGCTACCCCTCTGAAGCTTATAAAGCAATGGTTTGTTTCTCTGCAGGGTCTCTTCTCAGCGGCCTGGATAGTCTGGATTCCATGTACAGCAACATAGAGCAGCAGGTAAATGAAACGCTGAGACGACGCAGACATGCAGGTGACAATGACTACAACATTGAAGTGCTTCTAGGAGTTGATGACTCTGTGGTCCGATTTCACGGCAAAGAACATGTGCAGAACTACCTCCTCACCCTTATGAACATAGTGAGTATCTCAAACACACCCTCCTTGTTTCCTTTGAAATGTAATATTAGCCTTCACATATTTATTTATTTATTGGGTCCCATGACCAATAATGCCCAAGGATCTGAAGGTTCAGTTCAGCCAAGAAAGTTGGATGTTTATCTGAAGTTTATGCAAACCTCTTTGTTTAGAACTAGAATACAAATCTCTCAGGAACAGATGTGTTCTAATGAACGTCCTGGGTATTGGGCACAGAGCCGAGAGTGTATGACCAAATCATCTGCTGGTGTAAAGTCAATGGAGAGAACTTTGTCTCCAAATTCTAATCCAGGCTCTGCCATGGACTCACTGTGTTAGCCGTGGCACATAATTTATAGCCCATTTTTTAAAGGCACTGAACACACAAATCTCCCATTGAATGCATTGATATTCTCTCTCAGTGAATAAGAACAATTCTTAACATTCTTATACTTTCTCATAGTGTGCTTATCAAAACCGTTGGTACTCAGTTTTTTGTTTTGAAGGCATGTAGGCTGACTTCTCTCTTACACAGGTACAGATATATCGATGCCAATGGGAGTGTATATATGTAAATGGAGTGAAAGGAGAATCAGGCGTCATGTGTGGTCCTCACAAAATGTTCAGAAGTGACGTGGACACACCTGCAAAATACTTTAATCTCACTGGTATAATTGTCTTTGATACCTCTGACTGGCAAAATCCCCCAAACCCCATTCCTCACAGGTCGGTTCCATAATTAGTGGGTGGTAGTGACTAGTGAGTAGAGCAGAGTTGTATAGAGTCAGGGCAGCTCAGCTACATGATGAAATGCTTGTTCCTGCTCTTTTGAAACAGCATTTTTCACCCTGGCACTGCAGAGAGCAGTTTATAGACTTGTTTGCTGGGGATGGAGGTCACATCTTTTAACCTCTAGACCACACTGTCCTGGGCCCATAGTGTGCTGTCCAGCGCAGGATTGAAGTGGCCACCCCCACTGTCCACCACTGTCCTGATGGTGGTGTTATTTCCTGGCTGTTTTTTGGAATCGGGAGAAACAGCTTAGTACACATCTGCCATCCTAGTGCACTCATGCAGTAAGAGGCTGATCCCAGGCCATCGGGTCCAGTCACTGCACAGCACCTGAATAGTTATTGCTGGATATAAACATGAGATGAACATGGAGAGCAAGCTGACTAGGAGCTGTGCTGAAGGATGAGTTGTTAAATAGCGGCACTGCAACTGATTTAACTTCATTGACATTATGATCGTGCATACACTCTAGAAAGTGGCCGAGTCAGTTGTTTGACTGCTCGTTGTTACCTCATGGAAAAAGGAAAAAACATGTTCTATATAAGCTGTTTCACTCACTCTAGTGCAGTGTTTCTTAAACTGTGTTCCACGCCAGTTGGAGGTGTACCGCGACCTCTTCTTCCATTTTTGTTTTCCTGGCGGCTGACGGAAGCTCGGTCGGGATACACGGCATTTCCCTTGGCTCTTTTTTTTTTCCTCTCAACAAAAAACCTTGGTGCTCTGCATTAAAAAAAAAATTGTTTGCTGTTCCACGGTCTCAAAAAAAGTTTAAGAAACGCTGCTCTAGTGTGTGTAATGCTTTATGATACTACTTTGTGATTTGGTCAGTTCTCTGGATGCTTCATAATTAATTCTTCTTTGATGTTTTAGTATGGCTCATGAATGGTTGGAAGGGGGAAGCTCCGATTTACATAGCTGAACTCTCCCCCACACCACAGTGGAAAACCCTGTACGGGGAAAGATCTTTGGGGCAGCAGGTGTATTTTAGATTCTGAACTGAGTAAGAGTTTGTTTTGCAGTTAATGAAATACAGAACAGTGACACACTTATTAATGATCACTTCCAGCAAGAGGCAAATGCAGTTGTCCTAAGTAAGTGCGTTGAAGTAGGTTAAGGTTTTCAATACAGTTTTGTTTGCTCTTCAGTGAAAGCCTTCCTCTGTTAGGCATTGATACTTGCTACTCCTGTGGGTAGATACTTATGACAAGTTTCACTTCATTAAGGTAACTCAGGTCAGCATGAGATTAGGGATGTAAAAATGGAACTAGCTGTGTAACCAATTCCAATTCAATTGGCTACACCAGTGTTTCTCAGTGGGCCACGGAACCGCTTTGGGAAAGCTGCTAGCAGGCCCATGCCACTTTGTTTACCTAAAGGCTCTGTAGCCACGGAACTTCGTGGCTCCCATTGGCTGCGGTGTGCCGTTTCCAGTCATGGGGAGCCATGGGAAGCAGTGGAGCAACATGACCTCAGCTTGCTCTGCTCCTCCAGCCGTGGCACTCCACTTCCTGACTGTGAATGCGGAGACGGTCCCACCCCTCCTCCAAGCGATGCGCTGGGAGAGCAGAGTGAGCTGGGGCTATGTTGCTCAGCTTCCCCCACTGCTGCCAGTGAGAGCAAGAAGAAGGTCAGGCACTTGTTGCAGGCGCCTGGCCCTTCCGTTCCTTCTCCAGGATGCCCAGGGACTCTGCTGGCTGGCCCCTTGCCTCTCCCACCCATGGCGTTTGGGAACATGTGCCCTCTCACGCCGCCCTCCCCCATGTCACATCTGTATGTGAGTACTTTGTGATGAAGAGAAATGTGACACAAGAACTAGGAACTGTGACACAAAGCTAGGATTTGGGTCTCCTGAGATATAACCGTAGTGCCTTTGTCCAGTGAGTAACAATAGCATAGCCTACAATGCTTGTCTGGGTTCATTTTTTGCCATCAGGTGATATAGGTAACCTTAATGTGAAATTGCCTGATGGTTGGCTCAGTTTTATTCTGGTTATGTTATCAAATGTGGATCCTTGAAATAAGCCGTGTTGGTATGTTGCATGTGTAGACCTTGGCATCGTAATTTCAGCTGCTAATAAGATGATGTTGTGAAGTTAATGATGAAATATGAAATGTTCTGAGGAATCTCTTCATGTTATTCTTTCTTTGCTCACCGCAACAATCATAGCAGTGCATTATTGGCACAGATGAACTCCAGAAAATAATCTATGTTCTGTTGTTTTCCATTAATAAATCTTAATTTTGAGATGCCTTCAGAACATTGGCTTTTTAGTTTTAAAACAAGCACATTTAATTTTTTTGTAAATATCCCTAAAAACAGAGTCAAGTTCCCTGTTTTCTAAAATGTAGATTGCTCCATCTGCTGGTAATGCACTTTTAATACAGAATATTCTAAACTAAAATATGTATCATTACCTTAAAGTTTTATGTAAATAACAGAAATGGTTGAGACTTTCTGTATTAAATACAGTACATAGTTTTTAAGTAGTCTTGTTTTTGGAGTCAAGATTTTGATAGGTTAAGATACAAGAAGTGTTACAAGAACCTTTTAATCAACTTGCCGATTAAACTAAAAATTGCAGTAAAACTTCACTTATGATAGATTCTAGTGTTGAAAATAATGCATTCATGGACATCAGTGTAGCTTTTAATTTCCCAGGTAAAATGTTGACTTTTTTCCTCAGAATTGAGTTATGGCTGCAAAATTTTTCACCAAACTAAAGCCCACTTCTGCAAATACTTATGCAGGTGTATAACTGATTTCAGTGGGATCCACTTATATCTTAAAGTTAAACACATATGCGTAAGTGTTTGCACGATCAGCACCGATTGAAACCTCACTGAAATAAAATTTCAATGGGAGCTTTTCATGGCCTTTAATGGTCTTTGATTAATGCTATATATATGAAACAATTTGAAAAGGAAGACCCTTGTATTCAGTAACTAAAAGTCCTTGAAATACTGTTTCAGCCTGGCTTTTTGTAAGCAAGAGATGGATACATATTATGGAATATTTTAGGGGGAAAAAAACTCTGTTCTTGGTTTTCTCAGTTTCACATCTTGATCAGTACTGTAGGGTATCATACCCTGATCTTGACACGGGCATTCCAAGAAAGTGGAATGTCTGATAGATATAGAATTTTTCTGATAATCATAATTAAACCTTCAAACCACTGTGATGATGCACAGGGATAGATAATGGAGTTGGTTATATTGTTCAGCTCTCTCAGATTCAGAGCTGGCTTTCTAAAAATGGGCAGTGTTGTCCTAGTCAAGTACAAGCAGTGCTTTTTTTGTGATGGTACGACCCGGAACAGCGTACTGTCACCTATTTTCCCCACACACAGTAAAATAATGGCATTTCCCCTGTGTGAACTGGCACCCGGTGCGGATGGGATCCTGATGGAAGCCTGCTCAGGATGCACGGAGTTTTTTTTTTCCGGCTCCCAGCATGGCTTTTTTTTTTTTGCTCAACAACTTTGCCCCGGAATACCGGCAACTTTTTTCTTCCAAAAAAAGCACTGAGTACAAGACCAGCATGATAAAGGGAGTGTGAGTTCAAAGGTCATTTCACACTTTTTTTTTTCACCCATGTACGATGCATGATCTATCACAACTGTGGAAACTCTTGGGTTAAATATCTGTGGGCCTGGTTGTGCCGTCAGTTTCATCCACTCACGCTCCTGGAAGCCAGTGGCACAGTATGGGTATAACTGGCGGTCAACCTTGGCCTTTTGTATTAATTCAGTGATTAACAGCTGTCAAGTAGGGATCGTGGGAAGTGGAACATTAGGTCAAAACCTCTTAAGAATTTCGTAATGCCATGAGCTGTACGCGGGCAGATAAATGATGATAGCAATCAGTTTATGAATCACCAGCTATCCTTTAGTTAACCCTATTAATTAATAACTACCTTTCTGGGTAAGAGCAGCAATCTGTTATCTTAAAGGAATTTAAGAATATGGAGGAAATGCCAATAACTTCAATAGTTCACGAACTGAAAGTCATTTCCTGCGGCTTTTCACAATAGCCCCAATCCTCAGACAAAAGCTGTCAAAAGGAACAAGAGGTTTAACCAGAATGAAATTGATTGAAACAGAAATGGACCTGCCCTGCCTAGTTTAAAGTGCGGAGGGATTTAAAATAGGTTTGATGGGAGCAGGTGACCAAAGCCCACAGGTAAGTCATAAACATGGAGACCTGGAAGATGGGTCAGAAATTGGGGGGAACATGGGCTATAATAGCAGGAATAAAGTAGAGACAAGACAGAGGGGGGCAAAATCAAATCAGTAACTTACTTGTGGGTATATTAATGCAAGAAATATGAGCAATGAGCAGGAAGAACTTGGAATGCTGGTAAATAAGCACAACTATGACATAGTTGTATCACAGAGATTTGGTGGTGATAATACACATGATTGGAATATTGATTGATGTGGTAGAGTACAGCTTGCTCATGAAGAACAGACAGGAAAAAAGGGAGGAGGTGTTGCCTTACTTATTAAAAATGAATGCACTTAGATCGAGGTTGAGGTGGACATAGGAAACAGACTTGCTGAGAACCTCTGGATAAGGATAAAAGGGGTAAAAACAAAGGATGGTATCATGGTAGGAGTCTACTAAAGACCATCTCACCAGGAAAAAGAGGTGGATGAGGCTTTTTTTAAAGAACTAACAAATTCATCAAAGCACAGGACTGGGTGCTGATGGGGGACTTCAATTATCCAGACATCTGTTGGGGAAGTAACATAACAGGGCCCGGATTATCCAACAAGTGAGAGAGAGTAAATGCTACTGTTCTTTGTCTTTGGAGGGGCATGGGGAATCCACTAGCCAGTCCTCAGCCTGGGACAGGGCCCAGGACCCTTGGTAATGCTGCTACAGTCCATAACCTGTGTTTTTTACCTGAAGAAACACTGAGGGAAAAGCAATCAGCAATTGGTGTGGCAAATCACAGCTCCCTCTCTGCTCTGCTCCTCGGCAGAGAGCTACCGCTGCCACTTGCTGAGCGTACATTTTGAAGGTTCAGCCCGGCTCTTTATTATTGTGCTTCTAAGACCCAGATTCTGTCATTCAAGCTTGTGTGGAGTAGTAATCCACCAAGTGATTTCAATGAAACAAGTCGTGGACTAAGAGACTGCTCCACAAGAGTAAGAGGAGAAGAGTTTGGCCCCCAAGGAATAGTATACAAAGGAGACCAATCTAAATTAAGCACAGACTTTATCCTACTGCACAGGGTAGGAAAGATGTTTTGAATAAAAATAAAGCAACAACTTTCTGCAAAATCTGAACTTTCAGAGAAAATAACTGAGAGAGGAAACCAGGAAAATCAGTGAGAAGAGACCTAGGTATGGCATTTTTTGGCGGGTTCCCCCACAGGGTAAAGTGCCACATTTTAAAATCAGTACATTTCTCGGACCTGAAGAGCTCTGTGGTAAGCTTGAAGGCTTGTCTTTCTCACCAGCACTAATTGGTCCCAAAAAAAAAAAAAGTTACACCCTCACCCACCTTGTCTCTCTGATACTCTGGAGCCAACTGCTCTACAGCACTGCATACGTTTTAGAGGCTTTAACATTTCCCAAGGTCTAGCGGCGTTTCTGGGTTCTCTCTCACCCCTGGCTGAGATGTTAGAAGGAGATTAGTCTCTCGTGGGTGTTGGGTGGCCTGTGGAAAAAAAACATTTTCTAAGGAGCTGGTTTTACATGATCAAGACCACAGCTGTGCTTGGCACTAATTACTACGCTTTTCAGAGGTCTCTGCAGAAGGATCAGGCACTCAGACTGATCTCTCAGCCTTTCAAATGTGGCTTCAGGTAAATGTAATGTACATTGATGGGATATGAAGAGGATACCTTGCACTGCCACAGGCTGTGCTAAATCTATTTTGTAGATTGACCCAGGTCTTGCATCTCCATCAATCCAGAACCTTTCATTGGTATTAGAGCCACTGAAGGGAGGCCTGTTACTTCCTGCCATAAGGGCATGTGTCACATTTTGTTAGTTAGTTCCTTGAGTATTCATCAGCTACTGCATTTATCAGTGATTGTGAAGCTAGAGCACTTTCTTCATTTCTTTATAAAAATCCATTGTGGGGAGTGAGAATGCACATTGTCAGGAGAGAGAACATGAGAAATAAATCACTGAACTCAGTAACCGCTTCTCAAGGCAGGCGGTGTGAGTTAGAACATAAGAATGGCCATTCTGGGTCGGACCAAAGGTCCATCTAGCCCGGTATCCTGTTTGCTGACAGTGGCCAATGCCAGATGCCCCAGAGGGAGAGAACAGAACAGGGAATCCTCACGTGATCCCCCCCCCGTCACCCATTTCCAGTCTCTGACAAACAGAGGCCAGGGACACCATTCCGACCCATCCTGGCTAACAGCCATTGATGGACCTAACCTCCATGAATCTCTCTAGCTCTTTTTTGAGATGTGTGTGGGTTGCCAACAATTCATGCTCAGCTGATGCTAAAAGGTCTTGCTTTTTAGAACCATATATTGTATATTTCAGCCAGGTCCTACAGACTAGACAACACTGAATGGCACTCTTTTCCCCCAAGCAAGGAATGTCTCTTTTTAGGCTGACTAAAAAAAATAACTCCTTAATTATGGACAAGTATGCCAATCTCTATCTGAGCACTATTTATTTTGCATCAATTAGTCCATAACATTTTTTTATTTCACTTAAGGAGGATGAGTAACTTTATTTATGATCTGCAGATGTTCTAACCCGTAATTTTATACCTGTGTGGGAAGACTTTGATTTCTTTCCATCATCATCCCAGACATACCATTGGTTCAGAAAAAAAGACTCTGACCCATCTATATAATTCTCGACCCCTTTCATGACATGTGTCCAAATTTTTGTCCTCTTTTATATTTAACCACAGAACAGGAGTGTCAGTTTCTTCTAAAGAAATCCCTTGGGCAAAATTCTGCCTTTGATTTTCACTAGAGTCCTCCAAGGGCAAAAATTGGCATTTTGTGCTGATTTATAAATTGCTTTGCAAAGGGCACTTAAGCACAATACAACTACTTCTTCCCTGCCCTGATTAACTTGATTTCTACTGCCCTGAGTAACTGGAGTCTTGTGGTATCATGAGATTCACGTTTGGGTGGGTGTTTGTGTAAATTGACAGAAGCTATTTTTTGTATAAGAGCTCCTCATCTCAAATGTTTAGATGTGGTATGTTTTCGCGCTGTTAAAGTATTTTTAAATGGTACATGTTGATGTCATGGCTGTTCCCTACTCTGGCACTCTGAGTGCAGAAGGTGAGAGCTCACAAGAGAGCTTCAAAATCTTGCCTATACAGGCACTGGTTACCAAAACTTCCCAGAGTCACAGATTCCCTGGCTCTGAGAAATAAACAAACAGACAAGCTGCCACCATGCTCACCATCAAGTGATTTTATCCCTAAAACCAGGGGTGAACACTTGAACCCACCCCAGGGATACCCCAAGCTCTTTTGCCCCAAAAGAGCTTGAAAAAAGAACAGAGGAAAACAAGCTGCAGTCTCTGGTAGCTGACCCCTCAGTCTGAGGTATGCAGATACACTAAGGACATAAGAATCAAATCATCGAGACAAAAGATAAACTTGATAAAGCCTATGTGGTTTCCAGATGTTACAGAGCAACTAAGGAAAACAAATTAAAACACAGAAAAGTCTCTGGGCACAGTGCTAGGTGGTAAATGGGGAGGGGAGGCATAGATTCACACAGAGCATTTCAAACCAAACCACAAAATAAAGAGAAAATACCCTAAATGTGACTAGATTAACTTCTTTTTCCCTTTTACTTACTTCTGATTTCTCTTTGTTCAGTCCACTCCCATGCCCCAGATTCCTTGGAGACATGGCTGTCCTGCCTGGGTTTAAATCATTCTGTTTCTTTCAACTCCTGGTTTTTCTCTCCCACACAAAGAAGTAGGCAAGGAATCTATAGCCAATTCAAATTTCAACACTCCATCTCGATTGGTTCTCCCAGCCCCCTGGCCAACACGTTTGCTAGCTACCTCAGCTTAACCCCTTAGTCACCGTGTGCTGGTCAGCCCTCCTCCTGTCCATTACAGTTGACTTGGTGAAATGGAGTATAGTTGAGAGTTTCAGGGACACGCCAGCTGGTGTGCAGTACTTATGCCTTTCTCTTATGACAATGCTGTTGACTTTAAAACTTCCAGCTGACAATTTCAAAGCCACGTAGAGGATTTGGAAATCCTTTTCCCATTGAGTGTAAACTTAGTTTGAAGTCAGTGGGACTACTCAGGCCCTTGAAACTAAGCACATGCACACAAGTATATATGGTTGCTCCTCGTTTTTCATGTCTTTCTCCAGATAGAAGTAGATGGTAAGCTGAATCCAGAAGTGTTTCTTGAGGGGGAAAAAAACCCACGCAGCTATCGACAGCATTTGCTAAATGAAGTTTGCAGGTTTGGCCTGTTGGGCTTAGAATTTTGAGGCAAGAAATCTTGAGGCAGCAGAAGAGCCACTCTGGCAATATATGTAGGGATGTTTTGTGCCATATAAATTATACACAGTCTGTTCCCCAAGCTGCTTGAGGACAAAATGGTTGTGGTATATAAGGTACAGCTGATGGATTTTTTTTTTTTTTGACTGGCGGGTGTTGAGTGACATGAATGGGTTTTATGGCAGTGGGTTGTAATTGTTTTATATTATAACAAATTTTACTTTTTGAAATTCCTCAGTTTTAAATCAAAATAAAGAAAATAAAAAATACCCTCCATTATACCCGCTGATAGTCCCCAGTCCTGCGATGTTAAAGCACACGCCTAACTTTTCTCACATAAATCTTCTCATTTACTTCAATGGGACTACTCACATGAATAAAGTTAAGCATGTGCTGAAGTGTTTGAAAGTTCAGAGCTTAGTGACACCATTTTTTTCAAAGAACAATTTCACAATGGGTTAAGGGTGTTAAATTTTGATTAATCAACTAATTGAGTAGTTGATGGAATTTCCATCAACTACACGATTAGTCGATAAGGGGGGGCACTCACTGCACCTCTCTCTTCGAAATGTAAAAGAGCTGCGGGAGGCTCTTATGCATTTCAGAGGGAGAAGCACAGCAGTAGGGACGCCTCTGCCTCCCCTGCCCCCCACAGAGATGGTGCTGGGGGGAACCGGCTTTTAAGTCTGCCTGCTCCCCCCAGCGGTGGCGCCTGCTCCCTCTCTCTTCGTGCCTCTCTGGGGGGGGGATACTCGACTACCCACCTCGTCGCTTACATCCCTACTTATGAGTCTGATCCAAAGTCCATTAAAATCAACTTTGTCATTCCATTGATATCAGTTGGCTGTGATCAGGCCCTCTGTGAGGAGGTTTGTTACCACTGGAATTGTAGTGTGCACAGAAACATTTTAAGACTTCAGTTCTGCTTCCTTCTGAACAAAATACAGCTATGTAAGCAATAAGTTATATAATTATGTATGCACTTTACTATTCTATCTTTTATTTTCCCCTTGCTCCTAGGTGAACGAAATTTACCACGATGAATCCCTTGGGGTCCACATAAATGTGGTGCTGGTGCGAATGATTATGCTGGGATATGCAAAGGTAAAAAGGCATTTGAATGCGTTTGGTATCTTAATCTTCTGAACCGTTATATTTCAGTGTCAGTTAATTTGGTGCTGGTGGGTGCTGCTGGACTGGTTGCAGCGGGGACTGAGGTCCTGCCCCACAGGCAATAGCAGGGCAGTAGCTGAGAGCTGCTTCACCCGTTTACCTCAGGCTTAGCACAAATTTGGTGAATGCTCTTCTAGAGCCTCCCTGCCCCCCAAGAATCTTCTGTGAGGCTGCATACGAGAGCACCTGTTTGTGATGCTGACGCTACTCTTCTTGGTGCCCCTTCCTGACTCATTTCTCACCAAATTCCAACAAGATGTTTGAAATTTTGGTCTCTGCCAAATTGGGAAAATGTAGGCCAATGAAGGCTCCTTCCACTATTACAACAATTCGCTTTCTTTACATTCTGCTTCATACTCCATATGCTGGGCTTGATTAGGCCTACATGGTGCTGGGGGTGTTAGTCTTTATTCTCCGTAAGATGTGGGTGGTAGTTGTGACAGAGTGGATATGCCCCCAGGAGAGAACAATCTTCACAGGAGCTCAGCAGCATGGGAGATTCTCCTAATCCATGTGTTCTATGCGCTTCCCTTGCCAGTACAACCTACTTTAGGGAAAGGCACAAGATCCCCCTTGACAGAAGCCATTGCAAACCCCCCTCTGGGCAGACTTTGTTCCTTCAGAGCCCATGGCCTGAATGTGATGAGGTGGAGTAGGACCAGAGCCCCTCCGCTGGAGGCCTGTGTGAAGTAGGACTAGAGGGGCCCCCTGCTGGGGGCCAAAGACCTGCCTCACTCATCCCAGGAAAGGAGCAGTGTCCTCCAGGCGACCTAGAGAAACAGGGGAAGGCGTAAAGGGCTAGCCAATCAGAGAGGTTTCAGGAAATAGCCAATTAAAACCCAGGAGGGCCATATTTAAAGGAGCTGCAGAACTAGAGGCAGTTCCTTGCTGGAGCCAGAGGAGTGCAGAGGCTGCCCCCGACTGACCACAGGGAACAGCAGCACTTTACAGCAGGGCTATTCAACACGCGGCCGATGGGCTGCATGCGGCCTGCGGCTTGTTTTGTTTGCGGCCCACGGTGCAGTTCGGGTTTACATGGGGATCAATACACGGCCCGCTGGTTGGATCCTTTGAACATGGCCTCCACTGGGAACATGCTCCATAATGGCAGTCAATATAATGGTCTTCTGTTGCTACGCGTTTTAGTAGTTAAATTCCTGGACTGTCACTGCTCATTAAAAGTGCTGTCATATGGGTGGAAATTGGGTAAATATTGCATTTTATTGATATCAGCAGAACTGATTTAAATGGGGCCTGTGCATTGTGTAGTCTTGCCTTAATCTTTGTATTCATGCCCATCAGTGTGAAAGAAGGTATTTGCATATATTTGCATCTATATTTGTATGTACATGCAACTACACTGAAGTTGCAACCCTCGGCATGTGCTGTGAGTATCACTGTGGCCCCCAGGGCTTCCAAAGTTGAGTAGCCCTGCTTTACAGGGATGTGGTGGCACATGGCCACTATTCTTAGGGTCCCTTGGCTGGGACTCAGAGTAGTGTGCAGGCCCAAGTCCCCTGGAGAAGTTGCCTATAATGAGAGCAATAAAACCTCCAGAGAGAGAACTGAACTGCTAAGAGGCCCAGCTGCAGACCTGCAGCCAGAACAGATCAAGAGAGCAAAACTGCTGCCTTCAAGGAGGAAGCCCTGGGGAGATGACCAAATACCAGGCTGGGATTGTTTAAAGATTGCAGACATCCACTCCACCAGAAGAGGCACTCCTGAATTTCTGCCAGCAGAAGACCTGAGGGAACCAAGCCAAATGCTGTTGTAAGCAAACAGAATGTCGTCTTTGCCAGGTGTGGCATGCTGGCATATCCCTATCATGCTGATAATTAGGAAGTTATTTCCTTTCTACATGAACAATATTAGCCCTCCCCCCAGGATCATGCTGGGCTCCCCCATTCTCTGCCCTGGGTAATCTTAATATATTTTACATTGATTTCATCTTAAAAAGCACTTGGAAGATTTTGCAACCAATCCTTTTCCCATTGTTGAAAGGAAGCATCCTAGTTTCCTCCGTGCTCACTAAAGCTCACATCCTTCCATTGAATTGGGGCATTAAACTTAAGTTGGTGAAAAGGCCATTTTGGTGTTTGATGGTTAAATATTATAACTCTGAACATACAGAGCTGGTGTATGTAGCGTAGCAGGAGTCAGACCGGATGCAGAGGTACTAGATCCTCATCTGGTGTGTGCTCCAGTGTTTTCCCCCAGCTGAAGATCTGTCCAGTATGTTTTTATCATTTCAGCCTTTCTTTGCAGATTACCCTAGACTGGGGGTGTCACTGCCCTCTGATTTATCTTAACCAAGTGGCACATTCTCTTCCCGCGGCTTAAAATGTAAGCAGCTCCCAGCTGTGTCATTGAAACTGTCCTGCTTAAGTAGCTGTGTCATTTGTTATGTGTTTGCCCTCACCATCGCACGTTTTATATGAATGACCATTATTGTTATTGAGACTATAAACACTTATGGTGTTTCCTGAAAAGTCCCTTACGCGCAAGCCAACAAACGGGCCTGATTGCCTGCAAGCCAACAAGGGATGCTAACAGCTGGGAGGGAACACCTTTTTAATGATTCTCTCTGGCTATCCTGGTTCCCCACGACCTGGCCATTTTTGTGTAATTGTTAACACTTGTGCTGAGTCCTTGTAAAGTGGCATTGTTCTGATGGGATGGCTTTCTGCACCCCCTTTACTCCGGGGTAAATGACTGCACATGAGTGCAGACAATGGTGAATCAAACCCATGGGGAATATTGGGCATGAGTTGGGGAACAACTTAATGAGGTCAAAGTCTGGCATGAGTGTGAAGGAGTGAAAAGGGTGATTGCTCATCGCTGAGAGAGGAATTTCCTGAGTGCTTGTCCAAGCACGGCCAGGCTGTGAATCTGCTGTGCCCACATTTGCCACATACTAGTTCAGTGGCTGGACCCTGCTGCAGTGCATTAGAACCTCCCAGGTGTGTTTCATACACTACAGAACTTTTAGTGCATGATAGCAGGGTGCAAATGGTGAGTTAGTGTATAACATGCTAATGTGCTGTAGAGTCACACCCTGACTTCACTAACTCACCTTGTAGACAAACCTTACGTAAAAATAATTGCTTAAAATGCCCTGAGATCAAGTCATGGGAACACATAACTAAGTTCTTGATACTAATTTATTACTCTTTTCTAGTCCATCAGCTTGATTGAAAGGGGAAACCCGTCAAGAAGCCTGGAGAACGTTTGCCGCTGGGCGTACCAGCAACAGAAGTCAGATCCCAACCATTCTGAGCACCACGATCACGCCATTTTTTTAACCAGGCAAGATTTTGGGCCTGCTGGTATGCAAGGTACAGCAACCAATCTGCAGCAGAATGATTTGGGTTTTTAATAATGCCTGAAAGAAAAGGTAAAGATTGGAAAGTTGTACAAATCGAGCTTAAAAAAATGAGCATAGCTTATGATTCAGCAAAGCACTTAAGCAAGTGTTCTACTTTAGCATGTGCCTAAATCAATCCTTGCTCAGAAAAGCTTTTACCTAAGTGTGAACATACACTGTTGTGGAGCCAGTGAGTTATTCATCTAGTCTCTAATAATGCCAAAGCCAGATTCTTCAGATGAAGCTCTAAGCCCCTCAAACTGCCGGTGTACGCTACTGTGCCCTAGGAAGAATTTATTGCCTGACTTCATCCGCCAGTCTTCTGTCAAATGAGGAATGATAGCCCCTTGTCATTTTATCCAAACTGGGTCACAGTAAAGGTACTTTCCAATGAGTTTCTAGTAAGTATCAATCCACTTGCTTGATGTGAAAAGAGAGTAAATCTTAACTCACTTGGCGGTTAGCTTTGATATTTGTTGTCAGATCATTTGCTGTGAAAGCCTTTTTTATAGACTACGTGTCAATGAGTTAATGCCTGTGCTGAGTTTCATTATTACTCTAGGAGCTAACAGGCAGGGTAATTGGCAGTAAAATGGCAATATAAGATTTAATCCATGGGACTGCCAGCAACTACAAGTCCTGATGAGAAGGCCTGAAAATGTGCCACTCTGTATAACTGTGATGCATTTCTCTCTTCTTCCCTCAGTCCACATGCATTTATAACGCAGAATGTTTTCTTGAACTTGCTATCCAGCCCAAGCAGTGTTGCATTTGAAGTCAACACTAGAGATGGGTGAAGAATATGTAGCAGGATCGTTAATTCAGGGCCAGAATATGACTGGCCCTGGGCTGGCTGCATGGGGCAAGCAAGAAGTTCCTTGTCCCCATTGCCTGCTGCTCAAGGACCATTCGCAGTAGCCATTCCTGTGCTCAGGGGCAGTGGCGGATATAGGGCAAGGCGAGCGGGGCGGCTGCCCTGGGCCCCGTGCTTCAATAGGCCCCGCGCACACACTACTACCCGTTGGCTGTGGCCGTGACGCGTGCGCGAAATTGTGCTGCCCCGAGTCCCGCGCTTCAATAGGCCCTGGGCCCCACAAAACTTTCATCCGCCCCTGCTCAGGGGCACACGTGTTCTGCTTGTTCCTGATTTCCACTCAGGCGCTGAATGCTTTTTAAAAAAAAAGGGGTGTGGAGAAGGCAGGGGCATGTTCAGTGTATAACACTGGCTTGTGGAGCAGCACACCAGCAAAGAAGAAAAGCAATCAGCTGCATGCCACGGGCACGGCCTTTCTAGTGCCTTTCGTGGGATGGGGCATTTCCTCACAATAATCTGTGCAGGCGAGTTGCTTAGAAGCCACAAAGTAGCTGGCAGTGAACTTTTCCTTTCAAAAAATTGTCCGCTGACAGATTTCAAAATTCTCAAGCAGGCTGCCTGTTAGGTCTATTTCGTTATTTTTTTTCAGTGAATAAAGACAGGCAATTCCATATCATGGAGGGTTTTGCTGTTTCAGGATTTGGCTTCCTGCAGATTTGGAATGAAACTCTCACTTTTTGAAATGCTCCACAAAAGGGAAGGGAGACTTGGCTCTGAGACGGGCTGCCCTGATGCTTCCGGGCTCCTGTCTCCCCAAAGAACCTGGAGCCTAGGTGGGGCTGCGGAGGAGCCAGGCAGACAAGCTGGCTGGAAATCAGGCACTTTCAGGCAGGGCAGCCTCAGATCCATACTTGGGTTTGGCGCAATTTTATCGACACGGAGCTGTCTCCACAGAATGTTTCCATCTTGCCAGTTTGGCATTGTCCGACAGAAAAATGTTCCATTGTAGAATCCCCAGCAAGCTACGATTCTTGCTTCGCAGACTGCGTGACTGGTAATATTGTGCATTTTGCAACCAGATAACACCGTTTGCAGTGCTTCAGTGAGCGACTGCTCCTGGGGCTGTTTCTGTTCCCCAGTTATGTGACTCTCATAACTGACTGAGCAAGTTTTCAGTGGTGTATTGTATTGTAAATAACGGGAATTTTACAGTTAAATACCCAATTGGACATATGATCCTTGTTGCTTAGGCCTTCTATATGTGAGAAATTGGCATTGGTATGGGTTTTAAACTCATTTAGTTAAACCAGTGCAAACCCCTGTAAAGTCTCAGGGGGGTGATGGTAATGAACTACACTTAAATAGAAATACAATTATGCATGGGGGGAGGATGGTTGCATCAGTTCATCTGAATCTGTTTAAAATCACTCCTCAGTTTAACAGGGCACGTTTCTCTTATAGACAAGGTTTTAGTTCCATTTGTTAACTAGTCATGGAGCAACGACAACTTCATAAACAAAGAGAAGACTTCATGACAACTTCATGTGATTTATGTGACTGACAGCTGTGGTGTCAATTGTACATTCCTTTGTAAAAGTCACATCATCAGCTAGCACAAACCCCAGAGAGTTGAAATACGTTTCCAGTACCAAAAGCTGCTCATGGAAAAATGCACCAAGTTTTGGATGCCCAACGTGAGACACTCTGGGCTTTATTTTCAAAGGGGTTGCACATCTGCCCTTCTCCTAAGTTGGGGCTGGGTGCCCACCACTTCTCCCAACTGAGACAAAAGCCTCTCAGCTCAGACTCCACAAAACTGGGAGACTCCAAACTAATAGGTGCTTTTGAAAAATTTGGCCTAAGTATGAACACCTGCCCTAATGGACGATGGTGGGGATTTTCTTCCTTGAAGAAGTCTTCAGATGTTGCTGACAAACTCAGACAATACAAAAAGGGATCTAGATTAAAAATGAAAAACTAATACCAGCATGACCAAAAAAAAAAAAAAAAAAAAGAAAAGCTATCACTGAAAGCTTTCCCTTCAAGAGAGACTAGAACATCATTTCATTAATTTTGGTGGTAAAACTATATCTAAACAATGTAGATTGCTAGTAAACCAGAAGTAGCTTTTATGTTTGTCACAACCCTTTAATCTACGTAGTAGCCATTTTAATGAGGAAAAAGCCTCTTTGAAGTGGATAGAGAAATTGGGCATCAAAACAATAACTGTGAAGGAATCCAAGACCCACTGCATTCCATAAAAAGTTCGTCAACCTCCTCTCCCACTCAGGGAGAGACGGATATTTACAGACTTATCTTGTAGCAGGGAAGCATGTAGCTAACTACTCCTTCACAATGGGTTTTTATAGGCAAAAACCTGGGATACCTAATAAAAAAATTGACAAGAGATAAACCCAAACTGTTTTGCTGTCAACAGGATATGCTCCCGTCACTGGCATGTGTCACCCTGTAAGAAGCTGCACTCTCAACCACGAGGATGGATTTTCTTCAGCTTTTGTAGTTGCCCATGAAACTGGTCACGTGTAAGTCTTACTACTACAACCTGAGCAACAGAAAGCTTAGGGTTCATTCTCCTGCTTGCACAGAACATTTTTATTTTCACAAGAGGCTATCGGTATTGCAAATCTCTTTATATTTCTTACTCCTTTGGCATTCACAGGAGTTTGAATCAATGAAAAAGTAGCTTCTGGGGGAAAATGTGATCTTGCAAAATTCATGTGGATTTTTATAGCTAAGTCAAAAATGGAAGACATGCTGATTTGATGCATTGCATTCAACAGTGAGAGTAGTTTGTCAAGCAACATGGTCCTCTACCTGTTGTTTCACTAAAAGTGTGTGTGTGTGTGTCTATATATCAGATGTGGCATGTTTCAAAGAATGGAGAACTAAGTCTGGAACGCCTCATTCAACAAAGTATCTCCTGAATTAATACCACTGAGGGTCTGATTTTTTAAATTAGTAGCCCGTGTTCCTCACTCATATGGCAAATGAGTGTGCAAAAGTGGACACACCCCTGTGTGAAAAGGGGGGTCTCTATTTGTGTCAAAGTAAGAGTTATCTCTTTGCCTCTTTGTTTTTATAACAATATAAACCATAATCATCCGAAAGGTAGGGTTTGTCAACACATGGATTTATTCAGGATTAGCTATTCCATTGTGGATTAACTAAACTGGAACAATATATGCTTATTCCAGAATAAGTGCGTCCACACATGGGTTACTGAGGAATATTTATTTTGCTTTAAATTCACAGCCTACCTTAATCTGAATTAACTTCCAAGTGTAGATAAGCCTTTGGGTTTCTGTTTATTTAATTAAAAAATAAAATCAATGAGGAGATGCATTAAAGAAACAAACTTTCAGGAACTCTTTAATTTCTATCCAGGGGTAATTTGTCATTGATAGACTCATTTAATGGTATTTGTAGGATGTAAACACTAAATCCCTTTTTAACAAAACCGCATGCAAAATGTGAATTGTTTACCCTCTCCCTTTTTTTGTAAGAATAGCCCCAGATTTCGTTGCATCTAACAGCCGCTCTTTGTTTCAGGTTGGGAATGGAGCATGATGGACAGGGAAACAGATGCGGGGATGAGACCGCTATGGGGAGTGTCATGGCTCCTTTGGTGCAGGCTGCATTTCATCGCTACCATTGGTCCCGGTGCAGTGGGCAAGAACTCAAAAGATACATCCAGTAAGGACCTGTCAGTGCCTAAGTGTAGTTTCACATGAAATAATGAGTGGTGTCCACTCATGTGGTTCCTTCCACTGCACTTGGCAGAGGAGGGAAAGGGGGAAATCCATCTTGACTTTTTTTTTTAAGTGCTAAGTCAAGTGCAATGGTTCTTCATACAGGGTCTGATCCCTAACCTAACCACTGAAATCAGTAGGAGTCTTTCCTGTCACTTGAGCGGAGCTTGGATCAGGACTCTGCAGACTCTTAATAAAAACTCCCTTTGACTCAGTGGGAGCTTGTACATTTGGAATGATGGCAAGAGGAAGCCCTTCAGGTATAAAAGGGGAATCACAAAATGGCTGTAAAAAGAAAAAATCTTTACATTTGTGTGCGCGCGCGCGCGTGTGTGTGTGTGTGTGTGCGCGCGCGCGTGCATGCATGCATGTACACATATATTAGAGAGTTTCTGTGTCTGTCTGAGTCCGTCTGTTCAAGAACTCTTCCTGAATGGTAAGAGCTAGGACCACCAAATTTGGTAGGCAGCTTCCTCCTATCCTAACTTAAAGCAAGGGTTTGGTTGTGCCGGGAATGGGATTGTTTTCCATAACATGGAAAGGGAGGGATCTGAGAGTAGGGGCAGAGTGCAGTGGAGCAAGTGCACTCACCCAGTGCGCGCCTCTTCCCTGTGGCTCCTGCTGCCGTGCCATGCCAGCCCTTCCCCCCCTCCCCCCAGTGATCCCCAAAACCACATACATGGGGTAATAGACAACCCCTACCCTGGCCCACTGGGACTCCCAGGCCGGATTGCGCAGTTTGAGACCCCTAATGCACAGTATCTCCACAAAGCTCATAACGTGTCAAGAGTCATAATCATGAGTTGTAGGGATGGGAAATATTTTCAGAACAATGTATTTACACTCAGGCTACGTCTAGACTGCAGGCCCCTTTTGAAAGAGGCTTTTTCAAAAGATACTTTTGAAAAAGCCTCTTTTGAAAAAGAGCGTCTAGACTACAACTAGTACTTTTCAGAAAGCAAGCTGCTTTTTTGAAAGAGAGCACCCGGGCAGTCTGGATGCTCTCTTTCGAAAAAGCACAGTTTGCATTACATAGTGCCTTTTTTCAAAAGAGCCTTTTGAAAAAAGGCGTTCTTCCTCGTAAAATGAGGTTTTCCATGGTTGAAAAAAACTGCCGCGTTCTTTCGATTTACTTTTGAAAAGAACGCGGCAGCAGTCTAGATGCAGGAGAAGTTTTTTTCGAAAAAAGGCCACTTTTTTCGAAAAAACCCTGTAGTCTAGACACATCCTGAGTGTCTGCTTATAGGGACTTGGAGTAAAAAAATTAGTCACCAGGAGATAATGTGTCATGCTGACGGCCTATTTGGGCAGAAAAGACTTGTTTTCCCAGCCTGTTTAGCCAGGGATACAGTGCATGGTTCAATTGTTTACCCTTATTAGGACTTTCGATGAGAAACCATCAGAGGCCACTTCAAATAATCAGAACCATTTGGTGATAAAAAAGGAACTTTACAGGAAGACCAGAGTTGGCACTATCTATCAATAGATACTCAAGGTGACTTTTAGTAAATACAAAGGCAGGTGAAGCTATCACTGAGGAAACCCATTCTGGAGCAGGGATGTTTCCATGAATGTTTGACTCTTAAACCAGCTGTCTCTGCAACAGACTGAAATTTGGGGGGGAAAAGCTTTCTTTATGAGGTAGGAAATGTGCAGACCCAGATTTTCATGTTACAATTTTGTTTTATGTTGTAGCCATTGGTTTCCACCTCTTTCTCTGATTTCTTTAGCCCGTCTTAAATAAACCTGCTTTTGTAAGTGCTCACCAGTGCCGGGTGGCTTACAGGAGCAGTGTTTTATGGTAAACTGGAATACACTGCTCCATTTGGGGCAAAAGATCTGGGATTTCTGTGAGTAAGAGGTGTCAAGGGCTGGATATCGCAGAGGAATAATTCAAAGGGACTTGCGGACTAGGTGTACTTCTTGTTAATTTGCAATGCAAAGTCTGGGCTGTTCCAGCTTAGAGGAGACTGCTTGAAAGGCTGCTAGTGTTAGGGAGCTAACTGCAAGCCATTCCCAAGTAAAACTCCCAGTCCTGGATACTCCAAGAACCACCACCATATTATTTTCCCCTGCTCAGTTAGGGCATACCTACACTATGGGGAAGATCGACACTGCTGCGGTCGATCTTCCAAGGTTTGATTTAGTGGGTCTAGTGAAGACATGCTAAATTGAACTCTGAGGGTGCCTCCATCAGTGCTGATCCTCCTGCTCCTCATGAGAAGTAAGGGAAACTGACTGGAGCGTTCGCAATTAATGTAGCTGGAGTCACGTATCTTAGGTCAACCTTTCGCTCCAGTGTAGACCAGGCCTTAGAGTCCTGTGTGGTGGTGAACACACATTCTAAGGGATCAGAACAAACAGAAATAATTATATTGGTGGAAAAATATCAATGAGTATTCTCATGGGCTTTCCATGTTTCTCTTCCCACAGCTCCTATGACTGTCTCCTTGATGACCCCTTTGAACATGATTGGCCCAAACTTCCTGAACTGCCAGGAATCAATTATTCCATGGATGAGCAATGCCGCTTTGATTTTGGTGTTGGCTACAAAATGTGCACAGCGGTATGTCCAGAGTGGTTGTTCTAAAGATTAAAACCATTTCATCTAGTTGCTTTTGACCCTGAAAAGTACTGAAAAGTAGCCATAATTTTTTTTGGAGCGATGCAAGAGGCAGAGCTTGTTGAAACAGCACAAAGGTGTGAAGTGCAGTAAAATATGGTTCCAGGCTCCTTTCTGACCACACCAGGGGTTTTATGAAAATGTGGGAACTTACAAAGCATGGGTTCACCAAAATTGACAGTAATTCTCGTGGAGGGATGTCTGTGTGATGTGTTTAAAGAGTGTAATTAAATTATCGTAGCCAGCTTAGTTTTAACCAGTGAAATGGTTTAATGAAATGTGCATTTGCTGCTATGGACAGTATCAATAACATGAGTGTTAATTTCATTGAATACATGCATTGGGTTTCTTAATACATTTCAGTTTCGAACCTTTGACCCATGTAAGCAGCTGTGGTGTAGCCATCCAGATAATCCATTCTTCTGTAAGACTAAAAAAGGACCTCCGCTCGATGGCACAGAGTGTGCCCCTGGGAAAGTGAGTTGATTATGTTTTTAGTATTTTTTTATTTTAAAATATCAAGACAGATCTCACTTGGGGACTTAATCCCAGAAGTTCTTGACGTCAGCGGGAGGAACGAAGCCAAGGTCATAAAGGAGGAAAAGCTGCTCAATGTGCCCTGTTCAGTGCTTATCGTACAATCCATTTAGAGTGCGAGGTACTTTATGAAATTGTGTTGGGAGCCGGAAGATTGAAGCTCAGCCTTAGGGCTAACCTTGCATCAAGTGTCATTTTTGGGTTCTTGTTTCATCTGAAAACTGCCCAAAAAGCAGCGGTGAGAAGCCACAGTAGCAGACTTTGCTCTTACTCTAGGATTAAAGTCATTATGCTTGGTGCTTGTGGTCTAGACATCCTGTGGCTACCAGAGTACTAATATGCCTGGGATTGACTGTTTCTCTTTTAATATCTCCAGCGGTGGGTCCCTGCTTTTAACTCTCATTTTTAATTAGCAGCTTACACTCCTCTAAATGTTTGTTTAGCAAATTCTGTGTACTTTGAGATACAGAGAAGCTGCTTATGCTATAGCCAACAGCAAAAAGGGCACTGCCGGATGACTAACCCTTTATCTCAGTATAAATGGACATTAGAAAGAGTACAGTAAGAGCAAAAATCCCTGTGCTGCTCCTGGGCACTGTATAGTGCAACAGTTTTTAAAAAAATGCTGGTGCTAAATGGTATCAGACCAGGAAAGAGTCAAAAAGGAACAAACAAAGAGTCCTATCCATTTAACTAGGGGCTGGCTTGTGTCCAGCTTTATGTGCTGGAGCCAGGGAGGAAGCAGGCGTATAGGGCACTCACACTGCCCTGCACTGCCTAATTGCATTGTAGGTCCCAGCACAAAGAGTGAGTAGCCTCCGCAGGTCCACTGCTCCCCTCCCCCTTGACATTGTTCCTCCGCTAGAGAGTTGTGAGTGTGTGCTTTGGGCGGTGCATCTGCAAGTCTCCCTTACTATGGGGGATGGTTACAGTAAAATCCTGCCCTGGGCTTGTATCCGCATTGTGTGTCATGTGACTGTAATTGTACGTCTTTATTTCTCTCCCGTTTCTCCTCAGTGGTGCTATAAAGGTCACTGCATGTGGAAGAATGCTAACCAGCTGAAACAGGATGGCAACTGGGGATCCTGGACTAAGTTTGGCTCCTGTTCGCGGACCTGTGGTACTGGCGTTCGCTTCAGAACCCGCCAGTGCAACAATCCAATGTAAGTCTGGATGTCTTCTAATGAACTGGTGTTTCTCGTGGGTCTGGAGTTTGTGAAGGACGTTCGCACCTGAGCAAAGGGACTGCCCCTGCCCGGCAGTGCAGCACAAGGGCAATAGCTTTACTGCAAGTGGGGTGGTGGACACCTACAGGTTAGAGACACAGGGACACCACATGCCGAGCTCAGGGGTGCTGGGCTCTATGCCACTTCTTCACACAAGACAGTGGATTGAGCATTGTGGGGAAGGCAGAGAGAATGACAAGATGGTGGCTACTGGGTCTGAGATTACCCAGAGTTATAAACTTAAATAGCACAGAGGCGCTCCTGCGATTCCAGTGGTTTGTGTGGGCACCATAGAGCACCTAAAAAGCTGCAGTGGACCCCATCCAAACAACTGGACTTTTTATTCCACTCTAACCCCCTTGCAGCCAGACTCTTTGCAGGGGGCTGGGAGAATGGGCCCATCTCTGAAGAATTTCCAGAAAGGTCTCTCTGGCAGAACACCTACATGATCCTGGGAACTAAAGGGGTGGAGAGAAGGTGCGGTAGGAACACTACAGCCTGCAAGACTGACTGTTAGATGACAACGCGAGAACTTTATCTGTGTTTCAGTGACATTATCTGACTACATATCAACCATTATCAGAGCACACACCACTGCATTTCCGAAAACTCCCATCTAGGCCTGCTCAGGGAGTTATCTGTCTGTCTCGTTACCTGACCAGCACACACAAATGATGCTTTTCAATTTACTTGTTCTACCACTGCTTTTGAAGCTTGCCCTGAAAAGTAATATTTAACCCTTTGTTGTGGGAAACCCCTTTGCTCTTCCTCTTACTGTTTTTCACTGAAACAATGAGGAGTCCTGTGTCACCTTCAAGACAAACAAACGGATTTATTGGAATATAAGCTTTTGTGGGTAAAACCCACTTCATCAGATGAGGAAGATGTGAAGTAACAGAGGCATTTTGTGTGTGTGTGTGTGTGTGTATGTGTGTGTATAGATAGATATGAAATAAATTGCTCGTGTTAATGAGGCTCATCGAGTCAGGGTGAAAGTGGCTCACTCACAGCATTTGATGTGAAAGTCCAGAGAGGGGGAATTGCCTTTGTAGTGCGTTAACCAGTTGAGATCCTTATTCAATCCTAAATGGATAGTGTTGAATTTGCAAATGAATTTTCCCCTAGTGTATTCCATCAGAAAATCTCCACTCCTGATGTTCAAAGGTTTCAAAAGCTTTCTAAACATCTTTCCCCCTTAGGCCTATCAATGGTGGTCAAGATTGTGCCAGTGTGAATTTTGAGTATCAGCTTTGCAATACAGAAGAATGTCCAAAGCACTTTGAGGACTTCCGAGCGCAGCAGTGTCAGCAGCGTAATTCACATTTCGAGTATCAGAAGAGCAAGCACCACTGGCTGCCGTATGAGCATCCTGACTGTAAGTGTGCTACACTTTTGTTTTAAAACAATGCAGAAACACAAAACAAAACAAACCCATTGCCTGCGGGAATCTTGCAGCACATCAGGATTTGAAGGTGTCGTTGAGATGCTGCCATGTCCCAAAATAACAAGGGTGAACATGCAAGTAGGTGAGAAGAAAAAGCAGGAAAAGCAATGGTACAAAATAGAGGCTCTGAGCTCCTGCTGTGGGTATCGCTTTCGCTCAGCACATTGTAGGCTGTATAACTCTGGCTGGGGTAGGGTGCGTGACAAGATTCTGCTCCGGTGTGGAAAGGCTCCTCCGAGCACCAGCATGCCTCCGTCCCCCACATTCACAAGAGTGACACGCTGTTGTCTCATCATTGTTGCTGCTCTCATCCACTGCAGCGGAAAGTAACAAGTGTGCTGTCCTGATGGTATTGCTTTACAATCTGCTTACTATTTTTTCCATTTTTCTATACTCCCGTTTGCCCCCAGCTGGCGACTAGCAGGCCTTGTCTACTATTAACTCCACTTGATCGTTCTCTTTAGGCTAACTGTACTGAAATATGGGTGAGGCAAATATAAGCGCTGGATTGTCAGAGCACTGAACTCTCTGGGTTGCTGCCGGCATTGCTGGTCTTCTTGTTCTGAGTTCCGTAGGCTTTATCTCATAGAATACACTCTTACAGTATTTTTAATGTGAAATTAGATGGCGTGATCTAGAAATATAGTTAGGGCTGGGATTTTCAAGGGAACCTAAGGGATTTAGGTGCCTTGTTCTTATATGTTGGTGGGTTTGGGTGCATAATTATTATAGGCTCTTTGGGAAATCCCAGATTACTCCGCCACTCTGCAGTATCCCATATTGAACCTGGCTTTCATTGGGGAGCAAAGTAGATAGCTGCTTTTGGTTACAGGCTCAGTCCTGGGCAATCTTTTCAAAAGGAGTTGATTCCATGAGAACTGAAGATGTGTAGCCTCTTACAGGACTAAAACATTACACATTTGTATTAGTACCCTGCAGCATTCCTTTTGCTACTGAATTAAAACTTTGTGGTGGCTTGTGTTTTAAAGCATATTTGGGTTGCTGAAATACAGTTAGCTCTCTTTTCCTGTTATTCAGCCAACAAAAGATGCCACTTATACTGCCAGTCCAAAGAAACTGGAAATGTTGCTTATATGAAACAACTGGCACACGACGGGACTCGCTGTTCCTATAAAGATCCATACAGCATTTGCGTGCGCGGAGAGTGTGTGGTGAGTGAAATGTACTTAAGGTTGTTTTAATGATCGTGCAGCGTTTTCGATAATCATAATGAGAGCTGGTCAAATACTGTAGTACTCCACAAGCAGCGTATCAGGTGGATTTTGTGAATATGAAATGTTCACCGATCATATTTTCCAGAATTCCTCCAATTTTAATACAAATCATAGCAAGACTACAGATTTATTTCTTACAAATACTGTGATTGTCTAAATAATTCTTCTTAATCCAGTTGCTTCTACTGATTTTTTTTTTTAATTTTTTTTCTGTGTATTAACAGCTCAATTGATTATCATCCTCTTCGGATAAGTTAAGGGCTCTTGTGAGGAGGATGGTGATTAGTTGTTCTCCAGGTCCACTGACCGAAGGACAAGAAGTAACGGGCTTCATCTGCAGCAAGGGAGGTTTAGGTTAGATATTAGGAAATCTTTTCTTAGTCTGAGGATAGTTAAACTCTGAAACAGGCTTCTAAGGGAGGTTGTGGAATCCCCATCTCTAAGAGCATGTTGGACAAACACCTGTCAAGTGTTTTGCCACAGTGCTGGGGGCTGGACTCGATGACCTCTTGAGGTTCCTTCCAGACCTGCGTTTCTATGAGTTTAAGTGAAAAGAAATTCTACTTGAAGTTCTCTGTTTCCTTTCCTTCATTTACTGTCCCTAAGGGTAAAAGTTTCAGAGGGGAAGCCGTTTTAGTGTGTAATTTTCAAAACAACAAGTAGTCCTGTGGCACCTTAGGGTATGTCTAGACTGCATCCCTCTGTTGGCAGAGGGATGCAGATTAGGCAGGTCGACATTGCAAACGAGGCAGGGATTTAAATAACCCGTGCCTAATTTGCATAAAAATGGCCACTGCGTTTTGCTGACTCAGCACTTTGTCGGCAAAAAGCGGCAGTTGAGAAAGAAAGCCTTTTTCGACAGATCCTGTAAACCTCCTTGCAGGAGGCATAAGGGATCTGTCGAAAAAGGCTTTCTCTCTCAACAGATCCCGCTCTAGACTGCTGCTTTTTGCTGACAAAGTGCTGAGTCGGCAAAATGCGGCAGCCATTTTTATGCAAATTAGGCACGGGATATTTAAATCCCTGCCTCATTTGCAATGTCGACCTGCCTAATCTGCATCCCTCTGCCAACAGAGGGCTGCAGTCTAGACATACCCTTAGGAACTAACTTGTTCGTCTCCAAAGTGCCACAAAACTACTCATTCCCCAAGGGAAAGTTAGTAATGGGTTCATCACAGGAATCAGTTCATAGCTTTCATTATGCTGTTCTGTCACAGTCTTTCAAGTATTTTTACATCAGTTGTTGGGTGAACTTTCCATTCCGCAGTGTTATTTATGGGGGGGGGGGGAAACCCAACACTCCTCTTGCTCTCCTCTTTGCAGAAAGTGGGCTGTGACAAGGAAATCGGTTCCAACAAAGTTGAAGATAAATGTGGGGTCTGCGGTGGAGATAACACTCATTGCCGAACTGTCAAAGGGACCTTTACCCGAACACCCAAAAAGCCTGGTAGGATGAGCACTTTTATACACCCAACTATATTCTCTGTTGTCATGTTTATTAAAATCGACTGCTCAGAAGAAGGTATTCTCCTCACCTGCTTACACAAAGTTGCAAGACAGAATACAAAATACTTTGATAGCAGAATGCATATATTTTCCAAACACTAACTAGAGATTATTTTTGGTTTTTGAAGGACCTGTTAAGACATGTTGGCTAAACTCGACTCTCCCTGTGTAGAGCATATGTAGTTCTCCAGTTAGTAATAGGGGATGGCTCTGATCAGTGGTAAAAATATGATCTTTGGTAAACAAAAAAAAAAAAAAAAAAATAACCTGTAAGGCTAATAGTGAAACATGGAAACAAGATCAAATCCCCAGGCCTATTATTTCAGGTGAGCAGATTTAGGGCCAGATCCTGCATCATTGCCACCAGTGGGTCTGTTTCTCAATTAATGTAGCACCCATTTACACTGCTCTGGGTGCATAAAGGAGACTTAAAGGGGCTAAATGTTTTAGCACCTCTTTACCCTCTGAGGGGTCAGAGATGCTGGAACTACGGGGCCAGTGGTAGTCCTCAAGTGGTTTCCATCATACAAAAGCTTTACAGTTTGGTATAGTAGCTCTCAACACCCCAACTATAAAATCAGTCCAGCACCTCGTTAGTGTATATGAGAAGCAGGCCTAACTGAGTTCAGTAGCACCGGATTGGTAGCTTAATGTGACCTACCTCTGAGCCTGCTAAATCTGAGCATTTACTCAGGGATGAAAAACACCATTTAATGATTAATTTATTTTATTCAATGTGTCTTTTTTGCACCCGTCTCCCTCTTTCTTTCACAACATTATGCATTACACACATTTCCCTCTAGCCTCGCTAAAGGAAACCATTTAAAAATTGGGAGGAATTGTGTTTTGGCACAAGCTTCTCCACTGAAATTTAAATTGATGGGAAAGACATGTATAGAAATCTAGACGTCTGTCAATACGAGTGTGTTTGGTGTCAAGTTGACTTTCTGTAAACTCCCAAAGTACAAGTGCCATGTCCAAGAAAAAAAAATGAACACAACCACAATTCCCACACCTATTTGTGTGTGAAGTAGAGTATTTAGTGCAATTGTGAATTCAATTTGCAAGTATTTTTCAGTGGAATCTTCATCTTTTTTGTACTTTGTTTAAAGGCAGTGGATTGTGAGGAAGTGAAGGGTGTGCGTGATAATGATCAGTTGGCTGACAGGAAAAAATATCAAGGTTGAGATTTTTTTTGGAGACGCTTGGGGATTTTGCCACACATTTTCCATTTATGTTAATAACAGCTTGAAATCCTCTGGCCTACTTTGGACATTTCAACTGTGTCAGTTTAGCTGTTGAGCTAATGGAATATTATACTTAACATACTCCTCTTAATAAAGATGTGCCAAATTCAGTCCTCCAATATTCATGCCTGCTACTTGAAGCTAGTGAAAGCTGTGCTTATGTAAGTGCAGAAGTATCTCAGTGCATTTAAATGAGACCATCCCTTTACTGATATGTTTGATCGCATAATGATAGCAAATGGAAAGGACAGCTACACAATTGAGACCATATTACCAAGTGTTCAACTATACAAAGGCACATCAAGACAGTTTCTAGTGGGGTCTGTTTTTTTTTTTTAAACTAATTGGGAATAAAATTGTAAGATTTAACCATCAAGTTATCAAATTAGCAATTAAAAGAGGAACTATTATGTAAGTAACAAGGAAATGAAGGGAATATCAGTTTTATTCCTGTGGATTATGCCATTAGAAGACTTTTCAAACTATTTTTATTTTAGAAAAATGAAGTAAAACCTTTTCTTCTAGGGGCAAATCCTGCCCAGGTCCCGCTTGTCAGGGATTGTAGAGGGAAACCTTACAGGGATCTGTGTTCCACACATGTCATAGAGCACAGCTATGCAAAGGCTGTCTGTTCTGAGGGGGTCTGAGATGGAGCAAGCTGAAGGAGGCAGCGTATATCTGTGTCTGAACTTGCATCTCTGTTGATGGTGAAACTATGCCAGTTTTGCAACCTCAATGATGGCAGAATTTAGTCACTAACTAGACAGCCCCATTAAAATTAGATTAAAATAAGGTAGCATTTATTGCAGTAAAATGTGACAAGGATTCCACAGCAAAATATTCTCACTACCACCTGTTCTCCAGCCCAGTGGAAAGACAAGACACTTTTTTTTTTTAATATGCGCTTTATAAAGTCCTTACAGAATACATGTGATTGTTTTCACCACATATTTTGCTGGTTGGTATGAATCCAACCAAGGCAGATTATGTGCAGAACTCAATCTATATGTAATATATATTGACACAGGGAATACACATACACAGTATGGAATGCACATATGTAGTGAAATGGGATGGAAGACAACACCTTGGAGCCACATATGCAACCCTCTATATTTCTTGAATCAGAAGGACTTCATGCTTTCTGACAGTTAAGTTCTTAGAAATTAGAACAAAAGATGATCAAAATGTTCTGAATTTTCCCAATTTTCTCATTTAAAAAAAATTCGTGTGTGTGAAAGAAACAGCATTTTTGACTGGCTCTACTCAAATCTATTTTCTAATCAGGTTGGTGTATATTTGTCTATACTATAGATATTAGAAAACAGTCTGATACGGATATGATTGTATAAGAAAGCATAAACTGTCTTTCAAATGTCTGAAACTCAAAGGTCTTGAGGGTGATTAAGGTCATTCCAAGGCTGTTTGTAAAAGACAGTCGTTAATCATTCAACTCCAAAGGGATGTTTTGGTGCTAGCATAACATCTATTGCTTTACAGTAACTGTGGCAATATAGTCATTAAAAGACTAATCAAACTCTTCCAACAGGAAAACATTTAAGCAAGAGGTGCCAAAGAGAATTCAAGTTGCTGGAAAATGAAATCTGCAAGTATCTGACTTAAAATCACCTACCTGATTTTTCATTCATGCATAGTCTCACTTTCATTGACTATTAAAATTTGCTGGATATTTCTAACAGTATTTTAAATGCATTTTGAACTTCAGCGCATACTGTAACCATATAATTTATATGCTTCGTTTGTAAAATACACCTGGCTGACATTATAGTCAATGAAACAGCAAGACTTAGTTCCCAGAACACTAATTAAAGACATTCTATTTAAGGGAAGACAAGAGGAGCATTCACTTTGCCCAAAGGAGCTCGCAATATTTCTCTCTCTGAAACCAGGGAGTCTAAAAATATTCTGGGTAAGTTTCACCTGGTTGCAGAAAGACAGGCATCAATGACAACTGCAGTGTTCTTGCCACACTTCTAATTTCCAGCTAGTCACTTACAGGTATTGCAAGAACAGGCAAAATGTTTGTTTCATATGTTTGATCACTGAGCAGTAAAAGGCTTGGTATTTCCTGCTTGTGCAGATTAGTATGAAACCAGCCACCCATCAGCCCTTAGTATTCATTTATCTATTCAGAGTTCTCCATTTTCTTCAGCAGTTTTCCAGGAAGCAGTGGTATGCTGCAGATCCAGCTACCAAGAGCACAGGCTGGACTTCAGTTCAAAAGTCCCCATTGTTAAATTTGAATTAAGCATTTATTTGCTCAGTGCAAATAAGAAATCAAATCTTGCCCCATCTGTTTACAATGATTCTATATTAGGACTGCAACTTACATACCGTAATTTAGTGAATATAACCCGCAGGTTTTATTCATTTTTACAAACCCCACACCACCCCCCGCCCCTCCCCGCGCGGTATACTCGGGTGCGGGGTATACAGAAATTTTTTTTTACTCACCAGGTGGTGAGCTCTCGTCGCCTCTTCCTGTGGCTGCACAGCCTCCAGCCTCCGGGAGGGGGAGCACTCACTCCCCGGTTCCTGCGCAGCCACAGGAAGGGGCAGGGGAGCGCTCATCCCCCTACCCCTTCCTGTGGCTGCACAGGAACCGGGCGGTGAGTGAGCGCTTCCCTGCCCGGAGGCTGGTGGGTCCTTCTCCCCTCTCCCTTCCTGCGGCTGCGGAGGAACCTGTGGGATGAGGGTGCGGGGTATATCCGCTAAATTATGGTACTTTATTGGGAAACAAAGCATCTCAGAACAAGCAAAATATATTTATTTATATGGCATATTTTATAAATATGGACACGTTTTAGGGATATGCTTTATGTTAACGCTAAGATTTTTCTTGGTTAAATGTACGTACATCAAGACAAGTGTACCATTTAAGAACATAAACGGTCATATTGGGGCAGACCAATGGTCCATCCAGCCCAGTATCCTGTCTACTGACAGTGGCCAATACCAGATACCCAGAGAGAGGGGAACACAACAGGGAATCCTCACATGATCCCTTCCCTGTCACTCACCTCCAGAGAAACAGAGGCTAGGGACACCATTCCTACCCATTCTGGCTAATTTGAAGTTGTTGAGGCCCTCAGTTAAGTTGTAGGCAAAGAAATTATAACAATACTCTGTCTTAAAACATGTCCAAGATGACATTGTTACACAACGTAAAATTTGTTCACATTCAGCTCTCAAACATTTTCTCATTTGAACCCTGGTGCAACATAACTTGTTGGCCATGGCCAACAAAAAATTTTCCATAACTTATTGTTTTTTCTCCTCTTGGTGGGAAGCTGAAAGTATTACTCTTTCAGCTGAAACATTGTTCTGCCCCATTTGTTTGGGGATAGAGTTAATTAGGAGTTACAACTTAAGCCACATCTCCACTTGTGGGAAGAATGATGCCACAATGGTCAATTTTTCCAGCGGTCAATTTAGCGGGTCTAATAAAGACCCACTGAATCCAATTCTGAGAGCGCCCCCTTTGGTGCTGGTACTTCTACTCCACACGAGGAATAAGAGAAGTCAACGGGAGTGTTTCTCCCGGCGACCTCCCGCTGTAAGGACACCACCGAAGCTCGGCTTAAGGTACGTTGACTCCAGCTACGTTTTTTACATAGCTGGAATTGCGTCTGTTAAGCTGACCTTCCCCATAGCGCGGACCTGGCCTTAGAGTGTGAACGATTGTTCTGGAGAATTTTAACTCTTAAGTATCAGGTAGCATCCCAGTAAGGGAGAAATTGCACCAGTATAAAACTTAAGGTGTGATCCTTAAACTGAATGAAGGCCACTTCTCTTTTGGGGGGTGGGGAGGTGTACACTGAGATTAATGTGCTTTAATTTATGCATTTTAAAGTCTGATCTTGAACTGCAGTCCCATTTGAAGCAGGGCTACGTTCATGTGAAGTTGACACCTTTTATAGTGTGTCAATAGAGCACTTTGCTGTGCCAGGTAGCCAAATCCTTTTGACATTTCACAAATTTAAGCAAATACACATGAGGCGTGAACGCCTCACGCTCCATTACTTTGTAAGGCTGAAAGGTGACTGACAAAGAAAAGCAATCAGAAAAACCTGTTTTAATTCTGAGAAACATAGGAAACAATTTTTTGCCTGAATTGTTATGGTCTGAACATAACAAAGTAAGTGGTTAATAGGTTTGTAACAGTCTCTTTTTTCCCCCTCAAAAAAAGAGGGAAAAAGGGAAAAACAGTCTAATCAAATCCGTTACAAGCCTATCTGAAACTGAGTGCACGTTAATGGATGCCCTCTTCTGCAACTATAAGCTGGATGATGTAGTGCTCTACTAACCATCGCTATTACTTTTTGTTTTCTTCTTTGCTTTCTCCTATGACCACTACATATGCTAAAGGGTACCTTAAGATGTTTGATATCCCCCCTGGTGCTAGACATGTGTTTATCCAAGAAGACGAGGCTTCCCCTCACATTCTTGGTAAGTGTTTCTTGCCTCAGGCTTGGCCCTTGTGCATGAAAGCTGACCTCAAAAAATCAGACATGCATCGGAGAACCTGAAAAAATGAGAGAACCGTCAAAATAATTGTGTTTTATTGCACTGTAAGACAATAACAAGCTAAAGGCTTTGCTGGTTTCCTTGTATGTGTATAATTGCACTCACAGGCCAAACCCTACTATATAAACTCAGTAACTATGTTGGTTTCTCATCTGAATTTTCTAGGAACTCAGACTGATTCTGATCAGCACTTTTACTAACAAGGAGCTATTGCTGGTCACACTAAAAGTGGATTATTAGTCCATTTAAAAGGACACTGTCAGGTCAAAAAGTATATAGGATATCACTATGAATATTATTTAAGATACTTACATTTCTTACCTACACTAAAGCAGTACCCCCTTATAGCATTATCATGGAAAGAAGTTAAGAAATCTTATTAACTTGTAAATATTTTTGCTGTTTTCTTACATTTACATTTCTCTTGGACAATGCCGATTTCATGTTTGTCTAGTCACTTCCCCTTTTCTCCTACACTAGGGACCTGCTCCAAAGGCCCAGTGACTTCAATGGGAGAATTTTCATAGAATCATAGAACACTAGAACTGGAAGGAACCTCAAGAGGTCATTGAATCTAGTCCCCTGCCCTCATGGCAGGACCCAGTACTGTCTAGACCATCCTGATAGATGTCTATCTAACCCACTCTTAAATATCTCCAGAGATGGAGATTCCACAACCTCCCTAGGCAACTTATTCCAGTGTTTCACCATTGACTTCAGTGGTTTCTGGATTGGATCCTAGTATGGGAAGTTTTTATATAAAAACAAATACACTGGAATAAAGCAAAAATAGGGGAAGATTTCTGATGGTTTTAGGGCTTATTTATAGAAAGCCTATTTTTAGGAAGCTTATTTCTAGAAAGCCTAAATTATGGCTCAAGTGTGACCTGACCGTATACCTTTTCAATACAGAGCTACTCTGCCTTCATAGTAAATAGGCTCCATAGCACTAATAAATACATGATGCACCACCTTTACATTTTATTTACTGTAGTCGTGATAATTTACAAGATTGCTCTCTCATTTTGTTGTACTTTTATTGTGTATTTAGAAAAAATGATTTGTCTCTTTCTCTCATTTTTTAAACTCTAAACAATTATTTGTAAATTATGCATTTCCAGGAGAACAGGAATAGCCACATTATGTTATTTTTTTTCTTTCATGTCTTACTATAAACTAGCAACATGCATCTCCCAAAGTGAATGGACATTTTAGCTGTTTATCATTGTACTAGACATTTTATTGGGTCTTCTGTTCTCTCTTACATTGTAATGGTTGTTCATTTGTTGAACCGGTTTTCTAATCCTTGAACCCCACAATCAGAGGGAGAGTGTAAAGTCAGCATGTACAGTAGATAGACAAAAGAAAGCAACCTTTTCAAAAAGTGCAAGAGGAAAAAGTAAATATTACTTTTTGTGTTGCAAAACCTGTGGGGTTCATACCCTTGGCAATACAAAGCTGTATAATATTGTGGTAACCATTCCATTATGGTAACAAGCTTTACAATACCCACAATACTCAGTTGTCACAGAACATTTTGCAGGTTGCCTAAATAACAGGATTGGCTATTTTAAAGGCTTCTCTTGGCTTTATGAGGTGATTATGAATCTAAATTAAGCTAATGTCAAACAAAAATATGTATGACTTCCATGTGTATATCTACATCTGAGCCACATGCATGTGGAGATAGATATTGGCAATATATACTTTATCAATATGTCTCCTCAGACTGTATTTTGGTGGCAGCATGGGTTTAATGTAGAAAATGCAATTTTGGATATAGCCACCCGTCTCTGAGCTGATGGAAATGCAGCACTTGCCAAAGACAGCCTGCTTTAGATCCTCAGATGGATTATCATCCATGCCCCAAGCACAGATTTATAAGTTTTTGTCAATGTCTCCTAGTCCTTTAGGTTGTAGGAGGAGGCATGCTAAAGAGAGATGGGTTCAGGGGTGTTAAAGGGAAAATTGCATCTGGAATGGAAGAAACAGGAGAACTTGAGTATTTCGTGGATTAGGAACAGCAAAAACTCCTCAGTTCCTGCGGACACTCCGCAAAATGCAACCATTAAAATAGTAAGCAAGAAGAGATTTTTTGAATGGTAATGCTACTTGTCAAATTTCAGGTGAACCCCAAAGACTGCAGATTACATGACAAGAAGCACAATTGTCAGTGTTTTTCCTCCCTTTTAGCCATTAAGAATCAGGCTACGGGACACTATATTCTGAATGGGAAACGAGAGGAGGCCAAATCACGATCCTTCATCGATCTTGGTGTCGAGTGGGAGTACAACATAGAAGATGACATAGAAACGCTTCATACTGATGGGCCCTTGCATGATGCTGTTGTTGTATTGGTAAGTTATGCTAACAGGTTGGTTTTTTATTGTTGTGTTTGTGTGGCCAAACAGCTTATTTTTATTAGTGGGACAAATGTGTAATCTTTGTGGGAAAACACGCATATAAAGGTTTTTTGAGAGAGCTGATGGGCTGAAGTCCACACTAGCAGTAAGAGAAATAAGTTTTCAGAATAATTTTACTAACATTTACTGTCAGAGGCAGGATGCAGTGTCAACACTATTACATCATAAGCACCAATCTATTCATGCAACAGTAAAAAGCTAACCAAAGGCTTACTATAGTGCCTGCTGACATTAAGAGCCCTTGGATCAGGGCCCTATTTGTCAGAACCACGTGTGTGACTAGACCCTCCCTCATGCAGAGCAGGAATCATGGCCAGTCTACACAGCTCCATGTAGTTCAGCAACCAAGAGCTAGGAAGGGTCAGGATTTGGTCTTATGTAAACTCTCCCATTTTAGACTGAGGCAAGGTTGCCCAACTTGGTTGTCACCTAGGATGCCAAGTTTTAAGGGGTGCCAAATCAGACTGAAATGAATTTTTCTCTTATTTAAAAATATGTATGTTAATGTCTTACTTTTGTTTGTAAGAGATATCAAATATTGTACTTGTAAAACAGGGCATCACTACCATGTCAGAAGTTGTTATATCATTTATTATATGGTTTATAAATTCAATTACACAACATAGCGCAAAAGAGAGTGCCACTTGGGTTTGCAGCCTGGAAGTTCAGTCACTCTCAGTAGCCCAGTGTTGGCCAGTCTTACAGTGTTGCTTACCACTTGGTGAAGGTCAGTCAGCAACCTGCAACAGCTGTTCTGCCATGTTACAAAATGTGATCCCAGAGATGCAGTGCCAGTGAAGAATTTGTGTTGGGTTAGACTTGAAAAGCTCACATATGAGGCAAAAGACAAATCAGTTCAGGATCCAGAACAAAAATTTGAAGCCCACTTCTACTTTTCAGTCCTAGATCCTGCAATCCAGTCAGTTAAAGAACTATTTGAGCCGATCCCATGGCTTGATTCAATATTTGATTTCCTCAATGCGGTGCAAAATAAGACTTCAAAATAGATATTAGAACACTGCTTGAAGTTAGTCAGCATGACAGACTAGAAATGCAAAAAGATATGGATGCAGTAGATTTGTGCAGTGAACTGCAGGCTGTTTCACAGCTTCCAAGACATCTTATACCTCAAGATGTACTGCAGTTTATTTCTGAACACAGACTGACAGACGGCTTTCCCAACATCGTCATTGCTCTTCAAATTGTTTTGACTCTTCCAGCTTTTGTTGCTAGTGAGGAGCATAGCTTTTCCAAGTTACAGTTGATAGAGACATATCTTCATTCTTCCATGCAGAAAGAGAGACCTGTTGGACTGGCCACCATCTTGATAGAACATGAAGTAGCTTCAAAACTTTGTCTCAAACAATGCATTGCCCAACGTGCAAAAGGAAAAGCAAGAAAGCCAAAGTTCTAAATGGTGACACAAATCAACGGCCTAGTGCAAAAAGGGATACAACACAAAAGACAGACCTCATTCAGTGTCAAGGAATAAAGATTTTCATAGCTTCTCAAAAATCAGTTCCTGTGGAAGGAAGATAGTTGTGACTTGAAATGTAACTGTTTATAGCACTGACCAGAAACATTGTGTACAACTCAAAACGGTTAAAAAGTTAAAGCATCAGCTACTGGGTGATTTATCCCATGCCATCTAATTGTGTTAAGGTTAATGACAAGTAGAAAAAAATATTTATTTTAAAATTATTTACTTGGCATTCAAAGTGAACAAAGGTAAAATTTCTTTCTAAGCTCCTTAGTTTTCTCTCTATTTAATCTGAGGGGGATGGGGGTGCCAAAAACGCTTGGATCAGCCCTGCTCAGAGGCATATTTTTCTGTATTGATCTTGCTAATTTTTGTACTAAATATGAAGGCAAAGTTCAATTAGTTTTTCAACTCTTAAGCACTGCCCACATTTCCTGAAGACCCTTTACCTGTCGAGGTATTGATTTGTTAACTGGGAAAAGAATAAATATGCATTCCATTTGTATTGGATCTTTTATAGGTCATTCCTCAGGAGAACGACACAAGATCTAGCTTGACTTACAAATACATCATTCATGAGGATTCTGTACCCACTATCAACAGTAACAACATTCTTCAGGACGAAATAGACACCTTTGAGTGGGCTTTGAAGAGTTGGTCCCAGTGCTCCAAACCTTGTGCTGGAGGTAAAGAGAGATGAAGCAGCTTCTAGTGATTAATGGTAAATTAGGTGGAAGAACAAGGGTAAAAGACCAGGGTGGCGTGAATGCCTTTGAAATCATGGGGCTACATTTTCAGAAGTGTTTATACATTTTTGGTGCTTCAGTTTTTGGGTTGTCCAAGTTATCAGATTTTTGCAAAGTGTTGACTTTCCATTCCGTGAAGATGTCTAAATTGGACACTTATCTACTGGTTTCCACAATCAGCTAGTCACTTTTGGAAATGTAGATCTTTATTTCACTGCAGTATGAACGTTATAGCATTTGCCATGTTCCTGACAGTTACAAAGGAAATTACCACAAATGCTATAGTAACTTGAATTACTACAAACAGACTGTGGGTAGGCAGTGTTTCCTAATAGATAAATACCTGAACTGAGACTCAAGAAACCCAGATGCTGTTCCCAGCTCAGCCACTCACTTGCTGTGTGAACTTGGGTGACTCACTTCTCCTTTCTGTGCCTGTTTCCCTTGTGTAGAATATTGCCTGAGTGATCCAGAAAGTCAGATTTTGATTATTATAATGGTTCTTCAGGCCTTAAAACCTATTTAACAACAACAGTACTATTAAAATCACAGTATTTTATAATATACTGTAGAGTTACTTCAGATACTTCTGAATTTGGTATCCCCAAAGCATTTTGTATTTGACATCGTAATGAACCACAATATTTAAATATAGTATAAATGCCTTTTGGATGGATAATCATAAAATAGTCCACACATGCTGCATTTCAACAAAAGAGTTTAAGAAGGGGCAGGACTTTTTTTACTAATTTTCATACAAAGTTACTTTCTGAAATATTTTCAAGGTTTCCAATATACTAAATATGGGTGCCGCAGGAAAAGTGATAACAAAATGGTTCACCGCAACTTCTGCGAAGCCAGCAAGAAACCAAAGCCTATTCGTAGGATGTGCAATCTGCAGGAATGCACACAACCACTGTAAGTACAGATGAATGAGATGTGTATCTCAAATGATAGAGTTTGTGCTTGTAAGGAATGGTGGGAGGGAAAATAAGAGAATAAAGTTCATGGACCTCAAGAAGGCAGATTTCAGCAAACTCAGAAAATCGGTCGGTAAGAACCCATGGGACATAAGTTTAAGGGAAAAGAGTTCAGGAGAGTTGGCAATTGTGTTGAGAATCTCAGACTAAAATAGAGAAAGAACAAATTAAAAAATTACTTTGATGGCTTCAGCTCAGCAGGGACTGACAAAACACATGCTAGAACACTTACAGAACTGATCTCTGAACCACTAACAATCATCTTTGAGAACTCATGTAGGACAGAAGAGATCTCAGACTAGATAAAGGGGAAATATAATACCTATTTGTTAAAAGGGGAATAAGGACAACCCAGGGAATTATAGGCCTGTCTACTTAACTTCAGTACTTGGAAAGATAATCAAGCAATCAACTTGCAAGCAAAAAAAAAAAAAAAGGCGATAAGTAACCATCAACATGGATTTGTCAAGAGCAATGTCAAACTAACCCAAACTCCTACTTGGAGAGGATACCAAGCCTTATGGGGAGGAGGAGTAGATGGGATATATCTTGACTTTAGAAAACCTTTTGATAACAGTCTCTCATGACCTTCTCATAAGCAATCTAGAGCAATATAGCCTAGGCAGACCTCATTTAATGGTGGGTAAACAACCAAATGGGAAACCATACTCAAACAGTGATTATCAGTGGTGCACAGTGAAGCTGGAAGGGCATAATGAGTTAGGTTACACAGAGCTCTCCAGTTCTATTCAGTATCCTCAAATGATTTGGATAATGATTTAGGAGTACACTTACAAAGTTTGCAGAGCATACCAAGCTAGGAGAGTTTGCAAGTGCTTTGGAGGATGGGATTAGAATGTAAAATGATCTTGACAGCAGGAGAAGTGGTCTGAAATAAATAGGAAGAAATCCAGTAAGAGTGAATGTAAAGTACTACACTTAGGTAGGAATAATCAGTTGAACAAATACAAAATGGGAAGTGACTGTGTAGGAAGAAGTACTACAGAAAAATATTGGGGGAGAGGGGTTATACTTAAGTCCCTCACAAATACATGGTCCATTTTGCTAAATGACATGGTCATAAGATTTTTAAAATAGTATATGTCATGATTTAAATCAGAAATGGTATAGTGTTGTAATTGTAGGGGTCTGGACCCAAAAAGGAGTTGTGTGTGGGTCGCAAGGCTATTGTGTGTGTGTGTGTGTGTGTGTGGGGGGGTACTTCTACCTTTACTTCTGTGGTGTTGCTGGCAACGGCACTCCCTTCAGAGCTGGACAGCTGGAGAGCAGTGGCTGCTGCCTAAGAATCCAACTCTGAAGACAGAGCTACCACCAGCAGTAGCACAGAAGTTAGGGCGACATGCGTATGGTGTTGTCACCTGTACTTCGGCTGGTGGGGTGCTGCTTTCAGAGCTGGGCAATAGGCCCACATTCCAACCCCTGTTCTCCAGTTGCCCAGCTCTGAGGGCAGCACAGAAGTAAGGCCAATAATACCATGACCCTCCTAAAATAACCTTGTGATCCTGCAACTCCCTTTTTCGGTCAGGGCCCCCAATTAGAGAAACACTGGTCTCCGTGAGATCTGTATAGCACAGAGTAAAAGCACGCAAAAGGCCAGATTTCGTGGTCTGTGACATGTTTTTCATGGTTGTGAATTTGGTAGGGCCCTAGTTATGCTGGATCGTAAACTATATATGGAGTCAACTGTGTAAGACCTACACACACGCCCCCACCTTTTGGGGATTATTAGCAGGAGTGTTTGTTGTAATCAAGATATGCTGCTTCCATGCTACTCAGCATTGATTAGGCCTCAATGTGGCCATTTTTATGGACCACGCTTTAGGAAAGTTGCAAACAAAGTCCAGAGGAGAGCCCAAACAAAAAAATTAAGGTCTAGAAAACAGACCAATGAGGAAAGATATTTTTAAAAAGGCTTATTTAGAAGAGAAGAATTGCAGAGTAGGGGAGACTTAGTCTTATACAGAGAAGCGTGATACATGGTTCTCTGTAACCACTGAGGTCAGAACAAGAAGTAATTGGTCTTCAATTGCAGCAAGTAAACCAACCATTAGGAAAATTTCCTGTCAGGGTAGGTAAGCACTGAGACACGTTACCTAGGGAGGTTGTGGAATTTTCATCATGGAGGTTTTTAGAACGGGTTAGACAGACATCTTTTGGGATGAGCTAGAAGATGATACTTGGTTCTGCCTAGTGTAGAGGACTGGACTAGATGACCCATCAAGGTCCCTTCCAGTCCTACAGTTGAGATTCTATGGGTTGGAGAAAATGGTTGTGTTAGAAGCCACAGCCGGCCTGGCTCAATGCTGATGGGTACAGCATGTTCCCATCTCATGGCAGTTCTGCTGCCTGTTTGAAAAGAACTTGATGATTGCCTCATTTCAGTTCTTAATAGACAGCTGGCATTAATGGGGCATGCCAGTTAGGACAGAGGCAATAGGAACAGAATTTAAAATGTCTTCTTCCAATGAGAGGTGCTGCCTTGGAGTCAAGATTAAGGCATATTAGTGGAAAAGCTTTCGGAAGCTTCTTTATTCTTGATGAAATCCCTGCTTCCCCTTCTCTTCCCCCCCCCCCCCAGCTCCTGCCCTGCCAGTGAAGGAGGGTCAGGACTGCCTGGGGCTAAAATGGGATTTAAGTTGTTTTGGTCTGGGTGACTGACAGTGGATGGATTGCGTCCTCTGTGTACAGACAGATGCATGCAATCTCCATGGCTGCCAGTTTCATTTCTTTCATGAGCACTTGGAAAAAATGAAATTAATCTCCACAGCACTCATTACTCTGTAGCTCAAAGTACAATAATGGGGGGAGGGCGGTAAAATCCTGATGGAAGAATCCCATCAAATTTAACAGGAGTGAAACCAATCTTAAATGTAGAAAGCTGCTGTATGTGGAAGAGAATTCTGCTCCTGCTATAGAAGTGTAAAGGTTAGTTTTAACAATGCTCTATAAAGAGAGTCTCTTTCTGTATTACACTCAATTGGATTTTTGCGTAAGGGATGCTTAGTATTACAAAGCATGCCCTGGAGTCAAAGTGACTTGTAAGTCAAGCAGAGTAGAATTTAAACAACAACTAGTTGGTTACTATAGAGGGTGGCAGATAAATAGATTAAATGTGTGATGACATTTTCATTTTTAATCCACCCAGTTGGATAGCCGATGAATGGGAATACTGCACAAAAACCTGCGGGAGCTCTGGGTACCAGATCCGTACTGTGCGCTGCATTCAACCTCTTCACGACGGCACAAACCGCTCGACTCATATCAAGTACTGTAGCGGGGACCGCCCTGAGAGCCGCAGGCCATGTAACAGAACACCATGCCCTGCACCGTGGAAAGCCGGGCCCTGGGCTGAGGTGGGCAAGCAGTATTCTATGCTGGACCATGCATCTTTGGAGTTGGCAGACCTTTTCTTAGCAATAACAGCTTTACTTCTGCCAGCACCACCTGCCCGTAGCCTCAACACTGCCTTTGGGTTAAGGGCCTCCTGCTGCAGCTTTATTCAATTCCAGGTCTTAAATTAACCACAGATGGATAGTGACCTGGAAGGCAAAAGCATGCTAACCAAAAAGAAAAAAATCACAATGTCAAATTCTGAAAAATTACACATGAAGTTTCAGGGAAAAGAGTTCAGCAACTCCTTAGTGCTACTTCTCAGTTAGCAGAAGTGGTGTTGTTTTTTAAAGTGTTACCTGCAGCAAAGCTTTGAGGTGTTTTTGCAAAGTATTTGGTTTGTTTCGGTGCTTTATAAAGGAATACCTGAGCCGCTTAGCTGAGGGATGAAGCAATAATCTCGATCTGTGACTTTCTACCCTTGTGTCACAGTGTTAATGTTCTCTTCATATTTTGTAAGGACAGAAGTTAGATGTTTGTGGGCTAGTCGCTTTGAGACTCACACAGGGGGAGGAGTTCCGGTAGTAAGAACAACACTTAGGAATGCAGGAGATCTGGGTTCAAGTCCCTGTTCTGCCACAGATTTCCTTTATGACCTTGGGCAAATCACTTAGCCCCATTATACAGAGGGGGAGTAGAGAGGCTACCAACACTGTCCTACCTTACAGAGGTGTTGTGTGGATAAATTCATTACAGATTGTGAGATGCTCAGATAAGGACCATGGACACATACAGCAACCTCCAGATGACTGCTAGTCCCCCTGCACTGTATGTTTTGGAGGAACAAGGGGAGTTATGTCTCTTCCCCCACTTGCTGACACACATAGGGAAGAAAGATGTGCGAACTTAAAGCAGGTTCTTTGCTCCTAGAGTAAGGGGGAAACAAAAGACCAAATTGACTTGCAGTTTGCCTATGCCCCATACGCTGCTGGGCTTAGAGTCCCATTCTTTAATGCTTAGATATTCAGGTCACAATTGCCCAATCTACAATATGTGACAACAAAAAATTAAACATTCCAGGAAAGGAGAAACCCCCCACTCTTCCTAATTTATGCCCCCACGGCAATCTACAAAACCTCCTATCAAAGGAATTTACAGCTAAGGTCAGCCTGCTCAGGCTATGCAGCCTTTGTGACCGTACTTGTACGATATGGCCCATTTCGGGGGGGCGTGGCTACTATAGTAAAATGCATGTATCTGTTCTGTAGTGTTCTGTGACCTGTGGGGAAGGAACGGAGTCCAGGCAGGTCACGTGCCGTGCTGGTGACCACTGTGATGGAGAAAAACCTGAATCTGTGAGAGTTTGTAAGCTTGCTCCCTGTAATGGTAAGTAAACTTCCTGAATAATGACGGCACTGGAAATGGGAGCAACAATTCCTCTTTCAGGGTATGATGCCTAGAGTCAAAGCCAAAGAAACCTGAAGTTAGTCCTCATTTTTCTGTCCCAATGCAACCTAACTTCTTTCCCAAGAGAAAATGTTGGGAAAGCCTGGAATGACTGTGATTCAACAAGGTAATGAAAACCCAGACCAATTCCTGTTGGCAGGGAGACAGAAATCATAATAAAAGAGTATGAGATCTGGCCCTGGAATTTACTGCAAACACAAAAACAAGAAAATTATGATCTTTGACATTCTACGAAGGGGAGGGCCTAAGTATGAATTACATATTGCAAAAAAAAGAAGTCAGACATTTATTTTATATATATATATATATATATATATATATTTTTTTACATATTTATGTAAAATTAACAAGTTCATTCTACTCCCACCACACTCAGTGCTTCAAGCAAACAACTTATTTCCCTAGGTTTGGCTGTGGCGAAGTCATGAGCGATGGGTGCTCTGCTCTCTCTCTTCGGCCTCCTTTCTCCTAGTAGCAGTGTGCTCATTGGTGAGGCTGAAACACTGCAACATTCCCCATCCTACTCGCCTTTCAACCTTGTGCTTCTCTCAGCTCTCCATGTGGCCCACCGCCCAAGGCCCCATTCTGCTGCAGGTGTTTTCTCCCAAGCTATGGACTCTACAGCACATGCCAGCTTTTATTATGTAAAAGAAAACCAACTGGATGTAAAAAATCTATCAAAATAGAGGAAGTGGTCGTGGGAAAACTACAGTGGGTGACGTATTTTAGGCTGCCCTGCTCTGAAAGCTGACTACCACTGTTGCACTGATTGAGAACAATGAATTACTGTTTTTACATTGAACCCAAATATTATTAGTGAGATGATGCCCAATTTGTGTAGTTAATCTCCTGTGATTTAATACCTTCAGCCATTCTGTCACCAAGCTCTTCCACAGTTAGAATCCTAGGACTGGAAGTGACCTTGAGAGGTTGTTTAGTCCGGCCCCTGCCCTCTAGGAATATTCTAGATTGTGTGTTCAGTAGCTGACATGACACGAATTCTGTGTGAAGTACACCAGCTATGGTTTTGATTGATTGTTTTATGCTTTCGGTAAGAAAAAAAAAGGAACAGCTCTAGCTGGTTACCCAGGTCATTATTTTTAGCATTTTTGTACCACATTAGCTCTTCAAAGTCAGTGTACAAACATTAAACAAACTTAATTTGAAGCATTTCACCTTTTGAATAACGAGGAGTTGACAGCATAGGCCTATTCCCTGCTGTGGTCTCTGTCTTCCTGAACAAAAAGACTTCACTGAAAATCAGCATCTTAGAAGGGCTATTAATGATCTTTCAAAAGAACAACTAAGGCTGCTCTTGCGACACCTCTCTCTGTTTATTATGCTGGTGTAGAATGAAGGATCGAGTAGACTGCAGATCTCGTTTTTCCTTAAAATGCTCAGTGTTTAGCACGGTGGGGAAGGGAGTCTGTTTGTCCAGACTCTGGCTTGAAGTCACTAAGGCTACAAAGGTGTAACTGTCAACAGGAATTGGCCTTTGTTCTCATTTTTCTTGGATCATACTCAGGCCAGGCTTGCCCAACATTTTGACTTGGGAAAGAAGATATGTTCAGTTAGGACAGAAGAACAAAGACAAACTTCAGGTTTATTTATCTTTAAGTTTTTGTTAAACTTCCTCCAGTGCTCCTGTAACCACTTAAAAGTACAAAGAAAGTTGTAGTGTGGAACTAGACTGAGCATCAGGAAAGAACTTGGTGCATCTCAGTACAGAAGTAACTTGTACAGTCCCTTCCACAGAGCGTAAAAGTATGGGGGCTAGGCTGGGATGTCTGGTTTTTCCTAATGCATGGGAATTTGTTCCTTGTACAGAGGAACAGTAGTTTTGGCTGGAGAGAACGTGCAGGTTCAGTGAAAGCTTTGCATGCTACTGCTTCAGTAATACTGCCTCTTCACCCTGCCTTCATCACTAGGCACCAGGAGGCAGTATCCTGCCAGTATCAGCTGACAGGGACAGTGGCACAGCTGAGCTCTTTCTAAACCACCAGGAGCTTCTTTGTCTTTCCTGCTGGCAGGAGCACTCCAGCCTCCAGCTGGGCTAGGATGAGCAAGCTCACTCCCTCACCTGACCCCAGGCCTGTCTGACCAGGAGAGCTTACACAAAAGGAGGGCCTAAGGCTACAGCCTTGTTAGCTTAAGGGTTAATCGGGCCCTGGTACAGTGCTTCAATTTTAGCTTTAACAGCTCTGTTTTCTGCGCTCCTGTGCATGTTACCTTTTGAGTGATGAGGCAGTAGAAGTAGATGCTAATAATTTTGTGCATACCAAGCTTAGATAGTTTGACACTGCTACAAAGTTATGAGGACACAACTTTTGAAGAGGCTCACGTGGCAAAATACATCCTGTGCTTTAAACTGGAATCTTCTTCCAGTTAAACCATTTCAATCATGTACCTAATGTACATAAACTGTCTAAAGGCCACGTTTAGGCGTCTCGAAGTTTGCTCCGTGTTGAAAATGAGGCCACTCGTCTCCAGTTAACTTCAGAGGCAGGTACAGGGGTTCAGCACCTCTGAAAATCAGGCTTCTCTCTGCAGGTGCCCAAATACTGAGTTTGAAATGACCCAAGGCCTGTTTACAGAATCTCGAGCCCTGCAAGTAATGCAGAAAGAATCCTGCTTTAACCACTAGGGGGTGGTAGAGCATTACTGGAAAATTTGAACTTCCTAGCCCTGTATTTCAAACACAGCCAGCCTTGTAACCAATAGCAGAAGAATGAGGATCAGAGATTGGGGCCGTGATTTTTACTAGAGCGAAAACTTTCAAAGGGTCAAAATGGGATTAAGTGCCCAGTTCCCATTAATTTTCATTCAACTGTTACAGTAGATTGTTCTCATGTCTCTGGGTCAAATATTCAAATAAAGCTCCGCTTTTCACTATGGCTCTAAATATGGTTTGCAAATCACTATATAGCTATGTTTCTGTGCACTGTGGTTATTTTATTATAGGATGGCTATATAAACTCTTTACTTAGTCTGCTGTGTAATTAATTTTGGTTTCAATTTTCTAGTCAATTGCTGTCCACTTAATTATGGTTTGCAAGAGTTTGAGTGAGCTTCCTAAAACCTTATGCCAATTTGATATTTACAGAATATCAGCTCATTTCATCATGATTAAAATGGGAGCATTTTACCTCTTTCTGAGCATTAAACTCTTGCCACGCAGTTTCAGACGATACAAGAATTTTGGATGCAACATAGAAAACTTACCATTCTGTTCCCATATCTCAGTGCTACATGTGTAACATTTTTATTCTCCCTTCCCCGCTCCCATATTTCATAATTAAGTCATCTGCCATCCACTCTCTCCTTCCATGATCTTTAAATACCCTGTGGTATATTTCTATGTTTAGTTAGTTTCCTGTGAGAACATGGTCTGCAAGTACTATACAAAACTTAGAATATTATATATATTACTTACTATGACACTGATGATGCCTTTTCACTGATCTGTAGACTTCCTAAAGTTGTCTTTGGTAATTGTTAGGCCCTGCTAAAAATATCTTCGTGGAGCTATAAAGCTTCCTTATTTAAAGAGCCAGTTGCTTTCTCACTTATTCCTCCCCTAGTGACCATGAAACAAATAAAATGTGAAAAGGAGAATTTTTACCGTGAAAACCAGCAGAAGGATATAACCACCTATATACTGAATAAGAAATGGTTATCTAGTTGGTGCAGAATTAATCTAAACAATAAAATAAAGGGACTACGTGAGTACACAGCTCAAAGACTATTTGTTTTACTGGAAGTAGATAAGTACAAAATCAAATCTTTGCACTATACAATTGATTTGATAAATCCAAGCTTGTAAAGCTCTACTTGAGTGAAATCAGCTGTCAGAAAACTGGAACAAATCAAGTGTGTTATCTACAGGTAAAACCAAACTAATTGCTTATTACTTTTTGACACATTTGGTAACTTTTTTCAGTGGTGTCTTTGAAATTGCACTTGTGCCCTTACTTGCAGCTGCTTAAGTTAAGGTATTTTTAACATAAAAGTTGCTACATTTTCCAAAACATGCTTTTTAAAGAACACAGGAGCACTGGCTGTTAAGTAAAGATTGATCTGTGTGTGCTACACTAGTGTTCATGCAAAGATTTGAGTTTTGACATTAGTGTTCTAGTTTGAATTCTGAAAAAGGTCCTTTAGTTTCCCATGCTGATGTCTTCCTCAAGAGACTTAGAGGCATGATGCTTCATAGACAGGGTTCTGTTCACTGCTAGAGTTGCAGATTTAGCAGTAGGTTTGCCTAGAAACAAGGAAGTTTTTATCAAGGAAGGATGTCAGATTGGGCCCACAGAATAATGAAAGTGCTCATATTGGCACAATTTGTCAATGACATGAATTTGTATTTTTTTTTTTTAAATAAATGATGGGCTGTTTTAATCCTCACCTGTTTTAAGTGGGTGTGCTGGAATCAGTGGAACAAAACAAACGGCTGTAAATGAGGGTGTACTGGAGTAAGGGGAAATAAATGAGCTATTGTAAAATATGCAGACCTATTCCAGAGTTGGTAGAACCAATGCTAATTTACAAGCCAGCTGTTGTCAGCCTGGTAGAAAGGCTGGAATTTCACACCACACTTATATATGCAAGCTACATATCAATACACAGGAAATTCTGAACTTTGTGTGTGTGTATACATATACATACACACACACACACACACACAAATTCGATACAGTAGAACTTACCAACATGTTCATCGAATATGGAGTACTGTTTATTTCCAATTTCTAGGCCAAATTCTGCCCTGCGTTCTATCTCCTATGTTCATAGACTTGCCAGAAGCATAAGCCAAGGAAAAATTGTGCTCCTGACCTGAGATGGGACAGAAATGTTAAGCGGTTAATCAATATTCACATTCCAGCTCCGTGTAACACAATTACTGAGCTGCTTGTAGCGTGCCATGGTTGATTATGCCAGACTGCAGCATTTAGTGCCCCCTCAGGATTAGTCGCAGAGCTGCAAACACTGAAGCCCATGCTTAGCTTTCTTTGAGAGGTAGCCAAGTTAGTCTGTATCTGCAAAAACAGCGAGGAGTCCTGGGGCACCTCTACGCTGCATGGCTATTTCGAAATAAGCTATTCTGGAATAGTTCTTCCGAAATAGCTTATTTCTAAATAGCACGTCTGCATTGCAGGGAAGCCTCAAAATTAGTCGGAGGAAGGCTTCCCTTATGTAGATGCGCTATCTCGATTGAGAGCCCCAAGAGGCACTGGGGAGGAATAACTTAGAAAGCCCCTTCACCAGGACCAATTTTGAAATAGCAGCAGTGGAGCACCTACATGCGTCTTGTTTTGAAATAACTAACTGTTTCGGAATAGGCGTTGTTCCTCGTAGAATGAGGTTTACAGATTTCAGAATAAGCCATCAGTGATTTCAAAATAACGGAATAGCTATGTAGAAGCTCGCATTGTTATTTCGAAATAATGGTGCAGTGTGGATGCACCCTTAGGGTAATATTTATTTGGGCATCAGCTTTACCCACAAAAGCTTATGCCCTTATAAATCTTCTCGCCTGTAAGGTGCCACAGGGCTCCTCACTTTTTACCTTTCTGTGAATCGAGTTGAATGGTTCACACTCTGAAAGTAAAAAGCACATGCACGTTTTCAGTTTGAAATGGGAGTTTATTTTTGTTTTGGCTGCTTGAGAGAGTGCTTTCTATCAGTCATGCTGATTTTGTCCAGCATGGCTACAGCTCCTGCACTTTTGCCTATATAATCCAGTTCTGTAGCTAAGCGCTCTCATGCATACTCTGGGGAGAATTGGCACCTGATCTGAGCCCTCCCAATAGATCATCCTCAAAAGAGCATACATCCCCATCCTAGGAAATGTAAGGCAGGACTTTCACAAAACATATGCTTGGGTTATCAGTTATGTTTAGGTCACTCAAGACCTCAAGAAGGTTGTTCAAATAATTGCCAAGAGTTTTTTTTTTAAACCACATGAAGAGAATTTTTCAGAGATACTACCTCAAATTTCCTTCCCTTCAAGGGAAGGTCCGTTCTGGGCCTCAGTCTTGTTGACTAAGGGCAAAACTGGAAGGGATTATCTTGGGTCTGATTGGGACAATGCGTAGGACTGCATCTGCCAAACCGTCTGCATGAACTGTCTCTGGCCGTCCCCCTCCACAGCTCATACTTTCCTACAGGCAGAAAGATCTTGTTTCCTGTGCAAGGGCACCAGCTCTTTCAAAGGTGTCTGGTCATTTTGTGCACCTCAGTTTGTGGGTGTCCAACAGGTCCCCTTCCAGCATCTCAGGCTGGGCACCCCCATCATCAGTCCCCTCTCCAAATGTAGGCTTTGGCCTCTGAACTTATGAAACGCCGTCCGGTGTGCATTCCCTGGTTTACACTCGCCGCTGTGCTTGTTTTGCAGATGAGCCCTGCCTGGGAGACAAGTCAATCTTCTGTCAAATGGAGGTGCTAGCTCGCTATTGCTCCATCCCTGGCTATAACAAGCTGTGCTGTGAATCTTGTAGCAAGCGCAGCAGCACTCTCCCGCCTCCTTACCTTTCTGAAGCTGCTGAAACCAAAGAGGAAGTGATGTTCCAACCTAGGGCCTGGCCAATGCCGACATCTTTAGTACCTCAGCACGCGGAGGTCGCTGAGGAGAGCAGAAGTTCTGTAGGCAGGAGGCCTCCTACAGAAGAGGACGTGGATGTACTTGTTTCTGCATCAAATAGCAAGTCCAAAAGTGCCGAGTTACCCCAGAAGAGAGCTTACCGAGCAGGAAGTCAGACTTCTAGGCTGGTCACAGTGCCCTATCAGTCAGCTGCTAAGATTGGTGATCTCAGTCCCCGTAATGCATCCGTTTTGGCAGCCATTGTTCCCTTGGCAGCAGTTAACAACACTTCTGCAGGTGCTCTGTCTCCAGCGAGAACCTCAAGGAAAAATGAGAAGCATGTTGAAAAGAGACGTGCTTTGAGACCCCCCCCAGTGGAGAGATGAAAGCAAATGAGAAGAGGAGGATAGTAACCGAAATCTTTTGTTCAGGACACCCTGGTGCGTGCTGCCTTCCAAAAGCACGACCCTCTACGGATCATCAGCTCATTGTAGTTGTAAATAAAAAACAGTAAGTGCTGGTTCACTTTCTAGATGCTGCCGTCCTCCTGCACTTCGTTATCTGGTTAGCTTGAATGCACGGGAGAAAAAGCACCAAAGAATATTCACATCGATGAAAAAAGTTGCCGAGTGTGGTGGTCATTCTGTAGTATAAGAAAAGTGGCCAGAGTCTATTTTGCACATCAGGTAATTGTTTTTATTTTTTTAAATCACATGTAGGGAAAAAAACACACCACCACCACCACCGGTACCAAAAGTTTACACTTCTACAAAACATTTTTGCAGTGGAACAACAGAATCCATAAGACTTGTATTGCTAATTTATCTATATAAACCAATATTGTATGAGCAAATTTCAGCTGTTGTGTATATATACTGTATATTGCAGAAAATCAGTATTATTTTTAAGAGTGTTGTGCTGTCAAGCAATTGTTTACTTATGTTACATTTCTGGACATGTAATAGGTGCCTGCCATTGAGTACTGCCTTCCTGACATTCCAGGAATTGATTTTCAAAGCAGCATTTTAATAAAAAGAGGAGCTCCATTTTAATATGCATTACAGCTACTGACCTTAGGAAGGTTTGTTTTTAATATCAACAATGTGATGCCTTTTTCGGGTGCGGGGGGACTGCCATCTTACTGGTCCAACCCTGCTTGTCACCTACCACTTAAAAAGCCTGTTCAGCAGCATAACAATTGTAATCACAAATGGAAGAAACTGATCACGTGCGCTAGTGAAATCGATGTTAACACCCCTAGCCTATACGTAGCTGGCATTGCTTAGGTCTAGAATGAGCAGTGCCTTCTCTGAATTCTCCTTTTGCCTAAGAGGAACAAACTTGTGAGAAAAAAGTAATTGTGCATGTTATAAGTACTGTATTGTTCACAAGACAAATGTGAGTTGTGTTTTCTGGAGGAGCTGTTGGTTTCTGCAGCTGAAAGCGCATCACAGAGCTAGACTAGGCACTAACAAGAAGTAGCTGTAGCTAGACTTAAAATGGATGTTTTCCCTGTTTAAAGCATTGATTTAAAGGTGAGAGATATTTATTTTTCAGCATGTTTCACCTCAATCTCCACAACCACAATGCATCTGACTGCAATAATTTGCTAGTAATTTATGTCAATAACCATCTCTCTCTGTTCATCCAGTAATGCTCTCTCCTGTGTGTTGCTGTAAAGTACTTGTATATAGGATTGAGAACTAAAGATATTTATTAAAAGTTGAACTCTTAATCATATTTTATGTACTAAATATTTACACAAATAGCAGTGACATGTTTGGCCAAGATAAAAAATTGGGAGATGTAATTAGACACATGTACATGCTATGGCTATATGCATAGAACAGAAATTTAAAGTAACTAAACTACTGTAGATGAATTGTTGATTTAATTTTTTTAAAAAGCCTTATGACCATGTTTTCTTCTATTCCAAGCATCTTTAGGTTATTAAATAGTTTACTGAAGTTTGAGGTGCAATTTTTGTTTTTCCACACACACACACACAGATTTGTCCTGTCTGAGCAAACTGTTTAATAAAACAGTGCATTTGTAGCACTAAAATCACTATGAAATATATCAGGACACCATGGATCACATTTTGGAAATGGATGAAGAAATGTGTATAGTAACTTGGCATGATTGTTGAGATGATGATAGAATGCAAGTCTTTCAGGAGACCTTAATGAAAACTAGAATATTGGTAAAATTAACCCTCACAAGAGGGTCTGTCTTACATTATGATGTTTGTAGTCTAATCCATGGAAATATTGATTTGATGCCTCTGAAGAATTGCTGCTACTTCTATGCAAGGCTTTCGAAGGGCTAAAGAAATTAGCATTATGTAGATTGCGTACAGACAATCCCTGAGCCTCAAACAGACCAATAGGATATGTATTTGCTTCCGTGGAATGCCCCCAACTCAAATTCTCTCTCTCCTCACCCCCATCTTTCACATACATGCAATATGGATGTAGCTATTCCTTGTACCTTTTTGCTTTCTTTTCTACCAAGCTAATTTCTCCTTCATTAAAGTGTACACTACTGATACTGTTTGTTGTATTGGGGAGCACGTAGCAATAAAAACTTTAACATAACATGCTACTCGGTACTGTGGTTTGGTTTTTGGCTTACACTTCCTCTTCACAAAGTGGAGGCAGATTTATTTTGTCATCAAGCTCTTTGACTCCTTGAGAAAAGTGGATTTGAACTTTTATTTAAATCAATGTAAAAGCACAGCCAAGCACCTGGGCCACCTTGAAATAGCCAGCAGGCCTGGGGAGACCAAGCAGCAGTCACAAAAGCTGTAGGGCTAGATGTTCTCCAGTCCCAAGAGCTGCTCAGGACAGGAGGGAATGAGGCTGCTTGTGGCTCCTGCCGCTAGGCCAACAGGTACTAGCCCTTACGTAAGTCAGGGCAGCTTAAGCTTACAGTAGCCAGGCATGGTCGCCAAGGGTACAGCTGCACTGCAAAATAAAACCACCCTCACCAAGTCTCAGTCTGGGTCAGCTGATTGGGTTTGTTCTACAGGCCTAGAAGTAGCAGTGTAGACTTAGGGGCTCAGGCAGGAGACCTACCCCCCCATGCTGGGTTTCAGAGGCCAGGGGCCAGTTGGATGCTAAACATCTACACTGCTATTTTTAGCCCTGTAGTTTGAAGCCCAGAGCCAGCTGACCTGGGTTGAGACTGAGTTTTATTTTTTGTTTGCACTGGAGACATAGCCTAGGCCACACACCAGCTGAGAATCTATGGAAAGCGCCTGTACACTACCCCCTATCACTTTGACATACCCTCTAAACTTACTCCCCACCCGGCCACTCAGGCATTAGATCAGGGAAAGTTCCTGGCCCCAAAACACTTCACCAAGTGCATTTGTGGGTTTCATATTTTCTGACATTTCTCCCTTTAACACAAGTTTCAACTCCCCAGCTCTCAGCTGGCAGGTCAAAATGTAGAATTGCAATTTGGTGCTTTCGGGAACAAAACAACTTCACTGGGAATCCTTAAATGTAGTAACATACAAGAGAAGGGAGATGGTTCATCAGTATACGTGTTAGTTGCAGGAAAGAAAACAAAACCACGAATGCTTAGCTATTGCTAACTTCATTGCTAACACAGTGGAGTTACATGCAAGTTAAAATGCTCTGTGCTGTGGGCTCATAAGCTTTCCCAAGCAGATCTAGTTAGGGATTTAAATGAGACTTCCACTATCTTCTACTGGAGCCACTTCTGTTGGTGATAAGGAAGAGCATTCAAGTTAGACAGAGCTTCTGAAACAGCTCAAAAGCTTCTCACAGCAACAGAAGTGGGTCCAATAAAAGCTATTCCCCTCCCCCTTGTCTCTCTAATAGCATGGGACCAACACTGCTACAACTGTGTGAACAGGCTCCCAACTCACGAACAGCCAACATGTTGGTTAACATTGTGCTGGTGATGTGCTCTCTTTCCATCATTGGAAACCTTCAGAGGGGTAGCCGAGTTAGCCTGTAATAGGATAAACGTAAACAACAAATAATCTGGTAGCACCTTAGGGTGTGTCTAGACTACAGGGTTTTGTCAACAAACGTGGACTTTTGTCGACAAAACTATACCTGCGTCTACACTACCACCGAGTTCTGTCGACATTACTTCGACAGAACTCGGCAGTTTTGTCGATGGCGGTAAACCTCATTCTACGAGGAATAACGCCTTCTGTTGGCAGAGTTCTGTCGACAGAAGGCGTTATTGCATCTACACTGTCCTTTGTGTCTACACTGTCAAGTCGACAAAGCGGCTTGCTTTGTCAACAGAACTGGATGTAGTCTAGATGCTCTTTGTCGACAGAAGCTTTGTCGACAGCATCTGTCGACAAAGCCTATAGCCTAGACGCACCCTTAGAGACTAACATGGTGTCATGAGCTTTCCTGGGTACAGCCCATCACCACTCCAGTCAGCTGAAGAAGTGGGCTGTGCCCATGAAAGTTCATGATACCTTCTACATGTTTTGTTAGTCTTTAAAGTGCTACTAGACTATCCATCATTGGAAAGATAGACTTTGCTGCCTACCAAATTCAATCCAGAACACTCAACCTCTCTCCCTTTAGCTAATCTGAGGATTTCAAATTGGATCAGCAAGGCGATCCCAGCAGGATAAATGAGCCAGTCGTTGATTTGCTGTTATGTCAATTGAACCAGTCACTGGGCCAACAGCTTGCAAACAAGATCCTCCTCAGACAAGCATGCCAAGGGGGTGGAAGTTCACCTCCAAGTTCAACCAGACACCTTTGCAAACTGATACATCAGTTTCCTTGGAAACAGAACAAGCACTACACTCCAGACTGCATCGTGCGCTAACTCACTCCAATACGCATCCAGGCTTTTTTAATGCCTGTTTTCAGGTATTTGAATAAAAGAGATGTAAAGTGTCCCAGGAGCTAGCACATACCACCTATTACCGTTCACTTCAGCTGCTCCATCACTGGTTCAGTATTTTACTGATCTGTTGAAGAAACATTAGCCCAGGTGGTTTGGTGTGCAGAGGGAGGGTGATTTGGGGTTAAAATACTGGACTGGGATGCAATTGGCTTGCTCATCTGGGATGTGGATGACCCGGATCAAATCCCCACTCTGAGTCAGAGCAGCAACTTGAATTCAAGTCTCTCACCTCCCAAGAGCGTGCACGCTAGTCCCTGGGCTACTAACTACTCTGGGCTGGGCCTCTCTCTCCTGTTGAAGGTGTTCCACAGTGTACTTAAATATCCAAAGAGAGAGAAGATGACCGCGACTCCACTACACTGGGTTGACCAGGGCCCAATCCAGTAAACATGCCCTAGGCCAGTCTCTGATCACGCTTGCTGGATCCGGCCCCAAATGCGACAATCCCGTCAGCCTTCCGGTGTCACTTAGGTACTTGTCAGCTCACCAGCATCAGAGGTGGCTTTACACACATCCACTGGTGGAAGTTTATGGGGCGTTTGGGCGGCAGCTGAAAAGTGGCTTTGTGAATGCCCCAGCACGGAAGTGTTGGATGTAGGGGTTAAGGGATAGATAGACGTGCTGAACCATATTCAGTTCTTGGTGCTGCTCACTTCACCTTTAAAAGGGGGGGGGGGAAATACTTCCCTGCTTCACAGCAGTACTGTGAGAATATATTCACTAGGGATAGTGAAGTATTCAGATAATACGGGGGAGGGGGGCGGCTTTAACATTACATCGTTGGCTTCCATGTAAACTTAACCAGTCACTGCTGTATGCCCCTTGCACCATTGCAGCGGCAAAGATTCCTAGCTCAGTCCTTGCTGTTTGTTTTTAGACCGAGGAACTGTGGGGAAAAAATGTCCTATCATTTCCTAAAATTACACCCAACAGGAGCCTGAGAAGTTCTGATGAGCCTTCACCACCCTGGCCACTTCTAAAATCATGAGTTCAGCATTAGCATGAGAGTTAATCAGCATTTCATTTCACATGCAACTTTTCCCCAGGAGATTCGTTTGTGCACTACACATGTTCCCTGGGCACACTTTGCAACTAGTGAGCACTATGGCAGAAGTTGCCTGAGTTTCTGCAGGATGTTCTGAAACAAACCTGGTTAGGCAGCCAGGGTTGTGAGATGATCAGGCTGCAATGAAGACACAAGCCACATTCAGTATAATATATAAAACTTCAGGGGGGTAGCTGAGTTAGTCTGTAACAGGAAAAACTTAAACAAGAAATAGTCTTTAAAGTGCTACTAGGCTAACAAAACATGCAGATGGTACCATGAGCTTTTGTGGGCACAACCCACTTCTTCAGTAGAAAGGGAAAGTTTGGTTAGCTATAATCAGGTTAATTTCTTTTACTTCCTGGCTCGGAATTCCTCTGTGCTTGGATCAAGGCCCTTTTCCCCCATGCTAAAGCAACAAGGAGTCCTGTAGCACCTTATAGACTAACAGATATATTGGAACATAAGCTTATGCTCCAATACATCTGTTAGTCTATAAGGTGCTACAGGACTCCTTGTCGCTTTTGCGGATCCAGACTAACATGGCTACCCCTCTGATACTCCCCCATGCTGTAACTGAAGTTGAATCCCAAGGAAGCAATTCTCTGCTTTCATCTTTTTTTCTCAGCTGTTCTATAACACCTACCAACCAAGTATGCTTTACCAAGCATTTCTTTTTGTTTTGTTACTACAGCTTACCTTTTTTTAAGACTATGATTTGATTTACGTGAGGTCTGCGTATGCATACCTAAGACAGAGGTCAGCTATCAGAGATTGCAATGTTTTCTTTTTTGCAAGCTCTCTTGCGGTAAAAGAGCTTGGGGAACTGCATGGGAAGAAGTTCCCAAGTGACTCTTCCTGGGTTTAAAAACAACTGATTTGGGTTATTTTTTTCTCCAGTTGGGTGGTGGCAGCTACCGCCCAAGGGCAGGGAATCTGTGACCTTGGGAACTTGATAAGAGGCAAGGTATTTTTTAAGTCTCTCATGGGCCCTCTCCTTCTGCACTCTAAGTGCCAGAGTGGGGACCAGCCTTGACAAGGTAGAACAGGTCACCCGTGAAAGTCTTGAACAGCAGACCGAAGCCCAGCAGGCTGAACCTGGCAGCACATAACAGAATTGTCAGCTGAGCTCATTAAGTTTCTATGGAGAATATATGAAACATGGCAGTACAACAGTCTCTTTTGATCTGCACCTGATTTTGCTGGCCCTACTGGTGGATATTTGGATTATAATTATTCTGATTATTCTTACCAAAGCTACAATCGGGGGGGGGGGGGGGAAATCACATTATCAGAAGGCTCGCTCTTAGTTACTGGATGAGTTCTAGCCAAGCAATGGTTTAGTCTCAAAAGTGTAGAATTTATATATTTAGTATTCACTTTGGCATATCATCACCTGCTAAAGCCATTTGCTACTGTATCCAACCCATGAATGATATTTCTTAAAATATGAGCCGGATGGTTTTGAGCCAATGCAAGTAACTCTGAACTAAGCATCTGATTGGAGCTGAAATCCTGCAGCAAGTAATGAAGTCATAGTTACATAACCAAGGATTTATTTTTAAAAAGATCCACACCCGTTAAATACCTCCCCTGAATGCAGGGCTATCTCTAAGGGGAGCCAGGCCTGAGTCAACACCCTCCTGCCTCAGGCCCTGCCCCCAACTCCATCTCTTTCCCAAAGCCCAGCCCTACCTCGTTGAAGCCACCTCCGTGAGACATGCGATCTAATGGATTACCAGGGGACCTGGCACGGGGCAGCAGCAGGGGTCAGGCCCTCTCCCCACTCACTGCAGCGGTGGGAGCCACAGGAAACTGAACAATCCACCAGCCTGGTCTGTTCCCCATGTCTATAGGACAGGCTGGGGCAGGCACCTCGGGGCCCTCCAAAGTTTGGGGTCTGGAACAGCTGCCCTGAACAGTCTTACGGACGGGACAGCTCCGCCTGAATGTTAAAAAGCCTGATTAATCCAAGTCCAGTGTTCACGCTGCTAGGATAAATTATCTGCAATTAGCAATAACCAGAGTGGCAAATTGTAATATTTTTCCAATTGTAGAGTGCATCTGAGTCCCAGCTGGGAACTGCCACCTCTCTTAATTGGAAAATATAAATTATAACGTATCTCTTGAAACCTCAAGACATTACCAGACATTATGCTTTCAAATTGTCACATTTCCAGCACAACAGCAGGTAGTTCTCAGGTGATACATATGTTAGCCATTGGCCTTTTAAGCACATTAGAGAAATTATTGAAACTAAAACCCTGGACCACATTCTCCCTTCAGATAATGTAAGCACAGTTCCCGAAAGCCGATGTGATTCCTTAGCAAGGTACCAGGGCACAATCTAGGGCTAATTTAGGAAGAATCCCTTTCACTTTAGGACTTTTAAAACTACAAAGTGTCCAGCCTTAAGCAGTGAAGCTGCATAAGCATTAGCGTGAAATTCTGTTTTTCCCAAAAATCACACTTCATGTTTTCCTGAGTAGCTGTTCTCTAGGATCACAGGGTTTCATATGAATTGGCCCCCGGCACCACAGTGAAAGAAAACAACGTGAAAGTTCCACGTGAAAAGCTACGTTCAGAGACTAAAAGTTGAACCTCTCTCTAGTCTGGCAACATCCATGGTCTGGCATGATTTTAGTGAGCTGGATGTCTGCTTATCATGGGTGTGGCCAAGTTTCCCACGGTCACAAAGTTTGTTTACAGCCACCAGTCCTGACTCTTAGTGTTCTGTGCTGTTCTTTAGCTAATTTACCTCTAAAAGTCATGTAAGAGCCCAGTAAGCTGAGGAAGGTTTGGAAAGGCGGCTAGACAATACCGACCTCCTGAGGTCTGGCAAATTCTCTGGTTTGGCACTGGTTGTGCCTTGAGGGTGCCGGACTAGAGAGGTTCAACCTGTTTTAAGGTGAAGTAGTACAGCAGCAGAACCAACTGACTATTGGACCAGTGAGCCATATTGGAAAGGCACCAGATGTTGGTGAGAATCAACGTCTTCATCAGGCTGTGAAAACACAGAACGAGGCAGAAGAACAGCTGCCGAGGCAACAGGCACTGGACTGATATTGCTGTGACACTGCTGATCTCTGGGGAGTCGCTCTGGGTTTACGCTTCTCAGTGACCAGCCGGCTTCAATCGTTAAGGCCTTGAGACGGGTGGCGGGACAATTGTACAGCTGCTGAATGGGATGTTTGGTTACAATCCATTAGACTGAAGGGTATGGCTATTGCAGGCAGGTGACCTAGCAAGAATCCTCTGCCTAACACGGGCTCAGGAGATTTAAAATCCCCCCTGCCCTCTAGAGTAGGAGCAGCTTTTTCAGATGCGTTCACTCAGCAAGGTAGGCAGGACATCAGCTTTTCCATTTGCTGCATTTCCCTGAAACATACCCTCTCCTGCCACCTTCGGGCCTGCCCTTCTTCCTGCCTCTGCTCTCCAGTGCCCAACTCCAGCTAACTCCCTGACCTACAGGCATGCTCCTAGATCCGAGCAATGGGCACATTTCCTCCCCACACACACTGTGCCAGGGCTGCGCGGCCGAGATGCCAAGTGACCACTGAGACCTGAGCACTTTGGCTGACCACACCCTGGGCACCAGCCTGCAAGATTGACTGTAACGTAAGCGAGAGCCAGGCTTTATCAGGACGTGTCTGTGTAAAAACATGGCGCTCCCTTCCCCCCCGTACTTGAGCTGTCTGGATTCGCACGGACAAGAGGCTCCATCAGAAAGAACATTATATTATTAAAGACAGGAGCTTTCTGGCAGGTGATTGGTTGAATGCAAATAGCTGTTTTTCTGCATGCCAATGTGGGACAGGAATCTTTGCATGTCACCATTGGAGTCCTTGCTTAAGAAAAGTCACATCGTGTGAAGCATGGCTGAGCTGCTTCAACCTGTGACTATCACACTGCCCAGATTGTCAGAAGGGATTCTGCTAGTTGGCTCTGCTATTGTAATTCTAGGTGGAGCCCAATGTTCCTACTTTTCCACCCTTGGGTAGGTTGAATTTTATGTGCAGCACCGATATTGAGGCCAAGTATCAGAGGGGTAGCCGTGTTAGTCTGAATCTGCAAGAACAACAAGTCGTCCTGTGGCACCTTATAGACTAACAGATTTATTGGAGCATACACTTTCGTGGCCAAAGACCCATATCTGACATGCATCTGACAAAGTGGGTCTTATACGCTTTCGTGGCCAAAGACCCACTTTGTCAGATGCATGTCAGATATGGGTCTTTGGCCACGAAAGTGTATGCTCCAATACATCTGTTAGTCTATAAGGTACCACAGGACTTCTCGTTGATATTGAGGCCACGTGTGGACATGCACCAACAGTACAAACAAAAAAACCGAGATAAATCTGTATTTTAAACAGTTCATTGGGATGGAAGACAAAAAATATTAAAAAAAATAAGCATTGCTTAGGTATCCCTTAAGATGTTTAATATCAATTACAAAGAAAATTAACAGCACTCTTGGATTGCATGTATTTTATCATCCTAACAACTCAAGCTAGTAAACGCACCAAAATGAGGCCCAACTGAAAACATATATAAATAAATCAAAACATGGTCATTTAGTAAAAGCAGAAAAAATATGCACCAGAGCCCCAATTTAACTGCCTACTCCCATAGACCACTAAATCTTCAGAATCTCTACTAAAGCTGCTTTCAGAAAACAAAGCACATGCCAGAACACTAGCATGCTACAGACGCTTGTGTTTTCCAAACTATCCCTCTTGCACACAAAATTATCCACACATAGCTCAGCTTTAAGCTGCTAAATAAATCTAAGCTAGAGATAGTTGTGCTCTCGCTGCAAATACTAATGCAATATTTACTGACACTGGAACAAAGAGTAAAAGGCATTCACTCAGACTTATATAGTTTCTCTGGGGTGTCAACTCTTCATTTCATTAATAGTGCACAAACAACAGTAAAATAAGTAATAAAGTAACACAAACAGCAAACAAACAAAGTCACAAACAACCACTGAAAATAGTAAGGGGAATAAAACGTCAGGTGGTTGGTTATGGGTATTTTAAACGAAGGTTTAGTATTCATGCTATGCAAGGGAAACAGACCTATAAAACAGAAAAAAGTTCTAGTTTGAAAACTTTCACATTGTATGCGTCACCATTGCAAATAGCAGAAGCTCCAGAGCATTTTAACATGTGGCTTCAGAGCTTGGAGACAGATCCATTCTTCAAAGAACTTGCGAATAAAGTCCTACAAAACATCTCGCATCGCACTTAGTAAGTACTCCCATTGACTCATAAGATCTAGAACTATACCAGATAGCAAAGATCTGGCCTTAATGCCAATAACCCTTCCCAAACAAATTCTAAAACTTAATGGAAATCACTTGTCTGGAATCCAACTCTAACTGGAAGGCCAAACAGGACCCATAATAAAGGTCTTCCAGTTTTAGCAATTGACTATGTATTGATTAGTAACACAAGGGCTATGTCTACACTCGCGGTTTCTTGCGCAAGAATCTGCAGAGCGTCCACACTGCCCGCCTGCTCTTGCGCAAGGAAATGTACAGGACGGTGTGGTAAGAGAGGGCTCCTTGCGCAAGAGCTATGCTCTTTAACAGGTGTAAGCCCTCTTGCGCAGGAGCTCTTGCACAAGAGGGCAGTGTGGACGCTCAGCAGGGGTTTCTTGCGCAAGAGAGCGTCCACACTGCCATGGGAGCTCTTGCGCAAAAGCACAGCGTGCACATGGCAATGTGGACGTTTTCTTGCACAAGAACCCTTGCGCAAGATGTTCTTGCGCAAGAAGCCACCAGTGTAGACATAGCCAAGGTGTTTAAGATCAGAGTTTAAGATATTTACACTCCAAAAATTCTATTAAAAAGAATCCTTGTCTTTCAGACCTTAAGCCATTAACACCTATATAAAACTTTTGTTTGAAATTTAATCATGCAAACGTCATGAGCTAGGTCTGTCCACTTCCTGAATCCTTATCTACAAAAGCAGCCTATATGCTTCACAATAGAAAAACACCAACACAAGTGAAGTCAGATCCTGCATTAAGATCTGCTAATGCAGACTCTCTCAGCCCTTTTTACATCTCTGATCTGGATCGTCTCCCTCCCTCCAAACTACATTTTAGCCCAGGTTTTCTGACATCTCTGGACAGATGGCCATCTGTTAAACTCAACAGAGCTAAAAGCAAGCTCTTCATCTTTCTCTCCTGATACTAGGTGGAAAATATTTTGGTCTTGAACTGTAGAAGACTCACCGTTTTGTGTTTGCTCTACAAGTCTAACTGGAAAACAGCAGAGTGCTCCATTATTCTTTGCCTTCATCATAGCTTCCCTGACATTTCAGATCTTGTAATTATCAGCTGGTAAGTAAAACCAACTCCTCTTCATTCCAGCCTTAACAAGAAAAGGGAAGACACTTGGACTAAGCTCCCTCTGAGGCATTAATGAGACAATGGAGTTTCCATACCAGCATCCCGCCTCCCATAGCCTGGCATAACCCTCCTGAAACTTTGGTATCCCTCACGCACCCTGTTTCCCCTCCCAGTCCAGGAGAGTCTCCTCTGTCCGCAGCCCAGGTAGGACTGCTGTGCTGAGACACAGAGGCTCTGACTCTTGCTGCAGCCCAGATGGGAGAGAGTCAGGACACCCCAAACTGACCTCCACTTCGCTGCACAGGCCCCAGCACTTCCCCACCCCCATGTAGTCTGCTGGGGGTAGAAGCCTGCCTCTCAGAGTTGCAGGCACCAGCAGCTGCAGCCCAGGTGAGAGTCAGGACAGGAGGACACACCACAAACTCCCCACCTCACCAACACCAGCACCCACCACATTTCATAACTTAAAAGCAAGGCCTTGGTTTGGTTGTGCCAGGATAATGGGATGTGCCTGGAATTGGATTGTTTCACATCAAAACAGAAAGGGAGGGACCTGGTAGAAGGGAGTTATACTGCAGAATGACCACAGGGGGGCAGCAAGGGACCAGTGGCCGGGAGCAAGACAGCTATAATCACATTGGGGACAGGGTAGAGAAAGGGATAGCTATCTACTATATTTCATAGAGTTTGTGTGTCTGCCGCGCCCCCAGGCGGGGGACATGCCCCCCTCCCCTGGCTGTGCCCACTGCAGCGGCCATGGAGATGCGCTTCTCACCTGGCCCCAAGCTTCTGTGGTAGTCCTTTCTCCCCAGGGCAGCCTGCACCCTGCACCTCTCACCCTCAGCCCCATCCCAGAGCAATGATTTAAATGAAGAAAACCAAAACTTATTTGAGTCAAGGTCCTGAGCAATGCGGGGTAAATCTTTCGGTATAACTGTATTTGGAATTGTAACGTTTTCTGACAAATCGCTCCCTGTCTATGAAGGGAAAAAAAATCCATGAAACTGCTGAATCTATGTAACTGTGGCATGTAAGACACTCTCTGTATCACTTCTCCGCTCCTCTCTCATCTTTTCATCATGCTTGGGTATAAACTGTTTTATGGTTAATGGAGTGTGCTCTAAATTACTTCAGTCATTCCGCTCAGAGTTATATTACAGGTTCCTGCCCATTTATTATCCCTTGCAATCTGCGTGCAGTCAGAAAGGAGATGCATTGTGGATCCAATTAGACACTTAGCAGCGGCACTGGACACAATAATGGTTTCCTTATAAACCTAATACATCAACTGATCCACGATCTTGGACCAATTGATGTATTAGGTTTATATGGAAAATGAATCCCTCTGACACACCCACTTTTAAAATCTTTCATGCAATGTTACAGGACACATATTTTAGAGAGTTTGTGTATCTGTGTGTCTGTCTGTCCAAGAACTCCGCAAACGGCTAAGGCCACCAAATTTGGTAGGCAGCTTCCTCTTATAACTTAAAGCGAGGTCAGGGTTTGGTTGTGCTAAAACAATGGGATGTGCCTGGAATGTGATTGTTTTACAGCAAATGGAAAGGGAGGGGTGAGACAGCGGGGACAGTGATATTCAGGAATGACCACAGAGGGGCAGCAAGCACAGGAAACAGTTATACTCATAATGGCCTCCCTGCCCCCAGCCAGCCCTAAGAAGAACCTCCGACCTGGAGAGCAGCCAGTGGGTGGCCTGCCAATCCCCTCCTCCCGCTCCAGGTTGGACAATGCGGGGTAAGTCCTCTAGTATTTTATATAGTCACACATTGGAAGATTTACCCATCATTGCTCAGGTCCTTAACTCCATTTTTCTTTTCATTTCAATCATTACTCTAAGGTGGGGCTGGGGATGAGGGGTTCAGGATGCAGGTGCCCTGGGGAGAGAAGACTACCCCATCACCCTCTGACTGCAGAAACTTGAAGCCAGGTGATAAGCACCTCTCCATGGCTGCTGCAACTCCAGGGTGCACAGCCGGGGGAGGGGTGCATGTCCCCCGACTGGAGCAGATCCAAGTTCATCTGCCCCCCTGCACTCCCCAGTCAGAGTGGGGAATGCAGCAAACTGTGCACTTTGCCGTCAGTCCCTGATGAAGCGGGAAGAGCCAGAAATATTTCCGTATGAACGAGGAGAGGGGAGACCTTAAGCTCCTTCTGTCCCTGCTAAAGGGTGGGAGGCTTTTGGCTGGGGCAGTCCTGGAAGGGGTGTGCCTCCACCAGTCCCTTTCACCTGCCTGATGAGTCTCTCTCTTTTCCACATGGCTTTATGGAGCAGCAACGTCATTCTAGGCACATCCTATTTTCCTGGCACAACCAAACCCTTAACTTGCTTCCCCTTGCTGTCCGCCTGTGGTCACTGTACAGTACAACTGTCCCTGTTTTGCATCTCATATTCTCTGCTGCCCCCATGTGGTCATTATAGAGCAAAGTCTTCCCTTTCCATTTCATGAGAAGCAATCCCATTTCAGGCACATCCCATTTTCCTGGCCCAACCAAACCCAGACCTTGCTTTACATTATGACAAGTGGAAGCTGTATACCAAATTTGGTGGTCCAAGCTCTTACTGTTTAGGAGTTCTTGAAGAGACAGGCTCATAGAAAGGACACACAGAGAGTCACTCTCAAATATATAGTAGGTGTGTGTGTGTGTGTGTGTGTGTGTGTGTGTGTGAGAGAGAGAGAAATATATTGTGTGCACGTGCACACAAACACAAATCATGCATACTTGGAACAATCTGGATTTTTTTTCCTACAAATTTTGCAAACTTAAATTTTACACTAAAAAAACCCACTTTGTAAGATGCGTCTTCTTAATCTATATATGAAGAAATTTGGCCCTGATCCAGAAAGCACATGAATATTTTTTAAGTCCTTGAGGAGTCTCATTGACTTTAATACACACTTTACATACTTAAAGTTATGTGTGTGCGCTTTGCTGATCAGAGCCTTCTAAAGTAGCTACAATACAGGAAACCTTTATGTTTTAACCTTTCTCTCACTTTTTAATTAAAGTAGTAAAACATGCAGAAAATTTAATGGCAGTTAGATTAAATATTTATTCAGGGATAGCGATCTTGGAACAAGGGAGGGAATAAGTTTTGCTTTGCTTTTATAGGATAGCCCTTTTTGTGACAGGATGTTCCTGGTCCGTCGTGGCCCATTGATGAAGGCTCCTCTAAGCTTACCTAGAAAAGATGCACGGAGGTAGCCAGGGCCCAGCAGGCTCAGATAAAAGGAGCTACAGGCCTTGAGCAGGTCTGTTCCCAGCTGGGACCAGAGGAACAAGGAAGGGAGCACCCTACTGGCCATGAGAGCCTAAGAGACAAGTAGAAAATGGGTTTTGGTGGCATTGGCAAGCAGTAAGGAAGAAGAACACTGGAGAACTTCAGTCCTGAGGTCAGGGTGAAGAGAACGGGGCTACATGGGAAAAGGCCCAGAAAATAGTAGCAGTGAACCAGAGGCAGTAGGACATGGTTATTGTTTATGGGGTCCCAGGGTTGGGACCCTAAGTAGTGGTAGGCCTGGGTTCCCCTGCCAGCCATGGGGAAGTGGCCTATGCTCCAATAAAGGGGCCAGACTTGTTTAGAAGCCCTAGTGCAAGGCACACAGCGTATTGAACTCTTGCATCCTGGAAGAGTGTCGTACATTTTTTATTGTGCAACTTGGCGGGAGGCCTAAGGCACTTGCCCAGTGAGGATGGCAACCTACAGTGGTCACCAGGAGTAGGAACAAAAATTGCAGCCCCTCACCATGCTAACGGGAGTGAGCATCCCCCTTCATACTCTCGTATTTTATTTCGGTTTTAATTTGAATTGCAATATTCAATATGTTTTTATTGAATTATAAATTCCCATGACTAAAGTCTGTATCTAGCATAGTGGATGTGTAAAATGTAGCATAAAGATACATAATGGCGTGGCTAATATTTTTATCATGAGTTTTAATGGTCAGATTACTCCAAATGATGAAGGAAGGGATCAATAAATTTGACCTTAAAATAGATTAGTGTGACTTAAAAGAGGTCTGTAATAAGATCACTGTCCAACAGTCCAATGCCTCAGGACTGAAGCTGGGTGAATAATTTTTTCAAATAAAAATAAACTATTCAAATCAATGCATTAGATTATTCAGAAATTCACTGGTGATTTATTCAGAGGAAAGCTGCCATTTCTAGCCCAGACAATATGAAAGACTGTCCCCTCTTTTTCAAAGGGGCAAACTAGTGATTATAAAGATCATTAATTTTTATTCCAGTGGGAACACATGCTGAGATCAGGTCCCATTGTGAGTCAGGGACTGTACAAACACATAGAAAGAGCCCATGCCTGTCTGGAAGAACTTACCATCTACCTTTAAACAGACAAGACAGATAAGAGGCAGAAAGATAGATACAGGTTGAACTTCTCTATTCCAGCACCCTCAGGGCCTGACCAGTGCTGAACCAGAGAATTTGCCAAACCACAGGAGGTCAATATTGTCCAGCAGCATCACCAACACTTCCACTGCTTACTGGGCAGTTAGAGGACATTTCAGGGTAAAGTAGAGCTAAATAAACAGCACAGAAGATGGAGAGCCAGGCCCGGTGGCTGTAAACAAACTTTATGGAACTGCAGGAAACTTGGTCGCACCCATGGTAAGTGGGCATCCGGCTCACGAAAATCATGCCGGATCACAGATGTTGCCAAACCCTAGAGTGCTGCCTAGACAAGTTCACCCTGTCCCAAGTAGTAAAGTGATTCGTCCAAGATCACAGATGAGGCGAGTGGCAAATGTTCTGATCCAGTGCCCTACCCGCTAGACAATTCTGCCTCTCAAACCACATTGGCAGGAATCAGGATAACCTGGGTCCCATAGTGTCAGGGCTGTTCCCCACTCTGAGTACAGAAGGTGGGGGCCTACAAAAGCGCTTAAAAACTTTGCCTCTACAGGAACTGGTTACAAAAGACTTCCCCCCAGAATCACACCAGGGTTCGCTACCAACATTAAGTGATTTTTATCCCTACAAACCAGGGGTGAACACTTGATCCCCCGCAGGGGTACCTCAAGCTCTTTTCATAGAATACTAGGACTGGAAGGGACCTCGAGGGGTCATCGAGTCCAGTCCCCTGCCCTCATAGCAGGACCAAATACTGTCTAGACCATCCCTGATAGACATTTATCTAACCTACTCTTAAATATCTCCAGAGATGGAGATTCCACAACCTCCCTGAGCAATTTATTCCACTGTTTGACTCCCCTGACAGTTAGGAACTTTTTCCTAATGTCCAACCTAAACCTCCCTTGCTGCAGTTTAAGCCCATTGCTTCTTGTTCTATCCTCAGAGGCCAAGATGAACAAGTTTTCTCCCTCCTCATGACACCCTTTTAGATACCTGAAAACTGCTATCATGTCCCCCCTCAATCTTCTCTCTTGTAAACTAAACAAACCCAATTCTTTCAGCCTTCCTTCATAGCTCATGTTCTCTAGACCTTTAATCATTCTTGTTGCTCTTCCCTGGACCCTCTCCAATTTCTCCACATCCTTCTTGAAATGCGGTGCCCAGAACTGGACACAATACTCCAACTGAGGCCTACCTAGCGCAGAGTAGAGCGGAAGAATGACTTCTCGTGTCTTGCTCACAACACGCCTGTTAATGCATCCCAGAATCACGTTTGCTTTTTTTGCAACAGCATCACACTGCTGACTCATATTCAGCTTGTGGTCCACTATAACCCCGAGATCCCTTTCTGCCATACTCCTTCCTAGACAGTCGCTTCCCATTCTGTATGTGTGAAACTGATTGTTCCTTCCTAAGTGGAGCACTTTGCATTTGTCTTTATTAAACTTCATCCTGTTTACCTCAGACCATTTCTCCAATTTGTCCAGATCATTTGAATTATGACCCTGACCTCCAGATTAGTCGCAACCCCTCCCAGCTTGGTATCATCTGCAAACTTAATAAGCGTACTTTCTATGCCAAAATCTAAATCGTTGATGAAGATATTGAAGAGAGCCGGTCCAAAAACAGACCCCTGCGGAACCCCACTTGTTATACCTTTCCAGCAGGATTGTGAACCATTAATAACTACTCTCTGAGTACAGTTATCCAGCCAGTTATGCACCCACCTTATAGTAGCCCCATCTAAGTTGTATTTGCCTAGTTTATCGATAAGAATATCATGCAAGACCGTATCAAACGCCTTACTAAAGTCTAGGTATACCACATCTACCGCTTCTCCCTTATCCACAAGACTCGTTATCCTATCAAAGAAAGCTATCAGATTGGTTTGACACGACTTGTTCTTTTGCCCCAAAAGAGCTTGAAAAGAGGAGACACAGAGAAACAAGCTGCAGTCCCTAGTAGCTGGCCCTTCAGTCTGAGGCATGCAGATACACACACAGACTGACAGACCTTTCAGGACACCAGATTCAAATCACATTAAAAAAAGGGATTTTTATTACAAAATAAGAGAAACTGGAGAAAGCCTACTTGGTTGCTAGAGGTTACAGAGCAACTAAGGAAAACAAATTAACACACAGAGAAAAGTCTCTGGGCACAATGATAGATGGTAAATGGGGAGGGGAGGCATAGATTCACACAGAGCAGTTCAAACCAAACCACAAAATAAAGAGAAAATACCCTGAACATGACTAGATCCACTTCTCTTTCCCTTTTACTAACTTCTAATCTCTTCTTTGTTCAGTCCACTCCCATGCCCCAAATTCCTTGAAGACATGGTAGTCCTGCCTGGGTTTAAATCATTGTGTGTCTCTCAACTCCTGGTTTCTCTCCCCCACACAAGGAAAGCAGGCAAGGAATCTATATCCGATTCAAATTTCAAAACTCTCTCTCGATTGGTTCTTCCAGCCCCCTGGACAACACCTTTGCTAGCTTCCTGAGTTTAACCGCTTAGTCACTGGGTGCTGGTCAGCCCTTCTCCTGTCCATTACACCTAGGCAGAACCAGGCCTGCCTCACCAGAACCTTCTCAGCCGTTCCGGAAAAAAGTTTACATAGAAGTGACAGTTGATGAGATTTTTATTTCCTTGGAACAGGGGTGAGCAGGAGAACAGCATGTGCCAGTGGTCAGGTGGGGTGTAGCCCTTCATTGTGCAGACAGGCCAAGATCTGCGTGGGGGACATTGTAGTGGTTTTAGGAAAACCATTTTTTCCAGAGCCTTTTCCTCCAGTGCCAGGATATCACTGCTTGCCTCCCTACCGCCCTGTTCAATGTGGGCTAAATTACTTAAAACTGGATCTGCAGGACTTCATGATACTAACCGATACGGCCAATATTTTAATCCCACCTGAATTTCCCCACAAACGTAATAGGAGAGGATAGTGTAGAGAGAGGTTGTCCCTGCCATGCGCTTCCTCATAGACATGTCTCCCCAACCTCAAAAAGCCCTCAAACATGCAATGTGTACACAGTGGGTTTTCTGCAGGCAAAAGGGAAAGGGCTAGCAGGATGTGTGAGAGATGGTTTGTCTACATAGGTACAGTGGAAAAAGTTTTCCTCTATCTTTTTACCAGTAAGTAAGATGTTTGTTCAGTCAGTTGTTGCTTATTCTTACAATGGAGAAATCCATGAGAACTACTTATAACCTATCTACTGGTTAGAAAGCAAAAGACATTTTAACAATACCCACCACACACACAGTTTTCTTTTCCCTCGGTGCCAATACAAAAGAGGGTCCCCCTCCCCCTTCTATAGAGAACACCTGAGAGAGCTAGTAACTTCTATGTGCACATTAATTTTTAAAAAGTTGTCTTGCCTTCCAGGAAGTCTCATGTATTTTGCAGCAGTTTCATGTCAGTTTCCAGTCAGTCACTTTGGGGTTTCTATATACTCAACAAATACTACAACGTTTGCATTGCAATTGGTGCAGGGACTGCTTTCTTTTATTTTATTAATTTTCCAGTGGAAAATTCTGTAAGTAAATAAATCAGAATTGGCCTTAGATGAGACTTAAAATGTTGTTACAACACCCAGATTTTGAGCCAAACACCTCTTAATGTTCTTTAAGGAGTTAAAAAAAAATCCTTGCTAGTCTAAATCTGGAAGCTCACGACCTATAAAATGTGTTTCATTTCAGAATCCTGCTAAACAATTTGGCTTCGAGAATATCTAGTGGCAATGAGTTTCACAGGCTGATTATTTTGGCATGGAAAAGCACTTCCTTGGTTTTAAATTTGCTGCAGTTCAATGTCAATATTCTTGTATACGAGTTCTTGCACTATGAAAGACAATGAACAATAATGTACTATCCAACATATTTTATATTTACTTAGAATAATTTCAGACCACTGGCAGAAGGTCAGAGGTTCTCCTCCAATAATTAAAAGACCCAAAAGAGAATAAATTAACTAACAGATTTGTTAAGCAAGATTAAGTATTTCATCAGTACAAATGGGGGCCATTGCTTTTACATTTGAATATTAACGGGGAGATTTCTCCTCCCCCCCAATGCTATGTGTTGACACAGTATAATAAAATCGATTACATTAATCGAGAATATCATTCACTTGAGGTTGTGCGTTCATCATGGTCTTCAGTACCTCATTTAGGAATCGCAGTTTAGTATTTTACCCCACAATCCTTGGCTTTCTGTTCTCCAGAGTTGACAATAAAACATTACTTTTTCTACACGATCCAAACAAGTTTATTTCCTCTATCCCAGTCCATCCATCAACCCAGCCTTATTCAGCTAATCCCTCTAATCCATCATTCTGCTAATGTTCAGTAGATTGTGTTCTATTTTCATTATAGGACTAAAGTGTTAATCTATTTCCAAAGCAGTGATTTCTTTGATAACACTGTTTAGGGCCCATCAGTTGCTTTAGTGATTCGTGTTTAAGAAACTGCTTCCCAAGTTTAAAGTCTTACAAAGAAACTTTTCAACACTTCTGCCAATATATCTCCAACCATTTATCGCCAATTTAACCAAAGTCATTTTTCTTCCATGCTAGCACTCAATGTCATTCAAGCAAGACCAGACTCCAAGCAAGAACTGCTCTAACTTAACGTAAATATCAAGAGCTAGGGAGAACCACACTGTTGGCAGAGAGGATTATTGTTAAATTCCTGTGATGGATCATAGGCTTAACCCATACTACAAAACAAAACTTCCATACTTGGAGAATTGTCCTTGACACAGAAAGTCTCTCTCTAACTTGAACTCTCAAGTTCATAATGCACATCAGTTGTGCCAGCTCTAATGAGGGATGGCAGGTTTGATACTGGAATAAAATATAAACCTCACTCACTGCTTTAAATGCCAAGGTTACAGGTGCATTAGCAGTATGATGGATTAGAGGGACTAAATGAATAAGGCTGGGTTGATGGATGGTCTGGGATAAAGAAAATAACTTGTTTGGCTCATTTAGAAAAAGTAATGTTGTATTGTTGTCATCTCTGGAGAACAGAAAGCCAAGGAATGTGGGGAAAATGTTAGACCGTGATTCCTAAATGAGGTACGGAAGAGCCCATTGACAACACCTAGACATTTAACCTCAAGTGAATGACGCTCCTCGCTACCTCTTCATCTTGGGACAAACATGTTCATCTGAAAGGGGATGCTGGGGGCTGTAGTGGGCCAGATTCTTCTCTGGTGTAAGTCAGCCTAACTCCACCGAAATCACCAGCTGAGGGTCTGGCCTCTCATTTCTGCGGCCTTCCTTTCATCTTCGTTACACTTGGTTTTCTGCTCTCCCTGCTTTCTGCTCCCCAACAGGGAGTCTCCGCTTCTGCCATTTCACACCACCGAGAACCAGATGGGCAATCAGGGAGCAGATTGCTTTTTAGCTCTACCTACCCCAAAGGCCCCGAACTTCCCACTCTTGCTTCCCGTGACTCAAACCAATAATTCATTGTGGCTACAAAGGCCTTTGGATCGCAGAACCAATCTTTTTGGCTTTTTTTAAAAAAAAAAAAATCACAAAGCCAAGAACCAATTCCTTAGAATAATCCCGATAACATTTTGACTGTAGTTCATTTTTAATTTCATGAGACAGGGACTTGCTGGCTGCCACTTCCCATTGGCCAGGAACCAGCGAATTTTGCCCACTGGGAGCTGTGGGCAGCCATACTTGTGGACACAAGGTAAATAACCCGCCTGACAACCCACCAGCGGCTTACCCAGAGGATCCGTGTCCACCACTACTACACAAATTTTTGGGGGACCTTGCTCTTTACCTCTCTTCAGTGTGAAAACTGATCATCACTAAAAAATAATGGCTCAGGTTTGGGAATCTTCCTCACATCCTCAGCAGTGAGGACTGATACAAAGAATTAATTGAGCTTCTCCACTGTAGTCTGGGATTTGCCACGGTTGCAGCTCCAGCCGTACTTTAAAATTTACTTCTAGGTTGTGTGTTTTACTAGTCGCTCTCCAAATTATTTTTTGGACGGAATAGCTATATTTTTTACACTTGACTTTACATAGTTCATGCTCCTCTCTATTTTACTCCATAGGATTTGACTTCACAATTTTAAAGGATGCCTTTTCTGCCTCTATCTGCCTCTTTACCCTCTTGTTTATACATGGTGTCATTTTTGGCCCTTTTAAAAAAAAATTGGAATATAAATTTAGTAGGAGCCTCTTACGGTGTTTATAAAAATTTGTTTTGTGATTGTTCCTTTTAATTCCTGTTTAACTAGCTTCCTCATTTTTGTGCAGTTTCTCTTTTGAAGTTAAATGCTACGGGGTGGGAGGGGGAGAGGAAATGCCAAAGACACCCACTAAAGAATGATACATTTAATTACAGTATGGATGCTACTACCAAGCATTTCAACTATATTCACCTTTTGGCTCAGAATCTGTGTTCCACTTAGGACTAAATCAGGAATTTCCTCTTCCTTGTGAATTCCAAAACTAGCTGATCAGAGAAGTGACTATTAATGGTATTCTAGAAATTGTATATCTGCCTCTCTTCCCGAGGAACATGTACCCAGCCCATATGGGGATAGCGGACATTCCCCCATTATTACTGTGTTTTCTGTTTTTGCAGCCTCTCTAAGCAAATTTCTCACACACCATCACAAAGGCAGCTGGCAGTAAATTCCTACAGCTGCACTCTTACTGTTTGAGCATGGAATTTCTATGTATAAAGACTCGTGGCACAGTTGGATTCATTTAAGATATGTATTATATTTAACTGTATGCCGGGGGTCAGCAACTTCGGCATGCAGCCCATGAAAGTAATCCACTGGCAGGTCACACTTTCCGGCCGCTGGGAATGCAGGGTTAGCCACCTGCAGCACATGGGTAACCCCTGCTCTGTGCTCTCTCATATATAGTGCCCCTACCCAACCCATTCTCTCATTCCTATATATTTTGTGTCCTTGTATTTCTGCGCCCCATTAATTATCATTGTTCCTCCAAGTTTCTATGATGCCTGTTGTATCAGTATCCTCAGGCACTCAAGTTTGCCCAACATTGAGACTTCTAGCATTTGTATACAAGCATTTATAAAAGGAATCAATTAGCATTCTACCTTCATGTGATGCAACTGAAGGTTCTCCCCCCCCCCCCCTTGGACTTTCCTCTTTACTAAGAGGAAAGCCAGAACCGTGAGCTCCTCTGCGCCTTTTGGCTTCCCTCAGATCTTAGTTTTAAAAACTTCTCTACAACCTTTTAAATTTCACGTGCCAGCCACCTGGTCGCATCCTGGTTTAGGTGGAACCCATCCTTCATGTACAAGCTCTTCTTTTCCCAGAAGGGTCCACAGTTCCTAAAAAACCAAAATGCCTCATCTGAACACCCTCATCTCGTCCATTCACGGAGACCCTGCAGTGCTGCCTGCCTACCTGGCTCTGCATGGAGAACAGGAAGCATTTCAGAGACTACCACCATGGAGGTTCTGGACTTTGATCTCTTACCTAGAAGCCTAAAATTTGTCCTTGGGATCTCTCCCCCCTACCTTCCTCTGTGTCACTGGTATCCACATCATCTACGTCCACCAGCTCCACCCCCACACTGTACGTAAGTCTATCTAATAGATAATGGATGAATCACACCTGGCAGGACATGCACCATGTCCTCCCCCCAGCCATCAAACACAACTATCTATATTTCTAGTAATTGAACCCCCTGTTAATATACTGGTCTCTTCGTAATAAGGAAGGTCTTGGGGTCCCCTTCCCTAGAGGGGTGTCCTCACTACGTGAGGACATCATGACATCATTTGAAAGACAGTTCCCCGCTATGGGATCCTTTCCCCCCACTCCAGCTTGATGCAATATTTGTACTCCCGCAGAGGTTTGTGGGTTTTCATGGGCAGCAGGTAACATAGGCAAGGGCCTTCCCAAAATTTTCTGAGGCAGCCCCAGCCCTCTGGCTGGCCAAGAAGGATTGGAGTTCAGGGCTGGGGTTGGGTGAGATTTAGCTCCATGGGGGAAGGTTGCTGAAGGGACGGGGGTGGGGCTTGCCTTCTGTAGCTGGGCCTTCACCTGCCACCCATGAGGGAGGGTTGGGGGGTGGAGGGGAATGAGGCAGTTGACCAAAGTTTAGAGTATGTTTGTGATGGGCACTGGCTTCTCGCACTCCCTCGGTCAACTCTTCCACTCCACTCCTGTTGGCACTGGAATGTAATCAGGAAGATGTTTGAAACTAGAAGACCGTGCTCTCCCCATCACTTGCTAAAGCAATTTGGCGAGAGAGCAGAGGTGCCTAAAGGCCTTAGCAGAGCAGATCTGACAGTCTCTGCAGGCCCCTAGGTAACGTAGGGAGGGCTGGGTCCGTGCTCCTGGAAGGGGCGGGGCTGAGGGTAGAAGGGGCGGGGCTGAGGTCAGCCAGCCCTCTGCGATGCTTGGAGCGTGGCGTACCCCCGCTCCATCCCTTAGCAGTGCTCAGGACAGCAATTACCCCCTTTGCCTCTCCTCTCACCCGGCAGGCCTGCCTTAGCACAAGTGTTCCCTATGGCAAATGTCACAGGACAGAGAGGGCTGCAAATTCATCCGATAGCAGTACAAGAGTTTTCAATCATTGAAAAGCAATTTTTTTTCCCCCCAGAAAGGGAAATTTTTTGCATAAAAAACTCTTAATTTGAAGAAGTTTATTGATGCAAACTGATCTGGGGCCCAAGCCAAAGTGCATCAAAGTCAATGTGCAATTCTGTTGGCCGCAGTGGGCTTTGGCTTAGGTCCTGAGTTTGTACATTCCCTTCCCCTGGGACAAAGTCCTGTTTTTCCTGTGTGTCTGTCTGTCCTGATCTGCTGTACTGAATCTGCTCAGACTAAATTCACTTCCAAGTACTATTCGAGTGGCAGCGATCAACACTTTAATATGCATTAATTTGCATCTGGGAGTATTCAGTAGACTACATTGCTCAGGATTTCATAAGGAGTTGGTGATGTAACGAACTCTGAAGGTCAGGCTAACTTTGTGCTCTCCATGAGAAAAGTGGCCATGTAGCTGAGTGAATTTGTAATGGCGCTGAAAGAAATGAACAGTGTATTGCTAGTTAGCATCAGTCACTTCAGTTTGAATAGAAAAGTCTCGTATGTTTCTTCCAAAGCAAAATGTTTCTCCGGATGAACAGAGGTTCAAGCCAGCGCAGTTCATCCTTTGATCTCCAAGGCGGGAGCGAGGTTGTGGGTGGGTGGGAGCATTATTGCCAGGCATGAATTTGGCCTTCGGAACACTATTTTCTCTGCAGTTAAAGTTTTAGAACTGGAGGATACAGGATTCTAAGAGGAGCGGCCTGAATTAACAGGCTAGTTTGCATTTCTAAGAGCAATTTTACACTCTCTGGGGTAGTAAATGCTAAACAGGAAAAAATGAATTGCTCTCAAAGCTTAAGTGTCTTTTTGTTCCTTTTTACATTGCATATTTCTATTGCACCAAATCTGAATAGCAACAGAGTTCTTGGAGATCAAAAATATTTCATGCGTTTGGGGGGGTCAAAGCAAACAGTGTGCTGGGCCTCTTATTGGGAACAGGCAGGTTTCAGAGAAAGTAAATGCCCTTTTCTCTCTGCCGTTCATTTTTAGCCTTCCTAGAATTTTTCTCTGATGTTCGGATTGCTCCAAACCTCTCCCTCTTCACAGCTTTTGCACACCTGCCTCTGTTTTAACTTCTAATCCACTACACCTCCTGCCCTCCTTTCCCATCAGTATCCCACCCATTCATTTAACGTATCCCCTTATAACTAGCTTTCCCCCCCAAAAAAAAGTAGTGGGCCAACATGATGCTTGCTGTCATCATATAGTTCGTACTGCTTGCGTGTTCTACCTCTTCCCCCCTCCTATGTCTGTCTGGTCTGTCTAGACTGTAAGCTCTTTGGAGCAGGGGCTATGCACTATTCATACAGTGTTTAGTACAATGCAGCCTCACTGGTGGATGGGGCTTGTACACTAAAAGTTAATAATGTAGGCGGTAAAACCTGTTTTTCCCGGTACATTGCATTATCTTCTCCTGTATTTCAACCACACATTCAAATACAACCTGCAATTGGACCAGGTACAATAATTCCTCATTTAACACGTGCCCACTTAACACGTTTTCATGATAGCACGATTTTTTAAGGGAACGTTTTTTGAATTACACGACCTTCCCCGGAATAACACGATTTCCCCTGCTGGCCCGTTGCTGGCAGCTGCACAGGGCTTCCCCTGCCTCCCTGCAAAGTGGCGGAGGGTTTGCCGCTCGCCATGCTGTTCCCCACTGACTCCCCCTCGCTGGACACCTTGCCCCCTCTCCGGACACCTTGCCCCCTCTCCTCCGCCCCCTCTTGCAGGCCAGTGGCTGGGTTTCCCCAGCCAGCCTGTCACCAGCGGCTGCGCGGGGCTTCCCCGCCTCCCTGCTAAGCGGCGGAGGGTTCGCCGCTCGCCGCGCCGTTCCCTGGCGACCGCCTCTCACCGGACGCAGTGCGGGTCCCAGTAGACCTGTCACAGGAGCATACTCCCAACCCAATCCCCCTCCCCCCTCCTCCCCTCCTTTTCCCCAGAGCCAAACACCTCCCCTCCCTGCTGTAATCCAGTCCCCTTTCTCCCCCAACCTTATGTCCCAGTCCCAACAGACACCACCGCTTGAAACGCAACCCCCACCTTTTCCATTATTTTCAATGGGAAAATTGATCCCGCATAACACTTTTCACTTAACACGATCATTTTCTGAAACATATCTATAGTGTTAAATGAGGAATTACTGTATATGCAAGTGTCAGTGTTAAGGTAATCGGACAGTTTTCTATTTGGAATGTCAAGCTATTCTGTCCATTTTTCCCTTCTAGGATGAGTATTTACATTACAATTGCATAGACACTTGAGATTTGATGTTTCAGTAGCAACTTTAGGCATTTTGTCTTCTGTGTTTTATGGTATGTAGCTTATGAAATAGACCTTTATACATCAAACTAAATAGAGCCATAAAAAGGGAATAGTTTGTACAGATACAGCTAAATTAAAGTCACTGTTGAAAGTTCAACATTACCGTTTCCTGATATGATTTTTAATAGTGATCTCTTCGCATCTAGTGACCATACTGTTATGCTACAATGCCGGCCTCCTGCAGTTCCAGGTTTTATTTATTTCACTTTGTAAGAAAAAAAAAAAGTTTTAGGTTTATAGGAAATGTTTTAGGGTCTCTTAAAAAACTTATTTGCTGAAATCCCAATCTTTCTCCATCTTCAACAGCCGTCTCACATATTATTCCTTCTCCTGGATTTGTAAATGCCTTAGAATAAATGAGGTTGGCTACATATCTTGAAGATCATCGTATTTGGGTTAGGTCAGATCAAGAGTGGAGCAAATTTCAGTGTTATGGACATTCACAGGGAAGGCCCTGCCATCAGCCCCCTTTCATTTATACCAGCAAGACTCCAGTTCAAGTGACACTAGCCGTAGTCCACAGATCCTCACCTCTTGTATTTTAAACAGATTCACAACCTGCCTCTCTGCCATTGGCTGTAGCCCCTTCAACCTGAAGGCAAACCTTCCTTCACTTCAACTGCCCACACTTTGACAACGAGGAAACAAACACACAAAAAAACCCGCAGCTCATTCCTTCTTCTCCATACATTCTCCAGGAACAAGACTATCAGACCATTGCTGGTCTACTTGATCAACTCTCCGAACTATATAAGTGCAGGGCTCCTCCCACACAATCTTCCTTATTCACTCCTGGGTCAAGCTCTAATACATGAGTTTATTAATTGGTGGCTCTTATCTAGCCAATCCAGCTATGCTTGTAACAGGAGTACTGTGGTGATAATAAAAGTTCTCTCTTTTTTAACAACCTGGTATTGGTTAATTTGTGTGCCCTGGTTTTACTTTAGGGCTGAGATTTCCCAAGTGATCTCTTACCTGGTTTTCTTACTATTACTTGCGTGGTGGCAGTGGATTTTTATCCCCAAAATCTAAGTTTTTAAGATTTTGGGGGGGGGGGGGGAGTTTTATACCAAAGCCTGGAAAGATAAGGTTTTGGGGTACTTTTGCAGGCCCCCACTTCTGCATTCATCATGTCAGAGTGGGGATTTAGCCTTGACAGGTCCTTTTTTGGATGATGCTTATGAGTAAGCATTTTTTGTAGCAGATAAGAAGTCAGATAAATACATTCCTCAATCCTGTCTCTGGCAAATCCCCAGTGTGTTCTGCTTCCCCAGCAGCTCCTACCACCATGGACTTTTTCTTGGCATTAAATAGTCTCTCCGTGCTAGCCCTGTGCAGACACAAAATTTGCACCCACATTCTAGCTGCAACGGTAGTCTGTGGATTTACAGGTCTGTATCTATAACAGTGTTTCTTAAACTGTGTTCCTGGGAACACCGGTGTGCCGTGAGGCAGTCGGAGGTGTGCCGCGGAGAACAACAGAGTTCAAAATGGCTGCCTTTTTTGCTCAATTACATTCCCCCGACTTTTTTTTTTTTTTGCTCAACAAAAAATCCTTGGTGTTCCTCAAAAAAAAAAAATTGTTTGGTGTTCCTCTGTCTTAAAAAGTTTAAGAAACACTGATCTATAACCACCAGAGCAAGTAAATCCTCAGCAACGGGTCCTGTTGCCCTGTTTGCGTGAGGAAAAACACAAAGGCTGCGTCTACACTGCAGGGTTTTTGCTTAAGAAGCTTTTTGCAGAAGAGATCTTCCACAAAAACTTCTTGTGCAAAAGCACGTCCACACCTCAAAGCGCATCGCAAAAGCGATGTGCTTTTGTGCAAGAGAGCGTCCACACTGCATGGACGCTCTTGCGCAAGAAAGCTCTGATGGCCATTCACAGAATGGCTATCAGAGCACCTGTGCTTTTTCTGATAGGCTCTTTTTGTGCAAGATACCCCTGTTGAGCATCCACACACGCCTTTTTGTGCGAGAAGGAGTTATGCCTTGCGCAAAAAGGAGTTATGCCTCATAGGAAGAGGTATACCTACACCACAAAAAGCCCTCTGTTCTGCCATTTTACTGTAAATTTTCTTGCACAAAAACGCGCTTGAGGTGTGGACGTTCCACGGGTTTTTGTGCAAAAAGCTGTTAGTGTAGACCTAGCCAAAGAGAGAGAAGAAACTTCATAAAATAAAAACGTATGAGAAAGCAACTCATCTAGCGGAGGCAGCTCTTCCAAGATGGGATATTGAGCACAAATGCCTTGGAAAACTTGATTGCTAACAATTCAATGTCTGGTCTGCCCTACTTCCCTCAGATGTACAAATTGCAAGCAATTCCAGCTGTGCAAGGTCATGCTCTTGGAGACAATTACACACTGTTGTACCATATTGGTCTGCAACATCTAGAGCTGCACAATTTAATGCAATTCAGAATAACTTTAGTCATTTAATCATTCATTGCTTTCAAAACATTTATCTTTACATTAAAAAGTCTCTCTGTGCTAGCACATTTTCTATCCTCCTTTCACTGACTTAGTGGGTAGGCTGTTTCCCAAGAAAAATAAATCCTGAGACCCTAGCACAATAAAACTGGCCACTAAAGAATACTCAAAGCAATTGATTCTGCTGAGAAAGGGGCAGGACATGCAAAAGCTATGGGCTTGAATCTGATCATGGTTATACTGGTGTAGCCTGCCAAGCTTTATCTGTCCTATCCTACCCTGTTTTTTCTTGATAAACTGGGATAGGGAGAGCAAACTTAGAATTTCTGATCAGAGTGGCAATCCTTACCCACCTAAATTCTACTCTAGCTCCTTCCCAGGCTACTCTGGTATAAATCATAAGCAACTTCAGCGAAGTCAACAGAGCGCACAGCATAAAACCAGTTTAAGTGAGAAGAAAACTGGGGCTGTCAAGCACCACTACTTTGTTAGTTTTGCCTTTTTTTAAAAAAAATGATTATGTTCGAATAAGTAGAGTCTGAAGGAATGCTTCCTTGGTGACTTGCTAGATATTCAGCAGATGGAGCAGTACTTAGGTCAGAGATGGGCAATAATTTTCGCAGGGGTGGCACTTCATAATTTTGGTACGTGGTCATGGGCTGGCTCCAGGCCCCCTGGAAGGGACAGGACTGGGGGCTAGAGAGAGAGAAAGAGTGTGGGAGTGCAAAAGAGACCCAACAGCGGTATTTCAGCATCACTAACGTTATTTCAGAACAACATAGTCTGCGTCCACACAGCAAGCAGTTATTTCGACATAATGTCGAGCTGGAGGACTTCTTACTTCGACTCCTGTAACCCTCATTTCACGAGGAGTACGGGAAATCGGAGGAAGAGCACTCTCTCTCAGACTTCCTGCTGTGTAGACAGCGCCAAAAGCCAAAATGAGCTATTTCGACTTCAGCAATGCAATTGACACAGCTCAAGTTGCATCGCTCATTTCAGCTTTAGCCCTGCTGTGTAGACCTGCCCTGAGACACAGTCATGGACACAGATTGAGTGTGTGACACAGAAAGGAGAGTTTGTGTGACACTGACTGTGTGTATGGCACAGAGACAGTAGCACAGACTGCGTGTGGGTGACAGTGACAGAGTGTCTGTGCTGGCTGTTTGAGAGAAGCCTTGCTCTGTCTCTAAGACAGGGAAAGCTGTCCTGCTCGGTTCTCTCCCCGCTTCCCCTCTCTGCAGAGATGGAGTATAAGGGGCAAGTGTGTGTGAGCGAGGGAGAGTGCACATGCACTGAAATCTTAGAAACAGGGCACTGCCTGTTAAGACAGGCACTCCTCTGGGTCACTCACCATCCATGCTTCAGATTGGAGCAGTTTGTGCCTCCTTCTCCCCGACCCCTGCTCTGCAGAGATGGGGTACAAGGGGGCAGGGGACACCCTGACTTCAGCATTTCTCTCCCCCTTCCACCACCGCTCTGTACAGGTAGCAGGAGAATCCTGGGAGCAGCTCGGCTGCAGGACAGAGCAAGGTGGGAGGAGGGGCAGCTGAACACACGCTGCTGGCTGTAAGTATGCACATGCTGCTCATCAGCTGGGTGGGCCGGAGAGAAATGCTGAGTCGGATTTTGCCCACCCCTGGATTAGCTCATCATAATCAACGTATCTTGTGTTGGGTCACAAATAATGTTAGTACTGAATGCGGAGGGTAGTGAAATCTGGTTACCTATGTTGTGATTATTGTGGGTGCACAGAAAAGCAGGACTGTGCTTATTCGGTTCCAAAGGAACAGGGACCACATTTAGCAGAAAGGACCTTGTTAGGCAGGGGCTCAACTTTCAAATCCCTCTCCAAGGGTATTGCCTAGACTGGTTTGACCCGTTCCCCGCCCCCCTTTCCAAAAAATAAATAGGACTTCATTAGGAGCCTCTTTGCTATTTTAATTGAAGCTTAATCAGAGCTGAAACCAGTCACGGTAGCACTGTTTCTGCTCTGCCTGCTGAGAGCTAAAATCCCTGGGAGCTGAAATCACTCGAGACAGGACAGGGTTTCTGTCCAGAATACTGAAAAATTGCCACAGATCAATTAGAGCTTCTGCAGGCCATGTAAAGGGTTGGGAAGCTCTTATGCCCGCCTCTCTCACTGTCCTTAGCAAGAGAGTAGATGCGGCCAAAGAGGAAAGAATACAATGTACACAGAAGGCACGGGATGTCAGGAAAACAAGGCCTCCACTTTCATTCACCCCTTTTCAAAAATAAATTCATGGGCAAGGAGAATGGGTGAAATATCTACTGCCCTTTGTATTGCTGATACAAGTTTTATAGAGAGAATTGATTCTTCAATGCACCTCTGACACCTCTCTTTTCAAGGCCTGTCCTTTGAATCTACTGAGACTGTCTGCAGCTCGCAAGTTTCGATCATTTTTAACAAGCCCTATTTTGATAGCCAATGTTAACTTATGCACGTTAGTAAGAGCTCTGAATGTCTGACTTATCCAGAGCCTAATGACAACTCCATCGTGGCCGGTGCCAAGGGGGAGATAACGCTTTTGAAAGGTAAAGAAAAAGAGGATCGTGGCAGATTTTTCACTGCCTTCAGAGTATCATTGCTCAACAGAATAATTTCAGCTCCTAAAAGGACCCTAATTTGTCAAGTTTGATGGGTCTCCCAGGTTCATTTTGGAAGGGACTTAGGGACACTGCTAAAAAAACCCAATAAGTGTATGGGGGGGGGGGGGGAAATCACTGAAACACCACTGCATAGCAGTGAAAGAAGCACCCGAGCTCTGGAAGTTGTCACATAGCCGTGCTGCAAGAAGCAGTTCATTCCAGGAGACAGTGGTTGTGTGGCTTTGTTTGACGACTGCTTTTTCTTGCCAGATACCTAAGGATGATTAAACTGTCTCACACATGGTGCCCTCCTTCAGTCCACGTTAACTCTGTCTACTTCCTCCACATCTTGATATGAAAAAAAACCAAAACATTAACCCAAGGGAGAATGGGGCTTTCAAAAAAGAGCAAAGCGCGCAGCCCACAGCTTTTGCTAAATACCCCACATACTGATCACTCATGTGCACCACTGGAACAGACCATACCAATAACTGCATCATCTAAAGTGAAGTGGATCAGTTTGACTTGATCCACACAACGTGTAAACCTATTTTAGCAGCCATGTGATACTATCAGGTGTCACAGCCCGATTAAATATCTTCCAGATCTTGCTCAGCTAGGGTATGTCTACACAGCAGGAAGTCAGAGGTAGAGCACTCTTCCTCCAACTTCCCTCACTCCTTGTTCAATGAGGGTTACAGGAGAAAGAAGAAGTCCTCCAGCTTGACATTATGATGAAGTTATGTTGAAATAACTGCTTGTAGTGTAGATGTGGACTATGTTATTTCAGAACAACGTCAGTTATTCTGAAACAACACTGCTGTTTAGACGTACCCATACAGACCGGGCTACAAATCCACGAGCACGACCAATCCTAAACTCTAGAGTTCTGTATGCATTTGTGATATTTAGTAAATTGAGCAAAGACATTCGGAAGTATTTTACATTAGGAATACTAATACAGTTTGATTTCAAAAAAAATCAAGGCCGCTCTGTATTGTCCTGAGACATATGCCCCTATCTGCTCCAAGGAGTTGGACTGTGCCAGCAACACCCCCTCCCGTCTCTAGTAAGCCTGCACCTCCTGCCTTGCATTGTGCCAATGGGGTGTGTTACGCTAGCTACAAGCAGAAAGGGCTCCAGAGAAGAGTTGGGCATTCTCTTCTGAAAGAAAAATTAGCTGATTTTCTAATTAAAAACACAGATTTGTGTGGGGGTCATGTTCAATTTAGTGAAACATTTGCCCCCTCAGACATGTTATTTTGGTTTGCCATATAGCAGCAGCCTTGAGGCTGACAGTAACTACTGAGCCAGATGAAATTAATATCTGGTTTTAATCACGGTTCTCAATTTGTCAATACATCCGCCAGGTGTAAGTGAACCTTGAGCATTTGAGGCAATTCTCTCCCACTGATTTAATAGAATGGAGCTACAAAATGAAATTACTGAAGGCTATTTTAGTTTAAAAATAAATCAATGGAGCAAGAGACTGAGTAGCCACAGTAAGGCTGGATTCTGTTTCCAATTTGTAATTTGAGGAGTTATTGGATAATTTGGCTGAGTGTCAGTCTCCAAAGAGCTGACAAAACAATAAATGACACCATTTGTATTTACGTTAAACCATAGGACTGTTTTCCCACATCTTTGTTTTTTCAACATTAATCTTCCTCATCATTCCTTTACATCTAAGGAGCCTCCACAAGCCAATAATGTAGTAATAAATATGGATGCCTATCACAAGTAATGCCATAACAGAGGCTCAAACTAAATGCATATGCCAAACCAACCAACCAACCAGTAAGAGGACCACAAAAATGCAACCGGGGCTAAACAGGAGGATAAAAGAGGTGGGTAGAGGCAAAAAGACATCCTTTAAAAAATGGAAATCCAATCATTCTGAGAAAACTAGAAAGGCACAGAAAACTCAGACAAGTCAAGTGGAAGAGTATATTAAGGCAAGCCAAGAAAGAATTTGCCAAGTAAATAGCAAATAAAAAAAGTCTGCTCTTAGTTTTCATGTTAAGTATATCAGAAGCAGGAACCCTGCAGTGGATGATTAAGATTTTAATGGGGCACTCAAAAACAGACAAGATCATTGTGGAGAAGCTAAATGAGGTCTTTGCATTGGTCTTCACTGCAGAGGATGTGAGGACAATTCTGACTCCTGGGCCATTCTTTTCAGATGACAAATGTGAGGAACTGTGCCTGACTGAGGTACCAGTTGAGAATGTTTTGGGAAAAAATTAACAGTAACAGAATCACAGAACACTAGGACTGGAAGGGGCCTCGAGAGGTCATCGAGTCCAGTCCCCTGCCCTCATGGCAGGACCCAGTACCATCTAGACCATCCCTGATAGGTGTCTATCTAACCTGCTCTTAAATATCTCCAGAGATGGAGATTCCACAACCTCCCCAGGCAACCCATTCCAGTGTTTAACCACCCTGACAGGAAGTTTTTCCTAGTGTCCAACCTAAACCTCCCTTGCTGCAATTTAAGCCCCTTGCTTCTTGTCCTATCCTCAGAGGCCAAGGAGAACAGTTTTTCTCCCTCCTCCTTGTGACACCCTTTTAGATACCTGAAAACCGCTATCATGTCCCCTCTCAGTCTTCTCCTTTCCAAACTAAACAAGCCCAGTTCTTTCAGTCTTCCTTCATAGGTCATGTTCTCTAGACGTTTAATCATTCTTGTTGCTCTTCTCTGGACCTTCTCCAATTTCTCCACATCTTTCTTGAAATGTGGTGCCCAGACTGGACATAATACTTCAATTGAAGCCTAATCAGCGCAGAGTAGAGCGGAAGAATGACTTCTCATGTCTTGCTCACTACACTCCTGTTAATGCATCCCAGAATCATGTTTGCTTTTTTGCAACAGCATCACACTGCTGACTCATATTCAGCTTGTGGTCCACTATGACCCCTAGATCCCTTTCTGCAGTACTCCTTCCTAGACGGTCGCTTCCCATTCTGTATGCGTGAAACTGATTGTTCCTTCCTAAGTGGAGCACTTCGCATTTGTCCTTATTAAACTTCAAAGTCAATGGGACCAGATGGTATTCATCCAAGAGCTCCGAAGGAACTTGGATATAAAATTATGTTACTATTAATTATGGTGTGTACCTATTGACCAAGTCAGCCTTGTGACCAGATGACTGGAGGGTAGCTGCTTTTATAAAAGGTTTCAGAGGCAACCCCAGGCCAGTAAACCCAACTTCAGAACCAGGCAAACTAATTGAATTACAGTAAAGAACAGAATTATCAAACATACGTTGGGGGAAATAGTTGAGACAACTTTTGTCAAGGGAAATCATGTATCACCAATCTTAGAATTCTTGGAGGGCATCAGAAAGCATGTGGACAAGAGTGATCCAGGCAACACAGTGTACTTAGACTTTCAGACAGACTTTCACAAGGTCCCTTTGCAAAGAGTTGTAAGTAAGCGGTCATGGGGGGAGGGGGAAGGTCTTCTCATAGCTAAGTAATGGGCTAACAGCTAGGAAACAAAGGGTAGGAATAAAATTGTTTTCACAATGGAGAGAAATAAATAGCAAGGTCCCCTAAGGATCGGTAATGGGAGTGGAATGATTCAACATTATTACAAATGATTTGGAAATAGGGGTGAAGAATGAGGTGGAAAAATTTGCAGACACTACCAAGCTATGCAAGACAGTTAAGTCCAAAGCTGACTGTGAAGAGTTACAAAGGGAATTTGCTAAACTGGGTGACTGGGCAACAAAAGACAGTACCATTCAATGTTAATAGCAAAACAATGCACACTGGGAAAAATAATTCCAACCGTACATATAAAATCATAGGATCTAAATTAGCTGTTACCACTCACGAAAGATCTTGGAAACCTTGTGGACAGTTCTCTGAACACATCTTCTCAATGTGCTGCAGCAGTCAAAAAATCTAATGTAAGAACCATTAGGAAAGAGAGAGAGAATATAACCCAGAAAATATCATAATGCCACTCTAGAAAGTCACACACCTTTAATACTGCGTTCAGTTCTGCTCAGTCCATATTAAAAAGATGTGCTAACACGGAACAAAATGCTTAAGGATATGGAACAGTTTCCATAGGAGGCAAGATTAAAGAGACTGGGATTGTTCAGCCTAGCAAAGAGATGATTGGGAGAGGGAGGAGGGGATATTATAGAAGTCTGCAAAGGGTCTCCCAATGAAATTAGCAGACAGCAGTTTAACACAAAACAAAAGGAAGCACTTCATCTGCAAAGATGTAATTTAATGGATGTTCATTCTAGCTATTACAGGCATCTGTCAGTCCATCACAGGGAATACAAGCATCAGCATGGGGGGGGGAGGGGGAAGCAGAGAGCAAACATAACTGACCCTGCGTGGGCTACGTGAATCCAGACACTTCAACAGTAAAAAACAGGAGTCAGTTGGTTCGTTGACTTCCTATGTGGAGCAGCCACTGGAGGGCAAAGACTCCAGAGTGATAATGTTGGATACAAGAGGTATGTCTCACACAGCGTCATCCTGCATATTCAGACTGACTGGGAGAGCAACAAGCTACCAAACTGTTGGTAATTAGATTAAAAAAAGCAAAAATAATGCAACAAAGTGCACCTTAATCCTTATACCTGGTCAGATGTAGTCAGGCTTGCCAACAGGGGGCAGGGAGCAAAGGGGACCAGAGCTCCCAGCTGGTAGCCCCAAGCCCTTTAAATCACTGCTAGATCCCAGCTCTGAGGGCTTGGGGGAGGACAGTTCTGCACTCCCCGCAGCGCTGAGCGCTGACTGGCCCAGCCCCACCTCTTCTGCCCGAGGCACAGAGCTGGCCCCGCACACCTTGCCCAGGAGCCCGCAGTGGCTGTTGGCCCATAACCTGAGAACTAGGGGCCACCAAATTAAAATTAATAGGTAGCAGGTTTAAAACAAACAAAAGGTCGTTTTTCTTTATGTAGTGCACATTCAACCTGTGGAACTCCTTGCTAGAGGATGTTGTGAAGACCAGGACTTTAACAGGGTTCAAAAAAAACAAACCAACCAAAACAAGAAAACCCCATAGATTAAATTCATGAAATTTAGCCACTTACTAGCCAGGATGGGTAGGAATGGTGTCCCTAGCCTCTGTTTGTCAGGGGCTGGAAATTGGTGACAGGAGAAGGATCACTTCATGATTTCCTGTTTCTGTTCACTCCCTTTGGGGCATCTGGCATTGGCCACTGTCGGAAGACAGGATACTGGGCTAGATGGACTTTTGATCTGACCCCATATGGTCATTCTTATGTAGCTGTCCTCTAACTACAGAAGATTCTCCCTCATAGATCAGTACACATCCTGTGCAGAACATCGCATCAAGCACTCTCAGATTATAGCACCATGGGCAGCATGGGGTAGTTGCCAGGGTTTCCTGTGGTATTCCCCTGTGCACGTGTTCCAGCTCCAAGGACTCAGCGGGTCTGCAGGGATACCCCTCAGCCAGGAGGGGCTGGCACGGAGAGCAGGAGGCAGTCTGCTGTCAGGGTTCCCCCCGTCCCCTGCGGGTGCCCTGCCTTCTCTGAAATTGCAAGGGACGTGGGGGGTGGAGCAGCTGCCCAAGGGCTTTGCTAGAACGGAGGACGAAAGACTAGGATGGGGGTGGTGGAGGTTCAAACAGGACACACTGGGGAGATGGTGGATCCCCTTAAGGCCCTACCGCTCAAATGTTGCCCCAGGATCTGCCCTCTCTTTTGCCTCCGTTCCCCTGCATTCTGCCTACCAGTCTCTCCCTCCTGAAACTACTGTTACCTCTCAGCCCCATCCCAGCCAGTTCCTCCTGAAGCTCCAGTCCCTGCCACTGCAGGCCTGCACGCAGGAATTTCTGTGGGAAGGGTTGTGCTTTTTTTTGTAAATGCACACTGCCAGCACCGCCCTCCCCTGCCCCCATAGTCCCTGAAGTAAGTGTGCTCCAGCTGGCTAATGCTCATTCCCCCTGTCTCCCCAGCAGCGGGGCTGGGCACAGGGCTGGGCCTCGCTCTGGGTTGGGGGGGGGGGGGGAAAATGAGCCCCAGCCTTCCCCCAGCTAGCCAGAGCACACTTACTTGAGGGACCATGGGCGGGGGGAGGAGGGAGTGCGTTTGCACCCTTTGCACATACACCTCGCCACACACATATGGGCCTGCGCTGGGCTCTCTGAACATCCCGTTGGGGGCAGGCTTTCCACCCCAGATGCTCTGTGCTCACAAGCAAAAGCTCTTCCACCTCACTCAAGTGCACCAGGGAACCCGCGCGGCTCGTCTAGCTGTTAATGCACCAGGATCCTCATGCTGCATTAACAGCTGATATCCATCAAGTATCTGAAGTGACTTAAGACCACACTTTTTAAAAAGCATTTAGATGCCTAATGAGGCAGATAGGTGCAGACTGGGATTTCCAGAAACAGCTGGTCACCCGTCCATTAAACACCCAATCAGCTTCAATGGGAGTTAAGCATCTAACCTGCTTAGGTCCTTTGAAATCTCAGTCTGTCAATCTGCCTCTTTATGCACCTAAGTACCTTTAAATATCTGTCCCTAGTTAACTTCTGAAAATGGGAGTTAGACTCTTACCTCACTTGGGTGGTTTCAAAATATTCCCCGTTGTCTGTAGCAAAGTGGGGTCTGGATTCATTTGCTGAATTTCAAATGAACAGTCCCCCAGCTTGTGAGCTCAGCAAGCTCACTGTGAGCTGGAATGAGAGAACATGCCACATTCCCTTTGCCCACTTTGGCTCAGATGCCTCTTTCAGCGGGAGTTCTATGTCCATGAGCCTGGAAGGTGATTCTCACGTTTCTCACGGATAATTTGAGTTCCAGAAGGATTTATTGAGCGAAGGTGGATATCAGTTCTTATGCCCCAAAAAAGGAGGTATACCAATCTTGCAAAAAAAGGGGTTTTGAGGCAAAAAGAAAACATCCACACTGCTTGTTTTTGCTCAAAAACCCGAGTGCAAAGATGGATTGGCAGAATATGCAAATGAGACCCTCATTAGCATATTTTTGCCAAGAAAACTCAGTGTAGATGTAGTCACAGTCAAGACTGCAGCAGTATCAATTAACCTACTTTTGATTTAGGCAACATTGGCATCAAGTATCAACCTGCAGTATATGGAATGTTAACCAATTTTAATTTGACATAACTAATAATAGCTGCTGCTAATGGCATGCTTGGATTTTATCCTTCCTTTTTGTGGCCAGCTTTCCTTCTTCCGTTGCTTCAGTTTTTCCTGTTTGCATTCCCATCCCATTTTCTGCCTGCCCGCAAATCTCTCGTGTAGCCTGGATGTTCACCCCCAAGACACTCCTATGCATCACAAATCAGACCTGAAATAAGTACACACAACCCTCTGGACTTAAAGAAGTTGAACTAGGCCTGGATTACCCAATAGGCAGACTAAGCACGTACTTAGGGCATCAGCAAAGCAGGGACACAATCTTTTTTTTTTTTGGAAATTTGATTTGATATTTCCAAAAAAAAAAAAAAAAAAAAAAAAAAAAAAGCATCGAAGTCGTCATCATGGGAAAAATCAGAACTCCACAGAACACTCTCTCTCAGCTGAAAAGAATAAAAAACCCTCAGAGAACAAGAACGTGTCAGGACAGACTTGATTCACTTTCCCTATTGTGTATGGAAGCGGACATGCTTCGTCGAGTCAGCTTCGATGAACTTATCCAGAATTTTGCAATCAGAAAATCTAGAAAGAAGCCATTTTAATTTCAGCAGACATGTAAGTTTTGTGTCATTTCAAAAAAAAAAAAAATACAATTTTATTTTACGATATAGTATTGTTTTTATTTTGAATTACATATGGGGGGGTACCATAATCTTTTCAGTGCATAGGGCCTCTAAAAGTCTTAATCTGGCCCAGAGTTGAATCCATTCGTATCGGATGCCCAGCTGTCCCCATTCTGCCGGAGGTAGAGATTATGTAGATACCAAGCACAGAGGGCAGTGTTAGCATCTTTTAATCAGATCAACAAGCCTTCTTTTGATCAGCATTTGGCCAGGTTTTACGATAGGCAGGTAGGAGGGAACACGCTCCCTGTTTTATATTGACTTTCCCTCACACACTTTGCTCTTTAGGACAGGTATGAGCTGTCCAAAACACTAGAGGGAGCTTGCATCCCATCCCTGGGTGGGTGCTAGCAGATCTCCGAGAAACATGGTAGGAGTCCAACTAGCCTGATAAACGGTACTTCAGAATATTTGGATGCCACGTAGGAAACGTATTGAATTCTATACATACGTTAATGTGATTCAATCTTAAATAAGCTTCCAAGCCACAAAGCTTGTCCCTCAGCCCAGCAGAAGTTGGGCCAATAAAGATATTACCTAGCCAAGCTGACAGCCTCGTAGGCCCCTGGACAAGGCAGGGGAGGGGGCAACTCCATGCTTCCTGAAGGGGCAGGGCCAGGGGCAGCCAGGCCTCTGCGCCACATGGAATACATGGCACCTGATTTTTAAAAGGGCTTGGGGCTCCAGCTGCTGCCAGGAGCCCTGGCCCCAGGGCCCAGCAATGCACAGGGGCCAAATGCCCCCTTTCGGTCTCTGCCTTCCCTTTGATGGGCCTGATGTTACCTCAGGATAACTGCATGGCGTACACCCCAAATGTACTCATGAATCCAGTCCCTTTCACTTCCGAGCTAGTCTTTCATGCACCCCCTCTGACTTTGGAAAACAACGCTATAGATCTCCACAGTAGACCCCTGCACCTCTCTTAGATGCTTCAACGAGAAGAGAAATAAGGACCAAATAGAGCAGCTCACACCTCAGAGCTGTTGCATCAAGCTCTCTGCACATTCAGGCAGATTTTTAAATGGACTCTGGGGAACAAAAGATTGGCTTCTCCATGCTCTCTCCACCCACTCAAGGAGCATGCAGCATCCCACACTTTGGGGAACTTTAAGCAAACAAACAAACAAAAAATCAGTCTGGGGCCGGGTTGGTGGCGGCCAGGGTGCCAATGCAGGCTTCCCAATACTGAGAGAGGCCCTACCCTCTAGGGCCAAGTCCAGGCAACCCAGGGGCCACATCCGGCCCCCGGGCCTTAGGTTCCCCATGCCTGCCCTAGAGCCACGGAGAAAAGTTCTCCCAGGAGCCCAGTGGGATTCTGGTTTCTTAAGTTGATCTATGCTATGAAAGGATGCAGGGTGTCTTCAGCTTCGGTATTTGCAGGGGTGAGATTCTGGTGGTGTATGTGACAGCCATGAAAGGGTTAATGTAGCTTGTATAAGTCACTCTTGTCACTCTGGCCTGACCTAGCCAGGGGCCTAATCACAAGGCTGAGAATTGTTTCTTTTCAGCCCCAGGGTATAAATAATTCTGGCTGGAGAACACATTGGAACAAGCATTTGCTCTCCAGACAGCTTGTCTCCTCTCTTTTGAACTCACTTGATGTTAGCTCAGACCAAAAACCAGTTCTCTGTTGAATCTCATGCTAGACACTTATGCTACGTCTACATTGCCTCTTTTTTGCAGAAGAGGCAATGCAAATGAAGCGCTCATTAGCATCTTCATTTGCATATTCTCTTCCAATGCTTTTTGCAGAAGAGGTTTTTGCACAAATAAAGCAGTGTAGATAGGTCCATTTTGCACAAAAAAAAACCCTTTTGCACAAGAACCCTTATGCCTTTATAAGTTCTTGCGCAAAAGGGTTTTTTGCATAAAACGGACGAAACCATCCCGAGGAAAGCAAATGTTAGGCGACCAGATTGGCTTACCGGGGACATTCTTGGTGAGCTTAAACACAAAAAGGAAGCTTACAAGAAGTGGAAACTTGGACAGATGACTAGGGAGAAGTATAAATATATTGCTCGAGAATGCAGGGGAGTTATCAGGAAGGCGAAAGTGCAATTGGAATTGCAGCTAGCAAGGGATGTGAAGGGTAACAAGAAAGGTTTCTACAGGCCTTTTTAGCAATAAGAGGGTGATCAGAGAGGGTGTAGGGCCTTATTGGATGAGGGAGGTAACCTACCAGTAGTGAGAGATGATGTGGGAAAAGCTGAAGTACTCAATGACTGGAAAAAGGCAAAATGTAGTGCCCATCTTTAAAAAAGGGAAGAAGGACAATCCAGGAAACTACAGACCAGTCAGCCTTACCTCAGATCCTGGAAGCACCTAGAAGAGCAGAAAGTGATCAGGAATAGTCAACATGGATTCACAAAGGGCAAGTCGTGCCTGACCAATCTGATTAGCTTCTATGATGAGGTAACTGGCTCTGAGGATATGGGAAAGTCAGTGGATGTGATATACCTTGACTTTAGCAAAGCTTTTGATACGGTCTCCCACAATATTCTTGCCAGCAAGTTAAGGGAATATGGATTGGATAAATGGACTGTAAGATGGATAGAAAGCTGGCTAGACTGTTGGGCCCAATGGGTAGTGATCAACGGCTCGATGTCAGGTTGGTGGTCAGTTTCTAGAGGAGCGCCCCAAAGATCTGTTCTGGGACCGGTTCTGTTCAACATCTTTATTAATGATGTGGATGAGGGATGGATTGCACCCTCAGCAAGTTCGCAGATGACACTAAGCTAGGGGGAGAGGTAGATACGCTGGAGGGCACGGATAGGGTCCAGAGTGACCTGGATAGATTAGAGGATTGGGCTAAAAGAAATCTGATGAGATTCAACAAGGACAAGTGTAGAGTCCTGCACTTGGAATGGAAGAATCCCAAGCATTGTTACAGCCTGGGGACTAAATGGCTAAGTAGCAGTTCAGCAGAAAAGGACCTGGGGAGTCCAGTGGATGAGAAGCTGGATATGAGCCAAAAGTGTGCCCTTATAGCCAAGAAGGCTAATGGCATATTGGGGTGCATTAGGAGGAGCATTGCCAGCAGATCCAGAGAAGTGATTATTCCCCTTTATTTGGCTCTGGGGAGGCCACATCTAGAAGACTGTGCAGTTCTGGGCTCCCCATTATAGAAAGGATGTGGACACACTGGAGAGGGTCCAGCGGAGGGTGACCAAAATGATTAGGGGGCTGGAGCATATGACCTATGAGGAGAGGCTGAGGGAGTTGGGTTTGTTTAGTCTGCAGAAGAGAAGAGTGAGGGGGGATTTGATAGCAGCCTTCAGCTTCCTGAAGGGAGGTTCAAAAAAGTATGGAGAGAGGCTGTTCACAGTAGTGATGGATGGCAGAACAAGGAGCAATGGGCTCAAGTTATAGTGGGGGAGGTCTAGGTTGGATATTAGGAAAAACTTTTTCACTAGGAGGGTGGTGAAGTACTGGAATGGGTTACCTAGGGAAGTAGTAGAGTCTCCATCCCTAGAGGTGTTTAAGTCTCAGCTTGACAAAGCCCTGGCTGGATTGATTTAGTTGGGATTGGTCCTGCCTTGGGCAGGGGGCTGGACTTTATGACCTCCTGAGGTCTCTTCCAGCTCTATGATTCTATAAGTTGCTAATGAGCACTTCATTTGCATTGCCTTTTCTGCAAAACAGAGACAGTATAGACAAGCCCTGAGTGTTTAACTAGGCGAGGACTCATTTTGCAGAAAGAAGAGATCTAAGTCTGCCGGGCACTATCCTGCTGACCCCTGAGTTTCTGCAAGAAGACTACTGACACCGTAAAAGTTCCCTGGCGTACTTGTGTTTTCATTTCAAAACAGGGTAGATAAAGTGCACCAGGGAATTTTTAGTGTGCAGCAGGCAAGTAGTGGGTAGACTAGACTTACTCCTCAGCTAGCTGCAGACGTGTTCATATGGACAAGCTCACAGTAATTCTTAATCTACATTTAATGGGGACTCAGGTCGCAGGAATGAGCCTTATACAGCTTGTTTGATGGATGTATTTTGGTCTCTTTAGTGCTGGAGAACCATTTGTGTTAATCTAGATGGAATAAATGGGCTAGAGTGCAGAGCTTAATTTGTGCCCTGGCTGAGCTCCAGCACCTCTGGGGTTGGCAGTTCATAGCCTAGCCACCTCTGGGCTTGTCACATCAGTTATGAAAATTAAAAAAAAAAAAAAAAAAAAAAAAAAACTACTTGAACCAGAGCACCTCTTTTGTTACCAAATTAAGTTTGGTAGAGATGTTATCACAACATAGGTATAGCATTAAATAGTGCTAACGAAGGTTCAGTACACAGGAGCTTCAGCCTGCTTAAATTTTCTTGTCTTTTTCCTTCTTTATATTTCAAATGCTGTAACTTTTTATTCAAGTACTAAATAAGGCTTTCATTTTAACAATCCCCTCCCCCCTGTTTAGCTTACGAGTTTTTAGAAGGACACCCCCCTTCAAGGCTTCTTAGACTAAATTCATTTAGTCAGTCTCTTTTTTAATGTTTGTTAGAGGTTATAAACTTTTGCATACAACAGGCTCTCATGGTAAAAAGTAATTGTACTGCTAAAGTATATTTATAAGCATAGTCACCACCACAGAGTTCGGAGGATGTGCTGGGGAGGGAGCAGGATAGCAAATCATGAAGGTGAGAGTCGGCAGTCTCTCAGGTGGTAATAACTGTGCTTTTGGGTAAAAGAGAAGAAGTTATTTGAAATAGGAATGGCTTTGAACAACTCCTCCAGTCCATTTTTCCTCTCTTAGCTAGTGTACGGGATTCAGCTATAGCTGGCAGGAATGGGGAAGTTTTGGGTCCCTCTGACCTGGTCAGAACATCTCTTAGGATTAAGGTGAAGGTGATCTGGGGCCCCAAGAGGCAACTAGGATGGTGACGTTCACTCCAGTAGTCAGTCTGTGCTCCTCAAATCTTTGTCTTTGAGGAACCCAAAAGGAAAATGCTTGGTACAATGTCCTGTCCCCTCTTTATTTTGCCCACCAGACGGGCTTCATAGGCAATAAACCAATTTTGATTCATTAGTTTCTGGTTCCACATGGTCTTTACTAAGCACGATTTCAACATAATCCTTGAATTGTATTTAACGGGGCTTCTTGGTTTACGTTGATTTAGTCGCTCTCCTTTGTGTCTTTTTAAAGGTTGCTGTAGGTCATGAATGTCACGTACACCAAGATCTCAGTGGTAAAAAGTAATCGTACAGTTAAAGTACATTGGTAAGTGTAGTCACCCCAACAGAGCCCGGAGGAGGGAACCAGGATTTAAAGCCCTGGTGGAGAAAGCCGAAGCTCACCCAACTCGCCATGCAGGTATCCAGGTGCAAGTGCTGAGCCATGCTAGCTGCTCGCTTCAAGGTGGTCAATCTGGACAGGTTCTCTGGCTGTATCACAATAGAGTAGAAGCCAAGACAACTGATTGAAACAGCCCAACCCCTGACCTCGAGAGAGGGGAGCCCTTCCGGGGAATGGGGACAGAGGGGAAATGCAGGCATCCCTTTTTCCTTGTTGGTAGAATGGGGCAAAAGCTGCTTGCAAATTTTACACTATTGAGTGCTGTTTTTTCCACATATTCTACATTTTGTAAGTTCAACTTTCATGACAAAGATGGCCCTATGGTACAGATTGAATCTCTCTAATCCGGCACGCTTGGGACCTAACCGGTGCCACGTCAGAGAAATTGCCAAACCACAGGAGGTCAATATTATCTAGCAGCATTACCAACACTTCCACTGCTTACTGGGCTGTTGGAAGACACGTAGGGGTAAATTAGAGCTAAATCTCAGCACAGAACACAGAGCCAGGACTGGTGTTTGTAAACAAACTTTATGGGACTGCAGGAAACTTGGCCACACCCATGGTAAGTGGACCTCTGGCTAACTAAAAATCATGCTGGACTCTGGATGTTGCCAGAGAAGTTCAACCTGTACTTGTATCAGGTGAATTGAAAAAAAATGCTCTTTTTTTGGTTTTTACATCATAAATATTTGTAAGAAATATAAAGTGAGCACTGTACACTTTGTGTTCTGTGTTGTAATTGAAATCAATATATTTGAAAATATAGAAAAAAACATATCCAAGATATTTAAATGGTATTTTTTAAAATAGCGTGACAGCCCCCATCAAATGGGTTGTCTGGCACAATCGTAAAGGAATAGCATAGAGACTTTATTGATAAAAATGCAGAGATAAAGGCATCCAAATCAATCTAAAAAGGCAAAGCCAATGAAGCCTATCATCCAGCAAAGTAGCAGGATGGTTTGAAGCCAGGGCATCGACATTAGACTGCGGGAACAGGACAGTATTCCAACACAAGCCGGCTTCAGATATGAGCAAAGCAAAAGAACTCGTTAATCAAGAGCTTCTGAATGCAAAGAATGTGAACGAACTCGTTAATTTATTTAAGAAAGTACAGCTTAAAATAAATGAAGTCAATGAAGATCTTTAAAGTAGAACAATACGTGTTCTGTGTACGGAGGGTCTGTGCTAGACAGACCAAAAACACACACACACACAAGGCCACCCTCTCGGATATATATACCAAAGTAAATTACCTTCTTATCACCACAAAGAAACTGAGAATGTGGGATAGCAAAGATTGTATTAATTGGTGCACAGCAAAAGGATTCACAAGGGTTCAAAACCATAGGGTTAATTGATGAAAGAATACAAGACTTTATTCCACTCCTGCTATCCACTCCAGTAATTGCAAAACAGGTCATTTGAACCATTGTTTGAATATGACCAATATGATTACTGGAAGATAATGCAATCTATAAGACTTGTAAATAAATGTATTTTCCTCAATTATATCGGCAAGATAATAACGAAGTCTGGAAAGCCCCAGACTTGTTTTGTTGCTAATTTATGGTTAATTTAGCATCTGTCTCTCATATTCATAATTTCTAAGCTTATTAATAATTCCAGAATAAGGGTTCTACACAAACCTCACATTTATTTTTACATCTATAAAGAAAAATATCAGGAAATGGAAACATTCAAATCCATCAAAAGCAGCCACCAAATTCTGGGTCATTATCAGTCTCAATCAAAGCTAATGAAGATTCAAATGGTATCCATCCAAATGAAAGCTGTAAAAAGATCAGTGTCAAATATGTGCATATTCCTCAATAGTATTTATCCCACACAGGAAACAAAGGAAGGGAATTAAGCTTTAGGGTCCAACACCTCTGTCTTAGACAGTGTCTGGGCTTCTCTCTCCTAGAAATAAAACATTAATATTTTCACACCAAAAATAAGTTGCCTCTGTGCTATGATATATTTGGAGAGTGCACCTTCTGTCATAAGAAATCATAAAGGTTCTATTATTGAACTATAGATAGTTTCCCCCAGCGATCTCTGATACAGCCATTAGATAGATATATTCCTACTAGCATAGATTCCTCTTCATTCACAGATCTGGGCTGTTCAACTCTACCTTTTATTAGGCTAAGTGAAATAAATAACCCTTCTCCAACAGAGGCACACTTACTCACAAGAGCTAAAAGTTTAATTATTTCATGACTCAATCCCAGGATCCTTCCCTAAAAGTCTGCCCTTGTGGAATCTCTTGGCTAAGCAATTCAAGGAGATCTCTGAAGTCTGATTTTTTCTTTTTTTTTTTTTTTTTTTTTTTGCATTTGTGTTATCCGATTGCTGCTACTAGTTTCAGTTATAAGCACCACACCTGGAGTTGGTGGCGTTGGACATGCACCATATTTGGGCAGGCCTATAAAAATGATCCATAAGCATGGTGAGGATTTACCAGAGCAGGTAAATCCAAATACATTTTTGCTTCCTGCCCCTTCTTTGTTGCTTTGGCCAAATTCTTAATCCCAGCAGCTGGGGGAAAAAAGCTCCCTTAAATTGCCCCACAAGGGAGAAGGATCCAGTAGAAAAAGAGGCTTCTACCTGCCTCGTGACTCTCCTCATTGGGATTACCCCTTGGAGCCTTTCCCCCACTGCAACCCAGGGCCCATCCAGCTTGAGCCACCTGCACAAGGCAGCCATGACGGACAGTACCATGACTTTGTATAAGGAGGATTCAGGGTGCAGCTCAGCACTCCTGCTTCACCTGTCCATTCCTCTCCTTGGAGCCCTCTGCCTCGCTGGATTTTTCTCCTCCTCATGGTGCAGTTTTACCACGATTTCTTTAGCACAGGTATCCTAGGACCCAGGATGAGCAAGTAGTTAAAGCACAGGGACAGAAATCAGGAGACCTCTGTTAAATTCCTTATCTCTGGCATGCTGGGTGAGTGTGGACAAGCTACTCACCTTTCCAGAGAGGACGCAGGGGCTATGTCTACACGGCGCGATCTTGCGCCAGAGATATGCAAATGAGGCTTAGCGTGGAATATCGCCGAGCCTCATTTGCATAGCTAATGAGCCGCCATTTTTGCAGAAGAGGCTCTTGCGCCAGAAGGAGCTGTCTACACTGCCCCTTCTTGCACAAGAAAAACCCTCTTGCGCGATGCCGTTATTCCTGAAAATAATCAGCGTAGCGGCATCGCGCAAGAGGGGTTTTCTTGTGCAAGAAGGGGCAGTGTAGACGCTCCTTCTGGCGCAAGAGCCTCTTCTGCAAAACATGGCGGCTCATTAGCTATGCAAATGAGGCTCGGCAATATTCCATGCTTAGCCTCATTTGCAAATCTCTGGCGCAAGATCGCGCCGGTGTAGACATAGCCTGGGAGAATTAATCCATTCATGTTTGTAAAGCACTGAGCGTGCCTGGGCTGTGCAGTACCACACAAGTGTGCGGAATAAGTAGTGTATTCACTGTATCTCAGGAGTGTCTCCTCTGCAGTCACCACTTTAGTGCCGCTCCAGAAATTCACGGAGCTAGACGCTTTAGAAATGTAGAAGCGGATGTCCCTATCAATCTCCTACACTAGGCAGGAAGTGGAGAGTACAGAGACCACACCCATGGCCTAATGCTGAAAGAGAAGCACATGCATTTGCAAATTACTAGTTTTACATTCATCTTTTAGGTAGATGGCTGATCTATTCAGTGATGAACTGTTTCACTCAATTCATTAGTTGTCTTCCATGAGCTATAGCTCTTTGGGTGTCTAGGGACTGCATGCAGGGCTGGCCCACAACATTTTCACATCTGAGGTGGGTAGCTCAAATGACACCCCCATGCCACCTTTTCTCCTGCCTGCCTGCCATGTCTGTTGTGCCCTCCTTCCTCCAGCACAGCACTCCACCATCTCTGTGCACCTAGAGCAGAGACAACACACACCAGCAGCAGACACAATTTTCTACACTCTGGGTACTAGTGGCACCCCCCCCCCCCGCCCATAGTTTGGCACCGGAGGCGGCCGCCTCAGTTCACCTCATGGTAAGGCCAGCCCTGACTGCGTGCTTCTTTTGTCCTGAATTTTTTAAAGACACCTTTTCTGTTTACTATCCTGAGTCCTCTTTCTTCTGCATAGCATGGAAACGACAAGACAGGGAAGCGTGAGCAGCAACAGGAATCAACAATCTCTGAATGCGGCACTGAAGTCAATTTTTTGAAGCAGAATTGCTCTCTGGGAATGGGACACTGGTGTTGGGCTGTGATTCCTGGAAAAAGGGATTGCCTGGCATGCTGCTTGACCATCTCATTTTAAGACTGGTGCGTGTGTGTAACTGCTACAGAGCAGACTTGAACCCTACACCTCTGGATCTTAGTTTAGGAGCCTCTAAGGCTTGAGCTATAAAGCCCACTGCCTCTTAGCTTAGGTTGTAGAGCTCCCTTGTTCTGATCTCTCACTGTAAGTGGTCTAAGTACCACCCCACGGGACAGTGAACCACACCAGCTGTGTGGGTTACACGTGCAAATAAAGTAAGTTGCATACAGAATGTGCATAGCTCTGTGTCACAGATTGGTCCAGTGGAAAGCCAACCAGCAAGGCACAGGACATCAGCTGCCACCTGCCAGAGAGGGGGAAATGCCGGCATCAGAAGAAGACACAACAAAAACGCAAGGGTAAGACTAGTTACCAGATGCCATCTTCCAATTTCCTTGATCCTGGGGGCAAGCAGCCATTTCTGCCCTCCCTGCCTTTGCCCTGTGTTTAGGGCATATGAGCCAAACCTGAGGCTCAGGACCCAACAGTTCACAGACTTCAATTTTTTTTGTTTTGTTTTTTGGTCTTGCTGAGCTGTCCGTGGAATACAAACGGTGATTCTGTGCAGATGTGGAAGAGGTTCCCAGGACTGGACACAACAACAACAGACTTTTAATCTGCTGGAGGGTTCCTATATTACTTAGTCCTGAAAATATTGGAGAGTTTAAGGCCTTTCCTACATATTTTTGGCCAGATTCCCCTCTCACTGACGGTGGGGATAATCAGGAGTAAGCGCCCATTAAAGGCAATGGAGTTATACAGTGGAAACTGGTCTGAGGGGGAAGAGAACTGAGACCTCTGACTTGTAGTGAGGTATGATCTGGGAGCCATCTTTCATTCCAGCCTCTCTCTAGACCTGGACAGCTTAGCTCCTTCTCAATTCTGCAGCTTCTTCCTCCATACACATTGCCCAAGATCCGGCTTCTCGCTGGAGACCGAACACACAAACTTTCCCACTCTCAGTCATGGCTCCCTGCCGTGACACTCTGCTAGAGTATAGCGCAAATTTAACATTTTCACCACTGACACGAGTCAGAAAGAAAACATTAATCCAATTCCTCTTGTTTTCCCACAGCGTCTACCCCCTTTGCCTCCCTCCAGGGCCCAATTCCGATCCTCCAGAGAGAGGTCTTGGAGTACAAAAACACAAGCAAACATGGTAATACAGACAAAGCTTGAGTGAATGTCACTGAGGTGCGGGGGAGTCACCGGGCCCTGCGCCCTCCACCCACAGCCAGACTCAGCCAGCAGGTAGAACGGAAGGTTGATTAGTTGACAGGGACACAGCATAGAACAGACTTGTCCGCACAGGAACCAGAAGCAGCCAGTACCACTCATTTTGGGGGAGGGGGCTCAGAGCCAGGCCTCTCATCCCCTCCTTACACTCCAAGCCAACAGAGACTTAACTCACACACCAAAAGCCCAGTTCTAGCCCCTCAGCCAGGCCCCTCCTCCAGTCTTTGTCCTGCTTCCCAGGCAAAAGGTATCACCTGGTTTCACCCCCTCCCAGGCTCAGGTTATGAAGGGCATCGGCCACTGGGGATGTGGGGGAGGCGATCACACTGAAATTCCCATCACCGTCTAGGTATTGGTGCAGTGCCCAGGGAAACTGAGGCACACACACAGCGTTACGATCGGAGAGTAGAACTCACGTGTAGCATAAAAAGGCAAATAAAATCCCCACTTCTTCAGAGAGAGGTTATATACCTTCAACAGGCCTGATGTTGCAACACGATTCACTTGTGCCGGCCCCCATATTCCGGTTGGGCGTAGATACCTGCACTAGCGAATCCTGACGTAACAAGCAATATTTGTTAATGAAGCCAAGGACACAATTACATGGTCTGAGTTGAGGGGGTATTTGTCTGGCCAGAATATCAGAGACCTTCCAGTTTTGCCAGAGGAACTTTGCTTTCTGTATCGGTGATATTACTGAGTCTACTGCTGCTTCTAAAGGAGTTACCTGCCCATGAGGGGAACAACGTGATCTCAGCCAAGAGCAATAGCTCTGAGGCAATATTACTTGTTTGAAGCTTGTTTTATTGACAAGGTTCCTATAGATTTTTGCCCCTCCCCCATGCCCTCATTCTCCTTTCCTATTTTAATTCACCATTAAAAAAAAATCAATTCCCCTTTTGCTCAGTCTCTTCTGAATGTCATGTCTATCTCATCATCTCAGGTATCAGCATGCTCACTACTGATTTATCCAGCTATGTAGACTCTCTTCTCAAACCCTATGCAACCAACACTCCCAGCTATCTCCGAGATACTACTGACTTCCTAAGGAAACTACAAAACATTGATAACCTCCCCGATAACACCATCCTTGCTACCATGGATGTAGAAGCTCTGTACACCAACATCCCACATAAAGACGGATTACAAGCAATTAGAAACACTATCCCAGAGGACACCACTGCTAATCTGACAGCAGACCTATGTAACTTTGTTCTCACCCACAATTATTTCCAGTTTGAGGACAACTTATACCTCCAGATCAGCGGCACAGCCATGGGTACATGCATGGCCCCACAGTACGCTAACATCTTTATGGCTGACTTAGAACAACGTTTCCTCAGCTCCCGTCCCCTCTTACCTCTTCTCTACTTACGCTACATCGATGACATCTTTATGATCTGGACCCATGGCCAAGAAACACTGGAGACATTCCACAGAGATTTTAACAACCTACACCCCACCATCAATCTCAGCCTGGACCATTCTACATGAGAGATCCATTTCCTGGACACCACAGTACAAATCACCAACGGTAAATTAGACACCACTCTCTACAGAAAACCCACCGACTCATACAGTTACCTACATGCCTCCAGCTCCCATCCAGAACACACCATACAATCCATCATCTATAGCCAAGCCCTTCGATACAACCGCATCTGCTCTAATCCCACTGACAGACCAGAAACTTCAGGATCTCTACCAAGCATTTATAAACCTCAACTACCCACCTGGAGAAATAAAAAAAACAGATTGAAAGAGCCAGACGAATACCCAGAAACCATCTACTTCAAGACAGACCCAAGAAAACCAACAATAGAACACCACTTGTCATCACCTACAGCCCCCAACTTAAACCCGTCCAACACATTATCAATAAACTACAACCTATACTGGAACAGGATACTAAACTCTGAGAGGCTCTGGGAGACAGACCCATAGTCTCCCATAGACAACCACCTAACCTCAAGATGATTCTTACCAACAACCACAGGACATACCACACTAATACCAACCCTGGAACTTTCCCTTGAAACAAACCCCATTGCCAGCTTTGTCCACATAGTCACTCTGCTGATACCATTATTGGACCTAACCAATTGAGTTATAAGATCAAGAACACATATTCCTGATCATCCAGAAATATAATTTATGCTATCATGTGCCGACAGTGTCCGTCTGCTATGTACATTGGACAAACGTCTCAGACACTTCGCCAAAGAATCAATGCACATAAAAAACAGATATTAGACAGGATCACAAAGAAAAAACAGTTTCTTGCCATTTCAACCAGAAAGGACATTGTCTCAAGGACTTAACTACCTGCATCCTGCTTCAAAGACATTTTAACACCTGACTTGAAAGAGAATCCTCTGAACTGTCATTCATGCTTAAATTTGACACTTTACACCTAGGTCTTAACAAGGACACTAATTATCTTACCCATTACAAAGATAGCTTCCCCAATTATCACCTCTGATATCATTAGCTCACAGACATTTACCTCCCCCCCCTTATTCCCCCTGTGTTCTGAAATTAGATTTGTTCTTTTCATGTGTGTTCATTTTTTTGATTGTATACTTTGGTATATATGGTCATGCCAATTTTCTTCCACTATTTGATCTGAGGAAGTGGGTCTGGCCCATGAAAGCTCATCACCTAATAAACCATCTTGTTAGTCTTTAAAGTGCTACATAGTCCTGTTTTTTGTTATGTTTATCTCCAGTTCCTTCAGGGAGCAAATTAGGCACATCAGAGATAGAACAAAATGCAAGTGTGTTATTTCAGATTATTGGTACCCGGTTCTTTACATTTGTCCCCTCAGTGTGTCAGGTAACCAGCTACTTTTGGCTATGTGTAATATTAATCGGCAGGTGGAGGATAATCAGTCTGAAAATACCAGAACCTGGCCCACCTATGGGGGGGGTGGAGGGGGAGGGGGAAAGGCAATTGCCCCAGAACCCAGCAATTCCAAGGGGCTCAGGGCTCCTAACCGCCGCTACTGCTTCTGCGGCAGCTGGAGCCCTGGGCCCTTTAAATTGCCGCCAGATGGCTATGCAGCACACGCCATAGCAACTGTGGAGGTGCCACATGCAACCATTTGGGCAGTGCTGGGCACTGGCTGTCCCTAGCCCCGCCCCTTCCACCCGAGGCCCCGCCCTTTCCAGGAGCACAGAGCCATCCCCCCCCCCCCCCAACACCTTGCCTGGGAGCCTATGGAAGTTGATGCCCCTGATTGGCACAGCAGTTATAGTTTGAGAACAAGAATATTCTTGTTTCTTGAAAGACTCCCTCATTGGCATTTTTATTTCCCAGAGAAATAACCCTGCAAACTACAAGGGTGAGTTATTTTAAAGGCATTTGATGAACAACAGATGCTGTCACAGTTCACTTTAGACAACTTTTACCCCATGTATCGCCCCTGATCCATGGTTGCCTTATTTATGATCTTTTATATCACCCTGGCTTGAGCTGCTGTACACATACGTACGTACACACACACAGCCTTGTATTTTATATTTGCTTGAATAAAACCTGCATCTTGATTTTAAAAGAATTTGAATTCTGTCTAATTCTATCTAAATGTATGTGTCCTGTTGCTTGCATGCTTCTCCTCACCAAAGGATCCAATCACCTTCTGGTACAATACAGCGTACATATACTTTAGTTCATCTATGGTTATTTAGCTTTTAGGTGTTTGCATCTGAATTGAGGTTTTTTATGTTGACAGCCATAAACACTGGCACGAAAAAAGCAAGCAACTTTAAAAATAAAACACACTTAAGATCTTGGACCAGGATCTTGCAAACGAAAGCCCCTCAGTGGTGGCTATATGCAGATGAATGTATGCAGGAACAAAGAACGCAGACCATACTTCCATGCCAGTGGACTCTGTCTGGGGAAGGAGTGACCCTGAAAAAAGATTTGAGTGGGTGGATGAAGGCAATAATCAGCTGAACACGAGTGCTCAGTGCAATGCTGCAGCTAAAGGGCAAATGTGATCCTGGGATGCATAACAGGGATGCTCAGAACATAGTCCGGTCCGTGTAATGTCACCCAGGCCGTTTTTACCCAGCCATAAATAATAAAATGAAGATGACTGGCTTGTATATACAGCTAGAGCCTTTGTTCATACTCTCACACACACACACACACACACACACACACACACGACTGCCACTCAACATTAATAAGACAACTCCCACAATATGATCTTTCATTTAGCTCACACCAGCTTCTAAGCCACTCTTTTGACAGGTTTCATTATTTCAAAGAATGCAGGTCTCTGAATTAATGAAGTGAAGCCACATTGTTCAAAAACCAACAAAACTGTATTGTGGACAGAACCCCAATGTGAAAGTGCTCCTGCCTATTAGGGCTGAAGAGAGGCAGCAATACCTCTCAAAAGCACCCACTCCCTCATTTTCCATTCCCCAACCTCACAGCCACTCGAGATTAACTTAAATTGTGGACTTAAAAATGATACCTGTGATTCTGTTTGAGAACTGCTGTCTGAGCTCCCACCCTCAAACCTTCTCTACAATTATGCAGGGCAAGCAAATAAAAATATATATATGAATAAATAAAATATAATATGACTCAAGGAGCTGAGGCTTTTAGACAGACCACTACGTATTGCATAACTCAGTAAAATCAGGAGTTGGCAAAGCTGCCAAATATTAGTGATTTAAAGTATATCAGCATCCTGCAAGGTAAGTATTACATACATTTTACAGTACAGGAAATGGAAGCAGAGATAGGTTAAAGACTTGCAGAGTTAAGAACACAGCTCATGTCTCTGAGTTTGTGTTGTAGCATATCCCCTTCATCATGGGATCTCTCAATTTACCAACTGATTGCAACCTACCCTATATATTGTAAACAAAGATCACTTCATCCCTGAAATGTAAACTCATTTAGGGTGGAACTTGGCACCCTTTAAACAATGCACAGCAACAAATACAACGGTTCAGAAAGCAAAAAGCATCAAAACCAATTGAAATTACAGCATAGAGAACTAGAATGATAACATTTTAATTAACACTTAGTTCTGATAAAACTGGCATGCGGCTAACAAACATTTCTTTGTTCTATAAAAAAATAGACACTCCATATGGTATGCTGTGTTGTGGTAACTATGTTGGTCCCTGGATATTAGAATTAGACAAGGTGGGATAGGTAATCACTTTAATTGGACCAACTTCTGTTGGACAAAGAGACAAACTTTTGGGTTTGCACAGAACTCTTCAGGTCTTTGTAAACTAAAAAAAAAAAAAAAAGTTCATCTCACTATCAGAATTTGGTCTAATAAAATATTAATGCCTGTTTTTTCTTCCTCCATTACAAGATCGGAGAGGTGCTGAGCAAATATTGACTTCTGTTGTGATTAACCCTGGTGTTTATTTACCCTGAGCTACAACAAATGTTGGCATTTTGCAGTACTATGAAGAGTGCATATATATAAATATATATACACACACATTTAATGTTTTAATCATAGTCACTGAATTTGGAGCACTCTCCACGAGATTCCAAAGTTCAATTTTAAAAAAAAATATTTTCCAAATTGGTTAGAAATGTTCATAAGTATTATCTGCATTTTAGTAAGAGGGAAAAACTAAAGCACATGGAGGTGAAGTGACTTACCCAGAGTAACAGCAAGTTAGTATCAGAGTGGGGACTGGAAGCAATGCTGACTGCCTCCCAATTCTATTCTTGTTTGGTTATAGGACCAGAAAAACCTGTTTTTGACTTCTGATAAGTCATTTGCAATTTAGACCCCAGTGTGATTTAGAGGCAGCTTTGGAAATACAAGAGTAGATCAGATGAGTAAGCTCCATGAGTTTGGAAGAATTAATATTGACAAGCTCATCAAAATGCAATTAACAACATGTGAAAGCTGATGGGTGTGGAGAACTGTAAACCAAAGTATGGATGATCAGAGATTTGCCTTTTTTTAAAAATGAGGTCTAAAACTGGAGAAGTGATTGGAAATTTGGGTCTGCTTTGCCAAGCTTTGTGAACATTTCAGTGACTTTGCAATGAACTTTAAGCAAACCTGGGCCAAATTTTGAGCAAAACTGGACTGGTGACTTCAGCTGCAAATCATACCAAACCCAGGGGCTTTGTCCAGTTTAAGTGGAATTTGAAGTTTGTTTCATTTGCACCCAAAAATAAGACACTTGAGGATAAGTAGTGTGAATTCACATGAACAAACACTAAGCAAAACCTTGTAAGCCAAGACCATGAAGTTCATTGAAGCTCTGGGGAGGACTTCTGAAAATATCAACAGTAGGAACATGTTATATTGTCACAACTTTTCATCCCATAAGGAGCCATTATACTTTTATGAAACAATATCCACTAAGCATGCAAGGCGAGTAGCCGCAAAGTTTATGCATTTGCTGAAGTACTTTGCTACTTTTCAAGGCCGCCTACTTTGACCTATAACAATTATTTCTGGACATATTAGAATTAGACATATTTACTATCATTCTACAGAGCTGAATGCTGGATTTCTTGTTTATGGAAACTTTCCAGTATCACAGAGTGGGAACTGTATGTTGGTTAAGGCATGCAGAAAAATAACTGCTGTCTTTTAATAATTCTTATTTTCTTTCCTCTTGGAATTCTAAGATGTACTAATCCTTCCCGCCCCCCATCACTATTTCAGAATCTGGTGGTTTTGATTCTCCCCCTTCATGCCTTTTAGAGCCTCCAATATGCTGTAAAATGACACAGATGCCTGAATTAAAACATATATTCTTTAGTTTTATTTTTTCACTTCCTATTAGAAGTTAGCAGGGCCAGATTTATGGCTAGTACATATTGGCATTGACTTAATCAAAGTTGCTGCATCAATTTATATCTTGGAGTAATTTACTGAAGGACTGTTTTCCAATATAAAGATTTTTTTTTTGCCTGTATCTGTTAATAAGTATGTGTACCTAAACAAAGTGGGATTAGAGATGAAAGATTCATACATCTTAATTTCTAATTTAACCTACAGCATTTGCTTTTCATCTCAAAGGAATAGAAATCAGATAAAACTCAGAATAAGATGCATTTTTACTCTGTTGTCTTGGGTACACACCACTCACCTCTGTCCTGGTGCCACCTTATGGTCACTCTGGGGGAGGAAGGATAGTTCTTAGGTCTGTGCTCCTTTCCACAGTGTGTATGCAGCCATTCTGTCTCTCTCTCAGGTCTGCAGCTCCTCTCTTGCCCCAGGAACTGCAGTGTCCTCTTTGTCACTCCACTTTCCAGCTGGGTCACTCAGTGTTTCCCCCAGGTCCAGGAGGAGAGGGAGGCAAAGAAAGTCCCCACAACACTGCTCCCTCAGTATCTGGCAGAGGAAAGCCAGGTCATCCTAACTCCAGGTTGCAATACAGGGATTCCCCAGCTCAGCAGTTCTGAGCCTCCTCTCTCTTGCTTGCTTGTCCCCTCTCAGTGATACAGCTCCAAACCCTCCTTCCAGGGCCTGAGTGTTTCCTGCCAACCCTTCTCTGCTCAGCTGTGAGGAGCTAGGCTGCTTACAGCCTATTAGCTGAACTGGGCCCACCTGGGCCATCTCAGCTTTTGCAGGGCCAATGTGTGGAGTAGACACCATTGTGAAGAAAGGTGGGATTGAACTTGGGACCTTATGGCTAAAGCCATGTGCCTCTACCGCATGAGGTAAAAGCCAACTGGCTCTTAGCTAAGGCTGTAAAGCAGATATCACTCTCCCTTTCTTGAAAGTCTCAGTGCCTCTGGGTTACAGCATCACACATGTGTTCAAAAAAAAAAAAAGCCTAAAGCAATAGCTTAGCAATAAAGTGGAATTGTTTATGGATAGTTGAATTATAGCTCCTCAAATGGCCCCCATTTATATTGTGTTGTCAAAGGTGTTGTGTTGTGAAGGACCAGTGGCAATATTTGTGGCAAAGTGCCGGAGTCTGCAGTGAAATCCATTTGCACCAAGCCCCTACTGAAGTGAATGGGGTTCTTTGCAGGCACCGTGCTCTGCCCACATGGTGCTCCTAGCAGGATGGGGTCAAATACTTTACAAAATATTTTCTTTTCCTGAATTCAAAAGTCAGCGCTAAATTTCCAGCTTGGTGGTCACAACTCACCAAAACCCAAGGTACTGAGCCTATTCAGTACTTCCAATGCCAACAGGCCAAAAGTCCTGAGTTAGACACCCAGACCCACAACTCATCTGATTTTTTAAGGGTTATTTGGTGTCTGTTTTCTGATTTGGGGCACCCCACCCCAGGTCACAGTGTGTGCAACAGATACAGTTTTTCCACATGTGTAGATTAAAGCGGCTTTGGCCCCTGCTGCAGGATCTCACTCAGATCAAATGACACAAGTTTCTGGCTTCTCCCGAAACTAGAATATGCTGGTTCATGGGTTTTGTGCCTCTGCAGCCCCACATCCACCAGCCCAATTCAGCACCTCCAGATGCAGGTCAATCCCGTGCCCCCTCATCCTCACATCAGTTAATTTGGTGCTCCTCAGCCACACAGGGACTCTGCCCTTGCCTGCTGATGTACCTTTGCTGTGGAGGGTCTTGCAGGCCTGGGCGTGGGGGTCATTTTCACATGCACACACACAACTCAGGAGGCAGTTCTAGAGAGGTCAAAGCTCTGCTCACACAGGCTTGTGGGGAGGGAATTCCAAGGCACTTTACCCCCCCTTACCCCCCGACACAGGCCAAGCGGGGAGGGGCGTTCCAGAGTTGATTGCCCCCCACAGGACAGAGTGGGAGAGAGTTCCAAGGGTTTCACCACCTCTGTCATGGAGGCTGAAGGGGGCGACATTTCCAGGAGCTTTTCACACCCCCCCTCCCATGCATAGGCCTGGAACAGAGAGAACTTCCAGACGTTCTTTGCACCCCACTGACAGGCCTGACAGACCGTTCCAGGGGGTCTGACCCACCCCTTTCCCAAGCCTAGGAGGGCAGCTCCAGCAACCCTCTTGTCCACTTCCCCCTGGGGACATCAGAAAGCAAAGCTGGGCAAGCTGGAGGGGGCTGCCTCTGTGCTCCTGAAAAGGGCGGGGCCTCAGGCAGACGGGGTGGAGGTGGGGCAGCCAGTCCTCCGTGCGGCCAGGACTGCGGCCTGCCCCCCAGCCTTCAGCGCTGCCCGGAGCATGGCGCTTCTGCCTCTGCAGGCACCTCGAAGAGCCACCCGTGTGGTGCTCCAGTGGCAATTTAAAGGGCCCAGGCTCGGGGCCTTTTTGAATCGCTGGGCCCCACGGCAATTGCCCCCTTTGCTCCCCCTGTCGGAGGGCCTGCATCCACCCATGGCAGTGGGACGAGCAGCTGCCTCTTCTCCCTTCAGCAAGGCAACGGGGAGGGGTGGAGAATGCTTGTGTTAGGACAGGGAGCCACATGGCGTAACATGGTCCTCCTCAGGCTCTCATAAGCATCCAGGCTATCAGGGTAGGTCCTCGTGTTCACTCCAGCCCCTTCGCACTGGAGAAAGGGGCCAGAGTAGCTCAGAGACCCTAATAGCCCCGTATCCAACTGGGGAGGATTCCCCCAGCACAGCCACTGTGGAAAATAGCTGCGAGGCTGCCTTGTGGAGGATAGGATTGGGGGCAAGAGTGATGTGTTGTGAGTGGGAGGAGGCACGGCAGAGATTCTACATAGCTGCTTTTGTGAGGAGTTGCAGTGCTATCAATGTCGACACCCTCAGGGCTGTCTAGCTTATGCTAGGAGGCGTCTCCAGCCTCGGGTGTAGCCCAGAATCAGGGGAGTACAAAATTAGTATAAAAACACCTTCATTCCCCTCTTTCTGGGCTGAGAATTCTGCGCAGCACCTCTTCAAGTGCCAAGGTGCACCACGGAAGCTCACTTTGGGTCGCATGGAATTCTCCTCTCTCGAAATTTGTATAGAGAGGATAAGTAACTCTTGTGTGGTAATCCCACCTCTGACAACAACTTCATCTGTGGTCTTGAGCATCTCTAATCCCAAGCATTCAACAACCATAAAAAAGTAACACCCCAACAAATCATGAATATGGCTTAAAACTCATGGCATGTGTTTAAAAATAATAGATGCTTTTTATATGCCTTGTGAGTTTTGAGTCTGTAGGGTCACACTTAGGTCCTTTTTTCCTGCAACCATGAGCGTTATAAACTTTTTTTTAAAGAAAATTCTCATTTTCATAGAATCACATGAATCCAGAAGCTGGGTCTTTAAGGAAAACACAATCATCATGAGATAATATCATGAGAGTAAGCAATGCTAGGTCTTAGTAAAGTCACAGCCTCTCTCATTTAATTTTCCCCTCAGTGCAATGGGGATAATATAGAGTTGTAGTGATGAATTAATTGCCATTTATACAGCTTAATGCTAAAATTTGCTAGAATGATCTTAAATGCTGGCATACAGGGCTGGCATGGAGGCAACTGTGCAAAATGATCAGCACAATCAACTGAGCTCCACTCCTACAATAAGAGGCTGGTATTTGCATAATGAATGAAAATTTTCAAAGATTCATTGTTAGCCCGCCCCCCAATTCCTTAGGCCAGCCTTCTGAATCAGGATGCAATTCCTGTTAGCTATATTTGAGGAAGAATGAAAGGGAGCAGGCAGGCCCATCAATGCTTATTTGAGGACTCCTGTTATAGACACAATAAAATGCTGTGTAACATTCACTCACTGGATACGGTCCTCGTTCTAGCGATATGTAGGAATGGATTTGGGCTGTAAGGTCTGGATTCAGATCCAGGCTTTCTTAGCACTCCAGAATATTCAGATCAAGAGTTTTAGTCTAGGCCCATCTCTAGAAATAAGAACCCTGGCCTAAAGTTAGGCACTCGAAGCCATATTTAGACATCTAAATAGGTGGCATGTTTTTCAGAGACACTGAAGATCTGCACCTCCGATAAAAGTTAGTGAACTGTTAATGCTCAGAAGCTTCAGAGGAGTAGCTGAGTTAATCTGTAAGTAGAAAAACTTAAAAAAACAATGAATAGTCTAGTAAAGACTAACAAAACATGTAGATTTCCTCCTTTCCCCCACCCCTTCCCTTATTTATAAATGGATCTGGACTTTCAATACTCCAGTCATCTGAAGAAGTAGGTTGTGCCCAACACCAAAGCTCATGATACCATCGACATGTTTTGTTAGTCTTTATTAGACTATTCGTTGTTTTTTAAGTTTTTCTGTTAATGCTCAGAATCATTAATTTATTTGGGTGCTTAATCTTAGGCATTCTAAGTTTTAAAATTAATGAGTTCTTTATATTCATCCTGCGTTTCAATTGAAAAGAAATGTGTGCTGATTTTGAGGTCGTTTTTGCTTATACGCTAAACCTTTCGTTGGTATTTTGTTCCATAGGTGCATTTTACCTTGTAGCATTAATCTTTTTAGCTCCCAACCTTTGCCCTTGACAAGCATTTTTCATTCACTTTTAGGATTTTGTATAAGCTGAGTAGGTATTTTTGATTGATAGTGTTTGTTTTAGAGCTGATGCATTGCAAAACTTGCCCTAAAATAACATGCCTTTGCATTGCTTTGTCTGTCTTTGCATATACAGATGGCTTTATACGCCTTAGAAGAAAGTGGGAAAGTCTTTTAATTGGTGGGGAATTTTGTGTGTGTGTGCATGTGTGTTTTTCCAAATAAGCAGCAGTTCTTAAGTGATTACTGGATTGCTGCTGGTCTGTGGCAAGGTGGCTGATCACACGGTACAAGTTCATCTTCACCTGTTGACTAGCATCCAGAGAAGTGGCAGGTATATCAATTACCTCTCACAGCAGGGTGAAGTGCCCTTTAAAGGACCAACAGGCCTTGGTCCAGTCAGCTCTGTTCAGTGAGCCGCAGCCTGTGTATGGGCTGGTTTCCAGGTGAGGGAAGCCACTGGTTGGAGAGGAGAATGGAGTGCTGTAAGGAGCCAGAGGAGAGCACGGGACGGGAAGAAGCCTGTTAAAGACTCCAGGCAGGCACGGCAAGCAACCAAAAGGAGCCCAGGATGAACTGAGGGGGAGAAATAAAAAGGAGTCTGGGAGAGGCACAAACTAAGCCTGGGGGGAGGGGCGTAGAAGAGTGCTTGAATCAGAGGAGGGAAGGGGGGGCTTGGACCCAGTTTGAGGTTGGGGCAAAGGCTCTGTGTCTGAGATTTGCCTCTGGACTTGTCTACCCTGGCATGGGTGGACTTTTGTTAATGGATTAGCTGGAGGACCCAGTTACTGAGGGAAAGCTGCTGCCTGCTGGGAACTGCCCTCATTTACAGTAGTAGCCTCAACATATCCATGCAGCAGCAGCACAGAACAGGCAAGAAAAAATCATTTAATTGAAGCCACCTCTTCTTAATGATGCTTTTTTCAAACTGTGTTCTTTGCAGTCTCATTCCTCCCACTGCTCAATAATGTCCGTCTAGTGTTGTGTACATTTGCAATGTCAGTGATTTCCATCCAGTCATTTCTAGTGTAGTGCTTCTTTGGTTCCCCTCCCATGGTGTTGTTTCCATTTTGTGAAGAGGGACCCTCTGTAAGGAAGCTAGAGATCTCGCCCTTGATATAAACACTCTGATCCGTGTTGGGTAAGGAGACCAGTAGCCGCTCATATGAAGTGGTTTTATTATACATATTGCTTTACTGGTGAGGCTCATCACTGGCATTATTAGAAATATTTACATTTAAGGAGCTGTCTAATGCAGTAGAGAGGTGGGTTAAGTCCAAGACAGGTTATACCTCACTCTCCATTATATTGACTCACATGTTGGACAAAAGCACTAACTGGAAAATTCATCCATATCACACAAACAGCCCCTCTAAATAAGGCTAAATTCACTTTTGATGCCAGGCTGAAGTTTTGGAAAGACTTGAAAGAACTTAGCCACACATCTTCCATTACATTTAGAGTAATGGTGTGGAAGAGTGACCATGGTTTCATAAAGTGCTCTTTATTAATCTCCTTTCCTTAGTCACAGTTACAGGTTGTGCTCAGTCTGTGCAACTGGGCATATTACTGAAGATGGAAAATTGCTGTTCCCCCCCAAAGCATAATAAATTGATTTGAGTTCATGCCGTCATGAGAGAAAAATCAGATGCAAAGTCTGGTGCCAGCACTAAGATTCTTGCTTCCTGAGGCAAATTGCTCACATAAAGGGGAGGGCCAGCTACAGATGGGATTTAGAAGATTTTGGCTCTTACAAAGATTGTCATGAAATGGAAAAGATAAATGTGTCCTCAGAAAATAATTCCTTCCCTTGGAAAAGAGTATGTTTTGGGGACATTTTGCTGCCGTCCTCATCTCTTTCATAAATTCATCCTCCCGAAAGTCCTTCTGAAGTGACAACAGTGTGAAGTCTTCAGGATTTGCCCTGTCACCATTTTAGGGGTAACTGCACCTTTGACCCCCCTCTCTTCTTTCAGGGCTCTGACAAGAGAGAAAAAAACTGGGAGACCTTAAGTGGAGGCTTGTGTCTGTCCCACTCAGGACTAGGGTGAGCCTGGCAGTCCCTCACTGCAATTTCCCCAGCAGTTCTAACTGACGTACAGCACCTGTGGTTTGTCTTTCTCCAGTAGCTGCAACAGTGTATACCAGTTACCAGCCAGCCTCCGCAAAGCAAAACACATTTATTGGTAGGATAAAAAGCACTACCGAGAGAAAAAAGCCTATTGACATTCCTACTGATGCATGTGGTACACTTACCAGAAGTCACCTATCAGTAATATGGGGTCCTAGGAAGCATCAGTCTTTCCAATCCTGCCACTAGTGTTGGAACTGTCCCAGGACTGCATGTCCTGTCCATTTGCTGACTCAATTGAAGGTCCTGTAGTTGCTCTCTGGAAAATGCAGTTTACACCAGTATATTCGGGGGGGTACCTCGCTGGAGGTGTTTACAGTTCAAATTATTTGTCTTAATCATGCCCACTTCCACCCATCCCTGAGTTTTTGGCTCCTGAGCATACAATCCCATGCCCAAAGTGACACACAAGCCCTTCATAAACGTAATACAATACGGTCCCCAACTACATCGCAGGGGCACAACAGGCCCCATAACACACAGCAGCATGACAGAGACAGTGGAAGCGGGTCAAGTAGTATGAAGGATTCGGCCAACTAGGGGAGGGAGAAATAACTATAGGAAAGTGGCAACACTTGGCCAGTTCCGGTAGCGAGCCAGTCCCTTGACTAGAGCAGGGGGCGTTCATCCTTTCATTGTGACCTCAGAGCCTGGGCCAGCCTCTTGTTTTGGCTCTGCTGCAAGAAGCCCAAGAAAAAGACTATGGGGAGGCAGCAGGAACAGAGATGGGGTGGGGGGGGCTCAATCATTTTTACAGTAGAATGGAGGACAGGAGTCACATGGGCAATCTTCCCACACATAGGGTATGTCTACACTTGCAGCCTATTTCGGAATAGGGCTGCTTGTAGGCATTCGGAATTGCAAATCAAGCCCAGAATTTAAATATCCCGCGCTTGATTTGCATCTTCCTGGCCGGCGCCATTTTTTGAAATTTACAAGCCCGGAATAACTGCCCGCATCTACACGCGGCAGTGAAACGGGCGTTCGAAATAAAGCACTATTTCAAACTACCTGTTATTCCTCCTGCAATGTAGACGTGAGCAGTTATTCCGGGCTTGTAAATTTAAAAAATGGCACCCGGCCGGGAAGATGCAAATCAAGCGCGGGATATTTAAATCTCGGGCTTGATTTGCAATTCCGAATGCCTACATTTGCAGCCCTATTCCGAAATAGGCTGCAAGTGTAGACATACTCTTAGAGATAATTCAGTTCTATTGGTTCGATAAAACTCAATTTGGAAGGAGTGAGTGAGCTTTAAGAAGGAGTGCTGCCTTCCCCTCCCCGACCCCCCAATCTTCGGTATGCTACACTTCCTTTCACTCTCCCCATTCTCCTCCTTGCTCACTATTGTTAATATACAATATCTTAAAGGGACAGCCCCTTTTTTGAGAGTTTAACAAACAGCGACATAATGACAAAAAGAAGCCTCCCCCATGGGCATATGTAAGTGAGCCCCGATGTTAGTGCTAGAGTAGGGTTGGAAAGGGCCCTTGGAGTTCAGTGGATCTAGATGGTGCTTTGGTCCTGCTGTGAGGGTCTAGACGGTCCTTGGTCCTGCCGTGAGGGCAGGAGACTGGACTTGATGATCTCTCAAGGTCCCTTCCAGCTCTAGTATTCTTCATAGAGTCTATGATTCTATGGCCATTCATAGTAGGAGTATTGCCAACACCTGGACACCACAAACACGGTTAAAAATAAATGGTCAGGCACAGCATCATATTAAGGTATTCGTTGTGCTCATGAATTATGGCTGAAGGCTTATTAGTACTATTAGTGATGCAACACAGCAATCTTTTGTGCAGTGACATTTTGGAGATAATGAATTTGTGTACTGTGGTTGAATTTTAAAGTGCATTTGTGGCAGAATGTATGAAAACTAGTCTCAGCATTCAGATAAGGGACACAGTCTTGGCATTAATTAAATGCAATGGATAAACTTCACACAGATTATGCTCTCTGGATGCTCTCTTTTTAATAGAGTACAGCCATATTGAAATATAGAGAAACCACATGTACAGAAATGACCTGAGATTTTAAGAAGACTGGATTTTGTTTTTATGCATAATTGTGCCTGATGCAAAATATTGTACATTTGCTTAGTCACTACCAATTTAGGAAACACAAAATTCTTGGCTCCCAACTGCTCCTTAGAGCCAATGTAGAATATTTATTAAAACTTCTCTCTTAGGGTCATTTCAAGAAAATTGCTCAAGGTAATTAGAAAACATTTGCTTTTCTCCTTTTAGTAGTGCTTGCTACTCCTTTAGGAGTAGCAAGCACTCACCGGAGGTAAGTATTCACAAATGAGAGGGAGGGCTTTATAATTGTGCCACGAACTATACAAAGAACACTAGTGACAGCCATCTTGGTTTTAGTGACTCATTGGTTTTCCCAAGAGTAATATGAAGGGATATATTCCAGGGTCATTGTCATGCTGTTTGGAGTGGCTCATAATCATGATTGCCAACCTCTGGGAAGACTGCAAATAAACCAGGGCAGGCACCCTAACTGGGTGGTATGTTGTACAATTAGATGTCACCAACCCAGGAACAAGTGTGAATTCCTAAAGCACTATAGCAGTCTTACTAAGGAGTCACAGACAGAGAAATTCCGATCTATCTTGCGATGCGGCAAGCTGGACTATGTGATAAACAGTCACTTTACACCAAAAGTCACAACAATATTTAGGCTACTCCGAGTCCCCTAGCCCATTTGTACTCAGATCTCAAACTAGAGGCTCTGCCTGCAGCCAATCCTATGATAAACTTAAGATGCATTACCTAAGAAAATGAATTATTTACAAGGTTAAAACAGGAAACACACATACAAGTAGTCCTGTGGCACCTTAGAGACTAACAAATATACAGTATCGTGAGCTTTTTTGTCGTTGAATGAGGCATAAGGGATCAGTCAGAAAAGGCTAGACTGCCACTTTTTGCTGGCAAAGTGCCACGTCGGCAAAAAGCGGCGGCCATTTTTATTCTAATGAAGCGCAGGATATTTAAATCCCCACTTCATTAGCAATTTCGGTATGTCTAATTTCGGTATGTCGGCGACAGAGGGATGTAGTCTAGACATACCCAAAGGGAACAATGCTGAACTTGTGTGAATAGGCGAAGTGTGGGCCTCAGATAACTGCTTACCATCTTTAATAGCATCTGTGTTTTTTCTTTCAACAATCTGTTATTCTCTGGGAATTCCATTCAGATTCCCAGCGCATACCTTTGGAACGAAAGGCATTTGTTTAATTAAGTCTCTCAGCATCTATTTTCTAGCTACTCATTTCCAAACAGCGTTGACTGCTATTCACCTTCAGACCACATAGCAGGGTCCCTTCCACATATGGACAAGCTAAGGTTGCTAATTTTGGCTGGACGTATTCCTGGAGATTTGATCTCATGACATAATCTTTAATTAAAGGTTATTTTTTAACTGCTGGAGACAATCCTGGATGGTTGGCAACCCAATAATTGTGCGTCACCAGCATGCAACACTGCTACTACAATAATACAGCATGAATTGACTCTTGTTTATTCAACAAATATCCCAGTTTCCCTCAGTTTTTAAAAGCTCCAGGGAACCGAACATAAATTCTACACTAGCTTGACTCTGTCTTTCTGGAAAACATGTTTATTACATTTATTTCAGATTGCTGTTAAAAGTGCCTCCGTTGTTTCCTTTACCATGGTCGATTAAACATAAGCTTTTCTCACACCTACCGTCTATTCTAATTCTCAGATCTTGCTGCTCCTTGTCATTTTATTGGTGGGTGAGGCTGGTATTAACAAATAATGTTTTACGGCTCTTGGTGTGCCTGCTGAAAATATTTAGACTCTAATAGTTCTCAAAATCCAGCCTCTTGGGCAGCCTTACAGTGAGTGGCATTACACCACTCATGAAATATTTATTAATTGTATTAACAAACCACCGATTTGTGTTTCTTTGCCCTAAAGGCACCTGTCAGAGATTACTGACCTATGGTAGGCAATTCTGTACAAGTACAAAGATGCTTTGACGCTTAGTCTCTTGGTTTCTAACCAGATGGATGAAACAAACAGAGGAGGAAAGGAGAAAGGTAACAGTGAAAGGAGTACATTTTTCATATCACCCTCTGCCAACTGGCAGGGTTTGTAGATATCTTTGGGCATGCCTACACTACATGGAAGATTGATGTTGCCGCAGTCGATCTTCCAGGGCCCAATTTAGTGGGTATAGTATAGACCCGTTAGATTGAACTCAAAGGGCACCCTGTTGACCCTGGCACTCCTACTCCTCTTGAGGAGTAAGGGAAGCCGACGGGAACAAATTCTCCCATCGACCTCCCACTGTGTGGACGGGGATTTAAAATATGTTGTCTCCAGCTATGTAATTTATGTAGCTGGAGTTGCATATCTTACATTGACCTTCCCATGTCGTGTAAACCAGGCCTTAGAGGGGAGTCTTAGGAGACATTTGAGGAAGGACAAAGTAGTGGCTTTACTGATTTGCTCATGCTCCCATGAGTTTTCCTTATTCACAGAGGCAGAAGTGCTGACTTTTTAATACTCTCCCTGGCTGCACCCACGGAGTGGATGCCTATGCACAGAGGGCAGCATGGGAGAAAGCATGAAGGTGTCTGATAGAAAAGTTCACTGGCGGGGATAAATGATGGGAACTTCACAAAGTGAGGGTGGGGTTGTTGTAATGACATGTTAATACAGCGACATAGAAACAGCAAGCCATTTACCTTAAAGATAAAGAAAGGAAAATACGAATGAATGAAAAAATGTCTGGCCTCACTTTATATTCAAAGCAAATGAAGACCGTAAGGAAAAGATATGATATGTCTGGTAGAGATTGCCCTGGCATATAATGAATATTAAGGAGAAAGCATATTCTTTAAGCTATAAGCAAATGTAACTTAATATTGATTCTTGAAACTGCAGCACTTAGATAAAATCCTATGACATTTTCACCATGGTTTATAGAGATGATGAAGGCAATTCAAAGACATTTAGCTGAACTAATGGACGCTATTATCTTCAAAGGAGGAAATATATGCCGGGTTTTTCATTTCTCCAAAGGAGCTGTTAAAATGCTCAGAAGGAGCTCACTTCCCAATGTGCTTGCATTAAGTTTACACACACTTGATGACTTGAGGCTATAGATGTGTATTAATCACAACATGTATGGATAGGGTGGCGACAGTAATATCTATTGTGTCAAGGGGGAAGATCTTGAAAAACTTGGCAGTCAGAGAAACACAAGTTAAGACATTTCTTTAAATAAACTGAACATTCTGAATCTTCCAAAACATCCCAGGAAGTGTCTTTACATAGTCAATTTATTAAGACTTGCAGTAATTTCAGAACTCATTGGTGAATAAAGTTTTATTTAAAAAATATTAACCAGTCATTTCCATGCTTTATATTTGTAATGCAATATAGATGTAGACATTACTGCTGTCTGCACACACTGCCTGATCTTCCTGTGCCTCTTTTCTTAGAATCATAGAACACTAGAACTGGAAGGGACCTCGAGAGGCCATCAAGTCCAGTCCGCTTCCCTCACAGGAGGACCAAGCACCGTCTAGATCATCCCTGATAGATGTTTCTCTAACCTGCTCTTAAATATCGCCGGTGATGGAGATTCCACAGCCTCCCTAGGAAATTTTTTCCAGTGTTTAACCACCCCGACAGTTAGGAAGTTTTTCTTAATGTCCAACCTAAACCTCTCTTGCTGCAACATAAGCCCATTGCTTCTTGTCCTATCCTCAGAGGCCAAGGAGAACAATTTTTCTCCCTTCTCCTTGTAACACCCTTTTAGGTACTTGAAACCTATTATCATGTCCCCTCTCAGTCTTCTCTTTTCTTGTTGAAGTGTTACCAACTCTTGAGTTTTTACTGTTGATATTATGAATTTCTAGTGTTTTTCTAAAAACACCTTGTCATCCCAGGCTCAGGGTTTTTTTAAGGATATATCTGTGACCCAGGAACATCTTGGTGGCAATTGAAATATGCGGAGTTGGGGGAAGGGGAGGCACAGTGTTTAATTTGCACCAGGGCTTGCCAGGGATGAGACCCAGCGCCTCTGGGCTTGCTGCATCAGTTATGAATGTAAAGACAATTGCTTGTATCCCAGCCCCTCTTTCATTACAGAGTAAGCAGTGAGGGGCATAAAATTTTACAGGGATCCCCTGCGTCAAATATATGCACAATAATTCACCAAAAGGTGGACTGTAAGATTTCAACTGAGAGCCAGTAGCCTATTGGTCATCATACTCATTGTGACATGTAAGTATAAAGAAGATTTAAAAAATTCTGTATTTGCACTGGGAATTATATTCTTCGAGGCCTGAAATTAAAGACAGATCACAGGAGGTGACTTGTGTTTTGTTCAGGCAGCAAGTAGCAGCTGCTTCTCTCTGGGTATGTCGAAACTACATGCCTCTGTCGCCAGAGGCATGTAGATTAGGCTACCCGGCATAGGAAAATGAAGCAGCGGTTTAAATAATTGCCGCTTCATTTAAATTAAAATGGCTGCCGCGCTGTGCCGATCAGCTGTTTGTCGGCTCAGCGCGGTAGTCTGGACGCTCCGCGGTCGACATCAAAGGCATTTGTCGACCTCCCCAGTATGCCTCGTGAAACGAGGTTTACAGGAGCAGTCGACAAAGGCTTCCCCTGTCGACCGATCTGCGTCTTGACTGCCGCGCTGTGCTGACGATCAGCTGAGCCGGCACAGAGCAGTGGCCATTTTTATTTTAATGAAGCCCGGGATATTTAAATCCCAGCTTCATTGACTATGTCAGGTAGCCTATTTTACATGCCTCTGCTGACAGAGGCATGTAGTCTAGACATACCCGATATGTCCAAATATTCAAAGTAAATATCCTTAAACACTAAGTTTTCAAGCAGCATTCTTCTTACTTCGCCTATCTGTAAATTGTGATGCAATATTTTTTCATCAGTTTGTGTGTGTATGGTAAAATTGCCATTTACCAACTTTAACTGATAAAGGCCTATACATATGAAATGAAAGTGGTTAAGTCTAGGTTTTAGAATGAGTGTTATGATTTCATTTTACACATACCCATTTGTTTCCAACATTTCTACTTGCTGCTATTTGAGTATATTGTCTTTGATAAATCGACGTACACTCAATTTTGTTATAAATATATCTAAGTGCTGTGTGTTAAATAGAGCAGTGATAGGATGTGAATCTGGTAAGCTGGAATATATTGCTTTTTTGGGAATACTAAATCTGTTAATACAACAAGCATCCAGTGAATCTGAGGCTGGATACTCTAAGGAAATGTTGGAGGGTTTGGGGCTGGGAACATGCCTCTCTCTAAGTTCCAGAGGGACTGTGAACCCTGCATATTCTGAGAGGGGAATGCTTGTGTTGCCAGAGGAGTCAGGGAGCTGATTCGTGCCAGGCTTCCTCAGCTAATGGCAGAGGGTATTAAGATACCTCACAACCCTTAGGCTTCGTCTACACTGCGCATTCTTGCACAAGAAGATATCCAAATGAGGTGCGTGATGAATATCGCCGTGCCTCATTTGCATACCGAATGAGCCGCCATTTTTGTACAAGAGGGTTTTGTGCAAGAAGGAGCTGTCTACACTGCTCCTTCTTGCGCAAAACCCCCCTCTTGCGCAGGAGCCATTCTGCCGCTTATTTTCAGGAAGAACGGCTCCTGCACAAGAGGGGTTTTTGCGGAAAAAGGAGCCATGTAGGCTGCTCCTTCTTGCGCAAAAGCCCCTTGTGCAAAAATGGCAGCTCATTAGGTATGCAAATGAGGCGCGGCAATATTCATCGCCGCGCCTCATTTGCATATGTTATTGCACAAGAGAACGCAATGTAGATGTAGCCTTAGAACTCTTGAGAAGCATCACAGTTACTAGCCTTAACAGTCATGGAGAAATGCCTGAACACGAGAAGTGAGCACACTTTAAAAGCCTTAGAGCTTTTTAAAATCTCACGATTATTTCTTGGCGAATAACAATTTTTTCTGTCAAAAACACCTTTTATGGTCAAATAGAAAACAGTTTTTTTGACAAGTCAAGAAGTCAACAAAACACTCATTTGGGATTACTGCTGGTTGGTCCAGCTGGAGGCCGGGGGTAGAGACTGTTTCAGTGCTCCTCAGCATTGCTTAATCTGGGCTCCCTCCCTAGAGAGGCCTAAGCCACACTGTTTAATGAGCAGCACCCTACGCGGAGGCTGGAGCCATAGTTGTTTACTATGTAGGCCTGAGAGAGAGAGACTGTTTAATCACTCAGCCCTGCACCTAGAAGGCCCGTGCGCAGATGGCTTGACGGCACAGTCCTTGGCCAAGTGGTTGGTGCTACCGACTGCCTGTTTACTTGTTGACCCCTCACTCAGGCGGTTTGAACTGCCACTTGCACAATGGTATGAGCGCCCACACACCTGCTGGACCACTTTGTCCCGTGAGCATACTGACCCCCCAATGCTGCCACAGGGGGCACCCTGGCCGGAGCTGCAGAACGTTACAGGGCCATGCGGAAGCTTCCACTGTGACCCAGTCAGAAAGTTTTGCTTCTGTTTCCGCCATTTAAAAATGTTTATGATTTTAAAAAAAGGAAATGAAATTTTGAAGTGGTGGGATGGGTGAGGTGCCCCAGGCACATCCGTGTAGTCTCCGATGGGCTCATATTTGGGGCAGCTAGCTCCTCCCATGGCTCAGGGTGCTTCAGCTACATGTCTGTTTTCTTGTGCTGATACAACTAGTTTGGGTATGTCTCCTCAAGCTAGAATTTACACCTTCTGGCTCTAGAGCAAGCACATCCTAATCCAGCTGACTTATCTTCCCATCTGACTATAAGCGATGTGGGGGGAGGAGGGAGCTCTCTAGAAAGAGAGGCTCTAGAGTGTCAAGTGAGCACTTTTGAGATAGGAAGTGCAGGAATAGCCATGAGGGGGGAAGCCTGAAGCAGAATTTTGCTTCTTTGTTAATAAAACCAAACCCTACAAGGTGCTGAGGTTTTGGGCTCTACTAAGAGTTAACTTAGTTATCGACCGTCTCTGAAAAGCTGCACAGAAACATTTCAGGGTTGGTTCATCAATGATCCGCAGAGAGAAAACAGTATCACAAAGACTTATTGGCAAAGAAGAGTTTGAGCAGCTGTATTCTACGCTGGATAAAGCTCTGAGGGTTAGAAAAATCCCCCGGGAACTGAATCCACAGCACTTCTGTTCAGCTCAGAGGCTTCAGAGAAAGGAATTTATAATGATGGAAAACAACCCAATATTCCCTTTTCTGAAGCAAAACATTACAGATCCCAGAGAGACACAGACCTGTACAGGAACAGATATCCGCTTGCCATGATGGTATGCCAGCCATGCCACCATCAAAGAGAACCTTCCAAACAGCTGAGGGTGAACATGTGCTTTATTACACACCTTCTCTTTTGAATGTGGAGTATTGGCATTGGGTGAGATTTTCAAGTATCTTGGGCAATTTGACTGGGAGGTGTTTCTCCACTGGGTGCCCAGTCCCCCATGGCACCTGTCAATGGCTTAGCCCCTGTGATCAGAAGTCAGTGACACTTGCTAATCCATTTGAAAGATAAAAATGATTGGCCTGTCTAGGTCAATCAACAGAGCAGGCAGGCTCTGCTCCAATGCCCATTCAGCTCAGGGGAGTTTTTCCATTGACCTGGCAGGAGCTGGGTCAGATTCTTACCCTGAGTCCTGTTATTTTAGCAAATCCCTCAGCATGAGCCTAGCTCTGCTCCCAGTGACGTCACTGGGACATGTTACCGGTGACTTCTCAGGCAGCACTGTTAGGCCATTCATCATCATCAACAACCATGGGCTCAACGCCCGTTGGTGTCCAATGCCTCCCTCACTATTTCCTTCCAGGTTTCCTTGCCCAGTGTGGAGTGGCTGAGTTTCTGTAGATTAGCTCTGCACCAATCTACTATATCATCTACCCATTCTCTGTGGGGTCTGCCTCTCCTATTCGGACCATCCATTATGCCGAATACCAGGGTCTTAACTTTTCGCTCGTTGTTCATTCTGCAGATATGCCCGAATAGCTGTAACTTCCATTGTATAACCTTCTGCAGTGGGTTCTCTTTCGGCTGTATCTTCCTATATAATTCCTCGTTGATGACCTTCTGCATCCATCCTATTCTCAGGATCTTTCTATAACAACTCCTCTCGAATGCCAATATCCTTCTCTTCGAATCTTTCATTATCACCCATGTCTCACATCCGTACAACATGCTACTAAATACACACGTTTTCAAGATGCTCAGCTTTGTTCCTAAGCTAATCACTTTACTTTTCCAGATCTTATCCATCACCTTCAAACTCACTTGCTGAATGCTTTTTGAGAACTGTTTGTTTTTCATTTTCTCTCTTCCATTTTTCTCCGCCGTTGAGCTGCCAACTGCTTCCCCCTACACGGCAAGTGCAGCGCTTGTAAATTCCTGGTTTGCTTGGCTGTGCGGTTCAAAGACTTTAAAAAGCCATGCACACCGTGTTTTGCATCCCCCGCAGAGCTGAATTAGCGCTGAAGTCTGTCAGTAAAATATGTGCCCCACTCCCTGCGCGTTAACCGTGACTATGTTCTGCATTCCCAATACCTTTACTCCTTCATTAAAATAACAAGCAGTGTCTGGCAAGCACTTCTCATCTTTATGCAAATACATGAACAGTTAGGAAAGTGCAGCTAACACTGCCCAGTTTGTTCACTTGCTTGTTTGTTTAGCAACCACAAAACTGTTGTATTTCACTGTCCTTTCTGAAGGACTGTTCTTATACAGGGCACTTAGGGTGCGTCTATAATGCACCCTTAGCTCAAAATTAGATATGCAATGTGCTCAGCGCAAATTACGTCTCTTATTTCGATTCTTTTTTGAAATAGGCTATTTTGAAATTTGGCGCATCTACACGGTGCCAAATTTTTAAATAAAGCACTATTTTGAGACATCTCTTATTCCTCGTGGAACGCGGTTTGCAGGGATGCCAGAATCATGAGTCCGCTATATTTTGAAATAGCGGATGCGTTCAAAAGACTCAGGATAGCTATTTCGGGATACCTCTGGTATCCCAAAATAGCATTGCAGTGTAGACATACCCTTAGAAACTTCAGTCGCCTCTTGTACCATTAGAATGGGAGGCACGGTGTGCTCCACACCCACAGCAGAGCAACAAGCAGTGAGTTCCTGACAGTGTCTGGTATTGAATGCACTTCTAATAATAGGGGAAAACAGCTCCCCCACCCCATGCACCTTAGTAGCCAATACTCATTCCACTGACAAATGGACCCCAGTGTGAGCCAGGAAGATGTGCACTGAGGGATAGGCAGAGGCAGAAGAAGGAACCACCAGCCTTTACCTTCACAGTGGAGGGCGTGCTGAACCAGAGCAGGCACCTGCCGCGTGGCTCTGTCCAGCGCCATGCATCTCAAACGCAGGTCCGCTAAGCGAGAGCCCCACCCTAGGCACACGGCCACGTCAGCTGCAAGAACTGCAGCTACGGTCCCACCGCCAGAGGTTGTGCCTGCTGACTCAGCAGTGCCAGATGACCGGCTGCAGCAGACAAGCTGGACTCCACTGGGTACGGGGACACCTGTCTGAGATGCTGTTTGTTAGCTCTGCTGCTGCCCTGAGATCAAGTCCCTGGTTCCTGCCACCCTATCTCCATGCCTGCTTCCTACTTCCTTTCTCTGACTCAAGTTGCTGACTCCCGCTTGACTCTTGGTATGATCTTTGACTCTGACTCCAACCATTAGGGAACACCGCCCATTATGGGCCCATTAGGTGCTGCAGCTACACAACTGACGGAGGAGCCTTTTCTTCTTCTGCTTCCATGTGCCTTCTCCAAGCACAAGGATGGGGGAGGAGAAGGCTTGTGGGCAGGGTGTGAGTCTGAGTGCTTCTCTAACCTGGGCTTTGCACCTTTATGGAAAAAAAAATCTGAACTAGCCCTGTCAGGCTTGATCTTGCATCTACCATTACCAAGGGTGGGAGAGGTGTGCATGGCTAATAGAAAAGGGATTTGGTTGGCCTTAATCGTGGATCAGCCTCCACTGTTTGCAGGGCAGGTATGAGGACTGGGATTCGAAGCGGACAGCCTTCCACAAAGATGAAGGAAGTTCTCCGGTGCAATCTGCTGCTTCTTGGGCTCCTCATAATGCACTTTTCTCAGATAAGGGTCTGTACCATTATACAGCATACAGTGGTTATCCCTGCCTCCTGCGTTCAAATGGGCAGCAAGACACGTATGGTTTAATGGAAAGTCTCCTCTGCTAAATACCAAGGATCTTGTTTACTTAAGGAGGGTGTGTAATCAGAGCACATGGTAACAGGTATTATGGTTCAGTGTTTATCTATTTTATGCTGTTACTAGAAGATTTACCCAGTGTTGCTCGGGTCCTTAATTCAATTCATTTTTGTTTTTCTTCATTTAAATCATTGATCTGGGGTGGGGCTGGAAGTATGCAGCTGCCCCAGGGAGAGAAGACTACCCCATCCCTCTCAGTGGGGCAGCAAGTGTGGCAAAGTCAGGTACAACTTGGCAATAGTATCTCGCCTGTCGCAGAAATTGTCGAACTTGTCTCTTTGTCATGGGGTGGAGTAATTCTATGGGGCCGGCACCTTCCCCGCTAAGGGGTGCAGCTTCTCCTTCGCCATGGTATAGCCTTGGTAAGTTATCTCCTTGGCCTAAGTAACACTTGGCTGGATTCGTGGTGAGACCCACATCCCCCAGGACCCTTAGCACTGGGGTGACGTGTTGGAGATGTCCTGCCCAGCCTGTGCTATAAATAATAATACGCATTGTGGGGACTCAGCATCTGATTCATGAGCCGCTGAAAGGTGGCCGTGGCTCCATGCAAACCGCAACGCATCATGGTGAATTGGTAGAGGCCGAAGGGCATAGGGAATGCTGTCTTCAGCGGCTGGCGTTAAAGCAGGGGTGGGGAACCTCAGGCCCCGGGGGCGGATGCGGCCCCGGGCTTGTCTGGATCCAACCCCCGAGGCTCATAGCCTCCCTCCTGCACAGGGGAGCCCACGCTGATGCTCCAGCCCCTCCACAGCTCTACCATGGGGCTGGAGCACACAACATCTACTAGGCTGGGCCCCATAGGCTCTGATGTAGGAGGGGAATATGGGGAGTGTCCTTCTCGGTCAGGGGCTACATCAGTGAGGGATTTTTTTTCTTTTTTGCTTCTCACTTGTGTGCAGTCCCTGACTGATGTTTCTGTGGGGCAACAGCCCCTGTGTTAAAGGGATCGGCCAGTACCCTTTGGTGAGGTCTAGGGTGGAGAAGAACTTTGTGTGGCTCAAGTAGTTCATCCCTCCAGGTGTCTCAAGTAAAAAAAGGCTACTTTTTTCGAAAAACCCCTGTAGTCTAGACACACCCGAGGTGATTACCAGCATTCGCCCCAGTTTTGGACAGGAAGTGCTTGGATTCTAATGAACTCTCACTTCAGCTTAGTGACACTAGAATCTGGCTTTAAATCAGACACTGTCCACTGTGTCTCCTCCCTTCCGCGGTGCCTCAGCTCTCTAATAGTAATTCTGCTTTCTCTAAGGAAGGGCCTGTCTGACCTCTGATGAAGCTAGACAGGGGAATAAGAGCCCCACATGCACATGACCACAGCCAGAGACGGGCTGTTGGCGGTGCACTGGCTACATCCTGCCTAAGTGAGCAGGAAGGGAAGGGGCAGAGCCAGGACTCCCACATACCCCCAAGCCAGTGCAGGCATAGCTAGCGTTACCAGGTAGCTTCAGAAAAAACACCGGACACACTTGATGGGTGGGGGGAGGGAAGGGACCAGCTGGGAGGGGAGCAGGGCTGGCCGGGGGTGGGGAGACGGGAAGCAGGGCTGGTCGGGGGGGGGGGGGCTTGGTCAGGGGGAGCAGGGCTGGCCAGAGTGGGGGAATCGGGGGGAGAGAATTGGCCATCAGGGAGCGGGACTGACCTGGGCACATGTAGTTCTGAGGGCGCTGCCCGTCCCACACACGGTCCTAGCAAAGCATGAGCGAGTCTGGCTATGGCTCCACAACGCGCTTGAACAGCGCTCAGGAGCACAGACAGGGCTTCTCCTCCTCCCCAAGGCGTCACTCCTACATCAGATGCAACCAGAGGCTTCCAGAGCCGATTGCGCCCTGCCTCCCAGATATTCCCTCCGCCCCCGCCAGGCTTCCATCAGGTGCCCAGCCAGAAAACCAGAAAATACCGGACATGTGCAATGTCCGGTATTTTCTGAATTTTTGCACCGGACAGAGGGCCCAAAAATCAGACTGTCCGGTTGAATACCAGACACCTGGCAACCCTAGGTGTAGCCCTTGAGAGGGATGAAGTGGCTTTACTTTCACTCCTGACAGTATGAAGGGAATAAGGAGGAAATGGTGAGCAAATTGCACCGCCTCCCCGGAACACCTCTAGTCCCATATAGCAAACAGCATGAGACTTCCTTCCTCACCCCTCTCAGCTACAACTCTGCCTGGAACCATCCCGTTCTCTGTGGCTGTTCTGTTCTTGCCTGACCTTTCCGTGCTATCAGCCTTTTTTGCTGCTGGGTCCAGAGGGAGCTATCAGGAGCCAGACAGCCGTGCCAGGAACAGAGACCACAGGAGGTTTGGCATGAGCAGTGTCTCATCCCCTAGAGAAGCCACAAAACCCTTCGTGCCCATGTAAAATCTACCTGAGACTAGATGATTCAACGTGAAATACAAAACTGGAAGCAGGAAGGCAAGGAAAAAAAGCAGCATTGATCCACACTGTAGTTTTGCTCGTTTTGTGACGTACACCAGTAACAGCTCTTCATAATGGACCTGGTCTGTACTTAAAGCCAAGGAAACTTGTTCAGCCCCGCAGAAAGGGGAGCTGTCAGCCATGGGGGTGAATTTACATTCGCAATAATGCCTGTTTGTGGGCTGGCTCTCACAGATGAGCACCTGCTCCATAGGATCATGAGCGGGAGAATTTGGAAAGGAGGAAAATGTTTTTTAATCTCAGAAAAATGGGTGGGGGAAATCCCCCAAGCCCAAAGGACAGATGCTTTCATTTAAACCATGCAATTTAGGTTCCAATATTAGCATTTGTTGAAAAGAAAAAAACAAAAGAGGATCTTGCAAGTAGTTTGCACCTACTGAGAAGTTTCCGTCCCCAAATCTCGAGGAGTGTTATTCTGAATTAATGTTTATAACCCTCAGAGGTAAGGATTAACCTATTTTATAGATGTTAAGTGGAAGCACAGAGTCATTTGCATTAATTACTAGATTGCACTGATTCACTAGTGTGACTAGAAGTGTGCACAATATTCTGTGTCTGTAAAGACAGTGGGGTATTTTTTTTTAAATTCCCCCTTCGGTGCTTGAATCCCCAACATGATATCAGGCATAAAAGACTAGCTCAACGAAATACACAAAGAAAATAATGGCATAAATGATGAAAAGTAAGTGAGCTTTAAAATTGTTCAGTTTTGGTATAACAGAAGCCTTAGATTTTACTAAAGAACGAACACTTTTTGGTTGAGCTATGATTTTGTACAGTGACAGTGTCTGAATGATGACATTTTATTTTACTTCTCTACTGCTTCTCTTTAAAGCAGACTTAGAAAAAAATCTTTCTTTTCTGTTTGCTAGGAATATTACTTATTTTTGCCCCTTTCACCTCTGTGGTTCTTTGTATGCTACTATTGATTATCTGGGTGCATTCTCTGTGGCTTTTCTGATAAACCCATTCCAGCAGCCAGGAATAATTCTTTCTCTTTCTTTCTCTCTTTCTTTCTTTCACACTGGGCAGTATTCATAGCAGAAAGAAAGAATCTAAAGCACAGGGCACTATTCCTGGAAAGAGAAATTCAAAAGCAGAAGAAAGAATGTCTGTTTTATGTTTTTTAACAGCACCACAAAATATGTTATATACAATACAAACAGCACATATGTTCCACATCACTGGGTTCTGCCATTGCTTTCAGTGTTCTGCACAATTCCACCAGCAGAACAAGATAGTCATGCCTTTTTAAAAAAGGTATGCTCTATCGTTGTAGCCATCTTGGTCCCAAAATATTAGAAATACCCGGTGGGAGAGGTAAGATCTTTTATTGGAAAACGTCTCATGTCTCACCGACAGAAGCTGATCCAATAACATATCTTATCTCACCTATCCTGTGTTCCTTAAAAAGTGAGATTTCTCATGTGCTGCTATTGATGTGGATGTTAGTTGCTTATATACATAGAATCATAGAACCGCAGGACTGGAAGGGACCATGAGAGGTCATCTAATCCAGTCCCCAGCACTCGCGGCAGGACTAAGATTATCTAGATCATCTCTGTCAGGTGTTTTTTAAGAGTAAACTAAACATCTTCAATGATGGAGGTTCCACAAAACATTTTCAGTAATGGAGGTTCTACAAGCTCCCTGAGCAATTCATTCTAGTGTTTAACCATCCCGACGGGATGTTTTCCCTAATATCCAATGTAAATGGCCCTTTCTGCATTTTAAGCCTATTGCTTCTTTTGCTAACCTCACAGTTTGAGGAGAACATTTTTTCCCCTGCCTCCTTGTAACAAACTTTTATGTACTTAAAATTGTTATCGTGTTTCCTCTCAGTCATCTCTTCTCCAGAAGAAACAAAGCCAGGTTTTCAATCTTCCCTCATAGGTCATGTTTCTAGACCTTTTAGTCCTTTTTGTTGTTCTTCTCTGGACATTCTCCAATTTGTCCACATCTTTCCTGAAATGTGGCACCAGAATTGGGCACGGTACTCTAGTTGACACCTAGTCAGTGCAGAGTAGAGGTGGCATAGTATACTTACATTACAGTCACCCCTGGAAGCCTTAATCAGTTGCAGGTCCTAATGTAAGCACTGAACAAATGCAATAACTTTGTGCTATTTTCATGTTGAAATCCAAGAGATTTGAGACTGCATAGACAAGAAGTAGCTAGCATGATCCAGAACAGCACTTACTCTTTGAACAAATATTTGTTACACTTCCATATAAAACTTACTGAATAAGGTCTGATCCTGCCCCATTGCAGAGAATGCAAGTGTAGTAGACTGTTTCCAAAGCACTCCTTCATGGGCAGGAGTGCCTCAGAGGTACCCTGACTTTTTTCCTCTTCTTCAGAGCTTCAGAGCAGTCCAAACGAAGTTAAACATTCCCCACCTGGGGTCCAGTTCATTCAGTCCTTAAGACCACTAGGCCGCCAGGCCTCGTGTGTCTGTCTGCTGCCAAATAATCCAAAAGAACACAAACACAGAGTCACAAACAAGTCTAGGCTTGTCTAGGCTGCTTTCCTCTTCCAAAAGAGGAAATGTAAATGAAGCACTGATTAGCATTTTCGTGCACTTCATTTGCATATCCTCTTCCGATCCTTTTTTTCTGAAGAGATTTTTGCGCAAAAACAAGTGGTCTAGATGTGGCTCTTTTGTGCAAAACCCCCTTTTTTTTCGAAATAACTCTTATTCTTCAAAAAATGAGGTGAGAGTCCTTGTTCTGGCTTCCACAGAGCAGTTCAGCATCCCAGCACCTCTTACCAGTGTTCCCTGTAAGCTGAGCACTTGGGCAGCCACCCAGGAGAGGTTCAAATGCCTCCCAGCTGATTAGCAGAACACCCAAAGCCGGCAGTAAGTGTTTCTATTTGTGGTGCACATCCACATGTGCCTTGGCGCACATAACAAAATTTATTCTGCATATGGATGGAAACAAGTAGCCACAATTTCCTAGCTCCTTGCCCACCAATACATTGATACTGAAATCAGCTGATTTCTGTCAGGTGAGGCTCATTCTGTAATTAAGGAGTGAGAGCCACTTTGTATCAGGGAGTTTTGGTCATGCTTGCAATGGGATTAGGCCCTTTGAGAGGGATTGGTAGGGATTTGGTTATAGGTAAAAAAGGAGGTGGTGAAGTAGGGTATATATTTTAATATCTGACAAGCAATGCTTTCAGCATAAATCAAGTGGTAAACACCTGACCAATGGGAGAGATAGCAGTATGTATCATTTATCTCTCATATCAATAGTCTGGCTACTTACAAATGAAATAGCAAGCAAGGTTGGCATAGTTTAAAGTACTATAATGCTCTTGAAAAATGGTTGTCGAGAACAAAGCAGTTAAGACAATACCCTGCAGCTTTTTAATTTAATTGCCTTGTAAGACTCTGTTCCAAAAGAAATTAGATATTTGATGCAGTGAAAGAAAATAATACATTTCTCTCCTATTCATTATTTCCAGTTTTAACAACACCATATGCAACATAATCTTTGATTTATGATGCTCATCTAGCAGCAAAAAAAAAGTCTTTCTTTCCATTTTGACTGGTTGAATAAGGAAAAAATAAGAAGGTGGCATAGTATACTTAGATTAAAGACACCCCAGGAAGCCTTAATCAGGAGCAAGTTCTAGTGTAAGCACTGAACAAATACATTTTAGACACAGTGATGCTGAGAAGATCTTACAGTCTAAACTAAAGATTTTTCAAGCAGCTGTCAGTATCCAAAAGGTGTCATTTATTTCTTCCTTTATATTAGGATTGCTCTGAAAAGGAATTAGCATACTCCGGACCAAAATCTGACTGGCATAAGCATTTCTGGGGTACTGAGTATAGAAGTTGACGCAACTTTCTCTCTGCAAAAAGCAGTGTCGAATTGCTTGGTGATGAGCTTTTGAATTCTCACAGGTTCTGGTTGTTGTCTGGCTTGCAGTGGGCAATGGATGAAAAGGGTGTAAGACACACTTATTCTGATGGGCCTGGGGGACAAGACACTGTAGAAGATCCACCCCATGCTTCTGTCATGAATGTGTCTGTTTGGAACAAGATTTGAAGATATGGCCTTCCAAAAGGAGGACAGATTCATTAGAAAATTCTCCTTCACAAGCAAGAAGACAAGGCGTGTGCCATTACTGCCTGGCCACCTTAACTTCCCACTGTGTACACAGAGGACCACAGCAGATATTAGTGCAGAGGTGTGGGAATCAGTGTCTTTTGGGATGGACCAGAGATAAGAGACATTCATGACTTGTGTAGAATATGGCAGTGTATATTGGCTCTTGTGTACCGGCCCTTGTGTGCATTAGTACATATGCCATTGGGATGCAACCCTAATAAGAAATCCTACAGACTACTAGAGCTGGGCCTGGTTCACGGTGGGAGAGATCAGAGAGATGGGTGCCTGTAAAGACAGCACAGTAACAATAGTATTCTAGTATCAGAGGGGTAGCCGTGTTACTCTGAATCTGCAAAAGCAATGAGGAGTCCTGTGGCACCTTAGACTAACAGATGTGTTGGAGCATGAACTTTCGTGGGCAAAGACCCACTTCGTCAGATGCATGTAGTGGAAATTCCAGAATAGTATTCCAGTGTTTATTACTGGCTGGCTGTGGACTAGTTCTGATCTTAAAAAATGTAAAATTCAGAAGACAAGCAGCACAACTTTCAAGTACAGGTTGGACCTCCCTGATCCGGCACCCTTGGGCCCTGATTGGTCCCAGATGAGGGATTTTGCCAGACCAGGGGAAATCATTTCAGGCCACCTGCTGCTGCTCCCTCCCCTGTTTTCCCCTCACTGGGCTTCCTGGCTGCACACCAGCTCCTGCCCCTCCCCAGACCAGCTGAGCCACACGCCAGCTCCTGGCACCCTCCTCCCCCGCACAGCCCAGATGAGCCATGCCAGCTCCCAGCTCCAACCCCTCTGCAGCACGCCAGGATGCTCTGATCCTGGAACTTCCATGGTCGTGCTGGACCACAGACGTTGCCGGATCAGAGAATTCTGGATTTTAGAGGTGCAACCTGTACTTCACAGCACCTCCTTTGAAACAGCTTTGGGTCTGCCTTGTTGCACACATTAAGTAGCATGGTACATTGATCCATAAGATTATTTATGTAGGGGATAAGGAATTACTCCACCTGGAGAGCTGGATTCTGCCATCCTCCCTCACATCATTAGTAGCATATAACCCATTAGTAATCGTATGCAACTTAATGCTGAAAGTCAACATTGCGGTTCATAGTGTGAATAAGTCCACTGGAAATAGAAGTAGCAATGTGGATGTCTTGCGGTCTTTCCTGATAACTGTTTCATGGTCTCTTTTTAGCCTGTCATTTTGTGTATTTCTCTGCAGTATTTAAACAGAACAGATGTTTTCTATTTCATATTGTTGGTTTCTCTCTGGAACTGCCTGGATGCTTTATTGCTTTGTAGCAGCTGGTGTCGGCAACCAAACCATATGAGACTGAATTAATGAATAATACAATCGGATTATGCAAAGAGTTAGACGGATTATTTTAGAAGTGTCAGAACATTGTAAATGTGTGTTTGTTTTATGTGACCAAATCAAGCAGGTGACAGAATTAAACTTGAGATACCCACTTTGCCTTTACAAACTCCAGCTGCAGAGCTCACACTTTACAACTGGAGGTGCAGCTGTAAAAAGGCGTGTGCTGTTTTTATGACAAACACAACTCAGCTCTCAGAACTAGTTCCTAGCAGGGAATAAAGCCACGATGTTCCTCTCCAAACAGTGCATTGAGTCGTTGTAACGTAGTAAGATATTACCATGTGAGTTTGGATTGGCACAGGAGACGGCCAAGTTGGGGAGTCTGCTGAGTGCAGCAGTGATTCTGTGTTCTGAGACAGCAAGGATAACACATCATTTAGGATGGCACAGGGTCTTGAGTCATAAGGAGGACTGTTCTTTTCTGTAATTTTAAGTGTTTTTAGGCACTTGTGAAAAAGTTGCACAAGTGCAGACTCTAGTGTTCTATTGAGCACTGAAGAGAAGCCACAGGGAGCCAGGCTCTGCTTTCGGATACATGCCCATGTGAATGGCACATGGTCCCCCAGCACAGACCTCTGTAAAATAGGGATATCAGTCCTAGTCTCCACTAGGGAGTTATTCTGAAATGACTCCCCTTATTTCGAAATAGCAAGCAGTGTGTCCACCCTGCCACGCCTGTTATTTTGAAATAACGGGCTGGTTATTTCGAAAGCCATCCTCCTGCTTTCCTTGAGGAATAACGCTATTTTGAATTTGTTATTTTGGGAGTTACCATTTCGAAAGAAGTTATTTCGAAAGAATTTTCCAGTGTAGACCTGCCCTTGGTGTTTACATTGCCAAAAGCAAACATCGTCATTTCTCGTCCAGTCAATGTATATGGAGGGGAGAGAAGCAAACAATCCCTTAACACTCCGTGTTAGTATTTCATAGGAGAGCTGACAGCCATGCTGGGCCCCTGGGCAAGGTGTGTGTGGGGGGGGGGACGGCTCCACGCTCCCATAAAGGGCGGGGCTGAGGGCAGGAGGGGTGGAGCCAAGGGCAGCAGACCCTCAGCACTGCCCCAGACCATGTCCTCTGCCCCCCCCCTAGGGAAGAGCCACCCAGAGCATGCCAAACAGTGCTCTGGTGACAATTTAAAGGGCCCAGGGCTCCGGCTGTTGCCACTGCCACAGTAGTAGCAGCAGTGGTGTGGCCGGAGCCACAGGCCCCTTTGAATTGCTGGGCCCTGGGCAATTGCCCCCTTTCTCCCACTCCTTGTCAGCAGGCCTGTTTCATAGAAACAAACAAAGCAATCAAATACACCACACACTGCCAACAGAGGTACAATCTAGCTATAGTGTAGTGGTCCCCAACACGGTGCCCATGGGTGCCATGGTGCCCGCTGGGGCATATATGTGTGCCCGCCTAGTGACCAGGGCCGGCCCGAGCCATCCTTGCGCCCTCGGCCCCGGGTGTGCGGCGCATGTGCGGTGCTGCCCCCGGGCACCCAGCAGCCCCAAAAGGTTGGGCACCACTGGTGTAGTGTCATCAGTCAGGACAGAATTTGGGGTGTTCAGCTATGGAGACACCAGCACCTGTAACATTTGCTAAAAGGCCATTTTTATTCACAGCAGAAGCACTCATCTCATTTGGGCTCTGCTAAAGTTTCTGGGGATATGCTGGTCATGCTGCTTAGTGTTGTCACTCCCATACTAGAAATGTAACATCTTTCCTTACAGTCCCTGCAACCAGCCCCAAGCTAAAGAGACTCTCTCTTAGCTGCAGCTATATTAGAGTGCATGGCCTCTCTGAGTTGCTAAGGGCAGCCTTGTGACACATACTTAAACCAGTGGGGGACACGCTTTAGTCAGCCTATAGTGCTGAACCCACTCATCCCTGTGTACAGGAATTCAGCTCAATGATTAGATGACAGGAGAATAATAATCATCACTCTGGGAAAACTCCTGTTGAGTCACTCTCTGAAGTTTAAGTCTTTAAAAAAGTTGTTGATAAAAAACAGGTGCTCAAATGGCCCTATTTTCTCCATACAAAGCTTTGGATTATTTATGAGGGGAATAATTACACTATAAAGCTTTCTATTTTCAAAGCTTCTGAAAAACAGCTTTTAAGAATGATTTTTTTTTCCATGCTCCTACTGCTTCTGGACTTAATAGAGATAAATGGAATTCCTGCCTTCTTGGAGCTCAAGTCTTAGTATTTAACAATGTAATGGAGATTTGTAATTGTTTGTAAGACACAGGACATATCTCAGTAGAATAAAGCTGTACAGCTTTCCTGCAGCATCAATGGAGGTTCATTCAATTTTGGCAAAATATGGAGATGTTTGCATAGAAATGTTTTTGCATAAAATGTTGTTTTCGTCCTATTGTATTGCAACTTCTTTTTTTCTGATGATAATGTATTGCTGTAAGGATTGAATAGAGTAAACCTCACCTCCATGAAATTCAGTGATCATACTCAAGTTTGTGAGACTCTGCTACTCTCAGAAATGTTAAATAGTAAGTACAACAGGTGTGACAGAGTCAGGCCAGAGGCCTATAGTCAGGGCCGGATTAAGACCTTTAGAGGCCCTAAGCACTGAAAAGATTATGGTGCCCCCCCATATGTAATTCAAAATAAAAACAATACTATACCGTAAAATCTCATTTTTTTTTTTTGGTGCCCCTGCTTTGCTAGTGCCCTAAGCATGTGCTTAGTCTGCCTATTGGGTAATCCAGCCCTGCCTACAGGAGAGGAGTAAATAGGTCCCCATTCCCAGGGTAAACCAACAAACACTGATCTGGAACTAGCAAGAACCCGCTAGAATCAATCAGGGAAATCAGGGCAATTAAAACACCTGGGGCCAGTTAGGAGGCTTCCAGACTCAAGGGAGCCAGACCAATCAGAACACCTGGGGGCCAATTAAGAACGAGCTGAGACTGGTTTAAAAAGGCTTCCCTTCTGTTAGCTCAGGGTATGTCTACACTAGCTCGTTAATTCGAGCTAGGTAGGCAAATCAGGCAACCGGAGTTGCAAATGAAGCCTGGGATTTAAATATCCCGGGCTTTATTTGCAAGTTCCCATCCGGCTGCCATTTTTAAATCCCCCTTAGTTCGAACGAACTGCCCGCGGCTACACGCGGCAGTTTAAAGTTAATCTGAACTAAGTCCTTAGTTCGGATTAACTGTTACACCTCATTCCACAAGGAGTAACAGTTAATCCAAACTAAGGACTTAGTTCGGATTAACTTTAAACTGCCGCGTGTAGCCGCGGGCAGTTCGTTCGAACTAAGAGGGATTTAAAAATGGCGGCCCGACGGGAACATGCAAATAAAGCCCGGGATATTTAAATCCCGGGCTTCATTTGCAACTCCGGTTGCCTGATTTACCTACCTAGCTCGAATTAACGAGCTAGTGTAGACATACCCTCAGAGTGTGTGGAAGGAGCTGAGAAGAGAAGATGTTGTGGAGAGTTTGTGAGGAAAAAGTGCAAGCAGGTACTAGGAGGAAGATGCTGGGGAAGGCTGTGGAGAAATGACCCAGGGGATCGTAGCTGTCATGCAAGCTTTTATTGGAGACATTTGTAGGCAGCTGTTTTCACAGACTGGAACACAGAGTAGAGGGCAGGCCTGGGTGCCTAAAATGAGGGCTGCCATGAGCCTCTGGGGCAAGCGATCTTCCTGAAAGCCAGAGTTGAGGAGGAGCTTTTTCACATGGATGATAAAAAATTTACCAGCTGGAAGAGGAGATAAAAGACTAGAGGATCAAGTGATCCCGTCTCATCTTAAAACTCTGTTTAAACACAACCACTCTGTCTGCAAGAGGAGTTTAAAATGTGAGTATTGAGCATATTATCTAGGATGTTTTCAAATTATTTTCATGTTCTAGATGGAGGCAGGGCCAGATTATCTATTAGGCACAGTGTCTGGGGCCTATGAACAAGTTTAGGGCCTAAAAAAAAAACCCATAATGGACTCGAAAGTAAGAAAAGAAAACTGCTAAATCAAATTATACAGTTGTAGCAGCAACATTGCCTTACTTCCCCTATCAGCTGATTAGCTATCAGGTACATCCTAAGTATAATTGTAGTATACATCAAAATGGCTGTTGTGTTAGCATGAAGGACCATGAATTGCTCACACAATTCACCACTTTCAAGAGTGAAATTGAAGTGGGTGATATTAGACATATAGGAGACAGGACATTTCTCCCATATATATATATATATATGGGAGAAATGTCCTATCTAAAGGCCTACAATTAGGAGAGTGCTTAGGGCCTACGAAGACCTTAATCCGGCCCTGGATGGAGGTGCTGTGTTTGCATGGCATTTCCTGTTCCCTGTTAGCTGCCAGGAGAGCCAACACCAAGGAAAAGGAAAGTTAAATTGATTTAAAAAAAGAGTGACACAGATCAGGACCCTTTTGGAACTGCTACCTGGTGTGCAGCAACCCCATTGAGCCTGTTCTCCCTGCTAGCTTTAGTCCCCGGTATCCTGTCATCTTGAGTCAGACACAGTAGCCTGCTGCAACCCAGACACAGGGTGTGGGCCATGCCTCCAAATCCTCAGGTTTTAATTGAAAACAGCACTGCAAGATACTCTCTCCAGCACTCGGATACCCAGCCCCTCTGGAAGCTGAACCCTAGCTAAATCCGTTTTATAAAACTCAGCCTCCTTCTCAATGGAAAGAGAGATGCACAGACTCTTTGCCTCACTCCTAGGTAACAATTACTTACGATGGGTTTATTATTACACAAAAGTGATTTTATTAAGTATAAAAGGTAGGCTTTAAGAGAACAGTGTAGGTTATTAAGCAAAATAAAACAGAACACACAAACTAAGCTTAATACACTAAGAAACTGGTTACATGTAATATCTCAACCTCAAGGTTGTGCTAATAAAGATTTCACACACTGGAAAGCCTTCCAGCATGAGCCCCATCCTTCCCCCCGTTCAGTCTTAGATGTTTCCAGCAGTCATCTTGGGCACGTAGCCTGGGAGAACTGACGACCAAGGTAACTTCACTCCTCACCCTTAAATAGGATTCGCAAAAGGCTGGAATCCTTTTTGTTTAGTATAAACTTCTCCTTTTCTGTTGTGGAAAAATACAACATCCAAGATGGATCCCAGCATCACATGACATGGCCACATGTCTTGGTAGGATCACGCACAGCTCTTTCTCCCAGGCTTACAGGAAAAACAAGTCTATTCACAGATCCTTGCCCTGAGTATTGTGCCTTTAAGTTACTTGACTTTTACTAACTGCCCTCACTTAGCATGACTATATTAGTCACAAAAGTTTATACTTCATATTCCTAACTTCAAATATAGGAATTATGCATGCATGCAAATGGGATATTCATATTCAGTAGATAACTGTTTTATGCAAGAAACATTGTAATGACATATTCATATTGATAAGCATATCCCTGTAAAGAATATGAAATGCCCCATCACAAAAAACCACAGCAAGAACCTAACAGTTAAACAACAAACCTAAGCATGAATAACAAAAAAATGCTGCTAGATTTTTTTTTTACTATTATTTTATGCCAAATATAAAGATAGCTTTTTATCTGCAGAGAATTGCCCATTTATGCTCACTGAAAATCTATAGAACAGCAGCAGTAAAAACTATTCTTTCATACCTGTTTTGTTGTTCTTATTCTTCCTGGTGAGCCTGCAAAATCTATTGAATGCAATGAAGACATGTGGGATGTTTACTTCCGTCTTTTTTGATATAGCTCAAGTTAGATCTTAGAGTCTTGCTTCTTCTGCTGTCTGTGAAAAGTAGACTGTTACAGCTGGGGCACTAATTATCACTACAGCTCTGCAATACAGGAGCATTTCCATTATAGCCCAGTTTCAGTTGCTCATCACTGGAAACATTTATCTGTCAGGACTACATCTTCTAGGCTTGTTCTTTGCCTGAGGGGCTGTTTTGTTTGAAAATGAGTTGGCCCTTTCTCAGTATCAGAACGCAGTGGTCGTGAGAGGAATATACTTTTCCCACATAAAAAAAAAATCTTGCCTTTTTTTCCCCTGGAAGAGTCTTAACCCTGAGATGGCTGGAATGGAAAGATGAAAACTGGCAGAGGTAGGGGTTGGTATGGGTGTGGGTGAACATGTAACAAGCATGTTACACATGTAGATAGTCACCAGTGGGGAGTTTCCTCCTAACAGAGGCTGTCCTTTTACTCAGGTAGAATTCTCCTCATAAAGACTGGGTTCAAACACTGATGGCATCTCATTGTAGCATTGCACATGCAGCCTTATTTCTTGCATCTCCTAACTCCTAAGTGCATGGACATGCAGACTTAGTATTGTCTTCAAACACATTTTTAATGGCATATGCAGTTTAGGAGTAGATGCCAGCTACTCTGAAGTTCACATTACAACAGTAAACCAGTTGTTTTTTTATTATCGCAGTCTATCTAGGGGTTGCGAACTTTCCATTTGAAAGCACACATCTGCAATGTTGTCCATTCTTTTGTTATCTCAAGATTATCCTCTTTACCCTCTATACGGTGTTGCATCTGATCTGGACTGCTGCCTATTAGCCACCAGATGGAGCATAAGATGTTGGTTGTGAATGATAAAGCTCTAAGTGACCTGAGACTGGTCTAACAGAATGAAACACCTCTCCCCAGGCTGTACTATCACAGCTGTCAGAAGGGGCATCCAAATTCAGTTTCCCTGCTTATACAAGAGAAGATCTGGCTGTAAGTGGGTTTTGGGGGAGAGGTTCAGGCTCTAGAACTTGTTCATCCTGCAGGCCGAAGGAGGCTTAAACTGGCAACGTTTCAAGCATATCTGACAGAGACTTGGGAAAGGGCTAAAGGAAAACCTCCAAGACTGTTGAATGAGCAGAAAAGAGTATGTTGTAGGTGGATGGCTGGTTAATTTGCTGTTGGCATTATCTTAGTGCTGCTAGGATTTCGTTGCACTACTTGTTGTTCGAGTGCCTAGACCGTTGCCTTTATTCTCTAAATAATGGAAATATGTATTATTTATATATTTAAAAGGCGGCCCAATGCATTCCTGGATGTTTCAGAGAGTAGGAAAGTCCAAAATTTACTAACCGGATTGGCTTATCGACGATTGGCCAGGAGCGGGCGTTATGCACCTACTAGCAGATAAACAGCACTTGCCTTCATAGGAAGGCTGGTCTACTCAGCCTAGCCACCCAAATACATGCACACAGGAGCTGTATTCATGTGGCTAGCCCAAAATGCTGTTTTTTTGCCACACTGCTATTCGTAGGTGCCGTCCTTAGGATTTATGGAGCCCTATGCAATACTATTAATCTGGTGCCCCTATGCCTGATGGCAGCCAATGATTTTTTTAGAGCTGTGATTTTATAATCTTCAGCAACCCACTAATGAAATATTTCCAAAAAGAAATGTTAAACTGAGGTCCAGCGGACTAACACGGTAAATTCAGAAACTGACAGGATATACGGGGGGTTGGCAAATGCCTGTTAAATGGCTTCATTATCCCTTGAAAGGCTCTTTCACAGGTTCAGTGTTCTGTTAATAGCTCTGGCAAGCTTTTTGACTCGATCCTCACCAGAGGAAGCAGAGCCACCGAAGATGGAAGAGGCAGGTGGGTGGACATTAAGACCCAGTGGTGCCCCAAATTTTCAGCTGCCCTACACAGCTGCGTATTCCGCGTACGGGTAAGGACGGTTCTGTGTATGTGCTGCCCTGAGCAGAGCTAGTGCATGTCTCTTTAACTGTGCTGTGAATTACCCAGCAGGTGTTGCTAATGCTGCCTTATCTCACAGGGCAGGTGTGAGATTGATGGCTGTGAGGTACTCATGCTGTAGTGATTAGTCTGTGAAGTCTGGAAATTAAAGTTCTTTAATACATAGGCAGAGTCTGCTACGATCTCTGGTCCCAGCATGTAATGGAGCCTGGGTGCTTGCACCAAAGTCCCTGGGGATACATGTTCACAGGTAGGGGAGGGTGGCTGCATTTTGAGGTCAATACAGCAAGTTTGTTGAGAGCCCTTCTAGAGAAACAGTATTGAGATGGAAAACGAAATGACATCCTGATCTGTTTCTCTGCAGAAATACAGACTGGGAATCAATCATGTGCCTGAAATGAATAGTTCTTTATAATTGTGGAAGCCAAAAGGAAAAAGCCCTTGGACCTCAGACTGAATTCTGTTGCCTAAGACTGCAAAATATAGATTTTTTTTGTTTTCTTTTTTTTGAAACTTTTAACTAAAGCACAATGTGCACAAGTAGATGTCTGCTCTGAAAAATGACTCTGAAAATGGGACAGTGGAGCACCATTTCTCAGGGTGTTTGCTGAATCAAATATATTTGGTTTACAAAGAAAATTGTTCTTGACTGCCATCTGTCCATCCTGCACATCCTCACCTGTGAGAGATTTTGCAGGCCAAGCTAGACCCTTATCAATGTCTAGGAAGTATCATGGGTTGTCCCTGTCATTGGAACTTGGCAAACGTTTCAGTGTCCCAGAGTTGCTGCCTTTTGCAGGGCGAGTGGCACTAACAGACAGTACAAGCTTTATTTTTGTCATTCTGTTCAGCACAGGAAAATGCTAAACATTGGGCAGTGTGCTGGAGTGGTCAGGGAACTAGCTTGGTGTCAGGTAGGGCTGTACTATCGAATTCCTATGTAACTTCCCCACCTGTACAATGTGGATAATAACACAAAGGGTCAGTATTAAGATAAGTGCAAAGATTCCCACAGTTCTGGGCTGAGCACTTTAATATGGAGCATAAGGGCCTCTTCAAAGCAATACACAATAAGCTAATAAACAGAGCTCCCCTGTGAAGCAGGTAATTAGGGAGGAGATCCAGCTCAAAATGCTGCATCCCAGTGCTCTTGTAGGGAGAAGGGGAGTTTAGACCCAGATAAGAATGTCTCAGCTGGTTCCTGTTTCCATGAGGTACCAAACAACACACAAACTCTGGGGATATTTGGTTCCACATATTGTGGCTTAGAGCCACTTCTATTTATCATTTCCCATTTTACTGATGGGGGAAACAAGACAGAGGGGCTTCCGTCTCTCACCTGAGATGAAACAGCAGAGACAGGGTTAGCCTTCAGCCCTTTGTTTTCAGCCCTACTGCCTCGTGTGAATGACCAGAGCCAGCTTCTGAGTACAAATGCCAGACTGGAAGGGAAGAGGGGTGTCTCTCATGCTCCTGTCAGACTGGCAGACAAAGAGGCATTGCAGTAGAAGGGCCCTGCAGCACCCAGTCCTGCTTGGAGCTTCCCAGGTGTGGAGATTAGGCTGACTGGTCTATAGTTCCTCAGCTCCCTGCCCCCTTAAAAGATGGGGATTATGTTGCCCCTTTTCCAGCCCTCCAGGACCATGTAATCTATGAGTTCGAAAATATTATGGCCAGTGACCCTAAGGTATCTTCAACTAATTCTTTCAGTGCCTTGATGAATAGAATCAGGTGCCACTGATTTTAATTCATTCATAGAGGTCAGAAGATCTCAGACATATTCTTTACTTTATCCCAGTCTGCGTCCCTTCTTCCTTAATGTCTGTGGTAACTTTGCTAGTTGTCCAGTCACATTATTATTTTTTTTTTGTGAGAAGACTGATGCCAAGTGGGGCTTGAGACGCTCTGAGTTCCTAACACCTTCCACAACCAGCTCGTCTTCTCCGTTGAATAATGGACTCACACCATCCCAGAGCTTTCTTTTCTGTCCAACATATTTATGGAACTACTTGTTGTCTAACGTTCCTTGCCAACTGTAACAGTCTTTACCTCGGCTTTCCTGATTTTGTCGTTACATGCTCATGCTATTGCTTGATGCTATGCCCTTCCTTCCATTCCCAGTATGTATCCCTTTTAATTTTAAGATAACTAAAATATTCCTTATGCAGCCACATTGGCCTCCTTTAGCTCTTCTCTTTCTTCTGCATCACAGTAGGTTGATGTTGATCGTTGAACCTCTAAGTATTACATTTTTTACAATTGCCAAACCCCTTCAACTCCTTTTCTTCCTAATTGGTCTTTCCCTGGGACCTTGTCTACTGTTGCTCTCAGTTGATTGAAATCCACCATTCTGAAATCCAGTGTCCTTAATCTCTTGTTCTCCTGTCCTCCTTTCCATAGGATCTTGAATTCTATCAGATCACGATCATTTCCTCCTAAATTCACAACTACCTTCATCTTTGCAACTAAATCATCCCCATTGGTTAAAACCAGATCCAAAATGTATACCCTCCTAGTTGCTTAATCAGTTTTCTGAATCAAAAAGTTGTCCTTTGCACATGCTAAGACTTTGCAGGATATATTACATTTTGTTGTAACAATCTTCCCATAGATATCTGGAAGTTTCCTCTGCCCAGATAGGAGTACTGCAGAAAGAGATCTAGGGGTCATAGTGGATCACAAGCAAAATATGAGTCAACAGTGTAACACTGTTGGAAAAAAAAATTGAACATCATTCTGGATGTATTAGCAAGCGTGCCATAAGCAAGACATGAGAAGTCCATTTGCGAGGAATCTAAGCCCAGTGAATTTTGCAAATATCACAACATTTGTAGTTATCTAAGCCTCCATTGTCTAAACCATTTGGGACTGCAATACTGAGCTGGCATGCTCAAGAAAATAAGCTTTCTGACCATTCCTGCTTTCAGTGGGGCCAGAAATACCTCACATACAGCCTTTCTCCATAACATGCACCGGAACTAAGTACTGAGATGCCCAGATGTGAAAACTAGGTCCATGAGAGTGAATGTTATTCAGACATTTCGGATCATCAAAATTGCTTCATGTTAGGTCCGAGGAAAGTTACAAGTCAGATCTCATTTTATCCCTGGGATTCTGCCATTCGTAACATTATTGCCAGCGATGACTAAGGAGAAAGTCAAATTACAGTGATGTTAGGAGCGCTCTCAGGGTGGATGTGAATCTTAGACAGCAGGTGCAAAGAGTTAATTTTAATAAAGAAATTAACGTGTCCTTTCCAACTTGATGGTCAGTGTCTACAATTAGTCTTTCAGGGTGTTTTTGTTTTGTTTTGTTTTGACAAGAATGATATTGCCATTTGCAGCTGGTAGCAACACTTAATAAGGAAGAACATGCAGAGGCCAACTGATCATGTTAATTGAGAGAGATAAGTACATAAATGAGGTTAATGTAGTTGACCTGACGCTTCTGTCAAGAGTCTTTTTGTTATTCCACTCAGTGTTCTGAATAGAGTCATCGTTATAATCAAACTAGCTGAGGAGCTGGAGTTGTTTTTCATCTCCAGAAAGAATGGGCATTTAAACTCTTCCACAAGTAAAAAATTAAAAGAATACTCATATGGAGAGTTCCCCCAGCATTTATTTAGCTCTTCACATTTTCAACATTGTATGCAAACAAGTCAACTGACTAATAAGAAGCACCTTCTTGCCTGCTTCCTTTTTCCATGAAAGAAACAGGCACTGACAGTCCAGAGACAGTTACATTAATTTCCTTCAGATAGGTGACCCTAAGGAGCTATGTCATGATGCCTACAAAACACTGCAAGAGCTAGGCTGTGGGTGTGCTGTAATCAATGTACTGTGCATTCATAATTGTCTCCACCATCTGCTTGGGCTGTCCACATGTTGTCTCTTGTCTAAAAGCTAGGTGAGGCGGTGCACAAGCTGGGTAGAAGGATGCCTTTAGGGCTGGCAAATTGGCCCCACGCTTAGGGCACTGTAGCCAGAAAGTGAGGGGCATGGGTATTGCTGGGTAGAGTGTACTGGGTTGGTGGAAGTGTGGCGGGACATACAAGTCCCATCTACTCTGCACCCTTATCTCAAAATAAGCTATGCAAATTGCGTAGCTTATTTCGAGCTAATTTCAAAATAGCTTTTTTAGAAATTTGGCACTGTCTACTCGGTGCCAAATTTTGATATAACCCGCTGTTCCAAAATATCCCTTACTCCTCATGGAATGAGGTCTTCAGGGATGCTGGAATAGTGCATCCCTTATTTCGAAATCTATTTTGAAATAACTGGCTGCTTTAAAGATGCGGAATAGCTATTTTGGGATACTTCCAGTATCCCAAAATAGTTCCACAGTGTAGACGTAGCCACAAAGTGCAGATCTGGGGCTTGGGGCACAGGTGGCAGGAAAGTGCAGTGGTTAGGTTGGAGGGGGCACTGTGCAGAGGCTGGGGGCAAAAAGCACAGTGCAGGGGTAAATGGGGCAAAGGATGGGGGTGCAAGAGTTGGGGAGCCCACAGATGCCAGGGGAATGGGTTGTGCTATGCCCCCAGGGGTCAGAGGCACCAAAACACAAGTTTTTCCAGGGCACCATTTTCCCCAAGGGTGGCCCTGTGGGTAGGAGGGCGCGAACTGTAGAGTTCTCCAGTGCTGTTGTGGACCCTGTAGATGCCGATGTGGACACTGCTGACATAAAATCCCACCAAGAATTACAATGGAGACCGACATCGAGGACACAGACTTCCTTTTCCTTGTGTGTGCACGAGGCCTTGGACAAAGGCTACACGCGTGCACTGCTACCAGCACACAAGAGCAAACAATGCGGACTGCTCTTCAGAGGACTAAGCCCCAATATTTGAAAAAGGCATGTAGGCTCCTTAGAACAACATTGCAATGGTGAGCCCAGCAATGCCTACGTACTCAGGGCCTAACCTGCAAGCCCTTCTGAACATGGCTACTTTGGTGTATGGGAAGTGTCACGTGGAGCTCAGTGGGGCAGCGCATGCATAAAGTTACATGCATACGTGTTTACAGAATGGAGCTAACACTATTATTTATGTGTATTACAAATAGTGGCCGGCTACTCATTCCTCCCTCCTCCTCCTGCTTTTTTTGCAGCCCCTTTAGATGAACTGGTGGCATTTCGCTCCAGTTTCAGCCCTTTCCTTAGTGGTAACTGGCTGTGCTCTGCTTTGAGGCGTCCTGTCTTTGTGTTTCTGTGCAGGGGGTGGGGGGTTATCGCTGTGACAAGGCGGGACACACCGCTGCGGCACCTCCTACTGGTCCGTGGGATTTAGCTCTGCTCAGCCCTGGAGCGCCCCCTTCTGGCTGGTGTCTCACCTGCTGCTCTCTGTTAATGGTTCTGCCATTTTACATTAGGACCCTCCTCCCAGACCGCAGCATCCTGCTCTCTGGGCACTGCCTGGCTCCAGGGTCCTCCGTCCCAAGGAGCTCCTAACCCCCTATGCCCACCTTGCCTCAGTGACCCACTGCTGGTCCTCATCTAGCCCTGCAGTCGGCAATGGCCACTCATCCTTGGCAAGGGGGGGGTGGACCTGCCACCTTTTCCTGCCCTGGCTGCCTCCCTAAGACCTTCAGGCTGTGAGAGCAAGGCCTCAGCCTGGGAGTTTGCCTGGCCAGAGCTCCCCAGCTCTGCCTGCCTTTCCCCAGCCCTGCTGTGTGTCAAGAAGCCTCTCACTTCCCTGGCAGCCAGGTCCCTCCTGCTCCACAGCTGGAGCAAGAGTGAGTGAATCTCTCCTCCCCTCCAGGAGCCCTCATTTATACAGCCCTTAGCTGGGCCCTAATGGGCTGCTATCTGCCGCAGCTGCAGGCTCCATAGCTCCAGCCCTCTCCCTGGGCTGGATTTCTTAGGCCAGTGTGGGGCAGATGCCCTGTCACAATCCCCCATAAGGAATCACTTCCCCAGCAGTGGCACAGCTTGCTCACTGCTCCAGATACTAGTCTATAGTAAATCCACACCAAAGCACTTCGTTAGCTTGCTCTGTAGACTTAATTAGTGCACAGTACACTAAATCCAAGCAACTCCTGGGAGATAAAAAGAAACGGCACGTTTTAATTACAGGAACATTTACTGAGTGGTTGGATCCTTGAGAGTAATAAAGTCTTCGCTCTCTTGTGTTTGCATACCCCCACTTGCTTTGGGCCTTTGTGTGTCTTATGATGAATTGCTTCAGTTAAAATTCTCATAGGTAATGCACGTGAACTTGGCTGCGCTGCCCAATCTGAAGCAAGCTAGCGTCGTCCTACTGCTGGAAATGCACCGTGAGAAGGGGCTGCAGCTTGCAACATTATACAACCTTTATATCATGATGCTTCAGTTCCTGCACTGAGGCTATCCCCTGGTCCCCCATGGAACGCCACTTAGTTTGCTCCTCTTAACATGGTTTCCTTGGCTTGTCCTTAATTAGACAAGGAATGTACTATAAATGGCAGGCTGTTGAAACTATCCACCCACCTGCCTAGCTAGTTGGGGGTAGTGTATCAGTTATCTCCAAGTGTCTGAGAGAGGCCAGACACATACGAGAGTGTATGTATATAGTGCAGAGTTTCAGGATGGCCAATCTTTTCCCTGAACTCTACCTTTTAGAGGCATGACTCTGCACTACCTCTTCTACCTGGCCATGCCACCCTTCCCTCCCTCCCCTCTAGCCACTCGGTTTCTTCGCTCATAGGCCCCTTGGAGGAAATGTTCAAGATTGGGGCCTCTCTGAAGAGAAGGATTCATGTCCGCCTCTGGCTTGGAAATTATGGCAGCCTATATCGCTTCCTTCCTGTCAAGAGAAATCATTCCATCTTCACCACATCATTCCCAGCCAGATCAGGCAGCAGGGCCAACCGTCAGTGCGGACCCCAGGGCAAGGTGTGGAGGGGCCAGGTCTGCACCCAGGAGGGGGCGGGGCTTCACACTGAAGGGGCGGGGCCAGGGGCAGCTAGCTCTCAGTGCAACTCAGACCAGGGAGCCCCCCCTCCCAGCCCTCAGAGCCATGTGGAGTGGTGCTCCGGCAGCGATTCAAAGGGGCCCAGGGCTCCAGCTGCCACTATTGTGAATTGCCAGGCCCTGAGGCAATTGCCTCCTTTGCCCCACCACCCCGGTCTGTGGGTCTGACAGAAGGGAGTCATTTGAATTCATGCACTGAACCACGCACAGGGATGTGGAAACTACCAGGGATTATGGAAACTACCAGCAGAAGCCGTAAACTACTTTTAAAAGCCTGGAGCCTTAATCAATATTGTCTCTAGCCCTAACAGACAAGGGGGCATTTCGGTGTTTTGTGGTAGTGTTCTCTGCTATACCATTTGTGTCCTTTCCCACTAGCTTGTGACTTCCCCATCTGCCCTCCATGCTCCACCGCCCTAGGAGAATTCTATCTCTGCTTCTTCCACCTTGCTACGCGTACACAGATTACTGCCCCTCTGCTCCAGCAGGCTCTGCCCTTTCCCTGCCCATCCGCACCCCGCCAGTTGTGAAGGGGGCAGACAGAAGCGATGCCCCACACATTGCTCTCCACTGCTGGGGAGCCTTGTCCTTGTCCCTTTCTAAATAACACTTCAAGAATAATGGCCCAGGGGTTGCTGTTTTTGGCGCCACTCTCGCTGGCACGTGGTCCACCCGGGAAGCTTGCGTTGTGCCAGGGACGCCTGGGCGAGGAAGGGCTGTGTTCAGCAAGAAAGCGCTGGCCTCTCTCCCCACTCACAATGCGTCCTGCTTTTTAATGCTCATGGAAGGAATCCGGCCGTGCTGACAAAAGCTGTGCTGTGCTTTACAGGGACTCACGTAGCTTTTAAAGCCACTGCTAAGGGAAGTGGAGGTTGAGAGGGCCTGGGCTGGCTGGGTGGTGGGAGGGTACTTTACAGATGCACAAGGCAGAAGCAGGCTATGCAGGGCAGAGCTGGGATGGATGGGGCACAGTACGCACTTTCCAGTGCCTGCTTTCGGCAGTACAGAACGAGGGGAGCATGTAACATAACCAGGGCTCGACAATTAGGGCAATCTACTCGCCCGGGGCAAGTAGATTTTAGCCCGGCACAGCTGCACAGCGCGGTCAGCACATGAGCAGCATGTGATTCCGCGGGGCTGGCGAGCGGGGCTCGCCGCCGCTTGGTGAGCCCTGAAGATAACAATGTATAAAATCCTCCATTTGCGAATACCTGCAGGATGAAGGATGATCCCTAGCAACCAGCATGTCTTCACTAGGAACAAATCATGCAAAACTGGATTTATTTCCCTCTCTGGCAGGGTAACTGGTTTGGCAGATGGGGAAAATGCAGTGGACATAATATACCTGGACTTCAGCAAGGCTTTTGATGCAGTTCCATGTGACATTCTGATGAGGAAGCTAGAGGAATGTGAGTCCATGAACTACCCTTAAATGGCTATGTAAGTATTTAAACAACCGCAAACCAAGTGTAACTGTTAATGGAATGACAGCAGGTCTCCTGTGAGGTTTCACAGGGATCTGTTCTCAGTCTAGTGTTATTTAACATCTTTATTATTTAATGACGTGAATTATAGAACATGAGAACTGACAGGGATCTTGAGAGGTCATCGAGTCCAGACCCCTGCCCTCACAGCAGGACCAAGCACCATCTAAACCATCCCTGACAGGTGCCTGTCCAACCTGCTCTTAAATATCTCCAGAAATGGAAATTCCACAACCTCCCTAGGTAACTTATTCCAGTGTTTGACCACCCTGAGAGTTAGGAAGTTTTTCCTAATGTCCAACCTAAATGTCCCTTGCTGTACTTTAAGCCCATTGCTTCTTGTCCTATCATCAGAGGCCAAGGAGAACAATTTTTCTCCCTCCTCCTTGTGACACCCTTTTAGATATCTGAAAACCGCTATCATGTCCTAGCCCAATTCTTTCAGTCTTCCCTCACAGCTCATGTTCTCTAGACCTTTAATCATTCATGAGGGAGATCCCTTCAGATCTGTGGGAGGCTTTACTTTCTCTGGACCGATCCCAGGTTTCTGCTGTTTTGTTACATCTTGTCTGAGAGAGACACTTCCACCTGGCCACTTGTCACATTAATGTATACACTTGCAGGGTTCCTCCTTGTCTTAAAAGGTCACAGAAAGCTGGACTGCTTTATCATAGGGTGTTTCTCATTCACACTTCCACCCTCATTCATGGATTACATACATATTCATAAGAATGATATTTAAACAATATAGCTCCTAAGCAAGCACCTGTTCTTACTGATTTTAAGATAAGAGGAAGCTACTTAAACCACATTTGAAGTGGTCTAGACCATCTAAGCAAGCATCTGGCTGAGAGAGATCTGAGAGAGATAAAAATACAAGAGAAAGGGGAGGAACAGGCATTTGTGTCCAGCCAGCTACGCTCCATTGGCGGGGGAAGGGGGGACATGTGTCCAGTTGGCTACACATATTTTAGTGCAGAATTTACCACACAGAATCTCTTGCTCATTAATGAAGAGCCTCTGCCAGAGCATATAACATGGAGGCTTGCATTTCATAACACTACCATCCCATCACAGTGGAAGTGCACATTCTTTTACAGCTGTCTCGTCTGAAGCCTTGATAGCTATTATCTTATGTTCTCTTCTGTCAAGTGCCACATGAATGGCTCTCGGCAGTTGACACAGAAAACAATAAGAAACTATTTCCGAAAGCTGAACAAACTGAGGCAGAGAGTCACTAAACACCAGTAGCTCCCATCTGCATACATAGTCTAGTAGGATCTTAGGCCAAGTCTACATTGCAAGGCAAGGTCGAATTAAAATATGCAACTCGAGCACCTTAATTACATAGCTGGAGTTGATGAATCTTGATTTGAATTTTCCTGCTGTCCCCACAGCGGGAGGTCAATGGGAACAAACACTCCCGTCAGCTTCCCTTACTCCTCAGAAGAGCAGGAGTACCAGGCATGCTTTCTGAGTTCGATTTAATGGGTCTTTCCTAGAACCACTAAATTGAGCTCTGAAAGATCAATCGTGGCAGTGTCGATCTTCCTTGCAATGAAGACATGAGCTTGGCTTAGGGTAATAGGCCCAGCCTTAAAAGAACACTAGCTATGAATACTTGAATCATATTTCAAGTATTCATTGTAGGCAACAGGGATGGACTGAAGCAGGTATTTAAAATACAAACTGAGCAGCAGACACACAGACACATGTATCTTTTCTGCAAGTATCCCACTAAATATCTTTTAGGCCAGATCCTCTACAAGAATACATCAATAGAACCTCATTAAAGTCAATGGAGCCACAGCAATTTATACTGCCTGAGGATGGCCTGTTACCAGTAAACATTCCAGAAGCCTATTTCTGTGCAAGGATTTGCAGCTTGGATATATCTTAGCTACAAAAGATGTTATTTCTTAATCAACGAAGAAGGCTTCATTTCTATGTAAATATTTTACTGTGGTGTTAAAGAGGAAGTTAAAATTCTTCTTTCACTTACTCTGGATTTATTAAATCGTTGTAAAGGAGGGCACAAGTTGCCTCACTATGCTGACGTATGTTCCCTTTCTTTACACCGCCCCCCCAATACCCACAGGTGTAGGCCTAGTTCTAACTGATGCATTCTTAATGTCCAATTAACTCTGAATGGAAGAGACAGATACTCACAGGTGTCAGTAACCATTTCCCTCTTATATGAAGATGTCATTATGTCTCATTATTTTGAGCAATACTTTTATTGCAGAAGTTTGATACTCTCACTAGAAACAATGCTACTCTCTCTCTGGGTTTTAGACAGCTATTTTCTTCCTTCTAAGATAATTGCTCATAATTAAATCCCATTCTTCAACGGTTCATCTTCTGCAAAGTAACACTCCGCCAGGGTCCTGAGAGTGCTGACAAAATAGTTGTCAGTCACAGGTCTCCCAAGTTAATACTGGAGATCGCCAGTTCCTTTCATTTTCATAGGATCTTGTGAATGTCTCCAAAGTGACTCACAGCTAGTTATTTTGACTGATTCTTTGTGGGGGCCTGAAGACTAAATATCATCTGAAAAATCTTCTGTCTGCTGAGAAAAAAAACAAACTTCCAATAAGTGCCTTATGGCCCTTTATCGCCCCAATTTTTTGGACTCATGGTCGTCTGGATGCAGATCTGTGCAGAGGAGCATGATTCTGACCTACATCTCTGGTTTTGCACGGGTTCTTCCATCTGGGAGCTGGTTTCTTGGATGAGGATAAGTTTCTGCATAAAAACAGTCATAATGGATCAGACCAAAGGTCCACCTAGCCCCGTATCTGGCTGTTTTCTGACAGTGGCCAATGCCAGAGGAAATGAACAGAACAGATAATCAGGCCTTGTTTACACTACTAAGTTTTGTCGATAAAACTTATGTCCACACCCAAAAGTCAACAAAAGAAAAATCGCTGTTCACTCTTTCTCCCTCTGTTAACAGATCATGTCCACACTGCGGGGCACCATCACCAACTGTGTGAGCAATGCACTATGGGTATCTATCCCACAATGCTGTGTTGTGGGAAGGTGGAGCTGATCACTGTGCATGTTGGGATTCCCTCAGAGTTCTCCCACAGCCTCTTCAGCTGCCAGAAGCAGCATCATGAGTAGCTCTGTGAGCTCTCCAGGCCTGTCCCCCTCCCTTGCAGCATCAGTCTGTCTACTGCTGTGTTCCTAGTGCTGAGCAGAACAGGATTATTCCAATGATTGGGTCTTTGCTTGTTCCCCAAAGGGAGCAGCTCACTTAGCTGTCAGACACTTCTCAGAGTTTTGAAAGGGGGGAGGTGCATGCCTGCAGGGCAGCAGAGATCAAATCACTGAGGAGAGTGATCAGGGCAGGCATTGTGGGATACAGGTGGAAGTCAGTTCTGTTAACAAAACAAACAGCAGTGTTTGCACTGGCTCTTTGTTGACAGTAAAGGGAGAGAAAAAGAAAAAAAAAACCCTCTCAGAAGAGTGGAAGTTTTTTGTTGCTGAAACTGGGTGTTTTTCCCTACAAAAGTCCCACGGCAGTGTGGATGCTTTCACTGTTTTGTTGCCAAAAAGGCAGGTTTTGGTGACAAAACTTGGTAGTGTAGACAAGGCCTCACTGAATGGTACACCCCAGGACATCCACTGGCTTGATGGAATTTCTCATCCCTCAGTTCTCAGTAGATGCAGGCTACTTTTCTGTTCACCTCTGGGACACTTTATCCCCTGCTCACATTCAAGGATGCTTATCTACAGCCCAGCATCACTCAACTTAAAAATGTCAGTGAAGGTAACGCCCATCCAGAAAAGCATTTGCCACCAGCACTCTCTATATTCTTTAGGTATGTGACTCAGCGAAAAATGACATAGTGAAATACATTTGCATTTCAGCCACTCTGGAGGTGCCTCGCTTCTTCCTTTCCCCCTGCTAGCATCTTTGCAGCCGTCTGGCAGCAGATGGCTGTGCGCTCCTGGAGGCGAGTGCTCTGTGACAAGGCTTGTGTGAGTCTACGCCAGCTCACTCAGCAAGAGGCATCTTTGGATCAAAATTTCTGTAACGAGCCAAGAGGCTAGTTAATCTTCCTAGCTGTTTGATGGGAGCCACGAGGAAATGAGGAGGGAGATGCAGAGAGAGGGAGATGGGTGCAGTTAAAAAAAAAAAGCACAGAATAAAATGGCAGGAAAGAAAGGGAAGAATCAGAAGAGAAAGAGTTGAAGGGGATGTAATGGGGTGGAAGAGAAGTCGAGGTCTCTTCAGGGGACTGTCTCTTACTACAAACTGTTTCTTTTGGTAGTTTGCACTGTCTAGGCTGCTGTAAAGAGGTGCAGGACACACATTAGCTCCCTGGAGAACTCACACAGCACAGGTGAAGCTGGTACCCAGCATGAAGTCACCTGTGCCCCACTTTAGATACAAGAGGCATTCTGGGGAAAGCTTTGGGTTAAAACTGGAGCCAGGCAGAAACATCTCAGTGATACGTCCCATAGAAGATTAGAACCGGGTTTCTCTTCTTCCCATCACCTGACATTGTTGTGACTGTTGACTTACAAGCTTGAGTAAAATTCCCAGTTCCCTTGTCACTCAGCCAAACAGAGTTCATTTAACAGCAGTCCTGTCGATTCTTTACTCATCTGAACAAAAAAAATTGCACTTCCAGCTTCCGTTTGCCTTTATTTATTTTTAAAATAATCTTTCTAAATGTTTCATTGTAAAGCCAGAACGCTGCCACAGGAGTTACTTACAGGACCAGATGCCCAACTGGAGTAAATCAGCATAGACCCACCAATTCCCATGAAGCTAGGACAGTGTAATCAAGAAGAATTCTGTGAGTGCTTCAGCTGTGTGTCCTGATTAAATAGAAATGGGCTTTTAACATCTCAGAAGGAGAGAGACATAACTTTAGTTTTGATTAGGGAAGAGACAAAGGAGGAGCTATTGGCTGAAGAACATTTGGTAATGAAAAGAGTAATGCAAATATCATTGATAGGCATTTACAAATCACTATTATGTTTTGAACTATGGCACAATACAAGACAGTGTGACAGCATTATAGACTTGCAAATAGGTGTGTTTATTTGCTTGCAGCATCAAGTTGATATCGATAGGTGTGATTTTTACCCTTCCATTTACAGAACTGCAAGGAATAAGCCCCACCTAAAACACAAGGGCTACGTCTACACTGGCAGATTCTTGTGCAAGAACAGTTGTTCTTGTGCAAAAACTTGCTGGGTGTCTACACTGCATGCACGTTCTTGCGCAAGTAAATTTACAGTCTAGCATTGGAAAACAGGGCTTCTTCCAGAAGAGTTATTCCTCTCCCCACGAGGAATAAGCCCTCTTGCGCAAGAGCTCTTGCGCAAGAGGGCAGTGTAGACAGGCAACATGAAGTTCTTGCACAAGAAAGCCCCATGGCTAAACTGGCCATCAGAGCTTTCTTGCGCAAGAGAGCGTCCACACTGCCATAGAAGCTCTTGAGCAAAAGCACATCTCTTGCGCAAAAGCACATGCCAGTGTAGACGCTCTCTTGTGGAAGAATTTTTGCACAAGAACTCTTCCGCAAAACAGTTCTTGCGCAAGAAGCTGCCAGGTGTAGACTTAGCCAAGATGTGTGTGAAGTGGCCCACGATCTTTGGGGTAAGTATTGTTATGGGCAAGGTGTGGGTGTGGAGGAGAAGAGAGTTCAAAAAGAGAGAGGGCCTGCTGGAACAGCTTGAAAGTATGGTGGCTTACCTAGAAGAAACCTGGGAAGAAATGTTTGAGTCAGGAGACCAGGCTATAATAGTGTTTTTGATGCTGCAAGAAATAACGCCCTTTCTTGCTTTTTGTTTCCCTCTGCATTGAGAGAGACAGGACTTTGTATGGTCTTGGTAAACAAACAAAACTGCCTCAGATAAATACCTATCAGTAGGCTTGGCAGAGATTTTTTTTTTCAAGGAAAAAATGATTTTCTAGAACTTTACTATATCCTCCCTTAGTGATCGCATTTACGGTTTTCTTTTTCTCTGCTCATATGGCAGCTGTTCCATACCCCTCCTCACTTTTCTTGCCTTTCTCTGTACTTGTTCCAATTTTAATGTATCTTTTTTAAGACAGAGTGACCAGAATGGCACACAGTATTAAAGGCATAGCTATACCATGTCTCCAAAGAACTGTACACAAGGACTCCAACATCTCTTTCTCCAGTGATAACAGCTAATTTAGACCCTATCATTTTATATGTATGGTTGGGATTAAGTTTTCTAATGTGCATTACTTTACATTTATCAGCACTGAATTTCATCTGCCATTTTGTTGCCCAGTCACCCAATTTTGTGAGATACCGTAGTAACTCTTCACAGTCTGCTTTAGATGTAACCATCCTGAGTAATTTTGTAACAGCTGCAAACTTGGCCACCTCCCTGTTTACATTTTTGTCCTGATTATTTGTGTCTGGTGAACAGCACCAGTCCCAGTACAGATCCTTCAGGGTATCCTTTTGTTTGCCTCTTTCCATTGTGGAAGCTGGCCATTTAGTCCTACCTTTTTCCCTTGTCTCTTATTTAGATACTGAGTCATGAGGGGACATTCCCTCTTACCCTAGGACTGCTTAGTTTGCTTATCAGCCTTTGGAGATGGACCTTGGTAAAAGCTTTGTGAAAACCCAAGTCCTTGTCTGTGTCGTTAATAGCCTGTCCACATGCTTGCTGGCACCTTGTAATGGAGAGCACTCACCACTTGTACTCCTTCCCCTGCTGCTCTGGGGCTTAGTTCCTTCCAGCTCCAGTGCTCCCTTCCCAAACTCCATTCTTGCCGGGCCCCCACTCATTGGTGCGGAAGTCTCTCTATGGAAACTTCTCAGGGAGTCATCCAGTGCAAGGCCCAGACCTGTGCCATGTCCCCAGTCTCCTGGCACCGCAGACCAGGCTGCGCCCCAGACGCAGCCAACAGCAGGTGTTGTGCTTATAAGAAGCACACGGGATCTTTTTCAGGGGGATAAGGCAACACGCCACATTTATTGAGCATACATAAATCAATCAATACTTTATCATATGCATATGATGCATTACACTCATGCACTCACACACACACACACACACACACAAGCACACTCTGTCTTGCTGTTACCAATAGTTGCTCCCCCTAACTACACTGGCCAGGTGAGTTAGATGGGGGAGGGGTGGAGCTGGGCTTCTGCCGATCTGGATCGATGCTCCGATGTAGACAAGACGAAAAACCTAGGGTCCCTCTGCAAGATGCCTCATATTTATCCCTCTCATGCAGCCAGTTAGTCATCATTTACATATGCAGTGAGATACTTGTGACGCCTTTTTTAATGCTGCTTCAAAGAGGGTCCTTCAGGTACTTGCTGCTTGACTCCCAAGGCCATCTATATGTCCAATCTTCTTTTCAATGAGCTCACTTCACATGTCTTCCTGTCTTTGGATCTGGTTCCCAGCCTCTCTCCACCCTTGCGACTGCGCTGCTGGAGGTGCTCACCTTTCACAGCTTCTCCATTCACACCTCATTCATTTCACCTGGACAATCAAGGAAAGGGGAGAGATCTATTCTACCCCTAGAAAAAGACATTTTCCTATTCCTAAGGCCTATGACATAAAGGGCTTAATACAAAGTTTCTATGGAAAAGACTGAATACAAGGTTTTTCTTAATACAAGGGATTCTATAAGAAGGCTTAACACAAATATATATATATACATATATATATATATATATATATATATATATAAGGACAAGATCGATCTATCTATCTATCTATCTAAATAAAAGGACTTACAAAGTTTCTCTTAATACAAAGTTATATGAGAATGATACACGGTTACATGGAAATGTTACAGAGATTTATCCACACAGGTCCCCAGCCAATGGGAGTGCTCAGGGCAGGGGCAATGGGCAGAGCTCTGTGCACTTTCCCTTCTCGCCAACCTAGGAGCCTGGCCTGCTGCAAAGTCTGCGGTGCTGGGACCGGCAGGTTGCTGCCGTAGCAACTGTACTGGTCACCTGATCCCCCTGCAGCACCGAGACCCAGCACCTGACATTCCATGACCCAGTCCTGGGTCCCGACCCGAGTGTGAAAAGCCACTGGCTTAAAGCCACTTAATTCTCCTCCGATATGGCCTATCTTGTTAATTGGCCCCTTCTCAGCCGTTTAACCCTTTCCAAGGAAGGGTATGTCTACACTACAAAGTTAATTCGAACTAACAGCTGTTAACTTTCATAGCATCTATACATACAAACCGCTAGTTCAAACTTAATTCGAACTAGCGGAGCGCTTAATTCGAACTAGGTAAACCTCATTCTACGAGGACTAACGCCTAGTTCGAATTAAGTAGTTCGAATTAAGGGCTGTGTAGCCACTTAATTCGAACTAGTCGGAGGCTAGCCCTTCCCAGCTTGCCCTGGTGGCCACTCTGGGCCAAACCAGGGAAACACTTCTGCCACCCTCCCGGCCCCAGAGCCCTTAAAGGGGCATGGTCTGGCTACAGTGCTCATGCCAGCTGCAAGCCTGCCAGCACCCAGGCAGCAGACCCTGCACCTGGCACGGCATGAGCCAGCCACCCGCTGCCACCCAGCCCTCTGCCTCTTCCCAGGACCAGGCTGGAGACTCCCAGGAGCCTGCCCGGGGCTGCAAGAGGCGGGCGCCCAACTGGTCTAGTGCGGAGATCGTGGACCTCATCGAGGTTTGGGGGGAGGCCTCCAACATCCACGACCTCCACACTAGGCACAGGAATGCGGCCGTCTAGGGCAGGATAGCTGACAGCCTGGCCACCAAAGGCCACATGCGAACCCAGGAGCAGGTTCGCATGAAAATCAAGTTCGTCCAGTGAGACCCCCCGACCCTGAGTCCTGAGCTTAGAACATAAGAACGGCCGTACTGGGTCAGACCAAAGGTCCATCTAGCCCAGTAGCCTGTCTGCTGACAGCGGCCAGCACCAGGTACCCCGGAGGGGATGGACCAAAGACAATGACCAAGCCATTTGTCTCATGCCATCCATCTCCAGCCTTCCACAAACAGAGGCCAGGGACACCGTTCCTACCCCCTGGTTAATAGCACTCCATGGACCCAACCTCCATGAATTTATCTAATTTCTCTTTAAACTCTGTTATAGTTCTAGCCTTCACAGCCTCCTGTGGCAAGGAGTTCCACAGGTTGACTATGTGCTGTGTGAAGAAGAACTTTCGCGGATTAGTTTTAAACCTGCTGCCCATTCATTTCATTTGGTGTCCTCTAGTCCTTCTATTATGGGAACTAATGAAGAACTTTTCTTTATTCACCCTCTCCACACCACTCATGCTTTTATAGACCTCTATCATATCCCCCCTCAGTCTCCTCTTTTCTAAGCTGAAAAGTCCCAGTCTCTTTAGCCTGTCTTCATATGGGACCTGTTCCAAACCCCTAATCATTGTAGTTGCCCTTTTCTGAACCCTTTCCAAGGCCAAAATATCTTTTTTGAGGTGAGGAGACCGCATCTGTACACGGTACTGAAGATATGGCGTACCATAGTTTTATATTTCCCCTCCTCCTTCTTCCCCTGGCTTCCCCCTTCTAGCTCCCTCCTCCCAGGTTTCCACCTCCCCTCTCCCACCCTCTCTCTTCTCCTCTCCCACCTCCTTTTCCCAGTCTCCCCAGAGGTTAATCCCAGTTTTGTTAAATAAAGAGAGTTTCTATTTTTGAACCTGTGTCCTTTATTTTTTACATCAGGAAGGGGGGCCAGGGAAGGGTAAGTTGAAGGAGGTGAGGGAGGAATGGGGCACGAGCCCCTGATAGGGAGGACTGGGGTGGCTCTGCAGGCTCCTCAGGGTGGAAGCTCTCCTGCAGGGCCTCCTGGATCCTGACAGCCCCCCGAATGACACCCCCGGATGGCAGCCTGTGGCAAGTGCAGCCGGGCTGATGGCCGAGTGCTGTGATGTGCCGAGTGTGGGCACTCAGGGCACTCCAAGACAGGACTGCTTTGCTGTCCCTCATCGAGGTAGACAAGCAAGCGGGGACCCACCCTGAGAACTGTCTGTCCGGGGTGGGGGTTGGGTCCCTTTAAGCACAGCCCTCGACTAGCCTGAGGCAGCAGCTATTCCTAACCTGATGCCCTGCCGGCACTGGTTCCGGCCAGCCTTAACTTCGGTTCAGGGTCCACTCAATGTGGACATGCTAGTTCGAATTAGCAAAACGCTAATTCGAATAAGTTTTTAGGTCTAGATGCACTAATTTGAATTAATTAATTAGTTAATTCGAACTAAGTTAGTTCGAATTAGTGCTGTAGTGTAGACATACCCTTAGTGTGCAATGAACACCCCATCTGGTACACTCAAAGAATTCTGATGGATTGGGGAGCCTGATTTTCCATTACAAAACCCCTGTTGACTCTTCCCCATCATGGCGGTGACAGCTTTGTGTCTGAGACATTCAGAGCAAGATCAGGGGGTGGCGTTGCCTTCATTCAGAAAGTGCCTGGGTGGGATGTCGGAGCAAGCTCCTTGCAAGTGTCAGAGAAAGAGGAGAGAGAAGAAGATATGGCTTGAAGGTCCCTGCAGCCTTGCAATACCTCAGCACGTTGATCTAGTCGTATTCCAAAGGACCATGCTAACTGGTGGACACCATTTTTCTGCAGAAACTCAGTCTCAATGCAGGGAAAAAGGCAATAAGCCTGTATACTAACAGATATAGCTAAATAAGTGTAACATGGTCAGGCTGTAGGCCTAGAGAAGAGTGCTAGAAGGAAAGTATGTTAGCCCTAGATTAAGTAGGTCTCTGTTCCCTGGATAAAGTGGTAGGGGTTGGCCTAGAACCACCAGGAACTTTCCAGAATCAGTGTGGACAATCAGGCCAATTAGAACATTTGGGGCCAATTAGGATCCTTCTAGAGCCCAGGAAGCCAGGATAATCAGAACACCTAGGGCCAATCAAGAACTAGGTGAGACTGGTTTAAAAGGGCTTCTTTTCTGTTAACATAAGAACAGTCATACTGGGTCAGACCAACAGTCCATTCAGCCCAGTGTCCTGTCTGCCGACAGTAGCCATTACCAGATGCCCCAGAGGGAGAGAACACAACAGGTAATCCTCACGTGATTCCCTCCTTGTCACCTATTTCCAGAGAAACAGAGGCTAGGGACACCCTTCCTCTCCATCCTGGCTAATAGCCATTAATGGACCTAACCTCCATTAATCCATTTAGCTCTTTCTTGAACCCTGTTAAAGTCCTAGCCTTCACCACATCCTCTGGCAGGGAGTTCCACAGGTTGACTGTGAGCTGAGTGAAGAAAATCTTCCTTTTGTTTGTTTTAAACCTGCTGCCTATTCATTTCATTTGGTAACCCCTAGTTCTTATATTGTGGGATTAAGTAAATAACTTTTCCTTATTCACTTTTTCCATAGCAGTCATGATTTTATAGACCTCTATCATAGCCCCCCTTAGTCTCCTCTTTTCTAAGCTGAAAAGTCCAAATCTTGTTAATCTTTCTTCGTATGGGACCTGTTCCAAACCCCTCATCACTTTTGTTGCCCTTTTCTGAACCTTTTCCAATGCCAATAGATCTTTTTTGAGATGAGGTGACCACATCTGTTAAGAGGCATGCAAGGAGGAGGAAAGGAGCTAAAGTGCTGCGGGTGAGAGGTGTCTGAGTGAGAGCTGGGAGCTGCAAATCAGGCAGAGGGCCATGGAGGAGCAGGATAGCCTTGCTCAGGTACTGGAGGAAAGGTTCTAGGAGGGATCCTTTGGGAAAGTGGCCCAGGTAATTAGTTGCCAGGCAGGGAGTGGAACAAAGCCCATCTGTTGCCACTGCCTTAGGGTCCCTGGGCTGGAACCCGGAGTAGTGGGTGGGCCTGGGTTCCCCCCAACCCTTCCATGCCACTATAGTCTGTCCCTGGATAGGGAGACTAGGACTATAGAGGGGTTTTACCCCCATATTATGGACTAGCCTGTGATGAGTATGGCTCCATAGGCTATGACCCCTGCCTCTAGTAAAGAGAGAGAGGCTGTGTGGTGGCATGCAACGCGCCTCTGAGGCTGAACACTATCCACCAGAAGCACAGGGCCCACGGGCACAGCCAGAGCTCTGCCACAAAAGGAACATCCATTTCCTTTTGCAGCACAGAGCAATGCTCTCCCCATCACAAAGAATTTACAGTCTAAACAAGTATAATTCCCCCCAAGCTGCTGCAAGCAAACAGCCCATTGATTTCAGCTGAGGTCAGTGTGGGTTAAGAGGTGTGCCTGGCTGGAGGCATACAGCAAAGAAACTAACTATTCTGATACTCGCTGCCTTTCTTTTGCGAACTGCCCAGCACAGGGTAAAACAGAAAGCTAAGTTTTCAAGGAAGTGTGCAGGACTATAGCTGACACATACTGCTCCACGGGAAACTATATTAAAAGCTGCATAAAAGACTTAAATAACATTACTCTGACCACTAGACCAGCTGTGAAAACACATGGCTGTCACCAGAGCTGTTGCTGCTGTTCCAAATTATTTTTACTTCCTTTAGTAGATTGAAATCCTGTACGTTGTTGCTGTCTGTTTCATCTTCAAGAATGCTAGAGCATAGCACCAGTGTGACACAGACACAACACTCACTAAAATATTTATTATAATTAGAGAGAGAGCAAGATGATTCCAAAAAATTATAAAGCATATTTGGGCATTGTTCTGCATTGTCTGCAATACATCTGATTGTACATAATAAAACATTATGCAGTGAGCCAGATAGGCGATGTGGTTAATAAACCTTCTGAAAATTGGAAATTTGTTGGTTTAGAAAACCAGGTGTCTAAAAACTACACTTATAAGTTTATATGTTTTCTGACTATTGAATGATCCTGAAATTGCAAACTTATCCTGCGTAGTCATGAAACAATTCAGAGGTCACAATATGACAGCGGTTTCTGCTTGTCTGTTTTAAAAAAAAAAAAAAAAAAAAAAGTCAGCCTCTTTTATTAATAAGGCTTCTGTGAGAAATCTTACTTTGTCAGGGAGTTTTTAAACTGAGAAGCTTTCACTTGAATCTTTCGAGATGATTCCTCATCGCTGCTGTGGTGTTCTGGAGTTCCAATGGTCAAAACCTAGTGGCATCTGTGACCCATTCTGGAATGTAGCACACACAGCTGGCCAATACTTATGTTATCTCAGTCTGTAATGAGGTAAGATTTCAAAAGTCAGTTTGGTCAGTGCTTAAATGAGACCATCCCCAAAGGAAACTGAGGCACCATGGGACGTGGTACTGGTGACTCCTTAGATGGCGCACACCTCTCTGAGGCCTTACTGACTCTTTGACCCGATGTGTAGATTAAGGGTTGCACATAAAGATACATTTCCCTCTTTCTTGCTTTGCACTAGTCTGCAGGGACTGGACTTATTTGTTTTTTATGTTAATTGTAATGGTCGTTTCGGATGCCCAGTCACCTTGTTTCTCTCCCTGTTGTCAAGAGGGGTTAGACAACATCCTTGTCTGTCCACAGCTCCTCACCAAATGCCACCAAATCGTGATAAAAAGATAAGGATATATGAATGAGAACACTACACGTATTATTGTAAATTTCATCTATTGGAAAAGAATAAGGAGGACAGAAGCACATCTGCCATTAATCACATTCTCTAGCTTCATCATTTGCATTTCCTGGTACCATAAACGGTCTCCACATAATGCAGTATGTTGATTAGAGCCTACACTTTAAACAAACCTCAAACTGAGGGCAGGCCTATCCTACCTCTTACGTTGATGGAGCTTGTGTTGCTCAGGGGTGTGAAAATGCCCATTCCTTGAGCGACACAAGTTTCCTGCTGGCCACACTCACGCTATGTTGGCAGAAGACCTTTCTTGCTGAGGGGGAGTAATTATGCCAGAGGAAAGGTACTCTTCTGTTAGCATAGCATGTCTTCACCAGATGCGCTACAGTGACACATCTATGCCCCTGTAGCGCTTGTCATGTAGATGTGCCCTGAAATAAATGTAGTAGCAGTGTTTATCGTCTTGTGGTAGGGAAAATGACATGGTCCAGATATGCCAATGGATTCCTTCATAAAGATAATGGTTTATAAAGCTAAAAACTAAGCTAATACGGGCAATAAGGATTTCAAAATAAGAGGCAAGACCCTTAGCCAGAGGAGGCACTTGAAGAATTCAAGGTCCTTTTTCATTGACTGATGTAAATCTGAAATGAGTGAATTCCCAAATGAGTGAATTCCACTAGTTAACAAACAGTGAAAGGGGAAGGATGTCCCATCTTGTTTAGCATCCAGGTTATTCGGTCAGGACAGAAGTCAACATTTGGGCTAGAGTGTGCATCAAGGGGCTAGGTATAACCCCCCCCCCCCTGCTTTTAGACATCCCTGTGCCCCTTCAATTCTTTTTATTTTCAAGAGCTGCAACAACCCCCATCATAATTCAGACAATTCTACTGCAGGGCTGAAATTCCTGTGGCTTTTCTGCAGAGTCTCTGCAGTGCTCAAGCTGGAGGGAAAGTGTGCTTATGAAATTTGCAGAGGATGCCCAGCTGGGAGCGGAGGCTACGATTTTGGAGGGCGGGAGTAGAATTCAAAATTAGCTTAATCTGCAGCAAGAGAAATTTAATAGGAAAAACTTTCGAACTATAAAGGTTTTTATGTTCTGAAACAGGCTTCTAATGGAGGCTGTGGAAACCCCATCACTGGGAGTTTTTAAAAGCAGATTGGACAAACACCCATCAGGCATGGTCTAGGTTTAATTGGTCCTGACTCAGCATGGGTAGGCTGGACTTGATAACTACCCAAGGTCTCTTCCAGCCCAGTATTCCTGTGATTCTGTGCCCCACCCACCCTCATTTATGCTCCAGGCGCTCCACTTCTCTCCGACTACAATAGAGCTTGTGAGGGAACCCTCAAAGGGTCTGGTTTGGGGACAATACCTGTACAAGACTGTTGGTAAAGCAGCTTTCTACCATCATAAAGGGGCCAGAGGAGGGGTGAGAATCCCCAAGTTTCTTCTCATCCCTTGTGCCTCCGTGCCCACCTGCTCCAGAGATGGAATGAGTGGGAGTCTCATGATGACCCAAACCCAACATCCAGGTATTCCATGTGAAGACATAAGGGGTGTTCTTCCTGCTCTGTGGGCACTTGTAGTACAAATCACAATCAAGCCTTCGTGGTTTGTCTGTTCAGACAACAGCTAATGTTAGCAGAGCTACATACAATAGAAGACATGCTAGGCAAACATGACCCAATGTTCAATCCACATTCTATTAGTGCCACCAGTGTGTTTGAGCTTAGGAAGTGATTGATGTTCAGAGAACGGTAACTACTGCTCAGTAAAACAGATGGCACTGTTTCAACATTGTTGTAGGATACTACTGGGAAATAGCTGATCCAGATAAATAGCAGATGGCGTTGGTCATTGCCAGGCAATGTTTTGGTGCTATTTCCTGTATAACCAAGTAAGGATATAGGAATCATGTTTCTGTGAATAGGATAAGAACTTATTAGCATGGCTCCAAGATCCAATGGCTGGAGGCTAAAGTTAGAAAAAACAGGCTGTAATTAAGGTGTGCATGTTGACAATGAAAGTAATTAACCTCTGCAGCCGTGGTGGGTTGGCCATCATTGGCAATTTTAAAATAAGATTTAAAATAAGAGATTGGCTTTAAGGGTTATCTTGGTCTCTGACCTGTGAAGGATGATCACAATGGTCCCATCTGGACGTGGAATTTATAATTCTTTGAAAAGAAACAAATGAAAAAGTCCTGGAATTTTCAAAGTATCCTGTTGTTGTACAACACAAGAAGAAACAACTGGTATAGTTCTTAATGTGGTGAGAGGTGAAGGTAAAAAAAAAAAAAAAAAAAGTAGTTGGAATTATTTGGGGCCACACAAGAGATTTGTTAAATCATTAAGGCCTATTCTATACTAAACCAAGCAGGTCGGTTTAAGATACGCAACTCCCACTATGCAAAATATGTAGCTGGAGTTGGCTTACCTTCAGCTGAGTCATGGTGGTGTCCACATAGCAGGAGGCCGATGGGAGCACACACTCCCATTGGCGTCCCTTACTGCTCACAGAATGAGGAGTACCAGATGCCGGCAGGGCTGCCCTCAGTGTTCAATTTAGAGGTCTACATTAGACCTGCTAAATCGAATGCTAGAAGATCAACTTCGGGCAGATTGATCTTCTTGCTAGCGTAGACATGCCCTAATTCTCCCTAAATTGTGAGAATGGAGAAGAGTAGGATAGTGGAGTTATTGGAGTTAGCATGCTGTGTATGTGGAGAAACTGGCGTCTGATAACCAAGCAGTTCTCCATACATCTGTCACGTGTGCATTTTCTAAAATTTACTTTTTTTCTTAGTGCCTCATTTCAAGAGGTAGGTAGCTTTCAAGAGATATTATCACTAGACTCATGAGGCCATTTGCTCATTTTATTAACAATTTCATTTCTATCTCCTATGTTCAAGATACTAGAGTCATTTTTTTTTTTTTAAATCTGCTGGAAGAGAATGCCTGAGAGTAAAGCAGTCTGGAAAATGCAAAACAAAAAGGAGTGGCCTGCCCAGATCGTGCAAAAGAGAATGGAAATCTGGGGATTTCTTAAGACACTGGGTCTGATTTGTAAAGTGCTGAGGGCTCAGGATTGCAACTGGAAAAAAAAAAAGGATCTGTGGACAAATAAAGCACTATAAAATGCTCCACTTTCTGAAAAATCAAGCCATAGGCATCTCAAATTGGACACTCAGCATTAACACACACTGCTAACAAATAATGTGCTTGATTGTGCCTCAGGGTCCCCATCTGTGAAATGGGAATAATAATACCACTTCACCTCTTGGGGATGTTGTGAAGGTACATTTATTGTTTGTGAAGCACTCTGATGCTCAAGTAATGAGCTTCATTAAAAGGCTGATGAGGAAATTAATACTTCTGCATTCAGAGCCAGATTTGAATAATGTGCAGTAGATAGGGCAGGAGGCCATGCATTGAAGACTGATGATAAAGCAAAATGTTGAACAGCTGCTCATTGATAGATCACTGTCTGGGGCAGCGGTCAAGTGGAAAAAGATTATATAATCAAATTAAATTTGGCATCATAGTGCATAAACACAAAAGGACTGAATTAAGAGTGCCTGGACAACCTTAATTCTCATGATCCTTAAATTCTGAGGGTTTTACTTTGCAACTTTAATGTTTTATTAACATACGAGTTGAGGGTGGTGGTTTTGTATGTAACTTTTCTATAGCGTGATTTCAAGTGGAAAGAAATTACTCAGTGGTAAAGTAAGCGTACTATGCTGACCAGTTCTTTCATATGGATTAATATATCTGATGATAACTAGGGCCGATTAGGAATGTTCTGATTTTTTTTTTTTCACTGAATACCAATTTGTCAAAACTAAAACTGTTGGTGGGAAAGAGTCAGTTTTGATGTATTTCTGAACTCAAAAATATATTGGAGGGGGGGGGGAATGTTTTTCAAAATGGTTAAAATGTCCGATTTGGGCATTTTTTTTTTAAATGAAAATTTGTTTCAGTTCAAAAGACATTTTTGTTTTTGAAATCCAACTTAATTTATATGAAAATGAAATTGAAAAGGAGAAAAAGGTTCACATTCATACAAAACATTTTGATTGACCCTAACCAAGTATTATCAAGACTTGAAGAGTTTGACTTTCTGTCCTGATTTGTGAAGGAAAAAAATTCTCTGAAAATTGTAGCTCCAATTTTTCCTCTTCCAACACTAGTTTCATGAAGTCTGGAAGCATTTTTCCCTTCACCTTTTTCTTTGGTTACCCTGTCCGAGATCCTGTTAACACCAGAGGTCTTCTCAAGAGCCTCCTTCTGCTTTTGGTGAAGCTGTCTATCTGTAACTCCATGAGAGAGAAGTTTCACCATAGAGAGATTTTGGGAGACTATAGTAGGATTGTTCTCCAATATTACACTGTTGATTCAGTGATCCTATGCCCCCCAGATCCCTTTCCACAGTACTGCTTCCTAGGAAGTCATTTTCCATTGTGTATGTGTGCAACTGATTGGTCCTTCCTCAAGTGGAGTACTTTGCATTTCTCCTTGTTGAATTTCATCCTGTTTACTTCAGATCATTTCTCCAGTTTGTCCAGCTCATTTTCAATGCTAATCCTGTCCTCCAAAGCACTTGCAATCCCTCCTAGCTTGGTATTGCACACAGACTTTAAAAGTGCACCCTCTATGCCATTGTGTAAAACATTGATGAAGATGTTGAACAGAACAGGACACAGAACTGATCCCTGAAGGGCCTCACTCTATATATGCCCTTCCAGCTTGACTGAGCCATTGATAATTACTCTCTGTGAATGGTTTTCAGACCAATTATGCACCCACCTCATAGTGGCTCCAACTAGGTTGTATTTCCCTAGTTTGTTCATAAGAAGGTTATGTGAGACAGTACCAAAAGCCTTACTAACGTCTAGATATACCACATCTACCACTTTCCCCTATCCACAAGGCTTGTTACCTATCAAAGAAAGCTACTTGGTAGTTTTAATGCAATCTGGTCTTCAAAAATCCATGCTGTAACTTATCACCTTATTATCTTCTAGGTGTTTGCAAATTTATTGCTTATTTATTTGCTCCATTATCTTTCTGAGTATCAAAGTTAAGCTGACTGCTCTGTAATTCCTTGGGTTGTCCTTATTTTCCTTTTTATATATTGGCATTATATTTGCTTTTCCAGTCCTGGGGAATCTTTCCCATTTTCCACGACTTTTCAAAAATAATGGCTCAGATACCCCCCCCCCCCCCCGGTCAGTCTTAGATATATGTATAGTCTGCTTCATTGTTTAAAGATCCATTTTTGATGAAAATGTTTTTTCTCTAAAATATTATTTTAGAATTAATTATTTTTCTATATAAACAGTACAGGTACTTTCCTTTAAGGTCACTGGTCATCACCCTGTCATTGTCCTATAGGAAACAGGCTCCAACCCTGCAGTTGTAAGTGAAGCCAATTAAGGTGATCACAGTTGATAGTGTCAGCAACATAAGGCCCAGTCTGAGACTGAATTACATGATTCTACTACAAGATATGGGTGAGAATTCAGGGCTTCATCCCAGAGAGAGACAAAGAGGTCAGAGGCAGATTTAGGTCAGTCACTATGACAGAAACTTAATAGTCACTCTAGTAAGGTTGTCAGTTTGGGTTGGATGTATTTCTGGAGGTTTTTACACATGACATACTCTTTAATTAAATAGTAATCTTTAATTCCTGGTGACTCCACAGCAGTTCTGGAGGTTGGTAAACTAAACTCTAGTTAGTGACTTTTGAGAAATGTGTGGTTGTTTTGCCTCCTTCAGTGGAAGGGTCAAATCCTTTTATTACCTACTTCCTCCAGCATCCCTTCCCAGAAAGACACCTGCTACATATTGGTACTGAAATGCTCCATAATTTCTTATTTACTGTTGAATGCAATGTGCGACAACCTTCTGTGGAGTGAATCGAGCTGTCACTATAAGTCATCTAAAATCTAGGGACGTTAATTCACTTTTTCCTGTACCAGAAAATCTAATGGGCAATATCATTAGGAGAATGAAAACACATATCAATCAATGTGAAAAAGAAGCTGAATATAAATTCTCTTGAATTTAAAATATTTTTATATTTAATATTTAAAAAGATCCTGCAGGCAGCTAAAAGCAAAAGAATAAAGAGACATTAAATACAGATTTAAACCCAATGATTTCACAATTCAAAGTACGAGCTTTTTTGTTTGTTTGTTTAAGGCCCTTTGATAGAGAAGATTTGTGCTGAGGAAAGTAACAAATAAATCTATTTTTGTACTATTTTTTTAATTCCAAATAAGGAAATAGGCTCATTAAACATTTTATTGATGTATCTGTGTTTGTTTTTTCTTTTAAAATGAATTTATTTGAAGTACTGGAGAAGATTCTGTACTGGTAGCTCTGGAAGTAGGAGTCTTTCGTTTATCCATAGAAAAATGAGTCTACAGCAAACTATAGCCAAAGGTTAGAGAGAGAGAGAGAGAAGAGAAGCTTCCCCATATGGTCCCAATAATGTTCCTCCTCTCTGACCTGCCAGAACCACTCCCTTGGCAGTGAGAGGGAACTTAAGTCCATATCCACTTGGCCTTTTTTAGGAGTCCTGTGAAACTCCTTATCTTCATCAGTGTGTTATACTTAAAGACTCACCGACTTATTTGGGCTTAAGCTTTTGTGGGTTTTTGCCCATGGAAACTTATGTCCAAATAGATTTGTGTCTTTAAGGTTCTACAGGACTCCTCATTGTTCTTGCGAATACAGACTCATACAGCTACTCCTCTGAGACATGGTCCTTATTCTTTATCATAAAGTTGAGAGACATCAGTGGCGATTAGAGCACTGCTGCACAGAGAACTGAACCTACACCTGGATCCAGAAAAAGACTCTACCTTGAAGAACTTATAGTCTAAACAGGCAAGAGAGATGGGAGGGATGAGTAGTAGTATCACCATGTTAGAGATGTGGAAGGGAGAACTTGGGGATATGTCTGCAAACAAATATAAAATTGCATGGCCCTAAGTGTCAGAGCCTGGGTTAACTGACTTGGGCTGGCTCTGTGGGACTAAATAGCAATAGAGGCCCGAGGCTACACTGGGGCTTTATTTCAAAATAACCCTCCATAGGTCCAATTAATAAGCAGAGTGTCCACACTACCAAGCCCGTTATTTCGAAATAACAGGCTTCTTATTTTGAAATCTGCTTTCCTCAAGGAGTAACGCTAATTTCGAAATAGTTATTTCAAAATAGCGGTAGTGTGAACACCCCCCCCCCAGTGCCACTATTTTGAAATAACTCCTCTCCAGAGTAATTCAAACTAATTACTCCCCAGTGCTTACAGGGGCTCTAAGTCAAGGTAGCACATCCACATTAACAGAGCGTGCCTCAAACTAATTGAGGTTTCCCTGTAGTGAGGACACGCTACTTCAATTTTGTTATTTAGGGAGTTATTACATCGATTTTAGTTATTTCGAAAGAGTTTCCTAGTGTAGACGTGCCCTAGGTGTTCCAGCTTGGGCTAGGGTGTAATGGCCCAATTTAGCTCTAACCAAGAAAACTTTTAAAAGTGCCCTTCAGTGCTCAGCTCTTGCTACAGGGATGATCGATGACTTTGTGGTGTTCTGCCTGATATTTTCCCACTGCTGAGCAGGAGGTCCTTTCTAAAACATGCACTGCTTGGTTCCTCCTCTCCTGTACCGTTTGGAGGAAAGACGGCCTGTGGTCTTGGAGGTCAGCAGACTTGGGTTTGTTCTCAGCTTTGCCGTGGACTTCATCTGTGACCCTGAACTCAATAGTCTCTGTTCACCACCTGTGAAACCAGGCTAATGAAACATACTGCTAAATTTCTGAGAGTTTGTAAAGCACATGGAGATCCTTGGACAGACAGAGATATGGAAAAGCATTTGCAGTCTGACAGGTGAAAGTGCTACCTTCTTACGTGACCAGCTATGCAATGCGTAGAGCAAAAGGTAACTATTTTTCATTTTCCTGTGGAGGAGGCATTGTCCATTGTAGACTGTTCACTATTATGCATAAGTGCTTTTCAGTGGCTCTGGTATTTCAGTGGGCACTTAGGGCCATGTGAAATATATGCAGTCACAAACTGTGAAAGCATCAGAGACAAACTGAAGAGGCAGGAGGCTGTTGACAAAACCAGTGTGGATTAAATGCGGGTTCCATTATATCTAACCCTACAAAGACAGTGTGGTTGAAAGGGGAATTAGATAAAAGGTGTCTACTTTCTCCCAGCCCACTGAGGACACTGAAGAGGGGTTTGCCTAAGAAGTGAAGAAATCAGCTGTCAATTTCTTCAAGCGCACCCACACAACCAACTATTTGTAACTCTTGGCATTCAAACGAGTGCGTGCTCAGAGGTGAGGTAACTGGTGCCAGTGGAAATGTAAGATGGCTAACATTCATTTACTAATGTAAACAGCATTTATTAACTGATGTGTTCATGTGCTCCCCCTCCGTGTTTTAATGTGGCTATGGCATTTTAATTAATCTCAATCTGTTATATCCCATCTCTCTAGGTGTTAAGTAAAGGAGAGTTAACCCTAATCTAAGAGGATATTGGGCATATATTGTTTATAACTGGTGGTTTTCAGTTAGACCCATTGCATAGATTAGCTCATTCCTGGAGGCTATTAGCCAGGATGGGTAGGAATGGTATCCCTAGCCTCTGTTTCTCTGGAAGTGACAGGGGAGGGATCACGTGAGGATTACCTGTTCTGTTCCCTCCCTCTGGGGCATCTGGTATTGGCCACTGTCAGGAGAGAGGATACAGGGCTAGATGGACCTTTGGTCTGACCCAGTATGGTCGTTCTTATGTTAGGCTCCTGAGGCAGGCCAGTGGCCTTTACAGATCCAGCCAGGCAGAGGCACTGCTGAGATTAATTTCCCTTACACATAAAAGAACTGCAGCACAGGAGTTGGCCAAGGATTCCCACCTATCCAGAATCACCACTGGGATACTCACAATCTCAGTTACTGTCAGTGACATCAGGCACCCAGGCAATGTTGCCTGCTCCAGAATAATCCAGTGAGGAAAGGTGGGTTACCTTGTTCTGCTCTGTTGTTCCCGCACGATGCCCCAGAGCGATGCCCAGGCAACATGTGAGTCATGCCGGAACATTCCAGAATGCCATTCCCCAACATTTCTAGAGGCGCTGGCGTGGCATTCTGGTACGTCTCCAAGGCCTTTCCTTCCTGGGCTGCAGAGCATCCACCGCATTGGCAGGGGCCAGGACTGGGCCGGGGTGGGGTGCAAAGTGGGGGATCAGCAGAGAAGGAGCCAAGGATGCTGCAGCTGGGACTGGGCAGGGAAGCAGGAGGGGTTGGAGTCGCTGGTAGCCCAAGGTGGAGCCAGAGCCTGGCAATGTTGGGAACCAGATAATGGGGTTTCCAGAGAAGCAGAGTCCACTGTGAAGAGCAGGAGCTGGACACAGATCAGAGAGAGGCAGCAGGGCCAGTGGAATCCAGAGTAAGGGGAGGCTACTGTCCCAGCAATGGATATATTGGAGGGGCTCTGCCCCAGCACAAACATAGGTGAGGGGCTCCAGCAGCTGCCATGGGCCTGGGATCAGACTGAGGAGCAGGTAGAAGCTGCTGCACCCCCAGCCCCCCAGAGCTTCCCATTGCTCAGAGTTCCAGCAGTGGTTTTTTTTTTTTTTTTTTTTTTTAAGGACTCACCACTGCTCCAAAGGGCTCCTCAGCAAATGCATCAGAGAACAGAACGTGACACGTGGTGGCTAAAGTGTCACTGGTCCTTATTCCAGAACAATCTTTGTTCAGAAAGAGAATAGCCCGGTGAATCAATATTTAGAAAGAGCGGTCAGATAAAGAAATAAAGAAACTTGTCAATGTGTTTTTAAATCACACACTCACTTTGGTGCACAGTTCGGAATAACAATTCCTGACTGGCTTTCAGCTTTGCTGCTCTTAACATGCTCAGCATGTCATTCCTTAATGGCTTTTTTCTGGCTGGAAGACTTACAGTTGTTTTTCTTCCCCCAGATGTGTCACTTCCCCGCTTCCTGCATCGCTGACTCACAGGCCTCTGAGAACTTGATATCAGAGGCTATTTCCAAAATATAACCCCAACGTGCCTGCGGGTTGCTCTGTGTATGGTTTCTGCTTGAGAAGAAGGGCTTATCTGGTACCCTTTGCCTCTGGAGGCAGCCTGACTCTGTGGATAGCATTAGTGGCGATAGGAAAAGATGAATGTAATGGAGAACATTCTTCACTAAATTACATTCTAGACAACTTCTCTGATACTAGCAGAGTGGCATGGGCTGTGAAATAACAAATTTTTTATTTGTATATGTAATCTCCTATCCCTGTGACACTCCACTAGCTTCAGTGAAGTTGTAGAATTTAGTGCAGAATGTGTATAGATATAAGTGGTCTTTAAAGTTTCCCCTAATGCTAATAACAGAAGTGGGCCTTATTCCCTCTACAGAGAATAGGCACTGTACAGAGACATGAAGATGACCCCTTCAGCATTGTAGGGCACAGCTACACAGCAGGGCAAAAGCTGAATTAAGCTACCCAACTTGAGCCATGTCAATTGCATAGTCGAAATAGCTTAACTTGGCTTTTGGTGTTGTCTATACAGCAGGAAGTCAAAGGACTTCCTCACTCTTCCCCCAACTTCTCTTACTCCTTGTACAATGAGGATGACAGGAGTCGGAGTAAGAAGTCCTCCAGCTCGACGTTATTTTGAAATAACGGCTTGCTGTGTAGACACGCTCTTTGTTATTCTGAAATAACACTGCTGTATAGACATACCCGTAGAAGGCTCTGTTTATCCTCATGCTTAACTAGCCTCAACGTGTCATCAGAATTTTATTAAAGTAGCTTGTGACATTTTGGCTGAGTCCTTGAGTAAGAAAAGTTGATAATTAACTGTCTCACCCCAGGAGCGGGTCCCAGAGCTACTTGGGCCTGAGATATCCCGACTTCGTCTTTGCTACTGATGGAGAATACTTGGCTGATGGTCTGTACCAGCTGCAAATGAAAACATCCTTTGAAACTGGCTCTGCTATGCTGGTGGGCATGCAGAGAGAGCAGAGCCAAGGCTGAGCCTACGCCAGTGGTTTCTAGACTGTAAGGGGTGGCTCCAAATGGGGTCATGCCATCAGCAGATGTGGTCGCAGTGACCTGCAGTGTGATAAAAGATACCATGTTGCACTACCAGCTGGTATCCTCCATGTGATGTGACCTCACATGTATGGTGCCTGAGAGGTCACACTCTGCAAAAGATGCCATTTTGCTCTTCAGAATGACATCTGCCCTGCTGTGTGGGTTCCTGGCAGGAAATGCATCATAAAGCTGGGATCATGTCAGTGAAGAATTTGGGAACCCCTAGCCTATCGCCTACCCTTACATGGCTAAAAAATCCAGATCCTCAGAGATATGTAGGTACTTCATTTTAATTGAAATTGGTGCCTTAATTTAGACTGAATAATTAGGTGCAGAGAGTAAAAGGTGTTCAAGGACCCTGTCTCTGTCCAGCAGTAAACAATGTTAATTGAGGTTAGAAGTGTGGTATACTGAGATTGCAGTGCTTAGTACCACAGGAAAGATGCCAGGAAATGCACAATAAAGGTTAGAAATGTTTGGTTTGAAATACATCAAAGAAAAAGAAACAATACCGGGCAAAAAGCATTGAAATGGAAATTGAGCAGTTATGCAAAACAAATTTACTCAAAATCTATCAGTCCCTTTATAGAGAGGTGCACATTTGTTGAAATCTCTTATTTAGTAAAACAATCCTTGGCGGGGAAAGAAAGTTAGTTCTGTTGTTCCATTTGAACTGGGAACACTGGTCACTTTCCTGCTTATTGACAAACTCCCACCCCACCCCCAAACCCACAGATGTAGAATGTGGAAGCAAGAGGATAGTAAAGATAGGGGAAATACTTTTTTTCCCTCAGGATACAGGGTAGTTGGTTAGTTACAGATGGATGCTTTAAACTGGAAGGTTGGCCATGACAGCTCTTATGGACCGTGGCTTGCCTCCCGGTCAGGGACGTCATCTGGTTCATTTGGTCAGATCCATCTCCTTCCCTGGTCCTTCTCAGACTCAGGAGAGTTGGACAGTGATTTGGATGGTGATATCTCTGCTTGCTGTGCTTTTTCTGTGCAGGGCAGTTGACTTCAGGATCAAGGGAGAAGCTGAGAGAAAGAAGACAGGGGGAAAATAGTGCGGGAGAGAAAGAGATGGAAGGGAGAGGAGAAGACAGAACAGGATCTCACATGTGTCTGGTTGTGCCCCTTGCTAGTGCAATGATGATGGTCAAGTATCCACAAGAGAGTATCAAGATCTGCGTAAAAGTAAAATCCTTGTGCCATGTCATGGGGTGGACTCACTGGGAATTATCTCTTGTCAGCCCACAGGGTGCCTCCCTCTGGCTGATGTCTCCCCGTGTCCTCACTCCATGCTCCAGTTCCGGGTCCGCACCTCTCCCGAACCATGGCGTCCCCTTTGGGACACTGCCCTTGGTCTCCCGGGTTTAGTCTCGGCAGTCCTTAGCCTCGACTGCCACTGTGGCCATCAGTTGCCTACAAACCCAGCCCCCCTGTCACGGGGGCAAACCACAGTCTGTATGGGCCATGCCTTGGTGGCAAAATGTGATGCAAGGGGGAAAGGAGAGGACTCAGGCCTGCCCACTCCCCTGGGTCCTGACCCAGGGACTCTTTGGTGGCAGCCTTCTCCTGCCCTCCTCTACTCCCCTTCCCTGCCTCTTGTTCCCTGGGCCACTTCCCCTGTGATCCTCCTGGCCCGAGTGGCAAGGCCAGCAGCTTGGTAGGTATCAGGCTGGAGCCTCCCTCTCCAGCCTCCCTGAGCCTGCCCAGCCTTGCTCTCCCGAGGTGCGTCTCTGGGAACTGGCCCTGCACTTCCCCTGGTCAAGGCCTGACTGACTACTCTCTGCTGAGCAGTCCCTTTTATACAGGGCTACCCCAGCAAGCCACCCTCCAGCTGGCTCATTAAAGCTTCTCACCAATTAGCCAGGGCTCTGTACAGGCTCCCTCCAGCCTGCATTAACCTCTTCCAGCGTGGGGCAGTTGCCCCACCACAAGCCACAACAGTGGTAAAAGCTCCACCCTTTTTCTCCCCCACGCTTCTTTTAAGGGCCCTCAGAATTGTGATGCATGAAATGGTCTGTTGTCTCATTATTTAGCTCACCAGTTAGGCCTAATCTCGGAAAACCAGTTCTTCGTCCAGAGGCGTCCCGGGGGTGCTCCACATCAGGTGTTGAACACCCCAGCGCTTCTCAACGGATTTTTCTCAGCAGTGTTTCGGGGACTGAGCGTGCGCAGTGCGCAAGAGCCTCCCTCAGTACTATCGTGCATGCACGGCCCCCCTCCCTCTAGTTCCTTCCTATGGCCCCCGGCTTCAGATGGAACTCTTCTGCTCTCGCAAAGACTTCTCCTCATACACTTCTTTCTTCAAATAGTTGTTTAAAACTAGCTTATTTCCACAGTTCTTGTTAATAGTTATTTCACTTGTTTAAAGTTAATGTTTAAAAAAACAAACAAAAAAACCCAACCGCCTGCCGTCTTGAACTGTGATCTCCAGCCACCCAACTTTAAAAGCTGCAGGCTCTGCAAGAACTCAATGCCTGTCTCTGACTGCGCTAACCTGAAAATGCACAGAGACAGAGAGCTACGCCTTAAAGTCCTTCTCTGACAAGGACAAACACCATACCTCCAACCCGGGCTCCAACCAAAGAGGCAAACGCCCCTAAGCCATCAAGGGCAGGGCGAGATCTGTGAATCAGAAGCCCAGAAAGCAGCACGCTGAAGGGAGAGTCACACTGCTCAGGCAATAACCGCCTGAGCACGTCTGACCGTCCAGGGTCTTCGGGCGAGCTCAAAAAGGGCACTAAAAATGTAAAAGTCTGCCCTCATGGAGGCAACAGGTCTTCACGTGCCTGCCTCACACTCCATGCTCTCTGGCACATCAGTGCTTGCCCTCCCACTGGCCATAGGAGATCTTCCCACTCCTATCACAGCACCAAGGAATCCCCTCACAGACCAACCGCTGGGTGCTGGCCCCCTTCTCCCGTTACCAGGAGCAACACTTCAGTCCAGCACTGCCTCAGCAGCCCGGACAATTTGTTTACAGTCAGCAGAGCTATCCAGGCTGCATACTCCCCCTCATTAGCCACAAGGACCACAAAAACCTGGCAATTTCTCCCAATTTACATTCGCCTAATTTGACTGATAACACATCCTCAATCTCCATTCTCTCCCTCCCCCATCTCTGAGGACGAGGAGGAATGTTTACCTACTTTTTCACCTCAGCCATATATGGAGGGCTCTATATGATCTGCTTATCAGCAACAACCAGATTTTCTTAGAGCACAAATGGCTCCCTGAGCTCCTTATTTTTGGATGCCACCACCTATGCTTTGCCCCCCACAGTGGCAAATGTTCAATCAACCACCTCAACAATATAAAAAAAACCATGTAAGACCAAGCATATGGCGAAACCCTGCTCTCCTTTAAACCTGTCACCCCGCACCTCTATGAGGGGAACTGACAGTGAAAGCCATTGCTCCCCAATGTCGGCTTCTACATCTCTGTTACATTCAGACGCAGCCTCAGCCATAGAGCAGGCAAGGTTACCACCTGCTACTCATACCACCAATGATCTCTCCTCTTTCCAAGATTTATTTAAGAGTTGCTATTGATTTGAATATATCTATGGAGGACTTTCAGGTTTCTCAACATAAACTCACTAACATTCTCTAGCCCAGTACAGCAACAAAAATGGCACTTCCTATTAATCTGGCCATCTTGGAGCTGGCTAAAACCCTGTGGCAAACACCTGCATCCATCCCACCAACATGCAGGAAAGCTGATCAAAAATTCTGCGTTCTCCCCAAGCGTTCTCAATTCCTCTTTTCACACCCCGCACCCAACTCCCTCATTGTAGATGCTGCGCAGCAGAGAAACAAACAACAAAATCGTTCCACCCATTCCAAAAAGGCAGACACAGCTACAAGGACTATGGCAACAGCAGTCACTATGAGATGAGCCTCATGGTTCAAGTCTTCTGCATTTCCCCACCAAGTGCAACCATCGGTAGAAGACCTTCCCTTCGATGGAGAAAAGCTGTTTTCTGCAAAGACCAATGAGCTGCTCCAATCGATGAAAGAGTCCAGAGCGATATTGCAGTCACTTGGTATCCAAACTCCTATGACGAGACAGAGACAGTACAGGTACCAACCATATCAGAGACCTAGGTACCCACAATTCACTTACCAGTACCAGAGACAAGACCATGTCCCGTACCACCAGAGGGGGCACAATAGGCAACACAGATATTGCCCTCAGACTAATAACCCCAACCGCTCATCCCAACCCAGCAAACAAATTTGAAACAACAGTCGAGAGATGTAGAACTACACCACATGCACCAGAGCTTGAGATTGGTTCCAAAGCTTTCCTATTTCTTTTATTATCTTTCCTTTCAAACTGGTATCTATTACCACTGATAAGTGGGTAACTCAAACCATCTCCCTAGGTTATACCATCCCTTTTCTCTCCCCCGCACTCCCCAACCACCCACTCAGTCCCTCTTCAGGGACCCCTCTCATGAAATCATACTAAAACAAGAAGTGGACCATCTTCTCAAATTAAGAGCCATAGAACCAGTACCTCAAGAGTTCCACGGAACCGGTTTCTACTCACATTATTTTCTTGTAGGAAAGAAAACAGGCAGTTGGAGACCGATCCTTGATCTTCAGTTACTAAATAAATACATGAGGAAACAAAAATTCAAAATGGTCACCCTAAGTACTATTATCCCAGCTCTGGTGACTGGTTTTCTTCTCTCGACTTGCAGGATGCATATTTTCATGTATCTATTCGCCCCATCATAGACATTTTCTCCATTTTACTTTAGGTCTCCAACACTACCAGTACACGGTACTGCCTTTTGGTCTCTGCACTGCACCAAGGGTATTCACGAAGATGTTAGTGGCTGTCACTGCTCACGTCAGAAAACAAGGAATCACAATTTACCTGTACTTAGACGACTGCCTTATCAAAGCGAGGACCAGTCAAGACTGTTATCAAGATACCATTACTGTGATAACCTGCCTTCACTCATTAGACTTCCTAATAAATTACGGCAAATCAACACTCACGCCAACCCAAACAATCCAATTCATCGGAGCTCAGCTCAATTTGATCACAGCCAGAGCCTCTTTACCGACAGACAGTTTCACTCGCATCAGTCAACTGGCAAAATCCCTTCAAGAGATGCCAGTAGTAAGGGTTTACGACTGCCCTCAACTATTAGGTCACATGACATCATGCAATCCTGTGGTCCCAAATGCACGCCTTTTGTTGAGATGCCTCCAAGGTTGGCTTTGACGCAAGTACAAGCCGCATGTCCATCATATGAACAAAATGCTCACGCTACCACACCAGTGAAAGCATCCCTCCACTGGTGGACAAAATTATCCAACCTGTGCATAGGCATCCCCTTTCGAACCCTGGATCCCTCTGTAGTTGTCACTACAGACGCATCCCTTATGGGTTGGGGTGCCCATACAGAAGGCCGCACAGCACACGCCCTATGGTTTCCGGCAGACCGCATGCTCCACATCAATGCCCTTGAACTCAGGGCAGTTCGCCTGGCATGTCAAGAACTGTTGCCCAGTGTCATGAGAATCCATGTAAAAATATATGCAGACAACACCGCATGCATGTTGTATATAAACAGGCAAGGCGGTGCCCGATCACACACTCTACGCCTCGAAGCTATCGCACTTTGGAATTGGTGTCTAGCCCGAGAGAGTCGCATATCCGCTTGCCACTTTCCTAGGGTCCTCAATTCAACGGCAGATGCCCTCAGCAGAGCCTTGCCACAAGAGCATGAATGGGAACTCAACTACGCACTCCTCAGCAACATATTCAATTGATGGGGTTTCCCAGATGTAGATTTATTTGCCACCTCAACCAACAAAAAATGCCCAAGTTATTGCTCCATGGTGGGCATGGGGAAAGAGTCCTCTGGGGATGCTCTTGTTATAAGCTGGAATGCAACTTTACATTATCCTTTTCCCCCATTTCCTCTCTTCAACAGAGTCCTCGTAAAGATTCTGAACGACAAAGCAAAAGTTATCCTCATTGCGCCCTGCTGGCCCCGACAGCCATGGTTTCCCCTTCTACACAGGTTAGCAATACATCAACCAGTCACGCTTCCGAACAATCCCAACACACTCTATCAACCAGGGACCATGTATCCTCACCCACAGTTTCGCACACTCCATCTCAAGGCATGGTACCTAGATGGTTCACGGGCATAGAACTGCAGTGCTCTCAACAAGTCCGTGATGTCCTCTTACAAAGCAGAGCACCTGCAACAAGAAAAACATACCTGAGCAAATGGACTCGATTTGCTCACTGGGCAACCTCTCGTAACATACACCCGCAAGACACTCCACTTCCTGCTATATTGGAATACCTGTTACACCTCAGACAATCACATCTCTCCCTCAGCTCAATCAGGGTCCACCTAGCAGCCATTGCAACCTTCCACGCAACAGTGGAAGGCACCACAGTCTTCACACACCCAGTAACCAAGCGATTTTTTGAAAGGTCTGCAGGCTCTATACCCGGAGGTGGCACCCCCTCAAGAGCCTTGGGACTTATACTTGATATTAACAACCCTCAGAAAACCACCATTTGAACCCGTGGGAACATGTTCCCTACCCCATTTATTCTTAAAAATGGCATTCTTAGTAGCAATAACATCAGCCCACAGAGTGAGCGAGATGGCTGCCCTGATGGCAGAACCACCTTTCACGATCGTTTTTAAGGACAAGGTCATGATGCGACCACACCCAAAATTCCTCCCCAAGGTGCACTCCCCTTTCCATTTGAATCAGACAATATACTTACCAGTATTTTTTCCAAAACCCCACACTAATGCATTTGAAGCTCAGATGCACACCCTAGATGTCAGAAGGGTTCTCTCCTTCTACATCAACAGAACAAAGTCTTTCAGATCCTCATCTCAACTTTTCATCTCCATCACAGATCATAGTAAAGGAAAACAAATTTCATCACAGAGATTGTGACATTGGATCTCAGAATGCATTGCTACTTATTTGCTAAACGACCTACCTTCGCCAATTCCGATTCGGGCACACTCCACAAGGGCAGTCGCCACATCCGTTGCTAACCGAGGAAAATCCCGCTGCATGATATATGTGCAGCAGCCACGTGGTCATCAGAAAACATCTTTGCAAAACATTATGCACTCACCTCAGGACCCCTCCAGCATACTAAACTAGCAAAAGCTGTACTACAAACGGCATACATACCTGATCTGAAGTCCGTGCCTCCATAAGAAAATATTGCTTGAAGTCACCTGATGTGGAGCACTCCCAGGGATGCCTCTTGACGAAGAAAAGGAGGTTACTCACCTTCCTGTAACTGACGTTCTTCGAGATGAGCATCCCCGGGGGTGCTCCACGACACTCTCTTCCTGTGAAACTGGGTAGCCTTTGCAGAAATATAAGGGTATCCACATGGTCCTAATCTCCATGTTTGGAGGCTTTCTTTGGAACGCTGTCTGAACCATTTGAACCACAGCAGACAGTTTTTATGTGCAGTTACATCTGTGTAAGTGGCATTTGGCCTGCATTTGCAAAACTGAGCTAGAAGTCTCAATGGGTATTCTCATGAGATTTCAGCTGTAATATATACTGCATCTAGATGGGCCAGAGACATTCCAACTTTTTTCTCGGTGTCTTGGTATGGTGGCTTCAGATCTCAGCTGGACCCAAGGACAGTATCTTCTGCAGTAGTGTGTCAAGTATCAGAGGGGTAGCTGTGTTAGTCTGAATCTGCAAAAGTGGCGAGGAGTCCTGTGGCACCTTATAGACTAACTGAAGTGTTGGAGCATAAGCTTTCGTGGGCAAAGACCCACTTCGTCAGATGCATGTAGTGGAAATTTCCAGAGGCAGGTATAAATATGCAGGCCAGAATCAGGCTGGAGATGACGAGGTGGATCCAATCAGGGAGGATGAGGCCCACTTCTAGTAGCTGATCTGGAGGTGTGAATTCCAAGAGAGGAGAAGCTGCTTTTGTAGTTAGCAAGCCATTCACAGTCTTTGTTTAATCCTGAGTTGATTGTGTCAAACTTGAAGATGAACTGTAGCTCAGCAGCTTCTCTTTGAAGTCTGGTCCTGAAGTTTTTTTGCTGCAGGATGGCTACCTTTAGATCTGCAATTGTGTGTCCAGGGAGATTGAAGTGTTCCCCTACAGGTTTTTGTACGTTGCCATTCCTAATATCTGATTTGTGTCCATTGATTCTTTTACGTAGGGACTGTCCAGTTTGGCCGATGTATATAGCAGTGGGGCATTGTTGGCACATGATGGCATATATTACGTTAGTAGATGTTCAGGAGAATGAACCAGTGACAGTATGGCTGATCTGGTTAGGTCCTGTGATGGGTTGCTGGTGTATATATGTGGGCAGAGTTGGCACCGAGGTTTGTTGCATGGATTGGTTCCTGAGTTAGTTAGTTATGGTGCGGTGTGTAGTTGCTGGTGAGAATATGCTTCAAGTTGGCGGGTTGTCTGTGGGCAAGGACTGGCCTGCCTTCCAAGGCCTGTGAAAGCGAGGGATCATTGTCCAGGATGGGTTGTAGATCACTAATGATGTGTTGGAGAGGTTTTAGCTGAGGACTGTAGGTGATAGCCAGTGGTGTTCTGTTGGTTTCTTTCTTGGGCTTGTCCCGTAGCAGGAGGCTTCTGGGTACACGTCTGGCTCTGTCAATCTGTCTCCTCACTTCCTCGTGTGGGTATCGTAGTTTACAGAATGCTTGTTGAAGATCTTGTAGGTGTAGGTCTCTGTCTGAGGGGTTGGAGCATATGCGGTTGTACCTCAGTGCTTGGCTGTAAACAATGGATTGTGTGGTGTGTCCGGGATGGAAGTTGGAGGCATGCAGGTAAGCATAGCAGTCGGTAGGCTTTCGGTATAGGGTGGTATTGATGTGACCGTCACTTATTTGCACCGTGGTGTCCAGGAAATGGACCTCCCGTGTAGACTGGTCCATGCTGAGGTTGATGGTGGGGTGGAAGCTGTTGAAATCATGGTGAAATTCTTCCAGAGTCTCCTTCCCATGGGTCCAGATGATGAAGATGTCATCGATGTAGCGTAGGTAGAGAAGGGGCGTAAGTGGACGAGAGCTGAGGAAGCATTGTTCCAGGTCAGCCATAAAAATGTTGGTGTATTGTGGGGCCATGCGGGTGCCCATAGCAGTGCCACTGGCCTGGAGGTATATATTGTCACCAAATCAGAAATAGTTGTGTGTGAGGATAAATTCACAGAGTTCAGCCACCATTTGTGCTGTGGCATCATCAGGGATACTGTTCCTGACAGCTTGTACTCCATCTGCATGTGGGATGTTAGTGTAGAGAACCTCTACATCCATGGTGGCTAGGATGGTGTTTTCTGGAAGATCACCAATGCATTGTAGTTTTCTCAGGAAATCTGTAGTGTCACGGAGGTAACTGGGAGTGCTGGTGGTGTAGGGTCTGAGTAGAGAGTCCACATAGCCAGACAGTCCTTCAGTGAGCGTGCCAATGCCCGAGATGATGGGGCGTCCAGGATTTCCAGGTTTGTGGATCTTGGGTAATAGATAGAGCCCCGACCAGGGTTGTTCTAAGGGTGTGTCGATTTATTCCTGTGCTTGTGTAGGGAGTGTCCTGAGCAGATGGTGCAGTTTCTTAGTGTATTCCTTAGTGGGATCTGAGGAAAGAGGCCTGTAGAATTTGGTATTGGAGAGTTGTCTGGCAGCCTCCTTTAGGTAGTCAGGCCTGTTCATGATGACAACAGCACCTCCTTTGTCAGCCTCTTTGATTATAATGTCAGAGTTGTTCCTGAGGCTGTGGATGGCATTGCGTTCTGCACGACTGAGGTTACCAGGCAAGCGATGCTGTTTTTCCACAATTTCTGCCTGTGCACGTCGGCGGAAGCATTCTGTGTAGAGGTCCAGACTGTCATTTTGGCCCTCAGGAGGAGTCCATGTGGAGTTCTTCTTCTTGTGCTGTTGGCGGGCACAACTTCAGGACCAGACTTCAAAGAGAAACTGCTGAGCTACAGTTCATCTTCAAGTTTGACACAATCAACTCAGGATTAAACAAAGACTGTGAATGGCTCGCTAACTACAAAAGCAGCTTCTTCTCTCTTGGAATTCACACCTCCAGATCAGCTACTAGAAGTGGGCCTCATCCTCCCTGATTGGATCCACCTCGTCATCTCCAGCCTGATTCTGGCCTGCATATTTATACCTGCCTCCTGGAAATTTCCACTACATGCATCTGACGAAGTGGGTCTTTGCCCACGAAAGCTTATGCTCCAACACTTCAGTTAGTCTATAAGGTGCCAGGACTCCTCGCCGCTTCTGCAGTAGTATCGCCTAGCACACTTGAGGAGGATTAACAATTTCATGCATCAGATGCAGTAAATATTTCTGCCAAGAATTTTGCCACCAAGTCGTAGGCACTGTTAATTACTATTGATTCAGTTCTATAGCCTCTACCCTCTATAAGTGCCCCTCCTGATCAGTTAATTAATATCTGGGATGTGTTGCTGTAAGGAAAATAATTAAGGGTCTGATCCAATGCCTATTGCAATCAGTGGAAAGACAGTATTACGGTCAATGAGCATTGGATCAGGTTTTGCAGAGCTTTTTCTTTTAGTAGCAATTATTTCCTATGCTACCAGTGTTTTTTGCACTAAGCTGACATAAGTGCATTGTTATTAATATAATGAATATTTTCAAAATGTAACAGCATGGCCAAATATTGAATTGCAGTATTTTACAGAAGACATTCAGCACCTTGCAAAATAGGGTACTAAATGCTGGCTCTGTTATTGACAAACTCTGCAGCAGCTCCTTAAAAGTATACAAAAAAATCATAAATGAAGCAATACTTCCCTGGTGGTTTCCCATTGTTTATCCCGTAAAATATTTATATTGGTTGAAGGGCATGCATAATAAACGTGAAATATGTGAACAACACACATAACAATAAAAGCTGTGACTACAACAGTTGAATGATCAATAGCAGGAACTGGCAAACAAAAAATGGTTCCATTCTCCTGCCTATTCACCTATTTCTCTCATAACAATGAGTTTTGGGATCACAAGTCACATTCCATGATTATATTACAGTGGTGAACAAACAGCACCATGGTGAAGGTTCTGCCGGAATATTTCTTTTAATTGGCCTCTTGCAACCTAATTCTGTTCTGAACTGAATATTTCTAGAGAACAGAAGAATGGTATTTAGAAATCTGGGTCTGCTTCAATTTTTCTAAAGTACTTTGTCATCTTAAGTCATGCAGGTGTAGAGTTACTGGTTTTGAAAGAAACAGTTTCCCCAGTAATTAGACAGACTGTCTCTCTTCCTTTTTAGACATTGTTGGGGTTTTTTTGGTGCAAAATCGCAGAAGCTGAGCATACGGACAAAGCATTGCTTATTCTCTTTAAGATGCTTGTGGAAAAAATAGGCGAAAGACATAATTATTAACTTGTTTGTTTAACTGAAAGTTGTCAAACCACTTTACAGCTGTACATCAATATGGCAGAGAGTAGATGACCACATTTGTCATCTCAATATTCTTGTGTCTCCTCACAGTTTCCTAACCTTAGAAGCAAGAGAGTGATTATCTTCCCTGAAGAGTCTTGAACTGATTTTAATTGTACACAATAGGAGATAGACATCTTTGCTAGGGAAGCCTGCAAAGGCTGTAAGAAAATGGCATTTATCTTAATTTAGGGCTGTCTGCAACTTCACTCCCTTTGGGAACAGTAACAGATAGTGGAAATATTTACTAGACACAGTCTGACTTCTGCATGCCACTGCTCAGGGAGGGATACACTGTCTGAGGTGAAAAGGCTAAAGTCATTGTCACTCATTTGACTTCTGAATCGAGCACTACAATGAATGAATGAACTGGACAGAAAGGCCTGAGTTCATATCTCATGAGCATGAAGAATCCTGTGCCAGATTCATCCCTGGGGTAACTCCAGTGATATTAATGGTGTCATCTCAGGGCTGAATGCGGCCTATAATGCAGTTCTCTTACATGCTAACAATGTTTGTTGGGCTGAGTGTTTTAAAGCTTGGATGTTACATTTTATTACATTCCAGTACATCCTGCTGCAGTGATGGTTCTGTGATCTGGGTGATATTTCAGATGTGTATGTTTAGGAATGTCCTGAAAATTGTTTCTGCTGCTCCTAGTGTGGCTAACAATGTTTTGTCTTTATGAGAAGACCACGTGTAGGTTATTCAATAGCTCTTTTTCTTTCTTTCTCTCACTATAATCCCATGGGAGAAAAATTTTTTCCCATTTGCTCTAATGCTTTAATGCACAAATAAAGCTTTAAGAATAGGTATCTAATTGTTCCATTTTGATAGTGAGTTTTGGGGTTCTCTTTTCATTAACACATTGTTAATGGAACCTTGGAGGGAAGGGTTGTTTTGGGTGTGTTAGTCCTTGCTGTTGTACCTCTGGATGTTCTCATTACCCATATCCCATGGGTTCACTCCCTGTGAGGGACACCATCTCCTGGCCACTCTGGGATTTGCTCTTTCCAGGTGCTAGCATTTGCCTCTCATGGTCTCTCCTCCCATCATCCACATCATCCTGCAGCCCCTCTCACTCCAGTAGCTCTCACTCCAGGAGCTCTTCGCCCAGTTGCCAAGTCACTGTGGTCCTCCCATTGCAGGGTAGCAAAATCTTTTAGGGTGAACTGTCCCTTGCAGTCCATTTTCCACTGCCTGGTCTGTGCCACTTCCCCTGCAGCTAATAGAGAAACCTAGCCCTGCCTTCTACTCTTGGTTCCAGTTTAGGGACCCTCTGCTTAGCAGCCATGACCTGCACTAAGATACCTTTCTAGTTCCCTCCTGTCTGGGTTTGCCAGCTCACACTCTCTTCTCCTACCAAGTAACCGGGGGATTGACAGCAAACTATTTCCCTGCAGCCTCTTTTTGTTCTCTGCTCCTGGGCTTTTTACAGCTCCCCTCCCCACTGCAAATCCAATTCCTGTCCAGATGAGCCTCATCTAAATAATTCCTGCTCCCTGGCTCCTCATCTAGGTGCAGCTTGGGCCCACCTTAGCTCCCTTCAAACCTCATCTGGGATGGACACCCCATCAAACCATGTAACTGTCCAGTCCCTTCTTGAATCTTGCTCAGCTCTGGGCTTCAGTGATGCCTTGTAACAATGAGTTCCCCAGGTGCACTGTGTGAAGAATATTACCTCTTATTAATTTTAAACCTGCTGCTTTTCAATTTCATTGGCTGTGAACTTATTACTTTGGTTTTTTTTTAATCGTGGGAAAAGGTGAATAGCAATGTCTGATCTACCTGCCGTAGACCATTGATAATTTTGCATTTATCAATGAATCATGGAGTTTAAGGCTAGAAGAGATCACTAAAACGTCTAGTCTGACTTCCTGTATTTCACCCAATTGCCCCTGTACCTAGGTAGGTAACTTGCACTTGGCTAAAGGCAAAGTCATTTCAATCAAAGATCTCAGCAGATACATATTTCCCCCACTTTAGCATTGGCCTGCTAAACCCAGGATTGTGAGTTTAATCCTTGAGGGGGTCATTTAGGGATCTGGGTCAAATCTGTCAGGGATGGTACTTGGTCCTGCCGTGAGGGCAGGGGACCGGACTCGATGACCTTTCAAGGTCCCTTCCAGTTCTATGAGAGAGGTATATTTATTTTCCTTAGTAGTTTGTTCCACTGGCTAATCACTGTCAATATTAAGAATCTGTGCCTTGTTTCTAATTTAAATTTGTCTGTCTTTAACTTCCAGCCTTTGGTTGTTCTTCTGCCCTTCTGCTCTAAGTTAAAAAGCCCTTTCATATCTGGTATTTTCTCCCTGGGAAGATAGTATCCACTGTAATCAAGTTACCTCACACTCTTTTCTTATAACATAAACAGATTGAGCTCCTTAGTCTTTCACTGTCAGGTATTGTTTCCAACTCTCAAATCAATTTTATGACTCTTCTCTGCAAAATTGATCCCATTTTTCAGCATCCGTTTTAAAATGTGGACATCAGATCTGGATGCCATATTCAAGTACTAGTCTCACTGATGCTATATAGTAAAGTAAATAATTGTTTATTCGTCCAGGGATCACTGCACCAAATGTTACAATCACATTAGTTCTTTCTGTCAGAGCATCACCGGGGGAGCTCATGTTAAGTTGTGCCTCCACTATAACGCCTAAATTCTTTCTGAAAAGGTTCAGAAAAGGGCAACAAAAATGATTAGGGGTTTGGAACCGGTGCCATATGAAGAGAGATTAAAAAGACTGGGACTTTTAGCTTAGAAAAGAGGAGACTAAGGGGGGGATATGATAGAGGTCTATAAACTCATGACAGGTATGGAGAAAGGGAATAAGGAAAAATTATGTACTTGTTCTCATAACATAAGAACTACAGGTCTCCATATGAAATTAATAGCTAGCGAGTTGAAACAAACAAAAAAGTTTTTCTTCACGAAGCCTGTGAAACTCCTTGCCTGAGGGTGTTGTGAAGACCAGGACTTTAACAGGGTTCAACAAAGAACTAGATAAATTCATGGAGGATAGGTCCATCAATACTTATTAGCCAAGATGGGCAGGGATGGTGTCGCTAGCCTCTGTTTGTCAGAAGCTGGAAATGGGCCACAGTGGATGGGTCACTTGAGGATTACCTGTTCTGTTCACTCCCTTTGGGGCATCTGGCATTCACCGCTTTCAGAAGACAGAACACAGGGTTAGATGGACCTTTGGTCTGACTCAGTATGGCCGTTCTTATGTTCCAGAGTCAATCCCCCATTGTGCAGGCATGGCCTGCATTCCTTATTCCTAGGAGTATGACTTGGCATTTGGTTGTATTACAATGGACTGTGTTTGAATGGGCTACGCTTACCAATTAATGTAGATCCTGCTGTATGGCAGCTCTTGTCCTCATCATTAGGGACCTACCAATTTCATGGCCTTGAAAAATGTGTCACAGAGCATGAAATAAGCCCTTCCCCATGAAATCTGAGATTTCCTTATTCCTAGGAGTGCTCCATTAAAGGGGGCTTCTTAGCTTGGAATGGGCATCTCCTGCATAGCAGCTGGGAAGGAGGAGACCCCAGACAGATCCACCTCCAGGTGCCTCCCCCTGCTGCAGCAGACTGTCTAGGACCAGGTGGTGGCCTGGAGGAGATTTGTAGAATTGAGGTTCCTGCTGCTGGAGGAGACTTGTAGAATTGGCTCATATCTTCCCTGTGCTGCTGGGAAAACCCCATCAAAACGGGGTTCCTAGCTCTGACCGGTGCACTGATGTTCCCTGCCCTTCTGGCAGAATATGTAGGTTGGAATGAGCCACCTCCTGGTCTGTCAGGCTCCATTTATACGATTGTTGATGCAAATGCAGTCAAGGATGCAGCAAATGTAATTACGTATTCAAAAGAGGAAATGAAATAGCTAAAGATAATAAGTTTATGGAGCATAAATAAGAATCCCAGCTCTCTGGAATGACTCGTCTCCTTGCAGACTGAAAAGAAGGACAGGTGCTTTGTCAGAAAGAATCATTATCCGGCTGCAAGGTAATAAGGTATCATGACATTTGGAAGCCTGCATGAATCATATTAAACTCCCATATAACTCTACTGGCTTAAATGGAATTGCACTGGGAATTAATTTGTCCCAAAACCTCTTTACAAATACACATAGGAGAAAAAGAATCTGATGTTAAAATGGATTACGTAGCACATTGAATGAAGAAAATGCCTTCAACACCTCCATTTTTCCTCTCCTGGTAGCTGCTGGATTGTTTTTCCTTTCCATTCTTTTCCTTCCCTTTCATTGTGATTTGTATTTCTCTGAATATTGTATTCAATATAGTATAAAATACTCACTGCAAAACATATGTAGAGTTATCCATGACAGAAAATGCAAATGCTTAAGATAAATTGGGGAAGCATGTGATGAACAATATTAACAAGATTCTTCAGTGTAAGTGTGCACCTCTGATTCCTGCCCAGCAAAATGTATCTGCTCCAAGGACAGCTTCCTATAACCAAGGGAAAGAGGAAAAACTGAAAACTCAATGAATATTCTGTGGTTCTTGCTTTGTTAATCTATTTAACTGGAGAGGCACCTTAGTCCCAGATCTTCAAAAGTATTTATGTGCTGAACTAGCTTTTAAATCAAGGGGAGTTTGGTACCTAAATACCTCTTAAGATTTGTGCCTCGCAGACTTCATTAATGGCACCAGGGGTGTGTCTAGACTACACCTCTCTGTCGACAGAGAGATGTAGATTAGGCACATTGAAATTGCTAATGAAGCAGGGATTTAAATATCCCATGCCTCAGTAGAATAAACATGGCCACCGCTTTTTTTCGAAACGGAGTTTTTTTCGGAAAAAAAAAAGGCAGTCTAGACATGGATCTGTCCAAAATAAACCCTTTTTCGACAGATCTTGTAAACCTCATTTTTTGAGGAATACAGGATCTGTCAAAAAAGGGTTTATTTTTGACAGATCCATGTCTAGACTGCCATTTTTTTCCGAAAAAACTCGGTTTCGAAAAAAAGCGGTGGCCATGTTTATGCTAATGAGGCATGGGATATTTAAATCTCTGCTTCATTAGCACTTTCGATGTGCTTGACTTGCATCCCTCTGTCAACAGAGGGATGCAGTCTAGATGTAGCCCAGTACTAAACCCGAGGAAAGCATGTTTAAGAAATATGACCACCGTAGTGCAATTTACAGACCAGAGTCAGGACGACTGAATTCCATCCCTGACTCTCTAGTGGTCTCCCCATATCGCTCAGCATCTCTGAGTTACTTTTCAGTGTCGGTCCTGCCTCGTCAGTGAAAAGGGGTAGGACAGTTACAGCAGGTCAAATAGGGAAAGGAAACATTTCATAAATAAAAGCGCCGAGCTGGGTTTGTGAATTTCAGAGCCACTGGCCATTGGTTGTTTAGACGTTTGGACTGGATGTTCCATTTTGATGTGGTCCAATTTAAAAAGTTTTGTCAGATGCAGGAGCAGCGAGGAATCTTTGCAGTCGGTTTGGGGGCCCCTTGTGTGCCTGTGGGTATGGGTGACAAACCATGTAGTAGGGGAGATTCCAGCCTCTTGACCATGCCCAGGTCTGACTGCTCTGTTCACTGTTCCGGGGTCCCACTTGTGGCATGCCTACAGTCTGGGCAGGGAGTGTGCACTTAGATTACCACCTGTACACCTTTTCCCAGTATCAGCTCTCACTTGAGGTTGCTATGGTGACGAAGTGGGGATTGTGGGGATTTTATTCCCCTTGTTATGTTGCATATGATTTCCACTATCCTGTAGTAACCCTGTGCACATGCCTCAGTTTCCCTGAGTGCTGCACTGATACTTAGATGGTGATGGGAATTTCAGTGGGACAGCCTCCCCCCATGTACACAATGGCTGGTGCTTTCTGTAGCCTGAGCCTAGGAGGAGGGTGTGACAGGTGATGCCTTTTGTCTGGGAAACAAGACAAAGGCAGAAAGGCGGGGCCGGTGGCAGGGCTGGGATAGGCTGCTGAGTGTGGGTTAATCCCGCTGGGATACAGGGGGAGGCGGCAGTGGCCATAGGCAAATTCTCCCATTTCATTCCTGCACACCTAGCAAACTGACAGCATTCTTCTTTTTCTATTAAACAGCCCTTTGGAAAGGAAGATCCAATTGTTTTGAGTTGCAGTGCCTAAGGCTTTCTAATTAATCTGTCTATGCAATCTAAATATTTTAATATTGCACCAAAGAATGAGAAACTAAAAGTAAAACTGGCGAGAATTGTAATGTTAAAGCTATTTAAAAACACAAAGTGAGCCACATGTAAAAATGATGACAAGTCAATTAGATATTTTAAAATTATTTCTGTTTTCATAATGTAAGCTTTTTGAGTGTATATTAGAGCTTGCTAAATAGTATTTGCCAAACCAATTTTTTTACTTAATTTAACCCTTTTGTTTTGGTTTGAAAATCAGTTAGCAACAATTTTGGATGTCTGCAAATAGAGTTGCTGTTCGTTAATATTTGTTCACTGCCGTTCATTAGGCCATGCGATTAGTTATCTTTGGATATTCATAGATCTGCTGATAATCATGGAAAGTTTCACAAACTTTGCTGCTTCCTATTTGTCATCCTGTTTCAGCTGGTCATCTGTAATTAATTTACCAGTGTACTCTATAACTGGCAGAGTTTTTTTTCTTTTATCCCATTTTTCAGCAAGGCCTACTAATAACCTACTGTTGCTAAGGAAACATTTGTTAAGGCTATAGTTCTGAAACTGATCATTCTCTGTTTTATTTTAAATCACATAACTATTGCATCGTAAGTGACTTGTGCACTAGCTTTTCACATATAGATATTAATTACCTTCAACTCTTGGCTCAGGTCACCAGTAAAAACAAGTTTGGCTGACTCATCCTGAGCTTAATGGACATCACAAAATAAATAGTTCAGGTAGGGCATTCTAACTCAAGAGAATGGTTCTTAGTCATAGTTTTTTAAGGCTACAAGGGACCATTATGATCATCTAATGTGACCTCCTGCAAACTCAGGTCAGAGAATTTTATCCAGTGATTTTTGGCATTACACTCAGTAATTTCTTAGACTTGGGCACATCTAGTGAGAACTGGGCATGCTCGGGGCAGGTGGAAGCAGTCTATCTGGCATTAGTGTGCACGTGGGCCTGATCCATATGCCACTGAAGTCAATGGAAAACTTTGAATGACTCAGTATTGCCCACCCCAATCGTTCAAAAATCATGAGTCGATCATGGACCATTGAGGGTTCACATTTTCTATCTTTTCTCTGCAGCTGGGAGAGCTAGAAACTCTCTTTTAAAAAAAAAAAAAAGAGAAGCTGAAATTCTCACATATTAACCTGACTGGAGGAGCAACAGCATAAACACTAAATATCACAAGGCTCGTGACAACATACAAAGAGTCGGCAATGCTGGTGAATTCAGTGGACTTTGAATTACTCAACATGAAATCTACACGCAGTGTAAATCCCACTAAGTCCTACTGTGGAAATGTAACCTGGTGCATAGACCATGCGGGATGAATTTTATCCATTGTGGCTGCCTGTAACCTACTATATTTGCTTCTTAGCACTAAATTCATTCACAACAGTGTAGTATTAGAAAAGATTACCCTATGCTATTTTCAATGATTAAAAAAAGAGCAAACGCACGTTTGACTCACTTTTTTTTGAATAAAGATATAAAGTTCCCTGATGTATTTCATAAAAAAACGAATGCTGCTGTCTGAGAATGTGTGGTGGGAATTTTGCTGTGACTTAGCATTAATGTAGTGCATTAAACTGCCATTCAAAATACCACCATCAGATAAGTAATAGCAGTCCTGGTTACCAGATAGATTACATTTCGAAGGAATCTGGTTACTCTGCCTTAGCAAAATCTGTAATTACTGTGCTGTCCATAGTCTGATGAAGTGTCCTCACAGTCATGGACAATTTTGATTTCCCTCTAAATTTCCCCACAGAAATTTTTGGTTTTTTGGGGCAATCAATCAAAAGCCAAAAAAATTCAGCTGCAAGCTAAAATTTTCAACTAGAAAATGCTGCTCTGGTGCCTCATAGGAGTTGTAGTTTGAGTGCTTCATGCCATCACCTTTCTCTATGCGCCAAGTTCTCTATCACTCTCATGATGTATCACTTTTCCTCTTCTTGGTGAGCCAGCACTCCACTATTGTTGGGGAAAGTGTATGTCTAACTTCTGTTAGGTGTGTCTTCCCTGAGACCATCCTCGGTATTGCCTGTGGATGTACTCTCCCCTGCCCATCTAGATAAAGGTATTGATAAGCATGACAGCCTTCCCTGATAGTTAACTCTTGCTTTCCCAAAAGGGGAGGTTGATATTTAGCTAGAGGCATGCACTTTGGAATTTGGGATCCTCTTGATCGCTGCCTGATCAAGCCTTCTGTATCTGACAAACCCCCATATCGCCAAGCACCTTCCAATCTCTTTGGGCCCTCTGGAGCATGAGCTCAGAATGATATATTCCCACAGAGCAGATTCATTCCCGTTCCCATGCCTGGCCTGGCCTACTTTCTCCAGGATGCTTTCTCTCCCAGCCCCACAGCTGTCTTTTCCTCTGCTGCTTTTTTCCCCCAGCACAAAAGTGGAAGGGAAGTGAAGCTGACTGGCCTACGTGACCTATACCCACCCCTTCTCTTGATGTTGCAGTGACATCTCTCCTCCCCAGTGAAACTCAAGTCACTGGCAGACAACCCTTTATCTTTGTTTGTTGCTGCCAAATGAAAACCTACTGGTCTATTGGCCAGTCTCCTGCTGCCATTTTGCCTCCACAATAAAGGACCAGCCACAGTGGAAGTTAGGTGGTGGTGTTCTTTTTCATTCCTTCCTGTTCAGAACTTTTCCTGGAGAGAAAACAGCTCGATGCTCTTCCACAGGTATCAATCTACTAACTTCAGCTGAGTTGTGGATGATTTACACTTGTGGAAGGGAGACCAAAATTGGGCCCAGAGACAATTATCAAAATGAGTCAGAGCAGTAGTTTTCAACAAACATGACTTGTCTAAAAAAAACCCAACATATAGCAGATGGTACTTGCTGCTGAGTCCTAGCTATTGTGCGTTACAATTACCATTGTTAATTCATGAATTTTACTCCCAGCTGGAGCTCAGATGGAAAACCTGATTTCAGGTGGCCATTTTTAAGAAAAGTCCAGTAAAATGTTTCCTCATTAAAAATGCTACTTTTCCCATCATAATTGTATCAGTTACTCTGTACCACTAGTAGAGTTAAGTGTTCTATTCCTAAACTTTTATAAATATTGTAATCGGGGACGAGAAGTGAGATTTGTCACTGGATTTCACAGTAGCCCAGATTCCATTACACCAAGGTAAATTCAGATAGTCACAGGGTACAAATAGCCTTTCTATATACTATTCTCTTCTATACATATTCTTTCATCACCTATACTCCTATAGCATGACTTTGCAGTAATGAATTAAACAATCTGACTAACATCTGTCATGCTTCATTCAGTCTTTCTCTCACCTTCTTCCCAGGGCATAATGGGGTGTGCATTGTGTTTGGGGAACATTTTTGTTTGCACTATTACAAACAAAAATTAAAATAAATAACTTAATACACCGCTGTTTTGTTTGGTTTTGTGGCTGCTGGGGAAGAAATGGCACTGTCTGACTGTAATTCTCTGTTCTTCCTTAAACATAAAAAACTGCAGTGTAAAAAAGCAAAACAAGAGCCAAAAGCCAAGTAATATAGCATCATTACCAAGCATTTGTATACACTTTATTATTGCATAATCACTTTTACTCCCATGACATATTTTTGCCTTCAGATAATCCTTTTATTTTAATGATCTGGTTTGTCTGCCCACACTGAAATAACGTTTGGGATTTTTTTCTGTACAGCTCAGTTTTGCAATTTAGCTTCCTCTTTCATAGAACTTACTTTTTTAAAACTTTGTTTATGGCACCAATTTTTAACAGCTTATTTGTTTTCCCCTTTGGATTGGGAAGACATTTTATGTCTAATTTATTTTATGTATGTTTGACAATTTTCTAAATTAATCCGTAAACAAGGCTTTATGAATCGCTCAGAACTTCTCATGGATTTACAAGGAGGCTGCCAAAGGTTTTGAGTTGTTTTGGAATTTTTATATGTGATGGCTCCATTTATTTTTATTATACAGACAATGAAATCTCTGCTTCTTAAAAAGATAGCAAATTGGTTCTTAATTGACAATATAGTAAGTCTCTTCTTATTGTTAACATGATGTAGTATCTAGAGGTCCTGTCCATGAAAATGGCCTTATTGTGCGAGGCAATAGACAGATGCCTCTCTCAGGGGATTATAATCTAAATAAACAAGCGAAGGATGGGAAAACAGAGATGAAGGGAAGGGAAGCACTTGCTTCACGTTTTCAATCTTTTCTCCTCTTAAATAAAAGGTCAGAAATATATTTTTTTAAAATTTAAGATGGAATCCCTTTGTAATCTCAAGACTCATGATAAAATTGCAGAAGTTCCATATGGGTTCAATGACAGGACAACCTGAGGAGCATGGCACAGTTTCTACTTCTTGCTTGTCCCTGTGTTCCATTGCAGGGCTTGATAGTATCACAGTTGGGAACTGCACTGCTTCCTTATAAACGTGGAGCAGCTGTAGCTAAGGAAATGCTTACTGCCTGAAGGCAGAGCTTCAAAGCTCCATAGAGAAAAAGATAGACATATAGGGAAGGTTTGAATAATGCTTTCCACCATCCCTGGAAAGAGCATTATGGCTGCTCAGAAAATGATTTTCTCTTCTGCAAATGTTCCCTGTTCCCCATTCTTCAGTGTATGTACACACACAGAGAGAGTATTTTGATGCTAGTACTTCCCATGGCTGCACTGCAGGGAAACTAAATGACTTCTTTGCATTGGTCTTCCTGGCTGAGGATATGAGGCAGATTTCCAAACCTGAGCCATTATTTTTAGATAATAAATGTGAGGAACTTCCCTAATGGAGGTGTCAGCAGAGGAGGTTTTGGAACAAACTGATAAACTTAACAGCAGTAAGTCACTGGGACCAGATGGCATTCACCCAAGAGTTCCAAAGGGACTCAAATGTGAAATTGCAGAATTACTAACTGTGGTTTGTACCCTATCCTTTAACTCAACTTCTGTACCAATTTTCATCACCTTCCCCAGGGGGTCTGACAAGTCTGTCACCTCCCTGGAAGTGCCGCATTGCAGACTTCCCAGTTCGTGGCTCAGCACATCCGGAGATGATCTGCTCCCTGCCCTGAAAGCATTGTGGACAGAGTGCAGGACACGTCTGCAGCACAAGGCATGGAGTAGTATACCTTGCCACCACCACATTAGCTTAGGGCTGGCTAGTGGGCTTCACTCACTTCTGTGAGCAGCTGCTTACTTAGGTGAGGGAGCAGTCACTCATGTGAGTAAGGGGCTGATATTCGTCCTCAATGCTCGTAAAGTTTATTTTTATGGGCGAATGTATAAGTGGTTCTTACTTCTTTATAGATGTGTTAGGAGAAGAGAATCAGCTTAGGAATTTTGCATCACCTGTTGCTAACCTTCCTCCCTGGTCTTCCCTTCCCATGGTTTGAAGAGCTTCCTGCCTGCCTCCCTTCTACCCACAATTCATCAATATTGATCGCAATGTCAGTAAATGGCAATGTGGGATACTATACCCCTTCTTTGATGCTAAACTTTTGTTGGCTGAGCTACAATATGGGATGAAAGAACACTGCCCGTTACAGTCCACAGAAATTATGCCCTAACAATCACCATCAGAGAGACAGACGTGACAGAGAAGTGAGATGAAATAGGGTCTGAGTCATCAGCATCTTGGCTTAGTGAGGAGGGAAGGAAATTTTCCTTTCCTCTTCTGTTCGTGGAACCTGAGCACAGATAGCTCAAAGGCTCCTGTTCAGAAAGATTAAGAACTTATTAAGCAGTACTTTGAGGAATGAATGGGGCTGGGAGCACGTCCCCAAAACAGTATAGACGATGCATGTGCCACCAGCACACAACCATGAAGACTAGCATTATGTGTAATCAAGTAGCTGACAGCAGTTCACAGCCTTTGCTGGTATCTGAATACCTTCTGAACACTGCTCTTGATAGAATGATGCTGTGATATTATTCTGGGTGTCTCATTGCTTCTTTTAATAACTCCAGCAGGCTGTTTGGCTGTTTGGCTAGGTGAGCTACAGGATAAGTGCATGAAGTGAGCAGGAGAAAGGGATGAGTAGAAGGATGGTTTTGTGAGAGAGACCCTGAGCTAGGACTCAGATGAAAGGGGCTTTGCCACAGACTTCCTGCGTGACCTTGGGCAAATCAATTTATAGCTCTTTGCCTCAGTTTGCCATCAGGAAAATGAAAATTATCCTTTTTGTCTGTTTAAATTGGGAGATTAATAGGGCAGAGATTGTCTATCACTATGTGTTTGCACAACAGCTACCACAACAAGGGTGGGGGGGAGGCCAATCTCAACTGGAGACTCGAGTTGCTGCTGGAATGTAAAATATAACAAGTGAGTTAACTTTTTGTGGTGCCAGAAATCTCCCAAAATAATCTACTGTGTTGTAAAGTTGTCATTTTCTCTTAATCCTTAGCAGCAGTGGTAAAAGAGAGCTCATGTATCAATAGCACATCTCCTACGTTACTTATATGTTGTGATTGCCTCCTTCGCATCTTTTCTTCCTCTTTTAAAGAACAAGTATCCGGAAGGAGTAAGTTATTTCATGAAAAAGAGAACTGCTGTGGCTTGCCCCCAAAATGTATTCCACGGACTTGTGCAAAATTGCCTACAAAAAAACCACATCAGTTTTAGTGCAAAAAGAAATTTGTAGGAGTCTTCTGTAGGCCTGAAGAATGAAATCACACTTTTAATTAATTATATTTACCAATGTGATGATGTAATCTCATGAATTGCGGCCCAATTTTTATGATTAGGATTTGGATTAATTTGTTAGTAACCTGTTAAGAATTGCCTTTGAAGAATGTTATTGTAACTTTTTTTCATAACTTTATTATATATTGTAACTGAAAACTGTTAGGTGGCTAAATAATTTTAGAAGGATAAGGCTGTATAGGTCCCCTAACAAAACTAGGCCCTCTGTCCGGTTCTGTGACAGCCAGCATCTGTCATCTGGCAGTGTGTCTCCCTCTTCCCTTAATTAATCAGAGATAACAACTCATTGTAGGGAAACCAAACATATAGAAAATTTATTTAGTGAAAATTTACAAAAATGGGGAATTCAACGGGTGACCCAAAGTAGTTAAAAAACAAAAGAACCATTTAACCAGTACATTTGTCATTCCCCAGCACCCACTGAACAAAAGAAGCCCCCCCCTGCCCCCCGTGCCAGGGAGACCCCATGGAATCTGCCCCTACAGGGAAACCCAGGAGGACCTTCTGAGGTGATTCTGGTCCTAACTGGATCTTGTTTACCTTGTTTACAGTTGTAAAAAGGCGGGAAAACCTTTGCCTGTCAGACCCAGTGTCATGGGATTGATCTTCTGTTTTGTTTTTCAAAATGGATGCCCTAGACTACATTTAAACATTAAAAACCTAGGCTGTGTCTAGACTGGCGCGATCTTGCGCCAGAGCTATGCAAATGAGGCTCAGCATGGAATATCGCCAAGCCTCATTTGCATAACTAATGAGCCGCCATTTTTGCGGAAGAGGCTCTTGCGCAAGACGGAGCTGTCTACACTGCCCCGTCTTGCGCAAGAAAAACCCTCTTGCGCAAAGCCGTTATGCCTGAAAATAATCAGCATAACGGCTTTGCGCAAGAGGGTTTTTCTTGCGCAAGACGGGGCAGTGTAGACAGCTCCGTCTTGCGCAAGAACCTCTTCCGCAAAAATGGCGGCTTGTTAGTTATGCAAATGAGGCTCGGCGATATTCCACGCTGAGCCTCATTTGCATAGCTCTGGCACAAGATCGCACCACTCTAGACACAGCCCTAGTATTTTTGCCCTTAACAAAACCCATTTTAAACTGTTACAACAGTGTAACTGAAGTGACTCCATATTGTAACTGAAACCCTATTTTAAACTTTGTACTGCCTGAACTCTGTTTAAAGTTAGGTGAGTGTCTATGTAATCTCATTTAAACGCATTCACCCAGCTTCTGGTATGTCTACCCTTCACCAAACTATTGTAGCCAGCTGCCCTGGGTCTGTCTCAGTACATTTTGGGGGGCTTTGCAGTAGCTCTCAAATGTTTGTTTTGTGACCCCTTTCACACAGTGAGCCCATGAGTGTGACCCTCTTTATAAATGAAAAACACTTGTTTTATCTATCTATCTATTTTTGGCCCCTCATAATAACCTTGCAACCCCCTAAGGGACCACATCCCCCAGTCTGAGAACCCCTGCTATAGAATATGAGGTAAGAGCTGGGGTGAAACCACCCAGTGGGTTGAGAAAACTCTGGTGCTGAATGAGTGTGATTGCATAGCTGAAAAGTAGGAGAATTAAAGTTCTGACTGTTCTGATGGCGACTTAATTTTGTATGATGCCAGGAGTTACTGGTTGAAATGCCATGGCCTATGTTATACTGGAGATTAAACTAAACTTTTGGCCTTATGGTCTTGACCCTGATGTCTTAGACGAGCTACAAACTTGGAAACACTTTTTTAATGCTTGCATCTAATTTTATTGTGTTCCTTCTGTGCTAGGATCATTGCATATTATTTAGTACTTTGTTAACAAAAGGCTCCTCTAGGAAAAGGCATTTTTACATTAAGAATCACTTCCTAAAAATCCCACCCACACTGCAGATGATCAACAACTCCCATTTTTTACTGTCCAGTGGAGAGACGTACAAATGTCTGTTGCCATTCTGTAGTGTTTCAGGTATGCTATTAATGTGAACAAGGTACTCAGTGCAAGACCACTTGTAATGCCTGTGTACAACATCTATAGGGCTGCCTTGAAAGACTGAGGTTGTTGTGTCGATCACCATAGAGAAGAAACAGGCCTCCAGGTAGGAAATCCAAAGAGCTGCTGAATAAGAGGCTGTGAACTCATAGATCATAGTGCACACAACCAGTGTCCATAGAAAGTATTACTGACTGCAGTTACCTCATGGTCTGTCAGCTCTCCACTATTATCTCAGGGTCTTAGATGAGTGCAAGGAAAGGGAAGCAAAAGTGGGTGTCTGGTCTTTATCCAGTTGAAATAAATAGCTAATGAGAACACTATTGGTCGGGATCATTTCACAGTCATGCTGGAAAGGAGATCTGGGAGCAGCTGTTTTCTTGCTCTGTTCTGTGCATCCTATTTTCCAGATTCAAATGGAACCAGCGCAGAACGGCTACATGGCTATTTGTAGCACAGTGATTCCGAGTCACTAGACCTGGGTTCTGAAATACACAGCCCTCTTCCATTTCCATTTGGTTTGCCATGTAGATGTACCACTGCAGTCTCCACACCCTAAAACCATCAGAGACAACCACTTCATGTTGTTACAGTTATCAGGAAACCCCACAGCTATGGAGTTGGAACCGACATTATTTTCACAGCTCTCTCAAGTTTCAGAATATCAGTACATTGCACATGAGCCCTGCCCTAAAGTTAATCTAAGTACAGTAACTAAGAACCCAAAACTATGGGTGGTTGTTGTATTAGAATTGCCTCGGCATCAAGGTCTTTTAGAAAAGATAGCACAGACGGGCTAAGAGACTACAGACTTGAGGTCTAAGGCTAGATTTTGGCAACCTTTCCCAAAATTACAGTGTATCTTTGTTTTGTAACAAGTTCCAAGCATGATTATTAGAAACTGGCATTGAAACAGGACAAGACACCGTTAATCAAGTTTGTGTGACAATGTACACGTGCTTACTGTAGCTAATGATTTCAGACTGCTTTTCAAGTTCTAGGTGTATAGAGACATAAAACGACATCAAGCATGCAAGCATTTAGAATTACACTCAATCTATGGAGTTTGTCATTGATCTAGCCATTTGTTAGGTAGTTAGGAGTGTATGTAGTTTAAGTGGGCTGATAGATCCATTAAGGAATTGGCATGTAAGTAACTGACCAAGCTGTCATGTATTTTAGTTTAGGATTGTGTTGCCACTGTTGTGTTAGCAACATCGCAGTTGATGACCAAATGGCACAAGTGAAGCCCTATTCTGGGGGGATTGTAGTCAAAATCTAAACTAAGTCACCTTCCCAGAATAGAGATTAAGTATGTGTGTTTTGTATTCCATTGAAGTTGTAGTTTTTTATTCTGAAAACCTGGATCGTTATCATATTGACCAATTTGCTAGTTTATTAGCAAAGTTACAGCCCAGTACTATTTTTCTTTTCCTTTTCCTGTTTTAGTCTACTAGTTGCTATTGTTCAGAATAGATAATAAATATATAAAATTTAAGTAACCTTTAGTTAAGCATTCAAAAAGAAAGGAAATACAAGAAAGGTGATACAGGTAATTAAAGAGCTTGCTTGATTAAGTTTCTTTTGTACCCTTTCTGTGTTACACTATTTAAACATTAAAGAGATGGTATCATGCTGAATGTTTTTCCCTGCAATTTTAATTTGTGATGCAGATAAACTCACAATTTGCCAGCTTGGCTTTACTGTAGCCCTCCCTACAATCCATTTAGCAGGCTCTTTGCCTGTGATGCAGTTTGGAATAGGCATGCACAAGCCACTTTATGGTTTTAAAGCAGTATTGTCTGTTTGCTCCAATTGTAAATTGAAGACAGAGTTTTGCAATGTGTGGTCCTTAGCTGTCTTCAGCCTAAACTCATGCAATCAGTCATCGTGACTCATACCGTGAGATCCAAGTTTGTGTGATGCCAAATCGAGAAAATGTTGTAATTTAAAAGTTGATTTTAGAATAATGCAAGAACAGCTTGTCCCTTCATGCCTTACTAATCTGGGAAGCAGTGTGCCAATTGATATGGTACCCTTACACACACCTTTGGGATTATTTGTCTCTCCACATACCATGATTTATGTGACTAGCATACATGATGGTCAGAGGGGATGGCATGCATCCTGTATCTAATGAAAATTGTCACCTTTGTCCGATACTGCCTCCAGCAACTATATTAGTACAAAACTGCTTATTAGAAACATTGATTCAATTAAATGTTTCATTATCAGAGAACTGATCTTCAAACCCATAGCTAGTGCTAATCGTGAAACAATCTGAGTACCCCAAATTTCCACATATTCAAAAGACTTGCAGATAGTGGTGGGTGAAATTTTTCAGATTAAACTTTTACTCCCCCACCAAACAAATACACATTTAGGATGACGAAAACATTTTAAAAGTTCACATCAAATTTCCTGAATTGTTTTGGCCAAAGAAATATTTTTATCAAGTCAGAACGTTTTGATTTGTTCCAGTAAAAGATTATTTTGCTTAGATACTTTATTTACAAAACCTTCTATCAAAACAAAATACTTTGCTGGATCCATTTTTTATTAAATACCTTGGTTTGGCACTGAACCACAACACCCGTTTTTTCACACAGCCCTTCTTACAAACCTCATGCACTTCTGCAATGAGACCTTTACAATCTGTCAGGAACCGTTGGGCATTATCTAGAGAGAAACATCCCTAGAGAGCTGGGTACTGTGTGGTACTGAAGTAGGAGAAATGGTTGCCTCTGTGTGGCCAACAAACAGAGCAAGGTTGCCAGAAAATGGGAACACCTTCCCCTCCAAAGTTTTCAGAGAGTGACAAGAAGCGTTTAAATATCTGAAGGAATTTCTCTAAACAGTATGAAAATTAAACATGAATTAGACATGAAAGCCTCAAGCTCAATTTGCCATAGTGTGTAATCAGGACATTTAGGAATGGAGCAAAGCACGTTAAGTTCAATAGGAGTCTTTCCTTTACCTGCTTTAGTGTTTGCATAAGCCCTTACAGACAAACTGTACAGCCCTTTCTCCTGCAAGTTGTCCCAATAAGACCTCTCGTGGAATAAGAAATGCATGTCTCATCTCTCCATTGACTTCCTTGGGCAATGGATCTGACCCTACCTCTCGTGGAAAATGCAAAAGGATCTTTAATGTCTGTGAGGGCCTGTATGTCCAGGGCGGTTACATCGGAGTACCTTTAATTAGTTTGCCTTAAAGTGCCTTGTGCATATAGCTGTTTATTGAAGCAAATTATCTGGTGTTCTAGGTTCCAGTTAGGAATCCTCGCTAGCATGGAAGTAACTCCACTTTGCAAGGAGTTTGTTCACTTTAAGGCTCATGCGAACGCATTCCTAATTGTTCTTCTTTTGTCAGTCCACCAACTACTCTTACCCAGTGTATTTCTTCCCATCTGGGATGACCTGTCTTTGTACCCTGCATTGCTCCAAGGTCATCTTGGCCCATTGTCACCTCTGTCTAAAAGCTGGCATGCAGCTACGAGTGTCCCTTTATAGCAGCCATGTCCCCATCCACCTATGCATCCCTCTGGACCCCTTCAGAGGTCGGACTCAATTGCCCTCTTTGGAGAGCTGCATGTTTGGTTTTATGTGGAGCAGTCACCAGAATGCAGGCATCTGTAAGACAATAGGAGAGTAAATGAAGGCGAGGGGGCACTCCCAGATTGAATCAAAGCAAAGAGCCTTAGCTATTTCTGCCAGAGCTCAAGTTGCCAGAACGGGAGCTCTGCTAAGACTTCCATTGCCTGCCCTTAACGAGGAGGAACTGTACAGGAAACCTGTGACTTCTGACCTCCCTAGTTATGACCCCCCCGCACTTACAACCATTTTTGTAAGTGCGGAAGGGGCCGAAAACCCCTGACTTATGTCCTCGGCTCGCATTTACAATGGCGCATGGCGCCTATCATAAATGAGGGTTCGAGTTACAATGCCCCTGACTTGCGACGCTTCCCCGGGAACCAATTGCATCGCAAGTCGGGGGCCGCCTGTCCTGCATTGTTGCAAGCTATGTGGCCACTGAACCTGAAAATGGTCCGGTGGCTAGTTACTTACCGGACACTAAGGCTAGCACTCAAAAACTCACCAACATTCCCTTGATGCCATGGGGTCCAATTTATCAGAGCAGCCAAGAACTGCATGGCCCTCCCAGATTTGGAGATGACACAAGAACTCCAGGCAGGCACTTGTACTGAAGCTGCCAGGCAGGATTGGGGCATCTGGAGCCCGCTTGAACATGCAGAGGGTGGGAGCTGTGCCAGTGAATATTATGTCCCGTGTCATAAAACAACTGCATGTGGGGAGTTCAATGACTTTTTCTCAGTACCTGTGTCTGCTGCCGTTTTGGACAGAGCTAAGTCCTTTATCTGCCTGCTTGGCATTTTAACACTCTTTCCCCACTTCCAGCATGCTGAAAATGGGGTTCTTGCCAGACAGTTAAAGTGATACTTTCCTGCAGTACCCTTACTTGCATTCTCCTACCTCAGCTTCCCTTGCCCAGGCTGCTCAAGGTGTCAGCACCATGTTGATAACAGAACCAAGCTCACTGCATAGCAAGCGTGTTTATAGTAGCAGCACTTACCGAAAGAGCAGAGCCATAGAACAGGTACGTTGGCTCAGTTTCATTACTGCACTCAGCTTCTAGCAAAGCTGAGAGTTCACGAGGCAAATGGCCCAAATTATGCTGCCGGGACATTTCCAAAGGCACAGTGTTTGAAGCTCTATGAGGCATTTGGGATTAGAACAACTATGGCAGCATTCTATAAATGCTGCAGCACATTTTCTGCTGGATGGTGGGTGTCACAAAAGAGAATAAAAGCTTCAGAGGGGGAGCCGAATTAGTCGGTAACAGGAAAAACTTAAAACACAACCAATAGTCTAGTAGCACCTTAAAGACTAACAAAATATGTTGATGGCATCATGAGCTTTCGTGGGCACAGCCATCTTCTTCAGATGACCGGTTGTGCCCACGAAAGCTCATGATACCATCTACATGCTTTGTTAGTCTTTTAGGTGCTACTAGACTATTCATTGTTTTTTAAGTTTTTACAAAAGAGAATGCAAGGTAAAGATGGTGCTCTCTTTTGGCATGCACATTAATGTCCATACAGCTAGTGTTTCCATTCCATTCCTGCACAAACTGGAGGTGGGAGTGGCAGGGGCCATTCTGGTCAATGGAGCCTACTTTTATGGTTTGCCCATTGCCTTTTCAGTTACCTCAGCGTAACTCCCTCCACTGTAAGAATAAACCTGCCAAGTTACACCTGCAATTACTAACCTGCCAACTGCTGCCCCCATCTCACCTGAAACTAATACAGCTACCCAAATACCCAGACCAGCAGTGTTTTCTCCAGTGGACTGGTATTATGGGAAGGTAATTTGGAGATTGTCTGCCCCTCTGGAAGCAAACCCAGGAGTGGGAAGAGAAGGTGGGAATATTTCAAAATTATACAAAACTGTTAATTTTCATCACTGCTGGCAATGGGACTAAGAATGGAACAAACCTGTGCTTTTTCTGATTTCCCTGGGCACTGGCTATTCCACACCCCCTGTGATGTTGGTGTTATCACCCAGAGAGAGACAGATAATCAAACCTTCAACTGACACAAACAAAGAACAAGTCATGAGAGGCTCAGTTCCAGGGACTAGTGAATTCATCCCAGCAGAGGTCCACAAAGGCAGAGTTGTGGAGGGATGGTTTCCTGGAGTAATCTCTAAGAATCAGAAGGGAACATTCCTCCGTTAGTTGCGTCACTGTGAAACCAGAGTGCCAAACCCATCCACACGCACAACTACAAATGCATGCTTATCATCCCATCTGGATGAATGGCTGCCATGGTCACCATTCCTAGCAGAATGTGCTCCATGCGCCCTGACAGCAGTTCAAAAATGGGCCAAACTGATGGACGCCAGGAGAGAAATCATGGGAGTTTGTTAGTTTGATCCCTGCTCCCAGAATTCCTGTCATTTCCGGTGGGCATCCCATAATGCACCAGGAGAAAAATCTGAGAGCACAGAGCAGAGCAGCGGAGCATTGTGCCATGGAATATGGTCCCAGAATGCTGAATGGTGAATTCAAGCAAACACAGAGCTATGCAGATGCAATGGCTGACAAAGAAAATATGTAAATCTGTCAAAGTCATGTGGATGCACTTCAGTTTGATATTACATCACTGCATTTACCTAGGCTTGCCAGATGCTTTCAACAAAAATCCTGAACATGGCAAACTTGGTTGAGCCAAAAAAAAAAAACCCCCCAAAAAAATGGGAGACCAAACTTGTTGATGATAAAAAAAAAAAAGTCGCTGTGACTTTAAATGTCCCTGCGCTCCTCATTCCCCCCCACCCCCCGCCCCCACCAGACGTGACAGGGGAAAACTGTCCCAGCTGGGCTTCTGTCCGAGCGAAACAGGAAATATCAGACATTTCACATGTCTCGTATTTTCTGGGTTTTTTTTAACTGGATGGGGGACCCGAATACCGAACTGTCCAAGCGAAAACTGGACACTGGCAACCCTACTTTTTAGCTCTAACATACTAATCCAATGCAAGCTCCCCATGTAGGTAAGGCCTCTGGTTTTACCTTCCATTTGAAAGTCAGATGTCTTTCTAGCTGCTCAGCTCTAAACTCTAGCAACACACTGTCTCCGAACGCCATGCTGGGATGCTGGCTCTGCACTTCCCACAGAAGGGAAAAGGTCATTTACAAGATTTCCAGCATCCCCCTACAGCACAACTTGTAATTTCCTTGCTGGTCTCCCATCCAAGTACAGGCCCCACTCAATCCACCTGAATTTACAGGTGAAAGGTTCATAGTCTGAAGTTAAAAAGTCGTTGTCATTATTGTATTCAGAACATTCTTTTACATGCTGCATGAAGGAGTGGATTCAGTCTTATTTTGAAACTGTGTCTTAAAGCTACAAAAAGCTTGTTATGCCGCACACAGACAAGCTGTTTAGAAATGCAACATATGCCTTTTCAGAAGAGTTTAGTAATTTTCTAAATGCGAATAGCCGCATTGTCATTTTGCAATTTGGTGGCTTCTCTGGGGGGTGCTGTAACAGAAACAGCTCTCTGCATGAACATTGAACATGCTGGCTATGGGTTTACGCTTTTATATATGGAAATTCAGACTGTGTATTTGATTTTTCTGACTTTGATGCTTTTCTTTGCAATTTCGTATGTCATGGGCACTGAAAGAAAAGTTCAGGGCATTGTGTATCACTGGGGACCAATTTGCTGCTGTCTGTGGTGACAGAGGCATAGTTACCTATTTTTGCCAGGTAATGAGTGCATTAGAATTTGCAGTGGTGGAAGATGAAGAACGGTAAACACAGGCTTCAATAGCAGTTTTACTTTGTTCAAATTTTGTTCTAAATGTGTTGAGATGTTTCAACACTCCCCTTCCTTTTTTAATGGATGATAAGTTCTTGAAATAGTATTCTGAACTGGCCCTTTGAAGATACCGGTTTTCATTTTATTTTGAATCTAGTTTGGATTTAGCTGAAAGGATGCCAGTTTCTCTTGACTAGGAGGCATGGATTAAAGAAAACTGCTTCTAGCTATAAACAGGCACACTTCCATGAATCTTGAGTTCTACCCCCCTTCTTTTCCAGGGACCATATTTTGTCTAAAATTCTTTACAACACTCTAAGGGTATGTCTACACTACAAAGTTAATTCGAACTAACAGCCGTTAGTTCGAATTAACTTTAATAGGGGCTACACATGCAAACCACTATTTCGAATTAAATTCGAAATAGTGGAGCGCTTAATTCGAACTAGGTAAACCTCATTCTACGAGGAGTAACACCTAGTTTGAATTAAGTAGTTCGAATTAAGAGCTGTGTAGCCACTTAATTCCAACTAGTCGGAGGCTAGCCCTTCCCAGCTTGCCCTGGTGGCCACTCTGGGCCAAACCAGGGAAACTCTTCTGCCCCCCTCCCAGCCCCGGAGCCCTTAAAGGGGCACGGTCTGGCTATGGTGCTTGTGCCAGTTGCAAGCCTGCCAGCACCCAGCCAGCAGACCCTGCACCTGGCACAAGATGAGCCAGCCACCCGCTGCCACCCAGCCCTCCACCGCTTCCCAGGACCAGGCTGGCGGCTCACAGGAGCCTGCCCGGGGCCGCAAGAGGCGGGCGCCCGCCTGGTCTAGTGTGGAGATCGTAGACCTCATTGAGGTTTGGGGTGAGGCCTCCAATGTCCACGATCTCCGCACTAGCCACATGAATGCAGCCGTCTACAGCTGCATGGCTGCCAGCCTGGCCACCAGAGGCCACATGCGGACCTGGGAGCAGGTCCGCTGCAAAATAAAGGACCTGTGGCAGGCCTACTCCAGAGCCTCCCAGCCAGGGGCCGACCCGGAGGCATACCCTCATTATGAGGCCCTGGACCGCATCCTGGGGGCTCATACAGTCCATGCCCCCCGGGTGGTGATTGACCCTGGGGCAGAGGGACCCGTCCCTGACACCGAGGAGGAGGAGGAGGATGCCAGGAGCCTGCAGGGAGCCTGTCCAGGACCCAGGACCCCCGAGTCATCCCACAGAGCACATCGGCTGTGTCGTCCGAGGCCAGGGAGGGCTCCACATGTGAGTGCCATCATGCTCCCCTTATGTGTACAGGGTGGGGGGTGGAGAGGGAGCCCAGGGACCATGCGCCTGGGCCTTGCCCACCATGGAGCAGCAGCTGGGTGTCAATGCAGGGGCCCTGGCCCTGGCCCGTTCCCCACACGCTGACCTCGCCTTGCAGAGGGGGGCTGGGTTTCACCCACCGTGTCCCCAGGGAGAACTGACCACTGCTCTTGTTTCACCAGAGCCGCAGCACCTGGGACTGCAGGGCGCACCACCCCGCCTGCAACAGCCACCCGCACCCGGGCCAGCAGGCGCACCCGCAACCAGGAGGACCACCACTGGCGGCACCTGTGGCTACTGGAGCACCAGCTCCGCACCCAGGACCACTGGGTCCGGGAGGACCTGCGGCTGCGGCAGCGGAGCTTGGAGGCGCTGGAGGATCAGGGCCGTGCCCTCCGCAGCCACCTCCAGACCTTGGTGGACAGGTTCCTGCCTCCTCCTGCTCCAGCCCCTGCGGCCGCCCCAGCTCTCGCTCCTCCTCCCACCCCCGCTCCCCTTCCCGCTTCCTCCGCACACCCTGTCCCTCCTGCCCCACCCTCCACACCCACTTCCCCCACCCCGATGCCCCTGCACCCGCAGTGCTGCAAGACAGGAGAGCCAGCAGGACCCCCAACCTTGAGCTTTCCCTTCCCTTCCTCCCCTTCCAGCTCCCTCCTCCCAGGTTTCCCCCTCCCCTCTGCCACCCTGATTCCTCCCTCCCCCCACCCCAGTTATGTACAATAAAGAGAGGGTTTTTTTGGCAAAACAGGTGTTTTTATTTTACATTAGGAAGGGGGGTTAGGGAGGGGAAAGGGGAAGGAAGTGAGGGTGCAATAAGGCCCCAGTGGGCCATGCGGGGAGAGTTCAGTCTTCCTCCACACGGAAGCTCTCCCGCAGGGCTTCCCGGATCTGGACGGCCCCCCGCTGGGCCTCCCAGATGGTGGTGGTGTGGGGCTGTGCGTACTGGCCAGCCATGTGGTCAGCCTCAGCCATCCAGGCTGGCAGGAAAGCCTCCCCCTTCTGCTCACATACGATGTGCAGCACACAACATGTTGCCACCACGGGAGGGATATTGTGCTCGGCGAGGTCGAGGCGGGTGAAGAGGCACCGGAATCAGGCTTTCAGGCGTCTGAAGGCCCTCTTGACCACAATGCGGGCCCTGGTGAGCCTGGCATTGAAGGCCTGCCGGGAGGGATTGAGGTGCCCCATGTAGGGCTTCATCAGCCAGGGCTGTAGGGGGTAGGCCGCATCCCCCACCAGGCAGACGGGCAAGTCCACGTCCCTGACCCTGATGTGGCGGTCGGGGAAGAAGGTCCCGGCGTGCAGTCTCTGGCACACGGAGGAGTTGCGGAACACCCTGGCGTCGTGTGCCTTGCCGGACCAGCCCACATTAATGTCCGTGAACTGGCCCCGGTGGTCAGACACGGCCTGCAGGAGCACGGAGAAGTACCCCTTGCGGTTGATGTACTGGGAGGCCTGGTGTTCCAGGGCACGGATAGGGATGTGCGTCCCATCGATGGCCCCCCCACAGTTGGGGAAGCCGAGGGCACTGAACCCCTGGATGACTGCGTCCAGGTCGGTGAGGCGGACCACCCTGTGGAGCAGCACCCAGTTGATGGCCTTGACCACCTGCAGAGAGACACACCAAACCGCGAATCACCCGGGTGGCTGGGAGTGTTCGTTCCCTGGCACTGCCCTGCACCCCACTCCCAGAAGCAACCCCCGCTGCGATCCTGGCTGCTGCGGGCAGCCTGTAGTACGGCCGGGACAGACCAAACTCTTCCGGGCGGGGCACTTTTGCCTCCTTGCCCCCCGTTTTCCCTGGGGCAGCCCATCCCCTCCTTGCAGCCCCCGTTCCCCCCCCAGCCCAGTGGCCGGTGAGTGCCGTACCTGCACGAGCACTGCTCCGACGGTGGATCTCCCCACACCGAACTGGTTCCCGATGGATCGGTAGCTATCCAGCGTGGAGAGCTTCCACAGGGCGATGGCCACACGCTTCTGGAGGGGGATGGCGGACCTCATGCGAGTGTCCCGTCACCGCAGAGCAGGGGCGAGCCACTCGCAGAGCTCCAGGAAAGTGTCCCTCTTCATCCTGAAGTTCTGGATCCACTGTCGGTCTCCCCAGGGCTCCAGGACGATGCGGTCCCACCAGTCGCTGCTGGTGTCCAGACGCCAGATGCAGCGGGGCACGCTGGCATCCGAGCGCTGCTGCGGCTCCTCCACGGCCCCCAGGGAGGCCAGGGGGAGGGGCAGGGGGCTGACGTGCACCAGATAGTGCCAGGCAGCCTCCAGCCATTGCTGGCAGGCTTGCAGCAGCAAGTCCAAAAACTGGAGCAGAATGCCCAGGGCGAGCTCTGGCTTCATGGTGCCAACTGCGGCAGCGTCCCCAATGGGAACCACCGACACAGGCAGGCAGAGTGGAAAATGCTTTGCTGTCCCTCAGAGAGGTAGGCAAGCAAGCGAAAAAGCTGAGAACCGGCTGTCCGGGGGGTCCCTTTAAGCACGAGCCTCAGATCGCCTCAGACAGCAGCCACGCAAAGCAACTACTGACTTGATGCCCTGCTGGAACCAGTTTCAGCTGCCCTTACATGCGACCCAATGTCCTATCAGTGTGGACGCGCTATTTCAAATTAGCAAAACGCTAATTCAAATTAGTTTTTGGGTCTAGACGCGTTATTTCGAATTAGCTTATTTCGAATTAACTAATTCGAAATAAGCTAGTTCGAATTAGCGCTGTAGTGTAGACATACCCTAACAGATTGAGTTGCCACATAGTGCCTCCTGCTGGCCAGTCTGGGAGTTAGCTGTCACCCAGCTCCAGAGTGCCCTCTTCTGGCAGGGTCACACCCACACTTACCTGCCCTTTATATGTCCACCTCTTGTCAGGACCCTCATCTTCCCAGACCACAGCACCCCCTTTTCTTGGGTACTGCCCCATGGTAGCCCCTTTATTCTGGATTCCTCTTCCCAGGGAACCCAGTTGTTCCTAAGCCCATCACTTGTCCCTGGGTGTGTCTAGACTGCAGAGTTTTTCCAGGATACAGGTATCCCGGAAAAAGTCGGCCGTGTCCAGGGAAAGCATCCGCTTTTTCGGAACAGTTTCCGAAAAAGCGGGAGCATTCTTTCAGAAGCCCCGTATTCCTCATTTTATGAGGAATAAGGGCTCTTCTGAAAGAGGAGGTTTTTCCCACATTTGGCCCCATGTAGATGGGCCAAATGTCGGAAAAGCCTCTTCCAGGAAAAAAAAAAGTGGAAAAAAGTATGCAAATTGCAAATCTTTTTCCGGAAGAAGAACACAGTGTAGACATAGCCTCAGTAACCCATTGACATTCCTCATCTAGCTCCTTCCCTCAGGCACAGCCTGCAGTCTGAACTGACGACTTCATCATTGGCAAGGGGAGGTTGGGCCTGCTGCCTATTTCTATCCTGGCTGCCCCGCAGCGGCCCTGGCACCTCCCCAAAGCTTTGCAGAAAGGCCTCAGCCTGGGAGTTCGCCAGGCCAAAGCTCCCCAGCTTCTCCTGCCCTTCCCCAGCACTGCTCTGGCCAAAGTACTCCTAGCTGTATAGGCTACAGGTCTTTCTCTGTTCCAAGTTGGAGGGATACTGACCTCCTCTGCTCTGCAGCTCTTCTTTATAGGGCCTAACCCAGCCCTGATTGGTTGCCTCATGCCCTCTCCTGATTGGCTCCTGGGATCAGTGCTGTCCAAGGACTGTTTTAATCCTGTACACTTCAAAGTGGGCAAGCAAGTCTTTATGGCTGTCATCACCATTATATCTAGGCATTTCCCACCGCTTAAAAAAAATGGTATTTTTATCGTTTTCTTCCTCTCCTGTCAATAAGAAGCAAATATATAGCATAATGTTGTTGTTGCTATTGATTTATTACTACAGTAATGGGATTTCAGTGATGCCTGAGGTCTGAGCTGAGCTAAGAACCCTGTTGTGCCAGGCTATACATATACCCATAATAGGAGCTGAGGTAAACTTTTCAAAAGTGCCCAGATGATTTAGAAATCTAGGTTCTATTTTCACGTGTGAGTTTGGCATTTAAAAACCTAAGTCTTAACAAAAGTGAATAGTCCAGGCTCTTAAGACCAGATTCTCTAATAAAGGTACATTTACACAGTGATATAAACCTACACCTCCTTGTGTCCGTACAACAATCGTGCTAATATAGGACTGCCCCAGGACCCTGCATCACTGGAGGGCCCAAGCCAGTGTTAAACTGGGAGGGGCCTAAGGCCTGAGCCCTCTTACTTTACTTTCCTGTATGCATGTGGCCCCACCTTGACTCAGGTACTGGAAGTCTTCCAGATGTATCCCAGAGTTCCTGGTGGCAGAGGGGCAGGGCTGCAGGCAGCTATGCCATTACTGCCTGGCAGAGCGTGCCCCCCCCCCCCACCGCCCACCCCCACTTCCTGCTCCAGTGCCTCCTGGCTGCTGTGCAGAAGTTGCTTGAGGCAAAGCTGGCAGGCAGGTGATGGCCCTTGTGCCACATGGCCCCCACCCTCCCAGAGGCACAGTGTGCACTGTGAGGGCAGGCAGCCTCCAAACTTCTCCACACCCTTCAGGGCACTGGTGGGCAACCTGCGGCCCATCAGGCTTATCCGCCAGTGCAGGGGTGGGGAACCTCAGGCCCAGGGGCCGGATGCGGCCCTCGGCTTGCCTGGATCCAGCCCCCAAGGCTCAATGCTCCTCCTCCCTGAGCATTGGGGAACTGTGGGATTGGAGGACAGAAAATCTCCTAGCCTGGGCCCACTAAGCTCTGGTGTGCGAGGGGAATGTGGGGAGTGTCTTTCTGCTTCTCAGTTAGGGGCCATGTCAGGGAGGGTTTGTCTTCTTTGGCTTCTCACTTGTATGTGGCCAAGTGGGTCTGCAGCCCCCGACCCAAAAAAGGTTCCCCACCCCTGCACTAGCAGGCCCTGACACAGTTTGTTTACATTGAGCTGCTGCAGGCACGCTTCCTGCCCCCAGCTCCCAGCGGCTGCGATTCACCGTTTCCGGCCAATGGGATCCGCGGGAAGCGGAGAGCTGCAGGTTGCCCACCACTGCTTCAGGGGATCCTTTATCTCTGCCGCCTGAATCACGGGGGGGGGGGAGAGCCTGCGCACAGTGCCCCCTAAGCAATGGGGCGGCACATTACCACTCAGTAGCTGGTGGGTGGATGTGTTCTCTGAAGCCTACATTTTATGTCACACTGCAAAAACAAACAAAAACAAATTTAAACAAGCAACCAACCCGCCCCACTTCCACTGAATGTCCCCCTTTTAAAACTTAAGCCTTGCACAGTTTCAGTGTCGTCATCTGACAGTCTGGGAGCTGGCTGATTCTCCTCAGAACAGCCGCACGTGGCCATTTTCCTGCTTGCGTGACGTGGCCTAGATGTAGAGCGCCCAGTTCTCAGGTTAGCGGGTAGCTCGATGTCAGGCCTTCTCAACCTGCAGTTGTTCTTCTGGGACTGTCACCACTGGAGCTCGATACGTGGGTTGAATACTTGTGCTCCTTACAGGGATGTGCCATAGCTGGGGAACAGAGTGGGCAGAGGAAGCACCACATCTGTACGGCTAACATGTCAACATTGGGGGCAGAGCCACTCTGGGCCAGGTTACTTTGACTTGGATCTGTGCAAACTTCAGTCTAGATACCAGAGCCTTGGGTTTGAGCCCAGGTCAGAAAAAATCTTTCACGTGGGTTTAAAGTGTAGTGTAGATGCACAAGTCAAGGGCTTCCTGACACAGGTCAGTTGACTCAAATCCTTTTAACCCTGGGCTGACACTGCTGTGTATTCACACCTAAAGAGATAAGCATCTAGGGGTGGTTTCAAAATGCTTAAGTAGCAGAGGTACCTAACTCCTCCCAATTGGCTGGAGTTGGAAACAGGATACCAGGCTAGATGGAGAATGGGTAAAGTCAGATGCAAACTGCTCGAAGGATGCAGCAATATATTAAATGTCTTTGGTGAGGGTGGGAGAATCCAAGATGTAAAAATACAACGGATGTCGACTCAGGAGAGGGAAGGGCAATGATATGTCTCCCAAATGTAGAAATAGATTCTCTGGCATCGAATACCCCTTTCCCCTCGGAATGCACCGAGCAGCTGATCAAAACAAAGCTAAAATCCAGGAAGAATGGACATATTTGCTTAAGTAGGGGTCAGTGGATTCCTTCTCCCCCATTAGCAATTAAAGACACTGCCATTGACGAACTGACTGTCTAGCATAACATGCTGCCTGCAAAGACTGAAAAATAAATATTGAAAGAAGTTTTGCACATTCCAGCTGATTCTCCCAGGAACTGTGTGGGCTTTGCGATGGAGGCGAGGCTCTGTGACTTTCAGACTTGGGTGGACAGGCGGATAAAAAGTCCTCAGTGAAGTGACTAATAGAGGCAGTCAGGATGAGGGGAAAAGATGGGATTCCCAGGACTGACCTCTGGGCTCTCCTACCTTACAGACTCACCTGTCTACACATCCTGGAGCAGATCCTGCTTCAGATGCAGTCAGAGGGTGCTGTTCCAACTATTTCAGTGGGTGCAGGATTGGCCTTCCACATTTGGACAGTAGTGAACAGCATATTGTGAATTAAGGACAAAATTTTCAGAAGCAAATTGGCTGCTGTGTCTGGGACTCCTGAAAGGGGCCTGATTCTCAGGCAGGCCTGAGCACCTTCCTTCTGAAAACTCAGGCCCGTTTAAGAGATCTCACATTGGACATCTGAGCTCACTCGTCAGTCTCCATGGTATTGCTCTCTGGGTTTATTTCCAGTAGAGGAGGGTGTCTTTAATGGGGAAGATGGTTCCAAAAACATCGGCCTGTGGCAGTCGGCACGACGAGGCAGCACTAGATGGTAACATCATACACACTAAGACAAACTGTGCTCCACTATGTGCCTCCTAAAATGGAGCTTTCTGCCCTTAGGAGAGGTTTCATTTTATTGCCTGCTAAGCACCCCCTCTTTCAAGTTCTTCTCTGAAAACCCATTTCTTCCAGAAATCCTTCCTCCCCCACTATTCTTGCCAATAATCTCATCTCGTCCTCATTTACTTATATTGTAGCCATATGTGTTGCTTTGCCATTGGCTGTCCTGTGTCATGTAAAAATAAGTTGAGGGGGGAAAGATTAAGTTCCCAAACCAACAAATACATTTCATTTTTGTCCCTTAGCCATTGGAAGCTATGGGATTACTCGTGCGAGTAAAGTAACACACATGCTTAAGAGTTTGCAGGATCAGGGACCTTAAAGGACAATTCCCACTTCATGGCCATATATAAGGGCCAGCATGTCATAGAATTGATCTTCCTTCTCTCCCTTTCATCATCCTCTTTGTTCAGCGTTAATTTGGCTGCGGCGCCAACTAACTAGTGGAGCACAGTAGGGCTCTGCAGGGCCCTGTTTTGATGGAATTCAGATCTCCGAATGCTGTTTATTTTGTGGTGGTAATATCCTGTCTAGTCTGGATGACGGGTCATGGCATTCTGAAGAGAAAGCAACATTTTCCCTAGAGAGTTAACAAAGCTCCAAACAGCTGTTTGGTGCAGATTTCTTCTAACAACAGAAATTGTTGGCTGCTCAGTCTCATCGAGGGAGTTTTATCTAACTTGGGATAAAATTAGTGTTAAATATCTCCCCGACAGCAATTCTTCATATAAACATTGATGAGATCTGACAGAAAAGTAAATCTCTCTCTCTCCCAACCTGGAGACACTACACGTTACATATGCATTGCTTCAGGCTGCAGTGTTCCTGAGGTTATGCATATCCCTCCCCGCCACCCGGTGTCTGTGATTTCATTTTCTCATGTGAAGGGGAAGTGCTGGTTATTCAGAAGCTCTTTGATTTACTTAAATGACTCTTCTCCTGTCTCTCAATTTTTCCACCCCTTCAGACAGACTATGCCAGAACTGCTAAAAGCACCTGCTGTACCTGCCAGCTTTGATTACATCACTCTTTCTGTGGCTTCATGGCTTTCCCATCATTAGGTTCAGGATCCTTGTTCTCAACTTCAGTGCCCTAGATTTCTTCCAGAAATCCTCCCACCCTTGTCCTCAGCAACAGTCTCTTGGCACTGTAATCTGGATTGCTATCTCACATGTTGTCCTCTTGCTCTACACTTACAGGGAGATCAACCCGGTGGAGATAGATCTCTCAGGGATCAATTTAGTGGGTCTAGTAAGGACATGCTAAATCAACTGCTGATCACACTCCTGTCTACTCTAGTACTCTACCAGGTTGTCAGGAGTAAGGGGAGTCAACAAGAGAGTTTCTCCCATCAATCTCCTGCAGTGGGGACAGTACAGTAAGTCGAATTAAGCTACATTGACGCTGGTCACATAGCTCGAGTTATGTACCTTAGTTCGACTTTGCCCCCTAGTGTAGACCTGGCTTATATTCCCATGCACACAGCTATAAAGCAAGTCACATTCTCCCACCTGGAGAGCTGAGACTAGAACCTATGCCCTTTGTGCTGCCAGTAGAGCTGCCTGCACTTGGAAGAGTTTCAGTTTTATTGTCTGCTAAACACCATCTCTCTTTATATATAGCCCATGTCTGCCAGAAATCTTTCATCTCTTGTTAGCCTCACCAATAACTTCCTCACAGCCCCCTTCATTTATATTGTAGTCTTGTCTCGCCGTTGGCTTGTCTCTGTCAGGCTACAAGCTTCTTGCTGCAGGACACATGCCTTGCTGTGTGTTAAATTCTGCATTTATTGTGGCTGCACTCTGTCAAAAAACAAACACCTAATAGGGGGATAATGACTATGGAGTTCTGTTTGTGTGAATTCTATTGAACTCCTGCATTTTATCTTCCATCTTAAATCGACTTTCTTTTCAAAGGTGCATAGGTGGGTAATATAGCTTTCTGGAAGGTTTATAGTAATACCAATTTTGGCGCTAACCCAATAGCTCAGCCATTCCACTCTGCTTTGTCAAACCGCTGGCACGCAACGATGAAGTGAAATGAAACATCATAAAAATGAAAAAGTAATCATCCTAAAATCAAGCACCATGTCATTCCTTTGAACAGCCTAGGCAGTTAGAGTTCAGTGCCTCTTTAAAATGGCTACAGGTGGCTTTTTTAAATAAAAATAGTGACCCAAGGCAAATAGAACTAGGACTGGGCCAAACATGGGTGCCTAAGGTACATCACTGAAATCTGTAGTTGGGTGTTAAACAGAGGCCCAAGCCTTCAGGGAGGAGGGGAAGGTTCTGCTCACAGCATTGGGAACTGAGTCCTAAATTTTGCAGCAGTGCAGAGCGCTTCCCACAGCTTCATAACGTGGGCATTTTAGGCATCACTGTCACAACCTTATTTGGGGAAGGGGCATTCTCTAGCTACAGTCAGATGCTAGAAGATAAACTACCATGATTTATGTGACCATTGGCAGTGAAACGTTGTGTTTCTAATCCCACTTGTTAACATCCTTAGCAAATGTAAGGCATGCATACTGCAGTTAAACATTTATCACTTTGTTCTCAGGCTATGTCTACACTGCCAGTTTTTGCGGCAGAACGTATGCTAATGAGATCGCGACTTATGCGAATGAGTCCCTCATTAGCATATTTTCTGCTGGAAGAACTGGCAGTGAAGACGAAGCCTCAGTGATTAAAGGACAGCTAGATTGGTATACTTTGAGGTGAGAAGTCCTCTCATTTGTGGGCTTGTAACTCAATGTTAACGAGAAACTCTTACTCTAAACCGCAGGGTGTGTCTAGACTACATCCCTCTGTCAGCAGAGGGATGTAAATGAAGCACTTCGAAAGTTCAAATGAAGCAGGGATTTAAATATCCCGTGCTTCATTTCATAATCACGTAATGGTGCTTTTCGCTATTTTGAAATTGAAACCGCAGTCTAGATGTGGTTCTTTCGAAAACAGGGCACTTTTTCGAAAGATCCTGTAAACCTCAGGAACGGGCGCCCTGTTTTCAAAAGAACTGCATCTAGACTGTGGTTTCACTTTCAAAATAGTGCTTTTTCGAAAGAGCGCCATTATGTGATTATGCAAACCAAGCGTGAGATATTTAAATCCCCGCTTCATTTGCACTTTCGAAGTGCTTCATTTACATCCCTCTGCCGAAAGAGGGATGTAGTCTAGACGTAGCCTCAGAGAACAACCAAGGAATTATGTTGAATTAACTCCCAATACATGTTTGGTAACAAAAAGGAACCCAGGGTGTGAATGAGAAATGGGACAATCCACTTGATATTGAATCATTAGTTATTAAATACCAGAGAGAAGCCTAAACCAAATCATTGTTCCTGAACAGTCAGAATTTTGCTACTGAAGGATGCTCAGCTCTTTGGAAAACCAGGCCACCTATTTAGAGACTTAATGTGGAATAAGCCACCTACTTTTGGACCCCAACTTCTGAGAATCTCGTCTGTAATATATTGCAAGGCCAGATGTCTAGGACCTGATCAGGCTTTCACTGAAGTCAGTGGTAAAACTTCTGTTGGTTTCATTGAAAGGAAGATTGGCCCTCTAGAAAGAGTCTTAAAATAATAATCAAAACTCAGAACCACCTCAGAAGAGGTGTTCGTTGGAGTTAAGATGTGCGCCCACCCATTCATCCTTTGATAAATTAAAATCTATTAAGTACTTGAGTTTTATCGTTAATATGTTTACTATCTACTAAAGATGTTCTCAGGTCTACATGACAATTAATTCAGACTGCATGGTGTTGATTATATAATCAAGCATGCAAATTCACCGCTACCTGAATTGGAAAAAAACCCAAACAAACCAGAATGCGACATAATTAATTGTGCCCTGAGGTATCAGCAGTAAAACAGGCCAGATGTGTGACTCTGCGATGGGAATATTCCTTTTTAGTGGAGCTGATCTGAAAATACAACTCCGTTGCAACTAAAGTGCTTCACAAAGGCATGTTTTCACAAAATGTATGGGAAAAACAAACATCAAAAAGTTACAGCAATGTCCAAATGGCGCATTTTCATTTTTTAAATGAAATGTTTCGGTTTTTCCATTTGAAATGACTTCTTGTTTCAATTTTTTAAATTTTGTATTACATTAGAAATTAAATGTTTTAATCATTCTAGGATTGGTTTACTACTTACCAATCAGATTTTTCCTTTAGGCTCATCTGAGGAATGTGTCTCAGCTGGTCTGACACCCCTCCTTTGGTTCTCACCACAGAGTAAGAGAGAGAGAGAGACAGAGAGAGAGAGAGCCGCTCTCTCGCTCTCTCTCTCTGGAGTAGGTCGCTCTCTCTTCATGACACAGTCCTCCTGTCCAATCACTATCATCTTCTTCTTCGAGGGTAACAAAGTCTCACTGGAAAACTCTCAGGCAGTCTCCTAATGCACTGCCCAGTCTGGTCTTTAGGGGAACGCTGGCCTGTCCATTCCTCAAGGTTCCAGCCCCGGGACTCTGGCTACTGGGCATACAGTCTACTCGGTTTCTGACCTTGATGCTGTTTCCCTGCGCTCTTTCCTAACTTTCTTTCATATCTTCTGGCTCCACCCTAGGTTACTATGGGCACGTCCTTGGTTCCATGTAGCTACTTCACCTCAGTTCAGACTTTTGCCAGAGTCTATAGTCCAAGACCAGATCTCAAGGCATATTACTCTCAACCTAGAGCTCCTCCTTGTACATAGCTGACTATACTCTTCTCTAGGAGTGACTACAGGGACCCTGCAGTCCTCTTGTGTTACCAACTTCCTCTCTTTATAGGCCTCTCCCAGCTCCTTCCATGGCTAGGCTTCATCAGCCATTAGACCTTGTCAGTCCTTGGCTCCCCTCCATCCTGTCATGATGTTAATTGGCTCATGTTGCCTGTTCAGGCCCTGTGAAGGATGGACACTTTGGGGGGAGATATTTCTTTATGCAGAATTTCTACATTTTCAAGTTCGGTTCCAATTCAAACCAAAGCCAGATTTTGAAATATCAAAATCCTTCATAAACCAGAGTGCCCTTTCTATGGGCAGTTCTTTTTAGTAAAGCTAAAGCAGAAGATGCTATGTACTTTGTCAATCTTGTCCTTTAATGAAGGGCAAACACAGCAGTCAGCATCTGTTTTTTAGGCCCTGATTCAGTGAAGCATGTCCTGTTGACTTCAATTAGACTGACCTTTGAGCACATGTTTAAATCTGCCCCAGTTTTCAGCAAAACTCTTCAGAATATACTAAAAATTCAACATGTACTTAAATGCTTCACTGCATCACCTCCTTATTCAAGGACAACCTTGTAGCAAAAAGTCTTGGGGAAAAAAAACCCACTACAATATTTGCCTCAATTATTAGCTTATTGAATGCCATTCTTGTATCAAAATATAGCCATATTAACCCATGTAGGCCTGAAAGGTTTGTACCATTAAACTGAGCACAATGATCAGAGTTTTGAAGAGCATAGAGTTTGTATTTCCCTTTGATAATGTCATTTGTCTGTCAGCCCCGCTGCTAGACAATAACAATACTGCTTTAAAACAGGCTCTTACTCTAGTTTTATGGACACATGTTGAATGATTTGGACATTTTCAGGTATAGTAAATACAAACAGGGTGAAAAACTTATCAAGCTCAGGGGATTTCTCACTTGAAACGGCTGTCTTCCCAACACCGTGTGCCCCCACATTTGTGAATGGATGACTTGGAGAATGGGAACCAGTCCACAAGCAAACAAACAGCTCACATGGAGCCAACTTTAATTTGGCCTATAGACTATAAAGGCGTACGCCTGCAGAATCCATAAAGACCAAATCATGCCAAAGAAACCGCAGCCCATTGTTTAAAAGTACAGTGAGGGTGTGTCTAGATTACATCCCTCTGTCAGCAGAGGGATGTAAATGAAGCACTTCGAAAGTGCAAATGAAGTGGGGATTTAAATATCCCGCGCTTAATTTGCATAATCACATAATGGCGCTCTTTCGAAAAAGCGCTATTTCGAAATTGATACCACAGTCTAGATGGTTTACAGGATCTTTCAAAAAAGCGCCCCATCTAGACTGCGGTTTCAATTTCGAAATAGCGCTTTTTTGAAAGAACGCCATTACGTGATTATGCAAATGAAGCACAGGATATTTCAATCCCCACTTCATTTGCACTTTCGAAGTGCTTCATTTACATCCCTCTGCCAACAGAGGGATGTAGTCTAGATGTAGCCTGAGTGAAGGAACAAGTAGGCTCATAAGACCAGACCCTCAGAGGCATTTACCCACTTAAGTTACACTGAAATCAATGAATGACTAGATAAAGGTGAGAATCTGGGTCTTAATAGGTGGATTTCAGTCAAGCCTTTATGCTGAGGTTTTCAAAGGACCCTAAGGGTGTCAGACATCCAAATCCGATTGGCTCCTTTGAAAATCCTAGCCTTAGGAATAATGTCTCATGAAATCTTACCTGCAAAATGAGAGCTGCTGCTGCTTTTTCTTCACCCCCACTCCCTCACCCCTCAAAAAAACCCCAAAGCAAATGATAGAAAAATGTTTCATGTGAACTTGAGCTGGAGTATCTTGAAACTTTATGAAACTCCTGTTAGCGGCATGGAGTTTCCATGAACTAAAAACAGTCAAGTTCCATCCAAAAAACATATTGTGATGAATATTCCACCTCGGACTAACTGTTGTGAACAATCTTGCATTGACAGGTGGATAGTATATTATCCCATAGGCCTTCACCGTGTTTGCTTTGTGTGGATGGACCCCTGCACTTATCTGGAACCTCCGTGACTTCAGAAGTGTAAGTGCTTTGACTCCAGTGAAGTTCTGTGTAGGTGTAAGTCTCTGCCCGATAGGATCTGATTGGAGGACAGGAACCTTAAAATACTCCTGTCTCCTGGTGGAGCACTGATGTCATGATATCTAGTACAGTTATCATCAAAATGTGCAACTTAGATGCTTGACACAATATACTGGTAAGATATTTCTTTATCAAAGATTTGGAAACAGTATCAGAACATGATTCTGAGAACCCACCAAAATGGTAGCATAAAAACAGCTTTTCTTTTTCACATCCTTAATCCTTTTTATTTCTCAGACTGAGCAACAGATATGCTGAAATGACAGTCCAGTCACAAAATTAACAAAAGGAGCAGCCAAAAAGGGGAACAAATGAAAAGGCATAGTAGTTGCATATTTCATACCAGTTCAAGCAGGCAGATACTTAAAAAAAAAAACCCAAAAAACAGGCAGCATACAAAATATCCAGGCCAAAAGCAATGTGAATACAAATTACACATTTGCCTGGAAGCTGGGTGGCACAATATTCTACATCCAGAGGTATTAAAACATTAATGCTAGTCTATTAAGCAAATCTCTAACATGTGAGTTAATGGCAATGGTAGCATAGCACAGTGAATAATTTCATGAACAGGCTATTATGTCTGAGCAATAAATATAAAACAACGGTACGGGGAGGGGATCCTAATAAATGAAGTGAATTTAACAGCTAACTTTTAAAAATGACGGTTTATCAGGTTATCCTCACTTTAATAAACGGGCACCGTTCAAATAAAAGCAGAGGATTTTTCATTAGTCTTATAAACCATGCTGCTAATTTGCAGAATAAAATTTTGATAGTGTCCAAAATTGGCTAATGAAAATGTGCTAGCAGAATCATTCCATGATTCTCACCCGGTCCAAACCCCCAAAGCCCGAGTGGATATTACAAAAATTAATAATCTCTTCAGATTCTACTGTGACAAAACCGGTGCATGGATTAATAGCAAATAGCATTACATGCTCTAACACTTTTCTAACAAAACTTTATGTAACCCTGTGTCACCTATTCTGAGAACACTCTCAAACTAAACCAAAACAGGCCTCATTCTGCTCCCCAACACACCAATGTGTATTTAAATCAATAGTCTCACACCAGGTTTATGCCTGTGGGATGCCACTGACATCAGTGGAGTAGCTCCTGATTTACATCGATATAAAAGGGAGCAGAATTAGGTCTCATTAGGTCCGAGTGATCCGATATTATACACGTTCTACATACTTTACAATAACAACAACAACGTTTTAAAATGTTTTGTTTTTGTCAGAGAGCGCTTAACTAGCATGACCCTCACAACACTTCCGATAAACTCTGCCAAGGGAAGCTGGGAATGAACCAGTTAATTAGTTCACAGCAAATCTCATTTTACTCCATTGTCGCTGGCTGCCTTTTCGAGATCTTCCATCATCAAGTCCTGCTTGTTCATCCAGTTCCCTCTCTGAACTGGCTTCCCCTCTTCCTGGGCATTTTGAGACGGTTGGCTCTCCAGCAGCTGGTGGGTGGTGGCCGGTAAGACGGCATTGCTCTGACCCCGCTGGGAGTAGAATTCCCGGCGCATCATTTCCCCAGAGCACAGCTGAAGCTTAAAGGCCGCTTGGAAGCCCCGGCGGAAGTTCTCATTGAAGAAGCCATAGATGATGGGGTTGATACTGCTGTTGAAGAAAGCCAGCCAGTGAGCGAAGGGGTAGATGTAAATGTTGATGACCTGCAGTTGGACCTCGGTCAGATTGGCATAGTCTGAGAGCATCATCAAAGTCCACAAGGGAAGCCAGGACAGGATGAAAAGCAAAGCCACGATGATAAGCATTTTAATCACTTTCTGCTTCTTCTTGGACACAGAATGGCGCTGCTCCTGGCTCTGTTTCCCCACTATGGGCGCCGCTCTGTTGAAGAGAGCGATCCCTATCCTGGCATACATAATGACGATGAGTGAAAGGGGGGCCAGGTAGATGTTGGTAAACAGCACAGTTGTATAGATCTTTCTCATTTCCTGGTTGGGCCAGTCCTCCTGGCACCAGTATATAGGGCTGGTTTGACTGCTTGAGCTCAGGATCACCCGGAAATATTTTTCCTCTTTTACCTGCAACATGACAGCTGACGGACACATGATGGCAATAGCCAGAACCCAGATGACGGCTATAATGACAATTGCCGTTGATATGGTGAGCTTCTGTTTAAACGGGTAAACAATGCATCGGAACCTGTAGTGAGGAGACGAAAGGCCAGAGACCAAATCTAAAAGCAGTGTCCATAAAACCCAGTTCCATCATTTATTTTAAGCCTAAGAAATACCTATGGGCAGTCAGGGCCTCTGCTGAAGTTAAAAGGAGTTGTGTAACTCGATCTTGTAACAAGGGGGTCCTCACATTTTGGCAATGTGGCTCATATCTCAGTAGAGAAATTGCCTCAACGACAGGTCCCCTCCCATTCATGACTGGCTGGGCCATCTCCCTGCCCAATGACCAGTGGCAACTGCAGTAGCTGCTCACAGGGAACAATGGCATTAGGAAAGTATTTAATGCATTTTTAGGCATCTCAGTGTAATTTAGCTGCTGGATGTTAAGAAGCAGGAGCCGGCACCATGTGACCCATTGGTTATAAAATAACAATATGGAGATATACCATCTCATAGAGCTGGAAGGGACCTTGGGAGGTCATTGAGTCCAGGCCCCTGCCCTTACAGCAGGACCAAGTGCCATCTCTGATAGATTTACCCCAGATCCCTGAATGACCCCCTCAAGGATTGAATTCACAATGCTAGGTTTAGGAGGCCAAGGCTCAAACCACTAAGCTATCCCTCCCCCAACCTGCAGGTCACCAGGAATGTATGATTCAGTATTGGTACCACACAGTCCACAGTTTGCCATAAACAAGAGGGTCAGACTCAGCAAACTGACCAATCTTCCGTTTAAAAAAAAAAGTTAATTTTATGCTAATTTTGAATCCATAGGGCCTTGACAGACTCTCTCCTCTTGTTTCCCTTCCCTGCCCCTCGCTTAGGCAGGCTCCTACGGCACCACAGCAGTGGGGCCAGCAGAAGCTGTCGGAAGGGACAGCAGTTACTTCAAAGAAGGCCGAGGGCGGAGTCAAATGGAGAAGAAAGCAGCTTTATTCATCCCTCATGCTCTTAGGAAATCCAGAGAAGGAAGGGGGAGAAAATACCCCTACTCCCAAACTGAGATGAGGCAAAGCAGCTAGCTATCTCACCACCCCCCAGGGGTCTTCTGAGAAAAAGCCTCCCCATGGTATTGCACTGGCTGAAGTAGAGGCTGGGAAAGAGCATTTATAACATTCCCTCTAACCCCAGGAGGGTCCAAGAGTATCCAGGCTGGGGGATGGGAGAAAACACACATCCTTCATAAAAAATGGGCAGGGTGAAGGGGGGAGAAGGAACTCTGTAGAGTCCCCAGCGAGCTAAGCCCTGTGATCTTGGCCCTCAGCACTGAATTGCCTTCCCTCCACTGCTGCTTTGATCTGCCACCTAAACAGAGAGTAGCAGACACATGATCCGTCAGTGCCCCCAGGACATTCTCTCCAGAAAGGGATGTGTGAATTCCCTGCTCTGCTGGGGGATGGGGACCCACCGGCTTCTCTCCTTTTCCCTCTCTCTCAGCAGCAGATCAGAGGGCCCTAGACTCAGAATACAGACCGTTATTCTCAGCTCTGCAAGAAAGAGATGGGAGAGCTGGACCCACACTAAGGGTCCTCTACCATTTTAATGGAACATAAGTCAGAAAAGAGGGTGATGGGCGCACTTTAACTTACTTCTGTCTCATCTGGTCCATCCATAAAACGGGCACAATACTCCACACCTCAGTGCAGTGTGGGTGACTCAGTAATCGTAAAAATGCTTGGCGGTCCGGGGATGATGAGGAACAGATTTTTTTTTCAAGTGAATAATTGGTTTCAGATCTTTACATCATCTTACCTGTCAACTGCAATTGCAACCAAAGTGAAAACAGAGGCTGAGACAGAGATTCCTTGGACCATCCCGCTCATTTTGCAGACCGTGCTCCCAAAGGGCCACCCTGGAAGGTACAAATAGCCCCAGACATGTTAGCTGCCTCCATTTCACTTCCAACACTGACGGTTCAAACACTGATGGTTCACTCCCAGAGCTGAGGTGCTCCCTGGAGGGACCATGCTGTCCCAGCGCAGGCGAATGATGGTGCACAGTGACCCACCACAAGGTAACAAAAGGGGACAGAGATGACATCAAAGTTTGGCCCAAATTGTTCTTCTGATGATCCTGAAAGCAGCACATCTGCATCTGAAGCATTAGCATGAGCACCACTTAAAAGAGCAACATCTGAGAGGAAAGGGAACTAGACACTATTACTACAAAGGTCTCACATGCTTCCATATAAATCAGGGACCTCACCTTATCTAGGTTTAGCTTTCACCTTCTCCTGGCTCCCCACAGTATGTATCAATTTTGACACCATAAGAATTACTCAGGCCAGGTCTATACTAGACCCAGACGGTTGGCTTCAAGAACGCAACTCCAGCTACATAAATAACGTAGCTTATTACCGTAAGCCAAGGTTAGCGCTGTCTCCACAGTAGGAGGCTGACAGGCGCAAATACTCCCATTGGCTTCCTTACTCCTCATGACTATGAGTACCACCAGCGCCAACAGGGGGCACCTTTACTAGACCCGCTAAATCAAACGCCTGAAGATCGATCTCCAGTGTGGCAATGGGAGATGTGGCCTTAGACTTGAGTACATCTACACAGCAATGTTATTTTAGAATACATCGGTTACTCTGAAATAACAGTCCACGTCTATACTACAAGCAGTCATTTTGACATTTTATGAGGAGTAAGGGAAGTCAGAGGAAGAGTGCTCTTCCTTCGACTTCCTGCTGTGTAGACAGTGCCAAAAGCCGAATTAAACTATTTCAATTTAAGCCACGCACTGACATAGCTGACGTTGCATAGCTATTTTCAGCTTTAGCTCAGCTGTGTAGACATGCACTTGGTTCATCACTGAAACTTATTCCTGGTTACCAACAACTTACACCCTGCCCTTTGCACGTCATCTCTGAATTTGACCAACAGAGTCTACTGAGTATAACTGAGAGCAATGGCATCTAATCTGGGAAACCACACACACCAAAGGGTAGAAAAGAGAAACGTAGTAAGAAAAACAAGGAGGAGAAGATATAGGAAGGAATGTTTTGAAGATTACCACATCTTACTTGGAATGACACTTTCTGGCTTCTCAGCATGTAAATAGCACCAGCAAATAATACTTACAAAGGTCTGACTGTGAACAGGGCTGTACATCTAATACAGACTGCCTCCTGCACCTGCCCTGGACGTGCTTAATTCCCAACACTGAGTGCAAACAATAGTAGTAGTAACTCTGTACCATTCTTCACAATGTATTTGCTGGTTGGTGTCCACACCCCAAACTGCAATAATGCACCTATCAAAAGATCATTTTAGACACCATGTGCCTCCCATTTCCCACTTTCTTTTTATTCAGTGAGCTGGGTGCATGGCTCTGAAGGCCCTTCCAGATCTTTCCTAAATTTCCAGAGTGTCAGAAGTGTCATTTTGGGGCATGTGTGCATTTTCACTGCCACTTGACCAGTTTGAATAACAAAGCATTTTAATGTTCTATTTAACGTATTCTTCTGTGGCTCATTAAAAATTATAAATAAATAATATTTTAGGAAAATATGCTTTTATGCAACTAACTCAAATCTAAATAAATAAATGCAAACAGAGGAATAAATAGGAAGTGATGATATATAGTGCATGGATCTTCCAAATTTTCATAATTATCCAGCTACTTTATCTCATTGAGCAGGTCACTTACAATATTCATATCATCATTAAAAATGATTCATAGCTTGATATATAGCAGTTCTGTGATGGCCATATCTTTATTAAACATTTAGCATTTGTGAACTAAGAGAGAAGTTTTAGTTCCAAGGTTCGGCATATAACCTCCCCATTTATAGAGATGTTTTATAGTAAAAAAGGAGCATGAAAAAAATTCCCCCATCTTTAGTTTTCTCTGTCTGAAGGACAGAGACTAAAAAAACTGCAACATCTGTCATCCACACAACTCCCATCCGTCACTTTCCTATCCTTCTTTTCCTGATATCTGATGATAATAAGATGGTAAAAGAGATGTTCACTATGTTCTAGCATCTACGTTTCCTTCTGATAAACATTCTGATTTTTCATCAGAGGTCTAATGAATAACAAACAACACTTTTATCTCTTGTAACTGTTTGAAGCACAAACTATTGATCATTCCTTTTTTTCCTGGCTCTTTTTTTTTTTAACTGTAATACACCTCTCTGAATGAAGGGTTTGTTTGCTCCTGGAAATTAAACTTGCTTACTTTACATCTAAAACAAGAAACAAACACAGCTTCATGAACTGCCTACAAGATGTTTTGTTTCTTGGTTTTCTCTTGTTTCTTAAATGCCGTGTTTTCCATTAGGCAAAACATTACACTAAAATAAACAGACTTCTTGAGCCAAAGGGACTAATTTCCAGTCATTCAAAGTTATGTGAAGAAATACATAGCATTTAGGAGTCTGTGGGAGAAATATAGGAATATTTGGGAGGGGAGTGTTATACCATTAGGAATTTTTTATTAGTGTTAAATAAACATGTTAGAGGGCATGTGTGGAAAAACTTATTTAGATGTGTTAGATAAATGTAGATGTGTGTGCTCCTTTTGGTGGGCTTTATACTTTGTTTCCATTTAATGATAGCAGCAAGGTTGGTCAATGGTCAGGGTAAAACTTCCACACTACCACAATATGGGCTAAGATAAGGCAAACATCAGATAAAGATGCCTTATATTTTATATACTCCGACAGCGAAAATCAATAGTAATAAAACCAAAGTCGATGCAATGCAGTCATTCTTTAAATATTGATGGCAGCCTCCGAGATCCAAAATGCATGTGGGTGCTTAGATAAAACATAAATTAAAGATTGCTTGGAAAACAAAGTCTTGGTCTTATCTTTAAAAACAAAAACAAAAAAATCTATTATTCAATGTCTTAAAAGTAATACAACCTAGTCCATGGTGGGCCTGGCCCAGCCCCCACCCCACCCCACACCTGCTCCCCCTTTAATCAGTCGTTTAACCAGTTAACCGATTAAACGGGATTTTACATCCCACCGATCTGATTGTGGGCACGAGACATTTTGCGGATGTTGATTGCCCACTGGTACTGCCCCCTGAAGCTCCCAGGGGCTGGGGTTTGCTGTTCCTGGCCGATGGGAGCTGCGTGGAGGGGGGAGACTGGGTTCTGTGGATGGTGACCAGTAGCAACATTTCTCGTGGCCCACCATCAGATCATCCTGATGGGCCGCATGCAACCCACAAGCCGCAGGTTGCCCACCGCTGCTCTGGAGGCTGCAAAACTGGATTGGAGATTTTACAACATTTTTACAAATTCTGTTGTGAGATTTTCTGAGGATGTCGGACTTTAACTCACCTGGGCGCAGCAAGGGGGAGCCTCACTGCAGTACATCCACCTTCCCAGCTCTGGTTAGGACTTGGAAGAGCAGGGACATTTTAAAATAATGAAGAAAAATTGAACTAACAGCCAGATCTGTAGGTCTAGCCAAGCTTCACTCTCTGCAGGACCAAAGCAGGGATGGGAAAAAGGGCCAGGGTGGTACCCTCTTGATCCAGGGGGCAGTCTGTAAGTCTGAGTAGCTTCAGGGCATGCTAACTCCTGCCTCCAACACACATTCCTCCCGCCTCCACTCGCACACATTCCCCGCCTCCTAGGGGGAACTGGAAGTGGTGGCAAAGAGCTTGCTATGCTGACTTTTTACTGTTGTGAGGGTGGGGTTCACCCTTGCTAAGTGTAGTCCCACCCCCCTCCCAGTTCCCTGTGCTGAATACAGGACATCTGATAAAATTACTCCTAATTAAGCTAGTTCAATGGCAGTCGGTCATACATTCACAGGGACTCAGCCCCTGTTAAAAGGAAGTACTGCGTAGTTGGATGCTTTTTATATGCCCTCTTATCTGTAAGGCTCTACAGTTCAAAGGAGGCGGCGTGGCACACACACACTCCCATACACCTCTCTCACATGGGGCAGGTGTGTCTGACTGACCCAACCCTTCCTGCCTGGCAGTTTCTGCTCTCCACACCGGGCTGGGCCTCCCAGACAGACCCACCTCTCCTGGTACCTGGCACAGCATCTTCCTGGGGCAACCTGTGGGAGGCAGGAATACAGGGTCACAGGCCGCCTCTCCCCCAGATTTCTGCCAGGGCTCTCACCAGAAGGTGGCCAGCAGCAGCCTTTTGGCACTGTGCAGGGAAGGAAGGGATGGGAGCTGCTTGCAACTGCAGGGGAGAAGCGGAGGGAAGGGAGGAGACCTCATCTCTTCCCCCCTGACACTGCTCCCAGCTGGCTGGAAGCAGCTTGTCCCTTCCTGCCTGCACAGTGTCAAAAGGCAGCTAATGTCCCCAGACTGCTACTGGCCACCAAGATAACCCAGCCACCTCTGGTCCCCTGGCTACAGCGTGGGCAGGAAGGGGTTAGGCCCTAAGGATGCTGTGATGGACACCCCCCTATGCTTTATGACAGTGGTCACCAATCAGTCCACTGGGATCTCCTGGTAGCTTGTGGAGCCTCTGACAGGTGATCCTGACTGGTTTGGCCAAGAGTCTATCAAGGGCAGGCACTTCAGGTGTCCTTCCCCCCCACTGCTGTGCATCTCCTGCCCTTTGCCTTGGAGCTGCCTCTCCCACCCCTCGGAGCCTCCTGCTTGCTGGGCAGGGCAGGGCAGGGCGAAAAGGGGGTGCTGGTGTGAAGGTGCCCCCTTTCCCACCCTGCGTCCTATCTCCACAGAGCAGAGAGGGGGCACTGCAGGACTTGGGAGTGAAACAATCGTGCATAAAAAAATCCAATGTGTCTGTGAAAGGCGGACATATAAATAGTGGTAGTTTTCTAACATGCTTTTACACTAATGCTAGGAGTCTATCTAATAAGATGGGTGAACTGGAGTACCTCATATCAAAGGAGGAAGTTGACATAATAGGCATCTCAGAAACATGGTGGAATGAGGACAATCAGTGGGACACTATCATACCGGGATATAAATTATATCGGAAAGACAGAACAGGTTGTGCGGGTGGCGGAGTGGTACTATATATGAAGGATAATATAGAATCAAATGAAGTAAAAATCCTAAAGGAATCAAAATGTTCCATAGAATCATTATGGATAACAATTCATTCCTCTAATATGAATATGGCATTAGGAATATATTACCGACCACCTAACTAGGACAGTGATAGTGATGCTGAAATGATAAGGGAGATTAGAGAGGCTACCAAAATAAAAAACACAGTAATAATAGGAGATTTCAATTATCCCCATATTGATTGGGTGCATGTCACCTCAGGACGGGATTCAGAGATTAAATTTCTTGATGCCTTAAATGACTGCTTCTTGGAGCAGCTAGTACAGGAACCCACAAGGGGAGAGTCGATTCTCGACCTAGTCTTGACTGGAACGCAGGATCTGGTCCAAGAGGTAACTGTTACTGGACCGCTTGGAAATAGTGACCACAATATAATAACTTTTAATATTCCTGTGTTGGGAAGAGCACTGCAGCGGTCAAACACTCTGGCATTTAATTTCAAAAAGGGGAATTACACTAAAATGAGGAAGCTAGTTAAACAGAAACTAAAAGGGAGAGTAATTAAACTAAAATCCCTGGAAGCTGCATGGGAACTGTTTAAAGACACCATACTAGAGGCCCAACTTAAATGTATACCCCAAATAAAAAAACACAGTAAGAGACCTAACAAAGAACCACCATGGCTAAACAGCCATGTTAAACAGGCAGTGAGAGAGAAAAGGGCAGCTTTTAAAAAGCGGAAGTCAAATCCTAGTGAGGAAAATAGAAAGGAACATAAACACTTCCAAATTAAGTGTCATAATGTAGTAAGAAAAGCCAAAAAAGAGTTTGAGGAACAGCTAGCCAAAAATTCAAAAAATGATAGTAAAATGTTTTTTAAATACATTAGAAGCAGGAAGCCCGCTAAAAAAGCAGTGGGGCCCTTGGATGATAAAGATATAAAAGGAGCGATCAAGGAAGACAGTGCCATTGCGGAGCGATTAAATGATTTCTTTGCTTCAGTCTTCACGGCTGAGGATGTTACAGAGGTTCCTAAATCTGAGCCAGCCTTTTTAGGTGACAAATCTGAGGAACTCATTCAGATTGAAGTGACATTAGAGGAGGTTATGGAATTAATTGATAAGCTGAATAGTAACAAGTCTCCGGGACCAGACGGCATTCACCCAAGGGTTCTGAAAGAACTCAAATGTGAAATTGCGGAGTTATTAACAGTGGTTTGTAACCTATCCTTTAAATCCACTTTGGTACCAAATGACTGGAAGATGGCCAATATAACACCAATATTTAAAAAAGGCTCTAGAGGAGATCCTGGCAATTATAGACCGATAAGTTTAACGTCAGTACCAGGCAAATTAGTAGAAACACTAGTAAAGAGTAAAATTGCAAGGCACATAGAAGAGCACGAATTGTTGGGCAAAAGTCAGCATGGTTTCTGCAGAGGGAAGTCGTGTCTAACTAATCTGTTAGAATTCTTTGAAGGGGTTAATGAACATGCGGACAAGGGGCACCCAGTGGATATAATATACCTAGATTTCCAGAAAGCCTTTGACACGGTCCCACACCAAAGGCTTTTACGTAAATTAGGTGGTCATGGGATAGGAGGAAAGGTCCTTTCATGGATCAAGAATTGGTTAAAAGACAGAAAACAAAGGGTGGGAATAAATGGTAAATTTTCACAATGGAGGAGGGTAACTAGTGGTGTTCCCCAGGGGTCAGTACTGGGACCGATCCTGTTCAACTTGTTCATCAATGATCTAGAAAATGAGGTAAGCAGTGAGGTGGCCAAGTTTGCAGATGACACAAAGTTGTTCAGGACAGTCAAAAGCAAAAGGGATTGTGAAGAACTACAAAAAGATCTCAGCAAACTGAGTGATTGGGCAGCAAAATGGCAAATGAAATTTAATGTGGGTAAGTGTAAGGTAATGCATGTTGGAAAAAATAACCCAAATTACACGTACTACATGATGGGGTCAAATTTAGCTAAGACAGATCAGGAAAGGGATCTTGGAGTTATAGTGGATAGTTCTATGAAGACATCCACGCAGTGTGCAGCGGCAGTTAGTAAGGCAAATAGGATGTTAGGAATTATTAAAAAAGGGATAGATAATAAGACAAAAGATATCATACTTCCCCTATATAAAACTATGGTACGCCCACATCTCGAGTACTGCGTGCAGATGTGGTCTCCTCACCTCAAAAAAGATATATTGGCATTAGAAAAGGTTCAGAAAAGGGTGACTAAGATGATTAGGGGCTTGGAAAGGGTCCCATATGGGGAGAGGCTAGAGAGACTGGGACTTTTCAGTTTGGAAAAAAGGCGATTGAGGGGCGATATGATAGAGGTATATAAAATCATGAATGGTGTGGAGAAAGTGATTATAGAAAAATTATTTACCTTTTCCCATAATACAAGAACTAGGGGACACCAAATGAAATTGATGGGTAGTAGGTTCAAAACTAATAAAAGGAAATTTTTCTTCACACAGCGCACAGTCAACCTGTGGAACTCCTTGCCCAAGGAGGCTGTGAAGGCCAGGACTCTATTAGGGTTTAAAAAAGAGCTTGATAAATTTTTGCAAGTTAGGGCCATAAATGGCTATTAGCCAGGGATAAAGTATGGTGCCCTAGCCTTCATAACAAGGGCAGGAGATGGATGGCAGGAGATAAATCACTTGATCATTGTCTTCTGTTCTCCTTCTCTGGGGCACCTGGCATTGGCCACCGTCGGCAAATGGGATGCTGGGCTCGATGGACCTTTGGTCTGACCCAGTATGGCCATTCTTATGTTCTTATGCTTTTGGGAGTGGTGCAGGGTCAGGGCGGGGGTGAGCCTGCCTTAGCCCCACTGCACCGCCACCCAGGAGCCACCTGAGGTAAGCAGTGCGCAGCTGGAGTCCATATCCTGAAACCCTACCCCAGTCATGAACCGCCTCCTGCACCCCAGGCTCCTGCCCCAGCCCTGAGCACCCCTGCATCTAACCACCCTCCCAGAGCCTGTACCTAGAACCCCCTCCAGCAGCCCAACTGCCTGCCCCATGCTCAGCTCAGAGCCCCTCTCACACTCCAAATCCCTTAATCCAAGACCAGAGCCTGCACCCCAACCCTCTGCCCCTGCCTGGTGAAAGTGAGGGAGGATGGGGGAGGAAAGGAGGACGCAGTGAGCAGGGACGGGGCCTCAGTGAAGGGGAACAAAGGAGGTGGGGGCAGGGGTATTTGGATTTGAGGTAGATCTTGGATTGCACTTAAATTCAAAAAGTGATCTCATGCTTAAAAAAGTTGGAGACCCCTGTTTTATGAAATGGACTTATGGACATAGATGTACATAACTCAAAGGTGCTTTGAGCAAATTACTTCATGTAACCTATCAATCTTCATGCCTTCACCTGCTGGATCTGTTTATCTTATTTCGGTGTACGTATCATTCTTGTGTGCAAAGTTAGACCTATGGAGTAGGGAATACTTCATGGGGTTTAAATGTGTGAATGAAAGTCATCAAGGGAGGCCTCAGTGTCTGGGCAATCCTATGTAAACAGCCTTTTGTCCGTAAGTCTTAGCAGTGGTTGGTGGGGAGCAGACAGGTGACTGCCCATGAAATAAGGGAATTCCTTAAAAAGAATCGGAAGGTAGGAGGCTTTTGTCTTTGGCTGTCTGGATACACTTGAAGAGGGTGAACCAGACACCCCAGGGGAGAGGGGGTGGACCCTGGTTTGGAAGGCAGCTGGAACAGAGACAGTTTTAGGGTGCGTTTACAGTAAGTTTGTGCTGAGGATTTAGTGTTAGAATTAGCTAAGCGGTTTTTGTTACTTTTGATTTGTAATCTACTTTGCTCTGCCTGTTCTCATTTATTACCACTTACATCCTACTGCTTGTCCTTAATAAAATCACTTTTACTTACTATCAAGCCCAGTGCAAATAATTATTACCTGGGGGAGCAATCCATGTGGACATTCCCCCTTTCATTGCTAAAGGGGGCTTACCCAAGTAATTCATTGTGGGAGTTGATCCCATTTGGGGAGTGGTAGCCCATGAAGCTGGGCCCAAACCTGCACTCTCCTTGGACCTGAAGAGGTTCCGTGTCTGTGCTGCTTCTCAGGGGTGACTGGCAGGTGATCTCAGGTTGGTGCCTGGGCTGGGAGAGATCAGGGAGCTGGCCCAGTAGGACCAAGCGGTGAGACGCCCCAGAGAGCAAAAAAGCCTTTTTAGCACCCCAGGAATCACCCCCAAAGGGTTGTCTGTGGCCTCACCCCATCACAGATGCATTGAGCACCACTGCCCGGGGAACCGGACTGCAGGGGCTGCGACGAACCCAGCCAAAGAGGTGGCTCGGCAGAGAGATGGAGCAGGACCCAGGCCTGCGGGTGGGTGAAGAGGATGCTAAAGCTTCTGCCCTGGGGGCTGCCGAGGAGCCTGCAGGTTCAGTGTGAGAACAGGCTGGACATTGTTCCCCCCACCTCCTACTCTAAGGGGTGGAGAGGCCTCCCTCTGCCAGGGCTGTGCGGGGCTTTGGCACATGCAGGGTTTGGACCCTCCTGGCCAGAGGGTCTTGCACTTTTCCAGGGCACTAGCCCAGCCAGCGACAGTGGGGGGAGAAAGACGCCTGCTGGCCAGGCTGCACTGGCTGCTGCCTGGCACCCGCCTGCACTCTCCAACCCCTGCAGCCAGGGAGCAAGGCCCTGCTGGTCAAAAGCCAACACGAAGCAGGGACAGCATCAGCAGAGGGGAGCAGCTGTCCCCGTGTGCTGCATGTTTGCCCTGCCACCCGCCTGGCACGCCCACCCCCCCCATCAGTCGGCCACTGGACCATCCCTCCCTCACCGCTGGTGAGCTGGCAGCTGGTGAGCAGGGATCAGGCCAGCAGCAGGACCCATCAGTACTGATGGGGAGAAGACAGAAAATACGGGACAATTTGCCAGTTTTAAAGAAAAATCATGACACCCACAGCAGGCCTTAAATATGGGCCTGTCCCTTTAAAAACAGGACAGCTGGTCACCCTATTCATACTATGATGTCAGCTTCCTGGCCCCTTTGAACCGTTCTTTTGGTGCCCAGAAGCCAAAGCATGGGCCAACCATCTGGCTGTGCGTGTTCTTGAACTTGATCTATATTTAGGGCGCTAGTGCAGGGTAGGGTTGAGTAAAGATTTCTCTTGGCTCTTATTTTGCCTGAAGCATTTGCACATCCCGCGGAAGGCCGCAAACTCTACAGGAGATGACCATGATCGCTCCTACCTACCATTCTACCCACCTGCTATGATGTTGTCCAGGAGAGTGGTGGGCATGCAGAATATCCCCACCAACAAGTCACTGACAGCCAGGTTCAAGATGAAGAGGTTTGTGACCGTACGCATGTGCTTGCTCCTCAGAACAATGAAGCAAACCACTCCGTTGCCAAGCATACACAGGAGGAAGATGAAGAGGTAGGAGATGATGAAGACTGCTGCCACGGGAGGCTGATGAAGGTAGAAGTCCACATAGGAAACGTTGTACGTCCCATTGAAACTCAGCATGTGGGGCCCGCTGAGCGAGGAATTGGAATTCACTTTCTCATTCATGCTGAATTGTGCCTTGTAAGATTAAAAATATGGTCTAGACGGTGCTCGGTCCTGCCGTGAGGGCAGGGGACTGGACTCGATGACCTCTCAAGGTCCCTTCCCGTTCCAGTGTTGTATGATTCTATGAAAAAAACCCACATATAATAATATGCCCAAGAGCTGCCAAAAAAGCTTCTGTGTGCCCATTTCCCATTAAAATAGGCGTTATGATTGTACTAATCATCTTAACCTAGCTGTACAAACAATGATATTTGCTACATCCAGCACCTGCACGCTGCCCACTCATGTTGACCAGGATGGATTATAACAGCCTGAACAACCACAAATACCGGCCACATTTTCTTTCAAAATACACAACATGCCATGGAAGCTTTCCCTTCCTTCCTTCACTAATTTGGGTACTGTGGCTTCTGGGTGTCCAATTTGAGACAGCTTGGGCCTCCTGTTTAGACATGGCTTCTGCAGGCGCTCAGCAGGCTGTGTTTAAAATTGGGCCTCCAAAATTAAGGGCCCCTTTAAAAAACATTAGACTTTCTGGTACTCTGCACCCCTTCAGAGCTAGAATAATGAGATTTCGCTCATTAGAAACTTAGGAATCCTCCCTTTCCAATGGGAGGAGGTTTTGTTTCTAGCAATTGTTGATCCCAAGATCTCATGAGACTTTAAATTCAGGATATTTCTATTGTGGTGCATATCGGTAGGTATCGAAAAGGAGACATTGCTGTTCTCTTTTCTGTGAACTGCACTTTTGAAGGAAGAGAAATTGCTACCTGCTTGCAAGAGCAGCTATCAGACCGTTGCTCTTTTGTGTTTTGCTTCAGGTGTAGAGTATTAGTGAATCTCTGGTCTCTCCCATTCATGGAGACTTTATATTAGTTCTTCCTTCTTTCCTTTAACAGGAAATAAGACATTTACACCAGGAAATGCATATTTTATGCTTAGCATCATCTAGCAGTTAAGGTGCTGCCCTGGAACTCAAGATATCTGATTCATTTCCTGGCTCTGCTGCTGATTTCCAATGTGACTGTGGCTAAGTCAAACTTAACCTCTCTGTGCGACAGCTCCCCATTTATAAAAAAGCAGATAATACTGCTTTTCCCACTCTTTGTCCACCTCATGTATTCACAATGCAAGCTTCTTAAAGCAGCATCACTTACTGTGTGTTTGTACAGCATCTCGCACCATGCTGCTTAGATCTTGGCTGAGACTTCAAGGTACAACTGTAATCAAATTTACAAATAATAATAAATATGGAACTATGTTTCCAAGAGCTGTATTTAATTTGCTTGCTTGTCAAAAGTTCCCCATCTTTGTGCCTTCCTTGGGCCTATTAGAAACCTAACCAAGTTGTGCATCATCCTGGAATGCAATCACGAGTGGTAGAATATTTGTTAGCCTTAGAAATGAGGTGGGAGTGTTTTGATGACCGGGGTATTGGAGTCTGACCAGATCAAACTTGTGTCGATCATGCCCTCAGATATTTCAACAGTGCTGTTCACTATTCTAGGGAGGCCCTCAGAGACAATGTAATCAGTATCGTTTTCTCTTCCTCACCACACCCCAAAGAACCGACTTGTGAAACTATATGCAGTCACCTATCGAAAAGAACACTTTAAGCCAGATTGTGACCCAGTTTGTTCAGCTGTGCCAAAGAGACTGGGATCATTAGCTAGCTCTGCTACTGAATCACAGTAATAATACTGTGTTGATGGTAGCTCAATATAGAGGAGCGGCTGAGCATTAGGGAGATAAGAATTTCACCATTTAACTGTTTAACCAGTAAGCTGATGCTTATCAGTTTCTGTTAATGGTTAAACTCAGTTGCCTGGAGCCCATGGCAGCAGGGCCGGCTGCCAAGACCCTAGAAGAGGGGTGAAGCCCATGGCGTGGAGCAGCACCCTTTCCTGCCTACCCCTCCATCCCCGTAAAACGTTTAACCATGTAACCGATAGAATTTTGAGCGGTTACACAGTTACTGGTTTTGCATATTTTTTACATCCCTACTGAGCATATCTGAATGCAGCTGGTTAACATTTCTACCTGAACCAGTCACCTGCCTTCGAACTTCTGAACATCTTGCAGAATTTCACACTGCAAAGACTTGGTCCAACATATTTTCCAGTTTTACTATGACAAAGTGGCTGCATGGATCACATCTTTCCCCTTATCTGTTTCCATCAATGTTGGAAGTGTTCTCCCCCCCCGGCCACTGCCACCTAAATATTAGGGCACTGAATTTGGATTTTAGGGACAGACTGTAAAGCCGTTACTCACACTGGGGACGTTGTCATCAATGGAAGTGATTTATGAGGAAAGGGCTCACAAACTGGCCCTGAGTGTTAAGACTGATTTAATCAGAACAGAAAAAACTAAGAGGTAGAACCCTCCCACACTCCACCCGCCGGCACACCACATGGGATGCTACCCACCAGAGTTGTGCAGCTGTAAAGAGAGAAAAAAGAAACAATAAAAGTGTTAGCTTTTCTTTTGCTTAACTACTCATTTGTACCTAATTGCTGAACCTGGCTCATTCACTGTTTTCTCAGTAATAGCCCAGCTATGATTTTATTCTGTTTAATTTTTATTTGGAGATTTTTCTTTCGCTCTTTTCAAACTTTGTTTCACTTGGCATGTGTGGAATTGGTGGCAGAAATGGCATGCTTAGGACTACACTTTTGTCAGTTGTTCAAAAGGGAAGGGCTCTGGTTACTGATCTCAGAGGAAAGGGGTCAGAAACTTCAGAGGAAAAGGAGATCATATGATCCAAAATGAGGGATCTGCCAGGATCATCTCCAGTAGATGCTGTGCGGGAGATAGTACAGTCCAATGTGGGTACAAGGATTGCTACAGAACAAAAGGTTTGCCTGGAAGGGGATGAAGTCACCAGATGTTTCCCACATGTCAAGAAATGCATGGACATCAAACCAACCAAAATGGCTGACTTCAGTGGGCGCCATGGATACTTACCTACTGCCTCTGAAAAGCAGGCCTCAAGTCCCACAGCACAGCAGCCTTGTTCAGAGAAACCTTCCAATGGAGAGAAAGAGGACAATTTTGTTATGAAACCTTTTTGCATTTGATGTCTCCTACAGAGAGCAACTTTCTAGATCAGTGCCTAAAATATCACAGTGATACAGAATCCTTTACAGGCCAGATCCTCAGCTGATGCAAATCAGACTAGCTCTGTTGCTGGTCCACAGCTTTTATATGAAACTATAAATAAATTAAAAGGAGGGAGAAAGCAGAAATCTCTGTGCCAGAGAGAAAATTTTCTTCAGCTTGTACCTGAGAGACAAATTATCTATATCCGATAGATAGATAGATAAACAGCTGACAAAATGTTTCCACCACACTTTCACCAACTCTTGCCACAGGTGTGTGGGGAGGGAGGGGATCTGACTGAAAAGCCAAGCCCCTGGGCAAGGTCAGGATCAGCCTGGCTCCACAATCCCAGAAGGAGCAGGGCCTCAGGCAGAACCAGAGGGGCCCTCTTCTCCCCACCCCATAGGCAGGCCTGGAAGTCATTTTAGATACATCCTTTATATTTGCCGGCTGGATCCAGTAGAACTGAGAAACGCTGCATATTCATTTTTAGTCATAATCTTAACCCATATCATGCCCTTAACATGTGTCACACAGCTCAGTCTAATTCCAGATTATACCCACACAGATGTCTTGACATCTGCAGCAACTCCAGAAGCTCTAACCTCTTTTGAGAACCCAATGGTTCAAACAATTCTTGGTTGTGTCTTTCAGATGGAGACTTTGAATCTCAATTAAATGAGATACAGAATAAGATCAGATTTCCATCCAACGTCCAACTGCCAATTTGGAAGTCATTTAATTAAAATAGGCTTCGTTATTTATTTACCAATCAGGAGTCTCTAACTTTAAGCCAAAGGAGCAGTGTTGATTTTAATTAACAATACAACTGAGAAAAGACCCAAAAATAATAAATAGAAAAAGGATGCTCTCAAGGCGCTTATCACATTTGTTTCTCTTGACTGGGATGTGAATTGAACTTATGAGTAACCATGAGAGTCATGGGGAGGGAAGGGAAAAGCTGGCTGGATTGTCTTTTTGACCGAGAACTGTGACGGGCCCACCCGTGGGAAAGTGTGTCAACAGAGGGAGAATGCAAACATTGGCAAATAATGACTCCCTGGATTGGGCCTTGAGTCAGGGTGCTGAAGAAGGGATGTGTGCACCTCTGTAAACTGGGACTCTCTGATCCGGCAACATCAGTTCCAGGGGCAGAGTCCCAGTGTGCTGTGGGGAATTGGGGGGTCTGGGAGCCTGGCGCAATGCAGGGGGAAAGGGAGAAGCCAGGACAATGTGGGGGGGAAGGGGAGCCTGGTGCACTTCCCAGCTGGAGTTGAAGGGGTGGGAGATGGGAAACCCTCCACGTAGCTCAGCCGGGCTGGGGGGGGGAGGCCAGGAAGGCCAATGCATGACCCAGCTAGGCTGCGTGGGGTGAGGGGGGAGCCAAGAAGGGGCTTTGCAGGAGAAGGGGAATGGGGTGGCAGGGCAGGGGTTGGAGCTGACAACAAGGTGGCCAAAAACAACCTCCCCTGGTCTGGCAAAATCCCTCAACCAGGACCAGTCTGGTCCCTAGGGTGCCAGACCAGAGAGGTCCAACCTGTACTAGGAGCTGGAATGTGTAAATTCCCACACCAGCTCTGACTGAGGTAAAGTCTCCAGCAGCTCCTGGAAAGGCACTGCCAGCAGGAAACTACACTGCCAAAAACTGCAGCGTAGCTTGGGCATGTCGAGAGAGAGCTGCATCCCCACAGGGTTCAGGCATGTCTTTACCTGTCTAAGCAGTGCCTCACCATCTACACTGTTGTTTATACCCACGCTAGGAGTATGCGCTGCATGTCCTCTATATGCCACCATAAGATCTTTGCAATATAGAGGTACCTCCAGAGCCAGGCTCTGGGTACATCATAGGTGCATGGGATGGGACCTTATTCCACAGCGGGGCTAAGATAAGGACACATTCTGTCCCAGGAGAAACACCAAAAGTGGGTCAGCAGCCCTGATTTATTTTACATATTTGGCTTTGTTTTGTGAGTAAGCAAGAACAAAATCCCTGGGGGTGTCCAGCTACCAACATTACACGTTGCTGCAGAGCCTCCCTGAGATAAGCTTCTTAATGAAAGAGGAAATGAAAGAGGAAGGAATGGAGTAGCATGGACAAGCAACGTGACAGCACGGATTTGTCTTGCAGTGCAAACAAAGCACTGCAACGTACCTTTATCAAGCTACTGTGATTGCGATAATCAACATACAGGGCGTCCTCGCTATAAGTTGCCCCGGTATACGTTGGTTCCACACTAGAGTCGCTGATGCTTGTGGGAACTGTTCCACTTTGAGTCCTTCCATCCCCCTCCTCTTTCATGGCACAAAAAAAAAAAAAAAAAAAGACCAATTTGCACAAACAGAAGTCAGCCGCAGGAAAAAAATTCCCCGCTTTACATGTCCTTTCACTATATGTCCACCTTTTTTTTAAGCATCTTGGACCTATAGCGGGGACGCCCTGTATAAGCAAGTTGCATCCGTATGGAGGGCCACCAAGAAGCTGCTGTCTCAGTTGCGTTCCACAGCCTTCAGCGGGACGCTGGCAGCACAATCAACCGCACATATTCTTACAAAGCAGAAGTGAGTCTCCAAAAAATCATGAGATTTAAAAAATAAAATAATAATAATAATAATACATTTTTAGCTTCTTTTTATTTGCCTTCTGGTTTTGTGGGGCCCATCTGTTTCACATTTTCAACCAGGAGGACCAGACAATGTTATTTTAAAAGCAAGCGGAGATTTGTATATAATTGTTTGACTCCAGGTGGCAGGGCTTTAAGGAGAACATCACATCTCAGGGAAGCTGCCAACACTGCAGTGGTGCAAAGACCTTGCTCTGCTCTTTGGCAATGAAGTGGATTTCATCCTTGGTTGTATTCCCTGAGGGTATGTCTACACTACAGCACTAATTCGAACTAACTTAGTTTGAATTAGTTAATTCGAACTAAGCTAATTCGAATTAGCGCATCTAGACTTAAAAACTAGTTCGAATTAGCGTTTTGCTAATTCGAACTAGCATGTCCACATTGAGTGGACCCTGAACCGAAGTTAAGGTTGGCCGGAACCAGTGCCGGCAGCGCATCAGGTTAGGACTTAGAGCGTGGAGCTGCTGCCTCAGGCTAGCCGAGGGCTGTGCTTAAAGGGACCCGACCACCACCCCGGACAGACAGTTCTCAGGGTTCCCCACTTGCTTGTCTACCTCGATGAGGGACAGCAAAGCAGTCCTGACTTGGAGTGCCCTGAGTGCCCACCCTCGGCACATTACAGCACTCGGCCATCAGCCCGGCTGCACTTGCCGCAGGCTGCCATCCGGGGGGTCATTTGGGGGGCTGTCAGGATCCAGGAGGCCCTGCAGGAGAGCTTCCACCCCGAGGAGCCCGCAGAGCCACCCCAGTCCTCCCCATCGGGGGCTCGTGCCCCATTCCTCCCTCACCTCCTTCCACTTCCCCTCTCCCACCTCCTTTTCCCAGTCTCCCCAGAGGTTAATCCCCCCCCCCCTCAGTTTTGTTAAATAAAGAGAGTTTCTATTTTTGAACACGTGTCCTTTATTTTTTACATCAGGAAGGGCAGCTGGGGAGGGGTAAGAGAGAGGGTGGGAGCGGGGAGGTGGAAACCTGGGAGGAGGGAGCTGGAAGGGGGAAGCCAGGGGAAGAAGGAGGAGGGGAAGTCTAAAACTATGGTACGCCATATCTTCAGTATTGTGTAGAGATGGGGTCTCCTCACCTCAAAAAAGATATTTTGGCCTTGGAAAGGGTTCAGAAAAGGGCAACTAAAATGATTAGGGGTTTGGAACAGGTCCCATATGAAGAGAGGCTAAAGAGACTGGGTCTTTTCAGCTTAGAAAAGAGGAGACTGAGGGGGGATATGATAGAGGTCTACAAAAGCATGAGTGGTGTGGAGAGGGTGCATAAAGAAAAGTTCTTCATTAGTTCCCATAATATAAGGACTAGAGGACACCAGATGAAATGAATGGGTAGCAGGCTTCAAACTAATAAAAGAAAGTTCTTCTTCACAAAGCAAATAGTCAACCTGTGGAACTCCTTGCCACAGGAGGCTGTGAAGCCTAGAACTAGAACAGAGTTTAAAGAGAAGTTAGATAAAGTCATGGAGGTTGGGTCCATGGAGTGCTATTAGCCAGGGGGTAGGAACGGTGTCCCTGGCCTCTGTTTGTGGAAGGCTGGAGATGGATGGCACGAGACAAATGGCTTGGCCATTGTCTTCGGTCCATCCCCTCCGGGGTACCTGGTGTTGGCCGCTGTTGGCAGACAGGCTACTGGGCGAGATGGACCTTTGGTCTGACCCAGTACGGCCGTTCTTATGTTCTAAGCTCAGGGTCGGGGGTCTCACTGGACCAACTTGATTTTCATGCAAACCTGCTCCTGGGTTCGCATGTGGCCTTTGGTGGCCAGGCTGGCAGCTATCCTGCCCTAGATGGCCGCATTCCTGTGCCTAGTGTGGAGGTTGTGGATGTTGGAGGCCTCCCCCCAAACCTCGATGAGGTCCACGATCTCCGCACTAGACCAGGCGGGCGCCCGCCTCTTGCGGCCCCGGGCAGGCTCCTGGGAGCCGCCAGCCTGGTCCTGGGAAGAGGGGGAGGGCCGGGTGGCAGCGGGTGGCTGGCTCATGCCGTGCCAGGTGCAGGGTCTGCTGGCTGGGTGCTGGCAGGTTTGCACCTGGCACGGGCACCGTAGCCAGACTGTGGCCCTTTAAGGGCTCCGGGGCTGAGAGGGGGGCAGAAGAGTTTCCCTGGCTTGGCCCAGAGTGGGCACCAGGGCAAGCTGGGAAGGGCTAGCCTCCAACTAGTTCGAATTAAGTGGCTACACAGCCCTTAATTCGAACTACTTAATTCGAACTAGGCGTTAGTCCTCGTAGAATGAGGTTTACCTAGTTCGAATTAAGCGCTCCACTAGTTCGAATTAAGTTTGAACTAGCGGTTTGCGTGTGTAGCGCCTATGAAAGTTAATTCGAACTAACAGCTGTTAGTTCGAATTAACTTTGTAGTGTAGACATACCCTGAGTCGCACAATTCCCCTTGTACTATCAAGGGGCAGCAGAGGGGTAGGGGAAGAGATGCAGGGGCAAGAGAGCTTTGTATAGATGCCTCCTGCTTTCAGCAAGTCTGTGGCTCTACCAAACATCTATAGATTTCAGGGACTGAACTCCCTGCCACCTCTGGGAGAGGGAAACTTCACTCCAAAGAATTAAGAGGCAAGTCTGTCAGCAAATGTGCCACGGCTCCAGACCCTGTGCTGTCACTTCTATCCGTACAAAATGATACTCTTCTGATTTAGTAGGGCTTTACAAACAACTGCACAAGGAGTGGGGCAGCCAAGAGTTTGGCTCCATGGGTATGTCTACACTGCAATTAGAAACCCCTGGCTGACCTGTGCCTGATGTGGCGGTTGGGCTAAGGGCTATTTAATTGCAGTGTAGACGTTTGGGCTCAGGCTGCCACCTGACAGCAGGGGAGCTGACAGTCTGCACGGGCCTCTAGGCAAGGTGGGGAGGCCAGCTCTGTGCTTCTGGAAGGGGCGGGGCTTGGGTAGAAGGGGTGGGGCTTTGGGCAGAAGGGGCGGGGCTGGGGACAGCCAGTCTTCTGTGCTGCCCAGAGCGTGACATGCTCCCCGGAAAGCTGCACTGAGTGCGCAACATGGCGCTCCGGTAAGGCCCAGGGCTCCAGCCGCTACTGCTGCTAAAACGGCAGCAGTGGTGGCCGGGAGCCCCGGGACCCTTTGAATCACTGGGCCCCAGGGCAACTGCTCCTTTGGCTCCCCGGTCAGTCGGCAGGCCTGCCTGTCAGGATCCTAGAATCTGGTCTCTAGCCTAAGCCTGACCAGCTACATGACAATGAAACAGCCCCTTAGCCAGAACCCTGTGAGCCCGAGTCAGCTGGTGTGTAATTGCAGCGTAGACATATGCCATAAATACAACCTCACTGAATCTCTGCTTTCATTAGTGTGGCTCCTGAAGAATCAATGGGGAAATTGAATTACCAAATGCAAGCTAGGGTTGCCAGGTGTCCGGGATTCACCCGGACAGTCCAGTATTTTCGGCTCCTGTCTGGTAAAAAAAAATTCAGAGAATACAGACACCTGAGATGTGCGGTGTTTTCTGATTTCTTCCCCGGCCAGGAGGCAAAAATGCCGGGCACCTGGCAACCCTACAAACACTCAGCGCCCGGCCTCCCCCCCCCCCCCCCGACCTTCCCTCTCCCCCCCCCCCCAGCTCCCAACACCCCCAGCCCCCATGCTTACCTGGTTCCGCAAGGCTGCCAGCATAAAATGGCTGCTGACCAAGGGTCTTAGTGCTCAGCTGCTCCCCTGTTCCGATCCCTGCACTTACTCTTAAAGGGGACATGCTGTTTTAATGCTTTTATTAATAAGTCTTGGAGTCTTTTTTTTTTTGCTCAACAACTTTGGTCTCCCCCTCCCCCCCCCCCTTTTTTCCTTCAACAGAATTTTTTCCCGGTGTTTTTGGGGGGGGCAGGGTGTTCGTATTTTTGTTTCAACCATCTGGCAACCCTAAATGCAACGGAAGCAAGCGATAATGATAGGGAGGCCTATCTTTGTCCCTTCACACCCAGCCACCAAATTTCAGCTCTTTCTTTTAATGAAGAAACTGTGATTTTCTCAAATGTGCGGGAGTGTTAATCCAAAATGATTCCCCAAGTAAATTCATGGGATAAGCATTGGTCTGCACTGTAACTCTTCTGGAGCAATTTGCTAAAAATGTTCCAGAGTTAAAACCTGGGCTGTTTTTTTATTGAACACTGAGGACCTGTTTCAGCTCTCTGCTACTCCCGTTTTATGCTAGTGTCACCTGCTGGAACCAATCTTGTTACACCAGTGTGAAATAGCAGTAACCCACGGGGGTAGCCACCATGATAAGGTTTTTATTCCCTGATTAGAGGAGTTCAAAACCTTAGAATCAGCTTTCTGGGGTGAATGCTCAGGGTTATAAATTCTCTCTTCTCAAGCATTTTGTAATATTTAATATTCACAGTGTTAAAAAACGCGGCTGCTGACTATAAACTCAGCCACTGGAATGTTCCAGGGAGATGAACCCAGAAAGGGGCACAAACAGAATGGAAGCAAATTGTCAGCCATATTTTTTGCAGCGTGTATCCAGCTGTACGCCTCTCATTCAAACCTGCTCACCCGCCAGCGAAAAACACTTCTTCACGCCGAGCGCTACATAAAAACCCTTTCATAGACTTACAAAGAAGAATTACATGAAACAACCCACTTCAAGCAGAGGGAAACTGCACCTCACACTCATGGCTGTGCAGCTGTGAAGCTTTTGTGTTGCTTTTAGATAGAATGTCTCTGGGGGCAGTGACTTTGAGCAGATCCTGGCCTAGTCTGCTTTGCGTTGTTCTGATCGAAATGGCCATCCAAGGATTTTGCTAGCACACGGGAAGTCCCCATGTAGGGCAGCTGCAACCAATTTTTAGAGCGGGATGCTAAGTATTATGTCATGGGGAATTGCACAGTATAGGAAGAAATCAGTGGAAATGCAGAGAGCTTGAGTAGTTGCAAAGTGTCCATTTTATTGCACAGCACAGAACTATCTAGAACAAGCCCAAACTAGCTGGGCTGACCCCAGCGACCTAACTCAGTTACTCTAACAACAAGATCTATATCTACAACCCAATACACAACACTAAGGATGGTGTTTGTTATTACTATTTCAAGCCAGCGCATGCCGCAGCCCCCCCGCTTCCAGCACAGAGCCAGTGTTGTCAGCCTCTTTGACTCTGTGGCACAGTGGGTGTGTCGGGGAACACGTGGCCAGCTGTTCTCATTTCACCCAAAAGCTTTCTGGGGCAGCTAGGCTTCTGCTAGACCAACCTCAGGCAGCAAAGCCGACAGATTCTGCAGGCCCCGGGCAAGGTGGGGGGGTGGGGAGTCCGTGCTCCGAGAAGGGGTGGGGCCAATTGTGCGAGGGGCAGGGCCAAGAGCAGCCAGCCCTCAGTGCTGCCCGGACCGTGTTGCTTCCCCCAGCCCTTAGCGCCTCCCCGTGTGTACAGTGCGGCACTCCAGCAGCGATTCCGAGGGCCCAGGGGCTTGGACCCCCTTGAATTGCTGGGCCCTGAGGCAACAGCCTCCCCCCTTCATCCCATCAAAAGGCCTGACCTCAGGGCTACTCTAACCCGAGTGCAGACACTCGGGGCAGAAAAGGGAGAGGTTCTCCCGTCACTGTTAGGGATGTTAAATTTCCATCGACTACTTGATTAGTCAATAAGGGGGTTAGCGCCCAGGGCCGCGCAAGTCGGGACTCAGCAGTCTTGACTCACGCTGGCTCCAGGACTGCTACATTTAAAAGGCAAAGCCGCAGTGCTCTGGGAACAGGCACGAGCCGCGACTCAGCCAGGCAGGAGCCAGGACCCCCACTGCACCTCTGCCTCCCCTACCCCCATGGAGACAATGCCTGCCTGTAGAACGCCATATAGCTCTTCCGTATCACATAAAGCTGAATTACAATAATCCTAGAAACTTCCTAAAGGGTCACTCAAGTCAAAGTATATTTAGGCATTGTTGAAGGTGATGGCATTCTTGTTTACTCTGTAGCTGGTCTGAGAGGAATGCAGAACTGTCAGCCGTTTTTAAGGTTACCAGGAATGATTATGAATAGGAATTCTACAGCTTAAAGAATACCGTGTGGGTTTAAAGTGATGGAGGAAGGGATCGGCATGAAGAAGGAAAACAAAAAGAATTTTTTTATGCAGGGACATAGGCCTTGCTGGCAAAATAGACAAGGATAAAGTAACCTGCAGAGGCAGACAGGACAGACACATAAATCATTTGAGGGACAGGAAAATACCACAATGTGATGCATAAATTCTACAAGGCAATAAATAAAAATGATCTGTTTTAAAAGAGACAAGGTAGATGAGGGAAAAATCTTTTATTGGACCAACTTCTTTTTGTGAAAGAGACAATCTTTCAAGCTTGCATAGAGCTGAAGACCTGCAGAGGATCTCTGTATACCTTAGAAAGCTGGTCTGTCTCACCAACAGAAGTAAAAGATATTCCCTCATCCACCTTGTGTCGCAAAGATCCTGGGACCAACACCAGCTACACCACCACTGAAAACTTTAAAAAGACACTTCATAAGGGCACAGATGACTGCATAATTACCTGCATTTAAAAGCTACGAGACCGAGACAGGAGAAGGAATCTGCAGAAAGATTTTTTTTTTAAATATGTAAAATGAAAATCTGTGAAAGATGACAGCCCAATCCTCAGCCTTGTTCCACTGAATTAAAAGCAAAGCGGTCAATGTATGTGAAATGAAAATCTAGTCGTGGGACTTTAACAAAGCCATGCTTTGGAAGGATTTAAGAAATGGATTTTTACAGATAAGATACTTGCAGTAAATTATTTTGTGAGGATGTGCTGGAGAGTAAGGGTATGTCTACACTACAAAGTTAATTCGAACTAACAGCCGTTAGTTCGAATTAACTTTCATAGGCACTACACACACAAACCTCTAGTTCAAACTTAATTCGAACTAGCGGAGCACTTAATTCGAACTAGGTAAACCTCATTCTACGAGGACTAATGCCTAGTTCGAATTAAGTAGTTCGAATTAAGGGCTGTGTAGCCACTTAATTCGAACTAGTTGGAGGCTAGCCCTTCCCAGGTTGCCCAGGTGGCCACTCTGGGCCAAGCCAGGGAAACTCTTCTGCCCCCCTCTCAGCCCCGGAGCCCTTAAAGGGCCACAGTCTGGCTACGGTGCCTGTGCCAGGTGCAAGCCTGCCAGCACCCAGCCAGCAGACCCTGCACCTGGCACGGCATGAGCCAGCCACCCGCTGCCACCCAGCCCTCCCCCTCTTCCCAGGACCAGGCTGGCGGCTCCCAGGAGCCTGCCCGGGGCCGCAAGAGGCGGGCGCCCGCCTGGTCTAGTGCGGAGATCGTGGACCTCATCGAGGTTTGGGGGGAGGCTTCCAACATCCACAATCTTCACACTAGGCACAGGAATGCGGCCATCTAGGGCAGGATAGCTGCCAGCCTGGCCACCAAAGACCACATGCGAACCCAGGAGCAGGTTTGCATGAAAATCAAGTTGGTCCAGTGAAACCCCCGACCCTGAGCTTAGAACATAAGAACATAAGAACGGCCGTACTGGGTCAGACCAAAGGTCCATCTAGCCCAGTAGCCTGTCTGCCGACAGCGGCCAACACCAGGTACTCCGGAGGGGATGGACCGAAGACAATGACCAAGCCATTTGTCTCGTGCCATCCATCTCCAGCCTTCCACAAACAGAGGCCAGGGACACCGTTCCTACCCCCTGGCTAATAGCACTCCATGGACCCAACCTCCATGACTTTATCTAACTTCTCTTTAAACTCTGTTCTAGTTCTAGGCTTCACAGCCTCCTGTGGCAAGGAGTTCCACAGGTTGACTATTTGCTTTGTGAAGAAGAACTTTCTTTTATTAGTTTGAAGCCTGCTACCCATTCATTTCATTTGGTGTCCTCTAGTCCTTCTATTATGGGAACTAATGAAGAACTTTTCTTTATTCATCCTCTCCACACCACTCATGCTTTTGTAGACCTCTATCATACCCCCCTCAGTCTCCTCTTTTCTAAGCTGAAAAGACCCAGTCTCTTTAGCCTCTCTTCATATGGGACCTGTTCCAAACCCCTAATCATTTTAGTTATCCTTTTCTGAACCCTTTCCAAGGCCAAAATATCTTTTTTGAGGTGAGGAGACCCCATCTCTACACAATACTGAAGATATGGCGTACCATAGTTTTATACTTCCCCTCCTCCTTCTTCCCCTGGCTTCCCCCTTCCAGCTCCCTCCTCCCAGGTTTCCACCTCCCCTCTCACACCCTCTCTTCTCCTCTCCCACCTCCTTTTTCCAGTCTCCCCAGAGGTTAATCCCCCCACCCCCAGTTTTGTTAAATAAAGAGAGTTTCTATTTTTGAACCCGTGTCCTTTATTTTTTACATCAGGAAGGGGGGCTAGGGAAGGGTAAGTGGAAGGAGGTGAGGGACGAATGGGGCACGAACCCCCGATGGGGAGGACTGGGGTGGCTCTGCAGGCTCCTCAGGGTGGAAGCTCTCCTGCAGGGCCTCCTGGATCCTGACAGCCCCCTGAATGACACCCCCCCCAGATGGCAGCCTGCGGCAAGTGCAGCCAGGCTGATGGCCAAGTGCTCTGATGTGCAACATGTGGGCACTCAGGGCACTCCAAGTCAGGACTACTTTGCTGTCCCTCATCGAGGTAGACAAGCAAGCGGGGAACCCTGAGAACTGTCTGTCCAGGGTGGGGGTCGGGTCCCTTTAAGCACAGCCCTTGGCTAGCCTGAGACAGCAGCTCCACGCTCTAAGCCCTAACCTGATGCCCTGCCGGCACTGGTTCCGGCCAGCCTTAACTTCGGTTCAGGGTCCACTCAATGTGGACATGCTAGTTCGAATTAGCAAAACACTAATTCGAATTAGTTTTTAGGTCTAGATGCACTAGTTCGAATTAGCTTAGTTCGAATTAACTAATTCGAATTAAGTTAGTTCAAATTAGTGCTGTAGTGTAGACATACCCTAAGAGTTTTAGTTTGGAGATATACTGAGAAAGAAAGAAAGAGCAAATACAGCATTTATTTGCACCCAATTGTCTCTCACAATTTTTTTTTTTTTTACTCAAACGACCCTTTGGACACAGTCAAACAGCATACAAATAAAATTCTAAATTAGACAAGAATGAAGTTTGTGAATAAAAAAACCTTTCAAGCCCTAGGAGGGGCCCACACATTAAATACACAGTATTAAATGATGCTTTGGGAAGAATAACTCACTCCCTTTTAAGAGTTGAACAGCACTCTAAGCTCAAATTCTGAGTCCTGGACTCATCCCAAGATGGGGAGGGTGCAGTGGGGGTTGGCGTTGGAGGGAAAGGATCCTCTCTCAAGTTCTGTACAAGCCCCTCCACACACACAGAATGGAGGTCAGGGCTGTCAAGTGCATCTCATGTGAATGTGGTAGCCCAGCTTGTAACACTGGAGCACCTACCAGCAGCCAACCTCCACTCCCCCACCTCTTCCCCAAGTCAGTCTCCTGTCTGCTCCTCTCCTGACTAGACACCCTCCCAGTGGTTCTGGAGAGCTGTGAACTGCTGATTCACAGAAGGAAGGGGTAGGAGCAAGCTCAGATGTGCTGGGGGGGGGGGAGGAGGCGGGTCAGGGACTTGGTGGAAGGGGTAGAATGGGGCACGGGCAGGGGGAGGGGAGAGATTGGACACCATCCCTGACAGGAGTGTGTCTAACCTGCTCTTAAATATTTCCAGTAATGGAGATTCCACAACCTCCCTAGGCAACTTATTCCTGTGTTTAACCACCTTGACAATTAGGAAGTTGTTCCTAATGTCTAACCTAAATCTCCCTTGCTGTAGTTTAAGCCCATTGCTTCTTGTCCGATCCTCAGAAGCCAAGGAAAACAATTTTTCTCCCTCCTCCTTATAACACCCTTTTAAGTACTTGAAAACTGTTATCATATCCGCTCTCAGCCTTTTCTTTTTCAAACTAAACAAACCCAGTTCTTTCAGTGTTCCCTCATAGCTCATGTTTTCTAGACCTTCAAGCATTTTTGTTGCTCTTCTCTGGACCTTCTCCAATTTCTCCACATCTTCCTTAAAATGTGATGCCCAGAACTGGACACAATACTCCAACTGAGGCTTAATCAGTGCAGCGTAGAGCGGAAGAATGACTTCTCGTGTATTGCTCACAAGACTCCTATTCATGCATCCCAGAATCATGTTTGCTTTTTTTGCAACAGCGCCACACTGTTGACTCATGGTCCACCGTGACCCCTAGATCCCTTTCTGCAGGACTCCTTCCTAGACAGTTGCTTCCTATTCTGTATGTGTGAAACGGATTGCTCCTTCCTAAGTGGAGTACTTTGCATTTGTCCTTATTAAACGTCATCCTATTTACCTCAGATCATTTCTCTAGTTTATCCAGATTATTTTGAATTATGACCCTATCCTCCAAAGCACTAGCAACCCCTCCTATCTTGGTTCATTTGCAGACTTAATAAGCGAACTCTCTATGCCATTATCTAAATCCTTGGTGAAGATATTGAACAGAACTGGTCCCAAAACTGACCGCTGTGGAACCCTGTCATATCCCAGCATCTTTCCATCCCCTACAGCACCCAGGACCCACCCACAGAAGTGAGTCATACATGTACCCACCCTGAAAGCATCTGCTCCTCTCAAGCAGCACCTAGACTAGAGACTCCCAGCTACTATGACCCACTCCACCACCCAATGGCCGAAGCACTCCAGGATCTACTCATCTCACCCAGCAATACCAGACACGCTCCAGCACCATCATGTCATTTTGTTCTGGGCAACTGTACTTGTATTCCCCCTTTATGGTTTGCGAAGGGCACCCACTCTAGGCTTCTAGCTTCCCAGCCATGGCCAAAAGATCATTAGTGTCTGCTGTATTGCTCAGCATAGTCACAGTACTTCTCAGATATTGCACGAAGGCCTGCCTGACTCCTACGGAAGATTTCTACCATCCCGCACTAATACACAAACATTTGGGTTTTTCATACACTGAACTCCTAAAATACCTTCATTTAACTCAGGTAGGCTTAGTCTTAATTCAAACATGTTTGTCCAGGATACTACAGGAAATGGCCATAGTTTTTGCATTCCCTTTTAATTCCAAATTCCTAGACCACCTCACACCTCCATAACTTCCTGGTGAAACCCCAATGAGGTAAACTGAGTGCATTAACAGCAATCAAATCTACACACAAACCTCTCCATTTCCATGGGAAATAGGGAGCTTAATTCTTCACCTTAAAAGTAAGGATTGAAGGGTATTATAAACAGAGCTGATATACTTCTCCCACCTCAGACTGTATTCACTTGTCCTCTCTCAGGAAGCAACAGATGCGAACAATTAGATTCATCCATTCCCAGGGCATTCCATAGACCCTAGAAACCATTCATATCCTTAAGTCCTCTATGGGATAGTTTTGAAATTAAATTAGGAAAGGTAGAGATTAATTTTGGTTAAGAAAAATATAGGTTTGCTTTCTAGCTTGTGGTGGGAAGTAGAAAAAGGTCCTAATCAGCAAGTATGGGAATGCCATGAGAACAATGAGTTATAAGACCATAATATAATGGGAAGGATGTATGGTTTAAAAACAAATAAAAAACAATGTTATCTTGAAACTGAGGCCCGAGTGCAGAAAAGGGCAACAGAAGAAAAACTGTCAATAAGAAAGGAGGGAGGAGGAGCTAAGAAGGGAAGGCCTCAGAAAGCGAAAAGTAGGAAGAGTGAACTGTCCCTGACTAGGTGTTACAGATGCTAGCAATTATGTTTGCTGAAGCACCATAAATTTGAGGTCAAGTATCAGAGGGGTAGCCATGTTAGTCTGAATCTGCAAAAGCGACAAGGAGTCCTGTGGCACCTTATAGACTAACAGATGTATCGGAGCATAAGCTTTCGTGGGCAAAGACCCACTTTGCATCTGACGAAGTGGGTCTTTGCCCACGAAAGCTTATGCTCCAATATATCTGTTAGTCTATAAGGTGCTACAGGACTCCTTGTCGCTTTTGCATAAATTTGAGGGTGGATCCCAGTCCAATCACACTGGGGTTGAGCCGGGATTAAAGGACTCTTCTCTGGTCTGGTCCATCTGTGAGTATAAATGACCATACATTTGTTCCTGTTTTATTATTGTCTGGATGTGGTAAATATTTAATGGTTAGGTATTTATACATGTTTAGAACATTAGTATGAATCGCATTTGGCCTTGGATTTCATAACAGAATTTATGGTTAAGTTAACATCTGCCCTATATTTGTTCATATTTATAAACTAATCATTCCAGACACTTTTCGCATGAAGGTGAACCTGTCCATTGTATGCTTGGTCTTCGGTCTCACTTATTTGAGGGAAACGTATCCTGCCAGCATCCATTAGCCAAAGCACCAGACTCCAACCCAACATAAAGAGACAGCAAACACTGCTGTGAAGCTCCTGCTAAGCATTTCAAAAATTCTATGTTAGCGCAGCAGGAAAGAAAGCTCTGCCGGGCAGCAAGGATTCCTAGCCGGGACCATTTAGACACTCCTGATCTGGAGGAGAATTTTCTGTGAAGAGCCATGCTGAGCTCTCTTCAGCTGCTGCCAGAGATTGGGCTGCAGAGCTAGCAGACCTAAAGAACCCTTACATGCAAAAATGGCAATGTCCACGGAGTTTGCAAGCACCCCACAGAGAAATTTTCTGTCACCACCAGAGATTGCAGCCCCCGAGTTTGCTCTTGTAATGATTACCAGTCCCACAGGTGAAAGGGTCCCTCTTGTGGAGCTCATAAGAGGTCATTACAGGACCGGTTTCTGCATTAAAATACAGACCTTAGTAAACTGAAAAAAAGTTGGTGTCGATATTACTTTAATTATTTAGGTGGTTGTGCACTGCTCAACAACAGCAAAAGTCATTACAGAGTCAGTGCAAAATTGAGATTTTGCTCTATGTGAATAGACCTTACCAGTGAAAAATACTACTCTGAAAGCTAGACCCAAAGTTTTGACTACCAGAGCTATTAGTGTAGTGTACAGCTTCCACCCTCCCCTCTCCATCCCACCCCCAAACTACTCAATATTAGCTAGGAGAACAAGAGTCTGCTATTTCCCCATTGCTCATGTCTTATGCACCTATCACAATTAACTTCAGCATACATTTAGGGTGCCTGGCAACTTTCAGGGCTGAGCATCGAGGACCTGATCCAACTCTCATTGCAGAAAATGGCATTTTTCCTTTTACTTTTCGGGGAAATGGATGGAAGCTCAAGGAGAAAGTTTCTTCATCAAAATCTACCAAATTACCGTACACTTCCTCTGTTTAGACACCTTTGAAAAGGAAAATTTCTTCTAGGTCTAGGAATACAATTATAAACCAAAAATTAGATTGTTTTTATGTTAACTGGTAAATACCGTCATACTGGGCCAGACCGAAGGTCCATCTAGCCCAGTATCCTGTCTTCCAACAGTGACCAGTGCCAGATGCCCCAGACAGAATGAACAGAAGAGGTAATCATCATGTGATCCATCCCCTATTGCCTATTCCCAGCTTCTGACAAACAAAGGTTAGGGACACCATCGCTGCCATTCCTGGCTAACAGCCATTGACGGATCTATCCTCCATGAATTTATCTAGTCTTTTTTGAATGCTGTTATAGTCTTGGCCTTCAAACGCACCGTCAACCTGAGGAACTCCTTGCCAGAGGATGTTGTGAAGAAGTACTTCCTTTTGTTTGTTTTAAACCTGTTACCTATTAATTTAATTTGGTGACCTCTAGTTCTTGAGTTATGGGAAAGAGTAAATAAATCTCCTTTATTCACTTTCTCTACACCAAATGATTTTATAGACCTCTAGCATTTCTCCCCTTAGGTCTTTTTCCAAGCTAAAAATAATGAATAATTCCAACACTTTTGGACATGAAGGCAAAGCAGTCCATTGTATGCTTGGACTAGAGGCTTACCTATTTGAGGGGAAAATATTCTGCCAGCATTATTCTCTACTCCGAGACACAGCCAATGACAGAAAACTCATGTGCAACAAAGCAAAAGGAGAAGTAATGTGAAAGATGCTCACAGAACAGATCACTGAAGAGGATACTGAAAAGGATCACTTTTTTTTTTAGGCAGTTGAAAAAAAAGACAAAAAATGCCCTCTTCTGCTTTATTCTCCTTCTCTGTGATGAATAACATCATTTAATCTCACAGGGTCTTATGAAGATAAGTTTATGAAAGCTTGTGTAGCACTCAGGCACTATGAGATCACCATAGAAAAGCCTGGGAGGAAATTAATAATGTGGTATTCAGTGCAGGGTTTGGACAGTGTACATTAAATAAAGCCGAGTGCATCACATTGAATGAGGATAAACAGAAATATCAAAAAAAACTTTCCATCCACAGCTTTTCTGTGGAGAACAATTATGAGACCATGTAATTAAATATTGTATCACTAGAAGACTTACCCTGCATTTCTGGGCCCTCCATAGGGTTGCCTATGAATCATGAACATGGCATGAAAATTGGTTAAGCGAAAAAAAAAGCAGGGGGGGGGGGGAAGAAAGTTGTTCAGGAAAAAAAAAAAAGGAGACCAAACTTGTTGGGGGGGGGGGGGGGGGAAAAAGGTCACTGCGCCTTTAAATCCCCGTCGTTCCCCCTTGTCCCCGCCCCTGCCACACATGGCAGGAGGAAAATGTCCCTGACGGCCTTCTGTCCAACGAAACAGAAAATACCGGACATTTTACATGTCCGGTATTTTCTGTTTTTTTAATGGACAGGGGCCATAAATACCGGACTGTCCAGGCGAAAACCGGACACCTGGCAACCCTAGCCCTTCAGGGAATGGGGCTGGCAGTGTGAGCCAAGAGCTGTTCTCTGAGGCAGTCCAGGGTGGTGGAGACCATGATACCAGCCAGCAACTGCCCCCTATGGTCATGCGTGAATATGACTATCTCTGTTTTCACACCCTCCTTTTCCATTTGATATGAACCAATCGAATTCCAGGCATATCCCATTATCCTGGCACAACCAAACCTCGGCCTTGCTTTAAGTTATGTGTATGCACATAGGCACTGAATTAATTTTAATTCAATCAATTAGTCCAATCAATTTTAATTCTAGCCTTTCCTAACTTTCATGTGCTTGATTTTGCAACGTCAATGTTCTTTTAATGTAATGTAATATTATATATGGCATGCAAGGACTCCCAAATGTATACATATAAGTGACTGTGCAACCTGCACTCTATTTAGACCATTTGCAAATGTATAATATTTACTCAACTAGAATGACCCCTTCAGAGCTGTTCCTTTTTATTGTGCAAACTGGCGTTTTCCCAAAAAATCTCAGACTCACTAGAACAGTGTTTCTTAAACTGTGTGCCGCGGAGAACAACAGAATTCAGGTGACTTTTTTTTTTGCTCAATAACTTTCACCCGACCCCATTTTTTCCCTCAATAACTTTCCCTTCGACCCTTTTTCCCCCCAACTTTTTTTTTCTTTTGCTCAACAAAAAATCCTTGGTGTTCCTCATTAAAAAAAAATATTGTTTGGTGTTCCTCTGTCTTATAAAGTTTAAGAAACACTGCATTAGAGGAAAGGTGTAAAACTGTCGATAACCAGAATGGTGTAAAAACAGCATGTGTTCTAGTTTATCCGTATACATGTATGTGGGATGTAATCCTAGGGCCATAGGGCAAAGCTCACTGACTCAATAGTAAGAGACCACCTGATAAGAAAAGGCTCTAAATCTGGGCCTCAGTCTTCATAAGAGACTCAAGGGCAAGTTCTGCAGTGGCAGGAAGGGCAACAGAAAACCTGAACAAAGTAGGACTGAGACATTTCCACTGCAGGTATGAATGAACACAGCCACAGAGTACAGCTCCTTGGGCACCAGCATGTTTTGGAAACAGCCCTGGGGAAGAAAGGAATGTGTGCATCTATTACCCCCTCAAATCGACCAGCCAAAGGAGAATACCGCAGACATGGCTCCATTTCCCTAATCAAACACAGACAGGGCTTCATTAAATATTTATCCCTTTGGTACTCTGCCTGTGATTCCCCATTACAGCTCGAGAACAGCTCACTTTATGGCTGCCCTTTGCCCTCCTATTGTTTTTTGATTCAGCGAGGTATGGACCCCCATGCGGGGCATGGTGGTAAAGTGACTTGTTTAGAATTTCCTGTGCTGCCTCCAGGCCATTCCATAATTCACAGCGTTGGGCACATCACATTCTACAGGCTGGAGAGCTCCCTTGGAACGAAATGTGCTGCTCTGATCAAACGCAATGTTAAATATTCTGATTAACCAGTTAACCGAAATCCTGCAGGTGGGAGGGCTGCTCCAGCTGGGTTGGCCCTACTGTGCTGCGAGCTGCTCCCGCCCGGCCCATCACACCATCACCTCGCTCCAGCCAGGCGAGGTTAGAGCACCCCTGCCTGCGGCGTGGTGGACCCAGCCGGATAGGAGCAGCCCCCAGCCCATGCTGCATTGTGGGTGGGAGGCTGTTCCAGCCCGGCTGGGATGCTGGTTAATCAGTTACCGGTAGGGTGATGCTTACCGGGTCACCAGTTACTTGTTTACATTCCTAATAAAGACCATGCCATTCACGTGCCAATTAAACCCTATTTTACACTTTGTACTGGCACGCCCGATAAGAACTCTCCTAAAAAAATTGCTACTTTTATGTATTTAGTTTAACAAGTGAGTTGTAGAAAACAGAGGCAAATATTTGAGAATTATACAGACTGGAAGAACCACAAAGTAGATGACAGCAGTTGTATTAATGGACACGGAGAGGAGAGCTGGAATGGAGTGCCAGACACCTGCTGTACGTGTTATTTGCCAAGTCTGCACAGAGGTGATGAACAAAGCTGCAGAGGACAGAATGCAAGAAGGGAGCTGAAGGCAGTTGATCCCAGCTGTGGCAAGCAGGGGTTGCATGGAAAGAGCCAGAGGTGGTGGTGCTGCTAGCCTGGAACCCCTTCCCCACCTAGGGTTGCCAGATGGTTTCAGAAAAAATATCGGAAAAAAAAAAAAAGGACTCAGAGTTGTTAAGCAAAAAACCCCTCCAAAAAACAAAAAAACAGCATGGCCCTTTAAGAAACACATGGGGAGGCTTTTTGGACCTAACAGGCTGCCAGCAGCCGCATGCCATCTTGCCTCCCTGCACCGGGCTGGGCAGCTCGCTTATAAGCACTAGGGCTGGGAAAAAATCAGAAAGTACCAGACATTTTAGGTGTCCGGTATTTTCTGAATTTTTTTTACCAGACAGGAGGCGAAAATACTGGACTGTCCAGGTCAATACCGGACACCTGGCAACCCTATCCCCACCAGAGCTACTTTGTGGTTGGTCTGTGGGGTAAAAAGTTTGTTTGCTATTTTCCCTCCAAACTTTGTCATGCCATACAACAAAATACTAACCTTAAGTGCCAGCCACAAGTTAATATAAAATAGCTGCTGGAAATGAGGAAATTAATTATATTTCCATCCCCCGTCATCTCACTACTTCCCAACTTGCCTTAAAAAACCCCTACTTTCAGTAATATTTTATTAGTCTTTCTTTAAGATGAACAGTTTTGCAAGTAATTTTCTGGTTAGATTGTCCAGGAAATTCATTTCCAATTAAGCTGTCAGGAAAGTGAAATATAAAACCTGCCCTTTTGATATCCCCACAAATCCCTGCTATTCTACCTGCCTCCTTGCTACTGTGCTTGCGAACAAGAAATATGTAACATAATGAATACAATTATGCAAGGAGTTCTGGCACCATGCTCATCTGCATGGATTAGATTTACACTGAGCTCCCCAGAAATTGCTGAGACATATAATTACTCAAACTACAAGTTATTTTAACTTATCAGTGTCGCTACCTGGCATAAGAAAACAGATATGGAGTCATCCAGCATCTAAAATTCTGACTATATTAATGGCATCCTTGAAACTAATAGAATTATTTACATTTATATAGGGACTCTCATTCAACAGAAATTATATGAATTCTTTTCTACGAAGACAGGCGTCCCTTCATGGCTGTTTAACAGGGCACCATAGCAATACACAGCACAACCGCTGTGGGAAGGAAGCGAAGAATAATGTAGCTTAGCCAGATGAAACTACAGAGAGAACATCTGGCCCTCATCTGTAATCAAAATAAAGGGGCAGGTCACAAACCAGTTGTCATAATATTGTAAGAGACTGGGGCTTTGTCTACACTGTGGATTCACCCCCATTGCAGCCAGTTAGTGTAGCTGCACTAGTGCAAATACCTAGTGTAGACAAGCAAGTAGTCCTATAGCACCATTGGGCAGGTCTACACTGGAGAGTTAATTCAAAATAACAAGGCGAGCATCCACACTACAAAGCCTGTTATTTCATAATAATGGGCTTGTTATTTTGAAATAGTAACTCCTGCTTGTGAAGAGGGATAAGCTTATTTCAAAAGTGGGCAACACCCACTTCCTCAAAGGAGAGTGGAGAAGAGGGACCGCTGAAGTTTACATGGAATCTAGCAGCTTTCCTTGTCTACTCTGGGGTAGGGATGTAATAGTGTAGTCGATTAACCAATAAGCAAAAGCTTATCGGTTAATGCTATAGACTACATGCATTTCCCGCCCCCCCCCTCCAACCCCCACCGCTTGCCAGTACATTTTTTAGCAGGCTGGCCAGCAGCCCAGCTCAGTCCCAGTTTGTGCCAGGTCTGGGACCTACCCCCGCTGCGGTTCTGCATTTAAAGGGTATTAGGAGCCGGGCGGGCAGGCAGCCTGGCTTACTTCTGGCTCGGATTGGGTCCGGGAGCTCAGATGCCTCCCTGGACTGGGGCTGCTGCCCCCCTGCACTGCTGCCTCTGATACAGAGGCAACAGTGTGGGGTGACAGGCACCTGGTCCACAAGGGGAGCTGGTTTTTAAATTGGCTCCCCTCATGGACCAGCTCCCGCCTGGCACCCTGCTCTGATACAGAGGCAGCAGCACGGAGTGGCAGGGGAGCTCCTCGGGGATGGGGTCGGAGCACACTGGCTGCCGGCCCCACCCCTGGGGACTGTAGAATAGTTGAGTAACCGATAAGAATTCATGAGGTTAATCCACTATTCAATTAACCGATATTTAGCATCCCTACGCTGGGGGCTTGAGCTGGTGCAGTAACCGGGGTGACCAGTAATAACGGTGGATCTATGTGGCATATCCCCAGTGCAGATAAGGTCTGACAGAGAGTTGTGCAGTCCTAGCTCAAAGTAGTGTCATTTTCTAGCTGGGTTTCTTACATTTTACAATCAGCTCATTAGCTGGAGGCCAACGCTCACCATTCTGCCTAATCTGAGTTGTTCTGTTTTCTGGTAGTTTGGGAACATGTGCAATTCTGTGGGCAAGTAAGTGATAGAAAGGTAAGGGAGGGGACACTGGACCTGTAAGACTCATAACGTCAGGAGTACCGTCCTCTGTGGTGTGGCCGGAGGGACTTGCTGCCCTTCCTCCCAGCCCTTGGCGCCAGATCCTCCAATTTGATCATCCAGTGGCGTCAGAAATAGATCAAGTTGTATATCGTTTAAAAATCCTCTCTCCAACAAGCACCATGGGACGAAACAAGACAAACCTAGAACAATTACGTAGATGCACATTCAAGAAGAGGTTTAAAAATCGAAGGTTTTTTTTTTTTAAATCATACTTGAATACAGGGAGAGCAAAGAGGGGGCTGGCTGCAGCAGGCCGAGGCAGGTAGTTGTTGGGAGGGACCAGAGGAGCGAAGAAGATGCTCCTGAATGGCTGCTGGGACTCAAAGACAAGGAAGACAGGGAAGAGGCCCAGGGATCTAAGGGATGTTGTACCAAACTGCTATAGCCCTGAGTTGGTGCCTGGAGTACTGAGCAGGCCTGGGTCCCCTACCACAGTCACTCGGGAAGTGACTGTGCCCTGAGAGAACAGGATTTAGACAGGCCCAGGGAAGGGACTTGTATGTGGAACTGTTACCCCAGAAGGGGGCCAAATTGAGACTGACTCGGCTGAAGAGCTGAGGTCACGAAGGAGTCAAGGAAAAGGTAGCGTCTCCAGGGAGGAAACCCTGGTGTGCTGCTCCCTGCTGGACCAGCCAGACTCCAACTGAAGATATTGCGATGGGCTCTGTTGGACTGTTAAAGGACTGAGCCGAGGGAGGGCTACAGGACAGGAGTGAGGGGCTTTCAGATAGTCTGACCAGGCCTGTGTACCCTAGAAGGGATTGGTTTGTTTTTGCACATGGCCTGACTCGGCCAGGGGGCCGAATCACCAAAGATCTGCTGACAGGAGGCACCGTGAGCAGGGGAAATTGAGGAAAATCTGCAGGCGTGTGCACACTCGACCAAGAAGTGACCACTTCAGACATCTTGCCAAATTGGGAGAAGTGATGAACAAGCGGCAATTTGGTAACAGTTGGTAAGAGTGCTGTATGATCACAGCAAGGAAAGAGGAGATCCACAGAGACCGGAATTGCTTGCGCCTCAATCTAGCCAACAAAAAGGGTCAAGTTGCTGGCTGAACTCACACTATGTGAGGACAGATTTGCAGAGCCTGTCAGAAAAGTATCTTGGCAAATAAATACTTGGATGTCTTCGCACACCGGTAAGCCAGATATTTAATCTCCATTACCACAAAGATGGGAAAATGTGGTGATGAGCTAATTCTTCTGTCCTTCAAGGGCCAGATGACTTCTGAGCATCTACAGAACTTTATTGGTGCCTGTACCATCAGGCATTACTGCAAAATCAACAGCATCCAGAGGTGCTGGAACAATTTGGCTAGTGCGAGTACTGAAAGCCATGGAACCAAACTGTAGACCCTGTGTAGGATGAAAACCTCTCCAATCCAGAGGGTGTTGCAGCACGCCCAAAACCTCAATTTCCACCACCTATGAGTGTCTGTAGTCAGAATAATTTTGCCTGCACAGCACTGTGTTGGTACCAAGGCATTGAAGACTCTGGTAACCCACACACTCTTCACAGAGATCATGATAATGAACAAGATGATGATGTTGACTAGACATGTCACTAGGGCTCTTCAAGGACACCTGATTTATTATGAGATTTTGTTTTACCCTTTAAATTGTTTTATGATGTGGTGATGTCACAAATAAAGCCATTTGTATGTCTCAAAAAATACACAGAATCATTAAACCTACAAAAATGAACACAACTATTCCAAAGACATTTTCATTTGTTGGGGTTTATCCCGGTTTCTTTGGTAACAGTCCCACCTGACAGCTCCACATCATACCTCATCTGATATTAAGTTGACCAAAGGAATGTTTTTTGCGGCTGTCTAAAGTCACTTATCGCAACAAGAGACCTCTTCCTGCTTTTGGATGCCTATTTACTAGGGAATATGTTTGTATTCTAAAGCAATTCTAATGTAGTAGATTTGCAACTTCAACTGTAGAGGATTCTGTGGACCACTCCTAGGCTTTGGAGTGGGGCCAAAAATGAGGGGTTCAGTGTGTGAGAGGGCAGCCAGGAAGAGGGCTTGGGGTGTGGGGTCTAAGCGGGAGGTAGGGTACAGGTTCTGGCTGGGGGGGGGGGGATCTGGGCAGGAAGGGGGGCAGGAGCAGGATGAGGGTATGGGATCTGGGCAATGAGGGGGGCACTTACTTGGCACAGCTCCCCAGGGACGCACATGGTTTTGTGTCCCTCGCTGCTCCCAGACGCCACCTCTTGCTGATCGTATTGGCCATGATTACAGCCAATCGGAGAGGTTGGGGGAAAAGCTCCTATTGGCCATGATTACAGCCAATCGGAACGGTTAGAGGAAAAGCCTCCAGGAAATGCTTTACTGCACCTGCTGGGCGGAGGGGGAATGGCAGCACACAGAGCTGCTTCCTCCCCCTGCCAGGCAGAGCCCATGGGATCAGATTCAGTTATGACTTGTCTGACTCCAGCCCTCGAGACTTGGGATCCCTCCCTCCCCCTCACAGCAGGGAGCTGGTGCTGGTGCTCCAGCTCTGTGGGGCTGGGGTGGCTGAAAAACCAGCATGGGCTCCCCAATGCTGGGGTAGGGGAGCTCTGAGCCTAGGGAGCCGGATGCAGGCAATCTGAGGGCCAGGTTCCCCCCTCCTGCATTTAAAAAGTATGCAGTGCTCCTAATGTACATTTACTAAAACTCCTTAAAACAGAGCCAGTCTCATTGTAAAGTGTGTGGCACATCATCATGATGTGTCCACCCCATCCAGGACTGGAAGTGGTTAGGGTGGCCAGGTAGGACTATTAACTCCACAAGCTGCTGGCCTCAAGAAAGTGCCAGGGAGCTGGGCTGGATCGCAAGCAGGCCGCTGTGGGGAAAGGGTGGTCACTTCCTGGTAAGAGGGCTTGGCTCTGGAACACCCAGAGCAAGGAAAGGAACCAGGAGAGGCAGGAAGCAGTCCAGGAAAGGAGCTGGCAGAGGAAAACCCAGAACTGCTAGGTTGAGGGTCCCTGAACTGGAGCCCAGAGCATAGGGTGGGCCCTGTTTCCAATGCCGGTGGCTGGGGAGGGGGCATGGCAGGGGGGCAGTGACCTGGAAGCCTGTTTGGATCACTGTGGGAATGCCAGACTTTGGAGGACCACAAGGGGGAAAAATGCTCAGTGACATGGCCAGAGGGCTGAGTCACGAGAAGGAAGCTGTAGTTCCTAGGATGAGAGAGGAGCCAGCTGGAGAGAGAACGAGGCAGCGTGAAGTGCAGCAAGGAGAATCCTCCTCAAAAGCTAAACCCCAGAACAATCAGGAGGAGATGGTGAGTGGTATGTTCCACCCCTTGCATGCAAATATAGGGCTGGTGGCCAGGAGACCTTCCTGCTGTCTCTTGGAGGTACATGATCCTTCTAGCACCACATTATGGAGAGCCTGATTGTGCAATCCTTACACTGGTGAAGATCTATGTGAATGGTCCCCCTGGGTCCTACTGGCTTCAAGGAGTCCTTGTGATAATAAACACCCAGCAGTGTAAGCAAAGGTTACACAATGAGACCCTTAGGGGAAGATTCCGCAAGGCACTTCTGCAGCTGCCCTCATTTTCAGCCACTGAATTCTCCTATCAATAGGACAATTCACCTGCTGAAAGTTGGACATCTTTAAATACCTTGGTGGACTGGGACCACAGGGTATGTCTATACTACCGAGGAAGATTGAAACTGCTGCCGTTGATCTTCCAGGGCTTGAAATAGCAGTCTAGTGAAGACAGCTAATTCGAAGTGAGAAGGGTGCTCCAGTCAATGCCAGCAGTCCTGCTTCCACGAGGAGTAAGGAAAGTCGAAGGAAGAGTGTTCTCCCTTCGACTTCCTGCAGTCTAGACCAGCGGTGTTCAACCCGTGGGTCATGACCCTCAAGGGGGTCGCGGATGTCTTCCCGGGGGGTCGTGGCGCTTAGATCCAGCCAGCTAGCAGCTGGGCCCGGCTGTTGGCAGCTCCCGCAGAGCGGGGGTCACAGATCAAAAAAGACAGCACCACTCGTCTAGACAGCGCCAACAGTCGAGTTAAGCTACTTTGACTTCAGCTATGCAATTACCATAGCTGACGTTGCATATCTTAACTCGACTTTGTCCTGTAGCGTAGATGAACCCTTTGAGCCCAGACTCTGCCATTGCTATGTCGCTCACAGTCAGTCTCCCTGATGATCCTATAAATTCAAGCTTGCCTGAGGAGCGAGTTATTCCATCACCTATATAACAAAAGATAAAACCAAGGCTACATAGGGGGAGAGTTACATTTCCAGCATTGTTAGCTTACACGGCCTCTTCATTCCTTTTGACAAGGAGTCCCATGACACCTCATAGACATCTGCTAGTCTATAAGGTACCACAGGACTCCTTGTCGCTTTTGCAGATCCAGACCAACACGCCTACCCCTCTGATACGTCATTCCTTTTGTAATCATGGGGAAACATTCAAAGGAGAAATACTTTGCAATAAACTTAGGTCCTCCCCTGCCTCCTCCTCTCCCCGCACCCTTCACCCCAATCACCACAAAGAATTCTCTTCTTTGAGTTCTACAAGGAATGTAATTTGAGGACAGCAATGAGAAAACGTAATTGCACAGTTTGGATCAATAGAAAATGTTCATTGTCTAGAAACATGTCTTCCCTTAGCACGACCTCTTCTGCTGCATTACCTGCTGTAATTTAAATAAGTCCCATTTCAATCTTTTCCTTGCTTCAGCTAGCAGTGGCAGAGCAGGGTCTTTAATACTGTATGTCCAACACAGAGCAGAGCAGCTGGGGAAAAAAAAAATCTCTTGTATCTACGCCATTAAATACCTGACTCATTTGCTACACTTGACTGACTACAACCTTTATTAGAATGAACAGAACCTTGATTTGATAAGACACACAACCTAAACTGCTTCTGAAGGCAATGAAAGTTGAAGGTGCTCAGCAGGTCACAGGATCAGCTGCTAAATAGAGGACCTTGTGAAAATGACGTCTTTCAGCTTCATCTAGGTTAGGGGTGAGGAACCTCAGGTCCGGGGGCCCCCAGCTTGCCTGGATCCAGCCCCCGAGGCTCAGGGATTCCAGCTGTGTTGGGGAGCCCGTGCTGGTGCTCCGGCCCACCTGCTGCTTACCCACAAGGCTGGAGCATACGAAAACTACTCGCCTAGGCTCTGGTGTGTGAGGGGAATGTGGGGAGTGTCTTTTTCCTTCTCAATCAGTGGCTTCTCACTTGTGTGTGGCCCCCGACTGATTTTTCTGTGGGTCAGTGGCCCCTGATCCAAAAAAGGTTCCCCACTCCTGATCTAGGAGTACAACAGGTTGTGTTTTAGCTTTATCTTTCAAACCTTACTTCTGCAAGTAGCCCCATATTCTTCAACACTGGGGGTACACCTACACAGCAGGGCTAAATTTGAATTAAGCTACACAACTTCAGCTACACGTCAATTGTGGAGCTGAAGTCGAAATAGCTTAACTTGGCTCTTGGTGCTCTCAACACAGAACACCCTTCCTTCGACTTCCCTTATTCCTCGTGAAATGAGGGTTACCATGAGTCAGAGTAAGAAGTTCTCCAGCTCGACATTATTCTAAAATAAAGGCTTGTAGTGCAGACACGCGCTATGTTATTTCGGAATAACATTAGTTATTCTGAAATAATGCTGCTATGTAGACGTACCCTGAGAGACAGTGTAAATGAAAGACAACTCACTTGATTAAAGGCTGCAGGCTCATGTCCCGTAGCCATGTATGCTTACGTTGAACATCCGTGGGCTCCCCCACCTCATGCAACTCCAAATGGCTGCAGTTTGCTGTTCTTGGCCAATGGGAGCTGAGGAAAGCAGCCAGCCACAGGGACATGCTGGCCACTGCTTCCCGCAGCTCCCATTGGCCAGAAACAACCATTGGGAGATTCAAGGGGTGGTGCCTGGGGATGTTCAACATAAAAAAAAGTCTCTCTCCCTGATGGGTCACATGGTACCCGAGCACCCCAGGTTGCCCACCACTGGTGGTTCTCACTATTTCTATAGAAAGTATCTAATAGGTTTGGATTGATGAACTGAAGGGAGAGACTACAATGTGAAAAGATGAGGCTTTGGACATAATTTAGCTATTACAAGGTAACTTGCTCAAAACCAACAAGCCCCATGCAGCGTGAAATATAGTAGTAGAAAAATCTTCACTGTAAAAATCCCTATGCTGTTCCTAAGAACCTAAGGTTGTGATGCCATGAGAGCTCAAATTCTGCACTTCCATGTGGTCCTCGTGGTATAAGGGGGCTGGAACCACTCCTGGGCAATAATTCTGGCATAAGGGGGGATCCCCACACACTATAGTTATGAGGAGAGCGGGGAATGGAGGGAGAGTCAGAGATCACACTCAGACCATAGACTGCTGAAGGATTCTGCTCTCATTTACCCCTATGCTCTTAAATCCAGAGAAGTGCATGGAGTTACACCAGAAGAACAGCTGTGGGACTCCAGCCCAGACTCTTAAGTATTCTGTTTGATAATAACTTTAACACTGAACACTACTTCTCAGGAATTACATTCAGAACTGTATTTAAAAGATAGCAAGCAAAATAGGTCTTTTGTAGATTGGATTATTGAGTGTATAATGTTTTAAGCGCTAGCTGCGTTTCCTCTGCTGTTTGTAACTACGGATATGCAAATGAAAGGAAAGATAGGAAATGGAAAACATTTTCTTCTCCATTTAGAAGGTAACCCGAATGCTCAAATCACCCCCACCAGGCACACTGTGATTGTGAGGCAAATGAACAATATGCCAGGCTATGTATGAAATATTACACTTTATGGTAAGGTAAAGAATATCAGCAACTTGTTTTAATGAATGTCTTTCAGGTTGTTTTTCAGTGCTAACTTGTAGTCTCAGCCAGCTCTGAGTCTCCTCCAACTTGAACCAGTATAAATCTGGCATAGGTCCATTTTAACCAGTGGTGTGACACCAGTTAAGACTGGTGTGGCAGGACAATATTATTGAACTGCAAAATGAGGCTGCAGTTCTATTAAATTCAGAGTAAATAAAAAGAGCTGTCGTTGAGTGAATGCACGTCTGTGGGCTGGATCCTCCACCGCCATAAGCCGGTGCTTCTATGCCAATTCAAAGCAGCTGAAGATCAGCCCTATAAACAAATCATTTCAAGGAAGGTGATTTCTACCCTATACGCCTTTAGCCATTCACAGCCACAGCCACATTGCCTGCCTGGTGCAAACACACATGATCTGTCATCTGGAGGCAAATACATCAATTTTGCCAGTTCAGGTGATGATAACTCGGGGCACCCTACATTATTTAACACATGAAATGCAAATGATATCTCCCTGGGAATACAGCTCTCTACAGACACATTGATTTCTTCCTATTTGAGTAGCTATTGTGCTTTTAAACCATCTCCACACTCTCATAAGGACTAGTCTTCAGGTGTGGCACCCATTAAACTCCATTGGCTAGAATAGAATGTAGTTACATTGGCGTGAAACATTCCTCTATCCGCATAACAGTGCTCGTATCACATAGCTTATGTCTACAAATTACAGCTATAAACGCACCTTTTTTTAACAGGATAACTATGCCCGCACTGGGGGAGCTGCCCCCATATAATTGTATCAATTTATAACCCAAATTCCTTAGACTTGTTACAAAAGCTATGCATGGATCAACCCTGCCATGAATAAGTTTCCAGCTTCACCATATGTAAGTGTAAAATCACTGAGTCTGTTCACTGATATGTAACCAACCCCCCCCCTCCCCCCAATAGTGGAGAGCTGAATGGTGCAAATGGTAAATGTCAAATGTCTATTAACCAAGATGGGCAGAAATAGTGTCTCTAACCTGTGTGTGGGAATGGGTGACAGAGGACGGATCACTTGTGGATTCCCTGTTTTGTTCACTCCCTCTGGGGCACCTGGCATTGGCCGCTGTGGGAAGACAGGACAGGGGGCTAGATGGACCTTTGGTCTGACCCAGGGTGGCCGTTCTTATGCTGTTCAATGAGCAGATGGGTCTACGCGGTGGGAAGCAGGCAGCATGCCAGTGTCCGCTGCACCCACTGCAGGGTCGTTCCCCCCTCGCCCCGGGGCAGGGGACGCGTTTCCCGGCGGGTGGGGTCCAGACTGGCCAGCAGGTGCCGGCGGGGTCCCCAAGCGGTTCCTCGGCAGGGCCGGCGAGTTGGACCCCGGGGTCCGCCCGAAAGAAACTGCCGCCCAAGGCGCGTTTCCCTTGCGGACGCTGCCACCGCCCAGCCGCGGCGGGGCCAGAGGCACAAGGCTCGAAGCAACCCCGGAGCGAGCCCCCGCAGGCAGCAGGGTGCGCCCTAGGCGCAGCCACACGCCCGGCCCCGGCGAGGGTCCCCTGGCGGCGGCCTCCCTCCCCGTGCGCCCAGCCCGGCTCCAGCCTCGCCACGCGGCGGACGCGCGGAGCCGGAGGCGCATGGGCCGGGCCGGCTCCGCCCAGCCCTCTCCTGGCCCGGCGCCCGCCCTACCTGCTCCGCGCCCGGCCGAGCGGGGCTCCGAGGCGTCCCCCGCGCCCGGCTCCACGTGCGCCATGGCCGGCCCGGGGCAGCTGGGTCCGAGCCCAGCCCGGCAGCCGGGGATGGCATTTGAGCAGCACGGGAGGGGGCGGGCCCGGGGGGGGGGGGGGCGGGGAGCCCTTGCCCGTATTGGGGGAGCGGAGGAGGGAGGTTTCCCAGCCGCGCCAGCCAAAGACCTCGCGCCGCAGAAGAGCCACCCAGAGCCCGCCCCGTGCAGGAGCGACCGCCGCCACTCACCCCGCTGCCCGCCCAGCAGCAGCCCCCGGGCATCCTCCGCAGCTCCCCTCCGCACCCATGATCGCCGGAGCCCCGCTGCAGCCAGCGGCGGGGAGGAGACAGGGTGGGAAGAAACGGCCAGTGGTCCCAGGCTACCTCTCCTCCCTCCTCCTAGCGAGGCTGCCCAACGCGTGTCTGCCCTCTCTGCCTGCTCCGAGCTGTCAAATCCACCCTGCTTCAGCCACGGGCTGGCAGAAATGTACGTCTGGGGGGGGACCACGAGCAGGCATCAACCACAGCTCCCTGCCCTCCGGACTTGGACTCTCTCTAGCAGGTGTTTGCCCAACCCGCTCTTTAAAAAAATATCTCCAGTGATGGGGATTCTGCCACCTCCCTTGGAAACCTGTTCCAGAGCTTACCTACCCTGAGAGTTAGACTGGTTTCCCTAATCTGTAACCTAACATTCCCACACTGCCAATTTTTGTCCTGCCTTCAGTGGACATGAAGAACAGTAAAACCCTATCCTCTTCTATAAAACAGCCCTTAATATACTGGGAGACTGATGCCAGGTCCCGCCTCTGTCTTCTTTCCCCAAGACTGCCAGCAAGTATCTTGGATTCGAAATGTATTACTGTACTAACGATGATAATCATACATATAGTAGCCCAATGTCTGAGAGTCTGTAACGCTGAAATGCTGGCTGTTCCCTCTGGGTGGGCTGTTGCTGAAATGTTGGCTGTTCCTTCTGGGCGGCGGGTGCTGCATGGGGAGGGTGGGGTCCAAACGGCCATTTGCTCTCCTGTGGCAGCTCGGCTGAGCGGCGCAGAAGTCAGCCAAGCGCCACGGCGGGAGGGGAAGGGGGGGCAGGGCAGTGATGTGCGGCGTGACAGCGGCTCCAGGCCCCACCTCCTGGCTGTGAATGTCACCTCCCCGCCCCCCCTTTGCTTCCTGCCGTGGCGCTTGGCTGACTTTTGCGCCGCTCAGCCAGGCTGCCGCGTGGAAGCAAGTGGCGCAAGCGTCCGTTTGGGCTCCACACTCCCCATGCAGCACGGGGAGTGCGGAGCCCAAAAGGCCATTTGGGCTCCACAGTCCCCCGAGTGAGAGGCAGGAGTGGGAGGAGAAGAGAAAGAGAGAGACAGAGAGGCAGGAGGCGGAGGAGAGAGAGAGAGAGAGACACGGAGCGAGAGACCAGAGGCTCAGGAGAGAAGACTGACGTGGAGGAGAGACCTGAAAATCCCATCTTATGACAGGCTAATTGGCTAGTTGGTAAATAAACGACATCCCAAAAGAATTCTTTCCCAAGCCACCACTTCTGGCCATGAAACAACAGCCCAGTCTCAGCAAGCGCGTGATCAGCTCCCCACAGACCAGGGCACAACTCAAAGTACCAACAGCCAATGCCCTGGCACAAAATCTGCAGACATAACCTCCCCTGCTGCAACGATCAATACTCCCCACAACAAGCCTTTCAAGATCAATAGGTCTTACACACGCCTATCACATGTGTGTAAGACCTCATCCCCTGCACCAACTGCCTCCAACAACAGCTAAGCGGGTAAACAAGACAATCGCTACGCTCTCAAATAAACTCCCACTGAAAAATGGTAAAAGACAAAATCATCCATCACGCAGAGGCAAACACTTAGAGTGATCACTCCTCAATTGACTTCTCAGTCCTCATTCTCAAAGGAAAATCTTCAAAAGACAAGCCTGGGAGGTGACTTCATAACTTTGCTAGACACTAAATTCATGCACTTAATAAAGACTCTGGATGCATGACTCATTATAATCTCTTACCCACTAACTCACATTTGTCCTGCAGCTGCAAAGATGCTAACTGCCTTCCCCTAGAATGGTCTCTTGCAACATGTGTTAACTCCTGATCTGTTCCATTTTATATTAAGCTGGGACATCCTAAGGGCAGGTCTACTCTAGGAAATTATTTCAAAATAACTTATTTTGAAATAATAACTCCCCAAATAATAATTTTGAAATAGCGTGTCCACACTACAGGAAAGCCTTGAAATTAGTCTGAGGCAGACTCCATTAATGTGGATGTGCTACCTCAACTTAGAACCCCAGGAAGTACTGGGGAGTAATTAGTTTGAATTACTCTGGGGAGTAGTTATTTCGAAATAGCAGCACTGGAGTGTCTGCACTACCGCTATTTCAAAATAACTATTTCAAAATAAGCGTCATTCCTCGTGGAAAGCAGCAGTTATTATTTCAAAATAAACAGCCCATTATTTTGAAATAAAGAGCATGGTAGTGTGGACGCTCCACCTGTGATTTTGAAATAAGGGGAGTTATTTTGACCGGGGCTAAGTGCCTTTCACAGCTCTTGTGTAAGCTTGAAAGCTTGTCTTTTACCAGTAGAAGTTGATCCAATAAAAGATATTCCCTCAACCACCTGTTCTCTAAGGCTACATCTAGACAGCAGGGCTATTTTGGGATACCTCCAGTATCCCAAAATAGCAATCCCATGTCTTTAAACTCGCCTGTTATTTCGAAATATATTTTGAAATAACAGGTGCACTATTCTGGCATCCCTGTAACCCACATACCACGAGGGTTAAGGGATTTGTCAGAATAATGCTTTATTTTGAAATAACCTCGAAATAAGCTATACAATTTGCACTGTACAAATTGCATAGCTTATTTCAAGGTAAGGTTGCTGTGTAGATGCACCCTAATACTCAATTAATACGTCTTCTCCTTTTTTTGTTTTGTTTTGTCTTTTGGTTACAGAAACATCTTGAGGATCCAGCCTCCATGATGTAAGGCACAGTACAACAACAACCTATTTTAGGACACATTTCCCAAGATGGATGCAAAAACTTGTGCCCACGAAACACATGGGCACCCACTGTGTAAATGAACTGTGTTTGTACGCACTAGATGGGTAAAGGTGTGCCAAGCAAATAATAGGAGAGACGATAGGGGTGTTTACTGGATAAAAGCAATGCTCCCTGCGAATAAGTACATCTTAGAAGATATATTATTTCATTATACATTGAGTGGAGTGTGGCCTTATGGTGGAAAGGAACACTTAACCTGAAAGTTACCTATGGTGGATCCCAACAACCTTAGCTGCAGGGTGAATACTGATCAATTTTCAACTCAGTGGGCAATGGTTTTTCACCATGAGCTGGAGCACTAGGTTTTATTAAAACTTCTAAACAGCCTGCCAAAGTTCGCGCTCTGGCACAGAGACTCAACTTGACTGTGTGTGGTTCAGAGGAGCAGCTGCACTGTGCAGCAGGGAAGAAGGCACAAGGATTTAAAACGGAATTAATTTTGTGGAGCATTTGGATGTTCAAAGAGCCTGCCATTAATTTTGCAGTAACTGTTAAACATGTTGCAGCCAAACTAAAAAAAAAAAAAAAAAAAAACCTATTGTAGTGGTGGTGGTGGTAGGCAAATGATCATGGGTGAAATTTTTCAAAAACACAATGTTGGCCTAACTCCACTCCCATTGCAATCACTGGTAAAATTCCCATTGAGTTGGAAGAGGAGTTGGACCAATGCTAAGCGCTTTCGAAAGTTCCCTCCCTCCCCCAGATGTCTTTAACTGATGTTCAATGTATGGTGGTGGAATCTAAAGGCAATATCGCAAACTTCTGAAGGGCAGGAAATTAGACAGCCCTGTTTAGGCCAATTGAATCATGAGTTTCAAGTGAACGGTTCCCTCCTCATTTAAATGCACTGTATTTATATTTGTATCTGAAATAGGGCTGTTTAATATCGGTTAATTGAGTCACCTCATGAATTCTTATTGGTTAGTTGGCTACTCTATAGTACAGGGAGCCAGCGCATTCTGGCCCCACTTCCAGGGAGCCCCCTGCCACTCCTTGCTGCTGCCTCTGAATCAGAGGCAGCAGTGTGGGGTGCCAGGTGGGAACTGGTCTGTGAGGGGAGCCAGTTTAAAAACCAGCGTCCCTCGCAGACCGGCTTCCTGTCACCCCATGCTGCTGCCTCTGATACAGAGGCAGCAGCACATGGTGGCAGCAGCTCCTGTCTGGGGGAGTGTGTCTGTGCTCCCAGACCCAGTGTGAGCTGGAACTGAGCCAGGCTGCCTGCCCACCCAGCTCCTAATACACTTTAAATGCAGAGCTGTAGCAGGGGTAGGTCCCGGACCAATCGCAAGCTGGGACTGAGCCAGGTTGCTGGCCAGCCTGCTAAAAAATGTACTTGGGGGTGGGGGAATGCGTGTAGTCTATAGCATTAACCTATACGCTTTTGCTTATCAATTAATCGGTTAATCGACTACACTATTACATCCTTAATCTGAAACACATTCATTTTAATTTCAAAACAATGTACTGTAGTAAAGCCAGGCATACTCAAAAGCATTTCTTTCAAAGCCATTTTGGCCTCGTCCCCAGATCTATGAGCTTGGAACCATAAATGTGCTGTGACACTATACTATAAACACTTTCTACAGAGGGTTTTCTGTCTCTGTAAGTAATCCACTTCCTCAAGAGGAGGTAGTTAGCTAAACTGATGGAAGAATTCTTCTGATTTAGTGCTCTCTACAGCTGGGGCTAGGCCAACCTAAATACAGCACTGAGGGTACAAACTTTTTCACAGCTTTGAGTAGTGGAGCAATCTGGGTAGACCATGTCTTATTATGCATGTACTCCCTTACTCACAAGCGTGTTCCCATTAAATTCAGTAAGATTTCAGAGTATTTCTCTGAAAAAAATGAACAGGGATTATTTAGCTGAAACCATTTTATAAATGATCTTGGAGAGGGCACCTCTTTACAAACAGATTCAGAAAGTAAGATGACTGCAGTGATAAACATTCTGTTAAATGGTAGAACTCACTGTTCTGCTCTAATCTATTATGAATTTCTGGAATCTGAATTTCTACTAAAACTATGCCTCAGTAAAGTTGCAGCCTTGCTTATAATAGTTCAATGGCATAATACCCACATGGCCAAAATACACAGGAAATGGAAAGAAAATGGACAGAATTAAAGGTTACTTTAGGGATTTCAAAGTATTCCCTAAATGGAAGGAATTGATTCATTTGGAATAATTTTCCAAATAAGTCTGTAGAGGGCACCCCTCATCAATGGATTTGTAGAGTAATATGACTCAGTCTCAATTAGTGACATATCAAAATGACCAGTTAAAAAGATCACATTTGTTATGATATATTGAGAGCTAATGGAAAGAAGCCCTTGTATTTTCACTGTCATTATTAAGAAAGTTCATGTATAAATTGACTCCTTTATGACTTGCGGTGTCATTGTAGCTGTGTTGTTGTCAGGCTATTAGAGAGACAGAGGCTATGTCTACACTACACTTCTTTTTCAGAAAAAGGTACACAAATTGCGCTCTGCAATTTGCAGAGTTGTTGACTCGAGTCCCACAATTTGAACTCAAGTCCAACTTAAGTCGCCTAGGTGACTTGACTTGAGACTTGACTCGGGTTCATTGTTTGTGACTTGAGACTCAACTTGAGACTTGCTAATTCTGTTAAATCGACTTGGTGAAAAAATTGTCCAAAAATGCCAATATCGATGGCTTGTACAAAAGTGACTTGCCATTTTTTAAATTAAGACTTGAGACTCAACTTGGGACTTGAACTGTAGTGACTTGAGACTCGAACTGTAGTGACTTGAGACTCAACTTGGACTTGACAATGACAACTTGAAGCCAACACTGGCAATTTGCGTACCTTTTTCTGATTCTTTTTTCGGAAGAGGCTTTTCTGCAATTTGGCCCATCTACACTGGGCCAAATTTTGGAAAAATCTCCTCTTTCAGAAGAGCCCTTCTTCCTCATGGAATGAGGTTTACAGGGTTTCCTAAAGAGCGCGTCTGCTCTTCCGAAAAAATTTTTGGAAGAGCAGGCGTGTTCCCTAGACGTGGTGGAGTTTTTCTGGGATACCTCTGGTATTCCAGAAAAACTCTGTAGTGTAGACGTAGCCCCAGTGGGTGATGTAATATCTCTTATTGGACCAACTTCTATTGGTGAGAGAAACAAGGTTCAAAAGAAGAGCTCCATGGAAACTCAAGAGCTTGTCTCTGTCACCAGCTGGTCTAATAAAAGTTATTACCTCACCCATCTTATCTCCCTAATATTCTAGGACCAACAGAGGAACAACAGCAGTGCAGACTGAATATTGTAAGAGATCATTCAAGGTGAATTGGCCCGTTAGCAACTCTGCAGGATAAAAAAGGGAGGTTAGCGGGTTATAGATTGTTGTAATAAGCCATAAATCCAGTGTCTTTATTAAGATCATGATTTTTAGTGTCTAGCAAAGTTATGAATTTAAGCTCCAGGCTCATCTTTTGAAGGTGTTGTGAAGAATGGGATGGAGAGGTCTGGTATGGAGTGATTGCTTTGTGAGAAGTGTTCACTCACAGGATTTTGGTCTTTTATCCTTGTTCAGTCGGTGTTCATTCGAAAGCCTAGTGACTGTTCCGTTGCATCCACACAGTTGTTAGTGCACTGGATGAGGTACACATGTTGTGCTAGGCACGTGTGGGACTCATGGATCTGGGCAGGATTGTTATGGGGGCACTGATCATCAAAGCAGTGGTGTTAATTAGAACCTTATTCCGCAAGTAGTTCTACTGGAATCAGTGGGACCACAGCACGCTACTTAGTGTGAAATATGGTGGCAGAGTCAGCTCCAAATTGAGGTCAGCTGAAGAATGAGCAGTCAGAGTGGATGTATTAGGGGAACAAAACAGACTTCTTCTTTTGTTTATGCTTTTAGTATCGATGGCCTCTCTCAGTGACACCACTGTATATCTGGAGTAACTCTCCTGACTCAATTACTGGTGTAATTGAGAACAGAGTCTGTCCCAAGAAAAAGGGAAAAGAGAAATCCAAATGAGATAGCAGCAAAAATATTTTCAGCTAGAGGGCCCAACCCTGCTCCTTTTCCAGTATGCATGTTTTCCACAAGATTCCAGGGGCTGTATGTCACAGTTCAGGGTCTCACCAGCATGGATACCAAGGGAAAAGGTAATGAAACACTCTTGACTGTGAAGTGGTCTGTTCCAATTGTAAATTTAGATTTGGAATCCTAAGAGGCATTTGTAGTGCTCATTAAAAAAATCTGCATCGCTCTCACTTGAACTTGGTGACACAGTGAGTCGGTGATTGCGTTTTATAATGAAATACACGAATGTGTACAATGAAATACATGGAAATAAGGGTGGAAAAGAGCCCAGTTGAATCTTCAGCTGCATGCTGTAGTGGGCAAGGTTGGCCCAGAGTCCATTTTGTTCCACTGTCCCATGAACCAGCTGCTGTTATTAATACATTTCTAATAGAATTATATGTTACTGCAGAACAGCTGGCTAGGATTAATTTTGTTAAATGAGCATCAGAATTCAAAATGGATTGTCAGCATTGCTTGAAATAAGCAGTAATTGTGATCCTCAGCCTTAGAAAAACTACAGGTTGAACCTCTCTACTCTGGCACTCTCTTATGCAGCAACATCTGTGGTCCAGCACGATTTTAATTAGATCATGGGTGTGGCCAAGTTTCCCGTGGCCCCATAAAGTTTTACAGCCACCAGTCCTGGCTCTCAGTGTTCTGTGCTGTTATTTAGCTCTTATTTACCCCGGAATGTCTTCTTAGAGCCCAGCAAGGAGTAGAAGTGCTGGTAATGCTGCTAGACAACAGTGACCTTCTGTGATCCAGCAAATTCTTTGGTTCGGCACCAGTCAGATCCCGAGGGTTCAACCTGTAGCATACCATTGGGCAAGTGCCACATGTATAAAGAACAAATGTGACACTGCGAGGCTGACCAGATGGCAAGTGGGAAAAATTAGGCCAGGCGATGGAGGGTAGTTGGCACCTCTATCAGACAAAGTCCCAAATATTGGGATTGTCCCTATACAATTAAAGCATCCGATCACCCTAGATACAGCAAATCTCCTGGGCTAGTGTGTTGACTCTTTAAGGAGCAGCTACCCATTTAGGTCTTTACTTTGGCTGTGTGCAGCCAGTCATGGGCTACCTTGGTCTGAATGCCTGTGGTGGGGATTTAAGGTGCCTAGAGATGCAGAGGTGCATGGGAGTATTCAGATACTGCACACTCACTACTCCACATTCTCAAAAACAGGACGGTGGGAAAAAGGCAGAGCTTTGCCTCCATACACAGCCCTGCCATATCCTGGCCAGCATCATGTCAGCACTCGGGTTGCCAGGTGTCCAGTTTTGAACCAGAGAGTCCAGTATTTAATCTTTCTGTTCGGGAAACAAATTGAGAAAATAGAAATGTCCGGTATTTTCTAAATAAGATGTAATGTAGATTGTGATGTAATGTCAAGTGTGTCCGGTATTTTTGTTGAAACCATCTGGCAACCCTAGACTCAGCACAAAGTGGGGAGGGACACTGACAAAAAGAGTCCCTCATGTGATCTCTGTAACTAAAGAAGTCAATAGTAGCAGACATATTTTAAATTGTTTCTCCCCATACACTTAGGGTTAGTCTACACTGTGCGGCTATTTCGGGATACCAGAGGTACTGTAAATAGTTGCCCGGCGTCTTAACAAGCCGCCTGTTATTTCAAAATATTTTTCGAAATAACGGGTGCACTATTTTGGCATCCCTGTAACCCTCGTTCCAAAATAGCACGTTATTTCAAAATTTGGCACTGTGTAGCCATGCCAAATTTCAAAATAATCTATTTTGAAATAGAATCAAAATAAGATACGCAATTTGCGTAGCGCAAATTGTGTATCTTATTTCGAGTTTAGGATGCTGTGTAGACGCACCCTTAATATTGTACTCCGTTGAGCTCAGAACTCCACTGAAATCTGTGAACTCAGTAGGGGTGCGTCTACAGAGCACCCCAGACTCAAAATAAAATGTACAATTTGCACTACACAAATTGCGTATCTTATTTCAATTCTATTTCGAAATAGCTTATTTCGAAATTTGGCATGTCTACATAGCACCAAATTTTAAAATAACACCCTATTTTGAGACATCCCTTAACCCTTGTGGAACAAGGGTTACAGAGATGCCCAAGTAGTGCGCCCGTTATTTCGAAAAATATTTTGAAATAACAGGTGGCTTGTTAAGACACTGAGAAGCTATTTCGGGACACCTTCCTAGACATATCTTAGGAATTTTGGATAATGCCTATATATCCTGATTGCCCCTTATTGCTTGAACAAATGGGTAACCTATGGGAAAAGGAAGATGTTTTGAAGTCACACTTTGGTGTCTCTTTGCAAACAGAGTGACCCTCTAATTTCCATTAATTTATGTGCTTTGAGTTGCCTGTAGGCAGGTAATCCAAATCCAGGTGTTAAAAAAACACATGAAAATGACAGACATGCAAAAAGTCACTCTCTTGTAACATTGAACAAGGGTCTTTTTTAGACTAAGTTTGTCTAAAGTTTCTGCCAAGAACTTATCCCACTTCCTCTTGTTTAGCTTCCTGCTACAGATTGAAATGTGCTCAAAAAGTCTCCCTTAGTTTAGCTGAAAATCTCTTCTGCATACAGTTTGAAATCTGCTTCACCCATCCCAAGAAATAATGCTGAATACATGTCCTCTATTAATTGGCCAAAATGACCAATAGCGTATGACAATGTCTTTCTTGTCTTTATAATTTTTAATCATACTATGGGACCTACTGGTCATATCCCAGACACAGTTTCAACATCACTGTTTAATCACAATATTGGTTAATGTGATTACAAGGTACATTTATTCCTTGCTATGCTCTGCTTAGGAAGCAATATAATTTTTTTTCCCCAAATCACATGGAATCTGGGACCCTTGTAGATAACATTTGGAGGCACCCATCTCTCCATCACTTCATAAAATTAGTATTTGTTGCTTTTTCATTTTCTAAAATCTTAAATGCATACATCTAATCTACTTACACTTTCTGCTGATAACATTTCACATACTGATTTATTCTGGTCTTCCTTTAGGACTCTGGAGAATACAAATTCCCATAAGAAAAAGTAAATGTGTTTTATGTTAGACTGTATTAATTTTATTCTAACCTTATCTCTTCCATTATTTCCCTCTAACTTCTAAAATGCTGAGCAGTATTGAATATGGTTCATTAATTTCAACAAATAACTTGCTCTGCATTAGCTTAAAAAAGGTAACAGTCCTTAAATATATAAAGGTCGTTCTAAGGAGGACAATGATCAGTTATTCTCCATGTCCACTGATGGTAGGGCAAGAAGTAATCAGTTGCGTATAGTTTTCTTCAAGGGAGCTCTAGGCTGGGTATAAGGGAAATCTTTCTAACTAGAAGGATAGCTAAGTATTGGAATGAGTAATCCAGGGAAGTTATGCAATCCCTATCCTTGGTGGGTTTTAAGAACAGGTTAGACAAACTGTCAGGGATGGCCTATATATACATGGTCCTGCCTCAGGTGTAAATTACTGCTCCATTTGCAGAGCAATAGTGAATTACATCTCACATTTATTGGGGTTAGATATTTTCTGGGTGACCTAGGATTCCCAAAGAAGACTGCTGTCTCTTTTAAAACAATCAAATTGATTGCCTGGCTAATGTTGCAAACGGCAGCTAGACCTGCGCCTATTTCTTTTTGTCTTTTCATGCATCTCATCAATGTTTATCTGACATTCAAGAACAGAGGGTTAGCTCTGTCTTAGTACTCTCTTCCCTTTGCTCGACTTCACCATGTCTGATGGTACCCGTGGGAGGCAGAACTGGCAGGCATGCTGTGATGCAAATCAGAAACCAGACATGGCATTAGGAGCTAAGTTTTCAAAAGTGTTCAGCAGCAGCGTGGCTCCTAAAAGAAGTGAGCAACCAGACTTTCAGAATTGTTCAGTGCCCACTGAGAACCAGGAGAGATTTCCATGATGGGACACAGCATCACCAACTCTTCTGCTTTGTGTTCTGTGAGTGACGGGATGCCAACAGAGCTGGGAGCCAGTCTGATGATCGTCTGAGGCCAGATCTACACTAGGGGGGCAAAGTCGAACTAAGGTACGCAACTCCAGCTATATGAAGAGCGTGGCTGCATTCGATGTACCTTAGATCACATTTTTGCAGCATGATGGGAGAAACTCTCCTGTCAATTTCCCTTTCTTTTTGTCATCCGATGGAGTGCCGGAGTCAAAAGGAATATGATCAGTGGTTGATTTAGTGGGTGCTTACTAGACCCACTAAATCAACCCCCGTGAGATCGATCTCCATAGCATCGATCTCCCGGTAAGTGGAGACAAGGCCTAAGTCTGAGAAGCTCCATCCCTTCAGCAAATTTCAACCCTGGCTGAGGGGAAAACCCTCATGGATTGGCCTTCCTCAGCTTCTGAGGTGGAGCAGCTGGTCAGAGATGCTGCAGGAAGCTGGCTGAGTTCTCCCTTGCTAGCTCTCAGAAGCTGAAGCTGTTCTTACAAGAAGGGAGAAGGCAGAAGGAGCCTGACAGCTGAGGGAGGGCTTTGCTGCGTGTCCTGCAAGCAATGGGAAGACTCCTCTGGTCCTCCCACACTCCCTCTATCACCTGGAAAGGGAGCAAAGGGGTGAAGGACCGGTAGAGTCTTCCCCCTGGACTAGGTAGAGGAGATGATGCTGCAGGTATGGGCGAGAGAGGTGAGAGGAGGAGCAGAGATAAGGCTGGATGGGGGTTGGGAATGGGCAGAAATAATGCAGGGGCCAAGTGGGCAGAAATGGGGGGGCAGGATTAATTGCTGGGCTGAGAGAGGGGGACAGATATGAAGGTGAATGCTCCTGCAGCAGGAGCCCAAATGACCTTACTCCAGTAAGCATGTGCGGGGACATCCCCCTAAGCAAGGGGAGCTCAAAAAATCACGGTAGGCCAAAACCTCACAGTATCATACTTTAAAAAACAAGTCTTTTGGCTTTAGGGGTTTGATTTGTGCTTGAGCCTTTGGGCTGGCAATACGGTAACTGGCGGGTGGGGGGGGGGGGTGAGGGCGGGCGCTGGTTGAAAATGCTGTGCCCGCCTCACAACAGGTAGAATTTGCAGAGCATTAGTTGAAAGGCAGCCATTTGCACAGAGCTTTCCACAGAAGCGGTCACTCCATCAGAACGGACTATCGGAAACATCTCATGCTATGTGGATGTCCTTGAAAATATTATTGCTGGCTTTAATATTCCTCACTATGAGTTTCCGGCTGGCTTAGACTGGAGACACTGTTCGAATCACACTATATGAAGGATCACCCTGCTGAGAAGCAGATTTATAGAGCCCTGCAAATCCGCAGATATCCGCTTTATATCCACGGGTATCAGCATCCGTGGATGTGGGTGCATGTAACATGGTCCACCCGTTTGTGAGCGCCCCTCTGTGCCCGAAGAGTGTCGGGTAATCTCTTTTCCTGGCCATCTGGTACTTCCTTGTTCCCTGGGTCACTTCCCCCGGATGCTGCCCTGTCTGGTTATCACAAGATGCTGAGGCTAGGATCTCACTAGCCCTGTCCGCAGTGCTATCAGTTCTTGTATTCAGCTTGTGGCCAGTCTTCCACCACTGGACCTGGGCCTCACCCAGATCTAAAGTTCGGCTTACACTGGGAGCTGTCCATAGTGCTGCTGTTCTCCCAGTCACTATATAGAACTGCCTGGGTGGAGCTCCTGTGAGAAACTGCCAGGCCCTAGCCCAGCAGCTTCTTTTATACTGGTCTACTGGGCCCTGATTGGCCGCTGCAGAGACAGCCACTCCACCCTGCCTGGAGGACCTCTCTTCTGCTCCCCCCACTGGGATGGGGTGTGGCAAGGCCTCTGGCCTTCTATAGGGGGTGTCAGAGCTTAGTCCACCCTATCACAGTGTGGTTAGCCATGGCTCATTTTTGCAGATGTGGATACAAATTTTGTATCTGCCCAGGGCTCAACAGATTTACTCTCCCCCTCGCCCCCCATCATTTCTTGTGGGCTATCGGTTAGCAGACTGGGTTCTGTCTCTTAGTGGATCTGTTCTGTGATGGAGTTAGTTCTCTCTGGCATGGCATGGCACAGCATAGCAGCAGCAGCAACAGCCAGGCTCACAGGCAGAAGTTACAGCATATAGGTCTGAACCTGCAGGAGGCTACGGCCTGGGCCAGGAGGGAGCTGAATCCAGAGGGATCTTGAGTGGATTGGCTGTAGCAACTTATCTCATATTAAGGGCACTAGAGCTCTGCAACCCCTATGCATCCCAGACACTGGTGGGGTGATTGGTCGGGGAAGGGGTCAGTGTGATCTGACCAGGGATTAGGTTGGACAGGATTGGCTTGCTGCACACAACCCAGGCAGAGAGGAGGCAAAGATATTAGCCGGGGACTGCCAGGAGGGGCTTGCTGCTTAATTCTGGCCCACAAATTGCAACCTGCAATCAAGAGGCATGAGACATCCAGCACTTCTGGAGAATTAAGCAGAGGAGTTTAAAAAAAAACCAACCTCAGTGATGGGCCTGAATCTTGGCCAGTGAGCTCTATAGGCAAATACCCAACCTCCCTCAAATGTAGAGAAAAACTAGAACTGGGCGTCCCAGGTAATAGACCTGAATAGTCCCATGAAGCCAGACAAGCCCTCTAACAGATCTGCTGCAGGGGCCAATTTGGACACAATGTATTTTGCTTTGGCTATGGCTGGGAAAAGCTTCATCCCTTAGGGATTTTGCCACCTTTTCTTTCTGCCTGCTCCCGTGCCAAATCCTTCCATCTGAGCTGGGGTGGGGAGGGGGCTTATTGGAAACCCACCACATGTCAGTGCAGTCTGGCAGGCAAAGAGGCTTCTGTGCTGGTCGCTGACATTGTGATACCCTCGAGGCATTGCAGAGTACCCAGAAACATTTGGGATCTCACAGCTCTCCATGCCACCCCCTCCCCCCGGGTGGAATTAGCTGGGAATTCCCTGTTGACTGACTCCACATGGTGGGTGCTGGAGAGGTCTAGCAAAGCAGTCTTGGCAGAGCTGATTCTTAAAATGAACTAAACTAAAAGGCTTTCAACATCAGCAGTATTGTGTATTGTAGGCTCTAAAATCACCATTCCATGTAGATTATAAGAAGACCCCCCCAAAACACTACCATGAAAACAGACGGGCGTGGGGGCATTACTGGGCAATACCTTCCATTCATATCTGCCTAATGATGCTTAATGACTGTGACTCTTATTCGTGAGGCTGACCAGTTTCATGTGGGTAGGGGTTGGTGCTGTTTTCCTTGAAGGAGTGACTCCTGCCGATATGCCTGGATGAATTGTGTTCTGATATTAGTTATGGCTAGTCAACAGGGATGTTTGCACCTTCCTAGTAATGCCAGGGCTATCCTGGATGACCGTTGTTGTTGACAAAAAAGCTCATGTGAATGTTTTCACTTTTATTTTCCCCTGTGCTGAATAGGTTAATACAAATGTTATTAGAGAAGAGAGTTAATATCTCTTCTGTTCTTCCTCGTGTCAGCCTTGAAACCTTGCTTAACAATTCCAATGTTACTCTCCCCGAGTGGAAAATTAAATGCCATTATGCCTTTTGTGTTGGATCCCTGTCTCCAGCAGGATTTTAGTTTGAAGACGATTGACCTGATAGAACTACTATTGTGTGCGCTAGCTTGTTAGTGCACAAGCAGATCCCCCACGGCATCCATGCTAGTGCTGCGGTAAGTGATGATAATAACTAGTGATTGAGTGCTTGCCTCTCTTCGCATGCTAGTTTTACACCACAGTCTCTTCCTGGATTTCGGTGAGAAGAACCGGGCTCCGAGACTATTTACAACACAATTCACTGAGAGGGTAGTATCCTGAAAAGAGGATGTTTTCCAGAGTTCTGTCTCATCCAAACAGCCCTGCCAAATTCTATGGCAGATGGGATGGGGGGGGAGGAAATGTGTCTAAACTGATATTCAGTTGATTATTTGTAGCTAGTTGAATAGTGTCAAACCTGATTCAACTTATTTGTGAGTTGAAGCCCAATGTCGCACCCGTATGATTCACAGGGCTGTTTTTGTTCATTATTTGTAAATATTTGCACAGCTGTCAAATGTCCATAAAAATGTGTGTGAATCCCAAACGTGTCCTGAATTCTAGCACAAAGGATTAAATCATCTGAGGCTTTGCCTGCATTACCAGGGGCCATCAATCTAGGATTCACAAGTCCAACTACGTGAATAACATAGCTGAAGTCGGCATATTTAGATCTATTGACTGCCATGTCTTCATTGCAGCAAGTCAATGGCTGATGATCTCCCATCAACTCCTCCTGAGCGTCTCATTCCGATGGAGTACCAGAATCGATGGGAGAGTGCTTGGTGATCAATTTATAGCATTTATACAAGATAAGATAAATCAACTCCTGCTGGATCGATGACTGACTGTCAGTCTTGACAGGCAGTGTAAACAAGCCCTCCCTATTCCTAGCAAAAGTTCATTTTTATTTGTAGTTAGTTCTCTTAGTAAAACTGTCCAGTCATCCTAGCAGAAATTTCACCATATACTTTAGATGACTGGCCACAGAAGAAAAAATGAACAGTAAATAGTTGTTATAAATAGATCTCATGTTATTTCATTATTTCCTGTGACTATGCAAAGAATTCTCAGATAACAAAGACAGCCACAGAAATGGAAGCCATTCATAAATGAGAGGGAAATGGGAAAAGGGCTTCATTCTTAACTCATAACTTGCCATGACTAATGTGATACGCTACAAAATAATGGACATATTGGGTCAGACCTGTGGTCCATCTAGGCCAGCAGTTTTCAAGCTTTTTTTTTCTCATGACCCAGTTGAAGAAAATTGTTGATGCCCATGACCCAACATAATCTGAGTCGAGTGCGGACTCTGGGGTGGGGCTTAGGAGGAGAGATTTGGGCTGTAGGAGGGGGCTCTGGCTTTGGGGGGGGGTTCAGGGCTGGGGCAGGAGGGGCTTACGTTGAGTGGCTCCTGGTCAGTGGTGCAGCGGGGGTGTTAAGGCAGCTTCCTACCTCTCCTGGCACCACAGACCATGCTGTGCCCCAGAAGCAGCCAGCAGCAGGTTCCCAGCCAATGAGAGTATGGAGCTAGTGCTCAGGGCAGGGGCAGTGCACAGAGTCCTGTGTGCTCTCTCCCGCACACACACCTAGGGGCCAGGCCTGCTGCCAGCCCCTTCTGGAGCCCCGCACAGTCTGTGGTGTCAGGACAGGCCAGTAGCTGCCTTAGCCCCCCACAGGTCGCCTGTTCCCCCTCCAGCAATGAGGCCCAGCCCCCGACATGCCATGACCTAGTGCGGTGTCATGAACCGTACTTTGAAAATCACTGGTCTAGTCCAATATCCTGTCTTCTGACAGGGGCTCATGCCAGAAGCTTCAGAGGACGAACAGAACAAGGCAGTTTGACAAGTGAGCCGCTCTCTGTCATCCCGTCCCTGCTTCTAGTACTCAGAGATTTAGTTCGCCAATTAAACTTTCCAGTACCTAGGAGTGTTCTGATGTGTGCAAGGTAAGTCCCTTAGATAGTAATTATTTTTTTCTTTACTCTGATTCAATATATAAGTTTTCATAAACAATAGTAAATATCAATTATAGTCCCATTCTGAAATAATTGAATCAGTTGTTATTGGAGCCACTCTCCCATTAAAATTAGTTCAGTCCATCTTTATAGGTCAGTTGCACATTTTAAAAAACACGTCTGCAGATTACAGCATAGGAACTAACCTAATTAACAATGCAAGCAGGATAGATCTAAGTACAAGAGACTCCTTCCAAGCATACTATATTGGATTCCAGCACATCACTGCTTCCTCTTGCCAAATGTGTTTAACTATTCAAGCTAAAAAAAAAATCTCTTTTGAATACAAGGAGCCAAAATACTTCTTGCTGAACAGCTTAGGAAACGTAGCAGGATGGATCGTTTTAATGGGCTCTGAGGATGAAGAACAAACTGATTAGTTGCATCCTGAATATGAATTCCATTTTTTTCCCCATTGGATGCATTTGTACTTGTGTGTCTAGGTTACATTATTTGTTATCACCACAAGATATTTTTGCTGGCATTTATTTGCATGTCACTTTATCCTTTAGTGTTTGGCTGGTTGGCTTTGTTTGTTTGTTCTGCTTTTTGGGGTTTTTTGTTTGTTTTTGTTTCTTGCTATTTCAGGCCCTGATGCAAGGGCATCGTTAGTGGCAGACCTCTGTGCCTGTGCAGAGCCCCACTTGCTTCTCTGGGGCTCAGTGTGAGAATAAAGGTCTACTGAGACAATATGGAGGCCTTGTGGCCATTTAGTGGGTGGAGGCAGATCACTGGATCTTCTCCTCAGCCCACATCACTTCCTGCAGCTCCCATTGGCTGGGAACAGCAGGCTCCAGCCACTGGGAGCTACTGTGCCTGTGGACAGTCAACACCAGCAAAATGTCTTGCAGCTCGCCGGTGGATTACCCTGATGGGCTGAGAGACAAAGGTTGCTGGCCCCTGGGCTAGCGGAACCAAGCAGAAGTGGTGTCGGTAACATGCTGGTCTAGACCATCAACAAATAACTACCTCTGTGGAGGAAGTGGGAAACCAAGAGAGAACTACAGCCCACGAGTCCAAGGCTTTGACTGGCAATTGAACGACAAAACTTTTGTCATTCAGAGATGCTAGCCCCCTCACACCCAAAAGTCAAAAGTTATGCCGTGGCAATGGTCAGTGAGAGCAGCGCGTTGTCAGCAGGAGCGCTCGCCTGTGGATAATGTGAACACCGCTCGCTGGGGGTGGAAGTATTTTGTCAGCAAAAGTGCCGACCCACAGTGACTACACTGCCCGACTTTTAGCACGACAGCTGTGTCGACACAGCTGTCTTGCTAAAAGCTGTGTAGTGCAGACAAAGCCCAAGATACTTCTGGAGTGATGCAATGACATGTTCCCCTTGGACTCAATCTAGCCCTTATTAATACCATTTTTGGAAAGTTCCTTTTCTCAATACAGTCTAAGCATGGACCGGCACTCCAAACTTTTCTCACCTTTATTCTGTTTAAAGGACCATTTGTTTGATAAGTTCTCTACTGCATTCTGGTTTCCTGTAACAACATGTTGCAATATCAAAAGCCATTGGAAAATCTGCCAGATTTTTCCTTTCTTGTAGGCTTCGGGGAAAGATGTATATGGAATTCCGTCATGTGGTTCAGGTAGACGTAGGTACCCCCTGAAGAGGAGCATTGCTTTTGTAAGTGTTCTCTTCAGGGACAGTTGCACTGTACCTCAGGAACTAATGGCCCCATAATGGACTAGTAATCAATTGCCAATTTGTTTCAGAGTCACTAGCTTTCCTTGTACATGCATCTTAGTTATAGCAGAGATGTAGATGACATAAAGGTTTTGTTAGCTGGATGTAATGTATCAGCCATGTAGTCCAGCACGCAGACAAGGCCTCCTGGTGAGATTTCTAAACCTGGGATAATATATTACTTATTGACTGATAGGCAGTTATATTTCCCTTGCCCTCAGGACCCTGCAGTTTTAGTTCTAGTGCCTTCACTCACCTCACTTCATGGTGGATTTCTTTCCTCCCTCTAATCACACTCAGCACACTTCAAACTCCTGATCAGTTGGACCTGTGTAGGCTGGCTGCTGCATTTGTGGAGCCCAGCTGACTTCGAGGGCACAGGGTCCACTCACTCTAATACATGTATACAATCTGGTCACTTGACTTCCGATTTCTGAGTTATGCAAAGAGACTCTTCTGTTTCCACTGTAACACGGTTAGGCCAGAGGGCTATAGGAGAATGGTGGAGGGGAAATACATTAGCCCCAGATTAAATAGGCTCTATTCCCAGGGTAAACTAACAAGGGCTGATCCAGAACCAGGACGAACCTGCTAGAATCTATCAGAGCAATCAGGCCAGTTAAAACACCTGGAACCAGTTAAGAAGCTTCCAGATGCAAGGAAGCCAGACTAATCAGAACACAGGGGAGCCAAGTAAGAACCAGGTGAGCCTGGTTTTAAAAAGGCGCTGAGGAGAGCAAGTGTGGTGAGGAGTTTTGATGAGAGAAGAAGCTGTGGAGAATCTGGGAGGAGCAAGCACATGCAGGTACCAGGAGGAAGAACCTGCAGTAAGGGAGGAGCTGGGGAAGGCTGTGGGGAAGTGGCCCAGGGATTTGTAGCTCTCACACAGCTGTTACCAGAAACATTACAGACAGCTGCTCTTGCAGGGTTCCTGGGCTGGAACCTGGAGCAGAGGGCGGGCCCGGGCTCCCCTTCCTCCCACCAACTTCCCCATTTCAGTACTAGAAAGAGACTGGTTTTGGAACAGGGGTTTGTCCTACCCTGTACCACTTGTAGGGGTCACAGAGACTATTAAGTTTGGTTCTCCCTCTTTTCCCTATGCTGGGCAATGATGAGAGTAGCTCAACCAACAGCAAGCGGTGTCTAAACGGAGGGCTGCTGTGAGCCTCTGAGGCAAGTAATCTACCTGAAAGCATGAGACCCAACAACATTGAGGAGGACCTTGGTCGCCCCACCTATAAGTATCTTCCACAACAAATTGCTCAAATTTATTTATTTCAAATTGTTTGAAATAAATTTAAAAAGCGTATATAGAGATGGTTAATGTTTTTTGCCCTCACTTTTTGGGGTTTGTCTAGGCCATCACAGGCCTAATCCATCAAAGAGTTATAGCAGGACTACTCACGTGCATAAATTTGTGCACGCAGGTGAGTCCTGGGGACTATAACTGTATATGTCTTTCTTAAAATAGCAGTGAACAGAACTAGCGATTTCATGTGATCAATGGCTTACACATTTATTCCTATTCCTTTCCACCCCCTCTATCATATGGTCAATACCTTCAATATATCCTTTGGCTTGGTACATACTGGATGTAAGCAATTCATTTCTTCAAAGATCAGGTAGCAGCAAAAGAGCTGAAGGGCTGTCATGTCCAACAGGTCTAAACCCTTTTTTGATACTAGCATATGTGACCGTACATAAATATTGCTGTGTGTTAAGGGGTTTTTTTTTGTTTGTTTTTGGTTCTTGTTTTGGTTTTTTTTTGTTTTACTGGGCCCTTTGGGATCCATTCCATGCTGTGAAACTCTGAACTGATTTATGCTGGAAGTCTGCCTTGGATAGAATCAACAAACTTAAGATACATCATTTGGTAATCTGTGAAAAGTATATTTTTTTATGAGGGAGAAAACGCGTAGATGGAAATGTTAACTGGTACAACATCACCACAGGAAAAACACCAGAATTAGCACGGCAGCCTTTTAAAAATTTTCTTGATTGCTTTAAAAATTAATAAAATAAGGATTTTGAAATCTAAATGTCCAAGGACTACATTTTGCTACTCAGAAGAAATAATGCATTATTCTAGGCAAAACCCCACTGCTGTTAAGAGAGGATACCTCACTTGAATGGTGCACATGACCCCAGCCACAGCAGTCAGGAGGGAGTTAAATAGCTCCCGTGTTGTGGTCACAATCAGCGGCAACAAGTGTGACTTGTCAGGCCTGGGGGCAGCTCTTAACAAGGAGAAACCCAGCCTAGTTCCCATACCAGGGATGAGCAAGCTACAGGCCGGAGAATGGCCTGAGAGCTCTGTTAGCCTGAGCCCTCTGAGGAAAGAACCTGGGCCAGTTTACTTCTTTTGTGAAAAGCTGCCGGACGAAATCCTGAGAACTGAGACTTCCTGGGGCGGCTGAAAGATGCTCTGCCCTCCTTTGTGTGAAGCTGGGACCTGGCCCTTGTGGGCTGTGGAAGTATTTCCCTTTTGGTGTGGACACTGTCTCGCAACCAGCGCAGGCAACATGACTGAGGTTGTCCAGGGAACGATGTGAGGTATGTGGCCTACCTGATGGTTTGACCCTAAGACAATAACCATTCTTGTCACCATGAGGTATTTCTTACAGTAAGGGAGGCTGAATGTGGCCCTGTATCAGTGAATGGCCTCACTTTAAAATAATGATGTACAAAATGGAACCTGGGGAACCAGCTCGGTGAGGCACTGGAGGGGACACTTTACTTCGCTTTAGCTTCAACCAGATGATGAATTTAATCCCTTAGCTGCTGGTGACTAATGAAAAATCCACTGAAGAGAAGGCATGTACGCTGCAGGTTGCATCTCCAGAAACTGGCACTCTCTGGTCCGGCAACTTCTGTGGTCTGGCAGAACCATGGAGGCTCCTGGGCCAGAGAGCCTAATGGCAGGAGGGCTGGCTGGGACCAAGGACAACAAGGCCAGAGCCCTGTGGAAGCCCCCGGCAACGCAGGTCCAGGGCTGGAGCCTGCGGCAGCCCCTAGCATTATAGGGGACAGGGGCCCCTGGCAGCTCCTGAGAGTGTCTGGCAGCCCACAGCAGAGCAGTGCTGGGTCAAGACCCCCCAGCAGTCCCTCGCAGCACAGGGCTGGGACCAGAGCCGTTGGCAGCCCACAGCAAGCGGGGCCAGGGCTGGAGTCCCCCAGAAGGCCCCAGCAGCATGGGGCCAGAGCCCTGTGGCAACCCGCAGCAGGCGGGAACAGGGCTGGAGCTCCACAGCAGGAGTGGGAGCCGGCGACAGCTGGGCAAGTAGCCCGGTCAGGCTAGTGCGGTGTGGTGGAGTGCAGGGTGCCTGCTGAGGTGATAGACTACAGGCTTGGAGTCCAGTGGCAGGGGACCTCCCCTGGCCTGTCCAATTCTCTCAACTGGGGACCATTCAGGTCCCGAGGGTGCCATACCAGGGAGGTCCGACCTGCACTATAAATGAAAACATACTGGCTTTGAAATGAGGCTAGGGAAAGAGTTCAGGAAAACCTTGTAAACTTCCACCCCACTCTTCTTTTGTTACTTAAAAGCAGGTACCAGTAGAGGGCTGTTTTGCTAGAAAGATAATGCTGTGTAAATAGAAGAGGTATATTCTGGTGAACATACGACTGCGTGTCTGTGCCCGAGTCGCCACGCAACAGTCTTATACCAATGTAACTCCACTGACTTTTGTGGCATTACTTCTGACTCAAAGGGTGTGTCTAGACTACAGGGTTTTGTCGACAAAAGCGGACTTTTCTCGACAAAACTATACCTGCGTCTACACTGCCGCTGAGTTCTGTCGACAAAACGTTGACAGAACGCAGCAGTTTTGTCAATGGCTGTAAACCTCATTGTGTGAGGAATAACACCTTTTGTCAACAGAGTTCTGTCAACAGAAGGCGTTATTGCATCTACACTGTCCTTTGCGTCTACACTGTCATGTCGTACCCAAAGTGACATAAGAGGAGAATCAGACTATCAGATATATAAGGCCTTGTTTTGATATTTTTGGGTCAGGGGAACTGTTAAGCCATCCAGAAATGGAGACCATAGAAAAATGCAGACCTCAGTATTGTTAGATTGGGGAAAACATTCACAAATCATTTTTCTGATTGTCCACAATGCACCAAACTGAGTTTGCTATGCTTTGCAGGTCATGTTTTTCATTAATATTTAGACAACCACCAGCTGTGCATGAAAAGGGTTGCAAGTCCCCTAAATCACTCGAGCTTAGTATTAATTAACCTGAAAACCCTTATTGCTCTCCTGTTTAAAAAGTTCCAATCAGGCAGTCAGGGAACAGAAAATAGTACCCTGTGACTGAAGGGATCAATTGCATGGCATAAATAATGAAAATGGAATATTATGGCAGAACAGTTTGCAATCAGTAAGGTAAGAATTACTCCTCAGACGTATTGAGTCCTTGTGAATAACAGATTCATTCAAAAAAAGTCGAGGGTGGTTTGCAGTCAGGAAAAAAAGGTTGAATTCCCAACCAATAACACATAATTCAACGAAGCCTACTTGTTTCCAAGTGGTAATCCCTGTTTTAATTTTAGGGTATGTCTACATTACAGAGTTTCGTCAGTAAAACAGCTGTTTTTCCGACACAACCTGAGTTACATCCACACTGAAAATGCATTCTTCCGAAAGTAAATCGAAAGAACAGAGGGGGTTTTCCAGCATTGGTAATCCTCTTTCTATGAGGAAGAAGCCTTTTTCCAAAAGAGCTCTTTCGGGAAAAGGCGTGTGTGAATGGGGAAGAGGGAGTTCTTTCCAAAGAAGAGGAAAGAGGAAAAAGCACAGGTGCCCTGGTGTTCACTCCATCCATAGTAATCACACCTTAAATGCGAGAGAGTGTCCATTCAGTGTGGATGCTATCTTTCAAAAAAGCAGATGCTTTTTCGATGTGCTTTTGTGTGTGGACTCTCTCTTTCAGAAGAATTTTTTTCGGAAGAGCTCTTCCGAAAAAAGCTTCTTCCGAAAGAAGCCTGCAGTCTAGATATAGCCTTAAGGAATGCGTATGATTGGTCCACACTAGAAAGCGATTGACCCAGCTATGCCACTCAGGGGTGTGAAAAATCCAGCCCCCATGGTGATGTAGGTAAGCCAACCTAAGTTCCTTGTGCGGAATGCACCAAGTTAGTGGAAGCATTAATCTATTGACATAGCTACCACATCTTGTGGTAGTGTCTGTGCAGCCTGTGCCACTGTAGTTTTCAAGTGTAGACAAGCCTGTAGTGGTACAGGGACAAATCTTGCATCATTTAGAGCTATTCCCCTGCATTAGCAGAATAGGCATGGCATCATTTATCCCCTATAATGTATGAATTATCCAGTTCTGGTTCTGTTTTTATATATATTATATATAAAGCGGTTCAGTTGCAGTAGGTTCTCGAGAAAAATCAGTTGTAGCTGTTACTGAGTCAGACACAAGAGTGTAAGAAAACAATGGTTGTAACTTTCTCATTCAGTAGACCTTTATCACCCCTTGAAAGAAAATCATATAAGATATGCATTTCACTGCTTTCCTGAGCCACCAAGACATTGCCACATTACTTGTACTCAGATGTCTGTGCTGTATGTTTTGTAGTTATTCACAAATGTACAATAGCTGCTTCCTCCCGTGTGAACTAGGGATGTTAAATTTAGTTTAATCAACTAATCGACTAGTCGATGGAATTTCCGATTAGTCGATAAGCAGGGGAGCCGCAGAGGGGTTAGTTCCTGGCCCCGGGAGCTAACCCCACTGCGGCTCTGCCTTTTAAATGTATTAAGAGCTGGCAGCGGTGCAGTGTCTGGGACTGAGTGTGAGCCAGGAATCAGCTGATTGCCAGTTCATGCTCAGTCCCCACTACCCTCCTGCCCCCCCCAGAGAGAGTGCTCAGGGGAACCAGCTTTTAAGCCAGCATGATAGAGGCAGCAAAGGGGGAGGAAGCGACTAGTCGAGGGACTAGTCGACTAATCTGATAAGCTTAGGCTTATCGGATAGCTGACTAGTCGCTTACATCCCTAGTGTGAAATGTACCGTAATTAGTCTAAAGTCATTGGACTGACGAAACAAAGCCAAAAGGCTACATGGTCCTTGGAGTGAATCCAAAAGAAACATGACTACATTTTGGTGAGGATGTGTGCTGTGATTTCTTGGCCCAACAAAAACAAAATTACCAGCCACAAGGAAATTAGGAAGTGAAGCTTTGCAGAAATGGTCCCTAATCAGTTCAGCTTTCTGTAATATATAGAACAAAATGCTTCTCGACTTTCCTCAGGAGGACTGATTTAGAAGTAAAAAAATATTTATGACTGGCTTCTAATACACGAATTCACATTAACTAGTATCTTACTCAATATAGTCCCATTGACTTCAGTAGGATTACTCAACATGAGGGAGAAGATCTGATGGGAGGGGTTATTGTGGACAAGGGGGACGGGGTTGGATGCTGCAGGTGTTATACTTTCCAAACAGTGATGGAAATTAAAATATACAGCCTGAACATCTTAGAAGCACTGAAATGTTTTATTGGGAATGAAATGTAAGAGAAATAAACTATATGTTTCTCAAAGTATAGTATAGTTTTTCTTTCCCAAGGCATTCTTATTCTGTGGCATTAGAAAGGTGGGAAGGAAGAGCACATATCTCACTAAAGTTGCTTTGGTTTATAATATTGTCAGACACATCTACAATTGTTTTTTTTAAATGAGAGCATAAGAATATCTCTTCCATCTATTTCTTCAAATATTAATTGATCTTTTATCCCGAATGCAATATTTTCTCACATATATGGTTCTGCGAATGCTCTTAAATTTGATTTTGATTTGTGATGTTCCTATCACATCTTTCAAGAATTTGTTGTTTGGTTTGTTCATTTTATACTGTTTGTCTTCAAGAGTCCCTGGATGCCCCTCATCTAACAGTTTTTTCTACCCTAAGCCCAATGTGTTAATGAGTTACGATTAATCTTAATACTAATAATTGAACAGTAAATTATAGTATTTTTTTAGTTAAAGGGGAACATTTGTAACATGCAAAAGGACCTACATTCTTGTCCAGTGTGCAGTGATACAAAAGTAGAAAACCACCACTGACTTAAAGGAGTTATTCCTGATTTACAGTTGTAAAATTGAGATCTGGATTTGGGGATTTAATAAACTGTAGCAGCCACAATCAAGAGAAGAAAGTAGGGATGGGTAGGCCACACTCTCAGAAAACCATCATACAGCATAGTCCATCAAGCTCTCACATGGAACCCGCAAGGAGTGAAGTGGAGGAGACTTGTAAATGGCCTATGCTCCGCTCGGAGTACAAGGGTTTAAAAAGAAGTAGCCATAATCATGCAATCTAAATATAATGAGCCATCTACATTGGTGCTATCCAGTCAAATCAGTTTTGTGTCTGATTCTCCTTTCCAGAATGCTGCAACATAATGATCGTGTGCACTGATGAAACCGGACCATTTTACTAGCTGGCAATGAACTATTCTGTTTATTGAAACAACAAAAAGGAACCTTTTAATACAAGATGGAAACTTTCCCTGTATATCCCCTGAAGCCAAATATTTCTTACAATAAAAGTCAGTGTTTATAGTGCATCTGCTAGCACTACCTAACCCAAACTCTGGAATTTACTGTACACAATAATAGTAAATATACTGATACAGCATGTTAGATCAAAAGAGACCTTATGTTCACAATCATACTAATTCATATTGTAAGAGAGAAAAACTTGTAATGATTTCTAGCTGGATAACAGTGTCACATCAGTGGGTTTTAAAGAATGTAATAGGTGTATATAAGAATTCATTTCTTGTTGCCTGAACAATGTTTTTAAAGAAAGGTTATACCAGTTATTTTAAAATGAAGACTAAAATACTTCCCTAGTATTATTTCCTCTCTGATTTAGTGGTCTGCCTCTCTATGTAAACCAGCCCACCAGAGGAAACTCTGCACAGAAATTACAAATATAAACACTCTTGTTCCTCGTTGGCTTTTCAGGGATGCTTGAAAGCTTTTAATTGTTCCCAATAACTGACTGTAATTATTATTCCTAAAATAGCTATTGTAAGAAAGTTGGTGGAAAAAATAAAAGAAAGAAGACACACGTGAGGAATAATCAAAAGAAGGAAAGCGTTCAGGGAACATGCTCTATGGAGGATGTGAAATAAAGAATCCATATAGAAATGCAATTGGAACAAGAAGGAACCTGAGGTGAGACAAAAAGTAGGAAATAAGGAGCTAAAAGGAGGAACGTATTATTCTCATTTCTCTCTGTTTACAGACAGATCAAGCATTCCAGGCATATCGAGATATATTACAGCTGATGTCCACTTTAAGTTCTCTGACGTATTTTATTTAAGGTCCCAATGCCTACCACAAATCCTCAAGGAAGACTACCATATTCATGGGAATAAGTTATAGAGCCTTTAATCTGTGGGTCATCAGTTTGAAATGAATCCTTGTTCAGCCTCTGTGAAGTGCATTGTTGGCCTTGGTTAATTTCATACCAAACTACCCTATCAAATGTAAATAATTGCCCCCTTGAATGGCAGTGTAAACACAGTGGCCAAGCATTGAGTGGGCACAGAATGATTTAGCCCAGATGGTTTCTCAGACATGACCCTCTAAGGAGACATGATGGTAGGACAAGGAAGTTTGCTCTTCCTTCCACCCCAATAAATGGAAATCCATTTATATGCAGCAAAGACACAGTGCAATCTGGCATTTTCTGAGAGTATAACATTTACTAGAAAAGAGAAAAAATATGGTACCAAACTATTAGTCTCTGCAGTCTTCTGTACTCATGTTTAGCTAGATTCCTGTTTTAGCAAGGGATGGGTTGAGCTTTTTCAGCGACACTATGCATATTATCTAACTTAACACTGATAACAGGCTTACAGTGCCTGCCCACTCCTGGTAACAAAAGTGTAAAGTATATTTTTCTATATTAAAACTTATATTTAAGAGCGCTGCCATAGGTTGTGGAAAATTTCCGAAGTTATATATAAGCACATAACATCTGTGTAACGAAAACCAGATTGGAAAAACATAAGAACAGCCATACTGGGTCAGACCAAAGGTCCATCTAGCCCAGTGTCCTGTCTGCCTCCAGTGGCCAATACCAGATGCCCCGGGGGAAGGATCACAACACCCTGTCACCCACCTCCGGAGAAACAGAGGCTAGGGACACCATTCCTACCCATCCTGGCTAATAGCCATTGACGGACCTCACCTCCATGAATCTATCTAGCTCTTTTTTGAACCCTGTTAAAGTCCTAGTCTTCACCACATCCTCTGGCAAGGAGTTCCACAGGTTGACTGTGCGCTGAGTGAAGAAAAAACAGAAAACATCAGCATCAAGGAAGTCACTACGTCTACATCTACACTGCAGCGCTATTTTGGGATACCTCCAGTATCCCAAAATAGCCATTCTGCGTCTTTTGAGCAAACCTGTCATTTTGAAATATAATGGGCTCGCTATTCCGACGTCCCTGTAAACCTCATTCCATGAGGCGTAAGGGACATTTCAGAATAGCGAAGTATATTGAAATAAGTGTTGTGTAGACAGAGCCAAATTTTGAAATAAGCTATTTCAAAATTAACTTGAAATAAACTATGCAATTTGCATAGCTCAAATGGCATAGCTTATTTCGAGCTCCGGGTGCAGTATAGATGCACCTTACCTTGCAGCTTTGAATGCCAGATAAAGATGTGAGTAGATAAATTTTATCCAGATTCAATAGATGACACTATGGCCCTAATTCTCAACTGGTGGTCCATGGTGACTCTTTTGGTGGTCCACAGGAACATTGTCCAAAGTCACACGGCGTGAGCAGGCGCCGCCGTTAGGCTGTTTTACGCCGTGTTCACAAGCATGCGGCACGTCATCCATAGCATCACCTAGAATGCAACCGCGTTGTGTTGCCAGTAACTTCCGTCTGAGGCTCTGAGCATCAGTGTAGCTGCCGCTGTCAGGCTGAGAGGTTGCTGTGTCGTTCCTCCTGTGCTGAAGGTGGCCCATGAAAATTTTTTGATTGGCCTGGTGATCCACTGCACTGTGGCATATGGTCATCCTGCAAGTTTTGTTTTATCTGAATGCAGAGGAGTTTGATCTTGGAAGAAATGTTTATTACTCGATTAAATGCAGATTATTAGGAGGGCATTTATCATATTTTTAAGACAAACATATCAGCAAAGTCTGTTCCATATATTTCTCTGACACTTATTTCTTATGTATAGCGGCTGCCTTTCATCTTGTGAAAATGAGGGTAGCTGATAGTTTTTAAATCAAAAAGGCTCTCAGTGCACGTCAGCATCTGTTATATAATAACAGGTTGTCTTTTCCTTTTATGTAATTCAGCAATGTGTAAGCAGGTGCGCATCTGCTTAACGTCTGTCCTATGAGAGAGAAGATGACAAGTCTTCTAAAACCTTTTTTTTTTTTTTAGTTGTCAAAAGAATACTCTGCATTGACTGTGTTCATAAACATTGGATGCCTGGCTTTTTCTACAAAATCTTAATTGCACTTCTGTTTGTAGCTCTCTTACACTCATGGAAAATCTCACTTCTCAGCTAGTGCTTTCTTATTTACTTAGACTGTAAGGTCTCCGGGCCCACTGGTATCTTTTTGTTCTGTTGTACAGCACCTGGCACTGTCAGGCTCTGATTCATGACTAAGACTCCTAGGTGCTACTGCAGCAAGATCAGACTAAGAAAATGACTTTATAGGCTGCAGCCTAGGGTCCGGGACTCAGGGGAGGGCCACAAAAAGATATCTGGTCCACCCTTTTGCCCAGGGCTCCTGTGCTAGCTGTCTTTCTCCCCGCCCCTTCTGCCTGAGGCCCCACCCTTCCAGGGGCATGGAGCAGCCCCCACCCCCACATGCACACACACACACCTTGCCCTGGGGCCCACACAGACGGTCAGCTCCCCTGTCCACCAAGGAACATAGATTGGATTTAGGAAACACATTTTGGGGTTTTATTAACATTTAAAATATTTTCTCCTCTAGATTTAATCTCCAGATAGAAAGAAATACTTGGGTTTATTTTTTCTGAGGTAAAATAGTCCATACCTGCTCACTACAGCTTTTTATTTGAGATGACTTTCTATTATTTTCACAGGATCAAAGTCGTACTGTTTAAAACAATGTATTGATGTTATCTTGCGCAGAGACCCCAATCAAAATGGACCCCGTTGGGCTAGGGAGCTGTATAAGTTACACAGGATACTATGCATGCTGACTTGCAGCGTGTTGCCATTATTTGAAACATGACATAAAGGGTGTAGGAATTAATGGGAGGCAAGCTAATAAGAAACACACGGTAACAGTAACTAGCACCCACAATTGCATAGATTAGCTTGGTGATTCTGGGTCAGCTGAATTCTTTAGTTTTATAAATGTATTTCAACCACGGTACCACTGATGGCCAGTCAATCTAACCAGCACTGCTGGTTTCAATTAACTGTATGCCCTAGCTGCCCTTACTACTGATGCAATCTCCTTCATGAGAATTAAATGGTGTAAACACGGTTTTCACAGATTAGGGGCTGGAATTTGTATCTGTCTCTTGTTCCAAATTCGAAAACAAGAGCTATGTGACCTTGCAATCTCTTCTCAGTGGGCTAGCTCAAACAAGCCGAGTCCCTGCCACGTTTCTGTGGTACCTGCACTATCATAGCGCTTATACACCACACCCCTATTGTGCTAGGGGTTGACACAGTCACTGATGATGCTACAATAGAATATGTTTTAATTAGTGGAAACAGGCAGAGGCAGCTTTCATCTTGACTCAGGCAGGAATCACCCCCTCTCCTGACTTTCCTCTCAGGGTTACTACATGGGTCAGAGACCCTCCTCTCTGGAAGGAACTACACCCCTCAGGAGCTGTCAAGGGATCTGCCAGGCCCCCTGACCCAGCCAGAACAGGAACCGTGTTTCAATACCATTGGCTGCCTGGGATTTAGCCACTGGGGTCACTGGTGCTTAATGTGACCAGAGGTCCTGATTTTATAAGGACAGTCTTGATATTTGGGAGGGGTTTTTTTATATAGACTCCTATTACCCCTCCCCCCCACATCCTGTCCTGATTTTTCACACTTGCTATCTGGTCACCCCCTTCCAGCACTCCTCTTTCGAGGAGGAGAGGAGATGCAGTAGCTGGAAACCTCAGGCTCCTTCTGACAAGAAAGGGCAGGTGACAGAATGGGTGGAACAGAGACTCAAAGAGGAGCCGAGAGAAGCTGAGAAAAGAAAAGGGTGAAGGAAACTGAATGGGGACGCCCCTTAGCCTGTGACAAGGCCAGGCCAAAGAGCTGCTACAGAGTGGGGAAAAGGCAGCCCCCAAAGGGTCAAAGGCCTGCTAATTAGAGGTGGAGGGCTGCAGGACAATTAGGAGCAGCTGGTAGGGAGCTGGCCCAGGCAGATTGAGGCCAACTGACTCTACTTCAGACCTGCTGGAGGCCTTTAAAAGCCTCCCCAGTTAAAAGCGGGGGGATGGTGAGGGAGTCCCAGAAGAAGTGGCAGGGCTCCCTGCTCCAGAAACCAGCTGCAAACCCAACCCCTGACAAAGGGGGAAAGGCTGCCGGACCAAACACTGGCCAGGAAGAGGGGCCCTTGCCACAAGCCATTGTCCCTGTGGTGCTTCCCCTTTTCCCAGTAGACTTTCAGGTCACTCTTCATCTCTGAAGAAAAAATTGACACCAAATTGCTCACAAAGAAGCTCTCTCATTTCATCGGTACATCCCAAAGTAAAGCCCACTATAGCCGCGTAAACATTTGTATTTCAGTATTGTCATACTGTATTAATAACTGTTATCTGTGAATATTCCCCTAGCACAAATCAAGCTGGAGTCCGAGTGGATGCATTGTGATAGAAGGGATGGAAAAATCTGAGAACTGTTTTATATATTTGTGGAAACAAAACTCGTGTTTAAACTGCTCTGTGGTGGGGCAACAGCCAGAAGAGGTGAAAGCGGGCTGGAGGGAGCCTGTGCAGAGCTCTGGCCAATCAGAGAGTTACTTTTAAGGAGCCAACCAGAGGGTGGCTTTCTAAGGCAGCCCAGTATATAAGAGCTGCTCAGCAGTGTGTGAACAGTTGGTTCCTGACCAGAGAGGGTACAGGATGGGTTACCTCAGAGATAGCACCTTCAATACAGCAGTGGTAGGCAAGCTAAGGAGGAACCCAGAGACAGAGTGCAGGAGTTACAGGGGGAGTGGCCCATGGAACAAAGGGAAGGGGAGTAAAGGCAGGCAGGACAAGGCTGCTGCTAAAGGGTCCTTAGGGTTGCCAGGTGTCCGGTATTCAACCAGACAGTCTGTTTTTGTGCCCTCTGTCCAGTAAAAAAATTCAGAAAATACTGGACATGTGCAATGTCTGGTATTTTCTGCTTTTCCGGATGGGTGCCTGACGGAAGCCTGGTGGGGGCGGGGGAAGTGGCTGGGGAGGCAGGGCCGCGATCGGCGCTGGGAGCCCTCAGCTGGTTGCATCTCCTAGTGTCTGATGCTGGAGTGATGCCTTGGGGAGGAGGAGGAGCCCTGCCCGTGCTCCTGAGCGCTGTTCAAGAGAAGCCTGCAGGTGCTTTGTGGTTGCATTTAGGCGCCTTCCATGGGCTCTCAGCCAAAACTGACTGGGGTGGAATTTCTGCCTCTTCCCACTGGGACACCCAAAGACCTGGCTATGGGAGTCACCTTCCTATCCACGCCTGCTGCCTGAGTTCAGAGTTCCCTGTGGCCACCACCCGCCCCACTGCCCTGCCACTGTGTTGCGCTGGGGTCTGCCTCTCCTGTCATTCCCAGCTTGGTGGCTCTTGGTAGTAGCCACACAGGGCCTGACCCCCGCCCGCTATGAGCAGTGTAATCGGGCTGTGGGGAGTAGAGCTGGGCTGGACTCAGGTGTTTTGTGACCCAGACTCCCTTCTATGGGCAGGGAGCACTGGTAAGAGTCAAGCTATATGCAGAGGTCTGAGAGCAGGGCTCGGTTTAGTGTTGCACCAGCAGCTCTTTAGCAAAGGTGCTTGGGTGTAGGGTTGCCAGGTGTCCAGTATTGAACTGGACAGTCCAGCATTTTCACCTCCTGTCTGGTAAAAAAAATTGTCCAGTATTTTCTGATTTTTTTTTCCTGGCCAGGAGGTGAAAATCCCAGGTGCTTACCAGGTTCTGCAGGAGAGCTGTCTAGCCCGGCTCAGGGAGCCAAGATGGCGGGTGGCCACTGGCAGCCTGTTAGGGCCAAAAAGGGGGCCACGTTTTTTTTTAACAACTCGCAGGGTCGTGGGATCCTTTTTTTGTTGTTGTTCAACAACTTTGATCTCCCCCCTTTTTTTTTTCTCAACAGAATTTTTTTGCCGTGGTTTTTTGTTTTTGTTTTTGTTTTTTTTGTGGGGGTGGTGTTCAGTATTTTCTGGCAACCCTATCCCTGGAATGGGACCCAGAGCAATGGGGGGACCTGGGAGCCTCCCTTCCCCATTACATCTCACCTTGCCACCAAGGTGTGGCCCATACAGACTGTGGCTTGCCCCTGAGGCAGAGGGGCTAAGTTTGGAAGCCACAGAGTCAGTAGAAACCAAGGACTGAGGATACAACCCCCAGAGGGGATGAGAGACCATTGTAAGTCCCAAAGAGGATGCCATGGTCTGAAAGCGACGCAGGTCCAGAGTGGGAGTGTGGAGCAAAGATGGATGAGGCACCAAGAGAAGGGGATGCCCTGCTGAGTAAGAACTAATTCCCTGGAGCCACCAGCAGGAGGCACGGCAGTGGTGAGTTCTGCTCTGTGACAAGCTCTTATTGACTGTAAATACAGGCAGCTTCCCGTTCTTGCTGTGTATTATGCTCCACAAATGGCATTAATGAAGCTGACAAAATGCTGGTCCTATGAGATTTCTCAAGGATTATGAAAGGCTGAAGCACTCGGCCTCTGTTCTCTTGATGTGTGTGAGTGGAAATATGTTAAACTGTTTAAGTACATATAAGCCTGTAAAATTAAGAGTCCCTGGACACAGACCACATTATAATATAATACAGAATTAGTCACAGGTATTTAGCAGGCAATTTAGAAATTATTTCGTTCACTTCCAGTTATTCTGTCCAGCCAAGTTCTTTCCAGCAATGTGTTAGATTGGCTGTCTCTTCCTTCATGGAAAGCATTTGTTAAAACTTTGCTTTTTCTGTAAGAGTTTTGTTTTGAAATGTCAGCAAGGAGCTCTGTGTGCTATTCCAGATTTAAATGATATAACAACTCTGTGTCCTAACCCTGTTTACAAAATAAGTAAGCTACTCAAACTGCAGCAGAAAGAAATATTTGTAATGCTCCTGACAAGAATGTACAGAATAACATTTTAATAATTTCCTCATCAGGTATGTGGCAGTTTAGTTTGTAAATAATACTTCATAACGTAATGTCTCAAATGTCTGGTTTACACCATTTTTATCCTGATTTAGCCAGGTATGTAAACACATGACAAACTTTAAAGCGAGGCACGTCAATGAGAACCTAGCTGAACTGCTGACAATTTTAACTAGTTTTTTATAATTTCATGTGTGTGGGATTATAATTCCAACATCACAGAGCAAACAAATGTCTATCTAGTATCCTTGAATAAAATGTGTTCTGTGTTTCAGTAATATAGTAATTATATTTATAGTATAGTATAGTATAATGTGCTGCTTGTGCATTTTGGAAGAGGGTATAGATGTCACGATCTCTAAGGTAATCCAGTTACAATTTCTCAGAGCAGCTGTCTGAAACCATCTGACACTGGGCCGTAAGAAGACCAGTGAAACAAATAATAAGACAAGCATAGCAAATGCCACATTAAATGGCTGACCTTTCTTAATTAAAAAAAATGCATAACCACCTATACAGAATAAGGGTAGGAAAGGATTAGCAAGAGTAGCAATGCTGTTGCCTTTACAATCAATATATGTGTCTCTTTGAGGTGCCAGTCTTCTCTAAATAAACTTTCTTTTTCTAAGAACTCGAAGGAAAAAATCTCAGGAGAATCAAATTTCTATGCCTTTCATCATCACATCTCTGCCCCAAAATTGTTTGCTTGTTACTGTCTAATTTCATTCTAAGTAAGCCATACTATGCATTTTCTTTCTAAAAAGGAAAGTGTTTGTGTGATGTGACTCCTGAAAGCTTTTTGGCTCCATTATCTGTCTTTATACTTGCCACTACTGCAGCTTCTGGTAAATCGGGTCACCACCATATACCCCAGAATCCAATATCTCAGAGCTTAGAAAACATTGGCCCTGCTTTTATGGAAAAATTCCTTGGAACCTTAAGACTTCTATGGGAAATTACTTAGGAATCTTACCAATTGTATGAGAGAATTATGTTTCTGTAGGTATTGCATTTGTCTAGTTCCAGCTTCCAGCCACTGCTAATTCACTGTCTCTATATACCAGATTAAATTCAGAGCCCTCTAAATACAGAGAAAATACCAGATAGTAGGTCCTTACACAACATGATGGCATTGACTCTTAACAACCTCTTAAAAAATGTCAATGCATTATTACCTTAAGGCTCTCATTTGAAGTCCGCGAAACAAGCCTGGCAATCATTCTTTTCTCTTTTTTCCCCTGCCAATTTCTCATCCTGCCTTTTAGTTTTGGGGTCCACACTTTAGACTTAGTATTCCGCTAGTAGTCACAGCATTCCATATGCAGAAGCAATATTACTTCCTACTTTATATTCTCTTGTTTCTACATCTATGGATGGTGTTTGTTCTTTTAGTCACTCTGGAAGTTCATGTTTACTTGGCGATTTTTTTTCTACGTTTCTTCTATTTCACACATCCCTAGTGATGTTACATTTATCAAAGTGTTTATCAAATGCTCTAAGAGCAATGTCCTAGTAATTTTTTGTTAGATTCCTTTGTGGTTCAGAATATGACAAGGTGCATCTTTCACTTAACCCATTATGTGGGTTTAGTAAACTGAAATTCTTGTGGAGGATTGAACTATAAGGGATATTGGATGGGGGTTTTTTTTCTTTTTTGTTCTTGACCTCTGATAAGGCAAGAAGCAATGGACTTAAATTGAGGCAAGGGAGGTTTAGGTTGAACATCATGAAAAACTTCCTAATTGTCAGGGTGACTAAGGATTGAAATAAATTGCCTAGGAGGTTGTGGAATCTCTATCGTTAGAGATATTTAAGAGCAGATAGATTAGACATCTATTAGGGATGATCTAGATGGTGCTGGGTCTTGTCATGAGGGCAGGGGACTGGACTTGAAGGGACCTTGAGGGATCATCCAGTTAGTGTTCTATGATTCTTATGCCATATAAAAATGAGTCCACTTCTGGCAATGTCATATGACATTGAAAATCCCAGAAAAAAATTTTTCTTCTCGCACTGGACAGGTAACTTTGTTATATAAAGAAAACAATATTACATCGAAAGCCTCTTTCCTTGCAGAGTTTCAGCCATTAACCTTCCCTGGCTCTCTGGTAAAGAAGTCCATATATCCTGATGCTATTACTGACCACAGTAAGCATGCATACACGCTGCTTTTGAAATCAATTAAGTACTTTTGAGGGACATGTAAATGTTGGGCCAGAGTTTTTTAAATACAATGTTTTCCATGAGCATGTGCGCATAGAAAAAACAAACATTCAGTCTAGATTTTATATCACTTGATCGGTATCTTAAAAAGCTATCATATATTTTGTCTCTAGGAATCAGCAGTTAGGAATGAAAGAAACTAACTAAAGAATTGTTGTCTTTTTCACAGATTCTTCTTGAAGAAAAGCTTAATCAAACTGTCAAAAACAGTGATTTGGGGGGAGGGTTAATGTAATTTAACATTTCAAGGGAATGATTTTTTGTTGTTTATACACAAACTGCAACAAATCTTTCAATCAATGTCTTGTTTCTCCAAGTGCATTTTGAGAGTGCAGCTTTGTACCTGTCTTGGAAGAAATAAGAATGATTTGATTCTTGACTCTTCGCAGCACTGTAATGGAGTTATGCAACAGGAGTACATTGGCAGCTATTGTCAGGCTGTCTGGAGTGGTTTATGACCACGACTGCCAACCTCAGGGCACCCACTCCAAACTGGTGGAATGTTCTAGAACTAGATTTCATCAGCCCAGTGACAAATGTGAACTCCTAGTTCACTATATGCGTTTTTCCATGGGGGTCAGACAGACCACTTAGGCTTTCCAGCCTATCTTGCCACCTAGACAAGCTGGATTTAGGGGTAGCTGGTTGTCAAACACCAAAGATCACACGCCAGGCTGCTTCCAGTCCCAAGAGACCAGTCACTTACTCCAGGCCAATTGGTACCTCCAATAGCACACAAAGGCAATGCTTGTAATCAATCCTACAGTAAACTAAGGATTCACGAACAAGGAAAGAGAAATGAGTTATTTACAGGTTAAAGCAGGCAAACATCTATATAAACAAACGGTTTATGTGGCCAATGGTTTCCAAAGGTGACAGAATTGTACAGTTTGAACCTCCCTGGCCCAGCAATCTCGGGACCTGAGGGGTCCTGAACAAGGGAGTTTGCCAGACCAGGGGAGGTCAAGCCTCCAGGGCTCCCCTCCTGGCCCACTAGCGCCAGCCAGCACCGTTGCCCCCAGCCAGCCTGCCAGACTCCACTGCCCCAGGCGTGCTGGCAGGCCTCTGACCCCGCCTGCCAGCCCTGTGGGCTGCCTACCCTCTGCAGAGCTCTGCTTCAGCTGCCGACTGGGCTCCACTCACAGCCGCTGGCCCTGTGGGCTGCTGGCAGGGCTCTGCTCCCCGCCACCGGCCAGGGCTCCCTGACCCCCACAGAGCTCTGCTCCCGGCCCGCTGGGGATGCTCTACGCCCGGCCAGCGTTCCCTACTCATGGCAAGGCCCCGCTTCCAGCCGCTGGCCCTGCAGTGGCCGGGCTGCTGGCCGGGCTCCCTGCAGGCTGCAGGCCTGCCAGGCCAACTGAGCCCAGTCACTGGCAACCTCTCTGGCTGGGGCTCTCTAGTCCAGCAACATCCGTAGTCCTGCCCGACCGCCTCTCCAAGTGGCATGGAGTCATGGTCAATGTACTTCAACTGGTACAGTGCAAGTGTAGACAACGGTACGGTCTACTAGACCCTGACGGCTCCCACCTGCACGCCTGGGGGCAGACCCAGTGGCGCTGTGCGTAAGGACACCAGCTGAACTGCTGGCCCAAGGTGCCAGCTGCATGGCTTTGCTGGACAATCTTGTGCAAACTGGACTTCCCTTCTATTTACTTGTTTTAGCTCCCTTTGCTTGATTATCCATTTCTGTCCACATCACTGGTCCCATTCTGTCACAGGAGTAAAGGGCCCAGCACCTCAGTCTCGAAGCGATGATAGACCCTTGTGAGACTTTGGGATGGAAATGAAGAGCTGGAAAAAGGAATCTGGAAGGAGCCTTATTCTTTCTAACCATTTACAAAGAGCATCAGTTGACATTATACTTACAACAATAGACCAATGAAAAGGAAATAACGGGGGAAACAGATGCTAAATATATTTGTTGGGGAAAAAAGAGGAAATGATACTAAAGCTTGCAATTTAGGGTGGAAAATGTATAATTTAATATAAGGGCTATTAAATCCCAGACTATTGCTACTATTCACTTGCTGAATTACCAACCTGTTGTTTTTTTCTCTCCCGTACAATAGGTACTTAGGTACCCTTGTGGGTGAGAACTGTTACTGGGTTCTGCAGAGATTTCACCAGGCTCATTAAAGCATGAAATGGCATGTGGAATAATAGAATCGGGAGCAATAACTACTTTTATTTGCTACCTTTCTAGCCAGCAATTAGTGGGAGCTGAAGGGAACTCTGCAGTGTAAGACGTGTAGCACTAGAATAAAATGACAAATAATACTTTTGATTTTCTTTTATGGATCCGTTCTCCATGGCCAGCATTTGCTAGAGGAAAAGCAGGGCAGTTGTCCCCCAGCTTGGTTTGTACCCCCTGACTTTTCATAGATCTACATCCTTCATTATGTCTTTCCCCTTTGTACTTCCCTCTCCAACTTTCTAAACTGGGGATGTTAAGGATTAGTCAACTAGCAAATGCTTAGCGGCTAGTTAGTCAACTACTCGATTCCCCCCCCCCCCTTGCTGCTGTATCAGAGACAGCAAAGGGGAGGAAAAGGGGGTACTTTAAAGCAGCAGCACCGCACAGCTGAGCCTGGGATCAGCCGTGTGGTGCTGCTGCTTTGAAACGCCGAGGCTCAACTGTGCGGCGCTGCCACACATGGAGCCCAGAGTCAGCTGGAGACTCCCCACCTGATTCCGGGCTCCAGCACGGCATTTCCGTGGAATCCGGGATCAGCTGGGGAATCTCCTGCTGGCCCCGGGCTCCATGCTGCGCTCCCGCTTTGAAATGCACAAGAGCCCCTGCTAGTCCCGGGCTGCATGCAGAGTTCCACATTCCTCCTCTGCACGGGTGGTTCTTCTACATTTCAAAGGAGGAATGTGGAAGTGACTATCGAGTATTCAATGGAAATTCCATCGACTACTCGACTAGTGAATTCACCGTTACTTAACATCCTTATTCTAGACCAGAGTATAATCATATATAATGTTTAATTATATATGACACTGACACAACTTTACCCATCCCCTGAGTGCTTCTGAAATAATGCCCCTGTGATTCTTCCCTCTTGAGTCATCTGCCTTAATGGTACCGGTTGGACCTCCCTGGTCCGGCACCCTCAGGACCTGATGAAGGATTTTGCCAGACCAGAGGAGCTAATTTCCGGACCCCTGCCACTGGCCCTCCTGGCCGGCTCCCCACCTCCTGCTGACTCTGCCAGGCAGCCACACACTGGGTCCCCGAACCCCACCAGGCAGCCCTGCTGCCACATGTTGGGCAACCCCGCTGTCAGCTCACTGCAGGCTGCCCACTGTCCTGCTGGCCCCACGGGGATACTTGCCACTTTCCCTCCACTGGGACTCTCTTGTCCTGCAATATCCGGTTAAGAGATTTTTCAACCAGTACTTGCATTGTAATGAGTATCTAGAGGTGCAGATATGAAATCAGGGATACCAGCTATGACAATCAAGGTCTAGATACTCCAGAGGGGGAAAACAGCAGGTTAGAACCCTCAAGGAATAAGCAAATGAATCCTCTGGTCATACACAATTATGTGTCAAATCAGGTCTCTCATGAAAGCTCGTACAGTGCCAAACACGATGGCCATTGGGAGATCTGTACATAGGATATGGTTGCCAATGCACACGTGCAGAACGTTGTACTGGTAGGGAGGGTCTTCTCACAAATCAGTTGTTTACACACAATTAGCTGCAAGCACCCAACATTTTACAATTTAGCAAAAGGCAATAGCGAAACATTAAAGTAAATGGAAAGGGAGCGAAAGTGGGAAACTGTTTTAGAAGCACTAAGGAGCTAAATTCCCCTTTTTTTCCCAATACAAGTGCACATCAGAGTGCAAAGCCTGAGGCCAGCTCTGCACTAGAAAATAAGGTTGGCATGGCGACATCCCTCAGGCATGGCACATCCACACACCTGAGCGGCATAGTGAAGCTGGCAGGAGCCAAAAGACCAGCTGGAATGGCAACAGTGGACCAGAAGGGAGCCAGTTGCTGCAGAGCGGGGAAATGGTCTGACTGTCTTACTCCAGGAGAAGCTGATGGGGGAACTTGAGGGAGATGATGGTCCAGGCAGGCAGTTACCTTCTGCTGCTGAGAGCTGAGGTGGTGATGACCAGAAAGAAAACCACCTGGCCCCACCCCGTCCACCCAATCCAGGTTGGTTAAAATAAAATGTACAGGACCTGTTAGGAGAGCTGTCTCTGAGAAGGCAGCTCCAGGAGAGCCTTGTGATATGAACTCAAAGTAGAACTCTGGTGTCCCCAAATCACGGGGAAGATAAAGACCAGCAGTAATTATTGGTAGTGGGGTTATTTTTTTAAACAAAGCACGACTTATGTCTTTGTTGGCCAGAAGGCTAATCATATTACTTTTAGCAGGTCTGATCTTCCAAGCAGTAGGTAGATAGAATCCTAAAAAGAACCAGTGTTAGATGGGGAGATTACTGACCAATTAGGGTCACAATTAATGGTGCCTTCCCCCCCACCCCCCATTTTTCATTCCAGGTTTTAAAAACCATTTGTATTATCATAACTGTGTTGGTGAATGCCAACCAATATGGGCAGAGCATTCATAATGCTCGGTATACAATTTTGTATGACTTGCATGAATCATACTTCTGCAGTGAATTATAACTATTCTAGTAAAGATTATACTCCTACTGTGGGCTTCAGATAAAATGTTGGTTTCAGAGACACCCCTTAAAAGTTTTGGGCCCTGCATGATGTCCAGGCAACTTGTGTTTGATTGTGGGAAATGGTTTTAGACCTCCATTCTATGCTTCAGTTCAGCTTTACATTTTTCTGGTAGAGTACTGACACAAGGCAAATTGTTTCTGTATATCCTGCCATTATTGCTAATGATGAGACAGAGGGCTGAAGAAATTAAAGCTGTTTCTAAAACACCCATGTATTTGAACAAAGAGAATAGTGAACAATGTTCATACATAGGCAGCTTAATACACATTAATTAGCAGTGAAAATTGCTGCAAAAATCAAAATATCGGCTCTTTCATTCGACAGTGGCATCAGTCTGTCTCTTTTTCTGCGGGATATTATGAGCCCTAGGCTAGCTATTCAAACCACTGGGGAGACATTTAGTTTTGGTAGGTACCTTTTAAATCCATTGTTTCTTCTTACACATTAGAATTCACTATTCGTTTCCTTCTCCATGCAGTATTATAGCAAGGAGAGCTTAATGGAGTCTGCTGCTAAAGAAAGTGGTATTAATGAGTAGTGCAAAGTGTTTGACTACGGAAAGGGATTTTGAATTGAGATTATGGTTTTTGGTTTCCTGTTCTCCTGAGCCACAGCTGAAATGACTAGTGGAACAGTTTAGTCCTATTAGCCTGTGTAGTTTCTGTGTCTATATCTTCATGAAACTTATCTTCCTGACCACAGTACAATAAATATGAAGTGTAATAATTCAAGCACTCCAAGTGTGATGTATTGGACCTCACTGAGAATCACTCCCTTCCGATGTTTTTAGTGAAAGTAATGATTAAATGTACACTTCTTTCTATTAATGATACTACAGGTTGAACCTCTCTAGTCTGGCACCCTCGGGACCTGACTGGTACCGAACCAGAGAATTTGCCAGACCACAGGAGGTCAATATTGTCTACAGCAGTACCAACACTTCCACTGCTTACTGGGCTCATTTAGGGGTAAGTTAGAGCTAAATAACAGCACAGAACACTGAGAGCCAGGCCTGGTGGCCGTAAACAAACTTGATGGGACCGCGGGAAACATGAGAAGTGGACATCCGTCTAACTAACATCATGCCGGACCACGGATGTTGCCAGACCAGAGAGTGCCAGACTAGAGAGGTTCCATCTGTAGCTCAGATTTTCTGGGCTGCCCGAGCTGTACTCAGTCCCAGCACAGGCAAGGTCATGGGAGGCATTGAAAGTGGCTCCAGTCTGGACCACAACACAATTAAGAGCTGCCAGTGGCCCCTAGAGACTGGTTTGGAAGTCAATGAACACTCGAGTGTAGTGGCACTTCAACCACAGAAGCTTATCTCCTGCCATGTCCTCACAAAGCCAGAACATTGGGCATACGCCACCCGCAGATTGCTTTTGCAAGGGAAACGTCCTTCAATTATTTCCTTGCTTTTTAAGTGGGTTCTGTAAATACTTGATGATTGCAGTGTCACTTAACCTTAGCTGTCTGAAACAAAGCTCCCTCTGCTAGAATGTGACCTCTCTGTTTTTAACCTCTTTTTATTTATACCTAAGGGAAAATTTAAATCTCATTACTAAGGATATGGACCCCAGCAGGTCCACTAGAAACAGGGTGAGGAAATGAGGAAAATAGTAAAAAAATTGTAATTGGCTCTACACCTTGTACTCATCTAGGTTGTTACCACTGCACTTTAATTTATTAAAAATTTTAAGAACTCTGCTTAAAAGATTGTTCAGTAGATGTGCAATAAACCATTGCCACATAATAAAGAGATCATGCAGCAAGGAAGGAACTTAAAAAAATGCCATAATGGAAAGACACAGTATTTATAATAAATCATGCTCTCCCTCCAGGAGATCATGCTCTCTTGGAGGAAGATAGGCCAATCGACTAATTATCTCTTGATCTTCTGTCATATTTGCCACAGGAATCAATAAATGTTAGCAGTAAAATGCCACTGAGGCAATTTAGAAACATGAGGGTCATTATTATTTTTTTCCACAGTGTACAGTGGAGTTTCCTCTGATGGTCTTAATTGGTCGTCCATTCAGAGTGACTTTCGAATTTCCTAATGACAAAAAAAAAAAGCAGATGAGCTCTTGGCTTCAAGCTATAAACTTACACTTGGTAGTTTCAGTGGCTATACCTACATTACATTTATCTTCCTGACCACAGTACAATAAATATGAAGTAAAACAGTTCGAGTACTGCATGTGTGATGGACTGGACCTCACTGAGAACCACTCTTCAGATGTTTTTAGTGAGTAATAAATTATTCAGCAACTTACCTGAATAAACTGGAGGTTAGCCACATACTTTAAAGAAGTTAGAGGTTTGTGCTTCATCCACTTCAGTGTTTAAAGCATGAGAACATATTTGATATAAAATAACAGAACCCTCTTCAGAGTGTAATTTTCATGTTGCACACTTGTATAATCTTTATACAGAAAACTTATTTTTCATTCCTTAGGTACATGACATTTTTCATAAGGTCTCTGTCAGGTAAATATCTATGTCTAAATTATTTTAGCCAAATAGGATTAGACATTACCAATGCATCTCTTGCATAGTGGATTAGAACTCACACAGATGTTAAAGGCGATGGAAGTTTGTTTATTGGATCATATACTTTGTGGCATTTACAAACATAAAGACACAGAGCAGGAATCCAAGTAGAAGTCCAGGGTTAGTGGCGCTCAAGTCAGTTCAGTTAGGGAACTGAGGTCTTGAGTTAGGGAACTGAGGTCTTGAGTATCTACAATGGTTGACAATCTTAGATTACGAATTTTCAACCATGAGGATCTAGCATCCACACTTAAGTACATAGACCTGAATCAAACTGCTATATCCCAGACTCCCTGGTGGCTATCTAGTCCTTTAGCTTTCAGACAGTGTGGGAGAACTTGACTGTCCACCCTGCACATCACAGGAAGTTTGTACAGCTCCCCAACATCCTGCTGAGCATTGCTTGGATCTCTACACTTCCAGCCACCAGAGAAAGAAACATGTAGGAGTTGCCTTTTTGAAGAACGTCTCTTGCGTGTGCTCTCTCTCTCCTATGTCAGGAAACAAACAGAGCTTCCTGAGACACTAGTGGAAATTTTGGCAGAGTTTTCTGACCCACTAAAGACAGCTGACACAGGTTATGGTGATGGTGGAGGAGGACACAGACATGGCAGACTCTGTCTAGCTGATGTGGGTCATGTCACTGTGTATACAAGGATGTTAAATTGCAGTTACCAAGGGAATCGTGTAGTCAATACAAATTGTTGATTAGCCACCCCACACTGCAACTCTGCATTTTAAATATAGTAAGAGCTTCCAGGCTTGTAGTCGAGTCACTATTCTGTTGGATAAGCCTCTGCTTATCGGATAGTCGACAAGTCGCTTGCATCCCTATCTGTATAGCTGCGGATGCCTCCTAATGTAGCTACCTCCTAGTGTAGCTAGCACGGAAACTTGAATGCAACCTCAGCCCAGCGGGATCCTCATCATGAACACCTGGGAAGACCAGCCATGGGTCCAGAGCTTTTGCATGAAGCAGGCCACATTTCTGAAGCTTTGTAAGAAGTTTGTCCCAACATAAAGACTCCCCCAAGGGCACCTTGCTGCACCAGAAGTGGGTTTGCTCTAGCCATCTGCACGCTGGTTACCCCACACTGTTACCGGTCCGTTGCCAACCAGTTTGGGGTTGGAAAGTGGTGGTGCAGCCTTGTGGGTCCCCCGAAGTGTCAGGCTTACAAGATATTGCTGAGGTAACTGCTGACTTTGAATGGGCTTTCCAAACAGTGCCTGGGCCATTGATGGGACTCATACCCACAGGCTGCCCTCTTCTAGAAACACAAGACTACATATATGAAAGGGCACGACTCCACTGTGATGCAGGGCCTCAAGGACCTCCTCTACTGAGCCAGTTGTGTGGGGTTTTCTATGGAGTTGGCATCACTATATAGCTACTGAAGAGAGGCTAATCTTTTGGAGCAGTGTATTAAGCTTTGTCTATACCTACAGTGCCGATGGGAAAGAGCTCCCTCCTGTCGGCATAAAGAGACCCACCTCTGCAAAGGGCAGAAGCTATGTTGTCAGGGGGAGCTCTCCCGCTAACACAGAGCTGTGTACGCTAGCACCTGTGTCTGTGTAACTTGTCTCACTCGGGGGTGGGATAGTCACACCCCTGAGTGACATATGTTTTGCCAACAGTCGTGGCAGTTGTGTAGGTGTAGTTTTAGTTTAAAAACTTGTTTCCAACACTGAAACTAAGGGCTTGTCTCCACTTGAAACACTACAGCAGAGCCACTGGAGCACTGAAGTGTAGACGATACCTCCACAGATGGCAGGCGTTCTCCTGTCAGCATAGGATCAGTCTAGCGACTGCCTTTTGGAGAGGTGGAAGAATTAGGTCAGCCTGCCTATGACCCTGAGGGGTTGGATTTTTCACACCCCTGAGCGACTGTAGCTCGATCAAACTCATTTTTTAGTGTAGACACTAAGCCAGAGAGAAATTAGAGTGTAGCTACCGAACAAATTAAAACAAATGCAAGTTATAAAATGCAGAGGGAGATTCTTTCTTTGAAGTTCCTCCCTTCAAGCAATTTTTGTAAAGATAAAAGAGCAGGCTAATTTGTGCAGCAAATATATCCCATTCAGATTTAGCCAGGCACTTGATTATTTTGATTGATTTGCACTTATTATTTTTGTTAATAGATGGTGACAATGTGGCAGCTGTCAAGAGTAATGGACTTGTAAGTATACTCCAGTCCCGTTGTGAGTATTGGCTGAGCAAAGGCTATACATCAACATGTGCATTATAAACTCTCGCTGACAGTTTATGACTGGGTGATTATAGTTTAGTCATGTCTGACTCAGACTCTTGCGGAGCCTCATCCTTCTGAAAAGAAATGTTTGTGGGGTTGGGTTTTTTTTAAGCAAACAGATGGGGAAAGAAAAGTATTTTTGATGGACTCTCAGGACCTATTTATATGAGTGACAGAACAGACTCATGGAGTCATTACAGTCTGTGAGCTACGGACAGAGGTCTAGTCCACGGAGAAAAATGGCTACAGAGAAGCAATTAGTTAGGGATGGATTTGTATAGCCTCATACATATATAGCTCAGTACATTTTTTTTTAAAAAACTGTTACAAAAATGTGACCAGCTACAAGTCCTCAAGAGTTAGGAAATGCCAGGCCTGGACAGGAGAAGGGTTTAACTGGTCCTCTTTTGGACTTGGACAGGCAATTCCAACAGTTCCTTTTCTCCCCCTTTCCAGGACTAGTGTTGCAACACTGGAGAGGGTGAAGTAGGGAGTAAGAGCCATCCTGAATTCTCTCCTTTGTAATATCGGCTGCTCCTTTTCTCCTCCTCCCCCGTCCTTTACCCAAAGCCTCTCAACTGCTGAAGGAAAGAAAAGAACAAGCGAGCTCTTCCTGCTGCCTGTCACAGCTGACTGGCTGTTCTTCCCCAGGAGGTGGGGAATGTGTGGGGCAGGGCAAGACAGCATGTCAGAGGGGATTTCCTTTCAGCTTTCCAACAATCAGGGCACATTTAGACTTGCTTTCACTTTCGAAAGAGGATATGCAAATTCGGCACAAATTTGCATATCTTCTTCCAATCGCATTTTCAGAAGAGGAACTTTCGAAAATGAAAGTAGTCTGGACACAGGGGTGGGTTTTTTTTTTTTTTTTTTTTTTTTTTTAATAAACCTTTTTTGAAAAAAAACTCTTCCTAAAAAAGGAGGTTTACGTGGGTTTTTTTTAAAGCGTTTTTTCCGAAAAAAAACATGTCCAGACTGCTTTCATTTGCGAAAGATCTCCGAAAATGAGATCGGAAGAAGATATGCAAATTCGCGCTGAACTTGCATATCCTCTTTCGAAAGTGAAAAAAAGTCTAGACTTGCCCTGAAGGCCCGAGTTCTGTCTTGGTTTGGCTCAAGCAGAGGCTGACATCCTATTCCCAGTAAGTTTGAGCACTGGCAACATGAGAAACACAAACTCCAGAACCCCACTGTGCTGAGTAGAAGTAAAAGACATCCTCCCCTCCCCCAAAGAGCTTACAATCTAAATATACGAGATGCCTCTGCACCCGAATGAGGGCAAGTGGTATAACACAGAAGCAGAGTGAACTAAGTGGTGGTTTGCCAGCATTTTGTGGTTGTTCCAGGACTTTTTATCTTGTGTGGGGTTTTGTATTTGGCTGGTCTGGTTTTTTGGTTTTTTGGGGTTTTTTAACTAACTTTATTTTGGGAACGGGGAGGAAAGACTTCAGAGGCATATGGAAGAAAGTTGGTGTGAAGAAACTTTGTGGGAAAGGCTCGGAGCCAGTGGTCAAATAGAGAAGAAGTTCAAACTGTAGAAAGCTACCTAACGTCATCTGTATCTGACAGCCTCTATGAAGGCTACTACTTGTGTTTGCTCCTGTCAGCTTGTAGGCTGGCTCCAGTCTTGGAGAGTCTCCTTTTCCCTCAACCCAAATGGCTACAAGTGTGGGGAAGGGCCCTTGTGTGGGACTCTAGTGTACTCAGAGAGGGGAGAACCTCTTCCCTGCATGCTTCTTGGCCTAGGTGGAGGGTGAAGTTGGAAGACTGGCCTCAATAAGGCACTCCATCTTTTCTGCTTTCTTCCCTACCCACATTCTGCACACTGTGCTCCCACTGAGTAACCTTTTACTCCTAAGCTCCTTGCCTTCTGTTGGGACTTGTGTGAAGCAAGGTGCTATTAATGTAAGGGTCTCACAGACTGGCCTGCTGGGATTAGTATGAGTCCACAAATGTAAACTGACCACACGCTCACTCGTTGGCTTTAGCTTTAACTTTTTAGTGCTCCCGTCCTCGATTTAATGGTCATTCTGAAAGAAGAAAATCCGCTCTCATTCAATGATAATGGCCAGGCAGTTCTCTGATTCCTTACAATGCATTCTGCAGTGTCTTTTAACGAGGACAACACTCATTCCAATTTACACTCTCAAAGGGCATTTGGTTTAATAGGAACTTTAGAATTGGCATTCTAAAGCTTTCATCAGAGGCTAGGTCTAGACTGCAACATTTCTGTAGAAAAAGCTACACAAATTGCACTCTGCATTTTGTCTAGCTTTTTCCATGGTTTTTTTTTCGGAAGAGGCTTTTCTACCATTTGGCCCCGTCTAGACGGGGCCAAGTGGCAGAAGAGCCTCCTCTTTCGGAGGAGCCCTTATTCCCCATGACAACAGGAATACAGGACTCCCCGAAAGAGCGTGTTTGCTCCTCTGTGGAAAAAAAGCAGAAAAGCAAACGCATTCCCTGGACGTGGTGGGGTTTTTCCGGGATACAGATATCCCAGAAAAAACCCACAGTGTAGACATAGCCAGAGTCCACTATGACCACTGATCAAAGTCCAATTTAAACATAAGTGGAGGAAGATGGGGAGAAACTTTATAATGAAGGGTGAAATTGCTTATGTTGAAAGCAGCAATTGAACTGACCAAAAAAAACTCCACAAGTCCTACCAAAAAGGATTCAATAAATTCTAATTCCAGTTGCACTTCAGTGATATGATTAAGGGTACGATTCTGGCATGGAGGTCATGGATTCTGTAATGTCCAGAACTTCAAACCTGCAGCCACTGCAGGGTCTGCTGGAGCCAACGATCGATCTATGGCTGCCGGGGATGAAGTGGTAGTTGGGGTTGGGTCAGCCCCCTTGGGATGAAGCAGCTGCAGTCGGCACCAGGTTTGCAATGCCAGGCCCACGCTCAGAAGGAGCATCAGCATGTGGATCAGTATGTGGCTCTGGTGAGGCCACATCTGGAGTATTGTGTCCAGTTCTGGACCCCCCACTACAAAAAGGATGTGGACTCATTGGAGAGGGTCCAGCGGAGGGCGACCAAAATGATTAGGGGGCTGGAGCACATGACCTACGAGGAGAGGCAGAGGGAGTTGGGTCTATTTAGTCTGCAGAAGAGAAGAGTGAGGGGGGATTTGATAGCAGCCTTCTACTTCCTGAAGGGAGGTTCCAAAGAGGATGGAGACAGGCTGTTCTCAGTAGTGACGGATGGCAGAACAAGGAGCAATGGTCTCAAGTTGCGGTGGGAGAGGTCTAGGTTGGATATTAGGAAAAACTATTTCACTAGGAGAGTGGTGAAACACTGGAATGGGTTACCTAGGGAAGTAGTGGAGTCTCCATCCCTAGAGGTGTTTAAGTCTTGGCTTGACATAGCCCTGGCTGGGTTAATTTAGTTGGGATTGGTCCTGCCTTGGGCAGGGGGCTGGACTTGATGGCCTTCTGAGGTCTCTTCCAGCTCTATGGTTCTATGATTCTATGACCATGCCTTTTCCCCCACTCCCTCTGTGCTCTTCTCTGAAGCCCCATGCTCACTTGCCCTGTTCCTCCTGGGCCTTGGGTGGCAGGGAAGGGCAAGCAATGGTGGGAGCAGGACTTTGGGATAGGAGCAGGGCACATGGCAGCAGTCCAGATGCCAGGGTCCACAAAATGATTAATCTGGCTCGGTCAGGCTGCCGGAGCAGCTGGCTGGCAGTTGGCCCGGAGCAGCGCCCTGTTCGGCCCTCCTCCCCCTCCAGCCCCTGGTATTTTTTTATAAAAGTCAGGGACAGGGAATTTTTGTGTCTTCCTCATGATCTGTCCCCGAGTTTACTGAAAATACTCATAACAGAATCTTAACTTTATCCCTCATAGCTAATGCCCTCCTGTGACAAAGAAGTGTTCGGCAGTGAGTTGCAAGGGACCACCTGATCTGATTTGAAGCCCATCAAAGTCAATGAGAGTCCTACACTGATTTCAGTGGGTTGGGGATCAGAATTATTATGTTTCACAGTATACTATGACTGGTTTACCTCAGCATCTAGCATAAGAAATATACAATTACACAAAGCCTCCCCTCAGTTAATTTGAATGAGAGTGCAAGGATAGAATTGGTGACACCAGTTGCCCTAACATAGGCACTCTTGTATCCGTGTAATGAACAGAGATTTAAAAACTGGGGCATTCAGAGTGTGCATGGTTCTAACTAACAACCTCTTCCTGCATCCTTACAAACCTTGGATACTGCATTGTGTGAAATATCTTGGCTCGAGGTAAAGCCTTTTAACTGCCAAAAATTCCTGCGATAACCAATTCATGTTATTTAACGGACTTGCTTTTACTGCTCTTGCACATTTTGTGTCTTGCTGTCTGTGACTATTCTAACAAATTAACTGAGTATCAGGAAGAGCCATTTTCTATCTAAATTCTGTGCTGGGACTTGCAGAAACAAACATTGGCTTCATTGTTTTCTATCTATATAGGGCTATTCAACACATGGTCCACGGCCACATGCGGCCTGTGGCCCATTTGTTCACGACCCCAGGGTGTAGTTTGGGTTTACGTGGGGCTCAACATGTGGCCCGCAGGTGAGAGCCAAAACAAAAAAGTAGTCGATATAATGGTCTTCTGTTGACGTGCGTTTTAGTAGTTAAATTCCTGGACTGTCATTGCTCATTAAAAGTGCTGTCATATGGGTGGAAATCAGGTATATATTGCATTTTATTAATCTCAGCAGAACTGACTTAAATGGGGCCTGTGTGTTGTGTAGTTTTGCCTTAATCTTTGTATTCATGCCCATCAGTGTGAAAGAAGATATTTGCATGTATATTCAACAACTCTTAAGTTGCGGCTCTCCGCATGTGCTCTGAGTATCATTGTGGCCCCCGGGGCTTCCAAAGTTGAGTAGCCCTGCTCTGGAGATACCTGATCGCAGCAGGGCTAGAAAGCTGGACTTCTAAAGAGAAAGCTTTCACCACTTGAGCCAATGGTGTTATTTACTAGTAAGTAGCAGGGCCTTGTTTTCTGTGGGCTAGCTCCTAACAGAGGCATTATGATGACACACACTCAGCCAGTGTATTACATATATTATTTATTAGACAAACATCTGAAGGCTACAGAAGTTCAAATCACATCTGAGTGTTATTTTGCAATCGAGTCATGTGCAGCAGGCAACAGACATGAGATATTAGATCAATCGGAGACACCGGCAGATGGAGATGAAACCCACTGATCTATTTATTTGAGCTAAAAGTGGTCTCCTTTCTTCAGCATCTCTGAGTCAATCGCTCCTGGACAATATGCTCATACCCACTTAAGAACCAGTGGATTGATTTATGACAGAGGGATTTAAATCATCAGTTGGGTAGTCTGGATGTAAATTAATTTTTTTTTTTTTTTGTGCATTTTCATTTGTTGCTATAAGCTTTAAAATATGTTGGTAGACTAAACAGAGCCTTTACACTAGGTTTGGTGCATCACTTTGCTCCCTAGGAGGGTAAACTACACTGTTCTTTTGTAAGAAACTAAAAGATTTACCTGGTCCTGCTCAGGTCCTTAACTCAAATAAGTTTTGTTTTTCTTAATTTAAATCATTGTGCTGGGGTGGGGATGAGGAATTCAGTATGGAGGCTGCCCCAGGGAAGGGTGCATGTCCCCCAGCTGGGGGACAGACAGACAGACACACACACAAACTAACTCTCGGAGATACATAGTAGATAGCTGTCCCTTTTTCCACCTCAGTCTCCTGCTGGCCCAATGAGGTTATAGCTGTCCTGCTCTCTGGCCCTTTGCTGCCCCCTGTGGTCATTCTACAGTATAACTGTCCCTCTTGCCAGACCCCTCCCTTTCCATTTTATGAGAAACAATCAAATTCCAAGCACATCCCATTGTCCTGGCACAACCAAACCCTGACCTTGCTTTAAGTTGTAGGAGGAAGCTGCCTATCAAACTCGATAGTCCCAGCTCTTACCATTTTGGAAGAGTTCTTGAACAAACGGACTCAGACGGATGGACAGACAGACATATGCACATTTCTAAAATACATAATAAGATTATATACCTTAATATTTTCACATTCATATTGACAGTATGTTTTAGTATATTTTGAAACCGTGAATAATCTATACCTTATTTACTAGATTAACTTTTTGCTTATGATTTGTGTCAAGCTGCATTAGGATGATAACTGGAACTTAATTAAGCATATAAACAGCACATAAAATTTATTTTTATTAAACAAAACAACCTTAAATGTTTTAGATGAACTTCTTTTGTCAAAGGAATAGATGGATTAACTGTAGCCAGTGAATTAAATGGAATATTACAGCTCAGCCTATTTCCAAACACGTCTAAGTAGTGAAAGCAACTGGATCTTAAGTTCCTTCTCAGCCAAGTGTCCTCAAAATGAAGCAGCAGTCTCCTTAAATTCTTAGGCTGTCCTTCAAACTTTTAAAATCAGTAGATCTCATTCCCTCCTTCTTTAATGTTCATTGTGAGTTAAAAATACAAGTTTTCCTGCTCTCTCTCACCCAACCTATCCGTTTCTCAGCTTTGACTGAATTAGTCCAAATGTAGAAAGTATTCTACCTGTGCTTACAGAAGAAGCTATTGCTGTCCAAAGCTGGCTCAGCGCTTCAACAGACTGGCTCCAGGGGCTTTAGTAGCGATTTCCATCAGTTTGTGGTCTGCCTTTCATTAAAACTTAAGCAAACATTTGCCTGAATGCTTCTCCTCTTGCCCTGAAATGTATGATGATTGGCATAACTGAAGTGTGATCACTAAATATCCATGTCCTAGCTGCAGCATCTTCTTCATTAGTTGGGATCTACTAAGGATGGGACCCGATAACTGATTAACCAGTTACTTGGTAAGCATCACCTTTACTGGATAATGCTTACCAGTAGCCAGTTAACCAGCAGCTCTGCAGGGCCCCGCTTCATCGGTTAACTGGCTAAATGTAGCATTTCACCGATTAATTGATTAAACAGGATTTTACATCCTTAGTATCTACCCTGGTACTTGGGGTAAAGCATAGTGGCCTGAAGTTTGTCACTGGGCATTCTGTTCTTCACTGTCTCGAAGTTCTTCTCAAATGTCAGTAGCATTGGCAATATAGCAACAACCTTTCTGCAGTTTGTCTGAGGCTATGGAAAATAGTTTCAGCATACCTTCTCTTTAGTCCAATGGTGATGATTTTGGCTGTGATCATAGCCTCTATTTTAGTCACAATTTTCTTCACAAATTGCCATCAGAATGGGTCAATTTTTGAATGGTTCAAAACAGTCAACCACTGAATTCCATCATACATCTAGGGCAGGGGTCTCAGACTTCTGGCCTTGGGCCATCCCCAAGCAGCGCAATTGCGCAGTCTGACCCGGGACTCCTGGCAGGCTGGGGAAGGCTTGTCCATTACTGGCCTCCAAGTCCCACCCCTTCCCGCCATTGCTCTGCCCTCTTTTTCCTTCCCATGGCACCCTGCTCCCAAAGTGTAGCTTTGGGGATCACCAGGTAGCCCTGGTGGGAAGCAGGGGGGCTTGGGGCCAGTAATGGACAGGCCCCATGGCCAACTGGGAGTCTGGGCAAGATTGCACAATCATGGTAGCTGGGGATGGCCCATGGGCCAGGAGTTTCAAACCCCTGATCCAAGGAGAGAACTCATTTGGATCCTTCTGGTCTCTTCATTGAAGCTGACAGTTATGGAAGTATTTTGCAATTTCAACACCGTTTTTCCTTTATTCCTGGAGTTGTACTTAAGCCTTTGGTTACAGCATACATCAAATGAGCACAACATCCATGTACTGTTAATTTCAGGTTCTGTTCATTATCTTCTAAATTGCTCTTGTCTTCATTGCATTTGCAGCATTTTCTGTGACAAAGCTATGTACCTGACACGTTTTGTTCTCAGTCTGTTATAGTTTTGACTGCTACTTCTTTTTGAGGTATTGTATGGGCGTTGCTTGATGTATCAGTTGTCTCCACAACATAGACAATCCTATTTTCTGTTGTCACACAAAAACATATCACTGAATTATTATGTGTATTGTTCCACATGAGACTCAGATGAACAAATTTCTGATCGATTATTGTGTTTTGCACACTGTTCAATTTCCTTCTCCTACGTTGACTTCACCAGTTTTGGCTCTGCCACATGAAGTCTAGCCCGATCATAATAACTGAACTGCGTTGATGAAATTTATCTTCTGAAGAAGACAAAAGGCAGAAATTGTTGCATGAATGAACTGAGCAATCTTTTCATATATGGAATCTTGCAGGTCCTGAATACCAATGCATCCATGGTTCTACTGGAAGATGAACCAAGTCTTTTTTTTAATACAAGTAATTTACTGTCTGACATCTGTCTAGTTGCAGCAGTGCTGATGGTACTAGCAGATGACTCTGAAGTTGTAGACAGCTGATGGACATTCTTAATCCTTGAACCTAAGCCAATCCCAGCAACAAAATGACTTGGAGCAATAAGTCATTCTCGGTGAGTGTAATGTAGTGTACTGCTATTAAAAATGAGATTTTTTAAAAACAAGATTCCTCCTACCGTAGCTGTTTGTACCATTGTTTAAATTATGCAATTTATTCTAAAACCATTTTCAAGGAAATAATTAATAAACCATAAGGATTACCCACATCTATTTCAACCCGTATCTCTTGCAACATACCATACAGCTTGAAATAAATGGTTTTAAATATTAAAATTCATAAATGCCTAATTAAACTTATTTTTAAATAGGAAATCTTCACCCACAGGATCAAGTCTTTAATATCGCACATGACTTATTGTGCCATATTTATAAAGCTTGACCTCCAGAGTTAGCTATTTTCCCTCTGGTTCTTATCTATAGAAAATCAGCCTTTAACTCAAAGTTTTCAAAAGAGGCTCATGGATTCTGCACATTTTTTTTTTTTATTTTTAAATGTTTTAAGAGATTGATAATTTTAGGCCTTAATATAGTTTATAGTAAACTCAGATTTCATATTAAACAGGTTTATTTTTATTTAAAAAACGTGTTTGAAATTTAAATAAAACAAAACATCCATTTTAAAAAATTTAAACAATATATTTTTATATACCCTGTTCACACACATTACATATTTCCCCTGCCAGACTTGGCTCTCCATGTCCATGGTTTGTCTAGATAGAAGAAACAATGCTTTGCTATCTGGGCTAGCTTGAAGCCAGTTGGGGTGAGTACCAGTAGCAGTGATGACTATGTACCACAGGGTTCAGAGCAAGCTAGGGTGTTGAGTGCATACCCTAAATCCATTTAGGGCTCATGCTACCTGCATCGAAGCCAGGGTGTGCTTTCATCACTGCATACTACCTTGACTAGACTCAAGCTAGCTCAGGTAGTCTAGCCAATGCCCAATGCCTATATAGACTAGGGACTGCTGACCCCCAGGCTAGTAGATTTTGTGTGCTCCAGCCCCACAGTGGGATAATGGAAGGGCTGGATTGCCAGTGCAGACTCCCCCATGCTGCGGTGGTGGGAGCCTCGGGGGGCTAGATCCAGACAAGCCAGGGCCTCAGGTTCCCCACCCTGATATAGACAGAAGTGAGTTCTAGTGCCATCTGGGGTGCAATTCTGTTTCTGCTGAAGATTCTGAGTTCTTATGTGCAGCAATGCGTCCAGTGCCTATATATTCACAGCCACAAGATTGTCAGTCTTATTTCCCCTTCACTGGGGCACCAAACACAGAGCCTATAGCTTGATAAACGAGCTTGTACGGTTCTTTGAGCTCTTTTTTTATTTACAAAACTTCATAAACTCTACTCTCATTTTCCATTTGGAAGCAAAAATGGTATGTCTTCCCTTTTAGGAAGCAAGGCAGGGGGGAAAAGACTCTTCCCTTGTTGAGGATTAGAATAGTAAGTTTTCTTATTCTTGGGAGGAAAAATCTACCTGGACGTGTATGTCAATGCACTGTCATGGTAACCTCAATGTGTTACTGCCTTTTGGGAAGAGTGTGTCTTCAAAAATTTGAGGGAATTCTCCCCCACCCCCTCCGACCTACCCCCCTCACACACACATGCCAATAATCCCCTATAAGGCAATAAAATGTAGGTGAATGCATCTTGTCACAGAAGTAATGAAATGTGTCTCCATATCTTCAAAGAGAACTAAGAATATATATTTTCACTGAAAATTCTAGTTTTCCCACAACCACTTTGACTAGAATGGATCATTTTAGGGGAAAATATTCCCAGTGGTCCATCAGCCAGTAGGGTTGTTAATTTGAAGTTGGGACTTAAATCACATGGTTCAGAGATGTTTGAAATCTTCTGACCAAAGAGAAAGTAATTCAATTTCATTCCTATTTCTATTACTTCATATGTAACCTTTTTCTTAGCGCATAAAAAAATTGAGCTGTCTTCTGAAAAATGTATTTGCTATTTATTCTCATTTTGGCAGCTCTAATAGCAAGTTAAGCAAACTTAGGGTCAGAATCTGCCGGCCCTTCTCATAATGGGTAATATCCTAGTCGTCAAACAGCCCAAATGAAATTCATGGTAATACTCAAGGGCTGCGTCTAGACTGGCAAGTTTTTGTGCAAAAGCAGTTGCTTTTGCGCAAAAACTTGCCAGCTGTCTACACTGGCCGCTTGAATTTGCGCAAGAACACTGACGATCTAATGTATGATCGTAAGTGTTCTTGCGTAAATACAATGACTCTCCCACTCGGGAAAAAGCCCTCTTGCGCAAATGCTTTTGCGCAAGAGGGCCAGTGTAGACAACTGAGAACCATTTTGCGCAAAAAAGCCCCGATGGCGAAAATGGCGATCAGGGCTTTTTTGCGCAAAACCGCAAATGCTTTTAACGGAAAAACTTTTCTGTTAAAAGCATTTGCGGAAAATCATGCCATTCTAGACGCAGCCAAGGAGTGAGTACTAATCACTGTAAGTAAGGCTGGTAGAACTTGATGCCAAGAAAAGTTGTTCAGAGAAACTGTATCTTTAGACTTCCATACCTAGAGGAAAAACTGTATGCTAACAGGTTGTTATTTAAAGTGCTATAACTGTTATATTGGCCAAATCCTGCACCAACCTGACTCCATTAGGTTTGCATATGATGCAAGTTAAAGCAGGAGTTGAACCTCATAACAACGTTTTCGAAGCTGATGGTATTTTATTGTGTATACATGAAAATCCTCATTTTGAAGGGACTTAAATAGTAAAGAAATGCTTGCTAAACACACTCTACCCCTTTACCCTTTGATAGTGTTCTTAGATTGCTTTTGAGTTTCAGGGCACACCCTCAAATATTTATTTGACATGCATTGATGAGTTACCAGACAGTTAAAAGTTATTATCCCATTTCACTGTTGCCCTCCACCTTGTATAGTCAGAAGTGAATGTAAAATGCTGTTGAATCCTAAGCACATAGCTAATGTCTGCTGTCATTGATAGGTTTCTTATGTTGAAACTTAAGTCAATATACTAGCTCCCAGTTGGCAATATGGCCAAGTCATTTTAGAGATTGGCACAATTCATGATGCTTAGCAAGCTCTGTTCAAAGGAAGCCAAAGATTTAATCATGAGGAAGCTAAGATGTGGCTGTCTGAAACACACCCGGCACAAACTTGTGCGGATTAGAAGGTCTATTTCGTGTGCTCCAACAGACCGATCATTCATCACTCATTAAACCCTTTGGAAAGGCTCCCATTGAGTTCACTGGGAGTTGGATCAGGCACTGAGTTAAGACAAAAAAAAACCCTTAAAATATAAGAAACATATGATTTAGTTCATTGCTGTAGGTGTATTTTGTGAGCAATACTTCTTGCATCACTGGCAGGTGAAAACAATTGGGCATGGATTTTCCACACCCACGGAGGAAAGGATCCTGTGTCTCTATTGTTCAGAGTTCATTGCTCTCAATGCTTGACCCTTTTCATCTCAGTAAATATATTATTTATTCTTGTTACTGATTAATAGGAGTCTGTTCGGAGTGACAGGCCGTAATATTCTGCCTTCTCAAATGGGAGCATAAGTAATACCAAATATGCACAAACAGAGCTGAAATCATTCCGCCTTCACAAGTAATTTTTAGTCCCCGAATCTCTAGAACTGGAATTGGACAACATATTTGTTGTGAATAATTTCTGCCAAATTTTGGCATTTTTTTCTTCAAAAATTGTGAATACTTTAATTACTCTAGAACTCTGAAATGACTCCATATCTTTCTGCAACCAGGGTTTTTTTTTTAATATTAAATCATATTTATTTAGGACTAGAAGATTCAGTTGCACTGCTCTGGTCCTTAACTCAATTAACTGTTTAGGAAAACAGGGTACCCTGGCGGGGCGGGGGAGGGGAACAGAGGCTCGGAGCTGGCACAGTCCTGGCGGTGGGGGGAAGGGCGTCCCCACCCAGCCCTTTTCACCTGCCTGGTGATTCTGTCTGGGAATGTCTACACAGCAGGGCTTAACTCGAAATAAACTACGCAAATTGAGCTACGTCAATTGAGTATTTTATTTTGAAATAGGGAGCATCCACACAACACTTATTTCGAAATAGAGTACTCTTCCTCCGACTTCACTTATTCCTCATACAGTGAGGTTTATAGGAGTTGGAGAAAGACATCCTCCAGCTTGACAGTATTTCAACACTATTCCGAAATAACTTAGTCCACGTCTACACAGCGGGCAGTTATTTTGGAATAGTGCTAGTTATTTTGAAATAGTGTTGCAGTGTAGACATACCCTCGCTCTTTTTTTTTTTCCGTATGGTTTTATGCATCCCCGTATGCATCAGGGAGAGAGGATCTTTGCACCTTTTGCAAAATTGAACCAGTGATTCCTCAATATGGCTTTAGGAGTCTTAGCACCCATTGTGAAAAAGCTTGGCCACGGTATATAATTCCTTCAAGTGCACAGTATTGGGCTACATATTGAGTATATGCTGGGGGCTAGTGCAGGAGGCTGGTTCCTCTTTTTTGATGTAGGTTTCACACTCATACTCTGGGATCAATACTGGGTGCCAATCAGTGTCCAAGTGAAATTCAGGGTGTTGGTGTGACTCATGTAGCCCCCTTCCTAGGCTGGGCTTTTGATGGTAGCACCTCTCAGCATCATAATAGCACAGCTGGACAGGGAACCAAAAAGGACAAGCCAGGCAACCAGCTTCAGGGCACAGAGAATCTGCATGTGGCTGGGACTGCCCCAAAGTCGGAGCTAAGTCAGACTAGGGGTAGTTGTGCTTGGGAGCTGGTTTACAGCAGCAGCCCCAGAGTTTTACCTGCAGCAGGGGGGAGATGCCATTTTTATATCTCTTCGCCAGAGGGACTTTGACCTGGAATCTTCAGCTCTACAAAGAGACCGAGGCTGCTTCTGCAAAGACTGACTACCGGCTAGGCCTGACAGGTCTGCCCTGCCTGAGCAGCCAGGGACAGCTGTGGCACTGGTTAGGTGCTTGTTCATGTCCTGTCCTTGACTTGATGTGCTTATAAATTGTATGGTCTCAGAGGCTGTAAGGATTGCCTGTTACTTTGAGTCCAGCCACCAGGTGGAGGCTCGAAGTGCAAAAAACCCAGGGCCCATTGGTCCTAAAGTTGGCCACCAAGCCTCTCAGGAGGAAGGAATAGTGGGCACCCGTGGAGAGTCTCAGGAGGGGCCTACGTTTAAATCTTTTAAGACTGAGAAGCCTAATTGAGTTAGGCACCTACTGGTGTTGGGCCTGGTTACCTGAGGAAACGACCTCTTTTCCTGTGTCACCCTGCCACTGGTGAAATTAGAGTCTACTTCAATCTACGTCTGGAAACTTGAACTGTACTGGGGGCAAATCTGTAAATATAAATTATGGGAGCTTCCCCCAGAGTTGAATAATTAAAGCAAAATTGAGTTTTGCAATTAAGGCAGAAACATAACCAGTGAATGTATGGAACTTAACATGCTTATTCTCTGACTACAGAACAAATTTTCTGAGTCCTTGTAAGCAAATCCTTTAACGAGTTTAGGAGCTAAAAATAAATTTTAGTGTGGGCTCCTTTAAGAAATTTAACACCCTATGTCATAACAATACCTTTGTCCTAAATGATCTTAACAGAATAACAGACTCTTCAAATGTCACATGTAGTTAAAACTCATTGAACGACTGTCATATGTGCAAGTTACATTTGCGGAAAAAATAAGATTAACAATCACTTTCTACTGTTTTTTTTTCCATAAATAAGAATTTCTTCTTCCGCAAGGTTGATGAATTCTGTTCTTTTTACAAAGAATTCCATAAAGAATCATCTTCTTTCGAAATGGCTGCCCTCTATTGTTCTCAATGGAATGAAAGCAACAAGGTGCTTTCAGGGAAGATGGTCTCCCCACTTTTTGAAAATGGTCACTGCCTTATATTGTTCCTAATGGGGACTGGTTTGTTGCATGGCAACTTTATTTCTTTCATAGGGACTTTCAGCCTGGGTGATCATATATCAGAGACCTCTAATGGGCACATTATTTAGCACCTCTCAAAATAACAATAGATATAGAAGTTTGCTACTGCAATTACAAAATTATATACATTGAAATAGAATTGTCAGCCAATAGGGCTGCAGGGCCATTTGTGCACTAATTACCCAAATATGTAATCTTTACCCTGTGGTTGAGAAGAGGAAGGGGGGGGGTGTAATTTACATAATGACTTCACAGCTATGTCTCAATAACTACACAGTGCATAAATTTCTGTACTCTGACTGGCAGAAGAGGCATGATTAGCCTGTCAGAGTCCAGGGATATGCATAGGAACCTATACTCAGTACCATTTTCCAAAGAATAAAGAGTCCCCCATGACAAGGGAACAGAAACTTTTGTGACGGCAGCGTGATGTTTCAGTATGCAAAGAACAAAACACGTACTTCCAGTTTAAACTGGACACATTGAAGAATCCAGGAAAGCACCAGCAAGACTGCACAAAAGTAAGATGTCGATCAAAGAATACATCATGGAGAACCAAGTGACTGCTGATTGCTGAATTCTACAGTAGGAGGGTTTTAAGAAATGTAAAGGGGCATACACAGAAAACTAAAATGGCCTGACTGCATTGCTATGTACAACAAAAGCATCAGCATTCAGTCTGTCTGGCTGAGAGAACACCATGGCTACATCTACACTGGCATGATATTGCACAAAAACTCTTTAGAGCAAGAGTTCTTGCGTTAAAGTATTTGTGCAAGAGAGCGTCTACACTGGCATGTGCTTTTGCGCAAGAGATGTGCTTTTGCGCAAGAGCATCCATGCCAGTGTAGACGCTTTCTTGCGCAAGAAAGTTCTGATGGACATTTTAACCATAGGGCTTTCTTGCACAAGAAAGTCATGTTGCCTGTCTACACTGGCCTCTTGCACAAGAACAGTTGCACAAAAAGGCTTATTCTTGAGCGGGAGCATCATAGATCTTGCGCAAGAAGCCCTGATTTCATACAGTAGAATGTCAGTTTACTTGCACAAGAACACACGGCCAGTGTAGACAGGCAGCAAGTTTTTGCACAAGAGCGGCCGCTTTGGTGCAAGATCACACCAGTGTAGACACAGCCCATATGTACGATACAAATTGGGACAGCCCCTCCCAACATCATTTAATACAGGACACCATTGATGCTGTTGGAAAGAAAACACAGCCCAGCATAATTCCGGTATATCTTCCTGCAACTAGTGTGTCTTTACCTTCTGATCTTCCTGTAGTTCATGTCCTCAATGCTGGCTTCACAGTGGAGTGAACATCCTCAGCGTCATTGTTTGAAGTCTCCTGAATTTGGTGCATATGAGAAGCTTCTTGGAGAGAAAAGAGAGCTGGGAATTTGGCAGCTATGAAAGAAAATTAGAGAAATGCAGAGGGGGAGAAATACAGGTTAAAAAACTAGTAACAGCACCCATCAAGTTCAGGCCAATAAAGCAAATAACTTGGAACAAAAAAGTTATGGCCCAAGAATTCCCAAAGACCCATGTGTGAAATATTTGCAGATACTCCAGAGGCAGATGCAAGCTGCTGAGTATAAGGCTGAGACTGATTGATTGCCAGGCATCAAGTGCTAATTCACTTTATCCCACTTCCTTGTAAAATTGATTTGTGATGCTTCCCTGTTTGGGAAGGGAGCAGTCATCCTACATGATACCAGCAGGAAAAACCCTTAACTGGTGTTTCAAGGGCACTAAGCAAAGCACAAAGCCACTCAGATTTAAAATGGAAGAATTGGGAGCCATCTTGCGGTGTGTATGTTTCATCGATACCTGTATGGATGAATACTCTGAGAAACATGACTTACTCAAACTTCCAAATCCCAATACATATAGTTAGGCAACTAAATAAGTAACCTGGGCACAGCAGGTACCCGCTACATCCAAAAACCAGACTGCTTCCCAGTGACTTAAGTGCCTAAGTTTATGTGCTCAGGTTTAGAAATCTGAAGCATAACCTCGCTCTGCCTTCATTATACCACCATAAGAAATGCTTGTAACATTCATATCTTTGAATGAAAGGCACTAGGGAAATGCAAAGTATTATTCCGTAGCAGTGAGGAAAGTAATACTGCAATATGAAATCAATTCTACTTTGTTCCTTTCTCCTTGGAAAATTACATATCTGAGTGTGGTGTACATTGGCAGTAAATCTACTGACTCCAATGGAGTCACACTGACATAAAACCCGTGAGAGCTCAGAGTCTGGGCTACTTCTTGGAAAAGCTTTCGAAGTTTTTCTTGAACTGAGATTTGTGCTTTTGTTCCCACCTTTTCCTTCGCTGGTCTTCGAGGCTTCAGCAGGCTGTCTGGATTCTGTACTTACTGAGGAAATTAACTGTCTGCTGTCACTTAAATATGTCCTCTTCTATGGTGCTAATCAACAAAATCTTATTAACTGTGAACACAGATACTGAGTTATAATGAAATTTCTTGGCTAATCAAAAACTGGTCTGCGATACTCCAAAAGGCAATCCACTCTCTGCAAATACATCAATGAGTTGATTGGCAGGGAATGTTTGCAGAAAGACTGAATTTTAAGTGTGTAGTGGAGACTGTTCATGGAAAGTGAATTTTGCACTCACAATTGAGAAAAACAGTGTGACTATATACACTAGAAGATTTACCCAAAGTTGCTTGGGTCCTTAATGCAAATAAGTTTTGTTTTTCTTTATTTAAATCATTGCTCTGGGGTGGGCTTGGGAGGAGGGGGTCAGGATGCAGGCTGCCCTGGGAGAGAGGACAACTCCAGCCCTCTCTCACCACAGCAGCTTGGGGCCAGGTGAGAAGCACCTCTCCAGGGTTGCTGCAGTGGGCACAGCCAGGGGAGGGATGCATGTTGCCTGGCTGGGGGACAAACAGACACACAGACACACAAACTCTGTGAAATATGTAGTAAATAGATGTCCCTTTCTCCACCCCTGCTCCCTGCTGTCCCAATGGGTTTATAACTGTCTGGGTCCCCATCTCTGGCCCCTTGCTGCCCCCATGTGGTCATTCAGCAGTATAACTGTCCCTTCTGCTAGACTCCCCCCTTTCCATTTTATGGGAAACAATCAAATTCCAGGCACATCCCATTGTCTTGGCAGAACTAAACTTTGACCTTGCTTTAAGCTTTGATAAGAGGAAGTTGCCTACCAAACGTGAGGGTCCTAGCTCTTATCATTCAGCAGTTCTTGAACAAATGGACTCATGGACAGACAGACAGACGCACCTTTTTAAAATATATGTAGTAAGAAGATACGAGAAATTTGTTGGTTTTGACAAAGCTCTGGATTTGAGGTTTTTGTGCCTGTGACGGGAAGTATCAACCCCGCACTGGGCAGAGAAGAGTGAACCAGGGATATCTGGCTGAGAGCCCGACCCTCACAACCCTGCTGGGCAGGATCCAACTGGAAGACAGGTATAAAGGCCAGTGGAGCAGCTCAGTCAAGGCCGACTGCTACAGAGGAAGGAGGTACTGCCAGAGCTCTGCAGGAGGAGCTACGGGGGAACCAAACTGCAGAGGCCTGTCACCGGGGAATGGCCAGAGAAGTCCTCAGCCTGGACATGATTGGAGAAGAAGCCAATGTCAGGGAGGCTGGTAGGAAGTAGCCCAGGGCAGGGAGGTAAAACAAAACAAAACCCTGAGAGCTCAGCGTGTTGCGGGTGGATTCCCCACTGAGGTAATGATGGGATGCACCCACCACTGACAGGGCCCTGGGCTGGGTCCCAGTGAAGAGAGAGGGCCTGGGTCCTTCTACTCTACCCCATTAACTCTCCAAGGGGGGAGCTACAGCTGTGACTACTGCCTCTGGCCACTAGGCCTTACTGCCCTGGAACAGGGCGTGATTAACCATTGACTCTGGCCGCAGGGCCTCACTATCCTGATGTATTAACCGGAGCTGAAAGCCAGATGGTTGTAGGTGAGCAGGAGCATGGTGAGAGGACCTTATCCATAGAGACTGAGATACTTACTATGGGGAGGGGCCTCAAAGGCGTAAAGCCCTGCCTAAGAAGGAGCAGGACATACCCAGCCCGTGCCAGTGCCAGTTTGAGACAAATTCAAGCAATATCAATCCACATGGGCTGAAACTGAAGAAAATATTTACGTGGATCTGTGAAGCAACCTACTGAGTTTTTGCACTGATCCAGAGACCTATTCAATCACCAATTGAAATCCATACTCCCGTCAGTTGACCCAGTGTGTAGATCAGCTCCTAAGCCTTATTGTAGTCTGTGGTATATAGGATTGGCAAATTTGATTTTTATGGTTTTGACAGATATTATCAATATCTATTTTTAAGCTTTTTTTAGATTTTTATGCATTTACATTTTCACATTTTGGAGAAATTATGCAGGTGTCAGACAACAGTAACTATAGATTTTTTGAGATTTAAAAAGTTAAAGGGACCAGTCACAGATTAAGACCTACTGGATAAAAGGGTGGAAGAAAGGGCTACTCAACTATAGAAGCCCCGGGGGCCACAATGATTCTCATAGCACATGCCAAGGGCCGCAACTTAAGTGTGATTGCATATACATGCAAATATATGTGCAAATAGCTTCTTTCACATTGACAGGCATGAATACAAAGATTAAGGCAAGACTACACAACTCGCAGGCCCCATTTAAGCCAGTTCTGCTGATATTAATAAAATGAAATATTTACCCAATTTCCACCCATATGACAGCACTTTTAATGAGCAATGACAGTCCAGGAATTTAATTACTAAAATGCATATCAACAGATGACCGTCATATTGACTCACCGTTGAGGAGCATGTTCCCAGTGGAGGCCATGTTCAAAGGATCCCACCCGTGGGCCGCATGTTGAGCCCCGTGTAAACCCAAACCGCACTGCAGGCCACAAACTAACAGGTCATGGGCCACATGTTGAGTAGCCCTGGTGGAAAAATTTGGTCCTCACATAAGCTATGTGTACACTGTAGGCTTCTTGCACAAGAAGCTTTTTGTGGAAGAGATCTTCCACAAGAGCGCGTCCACACTGTAAAAGCGCATCGAAAAAGCAATGCACTTCTGCGCAAGAGCGTCTAGACTGCATGGACACTCTCTTGAAAGGAAATTCTGATTGCTATTTACAGAATGGCCACCAGGGCACCTGTGCTTTTTTCAATTGCCTCTTTTTGCACAAAAAACTCCTGTTCCCCATCCACACACACCTTTTTGTGCAAGAGCTCTTGTGCAAAAAGGAGTTATTCCCTGTAGAAGGAGGAATACCTACACTAGAAAAACCCCTCTGTTCTTTCATTTTAATTGCGCAAAAACACACTTGAGGTGTGGACGCTCCTCAAGTTCTTGCACAAAAATGGCCGTTTTTGTGCAAAAACTCTGTAGTGTAGACCTAGCCTTACTTAAAACAAACTTATTGTTATACAGCCATTAAATTAGCCCTCATACTGTCACATACATTTTAGACCACTATACTTGGGAATATATAATGAATCACATACTAATAGATGAACTTACCTGATACTCATGGATACTGTTGAAAACAAATCTATTAGTCTTTATTAACATTGGGTTCATTTCCATTTTCAATATCTGAGACGAGGTTGCAGGTTAAATATCGTCAGTAGCTTTTGTCATTAGAAGCAGGCATTGTGCGCTATACTTGCTTACACACAGCATTAGTATTAACAGTTATGGCTGAATGATCTATTTCCTCATGGTTGTACAATGTGAAATCTGCTCTAAAATAACTTTTAGAAGTTAAACATGGAATGTGCTTCTAAGCACATTGCCCTGGAGCTGCTCACATACTAATGCAAATCTTCTTTACGTGCTTATATCCAAGCTACCACAACAAGTTTAAAGATGTTTTGGGGCTATGACTAAAAATGGAACTATGTCTTTACATTTTTGAAAAATTCAATCCCATGGTAGAAGTGATAGTGACTAGAACCACTCTTGTTCACTGAAAAATCTTCTAAATTGTCCCCCGAACTTCCAGGACTCAAGTGACTTTTCCTACTTGTATTGAAAATGGAAACAGACAGCTGTCTGGTCAACAGAATCTTGCATTCTGTCGCTGAATGGTAAAACGTGGGAAGTGTGTAATTGGTGCAGATGTCTAACACAGTAGTACATAATTGAACTCAGCAGCATAATAACTGTGTGAATATGGTACCTGAGCTTGGGCAAAGATCTGCAGGGAAATACAATCATTTCATTTAGAGAGCCTGCTCTCTGAAACCAGTCCGAAACATGTTCTGATTCCTCCATTTGGGGTATATCTTGTGGCTATTAAAAATCAAAATTTCTTAGGAGCACAACACAGAGCCCTACATCTGTGGTCTAGCAGTTTATCATGGGCCCCTTGGCCAAATTCTCTCTCTGCTATTGTTCAAATTTAGTCAGTGCTGTTTTCTATAGAGCTTATGTGCGTTATCTTTCTCTTGAATAAAATAAAGACTGATCCAGTAAAGTCTCTCACTTTGAGGTAGGGTTTTCTAACCCCAGGTCATTCCTGTTGCTCTCTTGTGAATCCTTTCCAATTGGTGAACACCCATTTGAAAAGTGTGATTACATTGGATTTGGATTTGCCTTTTTGCAACCAGATCATCTGCTGCTAATGTGTGATAAGATGCCAAGTTTGGGATCAGAATATGTATCCATGACATCTGGGTTACTCACAGCACATTGCTTTGCCATGTCAGTTAATAATTAAATTTCCAGATTAAAAATGTAAAATGTAGGGAGCACTTTGAAATATAAGTTTTTGAAAATCGGTGGTAAAGTTGAAGTGTAAGTAATGAAGGCTATCGTAAGATGCTTCTGAAAGTCTGATCTAACCTGTAATTCTGTATCTCATGACTACCGTCTAGTAGCTTATCATTCTTAATGATTGCCTGATTAACTAAAATTGTCTTTCACGTATGTGGTCACTTTAAAATGACAGAGGATGGCACAAGTGTAAGGGGGCTGTTGGTCTCTTACTGAAACTTAACAGGTTTTTTTTTAATTGGTCCTCTTCCAATACCAAAAACCAGGTGAAGGGCTGAAGACAAATCCTGATTCTGAGACTGGCAGTTCCCAGGGCCAATGGGAAGAGGACAGTGCTCTAGGTCAGCTTGATTGACAGGGCATGCAGGCCAATGAGGGAGTCAGGAACCCTGGGCAGAGTTGTGGGGCCACAGCCCGGATTGCAGATGCTAGCTGTGCCACAAGTAACACTGCAGCCGAGCACAGCGAATGACTGCGGAGAATGGGATGGGGGCCCTGGGCAGAGGCAGCCCTGTACAGGGGCCTTAAAGGGGTTCATTTTCAGTTTCCTCCCTTCCCCCCTCTCCCTCCCCCCCCCCCCCCCCGCTGGAGCCTCTGAATGCCATGAAAGTGCTGTTCTGTGGGGGGCAGGAAGTGTTGGGGGAAGGAGGCAAAGAGGAAACTTGGCTGCCAGTGGGTGCTAGGCGCCCGCTATTTTTCCCCATGGGTGCTCCAGCCCCAGAGCACCCAAAGAGTCAGTGCCTAGGGCAGAGAGCACCCCAGTGTAGAGATGGCCTAGATGTGTCCTTACTGATCACAACACAACTGGGACATAGGCAACTGGTGCCTGCAAGGGGAGGGAGTGCAGAGAAGGCCACACAGAGGAACAGGGAAGGGGTACAAGGGAGCACCCCATCTAGCAATCAAATTTGAGAGGGACACAGGAGGGCAGTGCACCTCCTGAGTGCTACCATGAGTGGCCCGTGACTGGGGGTGGAGTGTCCCAAGAATCTTCACCCAGAGTTGCCAGGGTTACGAGGACACTGCCACACGGGAGCGTGGAAGGAGAGCTCTCGAGGCAAGGCAGGCATCTGGCTAAAGGGAACTGGAGCAAACACTTGGACCCTTTTGCTGTCTAAATCCACTGGGGTAGTGCAGAAGCCAGGAAAGTTCCCCACAATGGCTAATCTCCCCCTCCCCACCCCCCCCACCCCCGCCCCCCCGCTTACAAAAGTGCTGTAGGCCAGTTTGGTTTGGCTCTACCTAAATGCGCGTGCCTTTGTCTGGCATTTTATTGTAACAGCTGCCTGGAAATGGCAAGATGCCCATATAGGCCTCCTACCAGCAGGACAAGGAGGACAGAAGAGTGGGGGAAAGAAGGAAGAGAAAACTAGGTTAGCGAGGAACAGAAAGAAGTAAAGAGAAAGTGATGGAACGTATTTAATTTGTTTGTTTTTAGCTATGGACATTGAGGGAGAGAGGTATTGGATAATCTTGCAGTAATATCTAGCTAAACCCAGGAAATTACCTTGCCAATTTCTTGGTTAATAAAATAGCTTCTGTCTAACTTGCTTAATTCCCCACATGCGCTACTGATTTTAATTAGAATTTTAAACTTTTGAATTGAATCCTTCTAAAACACTTTTCTACTTATTCATTCTTTCTTCCCTCCTTCCCTCTGCCTAACAGTCATTGCTCAACGTGTGTATTTCCTTCAGCAAAAATAGATAACCTCCTGTTCTCACATGCAGGGACTTTTGAAAAGTCACAGAGTCAACACTATCAAGCCAATAGAGTATCTTTCCAAGATTTGGGAGCCCTTCAGAACCTACTAACACGTGAAAAAGACAAAACCTATTGTTTTAACAACTAAAAGACTTGAGAATAAATAGGAAAGCTTGGGATATGTTTACTCCTTTTGCTGCACTGAGTTAGGTTTGTGCAAAAATGCTCACTGAACATAATTTATAATCTTTGAAATGAATTGAAAATGTGAAGTGCTCTGAACCCAGCATGTAAGCAATGAACATTAATCTGAACTAAACCATTCCTTCTTGAAGCTACTGTAGTCAAAAGCTTCCTCTCAGGCTATGTCTAGACTGCCACTTTTTTATTGGAAAAAGGTATGCAAATTGCACTCAGCAACTTGCGTACCTTTTTCCGATAGTTTTGTTGGAAGAGGCTTTTCCAAAATTTGGCCCGTCTACTCTGGGCCAAATTTCAGAAAAACCTTTTTCAGAAGAGCCCTTGTTCCTCGTGGCACGAGGAAGACAGGGCTTCCGAAAGAGCGCGTCTGCTCTTCCACAAAAAATGTCAGAAGAGCATTTGCATTCCCTGGATGCGGCCGAGTTTTTCCGGGATACCTCTGGTATCCCGGAAAAACTCTGTAGTCTAGGCATAGCCTCAGTAATTTCTATCTGAAGTACAGGTTGAAGCTCTCTGTCTGGCACCCTTAGGACCTGACCAGAGAATTTGCCAGACCACAGAAGGTCAATATTGCCTAACAGCAGTACCAGCACTTACACTGCTTACTGGGCTCTTAGAAAATATTTAGGGGTAAATTAGACCTAAACAACAGCACAGAACACTGAGAGCCAGGACTGGTGTCTGTAAACAAACTTTATGGGACTCTGGGGAAACTTGGCCACACCCATGATAAGTGAACATCTGGCTAACTAAAATCATGCCAGACCATGGATATTGCCAGACCAGAGAGTACCGGACTAAAGAGGTTTAACCTGTATTTACATGGCCTATCAGAGTAGGGCTGGCCTTTGTGAATAAAATAGGTCCAGTGCCCCGGTGCCAGAATAGGTGTTCTTGGATTGGCTAATTAAGAGGGAGGAGGACAACACTTAGAGCTATAAAGGTTCAGGGTGAGAAGGGTGATTCAGAGACCTGGTGGCTGAGGCCTGTCTGAGGGAAATAGTCAGGAAACAGGGCAGGTGAGAGCTGCTTGGAAGTTAGGAAACTGGGGGAACATGTTGGGAAAAGCTGCAGGGAGCTCTCTGCAGGACCTCTCTGAAAAGAGAGAGGAATGATCAGAAAGCCAGCTGAGAGGCTGGCTAGCTGATTTTCAATAGACCTAAGCCAGCGCCAGGAAACTGAAATGGGCCAAGGGCTGAAGGCTAGGAGTCAGAGGAGGGGCTAGCTTGCTCACCTTTCTTCTCTGGATGTAGCCTTCTGTCCAGACAGGAGAGAAGTGTAGGCTCGGAGCAGCAGAAGGAGGTGCCAGCTGTCTTCTGGAGCTGGAAAGCTGAAGCCAGAACAGAGAGGGCTGCAGGCTGGGAATGAGCCATGATGAGGAACATCAGAGCTGTACTAGAGAGTTGTGAAGGATGCCAGCATTCTGCCTCTACTTAATTTACTGCCTGGACTGTGATCATGGGACTTGACTTATCATGATTTAGATGATGGGGGGGAGGTTCTTCTGTAATAAATTCACCCTTACAAACAAGGGCTGTTTGTACTCCACGATGTTGCTTGGACTATCTCTGTGGGCTCTGAAGGAGGAAGTCTGAGTCATCTGTGCCGGTTGCACTGTGACCTGCTGCAAGAGTACTCTCCTGGGAGGGCTGCCATATGCTAGGCCCTCATTCATACAGTATCAGAGTGACTCGCAATCGTTCATGTGTTTATCTTCACAGCACAGCAGAGCCCCAATCCTGAACTCACTAGGACTACTCATGTGGCTATATGTTTGCAGAATGGGCGCCTTAGTTGCTAGGGTCTTCTCTTGTTTCATAGAGGAGTTGAGATGGAATTTGAATAGGCTCAAAAGCTTCAGAGATGGAGGTCCAACAAACGCAACGTATTACTACCTTCCATTACTGTCTGAGATTTGATATCGCCTTGCTTTGTGTTAATAAAGATGGATCTGAACCAGGAAGTGCTTGATGCCAAGCAGCAGATGGCACAGGGGATATACAGGGTTTTTTTCAAGGGTCCCCTTGGTCAGATGTTTGCATATTAAGTTCACCAAATGGTGGCATAGGAGGTCTCTATCAAGAGTCAGTAGAACACCGGTCATCACAATCAATTGGAAATGTAGTGTGAATATATCTTAAATTATACTGTCATTAAGACAGGTATCCAAGAGGGGACATGTCTTAAAGAGGTTCCTTTCCAGGAGGAGGTAGCAGGCACTTACCTTCCTATCTGGCCATTGAGTGTTGTGTGACTGACTCACACTGCAAGTGGAGCCAGATGCTGATTTTAAAAAATGCATAATAAATAAGGAACAGCCACATAAACAAACATTTAGCAGGGGGGTGACCATTTAGGAAAAAGAACCAAGGACTGTCCTGATACAGGGACCAAGAGACAAGCAGCATCTTCCACTGAGGGGGCAAGCTGACAGCATGACTTGTCTCATGAGCACAGTCACCCTGGTTGTAGGATAGTGGAAGGACATGGCCTGAACTTTCTCCTATCAAACATGAAAGTGTTCTGTTAAGTAAGTCTAGGCTCTAGAATGTGCTATGATTTTATATTCTGTGTAACTTCTGCCCCACTATCTCTACTTGCTATTGTTTAGAAGTTTCTGTCCTTTCGTTAAATAAACAAATACTTGTTTTCTTTATCAGCGTAGCTTAGTGCTGTGGGACAAGTACAGCAGTGAGCAGAGAGGGGCAACTGGTAAGCTGGGATATATGTCTCCTTTTGGGAGGGGTGGACCAGAGAATACTGTGAGTGCCCAGTAGAACAGGGCCTAGATGCTCTAGGAAATTCACAGGGGCTGGGGTGTGCCTGTGGCTGCCTGTTGTGAAAGCACGGAGCTGGTGTAGGCCTAGAGGAGAGTGCTTGTGTTGCCCTGGCTGATGGAGTTAGGGCACTGACCCATGACTGGCTAAGGGCAGGTGGTAGTGAGATGGCTCATACCTATTGGCTCTTGGAAACATCACAGTGCACTTGTAAAATTCCGTTGTTGTTTGTTTATGGTTTCCCAGCACATTTCAATAGCATCTATTAATTCTCAAGCCATGTTTTCCTCATGACTTTGTCATAATTGGTGCAGCTACAAACACATAATCATATTGCTCATAGACTAATCTTAGCCCTGGAAAACCAGATCCGCTTAAAAAGGAAACTGCGGAGGAAAGTTTACTGACAAAGGCAAAAGTCACAGCAAAAATTGTAATGAGCTGATATGTTGGTCTTCAGCTTCTACTGAAGAGCGGGAAGGATGGTTTCTCTTGGATTTTGACAAGTCCAGGTTTTACATCTCTCTTGTTCTAGGATGGGGTGGCAGCTCATTCGTGCACTGCAGGAACAGGAAGAGTAGACATTACTGACCGCTTCAGATCATCACACTTGTGTAATGATATTGGTGTCTGCCTGGGAAGAAAAGTAAGAAAGGGACAAATACAGTCCAGCCAGAATAAACGTGGGCAGAATCCCTGCTCAGCTTGATTGGAACAAAGTGCTTTAGGTCAGCACATGCAACACATGCACCTTCCTCTCCCCCAGCCCATCGTTTTAAATAACTTCAGGCAATACCTTGAAATATCAAATTAGTGAGTATTTATTTACCTTCTCCTGCGTCTCCTTCTCATGGCTTTCTTTCTGCAAGGCCCTGTTCTCCTTCGAGGCGTCCTTTGCCTACAGATGCTGAGAGCATCTATATCTGACCATTGTCTCTCTTCCAATTCTCAGCCTCAAGGAGAGCCTGTTAGCACTTTACAGTGGTTAATGTTGTACTGCCTGAGCCACTGAAAATAAGCACAGCTGGTCTTTAAATGGAGAGATGGACACGATGTGCCCCTGAGGCTTAGCCGCTCTGCTTTGCACTGTAATCGGTATTTGAATTAGCTTCTTCCATCTGTGGAAAGTGGGGATGTTGGCCTATAGTTGTTTAAATGGTTAGTCGATGAACCTGGGCTTATCGGTTAATCCTAATGACTACACTCACTCCCCTCCCTTGCTGCCTCTATCAGAGGCAGTGGAAGGGGAGAAAGGTGGGAGCTGGTGCCTGTGGGGAGCTGGCTTTTAAGCCCGCTTCCCATGAGCACCAGATCCCACAGGGCCACCTTGCCTGTCCCCTCTTCCCCCCCCCCCGCCATGTTGCTGCCCCAGATAGAGAGGCAGCAGCATGGCGGGGCAGGCAGGAGCCAATATGCACTAGTTTGCCACCAGAGTAATCTGTCCTGTGCTATGATTTTCAGGTCACCATGAGATCTGCAGCATGACTTCACATTGGTCTTTAAGGTATCTTTTATACAGCTTATTTTGACCAACAATAGAAGGCTTTCCATGAACACGCTGGTTGTAGAAGACCATCTTCGGTATCTGCATGCCCCCCATTCTCATTAAATGACTGAGCCACTGAAACTGTTCATAAGCATTGCTTCCATGACCATGACACTACACAGCTTAAGGACTTCCATGTTAGCAATTTTGTCCCACCAATTCACATGGGCAGTCTTCTGGAGACAGCGTATATGGAACTGATCTAGTTTCAAAATGTGGTGGCGATATATAGCCCGTGATGCCAAGCCATACAACAGGATAGTCAGGACTACTGCCTAATAAACTGTTACCTTCGTATGAAGTTTAACACCATGATCATTCCATGAGTGTTTGGTCAGTCTTCCAAAGGCAGTACTGACTTCGGCTTGCCAAGCAGTTACATCGTCATCAGCGTTTATGCTGGAGGACAGTACACTTCCAAGGAAGCAAGAGTAACGAGCAGCCTTAAGGACAGTGACAGCAGCAGTGATCACTGGAGCACTGGTGTCTTTCCAAAAGTTCTGCGACATAACCTCTGTCTTAAGGCTTACAGTGAGTCCAAAACGGCAATCAGAAGTAGCAAAACTATCAAAAAGCTCCTGTGCATCCTGAATGGAATCAACCAGTCCTCAACAAACAGAAGGTCATGGATAGTAGTAATGAACACATTGGTGCAAACCTGAAGTCTTTGGAGCCTGAAAATGCTACTGTCCATTCGGAACTAAATAGGTTCACTTTGGTTCCAATCCCCAATCCTTGAAAACAACTAAAAGCATCCTCAAAAAGTAGATGCTGAACAGGAGAGGAGCAAGGGACACATCCTTGCTTTGCACCGTTGCACTTCAAAAAGGTTCTGTTGTCTCTCCATTGTTAAGGACACAATCCAGAAGAGCATCATGAAAGGACTGAACTATATTGATACAGTTTTCAGGACATCTGATTTGCCCAAGTACTTTCCAAAGCCCGTTGCTGTGGACCATGTTGAACACGTTGGTTGGGTTGATGAAAATCATGTGGAATCCTGATGTTGCTCTCTAAATTTTTCTTGGATCTGCCTGGCTGTGAATGTCATGTTGGTAGTGCCTCAACCGGCAAGAAATCCACACTGATGTTCAGGAATTACGTTACTTGTGAACACATGTAATGACACTGGTTGAAGAGGATGCGGACCAGGATCTTACCAGCTATAGGCAGCAGTGAGTTGCCCCAGTGGTCATCACAGCATTCGTGGTCACCTTTTCTCTTCAATATGCTTACAATCAGGGCATCTTTGAAATCCTGGGGCACTTGCTCTTTCTCCCAAATGGTGATAAATAAATGGGTGAGATGGCACATCAGCTGACCACCACCAGCTTTGTAAATCTCTGAAGGGATGCCAGGTGCCTGTCCAGATTTCATCCGCCTGACAGCTTTTTGTACCTCATCAAGAGTTGGCAGTAAACCAGCTGTGAATCATTAGCCCGCTGAGGAATTTCCTCAAGAACGCTGCTGTCAAAAGTTGGTGTCTGGTTTAATACATTGTGAAAGCGTTCAGACAAGAGGTCAAAGAATTTTAGCACTATCTGTAATCAGAGAGCTGCCATTGGCAGAGCCCACTGGTGTAGAACCAGCAACACACAACCCAAAGACTGCCTTCAGCCCATCATAGAATGCTTTGAAATCATGTCTGTTGGCTGGGTCTTAATGTTTGACTCCTTTACATTTCCACTTTCATTTGCCGTAATTTGACTTGTGCCTTCTGCTTAGCTCAAATGTATGCTGATTTCCTGGAGGTATTCTCTTTATCATTTGATCCAGACCCAGGTGTATCACCTGCATCTTGTCAAGAAGAGCTTGGGTATCTTTGTCCTTTGTTATCAAACCAATCCTTGTGTTTGTGTTTTCAGAAACCTAGTATTTCAACAGTTTTGTAGGTTGTTTTCTTGATATTAATCCAGTTCTCCTCACTAGTTGATGGCTGCCCTGGACCTTCATTGTTGATGACTAAGGACATGTCAAGACTGAGTTGAAGTAATGCTTGTGTCTTGGGCCTTCCTAGTTTACCTACATCCAACGATTTTCTGGCATACAGCAGAATGACGATGTTTTGGCGGACAAAGGCCCAAGAAGGCAACAACTGCGTACCATATAATGCTCAGACCAGGAGCCAGTGCCACACGTTGTACAGGTCAACTTAACACCAGAACAATCTCTTTGTTTTGTAATGAAAGAGTTCATCATCTGCCTATGCTTAGACAGAGGGTGCATCCAAGTTGCGTTGTATTTGTTTGGCTGTTAGAAGAAAGTGCTTGCAATAGCAAGCTCCTGCTGTACTCAAGGTTGAAGGAGGAGGGTGCCATTTGAGTTCTTACTTCCTATACCATGATGTCCAAGCACTTTTGGCCCATGTGGTGCAGTCCCGACCAACTCTAGCATTATAATTGCCAAGTGTGTATATATAGCTTGGATTGTCTCAGTCTAAGCTTTGCAGTCATGAGGTGAGGAGTGATGGCGTGGGGCTGAGATTCAAGCTGGGGAACTAGTGATGTCCTGATGGCAAAGCCAACTCCCGCTTATCTTGGATGCCCCTCAGGATGGCCCATACCATTATCCAAATAGCCTGCTCTAACCTCTGAACCAGCTGCTACCAGACATGTGTGTTTCGCTTAAGGCTGCCTTGCAATCATGATGGTCATTGCTGTCAAGATGTGTGCACACCTTCCAGGATGCAAAGCGTAGTTTCTGCTTAGTTGCTGATTTTGTTTTTCCTCTTGTGACCGCAAAATTGGATATCTAGTCAGTCATAGTTAACCAACAGGAATCACCTGGAACAAGCTGTGTTTAGGGATTGTTTTCTAACCCCCTCTTCTTTCAAATCCAAGAAAGCAGTGCTGTCTGTATATCGGGTTGTGCTGTCACCCGGGCAGGATACGGGAGCTGCTGCTGTTCCAGTCCTGCAGACAGATGACCATCACACCCGGGCTGCCTTGGTACAGGTTTGTGACTAGATGCTTCCAGTGGTATCTTCCCACTGACATCTGACATCACTTGCCCATCCTCGTAGGACTTTTAGCGTCGAGATCTACCTTCACATATGACTGGATTTAAGTGAGGCTGGCTTGTGAGTTCCAACCCTATTCTCTCATATCAACTGTCGTACACAGGAACTGTGCATTGGAGGGAGGGAGTGCAGGTTGGAGATCAGAGTTGCCTTCTCCTAGACAGATGTTCCTGAGCTTAGCGAGCTCTGTGTGCCCCAGCTTGAAATCAGAGTTTCCCTTCTCCTAGGTACCGTTGGTCCATGGCACCTTATTCCATATTATTCAGCGCGACTTCTCAAGATGACTCCAGGGAGGGCTTTCTCAATCCACCACCCTGAGGCTTCACCTCAATGCCATTGTACCCCAGCACAAGGCAAAATGAAATTACTACAAGATGGGTACACAATTGGTTGAAAGACCAGCCTAGAAAGAGAAAGCCGAGGGGGAGTCAAAAGTCACAGTTATGTTAAGGTTTGTTGTAGGCAAATCTTTCTCATTGTAAATACAATTGAACTCAGAGCCATCCCATCCATAGGATGGTTCAGGGCAGCCTCCCTTGATCCTACGTGGCCTGGGGGATTTCCAGGGGCCTGGTGTCTGCAGTGGGTGTTGGGCCTGCCCCTGCACTCACTGGCAGTGGCAGGAGCATCAGGAAACATTGACTTGGTCCCAGTCTGCTCTGTTCTGCCATCTCCCAGCAAGGTTGCTCCACTCCCCCCAACCGCCTTTCCTGGTGGTGGAAAGCAGAGCAACCAAGCCCACTCCACTGCCCCGGGCAATGTTCTGGGAGCCAGGGGAGCGGAGCTAGGGCAAAGCATGCCCAGCCTCTGCTGAGGCAGGGGTGAGGCCTGGGGCAGAAGTGGGGTTGTCCCAGGCCTCTCTCACCTCAAGGGATGCTCCTGGTTAGCTAAAGAGGATGTGGAAAGGGTTTTAAGAACAGGTCAGGGAGGGTGTAGGGTAACTTGGTACTGCCTCGGGGGGGAGGGGTGGGTGTGTGGGGGAGAAGCTCTCAAAATCCTTCCAGCCCCTTATGCCTATAATTCTATAATGTTTTTTGCCTCCCACACTTCATTACCACACTTTCCTGCCTCCATTCCAGTACCAGCTTCACACACTCAATGTCAGAGTTTCAAAGCATAATTCAGACTCCAACTATCTGATCATTTAAATCAGGGATGTGGAACCTTTTTTGGGGTTGGAGGCCACGGAGGAAAAATCAGTCAGGGGCCACACACATGACAGAAGCAAAAAAACCCCCAAAAAACCCACCTCCGTGGTGTGGCCCCTGACTGCGGAGAAAACAAAAGACACTCCCCTCACACACCAAAGCCTAGAAGGGCTCAGCCCACTAGATTTTGTGTGCTCCAGTCCCATGGGCAGCGGGTAGTGGAGAGGGCTGCAGCACCAGTGCCAGCTCCCCAATGCTTGGGGGAGGGCCCTGAGCCCCAGGAGCTAGATCCAGGCAAGCTGGGGGCCGCATCCAGCCGCTGGGCCTGAGGTTCCCCCCATAATACATAATTTTACATATTTACATATTTGTACATATTTACATAATACAACCGATAATTACAGAGATGATATTTATTGGCAGGTACAATTGCTGCAAGTGCTAGGAAACTTGGAAAAGACATTACGTTGTATTTTTGTTTAGAGGGGGCAGTTTGGTTTCTTACTGGAAGGGGCTATTCAATCTTTATGGAGCAGAAACTGTGGCTTTGAACGCTCACTAAAATTTTAAGCTCGTGAGAGAACAGGAAGTGATGTGAGTTTTAAACTCTTCTCCTCCAAGATCAACCTTTATTATTACAGATAAAGTAAAAGTAAAACTCTCTTTGAATGTGTGCTAAGGAACTGCAGACTCATCTATTTTTGTCCCGTTTGTGCGAGAAACAAGATGGATTATGTAAGAGTCCTATGCGGTGTTATTTAAACTCTTATCCCTTACCATCTAAGAAGCAAATCAAACATCAAAAAGAATAGTGACCTTGCAGAGCAGAAGCTGTTCCCACAGGGATTATTGGGGAGACATGGACACAGTAGTGGTTGAGGCTGGTATCATTAGCAATGGCAGATTAGATAGCTGTGGGACATTGCTATAAGGCAGTGGAGAACAGATAATTAGGGAAGAAGGGCAGCGCTGTGAATGGCCGTGAAGGTGAGGACAAGAAGCTTTCTAATAAAAATGTAAGAAAAAGCAGGAGCCCAAGGGAGACACTATATTTGTGTGTCCATGTAGTGAGCAGTGTTGGCCTCTCACTGACCTCTGAGCCCGGGTGGTGTTGGAAACCAAAAATGTAGACACCATGTGGATTCAAGCAGGAGGATTTATTATGCACAGCACTGGTGGAGTGTCACCTTGCCACTTAGGCTTAGTGAGCACTGCTAAGCAACTGATTACAATAGATTATATAGGGAGCCAATGGGAGGAGAGAAGCGACGGGGTGGGAGTTCCTGAGCCCCTGGATTGGTTTTGGCAGCAAGAATATGAGCACGGTAAGCCAATAGTCTAAGAGATTACATAGTGGCTCCACCCATAGCTCAGGTTAACATATTTGCTAAAACACAAGTATTGCCCCCCTCCCCCTTTCTGAGAATTGCCTTGCAATGCATATGCTACATTCCAATTGGAATCCATAGGAGTGGTGACGATGCTTTCCTGACAGGTGCGGGGTGCAGTTCATAGGTATAGATCTAGGGGTATAAAGCAAAAAGACAATATCAGGTATACAGCAAAGCAATTGTTATAACATCATTCTGGTGTATCTGCGAGCCCGGATTGTTGGGGAGGGAGGGTGTCGTCTCATAGTGACATGCTAGGCCTTTCCCTGAATCTGATTGACCTTGGGAAGGCAGCTGTTGTTTCTTTCCCATGGTGGATGGCAGACTATGAGGCTGCCTTTCAGGGCTTTGGCCTTGTTTGTGTATGTGAAACTCATGATAAGGGTGTTCAGTTATGGCTACCCGCCTAATATTATGCTACTTCAGCTCCTTCCATTTGTGATACACAGGCGAGGCTGTTTTTCTGTATTTTTCCAAGGGCCTGTTGACTGTTGGCTAGGCCTTTTGCCTCTGCCCAGGCTGGGCAGCATGGACCTATGTGGAAAAGCTTAACCGGAGACCATGGTTCAGAAACTTACCTACATATCAATGGGCTATTTGCTATTTTATCCCTACAGGTGGGCTGAGATGGAGCCTGCCCCTTTAAGTCCACAGAGGCCTAGGGGTGGGGCAGGAAGTATAAAAGCTGAGCCCAGAAGCTCAGCAGGGGCCCAGCTGCCAGAGGGAGCAGAGGCCTACCCTGAACTCTCACGCCAGGAGGACCCTGAGGATCTGGTTGAGGCCAACGACTGGCCTGGGCCACTAGGCCCAGGCATTGAAGAGGAGACCCTTTTCTTCCTACCCCCAAAAGTGAATTACGCAGACCCTGTGAACGCGCCGCTGCCTGGGGCCCAGGTACAGACTGAGGGGGAGTCCAGAAGTGGCCCAGGGGAAGTGGAGGATGGTGAGGGGGACCTGATAGCCCTTTGAAGTGTGTCAGCATGTTTCAGAGCGGATTTCCTGCTGACAGTGGGCTGGGACATGGCGGAGTAGGGAGGGCCCACGTCCTCCCTGCCACCTCCCATACTGGGTGGCGGTCTTCCCCTCCCTGCTTGTGCTGAGAACTGTTTGCTTGCCTGCCCAGCCCTGAACCGGGCCCAGGCTGTATTGACAGTGGACTGGTGCAGACATTGTGTCCTGTCCCGCCCTCAGGCCCCATTGTCTTAAGGGGCTGCCGGACTAATAAGTGTTGGCCTGAGCACCAGTCAGGGGCCCAGGATTTAGCAAGACCACTTACAGTCCATGAGTAAGTTGCGTTAAGGGGCTTATTTTGAACCAGTACAGGTTCGACCTTCGGGATGTGACTTGTAGGGTTGCCAGATGGTTTCTGAAAAAATACCGAAAAAAAGGACCCCGAGAGTTGTTAAGTAAAACAAAAAACCACAAAAAAAACCCCAAAACCCAGCGTGGCCCCTTTAAGAAACGCTTTGTTTTTGAGGCTTTTTGGCCCTAACAGGCTGCTGGCAGCTGCCCGCCATCTTGTCTCCCTGCTCAGTTATAGTAACTGAGTTAGGTCATTATGGGTCAGCCCAGTCGGTTTGGGCTGGTTCTAGTTAGTTCTGTTTTTATGGAATACATGAAAGCTTGTGACTGCTTCAAGCTTTCTGTGTTTCAAATGATTTCTTTCTAAACTCTGTAACTCCAAATGATATAACAAAGTGGTGATGAGGATGGGATACCTGTGCTGCCTCCAGAAATAGAAGTCAATGTAAGGAAACAAACCTTTTGCTGTTCTGGAAGGTGGGAGTGAAAGCTATTACACTGACAGTGCAAACTGAAACTAAAATCAGTGAAGTCCAGAGGCTGGGAGAGGGGGGGAGGAAAGGAGGGGAAGAGAAGAAAGGAGGTTCAACAGCATGGCTACACTTCCAGGGCCACTGGGACTTTATGAGGAGACTATAGAGCAACGGCATGTATATACTGAGCATTCTGAGCTTTTTGTTATTGCAATTGAGATTAAGGAAGAGAAAAAATTGTGAATATTCTTAAGTGTTTTTAGGGGCTAAGACATACTCTCAGCTATGCTGTTGGCTGCACCCTGTTAAGCCAGAGACCAAATCTTACAATGACATTGTGGAAATCCTGGGGTCACATTATGCTCCAAAACCACTGGTAATTGCAGAAAGGTATAGGAAATCCACAGAATTCTGTTGCAGAATTCCACAACAGAGACCAAAAAAGTGAAAGCGTTGTAAAATTTGTAGCAGAACACTGTCAATTTAAGATGTTAAATGACCCCATACATGACAGGTTCGTGTGTGACCTGCACAGTGAAGCTATATGGACACATCTATTAACAGAGGCTCAGCTCAATCTACAGAAGGCTGTTGATATTGCAGTCTCCATGGAACTGGCCACACGGGACGCACAATACCTCAGTGCACCCCCTAGAGTGCATAAAGTGTCCCAAAAACCTATCCACAAAACAGTGAGCAACCAGGAATGTTACCGTTGTGGCAAGCTGGGTCACCACATGTCAAATGCTGATGTAAGGACCTAGTGTGTCGACAGTGTGAGAAAAAAGGACACACTGAGCGTGGCTGCAAACAAAAGAAGAAAAAGGCCTGCAGGCTGGCGGACCAAAAAGGAAAATCTGCATACCATCGAGCAGACTCAGGATAATCAAAGTGACATCCCGTTCAAAGAAGTGCCCTGCTACATTTTGTTTTTGGCAGGGGGTTCCCATAAATAATGGGTAACCCCATTGTTGGACAGCGCACCTGTACACATGGAACTGGACACCAGTGCAGCAGTTTCATTGGTTTCAGACACTATGTATAAGGAAAAGATAAAGCATCTTCTGCTTAAGGCAACAAAGATCGTTCTGAAGACACATACGGGAGAAGCGGTACCCCTATTGGCCACTACTGATATGAAGGTGGAGCTCATTGGACAGATTGCTGAATTGCCACTGTGGTGAAAGGCCATTACCCAGCCTTATAGGTAGATTATAGTTTAGGAAGATCCAGCTGAACTGGGCAAAGTGCACCGGATGACTAAAGAAGAAACAGGTCTGACCAATGTATTAAAGAAACATGCTGCTGGTTTTGGAGAGGATCTGGGAAGTATGAGGAGAATCACTGTGAAACCTAATATTAAACCTGGCAGCCAACCAAAATATCTGAAGGCCAGAACTGTGCCAGATGCCATCAGGCCAAAAGTTTTAGCAGGCCTGGAGCACCTAATCAAAAATGGAGTCCTAATACCAGTTACCCATAGCCCATGGGCATCCCCAGTTGTTCCAATATTTAAGAAAGACAGGTCCATTTGGATTTGTGGAGATCTTAAGGTCACTGTTAACCCAGTGTTGTGTGCAGAGCAATACACTCTTCCCTGCATTGATGACCTCTTTGTGAACCTGGCTGGGGGACAAAAGTACAGCAGGATTGATCTGAGTCAAGCGTATCTACAGATGCACATCTATGAGAAGTCCCAAGAGCTGTTGACTATTGTGATTCATAAAGGGCTTTATCATTACTGTTGCTTACCCTTCAGAATAACATCTGCCCCAGCTTTGTTCCAAAGGCATATGGACCAGATCTTGAGTGGCTTGCCAGGTGTCCAGTGCTTTCTTGACAACATTCTGGTCACAGGTAGGAAAGAGGAGGATCATCTTAAGAACTTAGATGCTACACTACAAAGACAGGAAAAGCATAGCCTATGAGTCCACAAAGACAAGTGCGCTTTCTTTCAGCCCTCTGGGGAATATTTGGGACAACACTTTGACGCTACCGGCTTTCGTCAGGCTCCTTCAGATGTTAAGGCTATTGTGAAGGCTCCACCCCAAAAAAATGTTAATCAACTTTGTTTGTTTCTATTGAACTAGAATGGAAAGTTTATTTCACAATTAGCCACACTGTTAAAATCACTTCCTGAGCTTCTTGGCCAGAACAAGGCCTGGAGGGAGATTGAAGCCTGTGATGTTGCATTTAACAAAGCTAAATGTGCATTGCTAAACTCGGAGGTCCTGATGCATTTTGATCCATCCTTACCTTTACAGATGGTCTGCAATGCCTCCCCGTATGGAGTGGGAGCAGTCTTGTCACACATTATACCTTCAGGGGACGAGAAACCAATTGCTTTTGCTTCACGCACCTTAAGCAAGGCAGAAAACTAACTATACACAAATCGAGCGTGAAGCATTGGAAATAGTTTTCAGGCTTTGGAAATTTCATCAGTACCTGTTTGGATGGAAGTTTATACATCTCACTGACCATCAACCTCTGACTACAATTTTTGGTTCATACACAGGCATTCCATCATTGGCTGCTAGTCAAGTACAATGATAGGCATTGTGGCTTTCAAAACACACACATGAGATCGGATATTGGAAATCCACTTAGAATGGCAATGTGGATGGTCTCTCAAGACTACCTTTGCCAGTCAAATATCAAGATAGTGGCCAGAAGGAAATCTTCCTCTTTGAACAGGCATAGAATGCGCCCATTGCTGCTGCGCAAGTTAAGAGAGCAACTCGTGTTGACCCAGTACTGTCCCAAGTTATGGACCTAGTGATGCATGGAACATCTCTACAGAACTCTCAGGTCTCATCTGACCTTGTTCCCTACGTGTCCAGGAGGATGGAGTTATCGATCCATTCTGGGTTCTTGTGGGGAATGCGTGTCATTATTCCAACGCTACTGAGACAACAGATGTTAGAACAGCTGCATTCAGGTCACTGTGGAATGTTGTGCATGAAAGAAATTGCACAAGCTAGTTTTGGTGGCCTGCCTTGGACAGTGCCGTTGAAGAGAAGGCAAGAGCTTGTATTTCATGTCAGGGTGTGAGGAATGCACCTCAGGTAGCACCTCTACACCCATGGGACAGGCCTGAAAAACTATGGCAGCATATTCACATTGATTTTGCTGGCCCATTTGAAGGTAGCATGTTCTTGGTGGTGGTAGACGCCCATTCTAAATGGCCAGAAAGTTCTATAATGCTGTCCGCTACTGCTGAGAGTACTATGCAGAATTAGTTGTTTTGGTCTTCCACAACAACTTATGAGTGACAATGGTCCACAGTTTGTGTCTCAGGAGTTTGGAAATTTTATGAAAGCAAATGGGATTCATCAAATCATTTCAGCACCGTGTCACCCATCCACCAGTGGATTGGCTGAAAGGTTTGTGCAGACAATGAAACAAGCTTTGAAATCGGCTGGAGGACAGTCACTCATGCAAAAGCATCCGGACACCTTCTTACAATCCTACAGAAACACATCTCACGCTACAACCAATACCCATAGCTTTTCTAATGAGGGGACGTCAGCTGCGCACTTGCTTTGATCTTCTGAATCACGACACATTGTGCAACATCAACAGCAAGGTCAAGTCATCAAGTGCATCCAGAGCAAAAGACCAAACATTTAGTCCTGGAGAACCAGTTCTGGCTGAGAACTATGTTTCTGGAGCTAAACGGGTCCCTGCCACTGTCATCGCTCAAACAGGACCTGTTTCCTACACTGTCCGGTCTTCAGAGGATTTCATCCAGTGTGATCATGTAGATCAGTTGTTGCCAGGTTATGCCTGCCCCCTGGACACATCTCCAGTTGAGTTGCCTGACCTCACCACTACCAGTGAGCTCCTGAGTCAAGAATCACCTGTCCCTGACTCTCCTCCTCCATCACCATCTGCGGTGAACACAAACCCCCTCCCTGAGTGGGCTGATCTGACAGCCTCAGCTGTTCATACTTCAAGTCCCGAATCCATTGTCAGGCCCACACTCATAACACCTGAAGGTGTAAGAACACCAGACATCTGCCATAAACCACCTAGAGAAAGAAGGCCTCCACAACGGCTGGACCGTTAGTTACGGTTACAGGGCAAAATAATGCCTGGGGTTAGCCGGGAACTGGGGCAGTCTACCTCATTCCCGAGTTTTAGTGTTTGTTTTAATTAAGGGATGTTCTTATTAAGGAGGGAGTAACATGTTGTATATTGGGTTGTTGTAGATCTAGAGCTTGTAGTAACTGAGTTAGGTCATTAGGGGTCAGCCCAGCCAGTTTGGGCTGGTTCTAGTTAGTTCTGTGTTATGGAATAAATGAAAGCTTGCAACTGCTTCAAGTTCTCTGTGTTTCAAGTGATTTTTCTCTCTAATCTGTAACCCCAAACAATAGAACACACCCGTTGCTGCCTTAGCTTCTCGGGGCTCTTGCTGGCCCACTACTGCTGGTGGCAGAGCACCATGGCCAGAGCTCCACAGCCGCTTGGCTTTGCAGCCAAGGCAGAGCTCTGCAGCCGCCTGGGCCAGAGCTCCCTAGCTGTTGCTGGGATTGGAGCTCCCTGGCCACGGCCAGAGGTCCACAGTCGCAGCCAGGCTAGAGCTCCCTGGTTGCTGGGGCCAGAGAGCTCCACTGGGGCCACAGCTCCCTGCCGTGCCATCCATCTGTCACCCTTCCTTCCCCCAACACACACACTCTGGGCTTCTGGCAGAGTTGCTGGTACCCTTTATGGAACTACTGCCCCATTGCCAGACCTCCCTCTTCCTGGGCTCTGTGATCCAGGAACATCCCTGGTCCATGCTGGACCACGAATGTTGCTGGACCAGGGAGTCCTGCTTAAGGGAGGCACAACCTGTACAGTCATTCACATTTTCGTTAAGAAAGTAACTGCAGCCTGTCATCTCTGTATGTTGGGTTTCTTTCCTGCAATAAACCTGTCATCGTTTCTGCTGATAAAGTATCATTGGATTCCTGTCCTATAATTGTCCAGCAGCACCACTGAACAGACTTCACCCCACAGTGTGAGGCCTCTTTATTGATCGTTATTTTATTAGCTGGCTGCAATTGAAGAACAAAGCATGGGCAACCAAAACAATCTGGCAGTAAGGAAGAAAGGGAGCAAAAAGTAATGAGAAGCTCGGCAAAAGCAGCCCTGAATAAGCCAGTCTTAAGTACAGCTGCTACCTAGAAAGTTCATGTACAAATAAAATTGCAAATTATTAGGGAACTCTAATAAAATTTAAGTTTCATAACCACCTGCAGTAATTTTTCAGCAACAAAGGGGACCCTTGTAACTGCCATCCAGTGTGTACACTGGTTTACGTTCCTAGTGCCCGGCCCTTGAAATCAATAGACCGTCTTCAGCACATTTCTCAAGTTTCAGCAGCACCATCAGAGTCGAAAATCAGTTCAGCCAAGAGATCGTGTCTCCTGTGGATATTTTTTTTAAACAACTAAAACTCATGGGATCATGACAAGATTCAGAAGTGGCAGAAAATTCATCTTTGTAGATGGAATAGGAAGACGTACAGTGGGATAACTTTGACTGCCTCCTGGTCAACTTTTGCATTACACAGCTGGTAGACTCTAGGGGCTGCCTCTAGACCGGCATGATTTTGTACAAATACTTTTAACGGAAAAGTTTTTCTGTAAAAAGTATTTGCACAAGAGAGCGTCTACACTGGCATGTGCCTTTGCGCAAAAGATTTGCTTTTGCGCAAAAGCATCCGTGCCAGTGTAGATGCTTTCTTGCGCAAGAAATTAACGTTCCTGTCTACACTGGCCCTCTTGCACAAGTATTCTTGCGCAAGAGGGCTTATGCCTGAGTGGGACCATCAAAGTATTTGTGCAAGAAGCACTGATTTTGTACATTACAAAGTCAGTGTTCTTGCGCAAATTCTTGCGGCCAGTGTAGACAGGCCAATTTAAATGCACCCTAGATGTAAAGTGGCTGTAAGGGTTTGACAACACCAGCAGTAACAGCCCTTACATAAGGCCTAAGTAATCACTGGAGCTAGGCAAACCCTTCCTGGTGATTATTTTACAAACAAGAGCATATACTATACCCCAAAATAATTCATATTTAAAGGGTAAAAAAAAAAAATACACATGTCCTCTTTCTGACCTTTCTTTATTTCGGTGGATTCATTGCAGCACTTGCTGTTTTTCTGTTGCTTCTGGTAGGAGGAATATTCTGTCTGCCCCCTGCTGTAACAGCATCTGCATCTTGTGGAGTGAGTTGTTTCAAGATTCCAGGAGGAGAGAATATAATCTCATGGCTATTGTATCTTTATATAGACTCCTATTGGTTTATCTGCTCTGTAAACTCAAACCACCCCCAAGCTTTTCTATATGAAGAGAGATAAGAGAGTCTGCGATGAGGCTGTTTAATTAACAGAGAAGATGACTAAGTGGAGAGAAAAAATTATGAATTAGCTAGAAGACAGACTAGGAACTTCTAGTTAATTTTTATCCTAACAAAAAGTAAAAGTGTCATTTAAAAGAGAATGTACTTAAAATTCTAAAGCAAATGCTTAACACATATGAGAATATTGGTACCTGTTTTTTAAAAGCACCTCAATGACTTAGGATCCAATATCCCCATTTTCAAATGTAACTTAGGCATTTGGGAGCCTGAGTTTTTCTGAAAGAAATGGGATTTAGGAACCTGAGGGTCAGATTTTGAGAGATTTAGGTGCCTAAACTTATGCTAAAGTCAAGTCACTTTTGAAGTGGGAACATTCTAACACTTAGGTGCCTTGAAATTTTTACAACCCCCCTATCTTTTATACACACACACACACACTCATTGACTTTGTATCTAGTCATTATTCACACAGGTGTCTGTATCTGCTTTCTGTTTCTAGTTCATAGTTGCTGACAGAGTCAAATGAGGACATTTCGTTGATTTACAAAGGCATTATGCTTTCCAGCTCATCCCTTATACCTTAAAAAAATTGCTACTTTTGAACACGGTAGCATGTGTGTGCCATTGGAGCTTTTCAGTCTCCTCCATTCTTGACTATCCCCCAAAATTCTGTAAACTTTTCCACTTTGTTCCAGATCAACATATTAAACCCTACTTCTAGCATGATGAAAATTGGCTTTTACTTCCCAGTCTGTGTTTTTTTCCTTCATAAGTGATAGTTGGCCTTTTCCCCCTGACTATTCCCTTTGACCCTTGCTCTGTTACTAACAACTTGCACTGCCAGCCGCGTGCATTCAGCATTCCAAAAGCTCTCCATGAAACAATGATCTAAGAACACAGAAATGAAGTTTCACAGCTTTATTGACAGGTGCTGGTGTTCATACTCTAGCAGGCTGCTTCCGTCTTGGGAGGTCATTGCTAGGGTTTTGATGGAAGGATTATTTTTATTTTGGTTTGGTTTTTATGCCAGGAGTTTAATAGCTCCTCCTCCTCCTCCTTCCTCTCCTGCTGCTCCTCCTTCTGCCTGACCGATATCTACGACCTAAAGAGAAGTAAAACTGGCTGTTACTTGTGTGTCCAGTTTTTGTTAGAGATGCAATATCATTTTTTCTGATTTGTCTTAGAAATAAATTATATATTACAATAATGTAGTGAACTTTATTACTATACAAGTAAAATACACTTATACATGAGACATTTTTATTGTGAAAGCCTTCACCTCTCCTCCTCCTCCTTCTCCCATATCTCTTCCTACGCCTCCTTCTTCTGTATCTTCCTCCGCGACCTCCCCTGGGTTGCCTCCAGCGACAGTTCCTGCTTTTGCTCCTGCTGCGTTTGTACCTTGCCATTTCTTGATATGGTTTTGGCTGGCAAGTGTTTGGCAGCTGGAGCAGCACCTCTGATCTGAGGCCCACAGCCTGTCTTTGGTGGTAGGTTTCTGAGCTTGTGAGCTGAGCTGGCCCTGTTGGTTGCACATGAAGAGGCTGCTCAGTGTGACATAGGATATAACCTCACGTACTCACCTGTGATGCGCTACAGTGGGGTTTGCCTTATATGGCTGTTAATTTTACTGTGTTTCAATATGACTATAAAAGGTAAAAACTAAAAGTTTTGATAGCTATGCCAAGTAAAGTGGTGACATAGAATGTTAGCTCAGAAATTTTGTAGATTTTACTAGTGTGTTATGTTTTTGAATGTGTATATCAGGGGTGGGGAACCTCAGGTCTAGAGGCCGGATGCAGCCCTTGGGTTGCCTGGATCTGGCCCCCAGAGGCTCTGCCCCACACACACTCCCCCAGCATTCGGGAGCCCACACTCGCATTCCAGTCCCCCTGCAGGGCTGGAACACACATAATCTATTAGACTCAACCCTTCTCTAGGCTCTGGTGTGCAAGGGGAATGTGGGGAATGTCTTTCTCCTCAGTTGGGGGCCACATAGTGAGGGTTTTTTTATTGGGGGGGTTGCTTCTCACTTGTGTGCAGCACCCAACTGATTTTTATGTGGGTTGGTAGCCCCCAAGCCAAAAAAGTTCCCCATCTCTGGTGTATCTCTTTGTGGGGCCCTCACATCTGGTTGAGATTTCTGGTTGCGACTGAAATACAAATATGCATAAAATTAAATCCGTATGGGATTTAGATGAAATAAACTATATTGGAGATTTGCTTATCTTCTAAAAAGTGTGTGGAGGGAATGGAAGATGATATGCAAGAATGCCTTCCTGTTTTTTTCCCTTACATCCAGTCTATTTTGAGTTTCACAACATAGTCAAAGGCTAAATAATTTGTTACAAATGATTAATATTATGTTTGTGTTTTACATAGTCCTCTTCTGTGTACCAGAGCTAACAGTAAGCATTTCTTTAAGATGTCATCTTATAGTGTATATTCAACTAAATAAAGTGATAAGATCTGCAATAGTGATTCTCAGAAATGTAACATTGCTGGTGCTGACGGAACCTAGGATCTGAGAACAGAGACTTGCCTTAGCCAGATATAATGGACGGACAGATTTCAATTACATTCCCTTATGGTCAAATTCATAGGGGAAAGTGCAGTAACTTACACCATCTTCCATCCCTCTCTATACGCAATTTGTATCCATTTAGATTTATACTCATCATATATATAGTAGCCCAATGTCTGTGACTCTGTAACGCTGTAGCATTACGAGTCACCTCTGGGGGATGCTGTTGCCTTGCGCCGTGGTGCTCAGCTGAGTTCTGTGCCGCTCAGCTGGGCTGCTGTGGGGGAGCAAGCAGCACAAGCGGCCGTTTGGGCCCCACAGTCCCCATGCAGCACCCCCATGCTGCATGGGGAGCACGGGGCCCAAACGGCTGCTTGTGCCGCTTGCTCCCTCACGGCGGCACGGCTGAGCAGTGCAGAACTCAGCCGAGCACCATGGAGGGAGGGGAAGGGGGCGGGGCTGTGACGTACACGGCCAGGGGGCGGGGCCCAGCCGTGTACATCACCACCCCACCCCCCTTCGTCTCCCACTGTGGCACTAGGCTGAGTTCTGTGCCGCTCAGCCGGGTCACCACAGGGGAGCCCAAACGGCCGCTTGCTCCGCTTGCTCCACCACGGCGGCCCAACTGAGCAGCGCAGAACTCAGCCGAGTACCACGGCGGGAGGCGGAGGGGGGCGGGGTGGTGACGTACATGGCCCTGCCCCCTGGCCCTGTATGTCACTAGGGTAGGGTAAAAAAAAACTGGACACCCTTGATCGGGGGCTGGAGAGGGGAGGGACCGGCCGGGAAAGGAGCAGGGCTCGCTGGCAGGAGGGGAGTGGGGGCGGGAAGCAGAGCTGGGGGTGGTCAGAGGCAGCATAGCTGGCCAGGGGAGAAAGGGGGAGGGGTGGCCGGTGGGAAGCAAAGCTGGTCGGGGGTGGGGGTCGGAGGCCGCGGGGCTGGCTGGTGCGAAGCAAAGCTGGTCGGGGGTGGGAGTCAGGGGAAGCGAGGCTGGCCATGGGAAATCGGGAGGAGGAATTGGCTGGCGGGGGGCGGGGAGAAGGAATTGGCTAGTGGGGAGCCGGACTCACCTGGGCGCATGCATCCCCGACGGAGACAGAGGAGAGCGGAGAGAAAGTGAGAGTCAGGAGGGGGAGAAGAGAAAGAGAGAGATGGAGTGGAGAGAGAGTGAGAGGCAGGAGGAGGAGGAGAAGAAAAAGGGGGAGTGAGAGGCAGGAGGGGGAGAATAGAAAGAAAGAGACAGAGAGAGAGGCAGAAGGCGGAGGAGAGCTGAGAGAGAGAGGGGGAGGCAGGAGGAGGAGAGAGAGAGAGAGAGAGAGAGAGATGGACGGAGCGAGACGGAGCGAGAGACCAGAGGCTCAGGAGAGAAGACCGATGTGGAGGAGAGACCTGAAAATCCCATCTTATGACGGGCTAATTGGCTAGTGTAAACAGAAGACACCTAAACAAAACCAAGGAGGAAGCAGCCAGCTCTGAAACAACGGCCATCTTATTCTGCACATCACCCTTGAACTCTTGGCTTCATGTTGAAAGCGTTTTGATGTAATTTGCACCAAGGGTCTATTCAGAATATGCAGTTATAAGAGAGCTCGTTCAGTGCCACTTGGAAAGTTTCCTATGAAACACTGACTTAGCAATATTCAGCACAGTCTGTTACAGTCTAACTATTTGACCTCTGAGGATGTTGTTGCGCTCCAAACACTCAAGGTATAGGGCAAAAAGATCCAGGAAGGCCATTTTTTCTGTGTTTGCCTCTCCTCAACTCTACGCACTCTTTCCTCACAAGGCAAATGTCACAGTGCAGTGTCTGCTGTTATTAAATATAGCTTTAATAATATAACTGTGTGCAGTTGCACTGTCAAGTTTGTAACCCTAACTGAAGTAGAATTAATAGCTTGAAATAATGTCTCTGTTTAAATCCCAAACTCTTCTTTTATGATTCTGTAATCTTAGAGCTTTTCTCTACTCTCAGTCTTCCATCCTCCCCTCTCTGGCCCCCCCAAAAAAGTCCTGTTATCACACCAAAATAAAACCATCTCATAAGCTTATAGCAAGGCTGTTTTTTGTAAGCGGGCACAAGAAACTGTCAACCTATTCAAGCATTGTAGGTAAACCACTAGCCGTAATATGAATAGAAGAGCACAAGAATGGCCATACCGGGTCAGACCAAATTCAATCTAGCCCAGTATCCTGTCTTCCAACAGTGGCCAATGCCAGATGCTTCAGATGGAATGAACAGAACAAATAATCCACCAACTGATCCATCCCTTGTCTCCCATTCCCAACTTCTGCAAAACAAGATTAGGGACAGCATCCATGCTCAGCCTGGCTAATAGCCATTGATGGATCTATCCTCTATGCATTTATCTAGTTCTTGTTTTAAACCCTGTTATAGTCTTGGCCTTTACAACATCCTGTGGCAAGGTGTTCCACAAGTTAACTGTGTATGTGAAAAAATAATTCCTTTTGTTTGTTTCAAAACTGCTACCTGTTAATTTCATTTGGTGACCCCTAGTTCTTGTGCTATGAGGAGTAAACAACACTTCCTTAGGACACCAGTCACGATTTCATTGGAAAAGAGAGGGGATATGATAGACATCTATAAAAAGTCTCAGTCTTTTAATCCTTTTCTCATATGGAAGCTGTTCCATACCTTTAATCATTTTTATTGATCTTTTCTGTATGTTTTCTAATTACAATATATCTCTTTTGAGATGGGACAACCACATCTGCATGCATTATTCAAGATGTGTGCATAGCGTGGGTTTATATAAAAGCAATAGAATATTCTCTGTCTTATTAACTAATCCTTTATGATCCCCAGCACTGTTTGCTTTTTTTGATTACTGCAGCCCATTTAGTGGATGTGCTTAGAGAACTAGTCAGCGTGGCTCCAAGATCTCTCTCTTGAATGGTAGCAGCTAATTCAGACTTTATTATTTTATATATGTTTTCGGGGTTATGTTTTCCAATGTGCATTACTTTGCATTTATCAACATTGAATTTCATCTTTCATTTTGCTGCCCAATCACCCAGTTTTGTGAGATCCCTTTTGTAACCCTTCACAGTCTGCTTTGGACTCTATTTTCCTGAGTAGTGTTGTATAATCTGCAAATTGTGCCAGACGCTGAACAGCACTGATTCCAGTACAGATCCCTGGTGGACACCAGTATTATCTCGCTGCATTCTGAAAACTGGCCATTTATTCCTACCCTTCTTGCCTATCTTTTTTACATTGTAGATCAGTAATTGGTTATCTCACAGCGCAGGGGCCATGTATTCCCTCTAGCTGCTCTTGGTTCCATTTCTCTAGCAAAATGAGGAGTACAGGATCTGCCGAAAAAGCTCCCCGCTGTCAGCAGAACTGCAGCTACACTTTACTTTCACTTTCGACACCGAGCCTGATCGGCACAGTGTCGGAACGTGAGTTTGCAAATGAAGCCCGGGATATTTAAATCCCAAGCTCACTTGCGCTTCTGAAGTGTCTAATCTGCATCCCTCTGTCTGCAGAGGGGTGTAGTCTAGACACAGCCTGGGAGAGTACTGGAGGGCTGAGCCTACAGCGAGAGTGTAACCGAGTGACAGCAGGGAACCATGGGAAGGGGTGGTGACCTGTTGAGCTAATCTCCAAGCAGCCAGGAGGAGGTTCCAGTCTAGCAGTGAGTGGACTAGCCCGTCACATATATATGTTGGCTTAATACTGTTTTTATTTCATTGTGTGCACTGATTTGTGACCTTACTTCCTCACAAAACGAGTCAAAATATTTCATCTGAGGAATGAAGTTGGGCGGTAGCAATGGGAGTCCTCCATGCAAATCAAATTATGACAGCACTATGATATCACTGCATATGCAGATTTATGCCAGTTACACTGTTAAAAAACTATTGTGAGATCATGATCAGGATTCCCTAGAAAAGAGGGGTGGGATTACCAAGGGACTACAGCAGGAAAGGGAGAGCAGCAGCAAGAGTTGTTAAGTTAACAGAATTCTTTCTGTCCAAGAAATGAATTGCGAGTCAGCACATTTTGGGATCCTTAGAGGTAGCTAAAAACTCAGCAAAGACTTGAGTTGACAACACCAGTGCAAAATAAGAAGGGCCTTGAGTTTTGGCCTTGCAGATAGTGTGAAACACACAGGGAAATGTTTGCTTTTGATTGTGCTTCAAGGAAGCTTATTTTCATATCTAAATTAATAAAACTAAGAAATCTAGGAGTGTGCAGCCACTTATGCCACCTTCCATCAACTGACTCGTGCACACTTATCTTTGTGTGACTTACAGCCCCTTGCGCCTGTCAACCCTGAATTTCACTCAGTGAGTGTTAAGAAGCTTAAGGGAGCATAAGCTGGTCTAGCTGAGCAGAGTGTTTAAAGAAAAGAAACTAGCAGGCAACTGTGTAAGGTACCCAGGGCTGGATTACCCAATAGGCAGACTAAGCATGTGGTTAGGGCACCAGCAAAGCAGGGGCACCAAAAAAAAATGAGATTTTATGGTATAGTATTGTTTTTATTTTGAATTACATATGGGGGAGGGGTCACCATAATCTTTTCAGTGCTTAGGGCCTCTAAAGGTCTTAATCCAGCCCTGAAGGTACCCTTCTGCACCTGTTAAGAACTGCCGTTGGGAAGCTGTTTCTAATATAACTACTTTATTGAACCTGAAGATTTATAAAGAATACTGCAGACCTCATTCTTATATGACAGTAAAGGGAGGTCTTTATGCCCTGGTCTACACTAGAGAGATATTTTGAAATAACTCCCTGTGACAGGGCGAGGCAGCCACTCACTGAATCTGTAGGGCCCAGCCAGGGTTACCTGTCTGCAGAGGCCCCTCCCCCGCAGCCCTACCGAGCATGCCCGGGCTGTAGCTCCACTATAAAAGCCTGGGAAAGGACTCAGTCTGGGCTGGCAGCTGGAGGAGAAGGACCTGTGGAGGGAGCTCCCGAACAGCAGCAACCAGAGACTCCAGAAGAGGCCGGTGGAGATGCGGAAGTGAGTTGGTGCATCCCAGGGGCTGCCCGCCGAGGAGACGCCACCCCAGAGGGTGCAGTAAACTGGACGGGTACATGGGAAGGAACCCCAGCGGACGAGGTAGGAAGTGGCCCAGGGCAGGAGTGGGAGCTGCCTCTCCCGCCCGGGAACCTCGGCGCGTTTTGGCTGGATTTCCCTGCCAAAGGAGTGGCATGCCGTCTGGTCACTCTCAGGCCCCTGGGCCGGGACCCGGTTGCATAGGGTGGGCCCGGGTCCCCTTACCTGGGGTACATCCCCGCTACAGCCCTGAACCATCAGCGCAGGCCTTGCCTTAAAGGGCCAGACTTAAACTGTGTCTATGGACTCAGGGCAGTGGGCCTAGCCTTAAAGGGTCCTGCGGGATTGTGTGTATATTGACTCAGGCCAGGCCCTCTGGCCCAATAGGACTGTGTTGAATGGTGCGTGTCGGGGCTGCGCTAGCTGGAATGGGGGCTCCCGCTGTCCTCTGGGGGGGGGCCAGGCGGGAGCACCCTGCCACACTCCCCTTATGTTGAAATAATAAGTGGAGCGTCCACACTACCAAGCCTGTTGTTTCAAGACAATGGGCTGGGTATTTCAAAATCTGCACTCCTGCTTTCCTTGGGGAATAATGCTTAGTTTGAAATTATTTCGAAATAGCGTGGGTGTGGATGCTCTGCTGCTGCTATTTCGCAATAACGACTCCCCAGAGTAATTTGAAGTAATTACTCCCCAGAGCTTCCTGGGGCGCTAAGTCTAGGTAGCACGTCCAAAATAACGGCGCCTGCCTTGGACTAATTTTGAGGCTCCCCCATAGTGGGGACACATGACTTCAATTTTGTTGTTTTGGGAGTTATTTTGAAATGGTTTCCTAATGTAGACATGCCCTATGTGTATTATCTGTCTTAATACATGAAAATATAAGTATTGATCTATAGCAGGGTTGGGCAAAAATTTTTGCAGGAGGGTCACTTAATGAATTTTGGTACTGGTCATGGGCCAATTCCACCTCCTCCCTGGAAGGGGTGGGGCCTGGGGTGGAAGGGGCAGGACTAGGGACTAGCCTCCCCCTAGAGTTGTCTGGGGCCAGAGGTTTTGAAGTAAAAATACAGCAAAGGGCTCGCGACTCCCAGCCCCGTTGCTACTGCATTGCCTGGCAACCATCTGAGGTTGCTGTGGATATTTAAAAGGCTCGTGGCACGAGCCCCTGCTGGGGTAGCACCACAACCGGGAGCGGGAAGCCATTTGAATAGGATCCTACTGCGGTGGCCTGGAAATTCGGTGGCACGGGCAGCAGGATATAAATAGAAAGTGGTTAGATGCAGTCCGTGGGCTGGATCAAAGCGTTAGGTGGGCCGGCTCCGGCCCCTGGGCCACATCTTGCCCAGCCCTGGTCTATACAGAGAACTCCGGTAACATCATCTACTAACAGTAACATAGGCATCATCTCTGTGTGTCTCTTCATGGCATATTTCCAGACCTCTTTCATTCCTGTCAGAGCCTCTAGTCTACGTTAACCAGGGAAGCCAAAAGAGGGCTCACTCTCCTACCAGTAGCTCCCACTAAACTTAATATGTGATCCACATCTTGGTCCACCTCTTGGGTAAGAGGGTGATTCAGTGGGATTCCCTGTACCCTGGGAGAGGCTCAGGGCCAAGGTATTGGACTCTCAACCTCAGCACGTCAGGGATCACATTATTTCAAATTCAAATAAGCCAGCTACTGTTACATGAGTGTGTAACTTTGGGTATCCATGGAAATGCTCCAGGGTGCTACAGAAAGGAGAGAATTAACTCACTTGGAGCAGAGGGGCCCCAAAAAGTTGTTGTTCTTGTTATGCATAGTTACAAATGGTATTCAGGGACTTTCAAAATCCATCTTCAATCCAGACACTTTGTTTTATATTTGTCTGAGCAACTGCATTGCAGGTTGGTGACCATCTTTTTATAATCCTGCTCTAGCTTTGGAAAGATCAAATAGCAGTGCAAATGTGTTTTTAAAATATGCAGCATGACATCTATACTTAATTTATTTTTTGCAGCCCAGTGTCCCTAGCGCTGTCTGGCCTGCAAACACCTGAATCGCTAAGAGCAATGTGGACAAACATCTAATTACAATATTGTCACCAGGGACTCTTTAAATACCATTAGTAATAAATGAGTGATTTGGCACCTATGTAGACATTGAAGGGAGTACAGACCTGTTTACTCCTTCTATCCGTTTGCTTAGTTACTAGCATTAGAGGTCCCCTGTTGCTCAGCATGCTGCTGAAAGCTGACATAATTCAAAGCATTGACCTAGCTGCTACCTGTTTGATAGCCTTTCAGCACAGAAAATGGACAAGCTTGAATTAGAATGTGTAGGGGGTGAAGAAGACGATGGTAATTTGGGGACATCTTTAAGCCCACTCAGTTAAAAAAAAAAAAACTGAACAAATGAGACCCTCAGGATTGGCGCAGAAGCCAGTTAAATGATTCTTCGGTGCATATATCCAAAAGAACAAAAGTCGCAGAGAGCCTGGGAAGGGAAAGCAAAAAGCAAGCGGTACACTGGAAATCTTTTTGCCCCCTCTCAGTTTCATGCCAAAGCAGCTTTGGTTTTCTCTTGCTGGAGAAACCCCAATTGGTTTTGAGAAGGTTGTGGTACAAGGCAGTGGTCAAGGTTGTAGGAGCCAAATCAACACCATGCTACAAGCAGGAATTAAAGAGGCGACATCCTGGATTATGTATGAGCCAGGTTGCAAGAGCAGGAATACGATGATATTAATTTTTTATGTAAAACTTCAGCTGATAATGAGCGAACAGCAGCCATACTGAGCCTTGTGGAACCTGCCAAATCTACTGAGATTTTGTGAACTGTATCAAGAAAGGTGGGGGGAGGAAGGGGAGTCTGTTAAGACCCTATATTGGGTTGGGGAGCAGTGCAAATGACCAGGGAGGGGGAAGAGTAGCATTGGAAACAGAACACAACACAACACAAGACTGAGTAGGTCCAGAAGTGTCAGGAATAAGTCTGAGGCACCAGTGTGCCTAGCAGAGAGAGAGAAATGGTCTTAGGGAGGAAGAGAGAGCTGCTAGACAAAGCACCCAACTAATATTATAAGGTGAGGTGAAGAACGTGGTATCGATTGGTTGGGATGCAGAGAAGTGAGGAGAAGATGGGGGGGGGGTGGGGAGGGAGGGGGGAGTGACTACATTTGGATGAGCATGCCAACGTTTTGGGGCTTATGAAATCAAAGGGTACGTCTACACAGCAGAATAGTAATAGAGATGTAGCCGTGTTAATCTAGTCTAGCTGAAACAAAAAACAGGACTATGTAGCACTTTAAAGACTAACAAGATCACCTAATAAACCATCTTGTTAGTCTTTAAAGTGCAACATAGTCCTGTGTTTTGTTTCGTCTACACAGCACCGTTATTTCAAAATAACTGATGTGATTCCAAAATATCATAGTGCGTGTCTACACGACGAGCCTTTATTCCAAAATAATGTCGAGCTGGAGGACGTCTTACTCCGACTCCTGGTAACCCTCATTTCACGAGGAGAAAGGGAAGTCGGAGGAAGAGTGTTCTTCCTTCGACTTCCTGCTGTGCAGACAGCGCCAAATGCCAAATTAGGCTATTTTGACTTCAGCTATGCAATTGAGGTAGCTGAAGCTGCGTAACTTAATTCGACTTTAGCCCTGCTGTGTAGACGTACCCAAACTTTGTCACCCAGAAGAGAGAACAATACAGAAAAATAGGTGCCCAGTTTATGGGGGAGGGACAAGAGAATAATTTAAAGCATGGTTGAACCAGCCTAAATCTGAGCTAATGTCATGGGGAAAGTAGCAAATATCTTCCGGGAAAGGATGGGGAAAAAATTCAAAGCCTCTAAAAACTATTGCAGTGAAAAAAGAATAGAACCGTGATATTAAAAAAGCAATTTTCAAGGGTAGACGTGAGATTGTAAATAGCTCTGCTTATATAATATGGTCTATTTGTTTTGAGAAGCAATCAGCAGCCAGGGAAATTATTTGTTTTATGGGTGTCCTTTTAATATCTTTGGAGTAACAGCATGCAACGGTGGCTTTAAAAAAAATTAGACCGAATGTACATTTAAATTCCTCATCAGTTTGTCATCTCAGGAGGACAGATTTTTATTGTATCCTTTTTGACTTGTCAGCAAAGCAATACTAATCCCCCAGATCTGTCTCTGTTGACAGCATGCTGGGAAAGAAGACAAAAGATGATTTAGTTCAGTCACTACTGTCAGAGGACATCAAGCAATAGGACATATTCAGAGTTGGTGTCCTTGTGAAGGAGCAGGTGTGGGTGGAGACAAGTTGCTATGCCAGGTTATGGTGATACTGCTGAGATGTAAAATGTACCTGTGTAGGAGTCCGAGATAATAAAGCTACACTTACTCCAAGATCAATCTTCCGGAGTTCAGTTTAGTGAGTCTAATAAAGACCTGCTAAATCAACCAGTGATGGCGCCCCTGTCGACCCCAGTACTGCAAGGAGTTACAAAGAGTAAGGGAAGTCAACAGGAAAAACTCAAGAGCTTTCTCTCCTCAATCTCCTGCAGTAAGGATGTCAAGTATCAGAGGGGTAGCCATGTTAGTCTGAATCTGCAAAAGCGGCAAGGAGTCCTGTGGCACCTTATAGACTAACCGAAGTGTTGGAGCATAAGCTTTTGTGGGCAAAGACCCACTTCATCAGATGCATGACGAAGTGGGTCTTTGCCCACGAAAGCTTATGCTCCAACACTTCGGTTAGTCTATAAGGTGCCACAGGACTCCTTGCCACTTTTGCAGTAAGGATGACACCGAAATTTGATTTAAGATACATTGACTCCAGCTACCCTATTCTTGTAGCTGGAGATGGGTATCTTAGGTCAACTGTCTTCTGTAGCGTAGACCTGGCCTAAGACTGGGAAGGAGTGGAAAGTTTAGGAGAAAACTACAGTTGGAGTCTGGCTTAAGTGAGGAGGGCATCTTATCAGTGGGGTTGAGCCAGCTCTTCTGTGCTGCTCCAAGCTGTATTGAATGGCTAATGTAAAATAAAGCTTCCTTGGGTTCAAATAATTAGGGGGGGGAGATCACCCCCAGGCAATTATCCATCTTCCGCATGGGCTAGACTGCACCATGATCTAATGCAGCCACCCACGAGGGTAGAGAGGGGAGTAAGACACACACCTTTCCCCACCAACCAGCTCTCCCTGACTGTGTTGTACTTGCCTGGATCAGGGCTCTGGTTATAGGCAAGAGAGATCAGGGTTTGCGTGAGCAACATTCTTCCAATGAGCAAGAAAGAGATGGCCAGATATGAGGGGAAAGCAGAGACGGCAAGCCAGACAATTTCTCTAAATTAATCCCTGTTTGATCTGCGGCATGTTTTTTAGGGAAAAGATCATCTGTCGGAGAAAAACATCCCATCTTGAGCCCACTTAAGATGGACTATTGTGGGGGTCAGCATTTAGGTCACGGGAACACTGTGTCAGAGCCTGTGGACTCATGGTTGTGTGTCCCCATTCCTTTCTCTCTAGCTTACTTAACATTGCACCAACCTTTCGTTTCACATCCCTCCAGGATTTCCTGGGGCTTCTTACCTCTGTCTACTAGTTTAGTCATTCCCAGTCCCCCGCCGACTCCCAGCCAGAAGGAGGCTGTTGGTAATAAATCTTTCAATTAGAGCTGGTCCAAAAAATCAACAGAATTTTGAGGAAAAAAATTCTCATGTGGCTGGTTAAAAACTGGAGAAAGCAAGCTTGAAAATTCTAAAAATAAGGGATGGGTTAGAAGGGTGTAAGCATATGTCTAACCTCCTCTGTGTGTGTGGCATGAACATAATACTAACTCAGCTGGATCAGCTTTGTTTCAGATACATATTGATGAATTTACTGCCAGAGGGATGTAACCTGCTATGAGATTCAAGACATTCTTTGTAACAGTTCTAATTTAAAGATAATACATGGCTTTCTCCAGCTGCCTATGTTATTTTAGCTTTGTTTAGCTGATTTTAATAAGTTTTTATGCCATAAAAATTGTTGCTAGGATTTGCAATTAGCCTAAGGGAGTTAGGAACCTAACTTCCATTGAATTTCAATAGGATTTAGGCATCCAATTCCTTTTTAAGCTCCTTTGAAAATTCCAGAGAACTAATCAATTTTTCTTATTTTGTATGTAGTTCCCCAAAAGCATGCTCAGGGGATTAAATAGGCATAGACATATCCTTGCCCAGAATAATTTCAAACTAGATATTTGAAAGACCTTAGATCCCATACTTGGGTGTACATTTTCAAAGTAGTCCATTCTCATTTAGGCACCATGTCAGTCTAAAATTATAAGTGTGTATTAACAAAAATTGTTGTTACATGTCAGACAAGGAAATGCCTTTAAGTCAGAACTCTACATTATATAAAGAAATGCAAATTACAGAGTATTGAAAGCCAAGCAACCAAACTGAGTCTAGAAAATAAGACACATCAGGAAAGGGTACCGTGAAAATTACATATTAAAAATCCTGAACTTTGAAAAATAAGGGTCAGATTTCAATACCCTCACTTATTTTCAATAGAATCTTACTTCTCAAGCAGTTCCATTGACTTGATTATTACTTTTCATGGTGCAAGATACTATTAACATAAGTGTAGCATAATCTAGCCCTGTCCAAGTTATTCTTGCTAATCAAAGATGAGAACAAAGAAGCTTGAACTATAAGGCCATGTCTACACTAGGAAATTGTTTCAAAATAACTCCTGAAATAACTATTTCGAAATAAGCTTATTCCCCAAGGGTACGCCAAGAAAAGAAGGAGTTATTTTGAAATCACCAGCCCCTTATTTCAGACTAACAGGCTTGGTAGTGTGGACGCTCTGCTTGTTATTTTGAAATAAGGGGAGTGTAGGCCAGGGCCAAGAGGGGAAAAGGCAGGTTTCCTGCAGCTTGCTATTGCTTAGGAGAGACTACCATGTGAGCTGGGAGTTGCATCTCTCCACACCACAACTTCTCAAGACCTTCTTTCTCAGTGAAACCCCCAGTCTGGACATTCTAAATCCCCTCTACCTATCCTGCAGATTTGCTTTCTTTCATCTATCTCTACACCTTCTTCCTTTTGAAATGTATCTCTATACAGCAGCTTCACCCCTTGATTTTTCACCCTCCCTTTTCACAAAGCCCAAATGTGAGATGGTGGTTGATTGTTAATCATTCCAGTTACTTATATTTTGGGATGGGTTTTTGTTTTTTGGGGTTTTTTTTACTCTGGGGAGAATTATGAGAATGATGAGAACCACAGTCTTGCTAACCCATGGTCTTGTTAACATCAGTTGTAGGATGGTTCTCTGCTATGGGCATATGGATAATTAGAGGGCTGCCAATTTTTGTCCTGATGTAAGGTGCAACACCTCACCTAATGGGTGTTCGATTGCCTAAGAAAATTAACTACATTATTAGAACTAATCTTAACCACTTAATTATGGAACTGTTTTGTTATTTAGACAGATGGCAGGTCTTACCCCCTCTCCTTGTGGAGGAAGATTAACGCTGTTACAATGAATATATCACCCAGAGTACTTTTGTACTGAATGCATTACCATTTTGTGTAATCATTTGTGGGGTTTGGGTTTTTTTTTTCAAAAACTAATATGCTCAACACTTTGAGAAGTAGGAAAGAAGCCAAAATGTCATTTGAGCTGTTATAGTTACTGCAAAATCAGATTATCCAATATTAAGTTATATCCTATCTCCTATCCTAGGAAAGACTGTTCAGTAGTTTAAACCATTATCTCATGGGCCCTCCAGTGGCAGTGGATAGACAAACTGATATCTCCCCGGCTGTGTAGGGAGTTTTGAATTCAGATTGCTATAATCTCCCTAAGGAAGGTTCACCTGAGACAGGCAGTGAGAAAAGCAGGACACTTTGTTTCCTGTAAATTTAAAACACAGCCCCTTCAATTTGGGGAACTCGGTATTTGTTGCTGTGGAAGGATTGTGTTATTAGGAATCTATTGACACGAACAGTCCTAGTAGAAAAGGATGATTTTATGCCTCTTGCAACCCTAGAGGAGGGGTATGGTTTAAAATAGACTTTGCAAGTGGGCCAATAGAGAGGTGAAATAATGTTAATTGATTACTCAGTTAACCACCTATTAACCAAGGGTAAGGCTATGATTTTATCACAGAGGTCAAGGAAGTCTGGACGTCACAGACTCCATAAGACCTCAGTGACTTCAGCCAGGAGCTGCAGGGTACCCTCATCATCCAAGGCATCTGTCCCCCTAGTTCCAAGATGGTGGGGCAGCTCTTGGATGCCATGGGTACTGGAGGACTCTGATTGGCTGCTGGCGAGGGGCACCCTGCAGCTCCTGGGCTCTGGCAGCAGAGGGCCCCACAGTTTGGAGCCAAGGGAAGGGGACCCTGGAGCTCTGAGCCCCCGTGAGTGGTAGGGGTCTCTGGAGCTCCCAGTCAGACCCCAACAGCTGCTCAGCAGCTCCTCATTTTGTGATGGATATTTTTAATAAAACTCAGGGACACGTCACAGGTTTTCTTGAATTTTTCTTTATTGCCTGTGACCTTTCCCTAACTTTTTTTTCCCTAAAAACATGTGGCACAATCTTAGCCTTAACCAGTGTCCTATGTTATAGAATCCTAGGGATGGAAGAGACCATGGAAGGTCATTGAGTCCAACCCCCTGCCTAAAGCAGGGCCAACCCCAACTCAATCAACCCAGCCAGGGCTTTGTCAAGCCGGGACTTAAAAACCCCTAGGGATGGAAATTCTACCACCTCCCTAGGTAACCCATCCCAGTGCTTCACCACCCTCCTAGGGAAATAGTTTTTCCTAATATCCAACCTAGACCTCCCCCACTGCAACTTGAGACCATTGCTCCTTGTTCTGCCATCTGCCACTACTGAGAACAGCCTCTCTCCATCCTCTTTGGAACCTCCCTTCAGGTAGTTGAAGGCTGCTATCAAATCCCCCCCTCACAGGTCTCTTCTGCAAACTAAATAAGCACAAATCCCCTGGAGCCTCCTCCTCAGTCATGTGCTCCAGCCCCATTTTTGTTGCTCTTCGCTGGTCTCCCTCCAATGCATCCACATCCTTTCTGTAATGGGGGGCCCAGAATTGGACACAATACTCCAGATGTGGCCTCACCAGTGCCGAATAAAGGGGGATAGTCGCTTCTCTAGATCTGCTGGCTATGCTCTTCCTAATGCAATCTAATATTCCATTCGCCTTCTAGGCTACAAGAGCACACTGTTGACTCATGTCCAGCTTCAATGTCACATGTTATCAGATATTCCAGCAAGAATGCCTTGATTCAGCCTATGGCTTTGATTGCCCCATGTTAGCAAGCCTACTTACGTGTCCTGAGCATCACTCACTTTACTACATCCTAATGCTAATGCCCCCTATTGTAGGCGAGTATCTTTATTTGTAACACTGAGGCCATCAATCTGCATGGCAGTTCACAGGCCCTGCACCGAACAGCTGACCGTCTAGGTTGGCCAGACAAACTGACTGTGCCACCGTGGTGGCTTTGGGGTGTCCAGGACTGAGAGTCACTTCGTTCCTTCCTCCCTCCCCAACGCGTCTGTCTCCATCAAGAGGGACTTGCTGGTGCTTAACTTGGTACCACTTCCCTGGCATCACCAGCCTAACAGCCCCCCAAACACAGTCCTCCGGGCACTGCTAGCCTTTGCTTTGGCTTGCTGGTTAACAATAGGTGCACCACAGCCCAGTACCCTATGCTCATCTGTGATCCCACAGACGCTGTCCCCAGAGTGAACAGCCCCCATGCCAGCTACCATGATTTGGTTCAGGACCAGCTCCTTGTACAATACCACAGCACTGAGCTGCGATGGTAGTGAAACCAACTAAATGTACTACCCGAGATGAAGACTTAAGAGTGAGTAAAAAGAATGGCTGCAGGAAGGTTATACATGTTAGCAGGATTTTACATCCCTCAGTTGGCCAACTGGTTAAACATGGAGTTTAACCAATTCACAATTAAGGAAGGGCTAGAGTGCCACCCCCCACCACAGGCAGGGACTTTCTCCAGCCTGGCCAGAGCATCCATTGCCTGTGGATGCTCAGAGAAACGCTTGTCCATGGTTAACTGGGACTGCTGAGCACTACCCTTAATGAGGGAGGGGGAGGGATAGCTCAGTGGTGTGAGCATTGGCGTGCTAAACCCAGCATTGTGAGTTCAGCTTTTGAGGGGGGCCATCTAGGGCAAATCTGTCAGATAGCACTTGGTCCTGCTGGGAGGGCAGGGGACTGGACTCCATGACCTCTCAAGGTTCCTTCCAGCTCAGAGAGGTCTATCTCCATATATATTAAATGAGAACTGGTTAACCTCACACATCTCTAATATATGCTGCAATGAAAGTAACTTAACATTTCTTACCGGTCCTGTCCTATTGCAACCTGGGTCCTTTCCAGCTCTCTAAATAGCTCCCTGCTAGCTTTTGCCACCGCTCAGACAGCTCTTGCTGGTGCTGTGCACCCCCCTGCTTACTGTCACCTCTGAATACACTGGTCTACAATTTTTTAGAAGTCGTCTGCTTCAGAGAGAAAATGTGCTATTTATTATGTATTTTGATGTGCTGAATTCAAATATGACAATTAAAACAACTGATTGGCTACTGTTTCCAAGATATTTAAGTTTTTACATTTTACGTCTATGTATATTGTGTAGATAGTAGAGTTTTAATCATAAACTGTAAACCTAGGTCTTTTCATGTGTTTATGGTTGCTTTACATGATAATATTTCACCTGTCCTGTTTATGTAACACTTTAAAAATCAGCAAAAGGGTTAAATAAAATTTATTATGAAACAAAAGGCAAAAAACTTATGTACATAGTTTAATCATTCAGTTCACCTTGTGTTATGAGGTGTGGTTCAGAGGAGGAGGATGGGAGAAAATGTGGGTCCTGTGACATTGATGGTTCAGGACCAGAAGTTTCTTCCTCTTCCTCTTCCTCATCTGAGAATGATTCTGGTGCATCAGGAACCGGCAGTCCTTCTCCGTGGGGTACTGGGCGTATAGCCGATGGAATGTTTGGATAATGCGCAGTCCACTTTTTCTTCTCTGACACACCTTTCCCAACTGGAGGCACCATGCAGAAGTAACAATTGCTGGTATGATCGGTTGGCTCTCTCCAAATCATTGACACTGCAAAAGGCATAGATTTCCTTTTCCTGTTCAACCACTGGCGAAGATTTGTTGCACAAGTGTTGCAGCATATGTGTGGGGCCCACCTCTTGTCCTGATCTCCAATTTTGCAGCCAAAATAATGGCTTTCTTAACCATAGTGGTTATACTGCGCTTTTGTGATGCAAAAGTCACTTCACCACAAACATAGCAGAAGTTATCTGCACTGTTCACACAAGTACGAGGCATCTCTGCTCACTTTGGCTAAACAGAAATGTGTCCCTTTGCAAAATCAAACACTGACAAATAAGAGCATGACACTGATGGTTTCTAGAGCTGATATAGGGCAATTTGTTCAGCAGAGTGATGTAAGCTTCGTTATGATTGCATCATCCATGACTTCTAGGAATAACATGATGCAATTCATATCATGTATGACGCAATACCAGCTTCAGATTGCATCATTCATTGTTTTGCCTAAAAAGCAAGTACTGTCCAAACCCAGTCATAGATTTATTCATAGATCCAGTCAGATGTATTTTAGTCATTTCTGTTTTAAATTGAGATCCCTTTCCTTTATAACTCACTTATCCTCCACCATTCCCAAGTCAAGGGTCGTATATACTGACCCAATAGCATATCTTGAAAACTAGAGCCAATCAACAATTTTAAGCATCATTTTCGTTCTCAGTGACCCAGAATTAGTAAAGTTTGACTACATTTATTTCAGAAGCATTTTGGCTGTAGAGCAGTGATATAGGTAACACAATCATACATGCTTTCCAGAGACTAAATTCAATGTAGGCTAACCTCCCATTTAAAGCTGTCTTATCACAGCCAAAGCCATTTTCAGCCGAGGCTTGCTGGGATCCCTTTTCTAGGGGTGTAAGTGTTTACTTCCTTGGTGCAGGAGAAAGGGATGTAATTGTTATCTTCCCCCCTGCATTTCCCAAAATTCATTATTTGCCCCCTAGAGACCAGATAATCCCAAGTGGCTGAGTCTCTGGTGTCCTCCTGCTGACTTCCCATCCCCCTGTTGATTTCATATGCAAATAGGCGTCCATAGCATAGTCACTGAAGCAGTTTCCCCCACACAGAGGAAAGATGCACAGCCATTAATCTGCCTGAAGAGGTGGCATGTGGCCTACCTCGCACACGTGCATTTAAATGATGTTTTCCTTCAGTTAGTAAATGAGTTATTTAATTTATGACCGTTCAGTCTTGAGCAATATTCACAGTTAAACACTAGTTTCATGTTGCTAAAAGGCAATTATCCTTTCATGTTTTAGAACTTTGTTTTGTTTCATATTTTTCTGAATTAAAATAACTCCATTGAGTAACTTGTTTGTAGTAAGTAGGCATAAGTATCAAAAGCTAGTTGGAGATCACAGTCTTTTGTGTTCTGATATCTCTGTGTTTTAAATTAGTTGATCCATTGTGTTGAACCAATATATGACTGTCTAACTCAGGAGTTCCCAAACTTTTTGACACGGGGACCAGTAAATCCATTCACGAGATTTTGGAGGACTGGTAATATTTGCATATTCATTAAGCAAATGATGAATATTCAAATAAGTTGTTTCTGGTCCTCCCAAAGCCCCCAGTGCAAAGCTCTTGATACAGTCACCCACAATATTCTTGCCAGCAAGTTAAGGGAATATGGATTGGATAAATGGACTGTAAGATGGATAGAAAGCTGACTAGATCAGGGTTTCCCAAACTTTTTACTTTAGTTGGAACCCGTTTTTTTAGTACTGTTTTTTGCAGCCCAAAAATATAAACTCATATAAAAAAATGAAAACTGAATAAATTTTCAGTGTTTCGCCCGGCTGCATCCTCCGCCTAGCCTGGGCCAGGGCTTGGGGGACCAAGTGCCGCATGGGCACTCCAGGAGACGGGAGCAGGAGCAGATTGGGGGTAGGGTATCTGGCTAGGAGGGAGGGTGCAAGGAGGGGTAGGGTTGCCAGGTGTCTAGTTTTGTACCAGACAGTCCAGTATTTGAGGGTTTTGTCCAGGAAACAAATTGAGAAATTACCAGACATATAAAATGTCTGGTATTTTCTAATTAGGTAAGTTTTATTATAATTACGTGTATCAGTCCTTAGCTGCGAACTGCCTGGCTGGTAGATGAGCTCACACTGCCTGAGTGTGTCTACCTTCCAGGCAGTTCGCAACTACTCCAGGGAGGGTGTGTGTGTGTGTGTGTGGGCGGGGGGGGGGGGGGCAAAATGGAATCTCCAGCCAGACTCACTCATCTGCCAGGGTCTGCATGTGCCTGGGTCAGTCCCACTCCCCCCTTCTCCTCCCGATCTCCCCAGTCCAGCCCTGCTGTCCCCATCCAGCCTTGCTTCTGGCAGCCGGTTCCCCCCACCAATCTCCCCCAGTCAGCCCCACTCCTCTGATGACCCCCCCCCTCCCCCGACCAGCCCTGCTGCCCTCGTCCAGCCCTGCTTCCAGCAGCTGGTTCTCCTGTCTTCCTCCTCCTGATCTCCCCCAGCCAGCTCCCCTGTCCAGCCCTGGTTCCGCCGCCTGCCCGCCCCGATCTCCGCGGGAAAGCCCCGCTGCCCCCAACCCTGCTTCCGGCACCCGCCCGACCCCTCCCCTCCCCATCTCCACAGGACAGCCCCACTACCCCTAACCCTGCTTCTTCCGCCCGCCCCCCTTCCCCATCTCCACGAGACAGCCCCGATGCCTCCAACCCTGCTTCTGCCACCCACCCGCCCGCCCAGATCTCTATGGGACAGCCCTGCTGCCCGCAACCCTGCTTCCTGGCAGCTGGTGTGTCGTCCCCCCCCCCCCCCACACCACCTCCCAGCCCACCCCACTCTGCTCCCCTACTGGCAGCCATGCTGAGGCCCAGTATTTTTTTCCCATGGCCCGGTACCAGGCCGCGGCCCATAGTTTGGGAAACACTGGTCTAACTTACCAATACTTTAGAAGAAAGAGAGTGGTAATATATACAACTGATCCATAATAGCATGTTTCAGTATGAATCTGTCATTATTGCTGCTTCAAATCCCTCTGAATGCTTTTGTCAGAATCCTGCCTAGCCTCTCAGATTTATTAGACATGTTATTTGCACTGCTGTTCAATTTGATGCTATGCTCTTAAGAACCTAATGATGTGATGAATAAGCCAGGATTATCCAGCAGAAGGTGTTTATCTTTCTTATTCCTCAGATGAATTCAATAGAAAATAATCTGGAATATACATTGGACCCCATTAAGTTATTTAAATCTGGAGCTAATGTTTGAAATAAATGGTCTTATTGTCCAGAAGTAGGTGAAAATTTGGTCCCTATGAAATGGAGTTCCCCCAAAGATCAAAAATTAATTTTTTCTCTCATCTCACATGGTGCTTAATGAAGAACATGTAATTTGGGGGTTAGTAGACACCATGTGGAATCTTGGTTTCCCACAAGCAGCTGAATATGTACAGACCCCTGATAGTGGCCCAAATGTATGTTCCTCACTACTGAAAATCAAGAACACAGACCAGTGTTTGAAGAATGGTATACAGGTATGCAGGGGTGGTGCTATGCGGGAAAAGGGGGGATTGTGCACACGTAGCCTCCCCTGAAGTAACCTGAAAGTCAAAGCTCTGGAGATCAATCTTCCAGGATTTGATTTAGTGTATCTAGTAAGGAGGGCACCCCCACAGGGGTGTGAAGAGTAAGGGAAGTCCTCCTGCAGTGGGGCTGCCACAAATTCAACTTAAGGCGCATCAACTCGAGCTACACTCTTCTCGTAGCTGGAGTTGCGTAAGTTAAGTCAACTTTCTCCCCCAGCATAGACCTGGCCGACGAGAGCAGCAGCAGCTAGTGCTAACCAGGCACCCAGCACCAGCGGCAGTACAGGCGTAAGCCTGGACAGAGCACAGGGGTACCCAAGAGCAGACCTCAGCCCATGTCCTCGTCTGCCAGCGTATGCCATCCAGGGCAGATGGCAGGTCCAGGGCTCCCCACAGCAGGCCAGACTGAGCTGTTCTGGCCTGGGCTTCTGGGCTCTGCCCCTTACAGAGGCTTCTCCCCACTCCCCAAGTGCAGCACCACACACTGCTTGGCTCTAGCTTCAAGCATCTGTGAGTCCATTTGTTCAAGAACTCCAGCTAAATGGTAAGAGCTAGGGCCACCATGTTTGGTAGGCAGCTTCCTCTTAGCGTAAGGGTTTGGTTGTGCCAGGACAATGGGATGTGCCTGTAATTTGGTTGTGTGGTGGGTTTACGGGTGCGAGCTCCCCCCTCTGGCCGGAGGATGGGGCCCTGCGAGCCCACCGCCTCAGTTTATCCCCTGTGCAACGTACTTAAGGGCGCAAGCTCCCCCCTCCGGATGGAGGATGGGGCCCAGCAGGCCCACTGTCTCCAAAGGGCTGGTGGGGGGTGGGGAAGGAAAAAAGGGGAATCCCTGGGGTCCCTTGGCCCCTAGGTCCTGCCCCTACTTTGGGGCTCAACCATGGCACTCTTTACTCCCGAGGCTGGTCAGACGATTGCGCCGTATACAACTGGAGTACCGTGTGTGGGAGGAGGGAATTTAGGGGGACCCGGGCCCTCCCTCTCCACCGGGACCCAGCCCGGGGCCCTAAGGGTTCAGGGTGGTTAACCCTTACCTGGCTGATGGGGTTCCACCCCGAAGCGCGCGCCAGCCCACGGGCACCAAAAGCGCTCTGCCCCGGGCTGCTTCCTAACCCCTCCCCATGTGCCGATCCCTCCGGATGAGCCCTTAGAGCTTACCGCTCCATCGTCCACCCGGGTTCCTGTCTCACTGCGCCGGCCTCCGGGGAGACTCTGCTGGTTCCTCCACCTGGGCAAGGTAAAGCGTGTCCCCCCTCCCCCCCCCCCGGTGCCCAGTAGCTCCTGCAGCGTGAGCCGCCCTGCTTTCCCCTTGGGGCCTTTTCAACCGGCCCACCAAGGCCCGTCACAGTGCATTGCTCCGCCCCCTCGGCATCCCTACGTCCTGGGATGCTGGGCCCAGGGGTCGGAGCCCTGCAACCACAGGCTGCGGCAGGCCACTGGAGGCGCAGTGCCGGCGGCTAACAGCCGCCCTTCCCCGGCGCTGCTTGGCCCCGCCCCTTTTCCGGCTGGGCTGCTGGAGCCCTGCCGGGCTCTGTGCCGGCCTTGATAGGCCCAGCGCACCAGCTGCCACTCTCCGGCATGGTGCTGCCCCACCCCCATGCTGGGAGAGCAGGGGGAGTTCTGCCGGGCTCAGGGCAGGCCCCTCACAGGTTGTTTCTCGTAAAATGGAAAGGTGGGGGTCTGGTATGACAGTTGTGCAGTGGAATGGCCACCAGGGGGCAGCAAGAGGCCAGAGATGGGGCCTGGGCCAGCTAGAACCTCTTTGGGCCAGCAGGGGGCAAGGGTGGAGAGAGGAGCAGCTAGTCTACTATGTATTTCAGAGAGGTTGTCTGTCTGTGTGTCTTTGTCTTGTGTCTGTCTCCCCCACAGTGGGGGGACATTCACCTCCTCCCCCAGCTGAGCCTGTTGCAATGGCCATGGACAGGCGCTTCTCATCTGGCCCCAAGCTGCTGCGGTGAGAGAGGGCTGGGGTTGTCTTCTCTTCCCAAGGCAGCCTGCACACTGAACCCCTCTTCCCCAGCCCCACCCCAGAGCAATGATTTAAATGAAGAAAACCAAAACTTTATTTGAGTTAAGGACCCGAGCAGCACGGGGTAAATCTCCCAGCATGCAGTGTACATTTTAAACCGTTTAATGCTGCGTGCACAGCCATGAGGATTGTAAAGCCTGATCAGCATTGTGGAGTCAGAGGGTAGAATGTCCCAGGGAATGTCTTGTTACCAGATGATGAACTAGCACTAACACAGTGTTTAATGTGGCTTCACACTGTACAAGGCAGCATGGACTGAGGCAGGAGGGAGGAAACCCAGCAGACCTACTTTGTGGAGATGGGGTATGGTGTTGGGTGCTCAGAGAGAGGGAGGGGACGTTCTGACATCCGCACCCCTTTTCCCCCATCCACTCCCCCACCCCTGCAGAGCAAAGCAGAGGGCAAAGAGCAGCACAGCAGTGGAGGGAGGGGCAGAAGAACTACTGCGGAAGTTAGGGGAGCTGATGGGGGAGGGGTGTTGCTGGTCCATCTTACTTCCAAGTCCCTGCAAGGACAGGCTGCTTTTCCAGAACATCCTGCAAGACATGGACAAAGCAGGAGGCCAAATGTCATGATAAGGGAGCATTGCATACTTTTAAATGTGCATGTGTTCTAATAGATCTAACAGATAACCCACATAACAATGAGAGACCATTAACTGGGACATCGTTAAGCAAGGCGTTACTGTATGGGTCTTATTTCCCCAGATTTCCAGTTGGGCGACTTTATTTTGTCAATTCACTTTCCATGAATCTGCACTTCAGATTTCACCGTTTCCATCAACATTCCTGCTAGTGCACTTGTTGGCTAATATTTGCAGGAAGCAAACACAACATTGTGCAAACTCAGTCAAGGCGAACTTGGGTTTTTGAACAAGGGAATAGTGAGGTATTTGACCAGCTCTAACTTATCTGATTGCGCCACCCCACAAAACCAAAAGGACAACCTGGATCTGCAGTGCAACCAGCTCTGGGCTTCAAATCTTATCAGCTTTCCGCCCCGCCCCGCCCCGCCTGATGTTTAATGTTTGAACCAGTCCTAGCCTCTCTCACCTTTTCCCTTTCCCTTGCATTTAACTGTCTGCGTCTTTGACTAGAACTTGCACTTTAGTTAGAACCCAGCCCCGGCCTTTCCCTTTTAAGTTAAAACTCTGTGGCAGGGATTCTCACACTTCACTGCATTGCGACCCCCTTCTGACAACACACATTAACGCAGGACGCCAGGAAGGGGGACCAAAGCTTGAGCCCTTCTGCTCTAGATGTGGAGGAGCAAAGCTGAAGCCTAAGGGTATGTCTACACTGCAGCATTATTTTGAAATAAGGTATTTCGAAATAGTTAATTCGAAATACCTTATTTCGAAATAATGTGTCTACACACACAATGCATTTCAAAATAGCATTTTTCTATTTCGAAATAGCACGTGGACGTTGAATCGCATTTATGGCTGGTTAGAACCAGTTCTGGCAGGGCATCGGGTCAGGAGTAGCCTTGTGGCCAGGGTGGCCAGCAGGGCACCCTGGGAAGGGCTGGAGGCCCCCAATTTCGAAATAAGCGTCTACGCAGCGCTTATTTCGAAATAGCAATTTCAAAATTGGCACCATTCCTTGTGGAATGAGGCTTACCAATTTCGAAATAAGCCCTCCCCTATTTCGAATTAATTTTGAAATAACGGAATGGCTGTGTAGACGCTAGGAAAGTTATTTCGAAATAACTTTGCTGTGTAGACATGCCCCAAGGGTTTCAGTCTCAGACAGGGGGGGCTGTAACCTGAGCCCCACGAGGCTGAAACCCTCAAGTTTTGGCTTCAGCCCCAGCAACCCCAATAAAATGGGGTCCCATCCCACAGTCTGAGAACTGCTGCTGTAAAGGAGCATGTTAATGGGCTAGAGTTCAGCATGGCATCCCCCTTGCATATAGCCTCAAATCAGTCCTGAGGAGGTATGCTCTCCGTTAGCTTGTGACTGAGCTGTCACTATGTGAAACTTCTTTTCGACAATATCAATACCCTGCATTTGTTTAAGATCAATCTGCTTCGATATTCCCCTTCTGTTTCTAATTCCACCTACTCTTCCTTGCTTGCTTCACTTTTGGTTTTAGCAGCCATGACTCCTCTTTTTTTGTCTCCTTTCCCCTCCATTTTCTTCTGTAACTACTGTCTGCGATAGTAGGCCCAGACACCACTGTGGAATGCGTCGTCAGTTCCTTCTGCCAATTCCTTTTACAGTGAATTCAGCAGCAGCACATTAAAACACATGTGTCAAAGGATTAGCAAGGCCAGTTCATTCTCTCACTTACTGTTACCACTCGCCTCCAAGAGGATTTTGCTTCATTTGGTGCTACATATTTAAGGCACGTAACTTGCAACAGATACTTTTACAGTAAGGGCTTCTTGCCTGAGACAAACCTGGATTATTCCCCAGTCCTGGTTGCATGCCAGCAGGCACTGCAGACACTTTGGTAGCAACCACCAAACTCTCAACCCAAATCAGCAATAGCAGTGCATTAGGAATTGTGCTCTCCCTTATCTACAGAGTGTCTCTTCCCAGCAAAATACATCTCAACAGAAACACTGAGTCTGAGTCTGCATCGTCACGGAACCAGGAATGGAGTGGAGCTCCATGGCCTTGACTTTCTGTGGGTCCCTCTAGGACTGTGGTTCTCAACTGGTGGTCCATGGACCACTGGCGGTCCATGGTGACTTTTTCGGTGGTCCACAGGAACATTGTCCAAAGTCACACGGCACAGGCAGGCACCAAAAATCTGTTAGTAAGAAATAAATTTCAAACCAAAATGTTGGTTGTGTGCTCTTTTTTTTATCATGTCTCAAAAAGGAGGTGGTCCACGAAAATTTTTTGCTTGGCCTGGTGGTCTGTGGACTGAAACGAGTTGAGAACCACTGCTCTAGGACTTGTGTGGATCCCTGGGGATCTGCCTGGGTTGTGAGTGTTCCCCATGGCTCTTTCATCATGGGACAAGTCCCGCCTTGTGATGACTCTGTTGCTGGGAAACGCAAGAGGAAATATCTTTGAGCGGAATCTTGTGGAGATTTCCTCTCCGAGCGCTGCTGCAGATTTTCCTACTTTTTCTAAGCTGTGAGAGAGACAGCTATAAGGGAACTGTAAATCTGCCCACGCTGCTCCTGCCACATTCTGCATATAATTCAGCTCTCGGGGACTGCTCAATCTTCTCTCTCTCCTTTTTCATCTGTATTCCTCAAGGAAAGACATCAAATTAAAAATTCTGACTGAGCAGCAAAGCACAGAAAAAGGTATCAAGGTCATTAATTCCCTTATTAAAAGATGCTAAAGTTAATAAACTACACAAAGAGATCATGTTGCAGATTATAAAAATTTGCTAGCATTATTATATTCAGAGACCACAATACTTAATAGGTACAGCCGAGTATTTTTCCAAAACTTTCCCATTCCACTGAAGTTCCAGTAAGGCTTTCTTTCTACTGTACTGTGACATGTGTGTTCATCTCACATCCAAAGTCTGACCTTGGAAATCATATTTTGGGGGTTCACTGCTATTAATGGCAGTAAAACAAAAATCTCAGCATAGCTCTCCCTAGCCCTGAGAGTTGTCCTCAGATTGCAAGATGCTATGAACTCTCAACACCTATGGGCTTCTTGGCAGGATCTGGGTATGTGTGCTTAGAGATAAGCATAGGAGTTAGTAGAATAGGGGTGAGTGGGAGGAATAAGTGACCGATTTATAACATCGGTCATAGTATACAACTGTGTATGGGAAAGTTCTGTGAGCTACTCAGAAGAGACACTAGTTTCTGGGGGACAGGCTTGCTGATGGGGGAGGGGAGGAAAAGGAGCAGTTGCTCCAGGACTTGGCGCTTCTAGAGGGCCTGGAGCGCCAGGCCCTTTAAATTGCTGCTGGAGAGCTGCACTACATGCTCCAGGCAGCTCTAAGGGCTGGGGAGCAACATGGCGTGCTCCAGGCGGCACTGAGGGCTGACTGTTCCACCTCCACCCATTCCAATTGAGGCCCCACCCCTTCTGGGATTGCAGAGTTGTCCCCTTCCCACTTTGCCCAAGGGTCCAGTTTTGCAACCGAAAAGGAGAGCATGGGATTTTTAAATGGTGTTTGTTTTTTTTTTTTTTACATAAAGGCTCAGAAGAGCTCAAAGCTAAAAGATCTGGCGTGAGTTAAAGAAACTCCGAAAAGGGTTACAGTAAGCTAATGGGAAAGGGTTTGGTGAATAACTGTTTCGATCACATCCCTTGCATATGATCCCTGCTCAAAGAGAAAAACCCTGAGCTGTTGCAGGAACTTTCCTTCCCCAGGGCACGGGATCGGCAGCACTGATCATAACAGAATTATTTAAACTAAGTTATCCTGCAATGATAGCTGCTGAGAGCCTTCAACCTTACTCCAGGTCTACACTGGGAAAGAAATTTGATTTAAGATACACAACTCCAGCTATGAGAATAGCATAGCTGGAGTCAACATACATTAATTTGAATTTCTCCAGTGGCCCCACTACAGGAGGTCAATGGGAGAGTTTCCCATTGACTTCCCTAACTTTCTGCAACCCTGTGGTGTATGGAGTCAATGGAGGTGCCATCAGCATTCAATTTAGTGGATCCTTATTAGACCTGCTCAATCAAACCCCAGAAGATAGATCTCGGGAGCATCAATCTCTAGATAAGAATAGACAAGCCCTCAAAGTGAAATAGCACCCCCATTGCATACAGGGTGGAAACAGAGCTTTAGTAAAGTTCTCTTTAGAAGTAGGCTGCTGCAGGGAGCATTTCACAGTGAAGGGAGTAAAAACAACAAGCAAGGAATTTTTTAAGAGCAGACAGCATCTGTTTTCCCCTGCTTAATCCTGCTAAATATCATGTTCACAGCTTGATCCTTGGCTTCCTCTCGTATCCTATGAGGGATTTTGCCAAGCTGTCCATCCGAAGAGCCTAGAGATAAGGCACGGATGATTCATATACCATCCAGTGTTCTCAACTCTCAAAGAGCAATTGCAACTCATGAAAAGAATGGGCAAGTTAATTTATTCCATCACTCTCTCTTCCACTTCAGTGTCTTATGGATGTGATTTTTTTTCTCTCCTCTGTTCTAAGAATTTTTTCTATCAATTTAAACTTCAGCAAAGATTATATTAAAAACCAGTAGTCTCCTTATTTTTAAAAAAGTGTGGGGTTTTTTTTTGTTTTTTGTTTTTTTTTTTTTCTCCATGATTGTAGTTCCTCTCCGCAATCTCCTCCCTGGACAATGCTACAGAAGTAATTACCTTAAAAGCTGTCTGAATTCACTGGGGAAACATCTGGGCTCACAGCTACAATTTGGGGAGCGGAGAGGATTAAAGCTCCTCAGTGCAAATAGAGGAAAAATCAATCATGCCTTCCAGTCGCTTCAGGGAATACGACTTTGTCAGCTTTCATAACATCCTGGGCAGCGCTTGCGGCCATTCTGAGGAGGCTCATAAAGCCAGTCAAGAATTGACTTCTGATTGGAACAGATGAGAAGTGCTGGATAATGAGTACAGCTGGATGGCACCCAAGGAAATTGAAGAGAAGTTGAATACATGGCTGACACAAGAAGATTATATTCTCTAGCCTTTTCTCCTTGTGAAACTTACCCAACTACCTGTCATATTTGACCCATGTGAGCAAATACAATTTTCTGCTGAGCTGGGTAACAATCTCATGGCATGAGGAAGGGAAATGCATGAGGCGAGTGTAAGATTTGAGATCTTGGAAGCGTGGAAACTTCACAAGGGCTGTTCACTGAGATGTGCCAGCTGCTGTGGGCCCAGGGATTATTCACAAATTTGGGTCTCCGTAAATGTCACCTGTCTTGATGAGCTAGGATTGTACTCCCACTCCGTGAGGAAGGATTACCAAACATCTGTCTGGACTACAATCAGTGGTGGGTGATTACTGCAAATCCCAGCTCAGGTAAACAACTCTGGAAAAGTAGCATGCCCTAGAAGGAACTGAATATAATAGTTCAGACCAAGTGCAAGAGGGCCCAGGAGACACAAAGGGGCTTTTGGTATAAAGTGTCAGTGAGAACTGATCCAGAGCCCATCATCTGGATCCAAGAATTGACATGAAACTAAGAGGACAGAAGCCTGCTGGAAGGTCGGGAAGGACTGGAATGTGCCAGGGTCTCCAGGAAGGGTGGCAGCTGGGAAGCTTAGTATTCAGGTCAACTATCTTATTATATGTTTTCTTTGCAATGGTTTTGTCCTAAAATGTATAAGCTGTGCTCTGTGAAACCCAGCTGGTCACTAGTAAACCTGTCACTGTCCCTTGAGAGAGTCCAGCCCATGTGGTTGCTTGAAGATCAGACCTGCTGGCATAGTCACAGGCAAGCTCACTGACAGGGAGGAAAGGGGGCAACTCCCCTGAGGCCTAGTGATGCAAAAAGGCCCAGGGCTTCTGGCCATCACTGCTACTGCAGTAATGGTGACACATGGAGCCTGGGCCCTTTAAATCTCCGCCAGAGCCCAGGTGGAGTGCTCCAGGCAGCACTAAAGGCTGCCTGGGGAGACTAGTCCCGGCTCTGCCCCTTCCACCTGAGGCCCTGCCCCTTCTGGGGGTGAGAAGCTGATCCCATCCTCTGCCCTGCCCAGCGGCCCAGCAAGTCTGTCATCCCCACTGGTCACAGTCAATTGCAGGGAGACTTCAGGCCTCCATTGCTGTCCCATAGGGATGCAGAGAGGTGATAACTGGAGGCATGAGACTGAAGGGTGCCCTTGAGCAGACCGTGAAGAGGACAGATGTGGAGTTAATGCAGGAACTGTGACACCAACTAACCCCATCACCTCTGTGATGCTACATTTTATCAGCATGCCATCAAAATTGCCTCTTGCACCCCCGATATGTAGTTCCCTGTAGGATTACGTTTTGTGTACCCCAAGAGCTGTGCCACACGGCACTTGCAAGATGTACAATGTTCTGAGACAAGAATTTGAACACCTGCTCATTTTTCACTAGGCTTCTAAGTTACCCTCACCCAAATGCATGATACCTGTCTACTTACCAGCACATCTTAGTTGAGCAAAAAAGCTCCACACCCCCCAAATGTCCTGTATGTGTTCAGAATGATTTTTTTTCCAACGGGTCTTTATGCTACCAAGTATTACCTGATCTATGGATTATGCACTGATTATTTAAGGATGCCCAATTAACAAAGTAACACTCTGAGCTTTGCAGGTTCCTGGTCTGAGACCAGGCCCAAAGTTCTTAGAATTGTGGTTAAATTGGAAACCTCTGATGTGCACAGCAGCAGGTGTACTCAGGAAAAATTGTTTCAAGCTTTTATAGTTGTGTTAACAAATTTAGTGAGCATGTGAGTGTCCCAATGCAAACAAATGTAAGAGTAACACAGTATTAACTTTGTGTCCATCACGTCACACACAATCATTGTGGAGCACTAGGAGAAGGGACATGGGAGGTGGCCCACAAGGGTCCTGTCCTATCTCTGGCATGCCAAGTGATCCCAATGGGCAAGGCCTGGAAGGGCTAACCACAGTCTAGACCAATTATAGGGTCTGATAACTGCTATAAATATTCATAAGAGTGTTTGGCCCCCCATTACCCATAACTCACTTCTTGCCTCTAAGGGTATGTCTACACTGCCACCCTAGTTCGAACTAGGGTGGCTAATGTAGGCATTCGAACTTACAAATGAAGCCCGGGATTTAAATATCCCGGGCTTTATTTGCATGTTCCCGGGCGCCGCCATTTTTAAATTCCCCGTAGTTCGAACTCCCTGCCCGCGGCTACACGCGGCACGGACTAGGTAGTTCGAATTAAAGCTCCTAATTCGAACTACCGTTACTCCTCCTGCAATGAGGAGTAATGGTAGTTCGAATTAGGAGCTTTAATTCGAACTACCTAGTCCGTGCCGCATGTAGCCGCGGGCAGGGAGTTCGAACTACGGGGCATTTAAAAATGGCGGCGCCCGGGAACATGCAAATAAAGCCCGGGATATTTAAATCCCGGGCTTCGTTTGCAAGTTCGAATGCCTACATTAGCCACCCTAGTTCGAACTAGGGTGGCTAGTGTAGACATACCCTAAAAATGTTGACCTGTCCTTACTAACTTTCTTAATGTTAAGTATCACAAACTTAGAAGCATATAGTTCAGCTGGTTTCCTGGCAATTCTCCCATTAAGCATCTGCTAATGTTCTTATCCCAAAATACCCAAACTGGCATCAGCTGACTTTTGTGTTGACCTGCCAGAATTTTTATGCAGAATTTTTTAATGCAAAATCATCTCTTATGCCATCTTGCGATGGCGGGTCATTGTTGGTCAACTTATTTATGCTAAGTCTCAGTAGGCCTAACTTAAGAACATAACTCACAAATAGCCATACTGGGTCAGACCAAAGATCCTTCTAGCCCAGTATCCTGTCTTCTGACAGTGGCCAATGCCAGATGTCCCAGAGGGAATGAATAAAATGGGGAATCATTGAGTGAACTTCCCTGTCAGCCAATCCCAGCATCTGTCAGTCAATGGCTAGTGACACTCAGAGCATAGGGTTGTGTCCATGATGACCATCTTGGCTAATAGCCATTCATAGACCTATCCTCCATTAACTCTAGTTCTTTTTGCACCCCATTACATTTGGCCTTCACACTGCCCACGAGCAATTAGTTCCACAGCTTGACTGCATTGTGCGAAGTACTTCCTTTTGTTTGTTTTAAACCTGATGTCTGTTAATCTCATTGGGTGACCCCCTGGTCATTGTGTTATGAAGAGTATATAACTCATCCTCATTCACTTTCTCCACACCAATCTCCCCACTATTTCCTATACCTCTATCATGTCCCCTCTTAGTAGGCTCTGTTCCAAGCTAAAAAGTCCCAGCTCTTTTAATATCATCTCATACAGAAGCTGTCCCATATCTCTACGAACATGTGCTGCCCTTCTCTGTCCCTTTTTCCAATTCCATTATGCCTTTTTTGAGATGGGGTGACTAGAACTGCACAGAGTAGATTACAATATGTAGGCATACCATAGATTATAATGCTGCTATATAAATCAATTTTATCGATCTGTTCCTCTAACTATCCTGTTTCCCTGCCTCCCATGGCTCTGAGGCGTCTCTGACTATGACCCATCAGTTCCTCTTCTAGGAGCAGCAACAGCTGCTGAGAATGGCAGAGGCCCAGAATTACTGCTCAGTTCTTGGTGGAGAATCGGGAGGGGAATAGGGTGGAAGGGGAGATTCTCATGCATTTGGGAGTTGTCTAGAACAGTGTTTCTCAACCTTTTTTTGCTCATGGCCCCCTTCTGAGCCTCGTTTACCTCTGTGGGCCCCCCTCATAGCTGCTGTTAGTTGGGAAAAAAAGGTACATAATTTACCTAATGTTCCGGTTTTTTTCCATGTGGCCCCCTAGAGGTAGGGCGTGGCCCCTGGGGAGCCATATGGCCCATGGTTGAAAACCACTGGTCTAGAACTCCGAGGCACTGTGGTCCATACAACCACCATTTGCGATCACTCAAGGTATGTCTACACTTGCAGCCTATTTGGGAATAGGGCTGCAAATGTAGGCATTCAGAATTGCAAATCAAGCCCAGGATTTAAATATCTCGCGCTTGATTTGCATCTTCCCGGCTGGGCGCCATTTTTGAAACTGACAAGCCCAGAATAACTGCCCGCGTCTACACGCAGCAGTGAAACGGGCGTTTGAAATAAAGCCCTATTTTGAACTACCTGTTCCTCCTGCAATGAGGTTTAACAGGTAGTTCGAAATAGGGCTTTATTTCGAACGCCCGTTTCACTGCTGCGTGTAGACGCGGGCAGCTATTCCAGGCTTGTCAATTTTTAAAATGGCGCCCGGCCGGGAAGATGCAAATCAAGCGTGAGATATTTAAATCCTGGACTTGATTTGCAATTCCGAATGCCTGCATTTGCAGCCCTATTTTGAATTAGGCTGAAAGTGTAGACATACCCTCAGACTGGTACCTAAGAGGGATGAAGAGATGTTTGCAGACTCTCTTCTACCGTCTCCGTAACCAGAAACCTCATCATGACCAACCTTCAGATGGCCCACGCTGGTACCCACTGAGCAGAAAGAGTTTCCCCAGACTCCTCTATAACAGCTCTGTTCCCATAAATCTCTATGTACAGCATTTCAGACTGTTCAGCCTGGCACTTAAACCAGTGGCTGTGAACAAAATTGCCAGCACAAACACTTAAGTATAATTGCATCTATAGATCCAGGGAAGCACTGTGCAGTGACATTTGCTACCTTTTTCCTGATACTTTGTGGCTAAAAGAGGCATTCCAACATGATCTGGCTGCCAGCAGTCTGTGCTTGTAAATGCTATTTTATAGTTGATCTGAGGAAGATTCCCTTTTCCATTTTTCGAGCAGAAATGAGGTTGAACCCAGCAGAGAATGAAAGTAGTGACTTCTGGATGTTCTTTGTACATTGTATATCTTCTGGGAATATAGTAAGAGGATAATAAAACCTGTTCCCCAGATCTGTTGCTGAATTACTGCCGTATAGGATGTAAGTTCCAAATCATTACAAGTGGTGGGATGTGGATTTTGGATGATTTAGGTTATTGATAATGAGGCAGAGCCTCAAGGTAGCAATTCAGTTCTGGCCCAGGTGGAAAGAAACCAAATGACTCTGTCTGCTAACTACTGGAAAAAAACCTAGGTGATAGGAGTGGTGGGGTCATAATCCAGTCATTAGTGGCACATGGACTCTTTACCAGCAGCTGAGATGGGGAAGTAAGATAGAGACTCCAGACAGTACTAGGAATTTTTCAACCTGAAATTACCCCGTGCATCAGCAGAGAAGTAGAGGAAAGTTTTAAAAAGTGATATCCCAGACTATAATCTGTGGTTTGTTGGTGTATTTTCAATCTAATGATTGGGGGGGGAGAGGCAATCTCATACTTTTTCGGGGGGTGGACTCTCTGTTAATCCTGGTGGCAGGCAAGCTGGTGTAACCCCAGCTCTTCTGGCCACTCTTCGTGGTGCGGCTACACTCAGTGAGCACTCTGATATCGTGCCCCTCCTCTCTCTGCCCCCCCTTTTCATGTTATGGAAAACAGTCCCATTCCCAGCACTTCCCATTTTCCTGGCACAACCAAACCTGGACCTTGCTTTAAGTTAGGATAAGAGGAAGCTGCATATCACATTTGGGGGGGGGGAGGGACCTAGCTCTTACCATTTAGGAGTAGTTCATGAACAGACTCATCGACGAACATATAGACAGCCAGACATTTCTAAAATATATAGATAGATTTGCTTTGGATTGAATATCAGCCAAGTGCAACCACATGGTTTTCTGCCCATTGTTTGGTCATGGATGAAAGGGAGGGAAAAAAATCAAAGTACAGCACCCTCAGAAAGTACAAACGGTGTTGTGCGATCAGTGCTGTAGATTACTAGGTGCCCTAGTCTGGCTGCCTGCAGCTTCCACACAGGGAATTGCTCTGCACTGTGAATTCCTACTGGTTTCATGGAACTACCTGCTAATGCAAGTGGAGGATTCACAAACAGGGCTTCAGCTTTTAACTGGGTTGTACTTAGAGAAGCTCACTAAGTCCCATATTCTGAAACTCTCAGGAACACTTAGATATGTTATTTAGAGGCCAGTTTTCCTGTTGGGACAGAAACGTCTGCCTGTCTTGTATGGCTCCTAACACACTGTTATGTGAAAACCTGCCTGTCAGGATAACTCCCAGTTTGCATTAGTTTGAATTAATGCCTAGCACTCCTCCATCTCTGCTATTGTTGGTGAAAATAGATCCCTGACAGTGTTTCCTTTTCAATGTTATTTCCGGTGCTTTTCAATATGCAGATATGGAATCAGAGCCTTTGATAAGCAGAATGACTTCATAGCTGCTTCCTCCTACCCCTCCCTTCCAGCCCTGCTTTAATCCCATTTTCTAAAAAAAGATGTATTTAAATATAGACCATATTCATCCCTGATATAATTCCACTGAGGAAAATAGTTACCCCTATGATTAATTTTATCCCTGTCTGAGCATCTTCCTTTAATATGGCTTTTCTCATTCTTTCAACAGCTGTTTGTTTGGTGAGTGAAACTTTAAGGCCTTAAGCCTGAGGAGGATCCCACAAGTGTGTGACTTTACGTGCTTGGGCCCTGACCCGGCAAAGTGTTTCAACGCATGCTTAACTTTGAGCCAGGGGATAGCGCCATTGAGATCGATACCTGTAAGCATAGTCTTCGGCTCTTGCGTGAGTTGGCATTTGCAGGTTGGAGGCCTATGATCCTTTTAGAGAAGGAGAAGTAACGCTTCTCTGTACAGGGAAATATTTAACATTAGCGGTCATGCTACCTGGAATGGGACACCACTAAGGGAGTCCATTTCAGGTCAGAGTGCCAGAAAACAGGGCATTTACCCCAAATAGGTGGTGTACTCTATCATAAGACATCCCTTAGCCAGTAACAAACGTGTGCTTCCAAATTACTGTACGAATTGTTGTAAAGCAATGACAGTCCCTTTCAGGCCTTCTAGTCCTTCATGCACCACTTGGGAAAAACCAATCTCTTGTGATAGGTGATGATTAAAATAAAAAAATCTCATATGTTAGGCTCTTCCAACTCCTAAGACCCAACCACTTCAAAATATAGGTCAAGATCTTACCCAGAAGCCACGCTGGTAGCCAGTCTTTTAGTAAACTAAAACTGGAGGTTTATTAATATAAAGAGAAGAGTTATTAAAAGCTTGCAGTGAATCATACATTATAATTGATCTCCCAGTTTGTAGACTGGTACAATTGCAGATTCAACATCTCTGCTAACTTACAATGAGACTCTCTAGCTGACCCAAAAGTTTGGCGTTGTCAGTCCATTGTTCAAAGCTTCGTTGCTTTAGAAACCAGTCCAGAGATACGAAGCAGCAAAGAGGCAAGGTGGTGTCACCATTTCCATGCAGATAGACTAGGGGCAGAAACTGGAGGAGTACTGGCTAAAACATGGAGTCATGTGTCATTAGCTCTAACTGCCCTGCTGGGTCATGAGTATCCATTGTCCCTGTGCTCTCTGAGGCATCTTTGAAAGGAGCCTGCTAGAATATTTGATTCTCCTTAAATGGCCCATCCTCACAGGGTAGGTTAGTCTTGATTTAAATCTGTCTTGGGGGGGTTACCCAGGAACACATGTTGTGACACATGGTGATTGTGGGGAAGCATACTCACTATCTTGCCTCAGTGACCCACTGCCAGTCTTCATCTATCCTCAGGGCAAACTGCAGGCTGTACAGGCCTCTCATCACCAGCACAGGGTGTGGATCTGCTACCCCACTTACCAGGGCTGCCTCGCTACCACCCTCCTAGCTCCAGGCCCTACAGCCTGGGAGCTAGCTCGTCCAGAGCTCCCCTACCCCTGCCTTGGTGCCCCCGTCCTGCTCTAGCTCCTGGGAGCCTCCTGCTTTCTCAGCTGGCAACTCCTTACTGCTCTCCTCTTGAGCAGCAGGCTGCTCTTCTTTATACAGCCCCCAGCTGGGCCCTCATTAGCTCTAGCTGCCTCAGCGGGGTCTTTGCTTTCAGCCCCTGCTCCAGGCCTGGGTATTGCCCTTAAAGGGCCAGTGCAGGGCGTGCGCCCTGTCACAGTGATACATTTAAACAGGATGATAATAGCAGACTACTACCTTTCCAGTGATGCCTTACAAGGCATGCTTTGTATAAGATCTATCACAACTGTGTAACATTGGTGACATTAATGCAAATTGTCCCTTCCCTCCGTCACACTAGCATGCTTAGGTTCCAATCCAGTTGATTACATCATGGCTTGTCGGCTACACCTGGCCATTCCACAACCAACTTTGCACTGGGGTCTCGCCAACTCTAGTACCTCGTCATACACTGCATGTTCATATTTTGTACAACATTTTTCCCTCTTTTTCTATATATTTTTTAAAGATTGGTTCTGTCTATGCAGTTGACTCTGGCATGTGACTTGAGGCCCTATCTGATGAATACCAGCTGAGTTTAATGAGTTAAATCAACCCAAGCTTTTTTTTAGAGGATATTTAAAAGTGGAGTTCTCTAAATATTAGATGTGAGGGGGTGCTGTCTAAACAGTCCAAAGGGCCAGGTGAGCAAACAATGGAGACACATTGACCTGTTCATTGTTTGCAGAGAGCTCCACTTACTGAAATCAAACTGGACATATGGAAAGAGGCAGAACGTTTCACCAACTCTGCAAAACCCAGGTGAAGGAAACTGAGGAGTGGGATTCCCAAAAGCAACAACTATGCTGCTGACATGGAATGAAGAAAATAACCGGAACTAGTTGAAAACTGTGGAAAATAATTGTCAGTAGTGTCTGGATATTCAGCCTTTGGCTTGGTTTGGTTTTTTCAAGCTCTGCGTGTCTAAATTCAAAAAGGGATTCAGGTGCCTAAGAGTTACGCCTCTCACTGCAAAATTTAGTTTTCAAAAATTCTCTAGCCCCATAAGTGCCTAAATGTCCACTGATCAAATTGCCAAGGCATCTAAATTTCTGCTGGTAGGCGCGTGCCAGAATCCTGATGCCCAGAGATTAGCTGATGCCTGAGCCCCAGCATGATCCTCAAACTAGGCATTGCCAGGCCTATCTCACGTTTCAGGCCTGTTGGGAAGGTGTTTTCAGAGGCTGCCTTAAAGCACACTCACCAGATCAGGCTCTGAGAAGAATGTGACGTCTACCTCCCCCACCCCCCCATACCTAATGGCCCAGTGGCTAGAGCACTCCTCACAATATGGAAGAGCCAGGTTCAAATGCTCTGGCTGCGTCTAGACTGGCGTGATTTTGTGCAAATACTTTTAACGGAAGAGTTTTTCCGTTAAAAGTATTTGCACAAGAGAGCGTCTACACTGGCATGTGCCTTTGAGCAAAAGATTTGCTTTTGCGCAAAAGCATGCGTGCCCAGTATAGACGCTCTCTTGCGCAAGAAAGCTCCGATGGCCATTTTAGCCATCGGGCTTTCTTGCGCAAGAAATTAACGTTCCTGTCTACACTGGCCCTCTTGCGCAAGTATTCTTGTGCAAGAGGGCTTATTCCTGAGCGGGAGCGTCAGAGTATTTGCGCAAGAAGCACTGATTTCATACATTAGAACGTCAGTGCTCTTGCGCAAATTCTCGCGGCCACTGTAGACAGGCGGCAAGTTTTTGCGCAAAAGCAGTTGCTTTTGCACAAAATCTTGCCAGTCTAGATGCACCCTCTATGTTTAATATAAAGCAGGTTTCCCACCTCTCCAGGGAGCACCCTAGCCACTAGACCATTGGGGATGCTGGGATAGCTCTGTCTCAGGGTGGTCAACAGGCTTCGCTAGGCCGTTGGCAAGGTGAGGGGTCCAGATGTGGGCCTCTGGGAGGGGTGGGGCCTCAGGCAGAAGGGGCAGGGCTAGAGGGTAGCTTCCCACAGCCACCCCTTCAGCACTGCCTGGCGTGTGCCCGGGGCTCTGGTTACTGCAGTTGTTGCTGTAGCAGTGGCAGCCAGGAGCTCCTTTAAAATCACCAGGCCCCGGGGCAGCTGCCCCATTGGCAGGCCCAGTCTCTCCCAATCTCTCTGACGTTGCTACCTTTTGTATGGGGTCCTAAATATTTGTTGAGCCAGGGAGAGAATGAGAGATTTTGAAGTAACCACTAGGTTACACTTTTCTAGTGGTGCAGACCCTGCTTCACCAGCAGCTCAGGGAACCTGGAGAGGCAGCCCCAAATTGTGTGTAGCTGGCAGAAAAGAGTGGACTCCTCCTGTCCTTTTAGCCTTTCCTCCCCACCCCCACCCCCAACAGTAATTACCCCTGCTTCCCCCACCTATGTTTCTCCAGCAAGTGCTAGGGAGGGTGGAGGGGAGTCACCCTTAGACACTAGAGTCTCTCATTGTTAATACTGTTGTCATGTCTTCTCACACGCTTGTTGCCCCTCTGCTAAGTTGTGGCAGGTGTCTGAGCCCTGGCAGGACAACTTCCAGGGGAGGAGTGACATGGAGTCTAGGTTCATTCCGAGTGTGACTTGTTTTATTTACACTCATACATCTGTCCTGAAATAAGATGGCTAGAAAGCACCCAGAGCAATCCCTTCTCCGGGAGTCTCAGCCCGACACCAGTGTCTGGTTTTCAGAGAGTAATACAGCCTCAAGAATTAACCCTGCTCTCTGCCTTGGGCTTGGATTGAACTCCAGTGCTACTTCCACAGTTCCTGCTCTCTCCCAAAGCTGCCTTTACATGTAGCTGATTATGACCCAAAATAAAAACCATGCCACATGTCTCCCCAAGTGTCAACACTTGCTCGCGCACTAAGAAGCTGCACGCGGGAGGTGATAGCAGCCCTATCTGGCACTGCCTGATGTAACAATTACAATACATGGTGGGACACACACCCTAGCTCTGAAACGTCCTGGTTTGCTAAACGGCCTGGGCTCGTCTGTCGGGAGCCTTTCTGGGAGGCAGCATCACTCTCACACTGCTGGCACACTCTGGAGCAGGAGTGAGGAGCAAACTGGCGCACGCACAAACTGCCGTGGTGGCCCCTCCCACCCGGGGGCCCGTGGCAGCTTTGCAGGAAGCCACACCCATCCCAACCTGAAACCTCAGATCCCAGGATGGATAGGAAGTCCAGAAGGGACCGTCATTTTGTCTGACCTCTTGCAGATCATAGGGCCATAGAATGTCACCTTGCATCCAGCTCGATTTGCAAAAAACTGGACTGGCTCAGAAATGGCTCGGGAAAGAAAAAAAAGTTACTCACTCCTGTGGTAAGAGACTGGCTCTAGTTCCAGTGCCTTTATGGGCTCCACCTTCTCCCTGCTCCATAATCATGTAGTCAGGCCCCCCAGAAAGCAGGGTGTTTTCCTTGTGCTCTCCTCTGCCCCCAACCTGCATCTATGTAAGGGAGAATCTAGTCTATGGTAAAAATCATCAGTATTTCAAGCAGAAAAAAGAATAATTTCTACAGAGGTATCCCAAAATAGCTATTCTGCGTCTTTAACAAGTGCCCGTTATTTCAAAATAGAATTCAAAATAATGGGCATGCTAGTCTGGCATCCCTGTAACACTAGTTCCATGAGGGTTAAGGGATGTCTCGGAATAGCATGTTATTTCAAAATTAATTTCAAAATAAGCTATTTCAAAATACACTTGAAATAAGCTACGCAATTTTCATAGCGCAAATTGCATAGCTTATTTCGAGATAAGGGTGCAGTCTAGACGCACCCTTAGAGACTTACAAATGTATTAGGTTATGAGCTTTCATGGGTAAAATCCACTTCATCAGATGAGTTGGTATGGAAATTACAGAATTTGTGGAATATATAACAGCAAAAGAGGAGTCAGTTGATGTATCCAGGACAGGGCTTTATGATAAAGGCTTTATGGACATCCATTGATTCCTGGGAGGTGTGAAGGACTATGTATTTGGATTACACACTCCTGCCCTGCATGTGTTCTGCTACTCTAGCCATGAGCACCATACAAATACGCAGGACAACGTTTTCAAACATGGGTGCCACAAGTGGGGCTGTGAACTCTACATTTAAGCACCAAAAGAGAAGCTCCAGCATGGATTCTAGCTGCACATGAACCAGAAGCCTGAAGATGACTATGGGAGTCCAACTCTAGTTACAAAAGTCAGAATATTCTGGACCAGTCGAATCTGTTTTCAGAACTGGGTCCTGGAGAAAGCAGGGGGGTCGCAGTTTAAATTTGCTTTGAATTGCTCCTCTTTGCTTTGCAGCCTTTTGCTTTTGCTCAGCATGCTCAGTTAGCAATATTCTGACAACCGTGAGTGCAACATGAACGGCTTTGGTAATGATAATGCATGAGATGGTTTTGGTCGCACGTAACCACTGGCGAAAGCTCAATGCAATTAGTGCTTTTCTGAGTCCAGCAAAGAGCAGCGGTGGCAGCTTTTAAAGTATTATCAGTACTCGCTGGCAGGAGAATCAGCTACTTTATTCCCTTCTTGCTATGTTCAGTGCCTTTGGTTGTCTTTGTCCCTTTGAGCCAAGGTGTGAAATCTCCCTCTTTTCCTCAGTCCTGAACTTGGCCACTAGGAAAGGACTAGAGAGGAGGCAGAGTGGGCATGAGCCTTCAGGTGGGACAGGTTCTCTCCACGCTGATGCTATGGAATAAAAGACCTGTGGCTAGGCTAGCTCAGCTGACTTGAACTCAAGGGGCTTGGGCTGCAGAACTGTAATAGTGCTATCTAGAGGCTCAGGTTCGGGCTGGGTGCCTCTCTCTTTGCAAAGTTCCAGCGCTCAGACTCCAGCCTGAGCCTAAACCTCTACAGACCAGTTTTACAGCCCTGCAGCCCAAGCCCCACAAGCCAACGCAGCTGACCCCGACTGGGCATATTCAAAGGAGGCTTCAACGTGGTGCTCCCTGTATATCCTGCAGCATCCTGAAAGTCAGGATTTAGTAACATGGGATAGGACACCGGAGTGTTTCAGTGCCTTGCTTGAGAGGAGTGCTGCACTGGGAAAACACACTTTTTTGCCAATAAATAGCAAGTGAAAAAGAGGGTCTAGATGTTTTCCAAATTTTGGGACATAATCTTGAGCACAACCCACGTCCTGTTTCACAGCCCAATGAGCTGCTAAGCTTCCCCCTCAGTTCACAGTAGCTTTGTGAACCATTATTTGAATTTTCTTTAACATATACCTTCAATAATAACTTTTCTGTTCTGAATTGCAGTAAAATATGTAGGGACTTGCTGCAAAGAAACATAACACCCACAGGTGATGGGACATTCCATATTCTTTATGGGACTATGCTTGTGAATATGACATCACTGGAATAGGTTTTATGTGAGATGCCCGATGATGGTGCATCTACCCTGCACCCTTAGCTCGAAATAAGCTACGCAATTTGAGCTACGCAAATTGCATAGCTTATTTCGAGTGTATTTCAAAATAGCTTATTTCGTAATTTCAAAATAAACCGCTATTCCGAAATGTCCCTTCCTCCTCATGGAATGAGGTTTACAGGCACGTCAGGATGTGGAATACCTATTTCAGGATACCAGTGTAGTGTAAACGTACCCTGAGAGATAATTGGAAAGGCTGTAATCTACTGCATATGATTATCCTATTTGCATACATGTCATTTTTGTAGATCAAGCTAGGACTACTGAACTGTATATCTGTAATCCCATACTTGCTGCTTTGGGTCACTCGCTTTGATTACACTTCAGAGCTGTGATGGCCCATTAGCAAGAGACAATACAGCTTAATGTTCCTGCGGACATGAGGGTCAGCCTGTGGCGTATGGAGACAAAGACCTTGCAGAGACAGATCCCAGTTTCCAAAGCAAAGGACCAACCATCCTCACAAGATGATGTCAGGATCAATTAATGTCCATAAAGCACTTTGAAGATGAAAATTGCTATGCAATTAGATGACACAGACAATGTAGGTTTTCCATCTCTCACTGTCTCACACACACCCCCTTTACAATTCTTATTGCATTGTTTCTTTGTGAATTAAAACAATAACAGGATAAAGTTTGATTGGAATTTTATCGCAAGCACCCTGGTTTTGCAGTTAATAATAAAGCCACAGTGATTTTAGACATACTAACATCAGAGAATGTCTGTTTGTCTTGTGGCCATTCCATTTTTATCTCGACTAGACCAAGGATGCATGCCCTCTGCTTCTGGACCTAGATTAATCATTTATCAGTCCATTTGCAGTCATGTGACTGATATAAATGGCAGAGTGACCTTAACAGTGCTACCTTTTGGGAAACAGTCTGCAGGGGACAAAAAGTGATTAAACCCTCCCATTAAACCCAGTGTAATTACAAAATGAAGGCCGTGATAGTCTTGCTGCTTGCCGTTGTGTCGCTGGGTCATGCTGAACACAGAGGTAAGATGGCTTGCACCCTGCATTTCAGAAAAGTTGTAGGGGTGGCAACGTTGTGTTAGCATACGGGATGCAGTGTGCTTATCTGATATCTTGCAAAGACGGGAGGAGGCAAAAAATCTGCTCCATTGCATCTTTTATAGGCTTATGGGAAGACTTTACCCAGTGTTGCCCGGGACCTTCAGGGCAGGGAGCTGGCAGTGGGGTGTGTGTGTGTGCAGGAGTCAGTGCAGGGCCTTGAGAATGTGGGGGGCAGGGCAGGAAGCTAGGAGTGGGGGGGTGAGAGAGTGAGGGTTGGGGGGTGAGAAGGGGCTCAGGATTGCAGGTCCCATCCAGCAGGTCTTTTTCTTCCCCCCACCTGGCAGGCCCCTTTCTCCCCTCCTAGCCCCACTGGCCACCAGGGGCCTTCTGTCTCCCCCCGCCCTCTGGCCGGCATGGGCCTTCCCACCTCTCCAGCGCTGCAGCCAAGGATCAGAGGGAAGGGCTTGTGGCAAGGGGGCTACTTACACAGTGTGCTGAGAGGCAAGATGGCAGACCCCCAGCCCTGCTGGCCACTCTCTTGGTAGTGCAGCAAGCCCCAGAGGCCACTTCGCATATAGCTCTCCCTGCGGGCTTGCTGCCCCCCAGTGGCCACTCTCATATCACGTCTCTCTTCTCTGTGCCCCTCCCTTTCCATGTTATGGAAAACAGTCCCATTCCTGGCACTTCCCATTTTCTTGGCACAACCAAACTCTCACCAAACTTTAAGTTACGAGAAGAGGAAGCTGCCTACCAAGTTTGGTGGTCCTAGCTCTTACCATTAAGGAGGAGTTCTTGAACAAACTAACTCACAGACAGAGAGGCCCAAATCTCTAAAGCAGTGGTCCCCAACGCGGTGCCTGCGGGCGCCATGGCACCCGCCGGGACATTTATGTGCACCCGCCTAGTCGGGGTCGTGATGCGGGATGGCCAGGGGAGGACGGGCCACACACGCACCGTGACGGGGCATGGGGAAGCGCTAGCGGTGGGAGAACCTGCCGGGGAGCGCGGTGGGGAAGCCGCAGGAGCAGGGCAGCTGGTCCGGAGCAGCGAAATGGCCGCGGTGGGGGGGTCTGGCGCCGGTGCAGGCGCACTTGGCACGGGGCCGGCCAGTTGGTCGATGCAGCAGGATGACGTCACCCACCGGTGCGGCACCCGCCACACACAAAGGTTGGGGACCGCTGCTCTAAAGGATGGATGGATGGAAGGAAAGTTTAAAGCAGAGGGCAAACAAAGTTTGAAGGAGGGGCAAGTGCCCCTTTTACTCCATAGCACCGCTGTTAAGGTGTTTGCTTCTACTATAGCAGGCACTAACAGGAACATCTTCAGCTTCTGTAGTGATTAGTGCCATTGAACATTTGCTTGGCCTAATTACTAGAATAATTATCACTTACTAGAAAGTGTTAATGAACTGAATTTTTAATTGGACTTCCAATATGAGGAGAGTTTCTCACTGCAGTACAAACTCAGAATGCAGGAAATAGAAAACATCTTGCTATGGGCCTGCGTCGGCCATAAAACTTTGCACATTTTTGCACATGTGGCCAAGGTTGGTAGTGAAGTAAATTTACGGGGCCAGCTGGCATAAGTTCCATAGCCCCATTGAAATGAGTGGAACTACAAGAATTGCACTAGCTAAGGGTCTGGCTCCTTATGACCTAATAGCTGTTATATGGCCTGTCCCAAATGAATTGCTGTCGTCTCTCATAATTCTTGGGGTTTGCTGCACAGGTCACAGCAGTGAGCCTCCCAGCCTGGGTCAACAGGCTCAGGGTGGCAGGATTTGCTCCAATGCTCTCTAAATAGCTTGTAAGCAGTGCTTTGACGCTGTGGCTTGGGCTGGAGCTTGGGGTTTGAAGCTTGTGGGAGGGGGGAGGGGACGTCAGAGTATCACTAAAAAAAAGGCACATCAGGATCGCCACCTTAGTGGGGAGTCTCAAGCGAAGAAGCTGATTGGGCCGACAGACTGGAGTGTCATCTTTGTTGGAAGTGAGGCACACTTGTGCAATGTGAAGGGAGAGATTGGTTGAGCTGCTTTTCTTGGCCAGGATAGGCTTGTTCTTGGGGTGGGGAGGGAGAGAACTTTAGTTCAGGGTCTTGACTCTGCTGGAATTCACATGGAGAACATGGCTCTCTCTCCGGCTTTGTCTGGTACCTGTCACAGACACTTCTACTTACAGAACAAAAGACATTGGGTAGAATGAGCAGGGCAAAACCACCAATTCTCCCTTTGACTACTTGATCTGCACTTGCAAACTCACAAGTAAAGTTCTGCCAAAAAGAAAAATGTAAATTATAAATAAACAAACATATTTATTTATTTTATCATGTAGTCACGTCAATTTATGACATTGAAAATGAATTACAGCAACTTTACCCTTGAAAGCTACTGAGTGGTGATATTAAAACTAATACTTGATCATATTAGGAATATCTCCCTGGGGCTAATCTCCGTACGAAAGAAAGCAGAACATTAATAGATTCTGCTCACTGCCATTTGCTTGTATTGATTCGCAGCAGCGTCTTGATTACATGTTTAACTTTGCAAGGCAAGAGGAATATGTGGTTATTTCACACTGCTGAACCAGAGCTGTTTTGCGTCTATGATTGAAAACCTTTCATTTGGTGCCAATATACAACGTGAGGGCTGATTTAATTAAAAAATGCCCCAAAAGCTCAAGTATTACAAAATCTCTATTAGAATGAAAAATGCAGGAAACAGGCAATTTTCCCCTCTCTTTGATGGGACAATCAGTCCTGTAATAACAGCTCCGTAGAGCCTTGGCAATTGTAATCACTTGAGGCCTGATCCTGAGCTGATTGTAAGTTGGTATAACTCTACTAATATCAGTAGAACTGCAATTGATTTACATCATCTGAGGGTCTGGCCCAGGAAATTTTTTGGCTTTTAAAAGAAATCTAACATTGAGAGCTAAATGCTGCAGATTACCCAGCAATTAATATTGTAATTACTTTTGTTAATTGGGAAAGAGTAGGGATAATTTTCTCTCTTATAAGGCACTCATGGATTCTTGATGTGCGAAATAACAAAGCTGGATGCGACAAATTTGGAGGATAATCTGACTTGGAAATATAGAGAGCCTCCAAGATTTTAAAGTACCAGCATGCTGTATGAGAGGCTTGAAGAAAGAAGTATCAGAAAATGAGGAAAAAGGGAAAATAGGAGTTGTCCAGAGAATTTACAGTTCTGTGAAAGACAGCAAAAGGAAAATATGATCACAGATTGGGTCCAGAGGAAAGAGAAAAGGAAGAGTGAGGGTTTGTCTCCACTATGGGGTGTATCGACACTGCAGCAATCCATCCACCAGCGGTTGAATTAGTGAGTCTAGTAAAGAATCACTAAATCAACTGCTGATCACTCTCCTGTCGACTCCAATACTGCAATAGAATGAAAGAGTAAGGGGAGCCAACAGGAGAGTTTTTGGTATTGACCCCCACCCCCCACAGTGTGAATCTTGCAGAAAGTAGATCTAGCCTGTGTCAATCTGAATTACCACTTTTAACGTAACTAAAATTGCATAGCTTAGATCAGCCTGCCCATGTGGTGCAGACCTGCCCTGACTTGGGAAAAGAATGTGAAGGGAAAATACCTCAGTGGAAGTAAATGATAAATGTTCAGAATTTCTGAACTCTTAAGGTCAGATCTTCAGCTAATGAATATCAACATCACTGAACCCCATGAAAGCAATGATTTATATCAGCTGAGTGTCTGACCCTTGAAGAGTTTTGCCTAAACCCTACTGATATCTTGTTTTTCATACAACTTGAAGCTTGTAGGTAGGACTGCATGGATCAGGCATCTGAAATACTTTGTCATTTCTCACATACCAGCTTCAGTATGTCTGCAAGAAGTCAGTACTGAGCAGAGCTGTGTGAAATGCTTGCAATGAAACTTCTTGAGGTATCTTATACCCTCAAACATTAGTCAAAGGTTTGTGGGAACGTTGACCAAGTTTTGGCTTTGTGTCAAAAATCATCCTTTCATAGCGCTTTTAACATGGAACTTAGGACTTCGACTGAGTTTTATTTCTGCTCCAGGGTTTGTTGGCCCTTAGAATTCAAGATATAAAAACTGCAAAGAATCAAAGAAAAAGTTCTCATGATCCCTTGCAAAGTAAAACTGGGGCGCTTCACACAGCTTAAATTATGACTCAAATTATCAACTCATCCTCGTTTGGGGACCTGCATAAAATGAGCTGTTGTTCACAGTTTGACAAAATTATCACTACCACTAACTTTAATTGCATGGTGAAAGCAGGTCTAGTCTCTGTTGAGCAAACACCTCATAATGCTCTTCAGTGATCTCTCCGCGTAATCCAAAGCAGCAGTAATAGGGTTTGAAGGAAGGGCATTCCAAATAGTTGCAGTGATGCAAGAGTTGGAAGGCGGTGTCAATAGCAGGCAGTTCTCCTGTATGTAAATGCTTTCTACAAGCAAGGCTATGGCATTTTCCCCAAGAACTGAGGTTGTAACCATGTGTCCTGGTGTCAGATCATTCCCATTCCACTCTCCAGAGGTCTTTGCACCAGGACAGCTGGAAAAGAGTCTTTTCACTTTGGTCTTCAACTTCTTGGTGGTGTTTCCGTGCACTCTGAACCAGCTGCTGTGTTTCAGGCTGGAGGGAGCCTTTCAATGAGAGCTGATGCGATTGTCTTAGTGTGTCTGCTTCAGTAAATGCAGCCTACAGGATGAAAACTGCTTCCCCCTAAAACGCACCCTATTCTGTCGTCTTTTTACAATTGAGCCTTGATCAATGGCATCACGCCATGGTTACTCTCTCGGGGTGCCATCGATGCTAGCAAAAAGGTGCGTGTTTAAAAGGCTAATACGTGACTGCTAACCAATTAATGGTCCCAATATCGATAGGACTGGTTGTAGATTGGACATGTTAGCTAGTCAAGGTGGGATCTAGGAAAAGTCTAAGTTGCCATGGGAACTCACACACCTCTTGGGTAGGGTGCTCTGTCCCATGTAGACCACTTAAAGACTAACGAGTCTGCTACAGCCTTAGCGAAGGGCAACGTGGCTATTAGATCATGTAGTAGGGGCTCATGTACTAAGCTCCAGAGATCTCAGGATCAGTCCTGCCTGCTGATGACAGGAGTCGGACTGCGCTACACAGACGTACCCTCAATGAATCCCAGAGCAGCATTCATTTCCATAGTGTTTTCTGCCAGAAACTAGATGGATTTCTGCAGGGCTCATGCTGCCCAGTGCAGGGGTTTTCAAACCAGGGGCTGTGACCTAGGACTGGATGGTGGAATATCAGGCGCTGGGTCTCGTTGCTTCAGGGTGAGCAGTGCAGGGGGGGGGCGCTAAGGCAGCTGCCTGTCCTGCCACCGCAGACTGTTCTGCACCCCAGAAGCGGCCGGCAGCAGGCCCGGCTCCTAGGTGTGTGTGGGAGAGAGCGCACAGGGCTGGGAACCTCCCATTGCCTGGGAACCTGCTGCTGGCTGTTTCTGGGGCACAGCACCGTCTGTGGTGCCAGGAGAGGCAGGAAGCGGCCTTAGCCCTCACCCTCACCCTGTGTTCCCCGTAAGCTGAGCTCTTGGGCTGTCACCCAGGAGAGATTCATGTGCTGCCCAGCTGAAGTGTCCACAGAGCCCACCATGTGTTTCTACTGGTGGTGCACATGTGCACATGCCTCGGCACTCATCACAAAATTTATTCCACTCGTTGATGGAAAACAATTGAGGGAACAATGACCTCACCATACCGGCAGGCTCATTGCTTGTCTGTTGAGGGAGATTCACAGTAGCATAGTCAGAAAGCATCAGACTTTAATACCTTTGCTTTGTGTTTGATGTTTTTGATTGATCACACATCGGAGCATTTCAGGAAACTGGGGAGTGTCTCCATCCATCTCTCTAATTTTGTGTCCTGAAAAGTCTATGGGGCTGACTCCTTAAAATACACTTTTGCTCTAAAAAATGCCATCTTCTTACTAAGCAACTATGCTATTTATATCCATTCAGAAACTGATTGTATTAATGATGAAAATCAGCTTTCGCTGCTTTTTCATTCTGCTGTGTTCTGCAGAGTCAACACAGCCAAGAGAGAGTGCACTCAATTCTATTAATCACCATCAACATTGTTTAAGTTCCAAATCAGTTACATCTGTGCAACTCCACTGAAGGAAAGGGTGTTGTATATTTCTTCCTGAGAATATCATTTGAAAACTGTTGGGTAGCAGAGACTTGATCATGGTAATGGTCTCTTCCGGCCGTCAACTGTATGAATTTTAGCCTGTCACTGCAGTTCATTTCCAAGGGGTATCCCTCATTTTAATCATTTAACCTTACACTCCATGCACAGTTGGTATCCCCTCATTTTTATTGTTGAAACTTTGGCTCAGAAAGAGAAAAATCATGGCAGGGAGGTTTGAGGCAGCCTTAATTTCACTACATGAATGGTTCTTACACCATGGTAAATGTGCTGCAAATACTGCTGTAGTGTGTCCTATGCTGTGAATCACATGTGGACTTGGCCAGGTGAAGAAGTGTAAGTAAGGGTATGTCTAGACTACATGGCTCCGTCGACGGAGCCATGTAGATTAGGTTTCTAGACATAGGAAAATGAAGTGGAGATTTAAATAATCGCCGCTTCATTTACATCAAAATGGCTGCCGCGCTGTGCCGATCAGCTGTTTGGCGGCATAGTGCGGTAGTCTGGACGCTCCGCGGTCGACAAGGGAAGCCCTTGTTGACCGCCCCGGTAAACCTCATTCCGCGAGGCATAACAGGGCGGTCACAAGGGCTTCCCTTGTCGACCGCGGCGCGTCCAGACTACCGCGCTGTGCCGCCAAACAGCTGATCGGCACAGCGCGGCAGCCATTTTGATGTAAATGAAGCGGCGATTATTTAAATCTCCGCTTCATTTTCCTATGTCTAGAAACCTAATCTACATGGCTCCGTCGACGGAGCCATGTACTCTAGACATACCCTAAGAGCACAACCAGGCCCTGGATATCAGAGCAAACTCACTGGAGGGGGAACATTTTAACCCGCCTTGTTGTTCAATCAAATCGTCAGCATCTTCTATCTCACACACACACTGTACATATATATATACATGTACTGAACCACTTAATTATTGGATTTTTCTATCTTCAACCAGACCCAGACTTGGTTAGGCCTAGCTGGTTTCTAGATCGTGGAAATCAGATTAGTTCCAATGGAACTGTGGCAAATTCCACCATGTGGCAATCTGGCCTAAACATTTCTCACTGCCCACTTGCACCCCATATTCTTGAGTGATTCAAATTTTCGAAAGGGTCTCCTAGAGAAAGTATTTCCAGGAGTGGTTGCTTATGGAGAATAGAGAACATGGGACATTTTCTCAAAAGTGCTTACATCCTATTTTCAGAAGTGACTTAAAAGCCCAAGTCTCTTGGAAAGTCAGTCAGACGTAGGCTCCTAAATGCCCAAGTCATTTTTTAAAACGGGATGTAGAGAGCATATTAAAGATATTCTGGTTCCTAGGGATGCAGATAGATCCCTTGTGGGATTTTCTAGAGAGCCTAGGTAGGTTGGGAGTTAGGCCCTGCACCTGGGTCCTCAAAGGTATTTAGGTGCTTAACTAAATTCAATGGACCTTAGTAAAAGACATCTAGGCATCTATCTGGTCCCTAGGCATATATGCTGGCATTCCACTTTCCTCTGGGGTGCTGAATCTCCCTCACACCACCCCTTTCCCTGATGCCCCATCTCTGGCCAGCCTCTTCCAGCCCCCATTCTGCCCCCTCCTCAAGCATTACTTGATCTCCCTCTGCCCCCTGTTCCCCAGCACCTCCTGCATGCTACCAAACAGCTGATCCATGACAGGGAGGGGGAGAGGGAGAAGCTGACTGGTGCAGCTACCACTCAGGACCGACTAATTTTTTCCCATGGGTGCTCCAGCCCCAGAGCACCCAAGGACTCAGCATCAATGGCTATCGGTGTTTTTAAATCCTACTAGGCTCCTATTTATTTCTGTAGGTGCCTAAAAACCTTTGCAAATCTGGCCTCTGCTGTCTAAGTCACTATGGGGAATGGAAAGGCTGCTAAGTCACTTAGGTGACTTTGAAAATGTTACCCTTTCCGCTTCTGTACAGAAACTGGATTCACCCTCTCCTCACTAGAAATACCTTTCTGGGTGTGAAAATCACTGCGACAGCAATGTACATGTACAGCGGAGTTTCTTTAAATTATACTGAGATTTAATCTGATGGTACCAAAGCCTAGCCCAGACAGTTTGTAGCAAAATCAATAGCACTTTACCAGGATTAGTGGCTTATTAACCATTCCTTTGGCACTTGCTGTAATTACATGAATCATAATGCTCTTTGCTGAGGTTTTGTCATATGGACACAGTATATCATTTTATAGCAATTGCATTGCACATTAGCATTAATATTCGCCTACTGTAAAGACGAATGGCACTTCCTTTCCATTCTGTCGGCCCTGGTACTTATATTTCTTTTGAAGAATCCATCCAGTCCTGTGGGTTTTCCAGATCAAACATAAAAGACGGAGAGGTCAATATTTCAAGCATATATGGCTCATAGCACCCTCTGCTGGTTTTTATTACAACAGCAGTTGATTTCCATGTATCCCTTGCAATCAGCAACTTTGTGCAGTCTGTGGTGCAGCTGAAAAGACAAAAAAAGCGGATGCAGAAAAAGACTAACATCAGTACGACAAGGATGCATTTCTTCTAAAAGTACCTAAATGGCTTAGAAGGCTGAGTCCCATTTTCAGAGGTGACTTAGGCACTTAGTATAAAAGGACAATGGGACACAGACCCTAAGTTACTTAGGCACTCTTTAAAACACGGTCTCTAGACAATTAGACAGAGCTATTCGGAGGCACCTTTTGATTTTTTTCAGTGAGCGCTTGATCCCTTATTCCTGTTGAAAATCCTAGTTGTCCATGATGGCCGCTGTACAAAACATGAAGACAGATGGATAGGTAGCACTGTGGAACTAAGGGTGAATGTCTGGCAGGTGTCTTTACTCAAAACTCTAAGGCTATGTCTACACTGGCAGCTTCTTGCGCAAGAACATCTTGCGCAAGGGTTCTTGTGCAAGAAGGCTTGCGCAAGAAAATGTCCACACTGCCATGTGCGAGCTGTGCTTTTGCGCAAGAGTGCCCATGGCAGTGTGGATGCTCTCTTGCACAAGAAAGCTCTGATGGCCATTTTAGCCATAGGGGTTTCTTGCGCAAGAAATCCCTGCCGAGCGTCCACACTGCCCTCTTGCGCAAGAGCTCCTGCGCAAGAGGGCTTACACCTGATAAAAAAGAGCATAACTCTTGCGCAAGGAGCCCTCTCTTACCACACCGTACTGTACATTTCCTTGCGCAAGAGCAGGCAGGCAGTGTGGACGCTCTGCAGATTCTTGCGCAAGAAGGGCCGTACTTGTGCAAGAAGCCACGAGTGTAGACATAGCCTAAGGGTGTGTCTAGACTACAGGGTTTTGTTGACAAAAGTGGACTTTTGTCGACAAAACTATACTTGCATCTACACTACTGCCGAGTTCTGTCGACAGTAAGTTGACAGAACGCTGCAGTTTTGTCGACGGTGGTAAACCTCATTCTACAAGGAATAACGCCTTTTGTCGACAGAGTTCTATCGACAAAAGGCACTATTGCATCCATACTGTGCTTTTTCAAAAAAGAGCGTCTAGACTCTCTGTCGAAAAAGCGGCTTGCTTTGTTGACAGAACTGGCTGTAGTCTAGACGCTGTCGACAAAGCCTCTCTCGACAAAAGCCTGTAGTCTAGACATACCCTAATTGAGCCTGGTTCTCCTTTCATACCAGTTTTACATTGGTGTACCTTCACTGATTTCAACAGAACTCCTCTTTGACTAGCTAGCGGGGTGTCAGTCAGCAGATAAACCTTCAAAGAAGAGCTCTGTGGCTCTCAAAAGCTTGTCTCTTTCACCAACAGTAATTGGTCCAATAAAATATATTATCTCCTCCACCTTGTCTCTGAGATAATCCTTTACTATTTCATTAGATTGTCCTGAAAACTCTGCTTCTTTTAAAAGCCAGAAATAAAATGCTCAGCTTCTACCACCCAACCTGGTCACTCAATAACTTGTTTTTAAATATGAAGGGGAAAGGAGAAAAGCTTGATATCACACACAGAGTTTTGATAGGACCACTAATAAAGCGGTTACATACCTGACTCCAGGGGTGAAAGTAATTTAAGTGTTTTACAGGTACTGTCATGTCACACACTCCTGCGGGGGAGCTCAGAGCAAGGGGATGGGGGGGTGATATGACAATACCCTGTAAGAAATTTAAGGGTGGGGTGGAGTGTGTGGGGCTCAGGGCAGGAAGGGATGTGGTGGGGGGTAGCTAGAATTAGGGGAGGAGCTTGGGGTGAGGAGCTCAGGGCAGGGGGCTGAGGGTGTGGGGAGCTCAGAACATGGGGGTGCAGGGCTCAGGACAGGGGATGGGATGGGGGAGGATGCATGTGGGGGAGTCAAGGGTGCCCCTTGGGGAGGGGGGAGCTGCAGCTGCCCATACCAGCTCCCTGTTGCTTTTCTTTTTCCTGCTTCCTATGACTAGGGAGACAGGGGAAAGTGCAGAGCCTGCTAAATGGCAAGGGGCGGGACCCAGGGCTCCCAGCCAACCCCTCTAACCTGCCTGGCTGACTGCTGCTGAATAGCCTGTAGGAAGCTGGGAGCCAGGCAGGGGTCACCCCGCCTCTCCCTGCAGCTAAGTGCCCAGCCGGCCAGCTTCTTTGTCGGAGCATCGTGCTGGGGCGCACCAACTTACTTTCACCTCTGTCTTAATGTAAGGCAAACAGAAGTTTGGACCTCAATGTGAGACAAAGAAAGAAGATAACTGATACCATCACATGACAGGATAGAAGAGGAAGACTAAGAGTGAGAAAGCATGAAAGTAAAGAAACTGTCTAGGAGCAAGTCTCATTGATATAGTGGTAGAGACTTCCCCAGGCCAATTTATAATTGTGTGCTTTGTGTATATAATTTGTGTTTTTCACGAGTGACAGCAGCTTCTCACTTGTAACATCACATGATTGGACAGGACATTGCACATCAAAGTCCTAGACAACTAGCACTGCACCCCTAATTATACACATGCAGCTTTGCTGGGCTGCTCACCGGGTACACATGGGTGAGACGCCCCTCCCAAAGTCATATTTTATGGATAGTTGAAAAGGGGAGCCTCTGTGTGGGAGGCCAATGAAAATGACATCAAGAGATTCTCAAAGCTCATCTAAAAGCTGGCCAAGTCAACCCCAGCACATGGGAAGCTACTGTTGATAGGTCAAGATGGTGGCAGACCTCTTGGTCTGCAGGTAAAGCCATTGAGAACAGAGGAACAGAAAAAGCCAAAGAGAAGTGTGAGCCAAGAAAGCAGGCTCAGGTAAGAAGAGGTGAGCATGTCTGCCCAATGTGTAGACACATCTGCAGATCCTTCATTGACTTATATTTGCACTGGAAGACACACTGAAACAAACTGACTCTTGCACATTGACTTCAGTGGGTGTCTCCAATACATACAAAGTTCTCTCTAAGTTGTAAAACAAGTTTTAGAAGGGCTTTTATGTTCAGAATGGCTCTGTTAGAAAGAAAAACAAAGCCTATGCTTTATTTGTACCTTAGGAAGTAAGAGAAGAAAGAGGGATATTATATTCATTTTCTTATCACACATGGCACTACATTTTTCAGGATTAGTCAGACTAATAGAAATGAATGTCACACATTAAATTGTAAGGTACACACGTTTTGCAAGCAATTTACTCCTGGGGTGAATGGGGAGCTGCTGGGTCTCAGCAGCTCTGGAAGCAGGGCTACCATTTTATTTAGATGTGTAAACCCAGACGTCAGAACTACAACCTGTGTACGAAAAGAAAAACACGAATGGGCCTTCCAGAGACCTGATCGAATATAGCCGGCGAGTTCAGTAACAAACGGAACATGCAGTAGTGTTCTTGTCTGTATTTCCTTTTGCTCTTCTTCCCTAAAGAAAAATCTAAAACAATTCTGTATGTTCTGTTTTGATTTAGTTGTGGGGCAAATATTCTGTTTTAAGACGTAGCTTCACTGCCTCCATTGATATTAATGGAGTCTCCTGGGCAGAATTCAGTTCTGCAATGGCACCGGATCAGAAAGAAACAGTATCATCTTCCATCTAAAATGCCACCCCACGCTTTTGTTCTCCTGTCCTTGCTAGTCTTTTCTTTGGCCTCTAGAATTCTATCTGCTCTTCTGTATGTTGATTCCACTTCTCTCCATTTCAGAAGGATGCCCTCCCTGTATTTCCTGCCTTCTCTTGATGCTCTCTGGCCTCCATCCAGGTGGTGCTCTGAAGTGAAGAACGCCTTCTATTCCTTCTTAATCTGGCCACCTGCCACTACTTTCCCCGCCTCAAGGGGAACGCATCATTCCTGACAATGAAGAATCCCCGGGTGCTTGGACTCTGTCTGGGCCAAGGAGGAGGATGAAATGGAAAAGAAGGGAGCGGGGCAGTGCCATGAGATCCTTTTTCCCCCTCCCCTACCCCTATAAGCCTTGGGGCACAGTGATTTGGACACTCGGGGTACGTCTACACCACTCAGTTATTTTGAAATAACCATGCAAGCAGCTACACAGCAATTCTGTTATTTCGAAAAAATTTCAAAATAACGGACGGCTTATTTCGAAATCGGTAAACCTCATTCCACGAGGAATAATGCTTATTCTGAACCAGCTATTTCAGACTAGCAGTAGTGTGGACGCTCCACTGCTGCTATTTCAAAATAGCTCCTCCCCAGAGCCATTCAAAGTCATTACTCCCCAGGGCTTCCTGGGGCTCTAATTCATGGGAGCACGTCCACATTAGAGAAGCCTGCCTCAGACTAATTTTGAGGCTTCCCTGTAGTGTAGATGTGCTATTTCGAAATAAGCTATTTTGGAAAAAAAATTCCAAAATTGTTTATTTCGAAATAAGCGTGCTGTGTAGACGTACCCTTGGTGACTCCCCATACTTGGAAATGGCTCTGACTCTACCATTTGTGGAACATTCTGTCCATTCAGATATGTGCCTGGACCTTTAACCTCATGCTGACAAAGTCTTTTTGTGTAGTGTTGAGATTAATGGGTCAGCCTCTTACTAGGCATTGTGTTTTGAGGGCTAAATGAAAAGAGAGGGAAAGTCATTTGCTTATAGGAACTATTGGACATGTGTTTTATAATTCAGCCAAGGATGAAGAAAAGTTTGTTTTAAAATAAATGAAATCTATCATATGGGAAACTGAGGTCTAAATTATTCTCTTGAATGGGTCTACCACTGACTGCAAAAGAAGTCTTTCACCAAAGACAATGGCAAAACATTTATTTCCGGCCCAGTTTCCCCACCCACTCTGGAATCCTTGCTGTTCCCTAGTATAAGAACAGAAGAACGGCCATACTGGATCACACCAAAGGTCCGTCTAGCCCAGCATCCTGTCTTCCAACAGTGGCTGATGCTTGGTACCCCCAGACGGAGTGAACAGAACGAGTAATCCATTCAAGTGATCCCACCCCTGTCACCCATTCTCAGCCTCTGACAAACAGAGACGAGGGACACCATTCCTACCCATCCTGACTAATATCGAGCTCTTTTTTGAACCCTGTTAAAGTCCTGGCCTTCACAACATCCTCTGGCAAAGAGTTCCACAAGTTGATGTGTGTTACATGAAGAAGTACTTCCTATTATTTGTTTTAAACCTCCTACTTATTAATTTCATTTGGTGACCCCTAGTTCTTATGCTATGAGAACAAGTAAATAACTTTTTCTTATTCACTTTCTCCACAAGTCATGATTTTATAGTCTCCTCTTTTCTAAGATGAAAAATCCGAGTCTTATTCATCTCGCTACATATCACAGCCATTCCAAACCCCTAATCATGCCCTTTTCTGAACTTTTTCCAATGCTAAGAATCGTAGAATCATAGAATACTAGAACTGGAAGGGACCTCGACAGGTCATCAAGTCCAGTCCCCTGCCTCATGGCAGGACCAAACACCATTTAGATCATCCCTGATAGATTTCTATCCAATCTGCTCTTAAATATCTCCAGTGATGAAGATTCCACAACCTCCCTAGGCAATTTACTCCAGTGTTTAACCACCCTGACAGTTAGGAAGTTTTTCCTAATGTCCAATCTAAACCTCCCTTGCTGCAATTTAGTCCTGTTGCTTCTTGTCCTATCATTAGAGGCCAAGGAGAACAATTTTTTTCCCTCCTCCTTGTAACACCTGTTTAGATACTTGAAAACTGCTATCATGTCCCCAATTACTTTTCATGTCTTGCTCACAACACTCCTGTTAATGCATCCCGGAATCATGTTTGCTTTTTTTGCAACATGTCACACTGTTGACTCATATTTAGCTTGTGGTCCACCATGACCCCTAGATCTCTTTCTGTAGTACTCCTTCCTAAACAGTCGCTTCTCATTCAGCATGCATGAAACTGATTATTCCTTCCTCAGTGGAGTACTTTGCATTTGTCCTTATTAAACTTCACCCTATTTACCTTAGACCATTTCTTCAGTTTGTCCAGATAATTTTGAATTATGACCCTATCCTCCAAAGCACTTGCAACTCCTCCCAGCTTGGTATCATCTGCAAACTTCATAAGCGTACTCTCTATGCCATCATCAAAATCATTGATGAAGATATTGAACAGAACTGGTCCCAAAACAGACCCCTGCAGAACCCCACTTGTTATGCCCTTCCAGCATGACTCTGAGCCATTAATAACTACTCTCTGAGAACGGTTATCCAGCCAGTTATGCACCCACCTTATAGTCGCCCCGTATGAGTTGTATTTGCCTAGTTTATTGATAAGAAGGTCATACGAGACCATATCAAAAGCCTTACTAAATCCACCACTTCTCCCTTATCCACACCACAAGACTTGTTATTCTATCAAAGAAAGCGATCAGATTGGTTTGACGTGATTTGTTCTTTACAAATCTATGCTGGCTGTTACCTATCACCTTATTATCTTCCAGATGTTTGCAGATGAATTCCTTAAATATTTGCTCCATTATCTTCCCTGGTACAGAAGTTAAACTGACTGGTCTGTAGTTTTCTGGGTTGTTCTTATTTCCCTTTTTTTAGATGGGCACTATATTTGCCCTTTTCCAGTCTTCTGGAATCTCTCCTGACTTCCATGACTTTTCAAAGATGATAGCTAAAGGCTCCGATACCTCCTCTATCAGCTCCTTGAGTATTCTAGGATGCATTTCATCAGGCCCTGGTAACACGAAGACATCTCTCTGTTTTAAGTAATTTTTAACCTGTTTTTTTTCTTATTTTAACTTCTACTCCTATCCCATTTCTACTAGCATTCACTATGTTAGGCCAAGGACTCAACTATTCCACCGTTATTTGCATTGTGTGGTGCATAACTCCATGAATAACCTCACTGGAAACAGCAAGCAGGTAAGTGGGAATGGGAGGGGAAATGGGCAGAGCCAATGCACAAACTGGCATTGTGGAATCACAATTGTGGGGCTGATTATAATTGGCTACTAATATAGGCCTGCAACACATGGCTCTCTCCCGGAAGCAAGCGAACCTTTCTTACTTCCCCGGGCTGCTTCTGCACCCCATCCTGCAGGCTTGTGGCAAAGCCAAAAATCTAGCTCTTTGTAAATCATACCCTAATTAGCATTATGCAAAGCTCCCCCTGTCATTTTGTGGCCAAATTAATATTTTCACAGACACTCAGCTGTGGTCTACACTAAGGAGTTGTTTTGAAATAACGCCCCTTATTTCAAAATAGCAAGCGGAGCAGCCACCCTACCAAGCCCGTTATTTTGAAGTAATGGGCTGGTTATTTCAAAATAATAACTCCTGCTTTCCAGGAGGAATAAGGCTTATTTCCAAATAGTTATTTTGAAATAGCGATAGTGTGGACGCTCGGTTGCTGCTATTTTGAAATAACTATTCCCCAGAGTCATCCGAAGTAATTACTCCCCCAGTGCTTCATGCGGCTCTAAGTCGAGGTAGCATGTCCACATTAAGGGAGCCTGCCTCAGACTAATTTTGAGGCGTCCCTGCAGTGTGGACACACTGTTTCAAAATAGTTATTTTGGGAGTTATTATTTCGAAATAAGTTACTTTGAAATAATTTCCTAGTGTAGACGTGCTCTCAGAAGGACAAACTTTGTGTTTGCCACATGTAAACACTGCTTTTCATGACAAAGATGCCTTTACTCCATATTTGCCGTAGTTGGAAATTGGCCATGTCTGTCTGCCTGCTTTCTTGAACGAAATGGTCTTGAAGCAGAGAATTGTCTCAGGACATCTGTCCTTGAAGAGCTTCAAATATTATTCTCTCCGGCCGTCTAAAGCAGAAAAATGTGAGTGTAATGCAGCGAAGAGGCAGATGAGGTGAATGGATCACGCCAGTCCTACTGGTAGCTTGAATTATTCAAATGAAGTCAGCTCTGGAACTAAGCAAACTGGAATCTCATCAGACAAACAAGATGGATTTTTTTTGTGTCATATATATAGTAGCCCAATGTCTGTGAATCTGTAACGGTGTAATACTTTTTGTTGCCTCTGGGCAGCGCTGTTGCCTCTATAACATCCTTTGCCTCCCGCCATGGTGCTTGGCTGACTTCTGCGCCGCTCAGCTAGGCCGCCGCAGGATAGCAAGCGACGCAAGCAGCCGTTTGGGCCCCGCGCTTCCCATGCAGCACAGGGGTGCTGCATGGGGACTGCGGGGCCCAAACGGCTGCTTGCACTGCTTGCTCCCCCACGGCAGCCTGGCTGAGCAGCGCAGAAGTCAGCTGAGTGCCACGGCGGGAGGGGAAGGGGGGCGGGGTGGTGACGTACACTGCCAGGGGGTGGGGCCTGGCCGTGTACCTCACCGCCCCTTCCCCCTTCATGCCCCTTTTCGCCTCCCGCCATGGCACTCGGCTCAGTTCTGCGCTGCTCAGCCAGGCCACCGCGCGGGAGCCCAAACAGCCGCTTGCTCCCCCACGGCAGCCTGGCTGAGCGGTGCAGAAGTCAACCGAGTGCCACAGCGGGAGGCAAAGGGGGACGGGGCGCTGACATGCAGCGTGGCAGCAGCTCCAGGCCCCGCCCCCGGCTGTGAACAGACCCTGGCCAGGGGGAGGGCAGGGGAACAAGGGGGAGAGGGAGGTGGAGGACAACTGGGAGGCTGCAGGATCAGTGCTGGGGTGAAGGGAAACAGTGCAGGGGGGCAGCTGGAGCTCATAGGCAGCTGCTCAGCCAGGCTGCCACATGGGAGCAAGCGGCCGTTTGGGCTCCGCGCTCCCCATGCAGGAGGAGAGAAAGAGAGAGTGGGAGGCAGGAGGAGGAGGAGAAGAGAGAATGAGAGGCAGGAGGGGGAGAAGAGAAAGAGACATGGAGAGAGAGGCAGGAGACGGAGGAGAGCTGAGAGAGAGAGAGAGGGGGAGGCAGTAGGAGGAGGGGACAGAGAGATGGAGCGAGAGACCGGAGGCTCAGGAGAGAAGACCGAGATAGAAAGGGAATAGGACGTGGAGGAGAGACCTGAAAATCCCATTTTATGAAGGGCTAATTGGCTAGTTATTTAATAACAGTATAATTTTCCCTCTGGATTTTTTCAAGCTTCATTTAAATTCTGCAAATGCCCAGTAGTACCTGTTAAGTGCCTTCAAAAGAAGAATTAAGTTGCTCCATATGCATTCACTCTGTGGTGAAGTGTTTACTAAGAGTGTGTACAGAACATCAATGATGCATTAGGTTGCACTGCATTCAGCTTTTCTCAGTTGCGCAGTCTTATGGGAACATTTTTAATGCAGCTGTATCCATTAATGGAGCTCATTATCGGTAGAGCCCTGCGCAGATATGGAATTCGTATCCACATCCGCATCTGCAACAACAATCTCTGGGTGTCTGCATCCACATCTCCACATCTGTATCTGCAAAAATGAGCCGCGGATACCTGCACATATAAAGTGGATACCCACAGATTTGCACAGCTTCAATTATCAGTTTGTGTCTCCTACATATGGGGGCATGAAAGGAATTCTCCACCGCATTACAGCAGCTTTACACTGTTATATCTAGTGCCAAGGAACAACAATGGAGTCTTAGCTCGATACTTCTCCCCAGCGCACAATTTCTGGCCTCCATGCAGGAGGTGCTCTAAAATGAAGACCTCCTTCTACTCTTTCTTAGGCTGGCCACCTCCTACTACTTTCCTTGCCTCAAGGCGAAGGCATCGTCTCTGACAGTGAAGGATCCCTGGGCTCTTGGACTGTGTTTGGGCCCAGGGAGGAGGATGGAATGGGAGAGAAGGGGCGAGGGAGTATCATGAGATCTTTTTTTCCTTCTCTCCCTCCTGTAAGCCTTGGTGCACAGCGATTTGGACACTTGGTATCTCCCCATACTTCAGAGTTTTTTACACCGTTGTAAGTGAGAGCTGGGAAGAAAGCAATAGTGATTCTGCTATGCTAGGTACTGCAGAATAAAAACAGCAGCCACAATGCTATTCTTAATCCAGAAATTCAAGAAAAGCATTTGCGGGTGTTCATAATCCATGTTCTTTGATTTTAGTGTTGTTCTGCACTGGGTCACTTTGCCTTCGTCTTCACACTTTTAAGCAATAATGTTAGCTTTCTACATATGCTTGCAACACTTCTCAGAGCTCCTGCCCTCTGAGGCAGCAGGCCCTGCTTTTCAGACAGCTTTTGTCTGTCTTTTGCTTCCTGGAGAAACACAGTCTGAACAGAAGCTTCAGGGGGTAGCCGAGTTAGTCTGTACAGCAGCCATGGCCAACCCACGGCTCTTCCCCTCCCCCCCCAAGGCGCAGTTCATGAAGCTGCCCCCATGGCTCGTGAAGTAGCCCCTGCGCCCCTGAAAACGGCCCCCGGCTCCCTGTGCTCACTGGGTAGGGGAGTTGTCTGGGGCGGCCATTAAAAATGGCGTCTTCAAGATGGTGTTGGCTGGCGGGAGCCTGATGTGGCCAAAAAGCCTTTAAATGTGTTTCTTAAAAGGGAGGGCCTTTTTTTTTTCTCAACTTTTCCCCCTGGCTTTTTGCGCTATATTCACAACTATTTTGGCTCTTTGCCTGTAACGGGTTGGCCACCCCTGCTGCACAGGATAAACTTAAAAAACAACAAACGGTCTGGTAGCACTTTATAGACTAACAACACATGTCGATGGTGTCATGCGCTTTCATGGGCACAGCCCACTTCTTCAGATGGCCAGTAGCATGAAAAGCCAGGGAGACATTTTTATAGAATCCATTGTTATTGTGTTTATGGCAGGCAGATGGGAGAGATTCCACTTCATTTCTGTGGTAATGGGCATGATGAATCAGAAGCTTATTTAAAAGTGGTAACAAAACTATTTTTGAGGATTATTATTAAGAATCAGCAGGAAGTCAGATGTTTGGAGGAGCTGTGAACCACCTTCTGAATAGCACTTTTTGAGTACCTGAGTTATTATGGAGCTGTTCAAAATTTGACCTGATTTTCGAAGTTCAGCGTGTACCTTTTTAGTAGGCACAAATATGCTTACAGAACTGTCCTACTGAATTAACGAGGGATGGAACCAATAAGGGTTAATGAAAATTAATTGGAGTTCTGTGAAAATTACTCAAAGAGCCTAAAGTGTCCAACTGAACAGAGAAATATGTTCTTTTGTAGACATGTGGGGCTTGGGGAGGGGGTTGGTTTGTTTTAAACCATTCTATGGAATTCTGCAGCAGGGATATAATTCTGTATTGAACTCTAGAGGCTGTTTTGAATCATTGTATGTTGTTGTTTTGTATCAGATTATACAGGGATGAAATTCATCCCCATGCAATGGGCCAGCACAGGCTTTCTGTACCGCTGTTTTGAGGGCTTAAGAGGGAATTCCTTGGTACACAAAATTGATGCCGGCCCTCGGCAGAGGAACCAATTTCACGCCCACTGCTTTTTTTATAAAGATACCCTAACAACATGTACAAAATGAACCATGTGCACATGGACAGTTATTTTCTAATAATAATAGTGGCAAAATGTGTGTGCCTTTTCCGCAAGAGATGGCTGGAAAGTAGAGTAGCCATGGTGCCACCTTTCCAGTTTAAAAAAAATTAGAGGGGCCTCTTCTAAGCTTTTTGTGGCTTGTGTTGGTCTTACTCAAGACCATCTTTGTCTTCACAAGGACAGAGAGAGAAGTTTTGTTTTCTTCTGCATCTGTTTTATCAAAACAAGTAGCAGATGATACATTCTCCTTAGAGAAAAATATTTTAAAAAGAAAAAAATAATTTTAAAAGGTTTCACTATAATTAAACTCCATAAATGGAGAGTCCTATTGATTTCAGTGGGACCACTCACATGGAATTAAATACTTGTATGTTTGCAGGCTCAAGGCCTTAGACTGTAAGTGGTTTGCCTGCCTTGAATTTTCAAAAGAAGTAATAGAAAGACTCCCATGGACTTCAGTGGCCTTTAGATCAGACCCTCAAGAACATACAGATATTACTATATGTAAGATTTTATACTGTGCTCATCATCATGGATATGAGTGCCTTGCAGTCCCTCAGTGAGGGATGTAACTAACATTTGTCATCTTGTGTATTCTTTCATCCTTTCCCAAAGAGAAAAGTGTGTGCAGTAGAAATGAGAATATGTCGTTTGGGTCTGGTTTTTCCGCTTTGATTTGGTCTCACTCAGGGCCATCTTTGTCTGCTCAAGGACAGAGAGGGATGTTTTGTTTTCTTCTGCATCTGTTTTAGCAAAACAAGTAGCTGATGATAAATTCTCCTGTGACTGATTTTGCAGGTCGGGACTATGAACGGAACAAAGTCTGCCAAGAATTCATACACATGGGAAAAGACAACTTCCGAACTCTGTACGTACCTCCAAGAACTCGGAAGCATTGACTTTGAATCTGCACTGCTAAGATACAGCATGCTAACTAACCTAGAGAAAAATGTTATAAAAAGGAAAAATGGTTTTAAAAGGTTTCACTGTAATTAACCTCTATAAATGGGGAGTCCTACTGATTTCAGTGGGACCACTCCCTTGGAGTTAAGTACCTGCATGTTTGCAGGATCAGGGCCTTAGATTGTAAGTACTTTTTGTTTGTTTGCCTTGAATTTTCAAAAGAAGTTAGGTACCTAAATGGGGTTGTATTTTAATAGTGTTTGGGTGCCTATCTCCCAGCCTTCTGCTTGAATGGCAGCATCAGTCTCTCTTGACCCCCACTACACTGCTATTTTCAGCATGTTAGCTAGCACAGAACCTAGCAGGTGTCTGTCGGAGCTGGGCAGCACAATCCCAGCTGCAGCTTAGATGTACCCCTGGATATTTAACTGCCTGATCTGCAGCTACTGAGGCATGTATGTGACATCAGACAGGAGGGAGAAATCTGTGCCCACAGTTCCTTCTGGCTGCAAAGCGGCGGGAGCAAACTGGAAGCCGGGACACAGACATCCTGAAAATAAGGCTCCCCCGCAGGAGTTCTTAACCTGTGGGTTGGGACCCCAAAGAAGGTCCTCACCCTGTTTTCATAGAGTAAATAGGGCTGGCTTAGACTTGCTGGGGCCTAGAGCTGAAGCCCAGGCCTCACTCTCTTGGGTTGACGTTGAAGTCTAAGGGCTTCAGTCCTCAGCAATGGGGCTCACGCTACAGGGCCCTTCCTTAAACGTCAGCCTTGCCCTCCCCCCTCTTGGAGCAGTGGGGCTTCCTGCAGTACTTTTTGTTGTCAGAAGGGGGGTCATGGCACTATGAAGTTTGCAAGACCCTGCTCTACAGCAAAAGCAGGGAGTCCCATGGCCAAACGGGCTTGAAAAGAAAATGCTCCTTCATATTTCAGACCCAACGCTGCTCTTTTTCACATCAAGCATGTAACGGCATCCAGCCAGATTTATTTCAGTAGGGCTTCAGAGACAATCAAAAACACATCCCCAAACCTGCCATGAGACCTTTGCCTCTTGTTTGTTCCCAGAGCAATCATCATGAACAGCAAGAAATTCTCCAATGCCACGTTTGAAGAGATCAGTAACCTTGTGAAAGAGGTAGTCACCCTGGCAGAAAAGTGTTGTGCCCTAGGGGCTGACCCTGACTGCTATGAAACTGAGGTAAGTCATGCTCCATAGACTCACAGTACCTTCAACACGATGCCTTTGTTGAAGAAAGCACCTTCTAACTATAGACAAACAGGTTTCCACACAGCTTGGGTCTCAGCTTTTTCTCCTTTGTTTACCAGGCAAAGGCCATTCCAATTTAGGCCTAAATAGTTTCTTGTACGATTTATTTTGTACATGTTAAGACAATGCTATTACCATCTATAAATGACCTCTTCTGGGGATAGGCAGACTTTTTCCAAGTCTGTGGTCTCTATGTTCTTCTCCTTTTTTCTCTCCAAGTTCTCTTCTTGTCAGTCACTATCTTTTATACCCTATTCCATAGCTGTGGACAGATTCAGTTACTAAGGCCAGGTCTACACTAGACCCGGAAACTTGGCTTAATGTACACAGCTCCAGCTATGTAGAATACATAGCAGGCAGCCAACTGGTGCAAATGCTCCCATTGGCTTTCCTTATTCCTCACAAGAGCAGGAGATTCAGCCACTAGCAAGGGCGCCCTCTGAGTTTGATTTAGCAAGTCTTAACTAGGCTCGCTAAATCAAACTCCAGAAGATCAATCGCAGCCGTATCGATCTTCCACAACGTGAAGAAAAGGCCCACGTTACCTCAGAACCTATCCATTCTAAATCCCCGCCCAAACATTTTTATGCACAAATCAAAATAACAACTATGAACTAATATATTTTGCTTACCTTACTAAAAGTTCTTTTTATTATTTTACTTGTACCATCTATTCTCTGCTGTTAATCCCACTGGCTCTTTCCATTTGTTTTAATCTTATTAGTCTGTTTTTGTAGCCTTGGGTTTTTGTTTATCAGCTTGTCTTGAGGGCATCTGAAATTAACAATTCCCTCATGACTCTCTGTTTCACTTTGCTATTTACACAAACCAAGGTTTTACCAAGTAAGACACACACAAGCCAGATTTCAGAGTTTATACAATCCCGATGCTTTTCCAGCTCAATTCAGAAATGTTCCATCAGCAGAGACACACACGTACAAATTCCTTTCTAGTCTGTTATAGTACTGTATAATATACATATCTCTGACATTTACAGTATATATATTTCAAGTCAGAGGCAAACTTTTTTATTCTGACTTAGATCCAACCAGTACATCGGGATCTACCAGTAGATCTTGGAGCCTCTGACAGGGGATCCTGACTGGTTTGGCCAGGAAGCTATCAAGTGCTGGCACTTCAGTTGCCCCTCCGCCCACTGTCACGCTGCTCCTGCCCTCTGCCTCGGAGCTGCCCCCCTGGTAGCCTCCTGCTTGCTGTGCAGAGTGTGGGAGGAAGAAGGGGGGTGCTGATGTCAGGGTGTCCCTCCTCCCCCCACTACTGTACCTTGTCTCCACACAGAGAGAAGGGGATGGAGGGAGCTTGGCAATGCAAATCTCTGTCACTCTCACACAGTGTGTGTGTCTGTCATTCTCACAAACACCAGTTGTCCTTCACTCTCATCTGACCCAACACATACGTGGGTTGTTGTTACTACTTTTACTGCTTGCAAAGTGGGTGGTTTTTGGTTTTTGACTGGTCTGTGCATTTCATAATGTTAATTTCTCTTGTGCTTAAATTTAATTCTTTGAGTAGTGAGTTCTAAAATGCCTAACCTGTCGTGGCTGGAGTAATTTTCCCTGTGCTGCTCTTGGAAGTGGCTGGCATGTCCCTGCAGCCCAAGCAGGGGGTCTCGACATGCTCTCCTTGCCTGCAGACATCACTCCTGCAGCTCCCATTGATCAATAACAGGGAACTGTGGCCAGTAGAAGCTGTGGGCTCAGTGCCTGTAGATGAGGGGCAGCACATGGTGCCATGGAGCCATTGCTGTATATGCCAGCTGCTTTCAGGAGGGGTACAGGGCCAAGTTGTCTCAGTTAAGTGTGCCCAGCCAAAGCATGCATCCTGTATCCCTGTCCCAGTCCTGAACTCCCTCCTGCCCCAGACATGAGTTCCCCTGCACCCAAACTCCTTCCTAGAGCTTGCACTCTGAACCCCCTCCTAGACCCCAATTCCCTGCCCTGGGCTAAGCTCGGAACCCCTCCCACACTCCGAACTTCTTGGCCCAAGACCAGAGCCTACACCCCAACCCCCTACCCTAGCCTCGTGAAAGTGAATGAGATTCAGGGAGGAAGGGGGATGGAGCAGGCAGGGTGAGGCCTCAGAAAAGGGATGGAGCAGGGGCGGGGCCTCAGAGAAGGGGAAGGAAAAAAGCGGGGCAAGGGTATTTAGGTTTGAGGTAGATCTTACATTGCACTTAAATTGAAAAAGTGATCTTGTGGTTAAAAAGGTTGGAGACCCCTGTGTTAGGGTGTGCCATGCCATTTCTCAGGCCAACCAGAGACAAAAGACCCATAACTTCCTGTTGCTTAAACAGACTATACTCCAGGGTGGGAATCTTTCATTTAACATCCCCCTTCTGTGGAAATATACCAGGTTCCAGATGGGTCCCAGTACCAGGTGGTATGGTCATATGTCTCTCCAGACGGTCCACCTCCTGCATTTACAGGACAAACAAGGCTGTTTACAAGTTATGCTGAACACCCAGTCATTATGTTCATTAGCACATTTAAAACAATAAGCAGACTCACACGACACACGTCAAACCTCACATACATGAACAATACATGCACCACACTAGGATATATAGATCTAGCAAACTGTAACATTCATATTGATAGGTTACATGAGGTATTTTGTCTAAAGCATCTTCAAGTGATGCATGTTTATATTTATAAGACAATTTCCATAAAGTATGGGGGTGGGACTTCACATATTTGACTGACACAGTTCATTATGCAGTTTCCCGACAGTACTACCTGGAATTCTGAATGGCATACAGAGACATCTACTGGCTGAATAATATATTGCACATAACCATTTTATTACATGCTTAACTGAGAGAAACAAAGTGCTGGCTCCATTTTACAGATAGTTATGTGTAGGCAATGTTGGTAACATTCCAATGGAGGTTTCAGCTGAAAATAGCGAAGTGAAATTCTTCACTTCAGAACTTTTGCCTAGAACAGGGGTGGGCAATAATTTTGTATGAGGGGACCACTTCAAGATTTTGGAAAGTTGTTGAGGGCCGCACTCTTCCATGATATTAATGGAGGAGGTGCGGGGTCTGGGATGGAGGCTGGGTGCAGAAGGGAGTTTGGGGTAAGGGACTGGGGTGCAGGAGGGAGAATGGAGTCTGGGAGGTAGTTTGGGTGCAGGAAGTGGTTGTGACCTCGGGCAGGGGACTGGAGTGCAGCGGTTTGGGATGTGACTTAGGGTAGGAGGGGATTGTGATCTCGGGCAGGAGATTGGGGTGCTTGATCTGGGAGGGGTATGTGTGCATGTGGAGTAGTGGGGTGGGAGTGAGGGGCAGAGGGTTGGGGAAGGGAGGGCTGGGGTGCCAGAGGCAGGCTTTGGCCAGAGACTTACCAACCAGCAGCCAAACCAGCCTGCTTGCCTGCAGAGCTAAAGGCTTGCAGAGCTTAAAATGTTTCTGCCTGCTCAGCCATGTGCTTGAATGAGTAACTGAGCAGGAGGGAATGGGGGTTGTGCTTCGTGGCTGCCTGTTATTCAAACAAGCAGCTCCCATTGGCCGGCCAATGGGATTGTGCTGGGGGCAGGAGCAGCATCTGAATATTCCCCCCTCCCCTCCAGACTCATAAAGAGAAAGTGCCCCGCAGCCGCATTTCTGAGCAGCATGTGGGGCTTCGGGGCAAGCAGGGGAGCCTGCCTGGGGCTCCCCACTGCCTCCGCAGGCCAGATCTGGTGGCTTGGTGGGCTGAACCCAGCCCATGGGCCGTGTTTTGCCCAGGCCTGGCCTAGAACCTTCCCCTGGCTTCTGGCTGTGTAGTTAAAGAAACAACACACATACCCTTGTGTCTTGGCAACATGAGGATACCCTGATCCGAGCATTTGGGTTGGGGCCATCTCTACTGTTCTTGACTTTGGGCAAGTTACTGTCCTGCCTTCTGCCAGTTTCCCCATCTGTACTTATAAATCCTAGTGACCTCCTCTGTAAAGTGCTTTGAGATCAAAAAGTGAAAAGAACTAAATGCGGTTATCGGATAGTACCCGTGGCCAGGAGGTTTTACAAATTGTATTCAGCGTATGGAGGCAAAGCCCCAAAGGGGAGTGTGCTGCATTTCCTGAGCACCGACCACTGCTCTGTTTTAATTGCTTCTGGAGAAATAAAAACGTTGGGATGATGAATGTCTAACAGACCAACTCCTCATGGAAACTAGGGGGCCCACTTCTGCCAACTTAAATACCCATTGCTGGAGTCACGCCTGCCTCTTTTCCCCTGAGACTAACTCCATCATGCCAGGGCCAAGCCTGAGTCACTGGACTGGGCATGGGTCTATGCACAGATGCGGGTTAGGAATCATCATTCTCATACCAAGCTCAAAAGCGCCGCAGATCCACTCTGTAGAGGCTACTTCCACTAGGTGGCTAAGTAGCTCTGCCTGCCAGTTACATGCTCCTAATGTGGGACAGAGAATTGAAGGATCACAAATGGCAGATAATCTGCTTCCCCTTCTCCCACAGCCTGTTCTCCCCTGTTCCCTTGCAGCCTCCATGGCTCCATGCAGCACAGCCCCCAAATCCCACCTTTCCCTTCACCACAGAAATGTATCAGCTCCACTGCAACAGGACCCTGTGCAACCAAGGTGGAATTTAAGATCAACAACCACATCCCCCTTGAGCTACACCCTGCAGTCTTCTCACTTAAAACAAGTCAGTTTTGCCTTTGTTCAGCCGCCAACATCCCCACCCCTCCTATACACAGTTTATCCGGAATGTTTTCCCACAGATACCATTCCCTGGTGTCTGAAACACTGTAATTCTCTCCTATGCTAAGATATCACTGTGATCACTAGCAAAAGATGATGCCAACTTCATAATGCAGCCACTGCAGTTCTCCTTCTCCTCGGTGGTTGCTTTTTTTTTTTTTTTCCCCATTGGAGATCCCACTATTTTTGGTGCTTGCTTTATGCATTAAGCAGCTGGGTTTTTGTTCTGCGGATCACGGAAGGTGCGTGGGTCAGACACCTTTGCATGGTTTGTGTTATCTCCTTCGGAGAAGAACCCTGAACATAAACTGGCTTTCCAAAAGTCAGGGTTTGGCCTTAGCTACACTGAAGCAGGATGGTTAACAAAATTCCCACACAACTCATCCCCCACCCCTTTCCAGAAACTTAATTTGTGCCACTTCTCACCAGAGAATGAAGAGCAGAAGGGGAAATCTCATGTTATTAGGACTATATTACATGGAGGCGGTATAGCAGAGCACACTCCTGGGTATGCAATAAACTACTAATAATGTGGCCCCAATGTACTACAGGTTGGACCTCCCTGGTCTGGCACCCTCAGGACCTGATTTTTCTGGACCAGGAGAGGCCATTTCAGGCCCCTCCACCCCCGCCGGCTTGCTGGCTGCCCCCCTTCCAGCACAGCTGAGCTGTACACTTGCTCCCTGCTCCCACCTCACAGCCCACATGAGTCGTGAGGCTCCAGCCCCGCTCAAAGTACAACTGAGCTGCATGCCAGCTCCTGGCTCCCTCCTCACAGCCCAACTGAGCCGTGCACGGGCTCCCAGGCCCCCTCCCTCCTGCTGTGAGCCGGGACTCTCTGATCCTGGAACATCAGTCGTCATGCTGGACCGTGGATGTTGCTGGACCAGAGAATCCAGGATTTTAGGGGTGCAACCTGTACTGTAGTGGCTGGGAGGGGTTGCAGCCAGAGAGGAAGGAGGTGGTGACTCTGTGGTGTTGTGCTACATACCTGTGCTTCTGCCCCCCCAAGATGAGGTATCACCAGCCCAACCCACCTCCAGTGTTCCTCCATAGAGCTGTGGGCAGAAGTGGGTTTCACCTGTAGAGGAAGACGATGTTTTACCTAAGAACAAGTCTGAAAAGTGTAATTACTGCGAGCCTGGGAACTTGGACATTAACGTTCTCTCATTCCATTTCCTTCTCCTCTCCCCTCCCCCAGTCTTCCGCTCTGTCTGTCAAGTCCTGTGATGAAAACGCGCCTTACCCCGAGCACCCAGGGATTGCGGCTTGCTGTACCCACGAAGGGCTCGAGCGAAAGCTTTGCCTGGCTGCCCTGCACCAACCATCAAAAGAAGTCCCTACATATGTGGAGCCATCGAATGAAGAACTCTGCGAGGCCTTCAAAAAGGACCCGCAGGATTTTGCAGATAGGTACGCACTAGGAGGCCGGGTTTGGCTTAGGAGCTTTACACATCTTGAATATAGCCTGAGAACACAATTAACTCCCTTAATTCCTTTCGAGCCAGCTCATCAGCAAGTCAACAGACTTTCTCCGTCGGATTCTGCTTTTTCTCGACCACATGTGACTGGGATGCATGCACATGTCAGCCAAGTGCTATTAAAGGGGGGTTCAGCACTTGACAGATGTTTCCCTTTTATGCTGCATTGTGTCTGGCTCCTGCATGGATGCACGAGGCTGCAGGAGTACAAAGAACCTTTCTCACCATGCGAGCCATGCACAAGGGCACAGTTCCTGGGGGGAGGTGCTCCACTGACAGTGGTACAGAGAGGGCTATGGCTTATCTTAATAAAATATGTCAGGGTGTGGCAATATTGTTCTTAAAGACAAGGGGGTTGGATTGTTTTTTCTGGGTGCTGTGAGCTCTGAAGAAGAGTCGCTGTACAGTGCGGTTTTTAGAGCAGCTTCCACTTGGATTGTGGTAGTTGAGGCTCAGAAGGCTCCGTGAAAGGCCGTGTTTCTCTTGGTTCAAGAAGTTAGGACCATTGCTTGTTATGACTCATGTGGCGGAGAGTTGTGGTCTCATTCTTGGGTCCTCCTGAGAGACTAACATGGAGATTGAGGATCAGATTTTCAAAGGCATTTAGGTACTTAAACCTACAGGTAGGCGCCTAGTACGAATTAATTGCAATGCCTCGCTGAGGCTGGTGTCTCCCATTGAAACGAAAGGGGGATAGGTGTCTAGCAGAATTTACAAAAATATCTAGCTGCATCGTTAGGCCCTAAAATCGAGCCCGGAATATCTCTGTAGAGGTTGATGGTAAAAATTCTTTTTAGATGTTCTAGAGAGAGATTTTCAAAGGTCAACAGTGATTTAGTCTCACAATTCCCACTGACTATCAAAATCTCCGGGCAGACCTCTCTCTAGACACATCAATGTGTGAATGAGGGATCTGATGGTAAGTACCTATGGGTGTGTCTAGACTACAGGGGTTTTTTCGAAAAAAGTGGCCTTTTTTCGAAAAACCTTCCCCTGCATCTAGACTGCTGCCGCGTGCTTTTGAAAGTAAATTGAAAGAACGAGGCAGTTTTTTCGACCGCGAAAAACCTCGTTTTATGAGGAATAACGCCTTTTTTCGAAAGTGCTCTTTTGAAAAAAGGCACTATGTAATGCAAACTGTGCTTTTTCGAAAGAGAGCATCCAGACTGCCTGGAAAAGCAGCTTGCTTTTTCGAAAGTACTCGTTGTAGACTAGACGCTCTTTTTCGAAAGAGGCTTGCAGTCTAGCTGTAACCAAAGACTGCCAGTTTTGGATTTAGGCCACGGTTTATTGTTACATTTATGAATACATTTACTTATGATTTCTTTCCTTCTCCTGGCACTAGCTGCTTAGCAATCAAAGCAAATGTAACCAAACCACAAGATACAGTGTCCAATGTGATTGCCTGTCAAAGAAGAAACTGTCTCATGCACCAGGGATAAGAGAGAGAGATCTGGTCACTCTGATAATTCACCCAAGCCAAACCAGGGAGAATTTGAAGCTCATATACTATATTTAGGGCCACATCTGTGTGGGTGCATAGAAAACAGCAATAATATGGCAGTAAGTAATGTGGCAAGCACAAGTGGGAGAGGCAGTTAGAATTACTGCCAGTGGTCATGGGCCTACAGTGCATAGAATGGGCAAGACCTTTGCTCCCCTATTGGCATTATGCCTCCATATGACTTGCACACTACAGATTTTCTCCTCTTTCCCCCACTCTGCACCCCAGTGGTGCACAGAGCCATGACCTTACTCTACATACGTATCTTTGATAACCCACCTAATTCACTTGTCAGGGTTGGCAGAGGCCTGGCATGAGAAAAAATCAGTTTGTTAAACCTTTGATTAATAATCTATCTGAAATGAATAAGGATTCTACTATGCCAGCCCACATATTATATTTTATACCATGGCAGTTATGAAACCCTATACATTCAGTCTGTAATTACCATCAAAGAATGCCTATGAATAAACAAACTTGCTGGAATATTTCTGTTCGGATCTCAGTGCAGGAATGACTCATTCACATGGGTGTAAGTTCATTTTGTGAGCTGGTGTATGTGGACAGACTGTTCATGGCTACCACCATTTTTTTTAATAGAAAAAATTGCATATGTTACACTTGCAAAAATGCTAGGATGGGATTTTCAGACACCCATAAGGGAATCAGGCACCCAACTCTTTGAAAAATCTTTGACTTTTCTTCAGGAATCGGGGGGCCAAATTCCTTCAGATGTCTTTGAAAAACTCTCAGAGTTAACATCAAGTGATGTCTCTTTTCTAGGTTTACACACGAGTATTCCAGTAACTATGGACAAGCCCCACTGCCAGTACTAGTGGGTTTTATAAAGAGTTACTTATCCATGGTTGGGACTTGCTGCATTTCACCCAGCCCAACCGTCTGCTTCTTAAAAGAGGTGAGCGTGCCCCTCCTTTGCTTTCCTGCCAACTTCCCCAGCAGGAAAATACCACAGCTCTTTACAATCAATTGCCTCTTCTATGGGTTCTTTAATCCTGACACAGTCCCTATTGTAGTGGCATGGTGGGGTGTGTGGAAAACGCAGGAACATGCGTCATAAATTATATATGCTGTATAGAACAGTGATAGAGTATTACCTAGAATATTCAGGGTGTAGAGATTCAGTCCTGACAGCCACTGACTTTTGATCAAGATTACACTGTGTGACTCTCGCTGTTTTGCTCCGTGAGGAAGGGAATAGTTTGCTCTGCATGGGATCCCTCAAGTTTGCACTCCTTTAATATTTAATTGTTGAAGTGAAACTCTAACACTCCAAATGAAGCTCAGCCAAAACTCTATTACATTTCACATCAGGACCTTGCTAAATCATGAATTTGGATAGAAAATCTAAGTCTACTCTCTGCGTTCCACTGTGAGCATTTCACACCTCTCTCGTCATCTTACCCACTGTCTGCATGGTTCTGGCACACATAATGAAAACAAGCTCAATAAGGAGTTTGGTTGCAGCATAATCAGTCTGTTTCCCTCTTATGTAAACCTCAATCTTGTTACACTCAGAGTTGCCAAAGAGGAGAAGGTCACTGCCACTCATCCATTTGTCTTCATTTGGTCACACATAAAATAAGATTTAGCCAAACAGTATAAAGTCTTCCTGCGAGAGAACTATTGCTATGGAGAGTCACTGTAATACGTTGCACAATCCCTTAAGGCAGTGGAGGGCACCCTGCAGCCCACAGGCCTCCTGTCTGTTTCCTCCCCCTCTCCATTTGCCGCTTGTGCACTGGGGCACTGGAGCCCCGCCCTTTCTACTCCCACCCACCCCCCAGCATTTTCCGAGTGCCACGAATCTGCTGATTCATGCTCCGTCCCCATTTCTGCCCCTCCCTCCCAAAGCTTCAGCATCCCCAAGTCAGCTGTTTGCTGCGTTCCAGCTCTGGGAGGGAGGGGACTGAGTGCGGGTCAGCAGATGTGTGCCACTACAAAAGTGCTGGGAGGGCAAGGGAGGAGCAGTAAGGGTGAGGATCTAGTGCCCCAGTGTGTGAGAAGGGTGTGGAGGAGGGGGACAGAGAAGACGTGCACAGGCCACATGCAGCCCGCTGAGATGAAGGAGGGCTATTCCTGCAGCCCACTTACTAATCGTGGTTAACCATCGCTGTCTTAAGGCAAACAGAGAATACACGTCGTTTCTTTGATGGAGAAAGGGAGCTACTAAATAGCCCTCCCTTACTGGTAACAAAAAGGGGGGTTGCTCTGAATCTATCTCCATGTGCTCTCTACCTGTGCATGCAGTTCAGAGACATCACATGGAGGAGCTATAGTTTTGATTTGGTTTCCTAGCACCAGCGGGTTTGTTGTTAGTGCAGTGGAGGCAGGTGCACCAATTCACTGTGTCTTCAGCCTGCTGGGAAATAAAGCGAACAGCACAAACGCAAAGTTCATTTTCTACTAAGTGGCACCTGCGAATCACCACTCCCGTCATTCCCCGCAACCTGGAAAACCACTGTATACGCTGAGTGCCAAAAGTTTGCAGTTTGAAAAGAGGGGAGGAAGCAAAGATGGAGACACCCAAACTGTTGAATTGAAGAGATTCATAAGAAGGGAATTAGTGGCAATCCTGAAGTTCACGATTTGACTTCCTCAGTATTAGACATTTGGAAATTAATGTAAATTAGCACTGACTTATGGACCTCTGTGGGCCTGTACCAACCCACACACCAGTTGAGGATCTAGTGCATGATAGTTAGCAGGCCAGAAAAAAAATTATAAACCATTACAACTGAAAGAGGAATGTCTCCAAAGCTGAAGTATTGAACCAAAAATGGTCTATTCTTAGCTCTCATGAGAGCAGATATTGTCATCTCACTCCGACATGCAATATGGTTATTGAGCCATGTGCAGGTAGATCAGCCTAAAAATGAGGAGTTCCGGAGTTTAGCGAGCAGGGGGAGCCATGGCACATGACAGCATGAGATCCAAGAACAAGGGGAGCAGGTCTGAAGCGTTAACTGCAGCAGCTCTCAAACTTTAGCAGATACCGAACAATTTCCCTCTTCAAAGTGTTGCACACCATCATGTCACCCTGGTGTTGTGATGGTGCTTCTGCATGTGTGTGACACACGTCACTGCTTCCGTATGTCCCTCTTTTGGCTGCTGAGAGAATCGTATCTTTGCTCGCTCCTTCTCTGCCTATTGGGTGTTTGTTTCCACTCTGATGTGGCAGAGAAGAAAGGTTGGAAAACAGGTTTCGGTGGGTGTGATGCTACCACATTCTCTTGTCAGAGTTCCCTGCTCAGAGTGAAACATGTATGTGTGTAATCCTGGGCAACACTCCGCTTACCAGCATGCTTCAAGCTTCAGTCCACTGCCACAGGATGAGGATCACTGCGGTGAGCTTCTCAGCATGGAGATCATGATCTCCCAGAGGCGGGGGTAAAATCAGAAATTGGTGAGAAGGGATCACACATTGCTAAATAGTAAAGCAGGCCTGGCTAGATGGGAGAAGGCCCTGGCAGGGAAGCAGAGGTCCCAGGCTGTCAAAGAGAGAGAATCGCCCCTCTGGAGAATAGTAATCTTTAAGTGAAAGAAAGTAAGTTTGCAATTCTAAATAAAAATAAAGAGATTCAAGAGCTAAAACCCACTTTTTAAAAGGAAGTGAATTACTAGGAAAGGAAATTCAGATGACTGAGAGAACCTGAGTTTCTGACACTCCTCAGCACAGGGAAGAGGGCAGCAGTTCATCAACACAGCAACGTGTAAAAACCCTACTTGTTTTTCCCTTTGATATTTTCATTCCCTCTGCTCCTTGCTTCCCAGCCACCCCTCTCTTTTTCCTTCCCCCCTCTCCCTCCTCCCCTATTTATTTTGGGTCTGCACATCCTAAACTCATAACTCCGGTCATCTGAAGAAGTGGGCTGTGCCCACGAAAGCTCATGATACCATCTACATGTTTTGTTAGTCTATAAAGTGCTACCAGACCTTTTGTTGTTTTTTAAGGTTATCCTGTGCAGACTAACTCAGCTACCCCCTGAAGCAGTAAAAAGGATATTCATCATAGGAAGAATGGGCTCCAGTTGGAGGACCCCAGGTGACAGGCCATTTTACATTAGCCGAAGGACTATATAAATATCCCCTTGATCCACCACAAAACTGAAAGTCCACAAGTGATAATGGATGGATAGGAAGGTTGTGTGTCATTTCTGCATTGCTTTGCAGCACTGTTTAGCACTGAACACCATTGAGGCTTAATGCGGGAATCTGTATTCATTTAGGATAATAAACTGGATGGCCAGTTGACTGATATGAATGCCCCCCATAGACTATGAGTACAGGAGTTAATCGGTGCCTAATGCAGTTCTTCTCCTTTCTGTTCCAGAGATTAGAAAGAAAGTCTTCATCCATACTCACCACCCTGTCAAACAGAATTTGTTCCCGCTATGCAGTATATGGGAAAGAAAAATCTAAGTTCAGGTACAAACACAATACTGTATGTTCCATATATTAATGCAGATCAGAAGTGACGGTCTTCATATTTGAATTTCCCGTTTACTGTAAATGTGTATGTAATAAGTCACAAAACTAGGTCAATGGGCAACAAGCTGGCAGATGAATTTTAATGCTGATAAATGCAAAATAATGTATATTGGAAAACACAACCCCAATTATATGAACAAAATGATCAAGACTAAATTAGCTATTACCGCTCAAAAGAGAGATCTTGGAATCATTTGGGATAGTTCTCTGAAAACATCCACTCAGTGTGCAGCAGCAGTCAAAAAAAGCAAACAGAATATCAGGAATAATTTAAAAAGGGACAGAGAATAAGACAGAAAATATCTTATTGCCTCCATACAAATCCATGGTACGTCCACACCTTGCATATTGCATGCAGATGTGGTCACCTCATCTCAGAAAGGTATATTGGCATTGGAAAAAGTTCAGAAAAGGGCAACAAAAATGATTAGAAGTATGGAATGGCTGCCATATGTGGACAGATTAATAATACTAGGTCTTTTCAGCTTGGAAAAGAGGAGACTAAGGGGGGATATGATAGAGGTCTATAAAATCATGACTGGTGTAAAAAAAGTGAATAAGGAAGAGTTATTTACTCCTTCCCATAACATAAGAACTAGGGGTCACCAAATGAAATTACTAGGTAGCAGGTTTAAACAAAAGAAAGTATTTCTTCACAAAACACACAGTCAACCTGTGGAACTCCTTGCCAGAGGAGGTTGTGAAGACTAGGACTTTAACAGGGGTCAAAAAGGAGCTAGATAAATTCATGGAAGATAGATCTATCAATGGCTATTAGCCAGGATGGGCAGGAACAGTGTCCTTAGCTTGTTTGTCAGAAGGTAGGGATGGGTGACAGGGGATGGATCACTTGATGATTTCATGTTCTGTTCATTCCCTCTGGGGCACCTGGCATTGGCCACTGTCAGAAGACAGGATACTGAGCTAGATGGAGCTTTGGTCTGACCCAGTATGGCCGTTCTTATGTAAGATTCAGCAGGATCTGAAAAATTAATAAGTGCTGTATTGCATTTTGTGGAAAAGTGATGTACTTAGTAGAGGTACAGAGCAAGCAGTCTAACCTATTACTATTCTTTTGTACCATGTCAGAGCTTGCTTAGATGGGCTCTCATTCAACCCAAAATTATTTCAACTGATGTGATTAAAGACCTCTCTTGGGTGGTGGAGTCTCAAATCCAGTAAGAAGGGTGATTAAGAAGCATATACTATTTCTAGCCTACAGAGATAAGACAGAGTAGATTGGGCTTTGTAATGGAATTGTGAACAGGGAGGCTGTTGTTTATATACTGAATATAGAGAGAAAGATATGAACGCTTTGGGCTCTTGACTAGTGCCAGAAGGTGGGATAATATCAGAGCACAAGAGTGTATCGAAATAGCGCCATAACGCGAATATGCAAATGAGGCATGGATATTTAAATCCCGGCTTCATTTGCATCCCTCTCTCAAAAGAGTGTGCAAGTGTAGACACACCCTCAGGGATAAAGGTGGCAAGTGCTCACAGATACTCTTGGTTTCAGAGTTAAATATGGTATGAAGCCATGTTTCTGGATTTCCCAGCTATTTAGGCCAACATCTCACATGAGATGTCCCAGGTTTGGCACTTTAATGAATGTGCTGCTTTTCAGAGCTGCTGAAAATCAAGTGGTCAGCACCTCTGAAAATCCAGGGAGAGAGGTGACTACATTTAGGGTTGAAAATGTTGGTCTGTTTCTCTCCCAATTACACTGTTTTAATGAGAGTTTTTGCTCAAGGTATGCATCTTTCAAGCCATCAGTCTATCCTTACAGAGGGCCAAAGGATGGCATCTCTACTCACTTGTCACCCAGCCACCATTGCTCAGGCATCATTCCCAGTGACTGCACTGGGAACTTGCCAGAGTAGAACAATATACCACGTAAGGAGGAATTGGCCCAAAGAGCCTGTTTGTGCAGGCCCCTTTAGCATTCCAGCCTTCCAGTTCATTATGGTACACTCACCATTAAAGCACCCCTTGCAAGAGGTCACAAGAGGGAAGGCATCCCCAGCTCCAGCCACTTCTGCTCGCCATCCTGTCTGCATGGGTCTTCCATGGCCTGGCCCTCCAGCCAAGTCACATACGAGTTCAAAGTTCAGTCCCCTTCCAGGGCACTCAAAGTCCTGACACACACACACAAGCTCCTGAGCACAACTCACCATCCTTCCTGAGCTTCTCTTCAGTCCCCTGCTCCACGCCCAACCAGAAAGCCTCCCCCATACAGAAGCCTGCCCTCTGGGTCTCTTCTATCCTTTACTCCCCTTCCCAGAGTCTCAGCCCCAGGATGGTCTCCTTGGACGCCGGGTCCCTTGTTCCAAGAGTGCATCACATAGTTAGCTCTATTCCCGTGGCTCAGTTCTTCAGCCATACACAACACCAAACTGGTAGGCCTTCCCATGCAAATACTGCTACGGCTACTGCTCCCTCAGCCTGTGTAAGGCCGAGTGGGTCTATACATAGGCCTGAAGGGATGCCAGGAAGTGAGCGCCACCTCCATCCACACTGTTGCCAGCTCCTGCAACCCAACTCAAGACCCATTGCAGACACATAGGAAGTCCCACCTCGGTGGGGTTGACAGACAACAGCATCATGGCATCTGATTGACTCCCCACTCTCTATAAAACCCAAGGAGCAATCCAGGAAGTGGCCAGGCAGTAACGCAGAGTGCTAGCTGGCGGCCATGAACACCCTGTATTCTCAGTGCCTGAACTCCCAGTATTGACCTCAGTTCTGACATGGACTGCGACCCCCACTGGAATACCAATGTGGATGCTGATACTTGGCATTGGCCCTCAGCCTGCTCCCCCAACCTGTCTCTAGCTCTGCTTTTTGGCCAGACCTGCTGCCTGACGGTTGATCCTAATACTTACTGTGAACCTCAGCTGTTCCACCCACTTTCACTCAGGCTTCTGACAGGCTGCTTATAAGGCCCACATGCCTGATGGATCACCACCTAACTCAGACTAGGAGGCAATCAGTCATTATCCCCACTGGTGTGGGATGTCTCTCTAACTGAGGTTTCCTCCCCCTCTTCTAGCAACAAAATCACACCACTCTCTTATTTTTAGTCCATATTTTTTTAAAAACAATAAGAGGTGTGCAGCTCATCTTATCCAGTTGAGAGCTAAAGTATTGGCAATGTCTTTCCTCTGCTCATGGTTGAACGTTCAGGAGGGACTACACAGAATTTGCTTTCTTTCAGGTTTTTTGCAGGCTTACTGGTACATAGCATGAAACAAGCAAATCTCTTTTAAGTGACTTGTGTTCTAAACCTGTGGAATTTGCCCTACAAATATCAGTGGATAGGATTTCAGAAAGGGAAGCTGGCTTTGGAACAGCTAAAATACTTAATTGCCTTTTGCATTTTGTGACTGTCTAGCACCTTAACAATGCTTGCTCAGAAGATACCCTCTGCCTCGTTTGAGGACATTTCCCCGCTAGTGGAAGACTCTGGTGAGGTGTTTTCCAAGTGCTGTAATTCCATGGCTGAAGACTGCATGCTGAAGGAGGTAGGAATCCCAGAATTCATGACAGACAGGCCTCTTACATCACCGATCACAGTCGCTCTTCACTTTGTGGAGCCCGCAACCCAGAATTTGGCCCCAAAGGCCGTGCCACAAAAGTTTGTGGGATTTGGATCAAAGGGAGAAACAAAGTGGGGGTTGGGTGCTTTGAGGAATAGGTGGGGCACCCTATCAGGTGCTGAGCATCAGGTGGAGGGTGGTGGGGATGGTCAGTGGGGCTAGCAGAGGTGTGATGCTGGGCAGGGAGTTTGGGAGGGGAGGGAGAGCAGCTGGGTTGAGACAGTGGTGGACGGTTGCTAAGACTGTTTCCCTTCTCTTCTCCCACCTCTGTCTGCTTAATGTTCACTTCACTGAGTGCTGCTTCTGGAGGCTGGGAGGCTGGCTCCACAGTGTCTAGAGGCACCATATCCCCTACCCATACACAACACCAGGCTGGCAGGCCTTCCCCCCCAGACAAATACTGCTGCCACTATAGTCTCTCCCACACTGAGCTTCCTCAGCCCATGCAATCCCTGGGGGCCTATCCGCAGGCCTGCACGGTTGCCAGGCAGTGACCATCACCTCCACACTGACACCTGTCACCAGCTCTTGCACCCCAACTCAGGACCCATTGCAGACACAGGCCACAGGAAGTCCCACCTCAGAGGGGCTGATAGAACTAGGTACTCTAGGGCTACGTCTAGACTGGCATGATTTTGTGCAAATGCTTTTAACGGAAAAGTTTTTCCGTTAAAAGCATTTGCGGAAAAGAGCGTCTAGATTGGCACGGACGCTTTTGCGCAAAAGCACTTTTTGCGCAAAAGCATCCGTGCCAATCTAGACGCGGTTTTGCGCAAGAAAGCCCCGATCGCCATTTTCGCGATCGGGGCTTTTTTGCGCAAAACAAATCTGAGCTGTCTACACTGGCCCTTTTGCCCGAACGGGAGCGTCAAAGTATTTGCGCAAGAAGCACTGATTTCTTACATTAGAACGTCAGTATTCTTGCGCAAATTCAAGCGGCCAGTGTAGACAGCTGGCAAGTTTTTGCGCAAAAGCAGCTGCTTTTGCGCAAAATCATGCCAGTCTAGATGCAGCACAGGTGACTGGGGGAGGGGAAGGCAGAGAGCTCTGTGGTGACTGGGTTGGAGATGGAAGAGGGGTACGGTGGCAGAAAGAGCAGAAGACAGAAAGGGGAAAACAAGATGCCCTTCCTTGGGGCTCCCTAGAGCCTACAAACTGCAGGATTTGGCTTTTTTTCCCACAGTCCATGAAGTAGGGGTCACGCACTGTGGGCTGAGAAAACTTGAGTCCAGACTCTCTGCTGGTATAGGAGTCTACCACACGGTAGACTGGGGCGTGCTTTGAAGGGAGTTAGGAACTGAAACGCTTTTAACAATCTGGGCCGAAGTGCACAAGCTTCGGCAGTGCTATCTTTTCATTCCTGAAAGGGGCTTATTTTGTTTCTGCTGCTTATTCCCTCTGGGTTTCCTTTCTCTTAGTTTCAAATACCTGTCTTAATTAAAAAGATGTCTTTAAAATGGTATCTGGGGAGAGCAGCATGAGTGATTCTATTTAATTTCCCACTTTCTGTAGTTATTTATTTATTTTTGTGTTCGTAATTGAGTTTTCAAAACACCAGCCAGTTTGTTGGTATAATAATCACTTCTGCTGCTAATTGTTTTTCCTAGGTCTTTATTTACTCTTCCTCATGGAAGAAGAAGTTACAAGATGGATTTCACTATTTGATAGGTGCCCGTCAAATTGCTGTGGGGTTTGAGTAAATAACCCACTGAAAACTGTTTTATTCAGTTTCTGTAGCAACTCACCCATTAGTTTCCCTCTTAGGTAATAATGTATCTGTGGAGGAAATGTTTTCCTAACCTCAGTCGTTAGGCTTTATGTCGGAACGTTCGGGGGGTTAATATCAGTTATACAGATTTTTTATCCTAGATAGCTAAATCAAGGATTATATTCTTAAGTAGATGGCATTTTTCAGCAGCGACTCATAACCTAGGATATCTCAGTTTTGTGGTGCCCAGTTTGAGACACTTACAGGGCTGAGTGCTCAGCACTTTCTAAAAAAGTCACCCTTATGGCATCCCATATAGGCCACCTAAACCCTCTAGTTACTTTTGAGTGTCTTGGCCTCAGTGCCTAATCCTCTTCTAAAACCTACTTCGCTATTACAATACTGTCTTGTGACAGTAAAATCCATGTGTGCAAAGTTGGCTTTGACCGATTACTATCAAGATGCTATGGACTCTGAGTCTTTGAAAACTGACACATGGCTCTGAACATGGCACCCAGCCCTGCCTTCCAAGTCCAATATCAAAAATCACCAGCTGGACTTAGTTGCATTTGTGACAATAAGAAAAGTTAAGCCAGTTTTCAGAGGCTGCAAAAGCCAGTCGTGTCTTTTTGGTATCTCAGCCATCAGGAATCGGTTCTGATGCTGTCATCTTTCTCCATGTGTTTTTATTGTTTGACGCACTGTCCTGTGGAGATAGTTTGGGATCTGGAGTTGTTTACAGCACAGAAGGAAATTTCTCTCCAGCTTGTACAATTCACTTATGGTCTTCTGTACTCACTTGTTTTTTCTCACCCTGAACTCCAGAAGCTGGATCCAAAGCCCAGGCAGTAACGGGAAATGCTGTTGCTCCAAACACAACAGACTTACTATTAATCATAGAGAAGGTAATAGAGGCCTGAGCACCGGGGTGGAAGTCAGGAGGTTTGAGTGGCAATCACAGCTTTGCCATTGACTCAGCTTCTTCTTTGTTTCCACATTTGGAAATGGAGATGATACTATTTACCCACATATTTCCTAAGGTCACAGTAGTCAGTGTCTGCACATTGCTTAGAACAGGCAAACCTTTGTAAAAAGGCCTAATTCTAATGCACTTCAGCCCTGAAACTCTTTTCTGTCTTCTCTACAGCTGTCAGAACTCACCACAAAAATTTGCACTAAACTCTCATCCAAAGACAAAAGATTTGCTGACTGTTGCAAAGGAAAAAGTCTCATGGAAAACTACTTGTGCATGTATTCACTGCCACCTGCCAAATCCCCTCAACTGCCGGAAAACCAAAGGCCCACAGACGAACAGCTGTGCACGGCCGATGGGAGCCACCAGACAGATCAGTATGTGGCCTCCTTGCTCTCCTTCGTAGCCCACGTGGAACAGGGGTTATCGCTGTCGAGCTGGAATCATAGTTTCATTCTAATGCTTCTCAGGAGCATTGGCTTCATGGCCTTTGGCCTATGATTATTCATAACAGCTGTATTTCAGCAGGATTGAGAGATTCTCATTGAGACAGGGCCCCAACATGCTAGGTGCTAACCCTAACCCTGCCCCAGATTACTAACCAGACCAGACTGGCAAACAGTGTGGGGAAAAGGAAGTATAATGATGTGAAAAGAGGCACAGAGAGACTAGCCCAAGGACACCTGGGGAGTCAGTGTCAGAGACAAGAATCTGTCCCAGTCCTGTGCCTTCCTCTCTTCAGGAGTATCGTCCAGCAGCTCCCAACAGGATCTGGTCCCATTGTGCCTGTTGCTGTCCTGACTCAAAAGACGTGGCCCCAGACTGTGAAAGGTATTTAGGCACCTAACCCAATGAGAGTTAGGCACCCAAGTACTTTTGGAGCACAGTCCCTCCCCCCAAAGAGCTTACAATAAGAAGAAAAATAACGCTGCTGGGAAGTGTCAGGAAAAGTTAAAACTAGGTGGCACTGCCAGCCCTGCCTGTAATACACACTGGAGAGATTGGTATTGTTGTAGTTGTAAGATAGCATCAGGCAAAGTTTGTCAGCAAGGCTGGAACAAAAGATCCAGTTCAATTCTGTGAAGAACACACAAACTGGAGGGTACCATACAGTGGTTTTCTTGTTGCAGATTCATGTTCGAGGAAGCACGCAGGCACACCAACATCCCAGCAGTGTTCCTCAGCAAGGTGTACGATGCTACCCATAATCTCATCAATGAATGCTGTAGTGATGCAGATGCCGCCACTTGTCTCGCTACCAAGGTAACAAGCATAATACTTTTCTCTTGCACATTTGGACGCCCTCTGCCTTGCTCTGACATTTCTCCATCCCCTAAAATCTTTCCCAAACTCACACAACGCTCGTATGTGCCAGCCGCAGCTAGCGGATCGGTACCACGCAGTGTGACGGGCAAGGGGATGTCTTTGATGATGGAAATGTTCCTTTCTTTCTGCACTGCAGAGGCCACTGCTGAGGGGGGAGATACTCAAATTCCTCGCAAAGGCCGTTGAGCTATGTGGAGAATACAACGATTTGACCTTCCTTGAATTCAAGCAGAAGTAAGAATTCCATTCTAGACCTTCCTGAACCTACTTCCGTTCTTTGCTCCTAACGCAGCTCCCCCATTCTTGACTAATAGGGCACTGCCTGCAACAGCAGTTTTCAAACTTTTTTTTCTCATGACCCACTTGAAGAAACTTTTTTTTCTCATGACTCAGGTTGAAGCCTGCGACTCAACGCAATTTGACTGGAGTGTGGGCTCCCAGGTGGGGCTGAGGGTGAGAGCTTTGGAGTGTAGGAGGGGGCTCTGGCTTTCCGTGGGAGGCTCAGGGCTGGGCCAAGAGGGGCTCCCAGTCAGTGGTGCAGTGGGGGGGGGGGGTCTAAGGCAGCTTCCTGCCTTTCCTGGCACCACAGACCAGGCTGCGCCCCAGAAGCAGCCGGCAGCAGGTTCCCAGCCAATGGGAATGCGGAGCTAGTGCTCGGGACAGTGGCTGTCCACAGAGCTCTGTGCGCATCCCCCCCCACACACACACCCCCTAACTAGTAGCCAGGGCTGCTACCAGTCACTTCTGGAGCTGCCTTAGCACCCCCATTGGGCACCTGATCACCCTGCAGCACCGAAACCCAGTGCCTGACATTCCACCACCCAGTCCTGGGTCCCGACCCGTCATTTGAAAACCACTGGCCTACAATATGTCTTGGATATTCCTACGCCTTTTTAACCACCTTCATTTCCGCTGTGTCTTTGCCTCTTTCAAGTTCATTTTTCTAGAGCTGTCCTCGTGACTTTCACTAGCAGGAGCATTTGGGGACACACGGACATCTGAAGTGAATCCTTGCCACTGTTCACTGCAACCTTTGTTGAGAAGTGGGCCCCTCAAATCACAGCATAGAAATAGCCCATGTGACCTGTGTCCCGACAAAAGCACTCAGAATTAAGGGGTCTATAAATTACCTCTGCCCACAGGAGGTGTCCCTTGAAAGGGAACAAGACAATATCTTCTGCCCACGTTAGTTTTAAGGTGGGGCTGCTAGTTGCCGAGGTTGCTGGTGGGCAGTGTTCCCTGTAAGCTGTGGGCATGGGCGGCCATCCAGGAGAGAGTCAGGGGATGCCCAGCTGATTAGCAGAATGCCCACAGTTCCCACCGCCAGCAGAATGTGTTTCTATTGGTGGTGCACATCCATACATATCTTGGTGCACATAAAATTTATTCCACACAAAGATAACACAAATTAGAGGGAGCATTGTTGATGGGTGCAGTGAATCAGGCTGGCTGAGTGCTGTCCTGCGTTCCTTAAAGTCAGTGAGTGTTTTATCATTGATGCATTTGTACATGAATTAAACAGCTCATTGGTGTAATTTTTAGTGCTTATTCTATCACTGAAGTGTCCTTCAGAATCTGACCTGTGCCACCACATTGCAGACTAAAAGAGAGCTTCAGCAAGACTATGCCAGACGCAACCCCAGATGTCCTCACAGCGCTGGTGGAGAAGAGAGCCAACTTCGCCTCCACGTGCTGTATTATGAATGCACCTCCTCTGTACTGTGGCTTGAAGGTAACATGCCGTCTTTTTCCCGGCTCTCTTCCGTGAATAGTCATTGGTGGTCATCTGTCATGTGACTCCTCCTGCCGCTGAGGCAACTACATTTAGGGTCAAATCACCACACCGTCCAAAGAGCCAGCTTTTGTGTTCGCTAGGGATCCTCGATGAGGCCTGGAGGAGGGAACCTGCTCTGCCCCCAAAGTCCTGGAGTCCTTACACTTCAGTAGCTTTCTTACTGATTCCATCATTGCTCTGGGAGGGCACTGCCCAATGAATGCAGGCACCAGTGGGTTCTCTGTCCCTGCATCCATCTAAGCCCTACTACCTCTCTTCCTATCTGCGGGTGCAACAAGAGGCCCCTGCAGAACCAGCAGTCCCCAATTCCTTCCCAGGGTTCTACCTCCACCCTTGGGGCCAAAGCCCAGACTCCCCCTGGAGCACCAAGCGGGGTTATCCTGAAGGAGAAGTTCCCTTATTCTTTGACTGGGTGTACTACACACTCCCTTGTGCTGCCCATATTCCACCTTACCCCATGCCCACTGGAGAGGATACTACACTATTAGCATGCCCCAGAAGGCATGAAGGGGGCCATGTTTAGCCTCCATGTAGGGGCCCAAAGGAAAGTATGCTACAGGAATACTTAGTAGTGATGGTGCGCTCTAAGGCCACGTCTGTACTAGACCCAGAAGGACGGGTTAAGGTATGCAACTCCAGCTACATAAATAGCATAGCTGGAGTCAACTTACCTTCAGCCGAGCTTAGCACCGTCTTCCCAGTGGCAAACGCTCCCTTCAGCTTCCCTTACTTCTCGCGTCTGCAAGAAGTACCGTTGCTGACTGGGGGCGCCCTCACCATTCAATTTACTGGGACTTCACTAGACCTGCTAAATAGAAGATCGCTCTCTGGTGCCTAATATAGACATGACCTAAGTGGCACCCTTGGCAGGTGTCCAGACAGTACCAGTACCAGATTACCTGGGGTGATTAAGTCCTCTTGACTCAATATCCACACTTAATGCTTCTTACTTTCCTGGCAAGTGGCCGGCCAGTAGCTCAACAAACAAGCTGTCTTTATCAATGACCTTGAAGAAAACAAAATCCTCACTGATAAATTTTGCAGATGACCACAAAGAGAAAATCAAGGCAAATAATGAAGAGGACAGGTCACTGATTCATTCAGAGCTATTTGGATCATGCAGTGAACGGACCACAAGCAAACAACCTGCATTTTAATATAGTTAAATGTAAACATATATATGTGGGAACAAAAATTTTGTAGGCCATGCTCACAGGATGGAGGACTCTGTCCTGGAAAGCAGTGACTCTGAAAAAGATTTGAGGGTCTCAGCAGTTAATCAGCTGACCATGAACTCCCAAGGCTCAGAATGGTAGCCATGTTGGTCTGTAAGGGTGTGTCTAGACTACAGGGTTTTGTCGACAAAAGTGGACTTTTGTCAACAAAACTATACCTGCGTCTACACTACCGCCGAGTTCTGTTGACAGTAAGTTGACAGAACGCGGCAGTTTTGTTGACGGTGGTAAACCTCATTCTACGAGGAATAATGCCTTTTTTTGACAGAGTTATGTCGAAAAAAGGCGCTATTGCATCCACACTGTGCTTTTTCAAAAGAGAGCGTCTAGACTCTCTGTCGGAAAAGCGGCTTGCTTTGTCGACAGAACTGGCTGTAGTCTAGACGCTCTTTGTCAACAGAGGCTTTGTCGACAGTATCTGTCGACAAAGCCTCTGTCAAAAAAAGCCTGTAGTCTAGACATACCCTAAGTCCTGTGGCACCTTAGGGTGTGTCGAGAGTACATGGCTCCGTCGACGGAGCCATATAAATTAGTTTATTCGGCATAGTCAAAGAAGCAGGGATTTAAATAATCCCCGCTTCATTAAAATAAACATGCCCGCCACGCTGTGCCGACGATCAGCTGATCCGGCACAGCACGGCAGTCTAGACGCGGATCTGTCGGCTAGGGAAGCCTTTGCCGACCGATCCTGTAAACCTCGTTTCACGAGGCATAAGGGATCGGTCGACAAAGGCTTCCCCAGCCAACAGATCCGCGTCTAGACTGCCGTGCTGTGCCGGATCAGCTGATCGTCGGCACAGCACGGCAGCCATGTTATTTTAATGAAGCAGGGATTATTTAAATCCCCACTTCTTTGACTATGCCGAATAAACTAATTTACATGGCTCCATTGATGGAGCCATGTAGTCTAGACACACCCTTATGAGACTAACAAATATGAGCTTGAGTGGAGAAGCAAAGGGGGACTCTCAGAATTATAACAGAAAAAGAAGCGCGGGGGAGGAACATACCTGTCAATTGTAGTGACAGTGCTTATGAGGTTAACTGAGTGGGCTGGAAGTGTTCCATACTTAGCTTTTGATGTCAATGAAATGTTAAGTGTAAGGGAAGCTGGTTTTCTAAAGGGCCATCCAGTTCATGTCTTTGTTCAGACTAAGGGAAACAGTGTCAGGCTTGCATATGAAAGTCAATTCCACACTCAGTCTCTGTAGTTGGCTTGTGAAATTCCTTTGTAGAAGGATGGCTACTTGTAAGTCCATTAATGAGTGCCCAAGCAGGTTAAAATGTTCCCCTCCTAGTTTTTTTGTGTTACCATTTCTGGTGTCTGATTTGTGTCCATTTATCATTTGTCACAGAGACTGTCCAGTTTGGCCAATATCCATGGCAGAGGGGCACTGCTGGCACTTGATGGCATAGATCACATCAGAGCATGTGCAGTTGTATGAGCGCCTGCTGTGGTGGCTGATGTGGTTTAGGCCCTGTGATGGTGTGGCTTGAATAGATGTGTGGACAGAGTCGGCAGTGGGGTTTATTGCAGGGGTGGGTTCCTGGGTGGGTGTGACTCTCCTTATTGGTTTATAAATAAGCTACAGCATAATAATGGACTCTTTTGCCTCGTTTTCAGATTAACGCTGAAGTTGGACACACATGTGACCACAAATCCTGCATGTTGATCTAGGTGTGGAAATACCAACAATAACAAAAGCTCCCTAGGTAGGTGCCAAGTCTGGTAGGGACTTTGTAGGTAGGCAGTGTCTGTTGTGTGACTTAACTGGTAAATGCTTTGTGGGACAAGGACCAGACGGCTGCAGATGGAAGCTGTGGGCAGCCATTTGTCAGATCTCTCCACGGACTGGGCGAATTAGAGAGCACAGTAAATGAATTACTTGCCTTAGAATGGTGCTTAGTGCAACTTGTGTGATTTTAGATCAGTTTTTAGGCACGAACTCTGACCACAAGTTATGTGGTTTAACACGAAGGATTAAGCCCTGCCCCTCCTCCACCAACTCCAAAGGCTCCCAGCAGCTAAACTGGACCAGCTGGGTTGAATAAGAGGACTGGGAGCACGATCCTGCCTCTTCTTCAGCACAGGTGAGCTTCCGTACTGGTGAACAGCAATACATTTGCCCAGTGTACCTGGGAGCTCGGGGCAACATTGTCTATGGGGAAAGACAACCACAATAGAGCAGTGCATTCAGGTGTGTCTTCACAGCAAAAGTTAGCCTGAGTTATAATGTGTGTGTTGCGTGTAACTCAAGTCCTGTCCACACACAAATCCACTCCCCTTGAAGGCTGGCTAGCCCAAAAGAATGCTGAGTGCAAGCTATCAGCTGCTAGCATGACCCCTTAGTAATGGAGACGCAGGCAAGCACCCCTGGAGAGCTTTTGTTCCAGCAATGCCTTCCCACAATTCCTTTCAAGTGCCCAGAAAAGCCAGAGAAGTTCTCCCACAATTCATTGGGAGAGATTTCATAGAACGGATCAGCTTATTACAGTGCTAAGAACCGTGGTCTGTGTCCCCAAAAGCCTTCGTACCTCACTTCAGTGCACATAATGCCACCATGGATTTAGCAGCTCAAGGGTTATTTCAGTGTAGCCAGTCTCAAGAGCAGTAACTCGAGTGCACAGAACTCAAGTGGAGCCTGCCACAAAGACATACCAGAGGGTAATGCGGAAGAGGAAACTGCCGCATAGGACCAGATTCTCAACTGGTGCAGACCACTTGTAGCTCCATTTAATTTAATAGGGCTCTACCTATGCACGTGAGCTAAGGAATAACCATTGTTTTTTTGTCACTATCCTGACCTAAGTCGAGATCTTTGCTGACTTCACCAAATTCATTTCTTCACCGGAAATGCTTAGCGAAGGCATTTTTGTTCTGAAAGGGAGATGACAGAGACTATGCTCTTGGGTCATTTTGTTCCTTGTACAAACTCAGAAAAAACAAGTCTGAATTTTTTTCCTTTTGATCATTTTGCTAACAGAATGCAGAGTTTCAGGAGGCATTTTTAGTCAAGAATTGTCTGATCAATTGGTTGGTTGTATTACTTTGTTATTATGCAATAATCATTTCCTTCAATATACAGTCACATAGACTGATGTAGAAAAAGAGAAAGAAACAATTATCCTTGGTTCCAGTAACTGTTTAACTTGAGATGGGCCCAGACTTAATCTGTGATCCAAACACATCCAAACTTTGGGGACGTTTGTATCCTAATCCACATACTAGATCAATTTCCACCTTATAATTATTTTGATCATTTGTTTTTGTTTTTTACTTTGATTTATAAGAATCATTGAAGGAAAAAACAACAGCAGGAAGAGTTTCTAATCTGCTTTGATCCTAGTTTGGAAGCTAGACTTAAAATGGATTTGAAATCAATGACTCCACGATTAGCACCTTTATTGATTCTTACTAGTGTTTGTTCAGTCTTTCATCCAAAACTTTCAAAGGCTTTGTAACCAAAGAAGAGGAGGAGTAAAACAACTTTACCCATGGGGATAAGGAGGGATAGAGACATTCACTGACTGTCCCAAGTGTGCAGAGCAGAACAGCTGGGAATAGAACGTAACTCTCTAGGAGGATAACAGTTTTTGAAATGAGAGGGGAAATTGCCACGCTCTTTTTAGTAAATCGATGCACAAAATTGGCAGCTGACATTCCAGGCTGGGATTCTCAAATCAGCCAGGTGGAGCTGTCACCAGTGAATTTCAGAGGAGTTGGGTTTCTAACTCCCACTCATCCCTTTGACTGTTCCCCCCTTCATGCAATGTTTCATGGACCTTTTACAGGACTCAGCAACATGTATTTGATACATGGACATCCTTTTTCCACTTACAGCAAACTACATTAGCAAATTCCCTTCAGCCCTGCCACTCAGCAATCCTGGCTAAGCACCAGAGGGAAAAGGAACCCGGCATGAATTCCTCTGGGTGATTCAGTTCTATAAGCAGCATAATCTTTGGTCATTGTTTCACCTTTGTAGGCACAAAGCCAAAGCAGCAATGAAAAGGAAGAACGGTCCTCCATTGATTATGATGTGTGAAGACCTCTGCTTTCCCTGAGTCACGAGAAGAACCTGAAGCAGCCTCACAAGTTCTGGTCCATTTTGACAGCATTGTGACTCGTGTATATTGTGACCTCAATAAAGGCTTGAGCAGCAGATGATTGTACTCGCACAATGGCGTGTTTAAAGACCATACTTGCAAACACCGAGAGAAAATCTCTTTGCAGTGAGATCCGATCAGATCCCTGACGTCAGTGGAGCTACCCCCATTTACATCAGCTGATTCTCTGTTCTAATAACTCAGGGGGAAAGAGAACAGGAGTTTGGTCCATTTTCCCACCTCAGGGAGTTTGGCTGCAGGATTATCAGCAGGGTGGGAGGAAGACAGCAAAGCTTGAAAGACATTTTTTTTCATTTGCAGTCAGCTCAGTGCAAAGGCGCCTAAATATGTGTTGACTTGTTCCACTCAGGTCTGTGTCAGGAAAGCAGCCCAGCCTCCGGCATGAAACGTGTACTTATTAATTGCTACAGCAAACAGTGCCAGCTGGGCAGGCCTGAGCTCCCGTTTGACTGGAGCTGATCCCAAGCAGTCAGAAAGCAATGCATTGACCAAGGCAGCTGGGAAGGCAACAGGGCAGCCTGCCCCTTTTAAGGCCCCCGAGGCCTGCGGCTGGCCAGCCCCGCCCCACCATGGGTGAGCAGGGTGTGTCCAACTGCTTGGGATCAGCTCCAGAAAGTCAATGGGATCAGTTTGGGATCAGCTCCCTTCCTGTCAATGGGAAGAAGGAATGTGGTGTGTTCTGACTAGGGGTGGGAGAGAAGTACTGATAGACTTGAGTGTGGGGCCTCTGGACATTGGTACCCTGAGGCATGGGACTAAGTCATTGAGGTGACTGGGTAGAGTCACAAAAGACAAGGGGAAATTGAGGCTGCAATGCTGCAGTGCCCCACTCCACTGTGAGGAGCGGCGCTACTGAGATTATAACAGGGAACTTCTGGTTGCTGATTTTTTTTTTTGTATAAACTATAATGGCAAATGAGCCAGCAAAAAACAAAACAAAACAAAAAAATTTAAAGCAAGCCACAAACTGCTCATGAATAAAGGACAAATTCATTTGATGTTTTACTCACCACAGTTCTTCAACCAGAACTAGCCACAAGCCTATCTGTAGAGAACGGGCATAAATGTAGGTGTGGGGCTGCCAAATTGTGTGGGTAACAGCAGAGCTCCAGTCCACATTTCTCACATTTTCCTACCTTTGTCCCTGGGTGGCCACGTAAGCTTTTCCTTGTCCTTTAAAGCCAACTTAGGGCCAAAGTTTCAGAATCCCAATTGACACTTTCAGGGTGAAGGGATGCCAAGGCACAATTTCCAGAGAAAAACCCTGCAAATGAAATCTGCCCCTTAAACCTATCCAGAATAATTCACCAGGTCTCCAACAGGTGGAGCTTGCACTTTAAAAAAAAGAAGAAAATCCACACTAGAAAAGTGAAGAGCTATTAATGCGAACTTGTAGAGGCAGATGTTAATGGCAGGAGAAATTGGCTTTGTAATGCGCTATACAAAGACATTAACTAGTTGGTGCATTACATAGCCAATTTCTCCTGCCATTAACATCTGCACTTCTACATCAAAAGCTATGTACTGGACACCTCCAGCTCACTTAATTAGCTTCATTAACATGGGTTCTATAATTAACAGGTACTACTTCTGCTGCTGCTGCTGTTATATATCTATATCTATATCTATCTATCTTGGTTTCTGTTATTTCCACTCCAATTCATCTGAAGAAGTGGGTTTTGCCCACCAAAGCTCATGATTCTATACATTTTGGTTAGTCTCTAAGCTTGGCCCACCCAGTGTCAGTTGTGTTAGCTAATTTCCATCAGGGGAAGGAGAAGGCACTTAGCATCCCACAATGGATTCCATGCCTAAAACTGACCTTCTCGCAAAGGATGTGTTGGCCTTTATGACAACCCGAAGAGCTCAGGTTTGCCTTTCCCATGCTCTCCCTGCTAGGCAACTGCTCTGCTATCATCTTAACCACAAGATAAGGAAATTCTATCTGAGATAACAGCCCTTATCTAATTTATTTTTATTAATTACTTAAGGAAATTCATTAGTCCCAACTGTAATGCTCCTAACTCAGAGACACCATTACTTTTGTAAGAGCTTTGGTTTGTCCACTAGATGGTGATACATGTCCTCTGTTAAGAGTTGTTTCTTTACTGCTGATCCATGATTCCCTTAGCAATGGGAAAAGCCCTTTAGTTTGAGAAAGTTAAATACTCTAATCCAGTGGTCCCCAATGCGGTGCCCACGGGCGCCATGATGCCCGCCGGGGCATTTATGTGCACCCGCCTAGTGACCAGGGCTGGCCCAAGCCATTCTTGCGCCCCAGGCCCTGGGTGCCCGGCGCATGCGCAGCTCCCACCCCAGGCATGTGGTGCAGGCACGGTGCCACCCCCGGGCACGCGGTGCATGCGCGGCCCTGTCCTGGGGTGCCCAGCAGCCCCAAAAAGTTGGGGACCACTGCTCTAATCCAACCCCAGTTGGCACTCACCAGCATTTGGACACATATTATTCAAGGGGCATGTTTTCTCAAGCAGGGCCCAAAACACGAACTGATTCTGAACATGAACAGATTTTGGGGCAATTCAAAGCCCAGACCTGAGATTTGGGGTAAATCCATCATCACTAATTTCCCACCACACAGTTCAGCCTACGCATCACCGTGGCTGATGAAGCTAAGGGATATCTGACTGTCTTATGCACACAGACTTCTAGATCCAAGGATCCTTTTCTTAAGGAGTGCTAGATGGGAGCGCTATATTAGATTATAGTCCAGTTTAACTCCTAAAGAAGTGGCAACTTGCTGGAAAAGGAGTGGGCAGCACAGACCGTAAAGGGGTTGGTGGGTCAGGTGGTTGTTGAGAAGGAAGGTTGCGCCCTCAGTGTGTCTGCAGTGAAGAGGTAAGTGGTCAGAGCATTCATGTCCCATTTGAGTGACTCTTCAGTACTATAGAGCTCAACACCCACACCTGCAAGATAAATGTCATCCACATCTATGTGCTTACTGGCTGGGTTGTTGGGAAATCGTAAGTGCGTCTGTTGAAAGGGAAAAGGAGAAAGACTAGGTCCGTGTGGGGAATCCATGACAGAGAGGCCTAAGATGGCTGATTTTGTTTCCAGCTTGCAAGCTGAAGCTCTAATTCATTATTGTTTCCACGATGAATCACACTATGGACTGCCAACCAATCCTTGCAGCAACTTGGCACCCAAACTGCATCATGACCAAACGCCGGGGCCACCAGGACAGCACCAACTTTCCTGGAGGCCATGTCTGCTGCCTTCTCATCTGGCTTCTTACTAGGGATGTAGACGGGTACCCGGATAACAAGAGTCTGACCTGGACAGAGCAGCCCCCATCTGTGGCGCAGTGCAACAGGCCCTGCCTCGTCTGGATGGAACAGCCCCCCACCATGAATAGGGGGCTGCTCCAGCCCAGCCAGGCACACCATGCTGTGCCATGATCAGGGAGCCGCTGCTGGCCAGTTAACCATAAAACATATAGTTTAACTGGTTAACATTTTAAATGGGATTTTACATCCCTACTTCTTATCTGGTTTTCTTAGGGGAAGAGACTTTACCCCCTTCTAAAGTTAGTCAAGTGGCACTCAAGGGCCACAAGTGGTTTTTTTAATCCATCACATCACAACAGGAAAAGCCTATCTATTCTGCTCCCGTTGAGAAGGTGGGGGAGGTCAGGCTATGGGGGGTGAGGTATGTACAAGCCTGTAGTCTTGACATTTTCAGTTTTCCATCTAATCTTCTGCTTTCTGTTCTTTCTAATCCTCATACTTCACAGTGACTGAGCAACTAAACTACTTACAGGAGATTTGCTGATGGCACAAATGTGGGGATTTCAACGAGTCTGGTGCAATCAGTTTTCGCTGAGCGCAGGAGCTCCCTCCCTGGGCCGCTCAGCAGACTTATGGATGACAAATGCTATGGATTTTTCACAGTTCTGCAGGAACCCAGGAGAACTATAATATACAAGTTAAAAGGTCGCATGAAACACTGTGAAGTCACTTGAATTCGCCACACCCGCTAAGTCCCAAGTTAGTGCACTACAGGGTGAAACTCCATAATCTGGACTTCCCTGGTACGGCATTGTTGGGGTGACGCCATCAGAGTACTCAAGGGGATAAGCTGTCAGGCTGGGGCCAGGAGCGTTGCTAAACTAGGGGAGCTGCGAGGAGGAGTGCGGAGCCCTTGGTCACAGAGGGAAGGGGGGAGTGTGGAGTTCGCTGTCACTGGGGGGGAGGGCAGCAGCAGGGCTGCCAGCGGGAGCACAGAACCCCCAGGGTGGAGTGCTGGGGGCAGTACAGAGCCCCCAGGCAGCAGCAAAGCTGCTGGGTGGAGCATGGAGCCCTGGGGCACTGGGAAGAAAGAGGAGCCACCAGAGGGTTTGGGCTCTGGGGTGGGGGCAGAGGATGAAAGGGTTGGGGAGCAAGAGGAGGTTCTAGGCTGGGGGTGTGGGCTCCAGGAGGGAGTTAGGGTGCAGGAGGGGGCTCAGGGCTGGGGCAGGGGACGCTTTGCTCAGGTGTCTCCTGGTCGATGCTACAGCAAGGCTAGGGCAGGTTCTCTGACTGCCCTTGCCCTGCGCCGCTCCTGGAAGTGGCTGGCATGCCCCAGCATCCCTGGTTCCCATCTGATGGGAGCTGCAGGGGCAGGGCCTGCAAGTGAGGACAGTACATGAAGCTTCTCTGATCACCACGAGCCAGTGCTCGCAACTCCAGCCTGGGAGCGAGAGAGGATCCAAAGCTCCCCAGAGAGCTGATGATTCAATAAGTCGGAACAGTAAGGAAGAAACAGAGAAAGAACTGTGCAGTTGGGAGTTTGGCTGGGGGGGCGGGGAGGAAGGGGATTGGGTAGAAGATTTCAGCTTTGGATATGTGTCATGAAACAATAGACATCTGGTGTGCTGAACTCTCCAGACCATTCGAGGATCAGCCATGGCTATCTGTGTAAACGCTGCATTTCCAAAGTGGTGCCATTTAATGGGAGCCTTGTGGCAAAGAGAAGTATCCTCCATTTTCAAAAGGGACTAGTGATTTTGGGTGCTCAGACGTGACATCCCCTAAAGGGGCCTGGTTTTCAGAAAGTCTCCAACCTCCAGGATATAAAGCTGTGAATGTAGCGTCTGCGCCCTCATGATTAAACCCAGATGAGTCAGCATGACACACAGGAAAATTCCATGAAGCCAAATGTAACTGAATTTGGATCTGCTTTGTAATGCGATAAATAAGCTGACACACAGGCGGTGGTATGCATTGCCATTTTGAAAGGGTTACAAGGAATGAAGTGAACAGAATTCAATCCAAAGAGGGAAACTTGGTAGAAGATGACATCAGCAGTCAGGAATAGAAGTCTTCCTCCACAGTTCTAAGCCTCAGGCCAGGTCTACACTAGTGGAGAAAGTCGACCTAAGATACGCAACTCCAGCTATGTGACTAGCACAGCTGTAGTCGACACATCTGAGGTCGAATATGCGTGGCGTCCCCAATGCGGGAGGTGGACAGGAGAAACTCTCCTGACTATTTCCCTTACTCTTTGCAACCCAGTGGAGTCCCAGGGTCGACGGGGATGGCATCTGTGGTCGATTTAGCAGTTCCTTACTAGACCTGCTAAATCAAACCCTGCGAAATCAATCTCCACATGTTGATCTCCCAGTAAGTGGAGACAAGCCCTCAGTGAGCACCATGGAATGTTTCAGGGAACAATGCCAACATCTAGGCCAGCAGCAAAACAAATAGCAGGGAGCAGCCACATGTAATTAACCATAGACCTGGGAGGCAGCTCCAGAAGGAACTCCTCCAGGAGTGTACAAAGGTTTGTTAGCTCATAGCATTACGTAGGACAGTTACCATGCATTTGAATCACGTGTTGAGCTCTTATACTTTCTGGAGTAAATTCTAATGATCCCCTTCCCTGATATAACAGCCTACAGAGTCAGACATTATCTACACTAGAAAGGGTTTGCTATACACTAAAAAGGGTACAACTATATAACAAAAGAATGCTTTTGCCAGTAGAGCTTATAGTGATGGCATCAGCAGTCAGGAGAGATATTAAACAACTCATAGGGGAATTAGGTGTCAATTCTCAATGACTTTCAGGGGGATTATACTCCTAAATCCCTTAGGCTCCTCCCTAATTAGACAAACAGGGAGTTAGATTTCACAAGACTGCAGGAAACTGTAATTGCAAAATGGTGTCTGTTTGAAGAGCAAGTCCTTTGTGTGAAGGCCAGTGGTTATAATTTCACTACTCCACTGTTCAGGCATCAGTACAGTGTTTCCTGACAATAATGCATTACCTGAGATATAAAATGAAATAAGTTCTTGTTGAGTCAGGTTTGTTTGCAGTGCTACCAAAGAAAATTCCATTTGTCATTTGTAAGTAAATAGTCAGCATCGTTTATTAAAATAATGATACTCCTGCAATCTCGTTTCACATAAAGGCAGTTCAAAGTCTGAGATGAATGACTCTGCTTATCCGGGCATTAAACGATAACTTGCCAGGGCTGTAAATGCCACAATCTCTGAACTTTGACATGGTATAATTATTTGCAGAGCTTGAATGGAGCATGAAATTAAGAGGCATGGGCCATTCTTCCACTCAATGACTTTCAGGGCATAGTTGATGTAGGGCATAGTATGATGTTGGGCATAGTGGGGCCGCTTCACAGTGCCACAATAAGATCCCTGGACCAATGTAAGTGTTTGCAGGACTTTTTTTCTCCATGACATCAGAGCCTTTCTGCAAAAAGATGGAACATCTATGAATGTGCAATCATTCTGTTGATTAGATGGGCATTCTTCTTGACAGCCATGTACCAGATCTGCAGCTGAGGTAAATTGGCACAGACCAATGGATACTGTTTGCTTTTATGGATCCTTCTCAGCCTGGGGCAACTCTCTAACGCTCTGTGGCCATAAGGCTGGAACCCTGAGGGCCTTTCAATGGGGGAAGGGCACATCCCACCTCCTTGGAAGGATATGAAGGAAACATCCTGGAAACTCATGACGGTTCCTCTTTCCACGCAGGCAAGATTGATGCTCTGAGTCAAGGCCTCGGGATTTGATTTTTTAAGACTGAGGTACAAACTGAGATGTGGTTAGAAAGCAAACCTTGGGACATAATGTTGACACTCACCTCATCGTGTGTTGTGGCGTACTCAACACATCTGTTATGCCATTTGGTGCGATTTTTCCCCCCAAGCTTTCCCAAGTCCCCACTCCGTTCTTTCACCTCACAACCATTCATCCTCCCAATTCAATTCTGAAGCACGGGTAGCATCAAAGGGTTCTTTTCCTGCATGCTCCAGTAAGAAACATTGCTTTTATTATCTGTTGAAATTCATTTAAAAACTTAAATTCTTTTAAGACTTTTTGCATGGCAGAGTTGACTAAATGGGCAGCTATTAACTAGTCTCTTGCTTTTGCTTGTGGTTCTAAGCTGCTCCTTAGAGAGAGTTGGCTAAATTCACTGGCTCTGTTCTACAAACTGATTAGAGACTAGACAAACACAGAGAACTATGTGTTCCGAGAGAAAATAAAAATTGCAAAATCTGGTCAGTGAAAGAGCAGAGATGCTCCCCCTGAAGGGTCAAATTGTTCTGAAGCCTCTATCAAGATGCCTTCTTACTCAAGATCACAGACACCTGGTGGAGCCAAGCGCAGGAAAAAGGAAACCAAACCGAAAACTGGCAGGGACCACAGGGTGTTGGCGAGTCTATCAGCCTACTACTCACCGTGTGGGAGAGTGGTTCGGATCAACTTTTCTGAGCTGCTGTATATGGCGCATAACCATGCTGACCAGCTTGTACTCTCTCCACTCCATCAAAAAGCTAAAGCTAAAGGTCCTGAAATCCCAGTGAGGCCAGGCAGAGCTTGGTACATGAAAGCAACTTCGGGGCTGAGTTCTATGACCGTGATCCAGTAACACACTTAAGCGCATGCTTCACTGTAGACACTTGAATTCTTCTGGTGAATTGTATTGATTTAAGTAGGATTCTCATGTGCTTGCATTTCAGTACCTGTTAAACATGTTGCTGGCCGGGGCTTTCGTGTAGGTTGAATAGCATGCACATCTTTGCCTCTGTAACCAAATAAATACAACCAGTTGTCACTGTGGCGCTAACCTTTCTTACAACACACCCACCACTGTACAATGGACAAAGTGTATGCATCATTCAGCCCATTGTTTCTGTCCTACATAAAGAAGGCCCGGCTTCTGCGCACATCAATGTTTCAAATCTCTTGTTTTATGTGCATACGTCATTTTCATAACAATAAAAGAAACGGTTTCTTCAAGCAAACTATTTTTGACATTGTAGGGCTATACCTCCAGCTCTCAGCTTTCTTCTTCTAATTTTTATGCTTCAAGTAAGAACTGGGTAACCCCGTCCTAACAAATAACGTATGTGACAAATGTTGCCTCTTTTTCTGTTGGTGAATTGTTCATGGGTAGATCATGATCCTTCTAGAGCTATTTGTTGTTTGAAATTATTTGTCAAATAGGTTCGCTGAATAACTCCCCATTGTTCTTAAGTAGCTGTTTACATATATCTAAAAAACCTTCTACAAAGCTACAACAATTCATACCAACTCTGATAGCATGTGTTCTCTGGTTTGGATGAACATATGTGATACAATCAGATTCTGACACAGATACTAAGGCTAATGAATTTAGAACTAACTTTCTTTTATTATTTTCCAATTTCAGCTTAAAATTCACTATTCTGAATATTCTTGCCAATGAACCTAGTTACTGGAATATTTGCCAAAAGCAAATGGATTGCAATCCAGTCAAAGCAAGGTCATTTGAAAAATGGTTGCAGTATTCCCCCGCCTGTGCATTCCATTAAGATACTGCCTACTTATGTTTGCATTCCTCTTTACTTTGTGATCCATAATAATGTCTGTGTTTGGGGAGGAGAGATTTTTAGACACTGTCCCTTATTTCATAAAGTGCCATAAACTAGAATAGGTATAAATGGCCCCTAATGATTAAGTGAATATTGTTTAAAGGGTTAAATTGTGGACACCCCACCTCAGCAGCTGCAATGATATGAAATAGCACTTTCAGACTTATTCATTGTACATTTCAATTAGCTCATTCCAGAGAACCCAGCTAATCTCTGCCCTATGTTGATTTGGGCCTTGCTTTTTAACTCTACGGTGGTATGTTTAACACCATCGGCCCGTAAGTGCTTGGCTCCTGAGTTTTATTGTTTTACGATTTCTGGGCCAGCTTGAAGGAGGAAAGAATGGTCTTTACTGCTGAGATAAAGTAGTGTTTTATTAATAGAAACTCAGATCAAATGAACAGCTTGCAGTGTGCCTAAGATGTCAGCGTGTAATATCACAGGTATGGAACATAATATGGTGGAAAAAAGGGTTCATAAGAGAAACCACCTTTTTAGGCTTTCATTTAGATGAGGTGAAATCTTGCCCCACACTGAAATCTGTCCCAACACTTCCATCAACTTCAGTAGGTTCAGGATTTCTTTCCTGATTTGCAAATTATCCCTTGCAATGGTTCTCAAATAGGTGGATCATGTTCAGCCCTTTGGGTGCAGCCGAGTATCTCAACCTGCTACCTTTTTATAACCTAATTGCATGGACATTTAGTGGGAAAATTCCGGTTGGGTTCAGTGGGTTCAGGACTGGGCCTAAGAGGAAAATTCAAGCCTGTGCAATCCCTATGTACAGTAGAAGTTTGATGAATCGAGTTAGTTCCACTTTTAGTCACGTGGACTTAAGCAGAACTAACGTGATTCAGAAAAATTCTACTGTGTGTTTGTCCAGGGATGAGGAATTCCACCTTGTAAGAGCAATGCCGTAATGGGAGTTCTGATTGGTTAAGGAGTGCTTGCTTAGGTCTGTTGACTTTCAACACTCATGAATTGCTGAACAATTTATTTTGACAAATTTCCTCCCCCCTTTTTGGTCACCAAAATATCCAAAACCGAGCAATCATAATTTTCTTTAATGTATTAACTATCAGAGTTATTTGAATATTATTATTTGCTATTTCAGCAAGTAATTTTTGGCCAGTTAACTGTTTACAGCAGTTCATTGGGAGTAGAGGACATTGGAATTTCAAGATGTATCAGTGGCTGCTCCCAGGTGGGGGAAGGGAGGGGGAATGTTGCTGGCTCCGGCCTGCATCTCCTCCGGGGTGGAAGAGGGCCAGGGAGGTTGGTTTTGGGGAAGAGAGGCTACTTACCTATGGCCAGCAATGTGGAGAGCACCGACTCCAGCTGGACACTGTCTTCCCCTCCCCTCCTCCCCTCTGCCCCCATGGTCCCTCTGTAGTATAACTGTCTTTCTGTGCTCACCAATGGTCATTGAGGAGCATAACTGTCCCTGCTGTCAGCCCCCTTTCCGTGTTATGGAAAACAATCCCATTTTCCTGGCACAACTAAACTCAGACCTTGCTTTCAGTTAGGGTCAAAGAAAGCTGCAAACCAAATTTGGTGGTGCTAGCTCTTACCATTTAAGAGTTCTTGAACAAATGGACTCATGGATGGATGAATGGACACATATTCAATATTATGTCCTCATTTCCTTTGCCTTGCTGTGATTCAAAGCAGTTTGTTTGAGCTTGGTCTAAAGTAAAGAAGGTTTCATTTCAAGGAGTTGTTTACATTGTTTTAAAAATGGATCACCTCTGTACAGTCTGCATGCAATACATACATACAATACGATGAGGACTGATTTAGCTACAACTACTCAAGAGAGAGATCTTGGCGTCATTGTGGATAGTTCTCTGAAAACATCCACTCAGTGTGCAGCGGCAGTCAAAAAAGCAAACAGAATGTTAGGAATCATTAACAAAGGGATAGGGAATAAGATAGAGAATATTTTATTGTCTCTGTATAAAACCATGGTACACTCACATCTTGAATACTGTGTACATATGTGGTTGCCTCATCTCAAAAAAGATATACTGGCATTGGAAAAACGGCAACAAAATGATTAGGGGTTTGGAACAGGTCCCATATGAAGAGAGATTAAAAAGACTTGGACTTTTCAGCTTAGAAAAGAGGAGGCTAAGGGGGATATGATAGAGGTCTATAAAATCATGACTGGTGTGGAAAAAGTGAATAAGGAACAGTTATTTACTTGTTCCCATAATACATAAGAACTAGGGTTCACCAAATGAAATTAATAGGCAGCAAGTTTAAAATGCACAAAAGGAAGTTTTTCTTCACTCAGCGCACAGTCAACCTGTGGAACTCCTTGCCAGAGGATGTGGTGAAGAGTAGGACTTTAACAGGGTTCAAAAGAGAGCTAGATAAGTTCATGGAGGTTAGGTCCATCAGTGGCTATTAGCCGGGATGGGTAGGAATGGTGTCCCTAGCCTCTATTTGTCTGGAAATGGATGACAGGAGAGGGATCTCGTGAAGATTACCTATTCTATTCACTCTCTCTGCAGCATCTGGCAGTGGTCACTGTCAGAAGACAGGATACTGACCTAGATGGATGTCTGGTCTGACCCAGTATGGCCGTGCTTATGTTCTGATGTCTATGAATTCTTTTATCTCAATAGCAGCGTTCAGTCAGTGCTCCCCACAGCATGAAACACTCTCCAAAGGATGATGCTGTGTTGCAGTGAGCCTGGGTCTTTAGCAATAACTCCTGCTGTGCATATTTCCTCCTTCTCAGGTATATATTCATATGCCGAAGGGCAGCCTTCGAGTCCCATAATTCACGGCTGACATACCTAACATTTTATTCCAGCCTCCATTTGCAGAAGCAATAAAAATGTTAAAAGGTGGCTGATTACAAATCTGAAAGAAAAAACAAGTTTTGAGTTGCACCCTCATATTCGGCAAAGGAATTTAAATTATTTGGCAAAGCCCTCTCCTTGTTAAGGCAGGAACCGTGTAATGGGGGAGTCGTTTGAAAAGCAGCTGCGTGAGCAACAGGCACAGAACTTGCTGCACCGCTGTCAAAAGTGAAAACATTCTGTGACGGTCTGGTCTGTGGGAGCGCGGGGCCGTAGCACGGACCTGATCCATCTTGTGGTCAGAGGGTTCTCTCAGCCCAGGAGGCTTGCTGGAGGACAGCCTGTGCCCGTTTCACCCTGGCATCCTCACAGAGGGCACCAATTACCTGACAGTTAGCCAAAACAGACCCAACTCTAACACACAAGGGGACTGTTTAATGTGGCACAATGGGATGTAACCAGCAGTAGTGTGATGTAAGCATATCTGAGGCAGCGTGGTGACTGGCTGACCTATTGGTGGCTGGGCTACAGAGGGAGGTTGAGGAGCCTGCTACAGCAGGGGTGGGGAGGCCCGGGGGCTGGATGCGGCCCCTGGCTTGCCTGGATCCGGCCCCCAAGGCTCAGGGCTCCCCGCCCCCCGCATTCCTTCCTTCCCATGCTGGTGCTCCAGCTCCCCTCCCCAACCCCTGCAGGGCTGGATCACACAAAATCTCCTAGCCTGGGCTGGGGGACACATCAGTGAGGATTTGTGTGTTGTTTTTGGTTTTGGTTGCTCTGCTTCTCCCTTATGCGCGGCCCCTGATCGATTTCTCTGTGGCGTTCGGCAGCCCCCGTGTTGTGTATTGGGTTGTAGATATAGATCTTGTTGTTATAGTAACTGAGTTAGGTCGCTGGGGTCAGCCCAGCTGGTTTGGGCTTGTTCTAGTTAGTTCTGTGCTATGCAATAAAACGGACACTTGCAACTACTCGAGCTCTCTGTATTTCCACTGATTTCTTCCTATACTGTGAAACTCCCCACGACATAACATGTGCTACAGCAATAGCTGGTACACTTGGATTATTTAGCTCAAGGAGTGGAGGCTAATACCCCTAGGAGGGCAGGTTCCCAGATTTGATCCTTGCTGCTGCAGACTCGCCCATGGTTGTGGTGTAAGGCTCTGTCCTTATCCAAGTCACTTCCATGGGAGCTTACTGTGTCCCCCTTTTCCATCTCTGTAGCTGGGTATGCCAGACAATGCAGTTGGGGGGCAGGGCCCCAGACCTGAGCTAGAAAGGGGCAGGCTCTTTCCTTGGATGAATACTGGGAAGGCATCTTGTGCCCCATCCTCCTGAGTGCTGCCATACAGTGGACTGACTCTATCTTGCCCTAAGTATTTAGAAAACTGAAAAGAGAATGTGGGCAGAGCAATGGCCAGATCCATCATATTCAGTTGACGGCAGCCAAGAATGGGACATCAGAGCAGGTGGGTCAGCCTGCCATTGTCACCATCTCATCCCGACACCAAAGGCTGCCCTGGGATACCCCTGGACTCATTGTTCTAGCGAAGAAATGAAACCTCGCTCCCACCTGGATTACTGAAAGAATGTTCTAATACACACAGAGCCCTGGGCTACTGTGTGTAGGTTTCTCTTCTTCTCCGCTACATGCAAGCCAAGGAAACTGTCTGAAACAACAAAAATAAGCATTTCCTATGCTGTGTCTGTTACTTCACATGGTCTAAGTTTTCCAAAGGCTATTGAGGAAACTAAACACCTGGAATGAGCAGCAAAGTGCTGACAGGGATTAGAAACTGGCTAAATAACAGAAAATAAAGAGTAAGAGCATTCACATCGCAGTGGTGGCTTAACAAGAGGGTGCCACCACATTCTGTTGCCATACTCTGGAGAAAGAGAACAGTGAGATGTGTAAATCTGCAGAAGGCACGATATTATTCAGATTGGTCAAGACCAATAAAAGCTGAAGCAGCTTCACCAAGCTAGGTGAATGGAGAACACAAGGGGGGATTCTGTACTGTGCTCAGGAAAATGAAATCAATTAAGATAGCTTTCTAGGCACTTATATGGCCCTTTTCATCACAGGGACCATAACAATCATTAATGAATTTTATCCTCACTGTGCTCCCACCCCTACTCTACTCAATGTGCAATGGACCAGAAAGCAAATAAAATGGTAGGCTGTCTACAGAATGGGGCAGAAAACAATACTACATCTATTAAAATACCATAATGAAAATCAATGGTGGGCCCTCATTTAGAGCCCCGCACTCATTCATGGCCATCCTTCCTCCAGAAATCTAGAGCAGGGCGAGAACAGACCCAGAGACAGGGAGGCAAGAATGATTCGAGCCACATGAAGATTTCAGTTGGAGGAGAGAGCGGGGCTGCTTCATTTAGAGATGAGAAACCCGAAAAGACATGAAAGAGCTGCAGAAAATAACGAGTGGTAGCCTGCCGCTAAATGGGGCGCTCCTGTTTACTCTCTCCTAACACAAGTGGCGGCAGGTTGAAAACAAGCATAAGGAAGTACTTCTTCACACAATGCATAGTCAACTGGTAGAACTCATTGCCAGGGGATGTTGTGAAGGCAAGAAGTACAATTGGGTTCAGAAAAGAATGAGATAACTATAAACCCACAGGGCCAGGGATGCAGCCCTAAGCTTTCGATGTCCCTAACCCTCAGATTGCCAGAGGCTAGGACTGGTCTACAGGACATTGGCCAATTGATAACTGCCCTGTTCTGGCTCTGAAGCATCTGGCAGCAGCCGCTGTCAAACGACAACATACTGGCTAGATGGACCACTGGTCTGACCCAGCCCCGCCATTTCTCTGCCCTTAAGAATCGGGGGAGCCCTAGTAAAATTAAAAGGGGGCAAATTTAAACAGATAAAACATAGTAGCTTTAACCCAATGAATTATCCTAATGGCCACAAGCTATTTTTGGTGCCTGTCTCTTAGCAGGAGTAAGAACAAGGATTTGACAATCATGAGCACAGTTATACAAGCGGCATGCAGGAGAGTGCTGGCCCTTTAAATTGAGCTCTCGGTCAAACAAGGCCCAGATCCTGGTTCAGGGAGGAACAATGGAATTCTGGGAGATGTAGTTCTGGGCAATGTAGCCTGGGCAGCTCTGTGTGCTGGGAAGGGGGGGTGCAGGGAATTAAAAGAGCTGCTTGTTTCTCACTGGGCTTGAGTCAGTTGTGTGTGTGTGGGGGGGGGGGTTCTCCTTTTAGATGGCTATTGGAAAAGGGTCACGTTTGTGCTGAAGAGCCTTGGAAGCCATGGGCTTTGGCTTGGTGAAGTGGCAGGAATGGCCAGGGCTCCCTCCCCTTCACAAAGTGCCCAAGATAAAGGGAAGAGCTACAGAAATCAGGCAGGAGCCAGCTGTGTAAAGGAGCCTGCAGCAGCGCTGGGAAGAGGCCTAAAGACCAGGCTGCACAAGCAGGGGGAAGGAAGGGCACTTGGGCCTTGACCCAGAGCATGCAGACCGCCTGGGGGAGGGGGGTGCTGTTGCAGAGACAGCCCCCTTTCACCCAGTCCCCTCTGCAGCTGGGTGGGAGCTGATTATAACCCTAGCAAAGCACCTGGGGCTAGACTCTTCTGCTGCTCAGCTGTGCGCCGCCCAGTTTGCACCCTGCAGGGGAAGGGAAAAGAACCTGGAGGAGCCCTGCGACAGAGGGGAGAAGGCCCTGCCAATCCTAGGAGAGGGATTGTGCCCCTGAAGGGGTGAGTACCAGGTGGCTGGAGCCAGTGTTTATTTGGGCCTTTTTTGTTGTACTTCTGTATTCTAAAGGGGTGGGATTTTCCTAATGTAGTGGGAGGTAAACATTAAATCACCCATGCATGCTACCAGCAGGAGTCTGTGGCCCTGCTAGGAAACTGAGGCAGCAGCCATGACTAACACTAGAGAGGGGGGTGATCTTGTGGCAGTAGGGTTTAAAAAAAAGGAGGGGGGGGGTAAAATTCTTCATGCTTTTGGGGATGAGACAACGACTAACAGTCAGGGCTAGCATGAGGCTTTCCTTTGGGTGGATTATTCCATGACTTGACTGGCATGGGGTTTTGTTTTTTCCATCTTGTTCTGAAGCAGTTGGTACAGGCCGCTGTTGCACTAAGGCAAGTCCTGTGTTCCTGGAGCGGAGCAGATCAGAGCTCATGGGACCTTGAGGAAATGATAAAGGCAGCAGCTGCAAATAACCGGCCTGGGAGATTTCAGTGAATTTTCACCTATGGCTCTTTGAGTCAAATTCACATACTGATATTGCCAAGCATGGACTGTAGCACGAACAGCCGTCTGCTAGGACCGGGAGTGCTTACAGAAGCTGACCACTGATCCACTCTAATCAATGAGTGAATGAACTTGCTTACCATTAACTTTTGAATCTGAACCAGTGTCATTGAGAGAAAATGATCTCTACTCTAGGTCATGGGCATTCTCCTCAGCCATGTGGTAAAGCAGGGGTTCCCGACCTTTGTCGGTCCCCGTACCCCCTTGGCTTTCAGTAAACCTTCCCGTACCCCCTATTCAATATGAAAGGAAATAAATTCTAGACTCTAGAATCCACAACTTTTTTCACTAACACTACTACTTTTGGAATATTTCAGTTAGGATAATCTAGTTGTTTACCAAATATTCCCTGTACCCCATTGACAAGCTTCTCATACCCCCTGGGGGTATGTTTACCCCAGGTTGGGAACCCCTATGGTAAAGGAAGAGTCTTTAATACAATGAAAACTAGGAAGTTGTCTGTAGATAAAATGGCTTTTCTCCTCCTGAATTTCTAAATTCTCTGTATCTAACATGCGAACAAAGTGTATCTTCTTTTCTGTGCCTGGATAACATGGCTTAGCAAATGACGAACGAGTGGAAAACCTACACTGTGTCAGTGACTGCAAACTGCACTGTTGTGATTGCCTGTGATGTTATGACACAACCTTTCTTTCTGTGTCACCTGGCCTCAGGACAGGCTATGTGGAGTTTGTTTGTTTTTGTGTGTGTGGTTGTTCTTAAATCTCAGAGGAGTGTTTGGTGAACTGGCTTAGCCTTGCCTCCAACAGCCAATTGTCAAGATATTGCATGAAAATTGAGACGTGGGTCTTCTCTTCTCAAATGATGCCTCTACATCTCAACATGAGATTGTGTTGTGGAATCTCTAACCATTAGCAGTAGAAGTATTGTAAAAATAAGGGGACACGTTTAAGATCAAGGCCCTATAGAGTTAGGCACAGGTACATGCTTAGTAAGAGAGAGTCCCTTATATAATTGAAATAGACAAGAAAAGGTTTATTTTTATAGTGGGAGTGATAACCATTACAGCATGATAACCATTACAGGATTGTGTACAAAGACATCCTGAGGTCTCTGTCACTTTTGATTCAGTCCTTAATGTAGTTACCCCCTGTGCTCAGTGTGAGTCATCCCTGAATAAGGGCTTCTGGCTTTGGCCTCCAAGGTCCTGTAAATTCAGGTTGTCCTTGTACGGAAGCGCTTGTGTAGATACCAAAAGTTTTGCCATGTTAACTGGGGCTCAAAGGTGGCCGGCCAGGGGTTTGAACTGTCTCTTATGGGCAGGTGCTGTGGACTCGCACAGAATGGCAACTTTCCTGCAGAATCCTGCAGCAGGTGCCTGAGCTGTTGTTAAAATGACAGTCTCGGCTGTGGCTCGGTTTCAAGCTGAAAGTAGGAGTTACAGTCCGGTGGCCAGTGTAACTTGCACCGGGACACTTGTGGAGTGAGACGACTGAAAGGAAAAAGCATCAGGAGCTTAAAGATCTGCCCTGCTCGCCCAGTTTTATGCCGGCTGAGCCAGCTGCATTTGTGGGGTTTCCCAAAAGGGTGGAATTGGAGTGACATCCAGCAGAGTTAATAAATCAGCTAATAATGTATAGCAGAGGCCAGGGCTAGCCTCCTGTAGGGGAATAGCTGCAGGGAGCCCTGAACAGTGTCTCAATCAGCAGGGAAGTGCCAGCTGAGCTTAGCAACTGTGGCACTTTCGTACTTTTAAAATACTGGCAAAGCATTCTTCGCCTCCCCGGGGCACTCATAACCGCATAGGCGGTTCAGAGCTGCCTGCTCCTGAATCGGAGCATATAAAATCGCGGTCGTACGTTCCTGTTGCATTGCCCGAGGCCACGTGCCTGTCTAGGTAATGCCAGAGACGCTTCCTGATTTGTGTGCGCTGCAATGGCGAGCCAGGCACGTTAACCCAAGAATCTGCCTGATATGATTGGAGCCTGGGGCTGTTGTTTCTCAGGGCCTGATCCAAAGCCCATTGAAATCCTGACAGGCTTTAGTTCAGATTGCAAAGCCCCAGACTCTCGCAGCCAATAGCAGGTCTGCGCTGTGCCCTGCCTCCAAATAAAAGGAATCCTTGCCCTTGGAAATGCTGAATTGGATCGAGGCTCTGCATTTTATTTAAAATCCCCGTTCAAACCTTCATCTCCTTGGGGCAGGTTTAGTCTGGTTCTTAACTGAACCTGGCCAACAGGTTGGCTCAGCAGAGTTGTGCAAAGTGATGGCGGGGAGGTAATCCTACCAGTATGGGTTGGTTCAGCGAAAATCTCCCAAACGTTTGGTTTGCCTCCTGTAGAGAAGGACTCTTTGGAAGTGGATATTAGCAGCCTATGCTGTGGTGACAGTTTAAGGCTGTGGCAGAAGATCCCTTATCCGCCCAAAACCTTATAAGAGCACAGATAGGGTAAGGGGAAAGACTTGTGCATTTTTTTCCTCCTTCACATTGCCTGTGATGTTGCAAAAGCACTCCAGAGCGCTGCCTAAAACGTTCATTTCTATTTCCAACATTCTGTGTTGTTTCTTGGGAGCTGTAGCCTGACCCGCCGACAAGAATTCTGGGCCCCAGGGCAACACATCAAGGGGTCCCCTGTCCTCCTCCCTGAGAGGGAGCCACAAGCCAGGCCCCTCCCTGCCCAGAGACGCCCTGAGCATCACCCCTCAATCAAAGGATCTTCTGGTCAGTCGCCTGGAAGTGCCCCTCCCTCCCTCCTTCCACTCCCTGCTCCCCCCAACCCCTTTCTCCCAGCCATCCCTGCCTATCCCTGCTTGCACCCCTCCGCTCTTTCGGATTCCCAGCCAATCCCCCCCCCGCCCAGCCCTCGCTCCCTGCAATCTTGTGCTACCCCAGAGCTCGGCTCACTCCTTTGCTTCCCAGCCTGCTCCCCCCTCCCCCAGCCCGGCCCTTCCCTCCCTGTTCACTCTGCCCCCCAAATCCTGCCCTACCCTTCAAGCAGAGAATTTGGCCCATATTTTATCTCCCACAGATACCGAAAAGCAATATGCAACCCAGTTCCATTGGACTCTCTTGCTAACACAAAACCTTAACAGTGAGTTGTGCGATGCGCAGTGTGTCAGGTGAGCTGCTCTGTTGGTATAAAAGCAGATGAGGCCATGTGAAGTTCTGTGCTGGCACGTGGTTTGAGGTGGAAGATTGGCCAAAGACCCTGCTTGAAGTTACTTTCAGAATCAGGACCCCCCCCCCCCCAATCTGTCCTTTGAATCACATTTATTGGTGAGTCAGGGATGCTTGTACTGAGATGCAGTTGAGTGAGGAGGGAACCTCATATCAGACATACAGAAGGCAGCCTGAACTAGTTGTAGTACAGTATTTGCTTGCTGTCACTACTGTAATTTTATTTCCAAGAACACCATTTGTCCCAGGCCATGGAGCATTGGTTCAATTGTCCCCAAAACAGATTGTAGAAGCAGTGCTTTGCGTAGCGTTGATTGTTATATAGGGCCTTCAGCATAATCCTCCATGACTGCGGTGGGAATTGCATAAGCAGATAAGCAATCTGCAGTTCTCCGTCTTCCTTGGTATGCATCTCCTTTCTTTTTAAGGTGTCTGAGAATTGTCTGAGGAATCTACACCTTGTGACTTTTATTTCAGTTTTTGTAACTCCTTTTCATACAAGGGCCTTGGAATGTTTTGCCCAGGGGCCTTTATCTTGAATAAATCCCAATTATAAGATGAGAATTCATTTTATAGTATCTTCCCAAGGTGGTTTTAGTTTTATTACAGAGGAACATAAGTAAAACAGCGAGTTATGCAAGATGCTGTTAGTGTACAGTAAATCTGACTTATCTGCCTCTCGGTAGCAAACTATTCAATGTTCTCTTTCCATAAACAATGTAAAATAAAAGTGCACTTACCTCCCAATGTTTGTTTGCGTTGCCATCCAATAGCTGGTGTATTTTACTGGCCCCTGTTCAGCACAGCCTATGGAGTAGTTCCTGTAGTGCATTTACATTGGATACCATTAAAAATGGATATTTATCATACCATGGTAATTATCTCTACCCTGGCATTTGCATTATTTCCCTAGCCAAAGAATAGCAAACGCTAAATTTAAATAGTCTTAATAAATGCCCGGGTTCTATTAACACTGCTTGTACTTGATAGAGATCCATTTATAGCAAAAATAATATACTTCTGCAAGCTTATAAACCCTTTTTTCTAATATTGATTGTCAGGAATAAGATCTCCAGATTGAATGGCAAGAGAAATACACATTAGCTTCTAAATGCCTGAAGCTATTCCTTAGTCAGAATGGGGAGCAGAGATTCTTTTGACCGCCTAGGTTCCTGGGACATGTATGGAGAGGAGCAGTCTTTCTGTCCCTCCCAAAGAGCAGCATTGGCACTTGCACAGCACTATAGCCACGTGCATGGGGGAATTAAACTGCAGAACGTCTGTTTCTTTTTCTCTACTTAGAATCACAGGGTTGGAAAAAACCTCAGGAGGCATCGAGTTCAAACCTCTGCTAAAAGCAGGACCAACCCCAACTCAATCATCCCAGCCAGGGCTTTGTCAAGCTGGGACTTAGAAACCTCTAAGGATGGAGATTCCATCCCCTCCATAGGCAACCTATTCCAGTGCTTCACCACCCTCCTGGTGAAACAGCTTTTCCTAATATCCAACTTAGACCTTGGCCCCAGCATTGCATGTTAGTGACCTGCAGAGTGTCTAACATATGACATTGGCTTAGTCACACTTCTTGGGACAGCAAGAGAGGCATATTTAAAAAACACAAATTAGTCCCCAACAAATCTTTTAAAACCTCAGGGGAGTGCTGGCTGCCATTTCAGAGGAAACAGACTTCTCTAATGAAAGCCAGCTAACATTTCCAAGGTACTGCTGGTCTCTTCATGTGACCCTAGCTTCCAAATACCACGAAGGCAGCTAACTGCCAGAAATACTGATCCATGGGAAGTTCAGTCCCTCATTAATCCCAAATTCCCATTAGGCAGAGCTGCAGTCACGCTACCCATTCCTCTGCAATAAATTTGAAGTGGTTTTTGTGATCTCCATCATGTTTTCTCATGAAGGAGGGATTTGCTAGTTTGCCTTTACATATTCTGCTTAAAGGGCAAAAGACAAGTTCCAAGCAGCAGGTGATAAATACGCTTCAGCCACATTAGGGCAGGACCTCGGCTCTCTGAATTCAGTGCAGGATTTGGCAGGAGGAGAGGCAGAGCTGATCTTAACCCACCTTGACGTGCTCCAGGGCTGCCAGTGTGTTCTGCAATGGAACAGAGCCAACTAAAAATCTAACCCCCATCCTGCGTCTATTATATTTTACCTTCGTACTGGAGCAAAAGATGTTGTAGTTCTTCAGTGCCTTAGACATTGAGGAAAGCCATTACAGGTTGAACCTCTCGAGTCTAGTACTCTGTGGTCTGGCAATATCCGTGGTCCGGCATGATTTTAGTTAGCCAGCTGTCCACTTACTATGGGTATGGCCATGTTTCCCACAGTACCATAAAGTTTGTGTACAGCCCGCAGTCCTGGTTCTCAGTGTCCTGTGCTGTTGTTTAGCTCTCATTTACCCCAAATGTCTTCTAAGAGCCCAGTAAGCAGTGGAAGTATTGGTAATGCTGCTAGACAATACTGACCTCCCATGTTTCGGCAAATTCTCTGGTTTGGCATGGGCCACGTCTCGAGGGTTCCTAACTAGAGAGGTTCAACCTGTATTAATTTGGTTTATGGTAGTTCCTAGGGGCCCCAGGTAAGATAAGGAGCCCCATTGTGCTACAAGATAGACATACACATAGTGAGAGACAGTCCCTGTACAGAAGAGACCAGTGTAAGAAGACAACACAAAGGGAGTTACCATCATTTTATAGTGTCAGACACGAGAGACAGAGATTGAATGGTTTGCTCTAGGTCATGCAGGGAGTCTGTGGCAGAATCAGACACAGACCCCAAATCCAAGTCCATCGCCAAATGTTTTAACCATAACCATAATCCTGCCTTGCAAGGATATAGACACTACTTACTGTTGCTGTGGAAAGCTGTGCAAAATTCACATCTTGCACATAATTTCACAAATTGCCATTTTAGCTTTAGTTGGTTTTGACTACATCACTGTTTTGACAAAAATCACCAAATTCTCAAAACATGAATGTTGGCAATTTTTAATGGGCAGGTGATCTTCACTCAGTTATGCTTTCCCATTTTCTCTGAGCACGAGACAGGCTTCTATCTAAAAGTTGACTCCAAGGACTGCACATGGTATTTTCTTCCCCCCCTCCCAAAATATTAATTACAGGAGGCTCTCTGTTTGTGATGCGATTGGTTCCGGGGGAAGCGTCGCAAGTCAGGGGCATTGTAACTCGAACCCTCATTTGTGATAGGCACCGTGCGCTGTCGTAAATGCAGGCCAAGTCGGGGGGGTTCCGGCCCCTTCTGCACTTATAAAAATGGTTGTAAGTACGGGGGGTCAGAACTTGGGCGGTCACAAGTCGGGGGCCTCCTGTATGAAATGATTGAATTAGTGACAGCATAGCCACTAAGAGCATGCCTACACTAGGAAATTATTTTGAAATAACTAAATTTGGAATAACTCCTGAAATAACAAAATTGAAATAGTGTTATTCCCCGAGGAAAGCAGGAGCACAGATTTCAAAATAACCAGCCCCTTATTTCGAAATAACAGGCTTGGTAGTGTGAACACACTGCTTATTATTTCAAAATAACTCACTAATATAGACCAGGGCTAATTCTGCTAGCTAGCTGGAATGCCAAAACAAAAAGTGGATACATGAGACTAGACCTACTCTGCCTGCCTATACCCTGCCCAAAGGAGCCTGAAGATATATTTGAGCACCAGCTGGTTGTAAAAATCATACTGAACAATTTGCGTCTTTTTATTTGGAAAAAGGTATTTAGGTGCCTGAAGATACAGCTTAGTGTCTAGTGGAATTTTCAAAAAGATTTCCATGGCACTTAGGCACTTCTGAAAATCTCACAAGGTGTGTTTCTCTGTATCTTTCAAAAAGTATTTAGGTAACTTAAATGTCGTCCTCTGTTTTTTTGTTTTTTGTTTTTTTTTATTTTAATTTTTATTATTTTTTTTTAATCCACAGGAAAAAGCACCATCCTTTCCTAAACTCTGTTCTCATTTTGGCTGCCAAAACAAAAGTAAGAGGAGAAGATAACTTTGTGGAATAACTGGTCTGTTTCAGTGGGCATCTCCAGCAAGCAAAGTGTTTGTTCTGAAAGGCTCATTTGATCACATCCCCTATGGATTGCAGCAGTATGACTGACTTGCATCTTCCTGGCAAAAGAGACAGCCGAAAAAGGTAGGTTACCTCTGAACAATTCATTCGTTTCTAATCAAAGATAGTTTTCAAACATGATTACATCCACGAGATCTTGGAAGTGGAATATACAGCTTCTAAGTTGCCTGTTCAAATCAGAATCAGGTCGGTATTAAGTAAAAGCTGTTATCAGCTGTTGGCTGTTTGGCAAACTCTTTTAACTGCCTTTGGGGTTCTGTGCACATGAGTGGCTGTCACAGAAAGCATGGAAGAGTTGGCACAGAGAGCGGAGTGAAGTGTGGATTGGAAAGTGGAGGCTGCACCCGCTGTTGTCTCCAAGAAGGAGTCCGAAGTCTGACACCTTGGTCTGTGTACATCACTCCTGCTGAGCCTGGTGGAAGTCACAGATGTGTATTGAGGGAAGAATCATGACAGTATCAGATGCTGCCATTTTTCAGGGATGCCCCATCCCATTCTAGCTGGTGCTTGTGAAGAATAAACAAATCCAGGATCTATGAGAGATGTCTTTTAAAAGGAAATGAAAGCAGTTGAATGATTACTTTGTTAATGATGATGTTTGAAGGGGAAAAAAAACTTTCCACTGAAAATGCCAGTGGAGTACAGCGTGGGAAGGCGATGGGTGCAATCCTAGATCAAAGTGCATGCTAATGTGTCCTAATTAAAAAAGTACTGGAACAAGCAGAGACTTATCTCCTGTGTCCAAGGTCAGTATGACATTACCAGTGGGAAAAGGCATGTAAGAACATTACCAATGGGAAAAGACAAGCCCAGAGTAGCTTACATTGATGAAAGTGTGACACTCTCACACACAATACACAGCCCTGGTCTACATTAGAGAGTTATTTCAAAATAACCCCCCTTATTTCAAAATATTAAGTGGAGCATCCACACTACCAAGCCCGTTATTTCAAAATCTGTACTCCTGCTTTCCTTGGAGAATAACGCTTATTTCAAAATAGCAATAGTGTGGATGCTCCGCTGCTGCTATTTCGAAATAACTACTCCCCAAAGTCATTCAAAGTAATTACTCCCAGTGCTGCTTGGGGCTTTAGGACGAAGTAGCACCTCCGCATTAATGGAGCCTGTCTCAGACTAATTTCAAGGCTCCCCCATTGTGTCGACATGCTATTTTGGGAGTTATTTCGAATTTTGTTATTTCAGAATAATTTCCTAGTGTAGCTGCACCCTGAGATGCAATCATTTGTCCTTCATTGAATACGGGCAGGTTGTGTCTAGCAATGGAAAGCAATGGGAAAGATTCATTTAGAGGGGACATTCTCAGCCTTGGGAAGGCCTTCAGATGTATGGCATTTTTTAATTAGATCTTAGAGAAAGTAAGTTATACTGTCTAAGATATTGATGGTTGCTGCATCTGATGCTGAAGGAGGGTTGTGATTGAGTGGCAGCACAGTGTCGGTTCAATGTCTGAAAGATGCTCTCAAACTTCATCCTGTTGCATGTGCAGGAGACACAAACCTTTTATAGATCATGTTCATTCTCACCTCTATTTTCTGAGACTGCTATAGGGTAGTAAAATTCTCTCCCAGGTTATGTCACAAGTTTTCACCCATCCTGTTTTAGCGGGACTATGGATTTATAAGTATCTTGCTGCATGATTAGAAAATTGTACTTGTTCTCCAATAGAATCTCAAGCTGGTTGGTCAACGTAATTAGAAATGTATGAAATAATTTCTAACAGGTGCCAGAAATACAAATTATATAGTGTGGTGAAATCTGTGTCCAGATGTTTTCCAAAAGTGACAAAAATATCATTTAGTGTTTGAACACAAAACAAAGTACATAAGAATATAGTACAAGGATATCCAATAGGCAGGCACGGGCCAAATCCCAACCATCAGAATCTTTTGAACAAACACCGAAATCTTTATATTTACTTGTTTGGGGGGGGGGGTTTGGGTGTTTTGGGTTTGTTTTTGTGTGCGTTTTCTCTGGAGTTTGGACCCAGACTAAAAGGAACAGACGACTGCAGGCAAAGTATATGAAAGAATACAAATAGTCCTGATAATTTAATCAGTGTTGCTTCTTTTGGTCCACAGAAATTCTCAGAGTAACTTCTCTGGATAGTTCTTAGCCTATAGGCTGTTTGCAAACCGCTTGTAACGAGTATTTGACGTTCAAAGCTGGAGCAGTTCAGTTAGACACATGGTGCCTGATTCATAACCATTACTCTGGTTGTACGTGAATAAAATCGGAAGGGAAGCTGTGTTAGTTTGTAACTTGGGGGGGAGGGGAAGCTGTCTTAGTTTGTAACTTGGGGGTGGGGGGGGGGAGTCTTACATGAACGTAACTCCTTTGAAATACAAACTCTGAATTCTATTCCTATAGGCAGTATAAAAATACAAGTATACAAGAAGCAAAACTCTGCCATCTACAAGATAAAACAGAAGATACAGTTCAAAACCCAATCCACAAGTACATAAGTGCTGGGTTGGGTGCAGGGTCTGCTCCCACGCTCCGTGGGTTGAAGTGGTTTATGTTAAATACAGAATTCACAGTTTGACTCCACGGCTCAGAGCAGCTCTGCTATACAAATTATTCCAGCATCTTGCACAAGTAACAAGAAGAAAGTGAGTCAAATATCTAAGGGTAGCATTCGTTCCGTGTGTAAGTGTACACTGTATTGTAGTTGAGGTTAGAAAATATATACAGTGACCACTGACCCTTACTATTCTCTGGTTTGATCCTATAGTATGTGTCTGTCAATAAAATAAGGCCCCTCACCAGAGGCGGAATAGGGTTTTATGGGCCCTGGGCCACAGCCAGTAGAGATCCCTCCCCTACCCCGTCTGCCAGCAGTTCTCTTCCCCCTCCTGGACACTCCTGCTGGGGAAATAAGGTTGGGGGCATGAGGGTTTGCTTCATCCCCTGGCATTTCTGTCAGGAAATGGGTGCCCGTTTTTCTCCTGCCCCCCGGCTAATCCACTATGGTCAATGATGACTCCTGTCAGCGTGAAGAAACTCAAGCACAGAATAAAATAACTTCCTCTGATCCTAAATATCCCTCATGATATTAAAAACCATCTGGGGGTGGACACAGGCAAACCGCATGTGTAAGAGAAAAAACCAAGGGACTCTAGATTTTTCTCCAGAGCCCCATTTTCTTGCTGTAAGTTTGGCAAATGCTGTATATGCTGTTCACACCAGTGACACGCTGACTTGTTAAAGCCCTGTGTATGCTTTCTATAACCTACCTGCGCTGTGGTTTACTTGTGGCATTTTACACCCTGGGTGGCATGTTGACATGTCCGATTGTGTGTGTCTTGTCAGTTAACTGACCGGCATACAGCAGGCTAATAAAAGTGGCTAATTTCCTTTATGCCTTTGCTGTTAGTTAATATGATTTGACTGGTCCAACAGAGGAGCTGAATGACGTATGGCCTATATGTGATTGTATTAAGGGATGGCAGAACTCTTGCAGAACTTTGATAGTATTGTTTTTACTTTGGTGGTGGTTTTTAACGTTTTCACAGTTGCAAGAAATTGCGGCGGGGTCAGATGTTTATGTAATGGTAAGATGTTGAGATTCAAAATGTTATTGCTCGATAAGTTAAAATGTAAATCGACAACATAAATCAAAATATCAAGTTCTCAAGCAGCACTTTCCTTACTTTGCCCATCTGTGAATTTTGACGGTCAACGATGAAAATATTTTTTTCGTTGGTATGCGTTTGTACAGTGATGGTAATGTGGCTAAACATCAGCTAATACAAATCTAGCCCTTCCGAGCCTAACTGGCAATTCTAGACAATGTCACACAATCTGCTTTACCTTCCAAAATGACTGCTTGTACTTTGGCTGTCGAACGCAGATACAAAATGCGCTTCAGGGGAAACCTAGAGGAGTGCTCTGTGTAACCTTGAAAGCTTGTCTCTCTCCCCAACAGAAGTGGGTCTAACAACAAGAGATTACCTCAGCCACCTTCTCCCTTCAGAGAGGAGGACTCTGAGGCCTGGTCTATGCTAGGGGATAAGTTCGAATTAAGATACGCAACTCCAACTACGTTACTTCGATTTAAGCTACAGAATTATCTTACCTCAAATTTTGGTACCATCCACACTGTGGGAAGTCGAAAGGAACACACTCTCCCTTCAACTTCCCTTACTCCTCGTGGTGGCAGGACTACTGGCATTGATGGGAGCGCCCTCTCAGTTCGAATTAGCGTCTCTTCACTGGACACGCTAATTCGAACCCTAGAAGATCGACTGCAGCTGCTTCGATCTTATCTGTAGTGTAGACATGGCCTGAGTTTAAAGTAAGACTCTATGTGTACTCAGAAGAGAGCGACTGCAGGAACAAGTCTCTCATTTGCTCATAAGAGCAGAAGGGGATTTACTGTTGGCTGAACATTGACCATGTTCAGGGAGAGACGAATGAGGGAGGGATTTCCTGACTTCAGGTCAGGAATGCCCAAATCTACATGGTGGGTGGAGGAGGGTTAGTACATGGTGGCTCCATGTGCATGTACAAAATAAGGGTTTTCCCCCTAAAATGAAGCATTCAGGGCTGAGTAATTCTGCATCCCACCACTTGGAGCACCTACTCATAGTGTTCCTTGAATCTGTCTGAGGTAGAACAATTGGAAAATCACCATGTTTCAACCCTCCACTTTTCCGTGTCACTGGCAACCCAGAGGTGAATTCCAGTTGACGTCCTAGCTACATCAGCACCACAGAGGTGCTCCTTGACGGCAGAGCTGTGCATACCTGCACTCTGCAATGGCTCCACCCGGGTGACTGCACAGCAATGTTGTGTGGGAACTGAAAGCAAGGTGAAAGGAGCGGATATAGGGAAGTGACATCGGAAACAGCCGGACCAGTGCCCTGAAGCTGAACAACATGCTTGCTGTTGCAGCTGAAACCAATAAAGGTAGTAGGGCTTGTAGTTCTTCAGCGCTAAGCAAAGCGCATCCATGAAGCCTTGTTCTTGTACAGTCCATCCTCCGCCAGCATGTCGTGTTTTGTCTAGTGGTGATGTGACACAAATACATTGAGAGAGTAAAGCAAATTCCACCTAGGAATCCTCATCGGCACCAGTGTAGCTGTCTGACTTGGACCATTCACGACATCTGCTACACATTTGGGAGCTGCCAGCAATCCCGCAGAGCCCCCTTGTCCTGTCTCCATTAAGCTCTGTGCTGAATTATGCCAGCTGCGGTCCCTATCCCTGGTGTTCAAGCGGCTGATTTTGACCACACACTGGTCCATGGAACTCCAACATCATCAATATACGACTGTATTTCTCTCTATTTGGCTTTGCGTGCTAGCACATAAATCAAACGTGGGAGAATGGCAACGAAGGAAGTAGCATACCCCTTGTCACAGAAAAGCTAGAGTCACCGCAGATCCATCCTTAAACAGACAGTAGAGTTATAAATGTCTTATGAGATGCTTTAATAAGACTCCTTGCTATTCATTTGAATTACTTAGGTTGTAAACTCTTTAGGGATTGACCTAATATCTTGTACAGCTCTTACCACAGCGGGCTCAGGGAACTTTAAGTGCCGCCATGATGTCGGGATAATAATGCTCAGAAAAATACTGTAAGTTCCATTTTTACAGGCGATAGCTATAGGGGAAAAGCCTATGAATGCAACGCACCTACCACTCCCATTCATCAGGAGTCCTGCCCACCAGGGAAGGTTCTATAGAAAGTTCACGCCAAATGTTGTTGTTTGGTTTCTGCCACTCTGGCTCAAACAGTTAAACCTATGACGCCCGGGAAGGGGGGTGGGGCTGGGAGCCAAGAAGAAGGGAGAGGTAGACAAGTGTGGGGAGCTGGCCAGAGCAAGTGATACCAGAACAGGGTGGGCTGTGGCCCTCCCATTTTCTACTGGATGAGGGAGTGGGGAGGATTGAACAGGGGGCCGGGCATTGGGGCAAGAAGCAGTATGGGGTGAGGGTTTAGGGAGAAGGGAAGGGCCCATGGTTTGGGCACCTGTGCCTCCCCCGCCCCCCCCCCCCCGACCCACTTTTTAGGCAGTTCCACCATTCCTGGCTAGGGCTTGTAAATATATGGACGTAGCACTACAGGCAGAAGCCTGAGGGAGCAACAAAACAAAACACGGTGACTGTGAAGGAGGCCTGAAGTGGAGTGGTTTGTGCTTGTCATCTCTCAGACACGGGGGGGAAGGGGGGAACTGTCTGGCTCCACCTGCCACAGGTGAAGTAGCTGAAGTGTGGTGTCCACTTCTGGGTGTCACACTTTTTACGAAAAACGTGGACAAGTTGGAGAGAATCCAGAGGAGAGCCACAAAAGGGATTTAAAAAGTTTGGAAAACCAGACCTAGGAGGAAAAGCTTAAAAAAACCCCAAAACCAACCCTGGACACATTTTAGTCTTGAGCGGGGTGGGTAAACATCAATGATTTTTTTTTTCATTTAAAAATCGGATTTTTTTTTTTTACATTTTTTTAAAATCATCAATAAAATACTAAATTTCTCATTTAAAAATAAGTGTTACAATCAAAGCTCATCACAAACATGCTACACCTAATCTTAGGGTATGTCTAGACTACATTCTATTTTCGAAAGAGGATATGCAAATTCCCACGGAATTTGCATTTCTTCTTCCAATCTCACTTTCGAAAGCAGATCTTTTGAAAGTGAAAGTAGTCTGGATGCGTTTTTTTCGGGGGAAAAAACCCTTTTTTGAAAAAAAAAACCTGTATAAACCTCATTTTTTTTTTTTGAGAGAGAGAGAGAGAGAGCTGTTTTTTTTCCCCCCGAAAAAAACGCGTCCAGATTACTTTCACTTTCAAAAGTGAGATCAGAAGAAGATATGCAAATTCCGCGGGAATTTGCATATCCTCTTTCGAAAATAGAATGTAGTCTAGATATAGCCTTACAGTCTCATAAAAATGAATGAATCTGCCCAGCCTAACAAACAGCTCTTGCTTCTTGAAAATTCTGGGTTTTCAGTTTCCGTGTCTCAGCAGACTAAAGCTACATGTGAAGAGACAGGCTGGACAGGATTGTTTTTCTTCAGTGCTTATGTGGTAATGGATCTTGGCCAAGCACAGTGGAGGAGTTTGTTTTAAAGACAGAGGAAACAATACATAAGAGGGGACAGAGGCAGCACAGAAAGGAACAGTGGAGTGGACTGGAAAGAAAAAGGGAAGACATTATTCAGCGCACACACAGCTTATACTCCTGCACTTTTGCCACAGAAAAACTGTCCCTGCTTCTTGGCGTGAAAGAGCCTATCTGGGAATAGTTTGAAGAAATTTGTTCCCTTGGTGAAAAAGGAAAACATGCCAAGTGTAAGCCGTGCAAGAATGAAACCTCATAAGGAAACTGCTTAATGGGAGAAGATGATGTAGATGAAGATGTGGATATGGCTGAGTGGATCAGCTGGTTAGAAACTTACCTAATTCACTTTGCCATGCGTCATTCTTCAAGACTCTCTCTGTCTTTAGTATGAGTGTGATTTGACAAGTCAATTCCCAAGCTGTTTTGCGAGGGTAAAAAAAGTTTAGCTTAACTAATCCTTATGGCTTGTTTAATTAGTTAAATAGGTTTAGAATCTATAAAGTACAGAAAGCTGCAATTAGAGAAATCTGGAGTTGCCAGCTACCAGTGGATGTCCTTTTCTTATTTTATCTTACATAATACATGCCCCTTATTTTGGAACAGCATGGCCGCAGATCATAATGGTCATGCCATAGGTCTATTTCCTATTCAGCATAATTCAGCTCTTTCAAGGGAACCCCATTCTATACTTGTTTTCTTAAAGAAACAGAAGTGCCCAGGAGTTCAGTGAGTCTTACTCCAGAATTAAATGCGAGCTAAGCAGAGTCCATCTCAGCTGTTTTGGTAGCTTGATTTAAATCAGTCCACCCTAATCTTGAGAAAAGAAGATTGAGGAGGGACCTGATAAGTCTTCCAGTATGTTAAGGGCCGTTATAAAGAGGCCTGTTACTAGTTGTTCTCTGAAGATAGGACAAGAAGTAATGGGCTTTATCTGCAGTAGGGGAGATTTAATTTAGATATCAGCGAAACTGTCTCACTCTTAAGGATGGTTACCGTAAATTAGCGTATATAACCCACGGGTTATACATGTTTTTACAACCCCGCCCCCGCTGCCCGTCCCCCTCCCCCCCCCCGCGGGGCATACATGTCCGTGGGGTATACAAGTTTATTTTTACCCATTAGAATTGGGTCAACTCCGCTCCCCTGCAGGGAGGACTCCCCTCCCGCAGGCTGGTCAGCTTTCCATTCTCCCGCCCGGAGGAGGGTGGGTTGCACCTGGCTGTGGCTGCGCAGGGCCAGGGCGCGAGTGCGGCTTCCCGCCCGCAGGCCAGCCAGCTTGCCTGCGCTGCACTCTCCATTCCCCCCGGTATGTGCAATTACTGTGTATTAGCCTATAGAACCCGCGGGTTATACGCATCCGTGGGTAATCTACGTTTTTGTTTTTTAACACAGCAAAGAAAAACTGCAGGTTATACACGAGTGTGGGTTATATACACTAAAACACAGTAAGCTCTGGAATAGCTTTCCAAGGAAGGTTGTGGAACCCCATCATCGGAGATTTTTAATAACCAGTTTGACAGGCACCTGTCTGGGATGGTCTAGGTCCTGCCTCAGTAGGCCAAGCCAAAAAATGGTCCACTCAGCTTTTATGGAGACTACATCATATTTAGGATCCTTAGCTGTAAGCTGGTGAATTGTACAGGTTGAACCTCCCAAATCTGGGAGTCTCTGGTCTGGCATCATCCGTGGTCCGGAAGGAAGGACCCCGGATGTTGGTGGACAAGAGTGTCCCGGAGGCGAGATGCACGAGTCAACTGGGAGACCCGCAGGTGCTGGGGAGCCCCAGCTGGGCTGGCAGGGTCTGGTCCTGTGGTGGGTGGGGAGTCTAGCCCTGCGGTGACTGAAAGGAATCCCCAGTGGGGCCGATGCTGTCAGGGAGGAATCCCTAGCCGGAAACCCAGGTAGCAGCTCAGCAGGCAGTGGGTGTGGGGAATCCACAGCTGGGAACCCCAGGGGAAGCAGTGCCAGTGGTGGCTAGGGGGAATCCCCTCCAGGAGTGGGGCCAGTGGTGGCCAGAGAGAAGCCCCGGCCCCAGCCTGGAACCCCAATGGCAGCAGGGCCAGTGGGAAGGCCTGGCTGGGAACTCTGGCGGAGAGAGGCCAGCGGCGGCTGGGGGGAATCCTTGCCCGAGCAGGCTGACCCTGGGAGCCCCAGCATGGGGCCAGCAGTGGGAAGGGAAGCCCAGGCTCCGGGGACGCCCAGAGAGGAGCCTTGACCTTGCCTGGTCCGGCAAACTCCGTGGTTCAGGACCACACAGGTTCTGAGGGTGCCGGACCAGGGAGGTCCAACCTGTAGTATTGTGTAGGATCAGGTCTTCTCTAACTCCTCCTGACAATCCACATCTTCTGCAAGACCTACAAATAGCAGGCCATTCTATTGTCTTGGGACTTATTGCTGTGGGTTTGCCCCACAGTTCTCAATGCGAAGGTGTATGTCAACACAATAAAAGTGGGTGTGATGATGTGTACCGTGCTGTGAATCCCCTTCACGGGCCAGTTGTGAAAAGCACACATTGTAATGAGCTACGACCCTTTTTATTTCAAGCTGCCTCTCAGCACTTGTTTTTGGAGAGGGCCGGGCAGATGGACAAGACTCAGTTAGAAAAGCACGAAGATCTTTATTTACTCTTTGCTTTTAGGACCATTTTTCTTAATATCAGGGTCAAGGGCTTGTCTTGTAGAATTCTTACTGTATTGGCTTGGGCAGAAATCCTGAAATCACAAGCGACTATTATTTGTCCTGTAATCCACATTGCACCTCTGACATTTAAAATGCTAATAAAGTTAGAGTGTGTCCCATGGCCAAATGTGACCACCACTACCCTCTCTCTCTGAGGACTAGAAGCCCAGGTTTGCTTCATTGGAACAAACAGTTCTGTGTCTATCTTCATTACAATTCCTCGGTGCTACTGCAATACAAATAAGTAAGTCTATGGACTGGTTTAAATGGGGATCTGAAATCACTTTTTGCTCTCCTCAGAGTAAAGTGGAGTGAGAAGACTGCATTCATGACGTGGTAGCATGAGAAATTGTAGCAAGAATAACTTTGGAGCTAACCAAGTCGCTTTGGGACCAATGAACTAATCATTTCAGGCATTTCTACATTGAAAAACCTTAAGAAAGATAAGCCAAATGAATTGTGAGAGAGATTTTAAAGGTCTTTGGTTTAAAGTGGATTAAGCCCTGTATGGATGCTCTAAGCAAAGTGACCTTAGTTCTCCTGCAGACTAAAGTCACTTCTTTTCAGAAGGGGATCATTCACAGAGTTCACAGTTCTGTAACTAATACACATTAGCTTCACCCATTTAGTTAATTTAGCTTAACTTTTCTGAGTCCTGTCCTCTCTTCCCCTCTTCCCATGTAGACACAACTTTTCCTCTCTCAAAACATTCTGTAAGTGGCTTAGTAACTGCAGTTTCATGAGCAAAAACAGTGTCTAATGAAGTGGTCTCCAACCTTTTTAAGTATCAGATCACTTTTTTAATTTAAGTGCAATCCAAGATGTACCTCAAACCCAAATACCCTGGCCCCGCCTCCTTTGTGCCCCTTCTCTGAGACCCGCCCCTGCTCACTCCATCCTCCCTTCCTCCCTCACTTTCACCAGGCAGGGGCAGAGGGTTGGGGTGCAGGCTCTGGTCTTGGATTAAGGGATTTGGAATGTGAGAGGGGCTCTGAGCTGAGCGTGGGGCAGGCAGTTGGGGTGTCGGGGGGGGGGGTGGTTCTAGGTGCAGGCTCTGGGAGGGTGTTTGGATGCAGGGGTGCTTGGGGCTGGGGCAGGAGCCTGGGGTGCAGGAGGGGGTTCATGACTGGGGTAGGGTTTCAGGATGTGGGCTCGATTGAGCACTGCTTACCTCAGGTAGCTCCTGGTTGGTGGTGCAGGGGGGCTAAGGCAGGCTCACCCTGACCTGACCCTGCACCACTCCCAAAAGCAGCCAGCAAACTCCCTCCCAAGTGCTGCAGTGCCCCCTCTCTGCTCTGTGGAGATAGGACACAGGGTGGAAAAGGGGGCACCTTGACACCAGCACCCCCTCTTCTCCCTTCCCTGCCCTGCCCAGCAAGCAGGAGGCTCCGAGGGGTGGGAGAGGCAGCTCCAAGGCAAAGATCAGGAGATGAGCAGCAGTGGGGGGTGGGGCAGTTGACGTGCCAGCACTTGATAGCCTCTTGGCCAAACCAGTCAGGATCCCTTGTCAGAGGCTCCAAGATCTACCAGTAGATCCCAATCGACTGGTTGGTGACCATTGGCAATGTGTGTGTAAAGACACGAGTCAAATTTTCTAACAGTCTCCAATTATGTGTTTTCGCAAATACATGTGTGTGCATAATCTCCGCCCACAGGGAGGGAGGTGTGCACAAGCAATTGTGCATGCAAAGTAGTCTATGTGCAACTAGCTATTTATTTTGTGTGGACAAATACTTGTTTTCTTACTACAGTATCGCTTATTGGCCCCATCGGCACCCATCGTGCCAGGTACTGGTGAACAGAGCTGTCACCAAGGTGATGTCTGCCCCAAAGAGCTAAGTAACGTTTTCCAGCTCTATCGCACCTTTTCCTCAGTATTGCAAAGCACTTTATAGATGCTGGGCCAGAACCACAGCTGGTGTAAACTGGCATAGCCTCACTGGAGGAGTATTCCAGTGGAGGTATTCTAGGGTACGCCAGTCCCGCCCTAGGCCGTGTCCCCTCTGGGAATGCAGATGTGGGCCCCTCCCACCCCATCTTGCCCAGAAGACGGGTAATTCCTCTCCCCTCCCCCCCTGAGTGTTGTCATAAGCAGGTTAACCATTTTGCCCTGTGTCACCCAGCAAGTAACCAGAAAGCTGGGCATGGTAATCATGGGGTATGGGACATTCAGTCTTATTCTCTAACCACTTGACCTCCCAAATATGGCTAATAGCAAATGTTCACTAAATGGATGCACCTGCAAACTGTATAGCCTCCTTCCAAATCCCAGTCAAAAACATGACCCTGTACATTTTAACCTGATACAACAATTGTCTGACCGATAGCAAAGCGGTATTTATACAATGGGCCATAAATCTGCTCTAGCCCCATTGACTTCAGTCACATGACACTAGTTTGTCACATGTTCTCAGCCAACTCTCCCTTCCTCCTGATCACGCTCACAGTCTAGCATTTTATGTAACAAGAACAATGATTTAAGTGTATGGAATAGCTTCTGTAAGGGGAGGACTTAAAAAGACAGGGACTGTTTGGCGTTGAAGAGAGATGACTAAGAGGGGACTATAAAAGAGATCTGTAAAATGATGAATGGTGGGGAAAGTGAATAAGGAAGTGTCATTTACCCCTTTACATAACACAAGAACCAGGAGTCAATGAAATTAATAGGTAGCAGGTTTAAAACAAACAAAAGGAAGTACTTCACACAGTGCCCAGTCAACCTGTGGAATTCATTGCCAGGGAATGTTGTGAAGGCCAAAATCATACTGGGTTCGAAAAAGCATGAGATGTTCCTGGAGCATAGGTCCATCAGTAGCTATTAGCCAAGATGGTCCAGAATGCAATCCAATGCTCTGGGTGTCCCTGAGCCTCCAACCTTCAGATCCTGGGTCTCGGTGATAGGGGACGGGTAGATTGATGATTGTCCTATTCTGTTTATTTCCTTTGAAGCAGGTGAGGTATTGGCCACTGTCAGAAGACAGGCAACTGGGGCTAGATGGACCACTGGTCTGACCCATATGGCTTTTCATATGTTAAGTGTTTCTTTTTGGATAGCCACGGAACAAATGAGCTATCTGTAGTCACTGTGCTTGTGTTCCTTTGATCATTCAGTTTCATTTAAGTGACCCTAAAGAGCATTCTCAGTATGGATCTTGCAATCCCAAAATGTTCTACTCTGAAAGGGGACAGAAAGTAGGAGGCTTGGTAGATAGGATGCTAATATCTTGCTGGCTATTTAGTCCTCCATGTCGGTGTTTCTGCCGGAAGCAAATATCTTAAAACGTTTCAGAGGGGTATCTGTGTTTAGTCTGTTTCAGCAAACACAAAAAAGGGTCTTGTAGCATCTGATGCATCTGACAAAGAGGGCTCCAGCCCATGAAAGCTTTTACCCAAATTAATGTGCTACCCTTTAAGGTGCCACAGGCTTCTCGTTTTTTCTTAAAAATATCATCTTTCCCCAGCCCACTCTGGTGCTAGCACCATTTTATCAGCTCTGGATGGACATGCATAGTTTTAGTGTAAGGCAAGGATTGCATTTGCATTTTTTTCCCTCGCTTTGTGCAGATTTCCATTCCATCTAGGTTAGTGGTCTCCAACCTTTTTAAGTATCAGATCACTTTTTTTTTCAATTTAAGTGCAACCCAAGATGTACCTCAAACCCAAATACCCTGGCCCCGCCTCCTTTGTGCCCCTTCTCCGAGACCCCGCCTCTGCTCACTCCATTCTCCCTTCCTCCCCCATCCTCCCTCACTTTCACCAGGCAGGGGCAGAGGGTTGGGGTGCAGGCTCTGGTCTTGGATTAAGGGATTTGGAATGTGAGAGGGGCTCTGAGCTGAGCGTGGGGCAGGCAGTTGGGGTGTCGGGGGGGGGGTTCTAGGTGCAGGCTCTGGGAGGGTGTTTGGATGCAGGCGTGCTTGGGGCTGGGGCAGGAGCCTGGGGTGCAGGAGGGGGTTCATGACTGGGGTAGGGTTTCAGGATGTGGGCTCGATTGGGCACTGCTTACCTCAGGTAGCTCCTGGTTGGTGGTGCAGGGGGGCTAAGACAGGCTCACCCCTGCCCTGACCCTGCACCACTCCCAAAAGCAGCCAGCAAACTCCCTCCCAAGTCTTGCAGTGCCCCCTCTCTGCTCTGTGGAGATAGGACACAGGGTGGAAAAGGGGGCACCTTGACACCAGCACCCCCTCTTCTCCCTTCCCTGCCCTGCCCAGCAAGCAGGAGGCTCCGAGGGGTGGGAGAGGCAGCTCCAAGGCAAAGATCAGGAGATGCACAGTAGTGGGGGGAAGGGACAGTTGACGTGCCAGCACTTGATATCCTCTTGGCCAAACCAGTCAGGATCCCCTGTCAGAGGCTCCAAGATCTACCAGTAAATCCCGATCAACTGGTTGGTGACCACTGCGCTAGGTAGTGGCTATCTTGTCTTCAGAAGGAACACTGACTTCCATTGGTGGACATCCGAAGGGGCTTTCGAGAGCTTGAAAGAGATTTTCAGCCTGGTTATTTAAGCAGAATGAACGACTGTCCCCTCCATTGTATTTTTGAGTGCTACTTTCTGATTCTGAGAAGGTTGACTCATATGGTAGGTACAATTCCATCTGGTTCATGTTCCCTGAATTTACTATTCTATGACAAGATTTATTGTTTCGTTTAACTAGACTCAGGCAGGAGTCTGTCAAGCTGTCAGCCGGTGATTAAAATGTGTGCAGGTCTTGTGTACTCTACCATGCCTCACAAGGTTACCAAATGCCTTTTATTGGTGAGAAAATCCTGCATGATCGATTTGAGACAATGGGTGAAGGAGCAGGTGTGAATGAGCTCAGAATCTCAGAGAGGTCATGTTATATATTGTATTACAAGTGCTACGTTGTTGGCCCCGAAGGAAGATGTGAGAGTCTGTGGGGTGAACCACTCATTGGCCAATCATTGCAGAGGCTTTAGAATATTCACCTGTGTCTTTTCTGAGGGGCATGTGCAACTTTTGCAAAGAGTGGCAACCTCAGCTTATAAAATACAGGTTGAACCTCTCTAGTCTGGCACCCTCGGGACCTGACTGGTTCCAAACCAGAGAATTTTCTGGACCACAAGGAGGTCAATGTTGTCTAGCAGCGGTATCAGCACTTCCACTGCTTACTGGGCTCTTTGAAGACGTTCAGGCATAAATTAGAGCTAAATAACAGCCCAGAACACTGAGAGCCAGGACTGGGGGCTGTAAACAAACTTTATGGGACTGTGGGAAACTTGTCGACTTTTCACGCATGTGGCCATCCTGCTAACTACAATCATTCCCGATGACAGCTGTTCCTGGATGAGGAAGGTCTGGGTTAGAGAGGGTGAATTTGCACTATCTGTGTTCTAAGTGTTAATGGTGAGAGAAGGGCTGTTCCCAAGTTCAGATGCCGTATTACAAATTAATTCAACATCTCCCCCACAGGTTCAAAGCTTATCCAGGGCCTCTGTTCTGTGCAGTGCTGAGTACTCTCATATGCTGGTGGCAAAATGATTTGATTTCTCCTGGCCTGTCTCTGAACATACCTCACAAATGATGAGGACACACGACAGGGGAAATATGAGCCATGCTGCTTGAGAAATAGTTTAAAAATGGTGACATGAGAATGACCTTAGACAATTAAGCAAATATCTGAGATCTTGTGAGCAAGAATTGTAAAAGCTGATGCTCCAATTTATCCCTGTCTACGTCAGTAACCGGGAAATGTACTTTGTATTTACTTTGTCATAAGAATAACAACATTTGCAGTTGGTCAGTACCAAACCGCATTATGGTAGCGAGCAAAGGAATGACTTCTCAAGGGACACAAAAATACCACTCTGCAGATTAGAGTGAGCACAACTGATCACGCCATGCGTACATTATGTGCTTTAAAGGAGAGGTCTTTTCATCTGAGTCATCTAATGAGGTTTCTAAAGTTAATTTTTTTACAACATGACCTTTGTATTGGGGGGTGCATATGTAACGTGTAACAGTTTGTACATGCCCATTCTAGTTTTTACACACCAAAATGGATATTTTATAAGTAAAACAGATGTGACAGTGACTTGTCGGCACTAATGTAACAGTTGTATGACCAAAAAAATGGTTGTCCAGAATGGGGGGGAAAAGGGGCGCTAGATTTTTAGCTGACGTTAATCATAACTCTGCTGAAGTGAATGGAGCGATGCTTGATTTACACCAGCTCAAAATTTGGCCCTGCAAGTGTAAGCTCACAGGGTGCTTTCAGACTGATTAGCAATGTTCGGCCCAGACTCTGTGTGCACAAAAATTCCTCATGAAATTCAAGTGTTTGTAGTAACCAATCCTCAGCTGGTGTAAACGGGTTTAAGCTTCATTGAAGTCAGTGGGGATATGCAGACTCGCACCTTCTTTAGGTGGTAGGGGATCTTTGTTTTCGAACAGCTCTTGGTCTTTCTTTCCCACTCCAACAATGAGGGCTGTTCCTTCCTGTATGTTACTTAGGCTAGTGTGAAATTTGTCTAAAACTACTAGGGAAATATTGTTTTCTAACATAAACAGGTAAGTGGCTTGAAATGTTTGCCTTATTGTAGTGTTCAAATTACTCCACCTGATCTGGCTAGGCATGGTTTTTCCATCAAATACAGTTTGGGGCAGAGAATAAAGCAGAGAACTTTGAAAACTAACTATAAAACTCAGCTGAAGGAGAAAGAAATCAATCTTCTAAGTGGGCCAAATGCTGCTTTAACAATGAAGCAATGTTATCCCAGAGTCTTTCTGTCTGGCTGTGGGAGGGGGAAGAGGCCAGGGGGGCAGGTGTCTCCCAATGTAGCTTGTCTGTGGTTTAAAAGCCAGATTCTGGCCCTTTGTGCACATGGGTGAGTCCTGTCCCTTCGGTTCTTCTATTGATGTTGGGTTGATGGATGGTGGGGAGGGATTGTTTGCTTTTTGGCTGCAGTTGTTGGAGGGAGTTGTCTGAAGTCAACTGACAGACAAGATCTTGCTCCCGGTTTTGGCTAAGAACACGAAGACTCCATCTCAAAACATGCCTTTTCCTGCCAGCTTTGTGCAGAATCTCACACTGGCGCCCATAGGAGTCCTACACACAGAATGATTGTTGCTAATTTGTTTAGCACTAGTGCACACAGACCCCAATCAAGTTCAGGTCCCTTCTGTGCTAGGTACTCTCCGTAGAAAGTCACGATTCCTACCCCAAGCAGCTTGCCGTCTAATTTGACAAAATAGACAACCAATGTAGCACCACACGCACACACCCCTCATCGCCACTAGGTCCCTCAATCCATGTGCCATTGCTGATCTCATGGGTCTTTTTTTTTTTCTATCCTGTCTATCCCACTGAAATAGATTCAAACCCAATATGGAGAGTTTTTTGTTTGTTATAATGAAGATAAGCTCTGCCCTGCATGACATAGAAATTGCAAGTCTAAATCTCGGGCATTGTATGGGAGCTACATTGGTCGTGTTTCCATCCCTGTGCATCATCTGTATAACTGTTTACACTGCAGATGATCTTGTGATTTTCAGCTGAAGAAACTCAGCTGTACATTTCAATGCAATATGCTAGATTGCTGAATGGCTGGCATCTGTCACCCATGTCACATTCATAGTGAAAATATTCATTGACTCTCTCCCCCTCTCTCCCTCCCTGGGCTGCTTTTGCTCTGTGGGAGTTTGGTTTTGCGGTGCTCGGCTTTGGCAGACATCCCCATGCTGGGTTGCTCCATGCCTCCCGATCTACTGTTCTCTGCGACGTGGTATATGTAGGAATGTTGATTTCAAGAGGCATGTCTGCTCTTGCATTTCACACGTCTGCAACCAGAACATACTTGCCTGGCTGCGACCAGAACGTAGCGATTCTGCCGTGGCCGCTCGGGAGCGCACCGGACTGCAGCTGGCCCTCCACTTGCTGGTCACAAGGCTGGTGAGCAGCATCCTTGCTCCTTCAGAGCCCATCACAGGTGCCCGGAGCTAGTCAGGCAAGTTCTGTCTCCAGCACCTTCCTCCAGGCCAGCTGTTCTCTTTTGTGCCTCATGCCATGGCTCTGCAGACTCCAGCATGCTGCTCAAAGTCTTTGGTTTTATCCACATCCTTGCTCTCCTACCATGGTGTTGTGGGAAGGGGGTAGTGTGTGTAACTGAATTTCATAGCAGGGTCTCTTCTCTTAGTGAATCAAAGCAAACCTGAGCCATCTGGCTTGGGCCACATCTAAGCTGGTCTAGTCAGATGCTCCCAGTGGAGCTCTGACGCCGCCTTAGACAAAGGCTTTATGTCTTGGAAGTTGAACTCTTGGGATTAGTTACAGCAGCTTAGACCTGTGGTTCTCAGATGTGTTCACAGGAAGGGCAACAAGTCACATGGGCATTGCTGGCTTCTCCTTTTCCCAGCTATTCCTACAGCGGTCATGACAGAGAAGAGCACGGCTGCCTTGCCACCTCCATTACAGGCCGCTGTTTCCTAAGGGCCTCCAGTGAGACTGCCCCTGCCAGCCACCAGCAGGGAAGAGGCTGGGAGCCACCATCAGACATGAAGCCATCACAGGAGTAATGCCTCTCTCTGGTTAAGCACTTGCCTTTGGAGCTGCTTTTGAGGCATGCGCAGTGATGAGCTACCAAGACTTTAGCTAAATGGTCACCTCAGATCGCGGTCAGAACAGGGCAAAACCTCCTAGGAAAACCCAACACAACCCATCTGTTGCTTCCTCTGTCCCACACAAATTCCATCCAGTTCTCTGTTCCCGCCATTTGCGACCCATCGTGCTTTTCCCCTCCCGCTACTGCCGGGAGCACCTCTGTCTGAATAGCTGTGCTTTGCAGTGGTGGTGGTCTGATATCCTGCAGTATGGTAGGGACGGGTCATCCTGTGGATTCTGGCCTGGGGATTCAGTCCCTGCAGGGGGTGGGCAGGTTAGCTTGGGCAGGCAGTCTGGGTTTTTTCCCCCCCACAGTGGGCAGTTCTGTCCTGATTGCTAAGGGTCTCCCCATAGCCACCGAGGGACTGGAGGTTTGCAACAGACTGGAAGTGGGCCCATCACTGTCATTTGCTGGGTCTCCTATCGCCACGTTAGGAAAAATATTTGTCATGAAGCCTGCAAAACTCTCAAGTTCCGGCATACCATGTGAAATAATGCCACTTTCTGCTCCCCTGCTTGGAGCCCTAACGCCCTAGGGCTGGATGGACCCAGGAAGTCTGCCTGCATGGAGCTCAGCACGGGGCTGAGGTCTGAGATGAGGGTATTCAGATGCCCTGCTGCACATTGTAAGGTCTTCTCTGAAGAGGACAAGAAGGAAGTTCCCCTCGATAGGCCCAGCATTGGGAACTAATTAGGAGGGTTCCTTCATTATTCTGAAGCGCTAAACATTGCCCACTGCCCAAGGCTGGGTATTGGAGTGGAGAGATCAGTATGGCACATCCATACATTACTGGCCTTAATATGGGGATGACTGGCTGAATGACTCGGTATTACACAGGAGGTCAGATTAGGTATTCGCAATGGTTCTCCTAACTGGGCTTTATGGTCCTGCATTCCTCTAGGACCACACGCCACCCCCACCTGCTATTTTGTTCATGGTTTCTATTGTACGCAGCAGTTTTAACCTTAATTTCTCTGTTTTAGATACATTTTAATTACCCATAATTTAATTCTGTGGGATTAAAGTATTACTCAGAGCTCCTTCATTATAGCCAATTAATGTCCTTTTAATCACTGTCACTTGTTTTAGAATGTCGTGCCTCCTGTACCCTCCTTAGAGCATAGTGGGAACATTAAAGAATACCGGTGCGAATATCATTACTCATTCTGTAGATGGCGTCCAAGAAAAAAATAATCTTAGACCCACCTTTGACCGTGATTATATTTACTGGCAGATTTATTGAAGGACTTTGTCATAGAAGCACTCCCGTCTTTCTAGGTGCTGAATGTCATGAACTCCCATTGACTTCAGTGAAAGCCAAGGGCACTCTGCACATCACAAGTTCAAGCCGTAAGTGTGTGTACACACAATGCTGCTCTGATTCTACTTTGCTGACAACTCAGAGCATTTACTAGCACTGGTTTTAATGGCAGCATGATCAGATACTAATTTAGAAGGTTTGGATCCAATATCTACCTTCGGGTGCAAGCATGGTCTAAATATTTTACTCTGTCCTTGTCTGAGCTAAATTCTCATTGGCATCCAAGAGAGGAGTCTCAATGACATCTCATTGGAGTTGGCATCTCATTGGATGAATAAGTACTGAGTAGAATCTGTTTCCCTTCCCTCCCTTTGGGCTGTCTTGATTATTTGCCTTGTAAACACTTCAGAGCAGGGACTGCCTCTTATGATGTGTTTGTACAGCACCAAGTCCCCCCACTGGAATTATAAATCTTAATTCCTCTAGGAGTAGACTTGACTTGGTGGGTTGAAAACACTTATTCGGAGTTAAACTCAGGCTGCGCGCGATTCAAGGGATTGGTCTGTCGCTTTATAACAAACCAAAAGAAACGCAACTGGAGTAGTGGAAGAAATTGATGTGTGCTTAAGAAACAATGGCTCTCGGGTTTGCCTCCTTACTTCGACGTGAGGCAAGCTCTCTCCATGATAACCCCAAAGGTGGGGACCAAGCTGTGTAACGTGGGATTTTCCTCGTTGCATCGTAATCGTAGATGAACGAATACGTCTTGTATCTTTGATGTCTAGCTCAGCCAATGCAGGATTGTTGCTGGTAGCAGACTGTCTAGTTAGGGTTTGAGCTGCAGATCAAGGAGACGGGCCTGTGTTAGATCTGATTGACTAAGTGTGCTTAAAATAAAGAGTTGCTGCTCTAGTAGGAGGAGCTAACCTCCCCTCCCCCCCCCCCAGTGCAAGGCTGGGCAAGATACAGCCCATCAAGCCACCAGATCCAGCCTGCAGGCCACCCCACCAGGACCCTCAGGCACAGAGCAGCTCAAGCCACTTTAAGGGGCTGGCTGCTCCCTGTGGCTCTCTCTCCGGGTGCCAGGGGGTAGGGGAGGCTTTGCACACTGCCCCCCCTCCCCAGCAAAATCTCTCAGCTCCCATTGGCCGGTTTCCAATGGGACCCCTTCACCCTCTTCCTCCCTCTAACTCTCTGCCACAGGCCACCACCCCTTCCTGCTCCAGACCCTTTGCACTCTCCCCACTCCTCCAGGTCACAACTCCCTCCCAGACCCTGCACCAACTTCTACACCCATCCCCCAGGTCAGAATCCTCTCCTGCACCCACACGCCCTCCCAGACCCTGCACCCCATTCTCCTGCCTCAGATCACAACCCCCTCCTTCACCCAAACTTCCTCTCAGGCCCCACGCCCTCTCCTGCACCCCAGACCCCACAGCCCTTCCATAGAAAAGTGCAGTCCTTGGCCACTTACCAAATCTTGGAGTGGCTCTCCATCATAAAACATTGCCCACCTCTGCCCTAGTACATGCCTAGTGCCTTGGACAGATACGTACTCAGGTGATTAGCCACGCATGCTATCACAGTACGGGCTATTTTTAGCAGGTATATCTCCTTGCATCGCTGCTAACTTTGTCTACTTAGGGGAGGGGTGGGCAATAATTTTTAATGGGGGGGCCACTCCAAGATTTTGGTAAGTGGTCATGAGCTGCACTTCTGTGGAGGGGGCGCGGGGTCTGGGACAGTGGGTGGGGTGTAGAAGGGAGCTTGGGATAGAGGACTGAGGTGCAGGAGGGAGTTTGGGTGAAGAAGGAGGTTATGAGCTGGTGCAGGGTCCAGGAGGGGTTATGGGTGCAGGAGAGGATTCTGGCCTGGGGGAGAGGTGCAGGGTTTGGGAGGGAGTTGTGACCTGGAGGTAGTGGGGAGAAGGGTTTAGGTGGTGACGGGGGGCAGTTTAGGGTTTAGGTAGTTAGGGGGTGGGATGCCAGAGGTGCTCTGGCTGGGAGGTGCTTACCTAGGCAGCTCCCAGCCAGCAGCTTTCCAGGAACCTGAGACAGGATCCCTTCCTGTGTGCTGCGTGGGCTTCTCCATGTGGCTCTGCCCCAGCACAGGGAGGGAGGAGTGAGAAGGTTTCATTCGCTGCCCCTGCCTTCAGCAAAATTTCTCAGCCCCTATTGGCTGGAAATTGGCCATTGGGAGCTGAGGGATTGTGCTAGGGGGCAGGGACAGTGCGCAAACCTTTCTCCTCCCTGCCCAGACTGCATAGTAATTAGCAGCCTGCTTTTTAAAGCGGCTGCAGCTGCTCTCTAGCGAGCGTGCTGGCGAGGTGGCAGTGGGATGGATCAAGTGGCTTGGTGGGCCAGATCCGGCCCACTGGCCACCTCTTACTCACCCCTGACTTAGGGGGTGCTGGAGCACCCAAGGAGTGAGCGCCTGTGTCTCCTTGGGGTGCTAGTTACAGCTCCAGCTGGAAGATGAACCCTTAAAGGAAGCAAATCATGTAGTTTCTGCTCCTTCACTGCGGAGAGCAAATCCACAGCGTAATGGCTCAAACTGCCACGTATTTTCCTTTCTTTCATTTCACCCTATTCCCTCGTAATCTCTGACAGTGCTTTGTCATCCTGAGTGGTTCGATATGAAATCAGATCACCATCACAAGTACTTTTGATCCTATGAGTCCTTCATAGGAGCCGGAAGGAGAATAATTTGCCCATGTTTATGTAACCATGTTACCCTTAGCTGGAGGCTCCCGCCCAGCAGATGCTGGTGTAAATTGACTCCTTTGCCACCAGTTTGACCCTCTGGGCATGCCACCAGTTTGACCCTCTGGGCATGTAACACCAGCAGCAACAGAGAACAAAGGTAGGCCTAGTTCTGTGACCAAGACCATCTCTTGTTGTGGCCTTTAACACTTTCACTGTTCCCAAAGCAGGTAACGTTATATATTAGAGTGGGCATTTGGGTTTTCAAGGAATCTGTTAAAATCAGCAGAGCGCCATCTCCTCCTAAAACGTTCAATCCTAAGACATTTATCCTCTGGCAATTGGTACAAAAATAATATTTTAGCTTGTCTACAGTGGAATTGCCACATTTAAATCTCCTGACGCATGCCAGGGCCAGAACATGTCTGCGAGAACACATTTTTGGTACAGAGAAAGGAGAGTCACTTTAAATAACCCTACCAAGCCTCTGGAAATCCACAGAGACAATAAAACGAGACCTTCTCCCTTCAAGATCCAGATCAAAAGTCAAATCATTAATCCAAATGGTACGCGCTGAAGGGGATTTGCTACATACCTTTGGGGACAGGATGCATTTCTCGTAATATTGTGCTTTTGTCCCATGTGCTGTGGGATTGAAGGGAATTTAGACCCAAGGGAAGACTTTCATTTCTGCCAGTGAGCAAGGTGTGAAATAAAGGGGAAGAACTAAACCTAGATAAGGGTAGAAGTTATCACCTGACATTTTAGCCTAGCTACACCTTTTTGTTCAGAAACAGTGGATTATCCAAAGGCAGCATATGTGCGGCGCAATATCTTGAACGGCTGGATCAGGAGATGTCTTAGTGTCATCGTAAAACCTCATCGAAAGACAAGAACAGAGATAACACCATGTCGTGGCGGATAGCTGAAGCCTTTATAAAAACTGATACATAGGAGTGATTCTGTATATCACTTCAGCTGTGGGGCCTGATGGATCTTCTTTTGGATAACACGGGATATGAGGTTCAGTAATCAGGGGCTCATCTGTAATTGCATCGCACAAGGACTTATGGAGAAGCCCATCAGTAAGAACATTTGATTGTGTTTAGATTAGAAATGGGCCTAAAATTAACCCCCAGTCTCCACAACCTAGAAGGGCCCAACACACCCAACTTCTGCCCATCTTTCCCTACCCCTCTTGTGCGCTGGGGGCCCTGCACTTATCTATTCCACCCCCTCCCTCCCCGCACTTCCGGAACACCGTGAATCAGCTGGTTTGCACCCCGTTCCTCCCCCTCCTTCCAAGACTTTGGACACGGCAAATTAGCTGATTCATGGCGCTCGGGAAATGCTGAGAGGGAGGGGGAAGAGAAGGTTCGGGGCGCGCTCAGGGGAGGAGGCAGGGAAGAAGCCAGGAGGGGGCTTGAGGGAAGGAGTGGCATGTGGGTGGGGCCTGAAGCAGGGGGGAGGATCAAGCAGCCCCTAGCAAAATGAGAAGCGACACACATTTTAGCACAAATCTACATGTGAGGCACGTGCTGGTGCCACACAACACTGAAAGAGCCATGCGCTCCCTCGGCTGCTTTGTTACTTTTGCCAGCAATTTAATTTGCCCCTAGTAATGGATCAGTTTGTATGGAAAAGACATGAGAAGGAGAATCAAGTGCAACGTATTTAATCTTAATCTTGGGTTTGTGGTTAGTGCATGAGCCCGATTTCCCTCTTGGAGCCCACTGAGACAGAGGAGGGCCACTCATGCGGCCCACTCACTAGCCTTGGCTGCCCCTCGCTGCTCTAGGAAAATCCAGACCCAGGTTTGTATCTTGGGTTTATGTTTCTATCATTATCTAGAGTTGGTTTGGCAAAAATTTGCACCCTATTAGGGCTTGAAATAGAGAGCGCGATTGGGCTATTATCTCCTCCTGTGTTTCTTTCTGAAACACCAAGTCTTATTAAGACAGCTTAAGGGATTATCAAGATGCCAGCAGGCAGTTTCCGGAGGATGTGATGTCATTGTCGAGGCAGCACTGCAAAGTGCTGACAGGGATAAATGAGAAGACGTCCAAGCATGTTAGGAACCAGGCTTGTGAGCCTCTGTGGAGCAAAACACCCAGACCACCCTCCTCTCTGGCATCAAGGGAAGAACTCCACCGTGGAGGCTAATTGTGCGCTGCGTATACATGCTAGAAATTCACCACAAAATGAATATCCTGATGCAGGAATTGCTGGATGATGATCCTGTGTGATGATTACAATGACCCCGTCTGGTCCTAGACTCGGACGTTCCAGCCTTCTGCCAGACCAGATGTAAGCACATAGGTCTCCACGCTTCCCGGTGCTGCTGGTAGTTTCAAATACTTGGCTCCGCAATCCCAGAAATCATGAGCAGAGAATCATAGGACACTCGAACTGGAAGGGACCTCGAGAGGTCATGGAGTCCAGGCCCCTGCCCCCTCGGCAGGACCAAGCCCCGCTGACCTCAGCTAGCCTTCTGGAAAGCAAGTTTTGAATAATCTGAAGTTGGGCATCCAAAACGTGAGGCCCTCCCTAAGAATGTAAGGCAGGGCGGCTCTAGGGCTTAGTTTACCCACTAATGAGGTTTAGTTAACATTTGCAAAGACTTTGAGACACTCAGAAGAAAGCTACTGGGCACAAGTACAGTCATGGGTGGCGGGTGTGCGAGGCAGGGGAAGGTTTGCTTTCCCAAACCACCAGCCTGGCCCTGCCCACACTCCACCCCCAGAACACCTACTGTGGGAGGAGTGTTGCTGCCCACAAGCACCCGCCCTCCCCATTCTCTGGGGCTGGGGAGGCTGGAGCCAGTTGCCCTCCGCCCTCCCTGTGCTCCAGGGTGGAGGAGATTTGGGGGGGGGCCACGTGCTTCCTGGGGAGGCTGGGGCTGTGCACTATCCACCCTCCCTGTGCGCCGGGCCGGGAAGGCTGGGGCCATGTGCTGCCCCACCTCCCCCGGACGGGGGGCAGGGCCTGAGCAGAAGGCCCCATCCCTACCTTTACCTGCTGCCCATATGTACACTGGAAAGGGACATGCTTTTTAATAAGGGAGAGGAGCAAAGCACTCTAAGAAGTAGAGAACAGAGTAGGGCTTGAGCCATAAAGATTGAATTGGGATTTGGAGCCAAGCCTGGATTTCTGCAAGGAGAGATTCCAGTGTGGCCCAGCTGATTAGCAGTGCACCCGCAAGCCCAGCAGCAGTTGTCTGATGGTGGTGCACATCTGCACATGCCTCAGTGCACACAATAAAATTTATTCTACACGCCAGTGGGGAAAAAATAGAGGGTACGTGGGGGAGGTGGGAGAAAAGTGACCTAGCTTGGTGCTGTGTGGGTGCCTCTGTTGTTCAGTCATTCACTGGTGGTACCGGTTGCTGAAGACCATGTGTAATGCAGCAGCACCATGGAGAACATCTTGAACAGCCTAATTTTGTCAGGCAACTTGTGCCAACGAAGATCGTGAGTGGCACATGGCAGGAGCGATCTCCCATCAGAGTGATGTAGCCTACCCGCTCGGCTCGTGGTGCTTTCCTGCCCAGATGCTGCACAATTCAGGCAGGCGATGAACAGTACAATACTTTCAGAATAGCATTGGGAGCTGTGTTCCCTGTAAACTGTGTAGCTGCTCCAGAGGGATTCAGATGCCGTCCTGATGATTAGCAGAGCTAGGGTCTTTTTCCCCTTCTGGTGGTGCACATTTACACATGCCTCAGTGCACATAAAAAGTATCCCGCACATGAATGGAAAAGCTTAGCGGGAACATTGATTGGGTGTACCACGCAGAAGAATAGAGTCAGTCTCCCTCTCCGTAACACATTCCCGCTGGCTGTACTCCAGTAGTTCACGATGCACACTCTAAAATGGGGGGCGGTTTAAACTGAAAATGTAGGCTAGGCCTCAAATCTCCTCTCAAGATAGTTTTCTGGTCTCCGCTGCAATTTCCTCAGTATTCCACCAGAGGGAGCCCTGCCTGCACATTGTTCATGGCTTGGCTAAAGCCTGGTTAAAAAGAGACCCGATACAATAAACGACTTGGGAACTTGATAGCCTCTGAGTCGCATGTCCCTGATGGTTCCTATTGCACTCACGCAGGTTTGGGTCAGCAGCAGTTCCTGCTGTGTCCCTTCCCTACAGATGAAGGCCCGTGGGGGCCCCTGGAGAGTTCTTACCAGTAAGCAGGGAGCTAAGTGGGGTTGCAAGCGATGATCTATCCATGCGTGCAGTGTAGCACTGCCCGCTTGGCTTTGCGGGCAATCTGGATCTAGTCCCAGGGTGTTCGTATGATTCCCTCAGGAGGGACACAAACAGCTCCTTGCAGACAGAGGGAAAGAGGAAACTGCAGCGGCTGTGATACCGTTACTGTTTTGTGGTAAAATAATTCAGCAAATGAAAATGATTGGACTCATTTGAACCTGACTGAGGAACCTTGTGCACCGCGAGGCTGCTGCTAGGCAGGGCACTGGTGAGGGGTGAGGCCGTGCAGGCCAGACCAGGTGTGGTGAGTGTTGTACTAAAAGTACCTCAGGTGGCAACACCGTAAGACCCATCACTGCGACTGGCGCTAGTTGTTGTCAGTTTGCACTACATGCCGGAGGCAAGGCCCAGTGAAGTCAGTGGGAGTCTTTCCAGTCTTTGGATCAGGCTAAGCCGGTGGAAAAACTTGGATTGACTCCAGTTGGCTTTGAGTCAGAACCTGGGCAGGCCATGCAGATCCAACAAGCGCCTTGTCCCTAAGGCCTGCTCCCTACAGGTGACTCTTGGTAGGATGTGGTGAGGAAGCTTGAACTTGAATTCATGTCCTAGGCCTGCTCCAGAGCAAAGCAGAGCACGGCAACCGGCAGCATCATTCACAGGTATTAACACCTCAGAAAAGCAAGTGGGAATGCTATAGAATTAGTCTCACATCCTACTGCACGCCCTCTCCAGCAGTGAATAACAATAGCAGACATACTCCTACCTTGCTTTATTTTTATCCTAGGTGTGTGGGCTCCCATGAGCTTGCATTATTATCCGATTGCAAAGGGAATAATGAGACAAGTGATCGTGGAAATCCATTAGCGATTTCATCCATTATTTGAGGATTGCATTTAGAAAGGGGCCACTTATCCAAAATACCTCTTTCTGGAGTACCTTGCTTGAGCGTTGGTCACCAAGCGATGCCATCTTTAGCCAGGGAAGACGGACGGGTTTGTTAATGTGCACAAAATGGTCGAGAAGCGGAGGGAAGCCAGTTCCTCTGCATTCGTATCTGAGAGGAACACAGAGGAGCGATGCTCCACATTAGAGACTTAACCCAAAAACCACAGTGGACTCCTTCCTCTTGGGCTTTGCATCAGGCCTAAGGCTTTAAATCTAGCTCGTAGGGAAGCAAAATGACTTGTGTGACTGCAGTGGGAGCTGGAAGGAGCCCTCAGGACGGCTTTCTCATCACACTCATACCACAAAGAGTTTTCCACAGTGAAGCAGCAATTTTCGTGATTGCTCTTCTCTGTCAGGTTAAGAATACGTGGCAATAAAACCTTTGCAAGAAGAGGGAAGAAACGGTGTAATAGGGGGAATGCTGCATGTGTGGGATGTAGGGCTGTGAACTGGTAGTCAGTTACCCAGTAAGCATCACCTTTACTAGGTGATGCTTACTGGCTAACAGCCAGTTCCCCAGGAGCAGGTGCGCACGCACGCACACACGCACAAACACACACACACACACACACACACACACACCCTCCTCTACCATGGCGCCCTGTGCACATGGCTGGGGCCAGGCAGTCTGCCCTGCACAGGTCTGGGAGTGGAAGTCCCGGGATCCTGCTTAGTCAGTTAACCAGTTAAACGCTGGATTAACCTAACATTCAACCGGTTAACTGATTCATTGGGATTTTACAGCAATAGTGGGATGTTGCTGAGCTTTTTGAGGAGCATACCTGTGGCCTGAGGCCGGACTGTGCTCACGTACAGGGCAGTACACTGAGGTAAAGCCAGGAGTAATGGGACACGATTCAGGAAGAAAACCCCTCCGCTAGCTCCTCTGATGTGTTTCCTGGCAAGGAGGCCTAGGTGGCCACACAGCAGGGCCCAAGGGGGAGGCCCACGTGTTCAGGGCCTTAGCGTTCAAAAGACAGATTCGAGGTTCAGTGTTTTCATGTCTGCACCACTCCTGTAGCACCCACAGTGGCTGTATTTGCTCTTAGAGGAACATGGTGCTTCTTGTTTGCTACTGAAGTCGGGCCTTTTACACTCGCTGGGAGAATTCACTTAAAGTAACTGTATGTCATGGGTCTCTGTTGGAGGGGCCTCTTAGCCCCTCATGGGTTCCTCCTGTAACAATACCTAGCACTTCTCACGCACTGTACAAACATCATCAGCCAGACTGAGACACCCTCCCGGAGGTCAAATAACCCTGGCCTCACTCTAGTCAGTCAGGCCGCTCATGGAGTAAAGGTGGTGGGATCTGTGCTGAAGCCCCATTGACTTAACGCTCTTTTCAAAATGGAACCTAAAACGCTCACTGAAAATCAAGGGGATTTAGGCTTGTAAGGGCTGAAATCCTGTTTTAGAGATGGGACCATGGATCCTGAGTCACGTAGGCATTTCTGACAATGCTCCCTTTAGCCTTTGCTCTGGTAAACTTTCCTGCATGAGGACTTCAGGATCTGGCCCCACCCTGGTGGAAATTCCAGTAGCCTCCGTTACTCCTGATATTTGGGTAGCAAAGAGCAAGGGATGCCTGAGAAATTCCTTCCATGCGCTATATTTGGCAACTGATCACACTTCTTTTAAACTGCGGAGGCACAGGCTACATCTAGACTGCAAGCCTTTTTCAAAAGATACTTTCGAAAAAGCCTCTTTTGAAAAAGAGCGTCTAGAGTACAACCAGTACTTTCAAAAAAGCAAGCCGCTTTTTCGAGAGAGAGCACCCAGGCAGTCTGGATGCTCTCTGTCGAAAAAGCCCTCTTTGCATTCAAGAACGCCTTTTTTCGAAAGAGCACTTTCAAAAAAAAAAAAAGCCGTTTTTCCTTGTAAAATGTGGTTCGCGGCAGTCAAAAAAACTGCCACATTCTTTCATTTAATTTCAAAAGAACGTGGCTGCAGTCTAGATGCAGGGGAAGTTTTTTTCCGAAAAAAGACCACTTTTTTCGAAAAAAAAAAACCGATGTCGTCTAGACACACCCACAATGTCCTCCAATTACCTTACACAGCAGGTCAATTACTTGACCTGGCTTGGGAGGCTAGATGGGTCAGGATACCTAGAGATTCTGCACGCCTGACTCAGGTGCGCTAGGGGAAGGCTGTTCTTGCTTCCTGCCATGAATTCCCCCATGTATCGCATCCACCCGGGTACAAAGTAGGGGACCGCCATGCTGCAAACCCCCTCTGAGAGATTCAGAGCGCCTCTTGTCCTCTCCCACCACGTTGCTCTGCCCGGTGGCTTCCCCCATCCTGCCTCCACCACTCGCAGCCGGCGCTGCTTTCTGGTGTGGTTACTGTTTATCTGCAATAGCCCCTGAGCTCACGCAGCATGCTTCCCTCATTGGACTGCTCAGAAGTCCAGGGACTTCTAGTCACTTGGTTAAGCATTGGTTGCGCGGGGGCGGGGAAGAGCCTGTTCGCTAGAAGGCTTGCATTCGGATGGTTTAGTTGGTCAGTGGAAACCACTAACACCCCAGCTAAGCTGCCTTTGTGGCCTACCTGTTTGTCCCTATACTATTGCAGTGTTATCCAAAATGCAGCCCCCTACGATGGTGTTGTAGTGGCTGCTGGGGGAGACACCTGTTTACTGGCTGTTTGTTTGTGTAACACAGACAGATGTCCCTTGAGAATGGCCTGGATTTGCCAGCTCCTTTCACCAAGGCCACAGAAAAGCAGGCCAGTCAGGGAGATTTTCTGTCAACGCTAACCTGTGTCAGAGTCCAACCAATGACCTCAAACCAGACCCCATTCCTCCTACTGGCCAGAGGGTGAAATTCATCCCTGTGTGAAGGACCCTGACAAGATTAGGCATCAATCAAGGCAGGCCCTATATAGAGAGTTTGAGAAGAATAGAAGGGATTCCTAGACCTGGGGAGGGGGGGAAGGAGGGAACGGGTGGATTTCCCTATTGTCTTTGTGCAGTGCTAATCAAAGACCTTTGAGGAAGAAATACTGGGTCATCAAGTCAATTTCTTCCCCTGCAGTGCGTGATTGTTCCCTGTGGTACATACTCAGAGGGTTTGATCAGGTTAGTTGCAAACGACACAGAAGACCTGGGCTCTTGCCATTTAGAAAAAAAATCCAGTGGTATTTTTTTTAAGCTCTGTTGGCTTCTGAGTTCCTTTGGAATGGACAGAACATCCAGTCACTGCACAGACACTGCTAGCTGTGAACTTTCTTCCAAAAATATTCTGTAACCTTTGTGCAAACCAGCAAAAATGCAAACTGCCCCCATGATAATATTCCTTGCTTTGCCAAAGAGGGTAGAAAACACTTTTATTTTCTCATCTAAAATAGGTTTTCTTTTGCGGCTGCTACAGAGGTTAGGGCACTCTATTATATCATCTGCACAACATCCTCTTCAGTGTTGCCAATGTACCTCTGTCTTGACCCCTTCATTCTGGAAGGGTCAGGGTAGACAGCCTGAACTATCCCAATATATTGAGGGTAGAGATGATTTTGTAATGTGGTCAGCAATCTTAGTAGAGAGTAAACTCAGCCCATTAAACTAATTTCATGGTTGATTTCATCCATATGTGGACTCAGGTCTCCACAGATGAAAAACATTAACTCAGCTCCCAGATCCAGGAAAGCAATTAATCATATGCCTACCTTTAAGCATGTGAAAAGTCTCAGAAGGGTAGCTGTGTTAGTCCGTAACTTTAAAAATTTGACCCTATCAACTTGGGCTTGAATAGAGATATTAACTGGTTAATGCATTACAAAGGCAATTTCCCCTGCCTTTGATATTCGCATTTACACATCAAAAGCTATGAATGGGACACATCCAGCCTGACTCAATTAGAGTAATTAACACTGGTCCTAAACTTGACAGATAACTGCTTTTGCTGCTATATATACTCTGGATTCTGTAATTGCCGCTCCAACGCATCTGATGAAGTGGGTCTTACCCACAAAAGCTCATGATATAATATATTTGTTAGTCTCTAAGATGCCACAGGATTGCTCATTGTTTTTAACCATCTAAGTAATTCAGTTGGAATCAATGGGACAATTTACATGATTAAAGTTAGGCCTGTACTTAAGTGCTTTGCTGGATCAGGGCCTAATGTTCTATTCCTCTTGTCTTGCTCCATATTCAGTATTGTTCATAATGAAAACAGAAATAGGATTTAATGTAGTTAACAGTCATGATACTGGAGACCTTTTCCAAACATATTATCCTACCAGAAGAGGGCAGTCACGTGCCTTCTGCATTTTCCTCTTGGTAGTTCGTTAGAGAGCAGATCTCACAAAATTGCAATCAGAAAACAAGGTCAAAGATGTAAAAACCATCACTACAGCAGCCTTTCTAAGGCTGTGTCCACACTCTGCATTCATCAGTAACACTTCTGCTACTGACTTTTCATCTTGGAAAAGAGGAGACTAAGGGGGGGGATATGATAGAGGTATATAAAATCATGACTGCTGTGGAGAAAGTGAATAAGGAAAAGTTATTTATTTGTTCCCATAATACAAGAAGTAGGGGGCCACCAAATGAAATTAATGGGCAGCAGGTTTAAAACAAATAAAAGGAGGTTCTTCTTCACACAGCGCATAGTCAACCTGTGGAACTCCTTGCCTGAGGAGGTTGTGAAGGCTAGGACTATAACAGGGTTTAAAAGAAAACTAGATAAATTCATGGAGGTTAAGTCCATTAATGGCTATTAGCCAGGATCGGTAAGGAATGGTGTCCCTAGCCTCTGTTTTTCAGAGGGTGGAGATGGATGGCAGGAGAGAGATCACTTGATCATTACCTGTTCGGTTCACTCCCTCTGGGGGCACTTAGCATTGGCCACTGTCGGGCAGACAGATACTGGGCTGGATGGACCTTTGGTCTGATCCAGTATGGCCGTTCTTATGTAGTCAGAGGCGTGGGGGAAAACCACCTCCGGTAAAACAAAAGTTTTACTGACCTAAAGCACGGCTGTGGACAGCACTTTGTCATTGAAGCTGGTTTTATTCTGTCAGCAGGAGAGAGAGCTATCAGTCGGAGAGACTGGCTGCTAAAAGGTGCCCAGTGTAAACACAAACGGAGACTTTCTTTGCGTAACATCCCTTTCCTGGTGTCTGCCCATTAAATGCTTCAGGCAGCAGAGATAGGAAGATCCATAAAGACCATACTTTGCATTAGGGATGTTAAAGGTTAACTGGTTACCTGGTAAGCATTCGGCTTACCGGAATGCATTCTGGGTAATTGGTTAACTGGACTGCTGGCTGTGGGCGGGCTGGCTGGTAGAACTGCACTGCAGTGCCCTGGGGGGGGAAGGTAGAACCCCAGCCGTGCCGCAGCAGCCACGGTGGGGCAGGCAGGACCGTGGCCTCACTGTGGCAGCTCCGGCCCTTGGCTGCTCTGCAGCACAGCCACTCCAGACCTGGCCCTACAGGCCCGGCAAATCCCCCCACCCTAGGTACACTGGCCCCACCACCGGTTAAATGAGATCATTTTAATTGTTTAACCGATTGATTAATTTGATCAATATTTACATCCCGACTTTGCAGGCTGTGGGTTTTGGGGAGCTGAAGGCTGGGCATGTTTTCATGCAGATGTCTGTAAAAATAGAGAGAGGAGGCCGGAAGCAGTTGCTGAATGGGTTGCATGGCACACCGATGTATGGAAGGGCACAGGGGTAGGGTTACGTTGCAAAGGCATTTGTCTTGTGGCTTCCTCGCAAACACAGCAGTTAATATTAACAACCTACTTAGAAAAAGGGATCAGTCTTGTCGTTGGCGAATGCAGCAAGGCCAGGGTGGCGCTTTCAAACACAGGCCATAAAAGCGCCAGTAGATACCACTGGAAAACACAGATAAGCTGATTGTTGTAATGTCTGATAAATACAAATTCTAGAGCAAGGGTTTTCTCTCACGCTCCCATGCGCACGTGGGCGCGCACTACAACCATTAGGTTGAGCCGTGTTCAGGGCTGGCCTTATGATGAGGCAAAATGAGGCGGCCGCCTCAGATGCCAGACTGGGGGTGGGGGGGGTGTGCCACTAGGACCCAGAGTGTAGAAAATTGTGTCTGCTGCTGGTGCATGTGTATTCTCTCTGCTCTAGGTGCACAGAGATGGTGGAGTGTCATGAGAGGAGCAGAACAGGAAGAAGGCAGAATTGAGACCTTTCAAAGTTTTGGCCCAAGTGAGGGGGCATGGGGGCGTCATTTGAGCTCCCCGCCTCAGGTACCAAAATGTTGAGAGCCAGCCCTGGCCGTGTTTATAATGCCATGGTTAGAACTATGGCTTACTTTCCTGACAAAAGTCACCATAGAGATAATCAGCTGCAAGGTTGAGAAGCCTTTAAGACAGTGATTCGGATTATTTGGTCACCTGAAATGCAAGATAATCTAAGGTATTAAAGTCCTAGTTTGCCACTGGAGAAATAATCCTGGTGTCACAGGAAAAATGAACCAGAGAGAGAAAAATACAGCCACTATGGAATCCCAGTGACACATCTGAGAGATTCATATGCAGAAGGTGGGATGTTCGTGCCATTCAGCCTACGTCTGCCCATAGATGTCAGTGATAAAGAAGCATTAGGCCAATGCAGAGTGTCCTGAACAGCCACCGCTTCATTCAGTTTTCAGTACAGTCTCATGGAGCAATTAGTCCACTTGGAATGGGATGAATTGTGAGGCGAGTTCTATGTAACATATAGCGCTTTGGACAAAGGATACTGATTTGTTTCTTACTATCTTTAGAATGAAGAACAAAAACCTGCCATGGTTATATATTTTGCTAATGTATATTAGCCATCAGCACCATTCCCAATGCGTTTGTCCATTTTCATTACATAGGGTGCTGTTTTAAGGGAATTAAAACTTGGTCCGCAAAACATGCTTTTTTGGGGAGAAGTTTAGCAGGTCAGAACTGCTAAACCGATGACTACGTTCGAATCAGTTGCAAAGAATGGTTTGAGGAATTTTTTTTTTAAACATTGATAGGTGTTTAAAACAAAAGTTTACTGTTCTTAGCCAACTCTTGAGCCATGAGCACTTATAAAAATTATCTCAATTGTGTTTGATTCTTTTTCTCATGACTAATTGCCCCAGTGATTCGGGCCAAAGTTTGCTCCTTAGCTACAAATGCTAACACCACTGACTTCAATTAAATTATACCAGGAATTGATTTGACTCGTGGGGATTATTTTCTATTAAGTATGATGCCATCAAGACCAGGGTGGATTGATTTAAATCAAGAAGTCACCCCCCAAAAAAATCATTGATTTAAATCAAGTTACCCAAACAGCTAAGACTGACTTAAGTTCGGAGTCAGTCCCGAACTTGGCATGCTGGGGCAGGGTGTGTGGGTGTTTTTAAGGGGTTAGGCATGGGACAGGCGCTGTCCCCACAAGCAAAGCAGAATGTAGCAGCCGGCCTGCTTAGTGAATTGGTCCCATTCTTTTGTGAGAATTCCCCTAGGAGTATAAAACAGGTGCAAAAGCTTAATGCTCCTTTGCACTGCCTGAGGACAGCGTGGCCGTATAAATGCCATATGGAGCTGCAGTGATTACAGCGGAACTAAAATTTTAGATGAAACAAAATTTCCTTTGAAAATGTGCTCCTTGAGCTGTTTGCTACTGACCTTCCTGGAGAGTGTCTGTCAGCAGAAGAGCAAGAATTGACCCTCTTCTCCGGACTGGCAAACTCCCTCCTTCGGGACCGGTCAGGTCCCAAAGGTGCTGCACCAAGGAGGTCCAACCTCTTTGCAGAATTTTAAAATATTGTGTGCAGAATTTTTTAATTTTTGGGCGCACAATTCCCTCAGGAGTATCAGGTGTGTCTCTAAGCCCGTTTCTCAGTGACATTTTACTGGCCTTGCCAGTTACTCCATGGACCAGGGAGCCCTTGCTGGTGCTCTAAAGTACTGCCTAGTCACATGACACTGTACCTCGTTCTTCCCAGCAGCTAAGTTGTACAGAAAGGCAGCCCACAATACACTAAATCCTTTCCTAATGTTAGGTTTTCGGTGCTCGATAGCTGCAGTTGCCACAGGGATATTTATATGATCACAAGCTCCAGGAGAGATGCCGTGCGCTGTTGTAAATGCGAGAGAGGAGATTCTTGAGTGAGTCAATTAGAATCACAGGGCAGGAAGAGACCTCAGGAGGTCATCGAGTCCAGCCCCCTGCCCAAAGCAGGACCAACCCCAACTCAATCATCCCAGCCAGGGCTTTGTCAAGCCAGGACTTAAACACCTCTAGGGATGGATGTTGACTATTCCTGATCAATTTCCTCTCTTCCAAGTGCTTCAAAATGGATTCCTTGAGGATCCCCTCCATGATTTTTCCGGGGACTGAGGTGAGGCTGACCAGTCTGTAGTTCCCTGGATCGTCCTCCTTCCCTTTTTAAAAGAAAGATGGGCACTACATTTGCCTTTTTCCAGTCGTCCAGGACCTCCCCCAGTCTCCACAAGTTTTCAAAGATAATGGCCAAAGGCTCTGCAATGGCATCTGCCAACTCCCTCAGCACCCTCGGATGCATTAAATCCGGCCCCCTGGATTTGTGTGTATCCAACTTTTCTACATAGTTCTTAACCTGTTCTTTCTCCACCGAGGGCTTCCCACCTCCTTCCCATGCTGTGTTGCCTAGTGCAGTTGTCTGGGAGCTGATCTTGTCTGTGAAGACAGAGGCAAAAAAGCATTGAGTACTTCAGCTTTTCCCACATCATCTGTCACTAGGTTACCTCCATCATCCAGTAAGGGTCCCAAACCGTCCCTGATCACCCTCTTATTGCTAACATGCCTGTAGAAGCCTTTCTTGTTCCCTTGCTAGCTGCAATTCCAATTGTGCTTTTGCCTTTCTGATTACACCCCTGCATTCTCGAGAAATATATTTAAACTCCTCCCTAGTCATCTGTCCAAGTTTCTACTTCTTATAAGCTTCCTTTTCGTGTTTAAGCTCACCAAGGATTTCACTGCTAAGTCAAGCTGGTGGCCAACCACATTTGCTTTCCTTACTGAGCATCGGGATGGTTTGTTCCTGTGCCTTCAATAAGGCTTCTTTAAAATACTGCCAGCTCTCCTGGACTCCTTTCCCCTTCATGTTAGCATCCCAGGGGATCCTGCCCATCAGTTCCCTGAGGGAGTCAAAGGCTGCTTTTCTGAAATCCTGGGTGTGTATTTTGCTGCGCTCCTTTCATCAGGATCCTGAACTCGACTATCTCATGATCGCTGCTCCCCAGGTTGCCACGCACATCTACTTCCCCTACTGGTTCCTCCCTGTGTGCGAGCAGCAGGTCAAGCTGCACATGGCCCCTGGTCGGTTCCCGCAGCACTTGTACCAGGAAGTTATCCCCAACATTCTCCAAAAACTTCCTGGATTGTCTGTGCACGGCTGTATTGGTCTCCCAAAACCTGTCAGGGTGATTAAAGTCGCCCATGAGAACCAGGGCCTGCGATCTGGAAGCTTCTCTTAATTGTCTGAAGAAATCCTCACCTACCTCATCCACCTGCTCTGGTAGTCTATAGCAGACACCAACCACAACCCTTATAGCTCCCTCCTCTAAGCTTAACCCAAAGACTCTCAACAAGCTTTTCTCCCTCTATATACTGGAGCTCTGAGCAATCATACAGCTCTCTAACATACAGTGCAACCCTGCTCCTTTTCTCTCTCCACCCCCTGTCCTTCCTGAACAATTTACACCCTTCCAGGACAGTGCTCCAGTCATGTGAGTCATCCCACCAAGTCTCTGTTATTCCAGTCATAGTTCTTTAACGGTGCCAGGACTTCTGATTCTTCCTGCTTGTTTCCCAGGCTTCTTGTGTTTGTGTACAGGTCACATCCTAAATTCTAGCTCCAGGTAAGCAGCATACTTCTCGAGATTCCCTGTCTGGCTAGCAGATGGATGACACTGTCCCTCATAGGAGGGAGTCCCCGACCACCACCACCCATCTTCTTCTCTTGGGGTGGTGGCTGTGGAACCCCCATCCCTAGGAATGTGCATTCCATGCCTTCCAGTCAATGGGGTCTCCTGATCCCTTCCCTCAAAGGTCTTTGCCAAAACATTCTCCACCGTAGTGCCTGTGCAGAGAGCCTGAAAGCGGTTACTTACCTCTACTGGAATTGGGGATACCTGAAGGCTGTGTCTAGACTGGCGCGATCTTGCACCAGAGCTATGCAAATGAGGCTCAGCGTGGAATATCGCCAAGCCTCATTTGCATAACTAATGAGCCGCCATTTTTGCGGAAGAGGCTCTTGCGCAAGACGGAGCTGTCTACACTGCCCCGTCTTGCGCAAGAAAAACCCTCTTGTGCAAAGCCGTTATGCTGATTATTTTCAGGCATAATGGCTTTGCGCAAGAGGGTTTCTCTTGCGCAAGACGGGGCAGTGTAGACAGCTCCGTCCTGCACAAGAGCCTCTTCCGCAAAAATGGCGGCTCATTAGTTATTCAAATGAGGCTCGGCGATATTCCACGCTGAGCCTCATTTGCATAGCTCTGGCGCAAGATCGCGCCAGTCTAGACACAGTCGAGTTGTCTGTCTTCTCCTGGAGGTTACATGCTGCCAATTTTCTTCCTGTTCTGTACTGCCTTCACTGGTTCTTCAGCCTGCTGTGTCAAATACTGCCTCTCTCCAGAAAGTCTTTATCGTCTCTGATGGAACGTAGGCTTGAAACTTGGGCCTCTAGTCCTTTAACCTTCGCTTCCAATATGGAGACCAGCTTGCACCCAGTCCAGATGAAATCCCTTCTATCTTCTGGGAGGAAGACAAATATGGCACATGCTGTGCAGGTCACAACAGCTGACCATTCTGCCTTCCTTCTGAGAGACTCTTCAGATGCTGTTTTTATTGCCCCCTGAAGCTTGAAGGGGGGAATTACTCAATCTCTACCACTAGGGTGCTTGAGGAATATTGCTGCGTAAACAGGAAGCATGGTAGGGCTGCTTCTCAAGGCAGACGAATTTGATTCTCAGAACCATTCCAAGTTCTTGTACAATGGTCACTCAAGTTTTGCAGTGACCACTTTGCTGGCTAAGCCAAGGACTTGACAGAGGTTGTATTGTACAACCCAGGTCTATAGTGAAAACCAGATCTGAATGAGAGTAAACAATTTATTAGTTGAATTGGGTCCTTTCTCCCTGGGGAAAGAATGATCTGCTGCTGATTGTGATATTTACAGTGTTATTCAATAGGTGGAGTTGTTCAAAGAATAGTTTGCCAGAGTGAGACCTTGGGTGCAATTGTAAAAGAGTCATTACGTAGTTTTGTTTGCTCCTAGTCACCCAAGCCCGTCACATTCTTAATTGGCTGCCCTTTGGCACCAGGACATTCTTCTGCTCACAGAGGATCTGTCAACATGGTGACACCAGTAGTGAGTGTTTCTCAAAATGGCTGCCGCTGCCCAGCTGGAGTCAATATGCTCACAAGTTTGATTGTACACACCCTCAGTTGATTCTATGAATGAATCATAGAACCATAGAGCTGGAAGAGACCTTAGAAGGCCATCAAGTCCAGCCCCCTGCCCTAGGCAGGACCAATCCCAACTTACGGGTTCAGTAAATGGGGTTGCAAGACTCATGACATGAAGCGATCTGGGATGGATCCAGGCCCATTCAGCATTTCCAGATCACATTCACATACAAACGCCCTCCGCAGCTGCTGGGGGCAACAAGATGAAGTTCCTGGCAGCTCCGGAGTCTTTTGTTCAGTTTTTGAGCTCATGGCACTTTGTGAGGGAATGGCCAGCCAGAAAAATGAAATTTAAAACCTACTTTAAAAGATGCAGGGATTCAGACCGTGTAATACCTTTGTGGAATGGAGGGCAGACACCATCATTTTGTAATTGCTAGATTATACACACCCACACATCTTTAAAGGGCTGTCTCAGGGACTTTTAATTTTTTTTTTTTTTTAAATGGAGTGCTGCCCTTCCCTGTGTAATGCGACTCCTTGAAACTAAACTAAACTCTGTTGCTTAGCAACATTTTCTTTTGCTAGCTCAACTACACATGGGTTCGGTACTGTATGGATTGCCAAGCACGCTGAGCCTTTCCCCTCTAAAGAGCTGTCCGTAACTCACATCATGTAGTGCAGGGGGGTCCTTTGCATGTTTGGTTTGATTATTAGAGCGTGGGTGGGTCTCAAAAAAAAAAAACCATCAAGCACATGTGATATAATTATCGACTGCTCCTAAAGAGGGGGAGGTGACTGTCTCCTTTCCTGGTCTGTCACTTTCCCCCCCACCTCATCTGAGTCGAAGCGATCCTGGAATTGCAGTTCTGCTCAGAAAAGTGAGTGCATAAAGTACCCCCCCCCCTTACCCATGTGTGCTCGTTAGTTGCAGGTAAGGGAGTTGGATTCAATTCCTCCTGATGCATCACTGGGAAATGTTTCAAAAACATCATGTCCAGGTGTGTGGCACCCTGTGTTGACAGCTCTCTGGGCCCTGCTCACAGCATTATCCGTACACCACATGGGAGTTTGTCTGGTTTGCCGGCTCACTTTCCCTGTTCATCCCCCAGCCTGCAAGCCTCTCCTCATTTGAGTGCAACTTTTTATACCCTGTTCTAAAGGGACCAGCAGTTTGGAAACTAGACAAAGTCAGTGCACTGTAAATTAGGCTGCAACGCTACATGTCACTCCCACACTGTGACTGGAGACTAACCAACAGGCTGCACACCTGACCCGGAGTACCTCGGAAGAAAGCAAAGGATAAGGCCCTGCTGTGCTCTGGGTTTCTACTGAAGGGATTTGTGGCAAGGCTGAGATGATTCCTAGTGAGCAGCGAGGGGCCAGTTTCTGATGAGCTTGATATGAAAACACGGGCTGGAGCTGGAGATCTTTTGTGCCTTTAACAGCAGCAGTAATGTAATGCCATGGCAAACTGAAGTTCTTCTAAGGATGCCGCCAGTGATTTTCATTGGCTTCCATCCCCAACCGCTCCTTAAATAGGTTAGCTGAGCCACCCAGCTCCAAACACAAGCAGCTCAGATTGTCTTCACCAAAAATGTCAATCAGTACCCCTCCCTTCCTCTTGTAAAATCCCTCTCTGAAGTGGAACTGGTCTGGGAACACAGAAGGCAAGACAGGCCACCTTGCTACCTACTGTTTATAGGACCGGCGAGACTTTCAAAGTGAGACTCTAGAAGCAGGAGAAAGGCTTAGCCTGTTTTGATGAGTTTTTTTGCCATACAGCACGTCCAGTCCTAGCCCTGAGGACAGACACATCTGTGGGGTAAAGGCCAGTGAAAGGCACCTTTGACTTAAGAAATGGAGGCTTGTTGCTGCTGGCCGTTGCCAAGGCTTGGCACTGGCACTGTGAGAAACTGTCCTAGTGAAATCCAAGATTTGGAATAGGCAGTGTTGGCTGGGGCGTAGGAAGAGGGGTTGAGTTTTGAGCGAACCTTCAGGTACCAGTGGAACTTAAACTGGCCGTTTAAAATCAAACCTTAGTGGGTTTGGCCCAGCCTAGCTGCTGAGAACAGCATTAAGAAGTTGTGTTCATTCCCCTGACCCTCGGATTGCCACCTGAGGCACGAACCCACAAAAACTGGCCAGAAGGAAGCACTTGTACAACTCTCCCCATGTCCCCTTAAACTGACGTTGTCAAACCCTGCACATCTCTGATCAAAGGGCCCTTGCCCACATTGTTTGTAACAAGAAAAGCCCAATAGTTGACCCCTCGGTGGTTCCAAATCAGAAGCTGGCGTTCAGTCTCCCTGGGGGTAGAAGGGGCTAGTATTTAATATAGCACTTCTCATGCGTAAGGGAATTGTAGTAGAACTTCCAAAGCAACATATGCTGGGATCCTTTATGAGACTGCGCAGACAGTGGTGCCTAGCTACTGAGCCAAAGCAATGGAGTAACTCTGCTCTGATAGAAACAGCAGGGCAGACCCCTCTAGGCAGGGAGGTCCAGAAAGAATGGGGTGCACAGGACTCGGTGGCTGGTGCAGAAGGAATGACCAAAGCAGAGCAAGATTCTGCTGAGCTCTGTAGGTCGGGAGAGCACCCAAAAGCTTATTTAGCATCTGACGACTGGCTTGGCAGGTGCAGTTGCTAGTAGATTTGTGCATCTGCTCTGTCTGGCACCAGGTAGAAAACCGAGGGATAAAATGTTTAACACAGGGTCCCGGTTCCTGCTAGCTGCTGGGGAAAGCCAGGAGGGCTGTTAGATTCTTTAATGTACCATTCTTAATCACAGGCTTGCCGGGCCAACAAGGCTCAGCTCAGCAGATCCAGCTATGTCTCAGCTCTACAGCATAAGCTCCTGGCAGGCTTTCGGTTCCCCGCATGGTGCTGTTATGGGAACTCGGAAGCATGGCAGAGTTAAACTGCAAAGCAGCAAGTGTCAGTAGGAGCGGGAGGTGTGGTGCCTACTATTCCCCCTATCCTTCAGCTGGATTTGCCTGCTGAAGGTCTGTACAGGCAGGGGTTGAGCGTGCCAAGACAGCTCACAGCAGCCCAGCCTGACACTTAAAAGGTCCAAAGGGCAGTTCGAAACCCAGCTCCTGTTGCTTTACAAGCTCCCCTCTGGGACTTTGAAAATGTGCCCCTTAAAGTGTGTGCAGCCTGCTCCGTTACATGGTCATTGTCACAATGAGCCAATAGCAGCAGACCTGTGACAAGGCCCTTATGCTCATCACATGCAAGAAATTGCCTGGCTGGGATGTTACGCGTGAGCCCAGTTCGATAATCCTGGGTGGTGCTGAGCAGGACTTAGTCATGCACATTATTCCATACCCACCCATGGGGGAGGGGGGGGACCGAGGTAATCAAGTAGAGCTGAGCACAAATAAGGGTTGTAGCATGTGACCTATACTGCTTACTTGCATTGGTTTGACAATGGGCATGGATTCTAGCTGGTACTTGTCTATGCTGAACCTACCCTGGGGTTTGTTGCAGTGCAGCATGTTAGATAGCGTCTGAAGGGTTTAAGGTGTCTTAACGGGAGGGCATTGCCATCAGATTAAAGTGAAACCCTGAGGGCCATATCTTCCTCTAGCAACGCAGATTTACACCAATTCAGGATTTTGCCCTAAGTAACTGTAAGCAATTCTCCCAGTTTTTAGATTCATGGAGATAAATAGGAAAGGGATCTGTCAAACGTTTTGCCCAGAAAGATCAACACATTGCCCTCTGCATACTAATAATCTTTCTTCAACGAAGTAGCAGTCAGAACAGAAACCAACTCGCCAATAAATGCATAAAGTTACTTTTATTTTCAGTACACATTTAATTTTGAAAAATATAAATGCTAAAATATCTCATCTTGTTCATCTCTTGATTCCATAAAAGTCACAATAGAAAGCTTCATAAAACTGTAAAATACTATAATGTTAAGGAATTTCACGTTTTTATATTATTGGAAAAAATCATTAATATATTGAAATGTTTTCTGTTTTTCTCCTTTTTGTTCCACCATCTTGATTACTTCATTTTAAAATAAGTTTTTATTCTCTCCTCCAAAGCAAACAAACAGACTTAAAAGGATTAAAAATAACAGAAGTATCTGAAAGTGCGTGTTGATTCCAAAAAACGTAATGAATACATATATGTAATCAGCCACATGAATGGCTACTAAGACAGAGGGAGACAATCATCCTTTTTCACATTGTACATTGGGATCAAGTTATCTAGTGTTTGTTTTGAAGTTTCACTGGATAATATGAGCCCTGAGTAGCAGCATTTGTAAATGTACGCTCATCTCATTAAGGGTGCCAATTGATTTCAGTGGACTTTGATTCAGCTCCTACATGCACTCACACAACACAAATGTGTTGAGCCAAAATTTCCCCTCAAACATCCCCACAATTTTTTGACATAATTATTTATTGTCACAAGGCTGAAAAAGTGCAATGAAATGGGACCCCAGATAGGCTAATGATATTATAGGGCCATTTCGCTGCATTTACTCTTTTGGTGCCAGCAGGTTTTTTTTGTTTGTGTTAAACACACACACCTTTTTAGTTGACTGCTACTGTGTTGTGAAAAATTGCAGGCGTCTGCCACCAAAGAATTGTATGTATAAATGAAAGGACAGTATCCCCCTCTGTACAAGAGCTCAATCTCTTAAATAAAAGACACCAGAAATCAGCAGTCAATACATTTCAAGTACATTTAACATGGTTCAAAAGTGGAAGACCTTGTTTTCTGGCGATTGATTGCCATGTAATAGCAAGTTGGGGTGGGGGAGGGAGTATACTGTATCTTGAAAGCAGTTCTTATTTTCTTTTCCCTGGGTGCTCGTTTAAGGAAATCTGCTGTTGTCCAGCACTAATTTATTCCAATCCTTCCTTAGCAAGCACATTTGGGTTTCTCTAAACTGAAATTAGAGGGTGGTGAGCGAAAGGGAACAAAACCCTACACACCACATGCTTTGTACATGGTACTTGGCTCTCTGGTTTCACATTATAGTGGGCTGGGATTTTTACAGAGGAATGAATACAGTGTTTTTTATTTGTTTTAAATTCACAGTGCCTGGCCTTAGCACAACCCTGATTATCCACCCTCCAGTTAGCCAGAGCTGTTAGCTGAAGGCAACAGACACTCCCTTCCTGGTTTTTCTGAATGTTTCAGATGTCATTTAGGACAGTCAGGGTTGAACTTTTTATGGTATGCTGATCTGCTAAGGAAAAGCATTGCCTTGCCTGCCCTTTAATGTGCTGTCACCTGGCAAGTTCTGAACAGTGATGACAGTGCCACTCTTTATGGGCTGGAACTTAGAGCCTCTGACACTGGAACAGAAGGGTGCATGTTTGTTTGTTAAAGGCTGTGTTTGGCATTTTTTTTTAAATGTACCACCCCACCCACAAAGTGTGTGTGTGTGTAATAATGTTGCTAAACATGACACACTACAGTCTTGTAAGTGTAACGCTCAAATAATGCCCCTGCCCGTGGGAGAAAAATGGGCTGGTTTCAAGATGATGTAGCTTCAGTAATACCAGTGCTGCCTCTCCACTAGCCCTAAGAAGAGCAGGGTGCAATTATTATGGTCCATAGTTCTGCTGACTTTTTGAGAGACTCCTGTAGCACATTTGGACAAGGAAAAAACCCCAATTCTATAATAGTTTATGCCTGTGGTGTGGCTGTTACTGACTGGAGCCTAAAATTTGACAGTCAGTATTATTATGACATTTATGTTGTTAGTTGGAGAAGGGCTTTGTTCTTTTCATGACAGCCTTGTAGGCCATTAGTTCTTTCGATGCCTCAGAGGAAACAAAACTGACGTGCGTACAAAGGAGCTTGTGGGGATGTCCGCATTCATTTAAAAATGAATATGGAGTCAAACATGGGGCCTGATCTTCTGCCCAGTGAAGCCAAAGGGAATGGGAGCAGATCTTTCACTATATAGCAACCCAGGGTCCTGTCCCGCATGAGATTGCTCCCCCCCAGAGGCCAAACAATGGCCGACAGGCACGTAGATAACTTCCATTGTAATGCCCGTTATCCAACATGGTTTGGTACATTTAGACTGGATTAAAAAAAAAACCCTCCATCCCAAATAGACATTTGCCTGCTTTGTTTGAAGTAATGAGTGTGAATGGGGAGATTTTACCCATTTTAGAAGATGCATTCCATAGGGTATCTTTGTCATGATGGGCTGTAAAGAAACTTCTATACACAACAGTGAATGGCTCTGGGGGAGTACAGTACAGTACATTATCCACATTCAGAGTGTAGACCTTCATGACTAAGTGGTGGCTTTAAGTAGGAAATGCTATGGATGTCTATAGATAGGTTTAAACCTTACTTCTCTCTCCCTTAATCATATGATTCTGGTGTCTACTCTGTTTACATGCAAACATGTATAGCCACACACACATTTGTACATAGAATTATTCTAACAGTACTGCATTGGAAAGCAACAAAATTAATACAATCAGCATCTGTCCACTGATACTGTTATTGCCATTAAATGTAAGTCTTTTCCTAAATAGTAGAAGAGTTAACTTACATCCTGTCACTTTCATGTACCGCTAGTCTTGTATTTATTAAAAAAAATTAAGAAACAGAAAGTTTCAGAAGGAAGGTATTAAACTGATCCAGCCCTATGCCATGACTTAGACTGTAATTTTTATAAAAATCACATATTGTACAATACATTTTTTTACAGAAAGCCTGGCATCTAGAAATAAGAGGTAGAACTACTCCAAACTATGTGTTTCCTGCTGCAGGAAAAATTCATTTTTCTTTACAATAATTAAAAAAGTTAAAAAAAATTGACAAAAAAAGTTGCAGGTTAGGCCCCATAATTTAAACAAAACAATCTAGGAAAATAACACTCTTCAGTGTACCTGACAGATAAGTCCATTAAAGTGTTTAAAAAAAAAAAGTTGCATAGGAAAGGGACATCTCAGAACACATGCTACAATGCTGGCAATAGTCTGTGCTGGGAGTGAAGTACCTTGTAAGTTTTCCTTCTCTTGATACTACAAACATAGGCTTTAAGAACAAGTTAGTGTAGCAGCACTTTCCAGTAGTGTAGAGCGGTGTAGTTAAAGACATTGAATTAGCCTGGAGGTCAGTTTTGTTCTGCCAGACAAATGAACACTGATTCACAACTAAGGTAATGTCAGTTCCTCTGACATTTCACAAAGGTATTATAAAATATCCTTAATACTTCTGCCCTCTGCTTAAAAACATTAGTGGGGTGTATGTGTCTGAGTGACAGAAGGCAAAAAAGAATGTTGGTTGAGAGTGGAAAAGCTGGGCGAGAAAGGTACAGTGTGTTTCCGATTTACCTGTGCGGCAGGGAAGCAGAGAGCATTTTAATATTTGGCTGACAAAAGTTCAGTATAAGTTTAACAAACAAATTACAAAGTAGTTTCTGTTCCCCTGCTCCTCCAGAAATAACCATTCTCTTCAGGCTCAAGTTCTATTCTAATTTGAGGCACAACTTTCACTGGAGTTCGTGGAGGGCTGGATGCAAAAAGAAAACAAGGTAAAACACGGACTGAATTCATGTTTCTGCAGCCTTTTGAAAGGGTCAAATAATTCCTCCCCAAACACCACTTCTGAATGATTGACATTTTACTGCTTATTGGACAAAATAATGCTTTGGTCCAAGAAACGATGTGTGTAGAAATTGCATGAATGTTCAAGTCTCACTGAATTTATACATGAATACCTGTATGATTAAGCTCCTGAATATTGTAGTATTTAAGTGGTGGCTGGAGTCTGTGGTATCTGTTCTTAGCACAATCCTCCAAATATGGAAATCTTATTTCCCATTACACCTGAGATCCATCATGTCATGTACTCAAACAACAAGCAGCAGCCATTTAGGTTAGGTTGCATGTGATGTGGTTAAAATAAAGATCCCTTGGAAATTCCGGGACAAAAATCTCTGTGGCTATTTGAATTTACTACTCAATATTGTCAACAGGGATGTAAGCGACTAGTCACCTATCCAATAAGCAAGTGCTTATCGGATAGTCGACTCAAGTAGTCACTCCCCCCTCCCCCTCCCCCCCCACCTTTGCTGCATCTATCAGAGAGAGGCAGCAAGGGGGGAGCAAGATCCAGTACTGGGGGGGAGCTGGCTTAAAAGTCCCCATTTACTTCAATGGGAACAGAATTTAACCCTATACAGATTCCCCCCACCCCCTAAAGCAAGCCTTCCTTTCAGCCAAGATTTATGTACCATGTGAAAACCACACCGCAAGTGTATTTCCTGAACATGCAGCACACCTCGTTAGACTGTGCTGAGGAGTGTCTTACCTTGGCATAGCGTGTGACTGGAGGAAAGGAATTTTATCAGCACGATGTATGGCGTTCAAGGAATGTTGGTGATTTTTCTCCTGTTTAAGAAAAAAAAAAAAAAGTACTGTCACAGCATTCAGCCATTGTGAATATGAAATTCCCCTCTAGCAAGGCCCCAAATATTTAGCCATGAAATTTCACAGATTCCTAAAATGCATAGCAAGTATCAGAAGAGCCAAGTTGACGCATTCAGTTAGGCTACATCTACACTGCAGGCTTTTTGCACAAGAACGGCAGAGCGTCTACACTGCACGCGTTCTTGTGCAAGTAAATTTACACTACATCATCAGAAAACAGGGCTACTTCCAGAAGAGTTATTCCTCTCCCCACGAGGAATAAGCCCTCTTGCGCAAGAGCTCTTCCACAAGAAGGCAGTGTAGACAGGCAATATGAATTTCTTGCACAAGAAAGCCCTATGGCTAAAATGGCCATCAGAGCTTTCTTGTGCAAGAGAGCATCCACACTGCCATGGACGCTCTTGCGCAAAAGCACATGCCAGTGTAGACGCGCTCTTGTGGAAGACCTTTTGCACAAGAACTCTTCCTCAAAACAGTTCTTGCGCAAGAAGCCTGCAGCGTAGACATAGCCTTAGAGTAAAAAGAAACCTCTGCCCTCTAGGACACAGAATACTAGTTTTCAAACATTGTCACTTAAACTGCACCCACAGACAGATAGACACGCATGCAGCAGTGGGCATCTGGGTATTTCATTAGTCCAGCTTTGGCAGCAGTGTTTGCAAATTCACCTCTAAGCTTCTGACCGACCCTAGCATGAAACCTCACTCCATACATAACAAGAATGTGGTGGAGATAGGACTGCAGAATAAATGTTTAATTTAGTAGTGTTTCCAACTTTTTAATTACATTTTCCACAGTTGTGGAAAATTATGGGAGGGCCAAACAATTATTTAATGATGGCAAACATCAAGAGGAAAAATTTAAGTCATCCACATCGCCTCCCAAAATATTCTTTATCAAGCTCCGTGTTCTCAAGCAGCATTTTTCTTATATTGCCTAGTTGTAAATTGCAGTTATTACTGATTACGTGTCAGTTTTGTGTGCACATGGTGAAAATCGACATTTACACAACACTTACTGGTAAAACAGCCTCATCCTTCCCAGGCTAGCTAGACTCTAGAGGTGTGCACACACAACTCAGAATCAGGGACCCACATTTCAGTCCTGGCTCTCCTACAGACTTCTCTGGGTAGGTCAATATGGGGACAGCTGATTTGAGCTATACATGGCTGGGAGGACCCTGCAACAGTAGAGTGTCCCAGAGCTCAAGTTATAGCCCAAGCCCTAACAAACACCTACTCGGCCATCATTAAAACCTGCAGCCCATGCCCTGCAAGTCTGAGTCAGCTAACCAAGGGACAGTCGCAGACATACCCTCTGCCTCAGTTTTTGCAGGAGTGTCTCTTCCTGTCCCACAGTGGTGAAGGGTTATTTGTGGCAACAAACCTATTTTTCCTTCTGCAACAAGACAGACTAGGATGGATTTTGCATTTGGAAGCAGTGAGAACCCACATCACAGAACTACTGGGGGCACTGAATACTTGTAAAGTGCAGTGAGCATGAAAAATGCTGCAGAAGTACTAAATATTATTAGTGTTATTTTGAAATATAAAGCCTTTTGCAGACAATCCCACACTGTAGATAGATTCCAGCTACTACTGCAAGAGCAAAATGTCTGAAAAAGACCTCTCCGCTATAATTTTTGCCTAACAATTTCCATATATATAAAAAGTTTCTCTGTACGTACACACACACAGTTATGCGTAAAAATTTTCAAAAAGCACTGGCTACGATCCGTTCTGGAGAGCCCTGCGCAGACACAAAATGTTGTAGCAGCATCCATAAAAGCAAGCTGTGGTTATGCGCCTGCACATCCACAGATCTGAAGAGCTCTAGGTACAAAATTTGTATTTGTATCCGCATCCACATCTGCAAAAATGAGCAGTGGATATCCACACCCATACCTGCGGATGTGGATATCCACGGATTTGCCAGGCTCTACGGTTCTGTTGCATTTAGGGGGTCTCTGAATCTTACCACCACGAAGTGCCTCCGTGCTTTGTAAAAATTCCTGTGCCATCCAATTGTATTTTTTGCATCCCCTATCTTTCAGTGATGAGTCAAGTGATTCTTATGGAGGGATTGTGTGAACCTCTTTGGGATCCTTCTGCAAGTCAGGTGCTATGCAAATGCCCATAATTGCTGATGCTTTCCTAGGTTTACATGGCACCTGGCTAAAAGTGCATAAAAAGACCGGGGAAGTATAACCTAGCACAATGACCCAGTTCTCTCTCTTTAGCTGCATATTACTGGGAGAGAAGGGCTGAAGGACCCTGGAGAAGCTGAAACCATTATGCCAGCTCTGTGGCTTTCAAAAACACTTAGGACCCTAAGTCACTTAAGCACTTTTTAAAATTATACCTTCTGGACCGAAATATTGACAGGATTCCTTTAAACAGAAGGGAAATTGTATAGTTAGGCAATCTCACCAGTACAATGCTGCCATAAGGTTTCATCAACAGAGAATTTAAATAAAGCCTAAGATAATTCCCTTTGTGCCCCTAAAATACTCAATACTACAGACATTTGTGTTTTCCCCTTCAGTTTCATTATTCCCAAACAGCACTTCATCTCCTCCTACCTGTTGCTTGTAATTTTAAAAAGCTGACACAAACCACCTGAGAACTCAGGGCAATTAATCTGAAATTCCAGGCTTATCAAAACACATTATAACACTAGAAAATGCAAAGAGCAATAAACAAAAAAGGCTAAAATGGAAAAAGAGAATCAATTGTGGATATTAAAGTAGAAAAAAAAAAAACAAGTGAGAAGGAACAGATTTAACACAAAAGCAAGTCACCTATGAAAGGAAATATGTTAATGCGTAAGATTTAGATGATCACCACCTTGTCAATTAAATGATTTTAAAAGATCAACGACAGGCCTAATTTGTTGAGTGCTGATTTTTGGTTGGGACCTAAGAAAACAAAACAGTAATGGACAGGGGTGTTGGTTCTACCTGCTGCAATCCAGAACATTAAACAGCAAGGGAGAGACACCAAGTAGACAGAGTTTACACACACACACACCCCAACAGAAATGGACTGGATGATTTAGAGGGTTAGAGAGAGAGCGCGCTAGCAAGAGACCTGTTAGTAGCTGAATAAAGGCAGTTAAAAGTGGAGGCACCAAGAAGGATAAACACAAAACTTGTAAAAAGCAAAGAACAAGTTACCCCAAAAAACGAGAGGCTTGAAAATTTAAAAAAAAAAAAAGGAAAAATTTCTAAGGGCGAGGACAGGTTTTTTTTTAAAATCAGTGTGTGTGCGCGTAGTTTTGGCAATGCAAGTCACACGCAAGCAGGCATGCAAGAGGTTAGTTCTACTCACTGTCGGAAGGTTTGCTATCACTTAGGAAAGGTTCCTGTTCCATGATGTCCATTGGAATTTTAATACTTGGGACTTTTTCTGAGTAGGGGCAGTCAGACTGTGAAAGAAACGTGCAAAAGGTCTTAGAATTTTTCCACTGCTCGCTCTCTCTCAGTGCCCCCCACACATTAAATGCATCCTTCACACAGCCACGGCGGAGAGGGGGAGAGGAGTGAGAAATAGAAACAACTTGTTTTTCTGTGCTCACCGGCCCATCGCACAATGCTTCCCCTTCCCCCTCCCTTCCTACAAAAAGCAAGGCAGGTTACAAAGACAAAGGCAGCAGAGCTGTAGATTCACCTTCTCCCACTACACTTGTCCCCAATTTATAAACATCTGCTCGGTTTCCAGTTCAAAGAAGCCAAAGGGGGCGAGTGCCCTGAATGGAACAGGAAAACCAGCTGCACGGCATTGGGGCCTGTGAAAACCCATCAGATGCATTTCCTTTGCTGAGATTTTTTTTTCTGGAATGCCAGGGGGATGTTTCTTTTCCTCTGAAGTTGCTGGAACTAAGATGGCTATGGTAAGACACAGGAGGGGAGAGGCCTATAGCATCCCCTGTCAGGTGGGCTTTCTTATCCCCCTCCATTCCAAAAATATGACCAGTCCCAATTACAATTCAAGTTAGATTTAATCTAGTGCCCTGCTTTTACAATCCAGCAGAAGCATGACTGAGCAGCTAGGGGGTGGTTTCAGTGCAGATAGAGGGTGCCAGCATTTTAGCAAGGGAAGTCCACTCCTGTCCCTGAGGGGCCTCTATTGGCTTTAACAGGCTTTGGCTCAGACCCTTAGCAGCGGATAAACACCATGTTCTAGGCATTGTATGCCAACAACAAGGAGCCAGGAAGGACTAGGATCTATCAATTTGGACAGCCTTTCACATGCTTAAGTCCCATTGAGTTTGGTGGACTTAAAGAACACACTTAAGTCTTGATTGATTACCCATTTAAATAACAACCCTTTCTCATAACCAAGAAGGGGTAAACCCTCACTTGGCAGAGGAATTAATATTAAAGTTGCACTTTGCCAGAAACGTTTCGACTTTGTTCCTGAAACGATAACAAGTTCTGCATTGATGGCACTAGCACAGCATGCCATTTGAAATGCTGGGTAGGAAGCTCTTGTACAGAGATCTTCTGGTATCTGCACGGATTGCTGGGTAATTCACAAATGTTTCGAGTAGGAATCTGGTCCATTTCAAAGGCAGAATATTTGCTCTCTAGAAATATTTTTATGAGCTCCAGGGATGACTGTCAGTTTCGGCAGGGAAAGCTTAACAGCAAACATCCAGAGAGGTAGCCTAGCCATCCCAAATTACCTGGGGGGACTGGTGGGGGCTATCACAGTTTCCAGAAAAAGGAAGATAATAAATGTCATGACACTGCTAGCACTAGAGGTTGTTACCATCTACAAGAAAAAAAATCTCAAATTCCAACATGCAGCAAAAGAAAAGCATTAAAGGTTTTGCATCTCTGCCGTTTGTCGGCTCTGACAAGGGTACTAAATGTGAATCCTGAGCTAAACATAGTGGCCCAAAATTTTTTACTCGTAATTTTCTGGAGCCTTGCTTGAAACACGAAGTCCAGCACAGGCGCAGCTTCTTGCATTCCTTGATGGGTTCCCACAAATTACTAGACACTTCAGAAGGAGGGAACCAGGGACACCCTCCTGTGTACCTATGTGTGCTTCTAAGCAGCTCTCCCCTCTGCATCTTTGTGCCTGGTTGCCAGCAAATCCCTACTTAGAACTCAACAGACCTTGCCTCGTTCATTCTGTCTAAGGCCATTTATATTACCTGTGTCGCAAAATGTCAGCGTTGGACACCTACCCACTAATGCATTACACACAACCTGCTGTGTCGTCATCTCCCATGAGGGCAGGTTTATCGAACAAAAGATTACAAACAAACAAACACCACCACCACCACATACTGTCTGTGGGAATCACGTTGCATGCAACGAATGCTGGAAAAAAAGTCATAAGAAACATTAACTACGCCTCCCATACAACCAAATACTGTAAGTGTCAGAAACCAGCGAGCCTGAGTAAATATGCAACAGTCACACCACCCTGCGTTCAGGCGGATTGCTATAATCCCCAAAAGCGTTAGAAAGCAATCAGTTAATTTCCTTGTCATTAGGCACAGTGTGTTTAGCTACAGTGACATACATGGAATGCTGTTGGGCACGGAGGCAAGGAAAAATGTATGACATTTGGAGATAGTGTAACAACATGAGCTGGTCCAACGCATCAGCTGAACGTAGGTTCTGGAAGAAGGGTTGATGCTTACCTCCTATGGGCTGACCGGTGAGAGAATGAGGTGCACTGTACAAGCACCCACATGGAATTTCTAGATATAAAGGGGGCAATTTTTTCACCTCTTTCATCTCCTGGGAGGAGCAGCAGCATTCCTCGTGGGGTGAGTGTCCTTCGTCTATCAGCCACAGGAATCAGGTTCTTCACAGAGCAGAGGAAGTAGTAACCCCACTATCATCCGCTCAAAGCCCCCAAGCACTCGGCCACATTATACTGAATGAAAGCCGCATTGTCCTTTCCCACTGTCATGCAGCAGGAGGGAAAGAGAGCCCAGACTGAAAAGAGCCAACTCCAAAAGCGCTACTGTGATTTGACGGACATGTGACCTCAAAGTAAGCCTTTGGAGGAAAATGCTTTAAAGGCACAAACGCAACGGTTTTGTTTCAGTCCATACGTAACAAAAAACAATTAATGTTCTAAGGCACATGGAGCAGGTTACTGCGCTGAAGACCAACATTAGCAACTATGTTTCATTATTTTAATACACACCGCAAGCAGAGATGAGCGCTCCCAGGAAATCACACTCTAGACAGGCACTTCTCTTTCAATGTTCAAGCCAGGATTACCAGCCACAAACACCACACCTTGCAGAATGTGACTAAGGAAGGCTCATCTTTGAGAATTTTAGAAAAACTGCAGAGCCAAGGAATACTCCAAACAAGTGGGGGGGGGGGGTTTCCCCCATGAATAGTGGAGCTGCTCACCCAAAGCACTTTCATCCTAGACAGCACCGAAAAAGGCCAAAGTGACAGGAAGTCAGGCAGTAAACAGACTGGGGGAGAGAGCGCACTCAGAACATGTAACATTTCAGTAGACGCGGAGACCAGTATGCCTGCAGAAACGGAAGACTTCGTCCTTGGATATGAAAGTGCCACCCAGCAGGAACTGGGGACAGCTGAAAGAGGACAAGCTCAGGGCCCGGAGGCTACAGCAGGTAAACATCATGCTGAGTCTGAGCTGAACTCGGCAGGACTGGATGGAGTGGCCAGCGCACCGCACCGCACCATGAGGAAGGAGTGCTCCTAGGGACACCCAGCTTTAGCTAGCCAGAGTTTATTACTTCACGATTGCAGGAGGTTCCTTACATCGTCATTGTCACTATCCAAACTGCCCTTCTTCTTTTTCTTCTTCCTCTCATCCTCTTTCTTCTTCTTGTCCTTTTCTGGAATGACGTCGTCAAGGAAACTCAGGTCATGCTGGGAGAAGAAGTAGTCCATGGCTTTTCTGACTGCCACAAGCGCCAGGATCTGCAGGGACAGAAAGACAGCATTCCCTTATTTAAATGTTAGCATCCATTCAGCACCTCACCTTTAACCCTGTGCATTTGATCTGAGCCTGTTCTTATTGCAAAATGCCTTAGCCCTGTCTGCAAATTAACACGTCTGAAAGCTGACAGGCTACTGCAATAGCGCACGTCAGGTTGGCCTTCTAAACCCTGCAGCTGATTTGGGCTCCATGTTTCAATATCTTAGGTAACCACGTGTCAGTGTAAACAGCAACAATATACAGGGATACACTATACCCTGACACAGATAAGTTACAGTTAGTTCTACCCTGAAAATGAAGTAGGGTTTGCCCCTGAAAGCTCATGAAACCATCGACATGTGTTGTTAGTCTCTAAGGTGCTACTAGGACTATTGGTTGTTTAAGGGGTTTTTTTTGGAAAGCAAGGCATTCGGGGTCCCATGGCTTTTGGGTCTGTATTAAAAGATGCTTGGGTTCCAAATAAACAGAGGGCTGATTTCTCTAATTGCCAGTCCTTCAAACTCAGCTTGAGAGCTACAAGTAGAGCTGGACCAAAAAACAGGACTATGTAGCACTTTAAAGACTAACAAGATGGTTTATTAGGTGATGAGCTTTCATGGGCCAGACCCACTTCCTCAGATCAAATAGTGGAAGAAAATTGTCACAACCATATATACCAAAGGATACAATTAAAAAAAATGAACACATATGAAAAGGACAAATCAAATTTCAGAACAGAAGGGGGGGGGGAGGTAAATGTCTGTGAGCTAATGATATTAGAGGTGATAATTGGGGAAGCTGTCTTTGTAATGGATGAGATAATTAGAGTCTTTATTCATACCTAAGTGTAAAGTGTCGAATTTAAGCATGAATGACAGTTCAGAGGATTCTCTTTCAAGTGTAGTCTTAAAAGGCCTTTGAAGCAGAATGCAGGTAATCAAGTCGTTGAGACAATGTCCTTTCTGGTTGAAATGGCAAGAAACTGTTTTTTCTTTGTGATCCTGTCTAATATCTGTTTTGTGGGCATTGATCCTTTGGCGAAGTGTCTGAGACATTTGTCCAATGTACATAGCAGACGGACGCTTTCGGCACATGATAGCATAAATTATATTTCTAGATGCGCAGGAATGTGTGTTCTTGATCTTATAACTCAATTGGTTAGGTCCAATAATGGTATCAGCAGAGTGAATATGTGGACAAAGCTGGCAACGGGGTTTGTTGCAAGGGAAGGTACAAGGGCTGGTATGACTGTGGTGGTTGGTAAGAATCATCTTGAGGTTAGGTGGTTGTCTATAGGAGCGTATGGGTCTGTCTCCCAGAGCCTCTTGGAATTTAGTATCCTGTTCCCGTATAGGCTGTAGTTTATTGATAATGTGTTGGACAGGTTTGAGTTGGGGGTTGTAGGTGATGACAAGTGGTGTTCTATTGTTGGTTTTTCTTGGGTCTGTCTTGAAGTAGATGGCTTCTAGGTATTCGTCTGGCTCTTTCAATTTGCTTTTTTATTTCTCCGGGAGGGTAGTTGAGGTTTATAAATGCTTGGTAGAGATCCTGAAGTTTCAGGTCTGTCAGTGGGATTAGAGCAGATGTGGTTGTATGAAAGGGCTTGGCAATAGATGATGGATCGTATGGTGTGTTCTGGATGGGAGCTGGAAGCAGGTAACTGTATGAGTCAGTGGGTTTTCTGTAGAGAGTGGTGTCTAATTTTCCATTGATGATTCGTACTGTGGTGTCCAGGAAATGGATCTCTCGTGTAGAATGGTCCAGGCTGAGATTGATGGTGGGGTGTAGGTTGTTAAAATCTCTGTGGAATGTCTCCAGTGTTTCTTGGCCATGTGTCCAGATCATAAAGATGTCATCGATGTAGCGTAAGTAGAGAAGAGGTAAAAGGGGAAGGGAGCTGAGGAAACGTTGTTCTTGGTCAGCCATAAAGATATTAGCATACTGTGGGGCCATAGTCTCCTATAGACAACCACCTAACCTCAAGATGATTCTTACCAACCACCACAGTCATACCAGCCCTTGTACCTTCCCTTGCAACAAACCCCGTTGCCAGCTTTGTCCACATAGTCACTCTGCTGATACCATTATTGGACCTAACCAAGTGAGTTATAAGATCAAGAACACACATTCCTGCGCATCCAGAAATATAATTTATGCTATTATGTGCCGAAAGCGTCCGTCTGCTAGGTACATTGGACAAACGTCTCAGACACTTCGCCAAAGGATCAATGCCCACAAAACAGATATTAGACAGGATCACAAAGAAAAAACAGTTTCTTGCCATTTCAACCAGAAAGGACATTGTCTCAACGACTTGATTACCTGCATTCTGCTTCAAAGGCCTTTTAAGACTACACTTGAAAGAGAATCCTCTGAACTGTCATTCATGCTTAAATTCGACACTTTACACTTAGGTATGAATAAAGACTCTAATTATCTCATCCATTACAAAGACAGCTTCCCCAATTATCACCTCTAATATCATTAGCTCACAGACATTTACCTCCCCCCCCCCCCCCCTGTTCTAAAATTTGATTTGTCCTTTTCATATGTGTTCATTTTTTTTAATTGTATCCTTTGGTATATATGGTTGTGACAATTTTCTTCCACTATTTGATCTGAGGAAGTGGGTCTGGCCCATGAAAGCTCATCACCTAATAAACCATCTTGTTAGTCTTTAAAGTGCTACATAGTCCTGTTTTTTGTTTCAGCTACACCAGACTAACACGGCTACATTTCTATCACAAGTAGAGCTGGGTTCTTGCATGCTTGTGAATCATCTCCAGCAACTGAAGCTCTGCAGGCCATGTTGGGCTGTCACTTACCCCTGTGCTGCCCCATTGCCTTTCGTGGGTTTGCACAGGCGTAATAAACTGGGGGTCTGTGACGGGAGTGCATTCAGAACTCTGCTTATTGGGCATACGAGGAAGAGAACCCAGCTCAGTCTCTCAGATGCCTTTGCTAAAGGATTTTTGCTGTTTATTAAAGGTGGGGCTCTTAATATTCCAGCAGTCCAGAGATACTGATTTTAAAGGTATCTTTCTACATAGGAATGTTTCACAGTAGAACCATAGTGAATTTTCTTAATTGTATCACAGCTTTGTTCCTTCCAACAGCATCGACACAAGAATAAGAGTAAATGTGTCTCCTTAGTAGATACACCATACATTGTGCAACTACCGTTGGGCTTTCACTCACCTATTAACTAAGGCCAAGTCCACACCGGTGGAGAAGACTGATGCAAGAAACGCAACTCGAGCTATGTGAATTGCGTATCTGGAGTCGATGTACCTTGTATCGATTTTCTGGGACAGCTCCACAGCGGGTGGTTGTTGAGAAAAACTCCTGACTACTTCCTTTACTCCTTTGAAAAGCAAGGAGTATCACAGGCGACAGTGGTGCCCTCTGCCATTCAATTTAGCAGGTCTTTACTAGATCCACTTAATCAAACCCTGGAAGATTGATCGTTGGAGCAATCTTCCAGTAAGTGGAGACAAGGCCTAAGCCTAAAATCAGGTAGGTTTAGCCCTGGTTTCATGACGAGGCAGCCAGCATGAGCCTAGCTGAAATCCAAGCTGTCTAAGATGGAGACTACGCTCTACAGAGCATAGATAAATGGCACTATTGTTCCAGTCATAGTAGGTTTGGGATGAAACCTTCATTTCCAAGAGTTCTAGTTATATCAAGATAAAACATGTAATTGAGAAGGGCCTAAATTGTGCTGTTTAATCTGGCAGCTGAACTCTTCCGAGGATCATGTGTTTGCATAGGCATGTCTTCAGGTTTGGGGATTTGCTCTGACCCATTGTAAAAGAGGGAACCTGCTGTAAAGTATGCATTTGAATTCCCCTGAAGTATGGGAGCCTTGGGGTTCCTGGTCTGTGGTGCTACTAGGTGCACTTGGTTCTTTTCTATAAGTAAGTACCACTGAGTAAGCCTTGTACATATGCACAGTGCTATACTGAGTGAATAACGTGACCTTCAATGGTTTACTTTTACTCAACATTTTAGAGCGCGACTGATGTAATACTGAAAAACAAAAAGCTTTCCCCCAAAGACGGAATGAGTAAATGAACCAGTGTTAATTTTTATGACATACATTTTTAAGAAAAGCCATGATAAAAGTTGACTTCCCATTCCTGACTTAGCCAATTAACTTTTTCAATTTCCCCATCCTGAGTTACAGCAGCACACAAGCAAAGGACAGCGAGTACAGCTCTGCCCTCAAATTCCTTTGCTTTTGTCAGTTTGGGTTATGGAGAAGCAGGGAAGACGACTGTGTAGTATTTAACGTGGACTATCAAGGAAAAAAAATTTACCTCTTACATGTTGGCACAGCTGGGGGTGGGAAACCTGACTGTGGCAGTGTGAATGGTTCAAATTAATTGTGGTTTCCTGGAGGGGGGGGGGGGGGGGAACCTAACTTCATCAACTCATGTTCCCCAAAAAGATTTGCAAAAAGGCAGCCACGAACACATTCCCCTGGCTGTCTTGTGATCAGCGTGATGGATGGAGTGACAAAAGCTCTTTGCTAAGGGTCTACCAGCTTAGCACTGTAATGGGCCCTGTGGGGCAGTCTAAGGGAACAGCCCTACTAGGAAAGGGAGGCTGAAATGAAGTAGAAACAGGACAGTGCCACCTACCATGACTGGGAATATTATAGCAGCCACCGTTGACTTGAGAATCCAGAGGAGGGCCAGACACACCACCTGCAGGAACGTGAAGAGGTGGACCCGGCGCAGCGGGACGTGACGCAGATAAATGAAGTCAGGCTGATGTTTCAGAGGCATCAGAAGCAGCTTCAGACGATCCATGAACTGAGCAGGAGAGGGGAAAAAAGAAAAAATTAAAATGATACAATATTCAGAGTACAGAGAATGGTGTGATAAAGCATTGTGGGCCCTTACTTTGTGAACCAATGGTGATCTACTCTTTTAGCATTAACTGCAGACACATATGAACACAATGGGCTGAGTTGTTTCCCTCTTAATGTAATCTTTATTTACTGCACAATGGGCAATTTTTTTTTAAATTTTACTTGGGTGCCTAAAGTTAGGCCCCTAAATCCATTTTGGCAGCTAACTAAAAGTTTTCAGGGGGGCTAAAAAGCTATTGCTCCAATGGATTTCAGTGTGATTTGCGGCTGCCCAGCATGTCACAAAGTCAGGTCAGTGACACTGAAGGTGCCTAAGCTTGGATTTAGGCGCCTAACTTTAGGCCTCCAGGTTTGGAAGCACTGGGCAGTGTGTAAAACGACAGCCTAGGGGTTGGAGCCATAGCTGGTGCAAAGGGTAGAGTTCGATAGGAGAGGCACTGCGTGCCAACAGCTGAGGCCCTGACTCTGTTTTCTGTGTCATGAATGATGGCCTCTCAGAATAGTGGTCAGGAAATTGGGGATTCAGGTGAGTGCTCAAAGTATTCAAAGCATCATTCTATACAGTCATCAAATGCAGCTCCAGATTTTCTCCTCAGACTCTCAGGCGTGCAGCGTTTAAAAGCAATGCCCTTTTCAGATGGTGATAAGTCAGAGAGGAGCTGTGAGGATGGGGATTCTGCTACCACTGAAGAGAAACAAACCAGGCTGAGGAGTGGGTAAGAAGAAAAGTGCCTCTGGCCCTACTGAAAGAACCCCACAGCAATGACTCTCCAAGCCAGGATTTCCTGTCGCTCAGGTGTCCTGGGACAGCTGATAAACAAACATTCCGTAGCCGCAGCGTGAGAGAAATTCCGCTTGGAAGACCCAGGCAGTCATGAGCATTTCAAATAGACTGCTTGTCCCCTGCGGAGGCCTGGCCTGGTGCCCGCTTCTGGCCAACTCGGAAACTAGGTTCAACCTCCATCCAGGGGGTGAAAGGCAAGGCCCTTTTATAAAGGTCTAAATAAATGTCAGTGGCATCCTCAGAACATGTAGTCTTCTCCCATTAAAACACTGCTAAGGGGTGAAGAAGCCTGCAATTAGTGGGTGATAGAAAATAACAGAACCTCTTCCAGCTTCCTAATGCCAATTAAAGCAGCTGCCCCGGGAGAAAGGCTCCCTTACGTAACATTTCCTCAGGGACAAAGACAGGGGCCTCGGCTTTGCTCGGTGCATGAATAGCAGTGTTCCCACCAGTTCATGGCAGAGAATAACACCACCACAATAAATCCTGTTCACTCGATTGTCTCTAATGCAAAGCAGCAGGCCCAGTTACAGGCCCGAGCCATCTAAGAAGCAGGACTACAGAAAGTGAGCACACGCTGTTCTCAGGTTCTGTGTCAGCAAGCAAGTGGCCAGAGAGCTGGGTTTAATCACCCTCTGGGAACACATGGCACTGCCTCTCCTCGGAAGGCTGGAACTCGCGGCTCTCCAGTGGAAACGGTGCTTTTATTTGGTACCATCGACAGGGCAACACACGTGTGATAATATTGGTGAAGCCTTGGTAGGAGCTTTTGGAATGAAAATGAGGTGGAGGAGGAGGGAAAGGAGAGGCAGTTAAAACAAGAGCAGTGTTAATGATTACCATCCTCTTGACAAGGTCCTTTAAAGAATCTACCCTTAAAGATCAGAGGGGCTTTGGTTGCTATGGGAACTTACCTGCACTCCATTAAGGGAAGCGACACCCATGTATAGAAACACGCCATAGAGCACCGGCATGGGAATAAACTAAGGAAAAGAAAAGAATGGTGGAAAAAACCACCGTGAATAACCTCAAAGCAGTCATCTGGCTGGGACACAGTAACATCATTCACTTCCTGTGCTAGCCTTGAGTTTCAAACACGAACGAGCAATGCCACGTCATAGAAATGAGCAACTTTTATAGCACATTTTAGTGAAAGGGAGCTCACACTTCAGGTACGTTGAGAGAACAGGGCTCATTACAACACAAACACCTGGTTGATTTCGAATAAGACTAGCTGCAGAAACGGGGAGAGACTTATATTCCCAGCAGGTTTCCAGCCTCTGGAAACACTAGGAGTCTGAAAAGAAAGGTGGTTCCTTGAAGAGTTCACAACCAGAGATTAGATAACGAAGCGAACCAAAGCTTTTATTCTCTGCCCAATCCTTAACCCACGTTAATTCATAACTAGTCAGGTGCTAACAATTGTGAGTCATCACTCTCACTTGCCCAACAGGCCTGCCAATCCTCACCACCACCTTGCAATCACCTGGTGGCAAGCCCAGCCCACCCTACACAAGAGGCCCTGATGGGTAATATTCTGTTGCAGGAGAGGGTAGGCTGCATACTGGGGAGCCAGGCTGGGAGTAGGTCCTGCTTCATGCATGCTCCCTACATGGCTTGGAGAGGTCAATGTTAGCAAATCCACCATTTAGGTGTCCTCCTGCTCCCCTCAATACAGGCTATTTTAACCGGCCATACATCTGCCAAGTATCCAGCCCAGCTACTTGATTGAGATCTGTTTTTTAACTGAAGGCTCTCAACATGCCTTACAAATATCCATTGATTAGTACACACCTGATAGCCATCCAAGGCAGGGGATACAAAGGAATCAATTCACACCTCACCTGCACTGAATGTAATCCCCCCTAGCATGGGATGGAAGCAGGTTGTCAGCTCCGCAGCATGCTGCACAACAGATGGCAGCGCACAAGAAATTAAACATGATTTTTTTTTTAAATCTGGTACTCTAGCCACCGACAACAAGCCTTTATCATCAGCAAAATAACCACGCCACCTGCTCAAAAATGAAAGTGCCTCTCAGCTGAGCAGCAAAGTTATGTGTAACAAACACAGCATGCTGGTAATCAAAATATCTGACTAGGGGCCAAATACAAATCTTGCTGAAAAGCCTTGATATGGTTTCTTTGATACCAAACTTTTAAAAAAGAGTAGCTCCTGCATCCGATCCCCTACGGTGGGAAAAGCAGGTAGTGCAATGCTGGGCAACCACCACTGAAGAGCAGGCACAGCATTCGATTTTTCTTGTGAGTGACATTTCTTAAAACAGCTGAAATGCCCACTTTCCAGCGGGACAAAAAAACGTTTTATGGTGCCCCCACTGCAATGTTATTAACCATTTGCTCGTTATAAATGCGGTGGCAGCCAAGCACTTCTTTAAGGCCTTGATCCTGCAAACAGTTATGCGCACACATACAGCTTTAAAAATACAAGTAGTGGTGTTGAAGTCAATGGGACTGAAGTTAAACACACGCCTAAAGTTAAGCATGCATAAATCAGGATCAAGGCCTGCATGAGAATAGGCTGCCCATTTCTCAACTAAGCCTCATTTCTCCACCACCTTCTGCAAGTCTCTCTGCGGTACATTAATCCCTTGTTGTGGCTTTGCAGCACTTGCTTCACTGAGTGTGATTCATATATATATTCAGTGTTAAAAGCTAAATGGTTTTCCTGCAGCCTGCTTGCTGCAGCCTTCTGGCAGCGTGCTGTAGGGAAGAGAAAAATGAGCCTCAGTCTGTCTTGTTGGCATTACTGTGGTGTCTAAGGGTGCGTCTATACAGCCCCCTTCCCTCGAAATAAGCTATGCAATTTGCACTACACAGTGCCAAATTTCACTATTCCAAAACATAGCTTATCCCTCGTGCAATGAAGTTTACAGGGACGGCAGAATAGCGAGCCCATTATAATTCAAGAGAACGGGCTTGCTCTTAAGATGCGGAATAGCTATTTCCGGATACCTCCAGTATCCCGAAATAGTTCCATTGCGTAGGTGTAGCTTAAGGAATAAGACAGTTTCTTTAAAAAGTGAAACAGGTGGAAAGTTTGTGGAGATCTTAGTTTCGTGCTCAAGTTTTTCTGTGCTGTCTCTCAATAAAAAAAGTATATGAGTTTCGTTGCACTGTTGCAGGATAATTAAACATGTAACTAAACTTCTCAGTGGAGTCTACATACAGTATCATGCTTAATCCAGTCAAGTGAGAAAAATATGGTGCTTAAGTTGTGGAAGATTTCATTTTGGCACTATATTCTCTGGTTAGGGAAGGAAGTGCTAGCTCACAGACTCAAAGCAAATCTGTTGCTGGACAACTAAAGAAAATAACGTATTCATAGCAAACTGCTTATCATTCTCTTATCAAGAACTAAGATATTTCAGTGGAGATGTGTCACTAATAAATGGAAGTACCAAGGACATTAAAAAAAACACCCAACAAACTGCAGCGATGCAATTATACTTTTCACTGTTTTATTGACTTTGGGCTTCTTGGCATGCCGATTATTACTGCCATCATAAGGCGCGTAGGTTTCACAATGCATTCCGTGAGGCAGTCCTTAGAACAGCAGAACCGCTGCAGAGTTTTGTTAAAGATCCTGGAATTTGAGCCAGGTAACTCCTATTAACCCTACTGGGAATCCTACAGCTCTATCCTACTGCCCCTCCCTCAGACACACAGACCCATCCTTTGGGTAAACGTGTACAATGGTCACGGGACAGAGCAAGTCTTGCTTAGAAATAAAAAAAGCTCAGTGGGGGAAGGGAACAGATTTCTAGAGGGAAAGGCCACACAGTAATAACCAAATGCATCAAACTGAAGCATGAAATTAAAGAGATGAAGTGGGTGGGGGGAAAGAGTTAAGAACCACCACGAGGAGGAATTTACTAGGAGTAAAACCAGCCATTGAAATTCAGAACAGGCTAGGATTTTATTTTTTTAAAGCTTCTTTTTTTCCTCTTCAAGGCATTGTACCACTGGTCCCTTCCCAGGCCTCTGCCCTCATCTCCTGTATTCATTTCTGCTGCCTCTTGTTCACCCCAGCGTCACATCTTTCCCTTTGGTCATTCATGCCTTTCCACGACATTGCTCTCTGATTAATGTAGATAAAGCTCTCATTTGCCTTCTCCCTTAATACCTACCCATTGCATCACTGAATTACTATGCCTCTTGCTATTGTTTCTAGATCATAATGTATGATACTGTTCTGCATTGCGCCTGCAAATCTGCAGGGCTGGGACTTGTTTGGTACAACTCTCCTGTCCCCCCGCCCCCACCCCCGGCCTGCATCTTGGATGCTATAAATAAATAATCGTCATCACAAAAGTCTAATATGCCAGGAGAAGAGTTCCTGCACCAGAGATCAGTAACTAGCTTTCCTAGTTTTGTTCTATGATGTACCAACAGTAACACAGATGTATGGAGCAGTATACAAATCAACCCCAGCTCTCGATAAATAGGCAAATATCTACATTGTGGCAAACCGACAAAAACCCAAAGGGAATGAGTTTTCAAGACTAACCAGGGGCAGAGCTGAGCAGTGCCTGGGCTGAAGTCTACTAGCTGTCTATCAGGAAAAACAGAAGGTTAAGAAATTGCATTTCTATGCTCTCACCCTCCTCATATGCACACGCTGTGCAGTATTTCTGAGAGATGCACATACTGCTGGTTTGAGGGAAAAAGCTTAGAGCATGCATCTGAGCATTGCTAGGTTCATACAGAATGGCCAAGAGAACTGAATTTCTAACAGCTGGTGAAATCCAGTAATTCTTTATACTCTTTGTCATCTAAGTCATGTCTACACTCTGAGTGAGGCACACACACACCATGAGCAAGGTGCCAAATGCCAATTTTCTACACGCATACGTGAGATCACTCAAAAGTCAGCCATGGTAACTAACATTTATTACAGGAATTGGAATCCTCAGTACTAACAGATGGGCTACAGGATTGATCTTATTTTGTGTATGCCGATTGATTTCCTGGTACATACGACTATAAAGTGAAGTCACTCTGGCTTCTAGGGGAGTTTGGAAAGGGAATTTGTTTGAAACTGTCTCTGTCACACATAACCCCCCGGCTGAGACAGTCAGTACAACAATACTGCCATTCCTTCACCTCGCATTGACTCTAGGTACACGGGCCAGATTCAGTAGTATACTGTGATGCAAAGCAGTATCTAAATGGCTAAACAAATATGCTTAGATCATTTCCCATTTCTTTTTCTTGACTGGATATTCACAGTAAAGAGGTGTCTCCCCACGGAGCAAATACTTTGTGACATTAACCATGCTTCCAGCCTGGCTCCAACAAGCTCTCTCAAACTGTCTGCGGTATATTTTGCATGAGCACACGTATGTGGCAAATGCATGAAGCATATGGAGTACAACGTAACAGTGCTGCACACAGACATTTAAAGTAATTCTTATATTACAACAACAACAAAAAACCAACGTTAACATTTCTTGGCAGCACTGTACAGATTTTTTTCATCCTAAAACATCTATTTTAGGATCGCACTAAGTTATAAAAAGTACATCAATAATTATAATCTCCCATGTCATCGTATTGGTATGGAAGGCTTATAATAAAAATAAATAGTCTGCTATTGCAGTATGGGTAAGTTTCCTTATCTTTCAGTGTCCCAAGATGGAAAAGGCGAAAATTTAGCATATTTACCTTCAAGATGGGAGCCATAAAGACGGACACGCCAGTAAGAATGAATACAAGGGTTCCAGTGACTCTCTGCTCCCTGAAAGCAAAATCAGACAATTACTAGTCTAACTCCTGCTTTAACCTAGGTTTCGTTCTCTAGTCAAGTCTCAAAAAACCTCATAGGTCTTAAAGCATTGATGGCTAGTGAGTGGGCCGCATGGGTGTCCCTCCTTCTCAGTGGACTGTACTATTGTTGTAGAAAGTCTCCTGGGACAGAGTAGTTTTGCTAACTGCGCTTGCATATCCAGAATTTGCGGGTGGTGCCGATGGACCCATAGCAGCATCTCATGGGCCATAAAGAGTTGGGTCACTGGCTGCAGGTTGCCCACTACTACGCTCTAAAGATTAGTTTTTGAAGCCCGATTTTCAAAGGTAGGTGGCAATGGTAAGCCAGAAACATCACAGACACATGTTGAATATGCTCCCCCCTGCCCCGTTTTGCTAATGAAAACAACGTGTATTTGCATGTTTCTCTTAATATTGCATTATATTGCCTGATTAAGTAGATCTGCTTGCTGTAAGCACCCCAAGTTTTAATGTTTTGGCCACTGTATTTATTCATGTGTGTTCATCTAATTTCCAATTACAAAATAATCTGTAATGGTATTGTCCACTTCCTCGTCTTCAGAAAGCCTGCCCTTATCATTACAGATCAGCTTTTCAAAGCTAACCAGGGAATTTAGCCACACTTCTGTGGGAATTGTGTGGCCAAGTCTCCTAGTCAGCTCTGAAGAATCTCAGCCTACATAGTCCTCTCACAAAGCAGCGGGGAAAAAAATATACAACTGCTTATTAAAAGTTTCAGTGCCCCTTCTCTCTCTTGCATACCTAAATTTTAAGGCAACTTTTTCCCCTTTTAGAAAACAACCCCAAAGAGAGTCTCCTCAATTACCAAACTTCTAAGTGGATAAAACCAATGAGGACTACAGAGTTCTAAAGATCTCTCAGCTGAGTTGAAAATGTGCTGTAAATCTGACACCCAGCCCTCCCGCCGTTGTCCTGTTTGGTGCTAGATAATTTACAGCGCACACTGATCTTTGCAAGGCCGCTTTTGGTTTGCCGTACCTCACTCCCAGAAACTTGGGCTGCTCTCCGGGCGCTGAGGTCTCCGTCTCCATCTTCAAGCTATCAATGTGGGCAATGGAGATCACAGTAGCAGCAACGTACCAGGGCAGGGCCATGAAGGAACATACAATCATCAGCACGGCCACCCAAAATAAATCCAGATGATAGCCAGCACCTTTCTGTGGAGGGAGACAGGCACGGAATGGGATAGCATTCAGGCACATCATCACAAACGTCTCAGAGCGGCAGGGGCTGCTCAGGGCTCTAGAACGATGACACAGGCCCACAAATCGTCTTGATCAGAAGTTGCCAGAGTATGACCTGATGACCTTTACAGGCTGACTTATCAGTGTAGCTGCTGCCCATAGATATATATAACAGTAGTGGGTGACTTAACAAATAAAGGGGGTAGGCAGCCTTGTGAGCAATCTAGGAGGGGGTCAAAACTGCAAAAAGTCCATCAGTAATTAAATGATCACCATATATACAAAACATGCACATACACTATATGGGGGGAGGGGTGAAAATGTATGGTGTCCACTGACCCGCAAAATAACTCCATACAAAGGGTATTAGTCAAATCAATCAATCAATAGGCTGAGAACAGCTGCAGAAAGTAATACAAACCGGCAAAAATTAGAGTGGGTGCACACCACCCAAATAATATTACGTGTAAGTTCTACAATGTTCGTTCTTTCACTTGAATACACCCTTTTTAAAAAACAACCCCCCAAAACACATTGTATAATGCTATTTTTAATAGCTCAATATTGCTCTTATTCTATTAGATGATGTGTTGACAAGGCAATCACGTGCCCAAGACCTCTGTAGCGGTGTCTTAGAAAACAGAATGGTCCATTGACACCCCGGGAGATTGTTATGGCAACAGCAGAACGTGGAAAGTGCTGGGGCATGGAGCAACTCCCTAAAAACCAAGACAGCAGTTTATAAGGGGGAGTCAGCAGTTCTACTACAGATCCAGTTACAGCAGGGCAAGTCCAGACACAGCGGAAGGCCAACACTTCTATGCTGCTTGTGCATATGGGTCTAGACATTATCACAGAGGGCACTTTTAACACGTCTCAGTTAGCATGAAGGCAAATGCAATGTGAAATGAGTATCTGCAGAAACACAGCGACTAGTTACTTGATATCCATCACAGAAATGAAGGCCCAAAATCATCCTCTGGCTGGATACATGACATGCATTCTCTCTCTATGGGCTGATTTACCAAGCACCCGCAGCTCCCGTTTGCAGACACTCAGCACTTTTGAAAGGCTGTACTTCTTTAGGAAAGAGAGAGTTATTCATAAAATGAATGCCACATATTCCTCCATATAACGCAAGCCCTTACTCTGTTCCAAGATCCTTTCATTTAACCTTAACAACTAAGACAGTGTCTTTTTCTGCAAAGTCACCCCCAGCTAGCTTATATGACAGTGTGCACATTACAAAACTTTAGAAATCCAAGATACTTCTTCATAAAACCAGTTCACAGCTTAGCATTAGTTGTAAGAACCTATTGCGAAACATGTATGAGCATACTGATTTCAAGCCGACTTACAGCACACTTAAGCTAGAAGGGTTATCAAAGCCAAACAGTGCCAAAAGTCAATGTTTACCAGCAGTTATCACACTGCTGCATCAGAGATCCTGTTCTAAGTGCAGGAAACCAGTGCAGGACTTTAGTGACTGCAATGAAGAAACGATGACTTCAGAAATGAACAACCCCTCCAGATTTGTGCAGTGGTGTTGAGATTTTCAAAGCAATCTAGGGGTTCAATTCATTTTAAAAGGAAGGATGTTGTCTAAATTCCCTGGGCTGCTTAAAAAAAAAAAAATCTCACTGCGCGTTCTTCTAATAATGTGAGGGAACTGAACTTGAGAAAATCATTGGTACGCATACAGAGCAAGCAGACTACAAAGGCTCTGTTTGAAACCCTATACACTCCTCCCCTCCCAGTTAAGAAAGGACCACAGATAACACTCCAAATCACTAAACCATAATGGTAAGACAGAAAAGCAGGGAGCATTATTGAGATCAAATTTGATATTTTGAAGACGATTGGATGTTTTCAAATCTGTTACATTTGAGTTTTAGCAGAAACAGTGGAATCAGATCTGCTTAGTTATATTCTAGCAAGGAAAGATACCTGGCAAGACCTTTATACGGTCCATTGTTTTCTGACTACATGTACCACTTTACCTTGGCTAACGGGCCAGCAAATTCAGTCTGCTGGTCCAGGATGTGCTGCCAGTATTGTGACAAGACACTCCCACAAACAATCCCCCTGCCTTTCTCCTGCCAATTGACTGTGTGTATCAGGGCCATGGTTGCCGAAGAGGATGAATGCAAATCCATTCATTTTTTTGTCCCTGCCATTTAAACAAAAACATGTTCCAATAACCATAACAAAGGAAGCAGAAAACAAATGTTTACATTAAACAGCACCTTAGTCAAATGTTTATACTTTGTTTAGAAAAAAATATACAGCATGTTGCTAGTAAAGCAGCCATCAGCTTGTAGAAACTGAACTAAATTTGGCGAGGAGGTGATGACTTTGCAGAGAGATGGAAGGAATTCTTCTCTAACAGGTTTTTTTTTTTTTTTTTTAATACCTGCCCTTTAAGGTGCAACCCAGAAACAAACTTTAGCTCTTCAGAGATATTTTAATAAACCCTGGGGATGTATCTCTAGCAGTAGCCAAAACAACGGGGTCTCTGTCAGAGGCAGGGAGATCACCCTAACTTTCCCTTTGATTGAGCGGGAGGATTTTAATAGGCTTCCAGGAGAGAGCACAACATTCCTAGTCATCATTTAAGTGGAAAACGCCAACTTCACAGGGAAATTTATATGAAACCGAAGAGCATAGATGGCCAATTTCTGTTGAGATATTAATTCTGAGAAGGAGATGAGGACACCACCAATAAAGGATTACATTTCCTTTCCAAAAGCTTCAGAGCAGCAGCTGAGTTAGTCTGTAACAGGAAAAACTCAAAAAAATAAATAGTCTAGTAGCACTTTAAAGACTAACAAAACATGTAGATGGTATCATGAGCTTTCATGGGCAAAACCCCACTTCTTCAGATGACCGGAGTGTTGGCAGTCCAGATCCAAGACTAAATAAGGGAAGGGGGGGGGGAAGAATTGAAGGGGAGGAAGAAAAAAAGACCGTGAGTAGATAAGCTTCAGAGGGATAGTGGAGTGAGTCTAACAGGAAAAATTTAAAAAACAACAATTAGTCTAGTAGCATCTCAAAGACTAAATAGTTAAAAGAGCTGATAAGAACCATTAGTTAGCACTTGGAAGGGAAGATGACCAACATCAGATTTTACACAGACATCAAGCACCATTAGCACCTTCACTGTTTGGTTGGTTGATAATATGCAAGCCATCGGATATTGAGATTCAAACCATTAGTATAAGAATTAAATTTGTGAATGAAGTTTCCAGTCATCCACTGCCTTCGCTAGGCTTACTCCTAATGGAGGTAAAATGGCAGTTTGTGAAACAGCACAAATGTAGAGCCGGTGAAGAGTGATACTATCTGAAATGGAGGCTATGGAATAGAAGTCACCTGGCTGCATACGGTAAAGAAATAAGCCGCTGGCAAAAGGCACATGGACACCGATTCTACCATTTGATGGTTCTTCCAGAAAGCTATGGCTTATGGCTGCTCCATAGTCACTTTCTTTTTTATTATGTTCTTCTAATTAAGATTAAAGAAATGCATTAACCTTTAGGAAGCTATGTGCAGGAAAAAAAAAAAAACTTTGATGGCCTGGAATAGGACAAACTGATGTTCACCTGGCAAAAGAAATAAGGAGATCTGTGTCTCAGCAGTCAGCCAGCATTTCTTGATCCAGATCCCAAACAAAGGTCATCTTAAAAAACAAATCAAAACCATCTTTCCCTTTCCTCTGTTATTCTAACTCACTCTTTTAGGTCAGTTTCAGTTTTTAAATTGTCACGTGAAACAATGCCAGTCATTACCATATAATGGTAATTACATTATTTATCAGGTTCATGCCTAAATAATGACTGCAATATAACCCTCATTATGAATCAATCTTTGTTCCTACATTCTAGTCCTTTTAAAATGCCTTTTAAAATTCTATGAAATTCAACTCAGAGTAGTTAAATTCCAGAATTTTCATAAATGGGCATTCCAGAGCTTTTATAAATGGGCATTCCAGAACTAATTAAAACATCTAATTAAAATCTCTTCAGGTTCTTTCCTTGTAGTCTACTGCACAGTAAAAAAAAAAAAAAAAAAAAAAAAAAAAAAAAAAAATCTGTCGCACTGGGGGTCTGCCTGTTGCCATTTGCAGTCTAACGTGGGTGTATCCCAATATCTCACCACCCCAAAGTCTCCAAGGCATAGATTCTGGCCAACATGCTGAGTTCACTCAGGTGTCATGGTTATGCAAACAAACCTTGTTTTGCACATTGCTTAAAACTACTGATCAGTGATTTCCTTGTATGATAATCATGCTATTAAATATATTAACGGGGCTTGTCAAATCTACAGAAACTTTGCCCGTTTTGATAAGGCAAGAAAAACCCTGACCCTTAATGCAGTAATAAAAACAAAACTCTGAACGCAAAAATCAGCTCCGGCCTGAGGTTCCAGCTTTAAGGATAAGGTCTGGTAGGCCTCAGCTCTATCCACTGGATTCTAGCTACTGCTCAGTTAATTCATATCACCTTCCCAGCTACAATGGTCAGATGCGGGTGTCAGTGACGATATTTAGAGCTGTACAAGGGTATCCGTACTGAATCTTGAATCCACTCATACTGAGCCAGCATTTGGGATTCAGGATGCTCTTTGGTGGCAAGAGGCTTGCACAGCAGGAAAATCTCCACCCCCAGCTCTGTCTCACTATCATACATATTTCTAACATGCCATAGTATCCTCCCTCAGCTGACTTCTCTCTCAATGAGCTCCAGAACCCTCTTGGCTCCCTATGGCCATATCTTGGCAGGCCCCACGCATACAGGGGCCAGCTGGCTTCTCTGATGGACCAGCCTATGGCCAGGGGATGACAAAGGCCCACAGGGCAGAGCTAGTGCCCAGTCGTCCCTTCAATCTCAAGGATTTTCTGAGTTTGGGAGTGTAGAGCGGATCAAGATTTGGTTTAACCACTAATGCCTGCCCTCTGCCCACCACTCCCTTCTTCTCTGCTCCCCAAGAAAAGCAGCAGCAATGCAGAAGACTGAGTGTGGAACCTAGAACCATTGATTAGTTGTCAAACACTGGTCAGTGGAGTCCCGGTGGCTTAGGAACTCTTAGGGAGAAATGTAGCTTTCTGGGCTTAGTGTAAGAGACACGTGGGTGTGACAGGAGCCTTTGCCTTTCCCTCTGCCCATGGCACAACAGGGTCAGGTTGTTTCTTGGTCCCTTCCTCACATGGCCCTGGGAATCTGTGGGGGGGGAGAAATTGTAGTCTTCCCTGGCCGGTGGGCAGCACACCAGCACCCTGCGAAGATACATGAAGAAAACCACCCACCACCACACAGCAGCTTCTTCCCCTGAAAAGCAGCAGCACATAGGGGGTGTCCCAGCTTCTCTGGGGAGGTGAAGCTGTGAACTGGAGCAGCCCGAGAAAGGGCTGAGCTAATGGCAAGTTTAGTTCGCTTCCAGCCCATATGGTGAGCAGCAGGGTCCGACCCCTGTGGGGCAAATAGCAATTCAGAAGCAGCACCATAGACCACACCCCACAGGTGTCATGAATCTCCCATGCAAGGATCCACCTGGTGCTGGCATCAATTCACTAGCTGCGTTTCTTGCTGGCCAAAAAAATGAAAGGAAGCGAATCAAACTCAGGAAGACAGGAGTGCAGCCACTGGCAGAAACCCTGCCTGCCAGGTGCCTCCTGATGTCAAAGGCAGGAACGCGTCAGAGGGATGAGTGGTAGGTTCTGGTCATACTGGACTTCCACCCTGTAGTCGCCCAGCCCTCAGCCTGGAGGAGCTTTGAGTCTCTTACCCTCCCAGCAGCCCCCACTCCTGAGCAATCTTATTGTTCCTGGCGGGAGTTCGGCTCGCTCTCAGGATCCTTACGGAGCCCAATTTACAGTCCCCTCCCTTGTTCCTACCCCCTGGCTGTGCTTCCCACTGCTGGGCACAGCCCTCCAGAGCTTTCACTCACGCAAGCTTGCGGTGATTCTCTGCCTCGAAGAGGAGGCTTAAGGAAAAGATCAGGAACTGCCTCAGAACGAGCTCCCTTGTTACATCTACCCCCTTCCAGGGAAAGCAAGCCCCCATCTCTGTGGCTGCTTGCACCCTTTTACGCCTCAGTTCTTCAGCTGGCGTGAGCGCCGCATGTGCGCTAGCAGGCAGTGCGAGAGTACAGGAATGCTCATTAGCCTTTCCACCAGAGGGACGGGGCGGGCCCTATCACACGTCTCTCAAAGGCTAAATGGACACCACACTTCTACCCTGCCTATTCAGATCAAACGAGTTAATTAGATATGGTCATGGAGGACAGAGCCACCAATGGCTGTTACTCAACATAGTCTAGGATAGGGATGTGAGCAACTAGTTGCTTATCGGATAGTCGATTAGTCAAATGCTTATTGGATAATCAACAGGCTAGTCGACTAATCACTTCCACCCGCCCCCCTTGCTGCCTCTATCTGAAGGCACATCTACACAACGTTTTTTTTTAAATAGGATATGCAAATTCTGTAAGAGAATCTTTTTAGAAAAAACCATGTAAACCTCCTTTTTTAAGGAAGAGTGTTTTTTTCGAAAAAGGGTTTTTTTCCCAAAAAAACAGTGTCCAGACTGCTTTGACTTTCAAAAGATACTCTTTCGAAATTGAGATCGGAAGAAGATAAGCAAATTCCCAGGGAATTTGCATATCCTCTTTCGAAAATTCTACGTCATCTAGACATAGCCAGAAAGAGGCAGCGGGGGGGGGGGAGGGGGGAGAGAAGGGGATGCTTCAAAACGGTAGTGCCCAGGCTCCACGCAGTGTTTCAAAGTGGCAGCGCTGCGTGGAGCCCAGGGGCAGCTGGGGACTCCCCTGCTGACCCCAGGCTCGATGTGGTGCTGCCACTTTGAAACGCCGCGTGGAGCCTGATGCCGGGCTCCCCATGGCGTTTCTAAGAGGCAGCACCGCATGGAGCCCGGGGTTGAAACGCCGCAGGAAGCACGGGGCCGGGGGGGGGAGGGGCTTGAGTACCCCCACTGGCCCCATGCTCCCCACAGCACTTTTGCCTTTGAAGTGTAGCACTAGCCCTGAGGCTGTTGCTGCACTTAAAAGGCAGAGGCTTATCAACTAATCGGCCAGTTAACCTAAATTTAATATCCCTAGTCCAGGACACAAAGCCATACTCTAGCTTGTCCCTAAACCTCCAGTCGGCAGACACTGGGACTAGATAACAGAGGATGGGTCACTCAAAAGTGCCCTGATCGATCCGTTCTGTCTGAAGCGTCTGGCACTGGCCACGGCCAGAGAGGACACTGAGTGAGACGGACCACTGGTCTGACCCAGCATGGTCATTCTTACGTTATTAAGCATTTGCTTTTTCTTCTCTAGCACATGGGTTCTGGAAAATCTCACCAGTCTAGCTGCCTTCTTGGAAAACCAGGGAGCAGCCAGTGAAAAAGGAACAGCCATGCCCCTGCTGCTGTGACGCATGCATTTGTGGACCCTTCCTGCCCCTTTTCTTCAAATCCCAGCGTCGTGGGGAACGATCAAAGCAAAAATGGATTTTGTCCTCAGGCTGAAAAATCCTTCCATGACAACAGGCCTTTTTCGACCCTTCACTGGACAAGGCATTGAAACCTCAGCTGAGAGCAGCTTGGTTATTCCTCCAAGCTCTTGGCCGAGCTCCAAGCCGGTAGGGCTGGGGATTTGAGGATATTCAGTTCCTGGTGAGAGGAAATGCTTTTTACTACCTCTGACCCACTCAGACCCAGCGCAGATGGAGTCTGGAATGCGCCTCATTTACCCTCCCTCTGCCACAGAGTCTATCGTAGATGTCTAGCCTGCTAAGTGCACTACTACAGACAGTGAGGCCTGTTCCAAGCAGTCAGTGCCGCCTTTTATTAGCTAAAGAGGAGTTTGGGAAAATTCTCCCCTGATGAATCAGCCCCATTCACCTGCACCTCACTTGCTGACCAAGGGGACAGCAAACAGCAGTTGGAAACAATGGGCCGTCTCCCCCAGAACTCTGGCCATTAAATCCAAAGAGAAATGCCTTTGCAACAGGGATGGCCAGCTTCCTGTGCCCTCCACGTCACCAACCTAAGTTGCAAAAGGGCATCCATGCTGGGAAAACCATTTTTCTTCTCACTATTGTTCTCCTCAGTCCCCCTCTGTGGTGCTTTGTCATCTTTTCCTTTCATGCAGGGGTGCAAAAAAGCAAGGCGACTGGAGAAGAAGTCACAGGGGAGAATTTTTGGAGTGATGGCTTCACACAGGAAATCCAGTGACTCTTTTTCATTACTTGGGCATTTGTTTGGTTAACAGTCCATTTTCTGAAGGGAGAAGATCAGGGCATTTCAATCCCTTAGGGCTTGCGTTCACACTTGTAAAGTATCACACACAAAGTATCGGCTCACAACATATGGCTGCTCTAATTTGCAGTGATTCAAGTGTGCCAAGCAGTGGGCAGAGTTCAGGTAGTTATGCCATGTACTGACAAGGCCTCTACTGCAACGGCAGAAGGAGCATGTGGCTCATGTCCACTATGCCCTCCATGCAGTCCTTGCACTGCGACCTTGGTGATGGCCAAGGATCTGGTCCTCGGGGTTTATTCCATCCTCTCTCAGAAACAGCATCTGCTGAAGTCAAAAGGAGTCGAGAGTAAAAACATCAGGATCTGAACATCCTTTGCTTGAACAACAAATGTCATTCAACGTGTACTGCAGCTTTCAGGCTGAAGTGATGACTTTGCTTTCCAATAATGATCACAGAATCATAGAACACTAGGACTGGAAGGGACATTGAGAGTCCAGTCCCCAGTGCCCTGATGTGCTAGGACAATATACATGCTGTTATGAAACACCAATCAGAGTGTTTCTAAGGGAGCAGTTGCCCATTCCCGCCACAGGCTCTCTAGCCGTCTGTCACACAGAGGATGCGCTCGCGCTTTCGGCGCTCAATGCCAGGCACTCACCTTGAGCTTGTGCTCTTTCCGGTTGACGATGACAGCTGTGATTTGCTGATCCATGAAGATGAGAATAGTCACCAGGAGCGCGGGGATGGCTGCTGCGAGGTATACCCACCAGGGGTTCCCGCCGAACGGTGGGACAAACCAGCCTCTGTTGGGGCTGGTTGGCTTAAAGAGCAAAGAGAGGCATCATCAGAGTGGCAACGTATTATCGACCACCCCAACAAAAACAAATTTATCCAGGCAACACATGGACCCAAACAGGGGCCTGTCAGGCTAACTCAAGGCAAGTTACCAAGGACACTGACAATTTGGGATTCATTCTTCCCTCACAACAAACATCAGCCAAAGTTTAAAACCTGGAGCTGGTTATTAGGGAGTCAGATTCTGCCAGCCTTGTTCCAGCTGAGGAGCAGCACTCTCTTTGAGTAGCCCTGTTGGTCCAGGTTGTGGAACTTCTCTCTCACCTGGGAGTATATGTAAGCATCGACACCCAGGGAGACGCCATGGGCAAGTGAAGGCTCATCGGTATGAATAAGTGCAAGACAGACGTGATCTACTGAACTTGTACAGTAAGGTGCTACTGAGCATGAGCTAGGTTGGCAAGATCCAGCTCTGTGGTAAGCATTTGTCATTGCATTTCAGAAGACATTTCAGCCAATTGACACTGTGTTAATGGGGAGCCTATAAATTTGCACTATTAAATAAACTGCTTTCTCCCTGGCTCAGCAATACCATAGCTTCTGGATAGCTTACTTTTGATTATTTGTGGGCTAGTGGCTAGACAGAAGGAAGATAGAAATGGCAAAGTGCGACCGAAGCCACAAAGTAAAATAACGGTTGCATGTTGAGAGGTCAGTTACCTACCTTGAATTCACTTGGCACAATTAGTTTTGGTGTATCCACACCAACAAGGGCATCTATTCCACAGAAAATCAGAATGGACAAGATAATGGCAAAGTCACTGATGAGCTTCCTGGCCTGAAACAGAAGGCGACATCATCACAGTGGCTGGTACCAACCATTTAAATTCAATTCTTGTATCTGGTGGCAATTGAGGATAAACATTTCCCTTTCCATGGGGACAAATGGTGCACGTTGCAGTGGCTGATGAGATTTAAAAATGTGCTTTGATACTTTATTACATTATCCGAAAGCCAAACAATTAGGCCTCAACAGACTTACAACCCCTCCCCCCCCCCAGGAAAAATAACTTCTGTTGCAGAATATTCCCACACAAATTCTTCCGTGCAATCTTACAGATCATCTAATTCTACATTGACCCACAATCCCCACTGGAACGGTTTCTGAAAAAGCTGTGATGTAACTCCATGAAAGAAAACGGGCCTCTTATAAAAATAAGAAGCATCTTAAGTAAGATGAGATGTGTCTGAAAGATGATGTGGTAGGAGGAGATTTTGATCCCAGCTCTCCGAATAGCTCTCCAAATGAAATGCAGGGCAGTCACTGAGATTATTAAGGGCGTTTGTGCCCATAGTAAGACTTTTAGTAGTACACTGTTAGGATTATTCGTCAACTCTCAGGGTTATTTGTCAGCTGTCAATATTAGATGCAAGCCAGTGGCTGAGATGAAATAAGACGTTTGAAGGCTATAGCATGCCTTTGATAACAGGTTTCCAGCACTGTTTGTCAGTTTGTAAACTGCAGAAAGATAATCCTTTAAAGGAAAAAATGTGACGTCTACATTCTGCATGCCTGAACGAAACACAAGGAGCTCTGCCATCTTTTATGCTGCATGTTAACTCCCGCTTCATGTTACCGGCCTCGTGTTGTACGGATCAATGCACAACCCAGCCCAGAGTTAGAATATAAGAACACGGTCCTGCTAGACTAGAGGAACCCAACTGTTACAGCTCGTGTTCATGGACTACTGGGTAAAGAATAACCTCCAGCCGAGAAAAAATGGATTTTCCGAGGCAGACTCAGTTTACACCTGCATCCACCCTCAGAAGGGCTTCAATAAACCAACTGCAGGTTTTGTCTAGACATTTATCAGTCAGCATCTTGAGTTTCAGTTGCTTAGCAAGTTCTGTTACCCTCGGTTACCCCCTGGTCCTTTGGGCATATTGTAAAAGTGTCAAGCTGACAAGCCTGGATGTGCACAATAATTTAAAGTGCAGCTGCAGGCCCTGATTTGGGAAAGCACTTGAGCACATGCTTAACTTTAAGCAGAGAAAAAAGGAGTTCTCTCAATTGGGGCCTTAAGAGTTATAAAAATCATCACAGGTTTTCATTTCTACAGTGTGTTACTAATTTTCTGTATCAAGTGTGCTCTGTCTACAAGTGAAGGAATGTTTCCTGTTCTAGCTGTCAGAGAGGAGAGGAAAGGAAAGGGAGGAACTCTCTCCTTCTTGAGTGCAGCAATGTTACAGATAGCACCACCAGAGCATGTTAAAACCACCTTCGGGAACTGGTCTTGCAAACAGGTTGCACTGGACTTACTTGCCACCAGCATAGATGTCTTTGATTCCATGCATGTACCCAGAGAGGCATATGTGCATGGAAGAGACATCTCGTTCACTCTGTCTTGTATAACCGTATTCAATTAAAGGGATTTCAAGATCACTTCTAGTATTGCCAACACCAAAGGTTTTAAGTGAGGAGTCAGGTCTCCCTAAATTAATGACATTTTCAACAAAGAAATATTGGGCTGTTTTTATTTACCTTCTGGCATTTGATTTTTATAGGGCTCATGTTTTAAAGCTTTTCATTGCTACCATCAGGGCTAGACACTTTTTTTTTTTTTTCAAATGAAAGCTGAGTTTCTTCTGTGATCATGTGTCTCAGGATTAAAAAAACCCCCAAGAGATTTATCAACACTGACTGCTGAAACAATTTTTAACATAGCCCATTTTGCAAGGCAGATTGGGCCTTTAGTAAGAAACCATAAAAGCAAGGAAGAATTCAAGATTTCATATCAGCAATGGAAACAGTCACCAAGGGAGTGACATTGGGAGGTCAAGAGCTAGGAACTCAACAGATAGGCACAGATACCACTTCAGTATGGGTTTGGCGCTATATACTGTAGAGAAGTTTTTAAAAATTACATCCTGAGGTTTCTTTCTTTTTCTTTGAGAGAGAGTTTTAAAGTAACAAATGAACCACAAAACTCTAGTGAAAAGAAATTGGGGGCAGATACTCCACCTGTGTCGTCTGTTGTAACTCCACCAAAATCAACGTGGCTCAGAGTTTTCACCGGGCCTTGAAATTTAACTAACCAGAGCTTAGAGCTTTTATACCCGATCGTGTCAACTTCTCAGCGTCCTTCCTCCCAGGCTCCCCAGATTCACATGGATACAGATAAACCGAACGACATTCCAGCCAGGGTGGAATTTGTTTTCTTTTCATTAAAAATAATAAAAGTTCCATTTCAGTGCTGCAGGAGCATAAACTCCATAAATCCTATTGCAGTCAGGATGCCACAGGGGGTTCTCGGAGGGAAAAAATGTTTTGTTATGTACAGAAACCTGAAACGAATGCTCTTGTTTTTTAAAATTTTTGCTCTGATGAAATGAGGGTGAGACCTTGGGGGGGGGGGGGTGCTGTTGTCCAAAATACTGCAAACTGGGATCTCTAAAAGCTGGGGTGGGGAACCTTTTTTGGATGGGGGGGGGCACTGACCCACAGAGAAAACAGTCGGGGGCTGCACACAAGTGAGGGGAAAACAAACAAAAAAACCACTCACTCACGCGGCCCCGACTGAGAAGCGAAAAGACACTCCCCACATTCTCCTCACACACCAGAACATAGGGGGGACCAGCCTGGTAGATTTTGTGTGCTCCAGCCCTACGGTGGGGCACCAGGCGCATTTGCATGGTGAGGAAGCTTGACGTCTCTCCTCTACCAGGCCACGCCGTGCTTGAGCTAAAAGAGAGGACTTCAGTATGTAGGGCTGTTAAGATGTAAAACATGGCCCAGAGCAGGCATTGCCATGAGCTTTTTCATTCGTGTTCACTCACCTCTTTGCACATCAGTTGTTGTATTGCTTCTGCCGGTCTTATTCTCTACGGGGCAGATTCTGCTACCTTTACACTGAGTGACACCTCACTCCTCAAATCATAGCACTGATTTCACTAGAATTATTCATGAAGTAAAGGTAGCAGAATCTGAGGAAAACAGTCTATTCCAAAGCTTGTTTAAGTCAATGAAAAGATTCCCATTAACCCCGGCTGCTCTTAGATGAGACCCTAAAAGGGTCAATAGAATTTATGTGGTGAAAGGCCTACCATAAGATATACAGGAAATGCATCATGGCTGATGTTACATTATTATTAAGACCGTAACTTTTTCACATTCTGAATTCTGAGCATTTGCAACTTGCAACCTTAACAGTATAAAATGTCTCTTTACATCTTCTAGGGCATTAGGAGACACTGGACTTTTACTCAGCAAAGATAAATTTCTTCTTGTGCAAATAGGAAGTCTGTCTGCGTTGCTTAAGTTTTTACTGCACCTTTGTGTCGCTTGATAAAGTGATTTCTGTGTGTATGTTCAGATATGGCACAAGGAGACTGTAGATCACCAGGCCATACAGTAAGTGAAAATGGCCTATAGCTACGACCAGCAGCTCTTTTTCTGTGTTGGTGAATTCTTAATGCCGGAAGCAAAAGTTTTGATGAGATTTGTACTGATCAGTTGTATCACAGTACCCCGAAAAGTGCTGTATCACAGAGCTGAAAAGTGAGCAATTCTGTGACTTGACTAAATTCAATACTTCCACAAATAGGATCTGGTTTCAATCGCCCCTCTCCCCCCCACACACACATTGGTGTTTGTTCATCCACGCTGTAGCTATTGCAGAAGGAGGAGTTGCAAACAAGAGTACAGCACCTCCGATACGTGCTCTGGAGGAGTAAGGAAATTTCCCCAGGTGATGAACACGGGTACTTACAGTGGTTGGGAAATAACGGCTGGTTTTGAATTTCTTCAGGGCCATGGAGCAGGTGTAGGTGCCAAAAAAGAGGATAAAAGACATGAGGGTGATGTCAGGGACGTATTGGCAGTTGTTGCCCTCAAGGTAGCCTCCATATTTCCAGCACTCCTTCTTTGTCAGAGACAACCAGTCGATAGTGTTATTGTACTAAAGAGCAAAGAGAATATCCCATTAAGCTCTGCTGTATTAACTCTGCTCAACGCTAAAACAGCAACTGGAACAGCGAGCCATGGTGGGTCTGAGAATGAGAATCTCTGCAGCTGTGTGCGGCTTAAGAGGCTATTTAGTGAGTAGCGGGTCAACATAAACCGGGCAGCAGAGCAGGTGCATGCGAATAAGGGAGCAACACAAATTCTGCGCTGTATAATATGGAAGGCATTTGACAAACTTAATATCTCTGCATTACAGTCTCGGTTATATCTCGCCACATAGCTCCATGCAGAAACAGAAGGCAAAGCTTTATTCCCCCCTTAAGATTTTTAAATAGAAAATACAGTTCCACGATACCAACCAACACCACAAACCTTTTCGGTGAGAATATTGTTTCATCCCTGTCCTCTCCAGGGGGTGAGGAAAACTGCCTCAGTCTCTGCTGGCAGGGCCAACTAAGCCTGTCAGTCACGGTCGTGGCCTGTCTGACCAAGTTGGAAACCACATGCAGAGTTCTCATGTGCATGTGGAACAAGTGGCCCAAGATTCAAACTCGACGCTCAGATTTCCATTTTCTCTAGTTCCCCTCCCTGCCCATATCACCTAACCAAAATCTACTCCTAGAGAAGGCACAGCTCACCGGCCTTCTAGCAGAAGACACCCCAAGCCCTTCTTCAAAGTGGGCCCCAACACTGCCAGATGCCCTTTGATGGCAGAACACTTCCCCTTGAACCAGCTCCGGATAGTAGCACCTCTGACCCCACCCCACCCCCCCAACTGAGCTCTGAGCATTGCATCAGCTTCACAAAATTCTCCTATTGTATTGGTCTGGGAAGAAGTATGTTGTGCTGCTCCAAAAGGAATAGGCCCTGATTAATTCTGGGTAATGTGAACAAGATGCTGGCCTTTAGACTCCCGGCCATATGTTGAAAAGAAAGCTATAATTCATTTCTGGGGTCCCTCTATATAATCCATAGATGCCCTCAGTTACCCCAGTATGCACAAAATGGCCAGAGAACACCAGACTCTGGCCACAATACGCATATCTCTGTAATCATATGAAACTGCGAAGGACAGAACTGCAAAGCAATTCCCTCATCACACTTTGTATTGGGCTTCGTCAAGCAATCTGAGCCTTGTGTGTCTCGTGACTCATTTTAATGCTGCTGCATCTAGAACGGTTCAGAAAACCGTCACTGTCCACAATAAAACAGCCACCTCCTTTGAGAAAATGTGAGGTATGATTTCACTGACTTTAGTTTAATTAACATCGACAAATTGAATGCAAATATAAATTGACCTAAATCTGGCAAAAAAAAAAAAATCTATGGCATTCTTTCCCAAGTGGAGCTAACCAATACTTGATGGAATAAGCTGTCCTCTTTTATACACAGCTGTGAGAGTCCCTGATGCTCAGCTCTGCTGTACCACACAAAGACCCTGCAGGGATTTAGTGGCAATATACAAAACACAATTTGACTTTCCGTTTTCGGACCATTAGAAAAGCACAGGAGGGAATGTTTCTGTACTGAATCTTAAGGCATTCCCTGCAGCAATGTTTTAAAGCACCAGTTCACCCGGCCGGCACTCAGTACAACTCCTACTAAAAACAAATATTTCCACTGACTTCTATGGGATTTGAATTTATAGTAGCACTGGAAACCATTCTCCATGGGAGCAAATCTTTATTGTGTACACAGGGGCTCAAATATTGTAAAACAGACAATATTGTAGTTCCCAAAAAGGAACACAATTTGTACTTAAAATGACAGTATAGACTCCTGATTTTCTTGTGTGGTTAGGTCAGAAAATCAATGGTTTTCCAAAACGCCAAGATTATGGAGTTCTCTTCTCCTCTCCCTATGTGTGCATAATTCCCAGCAAGGTCTGTGCCGTGCGAAGGGAAGAATAAATATGAATGCAAAAGGAATGAAGAATCAAAAATGTGCATGTGCACCATCAAAGAAAACTTGTGATAAACAGGTGGGGGCAGTTTAAAATGGACAGTGTCTACCCAAAATACAGCTACACCTATCCCCAAACCTACTGTCAATTCTGGGGAGAGTTTACAGTCACAATTTCCTATTTGAAAAACATGTTTTCTGCCTTAGCGCTGTGTACAAAATCCAAATGGAGGAAACGGACTATAACAGAAGCAGTGAAATGAGCACTATACAAACTGTTGTCAAATGCACAGACTCCACAAACAAGCAAAAAGAGAAGACCATTCACCTTTTTAGTTGCAGGAATCCTAGATGTTGTTTATTACTACAGTAGACTGAAATAGGAGATACAACATTATGATGTTCCCTTACACAACCACACAAGGAATTGGGGAAAAAAAAAAATCAGTTGCTTAGAAGAGGGATGCTAAACTAGAAGACAGACAAAATTGTACCAGAAACCTTGGAGATATTTTAAATGTAGGTAATTTAAGACCCGCCAGACATGCCTGTTGGAGGATATATACATGTAACTACAGCATGTGTCTGTTAGTAGCACATACACCTATACACATGCATCAGTGTACATCAGGCATGCAACCAAACACTGACCACGTAGCAGATTATGTTGGAAGGCCACTGGTATTAAATTGCAGCTTCCTCAGCAAATTTCACCAATCCAGAAAGTTGTAGTTGAACTGAGGTGTGATTTTGCTGACAATGATGGTGGTGTGGGGGAGGGGAAGACCCCCGGTCAGTTATCCATCTGACAGCAAAGGTGGCAGCACCCTCTCTCAGCACTGCTTTTCTCTGAAGCACAAAAGAAGCAAAAAAATCTGTTCCCCACCAACAGGGTTTCTCCCTATCCACCTGGACTGCTAGCTTCACGCCTGGAACAGTGGGGGAGGGGGTGAATATTTACCGAGCAGGAAGAGCAAGACAGAACTAAGATCGGCTGCCTGCCTCCCACATGCTGATTTTGAAGGCGCCACAGGACTCCTCGCTGTTTTTGCAGACACGCACTACCATGGCCATCTCGCTGAGACTGTTCTGGGAGCATTAAACCATGAGGTCTTGGATTCCAGTGGCTTCATGAACGAACAACTATGGAGCACTAACTTAATGTTTCCAAGAAAATGAGGATTCAGGCCAGAGACGCACCAGAAAAAACAAGGTTTCCTCCCGAGCCTTTCCCCCATGACCACCAAACACACCTACTGTCAGAAGCATTTGCCATTAAGAAAATCACTCAAGAGGCAGCGCATTTGAAACTGAAGGGCCCTGCACTCTGAAGTACCACAGCCCGTTCATAGATTTAAAATAGATGTGACTTGGCTGCACTGCCTTTCCCTAAAGAATCACAATGTTTTATTAGGGAACAAAACCTATTAAAAATTTCATGCAGAATTAAAGAGTACAAAGTGGAAATTCTGAATCCTCCCAGGGAAAGGAAAAAGCTGTTGGTACAAGATGTTGGTTACACACTGTTCGGTAAGTTATGGAACTTCTTAAAGAAGTTAGTCTATTCAATAATTACTATGTTAGCCTTTGATAGTTTTTTTTCCCATGACAAGTCACATTTAGTAACTTCTGTTTGTGTCACTACACTGCTACCTTGTTCTCTTCGTTTTTGTTTTTTGACTTGGTCTGCTACTGTTTTTAAGATAAGCTTGTACTTTATCCACATTGAATACATTTGATTTAATGCAGAAATGCATTAATATGCTAAACAGAGATGTAGAGAAAAGTTGGGGGTGATGGTAAATGTATATTTTCATTCTAATTTTGCTTTAGTATGCTATCACAGGCATTGAGGTGTCACTGAAGGGAAAAACTTATTTTTTAAATTATAAAGTCAACCTGTAGGTGATCGGGTTTCTCTTTTTGGGAAGAGGAGAGTCGGTCCATGTTGGGACCAGTTCTGTTCAATATCTTCATCAACTATTTAGATATTGGCATAGAAAATACACTTATTAAGTTTGCAGATGATACTAAGCTTAGAGGGGTTGCAAGTGCTTTGGAGGACAGGTTCATAATTCAAAATGATCTGGACAAACTGGAGAAATGGTCTACAGTAAATAGGATGAAGTTTAATAAGAACAAATGCAAAGTAGTCCACTTAGGAAGGAATAATCCGTTTCACACATACAGAATGGGACGCGACTGTCTAGGAAGGAGTCCTGCAGAAAAGGATCAAGGGGTCATAGTGGACCACAAGCTAAATATGAGTCAACATTGTGACACTGTTGCAAAAAAAGCAAAGGTGATTCTGGGAGGCATTAACAGGAGTGTTGTGAGCAAGACATGAGAAGTCATTCTTCTGCTCTACTCTGCACTGATGAGGCCTCAGTTGGAGGACTGTGTCTAGTTCTGGGCACCACATTTCAAGAAAGATGTGGAAAAATTGGAGAAGGTCCAGAGAAGAGCAACAGAAATGATAAAAGGTCTAGAAAACATGAGCTATGAGAGAAAGCTAAAGGAATTGGACTTGTTTAGTTTGGAAAAGAGAAGACAGGGAGGACATGATACTTGAAAATGCCTATCTAAAAGGGTGACCGGAGGGGGTGGGGGGGAATTGTTCTCCTTGGCCTCTGAGGATAGGACAAGAAAAAAATGAGCTTGAACTGCATCAAGGGAGGTTTAGGTTGGATAGTAGGAAAAACTTCTTAACTGTCAGGGTGGTTAAATATTGGAATAAGTTGCCTAGGGAGGTTGTGGAATCTCCCTCACTGGAGACATTTAAGAGCAGGTTAGACAGACACCTGTCAGGGATGATCTAGATGGTACTGGGTCCTGCCGTGGGGGCAGGAGACTGGACTTGATGACCTCTTGAGGCCCCTTTCAGTTCTAGTGTTCTCTGACTCTATGATTACAGGGGGGTTCCTTTTCCAGCTTTGAGATTAGACTGCAAGCCCCAAGAGTGCAACACACAGGCCAGCAAGATGACCTTCCACCTTGGCTGGCGTTCAGTGGGAGCACATTGGCAAGGGTTCTGCACAAGGGGACACAGGAGGAGAGCTGCCGTTTTCTGATGTAAGCGGGATGTCAGCTGCAGGAAGCGCCCTGAAGCGATCGCGCTTTGTCACAGTGCATTCTAAGATCCAGCACATTTGCTGCCCTGGCTAACTGTCTAGAAGGATTTATAATAAAGACTGTTCTTCCCGTTCTTAATGTCTTCACGCACCCTTAATTTGTTTTCTTCTGAAACTAAAAAGAACTTTAGTGCTTGCGGAAAAACACTGAAAAGGGGCCAGCTGGCTGGCCTGGGAATTATTTCCCTACACTGGCACATGCAAGGGAGCAGGGAATGCTACCATAGCAGCTTATTCAGCTGCCATGGTGAGAGGGTGCCTGATGCATATCACTGCCTGTCTGATTTAGGAGAGATGGTGATTGGCTCCGAGGTGAGCACCGTCGGCTCTGGAGGATGTTAGCAGGAACGCTGTGAAGGGCAGGGGATATCCGGTGCTGTGGACCCTGTCCCACAGAAGAGCATCGGAAAATATGGACCTGCTGGCTTATTTTCACCAGCTTCTTGTTCTGAACAGGGCTCTTTTTATGTCTTCAGCCCCCGATATTAGTCACTTTCTCCTTATGCATTTCTTCAGCCTTTCCCCAGACTGACAGTCCAATGCAAAACCCACAAATAGCAAGAAGAGTTGCTCTCGTTAATGAAACTAAAGTAACAACCGGTGTTCTTTTCCTGACAGGCAGCCTCCGGAGCCTTGACAGGTAGTGTTGTACCAGCGCTTGGGGCTGCTCATCACTTGTAAAAGCATCATTTACTATGAAGGGAAGCTGAACATGTAGGACGTAATTTTCAGTCCCGGTGGAAGAGCAGAACTTCACTGCTGAAGTACCACAGTGACTGCACATAGGCACCATAACAGAATGACAGCACATTAAAAAGGAAGGGAGTGTAGTCCACTGCATAGGGCAATTGGCTGGGAATCTGGTAACCTCACTTCTATTCCTGGCTCTGCTATCAAGCTGCTGGGTAACCTTGGGCATGTCACTTGAACTCTGTCACCTCCCATCCACACTCCCTTTGTCTTGTCTATTCAGACTGTGAACACCTCAGGGCAGGGACAGTCTCTTATTACATGTTTGTACAGTGCCTAGCACAGCAGAGCCTCAATTTCAGTGGAAACTACTGAAACTGAAGAAAACCCAGGTAGCGGCTCTGCATTCTTAGGTAAAGTATCCTGTAAAAAAACATTTTTCATTCAGAAAAATCAAAAGTTTGAAACTGCCACGTTCTATTTCATTTCTCCCTCTATTCCATTGTTAGCTACAGCAAATACTACTAATACTTAAAAAAAAATTAAAACCACGAGTTTGTAATAGGAGAACTAGTACCATAGTCCACAATGTTAACATGTTTGTAGCAACGGCCTGTTATATATGTCTTTCTACAGTTTAGAAAGAAATCATAGGAAATACAGAGAGCTTGAGCAGTTGCAAGTGCCCATTTATTTCATAACCCAAAACTAACTAGAACAGTGTTTCTTAAACTTTTTAAGATGGAGGAACACCAAACAATAATTTTTTTTTTCTTGAGGAACACCAAGGACTTTTTGTTGAGCATTAAAAAAAAAAAAAAAAAGAGGCCAGGGGAAAAGTTATTGAGCAGAAAAAAAAAAAAGGGCCGGGGGGGAAGTTTATTGAGGGGGGGAAAAGAGTCACTTGTCCCTTTAAGGGTGGTCATTTTGAACTCTGTTGTTCTCCACAGCACACTTCTGACTGCCTCGTGGCACACCAGTGTGCCACAGAACACAGTTTAAGAAACACTGAACTAGAACTAGCTCAAACAGGCTGGGCTGACCCCTAGGCTATGTCTACACAGCAGCGTTATTTCAGAAGAACTGATGCTATTCCAAAATAACATTATTTTTATAGCACAATGGGAGAGCAGAGCACTAGGAGACATCAACGACCACCTCCCCACACTAACGTTTTTTAGATCTAAATGAACAACAAACATAAAAGGGTAGGGAAGAAGGATGCAACATGACACCATGCAGTTCTAACTGTTTAAGTTTGCACACGTCTCATGAGTTCCACTGGCGTTTCAGATGGGGTGGGGAGGGTTGTACAGAATTATAATGTATTTTGTAAAATTGTGCAGACAGAGGTGTATATGGGAACAGCTAGTGGTTGAAGGGTAAAGGGAGCACCCCTCTGTGGGTAAACCACCTACCAGAGGTGTACAAATTGTACTGCAAGTAAGAGGAATACTTAACAAAATAAAATTTAGTTGTAAACGGCTGAATCCACTGCATCGCAGTTTTGAGGGATAATAAACTGCCGTTCACCCCATGCCACCTTTCTCCAAGCAAGACCATGGTCTCAAACTGCAGGTTCTGTGTCATGTGTTCCCACAGCAAGACTGGAAAAACAACAGAGTAACCAACCAGTACGGGGCTGTGATTTTGTTATTTTAATACACGGAACAATAACTCCCTCTCAGGCCCTTTGCAGTGGGACTAACACATTGCTTAGAAACTGTTCTCTATTTTTGACCTTTTTTTTTGGGGGGGGGGGGGGAAGAGGAGTAAAAGCATCAGAAGTGAATAGGTGCCAGCCTATTCCAAACACATAATTGAACAGCACACTGAGGGTTTCAGTGCCTGCTTTCCTGGAAGGCTTACTTAGGGCATGTCTACACTTGCCATTTAAAGTGCAAAGAATCCTTCTGCCTCACAAATGTGGGAGCATCTATACTTGCCAATGACTTTTTACAGTGAAACTCGGAAGTTTTACCACAAAAAAAAAAATCACCTCCGTGAGAGGTGTACAGCTCTTAAGCTACATCTACACAGCTTCCCTCTTCTGCAAAAGCCTATGCAAATGAAGCATGGATTAGCATATTGCTGCACTTCATTTGCATAATTAGGAGCTGTTTTTGTGCAAGAGATTTTTGCACAAGAGTCATTCTTCCTGAAAAAACGAGGAAGAACGGCTCTTGTGCAAGAGGGGATTTTTGCACAAGAACGGCTCCCAATTAATTATGCAAATTAAGTGATGCAATATGCTAATCCACATTTCATTTGCATAGGCTTTTTCAGAAGAGGGAAGCTGTGGAGAGGTAGCCCCACTGATGATGCTTTTGCAGAGATATGCAAATGAAGTAATGTTCTTTCTGTTTACATAGCTTTTAGCCTATGGGAGGATATCCCATTGTGCCTAGGTGATCCCTCTGGCCAGCAGCTATGCTGCTTTGATGCTAGGTAAACAGACATCCCCCTGTACCCTGTAAAGCCCTGGAAACTTTGAAACTCCCCTTGATGTTTTCTTGGCGAGTGCTCTTTTATCTGCCCACATGACAATGGCTACTCCACAGAGCAAACGATCCCCTGCATGGAGCAATGCTGAGCTACTGGAGCTGATCAGTGTTTGGGGAGAAGGGGCTGGGCAGGGACCCCAGGATTAGAGTCCCCCCCCACTTCCTCCAAAACCTATCAAAATGGAGAGAGCTGCCCTGTGGGATAGCTGTCTTCATGGCGCTGCTCTCGGTAGTGATGGAAATGCTGCAAATGTAAACACTCTGACGCCTGTGGAATTGAATACACAAACCAGCGCTTTTCTTTTACCAGTCGCTTATCACCAGTGAAACTGACAGTGCAAAAACTCTGCAGGTGCAGACATAGCCTTACCTTCTCAGCAGAGGAACTGGTCAGCCAATCCACTGATGCTGCTGTGGTCTCATTAAATATTGAACTGTTATCTGCAAGAAAAAAAAAAGACATAAAATGAAGCATTGTGACTGTGGTGTTTATACTACTCAGAATGGAAACAAATTTAAGATCTTAAAAACCTCTCTCTGTACCTTATCAAAGTAGTAGCTAATAATGTTTGTTGTCTTCTCAGTGCTGGTGAGCACAGCCCAAAGGAATGCTTACATATGACCCACTAGTTTGGGCGGCTTGCCTTTCAGCAACAGTTATCTTGAGAGGACTAACTCAAGCTTACTTCACTGGAGTTGCCTAGCTCAAGGGAGAGCAGCCAGATGGCACAAGAACACTGGAGTGACACCGAATGATTTCATCAGCTTCCCAGAGCGACTGGATGAACAGCTGATGAGTTGTTGTAACTCGACCTGCTGCATCCCCACAGCACTGAAACTCTGACACTTCAACTTTAGCACCTACCCTATGCCCTGATAGCTCAACATAAAGCACTCCCAAATCTGACACAGATTTCTGTATGGGGACAGTCATCAAGTTAGGGACAAAATACCAGTATTAGAGCAAGCTATAACCTAAGTGAAGACATGTGCTCCCCTTCCCCCCCCAAAAAATACAACAACGTATGAAAGGTCAGTACGACTTTATAATTAAACCTGTACAACTGTTTTTGGCACTCACAGTAAAAAACAAAGTGAAACAATGCAATGGATTACTTTGCTATTCACGTGACAAGACTATGGAATTTCACTGGTATTTCACTGTAAACTCAGAATTCATAAATACTCGCTTGTTCTAAATTTAAGCCTCTTGGCTACATGACATGATACACCTTTTACAGTCTTAAAAATAAATAAAGGAAGAGTCAATGATACTAGCCAGGGGCTCAGGAAAGAAACATACAACGCCCACAGAGTCACAGACTTAGGGCAGGTCTACACTTACCCTCAAATCAATCCCCTGGGGGGACGGGGGCGATTTAGCGGGTCTTTACTATTAAAGACCCACTAAATTGACTACTGATCACTCTCTTATTGACTCTGCTACTCCATTAGAACAAGAAGCATAAGGGAAGTCAATGGGAGAGTTTCCTCACATTGACCTCCCTCTGTGCAGACCCTGCAGCAACTCAACCTAAGGTACACCAAGCCCAGCTATGCTGTTCATGTAGCTGGAGTTGCGTACCTTAGGTAGACATTGCCCAGTAGCACAGACCTGCCCCTAGGGCAGGGTATGAACTTTACCATTGTAGCATTACAAGTCTAATTTAACTTTATAAACCAATCGATAAGGAGCTGCTCCCGAAAATTATGCTTTCCTAGCATGTTTCTATATGTTCCAAACCCCAAAGAAATACTTTTATCATCAATAAGAATGTTTCCTATATCATAGTGTGAATCGTATTGCATTAGAGAAACTGATCAGATAGGATTTTCTTTTATAGCACTAGGATAGCATGGCGGGCAACCTAACTAAAGGGATATATTTAAATTTAGAATAGATTTCCAGTACCATGACAAGTGAGTTGTTCCCCTTCTCCTTGAGGAGTTATGCATTCCTGCTCTAAAATATTTTATTCCAGATTTTGCACCAGGGTTTCCATCAGGGTTGTATTTCATCCCCGTTGATAGCGATCTGGCACGGACACACATTTGTATCTCAGATTCAAACCTGATTGAAGGGATGAAATGTAAGACGTTGGGAGGATTTGGGCATGAAACATTCACTTTCTTCAACAGCAGCACTACAGAGCATGCACTAAATGCTTCTTTTGGCACAGTTCCAAGCACTACAGTTCCTTTTCCAGCATCTCCACTCACGTCAAAATCCTATGTGCAGACCTGACACACCAGGTGAGAAAGGTCTTTTGCACAGAAGAGCTTGTTCCCCTGGAGCAGAAAGACACAAGAAGGTAGAGTCCAACAATTATAATCTTCTCAGCCTGAACTCTGCTCTAGCTCTCAGCAGCCTTCTCTTTCGTAGCATATTGTGCTGTGTATCTGCTGAAGGACTTTTTTTTACCTGCCCCAATGTTGTGCTCATCACTGTGGTATTTGCAAGCTTTATAAAAGTCTAAAAGCAGTATGCTGCATTCCCTCGACTTCCTTTCAGCCCTGAAAACAAGGATTGTCTTTGTTCTATCACCTGCAGCGATTCTTGTCCAGCTTTTCTTTTGTCCCCATTTCTTTCCCTGAGGCGGTAATTATGGGGGAAAGCTACAGTCAGGAGATGGGCCGTACGAGGAATCCAGAAGGCAATAAGATTCAATCAAGGCTGTTCTGATCTCTTGTAGCAGTTGTGGGTCAAGCACAGACAAATCCCTATTTCCTGCTCTTTCCGTGTTTCTCTTGTTCCTGATGCCTGTCGTGGTTGTGGCACCGATGTGACCTCACTGTGACTGCAGAGAGAACCTGGACGCAGGGTCTTGGATGGTTGGAAGAGTCGAGCCAGGAGACCGAATTAAATCTGATTTCTGCGGCTGTCAGGGGCATTTGAGCAGTGGCGTTCATGCTTCCTTGTAATGCTAAGCAAGCAGGCAGACACGCTCTCCACTAGCTGGAGCCTCTGAAGAGCAGCCCCGCTCATTGCTAGATTCGGGGCACTGCAGCAATCAAGCGAGGAGGTCATGAGTAGCATAGGCGAGTTGCATTCGGGCCCGGGGCTGTCAAGATGTAGTGAATGCAGCTTCCCGGCTAGCTAAAGATGGAAGGTGCCTTTTTTTTGGCCAGCAGCAGAGTTCAGAAGAGCAGTAAGCTTGAACATGGCCTTGACAGTCAGGAGAAGCATGGGAGCTTGACAGCCAGACCGGCTGCCTTTCCTCCAGGAAGTAAATGGGCTTTTTAAACGTCTTCCATCCCTCCATCGCCCCCAACTCCCAAATTATACATTGGGTCACATTTTCTGTATAACATCCAGACTGGTCAAGTGTGAGGATCAACCTCTTGAAGGGAAGCTCTCATGCAGTGCAGTCACATGCAGTGACTCCAGGGTACAAAAAAATCTCGCTGGCGATTTGTACAGTGTTATTTTTATTTATTGGGTGCCTTCTTTCTCCATCTACTAACACCAGACCAATCCTGCATGCAGTGAGAGACGTCCCTCTATCCTCCAGTGTGAAGGCAGGCAAGTATTTCAGTGCCACCATAGGTAGGGAAATTTCCACGGAAGAGATGTCACTTGCAGCCTAATGGAGCCTTCTCACCTAAATCTAGTCCTTCCTTGGCACTTGTCCCGCCCCCAACAGCTACAGCTTGCCCAACGAGCGAGCAGGCTGTGTGCCAACTGAACAGATGGGCATGTGAGCCCAGGCAGACCGGGTGAGAGCATCAGCTATGCATGTGGAAGGTAGGACTCTAGGATGAGAGCATCGAAACATCAGTCACTCCGGCAACTGGAGCAGGACTCTCTGGTGAATGGGGCATCCAATTACTAATCAAGCTCCCAGTGATGTTAATTTAAAGGCGGGGGGGGGGGGGATCTTTTGTGGCCATAAGCATACGCAGAAGTGTGCCGGGAGGGTGAAGGAGAAAAATCAATGGCAACGAAATTCCCTGTTAGCTCTTTGCAAGCAATGCCCTGCCAAAAGGTCCCAGATGCAATTCCATGGCAGTTTTGTTTTGTGGCCTTCTGAGGCTGCCGTGTGCGGAGCAGGATGTAATAAGTTACAACGCAGAGAGTGCTGGTTCAACAGCGCTGGAGCCAAATCTTAATTGCAACAAGAACAAAAACAAGCACAAGTATAAATCACAGCGTGAGCAAAGACCCCTCTCTCGCCGTCAGCTGCACTGACGAGCTATGGAGTCAATAAAACCTTTCCTGAACCTGCTTTACAAAAACAAACCTCCGCACCACAGTCGCTGGCAGTTTATTGCCCTCTTGTATTTTCGCTCCCAGTAAGATGTGATGTGTTCTACACGTGCAGGAAAGAACAGGGGGAAGAAGTCACCTAGTGCTGAGTTAGCCCAGCTCTGCACCGCCACTCTTAGCGTTATACCTTCAGTTGTTCAGGGGTGTGAAAAAACACCTCCATGTGCAATAAAAGTTTTGGCTCTGAAAAGTGCCAGTCTATACAGTGCTTTATCACTGGGTGCAGCGCTCCCTGTGATAAAGCTACTGCCCTCGTCGGGGGGTGGTTTTTTTTTTTTTTAATTGCTGGAAGAGCTCTCCCCTGGCCTTAAAGAGTGACTACACTGCCTACGTCACAGCACTGCAGCAGAGGCAGCGCTGTGACTTAGGCAGTGCAGACATACCCCTACCCCAAATCCCCTGGAATTAGGAATCTCTTTTGGCTAATCTTTGTCTTTTCCTTCCAGTGTCGGACGCTTAAGATAAAGTTGGAAAAACTGTGGGGAATTGGCTTTCGTATTTTGGCTGAAAATAAAGTATTGTAATGGGTGTTCTAGCCCTGATTATGGTATTTTCCACTGTGAGGCTTTGCAGTCCTGAGATGTGTCATGAGGACACTGTTAGGATCTCCAGGATTCCAAGTTACGATGGGCCAGAGTCTGATCCCTTTGCTCAGATTGAGTTGCACTTTCTCTCAGGCTGAATTTGGAGGAACTTCCTGCAGAGTAGGGGCTGGGCTACACTGACAACTTACCTCAGCAGAGCTGAATCGCTGAGGTGTGTGAAAAATCTACTTAGTCAGCTCCTGGTGCAGACGCTGCATGAGGCCACATCTCCACTTGCCGTGCTGGCGATCGATCTTCTGGCGTTTGATTTAGCAGGTCTAGTAAGGACCCGCTAAATCGAATGCCGAGGGTACTGCTGGTAGGCACCGGTACTCCTTGCAGTCTCACAGAGTAAGGGAAGCCAACCAGAGTATTTGCTCCCATCGGCCTCCCACAGCGAAGATGGCTCCAAGCTCAGTTTAAGTTATGTTAACTCCAGCTATGTTATGTACATAGCTGGAGTTGCGTACTTAAAGCTGACCTTCCGGGTCTAGTATAGACCTGGCCTGGGTAAGAGGCATAATCTGCTGCATGGGGTATGATTCATCATTGCCTTGCACCTGGTACAGTCATTGATTCAGCACAGAGTGGGTGAAAATCACCACAGTAGCTTTTTATAACTATTTTGTGGTAGTATAGGTGCCCACACATGGTGAGAGACAATGAAGAATCGGGCCTTTTACATTTAATGAGCCTAGTGGTACAGAGTAAATCCAACCACCATATACAAGAAGGTTTTCAGAGTAAACAAACGAACTAGATAACCACATTTCTTCAAAAACCACTGTCCTGGTCTTTACTGTTTTGCATGTCTCCTTTCAAACAGTCGCCCTCCTGCAGGTTTTCAGCTGCAATTCACCCGTGACTGCACCGCTTTTCAATTTTACTTACTAAAGACACTAAGCAGGGAGACTTACAATGAGCTGGGTTTGTTTTTGCAACCGAAAAAGGAACCGCGAAAGAGGTGCAAAGCTTAGGGAAAGGGCACCTGAAAGTCGAGACCGCATTGAGTGTTCCTCAAAACAGCCTATTCATCTGTGGCCATGCCACCTTTTCCCTTTGTAACCAACCCTTTCTCTGTACCAACAGAACACCGCTGGCCATCACCTATAGTCCTCAGCTAAAACCTCTCCAACACATCATTAGCAATCTACAACCCATCCTGGACAACGATCCCTCACTTTCACAGGCCTTGGGAGGCAGGCCAGTCCTCACCAACAGACAACCCGCCAAACTGAAGCATATTCTCACCAGCAACTATACACCGCACCATAATAACTCTAACTCAGGAACCAATCCATGCAACAAACCTCGGTGCCAACTCTGCCCACATATATACACCAGCAACACCATCACAGGACCTAACCAGATCAGCCATACTGTCACTGGTTCATTCTCCTGCACATCTACTAACGTAATATATGCCATCATGTGCCAACAATGCCCCTCTGCTATATACATCGGCCAAACTGGACAGTCCCTACGTAAAAGAATCAATGGACACAAATCAGATATTAGGAATGGCAATATACAAAAACCTGTAGGGGAACACTTCAGTCTCCCTGGACACACAATTGCAGATCTAAAGGTAGCCATCCTGCAGCAAAAAACTTCAGGACCAGACTTCAAAGAGAAACTGCTGAGCTACAGTTCATCTTCAAGTTTGACACAATCAACTCAGGTTTAAACAAAGACTGTGAATGGCTTGCTAACTACAAAAGCAGCTTCTCCTCTCTTGGAATTCACACCTCCAGATCAGCTACTAGAAGTAGATCCTCCCTGATTGGATCCACCTCATCATCTCTAGCCTGATTCTGGCCTGCATATTTATACCTGCCTCTGGAAATTTCCACTACATGCATCTGACCCAGTGGGTCTTTGCCCACAAAAGCTTATGCGCCAACACTTCGGTTAGTCTATAAGGTGCCACAGGACTCCTCGCCGCTTTTGCAGATTCAGACTAACACGGCTACCCCTCTGATACTTAACCCTTTCTCTGTTACATAAAGACTATACAAGAGGATTAAATACATTCCAGTGGAGTAAAATGGTTATTCGCCTTCTCGTAACTGTTGTTCTTCAAAATGTGGTGTTCGTGTACATTCCAGTCAGATGTGTGCACACACTCATACATGATAGCTGGAAGATTTTTCCCATAGCAGCATCCATCAGGTCAGTCTGGGGACCCGCTGGAACTGTGCCTTCAGGGTGCTCCATATAGAGCCTTACCGCCCCCTCACTTCCTTTTTGCCGGCTGCTCCGACAGATGGGAAGGAGGGTGGGCACTGGAATGGACATCTTGAAAAACAACAGTCAGGAAAAGATGAGTAACCATTTTCCTTCTTCAGATGCTTGTTTATGTCAGTTCCAATCAGGTGACTCACAAGCCCAAGTGTAGGTGGTGGAGATTTGTCTACTAACTGGAGCACTGCTTGTGTAAGGGCCGCATCCTCTTTGTCCTGCTGGGTAATGGTATAGTGCATGGCAAAGGTGTGGATGGAGGACCGGGTCGCCACTCCGCGGTTTTCCTGCTAAAAAGGCCACTGATGATGCTCTGGTGGAGGTGCAGGAACTAGCACTCACGAATGCAGGATGCCATTCACGAAGAGACGTGTTGCGATGACGAAAGGTGAACTTCCACTCTGTCTGCCTCTGACACCTCTAACTGGACCGATTTTCTGAACGGTTTCATTCTCATAGTGTAAAGGGCCAGCGCCCTGCAGACGTCTAGAGACTGGGGGAATGAGGCTTAGGGTAGAAAACCAGGAGGATGGTGTCCTGGCTGATGTGAAACTACAACAATTTTTGGGAAGAAAGTGGGATGAGGCCTAAGCTGCACCTTGTTCTTATAGAATGTAGGGAGGGTTGGACGTTAGGGCTTGAGCTCAGACATTCTCCTGGCCAAGATTATTGCTACCAGGAATGCCACCTTGTAGGAGAGATTGATCAGGGAGCACATAGCCAATCGTTCAAAGGACCTGGTTAAGGTCCCAAACAGGGACAGGTTGAGGGATGGATATTAGGGTATAGCCTGTCGAGTCCTTGTAAGAACGGGCTGACCACCGGGTTAACAAACACAGTTCAGCCTTCAGCACCCAGGTCAAGATGGTGGCCAAGTGAACTCTTATTGATGACAATGAAAGTCCCTGTAACTGCAGATGGCGGAGGTAGACATTAAAAACTAGGGGTCACCAAATGAAATTAATAGGTAGCAGATTTAAACCAAACAAAAGGAAGTTTTTCTTCATGCAGTGCACAGTCAACCCATGGAACTCCTTGCCATGCCAGAGGATGTTGTGAAGACTAGAACTTTAACAGGGTTCAAAAAAGAGCTAGATAAATTCATGGAGGTTAGGTCCATCAATGGCTATTAACCAGGATGGGTAGGAATGGTGTCCCTAGCCTCTATTTGTCTGGATATGGATGACAGGAGAGGGATCATATAATATTTACCTGTTTCTGTTCACTCCCTCTAGGGCATCTGGCATTGGCCACTGTCGGCAGACAGGATACTGGGCTAGATGGAACTTTGGTCTGACCCAGTATGGCTGTTCTTATGTTCTTAGGTAGTCCAGAATGAGTGGGACTAAGGCTAGCGGTGGGGATGAATGGTGCTGTAATAACCAGACTGACAATCTCCTCTTCTTGAGAAGGTAGGTAGCTCATAAAAAGGGTTTCCTGCTGACAACGTGGACTTGTCCAACTTGCTCTGAATAGGAAAGCTCCATTGGGTTCAACTCACCATGAGGTGAAGCGACCCAAAGATTGGGTGATGGAGACAATTGTGCTGGTGTGTCAAAAAGTCTGGGAAGAGCAGCAGTGTGGAGGGATATGTGCCATTGCTGATGGGGCCAGGCTGGTGCTATCAGTGTGACCCGAGCTCATTCCCTCCGGATTTTGAGGAGAACCTTGTGAACAAGCAGTACGGATGGAAAGGAGAGAACCTACCTAATGGAGGAGAAACATGTTCGTGCAGGATTTTGCAAGGAGCAGAACTTCTGGCACTCTGAGTCGAATGGTGAACAGGTCTATCCGGGAAAACTCAGAAATCTGGAAGTTTGAAATCACAACGTCTGGGCGAAGGGACCACTCGTGGCTCAAACGACCAGCTGAGATGGTCTGCCAGCTCATTCTGTAGGCTGGGGAGGAACACTGTTTGTGGGTGTATTGAATATTCTACATAAAAGTCCCATATTATGAGGGCTTCCTGGCACAGGAGAAAGGAGCTTACACCTGTGTGTTGATAAAGAACACTGCTATTGTATTGTCCGCTATGACTGATGCACATTGTCCTATTAAGAAGGCCCAGAAGGTCTGACGTGCTAGGTGCACTGGTCTCTGTTCTCAGACGTGGATGTGGAGGGGCAGGCCCATTGGAAACCAAAGACCTTGAGTCCTGCAGTCTCCCTGATGTGCTCTCCAGCCCAAGTCTGCTGTGTCTGTCACGAGCGACATAGTTGTGAAGCAGCGAAGGGGACTCCTGAGCAAGCCTCCTGAGGGTTGAGCCACCACAGGAAGAAACTGAGAACCAGTCCAGGAAGGGTCACAACCCTGTCCAAGCTATCCCAGGCTGGGTGTTACAGTGACGCAAGCCATGATTGAAAAGGTCTGGGCCCAAGTCTGGCATGCTGCACCATGTAGGTACAAGCAGCTATGTGTCAGAGAAGCTTCAGGCAGTTTCATGCTGTGGTGGGAAACTGTCTAAGGCCTCCAATTAGATCCATCAGGGCCTAGACCTTGCTTCTGGCAGGTGCGCCCTAGCTTGGGTTGAGTCCAATTCTGCCCCTATAAACTATGCTCTGGACAGGGGACAGAGTCGATTTTGCTTTGTTGAGACAGAGTCCCGGCTCATTTAAGGTGGCTCTGTTGAATCTGATCTAAGGTTCAACTTGGGCCCTGGAGCGGCCCTTAATGAACCTGTTGTCAAAGTACGGAAACACCCGCACCTGGTGCCTGCGCAGGAACATGGTGACGACTGCAATGCACTTGGTGAAGACTCTAGCTGCTGCTGACAGGCTGAGCGGAGGGACAGTAAATTAGTGGTGTGTAACATTGAACACAACCTGAGGTCCTCCCTGTGGGTCTGAGCGTTTACAATATGAAAATATGCATCCTCCAAGTCAACGGCGGCCTATCAGTCTGCTGGATCCAGCGAGGGGATGATGGAGGCCAAAGAGACCATGCGGAACTTGAGTTTCTTCACAAACTTGTTTCGTTCTTACTGATCTGAGATGGGCCAGAAACCACCTTTGGCTTTCAGTATTCGGAAATGCCAGGAATAAAAGCCCTCACCCCTGTGCTCCTGAAGAACCTCCTCTCCGCTCTTCCTAGAGATAGGAGCAACTGCACCTTCCGGATAATGAGCTGCTCATGAGAAGGGTCACTGAAGAAGGAAGGGGAGGGAGGATGGATGGGCGGGAAATCAAAAATTGGAAGCCACCCTGCTAATAAGCTTCAGTTCAGACACAACCCAAAGGCCCAGCTACAGAGATTAAGAGCAGCCCACTTAATCTCAGCCAAAAGGCCAGGGTAACCTACAAGGGTGCCAGTTAATGCCAGTTGCTGTTTTCCAGGAACAAGACTTGCACATTACTTTCCCGGCTTGCGCTGGGCCTAGTGTAAAACCTGGGGCAGATTAGTTTCTTCTTCCCTCCAGATGAGGTTTCTTCTGTCCATTACTCACGACAGCTCGGGCTGGGAAATTTCGACACTTTCCCACTCACCCTGTTTGCCTTTGTTCCACTCACAACACTTCAGCCAAAAACTTGTGACGCAGCATTCCTTCGGGTATGACGGATTTACCAGCAGGTGTACGCAGGAGTGAGCAATGCTGCTCAACTGGCTGGGAGATCCCAGAAGATTGAGGTATTTCTCATCAGGCCCATTGAGCACTCTGACTGGGCAACCACCGGTGCTATCTTCTCACTCTTTTCAATGACATGGGGCTATTAGGAACCGGGGAGCAATGTTCCTTCTTTTTTCTTTTTTTTTCCATCCACAGGTGGAATATATTTTGTTCTGTGCACCAAAGCATGTGCAGATGTGCACCACCTATAGAAACACAGGCTGCCGGCTGTTGGAGGCAGTGGGAAACTCCACCAATCAGCTGCGTGGCATTTGACTCCCTCCAGGGTGGCCGTCCAAACATTCAGCTTACAGGGAACACTGGCGGGCAGCTAGGAACATTGGGAACAGTGTTTTGGTAAAATCCAGTTTTGTAACTCCCTTTCCACTGATCCCGCAGGTGAGTTGAAGTCACTGGTCCCACCAGTGGAGGAACATAGTTGAGAGCTAGCAGATCAAGGCACAATCCAGATAAGACCAGAAGCAACACTGGCAGGAGAATCAACTAGAAGCTATGGCAGGGATTCCATCCTCCTTCTTGATGAAAGGGCAGTGCCTGATGCTTGCAGCAGAATTCATAATTTGCAGGTCTGATTGAACAGTTGCATGTTGACAACCATGTTGCAGCAGAGGTCAGGACTGGCTGTTTTTCACTTATGCCTGGGCACAAGGCCTTGTGTTTCAGAAACAGATCTCGGTAATGTCACCCAGGCATTGACACAGATTGGCATGCAAATCTGCAGGAATGAGAGAGAGTATCCTCCAAGACTGTCCCCTAAATAAGGGATGTGCTAACGTTTGGTATGGTGAGGAGGCAGCTTATCGTGAGATTTTCTAATTCTTTTTCTATTAATGACGCTCCCTTGTTCCAAATGTCACAATCTCCCTATGGGCAGTTGCTAAGACATCATTACATACCGTGCTGGTGCTGAAAAACAAGTCACCTGCCAGTTTAAATATTATTTACTCAAGGACTACATTCTTTTGCTAGGAAGGCATGTTGGGATGAAAGACCTGGTTTTTATTGTTATAAAAGAGTACGCTGGCCATAAAGACAACTGGATTCCTTCAAAATAATGTCTCCGTTTTCTCCCAAAGAGCATTAAGGTTATAGGATGGGACTTTCAGAAGTGCCTAAGGGAGCAAGATGCCCAACTTCCAACTAGCTATGGACTAGTTCCTTCCGGTTTGTAGGTTCTTGTGAAGACACAGGATTGCAGCAGGCAGACAGAACCAGGGCTCTGTTCCCCCTACACAGCAGGTGGCACAAGGGGTGGGGAATATGCAACATCTCTCAAAGAAATGTAGCAGCTTGTGGGTTCCCCTGGGTATTGCATTCTGGGAGGCAGAGGGCCTTCAGTGCTCTCCCTCGAGCAGGGCTGAACCCTAAAGATACAGTGGGACCCTAAGGAAACAGACGTACCTGGGCGACACATCAAGAAAACAAAGACAAGCATTTGACAGTTTTTATAGACACTGTTTAGTGCACCCAGATTCTATACCTAACTATCTGGATGAAGTCAGTGCTCATAACAACATGGCACATGGAAGGTTGGGCTCAAGCCAGATGAGGGTGTAAGTCCACGTTGTGAGGTTAACCAGGCCCATAACATCAACTCCTGTACACCAGCCCTTTCCCAAGATGCGAGACTGCCGAGCCATACAGCACGCTTAGGGTGTGTACCGAAATCTAAGGACAGGGATGGGACCCACATACGCAGCCTCTCGTGAATTAAACAATGCCTGAATTCCACCAGAGTCTGCTGTGGAATCTCTCGAGGGGTTGATGTGAGCAACAGCATACTACAGTGGGCCCCAAAGACCAATCATTTATTCATTTTGCCTTGCCCCACCCTGCCTGGATCTGTTTACCTTAAAATCTAGTCAAAATCTAAGTCACTGAAATGGACAGCTTAAAATGCTGGCTGTCTAGAGTGGGGTTTTCAAAAGCACTCTGGGTTGGCCTCCCTCAGCTCTTCTCTCACTGAGGAATAAAAAATAAAGCTCCTGATTTTAATGGGAGCAGAAATGGGCCAATGCGGAGCACTTTGGAGAACCCCAAACTCAACAGAGCCACGTTTAATGGATAACATAAACCCATAACTTCAGTGACTCCAGTTACAGTCAACCCCTGGCAGATATGTGGACAGTACTGACCTGATTATTTTCCTGTCTAGCAGGTACTAGGCTGTAACACTCCGTTTACTTTGTCTGCATGCCAAACTTCTTACTTAGTCGGCATTGTTTAAAATGTCTCAGGAATAACCAGCTCACCCATAACGGAGAGAGCTGGCACGCAGCAGTAAGCATCCTGTTTGTATTTGTGGTTTTGTAGCTGGTTGCTTCCACCTGTATTTCCAAGCTTTAATCTGTGCCTATTAAAACTTCATTTGCTCTATGCATGCATACACACCCCCCCCCCCCCCCACAAACACCCGAACCCCCCCCCCCTTCGTATTCGTACACCAGCCTCATGTGGCCAATCCCCTCTACTTCTGAGGAAAGGTTTGGTGCATATACAGATTGTACGTCCCCAGCCCGTTGACGTAAGGATCGTTCTTAAAAAAACGTCATTCAAAACCGAGGATGACAGATATGCGAGGGAATGAGAACACAGGAAACCACCTCTCCACCTTAATAGTGATGTACACAAAGGCCCCCAGATGCAAGACCTGGAGAGACGTTTACATCAGCACTTAGGGTGTAATTCACAAGATACATGTGCCATTTAAAGCCTTAATAGAGGGCTTTACAGGAACTTACATGGTGCTCAGGGTGGGCTTCATCTGCACAGGGTGAATTGAACCTATGTATGTCAGTGTCATAGCATCACAGAACGAGAGAGCGCAAGTGAACGCATGTATCTGAAATGAGCTAACAAGGTATACTCTTACCTGGCTCTGGTGGCTTGCAGACACAGGAGTAAAATGTGATATAGTCCACTTTGAAGTTGGAATTGATTGGGTAATAGTCTGCTAATTTGATCATCTTCTTGAAAGCATCATAAATGAAAATGAAGCTGATGAGGGAGGAAAATCCCTCTTCTGTGAAGCGGGTGAAGTATTTGACGAGGAAGCTGGCGTCAGTCGCAACCAGAACAAGACACTGGAAGGCTGACCACAGGCCAATCCAGAGACGGAACTCCAAGTAATCGAAGTCGTGGTCTCTGCAAAACAAGCATTTTTAAACATGTGACAACAAGGAAGAAAATTACCAAAGGCTGGATAATTCCATAAAGGGTTAGCGAGCCAGTAGTAATGATGGGGTTCAGTTTAACAGCTGAGTTAGCCACTGAACAACTGGAGTTGATCAGTTTTGCTTCAGTCTCCATTGCCGCACATTACAGGTGAACTTAAGTGCTTTTTAGAATAAACAACATGGTTTAGCACTATAGAAAATGAAGGGCAGGATTCAGAGTGCCCCATGCGGCAGCAAAGGGAAAGCAAGACCTATTCTCCTTTAAAAATCAATCCTTGTATTATCAAAAGAAGAAATACACAAGCCTGAACTCAGGGCTTGCAGGTTGTGGGGAGTGAAGAGTTATCTATGGTGTTTGTTATTACAGGCATATTACACCTCAGTTTACCTGTTTAATATTACCCTGCCTCACAGCACGGAATTACCAAAAGAGGCTGTTAGGAGGAAGCAAACAAAACAACACCAACAACAAAGATAAATCCCTGCCAAAATCTTCAAGGAAATAATGGGGGAGCTAGTAATTGGGAAACATCCGCCGACTGGGCTCCAGCCAGGCTACAGGTTAATTTTTGCCAGGTCAGAGCCTAGGAGCAAAGAGGCACTAAATCATTAAAAAAACAAAAAACAACAACAAAAGCCCCACAGCGTGCAGAATTCCCCAGCATCGTCCAAAGAGAACATGGCATATGCGGTCCTGGCACACACCAGGGCTCCTTGTGTCCCTCCAATATCCCCCCCACGAGCTTCCTGCGTGTCAGCCCCCAGTCCTCTTTATTTCAGGGATATCCTGCACCCGCACCCCTAGACCATAAGGTTCAGTGTCCCCTGCATATTCCCCTCCCACCACGTCATTCTCTCCCTCCATGCCAGGGCTCACAAAGCAACACCATCAAGTTAAGCACAGGGCCTCACAGGCTCAGCCAGCACTAAGCATGGTGCACTTTATATTTACTAACAATTTTACCATGATTAATTAATTATTCCTCCAAGCACCACGGTGAGGTAAACTCTACCCTCATCGCCATTTTATAGACAGGGGGGAACAAGACAGAGAGGTGAGGGCCTGGATAATTCAGAGTCACCCCAGCTTCTCACAGTCTTGCACTTGAGCTATTGGTGCTCAGCAATCCTGAAAAAATCGGGCTCTGCATCACAGCACAAAATCGGGCTCTGCGTCCGAAACCAGGGTTTCCGGGCTCTCACTGCTCTGCTCAGAGCACTAGTCCATGACTCTTCACAGGCACAAAGGGGCAACTGAAGGGCTAGCAAGGAGCAGCAAGCTGTGGAGAATGGGCTTCAGTGGTGGTGGGTAGTGCTGTTAACATGTTGAGAGTGTATTGTTAGCGTGCTGTAATGGTGTTCATGCTGTTAGCGTGTTGAGTGTAAGCATGCTGTAGTGGTATTGTTCATGCTGTTAGCGTGTTGAGAGTATGTTAGCGTACTCTAATGGTGTTCATGCTGTTAGCGTTTTGAGAGTGTGCTGTTAGCATGCTGTAATGGTGTTGCTCAGGACTATGTACAGAGAAGGGGGATAGTCCTGTAGTCCGAACACTAGGCTGGGACTCAGGAAACTTGGTTCAAATTGCTGCTTTGCTTCCTGGGTGACCTTGGGCAAGTCACAAGAGTGTGTCTGCACAGCAGCTGGGAGGTGTAATTCCCAGCCAGCTTTGCTTGAGCTAGCACCTAAACATAGCACCATGGCCACCCTCATTATGGCCTGTTGCCCAAGTACCAGTCTGTTCAGCCCTCTGGCTTACTCCAGCACCTTGTGCTACTGCAGCCACATGCCTGTTTTAAGGAGCTAGTACATATATGTCTACCCCAGCTAGGAATTACACCTCCCAGCTGCTGTGCCAGCTGCCCCCTGTAGGGAGAGACAACACACTGAAGAGTATGAGGCGCTCAGACTCTAAGGTACTTACTATATGGCCCCCTTACTGGGGGGGGGGGACACATTTCTGATGTTTTGCCTCCTTTAATCTGGTTTACTTCATGCCACCAATTGACTTATTCACATCAGTTTTCTGATGTTTACTTTACTAATCACAATGGGCTTACGAGGGGGGGGGGGAATTTATTTCATAAAATATCATCTAATCCAGAGACCCCCCCACCAGAGAACCACCATGCAAAACATGTTCTGTAGATTAAGACCTTGATCACATTTGCCTCTATAAATCTTTTGGGAGGGCTGCTGATATTTATGCCTCTGTGGAGTAGACCCGTGGTTTCCACAAAGGATTTGTTTTTCTGACCTTTAAAAAAATTCAGTCAGTCAGTCCATGGAATACTTGCTATTTCTGTTACTATGATACAGGCCATTCTCAAAGACCTGAAAGGAATGACTGAAACCCCCAGTGTATGGCTGTAATGTGCCTGTGCCTCTCAATGCATCCCGCTGCTACACACCAAAAGGTGGTTGTCCCAGTAAGGTTTAACACCCTCTCCGTTTTAGGGGAAAAGAGCAATAATTTGTACCTCCTGTTATTTTCCTGTGGGTCGCAGTACCTGGATGAGGACCTGATCCATGAGGACATGAGAGCTTCTCCTGCTAACATAGCTACCACCTCTTGGGCGGGAGGTTTTATTCTGCCCAAAGGAGAACTCTCCCCCCTTGTCATAGAGTGTCATCACTTCACATGGTACAGCTGTAGAGCTTTTAATGCAAACTAGCCCTAAGTCTGTGGAGTGTGTAAAAACCAAGGGCTTAGGAGAACAATCTTTCTACAGTAAGAAGGGTTTGGGAAGGTAATTTAACAGATTATGAACTTTAGTACATATTATACTGCTTGTATTATGGAAACAAATGGGTCTCTTCCCTAATGATTTGTGTGTGACTGCACAGGTATATACTGCTAGTTTTGGGGAAGGTTATTGCAGGAAACAATTCAAGAAGAGATGATGCCTGAACTCACAAAAGGAAGAATGGACACTACTTGCTAAACTTCTCACTGCGTTGAAATTTATCTGGCTCATGAAGGCAGAGAATAGTGGGTGATCATACATGCTTCAAACACTAATGATTATGAAACAGTACTAAAGGTGATAACGAGACAGATACTGATATTATATCATGCTTTGAGGACCTCATTTAAATTGTATCATTATTTTCAGACAACCAGAACACAACAACTGGTGGTCTTAATGATTCATCCCACTTCAAATGAGCATCACACAAAACTCTGGAGATGGATCACAAATATATTTTTGCTTGGCAGCATTACTGTATCTCAAAAGCAGATATAAACATGTGTAATATTTTCTAGGTTATGTAGAAGAGAGACAGGCATGGTCATATTAGATCATCTTAATTAAAATAACCTCCAGAATATAGCTAAATTATCAAATCAGATTACTAAACATCCACAAAGGTTAATGTCCCCTGAAACCTGAAGCTAATGAAGGAAGTTATGCAATGACGCTTATGCTACCTAGACAGCTCACTTTATGTCTCCTTTCTTATTGCAATCTTACAGTCACGTTCAGTTTAATGATCTTTTGGGTAACTACGGTTAGTTAAACAGCTGTTCCATATTACAATCTGCTTTGGTAGTGAACCCACTATTATCTTCACTCTGAGCGGTTTTGATTTTGTGCTTTGAATTTCAGATTAGGAATGTAAAATGCCATTTAAAATGCTAACTGGTTAAGCTATTTGTTTAACTGGTTAACTAGCCTATTGCATAACACTGCCAGGGGCCCCGGGGGGGGGGGGGGGGGGGCGCGGAGAGCTGCTCTGGCCAGCTCAGGTGCTACCTGGTTAGCACAGTAAGCATGCCTGTAAGGCAGTGCTAACCAGTTACTCCTTTACATCCATATTTCAAATCTTCAACAATTCCTAATATTGTGGGTTCTTTCTTTATGGAGAGATGACGGAGACATATTTTGGTTGGTTCTGTTTAACTTAACACACTCCTAGTTTGTAAAGCACCAGAAATGTCAACAGTGCATGAGGTAATATTAATGGTGAGTAAGCTTATTCCTGATTACCTTAAAAGGGCAATCTCCCAATATGTCACGCTACAGTTACTATTTTATTAGAATAGCAAATAAAAATTCTGTGTTGGTCTGGCACCTAACACAAAGGGCTACCCATCTGATTGTGGACTTTTATTATTTATATTGGGGTAACATTTCACAGAAAAAAAGCCCTTTTTGAATTCACAGTTGATAAACAAAACTATTTAATATAACAGAATTCCATCTAGGAGATTTGGTGACAATACCATTGCATGCCATGGATACTTTTATTTTTGTGTGTGAATAGCCGGTGTTTCAAATGAGCAGCACTTCAATGGGAAATTCTGCTTCCAGTGAAATCAGTAGGTTTTCTGCCACTGGACTCCTGGAGTGGGACTCTGCCTTTATCATATGGAGAAAACTGCTCATCTTCCTGTGCACCAGAGCTATTAAGGAGGCCAACCGAACCAACCAGTCCAGTTCCACTGTGGTCAGTAACACCCTGCACGGCCATCTTGTCTAGATCATTCTAGCTCGGCAAAACAGCTCTTGAAATTTGACGCTGGCGGAGATGAACAAAGGAACACACCATAATCTAGGCACCCAAATCCCAGTGGAACTCTATAGGCACCTTTGAAAATTCTTGCCACTGTTTTACAGCTCCCCCACCCCCACACGAGTCAATGTTCAATTTCACATGCTGAATTCTCCTCCTTGAAATATCTCGTCCCCAGCTAGCATGGTATTTGCATTGGAAATACCCTTTCCCCCCTTTACTTACTTGCTGAAATTAAAGAGAAGTCTTTCAAAGACAAGGACCGGTCCTGTGCTGCTCAGAATTGTGAGGGGCTGACCCGCAAAAAGGCAAAAGATCGCTCCGGTGACTGCTGTGCCCAGAAAGCTCTCCAACACACCCTAGGGCAGACACACAGTACAGACGTTAATGTCAACGGACACTCCTCTTCCCTCTCCCTTCTGTGATCATGAATGCGAGGACATGTGTGCTTATTTAGATACCTGCATACTACATGTAGATGGACATGAGATTAGGATCTCCTTTGGGTCTCCAGCATAAATCCATGCCTTGCGTTAGCGATTTCATAAAATCTTGAGTTACTCCAAGATTTGTCCAACGACAACCGGCCAAATCAACCCAGACCCTAACTGTGGTTATTCCAGGTACCTAGGTTTTAGCATTATGTTCTTATCTTTGGGGACATTTGAGAAGTGCCTGAAAATGCAGGAACATAATTCCCACTGGAAATCTCTCACATTAGGATGACCGCATCCAAATGCATGTTTTTGCAAGAGGCCTCACAATAAAAATAATTCTAAGCATGGTAGAACATGGGTGGAGGACCCCCCCCAAAAAAAAACAAAAAACAAAAAAAAAACATCACAAACCCTGTCAGTTACAGCAATGAGGTTACTCAACAAAGGTTAGCCCTCACTGTGGAGGAGCAAAATATTTTTAAAATAAATAAATGTGCTTAAGAAAAGCAGATTCCTCGCTTCATAACAGCTGTTTTAACAAGTGAGACTCAAACCAAACAACACATATTCAGCCAGCATTGAAATGTTAAGTTCCAAGATTACCAGATGTCACCAGAAAGTAATAAATTCCACATTTTATGGTCTCTATCATTTCCTTTGTATGTATGTATTCAAACAGCCTAACTGAAGAATGATAAATGAATATGCTTTAGACCTTTCCTTGGATTTTCATGAAAGTTACTGCTGAACAATATCTAGTTTTATGATGCAAAACACAAATACAACATTGGTGGCAGGTTTGGTTTTCTTTACAAATGCAATGGCATTACTGGCACTAGAACCTATTATTTTACCAAAACGGTAGTAGATGATGGAATTTGCAAAAACCACTCAGACACTAACAGAATTAGGTCAACCCCACAGATACATACACTTGTGCATATAAGCTTTTAAAAAACAACTACAGGAAAGAAAGTACATTTTCTTTCCGCTGTCCCAATGACTAAAAACATGGGATTTAACTCTGTTTTTCTAAAACATTATTAATATTCCTTTCAGAAACAAAGCAGGAGTATCCATAAAATATTTTTGCCAGGGGAAAAATTAAGTCACATGAAAATTGCTACTTAAGAACCATGCTGAGTTATGTAAGAAAGAGACATTTTCTTAAATGGTAGGATATTATTTATGCCACTATGTGACTAATTTTTAAACAGTCAACATATTTTATCATCTGCAATGTCATGACGTGTCTTAAAATGTTCCACTTCCCATGTGTGTAGAGTAGATTTACTGGAACAGGTGATTTCCCAAAATGTATTGCTATTATCAACACTTTTAAAAGTTTTATCTGTTACATTTTACACGCAATGGTAATGATGCATGTGGAAAGGGGTTTACACGACATTTGATTTGGGGTAAGAAGTTATAACTGTGACCCCATCAACACTGAAAATGTCCCACTCATCCATGGTAGGCGCATTAATGGAGTCCAGATGTAAACTTTTTTCCAAACATTCTTTCACCCACATCAGCCTTGCTCAAGATGAGAGGGCAGTAAGAGCACCAACAGCCACTTACTTCTCGAGCTGAGTGGTGCTGTATCACAGCAGCTTTGGGAATGTTTTCAGACAAAGCTCAGTCTCTGCACCCTGCCTGTTGTAGTCCTGCTCTCCGTATCACCAAGGCCTCTGTTTATTTATCCTTAATCACCTTGTCCATGCTGGGAGCAGAGCCATGTTAGGCAGGACTGAACTGAAGCCAAGACAGGTTGCAAGAAGGTTTCTCTGGTTAAAGTTATGGCAGCACCCAGGGGCTGCAGCCAATGTTGCAGGCCTCATAGTGCCCTGGAGAGCGTACAGTCCAAGCAGACAAGGCAGATAGAGAGTGGAGGAAAGGAAGTATTACTACTATCCGCATTTCACAGAGGGAGAACCGAGGCACAAAGAGATTAAGTGACCTGCCCAAGGTCAGACAGGATGTCTGTGGCATAGCTAGGACTTGAAGCCAGGTCTTCGGAGTCCCAGTTTAGTGCCTTAAACACAAGATCACGATTCATCTCTACATCACACCAGATGGTTCTATACTCATAGTGGCATCGGCCTTCATTTACATCCTGCCTTCCCTTTTCATCCTACTCAACTCCTCCATTTGATCGTTTAGAGGATAGCGAGTGCATGTTCCAAAGGCTACCACTTGTGTCTTAGGCTAATGTTGTATCATGCAAGCAAGGTAGTAAACTTCAACAGGCCTTTATTTATCAAAGGTGAAACCTCTTTACAAAGCTGCTGCTGCTCCCCTCTGTAGCTCTCACTCAGCCCTGGCTCATCTCCTCCCCCCTCCTTCCTGTTCTTCCAGATTCCCAACAGCCAGTGCTCCCAGTTCTAATCATTACAAGCAGCATCTAACACACCACAGCTAACTGGCTCATTCCATCACTACCATGGAGAGGGACTCGCTGGCAGGAGGAACAACACTAACAGGAGTAATACATCTGGGCAAAAATTTCCCAGCACTAACTGGGGATGTTAAATTTAGTTTTAATCAACTAATCGATTAGTTGATGGATTTTCCGCTGACTAGTCAATTAGTTGATAAGTGGGAAGAGTAGGCTCTTAATACATTCAAAAAGCAGAGATGCAGCGTCTGGACTGGGTGCAAGCCAGGAATCAGCTGATTCCCGGCTCGTGCCCGGTCCCCGCTACCGCCTGCCTCCCCTACTCCCTGCGGAGATGGTGCTGGGGGGAACCGGCTTTTAAGCCCTCTCCCCCCAGCACTGGCTCCTGCTCCCTACTTGATAGAGGTAGCAAGGGGGGAGGAAGCGACTGGTCGAAGGACTAGTCAACTATCCGATAAGCTTTTGCTTATTGGATAGTCGATTGGTCACTTAGATCCCTAGCACTAACGAGTTACAGACGATATCTTCCATTGGGAATCAGCTCAAATTGACATCGGTCTTTTTCTTCTTGGTTCAGCCCAGAGAGCTGTGACTGATTATAGTGCTCAAATTGCAGCTTTTAAAGGCCATTTTAAAATTTTATTTCTGCACTTCTGTTAAAAGGAGGTACAGTTTCCATTTTTGTGGATTCCAATTTTAAAATGGAGATGTTTGATTTATTACAAATACACACTGGAAACTTTGGAAAAAAAAACACAAAAACTTAAAAACGCTTCCAGGACCTGTCAACAAAGAGCTATTTTCACTGCATTTTGATATATTACTCTTTAAACCGAAAAAAGATAAACTTGGAAATTTCGTATGCCTGGAAAATTCTTAATAAATCTACTATATATTTTAGAAAGTTTGTCTGTCTGTTCAAAAACTCCTCCCAAATAGTAAGAGGTCGGACCACCAAATTTGGTATGCAGCTTTCTTTTATCATGACAAAGCAACATAAGGGTTTGGTTGTGCTAGGAAAACAGGTTGTGCCTGCAATGGGACAGCTTCTCATAAAACCAAACAGAAAAGAGACACAATCAGCAAATCAAACACAATCCTTGAAACTGACATAACTGAGTGAATGAACCAAGCCATGCCCCTCCCCCCCAAAATAGGATGAACCTGCAACAGGATTGCTTTTCAAACCTTACCAAAAAAGAGATAAAATGGAGATATTTGGAGTAATGCTGTGTTTTGGCACAGCTAAATCAATACTTATGGTTTGAAAACTACAGGTTGAACCTCTCTAGTCCACCATCCCGAGGACCTGACCAGGAGGTCAATATTGTCTAGCAGCATTGCCAACACTACCACTGCTTACTGGGCTCTTAGAAGACATTTAGGGGTAAATTGGAGCTAAATAAGACCACAGAACACTGAGCACCTGGACTGGTGACTGTAAACAAACTTTATGAGACTGTGGGGAACTTGGCCACACCCATGATAACTGGACATCTGGCTAACTAAAATCATGCCAGACCACTCATATTGCTGGACCAAAAAGTGCCAGACCCGAAAGATTCAACCTGTAGAAGAAAATGTTATTGGAAGCCAAATTTACAAAGAGCCCTTTTTTGTTAAAACACAGTGAATGATAAGAGTTTATATGGATGAAAAAAACCACACTTGATGGAATTCCCATTTTTAAAAAATTACTAAAAAAAAAAAAACAATCAGAAAAATTTTAACAATCCCTTTAAGAAATCCAAAATAAAAATTAACTTCATAAAAATAACATTGTATTTTTGAAAAACAAAATCATTTAAATAGAGCTTGCACATTTTCCTTTTATTTTCCAAAAAAGCCCAAAGCCACTTAATCAAGGACCCAAACAACGCTGGGTGCATCTGCTAGTAATGTGTATATGATTTATAATGCAGATCTGTTCTTCAGCTTTTCTATTAAACTGTAGCGAACGGGATCTCTGCCCCTGTCACTCCCCCCACATAGGCATGGTTTAGCTCTGGCAACTGGACTGTTCACATTAGTGGATCCAATTGCAGGATCAGGACCTAGTTTGTATGTCTCATTCATAGTTCCCCTTTTCTGTGTAGTTATACTCTGAGAACTGCCTCAGTGGACTCCTCTTTTATTCCTTCAGAATGAATCCACAGATAAAATGTGTTCAGTTTATAATTTTTAAAATATTGTAGAAACTATCCCAAGCATCATAAGCCAAGCGATGGTTCTTTCTCCCCACTTTCTTACACATCATCAGGAACATTCTGCAATCAGAACTTGGGCCACAATGCAACACACTCATGCACATTTTCTCTCGCTGAACAGAGGTGGACTTAGGAGTTGGACTTGAGCATGTGCTTAAGTGCTCGGCTGAATCAGGACCATAGTTCACAATTTGTTAATAAGGCAGATGCCAAAATATCATCAGGATGCATGACGATAGTCCCTGGTCTTCTAAAGAGCGGCTTGTAGCCTTACTCTTGTTCCATGCATCTCAGGCTGCAGGATCAAAGCCATAAAATGGAGCTGGCTGTGCAAGAATAATGAGCAAAATGAATAGGGCCTGTTGTTCACAGAGAGCTGATCTTTGGAGGAGGTGGGAGTGTCCACACTCTCCCCTCCTTACCCCCAGTTTTGAACAGGTCCACTGTGGAATCATAAGGTAATACTTGAAGTCATTTTTCTTTCCATAATATTCCCATAGACTATTAACCCACTGTTTTCCTATGCAATACAAAAAATCACCATCTCCAAAAAAATTTTTTTTTTTTTAAAAAAATCGAGATTTGTGTAAGGGATTGCATCTCTCTCTCTTCTGATGATTATCATGCTTTAGTTGCCAAACAGAGCCTTACTTGGAATGTGTGAGCACCAAGAGGAGAGATATTTAAAGATGCAACAATATGATTTAAAGATACAGGAAATTTAGACTGAACAAGAAAACCATCCTGGGAGTGAGAGAGAGACTGCAGAACAGAATTCTAAAAGGAAGCCATGAAAGTTGCATTGTTTCTGACACGCGGACCAAGACTGGATATGGAATATGTATCGTAGGAAACAATCCTGCCCTTCTTGGTCTTTTTCATCTTTAAATGCTAGTGGCAGGCATTAGTGGCTGCACTCTCCAGCTTCATTACTGCCCAATCCTGCAAGTTATTGCGGCTGCGAGCAATTCCATGGAAAAGCTTGTAACAAAGACTTCTTGCAAAGCAGATGGATATTACAAGGTATCCCGGGAATTTGAGCATTTGTCCATTGTCTTTCAGGAGCTCGTGAGAATGATACAATTCCTTCCAATAGAAGGAAAGGCATTTGTGCAGCTGACTCATCTCTCATTCAACTTGAATCACCACAAGAGCCTCACAGCCCAGAGAATGGATTCCAAAGCATCTGGAACGTCTTTCCCTCAACATTCCTTCACATGTCTGTAATTAAGAATAGTGTGTTATCTTAGAAGCAAAAATCCTTGATGCAAGGTACCAAAGACAGACAGACTGGACATATCAGCTATTCCTTTCTGGCCACCTCTCTGGGTCAGATGCTACAAGCTGCGATGATAAATACCGATTCTGAGTATCAGGTTCCGTGGTATTATTTAAGTATCCACAAGAAACAAAAAAGCCATAAATTGTAACAACATGCATGATTATCACTGTCTGACACAAAGCCTCAGCAGGAGTACATCGGCATAGCTCCACTGGCGTCAAAGCTATCACAGTTGATGTCCTAGCTGAAAGTCAGACCAAGTCCTGATGCCTGTCATAGGGAAATATAGTTGGGAAAAAAGAGCTAAAATTTGACAAATGGGTTTCTTTACTCCTCTTTTCAGGTAGTCCGAATATATGGAACCTCTCTCTGCTCAAGAATCAATTCCCAAAGCAGTTTGGCCAACAACATATTTGGTTTTGTTAATAGAAAGTTAGTGCTCATGTTCAAAGTTTTCTTCCTGAAAATAACGTTTCCAGATCTTTACCCCCAGTGGCCCAGGGCCTTGTTGACATCTGCTCAATCAGAGGTGCACTTTCTGAGAAGTAAATGCACCTGTAGCCACTTCAGAAACTTCAAAAGTCCTAGGTGGAGAGTTCAAAACACTCATGTGTTGCCCTGGACCTTTCATACACACAAGTCAATTGCCGTTGATTTCAGGAGGATGAATGTGAGGCCAGGGCCGAAGCGCTGAGCACAGAGATTACTCCACTTCATTATGTGGAATCCTACAATTTGATCAGTGGATGTGCCACTCTTCAAATAACGGCCCGGTCTGCAGGTTATAGCAAGCGTGAGCAGGTGGTGGTAGACTGCTTCGGGATGTCTGGTGAGACTCTCTACTTGATCTGCCAATTCATGATGCCTAGGCAGATTTGGGCAGCTTCAGTTTATGAAGAGTAACAATTTTTTGCGTGGAATGATCTCAGCAATGTGTTTCCTGTGCTTTGTGCCAAATCTGTGAAATAAAATTAAATGGCGAAAACTACTAAAGGCATTACCAGCCCACGCTGGTGTGCATGGTACAAACCACATCCATTGCTATGTTGGTGCTTTGGCTCTGCAGTACGAAAGGCATTGGTCTGGGAAAGCCCCGAGTGCCTTAAAATCTGGGAGTTGCTGAAAGATTGACTGAGGAATGATCAAATCAGATGTGGAACAGCTGAGAAGGTCAGAGTACTGCGAAGGAGGGTTACTTCCTAAGCAGTAACAGAGATTTGGAAAGCGTGATCTCAGGCCATTTTCCCATAGTGTGTGCTTCTACAGCTCAGGAAGTCTGTGGTAAGGGTCAGGCTTAAATCAAAGCAGAAATCATCTGCTCCCTTTTTGCTTCCTTGAGCCAAAACCAGCCGTGGCTTCCGTTGTCCTTTTCTGCTTTGGTGAGCATCCCAGCCGCTCCTATAGGCAGAACTAATCTCCAAGTATACAGAGATTTCAGGCCATTCCTTGGGCTGTGTGGCGCTGCTCACGGGACTCTGCGAACCACAGACAGCCCAGAGAAGGAACCTAGTTTTGGAAGAGATAAGAGGTTGCGTTGCGGAGTAAACTTTGACCCCCATCACCTGCATGGAGCAATCTGCTCTGCCATGCATTAGCAGAGTCCTTGCTGGGGTGGGGGGCCGAGGGGAAAGGACAACAGAGATGTTTTTAAAGGAGGGAGAAGAGGAACTACCCAGCTTTGGGGACATAGTCTCTAACAGAATGCTCCAATGGAACTTGTTTTTATAAGTGTTCAGCTTGCTTCTATTTCTCTTTTCTAACTCCATGCAGATAGCAAGAAAAAATTCTGCTGGAATTAAGTAAGATTGCAGACTTTTTCCAGTCAGTTTTCTAGAAAATCAAGATAGCGATGATATCACTTAGAGGTGTTAAACTTAGCTTTGTGTCCAGTACCTCAGAATTGCATACCCCTGGAAAAGATCTTGGTTTTCTGAGTTTTGCCAGTACTCACTCAGGGTATGTCTACACTGCAGAGTTTTCCTGGAAAAACAGCTGTTTTTCCAGAAATACAATACTTACGTTCACACTGCTATTGCGTTCTTTTGACAGAAAGTCGAAAGAATGGAGGGGTTTTCCGGACAGCGGTAAACCTCATTCTATGAGGAAGAAGCCTTTTCCTGAAAAAGCTTTATCGGGAAAAATCATGTGTGGAGGTGGAAGAGTGTTTTTTCAAAAGAAGAGGCCTCCAGGAAAAAGCACAGGTGCTTTGGTGGCCGCTCTGTCCACAGTAATCACAACTGAAATGTGAGATAGCGTCCAATCAATGTGGACACTATCTTTCGAAAAAGCACATCGCTTTCCTCGTTGTGCTTTTGCTATGTAGACACTCTTCCCAAAGAAGTTTTTCCAGAAGATCTCTTGCAGAAAAGCTTCTTCCGAAAGAAGCCTGCAGTCTAGAGGTAGCCCCAGGGAATCTATTAAAGGAAGAAAACACTTGGAGAAGTGATTTGCAATTTGGATATCATAGGCTGTGCACTCTATGTCTACTACACTAGCAATTTACTACAAACACTGCACCAGAATATGAACGCTTGTGTGATTTCACTGGTGGCGGCATCAGTGTAGAGAGGCAAATGGGGGTTAATACCACCGCATTGTCCAATCCTGCTCCGAGCAGGTCTAATGATGGTTAAATGCACTTGTTCTACCACCACTGCTACCACTTGGAGAAATGCTGTGGTAAGAGAAATATTTAAAGAGCACTAGCATAAAAAAGGCCACACCACACAAGGATGGCAGTCTCCTAGCTCTGGAAGATGCAAAGGTCGAGAAAGGTATTTGGGGGGAAAAAAGGCAAACAAAGGAAGGAAACCATTCATGGGACTCAGTCTTGGTTTCTCTCTGCTTCTCCTGGAATTTTATCATAAGATGATCCATTTCACTTCCATTTGCCACAGAACGCCAGATTCTAGTGGGTTCCTTTTTCAAAACTAGGAGTTCATAATTTGCACGGAAAACTGCGTTCTTTCTAATGGGCATTTTCTGTGTCACAGCAGGATTAGGTAGAACACAAAGCAATCAACAGACCAGTCCACTAAAGTCTCTCTTTTCTTGCCACTCTGTCCTTCCTTGCCCTGCCCCCTCAAATCCACTCAGGGCTTCAGAGACATTTGTGAGAAACAAGGTTGTCACTTTTATCAAATGTCAGATTAAATCAGAGAAAAGCTGCATGCTCAGATAAGAAAGTTCACGGGATTCCTGAAAGAATAATGTTTGCCTGCGAGATGTTAAACAAAATGTGTTTATTCATCATTCTCTGCACCTGGCAGACTCAATATCATGAAAGATAACAGGGGTTTCCTTCTTGAGAATAAAGATGGTCAATTTTTCGTCTTAGAAATTTCCCACATGTTATCACAGCTCTGTTTCAACGTCTCACAGCCTGGGCCCCAGGCAGCAGAAAGTTTCCCAGGGAAAAGTCAGAGACTGCAAAAAACAGCCACATTTCAGCCTGGAGACAGAGTAGGCCCAAAAGTAGATAAAGTGTGGGATGGGGAGATGGCCAGGATAGCCAATTCAATGCACCTCCACAGCAGTTCCTATGTATGCGTCTTCTATGGAGGTTTTGGAGATGCCCTTCTGTTGATGGAAACCTCAGAGCAGAGTGGCAGGGAATTAGACCCAACGCTGAGAAGTTACTACCCAGTTACCAAAATTGACTGTGAAAGCACAGTAAAACCTACCCACAGTATCATAACCTTACATCAGTAGCAGCCCTCAAAGGATGGACAGTTATGGGGGCCATTACTTTGTTTACTAAAGAAATGGTAACTGTATGAATTCTTTGGAAATCTATCTGTAATGAACATGCAAAATGGCTTAAATAGGTAAAAGAGGGGGTTTTATATGAAATGGTCATTGGCATTTTCCATCACTGTGGATTTCTGAATTCTGTAGCATTAATAGTTTTTGGTCTCTGGGTAAAACGTTAAGTATTAACCTCAAAGGTTTTTTGCCTGTGTTAAATGGCTTTGCTGATATTCTTCTCTGGTGCATTAAACTTTCTGGTGAATTAGCATCTATTTTACAGGAAATTTCACCTTCTTCTAGAGTAAAACAGAGCGATTCTGTTCTGATCCAGTGAGCAACTCTCATAACATAGATGATCATGGGTGTTCCTTGGTCGTTCTCATTTTCTGTATCTATTTTGTGTTATATGTTTACTCTATGGGCTTGTTGTGAAGATGGGCTTTTGAGATTAATCGAATGTGTATGAGCAGGGCTCGACAAATCGCTGTTTCTACTCGCTCGTGGAGAGTAGATTCCAGCCGGTCACTCCGTTCGCCCATTCACCGGTGCTGCGCGCATGCGTAGTGCCATCTGGCGCACGTGTGGTGCGGAGCTAGCGAGTAGATCTCGCCGCGGTTTGTCGAGCCCTGTGTACGAGGAAAGGAAGTTTGATGTTCTACAGCCTGCTGCATTTTGCTTTGGTCCATAATTTATGGCAGAGGGGTCTAGAATCTTGACTTGGTGCCCCTTGGTATTTGTTTTTAAAATAAATCTAAATAAATAAATCAAGTCATTACTGTTATTGTAAATTTAATTGTCAGACCAATCAAAACTGATCTATGGGCATTATTTGATTGCGACAGACTCTAGATACATAAAATAAATATTTGTGGTTTTTCAATTTTAAAAAAGGCCGAAGGACAGTTGAAATTTAAGCAAACTTAGATCTCGCATAAGCTTTTTCTTTGGACTTCTTATATTATCAAGCCACATTTTGAAGCTCTCACTTTCATTCTTACTCATGAAAAACTCCCACTGACTTCAATGGAAAACTGTCTGAGTATGCAGTAACAGTGTCAGCATTTGGCCCATTTCTTAGAGAATTAATCATTCTAAACAGCTTGCATTTTCTCTGCAGGGTTTTTCTCAAAACACATTTTAAACAATTCCTCAGTCTACGTCCTTAGCCCCTTCTGTTTCTGCTGGACAACCACACAGCAATGGTTTTTCAAGACAGACAGAAGACCCAACAATGTTAAACACCAGGCAGAACATGCCCCGTTATGCTTGGATGACATGGGAAGTGTCAATCAGTATTAATACACCTAATTCAAATTAAATAATGCACCGAGGAACACAAAAGGAGTCAGCACGTTTGAAGAGCTCCACTAATTTTGAAACAGAAATGTCCTCTCCTCTTCCTCTTGCCTATTGCTCAAACACAATTTAATCTAACTGCATCTACAATTACGAAAAGAACAGAAGTAGAACAACAGGCACAGAAGTGAGGTCAGTTTTAGTTAGAACTTCAGGATAAATCTTGTGCCAAGTAAATAACCTTTATACACAACCCATCTGTGGAAGTGAGGAACTATAGGCCTGCAAAGTTTGCATGAGACAAATTATTTCTAACCTGCATGTTGTCTGTAGCGTCACCAAGGAGACCTCCAAAAGTGATAGCATTGGTCACAGTGCCCAGGTAGATGAAGAGAATGGCTGAAAGAGCTTGAATATTTAAAGCGTCATAGAAGTCACTGGCAAAGAAAGGTATTTTCCTCTTTACATCTTTGACTAAACCACCACAAAATCTGAGGAAATAAGATGAGGCAAGAGAAGAAAAACGTGAAGAAAAGTCTTACAGTAACATTCACCATGCTGAACAACTAATCAGAGACATTATCAGAAATGAAGGACTATGCTGTCCAAAAGGATAAGGGTCATTACAGTTATTTCTACACAAGGCATAATCAATGGGTATTTAAGCCAAATAACTGCTAAATGTAAATGCTTCAAAATATTCACCTGAAGTAGATCTGGGAGTCAACTGATGGTTATAGATTTGGTATCATCCATTCTCAGGCAATTTGGACTCAGCACATTACAACAAATGAGGATAGACAGGCACACAGGATCATGGTTATGGTTCTGTACAAATTTCTTGCCTTTCTAAGAGGGAACAGTAATACTAATGTGCAATTTCAGGCTTTCAGATTTTTTTTAATAACTATAAAACATTATAAGAATGTTTTAATTGAATTGCTATCCAACTTATAGCCTTAACTTTATCTCAGCAAAGTTTTATAATTGGGAATGGTCTTGGTATTTCAAAGCACTTTATAAAGCACCATGTTACTAAGAAATAGTCATGGCTTGGAACCAACGTCTCAAACCGAAGCATGCTATTCTCTGCTTTCTATCCAGTCTGGCAGTACCGGGAGGAGCGGGGGGAGAAATAGTTTTAGACATCTCTGAGCTACACATCACAATTACAGTAGAACACTACATTAATACTGAGCTGCTCAACGAGGCCCTAATTTTATGTTCTGTTACATTAGACGGATACAAGCATAACTCCAGTGAAACCAATGGAGTTCACTGGCATGAAACCAAAGTAACAGAGCCGGGATCAGGCCTCCTGCAACGTGATAGTCTACATTTCTGTCTTATTAAACTCTCGCTCCTTTTGGGCTCTTCTCCATTGTAACAGGGATGTCAGGAAAAAGGATCTCTCTTGTATTTACAATTCATGGCTTTGGACACTTATTTATTTTATAAAACTCGTTACACCCTGCGAAGAGCTAAAGAGCTAAAACATTTCCACAAATGGGAGTGGGAAAATGTCTGTATTTAGGATGTACTTCATAACGATCAGTGTAATTTCACACAACCATAGGCAAGCATTTCACATGCGCCTAGTGATCTGGGGGTTCTCACTGTTTGAGCATCCAGGATATTCGCATAAAAGGATCTGAGATACAGAGGGTTGGTGCTTGGGATTCTTTAAAAGGTCTCAGGTTGGGCGCTCCAAAATCACAGGCCACTTCTGAAAACGGTGGCTACTCGTATAGCAGGTAAGGGCAATATTACAAGACGCAGCGTTAAAAGGGACTCAAAGGGCAAAGCATCATGCTGAATAGATCAGAAAATCCCTCACTCACCTGCCAGTTCTTTGTAGTTCTTCACAGTCACCATGGCCCCCACCTCCGTGGCCTGCATCATGAGGCGTGTCTCCGTTCATCTGGACATTCTCCCCACCCGAATACATGTTTTTCCTATGCAGAAAGACAAGCCAAACTGAGGATTCACTGCCTTACACACGATAGGACAAAAATCTATACTCAGCTCCATCACACAAGCCTTATATGTGCTTTCTGAAGTGGCGGTGCATTGAGTAAAAGACACAGACTGTACCAGCTATACAAGCAGTTAGACTGGCATGTTGCCGATAGGGGATTATCTCATTAAACACATGAAGTCATAAAAAAAAAAAAAATTCAGTATTGAGTTAACTACAGTTACCAATGGCTTGCTGCATTCAAACACACCGTTCTCCCACCAGAGCGCTGCTACAAACACTGTGCTGCCTGCTAACAGGGATGTTAGTAAAGAACTGAAACTGCAGCGTAACTCAACCTTCTTGGACACTGTTTCCAGGCATGTGCTCTTCTACTGTCTCATGTGGACATCTCAATGCTAACTGGAAAAATGAATCCTCTGCTCCCTTCCCATTCCTCCTCTGCCTTCTCCGCCCCCCGGCACTGTTTTCACACTGCACTTTCAACCTGCATTCACTTGCTTTTGTTCGTCAGGCTAGGAGACTAACTGCCGCTGACCCAACCTACATGCCTACGCGGGTCTTCCTCAAGATACTCAGCTCCTGGTGCCCTCCACTCTTCCATCACTGAGAACGGGGGTGAACCCCGCTACTTAAGCATCGCTTGCTTTAACATAATACGTGTTCAGGTTCGACTTGTCACACTCCCTTCATCTTCTCCAGTTAACAGGCAGACCCAGGATGTCCGACCATCACAGATGAGTCCCACTGCTTCCCACTGTTACCTTTTATCAGAAGATGGGAGAGATTTTGGGGGTTCTATCCTGATGGCTGGGTCCCACTCCCCAGGTGGAAGCACAATGACTTCATCCAGGAACTCATCGATTCCAGCGATCAGGTCCTGCCTGTCTTTGGCTTTATAGGCAATGTCATGGAACACCTGCGGGGGAAGCAACGGTCTCCATTCAGCCAGAGTTTTAAGTTTCCTACCGCCAGGACTTACAAAACAAATACAGATCTTTCAGAAAACTCTTATAGACTGCTTGGGCCAATCCCTTAGGAACCTCAGTGCAAAGCTAGCAAACATTTTTGAACAAAGATTTTAAAACAAAAACAGCTTTTTTAACAAAAATGATTGCTGAAAAACTGATTTTCTTGAAATGCTTTATTTTTCATAACATCTTTATCAAAAACGTTAGCAAAATATTTCATTTGCCACAAAGCCAGTATTCAGTAACCAAAAAGTTTCAACAGATATTTCACGAATGCTTTGTGTGGAGTCTGGTGATGTCACCAAAATGTTAAGTCGCTAAAAATGTCAAGAAACAGAACAACAATAAAAAAAAGGGGGTGGGGGTTGTCTGTTGTGAACTAAACACAAACAACTTCAACATTTAATTCAGCATTTTTAATGAAATATCTTTTGGCTTCCTTTACTGAGAGATTCAGAGGGTTTAAGGCCAGAATAGAGCACCAGAGCACCTAAACAGCCCTCCTGTATATCGCAGGCCACCAACACCCACCCACCATCCACACACTGAACCCAGCAACCGAAACAAGACCAGAATAATGCAGCCCACAGGAGACTAAACTACTGTGGGCCACAGACAGAGAGTAGAAGAGACTGAGGTGCACCAGTGCCAAAGGTCCCCCTGCAACCACAGGGAAATAATTTAGTGAGACATACCAAGTAGAGCCAACGGGAAGTAGTGAGGTTGTAGACAGTGGTTAGAAAGAGAAAAGAACACCCAGCCTGATTTTCAGAAACATATTTTGAACCTTTCCGAATGAAAATTCCGCGGGGGGGGGGAGGGGGGAGGGAAGATAAGTATATGGAAGTACTTGAAAACTAGTGGACTTTAAAGAGGCATTGGAGGAGAAAGAAGGCGCCTGGGGAATTAGGAGACTGTTTTGAGCACAGGATGGAACATAATAAAAGGCAGAGAGTTTAAAGTGGGTGAACGCTCAAAGGACAAAGGAGCACAAGAAGAAAGAGAAATGCTAAGCTATTGGTGAGATCTTGGAATGTGAATAAAGGAAGAGAGTTTGTAAGTTTACTCAAACATATCTGAAAGACTTACAGATCACAGGGAAAGATGCAAGAAACAAACATTCAAGCTCTGCACATTTAGGGTATGTCTACATTTGCACCCTCTTTCAAGAGAGGGATGCAAATGCAGACATTTGAAATTGCAAATGAAACTGGGATTTAAATATCCTGCGCTTCATTTGCGTATTTGCGTTATGGCGCTATTTCGAAATAACAGACGCTGCTAAGACGCGGTTATGTCGAGAGAAAACCCTTCTCTCGAAATAACTGGTAAGCCTCATTGTATGAGGAATAAGGGTTATTTCGAGAAAAGGGTTTTCTCTCGACATAACCGCATCTTAACAGTGTCTGTTATTTTGAAATATCGCTATAGTGCAAATATGCAAATGAAGGACAGGATATTTAAATCCCATCTTAATTTGCAATTTCGAATGTCTGCATTTGCATCCCTCTCTCAAAAGAGGGTGCAAGTATAGACATACCCTTACAGAAGTGTGGAGGCAGATTAAATAGTTATGTAAAGAAAAGGAATTTAAAGATCAAAATTTTAATCTCTGACCCACATAAATTCAGCACTCACAGATCCATCAACCAATTTGCCATCTCAGCAGTCTCACATGCAGTACTCATATGTGGAACCCAAAAGTAATTATGCAGCAAAAGAGGAGAAAGGGTGCCATCTACGTAAGTGACAAAACAGAAAACAACTGGACATGACATTTGTAAAAATGCCTACCTCATCAGACATCAAAGTGGCAATGGATCGACCAATCTCATGGTAGGACTTAGCTTTGCCCTTAGGACCCAGCAAAACGAATAGGAATCTGACCAAAAACAAATGGATCATTACCATTTAAGATAGCAAACCATATCATTTGCTCATCGTACCATACATTCATCTACATTAAATAAAAGGAGAGCACACAGATTTCATCTCCATGAGGATGATACTGTAGCAGTTAGAGATGCAATGCATTCCATTTCCCCGTGAAACAGGCTCCCTACAGACGATATAATTAGACATCAAGAATGAGAGTTTCAAAAGCACTCAGCATTGACCTAACTGCTCCCATTAAAGCCCATGGTAAAACTCTCACTGACTTCAACAGCATCCAGTTTAGGCCAGCACTGAGCACATTTGGAGACCCCACTCACTCTACATCCACAATGCATTCGTCTTTAATGGAACAACCAAAGATGAATCCTGTAAATTCAGGTAAAAGTTGGAGGAAATATGAGGAATCTAGGAAAATTTGCAATGTGTGATATTTTAAGCGTGGGGTTTGGGTTTTCAGAACCGCAGTCACCACAGCGCTCACTGGCTTCAGTGGTAGCTCAGCTCCCTTCATAAACCAGGCCATCCTGATGCACAGGAAGAATGAGAATAGGCTTGTGTGTCCACAGCAAAACTAGTGTATTTTTTCCTCTGAGAGTCACACACTTCAGTAAATCAAAATTTGCTAAGCTAGCAAATTTGGGGAACAAGTTCTTCCTCCAGTTATGTGGTCCTCAGAGTCTTTCCTCTAACAAGCTAGGTCACCACACACACACCCCTCGGCTCAGATAACAGTCAGGTTTCTTTGTATTTTCTTCATTAAACAAGTGCTGTGATAGTGCTACACAGAGGGGATCTAGCATCCAGCCGCAACCCCGGCAATCTAATTCATGAGTCAGGTGCAGGCAGCATCTGAAACATGATACTCCTCAACTGCCCGGAGACTAGGAAAATGCACTGCTCACATGCCCAAGTGCAGTATAGCTCAGAGGTCCCCAAACTGAGCTCTCTTAATAATTTAGCTAAACTGATGGAGCCTGGCATGCCTTGTGTTCCCGGTGAAGATACACCACACTGGCTCGCTGATCGAAAATGCTCCATGGCCCCTGTGCAAGGCAGATATTTATGTAAGTGGACTGTATTTTTAACTTACACACAGGGCAGGGATCACTATGTACAATATACTGAGTGTTAATCCTTTTGCAGATACCTGGTGGACAGCGGTTGCATGTTACTGCGCACACGCTTGCTTGAGAATATCTTCAATGTGTCATCAATGCTCTTTCCCTTCTCCTGGCTGCTCGCGCATTTCGCATGAGAGAGTAGCAGCAACAGGCTCAGGCTGCCAAAGGGGAAGTGCTAACAAGTGCTGACCTGAGATCTAGGGCTTGTGGCCCTATTTTGATTTTTAAATAGTTCGAACGTGGGGGAAAGGTACCAGACGGGCAGCTGGCCATCCACAAAACAGCCACCGTCTAGGCAGCAGGAATGCCAGCTTCCTACATTCACCTGCCCCCGTGGTTCACCCAGGAATGAGCTGGGTCACAGCTGAGCAATGGAGGAGGAGTTCAATCCGCAGGCCCAACCACTGGCATCTCTCCTGTGCTGGCTGAGAAGACTGTCCATTAACTTTGTTGGTAGTTTTGTGATTTGCCCACCTCTTCCATAGGAACAGATTTGAGACCATGCAGGCCAGACAATGCCAATTCTGGCATCCAATGCAACCCTGATATGAAAGACTTCTCTAGTTACCAACCTACTCCCTTAGCTCGGGACAACAGAAGATAAGACAGAAAGCCTGTTTTTAGGATTTCAGTTTACTTAGCAGAGCATGAGAATTATTGCACAAAACATTTTCCAGCGAATCCTGCATCTCACTCTGGCAGCCCAAAATCAAGCAGACTAAGGTGCACTGTAAATCCAGTCCATCTGGAAAAAAGGCCAAACAAAAGGCACCACCGCAATATTACTACACTGATCAACTCAGCTTGGCGTAAATGGACACAACTCTCGCACATCTCAGAGGAAGTTGGCTCCAGAGATTCTGGGGCAGAAGTTAAAAAACCCAGCTTGCTGGAGGAGTGAGTCGACTAGAGAAGAATATGTATCAAACCAGCGTTCCCTGTAAGCTGTGTGCTTCAGTGGCCATCTCAGAGAGATTCAAATGCCGCTCAGCTGATCAGCAAAGCGCCCACAGAATGTGTTTCTACTGATGGTGCGCATCCACACATGCCTCAGTGCACAGAACAAAATTTATTCTGTACATAGATGGAAAAAGTTAGAGGGAACATTGACCAAAATCTTGACTAAATGGCATAACCAAGCACCAGAGCTCAATTTGGGGGGGGGGGGGCGCGCGGGGGGGAATGTACTTGTAATGAGGGATACAGAGCCCACACAGGGTTGGGGCAAGACTGAGCCAAATGGTTCTAGGGCCAAGCATGCCAGCAATCCATATGTGATGGCTGTTAATCAAGGAGGCTGGGCACTCCATATATAAATAGCTAAGGCAGAGCAGGAAGTATCGCAGGAACAAAACCAGGGCTGCCCACACAAGGGGAGAACTCCTCTTTCTCCGGAACAAGAAAAAGCCAACACAGCAATTTCCTGAGGGTTAAAAGGCCGTTAATTCTGAAAAGGGTGTTGCCTTCTGGTTTGTTTCACTGTTACTATTTATGTTGTTCCCTGGAACAGAGAGATTGCACGTGCCTCCTTGGTGGAAGGGACAACTTGGCTAGTTATCCCACCAGAAACTGCTGGACTGGACACTGCTTGATGGCAGGGACACTATTTGTTATTTGTCTCTGCGAGAATGAAGTGAAGATTCCTGACAGGTGAAGTCTCTGGGGTTTTTTCCCCTACTTTACCACACAATGGTTCATTGTTTGAACACCTTGTCAACCTGCCACCCAGACATTTGCTTGCCTGGTGTTATGTGGCCCCGGAGACTGAGAAATGTAAACTCTTGCTGCCAAGAGACCAGATTCCCTAGAGAATGGCTCAGAGCTGGAAAAATTCCAGTGAGCTGCAATTGCTGGGACAAGGTGGATATTTGTAGTCCTGCGTGGATACAAAATTTGCACCCACAATAAAGAGTCACACATGCGGATTGTGGATATAAAGCAGCTATCCAAGGATTTGCAGGGCTCTACAGATATTCTGGACTATGAGCAAGACACACAGATTGGAGTAAGATTTTAAAAAAACAGACCAAAGGACAGTCAACCTGTGGAACTCCTTGCCAGAGGATGTGGTGAAGACTAAGACTTTAAAAGGGTTCAAAAAAGAACTAGACAGATTCATGGAGGTTAGGTCCATCAATAGCTGTTAGCCAGGGTGGGTAGGAATGGTATCCGCAGCCTCTGTTTGTCTGTAAATGGGTGACAAGGGAGGGATCATGTGAGGATTCCCTGTTGTGTTCCCTCCCTCTGGGGCATCTGGTATTGGCCACTGTCGGCAGACAGGATACTGTGTTAGATGGACCGTTGGTTGAACACGTCTGGCCATTCTTATGGTCTTGTTTTTAATCAATGGACTGGGATTCTGGAGATCAGGTTTGAATATATACATTAAAGCAGAGGAAAATACTGCCTCAGCCAGATTAGTATAAACGCTTCATTCAGACTAACCTAGTCATTAGCACAAATGAGGTAAATAAGTGCTTGTGAAAGTGAGAAATTCATAGCACTGTAAATTTAAAACGGATGAGTAGAGACCAAAATGAACAGAATAGACAGGAATTTAAAAGCCCGGGAAATCCAATTCGTGGTGGACAGACAACACACAAGATGAAGGGCTGATGAGGCCTCATGGAAAACTTTGAAAAATATTCCGCCACAAAACCGTTGAACTCATAGTTCATCATCCAGAATTCAATTCCCCTGTTCTTTATTGCCAAGGAGGTACAATGGCATGGAGCACAGGTCTTTGTTCCGTCAGAGCTTACAGGCTCTTGCAGTTTTCTTTTAAACAAAGATTCTCCTTTCTTTTACATGTTCTCAGTGACAAAGCGACTTCTAAATAGGAAATCGTTGCAAAGATTTCCATTGAGCATCAGCTGCTCTGTAACTAAACACTGTTCTAAAATAAAAACCAAACAACAAATAGAAACAATGCAAAGGGAATATAGAGCCAACAGGCAATCAGTCTGCCCGATACAGTCTAAATCATCCGCACGGTGAAGTGCATTTGTTCTACAGTTCTGTAGCAACATGAAGAAAAGGAATGAGGAGAAAGAAATGCAGGTAACATTAGTCTTTCGCTCTCTGGGGAGTTCAACTTTGGTGCTTGCATCCTCCTCTTCAGCAAATGCCTGCTACAGCCCCGCCCTTGAAGAGTCACAGGTGATATGTTGTCCACAGGAATTGTGTGTTCTGTTCTGTTGTGACTTTGAAAATGGAAGAACCAAGAGGTCTAAGGTACTTTTCTGAGTAGCCATGTAATGTCATCTTCTTATGAAGATTTTTTTCTATTCCCATCCCTTTCCGCCAGGTGGCTGTTTATGACCTTCATGACTTGTGTCATGCCTCCATGTAGCTCTGATTCAGCTCCCATCAAGTTCAACAGAGCAGGGTGAGGCAGGATCCTTCACTGTAAACTCCTTGGGGCAATCACTTGTGACTATAAAGCACTCGGCAGGTTTATGAGTGTTCAGGTATAATGAGCTAATTCACTTTAAATCAGTGAGCAAATACAGTTGCAGCTATAACACTGCTTGTAAAATGTTGACATTACAGACACACTTGAAGTCAGTGAGGGTTATCCACAGTGGAAGCCTACATAGGGCCACTTGGATTCGGGTCTGTGCACTGCAGTGGGGACGCCAGCACCTTGCGCTCTAAGCTGGGTCACAAAATCCTTAACCAAGAGTTAAAATGCAGTGTAGACACTCAAGCCCAGGAATCCCTAGCACAGATCAGCTGACCCAAGTCCCACTAGCCCTAGGCATACATTGCTATGCAGACATAGACCCTGAGAGTTCTGAAGTGCACATTTACAGCAGACATGCTCCTTACACAGGGAGGTTAAAACAAATGATTGAATGATGAGCTAAGTCCACCATAGCCAGTGTGGACCCTTCTGGGATTTTCTTTATTGGATTTCGCAGGATGCAACCACTGCAAATGGCTCTACATTACTCACAGAAGCAAGCTAATGAGCCTCTCTAGTCTGATTACAGCTAACGTTTGGTTTGGAGGACAGCAAATGGATAATGCTATTTCCTGGGGAAAAATGTTAATGTGGAAGGATGTATTGCTTTCAATAACACTCTGGAATAATTCCATGGGGTGATTAAGCTTTTCTACTTCTTGGCTCCCACTCTCAGAATAAAGGATGCCTAATTTTACCTCTAATGGGGAACAATCAGATGTGTATTTAAAAAAAAAAAATAACGAGAGTCAGGCCAGAGATGGAAGTACCGAAATGTACAGAACCCAATAATGCTGAGATAAAAAACAGTTCTTGCTAAAAAATAATCCACCCTATTTTTTCTAATGTATTCCTAAAAAAAATACTCCAAAATGTAAACAAATTAAACATACTCAAACATTTAATATGACCTGAACATCAGCCACAGGTAATTTCTTTAAGTACAAGTTCATGAAAATTATTGACAAGTTGCCACTTACACAGAATGAAAATGACCCATATTCAAGTTAAATATTCATGGGTATTTCTAACGTTACTAATATACATTTATAAACTTTAGACTTACGGAGTTTTGACAGATTTATCATCCGATATCAGTTTTATCTTGTACCTTAACAGTTTGTTATTCTTTGCTCATGTGATGACTTTGTGTCTCCTCTTATGACTTTTCATATTATATATATCCTCAAACTCTCTCAGCAGTGTGGAAATACCACTTTTATCATGTAATAGATGCACTTTAGCATTTTGAAGTGTTCACATAAAAATATGTATTTGCACACTAGTGCTTTGAAAGTTATTATAGAAGCACAGAAGATTAAGTTTGGAAGAGATCTCAGGAGGTCATCTAGTCCAACCCCCTGCCAAAGCAGGACCAACCTCAACTAAATCATCCCAAATTATCAGTATGTTTCAAACTCAATAATTACAGTCTAAATCTGTAAATTGATATTAAAATCCACGTATGTTGCCAGCTGCTAACATGTAAATGTATTAAATGGGAAGAGTGCATTCATAGTAATGTATATTAACAAAGCACCTCTCCCAGCAACGTGGAATTGAAAAACCCCATTGTAATTTAACTGCAATTCCATATATGCAGCCTGTAAATCTTTTCATTATAACTTTATTTGCTTGACTGGTATCTTAAGGTATATTTTACTAGGGATGTAAAATCCAGGCTAATCAATTAAACATCAGGTTGACCTAACATTTCACCAATTACCCAACTAAGAGGGATCCGGGCTGGGGTTGCTGCCAGCTCCCACACTAAGGCTGGCTCTGTTGGCTCTCAACCAGCCCCCAGGCTCCCTGTGGACAGAGGCATTTAGAGCGATGCTTACTGGTCAAGTGGGTTAACCTTTAACATCCCTATATTTACTATATACTTGTATTACTAAATTACTTTTATGGTTTCTGCCCAGAATATGCGAGAAATACTGCACACGTACCTACACTTGTTTTAAACGGCATTCCTATGTATTGCCTGCTTTGAGAAACAGTATGTGATTGCATAATTAAAGAGGGTATTGTTATGGATATGAATAGACCCTTAACTTACATATATTCAATTATGAGAGTTAACAGCCTTGATCCTCCCAATGTTTATGCATTTGCTTTCTTTTAAACATGTGAGCAATCTCATCCACACATGTACACATTTACATGCCAGGGGCTTAAATCTATAACTGAAAGAGGGACACTGACTGTTTTAAAACAATCACACCTCGGACTGAAAAATCCACTCTCACGAGGAATGCCTAAAATGGACTATTATTGGAAGATTTTGTTCAATTTATTCACATCTTGGACAGCACTTTTTAACTGTTTTAATAAGGCCTTCGCAGCTTGTCAGTTTTATTTTCCCCCTTTTATTTGTAGGGGTCTTGGAGACAGTTATAAGGAAGAGAAAAGCATTTTTAAGAGAAAGAAAATTTACTTATAAAACCAGAAGAACAAAGGGATTCCAAGATGAGGGGAATCTCTTTCTCTTCTCTCCCCCCCCCCACTAGATTTCAAGTTAATAGTGTTCATTTAGTGTTACATTAATATCTTCAGATTTTTTTTAGATTAGATAAAACTAATAAAATAAAATCAAGATCCCAAATTGACTAAGAAGCACAAGGGATGATCCATTACCTCAGTTCTGATATTCTTGGTAAAATATATAAATCCACCACAAGTTACATCATAGAAAGCAATGGAGACGTTCCCCTAGAGGAACAGTGTCATTATTTTAAAAGGTGGAAACACTTTTCTGATTCATGTTGCATGCTGAGAGAGGCTCTCTTACCGGGTAGGAACAGGGACTTCAGTCAGAGCACCCAACATAACTGCCTGCTGCAGCCGGACAAAGGCAATGAAAGGGCTTTCCAAGAAGTCTACCTCGCCAACCAACACATTGGAGGCCTCCGCATCACGGGGCAATTTCTTCATAAATTTATTCTTCAGCTGTGGCAATGAGAAGGAAAGGGGGGGGGGGGGGAGAGGAAGTGGTTCTCTCATTAGGTGGATTAATACAACTACACAATCAAACTAATCCAATTGTAGCCCCTCTCCCACAACCCTTTACAATCTTAAAACATCCACATAAACCTATCACCAGCACGTCTCTGTGGTCAGTATCTAGTATAACCCCCAAGTTATTTTATTTGCTGGGAGTCTAGACACTCTGGAGCCGAGACACCAGACTGGGAAAGAACACCTGCAGTGGTGGTACTTTTCCCCTCCCCCACAAGCTAAAAGCCATCAGATATTTCTCCCCACTGAACGAGTTAGCCAGGCTGCCATTAGGACTGAGTGCTAAGATGCTGCTGGGGTGAATGGAGATGCTAGTGCCTCGTCAGGCTACAGTTTCTTGCTGAGCTTCCAGTTTCAGGAAGACAGCACTGCGTCAGGTCCTCGTCCAAGTTTTCATTGCACCCCTCAGGGCTAGAAACTTTAAAAACATGAAACCCTACACGCTGCACGATCTGATGGCATCAGCAGGGAATATGGCCCGTGTCTACCTCCTTGTAGAACCAGCCAGCATTTGCACAGCACCTATTTCTCTGCGCTTTGAACAGTGTGACAGCATTAATGGAAGGATGCTGTTGGCCTACCTAGGACATTTAGGAGCAGAGCTGAGACATTCATAATCCAGATTTCCCCAGCCCCAACTTTCAAGCACCATCCCCGTCACAGACCCACCGGGGATTGTGACAGCTACTGCATGAGCTTTTTTTAACAGCACAGTTGGCCCCCAGGAGCTAGGGTGGAGTGTAAAGCGGGCAGGAGGCTGGCTGGCAGGCAGTTGCCCTCCACGGTCACAGTGCAGGGCAGAGAACAGCAGCGGCAGACGAGGAGGGGAGCTGTTAGAAGCACAGCACAGCTGCAGCACGGACTGCAGAGAACATGGAGGTATATTAAATGTTGTGGAGGGAAGGGGGGCAGGGACCAGAGAGGACATTAACTCCGGGAAGGGAGCACAGATAGAAAGTGGGGGGGAGGGGAGCATTAGTGACAATTTCAGAAAGGAGAGAAGCAGGAGGAGTGGGATGGGGGGGGAGGAGGCAGAGCAGGAGAAAGATGGGAGGCAAAGGAGGATGAGCCCTATTCTATTGCTAAAGGTGTGAGAGAAGGGAGATGGCTCATGCAGCTGTTCAAACAGGGGAACATCTGCCATTCTCCCTCAGGACATAACAGAGAGCAGCGGCAAGCCCCTGGCCCTTCCTCCAGCGGAGAGCCAGTTTAGCAGTGTTCCAGTAAGGGTTGGCGGGTGAGGCTGGAGGATCAAAGGTCTCCTGCTTGTTGTGCTGCCTCCTTAACTTTGGATAAGCATCCAAACTTTGAGAGATGAATCCAAATCCCAGGCCTTTGGAGGATCCGCAAACAGGCCCCCAAGCCACCTTCTAACAGCAACCGCTAGCTCTTACACGGCGCTTCTCCACAGTAGGTCTTAAACATCCTTCTGTAAAGCCATCGTTACCCCTGCTTTGCCATGCCAGCACCCTCCAGAATGTGCACACGGCCTAGGGGAAGCTGCTGGAGATGCAGGATTGACAGAGACATTCACCATACTCCCACCTCCTCCACAACTGCTGTACTATTCCGTGGTGCCGTGTACCATAACTGCGGAACTCTAGGGGGCAAATTATTATTACTGATCCACTAGGGACGTGAATGTTTCGCTTAACCAGTGGGGGCTGGAACACGCCACGGGCAAGGAGCTGCTCCAGCCCTGCGGGGCCCGCCATGGATAGGGGCGCGCCAGCCCTGCCAGAACAGACACGGTCTGTGGCAGGGGGCCCCCTCCAGCCCACCGGGGTTGGAGCGCCCCCTCTCCATCACTCCATTTAAATATAACGCTTAACCAGTTAACTCATTAAATGGGACTCTGCACCTTTAACACATATACACCCAATTTAGAAATGATCATGTTCAGAGAAATTTTCCTGCATTTGGATGAACAGAAGACTTTTAGAAATGTCCTTTGCGTACGTGTACTACTGCCTCCTCTGCCCACCCCCAGTTAGCACGCTAACGGAGTCATTCACTAACAATCTCCCAGCATTCTGTTGGCATCATGCATGTCAGAGGGCGTCCATGGAGCAGAATTTCTCATTTAATGGGCAGGTCAGCGTGGAATTTTATCTGAGGGGCTGAGCAGAATTACAAATGATGCGCAAAGGTGTGCATTTCAAGAGGAGAATGGAAATTTATGGCACTAAGACCAGCTAATCCATTAGAAAACAGTCATGCCTACCCTCAGTGAATTCATGTAAGTTACAAAACTTGTATTTGAGTGTCAACATGATAAAGAGATCCCAGAGAGAAAAACAACAACTGCACGTAACTACTATAGCTAAAAGGCAGCAGATATTAGGCAAGGATTGTTGTTCTTCCCCCATCCTTGACACACCGTTTCCCTTATTCCTGCCACATTATTTCAACATGAAAATAAACTCACCCCAAACCCTATGAAAGCTACCGATGTCGTTGCAGGTTGTACTTTAGCTATGCAACTAAAGTATGCTCTGATGCTTCCACAACTGAGCAGGCATCCTTTCTGTCTTAACCAAGCTATCGCCGTGAATGGTTTCCCTGCCCCCCGCCCCCCCCCCCCACAGAGAAACCGCCAACCTGATAGATCCCCCCCTTCTGTCTCATAATACTTTCCCCAGAATACATTCCTCTAGAAATCAAATTTTAAAAGCTTTGCATGGAAGTTTCAAGCTAAATTAGTACACTGTTACTATGGGATATGTACTGAGAGCAACGATCAACACCACTCTGCCAAATCCTCAGCTGTTATGAGTCAACGGTGCCTCACTGACTTCAAGGGAGAAATTATTTTAATGGAGCTATGAGAATTTACGCCAGCTAAGGATCTGGCCCTGTTGCTTCCCCAAAGCGCCAGAGTACATGTGAACAGTGTGTTTTAATATTTATAAACAAGGAAAACAAACGCATGGGGAAAACATGAGGCTCATGCTAAGTCCCCAAATCAAATCCCTGCTAGTTTTAAATGTACATTGCTAGATACTTCCCTGCTGGCTAAAGTAATGCTGGAAGAATCAACACATACACGGGAGTCAGGACAAGCAGAAGTTGCCCAGGAATTCTCTCTCGCAGTTCTAAAGAGGGCAGGATTTCTCATTAGGCACAACTAAGGATGGCAAGAGGCAGTAACTGACTAATCGTGTGATCGATACAATTTGTATCGACTACACAATTAGTCAGTAAGGGAAGGTGCTCAGTCCTGGCTCGCACCAGTCCAGGACCTACCCCGGCAAGGCACACAGGTAGCCCGGCTCCTACTACATTTAAATTGCAGAGATGCAGTGGGGGTAGGTCCCAGATTGGTGCGAGGCAGGCTTACTACTTTTAAATGTAGTAAGAGTCACAAGCCGGGACACAGCTGGGACCACTGTGGCTCTTACTACACTTAAAATGCAGAGCCGTCGCAGTCCCGGACTGGTGCGAGCCAGGACTGAGCCGGGCTTCCTCAGTCCTGGCTCGCACCAGGTCCAGTAATCCCAGTCTGCGGGGGGTCCCAGCGAACAGTTTCACAGAAGCGTCTCCTACTCCCTCTCCCCCCCCCACCTCTAATAGAGGTAGCAGCGGGGGCAGGCAGGCAGCACCACAGAGACAGCTTCCCCCAGCACCGGCTCCTTTCCCTCTCCTCCCCCCCCGCCTCTGATACAGAGGCAGCAGGGGGGGGGGGGGGGGAACAATTAGTCGAGTAGTTAACTCGACTACTCGCTTACATCCCTAGGCACAACAGGCACGTACCTATGGGCAGTGGCATTCTAGAGGCACCTAAAAGTGAACAAGTTGAAAAGTTTCATGTTTTATGGTAAACATGCAGATCAGCTGTAGGTGGGGGCCACTGAAGATGCTGTGATCCTGCCCTGGTTCTAGCTGGTCTGTAAATTCTGCGAGGCTTTCCACTGCCAGGAAGGCTTTGGGGAGAGGCAGTGAGCAGGGTCCACTTGTGCATGGAAGCCCAGCAGCATTTTCCTGTGGGCTGAGTTTGAGAAGAATCCAACAGGGGACAGATCTGCGGCTGGGTGGAGGAGAAGGCTCAGTGCCTCTGACCAAGCAGCATGAAGGAATACCCGCTTTCCAGACCGGTGTCCCAAATTGCTCCCAGTGGGGCAGTGCAAAAGGCAGTTGGCAAAGCAACCTTTAACACCGGTTGGAAACGGGTTTGTGCACTAGTTTCAAATTGGAGGTCATAGGTACAGCAAGCACTGAAAGGCTTGTTAGTATTTGTAATCAATGTTTTCTAACCTCTGCGGGAAGGTGCATTGCTGTGCCCCACTTTGCAGTGATGCTGTATGTCAGCAATGGAGGAATCAGGAATCGTCTAGTTATTATAAAGGCAGGGGACTAGACTTGATGACCTACTGAGGTCCCTTCCAGTCCTACACTTTATGATTCTCACTACACCAACGCAAAAGGTTCTAATGCTGCCAGCCTGTACCTAGTGTACAGATGAAAGTATTACAATGTCTATCTTTTCATCAACATCAAGAGTGCAGAAAGGCCACCTGCCATGACACACCCCATGCCCACAGACTTTCTCCAAGCAGATGTTTGCTCACTATTGAGGAGGGTGCTTTTTAAATGAACCTGTGCGCTGTTCACGCCTTCCATATCAAAATAAATGGGCCACTATGCTCTGAAACACAACCATGCAATTGGCAGAGTTCCTACCACCGCCATCCTTCCTCCTTCCATATCTCCCTTTTCTTCATCACCCTCACTTGGGGTGTCTGGTCTACAATTTAGGCTATTCAAAAAAACAAAACTTATTTGAAGAGTCAATTGAGAGAGCAAATGAAGGGCAATGTAGTTACCTACGGCACTGGGGCAATTATAACACAGAGGCATTTAATAGCAAGAGAATGAATTGTTAACACCACCATCGATCTTGTCCTGTCTGCATAAGAGGTGTTATTCCCGTCATGTAGGCATGTGCATATTTTAATCATAATTCAAGGGGTCTGATTCGCCACTGCCTGGCCACAGGCCTCACCAGATGCTTTTAAGAACACTGGCTGCGGTCAGCATAAGCTCAGGGAAGGCCTAAAAGGCGGGAGCAGTGCTAGATAAGCTGATCTAAGGTTATGGCACCAGCACGGAAAAAAAGTGTTGTGACTTCCGTCACAATCTTTGCAGTGGTTCCAGAAACACAACAATGGATCAGTTGTGCTATTGCTCACCGGCGCCAAACACACACTGGAACCCAGCGAAGGCTTCGAAGTTTTATTTACATTTCTAGTAATTGTCTCTCAGGTCTCACCCGGTGCTCCTTGCCGCTGCATCTGAGTGCCGGAGGGACTTTACTACCCCTGATCAGCCGACTGCCAGAGTTACTCTCATTTATGTGTCTTCCCTGAAAGTACGGCTGCAGCTTCAGACTAAAAATAGTTCCTGCGAGCCTACAGTTTTAGTCTGATCACTCCACCTACATCCCATAATTGCACCACAAAGGACGTGAGCACACTCACAGCACAATGAAACATGCATTGTCTAGGCAACAAAACTTAACTGTGGAGGCTACGTAATCTAGTAAATGCAATCAATTAGCTCTGATGCCTTGCGCAGGAACACACTGCAGCAGAAGTTTAATTTAAGAAAAGCTTCTCTTGGCTGCTTTCCAATATCTTCCTGGCGGTACAAACCTACGAGCACAGGCTTTCACTTCTGCTGCATGTATTAAATTAGCCCCAGAGGGACTTCTGCTTGGCAGGATGGTCCCTGAGCCACTAGTCTGGCTCACTGCATTTCCCCAGTGGCAGCAGCAGGAAAACTCACGGAGGAGCACGTCTGTGTTCATGCGACTGCAGCCACCACTGTTCCGCTAGGGGGCTCCACTGGTTTTTGGCAGGGGCGGAGTCAAATAAAAGAGCAATGGGGTGTGGGAGAGCAATAGAAAGAGCCGAGATCAGCACCCCCGGTGGCATGGCCTATTAAGCAGCCTCCCAAATCAATCGGACACCAATCCGTTCTTACACGCTTTTCAAAAAAGCTCCACATTGGTCTAATTTTGATTTTTACCACTGACTTTTGACAGTCTAGCCCTTTATATATGCACTGTGCTGACCCGAGCAGTTTGGAGTTATTGTGAAATAAACAGGTGTTTTTTTTCAAAGAGAAGATTATTATAGACTCTCCGTGGTAGTGCACTGAATTTGTAGGCAAAGGTAATGATGCAGCTTGAAAAACAAGCCATCGGTGGGTAACATGAAACCATGCTACGAATCCCGAGCAAGCACGATGCAGAGTCCTTTGCAAGCGTGGCTCCAGAGAGATTGAAAAAAAAAGCAAAACTGAATATTCTGCTCAGCAGTCAGAAATGGAGGGTGAAATCCTAGTCCCGGTAGCTTCAGGATTTCACACTCTGGGTATGTGTACACTGCAGAGAAACACCCACAGTGGGCCTGTGTTAGAAGACTAAGGCTCACACTATAAAACTGCAGGGTAGATATTCAGCCTCAGGCTGGACCCTCTGCTCTCACACTGGCCCAGAGCGCTGAATGGCCACACTGCAATTTTACATCTCTGCAGCCCCACCACACACACAAGTTCAGATCAGCTGATCGGGGCCAGCCCCAGGTGGATAACTGCAGCATAGCTATACCCAGGGAGTCTAGCCAAGGGGAAGAATCAATGATTCCATCAGGGGAGGGCTGGAGAACAGAGCAATAGCCTGTCTGGACCATTGAGACAGGGAATCGGAGACTGGGCTGTGACTGTTTCAGCAAAGCAGCACATGTTAAGCTTTGCTAAACAGGTTCACCCAGAAATTCATGACCAGGGAAGTCTTCCAGGAAGTGCATGAACTCATCTAGGTATTTGCTTTGTTGTACCACAGGCTACATAAGAGCACCAGTGAAGTCAGTACAAACTACCATTCCGCACAGACAACATGAGAAAGTCAGCATTTTTCCAGGAACAGTGTGCTGAGGGAACAGAACCCCAGGCTCGCAACCCTCAACAGAGCCCTGCATGGATACACATCTCTCTGCAGATCTGCAGGGCTCTAAGCATCAGGCTATCCCCCTAACCACTGTGCCATCCTTCTTCTCCTCTGAAAGACGGACGGCGTCCTGCTAAGCACAGCACCTCACAGCAGACATTTTGTCCTCAGAAAACACACACCCACCAAGAAGGGGAAGAGGTTAAGATGGATGAAATATGCTTCAAAAGTGACTGCGTGTTGATTCAGAAAGGAAAGCTGTTTTGTTATCTGTTGTGGCTTTGCTCAAGTAGCCCGCGGGACAAAACACTCAGATGTATAAGGAAGTGTCACAAGGGGCCAAAGGTCTGTTTCAGTCGTATCTTGGGGGTCCCACACCTATCATCTCTTAACATCATATTCAGTTTGCTCCTTTCATGAGCTGGAAGTGGATTTTTTTCAGCTACCACTCAGTAAACTCCCCTGATGAGCTGAGATTCATACTGCATTCTCCCTCTGCCTCCTCACCAGAAATAGTGATTCTGCAGTCAGGACTTGTGGGATGATGCACACAGCAGCACTAAACCTAGCGCACATTTCCATAACTGCATATGCACTGCAGAAGTAACAGCAGTCAAAACTGGTTTGTCAGCAGAGCCAACAGACAGGGCTCCCACGGAGGAAGAAGCTATACTGAGAAACTAGGAACTACCTTAGTTTTAGTCAACTGTGCCCACGAAAGCTCATGATACCATCTACATGTGTTGTTAATCTTTAAAGTGCTACCAGACTATTTGTTGTTTTTTAAGTTTATCCTGTACAGACTAACTCGGCTACCCCCTGAAGCTTTTCTCTGACACAGTTTAGGAAGGCAGCAAGCTGGTCACTGGTATCAAAAACGGCAAAAACACACTGCCCTAAATGGGCTGGAAGCACAAGCCCCTTGATACCCCTGCTCCCCAAGAAACACTCATCCCTTTCCAAAATCTTGGCTTCAGTTCTTTGGAGCATGAACAGTCTCTACCTAAATGTTAATGCAGCATCCAATGCAAAGGGTTCCTCGCTGTAAGGCCTTTGGTGCTACTGCAAAAAACAAACCAACCTCAAATACTGAATGCAGAAGACAATCGGAGACAATGCAGAAGGGACAATCAGAGACAGGCTGTTGTTCTTCTGTGGCACCCGAACAGATGGGCAGCATTTCACAGGCCAATCCAGAAGACCACAATGGGACAGCAGGAAATTTTCAACAAATCAGTCACTACCTGTACACCAGCATTTAAAAAAAACCTATACAGCTGAACTAAAACTTTAACTGAAGAAGCCCTCAAGCTAATCAGAGAAACCCTTCAGCTAATTACATTATTCTAATGATGTTTCAGCTTTGAGAGCCAGCCTGTAAACAACATTTAGAATTCATCTTAATAAGAGCTCATTTGCATGTGTGTGTATTAATATTTGATCACTTCTGGCTTTATGAGAAGCTACCAACTAAAAACCTTTGTTACATGAGCTCAAGTCAGGGTAAACCACACCACCGGTTTCAGAACAACTGCCAGAAATTCAAGGCTACAGACCTGCAAAAGCTTAAACCAGTTGTTCCTCTGGGACTGTGCACTTCATTGATACCAGATGGTATCAACAGAATGCCTACTAAGTATGCATTCGCATAGGATAACTTTATAGGAATTGTAACTGATGCTTCTTGTTGTGCTACTTGACTATGGCTACCAGGCAAACAGCAAGAACATTTACTGATGAACTACACAACTGAGAATATTAATGCTATACTGGCAGGACACAACTAGCACTCTCGCAAAAATGTGCACACCCATTATACTTCTACATTTCACTCCCTGCCTTTCTGTGCCAATGGGTTTTTTTGTTTTTTTTTTCGGGGTGGTGGTATGTGTGGGGTTCCCCCCCCCCCCCCAGTTCCAACCTGCTTTGAAAATCGGGCCTCACACAGAAGCATGAAGACTAAAGAAAAAATTGCTGTAAACCTAAGCTCCTGTCCCTGGTTTGATTTGACCTAGAAAGTAAGGACTGTACATGCCATCCTATCCTTAACTGTATACTGTCCGTATGAAACACCAATCACTCTCAAAGACCCTGCTGCCTTACTGAGGAAAGACCAAAACCAACAATTCACGCAGTTGACACCATTACATCAGTACATGGAAACATTAATATCCTTGGCCAGATTTATAACAAAAGAATCGCTAAAACGAGATTAGAGCTACATGCTATTTGCAACTCTTCTGTTGCAGTAAACTTCATGAGACGCTTTCCTCTTCATGTTTGAAATGCAAGTCACAGTTCCCCATGCCATTGAGCTAAGATCTTTTAGCTGTCATTGCCACTGGAACACCACAATCAAAGTAAACGCCACTGGGTTTAATCATCAAGAATGTTGATTACTTAGCAAAATGTCACCGTATATAGTTACAGCGATGGAATAAAAGCCCAAGAACGTATCCTTGTGGTGGGCATACTCTGGAAAAGCAAAACTACCAAGGACAGCTCATTATGCACAGAGCAAAATTCTATCTTCTGGACAATTTTTCAGAAATGTGTATTTGCTCTATCAAGGTCCTGCTGGTTCACTTTGGATGAAGGGCAGCGCATGCAAGCCTTCCTTTTGTTCGGATCAGTGCTCAGCTCACTGACATAACTATAGTTCGAACCTCTCCAGTCCAGCACCCTTGGGACCTGACCAGAGAATGTGCCCATCCACAGGAGGTCAATGTTGTCTAGCAGCATTACCAACACTTCCACTTCTTACTGCACTCTTAGAAGACACTTGGGGTACATTAGAGCAAAATAACAACACAGAATACTGAGAGCCAGGACTGGTGGCTGTAAAACTTTATGGGACCCCGGGAAGCTTGGCCACACCCATGATCAGGAGACATCTCATTAACTAAAATCAAGGCAGACCATGGAGGTTGCTGGACCAGAGAGTGCCAGACTAGAGAGGTTCAAACTGTACGTGCCCAAAGTATGTTTTTTGTAATAACCCAAACACTGCAAGCTACTTATTGTGATCTTAGATGGACAGAAGATCCACTTAAAGTGGAGCAAACAAACTGCACCCCAGCTGAAAGAAGGTGTTCTGGGAAAAAAAAGATTTTATTGTGGGCCTGACCCAAGATCCACCAAACTCAAGAGTTTTTCCATGGACCTTAACCAACTGAGTGAGAGCATCTAAGAAGATTCTGCTGCCCAGTCTTAGTACTTAGTTCCTCACCAACACCAGTGCCTGGGAACCCATTCACCCGGATTTTACTCTGGTGTAACTCCATTAACTTACACTGAGTTGCTGGCAAGGCACACTGTGTGAATGAGCAAAATCAGGCCCTCTCTCTTTCTTGGCCTTCCTCTACTCCTATTCAAGTCATCTGAAAGACTTCTCGTGACTTTAATGGGCTATGGCCTGGGACCTGCAAGAGGAAGATATTACTGGACCCAGACAGCTGATGAGTTGTGACCAACAGTTGTCTTGTCCAAGCTTCTGTGCAGGAGAAAGCAAAACGGAGATGCCCTGAATATTCACTTGAATATCTCTGACACCTGTAAATGTCACAGCTGTTAAATCTCTGGCTCTCTTGGGAGACCAGCAGGGATTCTTTCTTCCTGTGCAAGTACTTTTAAGTGCTGTTTTAGCCAGGAGAGCAACATCCGCATGGTATGATTGCCCAACTCTAGACAAAACAACTCCCCCAGCTAGAGGGGACTCTTTTGAAGCTGGTCTCTGAATTAAGCACCATTAGCCTCTGGCACTTAGAAACACATCGCCAATGAGAACAGTCCAGTACAATGGGAAATTGTCACTGCGTGGCTTGCTAGCCAGTCCTGAGGATGGAGGAGCCGCAGCTGGCTTGAATCAGGTGGTTCCACTATAAAAGCAGCAGGAAGCTGCAGCGAAAGGGGACTGCATGAGGAGAGCAGAAACTGCTCAGAGTGAGCAGCCCAGAGATACAGACATAACTTTGTAGTGTAGACCAAGCTTTTGTAAGAGGCCCTGAACAGGACCGGGGGGGGGGGGAGGAGGAGGAGACGGGGGGGGGGGGGGGGGGGAACACGACTATGAACAGGGGCAGGTGCCACAGTATGACCTATGGCCACAAGATGTCTGACCATGTCGTAGATATGGACAGCACTTTGAGATCACCCCCGCACATTAAGTCAGCACAATTAGTCATGCCAGATTTTAACACAACACACTAGTTAGGCTTTAGTCAGAAGACAGCAAAACACAAACATCTTGCAGGTGCATTTCCCCAGGACTCGCGAGATTAGTAACATCTGAAGCAGTTCTCTGTAGGGCTATGGGAAGGCTAAATGTTCTGTGGGTACAAGACGAAAGGACTTGGCTTGCTTTGAATTCCTCCCAATTCCAAAGTGAACAAATGGTGACAAATTGAAGCTCTCATTTCTGACAATGGTAGGAGGACAATGTACCTAAGGCTATTTAAAGGGATGCTGTCAAGTTTAAAAGAATAAAGGCTGAAAGATAAACATCCTCATCTATGCTACCAATGACACCTTTTTGAGCTTTTAAAAAAATCTCATCTATTTCAGCTCAGGTAATTATACCATAGCAGGTTTCAATTTTGCTTTTAATTAATTTCACTTTTGGCTTCTTGCTCACTAGCACAAGCAACCAATATTTTGCAACACGGGTGTCCTTGTTTTATAAAAGTTCTCACTGCAGTTTGAAAAACAAATCATTCTGGAATTTTCTTAGTGCTACATATTTTGCCAGACCATACTCAAACCCCCATTACATCAAAATGTTTTTCTGGGGGGGATAGAAGGGTGGGTTTTCTGTTTTCTTGTTATTGTTGCTGTGTTGAGGGCAGGGGTGGTTGCGTGCTGTGGGGTTGTGGGAAAAACTGAGCAAGCAAAAATTAGTGTATTGGGCAATCTGTGTATTTAGGCATATAAACAAAATAAACCAAGTCTTGGCATTAACCAGCAGTCTCTTTTTTAAAAGATGTCCGCTAACCGTACAGGAAGAGAAAGTCATTTTCAATTGAGACCCCTGGGGTAAAACTAGGTCATCCATACTCAGACACAAAAATTGGGAATCCCTGCTGCTCACTGGGACGATTAAGCTATTCTGTTTAAAACATAAAAATCAGCCAAGTGCCCCCCCCCCTCTCTCTCTCTCTCTCACACACACACACACACACACACACACACACACACACACACACACACACACACACAAAATCAATGAACTGAGTTCCAAACAGCAGGAAGTCCTCAGCCCATCCCTCCCAGGGAGAGTATGAGTGTTTCTCTGATCCAGGCCAATTTCTTTTTAACTTTAGAATTAGCTTTGGCAGAGGTTTCTGTTGATATGGAAACACTGATTTGGGTAAGCACTGCACACACCACAGCAAATAAGAAGGGTTTTGTGCATCTCTTCGACTAAAGCACTCAAACTGACCACACAGTCTTTCAAGGCCTGAACACAAGCATTTCCAGCTGGAGAATATACTCGCTCGCTCTATAGCCTATATGTCAATTCATATTCCATTATATACCTGCTAGTGCACATGTGCAACAATCAAATACCTTAGCGCAGTGCTTCTGAACCCGTGGTACAAGTACCCTCAGGGGTACTCGAGAGAAGTCTGGGGGGGTACATCAACACAACTAAAATTTGAAGAAAACTGAATTTTTGTTTTAAGTTTTACTGCGCTTTATTATTTTTATACTTTTTACACCCAAAAATGTCATCGCTTGCCTGGTTACGATTAAGTTGTTTAAACAAATGTGTTGCAATGGTAGAAAAAACAATTGTGTGTCTGAAAACAATAGGTACTGGGGATACTTTTTTTTTTTTTTAAAGGGGTACTTTATAAAATAAAAGGTTGAGAAACACTGCCTTAGCACACCCAACAACTCTCCAACAAGATCTTTTCCCATCTTTTTTTCCGGTTTCCAATATAAGCCACCAGAAAAAGCCCGTAGGGGTTGCCAAGGTCATTTTAACAAAGCATGAAGGGCCAAGAGAGTTTGCACAGTACTGGGAATGTCAGCACTATTAAGTGAGTAAAGAGCATTAGATTCCCAGGTTCCTGTGGAGTATGCACTATGTCTTCAAACAGAGGTAGCATTATCAGATTCAAGAGACTGACAAAGGAGAAATTCTAATTCACATGGATCATACAATACACCGAGTTCAACTTCTGTTTGCAGACAAAGATCTGTTCTAGGAGTCAAACAGCCACTTAAAAAATACAAACCCCCAAGATACACAAACCTATTAAAAAGAGGCAGTTGACATATGAGCCAACGTCACAGCATGTCGCTAACAATGTGAGTAAGGTAGTGTGTGGTCAGTCTAACAGCATAACCTTCTTGTGCCCCTCCAATCCTGTGGAAGTCAGCTGCATAAGGGGGGAGGAAGGAGCTGTTTACGACTCAGGCCTAAGACAGGCATTTAAGGGATTGGAGCTCTATACCAGGGTGGCCAAACTCACAGACCCTCTGACACGCATACAACAATCTTCAGAAGTTCAAGAATTGGAGCACATTGGCCGGGGCACAGGGCCTCATCCCCATAGGAGATACCTGACAGGGCTTGCGGCTTTAGCCCTGCTCCTGCCAAAGCCTCGAGCCCTGGCAGGTGAACCCCACGGGCTGAAGTCGGAAGACCCCCTAATACCGTTGGGTAGGGCCCTTACTCCATCATCCCACTGCAAGGCAGAGGTCCCAAGCTTCCCCCCTGCCCCCCAGGTTGGTAGGTGGAGAATTGGGGACCTGAGAGCTCCACAAGCCACACTTTAACATGTGACTTGTAAGCCACACTGTGGCCACCCCGCTCTATACCCTCTCACTTCTATGACCTTAATCAAGCCTCAATCTTCCTAACCAATTTATAGGGAGACAATTAATTACAGGTATATTGCACTTTGCCCCTTCCAGCTGAGGATTCCCCTAGTGGGAATGTAAGAGACACTGTCAGATGGAAACCGAGTCGAGATTTGGATCTTGTAAAAATAAGTTTTCACACAAGCCCTATAATATTTCCTTGATATAATCATATGTTGGCTCATCTGTAAACATTTTCCTGCACATTGGCACCTCAAATATTGCAGCAGTATGGAAGTGCATGAGAGCCGAGAACAAAACAGAATAGACAGAGCAACAACAAAGGCAGAAATCACAGCTGGTGGGAAAGAGAATCACAGTGAATTTTGGAGATATCCCATTGGGAAGTGTAATAAATACCAGCAATGACAGAAAGATGAAACAAAGTAGCTACAGCAATTAAAACCATAGGCAAGAAACTATAAGATGAGATACATGTGGCAGAGGTGCTTTTAAACGTGGCTTAGGCATCCATTTTTATTACTGTATAAATCCAAATATACAAGAACAGGAGCAAATATCTCTGAGGAAATATCATCGGAAACTTGTATAAACTCAATGAGGAAGATAAACTGGGATAGCAATAATGCTGCAAAACACTTCACATGGTGTTCTACTCTATTTAAAGGGTTTGACCACCAAGAAGGAAGGGGAATTATTTAGGGCAATGTGTGTGGGGGAGGATATAACTAGCAAACATGGGGTAAAATGTGGGTAGTTGGAAGGTTTTTCCTAACATTCACTAAAATCTCTCGGGATGTGGAATACTCTCTCATCTGAACTGGTGGAAGCTCAATTCCTTGAAACACGGCAAATTAGACTGGACAAACCATGAGAATATTAATTGTGAAGAACAATCAGGGAGATTCATTGGGTGGACGAAGATGATATTTTCCTTCTATGGCTGGCTAAAGTTTGAGAAGCTTTTTAAACTTATATGAAGTTTACCAATCAAGGAATTATTTATTTTATAAATATAAATAAAAGCAGGCTACACAATGAACACTGAAGTATTTCCACATCATCCTTCTACTTGACTAGGTTACTATCCGCTCACTGTGATAGAAAGGATTAGACAGTACTTAAGAGTTCTCTCATATGGAAGTACCTAATGGTAACTATACACAGGTCTTGTCAGCATCTTCATCAAGAGCTCTTCCCAAACTTGTAGAATGCAGGAAGCAAAAACAACCTGATGCACCAATAACAATCTCAGTAATGGATTGTCCTTTCCAAAAAGATTCACCTGTATTTTCGAGAACTAACCCTGCATGGATCTAGCCCTGTGATGCCTGTATTTTCTGACAATACTCAAAATGTTAATTATGTCCCTTACACTGCTGTTATTACAATATGTTGTTAAAGACAAGATACATTTGCTCTCCCTTCATATGGTCTGAGGAACCTCCACCCCATCCTCCCCCCCCCCCAAAAATCTCAGTTCTTAGAGCCCACGTCCCAGGAGCACTGATATGACAGTGGGGCACATAAAACATCAGTTCAGATCTTTATTTATAAACTGGAAGCCAGAAAAAAAAAAGTGTGTCCAAAAGCACCAGGGCCCCTGCTTGTGGCTCTAACCGTAAATGATTGCTACAGCTGGTGTCTTCTAAAATGAGACAAACGATGGCAAACGATTAGCGTAAGCTCCTACATCATGAAGGAAGCAATGGGTGTTCTGTCCACACGAGCACATGCTAAAAATGGAACAGACCTCCTCTTTAATTATCTCTCCCAGATTTGCCAGGGGAAAAAAGTAAAACCAAGAAATCATGCTTAAAAATAGCATTTTGTATGTGATTCATTTAAGTTCAGGTTAATACTCAGCAGGGATCTATTCTACTGGAGAGGTGCGAATGACTCAGGACCATGATTGCTTCTGAAAAGTTCATAAAGCAGAAACAGCTTGCAGTTACTTGTGCAATCTAAATTTAACAAGGTATAATAAAGCCACTGCTGGGGCTGGGAGGTTGTTGATTATTTAATGAACTAATTTTAATGCTAACAAGCCACCAGCAGACCACCATTAAGTTGAATTTAAACAACAGTTGTGTGCATTCAATCTTGGAGAAAGGAGTTGGATTCGTAACACTGGCAAAAGCAGCCTTTTGTTGATCGACGAGGCAGCATGAGAGCAAACTTTCCTTGCTCACTACTTTGCCAGCCTGCCCTGACCTAGATTTGGTGAAGGAAGAGGAAGAACTTAGAGGGTCACAAGATGCATCAGCTGCCACGCTCGTGCCGTTCTTGACTTTTCTGCTGAGGGCACCAGCCAAGTTTGAGATACAGGAACTGGAACTGAGCCCCACCAGCCTCATCTCACATAAGGGTCACCAAACAGCTGACAGATGGAAGCAATTTTCCTGCCCTACTGAGCTGGGCTGGCTTTGAGCAGGTAACCTACAGGCAAAACTCTCTGTGGCCCACTGGCAATACCCTGAGGCGTCCAATGCCCTAAAAAGTGCTCGTTTAAGACTAACTTGAGACTGGATGTCTTGCTAAAACAATATGCTCTGCTTCAGCCAGAAGTTATGGGCTGGAAGCAGAAAACAATGGATGACATGACATTCTAAGGCCTGTGTTAGCAGGAGGTCAAACTAGATCAGACCTGGACAAAATATCCTCCATGAGGCAGATCCAGCCTGCCAAGCCACCAGATCCAGCCCACGGATGCAGCAGGGAGCCTCAGGCAGACTCTCTTCTCCCCTACCCTCCTGCTCAGAAAAGCAGCTGCCACAGCTGTTTCTCTTTCACAGCTGTGAGCCTGGGGGTGGTAGGGAGTGGTGCTTCACACACTACTCCCACCCCCAGCACAATCCCATTGGCTGGTTTCTGGCCAATGGGAGCTGCTTATAATCAATAGGCAGCTTGTGAAGCACCCTCCCGGCCCTCCCCTCAGGCTTGTAGCTGTTCAAAAACCACATGGCCCCTGCAGCCAGTGTGGGGGCAGGGAGTTTGCTTGAGAAGGCTGCCTGCCAGGAGTCAAGCGGGTAAGTCTCACAGCCAGAGCCTGCCTCTGGCACCCCAACCCTTTGCCCCCTTAACCCCAAACCTCTGCCCCTCCCTCCTGCACCCATCTCCCCTGCCCCAGGTTACAACCCCCTCCTGTCCTAGGTCACAGCCCAAACCTTTCCCCCCCCCCACTCCTGCTCCCATATTTCCCCCTCCCATCCATATTCCCTCCCAGATCCTGCACCGCACTCCCTGCCCCAGAGGGCACAGCCCAAACCCTTGCACCCTAGTCCTCTAACCCAGGTCACAACTGCCACTTTCATCCAAATTCCCTCTGAGACCTCACACCCTCTCCTGCACCCCATTCCCTTACTGCAAGCTCCCTTCTGCACCCAACCTCCATCCCAGACACCGCACCTCCTCCATTAATATGGAAGAATGTGGCCCTTGACCACTTTCCAAATTCTTGGAGTGGCCCCCTCCCATCAAAAATTGTTGCCCCATTCCTGGACAAGATGATCATGATGGTGAACTCTGGCCTTAAAATCTATAACCCTGAGTAGCACCTTGTATCTGACAAAGGGAGACAAGGAGGAGTAGTTCCCATCTAGAAAGTTACCGACATTCCCATTCCAGTGCAATCACGGTGCGTTGGATGCTGCCCTTTGACTATGCTTCTAAAGGTGAGAAATGCTAAACGTGGAGACCCCTCTTACCCATGGCCTGATGCCCACGTAAAATGTTCCCACTGACATGCACAGACTCTGCATTGTCACAAGGGACCACCTCCAGCAGATAAGAGACTGTACAGCATGGAATAAAACCTTAATGCCAGCCTCAGCAACATTTTCCGAAAAAAAAAAATAGCTTTGATAATATGTATACAGGCCAGTTGTATGATGTCATGTGTGTCTGTGTGGGGGAACCAAAATCTAAATTCAAAGTGCTCTTTTTGTGCAGGTAAGATCCACAGTTAAGATTTTTTGCAAACTCACCATTTTGGCAACAGGCCTTACTTATTCTTGTTGTTATTGCAGCTTTAAAATAATCCATTTTCCATAAGTTAAATGCAGGAGAATGAGTTAAGTTAGACACTCCTCTTTTCTCTATCTTAGAAACCTAGCTCAGGGCTTTATTGCTTCAGGCTTTTCACATTTTATTATGGGTTATATCTGCTTCTGATGACAATGCCATGTCATCCTATTCCAAGTACAAGAAAGAGACCTTGGGATAAAGTATTATGCAAAGGAAATTTCCTACCCCCACCACTATTTATGGAGCAACCTGTTCTTTGATACAGGTCTAATCTGACTGCTTATCTCATGGAGTCAGTAACCTGCAGTCAATAAAGCATATTTTTGTACTGGGGGGGGGAGGAGGGAGGGAGAGAGAGACACTAAGAAAGGGGGAGGGGCAGATTTACACTAAGCCAGAGACAAGATTTGTTTAAAAAATTAAGTCGTGATAAATGAAGGCAATTTGTTTTCCAAAGATAAGATGACAGCATAAAGTGCAAAGTTAGTCTATAATTATCTAAGGGGAAATTAACTATTTAGATCCCAAACAACCATAAAGTAGAGTTAGGTATTCTGTTGCTACAGAAGACTTCTGTGAGGTTTACACATTTTGGCCTCACTTCAAGAAAGCACACAAGCATGCCCTTAACTTTAAGCATGTGCTTAAGTTCTACTAAGTTCAATAAGTCTCATTCCTGAAAGACTTGAAAGAATCTCCTCTTTACATCTTCAGACGAAGGCATGTATGCCTTTCATTCCCATGACCGTCTACAAGGGATTAAAAATACATTTTAGATTGATGCTGGGGAAACTGGTATCTGAAGATGGAATCAAAAGGAACACTCAAGCAAACTGAGCACATTTCATTGTGCAGTTATATAGACAGCCACTAGACTTCTAAATTACACTACGACCGTGACGAAAATATAGCAGTCGGATGGGATCTACAGTCATATCACTGGCCAAACTTCATCCCCACTAAAACGAAAGGGGATTTTACATTGCCTTCCATGGGAACGGAGTGAACACTTTAGAAAATCCCACTCTAAGGGTATGTCTACATTACAGAGAAGATCGACGCTGCTGCCGTCGATCTTCCAGGGTTTGACTTAGCGGGTCTAGTGAAGACACACTAATTCGAACTGAGATGGGTGCCCCGGTCGATGCCGGTAGTCCTGCTTTCACGAGAAGTAAGGGAAGTCGAAGGGAGAGTGTTCTCCCTTCGACTTCCTGCAGTGTGGGCAGCACCAAAATCCGAGTTAGGGTACTTTGGCTACGCAATTAACATACTTGAAGTTGCGTATCTTAGTTCAACCATATCCCCTAGTACAGACGCACCCTAAAAGTCAAATTACTTGGGAAAAACAACAACCCTATGTACCTTATGTCAAGAAACCATTGTTTAGTTGAGCACTCAAAAATTGGTGACACCAAACATATTTATCTTAATTCTGTGCCATGGGGATCATAGTCCAGTTTTTAATTATACAATCATACACAATTTCTCAAATACAATATATTAGCATAAACTTTTCTCTATGCTTTCTTCAATACATTGACATCAGGACTTAATCACCTACTTAAGTGCTTTGCTGAACAAAGAAGGAGAATTTGTGCTTAAAGTTTAGCATACAATGAAATGCTCTGCCGAATCGGGGCCTTAGTAACATACACAGGAACATAACATGAAGGAAGATACTTAACTGGCTTAGCCAAAAAAATGGTATTTTTCAGGCTCAATACATTATTTTCAAGTTCTCTTAACTCTGTTAAAACAAAACCAGTTTCATCAAGAACAAAGCCCACATACTTCCCCTTAGCGAGAGCTACTTCCATTTCAAATTGCAAACCTCAGCCATTTCGGATGAAGAGCATGTGCTCGCTCTCTCGGAAAGGAGGAGGGGTGCAATTTTTTTCCCCAAGCTCCTCACTCTCACATCTTTTGTGCTCAGAATTCAAAAATGTTTTTAATCCTCTCCCCCCCCAAATATTTAAGCTCACGCTAATCATGGGAAAACTGCACAGTCTGAAAAGCAAAAATGTCAGTGAGCTGCGATCATTTGAAAGCAGAGAGTTTTATGGATGGGATAATTTTTTAAAAGGTTCTGCGTTGATCTAATTCTCCCACTGTTGACTTTTAGGGGTATGTCGAGACTACATGGCTCCATCGACGGAGCCATGTAGATGAGTTTACTAGACACAGCAAAATGAAGCAGCGATTTAAATAATCGCCGCTTCATTTACATCAAAATGGATGCCGCACTGTGCCAACGATCAGCTGATCGGCACAGCAGGGCAGTCTAGATGCGCCGTGGTCAACAAGGGAAGGAAAAACCCTTTCATCCACCTCGGAAGAATCTACACTACAGAGGCATAGCTGCAGCAGTGCTGCTCAGATGCTTATAGCGCGGGCATTCCCTCAGTCTGGCGTTTTTGGAGCTGGGGTCTGGTCACATCTCTGTGTTCCATTATCACTGCTGATAGGTTCTTTTCCTATCTCTGTCCCCAGTCCAGCAAAGGTCTATGCACGCTTAACTTTGGGCTCTCTGAATAGCCCCACTGAGCTGAAGGGAACTACTCGGTGGGTAAGTTAAGCACATGTGAACCAGAGCACAGTCTGCATCCGAGTTACACTTGTTTCTGTCAATGAAAACAGGAAGCAGCTTCCTTCCCTTTACTAGTCCTCTGGGATGGTGAGGGGCAGTCCAATCGCCTCCAACTCACTGTCTTTGGCCAGTAGCTAGCTCCCCTGATTTGTCACTCGACTTCTTTGTGGGTAGCAGCATCCTGCAATCTCCAGGAGGACAGCCTGAGGGAGTAGCCTATTTATCTTTCTATTCTGGCAAATACACAAACACTGGCTTCATTTGAGTATGCTGGAGAGTAGGAGCAAATGCAGCCCTTTCATGCAGTCCTAACTGACTCTTACAGCTCGCCTTCCTCAGCCTGCAGCAATCAGCCTCTCCACCGCTCTTTCTCCCAAGTCCCGGATAACACCTAACCCCCCCCCCCCGAAAGCTGCTGGGCCCAGGTGATCATTCTTTATCACTGCAGTCAGAGGTGGGACCACCCCAAGGAGCGCAAGAGCAGCCCAAACGGCACTTAAACGGTCCTTTCTTGGATTGAGAACTGGTTAAAAGACAGGAAACAAAGGGTAGGAATAAATGGTAAATTTTCAGAATGGAGAGGGGTAACTAGTGGTGTCCCCCAAGGGTCGGTCCTAGGACCAATCCTGTTCAACTTATTCATAAATGATCTGGAGAAAGGGGTAAGCAGTGAGGTGGTAAAGTTTGCAGATGATACCAAACTGTTTAGGATAGTCAAGACGGAAGCAGACTGTGAGGGACTCCAAGAAGATCTCACCAAACTGAGTGATTGGGCAACAAAATGGCAAATGAAATTTAATGTGGATAAGTGTAAAGTAATGCACATCGGGAAAAATAACCCCAACTATACGTACAGTATGATGGGGGCTAATTTGGCTACGACAAATCAGGAAAGAGATCTTGGAGTTATCGTGGACAGTTCTCTGAAAACTTCCACGCAGTGTGCAGCGGCGGTCAAAAAGGCAAATAGGATGCTAGGAATTATTAAGAAAGGGATAGAAAATAAGACCCAGAATATCTTACTGCCCCTGTATAAAACTATGGTACGCCCACATCTTGAATACTGTGTACAGATGTGGTTTCCTCACCTCAAAAAAGATATTTTGGCCTTGGAAAGGGTTCAGAAAAGGGCAACTAAAATGATTAGGGGTTTGGAACGGGTCCCATATGAGGAGAGGTTAAAGCGACTGGGACTTTTCAGTTTAGAAAAGAGGAGACTGAGGGGGGGATATGATAGAGATATATAAAATCATGAGTGGTGTGGAGAGGGCCTATAAAGAAAAGTTATTTATTAGTTCCCTAAATAGAAGAACTAGAGGACACCAAATGAAATTAATGGGTAGCAGGTTTAAAACTAATAAAAGAAAGTTCTTCTTCACACAGCGTGTAGTCAGCCTATGGAACTCCTTGCCAGAGGAGGCTGTGAAGGCTAGGACTATAACAGAGTTTAAAGAGAAGCTAGATAATTTCATGGAGGTTAGGTCCATAAAAGGCTATTAGCCAGGGGATAAAATGGTGTCCTTGGCCTCTGTTTGTCAGAGGCTGGAGAGGGATGGCAGGAGACAAATCGCTTGATCATTGTCTTCGGTCCACCCTCTCTGGGGCACCTGGTGCTGGCCACTGTCGGCAGACAGGATACTGGGCTAGATGGACCTTTGGTCTGACCCAGTACGGCCATTCTTATGTTCTAAATCAAACACCAGCATATTTCACATTTTGCAGATTTCATTTGTCCCTGCTGTCGTGTCCTCTTGTAAGACTTTCTGGGTTCATTCCTACTGTGAAGTGCATATAACTTTTCAGTTTGTCGGACACGCCAAAGGGAGAAGTAACATATTTGTGACTGTGACAGTCCTCCTTGTAGAGCTCCACCCGTGCATGTTGTGGGAGTCACCTCCCCGCTGTGCACGGCGCCATGCTTTCCCAAAGCCCAAGGGAGTTCCCACTTTCCTCCAACTCGGAAAGTCAGACAGAAAGACCCACTGGAAGTGAGGTGGATGCATCTATAGGTGAGGGGTCTTCTCCATTTTGGGGTGCCTGGAACAAACTGCTCTCCAAATGAGAACTTCAGAGAAGTAGGGAGATGGCATGCTTCAAAGCAGAGGTTCTCAACATGAGGAATGCAATCCCCCAGGGAATGGGGTCAGAAATCGGTGTTGGAGGGGCATGACCCTTGTTCTTCTTTATTAGTAAAACAGGATGGCATCCCAGATAGATGGGAGGGAACTGTTGCAGGATCTCCGTATGGAGAAGGCTGAGACTTACTGATTCAAGGAATTGGTAGTGGGATAAGGAGTCTTTCACACAAAGGCCAGCAGTTATGGACCGACATTAGCACGTCTAGCGACTGTTTGAGGGCCCGAGCGAAATGAGATTCCCACAATCCAGTTTCTAGTGGACAAGTGTCCACAGCACAAAGAACAAGGCCACAATGGCACTAATTAGCACTGCTCTTAGTAATCTCAGCAGAGACAGCTACTCAGATTCCCAAAGACAGTGCCATCTTCCACCAAACTGGGAGTGACGTGAGGTACTGAGCAGCAAAGCTCACAATATCACTGTTAGACCTCTTCTCTGAGAATACACTGTAAACACTCCAACATGTTTCATCAACACGCAATTACATTTAAGAGGGGGGGACCCTCTACCCTTCAGAGGAACAAACAGCTTCACTATGAACACAGAGCAAACAGCATTTTTTTTTTTTTAACCATACTCAACCGTCCCCAGGTGTTTTTCTGCTTACTAAGAGCCTACTGGAACCCAGATTAACTCAAATTCTGGATATAGTCTTACTATGAGATTAACCCTGGGCAGAAGAAGCGAACACAAGCTAGTCCAAGACCTCTTCATTCTTTAAAATATGAAAACACAATCTCCCCCTTTTTATTTGCAAGTTATTTCTCGATCTAAGTAACACGCAATAAACTTCAATATGCCACACCATTTAAAGATTGTGTGCATTGGAGGGCAACCTAACAAAAGAGAGGCTCTCCCATTTAAGTAGAATCACATTCCAGTATACAGCCTAGTGAACGCTCTGACCTCCAGACAGAACGCCAAAATAATGAAAGCCAGCTACTCAGCTGTCAAGGCAAGAAAATCAGTTTTTACATGCCCCATTGTCATTAAATCATGAATTATTCCCTCGCTTCCTGGACTGCTTGGTAAGTGCTTAGCTCAAGAAAGTTACAAAGCATCATCACAATTTCACCAAAGTAGACATCTGAGCCAATTTAGTAACGAAAGTTCAGGTCCAAGGTGATTTCTTGGGCTAACTTTGACAAACTATGTGGCAAGAGATTTCTTGTGAAAAGCTTACCACCAGAATGTCTGCTAAATAACTAAGATATTTTAGAACAAGTTAGCTGAAACCCAGCAGCATTTCAGTATAAACCAGGGGAGGGCAAAAAACCAGCAGCTGTTCACCAGGGTTAGCCTGCACCTCGGCAAGTGTGGGCAATCACAGCTCCCATTGATCAGGAACTGTGATCCTCCCTGCACCTGCGGAGGCACAGGTAAATACAGCGATGCAGGGGCCAGGTGCTAATCCTGTCAGACCAGATCTGGCCTATGAGACGGTATTTGCCCATCTCTGCTAAAAACAGTCAATGTCCATACAGAGTTCTAATGCATACTGAAAATGGCAAGACATTTCAAATCTCACTTTGGGAATAAAATGGTATAAATAGCATTGACTGTGTTTATTTTTACATTAAATGCAATTTCAAAAATTATTCTCTGGATTTGCTTGATACTTCCATAGAAATTTCAGTGATGCAAAATTCACCATGTGTCTGCTGCAGAAAACTGAGGAGATTGTTGCAGTATTTAGGTCTAGCTTACTACTGAGTATGGGTACGTCTACACTTGCACCCTAGTTTGAACTAGGGATGCAAATATAGGTGACCGAAATTGCTAATGAAGCAGGGATTTAAATATCCCACGCTTCATTAGCATAATCTCACCCGCACGCTATTCCGCTCGCCAGCTGATTCGAACCAGGAAGTGTGCTCCGGGCCGCGTTCGTTCAAATCAAACCCCTTGGTTCGAACTAACGTTACTCCTCAAAAAATGAGTAACCTTAGTTCGAACCAAGGGGTTTGATTCGAACTAACGCCACCCAGAACGCACTTCCTGGTTCAAATCAGCTGGCGAGCGGAATAGCGTACGGGCGAGATTATGCTAATGAAGCACGGGATATTTAAATCCCCACTTCATTAGCAGTTTCGGTTGCCTACATTTGCATCCCTCGTTCGAACTAGGGTTCAAGTGTAGACGTACCCTATATGGGGTCCCAATACCAAAACACTGTATACTATATTACATTGCTGCCTCTCCTGTTAAACAACAGAACATTACTGGTTATCACCTACAGCCCCCAGCGTAAACCCCACCAGCCCTGGAAAACAATCCCTCATTCTCACAATCTTGGGAAACAAGTCAGACCACACCTACAGACAACCCCCGCCCCCACCTGTAGCAAATACTTATCAGCAGCCACAAATCACACCACAGAAACACTAACCCAGGAACATACCACCCCTGCAACAAACTCCACTGCCTACTCTGTCCACACATCTATTCAAGCAACACCATCACAGGGCCTAAACCACATCAGCCACCACATCAGGGGCTCATCCAACAGCACATGCTCTGATGTGATCTATGGCATCAAGTGCCAGCAATGCCCCTCTGCCATGTATATTGGCCAAACTGGACAGTCTCTGCACCAAAGGATAAAGGGACACAAATCAGACATAAGAAATGGTAACACACTCAAACCTGTAGGGAACATTTTAACCTCCCTGGACATTCAATAATTGATTTAAAAGTAAACATTCTTTGGAGAAGAATGGCATCACCCAATTACAGAGGGAGAGAGTTACAAGTTACAAATGGAGTTCATTTACAAGTTGAACACACTACAAATACAATTTCCCCACCTTTGAAATTAGCATTTCCACATCAATTGCTATGAATGAGACACATCCAGCCTGACTTAATTAGGTTCATTAACATCGGTCCTACAACTGACAGGAAAATTCTTTTGCTGCTATATATACCCTGGATTCTGAAATTTCCATCCCACCTCATCTGATGAAGTGGGTTTTACCCACGAAAGCTCATGACCTAATTTATCTGTTAGTCTCTAAGGTGCCACAGGACTGCTCATTGTTTTTAAAGTTACAGACCTGAGGTTTTGTGATTGTTTTTTGTTCCACACTGGAATGAAAGGGAAACATTTTGAACATCGAGAAAACTGAGTTGTGCTTTTGTTCTGTAGCATGGTAGTTAAGGTGTTGGCCGGGGGTATGGGAGACTCAGGTTCAAGATTTTGCTCTGTGAGTATCACAGCAAAGTACTTCTTCCCCAATTCCTCTGATTCAGACAAAACAAAGACTTGGATGTGGGTCCCCAAGATTCCAAAGCAGAACCTCAACCCATCTATAGTGAGGGCATCTCGCTCCCTCCCCCCAAAGCAAAATATCTCCACAAAACGATTTGGCTTTGACAAAACTGAGTATTTTGGGGGAAAAGCTTTAAAATGCTCTTGGAAGTACATTTTAACAGATTATTAAAACTAAGACTTGGGGGGGGGGAGGGGAATGTGTCTCCCCTCTATTCTTTCCATTTTGTTTACTTCATGTATTTGACTGCAGTTTTTGTATACAGGCTAAACCTCTCTAGTCCGGCACTCTCTGGTCCGGCAACATCCATGGTCCAGCATGATTTGAGCAAGCTGGATGTCCAATTATAAGGGTGTGGCCAAGTTTCCCCACAGTCCTCTAAAGTTTGTTTACAGACACCTGTCCTGGCTCTCAGTGTTCTGGGCTGTTATTTAGCTCTAACTTACCCCTAAATGTCTTCTAAGAGCCCAGAAAGCATGAAAGTATTGATACTGCTGCTAGACAATATTGACCTCCCAGGGTTTGGCAAATTCCCTGGTTCAGCACCGGTCAGGTCCCAAGGGTGCCAGACTAGAGAGGTTCGACCTCTAATCCATTTTGGTGTTTCTCCAGGCAATTATTTCTCCCTTTTGTATGGCTCTTCCAGCCAAACAACGGAGATAATTTTGTGTTTTAAACCAGAGAGAAGCAATTGCATAAACCACAAAAATTGGCAGGGTTCACTGAAAAGCAGTTGTAGAACCTGAAGTTATGATGAACTCTTTTTTTAAAATACAGTGACAGTGTTGATGAGCCCCTGTAACACAAAAACTCCCACTCTTTCAAAGAACCTTGAAACAGGCAACTTTTTGGAGGCTATAACAAAGGTTTAATGTTTATTGACATCACAAGTCTATCCAATGAAACTTTTACTTTATTTTTACATATTATCTTTGGGTTTCTTTTAAGCCCTTTTTGGTCAAATATGCTTTTTTTGAAGTAATCACTGATAAGGACTCTATCACCCACCAGACTGGAGTGCACAGTAGAGATGTTAAAAAGCAGGTAATTGGGTAACCATGTAACCACTGAAAATCTCATCAGTTACACGGTTACATGCAGCAGGCTCTGCAATATAATGCTTACACTGCAGAACCCACAGCGCAGTCGGCTTCCCGGGAGCAGAGCCAGCCGGCCCCACTCCTGGGAGCCAGCTGCACTGGGGGCTCTGCAGTATTAGCTTTATACTGCAGAACCTGCAGCGAGGGGTGCCAGCTGGCTCCCTGGGAGCTCATGCGCACTGGAAGTCGGCTTTTAAGCCAGCTCCCGCCTACCGCTCCACTCCCTGGGAGCCATCTGCCACCCTGTGCTGCTGCCTCTATATCACAGGCAACAGCGTGGGGTGGTAGCCAGATCCCAGCTCTGCTCCCGGCCCCCGTCTCACTCCTGAGTAGCTGGCTACTGCTCCGGGCTCTGGGCTCTGATATAGAGACCACAGCACAGGGGAGCAGCCAGCTCCCCAGGAGCAGGACAGGAGCCAGCGTGTAATCATTCACAGTAAGAGATAAGCCCAGGCTTACTGGTTAACCGTTTAATGGTTATCCTATTACATTCCTAGTGCACAGCCCCATAAACTCTTAAGTCACACCACCTACTACGAAGTGTGTCCTGGAACTTAGTCCGAAGGGCCGCATCTCTCTTTCCACACAAAAAGGAAAAAGCTGGAGATCATCCCAAAAGCTGCGATTGCTTCTTCCCTCACAATAGCAGAGCTGCTGCTTTATAAATGGTTGATGCTTACAACTGGGGCATTTGGTAAGCAGGTTCTGTGGCACACCTGACCCATCTACTTACCTGTTTCTTGCCCATCTCTTGCATTCCAGTTTTATGGTTCAAAACTCACCCCACCCACCTCCCACGGCACCACTTCACGTGAAGTCAGAATATGATGCTTACCTGCTCTTTGTCAGGCTTGTCAGAGATGTCATTCAGACTGGTGGAAGTCAGGTTTCTATGGGTCATGGATGGACTGCCTGTAAGAACAAGGTCAATACCAGTTAAGGCATCTGTTATAACCCAGCATAAAGGACACAGAGGGCCTGGCTACAGTATTGCCTTCCAAAGGGCTGCATAAAGAGGGCTGGGTACTGGGCCAAATTGAAAAAATTTAGAGTCTGATCTAGAGTGCTTTATGGAGCTCAAAGGGGATAGAAGGAAGCTAAAGAGTCACAGTATCTGGTAAATAATATCCCCCCCACTAAGTATGCCATAGAAATAAGGCACTTCCAAAAAACACAGAGTTTGAGCCTTGCTCCTTAACATGTCTGGCAGGTAACACTTCCTACATTAGTTCCTCCCTTCCCCCTGTTAATAGAACTGACTGAAAGGCTGGTTTAATCAACACAGCATAATGGGAGCTTGCCTATAATATCAGCTGTTGCTGTTTAGAAGAAATTACTTTTCTTTCAATTACCTTGTTAACTGCCCCTCCCTGAGACTGCTGAACAGAAGAGAGAAAACTATCTGCACATCACCTTGGTGTAAAACCACAGTAACCAGTCTGAGACCTGTCTGCAGTCAGACAGATGTATTTATCTTAAATACGTGGACTTAACCTTTCTTTTAAAGAAGTAATTGACGAGATAAACACTGCTCCGCCTTAAACTGCCAGCCAACTAAACTAGAGGACCTCAAGGCAGCAAAGCCAGATGGTAATTGTGCACAAGCATATAGACATATATTCCAGTTGAACCTTATGTTTTCAGACACTACAGTACAGAGGAGTAAGTAACTTGGAAAAATAAGCAACCAAACCTTCCGTCATCTGTAAAATTCTATTAGAGCCCTTTTAAAAGCAAACCCATCAACCAGCCTCCACACAGGGTCATAACCACAAGGAGGAAAACAGGGGGAGGGATGGGATCAAATGGCAGCCATGAGAGACACTGACAACAGGTGTAATACCCTCAATCTGAAAGTTTTCAAGTATGCTCTTTGTATGGTTCTGAAATGTTAGGGTGCTTTCTCCCAGACATCTGGAAACAGAAGTTCTGCTGTACAGGAAGAGAGGCTGTTACCACAGATTTTTCTAGTCACGTCCAAAAGTGGAGATACAGAAAAATCTCAAAGAGTGTAGTGGTGAGATTTCACATGTTCAGACTCTAGGTTGGGATATATTTCAAGATAAGCCTCTTAATTTATGGAGGTTCATTCAAACTAAAATCCAAAGGCCAGGTTTCCAAAAGAGAACAACACCCAGCAGCTCTTACGGTTTTCACTGGATGCTGCTAGGAGCTGAGCACTCTTTGAAATCCTGGCTATTCCATATTAGGTGCACAACTAGGAACCGAGTTCTTTTGAAAAAATCAACCCCGAATGTTCAGCCTCCTTCTCACTGCCGGGGTTACAACTCAGGTACCTAGATTGGTAAACCACTGGTACCCTTTGTTAAGGCAGCAACTCTGCTCTCTGCTCTGTCAACCACTCCGTTATGCCTCGTGAAATGAGGTTTACCGGAGCGGTCGACAAAGGCTTCCCTTGTCGAGCGCGGCACATCCAGACTGCCGCACCGTGCTGCCAAACAGCTGATCGGCACAGTGCAGTGGCCATTCTGATGTAAATGAAGCAGCGATTATTTAAATCGCCACTTCATTTTCCTATGTCTAGTAAACTCATCTACATGGCTCCGTTGACGGAGCCATGTAGTCTAGACATACCCCTAGTGTTCTATGATATGCCTTCCTAACATATTATCCAGGATGGGGACCAGCAGATTGCTATTCTCATCTTCCCAAATTTCATACATTTAAAAGAACATTCAGTAGGGATTTCCTATAGGTTCTGCAACAGGTTCTGGAGTGCTTAGGGAAGTTCCAATCTACTTTCCTTTTATTTTCCATCATTAAACCTGCTTGCTGTATACAGCAAGCACAGATAGGTACCTCCTCTTTTAAGATGAGGCTATCCATGCATATTGAGACAACTTTCAAGAAATAAAAAAGGGCTTGGACTCACAGGGAGGAAAGTAAATGGACATTACGTGCAAGGTGGGAAATTACATATCTGAGACCAGTTATGTGCAGCCTCAAATGTTGCCTGGTTTAGCTCTCAGCATGCCAACCTTAGTGGTGCCCGTAAAGTTTCAGTACAGTATCTCATTTGTGTTTTGAATGTGTATGATACATGATAAAAAAATTTGGGGAAGGGGCAAAATTACCTGATGACGCATTTGAGTCTATTCTATAATATATATCTTGCTTTGCATTTCTGAAAACAACATTCCTCCTTTTGCAAAGAAATATTTGCCACAGACTATAAAAGAAATGGAGAAGCAAAACAAGTCTGGATTGTTTGAATCTTATAATGCATTATTAAAACCCATGTTTTTTCTTGCATTTAGTTAGTTCATTAGTTATAGGAAGACTATAACTCTGGAAATTCTGGAAAAAAATTACACGAGTACATAATATACGTATGGGTTAAAAAGAACTGGATTGGAACTTTGTGCAGTATGGAGGGCAGTTTTGCAAATCTGCAATCGAAGACATGGGAAGGCATTTTTTTAAATATGGAACTTGTTCAAATCAATAACTGATGTCACACAGCTGGATGCAAAGGTTTCTATCGAGTGTCCTTTCCTGAGTATTATTAGTATTATTAGTATTACTGTTAGTAAATGAGAGACAGAACAGACAATCTTTACTATAGCTGAGCTGAACAGCTTTGAAGAAGTTCATATATTGTCACAGATGGGAGTGTTCACGGGCAGAAAGCATCACTTCTCATCCTACAGTCACCACCTACCCACTGCTCTTGGGCAGGGTAGTTTGGGCTGCCTGGTAGATGCAGCAACATACGGAGAGATGTTGAGACTGATTTCCCATTGTCCAAGAAGCTTTTCTCCTTGTCACGCGATCGCCAAATCACGGCTCCAGTCATTTCCGATGGTCACTAAGGGCATGTCGACACTGAAGAGTTATTTCGAAATAACAAGACGAGCATCCACAGTACCAAGCCTGTTATTTCAAAATAAGGGGCTTGTTATTTCAAAATGACTCCTCCTTGTGAAGAAGGATAAGCTTATTTCGGGAGTTATAACTTATTTCAAAATAACCCGGTAGTGTAGACATAGTCTGAGAGGCAAGTGGATGTAGTGGCTTAGTTTAAAGAACAAAGCAAAAAACAAAACAAAAAAAACCAACCAAACAAACAAACAAAACAAACCACTTTTTAGGGGAACTCTAAAAACTTGCCAATTGCTTGATTTAAAACAATGTTCCAAGCCATTTTAATGTATCTGAGAGTATTCAGAAGAGTTTTGAAGCAGTACTGCTATTGGGAAGGCCATTTTCAGAAAGTATAATTTCATTTTCTGTTGCTAGCACTAGCAAAAAAAATGGTCCTGTTGATAAACTAACATTCCTAGACTTCTAGGTCCAACTCTCAACTGGGCCGCACATGGACTAAGTCAGGCAATCTCTGTCTACTCCCCAGTAAATATTTGGTGGGGCCTTGGCTTATGAAATGCCCAAGACTGAACAAACATGCCAGGAATGCTGCATTTTAGTTAATAGATTCATATATTATCTGACCAGAAGGCAGGACTGCGATCACCCACTTGACCGCCTGTATAAACAGAGGCCACAGATTCTCCCTGACTTAGTTCGTGTTTGAACCAGAGCAGATCTTGCAGGAGAGCATCCAGTCTTGATTTACGATTAAAGTACGTTGGTAGAAAACCTGACCCGAATGGGGTAAGTGAACTCCAGAGCTGAGGGGTCCTCCAAAAAAGCTACTGCTCATCTTCCTAGCACAGGGGCTGCAGATCAAAAGTCGGGAGACAAGAGCAGCATCCCAGTCACTGCACAATACTTTAGTCAAATGAAACTTTTCAAAAACAGGCTCTGTCATCCTACTCTGATTTCAGCCAAGGGAGAAAGTCTCATTGAATTCAGTGGGGAAGGAAGTGAGCCAGAAGAGAAAGCCATATTCTGTACCACCCTCAGTTTCTGAGACTCAGAGCTGTTCCCGACTCAGCTCTAAGTATAGCATCGCTACCTGTGATGCTATAATGACTTACTCTCGCCAGAAACTAGGTCCAGCCATTCTACCAACCGCTGTGAAGAGTAAATGGGTTTAACCTTGGCATTTTTATTTCAAGCAAAAAGGCTTTCACCTTCCAACAAAATTAAGTGCAGGTAATTCAATCATCAGTTAGCTAACCTCTGTGTTAAAGAGCAGCCAAAGGTCACAGCTGGAAAACAAGAGACTAATAAAACCACCATTTACTCTAAAGCTCAAGTGAGAACACTTATTTTTAATGTTTATGGCTGCACATTTATCTGCATTTTATGTTTATGAATCCCTATTTATGGAAACTTAATGCTTGATCCAGCTAACACAACACTCTGCGTTTTATAACACAGCAGCTTGTGCATTTTGAATACACAGCTCTCGATGCCTTCACACTCATTCCCATCCCAAACCCTGGGATATCAGGGGAAAGATTTAACCCTCATCCCCTACCTTTTCAAAACACTGCCACGGAGTAAGCCACACGAGTCCTGTCTACCCTGCAGCTAAATCACCAGATACTTTTGGATATTTAGGAGTAACTGGAGTTGGAAATAATTAAGCACAAAAGAAATCAGCCCGCTGAATTCAGGCTCTCACAGAGTGCGTCTACACTGCACGTGTAACAAGCTATGCAAATTGCGTAGCTTATTTCGAGTCAATTTTGAAATAGCTTATTTTGAAATTTGACACTGTCTACACAGCACTTATTTCAAAATAAATGGCTATTCCAAAACGTCCCTTACTCCTCACGGAATGAGGTCTACAAGGACATTGGAATAGGGAACCCGTTATATTGCAAAATAACGGGCACGCTCAAAAGATGTGCAATAGCTATTTTGGGATACCTCTGGTATCCCAAAATAGCGCTGCGGTATAGACTTAGTCACAGAGAACTGATGCTAAAGGTATGTGAGAATAGTTTGAGCAGATAGCCACAAATAGGTTCTTAGATGTTGAATCTTCTTTTAAGGGAACAATGTATGGAGTGCTAGTGTCTTCAGGTTAATGCCGCATGTCTCTCTTTTTTGAGAGTCATAATTCCTTGATTTTCTCCATAGATAAGATGACTTGAGAGAGGGGAGGAGGGCAAAATTCAGCCCTGGTGTTTGCTAGCATCACTCCTAATTAACCTGGGTCTTTAATGATGAAACATCACCACCTGCCAAATTCAGACCTATCGTCACAGAGCTAGAGTTTTCACTCTCTGTTTGGGTTCACCCTTAGATATGAGCATTGGCGCCTAAGGAAGTGCCTATCACCGGTGGAAAGTAGTGAGCTTCTCACAAGCCTAGCTAAATAGAGCTGCCAGATAGAAGTGACGCGTCTTCAGCTCCTTTTGGCCACCTGCATGCACATGGCAGAACATAGGCGCTCACATGCTGAGCTTGCCATACAAGTTCCATGTCCGCATGGGACAGGCTTCCAAGGCATTTTCTAAGCACTGGTGTCAAACTCTTGGACAAGGTCTTCAGTTCAGGTCAGGCTCAATCAGTGCTTTCTACACTGGCCCCTTCAGAGAGGTGGGAAGCTGCAAGCTGAGCTGATCCTGTTAACTCCATCCCAGCACCCACTGCCCTGTTTTTAGAAGTTACTCAAAAGCACTTCCATACAAGATGACTGCTGAGCTCCACAGCCCGGGTGCATCTGGAGTCCCAGAAGAGCATAACCACAGATGCAGCCAGTATGGATCTGACCAATTTTCCCTAGTGCTGTTGCATGGACACCTTGCACTGTTGCAAGACAACCCACCATTTCATGCATTCAGCGTCACAGCAACCACTTCTTGTCAGAAGGTCACATCATCCCCACTTTGGGATGCATTAGAGACTGCCAGGGAGAGGCGATGAAGTGTCTCAGTGCTCCCTTTGACCTGAGTAAACAGCAAAGGGCCCAGGTGACCCAAAAAGTGAGCCGAGCCAGAGTCAACCCGAGTATGGTAAGCCGGTAAACATGCTGGGATATTGTCTTTCTTCCTCCACTGGCCAGGTTCCTGTGAAATCCCCAGCTGCAGCTGAAGTTGTCCTACCCCAGAGAAACCCCTAAGAGAAAGCAGCAGTAGGGACACCTATTTCCTACCCATCCGTACACAAGACTTGCTGGGAAATGCAGTTTCTGTTTTGCACCTCCCGGCTCCATCTGAAGAGAACCTGGCCTCAAGCCACCAAAGATCTTTTTGCTGAAATGTCTTTATCCTTGAGCTAAGTTCCCATTTCCTTCAGGCTGTTTTTCCAGTACTAGCAGGAGTTACATCTAGGAATTTTTTCAGGGGCTCACGAAAGAACATTTCCTCGTGAGAAAAGCAAGCTTAAGACGTGGTATGACTTGCTACAAGGAAGAGAAATGCCTATTGGAGAGAAGACAGGCTGAGTGGTGAACCGTGGAGAGGGAGGCGAAGAAATAGGATTTGTAAGACAAGCAAGCAAAACAAACAAACAACACTTAATGGGCCTTGTGTTAAAAAGCATGCCACCAAAAAGAGGTCCCCCTTAACAGGCAGACGTCAATGGCTACAGAAATACAAACTTGAACAGATTCTGTTAGTAGTACGTGGAATCCTCGCTAAACAATGTTGCCATAAAAACAGAGATGGCCAGAGGCGGTTTTTACCACCCCATGAAAAACTTAGTTCCAGTTGAAGGTATTTTCAACCGGTTTCATTAAGGCGCAGCACAATACACATAGTTTTAGTTCCATATTCAGATTGTGGTTGCACAGGCAGTGGTTTCATTGATTTTATTTGTACAACCCTGAATTAAAGTAAAACTGCAGTGGGCGTACTACTGATACATGTAATTATTACAGTGAGCATCAGAATATCTGTATATATTTTGGTTTGGTGTTCTCCTCGAGGAAGGTGTAAATGTCATGACTCATATTTCTATATTTAATATTATGTGAACAGAAGCCAAAAACATCTGGTTATATGAACATGATAGTAATGCAGAGGTGTAGGCTTGTAGCAATAAGCAACCATAAGCGTGTGGAGTTGCAGACTAGCAGTTAAAGTCCACTTGACCATCCGGCATTCTGTAGCAGAAAACCAACTTTGATGTGGTGGATAGCCTAGTCCTATGTTATATGCATGCCCAGTGTGTCCTGCTACAGAAATAAATACAATGTAGAGGCAATATGCTAGAAAAACTCTAGCAGACAAAGAGAGAAAGAACAGACAATCTAATTGGGGGAAGAGGGAAATGTAACCTTCAGGAGGAACAGCTAATGCACTATTCGGATGTAAATAAAGAAACGTCTTGAAGCAGAGGAACAAGAAATCCTGCTAATGTCAATCCCCAGAAACTCACTCTTCTACGCAATTAGATGTGGGTGGGAGGGACTTCTGCATTAGAATCCTAATTCAGCAAAGCACTGAAGAACATGCCTATCTTTAAAGCATGTGCCACATATGCTAAAGCGCTCTGCTAAATAGGAATGATTCCCTGAATATGGACCAAGTCACCTCACCATTTCTGTGAGATCAGTAATGTTAACGCCCCCTTAAACAAGAAGGTGCTAGCACGAAAAAAAAAAAAAAACAACCCCAACTTCTTCAACTTGACCTTTCATTCTATTAATAGGTTGTACAGTTACTTTGTATTACTCTGACAATTTCATGTTCACAATAGGGACATTAAGAAGCAGGTATTTCACTAATGGTGTAGTCAATAGAATTTTTATCGACCACACAATTAGTCGATAAGGGAAGTTGCTCAGTTCCAACTTGCGCTGGGTCCGGGACCTACCCACGCTGCGGTTCTGCAGTTTAAATGTAGTAAGATCCAGGCACACAGGCAGCCCAATTCCTACTACATTTAAACTGCAGAGCCACGGCGGGGGGTAGCACCCGGACTCGGCGTGAGCTGGGACTGAGCCGGGCTTGCTCAGTCCTGGCTCGTGCTGGGTCCAGCAGCCCCTGTCCAGGACCAACCCGGGCTGCTGCGGGCAGGGACTGCTTCGTGGCAACAGACCTTGTCCACGGGGAGGAGGGTCCCAGCCTCTGCTCGCAGCAAGCCTGGGCCCCCTCCAAGTAGAGGCTGTTTCGTGGCAGCCTCCCCTCACAACTCCCCCCGCTGTGCTGCTGCTTCTGATAGAGGAGCAGCACGGGGGGGAAGGGCAGGTAGCACCACAGACGGTACTGACGGGAACTGGGTTTTAAGCCAGCTCCCCCCAGCACTGGCTCCTGCTCCTGCCTTGCTGCTTTTGATACAGAGGCAGTGGTAGGAAATGTGAATAGTCGACTACTCGCTTACATCCCTGGTTCACAATTCAAATATCTGAGGATTACCAAGAACTGCTACTGATTTATAAAAGGACCCAGTCCTATCATAACTGTATTGATGGCACCTGAATCTGAAAACAGTTCCTCTGAAATTAGCAAGACAACATCAAGAGCAATGGTAGACACAGACACAGAGAATAAAGCTCAACTCATCTCTAAAAAATGTATTTGCGAAGTGTTGCCAGCTCTGTGATATACTTAAACCTGTATAGATGCACATTTCATTTATAAAGAACTTAAACATATTTAAGCTTTGCATTTGTACAATATATTACAATTAGCAAGCCTTATTAAAAACTTGCTTAATAATAATCAGATATTTAAATACTTTAAAAAAAAAGGTACCCTGCTAAAGCTAATTCTTTAGCACTAGCTACTTTGAGGGATTTGTAATGAGCTTATAGGGCCTTTCATCTGTAGGTTGACAATCTGACTTTGTCCAGACTGGAAATTGTTATAATGTGTTGGCTGCTTAGTGACCTAATGAACGAGTTGACGGTCTTGGTCTGGTTCGTAATAGGAATGCGTCTCCAACAAAAAAACACCACAATCATTGCCCCTCACTGGCAATTTCACTGGCTGATTTAGGACTTGTCTTCACTACACGGTGGATCAATGCTGCAGCAATCAACTCACCAATGATACATGGTGACATGAACAGACATGATAAATCAACCTCCGAGCGCTCTCCCATTGACTCTGGTACTCCACCAGAACGAAAAGAGTAGCTGGAGTTGACGGAAGAGCAGCCCCCGCTGACCTTATCACATGAAAGACACCAAAGTAAGTGTGTCAACTTCAGCTATGTGCATAGGTTAGATTGAAGGTGAAGGGTGGGCACAGTGTAGACTAGGCCTTAGAAGAGAGACAAAAGTCTGAATGAACTACCCTTTTACCACAACAGGATGGAAATTTGAGAGAAGTGCAGGAAACACCGTTGGGGCAGCCCAGGGACACAGACAGCTAACGCTGCATCTATGCTCAGAGGATTTCCCACTTCTCTTGCTATTAATATGGTTGTGCAGTTTTAAGAATTTAATTGCTTCGTGTTTGCCCTTTCTATATTTCTCCAAACTAACCCATCCAACTGCAGGGGCGCTGCCCTTCTTCCCATGCCCCCAATGGTTGACTTACTTAGCCATCCCACGCTGGGGCTGCGCTGCACTCGGATTTCATCATCCAACGTGCGGGTTGCTAGGCAGGGCACAGAACTCTCGAGTGGGCTGCGTGCTTTAGTGTTGCAAGCAGAAGACAGACCGGGAGACAACAGCAGCAAGCAAGGAGAAGGAAGAGAGCCCAAGTTAAGTAATAAAAAAAAGAAAAGAAAAAAGCTAAAACAATTGCACACGCAAGTTAGGAAAGACAGTGAACATTCACTTTGTTAAACACACAAACCCACCTTTCCACATAGCAACAATGATCTGGAAATTTCGCCCTTCAGCACTCAGCTACTGTGTCTTATAAGTTTACACACACTGGTCAAAAATGTTAAGCCTGGGAGCCTAACATTGGGCATCTAAATTCAAATTCAGATACCTAAAGAGAAGAATCCTGAATTACAGACCAGCCTCAGTTCCCAGTGGAATAAAAAGGAGCTGCAAGAGGCCAGTGCCTGGTGGGGGGAGAGGGGGGAGGAAATCAGATCAGTTCTCTTTAGGAGCCAAGCTTTGAAAATTTTGGCCACTCCATTCTGTGGCACTTTAAATCAAATGACTAATTCTGCTCTTTTCAAATATCACTTGAAAACATTTATTTTCCTCCTTAATATCTCTCCCTGTGCTGTTATTTAACTCTGTTCCTGTATTATTCAGCTCTCTACAGAGACTTAGGACATAATGCATATGAAAGACACTGTACAAAATAAAGCTGTGTTGTACCATACAGTAAAATATTTAAAGAGAAAGTGTGTTCCATTAGCAACATCCATCATTTTTTATTGTATTCTTGAACACATTCAGGACAGTAAGAAGCAGTATAATAAACATGGTTATTTTAAACACTTCTACTTACAAACTTCTTGCATTAGATCAAAGAAAAATCAGACTAAAACTCAGCTTCCTTCTCTTGGCAACCCTCTGTATAATGTGCACATCATGTGCTTTTTTAACATGACATTTATTAATTAGAAACGCACACACACACACACACACACACCCCTCCCCCCCTAATTTTCTATTCTTTTTTTCTGTGAGTTACTCATTTATCTGGCAAGTTGTCAGCTTGCATGGTGTCAGTATTCAAGATTCTGGCAAGAAGGAACACTAAATAATAGTATCTAAAATTTATAGCATATTGCACTTTTCAGCTTCAAAAGCCCCTATATGAGCATTTTCTAATTAATCTTCATATGCCTTTGTAATGCCAGGTCAATATTATCTCAGTCTTAATGTGAACAAGTAATCCCTTTCTCTATTTAGTTTCTAATTATTTCTATATTGTTTGTTTCTCTTTCTACTTTTGATAGCATACAGGTTAAAGTTCATCAATTCTAAATCTGCTCATGCTCTTTTTCTTGTATTCTTTTAGAACAAAAGTATTTTTTTAAAGTTAACCTTTTTCAGATAATTTGTTTTGAATCGTTTAACAATATAATCTTCATACCATTTATTTGTTATTCAGGATAATTAATTAATTAACTAAAGGAGAATTACACTGCAATTGTTTAAAGAGTATTTTGTAATTAAACAACAAAAAATTGGCAATAATCCTATAAGAGGCTTTACCTTCAAGTATTTTACAGTTTTCCCTCTTTTATAATAGTAAATGATCTAGTATGCATGATATTCTTATCAATAAACTAGGCAAATACAACTTAGATGGGGCTACTATACGGTGGGTGCATAACTGGCTGGATAACCATACTCAGAGAGTAGTTATTAATGGTTCACAATCCTGCTGGAAAGGTATAACAAGTGGGATTCCACAGGGGTCTGTTTGGGGACTGGCTCTGTTCACTATCTTCATCAACAATTTAGATTTTGGCATAGAAAGTACACTTATTAAGTTTGCAGATGATACCAAGCGGGGAGGGGTTGCGACTGCTCTGGAGGATAGGGTCATAATTCAAAATGATCTGGACAAATTGGAGAAATGGTCTGAGGTAAACAGGATGAAGTTTAATAAAGACAAATGCAAAGTGCTCCACTTAGGAAGGAACAATCAGTTTCACGCATACAGAATGGGAAGCGACTGTCTAGGAAGGAGTACGGCAGAAAGGGATCTAGGGGTTATAGTGGACCACAAGCTGCATATGAGTCAGCAGTGTGACGCTGTTGCTAAAAAAGCAAACATGATTCTGGGATGCATTAACAGGTGTGTTGTGAGCAAGACACGAGAAGTCATTCTTCCGCTCTACTCTGCGCTGGTTAGGCCTCAGTTGGAGTATTGTGTCCAGTTCTGGGCACCGCGTTTCAAGAAAGATGTGGAGAATTGGAGAGGGTCCAGAGAAGAGCAACAAGAATGATTAAAGGTCTAGAGAACATGACCTATGAAGGAAGGCTGAAAGAACTGAGTTTGTTTAGTTTACAAAAGAGAAGATTGAGGGGGGACATGATAGCAGTTTTCAGGTATCTAAAAGGGTGTCATAAGGAGGAGGGAGAAAACTTGTTCATCTTGGCCTCTGAGGATAGAACAAGAAGCAATGGGCTTAAACTGCAGCAAGAGAGGTTCAGGTTGGACATTAGGAAAAAGTTCCTAATTGTCAGGGTCGTCAAACACTGGAATAAACTGCCCAGGGAGGTTGTGGAATCTCCCTCTCTGGAGATATTTAAGAGTAGGTTAGATAAATGTCTATCAGGGATGGTCTAGACAGTATTTGGTCCTGCCATGAGGTCAGGGACTGGATTCGATGACCTCTCGAGGTCCCTTCCAGTCCTAATATTGTATGATTCTAGTGCGAAGGAGGAGGAGATACAGAAAAGTGGCAAATTTCTCAGCCTAGTTTTATTTTCCAAACCAAAGGGCAAAAAGCATAAATGGTAACAGGTACATTTTATTTTCAAAAATTTCTATTTAACCTTTTTTTAAAAGAATCCCATTAAATATATAACAAAGTTCAATTCTAGAGCTAGCAGAGATTAACAAGGATAGCCCATGACCCTGCAAACACTTACATGTATGAGTAATATCATATATGGCCCACAGAGGAAAATGGTGACTCTCACGTGTTTACAAGATCAGGATCACAGCGTAATAAGTAAAGAACACAGACGAGGAGCTGTTGTTCAGCAGGAGGATACTGAGAATTATCTTAATAAATCACTAGGGGACTGCACTCCCTGCTCGCTATGCTCACCAACCTCCCTTTCGTGGGGGGAGCAGGCAATGCTCCCTCTCTCCCCGGCCACTGGCAGGTCTGTGTTTTACTAAGTGCAGCTGGGGAGTAAAGATGAGGCAGCCAAGCCAGGCAAAGGGGGCCAGAATGGACTTCCCCTGGTCCAGCAAACTCCCTCGTTCAGGACCAGTGCAGTCCAAGGGTGCCAGACCACGGAGGTCCTGTAGTAAGGAAAGCACTAATACACATGCATCTGTGCCTTCCCAAATAAGGAAAATTTGCTTATGTGCCTTTTCAAACTAAGGCCTCGGCGAAGATGCAAGGCAGTAACACAGCAGATTTTACAGAACATAGAACAGACCTTCCCTAATCAGTACTGAGTGGTTCTGTTGACAAGAGTGCTCAGGCACGACTGGAAACGTTTGTGGATTGGCAACTCTTGGGGAGTGGGGAAGAGAACCAGCTCTGCCAGACAACTGTAGTTGTTCTAGCCCGTATGTCAGGCCATTGCGGAGGGCCTGGAGAGGGTCCAGGAGCTGATGGGGTATTTCTCCATCTGTCTGTGGAGAGGGTGATTTTAACAAGGCTGGTCCCAGCACAGAATCAGGGCTGTTTTTAGCCTCCACATTCATTTACACCAGAATGAGGCTTAAATGGTTCTCCTCCATTCACAAACTCCAAAATATATTAGCAATGTTTTTAACCAGCTCTCACAAGATAATCAGCTCTGTACAGTAAATACAGGAAGACACCATGACTGCCCCAGGGGCTTTCAAGCTAAAGGAGACAGAGAGTACTGTTAAAATACATAATATACTGCTGATATGCTGACGACTCAGTCTCATAGGGCGTGTCTAGATTACAGGCTTTTGTCGACAAAAGTCCACTTTTGTTGACAAAACTATACCTGCGTCTACACTACCGCTGAGTTCTGTCGACATAACATTGACAGAACTCAGCAGTTTTGTCGACGGCGGTAAACCTCATTCTACGAGGAATAACGCCTTTTGTCGACAGAGTTCTGTCAACAGAAGGCATTATTGCATCTACACTGTCCTTTGTGTCTAACACTCTCATGTCGACAAAGCGGCTTGCTTTGTCGACAGAACTGGATGTAGTCTAGACGCTCTTTGTCGACAGTATCTGTCGACAAAGCCTGTGTCAACAAAAGCCTGTAGTCTAGACGTACCCATAATGTTGCAGGTTTTAGGGGTCAGTTTTTTTTGGTTAGGGTATTTTGTTAAATGGTTGGAAATTGTGATGGTTCATCACCGAAGGGCTTAGCTGCAGAAGTGGAGGACTGAATAAAGAGCTGGCACTAACGAGGGAGACCATTCATGCATATGGGGCAGAGAGGAAAAAAGGCAGAAAACAAAGTTTGGGAAAAGAATGCACACATGTTATACAGTGTACATGTTCTGTCTTTAGTGGCAAGATATCCCCTAAAAGTTCGTAAGAGTCTCTAATCATAACCATGTCATCATACGCAGTAGTACCAGATATCACAAGAGTTTGAGCACTCCTGACACCACAGACTTAAACCTGTGGAATTCACTGACACTGTAGGCTAAAGTCAAATGCGATGGCTGGATTATTTTTATTTGTAACTAACAAAAACAGGTGTATGCTTACTATGTGAATTACAGTAGCACTTGGATGTCCCAAGCACATAGTAAGAGGTACATAGTTATGTGAATGAAGATAAGGGCAATCAGATCTCAACGGCTGTCTGTGGAATCATAAAAAAAAGTTAAAGTACCCTCAGACAAATGTTTATTACACAGTAGGTTAGGCAAATGATCAGCCATTTCTATATATCTTTCTCTGATGCATCAGATATACCATGACACTTCAACTTGCAGTAGGGGTCTGATCCAAAGCCCAGTGAAGTCTGTGCAAGTCCTTTTGTTGATTTCAACAGTTTTTGGTGAGACATCCCCGTATTATTTGTGATGAATCAACCATCTGATCTAACATGGCAAATCCTATCATTCTTTCCTCTGTATTTAAGTTTCGCACAAGCCATAACTTTCTGTACAGTGCTGTTGGAACCAAGCCGCCTTTTTCACTATCAAACTCTCATGCAAAAATTCCAAAAAAGTTCATATCTAAGACACTCCCTTGATCGATTCTAACCCCCCCTCCCCCTCTTATTTTCTCTCTTTGGATGCAGCTTTATTCAAGGCACTGGTGTGCAGTAAGTTTTTTTTTTATTTTTGAAAGCAAGAAATATCCCCCCCCCCAACACACATACACCCCAAAAATAAAAGGACAGTATGAAAGAGGAGTTAAGTAATGCAATGTGACAGGAGAGATGCTGGTATACATTTTGAGGCAGAATGCAGAAAGCAGAGTGATTTCCTGCCATCACCTCACCTTCACTTCCTGGTATTTTAAAACGGTAACTTACAAATGTTCTCCATGCAACCCTGAGATCGGTTGCAAAATTCTAAACCATGCTAAAGCTCTCAAATTGGCCTAACACGCTATTCTTGTTTTTCTGGATACTGTTTTCTAGCAGATCTGCTTTACTAAAAGCAAATCTCAATGTACTTTTTGCTACTGATGCTTCCATAAATGATACATACACATATGTGCCTACTTAAGGCACACACCCGCCCCTATATCTGTTTATAGACAGAGTGTCTCTTTCATAGGATGATTTTAGGATGAAGAAAGCTTCATGGAAATCAGCCTCAACCACAATGAACAATGGCCATACTGTACTAAAATCTAAGCTAGCTTTTACTATCTTAAAATAATAGGGCTAGGGACTGGCTTTAAAGGTCTATGCACAACTTCCTTAGGAAAGTTTAATTTGCATAAACACTGCCTTTACATATCTAGCTTTTAGGGTCTCAGGTGCTTTTCCCCCTATATGTTCTCATACCGAATACACACGCTGCTCTTTAACACCTCCATGACGTCATCTGAAAGGGTATCACTGCAAGTGTTACTCAGTGAGTCCCGAGGATTATTGTATCCTGCTATAGACACCTAGCACTGTGCCCTCTTATGTTCACCTAGCTAGTTGAGCGACATGCTGCAGAAGCAGAGCCCTTAGCAGATGCATTCTCAGTGGGGCCCACTACAGTACGTGTGTGTTAGAAAAAGCATGGTCATGAGATGGCAATGGGATTAGTTTTTGACGGTTTTTTTTCAAAAGGAAGGCTACAGCCAACAGCCCTCTGCATTACCATTATCAGGGTTGGTAAACATCCTACTTGCACTGGAGACGGTCTTCCCGATGTCAGCCAGAGAGCGTAGGTTGGATTTCTTGGTCTGGTGCCGATGCTTCCTGAGCAGCGTGTAGGTGACCTTGTCCTTCATGTCTAGTTTCAACAGGCCTGTCTCAATCTGATTGTCCACAATCATTTCTGTTGCAAAAAGAAATAAGAAGGTAGGGGTGAGAAAAAAATCACAAGGAGCAAAGTTATGTTAATAGTTATTAGGCTGCGACTTTCAGCAAAGCATCTGGTTTCTTGACTTCACCCTACTGTTTCCAGGCCTTTCATGTTTGTTCTTTCATAACATGATTTTTTTAAGTAGATTTCCTTTTTAAGGATGTCTTTTGCAATGAAACTTAAGTGTGTTTGTCTTCCAAAAGTCACTAGCCCTGTGCCAGGAGGTCCCTAATAGAAACATTGCAATCAGACCAAGATTGACTTCCGAGGTAAGGACTGCTCACTGTCATCCAGGAAGGGGAAGAACTTGCTACACAGAATGAAAAATGCTCATAGGTATGTCCTGTTACCAACAAGCTACAGCAACACAGCAAGTGAAATTCTGGCCCCACTGAAGTCAATGGCAAAACACCTGTTGACTTCAACAGGGTCAATATTTCACTCCATAGGTTTCCAGCTCAGTGCAATTTAGCAAGACTGAACACTTAAACCATAGTTTACCCATACATCCATAACACTGGCTCCATAACAGGGATGTAAGAGTATAGTCGATTAATCGATAAGCAAAAGCTTATTGGGTAATGCTATAGACTACATGCATTCCCCCCCTCCACTACCAATAAGACTGGCCAGCAGCCTGGCTCAGTCCTGGCTTGCACCAGGTCCGAGACCTACTCCTGCTGCGGCTCTGCATTTAAAGTGTATTAGGGGGTGGGCAGGCAGCCCAGCTCAGTTCTGGGAATTCAGACCCTCTGCCCCCGGACAGAGGCTGCTGCCATCCCACGCTGCTGCCTCTGTATCAGCTGGTCCACAAGGGAAGCTGGTTTTTAAACTCATTTTTAATACAGAGGCAGCAGCGCAGAGTGGCAGGCGATTCCTCGGGAGTGGGGCCAGAGTGCACCGGCTGCCAGCCCCACCCTCGGGGACTATAGAATAGTCGAGTAACTGATAAGAATTCATGAGGTTAATCGACATTCAATTAACCGATATTTAACATCCCTACTCCACAAGGCAGAACTCATTCTCTATTCTATCACCCTAAGGAAACATGACAGAAGCAAGTATTCCAGGATTTATGGGTTCTTTTCAAGTCCAAGAGCATTTTCTTTTTCTTGCTCCATACTAAGACTCTTACTGAAACCGCTAACCACTGCCTCACTCATGAATTATATGCAGAGAGGAGGGACCCTTCCATTTTTCATATGCAGCTTTTCTGCACAGAGGAAAAGCCTGGAATAGCTAATGCAGAAGTGGATTAACATTAAACTGGAAAAAGGCACGCAATGCCAAATAAGAGCATCCACAGAGGGTGTAAGTGTGGACTACCTACTGTTGTTTAAACTCATACCCTAGCTATTTTGGACTAACATCCCCTCGTAGGCAAGCCAATAGAGTTACTTGGGGGTGGAAGGGCACACACTCAAAGTTCTGAGGAGAAATCTTCTCATGTGGTTTCAAGTTACAGAAGGTATTTTAGGTTTTAAGATTACTCTGGGGCAGTGGTTCTCAAACTTTTTTGTGTGTGTGTGGACCACTTGAAAATTGCTGAGTCTCTCAGTGGATCACTTAAATGATCTTTTCAAATGTGGATTTCCAGCAATTAAGGACTGGGCTAAGGAATCTCCCTCAGTCAAGAAGAGGTAACAGTGCATGCTTGTAATTAAAAGTAAATCCAAAGTACAGGGAAGTTAAAAATTTCTGTTAAAACAATCTGGCAAAGGAATTTAGCTCTGGCTTAGAACTCAGGCAGAAAAGGCGGCTGGGGAAAATTTCTGATGTTGCTAGTCGCATCTTTTTAGATAAAACCATGCTGCCATTTAGTTTTTATTTTATAAGAATGAGATGGGGAACATGCTTTTTAGACAGACTTAGGTCACTGGTTTGAATCACAAACATATCACTGAAGGGGATTCCCCAACAATGAGAAAAAGCAACCGTGAGAATCCACAGAGCAGAGGAGAACTCAGAACTCATCAAGCAAGTACCATTATCAGCAATTAAAACTAACACTATGCTCAGTTCTGCTGTTACAAAGTGAGATCCGATCTGTGAATTCTTTGATGCCACACAAAACAAAAAGCCCATGGTGAGAGTTTACATGGACTGTAACTGTTGTGCTCTTATAGCTGGTATTAGTGATGTTCTTGAACACCATCTTGGAAGTGGAAACTGTATTTCTCTGTTATACCATCATACATATAGTTGCCCAATGTCTGAGAGTCTGTAACGCTGAAATGTTGGCTGTTCCCTCTGGGCGGCCCATGCTGCATGGGGAGTGCAGGGCCCAAACGGCTGCTTGCCCACTTGCTCCCCCGCGACAGCCTGGCTGAGCGGCACAGAAGTCAGCCGAGCGCCACAGTGGGAGGTGAAGGGGGGGCGGGGCGGTGACGTGTGGCGTGACAGCAGCTCCAGGCCCCGCCCTCTGGCCATGAACATCACTGCCCCCCTTCGCCTCCCGCTGTGGCACTTACCTGACTTCTGCACCGCTCAGCCAGGCCACCGCATGGGAGCAAGTGGCGCAAGCGACCGTTTGGGCTCTGCGGTCCCCCGAGTGAGAGGCAGGAGGGGGAGGAGAAGAGAAAGAGGCAGGAGGCAGAGGAGAGCTGAGAGAGAGGGGGAGGCAGTAGGAGGAAGGGAGAGAGAGAGACAGAGAGAGAGACAGAGAGACCGGAGGCTCAGGAGAGAAAACCGACATGGAGGAGAGACCTGAAAATCCCGTCTTATGACGGGCTAATTGGCTAGTGAATTAATAATAAGCAAAAAGAGGAATACCTATTCACAGTGCAATTTATTATAAAATGAATTCTGTTTCTCTCATTAAATGTCTATGTAATTTTCCCCTTAAACTAGTAGAGTGGTAAATATTCTCAAAGGCTAAATTGCACTGTTGCCTGCTCATGATGTTTGCTGTTTTCCTTTAAGCCTCAGCTCCTGAGAGCCCTGTCATTAAGCAAATTTTTAAAAAATTCTACTGCTCACAGAGAAAATCTTGCAAGTGTGAACCCTACAAGCTCAAAAACATGAAAGAAAATAAAAATAACCCAAGATTTATTTATTTTTTAAATCTCATTTTTAAAATCAGTCTCATGATATTTTGAGGACGAGCCACCGTTATATTTGCCATGAACTAGCACTTCTGCGGGCCACCTTACCTGTGAATGGAGCAATGGATGAGGATGGAGAGTGACTTATCCTAGAAGCTCCCCGGGAGGGTTCAGACACGTTAGAGCTATGTGGGGTAGCTTGCATCACTGCTGCCCGTGTTGTGTCAGTTCTGTGGATGAATCGGGATGCACTCTTCCCTGCTGTCAGACTTTACATGTTGGGCCTTTCAGAAATACCCAGTGCTGGCTTACCTCTGCTCCCATTGAGCTCACTTGTAATAATCACGCTACGTTCCACGGTGCTTTTTTCAAAGACTTCACTTGCTTCTAAAACTACTATGCCGATTTCAGGTTAGAGCTGTTCCAGGGCTAAGCATTCAAGAAACATGAGTTCCTCTGACACGGATATCTGTTCATTCAGAGCTGGACTGAAAGCACCAATCACTTTGCATAGGCTACTGAAGAACCATCACATGACAACAGCTTTCAATTACAACCCAATCAAGCAGGCTGTATGCTATGGGTGAAAGACTTTGTATGTCCCAAGCCACCCAGCCCAAACTACAGGTTGAACCTCTCTTGTTCAGAACTCTGTTAATCTGGAAACATCTGTTGTCCAGAATGATTTTAGTTAGCCAATTTTCATGGGTGTGGCCAAGTTTCCCGCGGCCCCATAAAATGTGTTTCCAGCCACCAGTACAAGCTCTCAGTGTTCTGGGCTGTTCTTTAGCTCTAATTTACCCCTAAATGTTCTCTAACATCCCAATAAGCAGTGGAAGTGTAGGTAATGCTGTTAGAAAATGCTGACCTCCCGTGGTCTGGAAAACACTCTCATTCAGAACCAGTCTGGTCCCCAGGGTGCCAGATGAGAGAGGTTCAACCTGTACTTCAGAAAGCCTGTCCATAGGTTGGCTTTTGGATGTTGACAAACCAGCCACATGCTCAGTCCTTCGCTTTCACCGACAGCCATGATTGAGACTCTGAGGAACAGAGCATTGGCGTGGAGAGGAGAGAGGGAATACTATTGAAAAAACTTCCACGGATGCTTACTTACCCACTACCTGAGGGAGAGAGGTGGCCTCCAAATCCAGCAGGATAGATCCTTTCTCTATACACGTCCGCAGCTCAAACAAGCTGTGCAGGGATAAAGTAGCGACGTGAGGCTTGCTCCATCTCTCTCCGCCCTGTTCCACTTTCTCTTCGAACTTTATCCACCTATGGAAAGGCAAAGACGCAAGAACATGTTAAAACGCTGCATCAGGCATTTCTGAAAGAGGCAGCGCAGCTAAACGGTCACAGCATGATGCCAGGTTTAAACATACAGGACATCACGAACACTCCACTCTAAACTAAGACAAAGGAAATCCAACAACTAGGCCGATGCCACCCAGAATTTGAACAGGCAAAACATTTCCAAGTTAGCCACCCACTGTGGGCCACCTAGATGAAAGTGACTTGATTTTCAGAGGTGCTGAGTCCCCTAAGTCCCCAATGGATTATCAACATCATCTCTGGAAATGCAATCACTTTAATTTAGGTGCCGAAAACACCTAAGTTTGGAAACTTTGGCCAAACTTTTAAAGATGCTAGGTGAGCGGAGACAAACAGAAAACTAAAATGACTGAAATGTATCATGAAAGAGAAATTACTAAATGTATTATTTGTGTCATTTTTATTTCTGGTCACACTTTGAACATAAAAGAAGGGAATAGACAATAATCATAAATACCACCCAGTTCTTCGATAGTGCTTTTCATCCCTTCAAAACACTTTACAAAGGAGGAAAGCTTCACGTCCCTACTTGACAAAAGGGGAAACCGAGGCACAAACAGGTGAAATGATTTGACTGAGATGACAAAGCAACCCTGTTGGCAGAATTGGGATTAGAACCCAGGTCTCTTCATTCCTGGTTTGGATTCTGTTCATTGGGTCAAGAAACACAGAACCTGCACTTTATAGTCTCCCTGGCACATCACTGCTCGCTATACACATTGCACCACCGAAATCCAGGACTTCCTCATCTGGCAACACACATGGTCCAGGAAGGACCATGGATTTTGCTGGCCAGAGGGCCCTGGCAGCTGGGACCAGGGCCTGCTGGGAGTCCAGCAGCAGAGGAAACAGCAGCAGGGTGGGAAGTCCCCAGTCGGGCCAGCTGCAGGCAGGCCCTGGTCAGGTCAGCAGCAGAGGGGGCAGGGCTGGAGCTGGCAGCAGCAGGAAGCATTGACTTCCCCTGGTCCGGGAAACTCCCTGGTTTGGGGAACGCTCAGGTCCTGAGAGCGCCAGCCCAGGGAGGTCCAACCTGTAGTGTGTGAAATAGGGATGTAAAATCCTGTTTAGTTGGTTAACCCATTAAATGTGAGATTTAACCAGTTAAATGATTAAAGGGGGGCTGGCGCAACCCCTCTTCTCCCATCGCAGGCAGGAACTGCTCTGGATGACCCAAGCAGCCTCTGCCTGCAGTGCACCCGGGCCCACCATGGACAGGGGCTGCTCCAGACAGCCAGAGCAGCCCTGTCCATGACTGGCCCCGTGGGGCTGGAGCAGTCCCCTGCCTGCAGCAGGTGCGGAGCTGCTCCAACCCCTGCAGGTTAACCTTTCATCCCTAATGTGAAAGACAATCACGTATGGTCAATTTTTAAAAAGCTTAAAGAAGATAGTACTCTGTCAAAAACCTCACTAGCTTGTCTGAAAAAGCCAAAAGCAAATTTTGGGGGGAGGAGGGGAAACGTTCAGCTTCCATGAAGCCTTTCTTAACTGGAAAAAAAAGTTTAGTTTTCCACATTCTGTATCTGGTAGTTTAATGATTCAATGACATTTTTCTGAAAAAAACCTGCAAGCTCATCTCTCTAGTAGAAGATTAGAGCAAAGGTTAAATACCACTGCATGTAAAGTGGTATTTACATACCTAAAACCATGTCATAACAACATTAAAGCATCAGGCCTAAACCTTCAAAAGCAAAGAAACTGAAATATCTTCAGTTCTCACCATTGTGCCTAAATATAACCAATCACAGAGAACTAGTGTGACCAGAAGCTAAGATTAATGCACGCAGCAGCCATGTGGGTTCTTTCCTTTTCATACAAGACAGGTAACAAAAGTTTTGCAAGTCCAATTCTGCCCTCAATAACCTCTGTCTAACTGCTAACGCAATCAATTGGTTTGTGCAAGTGACACTGACTGAACTTTGAGTAAACAATTCCAAGAAGGTATAAGGAGGAAGAAAATATTTTAAAACTACAGTGCTAGCAAAAGAAAGAAATGCATAAAAAGTAAATTTCTTTCTCTGCAAAAAGCAAATATAACTATATACACAGGGAACCATGAGGAAGGAGGAGATTTCATATAATCAGTTTTCAGAATAGAAATATGCTTAATTTAAGCCATTCCTGGATATTATTTTAACAGATTTTGAAAATAAACATTTCATTTTCTAATATTAGGGCATTTCCAAGAACAAAAACTCTACATTCAAGCGTAGGGAAATTCAGGTAACTTAAAACAAATGATTTACCCAACTGAAATTACATTTAATTCTGACAAAAAAAAAAATATTTGAGGGTCATACAATTGCTAAAACAAAACACTAGTGTTCCTCGGTTGAGTAATTCAATTTTGAATGAAATGTTGTGACCTTGGTCTGAAAGTACTGCATGAGGACTGGTCAGTTTGGAGATTGGGTTTGCGCACAGGAGCCTGAGTTAGGCATTAATCTCCCGTGGAAAGAAATCCAGATCCCTTTCAATTTCAAAGAGATATGAATACTTAACTCCTTTGAGTGCCATGGAAAAATCCCAGCTGGACTGAGCGCTACTGAATTTTACCCTGCACCAGCATAAATTCTGCATATTAAAAAGATCTTGACATTTTTGTTGAAGGTGTATAATTCACAATAAAGCACTTTTCTTTGTTTGATTTGGGCTTGGTTTTTATTTGTTTTTCTCCATATAATCCGCAATATTTATCTTTGATAAAGAAAGCTTTAACTTATTTTTATAAGTGTTTGAACTGCTAACTACTATAATTAGTACACTCCTAAAATGCTACGGAATAGATTTTCCTGCACATTCTGTTTCACAAACCAAACATTTAGTTTAGTAATCTATTCCAATTGCTCTTCTTTTGACACTTCAATCTGACAATGCCTTTTCTTTGATACCCATCTTGGACCTTCTCTGTTTTCAGGTCTCTCACACAACTTCCTGAGAGGTGAAGACGCACGCAAAGAAATCACTTAAGGGAGGTAACAGTATAACCGTTTAAACAGTTAGCCAATAAGTCTGAGCTTAATGGTTACACTCAGGCTCTCAGCCCTGCCCCTGGGTAGCCAGTTACTACCACCCTGCACTGTGGGCTCTGTATCAGAGCCGGCAGCCAGCTCCCTGGGAGTGGGACTGGGAGCCAGATTAAAAGCTGGCTCCCAGCACACACTGATTCTCAGGGAGCCGGCTGCCACCCCACACTGCTGCAGAGACCATAGTGCAGCCGGCTCCCTAGGAGCGGGGGCTGGGAGCCAGATTAAAAGCTAGTGTAGCTGGTTCTCTGGGAGTGCTCCCAGGGAGCCAGCTGCACTGTGGGCTCTGCAGTGTAAGCTTTAGACTACAGAGCCCACAGCGTGTAACCCTGTAACCGCTAAGAATTTTCAGCAGTGACCCAGGTACCTAATTAATCGCTTTTTCACATCCCTAATTAAAAGAAGCTGACACAGCTTGGGACCCAAAACCTCCTTTTACTAAAAATAAACCAAGGGTGCTGATCTTGCAAACCTTCCAAGCAGCAGGCTAGAAGTCATTGTAGAGGTCCAAATCATTTTGCATATATAACCTTGGTTTCACAGAGGTGGCCTAAATGTAGAAAGTCGCATTTGCAGGTGGTTGAGCAAAGGAAATGTTCTTGGACAGCTGAAGGGCTTTAAAAGGGGAGATGCAGGCAAGTACAGCCATGCACCTTCGTGACGACGAACCCTGGCGCTCCAGGCCATTTGCTCAGTATAGCGGGGGATTCCTTAGAGCAGATTTGAAAAGATCCTCTGGCCTGAAGGCCAGGGCAGGGAGCAGTGCTCCTCCAACTCCGGGGCCACTGTCAGCCCCACCCCCCACAGCCTTGGGACTGGGGGAGCTCACAGCCCAACACCACAGTGGGTGGAACCGGAGGTGTGACCCAGGGCCCACTGTTATAGCTCTAGGTCCGCTCTTGTGAAGGGCATGATAGCATACGTGTACCCATTAATATTTACTGTGATGTGTATTCAGCATTGTGGGATTTCCTGGGTATTGGAAGAGACAGCACCTATAAAACTAGCACAACGAACGGATTAAGGCAAAAGCTTGCTAGTTCCCCCAGCCCCCAACCTCTGTCCATTTCTGCTCCTGACCTCTACACACCTGGCTTCACTGCACGGAACTACCATCCACAATGCAAGCTTGGGACATTTTGACTAGCTCAGAATAAAAGCTGTAAGACTTTTTTAAAACCTTAGTTATGCTTCGTAGGCCTCTCCAAACCCGGGACTTTGTTAACTACAGCATTCAAAGTCTCTCCCAGGCACCCAGTGACAGTACACACTTCAGATTTCAGAATGACACTGCCAGTGCAGGCTCAAACAGCCAGCTGCTGCATTAGACAAATCTGATGCTAATGAATTTAAATGTTTCCAAAACTAATTCCTTATACAGGAGGCCCCTGACTTGCGACCGCCCGAGTTCCGACCCCCTGCACTTACAAACATGGTTGTAAGTGCAGAAGGAGCTGAAAACCCTTGACTTACGCCCTCGGCCCACATTTACGACGATACACAGTGCCTATCGTAAATGTGGGTTCGAGTTACGATGCCTCCGACTTGCCACGCTTCCCTGGGAACCAATCACATCACAAGTCGGGGGTCTCCTGTAATCCAATACTTGTTAGAGAACCAAGGAGCCTATTCAGTACCCACCGTGTTTTAGTGTTGCTAACCTACTGGTCAATTGGCCAAGCAAGGAATGAAATTGTTGTTAGCATCTGCAAACAGTGATTCAAGAGGCCCATTTTTTCTTCAATGATCCTAGTGGTCTACAGTTCTTGGGCAGCCTATCCCAAGACTTGGAACACACTGAAGGGAATTAACGCTCTGCTTGAGGTAGCTTACCAGAAGAACAATGAACATAGCATAAAGAATTCCAAAGACCACAGAACCATTTCATGTCTTTGTGGCATGATCAGAGGACCAAATCTTTAGTATCACAGCCTCATTACTGGAACATTGGGCTAGCTCCACAGGCTAGTGGAGAGGATCCAGAAATTCAAGAGGTAGCCTCAGGCTACTGTTTTGGTTTCAGGCCTGTTCATTCTGCTGCCAATGTACAATGTGTCCTTTAAACTACTGCTGAACTACAAAGAGGTTTGCTTGGAAGCACAACACCGACACGGAGTTCATTACAACGTAGAGCCAATGAACAAAAACAGCTAATGACTCAAACAGTCAACTCTTACCTTTTAACAGCCACAGCTTTTGCTGTTACGGCATGGTTCTGGTGAGTTTGAATGGTCCCACCTGAACCTATGCTACGCTCTGCAACGTGTCTCAAAAAGCTTCTACTGTTATCAGTGGCTGAGCTCCACCAGTCTGAACAGTGCTAGGAGCCCATAGGCACCCAGGATCCCACTGCCCTTGTCATTTTAAGTACAGGATTAGCCAGACATGCGCAGAGCAGAGATGTATGACAGTCAGTATGGTGCTGTCCATCTATCTTAGTGCTCCCAATAGAGGTAACACTAATGAACCCAAACCCAACATTAGCTAAAGTAGCTAGGGACACCATACACTCTGCTACAAGTACTTTTTAGTCATATCTTTTCACTAGCTGCTAAAAATTTTTGATGACCTCTACCAATTATTTTTATCTAGGTAACGTCTTGAAGAGACAGCAGCACAATTTGCTGTAACTCTTGAATACAAATGTTATGTTCTGGAGGGGAGACTTTCAATTCCATTCTCAAACCTCTTTCGAGGGCTAATATCATACAGTAAACAGTGGTGAGATGTGAATTGGGCAGCATCCCTACTGGTTAGAGCACAGTCAGCTGATCCTATCAGGTACATCTTGCAGAAGCAGCTACTCTGCAGCTTAGGGGTAGATTTTGCTTTGCAAGACTAAGCTGCATGAAAGAAACATTCAACACCAAGAACTTCACATACCACAGATGTCAGCAGCCAAATAAAAACCCATCCTGAATAACTGATTGTCAAGCCTGAAATTTTTGCAGTGTCTCCAACTTCCCTCCGTTTAGGTATGCAAGCTACCTATGTCACCATTAAAAGGGAGATGTGCATATGCAGGGTCCTATCTAGCAGTTCCAGCCAAGCAGCATGGCACTAAATATTATATGCTCTTATGCAAGGAAAACTACGCCTCTTCATTATACAGCGCCTTGATAAGGCAAACTGAAGAGCCCATCCTCTGAAGTTATATCAACCTGAAGACTTCTTTGAAATTAAGTGACAGCAGCAGACACGTATCCCTCAAGAGGTACAGGTACAAGCGATCCCTCAAATAAGATGTAGTTGAGACATTTTCCTTTGGCTCTGAAAAGGAGTCCTTCAAATTAAAATACAGTCTTTTGCCCACCCGGCCAATCCAGTTCACCACAACACCTCCTTATCAGATGTTCCCTGCCTATCTCTTTATAATCACAATTAAAATGAAAAACGCAGCCTAAAAGATCTGTAGTGCGTGTGAAGTTAAGAGAACTCCCCAGTTCGTTTTCACACTAGAAAGCACAGACACTTCGTAACACAGAACAGAAATTTTAGATACAAGAAGTGAATATGGACAAATTGTTAAATCTTTAGACCTTCTAAGAGGGGTAAAGTGATACAGTCAGTGGAAAGAACAATCAGCTATAGAAAGCAGAGAGGTGATGCACACAACAAAATGCAAATACTGCACTAAACTAATAAGGGGGGAAAGTAACCCAAAGAGAAGAGGAAGACCAATAAATAAGAATCTAAAAGGTGTGAAGGGTGAAGACTCTTTGAATAGGCCCTCCAAAAAAAATGAGTAGGCAAATAAGGGGACAAGGTGGAGCAACTCATTAAAATCACAGGGAAAAGACAATTAAGGTAACCAAATAACAGGGACTAACCAGAACACTGTCAGAGGCCTTTAAGATTGGAAGGTGAAGAGAGAGGTTAGCAAAGCTATAATGAAGGAAACTGAAAAAGATAATATTTAAAAGAGGTGGGGAGGGGTAGGAAAAAGCCCTGGAAAATATTTACTCCGAATTCCTCTCTCTAGTGGAATACCCAGGTCTAACACTTCATGCAGCTTCCCATACAGTCCAATTTCAAGACCACAAATTGTACAGAAAAATTTCAACCTAGCTTCTGTTTAGCATCTCAGGCATCCTATTACAAACAGCTGATTCTGCCAACTAAAGTAGTGGCAGATATCTGTCATCATTCCAATGTAATTTATTTGTGTGCACTGTTCATAAAATGGTCAAATGTCAATTTGCATGGACTATCAGACAAAGCATGCAGCTTCTGAATTAATACCAGAGTTCAAAATAGAGAGTAAAGCCAGAAAGATCAAAATGGTCCATCTATTCTGGCAAATACCCTAAGGAATAACTGGCTTTAAAAAAAAAAAAAAAAAAAAAAAAAAAAAAAAACCACACACTACTTGGGTGTTTTTGCTCATTTAAAATTGATGTCCTTATTAGCTACTCAGGTCAAAGGCGAAAACTGAAGATTTTGAATTTGTCTCTCAAATTGGGCTCCCAAATTCACAGTTAGGCACCAAAACAAAAAAATAGCTTTAATGAGGCCTAAAAAGCTTAACTTCAGGCACCCAATTTTGGCCAGCACAAGTCACTTGTTTACAAAGCAGTAGGTACGTTTCTGGTGGTAGATAAACTATACATTTAAATAAATCCAGTGCTCTAGATCTTCTTCTGTTCTCAGAGAAGATGTAAACAGAAGCTGAACGGAATTGCTAAGGTCTCCCTCATGGAAGAGCCCCATCGAATTTGAGGACAACAGCCTCTTCATGCATGAACCATGTTACTCTCTCTGACTTGCCCATAAAGGTTCCCAAGAAGTAGCACCTCACCTGGCCGTCTCCTTCCATTCCATCTCCTGTCCATCCACTGCCAGAAGCTCGTCCAGTTCGGTGAAGAGCTGAGGGGGTGCAGGGCTGTCATCTTCTTCACCCAAAATGAAGCGGATCCGCTCAGCAGCTGGAGAGACTGCAGAGGTGAAAATACTGCGGTTAACAGCCTGCAGGATGATCAGGGACGTTCGGCTCCTCTCCTTCCCTTTCTCCCCAAAGCCATTCAGCTTTTTCTCCGGGTTGCTTTTTTCATTTGACATTTTAATTCTCTCTCTTTCTCTCTCGCAGTCTACAGTTCCCTCTCTTCCCTCTCCTCCCACTTACGTCTGAAAACTTCAAGCTGGGAGTAAAGTTCAGGAAAACGTGCCTCTTCCTACAGTCCCTAACTGCGTTTCAACAATTCTTAGCCCCTTGTAAAAAGAGAACTACCAAGCTCAAAACCAATATGTTCTACAGTTCATGACGAGGACCTTTAGTACTCTGATCAGCTGAGGTTTTCCAACCCTTTTCTTTTTTTTTTATGCGACATAAAACCAGTTTAAACCAAACTATTTTGGGGGTCTACAGCAGAGGCAAAACAGCAGCATCCCACGGCCAGCTCTCTCCTCCCTTTGGATGAAGCTGGCTTTTTCATTGGCTCATAGGCCAATCTGTAACCCTCCTAGACTCATTACAAGCAAAAGGAATATTTAACAAAAAAAGTTGGCTTTGTCTTTACATGAAGACTGTGCCCGAATATATTTAGTCAGGCATCAATGCACTAGAAAAAAACAACCCCCAGGTGAAATATTGCTCATTCAAGGAGAAAAAAAAAAACCTCATTTCACCATATGGCCTCGTGCTGAAGTGGATAATTGAAAGTTTGGTGGAACTCCTTTTGACCTGTTAGCTAAGGAAAAATTAACTGGAATTCTCACCAGTTCAAGGGGGGGAAAGAGTGGCTATCTTATCCTCATGATAAAAGGAGTTAAAGCTTCACTCTAGGTATTTTACAAGTCTAACCATACCCTCTACAACAGGGGTGGGGAACCTAAGACCCAGGGGGCTGGATGTGACCCTCCGCTCGCCTGCATCCAGACCCTGAGGCTCAGGGCCCCCCCAAGAATTGGGGAGCCCACACTGGTGCTCCAGCCCCACCCCCACCCTACCCCATGGGGCTGGAGCACACAAAATCTACTAGCCTGGGCCCCCCTAGGCTCTGGTGTGTGAAAAATATGGGGGGCGTGTCTTTCCTGCTTCTTGGTCAGGGGCCATGTCAGTGAGGGTTGGGGTTTTTTTGCTTTTTTTTCCCCCTGTTTCTCACTTGTGTCCCATCCCCCCCCCCAGCTCATTTTTCTGTGGGTCAGTGGCCCCCGACCCAAACGAGGCTCCCCACCCCTGCTCTACAACAAAACCCTCAATGGTCTTTAAGTATAACCTGCAGTAGACTTTTAAAACAGGTCTGTGCTCTTTTTTCCTTCTTTCTTGTGGATAAAGAACCTCTAACGGACAGTTGTTGGTTTTGGTTCTGATTTTTAAGGGGGAGAGGGAGCTTTTCCCTGCTTTTTTCTTTTTAACCTCAATCATCAGAAGTGTCAAATCTGATCCTTTCCTACAGCAGTTCCACTAGGGATTCTGCAAATCCTTGCACCTTCAAAAATACGGGAGGCTGTGGTTATGGAAAAATTAATATATCAATTATGTACTCATCAAAATAGACAGAGGACAGGCAGATACTCGGATAAGTAGTTATCTATTATTCTTTGCTCAAAGTACATTCACCTGAAAAAATACCAACATGTGTCCAATTTTTTGGAATGTTAACATTTGATAGACATCTCTGGCCTGTTGAATATATGCATGTATATTTGGATTTCACTCAATTTAACATCACTAGACACAACATATTACAGGTTTTGTAATGAGGCTCCTTCTGTCATATGGTAACATCCTATTGAAAAGGCAGACATGATAACTATTTTTCTGCGGGAGGTCTCTTTAACCAAAAGGTAACTGTTGTATTGATGGGTTTGTTTCTGATATTTACATGGCAAGGATTTGTAAATTTGTTAACACACCTAAACAAACAGTAAACGACACAAAAACCTTCCTTGTTCATAGTGCAGCTTTCCTTCTCTTCCAATAGAAACATGTGATCTGTTCTCCTGTTACCAGGAGTTTCCCAGAGTAGATGGAATCTTAACTTCTAATGTAAAGAAACAAGCAAGAACAATTCCCCCTGAACTAAGAAGAGACCTGTCACAGTTTCTACACATTATGAAGCAAAAGGACGCCTAAATGCACTTTTTTTTTCATTTGCAGCTACAGCTTTAAAGTGGCCATATTTTTATAATAAGACCCCCCCCCCAAGATACTTCCCTGATGGTATTACTTATATTACGCAAAAAACAAAAACAAAACAAAGTTCACTTAGGGTTGCCAGGTGTCTGGTTTTCACCCGGACTGTCCATCATTCGGGTCCCCCGTCCGGTTTAAAAAAAAAAAAAAACAGAAAATACTGGACATGTGAATTGTCCAGTATTTCCTGTTTCCCTCGGACAGAAGCCCGGAGGGGACAATTTTCCCCTGCCACGTCTGGTGGGGGTGGGGGAGTGAGGAGCACGGGGCCATTTAAAGGCGCAGCGCCTTTTTTTGTTGTTGTTGCTTAACAACTTTGATCTCCCCCCTCTTTTTTTCCCCTCAACAGAATTTTTTCAGGCAGGGGGGTGTTCAGTATTTTTTGTTAAACCATCTGGCAACCCTATTCACTTTTGTTTTTAAATGAGCACTGTCAACACTACTGCCAATTCCCAGTATTATGGCACTGCAGGAATGTGTCTCAGAATGGAATTTTTCCCCCAATAACTTAATATCGCATTCCCATTCGCAGTAAGACCACTTCACAGCCCTTTGGTAAGGTCAGGGGGCCTTAAGCATACCTGGAAATCACATTGTGGGCCTCTGAATGATTGTCGCATGAAACACTGAACACTAACAGTTACTTTGAATAACACCTTAGGGCTTGTCTACACTTAAAATGCAAGAGTGGTGCAACTTCAATGAAGATGCTACCAAGACCATTGACAAGGGTTCTACCGTCAACAGAGATCTCCACCACTTTGAGAGGCGGTAGCTACATTCACATGAGAATTCTCCTGTCAATCTAGCATTCACTGTCGGGGCACTGGGAGGTTAGATTGGTTTAACTGTGCCACTCAGGGGGGTTGATTTTTCACACCCCTAAGCAACACAGTTAAACCAGCCTAATTTCTCAGTGGAGATCAAGCCTAAATGACCTATTAGCCTACATCCCATTTTCAAAAGTTAGCATTTAGGAGCCAAGCCAATCAGACTAAGGCTTTTCAATGCTTTTGAAAGTGGGACTTGGGCACTTCTGAAAAATGTTCCCTACTGAGAAAAACACCACCACTCATGGGATCTATACTCGTTTGACTTCTCTTTCCTTACCAAGCACTGCATCACAACAAGCACTTGTTCCATTCTATTTCTTCCTGGTAAACACAGTGCACATTATATTTGCTATAGCAACAATGAGTTATTTTTTTAAATGTTTTGAATGACTAAAATGGTACGCCAGAAGAAAGTTTGTGAAAAACACAAGGAATGCCCCAGTAAAACAGGGACATATGGTCTCTTTACCTTTTACCATCTACTAATCCCTTCCCTCTTTTCTACAGCTTGACAGCACATCAGTCCTGACCTAGAGAAACACTACATAGTCCATCATATGGACTGCAGTTCGGTTTAGGGCTTGTTTCTCTTTTAGGACTTTCCTATTATTTGTGTGCATCAGGAAGGCAACAGGCTCTAAACAAATCAAAAGCAGGGCTACTCAACATGTGGTCCGCGGCCCATTTGTTTGCAGCCCGCGGTGCAGTTAGAATTTACGCAGGGCTCAACACGCAGTCCGCGGGTGGGAGCCAAGACAAAAAAGTAGTCAATAGAATGGTCTTCTGTTGATATGTGTTTTAGTAGTTAAATTCCTGAACTGTCATTGCTCATTAAAAGTGCTGTCATATGGCTGGAAATCAGATAAATATTGCATGTTATATTAGCAGAACTGACTTAAATGGGACCTGTGTGTTGTGTTGTCTTGCCTTAATCTTTGTATTCATGCCCATCAGTGTGAAAAAAGCTATTTGCATATATATTTTTGCATGTATATGCAACCACACTTAAGTTGTGGACCTCAGCATGTGCTGTGAGTATCACTGTGGCCCCCAGAGCTTCCAAAGTTGAGTAGCCCGGTCAAAAGCAACCCTGGCTAACAATACAAAGGTTCCTTCCTCACACTCTGGCTGAACATGGCAGCTATATATGCTTATTAACACCACATTTTTATGTTATAGACCAAATTTTGGGCCACTGTAAATGGGTGTGCTCCAAATTTGGCCCTGTCAATACATCATTTCTCTTTTTTCTGCTTTATCCCCCTTCCCTGTTTTGGGATGTTGCTTCTCTTTTAGTTTATCTCTGCAGGAATGTGAGGTGTAGTGCCTCCCAATAACGAGCACTGGTCTTCTAGCGCATGCCTCATGGATGAAAGCCAAACCCTCTAACCACTGTCCTGCTGCTCAGCAACTCTTCTAGTGATTCTATTTCTCTGACCTATTTGTAGTTCAATCCAGCCTCAAAACACTGTAGCTACACTTTAGACTAGACCTTCCAAGTCTCTGGCTCTTTTTTCTTTTCTTTCTTTTGTCTTTGCTCATTTCAAATTAGCTGCATTTAGCAAGGATGATAAGGTCCACAATCCAATTAAGGAATTTGCTGGGTCACAGGTCTCCCATGGCTTGCTCTACCACATGCTCTTTAGTGCCGTTTTGTAGGTTAATGGGCCATTTATGGGTTGTTTATGTGCTCTCTTGAGCAAGCAGAACATATTTTCATCTTAATCTGTTGAGCAAATAGCACGTGCTCAGTATACCCTGGACAGCCCAATATCAGGCAGCGCACCCGAGTGCAATTAACCTCCACACTGAACTCTGAAGCCCTCCTACCGTGTGACCTTTGAATGCCACCCTCATCCATGCTTTTAAATCCTTTCCCTTTGTCTTTGGTTCTGCCTTGTCCATCCAATTTAGAAGCTGCTGAAACCAGCACCATTAACCAGACAAATAGCCAGTGGTTTTCAGAAACCCTGGCTCAGGATGAGGAGGGGAGAGGGAGAAGGGGAGGGGATTATTGGTGTCTCATCCATAAAATAACCTGACCATGGACAGACGCAAGCATTTGAGAAAACATTAATCCATAATCTGATGAATAGATTTTTTTCCCTCCACATCCAAGGAATTAAAGTATTAATTGCAGATGGTTACAAAAATTGCTGCATTGCAACATTTTTAAAACAGACATGTGTCATTCAAGTCACTTTTTTAAAAATACTCCTTACCCCTCTCTCCCCAGCATCTGGATGTGGCTTATAAAATAAATCACTTGCTAAAGAGAGCGAACACATCAGCAGTTTCTCCTAGTTCAGCGAAGGCCAATTAGGAGGACAATTTATACCCTCCGGTTCCCAAAGGCAAAATCAATTTCCATCAACACAAAGAAAGCTCCAGGAGCTCAGATATACAGAGGCACATTCTAGCACCACCACTTCATATTAGCAGCAGCTAAATTTACGACATCAATGTAACTGCGGCAATTGTCGACTTTTCATTAGGAGCTTCCATCACTATTCCTGCCCGTGTGTGTAGCTCTCCTCCCAAGCCACACAAATACATAGAGGCACCAAGATATCTCAAGTTACCCTGAAATTACCTGCTACTTTGGGGCCAGATTATGGATGCTTTCCTCCCAGCAGCAACCATTAATTCAACAGTAATTAAGGTATTCACAGTCTTAGGGGTTTAAAGCTTCTTCTCTGGATAGCTGGGGAGATCATTTGTATTCAGATGCGACTCAACTCTGATAGGGGAGTCTTCATATCAAAGAGTCTCCTCGGGTTTTCCTCCCAGATGGTGGGAGAACCTGACACTGCCCAGTGGCTCCAGCATAGTCCCCAGTTTCTTACTTTTTACCAGGGGCCCCAGGCCTGGCAAGACTTCTTAAGTCTTTCCCTAGGAGTTCACTGTACTCCCCGCAGGGCTGGGGGTGAAGATTTACTGGATGAGGAGTTCCCTCTATAGCTCCAGGAGATGCTTCAGGAATCTCCTGCTTAGGGCAGTTACGTCACTTTGCTTTGTTCCCCTACCCAGACCATCACAATTTCCATCCTTTTTAAGGCTCTCTCCCTATCAGACATGATTTACAAGGCTAGAAGGGCAGGGCTAGCACCTGCCTCGTCACTGCGGGGCTTATGCTCTCCTGGCATCGTGTAAAAATGGCAACTTCTTAAATCCACCAATCTGCTTTTTCCTATGTGTATTCAGTCTCATGGCGGGTGACTCCAGCAATAAAAGCAACTTACTGCTTACTACACTGCTGGGGCTCACAGAGCATGAAAAAGAACAATTAACTACATTCTAATTGCAGAATCAGGGTCTGTCCTCATTTTCACCACTGCAACCCCATTCTATAGAGAAAAGGGATGTCATTTCACCTGCAGAATCTGTACTGACAACAATGTTCAAGACAGAAAGAATCTGACTAGGCTCAGAGTTTTGGTTAGTTTGCGCAGACTGGAGTAGGTCCCAGATCTTCTGGTTTGTACTAGAACAGCACAATCACTGGAGAAAGTCACTGACATGTTTTTAAAGGGGTCCCTGCCCCCCAAAGCAACAGTGAATTTAATACACTGCAGACAACTTTTAATTAGAAGCTAGCACAGCATTTAAGTTTGTGATCTTTTTGGACGTGTTCAGTTCAGCTCCTTGCCAAAGGACAAATGCAAGAACCAAAGACAGTGATTCTAAATTACTGTCCTCTCCAAGTCCCACAATAGTTTTACCTGATACCAGAAACAATTTAACAACTGCCCCCACAAAAGATTTTTGCTCTGTGGTTATTTAGGTCTATGATATTTTCACGGTCTCTCTCAGAGATACTTCCGGTGTAGCTCCAACCACTGAGGACCCAGGGTAACTGCATTTCTGCAGAAAAGGTGGGCTAATATAAAGTACTCATCAAGGATTCCAAAAACGACAGAAAGCTCTGGTGAACCCCTCCATTCCACTGTGAACATACATGCACCAAGCATGGGTGTCCTAATAAAAATGTGGGTTTCCAGGCATGTGTGTTAAAATAGCACAGATTTGCACTCCCGTTGTTCCATGCAGAATTGGTTCAGAGTTTCCACTGAGGGTCTCTGTTGAAGCAAGGGATGAAGAGCTAATGCTATGGCTACTATTAATGAGCAGTAAACTGGGCAGTTTTCAGGAAAGTTAGGGGGTTTTTTCCTCCATCCACTCATGAAATCATACTGCCAACCCATACAGTTAGCAGCACCAACTCCCTGAATTGGCACTAGGGATGTTAAAATGCATTTAGGTAACCGTGTAACTGTTGAAAATTTCAGAGTTAGACAGGAGCCAATGCACACGGGAAGCCGGCTTTTAAGTTGGCTTCCTGCGCATACCAGTTCCTCCCTGCTCCCCTCCCCTTCCCACGCTGCTGCCTCTGACACAGAGACAGCAGCACAGGGGAACAGATGGCTCCCCAGCAGCCGGCGACTCCCTGAGAGCAGGCACATGCGAGGAGCTGGCTTTCAAGTCGGCTCCCAGCACATACCAGGAGCCTGTGTGTAACCGTGAAAGTTAACTGATGAGTACATGGTTACACTTTCACATTCCTAATAGGCATCTCCATTGTTTCATCCAGACACCCTCCATTTCCAGCCCACGGATTTGGTCTAGCCAGTGCCTTTACAGTCACACGCTTGTACTTTCCTGTTGTGATCACTGAGAGATATCATTGCTTCTCACAGCCTGAGTTTGAAAGGATGAGGGAAGAAGGATACTGGAGCTAAGATTCTGGACTTCTAGAGAATCCTTTCAGTCTCTCCTAGACCTGCTAATGCACTGGGATCAGCACAGCCCATGCTTCCTGTTCACTAGCACTCTCACCACACAAATAGCTGTCCATTACACAACAGCACCTAACTGTGAAAACTAGGCCTATGCCCCTTCCTCGGTGCTGCTACTAGCATGATGTCAAGAAGGGGCAGACACAATCAGAGGCACAATAAGACAACTTCTCCTGGAGACCAGTTCTTCACCCATTCTCTGACCACCTCCGGTTTGGCCAGGACAGGAAGACATAGTAAGAGGAGATGGGCTCCCACGTAGAATGCAGGCCACAAATATCCGTGATCCGAACGGATTCTTTTCACAATTGGATAAGGTTTTTGGAAACAGTAACCCTAAACATCTTCACCACAGAGCTACTCCATAGAGATCCTAGTCAATAAAGTTCGAAATTTCTGTCTATCAGCAGATAATAAAAATACCATCAAATCATGTTGTGTGCATAGGCAGCTGCACACAGCTTCAAAAGGGATGCATTATTAATAGCCTCCTGCAGGCACATGATTATCAAGCTGCACCGAGTGAATATTTAATATATTATGGGCTTGATCTTGTGCCCACTGAAGTCAATGGCTTAACTCCCACTGATTTCAGTGGTGCAAATCAGGCATTTCATCCCAGCATGCGGTTATGGGTTTGAGTATGTTGTTCTTAGATGCTAATCTGCAATTACCAGTCTCCAGATTGCTATGCAGCTGGGAAATTTCCCTTCTCCTATCACTTTTTTCCCCCAGAATCATCAAGTTTCATCTTATGCACTGTGAAAGACAAGAGATGCCTTTAATATGCCTATGACATTTCTGTTTTTGGAGTTCAAGACAAGCAGCCAACACATACTTTGTTTTATAGACTGTATATATTATTACAAAGCAGAGATGGCAAACCCTTGCATGACATAAATCCATTTGACCTACAAGGGCACGTACACTGGGCCTCACTGAAGATAATGGACAGTCTTCTGCGAATTTTGAAAGTAGTCATGCCATCGAAAGTGATGTGAAGCTACAACTTTAACAAATTCTGGAGTCTTTGAAATTGGGCAATAAGCCAGTTTCAAATCCATGTTAATAATGAGCTAATATTTAATATTTTCCCTTTTTAAATGAATTTTATTGCTCTTCCCACTCACAGGGCTTTAATATTGCTATGGTCTTAAACAACATAACTTTTAGAAAAATGGCTGCCTGGACAACAAAGCTCAAAAATGCCTCACCAGTAAGTCCAATACCCTCACTCACGCCACTCACCACCAGCTCTGGAAACAGGTCCACTGATTTCAGAAACTGGCTTTAGACTTTTTTACCATGCTGAAACCCAGCTCACGTCTAAGACATTTTTAACAAAGGCATCTCTTTGTTAGAAACGTGTCAGAGAACACAGTGATGCATTTAAAATGGGACTGAAATAACTTCAGGTTTTTCCTCTAAATATAAAATTTTATCCTCGGATAATGAGAAATGGTTCTTTTCCCTCCTACTCACCCCCAACTCCAACCCACTGGCTGCAGAAGACAATTTTATGCCTATTAAACGCCTCAGAGAATCTCACTATAAACTCAGTTTCATCACTGTCTATTTGTCCTGTTCAATCAGTCTCCACATAGGCCCTGACCACTTCAGCACGTAGGAAATCTTTGTTAGCTACTGTTGAACCAACTGTAGGCACATGGAAATGTTTAAGTTTTGTTTCTACATCTTTCATATATGCTGAGTCTTAGCTGCATGGTGTTTTACGCAACATCTCCTGCTTAAACTGAGCCACTCTCCATCACAACAAAGGTCTGTCACAGCCAACTAATGGTCTTGCTTTTGCTCACCTCTCCTTCCCCTCATTTCAATTGTTTAAATGTTGCAAAAGCCTCACCAGCATCAGGCATCTTGGGAGAGGAGAGTGTTGATTACTTATAATGGTTCCAAGAGCCTTACTTGTGTTTGACAGCATCACTATGTGTGATCTGCGAAGGTCCCTGCAGGTTTTGAAATTCTGATCTGATGGAATTTAACGCCCAGCAAAGAGATGCCTTCTTCATCTCACTAGCTGGAACTCTGAGGAAGCGCAACAATCCAAATTCATATATGACAGCGCGCGAGAGCATGCGACAGAGAGAATAGGAATCAACACAATGGACCTGATTCTCCATGGCCTTGCACAAGATACATCTTTAGGTCTTCGATGCTCATTTTGCACAGTGGGAGTGGTTTCATTTTGCACCTACATTGCACAGGTGCAAATGATGCACAAGGTGCCCAATATCAGCAGATCAGGCTAGACTCCAGTAAACAGAAACATGGAAGAACAATAGAAAAGCCACCCAAGAAAAGCTACACAGAGGTGAATTACATTTCAAATCTAAGTGTAGGGGCAACGAACAATTCTTCAATATATTTACTGTGACTTCCTCTTCCACAATGAATGTAAAATTATCTAGAGCTGTAATAGTCAACAATGACCTTGGCTCTGAATAATTTTGCATGGTTTGAATAAAGTACAGCATGATGCCACGTTAAGAGTTACCCTGGAAGGAAAAGAAAACCCAGAGGCATAGAGAAATGTGTAGCAGTTACAAATTGTTAGGAAGGATGATGTCGATGTATGTGAATTGTGTAGTTTAAAGAGATTTAGTCCAGGATCTGCAAAGAAGAAAAAGTGGGTTAGGTGCCCAAAACTCACTGGCTGTTAACAGGAGTCAGACTAATACCCTTAGTAAATCTTTGCCTTTGTTCTTTTGTACCTCTCTGCAGCCTCAGTCAGTGACAAACGGCCTCTTTGGTTGCTGAAGGTTAAGTACCACTTCTCAGAGAGCTATGCAGCCAAATCCTTGAATTCTGACAGAGACATATCTCCCAACCCAAAAATCACAGAGAATTTTGCTACAGTAAGGGCTGCAGGACCTGCCCCACAATGGTGGTGGTTGCAGTCCCAAAGTTAATTTAAGGGGTTAGCTTATTTGTCCACATAATTGCTTGCCATGACTATGTGGCAAAGATGCTTATTTAGATCTGTACCTGGCAGCACTCCACTGCATTGCATTCATTCCTTATTTAAAATCTTTATAGATGCACATACTAGGGATGTTAAATATCGGTTAATTGAACAGTCGATTAACCTCATGAATTCTTATTCTATTCTATAGTCCCCGGGGTTGCCGGCCCCACTCCTGAGAAGACCCCTGCCACTCTGTGCTGCTGCCTCTGTATCAGAGGCAGCAACGCAGGGTGGCAGCAGCCCCTGTGATCCATCAGGGGAGCCAGTTTAAAAACCAGCTCCCCTCACAGACCAATGCGAGGTGGCAGCAGCCCCTGTCCGGGGGGCAGGCGAGGGCTGAGCTCTCGGACCCGACGTGAGCCAGAACTGAGCCACGCTGTGTGTGCCTACTGGCTCCTAATACGCTTTAAATACAGAGCCGCAGTGGGGGTAGGTCCCAGACCCAGTGTGAGCCAGGACTGAGCCAGGCTGCTGGCCAGCCTGCTAAAAAATTTACTGGCGGGTAGGAGGGGGGAACAATGCGTGTAGACTATAGCATTAACCTGTAAGCTTTGCTTAATGGTTACTCAGTTAATCGACTACACTATTACATCCCTAGCCCATACCGACTATTTCCAGTATTAAGCTGTTTGCCAGAGACTGACTGGCCACAGTAACACAAGTATCATTGATGGCAATTGAGGTTGCTGGTGGCTAAATCTTATTGAGGGAATTTTTCCTTCTCTTTGTCAAAACAAATAAAAAAAATCTTGTCTTGGTAGTACACTGTAACAGCAGTGCCTACTGAGACACTGACACACTGAGTGCTTTGCTTCCTGCTTCGGTGGTTTCAAAAATTAATAACCGTAACTGTTTCTCTAAGAAGCTCGGCACAGCCCGCAGTGCACCCCTTCCAAGTGGCTTTCAAGAAAGAAACACAGGATTTAAACTTGTTCTCCGAAGCGGGGTGACATTTCTGCAGCTTCAGCTCTTCACTGGTTTCCCGATGCAACAGCAAGTGAAGTTCAAGATTCCGCTTCCGTCCTTTGTTCTCCGCTCCAGAGTCTTTTCCTCTCTCATCTATTATGTCACCCACTGAACTGCCAAAGCACTTGAGTAAGCTGGAAAAAGCAAGCGTGCAGGTTTATTGAAGACTTCAGCGGAGGGGATTATGCGCCTCCCGATGTACTGCTAACTCTGAAGCAGAATCTAAACTGTATGAAATGGACACTGTCTCCCCCATAAACACCACCCAAGTTACCATATACCTCTGCCGTTGGGAACTCAACAATCTGCACAACAGCTGCTCACGTACACAAAGCACGGGCTTAATATATTTTGATTTTGACCCTATCCAACTGATGCCTGATCTTGCAGAACTCGTTAGTGAGATTCAAGGAGATATACTAGCAGGGTATCACACAGGAGGCATTGATGCAAATGTCAGCACCAAAAAAAATAAAAATAAATTTAAAAAATGCACTTTTGAGAGAAGAAGAAGAGATGAGATAAAAAGGAAGACATCACTGAAATGGAAAAAAGCTTTGCCAATGAAATGTGAACCTATAACATCTGATCATTCAAGATGTTCACTCTCCCTTGGATGAATGTGAGCACACCAGACTTTGTTTTTAACCTGTGCTTCTACTGCATGTAAGAGTTACTTCAGGCTTATCTCAGAATAGCACAGGAACTGGTTCAGTAAGTAACTATAGTCCACTGAGGGTTCCTCCACACTAGAAACTTTTGCAGTTTGAACGCCAATAGCTTAAGGGCACAGAATCCTAGTGTGGATAGAGTTGTATTAGTGTAACTATACAGAAGTGTTTATATCAGTTTAGCTTATTCCAGTTCAGGAAATGGAAACAAGCTAGACCAGTGTAAGGCACTAACTGTGTCCACATGAGTGAGGACTTTTACCAGCCTAACTATGCCAGTAAAAACAAACTAAACATCATACCTCTAGCACACACATTGTAGCAGTAAAACTAAGTGTGGACTAGACATTAATAAGGGACTACATGATAAGTAAGTTCAATATCTGCAGGGGAAGTATATTGCCAAAAATTAGCAATATCAATTTTTAAACTTCAGAAAGGAATATTTCCAGAAAATGAAAAAAGCTTAGTCAGAAGGCCCTAAAACCAAAAATGAGAACATTTAAATCCATAGACTCAGCACAAAGGTCTATCTTAGCATCCATAAATGAGTCAGAGACAGTATGTATTCCCTGAAACAGTGTAGGAAGCCAGAAAAGGGTGAAAATAAGGTAAATGGCAAAATTCAAGATGTAATTTGAGCCATACAGAAATCCTTCAGCAAATGGAAATCCAACCCAAGTTTACATCAATAGAAAGAAGCTAAGCTATAGTAAGTGCAAGTAAGATGGAAAGTAAGACAGTTAAGAGGGAATTTGAAAAGCAAAAAAAAGACTAACAAAAATGACAAGAAACTGTTTAAGTACGTTGGCAGAAGGAAGCCTGTGGGAGAATCGGTGGGTCTGCTGAGCCACCAGGAAACAAAGGGGGCAAATTAAGGAGAAGAAGGATTTTGCAAAGAGGCTAAACTGGCTTCAAGCTTCCTCACAGAGCTTGATGCCACACTCACATTTTCAAGTAATAAAATCCAGAGATTGGGATGGATGGACTGGAACAAATTTATAACCAAGCAGCAAGCCTCCCAAACTGTATACAGTACTATTCATCCATAGGAGACCTCGTCCAATACTCAGTATCAAGCTCTGGAACATTCTGTATACTTCAAAAGCTAAAAATAACAACTCAAACTACTCAAGCAGGTATCCAACCAAGTCAGTACATTGGATCCCTGAATATCACGCACTTACCTAGAAATGAAGCCCAGACAATATTTTTGCCTAATTTCTTTATCGTTTTTAATTCCTAATATTGCTTTCACAAGGTTTCATGTGCTCTGAGTAACCTCATTAAGATTTAAAGTGCACAAAGTTGAAGCACCTTTATTCTTCTTCCATTATTAAAAATACAGTGCATTTGAGCTGCCTTAGCCTGTTTAAACTCATGCAGGTCAGGGTTGCTGTGATTAAAAACAAAACCATTAGTGGGGTTCTAATAATTGAAGCACTATTTAAAGAAGCTTTTCCTTTGAGTTATTTAATGAAACTTTAGCAATTATCGCTGTATGTAATTGCCCAACGTTTAATGTTTATGGAAACATATTACAAGTAATTTACATGCAGTTTTCTAAAGGTTTTAGGTTTAATTGGTCTTTTTTGTCGTGCATTAAAGAGTTTGTTAATTATTAGACAGAAGTAGGGGGGATGACTGTGAGGTCTTTTTTTAATAGTAGTTCGGACTGCATGGAACAGCTATTTGTAATTACTGAAATGCAGGAGGGCTGGTCTTGGCATAAGAACGGACCTTATGATCAACCCTTTGCTTGGGCCGAATGCAGGTAGGTCATAATAAGCGAGTGGGAAAAGCTTACTAGATCATGACCTTTGCTTTATTCCTTTATTTATAAGCTCTCAGAGGAAGGACATCCGAAGACTTATTTATTTACTTAAATTACTTAAAGAAAGTACATGTGTATTTGTGTGTGAGCAAGGTAAAGATAGACCGGTGTACGTGGGTTTGAGGGTGTAAGGAAAAGAGAGAAAATAATGGAAATGACCCTGTATATTTGACAAAGAAGAAGGAAAGTGATGTCAAGAAGAAAAACAGGTATTTTTAAAGGGTACATCAGACAAAATATAGTAATAGGAATAGAGACAAGTGAGAAGGATCAAGATGGGACTTTTTCCAATGGTCACTACTTGAATCAAGGAACTGTCCAGGAAAGTTTCTGCAAACTGGTGAGTTTAACTTATTACAAAGATGTTTGATTTTATTTGAGGGTCTGTTTTTTTTCCTGCTCTTCAGAAACTTTAATTGGCTTTTTAAGTCCCTTATAAGAGTCCCATTGACTTCAAATGGCTTTGGATCAGGCCCTAAGGAAATTCAAGCCTTTGTCAACTGTTTGATGTATTGACCTATATATCAAATAGGCAGCAAGTGTATAAGCTGCTGCACACTTCCTACCCAGTCTGTCCTCTACCTCTAAGAGAGAGGAAAGAAAAAGTCAGTGTCCCAACTTTACTAGACTCTGCACTCAGGAATACCACCCACCATCCCCTATCAGCCATCAAGGCTGAATTCTAAATAGCACTTTCTCCAGTCTGTCCATCCCACTACAAAAATAAACAAATAAATAAAACTACTTCTGTGAGTGCAGAAGAGAAAATGCCTTTTGAAACCTTTGCACGGATACAAAAACAGGGTTTTGTACAACAAAAGAATATAAACATTGAGTTTTCTGTTGAGCCAAACAGCTAGAACCTTCTCTCAAACACCCAAGGTGGGAGGGGGAGAGAATTAATTTCTACTGAATGAAAACGGGTAGAGTCATCAGGGGTAAAAAAGCGATTTTGTAGTGTACAGTTAAAACGTCATTACTTTAAAATGTACTTCACCCACCTTTTACTATATCCACCGCTTCTAGTACTTTGCACATGCCTCTAAGCATTTAGGGTGAAATTCGCTCTTTTTTCGCTGCATAGACATCATTCAGGGAGCTCACTGGGGGAAGTGGATTCCATTCCTCGGCCATAGTCCCACTGCTATTCTAGCTTGGAACAGAAGCAGCTGGCAATTTACCATCTGTCTGTTCTGACTTCCTATGCACTGCCAGAGAGAGAAGCGTCTTCAAGATGATTTTTTTTTTCCCAAGCAGGTCTTGCAGCCTTCATTTTGAATCTCATTGTGCAATCCAAGTTCAGAAACCACCACCAAAGAAAAGTCCACTTGGTCTGGACATACAAAGACTCTGTTTCAGTCCTGTTTGCTCCTGGAAGGCAGCATGGTGCTTTCCTTCTGGGCCCTCTCATGTGCTCAGTTCTAGACATCACTACTCAACCCCTCTCCCCTCTTTGCATCAAAACAGAAGGGATACAGGACAGAAGTGATCGGGGGCCGTAAACCCTTTGGTAGGAAGAAAAATCAGCAAAGATTGGGACTTTCTAGTTTGCTGAAGAGATGAATCAAAAAAGGACTTGACAGAAGTTCACAAAATGATTAACAGGGAATTGGATATTCTGGTTCTCTCCGACAAAAGAGAAAGATGAAATTAAACAAAATTGAAATTCAACAAATATGAAACAGATAAAAATAATTTTTCAACAGCCAATTAACCAGTGGAACTCTGCCACAAAACATTGCTGATGTGCTTAACAAGACTCAAAAAAGGATTAAGACACTTATTTGAGTGCTGAGATCACCAACATTTCTAGAGAAAGAATAAGTTATAGGAGGTATAACTCATAATTCAAGGCATCTGGTAGCCACTAAATGAAAAGTGTATGGGGGTGACAGGGACATCCACTATGAACAGTTTATTCCCCCACTGGCCTCTGACAAGGTTTTTTGCACTTCCCTCTGAAGCACCCAGGAAGTTGTCTTGTCCACTATCAGAGACAGGATACCAGATTAGACAGATCACTTACTGGATCCAATAGACTAGTTCCTAATATAGGGTTGCCAGGTGTCCAGTATTCACCCGGACAGTTGGTATTTTTGGCTCCTGTCCTAAAATGTCTGGTATTTTCTGAATTTTTCCCCAGCCAGGAGGCAACCCTACAAACACTCAGCGTTTGGCTTCCCCCCCGCCGACCCCCAACACTCAGCGTTTGGCTTCCCCCCCGCCGACCCCCAACACCCCCAGACCTCCGACCCCATGCTTACCTGGTTCTCCAAGGCTGCTGGCTTTTTTTTTTTGGTCAACAACTTTGGTCTCCCCCTGCTTTTTTTCCCCCTTCAACAGAATTTTGTTCTGTTTTTTTTGGGGGGGGGGGGAGGAGGGGAGGAGTTGTTCAGTATTTTTGTTTCAACCATCTGGCAACCCTAGTTCCTATATGCTGGATTAGATAAATTATTTTGCTACTCTCCAAGTAATACTTTATGTAACAGGGAAGTGAAAGAAAAAGGTCCATATTTTATAGGCTCCTCACTTAACCTTTCCTTTGTAAAGATGGGGACATGATCCCTCTGTCCTGGAACCCTCCCCTCCATCTTTTGTAAGGAAACTCAAATCAAAATGTACACATTAGAAAACTGGCCCCTTATTACACAGAATTCTAGTCCATCTGGCAAAAGGGCAAGATTACGCTAAATTACCACATCTTTATTCACGCTGAGTATCACCTTACTTTGCAAGACCTCCACTGAAATCAATGGGGCTTCTTGCACAATGTGTCTAATTACACAATTATACATCCATTCAGCATGAATAAGAGTACTGGCATCTAGATCAAGTGATAGCCAGAGACCAAAATTACTTTGCAGATGCAAAGCAATACACCGTACTCTATATTCATTCTTGATTCTCTACTCCATTTTTCTCGTGTCTCACCATTTTTTTCTTGTCTCAAAGAATGGTGCTTTGAACAAATTAGTTAAATCTAATCCCTCTTTGACTGTGATGCCTGCTATCCAAATATTAATGCTCGGCCAGGATTCCACATTAATTTTTTATAATGAAAAGAAATAGAACCTGAATATCTACTTTCCAACTCCACCATCTTCACTGTTTTGATGATCTACTTATTATCATTTTCATTTCACTTAAGCAGATTTTACCGCATACTTTTGGACAATTCTGATAGTGAATGCATACTGCAATGCCGTTTTCATGTTGAAATATCGTATGTAAAGCATCAGATAAATTTTATCAGCTGGGAAAAAAATAGATCAAATATGCCTTTTGACCAGGAAAACCCCTCTCCGCTGTCCCCCAGTGTGAAAGTAAAAAAGCATGCTGTATTTTAGAATGATAATTGCAGGATCAACAATGTCTGGGTAATCAGAGTAGGCAACGTAATGAATGCCTCTAACTCAATACAAATCTCTATAAAACACACTGCTAACAAAGCAAAATGAGGTGAATGGTATCAAATTAACTCCACGGCAATGGGTGGCCATATATCACAGGAAGATATGAATGATGGTCTGCGCACATAATACTGCAATGAAACGGCACGCAGTTTTCGGGCTGCCAGCAGACTAGATTAGAGATGAAAGTCTAAAGGACTTGTGAGGTTAACACAAGAACAAAGACAGAATTGCTTGACAGCATCACAATGAGGCCTCCATCTTTGACTCTCCTTTCTTCACTCGGTCCATTTTGTGTATTGTTTTTTAAACACAAAGCTGGCTTTTTCATCACCACCTTTCTGATCACAGCTCTTAGACTTAACATTCACAACAACGCCTCTGAGGCTACATCTACACTACAGGCTTCTTGTGCAAGAAGCTTTTTGCAGAAGAGATCTTCCGCAAAAACTTCTTGTGCAAGAGCGTGTCCGCACTGCAAAAGCACATTGAAAAAGCGATGCGTGTTTGCGCAAGAGCATCCAGACTGCATGGACGCTGTCTTAAAAGGAAACTCTGATTGCTATTTACAGAATGGCCACCAGGGCACCTGTGCTTTTTTCAATTGCCTCTTTTTGCACAAAACCCCTGTTCCTTGTCCACACACACCTTTTTGCACAAGAGCTCTTGTGCAAAAAGGAGTTACCCCTCGTAGAAAGAGGAATACCTACACCGGAAAAACCCCTCCATTCTTTCGTTTTACTTGCGCAAAAACGCACCTGAGGTGTGGACACTCCGCGAGTTTTTGTGCAAAAAACTCTGTAGTGTACACTTAGCCTGACTGTATTCTTATATCCCCCCTCTCTGAGAGAGCTCGGCAACTCACTTCTCGCTGCTGTCCTCCTCCTCGGGCCACTAGGATCCTAAATACTGATCTTTAGTGAGCTAATGTTAATACAGTTTGTGTAGCAGGAGCACTTCTCAGTTCCAATCCATGTGCTACACACAGAATGAAGTCTTTCCCTGCCCCAGTGAGTTTACTAGCTAAATACCGGGTTTAATACTGTACAGATCAGAACCGCTGCTGACAGATGTAAAGTCTTTCTCTACATTTTGAAGTTTTTCAAAAGCGGGAAGCGCGTCAGACAATACCAGGTGCTGTCAGGCCGTCACAGGGTTGTCTTCAAAAGATCTCTCTTAAGACGGATTAAAAGGAACAGACTTGGAAACACAACAAACAACAAGAGATTCCCATTTCATTTCAACGTATAACCAGTTATAACTGCCTTTTCACGTATAAATGTTCATTTTGTACATGTTTCCAACAGGAGAAGACAGCAGGTGCTACTGTAACAGCAGACACACATGCCCCTCCTCACTACTTGCACTAAGCCAACGAGCATGCCTGTTTCGCAGAGTACATTTTCTTTCAGACTTTCTCCTCAAGTATCTCCTCAGGAGAGGTGGGAATTTGTAGAGAAAAAATGTCTTTAGTGTGTCACCACATCCTTAAACCAGGAATGGATACTAAAGCCAAGATTTTCAAAAACAGGAGTCTCAAATCAGACTTTTAAGCCCTTATTTGGGCTGTGACCGGCCCAGCCCAGGGGGCTACCGAAGTCTAACAGAAGGTAGATTTACTGGCCCCTGGGTGAACTGTTTTCGGTTTCCTAAATGGCCAGGGCAACCAGGAAGGCACTTGGAGCCAATTCAGTGCACACCTGGAGAGAGAGAGAGAGAGAGAGAGGCTAATCAAAACACCTGCAGCCTATTAAAGACCTGCTGGGGTTGGCTTCCCTTCCCTCTAGTACAGTGGTTCCCAAACTTTTCGGCATCACACCCCCTTTCTGATTTGTTGAGGGGAAAAAAAAAAGGAACTGACTGGGTTGCCTCGCGTCCCCCCCCCCCCCCCGGAATTTCTTCACATATCCCAGTTTGGGAACCCATGCTCTAGTAAGAGGCTAGGTTGAGGGTCACTGGGGCTAACACTAACCATCTAGAAGCACAGGACCCCCCCCAGAGGGAAGGCCAGAGCTTTGTCACAGGCATATAAATAAAGTGGCCTGATTTTCAGTCCACAAGCCTGTTGGGGACTGCTGGAACCTGCAAAGGGCGCTCTGCAGTTTTGAAAAAACTAAGCCATTTCTTCAGGTATCTCTGTGTTGGATAAGGAATTTAGGAGCCCACATTTCTGAAAGTGTTTGCTCAGGAATCTAAGGACCTTGCTTTAACCAGTTTGAGCTGGAAAGAACAAAGAAAACTGAAGTCACCTTTTTAAAACAGACACCCGGCAGAGAAAAACAAACCTTTTCATTTTCTTAGTGACACAGCCTCTTAAGTAGTACTAGTCTCCTTAACTTCCATTAATTTTTTTTAATTTGTATACATGCCCATAACTGTTCTGAAATGTAAACACTTAGAAAAAGCAAATTGTGAAAAGATGAGTATCACACATAAGCACAGAAAATGATTACATATTAGGGTTGTTAAAATGCATATATTTGTGCACACATGTAACCACTGAAATCCAGCAGTTAAACATTTACACGGGGGGGGGGGGGGAAGGGGAGCAGGAGCCAGCTTTTAAGCCAGCTCCCTGTGAGCACCAGCTCCTGTTTCCCCCTCTTCCTGCCCCCCTGCTGCTGCCTCTATATCTCTGGGAGCCTGCTGGCCTCCCCAGCCCCCGCAGCAGCATGGAGTGGGGGGGGGGGTGTAGCCAGACATGAACCCCATCTTGTTTCCCCCCCCCCCCCAGAGAGCAAGAGAAAGGCAGTCAGCCTTTGATGCCCTGGGAATGCAGGGGTGCTGCTTGTCCCTGACTCTAATAAACAGAAACCAGACAGTAAATGGGCTAGCTGACAACCAGGGGACCTCCTGCCACACTGATGGCTAGCACCAGGAATTGACACGCCTACACTGTCCCAGGAGAGGAATCTTCGCCCATCACATACCAGAAGTGCCCATTGTCTGCATTTTCCCAGGTGTGAATTATGCTTTGCACCCTTCGTGGAAAACTTTGCATTCAAAGCCATTTTCCCTAATTGGCCACTTGAGACCAGGAAGAAGCCTACGTGACCCAACGGGTATAAAGAGGGGTTTAGTAGCCCACCCCATTTGAGCTCCAATCATCTACACCTGCTGGCAGGTATTGGTTGTCTCCCGAGGTCTGTGGGACGCCCAGCCTCGCCCTACTTCTTCCCGAGGGATTGAGAGAAAGACGCTGGCCACGCCAAGTCTGGAACGCAGGGGTGAGAATATATACCTGCTAGGTGTCTATTTTGCATGCATTTAATAAGAGCTCAGAGAACCAAAAGGGTTTCATGGTACCTGTAAGTGACTTATTAGTGTAATTTCTGTCCTGTCCTTTGTAGTGGCTGTGTTATCTGTAACACAGTAGTAGCATTTAACAGCTAAGTTTACCCTGTAACAATAAAATAGTAACTGTTTAAGCAAGAACTCCAGCCGGTCATAAGGGACAGATATAGGGAGAGCTTGAGCGTTGGATCATGTTGCTTCCAGGGGACAGATCCGTTGGGGCATCTCTCAGCCTCCCCAGGCTGCCCGCTGCGAAGGGATCGTGTATCCTAGCAGTCAAAATCTGAGGTGTAATAAGCTCTCCCTGTAAACTCTGGGGCGTCTGTCAGCCTGTTGGCTGCCCGCCGCAAAAGGATCCCGATCCTAGCAGTAAAGACACGGACGTTAAACTCCTCGGGGCGTCCGTCAGTCTCACCTAGACTGCCCACTGCGACGGGGCCTTGTGTCTCAGCAGTTGAAGACTCGGGTGTAACATACACACATGCACTGCCCTGACCACCGGCTGACGGGGGGGAGGGAGCAGGCAGAGCCATGGGAGCCAGCACATGTGGGAGTTGGCTTAAAAGCTGATTCCCCACCCATACCAGCTCCCGTCTGTCCCTTCTCCCCCGTGCTGCTGCCTCTGTATCAGAGGCAGCAGCGTGGGAGGGGACAGGTGGCTCCGCAGGAGCTGATGCTTGCACCTGCTTCCCCCACAGTCTGCGGGAGCATGCTCCCCACATTTATCGGCTCACACCTTGCCCTCCGGCACTGCTTCCTCTGATATAGAGGCAGCGGGGGGGGGGGGGGGGAGGAGGGCTGCATATAGCCGAGAGGATTAACAGATGAGCCCATGCTCACTGGTTAACCATATACTGGAGTACACGTTAACATCCCTATTACACATATCTACTTGAGATTTTCAGAGTAGCTTAGACTTTCTTTCAGAAACAAGCCAAAGAGCTCTATTTTGTTTTTAAGAGCACAGGACCCTTAAAATAATTAATATGTGATCGGTATTTATAAAAAGTATTGTTCTAGAGCAGGAGCAGGATGCAGTGTATTGCTCCCATGTACACGCGGAGGGTCAAAGGGTCACGCCAGCTTGCAGACCTTCCAGTGACGCTTGATAGAATTACAGTATGGAGTAAAGCAACCTCAGTGTAAGCTGCTGAAAATTTGAAGCACGGCAGCTAGGCAGGGCTCAGTTAATGCAGACATTCAAAGTACTCTGTCCCAGTGCCAAGCACCCAGTTGGATCTTACAAGGGTGGCTTTGTCTTGGCTCCCCCCTCCCAACACATGGGAAACTTTAGAAATTCCCTTACCAAGGAGAACAACTAAGCTGAACTACTTGGTATTATTAGCTCTCAAGGTTAGTTTGCTTTTTGAGCCAAGACATATTTCCAGTACTTCTCAGTACTAAAAACAACCTTCTACTTTATAATCACTTGCCTTTTATCTTTAATAAGGGATTAGGGGATATTTTTCCAGCTAATACCTTAAAATCCAGATAATCATAAAAGCAATCAGTAATACCCTATATATGCTAATTACTCATTTTCTTCTCCTCTCTCTTTGGCACACTGTCAATCATGTACATTAATTTGTCTGTAATAAGGCTGCAAGTCAAAATCAATATAGATGTCCCAGCCTCTGAAAAGTCGCAGGTTTAGATTTTTGGGGATCAGGGAAGGCTTACTTTTGTGATGATAGTGAAGAAAACTTTGCATTGGGTGTTAAGATATGCTGAACTATTCAATTTAAAGATCCACTCCTGCAATCCAGCCATTTCCCCACTGAAGTCAAATGAAGAGCAATGCTATTGGGACTGGAGACCATCTCTCCAGCTAGCAAAGACTCTCAACTTGTGGGCGGGGGGGGGGGGGGGCGAGGAATCATAGCCAGCAATGTGACTCTATAATAAAAGGCTGAACTTCTGTAGTCTGGCAACATCCATGGTCCGGAAGGATTTTAGTTAACCGGTTGTCCACTTATGGGTGTGGCCAAGTTTTCCACGGTCCCATAAAGTTCGTTTACAGCTACAAGTCCTGGCTCTCAGTGTTCTGTGCTGTTAGTTATCTCTCAGTTACCCCTAAATGTCCCCTCTCAGCCCAGGAAGCAATAAAAGTATTGGTAATGCTGCTAGGTAATATTGACCTTCTGTAGTTTGGCAAATTTTCTGGTTCGGCGCTGGTCAGGTCCCAAGGGTGGTGGCCGGACTAGAGTATCCAACTTGTAGTTTAGATTGGGATTTTCAAACGAAAATAAGGTAGTTGTGACCCATTGAATGTCTTCAAGATGTTGACTTTTGCCATTAAAAACCCCCCCACAAAGCTATGACTTTGAAAACCACAGCTTTCACTCTTAGTATCTGTCTAGCAGTGGAATACTTCAGTGAACAGAAGATTAAGCATCATGGGGGAAAAGTTTACTTTTGTTCTGTGTATTGATGCACTGACATACGTGCTCTATTGGGTAAATCGCTTACACTATAGGTTACATCGTGGAAAAACGTAAAGCATCTGTGTCACTACTATTAGAAAAGCTAACTACTTTTTAAATAATTTTAGAGGGGTAGATGAGTTAGTCTGTAACCAAATAAACTTAAACAGCAAATAGTCTTGCAGCACCTTAGAAGCTAACAAAACATGTAGATAGTATCACGATCTTTCATGGGCACAACCCACTTCTTCAGATGAATGCAGTTAAGGGGTTCAGGGGACAAATACATAGCAGAGGAAGAGAGGGGATGATGAGAGAAAGAGAAGGAAAAAATATATCGTCAATTAGAGTGTCCGTGGTCAACGAGGCCGATAGAGTACTTAGAACCCACTCTAAGACCCACTGGCCACTTCTAGGGTGCTAGGACAGGAAGGGAGCCTGCTTTAGTCTCGCTGCCCGAGGTAGGCGTGCACTCCAACCCTGAGCTCAAACCTCGGCCCTGAATCCTCCAAACTCTGAGTCCCCTCCAAACCCTTCCCACCCCAGACCCTCACCACCCTGCACCCCAACTTCCTGTCCAGCCTGAGTCCCTCAACCCTGTCCTGCACTCCAAATCCTTTGGCCCCCACCCTGAGCCTAGAGCCTTCACACCTCCTGCACCCCAACCCTCTACCCCAGCCTGAAGCCTTCACCCCCCCACCTCCCGCCCACACGCCAAATCCCTTGGCCCACTCCCAACCTACAGCTCCCTCTTGTATCCCAAACCACTCATCCCCAGCCCCCACAGAGCCCATACTCTCTCGTACACACCAACTTGCAGCCCCCCTTCCCACACTCTGAATCTTTCAACCCCATGCCCCCAACCTGAAGCCTCCTCCTCAATCTTCACCCCCTCATTTCTGGCCTCACCCCAGAGCCCACACCCGCAGTCAGGGCCCTCACCCCTCCCAGAGAAAGTGAGTGAGGGTGGGGGAGAGCAAGCCATGGGGGAAAGAAGAACGTAGTGAGCAGGGGTAGAACGTCGGGAAGGGGCGGGGCTAGGGTATTTGTGTGCAAGTAGCAAGCTGGCAGCTCTAATAGCCAATTCTGTTGGGCTGGTATGTTTTAGGTTCCTGACTAATGCCCGCTAATTTCCAACTCACTATACAAGGAGCTTAATAAAAACACAGAAAAATATCAGCCCTCCCAGTAAAAAGTTTAAATTAGCATCTAATTCCCAGGCCCCACTCATCTAAAGACACCTAACTAAAATGTACTGTATATCAGCAGCTTTCACTGGAGATTTTTAGTATCAAGGAATTGTAGACTTTGTACTTTAACCAAAAGTCTCAGAGGGGTAGCTGTATTAGTCTGTAACTTAAAAAAAAGAAAGAAGAAGTCGTCGTCTTGTGGCACCTTGGACTATGTCTACACAACAACATTATTTCAGAACAACAACAAAGAGCATGTCTACACTGCAAGCCATTATTTCGAAATAATGTCGAGCTGAAGGAGGACTTCATACTCCCACTCATGTAACCCTCATTTCACGAGGAGTAAGGGAAGTTGAAGGAAGTGTTCCTCCTTCAGCCTCCTGCTGTGTAGACAGCACCAAAAGCTGAATTAAGCTATATCCACTTCAGCTATGCAATTGATGTAGCTGAAGTTGCGTAGCTTAATTCAACTCTTCCCCTGCTGTGTAGACGTGCCCTCTGAGACTAACAAATATATATGTATATATATAGTATCATGAGCTTTCGTGGGCAAAACCACTTCCTCAGGTAAGCAGAGTGGAGAGGAAGTGGGTTGTGCCCATGAAAGTTCATGATACACTATATATATATATTTTTTGTTAGTCTCTAAGATGCCACAGGACTACTCGTTTTACTTTAACAAAGTTCAGCAATACAGAACTGCTCACATGCAAAGATACACATACTATATCCATAGTCGTTCTTCACCATAACATCTACTTATGATATCACTTGTGTTACAATTCAGGACTTCTCCTGGTCACATTCCTAATTCAACAGAGAGTTTTGGGGATTGTAAACATTTCTTTCCAATCCAGTGCTCCTATAGTTAAAATACATAAGTACAAAACTCATGGTGCAAGGTAAATGGTACTTACTTTTAAAGCCTTGCATTAAGTAAAAAAAATTACTAACTTTTTAAAGTGTGCGTAAGTACACTGAACAAGACTGATCAGAGGTTTTGCACAAGTTTTGTGGATGATATAGAAGTTCTGGAAAGAAGTTATTATTCAACAGAAACCACTACACTTGGTAACACCTCCCCCCACATACGAGAGATCACCTCTACCCTCAAAGTGTTTACAATTTAAATGGACAAGAAAGAATGGGAGCGGAAACTGAGGCAAGGAAAAGTGAAATTCCTTGCCCATGGTGACCTAGCTGGTCAGTGACAGAGCTTAGAGAACAGAACTTGGGTCTCCTGATTCCACTTCTAGTGCCCTATCATGCTGCCTGTTACAGGCATGGTACCCTGTCCTCTTCTGTTTGGGGCTTAAGACAGAACTCCAAACAAATTATTTGTTTCTTGAGGATTCACCAGTTTTCTGGACTGGGTCTTCCTAGAGGATTCCTCATCAGGAGAAAGAAAAGAGAAGAGGGACCGGAGACTCTTTGGAACGCAAAGCATCCAGTATCTGTTGGCTTCTTGGCTTGTTTGCAAAGTTACACGTGGGAAAATCCCACCTGTTTCAGATGCAGAGATTCTGAGGGTTTGGAGGTTTTATTTAAAATGCATAAGAAGATCAGTTGAGGATCATGACTTTATAGCCTCTAGAGTTTTTTCACCGAGATGCCAGTATTACCTCAGCCAACAAAGGTTTGTTTTCAGAGGCATTTAAATGCTATATCCCCAGTTCAGAGTATTTTCTTAAGTTATGTTTGATACCAGCCCTCCTGAAAAGATGGTGGCATCTTCCAATTTCACTGATCTCCCTCTAACAAAGTGACCCACCGAACATCTCCACGGATACAATTCTGTTTATTAATGTTGCTGTTACTCATTCTCAAAATTGCCGGGCAGGACACATTGCTGTATCTTTCGGTCACATCTTACACTACTGATAGAATTTAAGGGAGGGAATGTTAGCTAATTTGGGGCAGGGGAGTTCCTCGTACATTTCAGAATGACCACATGGCATGAGAGGCAAATCAGCTACCTGTTCTCAGAGATACTTAAATGGATAGATTTTTGCTCTTCCAGCTATTTACATGAGAAGCAGAGACCAAACACTTCAATTTTATCTCCCATGAAGTGATCCATTTAAATGTACACAGCAAATTACTGAGCTTATCAGAGAATCTTGCATTATCTTTCCACAATGCATAAAAGAGTTAAGAAAGGTTTTAGAAACTTGATTGATGAAGAAGCCTATGTAAAGTCAATTTCAAAGCAGCCCATGTGCTTGTGTGTAGACCACTTTTCAACCTATTCTCTCCTCCTTGATTGTAAACAATGGCTTTTGAACTGCAGCAAATTTGAAAAAGATGTATTTAAAAGTAACCCCTTGTTTGGGGTTAATCAGCTTCCTTACAGACTGGCCCAGAAATTTTTTACAGCAGAAACACATCTGCTATGAAAACTCAGATTGTGCCATGAACATCCCTCCGCTTCCCATACATGATCATGTAACATGGCTGTGACAACTTTATTACATACTGACATGGAAAAGTAACAGCATGAAAACTTGTTTGTATTAAAGGCAGTTAAAAATACAAATATTGGTGGATACCTAAAAAGAGCAGTTAGACCAGTGGTAGGCAACATGCAGCCACCTGTGGCACGCGGACCCATGGGCTGCTCCCCTCCCTCACACGCCTCTTGTACACTGGGGAACCAGAGCCCTCCACTTACCTACGCATCTCTCCCCCCCCCCCTTCCCAGCACTTTCGGAGCATGCAAATCACCTGATTTATACTCTGTCCCAACTCTTCCCCCTCCCTCCCAGAGCTGGAACACTATGAATCAGCTGTTCAAGATCTGGGAGGAAGGGGAAAGAGTAGGCATGGAGTGCAAATCAGGTGATATGTGCGCTCCAAATGTGCTGGTGGGGAGGGGCAAGTAAGTGCGGGGCTCCAGTGTCCCAGTGTGTGAGAGGCGCATGGAGGAGGGGGACAGCCAGCTGAGGAGGGCCATGGAGCCACAGGTGGAACCCCAGAGGGTCGCAGGCTGCTGTGATCCACTGAGGTGCTACCCATGCAACCCACCCACTATTCACAGTTGCCCATCCTTGAGCTAGAGAGAATCAAAACCATTCCCCTGTAGTGTCTCAGTTCTCTGTGGACAGCCAGCAAGTGCTCAGCAAACCAGTTTGGGAATGGTTATTTTAGGTATTTGTTACCTCAAATCACAGCCCAGATTCTTCCGCTTGATCCCACAGTTAAGTCAGTCCCAAGTGTAGAACTTGAGCTTTCCATGGAAATCAATAGCCCATACAAATTTTGTATTTTAACATTCACTGCAGGTTCTCTGTAAGATGAGAAGATGGTCTTAAGTAGGAGAGACTTCTTCTAAAACAAAGTCTTCAGTTATTGACAATCATGCAGCCCCAAGGATTTCTGTTTTGAGCCTGCCCTACTGCACTCGAAAGTTGTCCTTGACAAGAGTGTCCCATTGTAAGTAAATGCTCTGCATAACTAAAAGAGACTACATGGCCTTGGTAGTAAGCAAAATATTTTAGTTCTTCTAAAACATTTACTCTTCCTATTGCAATTGTAAATCTGGCTGTTCTTGGTTAACGAAGGACCCTGAATCCATGTGACCCTGAGAAATGTTGTGTTGGATTTCATCGGGGAGTGATGCAAGCCAGCACAGTAAAAGTGGCGCCCTCAAACTTCTAAAGTTTTCTTTTCAAAACATAAAACCAGACTTGCCATTGATTTCCGTTAAAACATCAATATAACGTCTCCACTTCCACAAATCTTTTCTTCACAGTTTAATTGACAATGCAGCCTGCTGCAGACAGGAATGATGTTAACACAGATTTGTTTCTGTAGTACAAGGACAAAAATATTAGTATTTTGCCTCAACCAACTCCACTGAGATCACAACTCTTTTCACAAAGGAAGGCAGCATGCTGACTAACATCTGCAGAGCTAGAACTCTCAGCCATTATGCAGAACTGATGGCAACACACAATTGTGCTTACTGTCAGGTACATCACACAAGATGTGTTCAGGACATATGGTGGGATTTTCAAATATACTCAGACTGCAGTCAGGAGGGGTCACAGCAGCACAAAGACATATCCATAGTAGCTTTGGTCAAGCCAGATCAGCTAGCTCTGGTGTGTCTACACATTCTGCAGTCATATCTTTTCATTACAGAGTAAACATACCATGAGTCTTAACCTAACGCTAGTGAGTCCCATTGTAATCAACGATAAAATGTAAGGGGACTTCAGTAGGACCAAAGCCAAGCCAACTCAGTGGTTTTCAAAATTCCATGCTAATCTAGTTCTCCCATGAGCATAAATAGGGCGTGACTTAGCAAAATCCCATTCTCATACCAGCTGAGTCACTGATCATTCATACATATCAGTCTCAAAGAAAGCAGATGCTACAGTTTGGATCACTCTAGTCTGGCACCCTTTGGCCCAGCAACATCTCTGGTCCGGCATGATTTTAGTTAGCCAGATGTCCACTTATCAGGGGTCTGGTCAAGTTTCCCACAGTTCCATAAAATTTGTTCATGGCCACAAGTCCTGGTTCTCAGTATTCTGTGCTGTTATTTAGCTCTAACTTACCCCTAAATGTCTTTTAAATATCCAGTAAGCAGTGGAAGTGTTGGTAATGCTGAAAGATAATATCAACTTCCTATGGCCCGGCAAATTACATCAGAACATAAGAACAGCCACACTGGGTCAGACCAAAGGTCCATCTGACCCAGTATTCTGTCTTCCAAGAGTGGCCAATGACAGATGACCCAGAGGGAGTGAACAGAACAGGGAACCATCAAGCAATCCCTCTCCCATCACCCATTCCCAGCTTCTGACAGAGCCTAGGGACACCATTCCTACCCATCCCGGCTAATAGCCATTGATGAACCTAAGCGCCATGAATTTATCTAGTTCTTTTTTGAACCCTGTTAAAGTCCTGGTCTTCACAACATCCTCTGGCAAGGAGTTCCACAGGTCGACCATATGCTTTGTGAAGAAAAACTTTCTTTGATTTGTTTTAAACCTGCTACCTATTAATTACATTTGGTGACTCCTAGCTCTTATATTGTGGGAGTAAGTAAATAACTTTTCCTTATTCACTTTTTCCACACCAGTCATGATTTTATAGACCTCTATCATATTCCCCCTTAGTCTCCTCTTTTCTGAGATGAAAAGTCTCAGTCCCTCTCTTCATATGGGACCCATTCAAAACCCCCTAATCACTTTTGTCACCCTTTTCTGAAGCTTTTCCAATGCCAATATATCTTTTCTGAGAGGAGGTGACCACATCTATACACAGTCTTCAAGATGTGGGTGTACCATGGTTTTATACAGAGGCAATAAGATATTCTCTGTCTTATTCTCTATCCCTTTTTTAATGATTCCTAACATTTTATTTGATTTTTTGACTGCCATTGCACACTGAGTGGATGTTTTCAGAGAACTATCCACAAAGACTCCAAGATCTATTTCCTGAGCAGTTATAGCTAAATTAGTCCCTATCATATTGTAGGTATAGTTGGGACTATTTTTTCCAATGTGCACTACTTTACATTTATTAACATTAAATTTCATTTGCCATTTTGTTGCCCAATCACTTAGTTAGGTGAGATCATCACAGTCTGCTTTGGTCTTGACTATCTTGAGTAGTATAGGATCATCTGCAAATTCTCTGTTTCAGCACCGGTCAGGTCCCAAAGGTGCCAAACTACAGAGGTTCAACCTGTACAATGTCATCTGCAAGGGAAAAATCTTTCTCCTTTGGTTCCTGGATTTGCTTAAGGGCTTTTCTTTTTTTAAGTGAAAACTGCAGCCATGTAAAATAATATTCCTTTTGAGGGCAGAAGAAGAAAATCAAAGCCTGGTTAGAAACTGAAGCCTGCTATTAGCCGTCAAATTGATGTTATTTGTTAATTAAAGGATGTGCCTCTATAAAAGATCAATGATATGAAAACTGAAACTTAACTGAAAAAAAATAGGCTCATAAGTAGGGATGTTAAAATGTGTTTAACTATGTAACTGTGTAACTGCTGAAAATTTCAGCAGTTATATGTGATACGGGGTGGGGCAAGTGGGAGCCGGTGTGCGTGGTGAAAAAGGATCACACTCGCAATGTGAAACTAGAGCATCAGGGCAACCCTTAAATAATTAAACAGACACATATTTAGGTGCCCTAATCACAAATAAATAAGCTGAATTTGCTTGTAGTCACACAGGGACGAGGATCAGCTCACAATTTCTCTTTACCAGAGTAAAGATTAGCTTGCTTTGCAAATCAGCAGGAATATTAAAATTCTTACTTCTTTTAGAAAAAAATTGCACTTGCTAATGTTTCAGTGGTTTATTTCATAAGCAGGAAATAACAAAACCTTAAGGTACAACCTTTGTTAACTCCACTGGAAGGGGAAAATATGGATTTTTATATTGGTGCTTCTACAGGAAGAGAGAGTCTTATGTAATAATACAGGTTGTACCTCCCTGATCTGACACCCTCATGACGTGACTGGTTCAGAAACGGGAAGGTCAATGCAGACCACTCTGCTGCCACTAGGGATGTGAAAGGTTGACTCTTAGCATATGATGCTTACCGGTTCGGTTAACCAGTGGAGGCTGGAGCAGCTCCCCACCTGCCATGGTCAAGGGGCTGATCCAGCCCCATGGAGCTCAGGCACCTCACAGGCAGGGGCTGCTTTAGGCGTCCAGAGCAGTAAACTTTTGATTTTTGCATCTATTCTAAAATAAATACATTAAACCTGTGTCTCAGGAATTGTCTAAACAAGAAGTAGGAATGAGTGGACTTGTAGGCTCTAAAGTTTTATGCTGTTTTGTTTGAGTGCAGTTATGTAAAAAAAATGCACAGTTACATTACAACAATACAGAGACTGCAGTACAGTAAAGTGAGGTTAATTGAAAAATACCATTGTTTCTTTTTTACAGTGCAAATATTTGTAATCAAAATTATAAAGCGAACACTGTACACTTATATTTAAGTTACCCCACAGAATAAATTTGAAAATTTAGAAAAACATCCAAAAACATTAAATGGTATTTTATTAACCATGTGATTAAAACTGCAATTAATCGAGTTAATCTGTTTAGAGTTATTCTCTTGATTTAACTGCCATTGACAGCCTTAAAAAAGGATTTCACAAAAAGAGAAGTCTATTTTTTCTCTAGTAAATCTTACAAGTTGTATCTCCCAAAGCATTAATAAATAACCTTCATTTAAGGTCTCAGAGGGGTAGCCGTGTTAGTCTGTAACTGAAAAAACGACGAATAGTTCTGCAGCACCTTAGAGACTAACAAAATATGTAGATGGTATCAGGAGCTTTCGTGGGCTCAACCCACTTCTTCAGATGAATGGAGTAAGGGGTCCAGGGTACAAATAAATAGCAGAGGAAGAGAGGGGATGGTGAGAGAAAGAGAAGGAAGAAATACATTGTCAATTAGAGTGTCCGTGCTAAATGAGGCTAAAAGAGTGGGCTGTAAGTACCCGGTGCTTAGCTTTTGATGTCATCAGGGTGTGGAATGTAGCGGTCCATCCAGGTCAAGTCTGTGTTCAAACCTTGATTACAGGTGTCCAACTTGTAAATGAAACCAAGTTCTGCAGCTTCTCCCCCAAGCTGGTTTTTGAAATTTGGTCATCTGAAGAAGTGGCATGTGCCCCCGAAAGCACCTGATACCATCTACATGTTTTGTTAGTCTTTAAAGTGCTACTAAACTATTTGTTGTTTAAGTTTTTCCTTTGTAATATAGTCACTTTTAGATCCCTTAGTGAGTGCCCAGGCAAGTTAAAGTGTTCCCCAAGAGGTTTCTGTGTGTTACCATTTCTGATGTCTGATTTGTCTATTAATATGTTTCATTTATATAGCACATCATCCTGAAAGGACACAAGGTGCTCTATTATCTGTATATATAGGGTTCACTTAGAGCTAAGACTGCACTATATTAACTCTTCTGCGGTAGCACACTTCACAACAGGGGTATTTTGTTTGTTTGATTTTGTTAGGAGTGGAAATGAAGACTAATTTTCCCAATTAGAGAGAAAATTTTAGCTACAATAAGAGGAATGCAATTGACCAAATGTGTTCTTGGCAAAAGCACTACAGGACATTCAGTGGCCAAAGTGATAAGAGAACTCACCACAGCACAGAATCCCTCCCAACAGGTGGGGACATTGGTTCAGTGCTGACTCAGACGGACGATCAACAACTGAATCACCATTTCCAAGGTAAAGTTCCAAAGAAAGTCAGGTGCTATCCAAGGGCTGGCCAGCCTAACCCAACCCAGATGTGGAGTTCTGAACAGATCGCAGCCTGTCGTGACATGGCCATTACCGTTATTCACCATCTACAACCAATCACCTACCAGGAGGTAATACATTTTAATGACTCTTTTATATTGGTCCACAGGATGTTTCTGGGTCACTAGGACAAGCAACATAGCAGGGGAAGCACTGAAGTTATTCTCTTCCTAAAACAGAACACTGGGAAAACACTGAAAAGACTTTCATATTACTCCCCGTCAAGTGAGAAGCTGCCACGTGCTATAAAAAGCTCATTAGCAACCTTTCTGTTAAAAGATAGCTCTGCTCATCTTTCTAGGATCAGTTTACACTGAACTCTAGAGGGAAACTCTCAGGAGACTGACAGTCATGCACGACTGGATACATAATGGAAAAACTGCAACAAAAGAAGTGAAGTGATCAGCCTTCAAAATGTAATCTAATTTATCCTTCCATTCTCCTGCTGGTGATGTAATAAATTCTTAATCAGCACTGAAATGCAAGTACACATCAAACACACACACACACACACACACACACACACACACTTTACATAGTGAAACACACCCATGCAGCTTGGCACGTAACAGTTAAGTTACTAGCCAGAGCTGCAACCTATGCCTAATAAGTCAGACCATTATGGAGCTGCTGATTATGAGCCCAGCACATGACAACTGCTGGACTTCTCCAGCCAGATCAAGCTGCTCGAAATACCTTTCCTTTCATGCACCATCCCTATAACTCACAGGGCATTACATACCAACAGCTTAGGGCTACACTCAACACCACTCATGTGCTGGATGAACTCAGCTCCCATTACTATATTTAAATAGCAAGTTGTGCTTGTGTTCAATTCTTGCTTCCACCTTGACAACACTGTCTTCAGTTTGAGGTTAGTCCATGCATACATTTCTTTACAAAGGGAAAGAAAGGCTATGCTGGTTACTGACCACTTTTATTTCCATCTCTCTGTACATACCTGTAGCTCTACTTTTTCAGTATGTATAAAACTCAGAAAAGGAAATATATTAAAAGTGCTGGGTCAGGTGTTTTCATCAAGTGATAAATCTGGTGATATTAGCCATGTGTCAGAGTGTAAACATCCCAGTCAAGCAGTTATTTCACCTTCCTTGCGCATGAGAACTAGTGCCTCTGTTATCCCATGTGTCATTTCAATTTTTCCTTGACTCACTGGATGAGAATTCAGTGAGAAGGGCCTGGATCAGTGTTCCCTGTAGGCTGTGTGCTAGGGCAGCCACCCAGGAGAGATTCAAATGCCACCCAGTAGACTTTCAGAGCTCCCACGGTTGGCAGCAGCCAGCAGCATATGTTGGTGCTACTGGTGGTGCACATAAAATTTATTCCACACACGGATGGAAAAGATTAGAGGGAACATGCACCGGAATCCAATACCACCAGTGGGTTTCAATCTTTTTTCATTTGCAAAACCCTAACACATTTCAAATGGACACGTGGATCCCTTTGGAAATCTTAAGCAGTCTGCCAACCCCAGGTTAAAAAGCACTGCAATAGCCCAGTGGAAAGACTCCCATAGACTTCAAAAAGGCATTGGCTCAGGCCCCAGAAGGATTACCCTAGCTGACCTGCATCTTTCAATGTGTTACCATTGTTACAATACAGGCTTTTAATATTAATAACTGAAAAAGAGAACTTTTCTGTAACTGATATTTGTACAATCTTTCTCCAAACCCAACGTTCTGCTTCTTCAAGGTTTGCCCTTTGACTCTTGCTCAATTTGGGTTTGTCTTAATCTCTGTTCCTTTAGGCTCTTCTTCACCATGCTCCAAATATCCAGACTTTTTGCTCAACTGATGAGCAATGAAATTGTTAATGACCACCTGTCATCTTTCGGTTGCTGAGTTAGAATCCCATGCAGATGAATGGGCAAAGGCACATTTTTCAACAGGACATCCGCACTCTCGGGAAGACACGTTTGTTTGTTTGTTTTTTTCAATTACAGTTTTGGTTTTTTGAACACAGTTCTTCAGAAGGAGTAGGCCAGAGTACGGCCCACAACCGGTGGGGCACAGTTTGAGCAGAAGACTCTGCTGAATACAGTGTTTGAGAATACAATGGAACCTGCTTACAGTGAATTCTGATAAAAGAAATTTTATTCCAAAGTCTTTTCCGGTGCTGATTGCAATTCAAGTGAACCTGAATTTGAGGGTCTGTAGTGAATAAGAAAATGACTCTTCTATATGAGAGTTATACAGTACAAGTAGAAGGAGCCTAACAGCATATACAGTTGTGGCTCTCTCTGAATACTGCTTTTCCATTGTATTATTTCCCTACCACTTGCTTGTGCAATCAAACTCACCTTCAGCATTGCTATCATTTTACTGCGTGAAAAGTGATACCTCACGGGGGGAAAAAACATATTTTGCAGAATATCTCCCAAAGAGATCTCTTCCTCCTTACAACTCTGCTAAAATGTCTATTGATCCTACGCATTAGAGCTGCCACCGCCCAGTGACCTGCCATCTGTGCACCAGTATTCAAAAACTGCACGCCAGACGAGAGGAGGTTAGTAGGTCATGGAGGTACTTCATTTCCTAGGACAGGAGGAGACACCTGTCCACCCAGTGCCATGCTCCCGCAGCACCACAAAGGGAAAGAAAGGCTCTGCCCCCTCCTGCTGCAGGCTAGTGTGTATAAGAAGCTACAATGACCCTCCGATGGGAGGAGAGAAGTGTAGAGAAAGCAGCCAAAAAAACAAAACTTAGCAAATGAACTAGCAGACTTTGGTGTGCTAAACAGAGAGATAAACAACATTTTAAAAGCCCTCTAGCAGAGCCAGGCCTACCTGCCTGAAGAGGTGCCTGATCCTGAAGAAAAAGTTTACTTGACTCTTTTCTAAACATAGTGAGGAAAAGAAAAAGTACCTCACTCTTGAATCTGCAAAGACTCTTCATCAGTATTTGTACCACTAGACCAGTGTGTCTCAACCTTTTTTATAAAGTACCCCTTTAAAAAAAAATAATTGTAAGTACCCCCCAGTACCTACAGTTTTCATACACACAAAATTTTTTCTACTATTACAACACATTTGTTTAAACAACTTAATCGTAGCCAGGTGGGCGATGACATTTTTGGGTGTAAAACATACAAAAAATAATAAAGCGCTGTAAAACTTAAAACAAAAATTCAGTTTTCTCCAAGTTTCAGTTGTGTTGACGTACCCTCCCAGACGTCTCTCAAGTACCCCTTAGGGTACTCGTACCACTGGTTGAGAAACACTGCACTAGACAATAGCATAGGCCTTGGCTACATTAGAGACATTTGCACAAGTATAAATGGCAGCTATAAGGCACACCGGGAAACACCCCCATCTGCAACAAAACACTATGCCTGTGTTAGGGCCCTACAAGAGTAAAGCCCGTGCAACTTTACTGCCGACAGGGCCACACATTACAGCACTGACGCTAATGAGCTGCATGCTGGCAATCCCCCCGCACGTGCCTGGAATCCTCACACACGTCACTGCAAGATCAAGGTCTTAATGCTATTCCCCAGAGAAGCCACCAGGCCACCAATTAATTCAACACCCACCCGCTCAGATTTCTGCATCGAAGCAAATATGCAAACCTGGGTCTCTCAGCTGCTGCTCGGGCTGACAGTGTTCTTGGCAAGATCACTGGGAATTACAACCGCACTGTAAATTAGTGCAAATATCTCTGACACATTGTTTTTAGATTTATCATCATCCCTTGCATCAGCTCACAATGACCAGGCCTCTTTTCGAGGTGGGTTAGTATGTACCGTGAGGCCGTAGGAGCTGGATGAGACAGAGGTATTTGGAATGACACATTTTCATTCTGACATCTCTTTTCCCCAGCACAATCCTCTCCAGTCTCAGAACATGGAGGTAAGGCCTAGCAAATCATTTTGTATAGAGCTGTTTGGCCTCAGCCCTCTCCAACACTCTGGAGTCAAGCTCTAGTAATGCTTCTCTAGCAACCTCCTGGAGTAGCTCTCTATCACTGGTCAATCCCTTCCTCAGGACTACCTCTTGGAGAGCATTCTTTTCACCAGGGCATTCCATAAACATGATACAATGTCCCTAATCGGCCAAGAAAACCTTAATTGAGTTCGATCTAGCCTACCATACAGCCCATAGGCTGGGCATGTCCAAACTGTGACTTGTCAGACACATGTGGCTTTTTTACAGTGAAATTGTAGTTTGCAATCCCCCCATGTCCCTCCCATTCTCCATGTACCAGACTGGGGAAAAGTGCAGGGGTTTTACCCTGGAGCAGAGTACCGAGACCAGGGGCTTCTACCCTGCGGGGGGAGAGGGAGTTAGGGCTTTAAACCCATTGGGGAGCATTAGGGCAGTCACCTCGCTTGAACTGCTTAAGATTCCTGTATACAGCAAGCAAGGACATAGACAGTTTTGCAGATAATTACGGACATAGCTAGCTTCCTATTATTAGCCCAAGTCTGAAACCATTCATCTTATCTGCCTAAAATCTCAAATGTATGATTTCGCCCCATTGTACATTTTTTCCTCATACTCTAAGAGCACATGACCTTTTGGTGGTCAAAAACTGCAGTGATTTTCCATTCTGCAATGAGTGTTCTGTTTGGGGAGGGGAATTAACACTCTACAACGGTATGTTAACTCCAAACTTGTTTAATCTATTGATTATATGAGGAAGTGGTGCCTTTGACTAACTTTGCCAAACGTTCTTTTACTTATTACTTATCTTATACTTATTAAGTATAGGAAGAATGCTGCTAAGAAAGTCTGCTTGGACTGAAAATGTGTTTCATCACAGACCTTCATAGATTTAAGTCAGATGAGCAATGATGGGAAAGCACCGTGTATGGAGCCTTACAGCACAAAGATTCACTGAGGAAGAAAGGCTTCTCCCTTTGCATAGCTTGTAAGCGCCACCACGATTCCAGTGTCTCACATAAAAAAATGAAGGAAATTCTCAGGCAAATAATATTGTTAAATATTGACCATAAAGTAAAACAATTACAATCTTTTTTGTCCAATGATTTAGATTGCAATTTTTCTTCTTTACAATTGGAATATTTTGAAAATTTGTTTAATAGTAGTATTAAATCTGCTCAGCAATAACTTCATCTAGTGACCTTTTTTATCTATGATAATATACAAGTTATGTCCATTTCTTCAAAAAGCTTTTTCTTATATACTAAACTCCATAGAAACCATTAAGAATGTCTGATCACTATTTCTATTTGAGTGGTGATGACAAGCCTTCAATAGCCTTCTGTCCCACTAAAATCAGTTTTTTACACACACACACACACACACACACACACACACACACACACACACACATCCCCTGTGTGATTCCATACTAACACAGCCTAAACCACACCTCCATTTCCTGGTTTCTCGATAAAATAAAGGTTGATTAACTGCTGTCTCACCTGGAATACAGCTACTCAAGTGAGTCAGAAAACTCACTACAAAAGATAAGTCTTGTACAAAATGTTAATGGAATGCTGTAAGAGCTACAAAGATTCTACATAGAACACAAATTAGGTTCTACAGCACATGGATAGATTTAGCTTCCATGTTTCCAAACTCTTGCTTGCATACACTCAAAGAGGAGCACAGAAACATTTGATAGCTTTTTCCCACACTTTTCAACAGATTTGGATAGAGTTTAATCCAAAAAGGAGTAGCTCGTTAGTACCAGCTATCACCTACCTAATCCAGCCCTTCTCAGCTATGTAAAGTATCTTTGGCTTAGAACTGAAACATTTCCAAATGAGAATTTTTTTTTTTAAACACAGCACATTCCTTGGACTTTTCTGTCCCTCAGCAGTTTCACGTGAATGCACAGAACAGAATTAGGCAAAGAATTAAGGTGGCTTAGGTAATTATAGCTGCACATGCTATCAGTCCGAAACAGGATTAACAAAGTGAATTTTCAGTTAAAGGAGGTCTTCCCATGCACTGTGAAAAGAATGAGTTTCTTTTTTTCCATGAGCATGGCCTTTGTTTTAAAGGTATTTCGTTCAGTGGAAGCATGCACACTATAAAACTTATTTTAGAAGCCATTTCAATTATATTTTGCACTTAGAAAAGGAGTGTGGCATCTTAGAAATGAGTAGGGATAGAGGACTACATCCTCCTGTAGCTTTGGATCAAGGGTGGAGTCTATTAGATATCATTACTTCCCCCTCCCTCTTGCAAAAAGAAGAAAAGTGCCGCTACAAAAATTACTATCAAACAAGGTTCGCGTTGAGTGACAAGAGAGTTACCTGCCTCTCGTAACTATGTGTTGCTCATGTGCATTCCAACAGGTGTGCTCGTGTGCCACATGCACGATCATCTGAAGGCTTTTCCCTAGCAGCACCCATAGGGTCGGCAATGGAGCCCCCGGAGCGGTGTCTTCATGGCGACATACATAGGTCACTGCCGACTCACTGTCGGCTCAGCTCCTTCTTGGCTAGTCTATCCCAACTCCACAGTGTAATCTGAGCCCAACCAGGGAGGGGTGGATCACAACGGCCTCTCATCATGGTGGGTTTGCTATCGTGCCAGTTGGGACACAGTGCCACCAATGGTGCTAGCACTGAAGCTGCCAGTGGAGCGGTAGACAATGCCCAGGACAGTGCAAAGTTGGAGACACAGATGCCGTAGTGGGTGGTACCAGGAGTGGTGCTGAAAACCGGTGTCACAAAGTGGCAACCAAGCAGCAACCTGGTGTGCCAACGGCAAATGGCTCAGAACCCGGGAGTGAGCGGCCAGAGACTGTGAGCTCATGGCCATTGAGTCCCACACGGCATCAAAAGTATCTGCTGTGGAAGGAAAGGCCAAGTCCTCCTCAAGCATCTCTCACACTGAGTCGTCCATGGTGATCAGACTCAACAGCTCTGCCTGCAAAGCTGGAGTCAATGGTGCCAGGATGGATGTGGCTGCCTTTTGGAGTCCTAAAGTGGTACACACTTAAAGGTGTTCCTAGGGAGGCTCAGGGCCCAGGGTAACCCCCATGCTTATGCTCCACCCCGGCCCCACCCCATCCCTTCCCCAACCTAACCAGCGTGAGTCATGGAACTCATGGATTCCCTGACTTTCAGAGACCAAGTCCGTGACATTTTCTGCTTCAGCCCCATGGCCTGTGGCAGCAGAGCCGAAGCTGTCAGCTGTCATGTGGGTGGGGGGCCCAGAGCTCCCATCTACCCTGAGGGGCACTGGAGCTGTTAGTCCTCCCTGCCTTATTTTTAGTACGAGTCGACAGATCATGGGCTTCGGTAAATTTTTGTTTATTCCCCATGACCAGTCTGTGACTTTCTAAAAACAACTCACAAAATCTTAACCTTATTCATGTGACCTAAAGCAGTGGCTCTCAGCCTTTGACTGCTGTGCTTCTTGCGGACATAAAAACGCAAGAGTGCCACAGCATTCTGTTACTGAAAAAAATCACTCTCATTTTTACCATAAAATAATATAAATCAACTGGAATAATATTATGTACTTCTATTTCTGAGTGTAGTATGTAGAGCAATACAAACTAGGGACGTAATAGTGTAGTCGATTAACCAATTAACGGATAAGCAAAAGCTTATAGGTTAATGCTATAGACTTCACGCATTTCCCTCCCCGCCCTTTGCCAGTAAACTTTTTAGCAGGCTTCCCAGCAGCCCGGCTCAGTCCTGGCTTGTGATGGGTCCGGGAGCTCAGACATCCCCCCCCCCCCCCGACAGAGGCTGCTGCCACCCTGCCACCTCTTTATCAGAGGCAGCAGCATAGGGCAACAGGCAGCTGGTCCGCAAGGAGAGGTGGTTTTTAAACTCCAACACCATGTAGCAAGGTGCTCCTCAGGAGTGAGGCCAGATGTCACAGGCTGCCGGCCACGCCCCAGGGAACTATAGAATAGTCGACTAACCAATAAGAATTCATGAGGTTACTTGACTATTCAATTAACTGATATTTAACATCCTTAATACAAACAGATCATTGTATGAAATTTTAGTTTGTACTGATTTTGTTAGTGATTTTCATGTAGCCTGGGATAAAACTAGACAAACATACAGATGGGTTCATGGCTCCAAAACCAGAAGAAAAAATAAAGAGTTACTCCCTTTTTAATCCCATGATTTTTAAAATTAAATTAATCTCATTTTGAGCTATCAGGGCTGGCAATACTACCCAGGGTGCAAAAGGGTAATAAATTGCACTTTCTCCAGTGACCTTTCAAGGTTCTGAGCTCACATTGTCCCTTATAAAATGATCCATATCAAAAGCAGATTGTCTTTTCTGCTGTGAATAAAGTGACCACATTCCTTCCTTCCTCTATTTTGGCTCCTGTGCATTTCCACACAGAAAACTTTACAAACGTAACCTCGACTAGCACAACTTGTTCTTGCCAGCATGCAGGTGACGAAGCTCCCTCGCACAGTATTCATAGCATTCCAGCTCTATTCATCTGATATTACATCATGACTAAAACCACACACAATGTTTTTTCTTTTTTCCCCAATTCCCAAAAGTATTTTTAGCACTACCTACGCTATGTTGACTATACTGTAAGTCATTTAGGAATACTGAAACTCTACAAATAGCAAAAAATATTATAATTCTTATGAGACAGATACATTATTAATTCCTCATAAGCATGAAATCTTGTCTCCACTTAACAGCAATTCCATCTCCCAGGGGTTGATTTAGTGGGTCTTTACTAGATGCGCTAAATCGACTGCTGATCGCACTCCCGTTTATTCCAGCACTCCACTGGCTCGAGAAGAGTAATGGGAGTTGACAGGACAAACTCTCCCATCGACCCCCCCCACAGCAGGGACAGCATGGTATTTCAAATTAAGACACGTCGACTCCAGCTACCCTATTCATGGAGCTGGAGTTGTGTACCTTAGTTTGACATTGCCTCTAGCGTAAATGTGGCCTGAAGAACCAGCTAGCACCAGCACAATACTGGGTGATAGCACATAAATCTGAAACAACTTTGAGGATAGGATTTCATCTTCAATTATGAATTTCTTATCTCTTCTGAGGAACCAGGCCACAGCCATAACGTTAAGGCAATTTGGTTTTGTGACCTAATATTGATCTAGTTTCTGCGGAAATGTATGTTCTTTTCTGGTGGGTTTAGTATGGTAGAAAATAAAACACATGCTTACTGTTGGAGAGAAAAAAAGTTGAATGGATATGGTGGGGGACAAAATTAACTTTGGAGACAAGTTGGGGATTTTCAGCTAATGAAAGAATTCAACACACACAAATTAGCAACCAGGGCTCCTTGACACAAGAATTTGCAATGCTCAGGCCAAAGGGAAGTACAATAGGTTGTTACAAGGAACTGAAAGTTGATGGGACAAAGTATTTGGCTCCCATGTGCCCTACAGCATTGAGTGATCTCCACTGGCAACAGGGAATCTGTACTGCTTCTGTTTTCTTTCCCATAGCAGAGCCTTGGCCAGCGTCGGATGTGAGGCTCTGTGTATAAAGAACAACAAGCAGCAAGGAAAATCTGGGAAACGATACTAGATTAGAATGAAATTTATTGTCACTCACACAAGATCCCGCTCATAACTCTCCCTCTTAAGACTTTAAAGACCAGGTATTCGTAACTTGCCAGAAGGCCACCTGGGGACAGTGTAACCCATGCCTGCTTGACGTGATGTTCTGTCCCCCTCTAGTGGCACATGGAGATCGATGAGCTTGCTACAGCCTTAGCCAAGGTTCAAACACTAAGCTCCAGAGGTCCCACGTTCAATCCCTCCAGCCATTGCAAAACAGGGAGACCGAGAGGAGCCCTTTTTGTGATTGTAACATGGTGAGTACTGAGTGAAGGACCAATATAGAATAGTTACATGTGCATGAAATTTATGTTGACATCCCCGCTTCTGAAAGACCATTTAAAATGATTGATTTAGGGACTTTGTTTTGGAGTGAGGGATTCACAATAAGCCTGTTTCTTCTGTACAGGAGAAGGGCTAATCCTCCAAAACTGAAATCCAGAAATATTAGCCATTTTCCTGAGCGACCATCCCCAGAGCCAAGAAAGAGGACTCCTGACAGGGAATGTGTGGTGTGTGTACACGTATGTACATGCACCCCCTCACTCCAATAAAGTAACACAAACTGGAAAATAGAATACGAAGCTACTGTTGGAGAGAAAAACCCCAAACTGATACAGTGGGGACAAAATTAGCTTTGGAAGCAAGCTGGGGGATTTTCAACTGACGAAAGAATTCAACACACAAATTAGCAACCCTATCTCCTTGCCATTTGGCCTCATCACAAAACCTGGAATTTGAGAAATGAGGGTGGGGTGGGGGTGAAAATGATGCCTCCCTTCCATCACCATTTACTGTATTAGCTCACTTTCCAGCTGCTCAGATCAAACAGGGAACGGCTGGAGGCCTTAAGCCCTCACTTTATAAACCCAAATATTAAAACACACTGCAATAATGACTTAAAAAATCCATTCGTGTGAGAAGAGGAAAGCATACAGAGTGAAGAGAGTGACCGGGCAGTGAACATTCTTGGCACTGCTGAAAAGCTGCATTGTTTGCTTACCCGGAAATGCTGAACAAAAAGCAGCTGCCTACCCCTCAAGTTCAGTTTTCTGAATGGAACTGGATTGCCGACTGGCATCCATTGTTCTAGTCCAAAGTAACAGAGTGCATTAGCATAGACCCTACACTTCAACATGCACAGGTTTCCAATTACAAAAAATAAAACAAAATAAAAGATTACCCTTTGGGCTCGCAATCATCTGGGCTTCAAATACTAGCATGTATAAAAAAATTAAGAATCAGTGATGATCTTATTGGGAAGATGTAAGCACGAACAAGGCAGAACGCAAGGGCAGATGCTTAAATAAATATAGTAGGCAATAAGACGCCATCAGTTGACCTGGATGTCTATAAATACAGGTTTACTAAAATAATGAAGTCTGCAAACATCATATTCCTTACATCACTCCCAATGAGAGAAACTGAGCTCTTGTTAGGAGGGGGAAAAAAGGTGGGGAGGGGCTTGCCCAGGAAGGCTCTTCATCGGCAGGTCTGTGTTGTTCCTGGGTAGAGCCTCACCAAGTCACAGGTTTCCTAGGGAGTTCTGCACTTGGCAGAACAGGGCCAAAGGAAGGTGCAGAGCAGAGGCCTGAGACACTCTCTCAGAGCAACGCCATTTGGTGGGGTAGCAAGTTAAAAGATTTTTTTTTCTTTCTTTTGTTTTAGTCAAACTTTGTTTCTGCCTTCCCAAAATACCTATGTATTGCTCTCCAACTCCCCTCACAGCCTGCTCTACTCTACTCTACTCCTTCACTTCTTCCTCTAGGGCTCTCCTTTCAGCTAGCATCTGTAAGGGTCAGGCTCTTGAAATAACAATGCCAAAGAAAGACTCAGTGTGGTAGCTGCATGGGTCCTAGGGTATGGTAAGGGAAAACTGTTTATTGGACCAAGACAAGCTCTCAAGCATCCACGGAGACCTCTAGAACAGCTCCATGCAAGCTCAAGAGAAGCTTGTCTCACTCAACAGAAGTTGATCCATTAAAAGAGACTGCCTCACCCACCTTGTCTCTCAAACAGTGGCTCAAGTGTCCCAGCCCTGCAGCTTCAACAGGGCCTTCCCATTTTCCACAGCTCATAACTGATTCTTTGGCATGGAATTATGACATCTACCAAGGAGAAGGAAGTGGGTGGGGTCCTCTCTTTAAGCAATCAAACCCCGAAAGGAACATCTCTAATGCGTAGGGTAACAACATACCCAGAGCCAAAGAGTAGTAAGCTTGATTCTGCCAGGCTGAGAGATCTGCAGTAAATAAAATTAAAGAATTCTCACCCTATTACATAGCATCTGCTTCACATTATTACATCACTATGGCTTTATCTTCATGGCATGGTGATGTCCAGGTGATGTATCTGTATTTACTGTGCACCTCTGAACACCTCACCAGTCTCGAAGCAGCTTCAGATAACCCATGTATTTTAGAGAAAGATGCACCTATAGAGCTGCAGAGGTTCTCCTTTTACTTTACCGTGATTCTTTGCAATGAAATGTATTTCCGTACTGACTGCCATGTGTGATCAAGAAGATGCCTTGAGCTTCTTTTGGCTCAGTGCTCTTTTAGACAGAAATAATCTGCACAAGTTCAGGTGACTGAGCAGGTATTTATATACACAGCATAAGCTCAAAAAATAGAGCTTCTTCACAACAGTGATACTCAATAGGTGGCTTGTGGCCGAAACGTAGCCCACCAAGGCTTCTGGTGTGGGCTGCCAGCTCACCTTAAAAAATGTTTATAATTAAACTAGCAGATGTACCCAGCATTGCTCAGATTCATAACTTCATTCTAGGATACAGTCGTAAGAATATTGTAAGCGAGTATTCCACTTTACTCAGCACTTTAACTCAACTAGAGTATCGTGACCAGTTCTGAGCACCGCACTTTGGGACAAACTGGAAGTCTAGATGAGAGCAACACAACTGAGTAAAGATCTAAAAAACATGACCTCTGAGGAATGATTGAAAATATTGGTTTAGTCTGGAGAAGAGAATGCCAGGGGGAGGGAGGGGTCATGAAAACAGTCTTCAAGTACGTAAAAGGTTGTTTTAAAGAGGAGGGTGACAAATTGTGTTCCTTAACCACAAAGGACAAGTAGTAACGGGCTGAAATTACAGTAAGGGATCACTAGATTAGACATTTATGACAAACTTCCTAACTGGATCAAATTTCTCAGGAAAGTTGTGGAATCTCTATCACTGGGGAGTTTTAAGAGCAGGTTAAACAAACACCTATCAGGGAGGGTCCAGATGACACTTAGTTGGCCATGAGTGCAGAGGCCTGGACCAGCTGACCTTCTGAGGTCCCTTCCAGTCCTACATTTCTTTGGTTTCTAGAATTATGTAGAAACTGACACTAGCTGAGAAAAAATATGTCTTAAAACCTGGAAAGTATCATATAATTTCTTTGTTCGAGAAAAGCAAAAGCACAGGGGTCGATACGAGCGAGGATAACACCACCACCTTCTCACAGCATAATCACCCAGTGCCAGAAGCAGGAGACCGAGCTCCCATGTCAAGGTAGCAATGAAAGTTAAACCCCAAAGGATCCCATTAGAGTCAATGACCAAATTACTTTATTTGGATTAAGATGACAAAAAGCTCTTCACTGTATCAGCATTGTGGATCTATGCTACCAAAAAAATCTTTTCACTCTGCAGATTTATGGACAAACTCTGTTCAGAGTAACCAGCTTTCAAAACCGGGGCTGGGTGATGTTGCAGGATCACTACTCCATCCATTTACGATTCTCTCACCACGTGAAATGTTTTATGTTTTACTGAGCATTGCCTAAAGGGCTGGTACTAATTGGCTTAGCATCACCATCCGCACCAACACTCATGCAAGCAGGATTCTCTGGAGTTCTAGCTTTCAACATAATCAGGTTATACAGAGTTTACTTTTGAGGGAAATGCTTCATTTTCAATCAGAAATGTTAAAAGCTGCACAATATCCCAAGTCCTTGCACGACACTTAGCTATCGGTACAGAAGGTAAGAATAGCTACACAGACAGGATGCACATTCAGATATTACCAGAAATCTATCAGGGATGATCTAGACGGTGCTTGGTCCTGCCGTGAGGCCAGGGGACTGGACTCAATGACCTCTCGAGGTCCCTTCCAGTTCTAGTGCTCTAGGATTCTATGAATCCGGTTCATGTAGAAAGAGGCACATTGTTCCAAAACGCAAACAACCCTCATGTACCGTGTTCAGATTTAAGTCATGCAACTTTCCATCCAAACCTGAATCAGTCACTTCCTTTTGAAGCTGTACTCTGTCCAGAGAATTGCACAGCACAAACCTCAAATGGCACTTTACTGAAAGCACACATTTTACGTTTGCTCTCTCAATTAAATGTTCCACCTCACCCACATCAGAAGGGTTGAGAGTTTTTCTTTTTTAAATAAAACCCTGAAGGGAAGGAAGAAAGAGGTAATGCCCCTCATTCCTTACATTCCACCAGTCACTAGGTCTTCTGGAGACCATTCCCATAACCAAAGCCATCTCTGTACCCCCTTTGATTCACTCAATAGCTGACCAAATTTACATGTAAATTGGGAACAAAGTACCTTCTGTCAACTAGTCAAGAAAAGACTCACTCCTAAAGTTAGCCCTCATACACCTGTACCCAGAATAACTTAACTAGGACTACCATTTTCCATAGCAAGTTTATCTCTGAACTGGGAAAGGGCACAATTTATCATTGCTCAACGTAAAGGATTTTCCCAAAAAATAAGATCTTGTAATCCGTGGCCATAATTACTCTCTCATCTTTTGGACACGTGTCAAATCAGGCCTTCTAGCGTTGAGAATGAACCTTTCGAGAGAAAGCGGTCAAGGAGCATTGTTTGGTTTGTTGCAAGTGGGGCACGGCAGCGAACGGGGGGAATGTAATGGACTAACAGGCCAGAAAAGTTTACAACGGGACTGCATGTGGCAGTCACAAACTTGGTGTGTGTCACTGTCCTCCTTTCACTGCTAAGCGTGCAAAAGTGTGTAGCACAGTTGTCACAGGAAACGCATGAAATGCGGACTTTTGTGGTATATTCTTTCATGCAATTGACAGCAATAGTTAATTTGCTCCCCTTTGGGGTCTTTGCTGAGGTCTGCATTTGTATGGAATTCTGGCAAGCCACTGAGTTTGTCGGCACGTCTCTGCAGACCGTACAAAGAGTTCTTGGATATTTGAGAGTTAACATGAGAATAGGGTAGGTTATGAGAAAAATGGAAGCAAGATTATTGGCAATTTATGAACAATACAATCTAATTTGGTAGGGTTAAGAAAAACTGAATTCCCAGGGAGCATTCACAACCAAACTGAAAGTCAAGTTTATTCACATCTGGCTGGCTGGCAACCATACATCTACATGTAGAGATCTGCTAATGGAGATGTTTGTGCCCCGTTTACCACTTCTAAAAAGTCCACTACTGAGATTTTGTTACCTCATTTAATGAAGATATAATATCAGAACAAGTACTAACAGGGGTAGGGAGATAAAGGTGCAATCACACAGACATGTAAGTGGCTTCCAATAAAATGTAAGGCTTCATATAGGCTATTTACAGTGGAACAGGAGTCTACCAAATGCTTGAAGAGCACACTCCGTGGCAGATATGGAGAGAGTGAATCTGTTTACATATATCATAAAAACTTCTGAATTGATCTGACAAATACAGAGGCTTCAGTTTAATAAAGTGCTAAGCCACATTAGATAAATCACTGACTTCAGGGGGACAAGTCAAATAGTTCAAGTTAGGCACCAAGTTATTGAGTCAGGGCTAGCTGTTGGCACTTCATTATCTCCAGCAAACGATCAGTGTTCACCATTAGCAAAGCATGGAACAGAAGGCATCATACTACAGTTTTAGAGAAGAATTGGCTGATTTGCAGTCAAAATTAAAACAGTGTTAAAATGATATGATCCCTCCCCACACCTGACTTCAAAACCCTAACTTGGGGTCAAAAAACTTTCAAGCCGAACACGCCAAAACCCGCCAATATTTTCTCACCCACCTTTGGTTTTAAACACAGAAGCAGTGGGAAAAGCTTGTAACATGACAAGACTTCAGTTTCAGTGACCTCTAAGTTAAAACCAACATACTACGTTGCAAACAAAAAAGACAACAACTCCTCAGGTCAATTCTCAGCTCATGCACACACAAGAAACAAAGAGGTCCCTGAAAATCCCTTTTTGGTCCCTACACAGGAAATGCATAAAACATGTATGTATACACAAGTCCTTACATCAGGAAGAAGGAAAAAAATGTGTACGTAACAGGAGGGGGACTTGTAACCAGACAGATGAATCCCATCGTTAGAAGCAAATGTACTTACATCTTGTTTAGGAATGCTGTTCCAAAATTACGTTTTCAGGCAACCCTCCTCTGGTTTTCATAATGTGTGAAATTGCAATGTGGAGGAGTTAAGGAGAGATGGCCCACCATGAAAATCTGTGTTTTGGCGTGGAGGAGTTTGAGAAAACTGAAGCTACAACAATCAGTTTGCCTGTTACATTCCCTTACATACAATAAATTCAAGCCATGATTCCCATCTGTCTTTATAGAGCCATTTATAAACAACATTTTATAGCCACTTCATGCTACCAGATAGAGATTGCAGCAAGTCAGTGTATGACCACACAAAATGCAGAATCAGGATCAACTAAGTCATGCTCTCCTCATTAGCTTCTTGTTGCTGGGGGATATAGGACATTTATAGCCAGCAACAAGCATCAAAATGGGAGAATTTAATTCTTGCCACACACATTTATTTTTATTTGTACCTGTCATAATTTCTCATTCTTTAGGCATGGTAAGACCACAGAAATAAACATCTTGCATTAAAATCATCCTGAAGAACGCAGAAGTTTCAGTTTCAGTTTTACTCTACATATTTACCTGCATAACATTCTACACTTCTTATTTTCCATACTACAGTAATGCCTAACTGAGATCAGGGTTTTATTATCCCATGCTCTATATATCGAGACCACTCTTGTCCTGAACAGCTTGTAATAATACTAACCTCCATCCTTCTATACTGAGAGATTATAAAAACATGGTAGAAAGTTTTGCTAAGTGTTCCATATTTCAAGTATGCTCCCTCCACTCTGCACTGGGTAGTCCCAAGTCACCTTTACATAAGAAAAGACCTTTAAATTGCATCTATGAAATTCCCACCCATAAATCCAGATGGATAGTTTTACTGTTTTCAAATACTGTCCATGAGACAAATCAAACAGAGGTAAGAATTTTCACCACTGAGAAATTTTTAAAACGGTCTGCTCTCCTCTGTGCCAAAGCTGTCAGTGCTGAAGTCAATCTCTTCATCCATAGTTTACATATCACACGCAGAACATTTCTGTTCGTAAAGCCTCCAGTGTCAGAGCCTCAAAATAAAGGGACAGACATCTGGTCATCACAATTTGGTGCGTGGCCTTTGCATGTAGCTCATTTATACTCCCTACTCCCAGCGCATTTAGCCAGAGGGGGAATTTCAGAGACCTTATCAAGGTGACCCAACTGAAAATACATATCGGACTATGGCGCCGCTAAGAAGAAAGGTGGGAAGCATACGCTGAAATGCACATCCTCTCAGGGAAATCTCCAAACACTTTCAGTGGAGAAGTGGGGCGTGGGCTGGGTTATTGCTCCACCCAAGCAATTCCTCCTTTATCTTGTTTTTTGCCACATTCTATCCTCAACAGAGGCAATCAGCCTCAATTACTTCTAAAGACAAAATTTGGCTTGACATTTCTATGCATCCAGAAAGGACCACCACCATTGTCAAGCGTGCTCTAGGCAACCAAGCCATCAGTTTCTCGGTCACCACCCATTTAGGATACTATCTGGATCTAGATGAGCCTAAAATGACTTACCTTCCCACCCTCCAGCTCTGCATTTCCCATTGTGGTTTCAACCCATCCTTCTCCCTTTGGTGGCTATGTGCTTCAGTAGCACTTTAATTCAAAATTCTCAATTTATTTTCCCCAATTGTTTTAGTGTAAAGCATTTCTTCATTTTAATTATCACTGGCATGTTTGAGGGAAGGGGGAAGTTGAAAGCCTGTCTAAACACAACTGTACTCAGCCTTACATTTCCCCCCAAAAAGGTTAGAATGTGTACATCACAGACGGGATGGCTCAAAAAGACACAGCTTAGGTTCTTATGTTAAGATGTATCAACACTCGCTCTTTGAGGCCATATGTATAAAAACCAAGTTCAAGCCAGTAGATAGGTTTGGGTTTTTTTTTTTTAAACAAGGTGTTCTTGGGCTAGTTTGGGGTAGATAGGAAGCCACATCACAATTAGCACGCAGACATTCTCAGCAGGCAGGTAGGCAAAGGATACAATAAATGGCACAGACTGATTTGCCTTGCCATCTCTAAAAAGTTGTCCCTGTAGAGCCGGGATACACTGAGGGGATTGTGTGGGGGAAAACTAATCAGGCCCATTCTGTATCAGTTCTGTGGAAAGAGGGCCACAGTCTCCAGTGCTGTCAGGTTGGTACCTTTCATGAGCATTAAATCACTTCTAATAAAGACCAACCTTCTTTCCTCCTGTGTCTGGAAGCACAGAAGTACAGAAGTCTGTAACCATTTTTGTCTTGCACACATTTTAAGGTACTTGCAGAAACTCAAGACAGAGAAAAAGATTACTAGATGCAGTTCCCAAATCCAGCTATGCCACGCTATCAGATCTAAATTAACAAGGTGCCCGTAGAAGAGGCACCAACATATTGTTCCAGGCTTATCAGCACGAGACATCAACCCATCCTGGATATGCAATGTAGATTTCAACAAACTCCAACTGGCAAGATTTTAGAACATTTACCAGAGGAGGTTACCAGAATTACCTTTAGTGGGGATATTTAAGAGTATTTAAGACTGAATTTGCCACCTATCCATCAGGGACAGTTCAGAAAGTTATTGGACAGACACTATCAGGTCTACAGGACACTGGATTAGATGATACCTCAAGGATGCTTCCAGACATATGATTCTATCAAATATTTCCATGCATTCTTGGAAACTGTTTTAACGAATAGTGACTCAAACTTTGAAGTGTTGTGCTTGTGCCTGGAACACAAAACAGACTACAAACTAACTACTTTTTAAACAACTAACAAAATCAACCAAAGCGCAGGATTTGGTGGTGATGGGGACTTCAACTATCCAGACATATGTTGGGAAATTAATACAGTGGGGCACAGAATATCCAATAAGTTCTTGGACTACATGGAAGACAACTTTTTATTTCAGAAGGTTGAAAAAGGTAGTGGGGGGGGGGAAGCTGTTCTGGATTTGATTTTAACAAATAGGGAGGAACTGGCTGTGAATTTGAAAGTGGAAGACAGGCTGGATAAAAGTGATCATGAAATCACAGAGTTCATGATTCTAAGGAATGGTAGAAGGGAGAACAGCAAAACAGAGCCAATGGATTTCAGGAAGGCAGATTTTGGTAAGCTCAGAGAGCTGGTAGCTAAGATCCCATGGGAAGCAAGACGAAGGGGAAAAACAACTGAAGAGAGTTGGCAGTTTTTCAAAGGGACATTATTAAGGGCCCAAAAGCAAGCTATTCCGCTATGTAGGAAAGATAGAAAGTATGGCAAAAGGCCACCTTGGCTTAACCAGGAGATCTTGCGTGATCTAAAAATACAAAAGGAGTCCTATAAAAAGTGGAAACTAGGACAAATTACAAAGAATGAATATAAGCAAACAATACAGGTATGCAGGGGCAAGATTAGAAAGGCAAAGGCACAAAACGAGCTCAAACTAGCTACAAGCATAAAGGGAAACAAGAAGACATTCTATAAATATATTAGAAGTAAGAGGAAGACCAAGGACAAGGTAGGCCTATTGCTCAGTGAGGAGGGAGAAACAGTAACAGGAAACTTGGAAATGGCAGAGGTGCTTAATGACTTATTTGTTTCAGTTTTCACCAAGAAGTCTGATGATGAAGGAATGCCTAAAATAGTGAATGCTAGTGGGAAGGAGGTAGGTTTAGAAGATAAAATAAAAAAAGAATAAGTCAAAAATCACTTAGAAAAGTTAGATGTCCGCAAGTCACCAGAGCCTGATGAAATGCATCCTAGAATACTCAAGGAACTGATAGAGGAGGTATCTGAGCTATCATCTTTGAAAAATCATGGAATACGGGAGAGATTCCAGAAGACTGGAAAAGGGCAAATATAGTGCCCATCTATAAAAAGGGAAATAAGAACAACCCAGGAAACTATAGACCAGTCAGTTTAAGAAAGAAACTCCAAGAAAGAAAATGGAGCAAGTAATTAAGGAATTCATCTGCAAACACATAGAAGATAAGAAGATGACAAGGAACAGCCAGCATGGACTTGTAAAGACCAAAACATGTCAAACCAATCTGATAGCTTTCTTGGATAGAATAATGAGTCTTGTGGATAAGGGAGGAGCGGTGGACATTGTATACCTAGACTTTAGTAAGGCATTTGATATGATCGCTCATGACCTTCTTATCCATAAACCAGGCAAATACAACTTAGATGGGGCTACTATAAAGGTGGGTGCATAACTGGCTGGATAACCGTTCTCAGAGAGTAGCTATTAACGGTTCACAAGCCTGCTGGAAGAGCATAACAAGTGGAGTTCCGCAGGGGTCTGTTTTGGGACTGGTTCTGTTCAATATCTTCATCAACGATTTAGATATTGGCATAGAGAGTACGATTATTAAGTTTGCAGATGATACGAAGCTGGGAGGCGTTGCAACTGCTTTGGAGGACAGGGTCATAATTCAAAATCATCTGAGCAAACTGGAGAAAAGGTCTCAGGTAAATAGGATAAAGTTTAATACGGACAAATGCAAAGTACTCCACTTAGGAAGAAAAAATCAATCAGTCTCACACACAGAATGGGAGCAACTGTCTAGGAAGAAGAACTTCAGAAAGGGATCTAGGGGTCATAGTGGACCACAAGATAAATAGGAGTCAACAGCGTGACACTGTTGTAGAAAAAGCAAACATGATTCTGGGATGCATTAACAGGAGTGTTGTGAGCAAGACACGAGAAGTCATTCTTCTGCTCTACTCTGCGCTGACTAGGCCTCAATTAGAGTATTGTGTCCAGTTCTGGGCACCACATTTCAAGAAAGATGTGGAGAAATTGGAGAAGGTCCAGAGAAGAGCAACAAAAATGATTAAAGGTCTAGAGAACATGACCCATGAAGGAAGACTGAAAGAACTGGGCTTGTTTAGTTTGGAAAGGAGAAGACAGAGGGGACATGATAGCAGTTTTCAGGTATCTAAAAGGGTGTCATGAGGAGGGAGAAAAAGTGTTCGCCTTAGCCTCTGAGGATAGGACAAGAAGCAATGGGCTTAAACTGCAGCAAGGGAGGTTTAGGTTGGAGATTAGGAAAAACTTCCTAACTGTCAGGGTGGTCAAACACTGGAATAAATTGCCTAGGAAGGTTGTAGAATCTCCATCTCTAGAGATATTTAAGAGCAGGTTAGACAGACATCTGTCAGGGAGGGTCTAGATGGTACTGGGTCCTGCCATGATGGCAGGGGACTGGACTCGATGACCTCTCGAGGTCCCTTCCAGTTCTAGTGTTCTATGATTCCAGCTACACATTGACAATTCCATTGTATTGGCTAAACTAGAGAAATACAAGCAGCAAAGGGAGGGTTGTTTTTTAAATAACCTCATCTACTTGTAATAAAAGAAAGAATTTTGGAGGGTTTTTTTTAATATTAAAATGTGATTTTTTTAAAGTGTTCCCAATGAAAACAAATATTTTCACAACACAAGACTCAATTTATCCTTCAGTCTCCAGTGCACCACATCTCAAACATTACCCAGTGTAAACTATACATGAACATTGACCATAATGCTTCCAAAAAGTTATTTTATTCTGTCATACATACACAGAGACTACCTTCGCAATGATGCGTCTGTAGAGAGATCTCAAACCAAGTATTTGCTACACTACATTCACTGGGTCTCAAGTCATTCAACCTCTTCCTAACTGCATGAATACAATGCATTTTTAGTTTTATTACTGTCAAGGATTGATAGCAGTTGATTAGAGTCAGTCTCAATCCAAATCAGTGTTATGCAAATGCCAGCCATACTGCCGTCCCAACACGGTTTAATCCTGTGAACTGCACCACCCCCTGCTATTCTATTCTTGGACCTCTTTAAGGCAGACAGACAATTATGTTCAACCACGTCAAATTGCACCGTGGATTTGTAGCTTCATTTTCACCTTGGTGCAGAAGGCATTTCTTTCCTCTTCTGATGTTTGAAACATGTCATGACATTTCATTTCATACAAGCATTAAGCAAGCCCGTACATAACCTGATTCTCTTCTATACTAGGGCAGCCCTTTCTAAAATCTGGTATGTTACTGTAAATGAAAAATCAGACTGTGGTATACGAATTCCCACTCTCTGAATGCTAGCTCTATTTCTAGCTGAACCCCTGGGCATGGGACTACCCTTGTTCTCAGGGACATTGTACATATGTTCTGTACAGGAGAAGAGGTGGCAATCGATTAGCCAGGATGGATAATTACATTTCAAATTGTTTGCTATGTCCTCACACGCTACCATGGCTTCGCTTTGGCAACTTGGCACTGACAATGGCTAACCCAGCAATGGCACCTGACAGTGAACAAAGATGAAGCATTCATACCGGGTGCATTCCCTGACAAAAAACACATCTTTTTTCAGGGATCCAGTTTCCCTCTAGCTGCTCAGGAAAAGAGCAGTGCCCACCAACAGAACATCACAAGGAACGTCAAAGTGGCAGTACTCACTGAGTGGTTTAAGGATGCCGCTGCTCGTCTCATCTGCATTTTCTACATCTGATTTGTCGGAGTAGTTCTCAGAGATTTTCTCTTTTTCCTTCTTCTCTTTTAGCCCAGCTCTTCTTCTGTGGCGTCTCCTTCTCCTATAGCTCTTAGGCACATGGACCCCAACATAGACAGTGTGATGGCCTAGGGAACAAGACAAACATTCATTTTCATCACATGCAATTTACAGAAACACAAAGCAGCCTAGTTTGTATCACAGTTCACAATACGAGTATCCGTAAATAGGAGGGTGAACTTGTTGTTTTACTCAAACGTTAATTAGCAGTTTTTAAATCCCCCCTCTCCCACCCACTTAGATTGGTTTGGTTTGGTTTTTTCCTTTTAGGGTCAATTAGTTTTTTAAGAAACCATAACTGGAAGTATGTGCAAGTGTAGACTCGTTGCTGGCTATTCAATATTTGTCGCTATTTCTCTTAAAAACAGTCCTCTGAAAGTCATCACAATCCTTTTCTAAAGTGGAGAAATACAAAGAAGCAGCTTAAAAAAAAAATCACAATATCTCTGTAGTCTCAAGAACTCTCTCCATGAACCTTTTCTTTTCTTAACAAATGCATTTTAGGGGAAAGGGGGACAGACACTCATCTGGTACAAACCAACGCAGCTTGCAGCTGATTACCTGGGTCCAGTGTCCAATATGCCAAGTAACAGCCCAAATCTAGAGGGGGAAAAAGCACTAAGTGCAGAGAAACAAGGACGATACATGTGTATTATTGCGTCACAGCAGCAGTGTTATGGTGAAAGAAGAGGCTTCCCTTCTAAATAGCTGACACTTTCCAAAAACTTTTTTAAAACGTCATTTGGCCTAAAATTGTTTACGTTGATTCTCAAATATAAAGATGTTCACTTGCCACGCTCTTTTTTTTTTTTTTTTTTTTTTAAGCAACAGGAAAAAATTCTACTTGTCCATTTTTTGAGTTAGATAAAAAGTTCTTGGTTCCTTGTTTTCCAAGTTCCTTGCCTCTTCAGCACTAGCCTAAAATAAAGAGGTTCTTTACACTTTAGGAAATTATTAAGACACTTCTTGCATATTCTGATAACCATCTTATTTTTAAAATCTTCAGACACACTTGTCACGGACTCAGTCTTTGATAAAGACAAGTGCCTTTGATGTGTTTGAACATCTTTGGTTTATCAGCCCATTTGACTATGTACAGCTGAAGAGCTTCAGATAAAGACACTTGTTCTACCACTGACTGCAGTATGTTTATCTAAAGGGGGTAATCCCATACACATGTAAGAACAAGTGCTTTTTCTGAAAGGCCGATCAGTTCCTTTCCTTTAAGGCAGGGGTTCTCAAACTTTGTGATACCGCGACCCCCCCTCTAAGTTGCTCGCGGCCCCCGGTGGGTTGGGACCGACAGTTTGAGAAACGCGTCTTTAAGGTAAGAAATTCCTAGTAATTCTTTCCCATAGTCATCATCTAGCTCAGCTGCCTTGCATATATCTATTCATTTAAAACTTGTCAGTTAAGCCACATATACAGCAAGAAAAAAAATACTGACTATGCAGAAGTGGGCAGAGGTGCGATTGCTGTGAGAACCTAGACTCTGGAATTCCAACTTGCGTGCATTTGGTCAGAATCCTCACTCAGCAGCCTAAGTAATTCAGATGGGGAAAGATACATTTTTCAAGAAAAAATTAAACTACAGAGCACTATGGCCACATTACTTCTGAAATGAGAATGTCCACACGACAGTTAAAACACTTTAACAAATGCGTGTTAGTTTTTGACATCTCTAATTAAATTTCCCCTTTATTTCCTGAATGTTCCTGTGAAGACCTTATGCAGCTTCAGTATTGGCATGGACAAAGGACTCGGACTCATGAACTTTAGGCCTCTTTACACTACAAACTTCCATCTGCATTTCACAGCCACGCACAACATGGGTCCCATGTGGTCCCTTGTGCGGTAAATATATCAGGTTTCAATTTCACTCCTGAGCACTGATATGACTTTGTGAATGCATTAAAAATGGTGATTCTACTGTAGAGATGGGAATACCTAGCCCCATCTAGATAACTATCTTAGCCATTTCCACTGATTCCCAGCCCATATGGGCTGGAACACCCCCAAGCCTAGGGCACCATGTGAAATTCTTGATAACCAATGCATGGAACTCAGGCAGTGTGAGATACACAATCCAAGAAGATCTGGGTAGCGAGGTGGGGACAGTCCAATTGGCACACACCTGTACTGGGGAACCTGCCGCTTTATGGACATGTTAGTTGTAACAATATTGGATGACCACATAGAGCCTGATTACATTAACAAGATTCCCTGTTCTTTAGACAAGGCCTTTTGTAACTAAAAACAAAATAAAAGGCCAAGGAGAAAGTGCATGTTATTTTGGCCCATTTTTGCTGCTTTATAGAAAATGTCTTAAAAATACTCAAGTTTTTTCCTTCACAGATTCATGCCAGAGTTCCTTTTCTAACTCCTGCTGCTCTAAATCTCAGCATAGCAGGTCATGTCGAACAGCATGAAATGCAAAATATTTTGTGGCAAGAAAAAATTATCCTTTGATGCTTTAACTCTTAATTCACAACTGTCACACTCAACAAAAAGTTATTTCATTGGTAATGATTTGTATTTTTAAAGATATTGATTAAAAATGAAAAAGCCAAACCAAAATTGCACCAGTAAGAGAGTATAAGATGTTTGTTGACTGGTTGTGGTTTCTGATGAGGAATAGTGTTTCATGCTTGCACAAAAGTCAGGGAGGAGAAAGTCTATATTCACATGCCAAAAACTTCTATCACAATACATGAATAGTACAGTTATAGAAACCAGAACATTAAATAATCTAATCTAATTTACAGATTGTCCTCCGATCAAATCTATGGTTTCAATTTATATTTCATGAAATGTAAATCCATGAATATGCCACATTCAGATTAGCAACATAATTTCATATTAACTCGTGTTTAAAACAGACACACACGTTCCTCCCTCCCTCAACTGTTAAAAGAATACGTTTTCAACATGAAGCTCACAAGCCACGCTAAATGTAAGGTTGCCCATGCAATCTGAACTTGGTCGTTCCATGCACATACATTACAATACAGTCCTATCACATTTCAGAAGGAACCTTGCCTCGTTCGCTGCAAGATTGACCCTTGTACATGGAGGTGGAGCAAGTGGTACACAGGCCTCACGCTGGCTCATTGTGCAGGGCCACATTTCCCCTTCTGTGCACAGGCTGGAAAATGCACAGGCAAAGCAGGCAACTGTTCAGTATTTACTTGTATCATCACTGTTCAGCGCATTGACCCCTGTGCCTCATTCACTGCATATGCTCCATCTTGTCCACTAAGAACCTATATGAGAATTCAAAGAAATACATAGCCAGATCTATCCTAGGTAGGGTTGCCAGGTGTCCAGTATTCATCCGGACAGTCCGGTATTTTCGCCTCCTGTCCGGTAAAAAAATTCAGAAAATACCAGACACCTAAAATGTCCGGTATTTTCTGGGTTTTTTTTCCCTGCCAGGAGGCAAAAATACCAGACACCTGGCAACCCCACAACACACTCAGCAACTAGGCCCAGCCCCCGGCCTCCCTGCTTACCTGGTTCCGCAGGGAAACTCCCTTCTGGCTCGACCAAGAAAACAAGATGGCCGCCAGCAAAAAACCTAAAGACCAGAGCAAGGGGAAGCAATGCCTTCCCTGGGTCTTAGTGCTCAACCTCAACTCTTCCAATCCCTATTCTGACTCTACGCAATTAAAGACGCCATGCTGTTTTATTTTATTTATTATTTTGCTTAACTCTTGGGGGTCCTTTTTTTCCTCTCTCTCTCAACAACTTTGGTCTCCCCCCCTTTCCCCCCCCCAACAGAATTTTTTCCCCGGTGTTATTTTGGGGGGGGGGGGGGAAGTGTTCGGTATTTTTGTTGAAACCATCTGGCAACCCTAATTCTAGAGGCTTATTCTCTAGGAATTTCATATAAAGCTTGAGAAAAAGATACACAGATCACCACCACACACAGGAGCCCCGTCACATTTTCTGCACCAGGCAACCTGCATGCTCCAGGCCTGAACCCATACTAACTGAAGGAGTAAATGGGAATATTTTCACTGACTTTGAAAAGCATCGGATAGGGACTTGAATGAAACAGCTGTCCTATGGGGAAAGCAGGAGGCAACTGTGCCTTTATTTAAAAAGCTGCACTGCAATGCATATATGTACAAGGAAAAAGTTACTTGGCAAATCTGAACATTGGCACCCAAGATCTTCATCTTGCCTAAATGTTCTTTTCATGGTTTTGGTAAGGGTTTTTTTTTTTGTTGTTGTTATTAATAAACAAAACAAAAAAATCCATGGTACGGAACTACTTGGAAGACAGCAGGAAAATGAGTGTTGACCAGGTCCATACTTACACGGAAGCTCAAATTAAGATACGCAACTCCAGCTACATTAATTGCTTAACTAGAGTCAATGTACCTTAATTCAAACTTTGGCACTTTCTCCACAGCAGGAGATCGAAGGGCCTCATTTTTTGATTTAGTGGGTCTTTACTAGACCTGATAAATCGAACTCCAAAAGATTGACCACTGCAGCATCTATCTTTCGGGAAGTGAAGATGTGGCCTACGCTAATTCTGTGCACAACTCCAGATACTGACATACCCATTCAAGTTGCTTATCTGCACAAAGGTGCAGTGCAAATGCAATGTCATGAGATCAACAATTATTGCCAGTGGCAGGGAGAGAACTCCGTCTGCAGCCAGTGGCTTTGTCTACACTAGCTGTGGTACATTTAAAGCATGGCCACAATATGAGCACTGGAAGAGAAGTCTCCCAGCACCTTATGTAAACTACTCCCTTCATGGAGCTGGTTAACAGCCTCTCTCCCATCCCCAGCTTCTGCCAAACAAAGAATAGGGATACCATCCCTGCTGATCCTGGCCAGTAGCCATTGACGGACCTATTCTTCTTTAACTTATTTTGTTCTTACTGGAACCCTGTTATAGTTTGGGCCATCCTCTGGAAAAGAGCTCTACAGGTTGACCGTGAAGAAATAATTTTCTTTTATTTTAAATCTGCTGCCTATAAATGTCATTGGGTGACCTTGTGTTATGTTAGTGAAGGAATAAATAAGATTTCCTAATTCAATTTTTCCACACCATTCATGATTTATTCAACCTCTAATATGTCCCCCTTCCCCTGCAGTCTTTTTCCAAGCTGAAGCAGCCTAGTCTTTTAATCTCTCCTCATATGGGAGCTGTTCCTTTCCCTTAATCATTTCTGTTGCCCTTCTCTGTACCTCTTCCCAATCCAACATATCTTTTTTAGATGGGGTGACCAGATCTGCATGCAGTGTTCAAGATGTGGGTATACCATGACTTTATATAGAGGCAACATGGTATTTTCTGTCTTATCTATTCCTTTCCTAAGGAGTCCCAATATTCTGTTAGCTTTTTAAATTGTCACTGCACATTGAGCAGATGTTTTCGGGGGACTATCCACAATGATTCCCATATCTCTTTCTTGAGTGGTAGCAGCTAATTTAGACCCCATTATATTTGTTTGTATAGTTGGGATTATATTTTTCCAAGTGTATTACTTTGCATTTACCAACACTGAATTCCATCTGGTGTTGTCCAATCACCCGGTTTTGTGAGATCCCTTTGTAACTCTTTGGACCTAATGATTTTGAGTAATTTGGTATCCTCTGCAAATTTTTCCCCATCACTGTTTACCCCTTTTTCCAAGATCATTTATGAATAACTTGACGACCACTGGTCCTCAATAACCTACGCCTGGAGCACGCTATTCCTACACTTTGTTTCTTATCTTTTAAGTGGAGTACCTGGAATTGTTTTCATGATCATCTAACAATCTAATTACTTGAATGACTGACAAGCCTTTTGTTATCTTAATCACCCCGCCTCTGTCTAGAAACAAATTCCCTGGCCCCAAAGGCAAAGCTGGGAGCAGAACAAGTTTTGTTGTAGTTAAAGTGTATATCCTAGCCTAGCCCCAGCTCTTAAGCAGACCTCAAGCATGAAATTCAGAAGTTTGAACTTTGGGGAGGGAGGGGGAAGAGGCCTACACTCCCTCCTAGATACCTCAAATGGCACCCTGCCCTGTGCTCCTGAAAAAGCCCTTATCTGGACTGATGCAGGTGTCTAAGAAAAACTCTAGTGCCTGCTGAGTAATATCTAGGCCATCAGGAGAACTCAAGCAACCATTTTCACTCTTCCCATCCTCCTTTAAATTGCAGCATGTTAATATGTCATACATGTGTCTTGTTAAATTTATCAGGAATAACCATGTGCATTTACACTGAATTGTTCTCATGGGAAAGCTACTTTATCCCAGCAAGTAGGAAATCTCTCAAAGGTAGTGCACTGAGAATGTGTCAATTGCTTCCTGCCAGGCAATCTGGGAGGAGAGTACAGAAGTTTGTCTCAGATCTCACAACAATGTAAACAGAAGTCAACCACTTCCTTCAAGTACACTGAACAGGAAAATCTCTTGCTTCGCCACCAGGCGGGGGGGAGGGAGGGGGGGGGAGAGAACATTCAAACATTTTGCTCCCTGGCAGAATGGGGAACCAAAGCTAAGTAACACAGATGCTTGCCTATGCGTACACAACTTAAAGTTTCACGTTACCAAAATTTGTACTGTGCACATGTGACCAAAAGGATTAAAGAGACTGTCTAGTTCTATTGGCAGCATATTAAAGTATTAAGTCTACAGGCTTACTATGATGGGTTTCTGTTATCAAGCTGACCACAGAATTAAAGTGATTCATAGAAGGAGGCTGCTTTACACAGCTGTGGGAAGCACCTTGCCCTCTTGTTTCTGGCTTTTCCATCTGGTTAGGGCAATGAGATTTCCTTGTCAAGAGTCACTACTCTCCTTCCTTCTGTGGATACTGTCCCCACCCTACACCTGCTGTTTCTTTCAATATTAGATTCTCATACATCAATCGAGTTTATCCACTGTGCCCTTGCTGGGGTTTCCAAATGCTCAGTTTGCTTTTATGTGGTCCTGCAATACAGTAGGGGTAAGCTGCATCTTCAGGTCCACAGGTATGACTCCTACAGAAACCAGGACATTATGCATTCACCTTGGAGACTAGAACTTGGTCCCTTTCTGTAGCTCTGTAGTTCCTTGAACTCTTCACCTTTGGTGCCACTGATGAGCCAGGATATACATTAGGGAGCCACCCCTCAGCTCTTTGCTCCTCTGTCTGTGTGACAGGACATTTGCCCTGCACTGGCCCTTTAAAGGCAAAACCCCAGCCCTGAGCAAGAGCTGAGAGCAAAGCCCCAGCTGAGGCAGTTCTGGCTAATGAGGGCCCAGCTGGGGGCTACATAAAGGAGGACTCCTAGGGTATATCTAAACTACACCCCTCTGTCGGCAGAGGAATATAAATTAGATGTATCGAAAGTACAAATGAAGCTGGGATTTAAATATCCCGTGCTTCATTTGCATAATGGCAGCCACCGCTTTTTTTTTCCGAAACAGGGCTTTTCGGGAAAAAACGACTTGCTAGATGCCCCGTCGAAACTGCCAACAAGCTAATTCACAGAGCAACCAGCTGGAAGCACCAGTGTATGAGCGTGCCTCATGACAGTCTGGAATTCAGCATACCCCGTGGATAGGGGAATAGACTAGAAGTACAGAAACCTGGTTGGATTCCATGTGCTCTGTCTCCGACTTGCCACTTCACGTCAGTGTGCATCTTTGTTTCCCTCCCACCCTCATCTCATCTACTGAGACTGCAAACAGCACACCAGGGCCTCTACATGTTACACCAGGACAAGTTAATAGACGAGTATGTACCCTGTTAGGTTAAGTAGTGGGCAGCACTATTATAGTCAGTGGCTCAACCTGAAAATGCCATAAATTTCTTCACTTTGGACTCCTGAATTATTGCTAAAACTTTTGCAAAGATGAAGCAATAAGCGCAATCATATTTTTTCTCCTTGGTCCTCCATGAAGTTATACGCACTACTGCAAATACAGCTGGTTAGCACACACAAGCAGTCAGAACGATGCAATAAACTTGAAGGTCACTGCAAGCATCGCAGCAGGGAAGTTTCATTATAAGCCCCCACTTGCAATGATTTATTATCATTTTCAACCAATAAATGACTTGGGAGCCAAGCTGTCATATTTGATGGCAGTCTGAGGGTGATGTTTTTAAGTTACCAGAGAAAGAAAATAGGCTTTTTTCTTGGGGGGGAAGGGGGGGGGGAGAGGGGAGGGGGAAATGGTTTAATAAGCTTGTTCAGATATTTATTTACTTATTTATTTTGGTCATTTCCAATTGGGATGTAAACATTCTAATGGGGCCCACAGCTAGCCCTTAGTGAATTCAAAGCATTGTGCTCATCTTGAAGTTGAAAAATCTATTTGCAGTTTCCTAGGCATCCAGCCTCAGAATCCATTTGAATCCACATGGGAAACAATGTGAGGTGTGCACAGCGCCATGCCATTTTCACCTCGTTGTAAAGATTATTCTTCTCTAGATCTGCCTTCACTCCTGGTGCATCAGTCTGTCCCCTGCAAAGCCTCCGGGAATTCCATTCGCCATGTTCAAGATGGGACCCAAAAGGGCTATGCAGGCCTAGCAGCTTTTTCATGTCTCGGGTGCGTTCCATTCGACAATCCAAACGTAAGAAGAACATGCGAAGTTTGAAGAGGCAGATGCAGAGGCTCATGAGAAAAGATACCACATCTGTCAGGCTTGTAGATAATACAAGAGGGCACCAGTGATCAACAATATCACTATCTAGACCTATGTCTAAAACCAAAAACAACAACAAAAATCACCTGCGGCAAAAATGTTTACATTGCAAAGTCAAGCTCTCAAAAGTGAGGTAATGGCAGAGTTAAGGTAATTTCCCATGGAAAATTTCAACTTCAGAAAAAAATCAAAACAAGGAAAAAACAGTAAGTTTTCATTTAACCATGTCATTAATGTACCTCATCTGAATTGTAGATTGGATGCCCTGTACCCCCTTTCTCCTCTATGGGCTCAGTCTATCTCCCCCATTATGCACCCTGGTCTCCTCACTTGTATAATGGGTGACATATTCAAAGTTTTTCAGGTGTACAGTTTTACAACAAAAAGGATAAAGTTTTCTGTGAGAAGCAGATACTTTATATCAACTATTTTGTTTAATTGAAAACACATTTTCCAATAAAAGGGATAAGACAGAAAATTTTTGACCAGTTCTAATATATACAGATAGTAGAACTTCACAGATCTGTGTATCAATTACAGAAGTAGCATCCTGTTCCTAATATTAAGAAGAGGAAGACAGAAAGCCAGGCCTCAACTACCCTCAGTCAGATGGCTGTGTGGAACCACATGGTGACAACACATCTGTAACTCTTTCTCAATGCCAGTCAACAAAACTTATTTCCCTAGGTCACAGGGGCCTACCAAGCCAGCAGATATGCCACGACTGGTGATGTTTGCCTGACAGCCCACAAGCTGTTAACATTTCAACCTCACCACTGGCCAAATGGTAAAGTACCACCAGTTTAGGGCCCCTCAGAGACAGAAGGGGCAGAGCGACATAAGAGTAAAATAAGCTGTTGCAGCCAAGGTGTGTCAGTCACTGGGGATGAGCCGAGGGGACGAGTCAGCATGAACAGACTGAAGGAAGGGAGTCAATTAACTCGTAAAGGGAAGCTGTAGGGCTTAAATAAGCTGTAGGGTGTGATGTGTAGCCTAATGATAGCCCACAAAGAGAGCAGGCTGCAGCTGGAAAATGTGAGGTACCCACTACATCTGCAGACTGGGAGGATAACATGGAGGGGCTCCTAGAGAGTCTGAACCTTGGCCAATAGGACTATATGCCAATAAGCAACTGGCCTCTAATGGAGAAATGAACTAGAAGGGGCACCCCAGGGAGCAGGCCTGACGAACCCCATGGGGCAAGGCTATCCTTATGGGCCAAGTCAGGAATGACTGCATTTATCTTTGCTTGCACCTAGGAAAGCCCCTGGCCCTGGGCATTTGCAGGCTTTATTTTCTGCCAACTCTAAGGGTACGGCTAGACTGCAGGGGGTTTCTGGGTATCCTGAAAAAACTCTGCCACGTCCAGGGAACACGTTTACCTTCCACTTTTTTTTGCGGAAGAGCAAACACGCTCTTTTAGAAGCCCCTGTATTCCTCGTACTACGAGGAAGAAGGGGGCTTCCCAACGAGGGTTTTTCCCCCAACATTTGGCCCAGTCTAGATGCGCCAAATGTCGGAAAAGCCTCTTCCGACAAAAAAATCGGAAAAAGGTACGCAAAATGTGGAGCGCATTTTGTGTACCTTTTTCCGACAAAAACTTGTAGTCTAGCCATACCCTAACAGTGAATCTTTCCATCTGAGCCATGCATGGAAGTTCTTACCAGGATTCCACCAGCTGCTACAGCCTACAAGTGAAGAGGTATTAGCACTTGCCCTGGAGGTCATGCTACACCACACGCCCTGCCCAAGTATCAGGAAAGGTTTGGAATAGATAACCACAGATATTCCACTGAGTGGGGAACAATTACATGCATATCTGCATCTCTTCCCCTCCAGACATATCAAAAAAGTTTAAAAGAGCAGAAGGGAGGAGGGGGAGAAATGTACTTTTTAACACTTCTAACTTGCTATTCTAAAGCCCTGTTTCTTCAAACAGCTAAGACGTTTCTTAAGTGTAACATCAGGGCTACTCAACACGCAGCCCGTGGGCTGCATGCGGCCCATTTGTTTGCAGCCCCCAGTGCGGTTTGAGTTTACACAGGGCTCAACACGCGGCCCGTGGGTGGGATCCTTTGAACGTGGCCTCCACTGGGAACACGCTCCACAATGGTGAGGTGCCTACCAGACGGGTGAGCATCGAAAGACGCAAGCGGACAGGCTGGCTGGAACACACAGGTACAGGGTGTCGGCATTTCTAGCCTCCAAGGAAGAGATGCTGGGAGCGCTGGGGCATTGTGGGAAGTGCTGGCTGCTTTGCCTTGTGGGCAGAGCCTGAGAGGTGCTGACTGGCTCACACTGGCCACCTTTGGGTCCGGAGCCACAGCTTAAGGCTTAATCTTTGTATTCATGCCCGTCAGTGTGAAAGAAGCTATTTGCATGTATATGCAACCACACTTAAGTTGCAGCCCTCGGCATGCGCTATGAGTATTATTGTGGCCCCTGGGGCTTCCAAAGTTGAGTAGGCCAGTGTAACACCTTCCCCCTATCAGTTACTCAATAGCTGAACTCGACCAAAGGTTCTAAAAATAAAATTTAGCATGCAGATCTAACAATGGGATTTTTGATATAATAGCAAAAACATGGGCATGGATGAGTGAAAAGTGAAATCTTTAATGTCGTCTCATCCGGTCACTGGAACGTATGTGTCTTCCAGAGGTCCATAAAACTTTTATATAAAAACAGTAGTCTCTAGAGCAGCGATGGGCAGCCAAGGCTAGCGAGTGGGCTACATGAGTGGCCCTCCGTCTCAGTGGCCGGCAAGATTGAAATTAGTCATGTGCAATAACCACGACGGAGTGTCATTTCTGAGTGGTGATCAAATGACAATAGCTGGCAAAAGATAAAACTGATCAACACAGAAGACAAGCAGCACGTTTTGGGAATTCAACCTGACATTTTTATAATCTATTAATAGAGACTCTTACCCACAAATCAATAAGCAGCTTTTCTGACTCTCCAAGTGAGAGAGGTTAGACAACTTACTGAACCCTCCCATGCCATGCGCCGATCTAATCAGGCCAATGCTGCTTGGATCCTAATCAAAGAAGAGGGTGACTTCTGAAAGAGCATCTTATATAAATTATAAAATCTTACACTGGCTTGGTATTCCACAGTTGCTGATCTCTATAGATCCCATTAACGTCAGTGGGAGCTTTCAGTGTTCAGCCCTTCAGAATATATCAAGCCCCTTAATTTAAGCATGAACATTTGAAAGTTTTGACCCCCCCCCCCCCTTCAGTCCAAACTGTCTGAGCAGGAAGGACTTTGAATTTTGTGACTGTGTTGGAGGGCAGGAGACTTACAGTGCTAATGAACTGTGTGCCATTAAGTCTAGAAGAGGTAGTCTTTCCTCCATGCCCCCTTATGTGCACTAGTAACTCTTGAGAATATGGAATAAACCAGGGCATTGATTGTTCTTGTAGAATCATAATTAGGACATACATTTACTTAGCCTAAATTTGCCTACACCTCAGCATTTCTTTGAAGGAAAAAAAAGTGTGCTTGTAGTTCACTCCGCATGATACTTAAGAGTAAACTGCTGCTATTTCATGGCTTGCCCAAGTTTTTGGCATATCCCTTGTGACATCACAAGAACTCTGCTCTCCACAACCTAAGCACAGGTGGTCAGGACTGGGCAATTTGAAGCTGCTTCCTGCATATCATAGCTGCAGCTCTGCTGACTGCATTAGCAACAGAAGCAGGTGTCGGTGAAAGTAACATGCTAAATTCTGAAGCTTTTAGAGACTGAAATGTTCATCAATATCACTGAAAGCCACTGCTAGCACACATAAGGGCATGTGTTGGGGAAAGTACACTGGATGAACAAGAAAAAAAGGTACAGAAAATGCCTATAAGAATGATGGCCAAAATTGTTTCTTTCACTCTTCAGCACCATGGCTATGTCTAGACGAGGGGGCTTTCTCAGAAAAAGGTATGCAAATTGCGCTCTGCAATTTGTGCACCTTTTTCCGATAGCTTTTTCGGAAGAGGCTTTTCCGAAATTTGGCCCATCTACACTGGGCCAAATTTTGGAAAAACCTCCTCTTTTGGAAAAGCCCTTGTTCCTCATGGGAGGAGGAAGACAGGGCTGCTGAAAGAGCACGTCTGCTCTTCTGGGGGGGGAAAAAAAAAAAAAAAAAAAAAGCCGGAAGAGCAGACATGTTCCCTGGACACAGCGGAGTTTAGATATCCCGAAAAAAACCCCGTAGTGTAGACATAGCCCATCAGAATGAAGATGCACCCAAGTAGTGACAGATCAGAACAGACCAAAGATTCACCTAGTCCAGTACCCTGTCTCCGATGTTGGTAATTGCTGGGTGCCTCGGAGGAAGGCATAAAAGCCCTGATCATACACTTAATTCTGCGGTACTATATCACTAGTACTTCCCAATGGCAAACTGCTTCTGGATATGCAATTATAGTTCACAATATTGAGGATGCCTTTTCTTTTTAAATTAGGATTTCAACTAGATTCTGACTTACACAAAGGTCAGGCTCCTTGAGACAGGGCTACATTATCTCCATATCCACTCTGCATGCCGATGGGCCTCAATACATTACAGTGGTATTTAAAGAGACGTCTACCCTGCATAAATACCACACTCCTGGCTCTGGGCCAATAGACTAGGGCTGCCGGGGCTCATGCTTCAGGGCTAAAAATAGCAGTGTGGACAGTCCCACTCAGGCTGGACCTGGGTCTCAGACCCACCCCCTTTGCCAGGTTTCAGCTCAAGCAGGAATGTCTACACTAGGGAGGTTAGCTATCATGTAACTGAATAGTAGTGTAACCATACGAAATCTTAGTGATTACGCAACTATTAGATAGTCCCCAGGGGCAGGGGCAGGGCCAGCAGCCAGTGCGTTCCTGGCCCCACTCCCAGGGAGCCCCCTGCCACCCTGCGCTGCCGCCTCTGTATCAGACATAGCAGCAGGGGGTGACAGGTGAGAGCCGGTCTGCAAGGGGAGCCAGTGTAAAAACCAGCTCTCCACACAGACCGTCAGCCTGCCATGGAGCAGTCTCTGTCTGCGGGGAGCTTGGACCCCTCCCCCCCACTGAGCCTTCTTTATCGTATTCATACACCAACATACGTCTTTCCTCTGACTCTTCTCAAGGAAGCGCCCCAGCATTCATTGCCTTCCTCAGGATCTTCCCTACTGCAGTTTGAAATTGAGCTCTATTTCATCAGCTCTATCCATGCAAGCCTATTGTCCTAATTTTTACCTTTTGCTTCCAGGGAGGCTTTCTGGTTTGTTTGTCTGATAATTATACCTGATAGATCACTTTGTTTCTATAGCTTTTGATTTATGGCACAGATTTGTTTTAACTGATCCTTTCTTTTCCTTTGCCAGGGTTAGGCTTAGGTGGCTTCTCAGTATTTATTTCTAGATCACAAATTAGTATAAAACAAAGAGAGGGCCAGAATGGCAGATATCCAAGGCCATTAAAATACAGCTCTGTGACTGGACCTCTCTACTATATTTTAAGTTTTCCTCGATTCACAGAGTCCCAGGCCAGAAGGGACCAATATGATCATTCATTCTGACCTCCTATCTATGTACCTTTGGGTTATTTGTTTTAAAATCATCTCAAGGAATTCAGGAAGGGACAGGCTATCCAACAGAGCAGAGACAGGCACATTTTATGTATTCGTCCCTTTCCATCCTAAATGGTCATGTAGTGCTGTTGAGCATCAATGAAGAGTTGCACTGTCTCACCCCAGAGGCAGACACATGTAAGCAGTGAGGGGAAAGATTCAAACATCAAGCCTTTGTAAAATCCATACAGCTACCTGAGATCCCTCTGACTGAATGGTGCTTGTGGTTCTTAAGCACAGGTGTCTCTCAGCATGCTGTGTCAAGGGTCTTGCCTGCAACTGAGTCAAATGGCCGGGGTTACATAAGCACTGCTGGGGTGGAGTACTACTTATAAGAAAACGCCTGTTCATGCAGAAAGAGGAGAACCCAGGGCCCCTTAAAGTCCATACCACCCAAGTGGGAGCAGAAGAAGCCTCAGCTAGGAAATGCCCTATCCCCTAAATAGAAATTTAGAAATGAAATAGTTTGGGGAAGGAACTCCAGAGCCTGTGGAGAGGGCTGGCAGATTTGTACTGGTAGTGATACTGAAATATTATGGTTTCTTAGGAAATCAGACCCCAAGAAAGGGAGGTGACAAAAACCACAAGTCTACATGTATTTCTCAAGGAGAAACTGAGGCAGCAGTCAGATAACCTGATGGGGTAAGCTGACCATAGCACAGTCCTATATGCATTGCAAGTGCATATTATTGGGGACACAGCCCAATGGCAAGAGCTCTGACCCTCAAAAAGTGATCAGCCTACGCAGTCCCTACAAATATGCTCGTCAAGCTGTAGGGCATACAGGCCATTCTGGTGTGTCTCCATTAGTACAGCCAAAGTCTTCCAGCTTGGAGCACCTGCACCAGGAAAGAGAATCCTGCAGGCTGACTCCTGCCATTTTAACTAGCATGGCTTCCAGCAAAAGTCTGGCTTGCTGCCCAGTTGGAAAGCAGGTGTGCACCACATTTGTGTCACTTAAGCACAGAGATGGATGGTTTTTAAATTGGTCATTTAACACCATAGTAAGTGTTTTTAATGCTGATTGAGTGTTTTCCTTAATTAAAGGCAAGGAGCAATCAGCAATTCCTGCCTTCTCTCTTCAAAACAGGGCTTAAAAACCCATGTTACTGCCATTATGATATTACAATACACTTTCCTCAGATGTGATACAAAATAATTTGTACTACTCAGCTCTGTCACTGGAGAAGTGACTATTCCTTTAGAAGAAAAATCACGCCACACTCATACAGTGCCTTTCTGGCCTCAAAGGACTTTTAGTGCAGATGGCTGTGCTATTTAGGAGATTCAGATTTGATGATCTGGTGGTCCATTCTGGCCCTAAACTATAAACACTTCCCAAAGGGGGGGGGAAAAAAAGCAGATGCAAGACCCGATAGCTGAATGTGCATTTTAGAAAGAACTAAGTATCATTTTAAATAAAATCACTTTACAATCATCCAAATTTTGACCCAAGTTTTTTAAATCAGAGCTCTTCAAATATGACATTAAGCCATCACATCAGTGAAGGTGAGAAAGCAGTGATGCTATACACGACACCAGCACATTTTAAGGTAACACTGAAGCCTGCCAACTGATAAAAGACGTTTGCAGCAGACTAGACTGACATTCCATCTACAGACAATGAAAACAGCCATATGTTGAAAAGACAGATGGTAAACATGCTGGTAGAATTACTAGTGTTAAGCTAGCAAATGTTACAAGAATGGTATTATGGCAAGGAACCTCCTACTAGACCACTTTAAGATACGATCTACTGCACTTGTATCGAGTCATGGAATTTAAAAAAACCCTCAGCATTAGATGGGCTTTTTATCCCCCCTACCCCACAAAAAAATTGGCTCGCATCTTTGCAGAAAAGGTTATAATACTGAGTCTTGAGAATTTAGCCATGTCATACTGTAACAGTTTTAAAAGTATACAAAGCAGAACAGAGAATTAAAACTAAAAAGGAGCCAAAATGGAAATCTTATCTGAACCCTCTCACATAAAAACCAGAACTGAAATCCAAACTACTGCTATTATTGTTATTTATTATTTCTGTTCTGGTATCATTGTGGGCCTTGCCCATTGCTGGGGCTCCCACACTGAACAAAGTACTGGACAGCTCCCAAACAAAAAGTCCCTGCCACAAAGAGTTTACAGTTTAAGTCATCATTCCTAATTTCACAATAGCAAAATCCAAGTATGTGGCAGTTTTGGGGAAGAGAGAAATGTAGCTCCCTCTGCTATCCTGCAACTCAACTAAGTTACCAAAATAAATGAACAACATACATTGTGTGGTGGAATTTTTTTGCTTATTTTTAATTGTATGTGTTCATTTAATCAGTAATTCATTACCAGTCTTCCAGCCATTACTGCAAAATTGATTGAAGCTAAATTAAGGATTGTGTTTTATGACATTATACAACTTTTTCCCCACAAATGTGTGACAACACAAATCTAATGACACCACGACAGTGCCAAGCAAAAGAAAAAAAGGCTTCACAAAAGTGGCAAATGGTTTTAGGGGTTGGAGGTTTTTTTAAACTTAATTTATGTATTTTTGAAAGTTTCTCTTGTTGCCATGTCCCTAATTAAGCACCACATTTCTCTAATCGATGTGTACAGATGATTATGTAGGTAACTCCCCTTAACGTCGATGAGATCCAAGCACATAAATTGCCAGTGTAACAGAGAATTCTCTTCTAATTAAGTTCCAATACTGCATCCATCTCCATGGTATCGCTAACAAAGTAAGTTGATACAGATGAAGAAAAAAGCTTATGGAAGTACAGGCCACATTCACCTATGTACATGAACCCTCTCTGAGGTCCGAGCTGCCAAACTTGAAATCAAGTATCCTCCGCCCTACTATGAAGTCTGAGATACTACTGGCGTGAGATAAGACCTTGCTTTTCTCATTCCCCTCAAGGGATAAGGTGGAGCTTCACTTTTTCCTTTGCTCTGAAACTAGTTATTAAGTCATCTGTTTATCATGCATATCTGCATTCCTAACCTAGTGGAATTTGAGGAATACATCACAAAGAAAGGAATGTACATTGCTGTAGATAAAAATGGGGCTGCTTTTCTCTCTCAAAAAAACTTGACCCCAGAGTTCCATTTGTTTTCGATTTCCCCAATCATGTTTACATTTTTCTACTCTCCAAAAACGGAAGCAGGAAGCAACCCCAGTCTTGCTGAATCATATTTCCAAGCATACAGACATCCGCTAGTCACTGACAAAGCGGCATAATGAAAAATGGATTGCAGTTATTACTTATGCCCATTTGATGTTAAAGCAAGGTAGGCAGGTAGCATTTAGCCTTTAACATCAGTCGCAAAATGGACAACTTCACCATAGATAGGCCATAGGGGCATATTCTCTCAACATATATACACACCGTATATACTTGTTCATGAGCCGAATTTTTTGGTATAGAAGCAAAGCATCAAAGAGTGGGCACTGGCTTATCAATGGGTCTACATTGTTATTGGAGACCGGGTGTAGGCAAAATTCGGCTCCTGGCCAGTCAGGAAGCTGCGTGCGCACAGGGACATTTTGTTTATCCAGAGCCTCTGCAGGCACAAAGCCCCTCAGCTTCCAATGACTGTGATTTGCTGTTCCCAGAGGCAGTGCAAGCAGAGAGATGCCAGGAATGAGAAACTGAAGCCACTGGGCTCTATGGGGCTCCATGCCTGATGACACTCCAGGTTAATAAAACGTCCCAGCATGCCACCAGCTTACCTTGATGGGCCGAGAGCCTGATGGACCAAAGTTTGCCAACCCCTGAAAGACAGGGTCGACTTATGAAAGATCCTAGGGTTTTGCAATTTCTATCTATCCATTGGATTATAAACCACCAGGCTAATGAATGAGTCTATACAGTAATTCCCCCTAGAATTATAGCAGCAGGCAGATGAGGCACTGGCATGTGTGGTGAGTTCTGGGTTAGTCAAGTGCAATGCATACAAAAGGCCAACGCATAAGAATAAATATTTATACAGCAGTAGTGTCCAAAACATGCCAGGTGCTGTCAGCACACACAAAGACAACCCAAGCCCTAAAGAGCAACTAAGAAGCAATGTGGCAACTTGAAGTCTTATCACGTTGGCTATCTAGAGTGCACTGTTAAATCAGAAAAAGATACGCAATTTGCATTGCAAATTGCGTATATTTTTTCGATTTACTTTCGAAAGAGGCTCTTTCGAAATTTGGCACATCTACACAGCGCCAAATTGAGAAAGAAAGTGCTCTTTCGAGCCATCCTTTATTCCTCGTAGAACGAGGTTTACAAGGATGGCAAAAGAGCGCGTCCGTTCTTTCGAAAAAAAAAAAAATTCAAAAAAGCGGACATGTTCCTTGACCACGGTGTTGTTTTTCCGGGATACTTCTGGTATCCCGAAAAAACAATGCAGTCTAGACATAGCCATTAGTACATCTGTTCCTCTTCCAGCCCAATGGCACTTGCTACACTGCAAGTATTCAGATATGTACATGTGCTAGTTTCCTTAACTAGTTGTTATCTGGACTGTTTTAAGAAGTTTCACTGCAGTACTTAGGCACTATCATTCACAAGACACCTGGGAGTTAGACTCAAACTTTGGGCTGCATATCAAAAGGTTGCCACGTAGTTCCCAGTCTCCTGTGCTGAAAAATTAGGAGACACTTCATGTCTTTTCATCTCCTTTACTCCCTGCCCCCAGCCAGGTGATAATAATTGGACTGTGATTCTTTAATGATAGATCCAGTTTGGATCTTCATCTGGAATGACTATTAAAGAAGGGATAGATATAAAATCATAGTCTTAACAGCCACACAAACCCTTCTATTTTTAATACTCCTCCAGGTGCATGGCATGACCTTTTGCTGCTCTGCTCCTTACAGCTATCACTGTTTTATTATCGGAGGGGGCAGAGGACAGTTTGTTGCTACCCACAATTACAGGACTTGTCACCATTTTAGGCTTTAAAATATACAGAAACATTACAGGTCTACGCTGTGCCAAAGCACCCTTGTGGGCAGTATCCTCTAACCAGAGACCCACTCACCATACCCCTATAGATAGTAAATGGCCTAGTTACAACTAACAGGGTGGTTTTTACAGCTACAGAGCACAGCTGATGTTATAGTTGAGGAAACAAAACACTGCACTTCTCATACCAGGCAGTTTCCAGGTTACTTTTCATTGAAATGGTTCTTTGGAACTGCTGGAAGCCTGACAGTTGCAGTCAGAGAACTGATCGCTGAACTATGCGGATATTTTCTCAAATTGTTTTCATACTTCGGGGAGCGTTACACAAACATCGTCTTTAATTTTTTTTTTTTTTTCATAAACTAAAGACATGTGTGTTCATTTCTTTAAATACTGGAAGCGTCTTGGCCTAGTTAAACAAGCCTCACAGAAAGTCATGGCCTGTATTTCTTCTAAGCTGAAAGAATCCCCACAGAAAATTATCCTCTTAGTGCCCTGAGTCTGGCGCCTAGCAGCCAGCATTAAATACCAACTCAGCTGGGATCGCTTTGCACAAGGTTCTCTTCCATTTGTGAGGCCTGACAATGTATGCCATACACTTTACAGTGCAATACTGATTCATAAGCGCTGGGAAATGCATTCATATAAAAACCACAGTGTCTCGGGACTGTTCTGTAGAGGCAAGTGAATGTTCTTTTGGAAATAAAAAAAGAAAGCACACCAGCAGCACATTAACTCTCCCTTTGAAAACAGGGCTCTCTAGGTATAAAAAAGTCCTGACCATGCTAATTCTGGCTGCCGCCGTTTCAATCATTTTTAGGATTAATTGTTCAGAAAAAGAACTAATAACCCTGGTCACTGAAGCAGCCTCTGGCAATTGGTTTTGCTCTAATATATAACTATTCAATTTTAAAGTGACATTAGCCCAAGAAATACAGATCTCTCACCTTCCACTTCTTCTTCGTCACATACATGCTTGAGGAAGGAAGCCCCTCTGTCCAGCACCGCCTCATCTTCCATTCTGTAGTAATAGAAAAGGAAAAAAGAGTGCTCAGACTTCTCCTGGAGTGAGCTATTTGAACCACCCCAACTCCTGGGCTGGTTAACCTGCAAACTATTGTTCATGTTACTGGGTGGACGCTGTTGCACTTCCTTCCACGTTTGCCGTTCCTTCATGCAGCTCCCTTTGAATGGCATTCAGTATTAAGCTGGCCCCACGTAGCTCAAATTCTAATCTTGAGACGACATCAGTGGTGGCAGGTGTGAGAAAGGTAATCCCAGCTAGGAGTCTTGTCTTTAAAAAAAGGCACACACATAATAGTTCGGTGTGCCTCGACACTAGCCGGTAGCTTGTGGAAATCCAGTTTCACTGACAAACTCTTCTAAAACACACAGCCTGTAGAACCACTTACACCAGCCGACACACATAGTGTATGCAGACACACACATACATTCTCATGCACAGCGAGAGGCCAGGCGTCAGCCAGCCTCTTAATACCAGCAAAGCACACTTCTCTGCAGAGAGGCAAGCTTTATGTTTGTCACATGTTGGCCTTACGGAAATCTGACATCTGAGGATTATCCTGAGACCAAGCTACAGCAAGTCAGGCCATCACAGCGGTCGTGTGTGTGTGTGTGTGTGTGTGTGTGTGTGTGTGTGTGTGTGTGTGTGTGTGTGTGTGTGTGTGTGTGTGTGTGTGTGTGTGTGTGTGTGTGTGTGTGTGTGTGTGTGTGTGTGTGTGTGTGTGTGTGTGTGTGTGTGTGTGTGTGTGCGCGCGCACGTGCGTGCCATCCATTCATTCATTCATTCGATTTTCTACATTTCTTTTTTAAATCTCTCCACCCCCCACTTTTCTTCTCCCATTTGCTCCTAATTTTATCACAATGCCAGGAAGTCATCTTGTTGCATTAAACGTGATTTTAACTATACAATTTCGCCACAAAAGACCTCAGAAACTTCCCAAACGAGTGTTTGTAAATCCATTTCTGACTAGCAAATATTAAGAGCTACCATTAAAATTAAAAGAAATCTGCAACATACTAAATACTTAAACCATATTTAACATGGATGCTCAGTAAATATTTGTAACCTTTGTTACAGTTACCATGTGCTCTTAGGATAGGGAAACCATTCAGTGATACCTGTCAAATACACATTCTTACTTTACACACCACAAGCATTTGGCATTGAAGTCAATGAGGCTTTCCAGAGCAGAACTGGGGCCTAAAGATTTATACGAAGTCTGAAAGACAGGTGCATTTGGGTAATAAAAAACACAGCACTCTTTCCAGCAAAGGCTGAGAGGGCCAGACCAAAGTAGGAGAATCCCAAACATATCCATTTATTATACCATCTTCTAATCTTGCTCCCCCAAAATGGTTGTCTACTATAGGGATGTGAGTAGTCGAGTGCTCAACTACTCGCTTCTTCCCCCCGCCTTGCTACCTCTGTATGAGGCAGGGGGGGAGGGGAGAAGACAGGAGATGATGTTGGGGGGGTGGGGCAGGTCCTACTACATTTAAATTGCAGAGCTGTAGTGGGGGTAGTTCCTGGACCGGCATGAGCCAGGACAGAGCACCTTCCCTTATCGACTAATTGTGTAGATTCAAATTGTATCATCTACTACACAATTTAGTTAATTACCCACTTCCTAACATCCTTAGTCTACTAACAATAGCAGCTATGGATTTAGATCTTCAAGAGCTCAGAGCTACCATGTGCATCTAGAGACCTAGTGGAGCTAGGTGATTGGGTATCGAAATGGCACATGAATTTAATGCTGATAAATGTAAAGTACTGCACATTGGAAAAAATAATCCCAACTATACGTACAATATGATGGGGACTAATTTAGCTACAACTACTCAAGAGAGACATCTTGGAGTCATTGTGGATAGTTCTCTGAAAACATCCACTCAGTGTGCAGCGGCAGTCAAAAAAGCAAATAGAATGTTAGAAATAATTTAAAAAGGGATAGCGAACAAGACAGAGAACATCTTAATGCCTCTATATAAAACCATGGTATGCCTACATCTTGAATACTACATACAGACGTGGTCGCCTCATCTCAAAAAAGATATATGGCATTGGAAAAAGTTCAGAAAAGGGCAACAAAAATGATTAGGGGTTTGGAACAGGTCCCATATGAAGAAAAGAGATGGACTTTTCAGCTTAGAAAAGAGGAGACAAGGGGGGATATGATAGAGGTCTAAAAAATCATGAGTGGTGTGGAAGAAGTGAATAAGGAAAAATTATTTACATATTCCCACAATATAAGAACTAGGGGTCACCAAATGAAATGAATAGGCAGCAGGTTTAAACCAAACAAAAGGAAGTTTTTCTTCACTCAGCACACAGTCAACCTCTGGAACTCCTTGCCAGAGGATGTGGTGAAGGCTAGGACTAGATAGAGCTAGATAGATGGAGGTAGGTCCATCAACAGCTATTAGCCAGGATGGGTAGGAATGGTGTCCCTAGCCTCTGTGTTTCTGGAGGTGGGTGACAGGGGAGGGATCACGTGAGGATTCTCTGTTGTGTCCCCTGCCTCTGGGGCATCTGGCATTGGCCACTGTTGCCAAACAGGATTCCGGGCTGGATGGACCTTTGGTCTGACCCAGTATGGCCGTTCTTAAGATCAATCTGTTTGCTAGCATGTCTGCTTTGCTACACTTTTCAGAGGTGTGCATCAGTTGCAGCAAAATCAAGGAGTTTGGCCACATTTGGCTTGCAGGCCACTCACCAATCGGGATTCTATGTGTGGCCCATGAGATATTTTGTTTACTGTTGCCCATGCGCAGGGTTGCTAGATTCTTCTGGTTTCCTGCCGCACAGTACTACTAAAGAGACAGGCACATAAAGCAAGGGCACGTGAAGTGAGGTGCATGCCGATTTCAAACACTGGCTGCAGAAGGAGACTATGGCTCTCACAATCAAAGCACTACTACAATTCAATCTGTACACCCTAAAAATCCTAGATAAGCAAGCACAGTTAGCAAACTACCTTATTCCAGGAGATCCTCTTAGGTATGACAATCATGCTGCCCGCTGAGATGAAGGCCTACTTACCAGCTTAGATTGCCCATCATTGCTCTAGCTATTGGTTTCCAACTAAGGAAAGCTCACTTTGCACAGCAGATTCCTGAATATTTCATATAGGTGGAGAGGCAAAGGAGAGGGTGCCAGATTCAAAACCAGTGAAGTGAATGCCTGCAGTGCACTTGTTTCTTCTAGATTACTGTACAACAATAATTACTAGAGCACCATGTGACAGGTATAATTCTAGCGATCAGCCCAAACCAAAATCCCAGATCCTGATACCCACAAAGTTTAGCTCCAATTCTGAACTTTGCACACAGGCCCATCTCCAGTTAATATAGTCTGGTGCTTTCTGCACATACTGTATGCTGCAGGTAACCAGATGCCTGTTCTGGAGAATAAATTCGTATGATTTTAGAATGTATGAACACTGTACTGTTTTACAAAGCTGTTTCCTTGCATTGTGAGATAAGATTTAACACTTAGTACAAGCTAGCATCAGCGGCTAAAAATACAAAGCCAGCACATCTGCACAAAAGCCTTATCCTAGCGCTCACATTTATTAAATTATTCAACACTATTTATGCAGCTTTTGTTATGCACACCAAGGAATTGTTTCCATGGCCGACTGTCTATGTGCAATGTGTGAGAAAGTAAAATGAACTGCGTTTCTTTTAAACAGTGATGCAGTTACTTGCTATAAATGCAGCTGAAAACATCTGGAACAGATGGCACTGAATTTTCAGACCAAGTAGAAATCTAATACACATGTATTTCTTCCTTGATTACTTCACAAAAATCTATTCTTGCAGAGGTTTCCTCATAAACTGCTCTACCAATATGTCAAAGGATAAGACCCTTTTTAAAGCAGCAATATCAATTAACACAAAGGACCCAGATTGTGTGTGTTTAGGAATGGTTTTTAATAGGCCTTAAATCCACAAGAATATTTTCAAAAATTCTCTCCGGCCCAATATTAAACATTGCCCTACTCTCCAAACATTGCAGTATTGTGGTAATGTTGTGTAACCAAGGCGTGACAACAGTGGAGGGCAGGACTGCCCACAAGGAGTGTAATGCAGACAAACTAAATGAAGATTTAGTTTTTTAAATGCTGTTCTAACAATCTAAAATGGCACATGTAACGCTGGCAAGTTTGTTTTTTGTTTAATATGGTTTGAATCCACTCTCAGTGACTCCTCGCCATTGCATACAGATTGCATGAGAAACATGAAAAGCTTCATATATGTCCAAATTTTCATTATGAGAGAGGGAGAATCACCTCCTTCCACTTCCCTTCAGGTCTGCCAGCTGCTGGTTGACTACACCAGCATTAACAGCTGCTAAATTAGCAAGTGACAAGCCACCAGCAGACAGACAAACAGCTATCTTTGGACATGAATGTTAAAGGTCCCACCCCTGCACAGTTCAGGGCCAAATCAAACTGTCTCATGTTTAACATATTATATAGTTTTACAGTAACAGCTTCTAGTCTGAGGATATTTCAACCTTTATGCTTTCCCAAAAACAGCCCGCAGAGGGAGGTACAAGTTGAATGGCCAGAACTAGTACTTCAGCTGTCTTGGCTCTCATCACAAGCACGATCACCGTTGCAAATCCCAAAGGCACATGGACTCCTGGCAAACTGAAGAGCAGCTGGATTGATCTCTGGAAAGAAGCTTACGGTAGTCAAGAGGTAACCCCAGATTATGTCCATCACTGACGAACCTCTTGCATCCCCACAGCTTTCGACATCCCACCCGATCGCTGGCCACACAGCTACATTTCCTGCTACACGTGTTTCAGAATCCACTAGTTTTCCAGTCTAAAATGTCCATGTCAAGAAAGCTGATGGAGCCAGTGCTGATGGAGCCAGCTACTGAGTTTGGCTTCAGATATCCTCATTTCTGATCTTATCCTGCCACTGAATATGGAGCAAGTAACACAGTCTGCAAGAATCGAAAACGTAAATCCAGTGTTCTTTGGCCTTCCTCAGAGCCCACGCTCACCACCTTACCACAGAGTTTATATAACGGTGGTTTTACAGAACCTCAGTTTCATAGCAAGTTTGATGTCACAACACCCCCCCAAAAGAGGCCGCTGAAGGACCTGGGCGCAGGTATCCACATCTTCTGAGCATCTTCCAGCACTGTCTATGATGCTGCCCAAATACCTGACAATTTCCACCTGCTCGATGCCTCACCTGGACAGGCTGATATGGAGCTGGTTGTGATGCAGCACTTGATAAGAGCTAGGGGTTCAAACCAACGCGCACTGCTTCTTGCTCCACCAGATTGGCTATCAGCTGCAACAATTCACCCGTCTGAACCCACATGACATCACTGGTACATTCAAGACCTCGGAGCAGAATGGTTTCCTGCCTGGGAGCGCAGCCAAGCCGTGGACTGTCATGAACATAGTTCAATGCCACCAGCTGTCTGTGGCCTCAGCTGACCCCCAGGTTTGTGTTTAATCCACTGGGAAAACTAGCAATTACCACCTCCTGACTTTGTCTTTCCTGCACTTTTGGAGATTGTCACAAAGACTCCTAAAATTGAGCATGAAAGATGCTCTGCAAATTTTCACACACCCAAAAAGTACAGATTCCTAAAACTGTGGTTAAAAATCTAAATCTTGAGGCAGCAGCTGCACAGAGAAATGAACTGGAGTTTGATTGGAGGTGGCAAAGAAAGGGAGAATTGCATATCAGCCTATCAGCATATGGCGACTGCTAGCTAGAGCAAGAGGCCCTGTCCCACAGTGGAGAAAGCTGGAACTACTCTGTGGAACACAGTAGCGACGGGCGACCTAAGCTACCGAGCAGGCTGCATGAGTGGCACTTTATTTCAGTGCACCACAAGGCTGTCATAACCAAAACGGTCTCCCGGGACAGGGTGGTTTTGCAAACTGTGCTTGCGTATCTAGAATTTGCGGGGTTTGTGCTGATTGTGGTGTAGTAGTGCTTTGATTGGATGCAGAGGGAGTGAACAGCTCTGTGTCAAAGTTGTATTAATTTTTCTATATTGTATGTGTCATACTACTCATTTACAATTTAGGACTCACTGCTTAGTCTACCACATGAGAAAGGAATCTTTTTAAAAATTAAAATGATTTGTTTGAATGTTTGCTTCTATACAATAGGATACACTTCGAATCTCAGACTCTGAAAGCCTGCCTAATACACTCAGGGAAATCACTTCCAGGGGCCTGGAAAGCTTGTGAGGTTCAGGACAGCTTGTTTAATACAGTGGAAGTTATAGAGGGAAGGTGAAGACTGAAAGGAGGTTTCTAAAACAGGTTTTAAATAAAAAAGTTTTCTCCACAAAATACAGCCCAGCTAAACAGATGGAGTGCTGCCACCTCTTGGCTATTTAGCCTAATCACAGCAACGGTGAAGAATGTGGGTTTTGTGCAAAAAAGCAATGCTACAGCAAAAGAACTGCCTTGTTACACGTCTGACTGAAATGGTTTATTTTAAAGAACTTAAGTCAGTCCTCCATGCCGATAGTAATCAACATTAGCACTTTCTATACCTTTATACTTTTGACAGAAGAAAAAGGTAATTGTGATCAGAGTAGAAATGCTGATGTGGTCTTCCAACTGAGCCACAACCAACACAAGCTAATAGATGTGCCACATTGCTAGAGGACAGATAATAAATGAAGTGTTTCAATATGATTTTATTATTCTTCCTGTTTCAAATAGGTTTTGAAATTGGGAAGAAACCCAAATAACCTTTAGACTTAACGTAGAGACCTTCAGACAGCTCAAGCAGCCTGTGTGGGTAGCACACCACTCTTCCAATCAGAAAGTCCAGTTTAAAATAGCAATCCCTTTGCAGTCAGTCAATGAACTCAGCGGGTCTGAAAGTATGCAAGGCTCCAGGAAGGAAAGGGGACTGAACATCAGCTCACTTAATAGCAATGTCCCTATTGGCCAAAACATAAGCAACATTAGTGGACTCTGGAGACAGGTCATGTCAGCACTGATTGTAAAGTGTGGTCACCCAAGCAAGAAGACTTCTACTCACTGCAAAATGAGGCCTATATTTAGAAAAGTGGGAGTTGGGTTAAAGCCTGCACTGAAGCCTTCACCTTCATGAAAGCTATCTGCTTTTCGGGGCCTGGATTTCATTAATGTGCTAGCTCTTCGTATCCTACAGTTTCCATCGCTGACTGAGCAGGAGGGTCCCTAAAGCTTGAGAGAGCAGTATGTCCCCTGCAGGATCTAACCTTGCTCTCTGCTCTTCAAAACAGAGAGTTTGCCTCCTCTAGGCCACGACTCAGTCTTGAGGACAGCTGCCTTGTGACTATCAGTTTAGAGACTTGGGGGGGTCCCTCTGGATTCAGGGCACCCAAATACCTGAACACCAACAGCAGCAAAACGCCCTCCTATTTGTGGCTGCCCCGCATAGCGTATCCAATCTTACTGGGCACGCAACAGGTCATCTTCAGCCAAGCACTCGTGGCCTCTAAGCTTCTGTTTCTCAGAGCTCTGGCTCGCACCACATGTCCTAAACAGACAACAGCGATGCCACACCGCTTGCCACAAGCACGTCACCAGTACGTTTCTCCCCACCCTGGCTTCTCCGCAAGACCAGGCTTAGCTACCTGACAGCTTCTCCTCCCGTGACAGCTACATTCCATTGGAACAACGAAACTGTCGACCAAGGGGGGAGCTTCCTCACTGCGAGGCCACAATTGTCCCTGACTCAGGACCCGGACTCTGGCACTCCCTTCCCTTGAAGAGGAACGTCACCCCTGCCCTCACCATCCCCAGAGCAGAACACAAACCACAGTGATTTGAATGAGCTGTTCCTCATTCTGTTACCCACACAAACAAACAAAAACCCGGCAACCTAATCAAGCTGTTTCCTCCTAAGGCTCATAAGGAAGAGAAAGAGAAATCATTCCCTCTTTTAAATATTTGGGAGGAGTCCAGATACCCAACAGCAGGAGAGATTAACTGGATTAAGTCCTAATGGGGAATGGATCGCCTTACAGCTCATATATTTTCCTCAATAAAAATTCACGTATTTTGTATTTATATACACAAACAAAATGTAACCAATTCCTCCTGGGTCTCATTTGGTCTACTTTAAGAAATTCATATATGGGCTGCAAGACATGCAGCATAAACTGCTTGATCTCGGTTCACGCTGAACGGCCTCACTTGTGTGTTTATAAATCAGGCAGCCAAAGTTATCTTAAGTAAATTTTTTCCTTGGTTATGAAACATTTACTCACATGCTCTCTCGGCAATCAACAGGGACAGAAAACTCTTCCACACAGGTCCCCAACAAGTGTATCCTTTATTACAAATACAAAGCTAGCTCCCTTTTAAAAAGTAATCCCAGTTCCTCATCATGAATGAAGTCCTAAAAACATACTTCATGCTATAGAATGGCATAACAACAAGGAGCAATGGACTAGGTTCATCTCCCAGCTCAGCTTCAGATTTCTTGTGGGAGCTTGGCCAAGTCATGTCAGCTGCCTCATGCCTCAGTTTCCCCATCCGTAAAGCAGGGGAGAACACTTCACAGTCAATCATTCACAGATTTTATCTTTGTGGAAGGTGCTCAGGTACTATTGTGAAACAAGCCAGAGAGATACATTTTATAGACAGGTTTGAGTAACTAAACATAAAAATCTAAGAGGTTTTGTGTTTTCCAGTGATCTTGTCCAAGCCCCTTTACCAGCTGTCCTGCACTGTTCATTGTGATAGGCATATGTGACATTTCTGTGTTATATAGCAGAAAAGCAGGCGAGTCTCCAAGTCTTCACCCCTCCGGGCAAAGACAAGTAATCCTCAGAGGGAGTTCTGTCACGCTGATCAGCTGGCCTTGTCTTGCTGTTTTTGGCAATGCCTCAAGCTGTTGGCTCCCACAACGTGTTTACACGGCAGCATACATAAGACATCAGCAAGCATGTTGCCTGCATCCTGGTGACATGCACCGACCAGCAACTGTTGCCAAAGCAGCAACTGGGGGGTCTATATTTAATACTAGGAAATAAAAATACTCCATACTACTTTGGGGTTGCTCAGATTGCCATCTCTGCCTCTGTTACCACAAGAATGATCATAGTGGATCAGACCAAAGGTCCATCTAGCCCAGTATCCTGTCTTTGTCAGTGGCCAATGCCAGATGCTGCAGTGCACGTGAACCAAACAGGGCAATTTATCGAGCGATCCAGTCCCGGCATCTGACAGTCAGAGGTTAAGGGACACCCAGCACATGGAATAGTGCCTCTGACTACCTTGGCTAATAACCAATGAGGGACCTATCCTCTTATCAATGTATCCAATTCATTTTGTAATGCAATTATACTTTTGGCCTTCACAACATCCCCTGGGAATGAGCTTTACAAGATGATTGTGCATTATATGAAGTAGTACATACTTATTTTGTTTTAGAATCGTTGCCTATTAACTTCATTGGATGACCGTGGTTTGTGTGTCATCCAATGGTAAATAATATTCAGTTTTTCTACACCATTCATGGTTTTATAGATGTCTATCACATCCCACCTTGGCTTGGAAAGAGAGACAACTGAAGAGTCTCTCTTTTTAATCTCCCCTCATATGGAAGCCATTCCATATACCTAATCATTTTTGTTGCTCTTCTCTATAGCTATTCCAATTCTTCGAGTATGTGCTTTTCTAGTTGGGATGCTTGCAGTTTCCAGATTGCCCCATTTCAGAACACATGGTATGCCCACATCTTCAATGTAGTGGCAAGATGATATTTAGCCTTATTTTCTATCCCTTTCCAAACTGTTCCCAATAGTGTTCGCTTTTTTCAGTGTTGTTGAGCAGATTTTTTTTCAGTGCTGTTGAGCAGATATTTTCATGGAACTATCCACAATGACTCCTAGAACTTTCTTGTAAGGTAGCAACTAATTTAGACCCCACTGTTTTGACATATAGTTGAGATTATAATTTTCCAGTGTGTATTTACTTTGCATTCATCGGCAAATGAAATTCATTTGCCATTTTCTTACTCACTCAGTATGGCTATTCTTAAGTCCTCAGGCAACACATCAGACACACCACCACAGATTTCTGATAAATCTCAAGAGCAGGTTATGCCCATCTAAAACCCTGCATCACCCAGGAGTTGAGATGAGCTCAAAAGTGCTTTTGTCCTTACAGAGTTTTGGTCAACTTTTACCAAACCGAACAGATCAGAACTCATCCTATTAAAATCCTGGAACAGCTAATTGGCACACTGACCTCCTTTACAAAATGCATCCCCTGTGCAGAGCGTTACCCGAGGATTCCACTGTGGTTTACACAAAACCACTGAGCGCTGCCCAGTGCCACCAGGAAAAGAAAATACTCATCTCGGCCTTAGCCTCCTCTCTATGCTGATGAATTCTGCAACAGCCCCATTACCCAGGGGATTAGACACCAAACATGACCATGGAAAACTAATAATGAACACCTGACTAGAGACACACTCCGTTCAGGGGCTGAGCACAGACACTGAAACAGCAGCATCATAAAAGATGACCGGAGCTATAAGCCACAAGGCCAACAATTTCAGACACTATTCAGCAGAACGGCTAGTGCTGAATAAGTTCATTGCCATCTTGAATGTAAGCACTCAAGTGGACACAAGTTTTGCTACAGGCAGCAAAAAGACCCTTCATGTAAGCAGACACACAACTCTTGCCCTTGGTACTTCCATAACATAGTGATAGAAGCAATACACTGTCAGGACCTAGCTAGACAGTACCATGCAGTGCACATAACAGGCATGCAGAAGCAGAGAACTAATGTACTGAGCAAACACTCCTCAGTGATGGACAAATGAAACCTCGGCAACAAGATCTTCCTCAAAAGCAGTGTTTCCTCAATCTTTTTGATACCTGGAATGACTTGCTGCCTTCCTGCATCAGGGAGGTCTCAGGGACCGATATCACATCCACGGCCAACTGGTACTTGTTGGTTCTACTAATTGCTACTGTCAAGGGGTAGGAGAAAAATGAAAGGCAGCCAAGTGATACTTACCATACTCTAGTCCAAGAGGCATCAGTGACAGGACTAACGAACCATCCCAAACACGCTATGGCAGTCAGAACTGCCACATATATAAAATATATCCACGCACACATTTTATGAGACAAGTCACAGCTCTGAGTGTGAAAGGTTTCAAACAGAGGATTTACATCCTACATTTTCAGAGGATTTATATCTAGGTTCCTCTATGAGGAAAGGTCCCTGTTAATGCTGACGTTAAGCCGACTCCAATTGCTTCCAAACTGATAGGAGAATCTGTGGCTATGCACAGACTCTACCCCCACATGCCTGTCAACTTTTCTCCCTACAGGAGATTCCCAGCTTTGTACCCTCACTTCTGACTTCAAATTTCAGCTCCTTCAATGGCTAGAACATTTTAAGTCCAGAAAAACTATTTTAAAATGCTTAGTTCTGAGCACTGTTTGGTAGGACTCACCATTCTACTTTTAAAAACAGGAAAACGTAAAAAAATCCCACAGTACATTTTTTAAAAACACACTAAAATAGCCGTTGTGAAACTGTGGTGCACATACCACTGGTGGTAGATGGGCTATAGTGAAATTGCACACAGATTGATTTAAATTACAATATTAGAAGAACCACCTGTTATAACTACACTGATTAAAACTGTAATGGTGGCAAGGCCAAGTACTTCCGGAGCTTCAAGATCTGACAAAGCAGGTCTTCAGGTCTGTGAACCACAATTCTAAAAAATTTAGAATTTTTCCCTCTAGAATCCATGTAGCAAATACAGAACACACAATGGTGCGAAATAACACTTCCATTTTTTTTCCCCAATATTTCCCTGCCATGCTGATTGAGAAGATAGTGGCAAGTCTCTGAAGCTGTTCTGCTGTGCAGAATGTTATAGTAACCACCAAGAAAATGGTTGGAGGGCTGGGGACAAATAATGCTGTCAGAAGCAGGCAATCAGAATTTAACTGGCATGAATTAACACAACTTGCACGTGGTTTTGCCCCACAATTAACAGGATCTCATAACATTTTATACCACTAATCAAAGATATCTAAGTACTGGACACATAGAAGTTAATTCCCACACACACGTCAACTGGCCACCTTTATCTTGGAACCTACTTTAAGACTATAAGGAGTAGGGTTGCCAGGTGTCCAGTTTTTGCCCAGACAGTCCGGTAATTGCGTCTTCTATCCGGTTAAAAAAAAAAACACCAGAAAATACCCGGTAAAATATCCGGGATTTTCTGATTTTCTCGGACGGAAGGCTGGTGGGGACATTTTCCCTCTGCCGCGTTTGGTTAGGGGAGCGTGGGATTCTAAAGGCACAGCGACCTTTTCTCCCCTCCCCCCTTCCTTCACTCAACAAGTTTGGGGTTTTTGGGTTTTTTTTTTTGCTTAACCAATTTTTTCCCTGCCACGTTCAGGATTTTTTGTGAAAGTATCTGGCAACCCTATAGGGGAGAGATTTGAAAGATACAAATAAGAATTAAGTTTCCCACTCCAGCTGGAAGTCAATGGTATCTGGATACCCTAATATTGTGCATTTGAAAATATCAAGAGAGGCAAGGAGTTACCAACAAGTGACTGGTGGAGACAATAATCATCTTAAAATACAATACCATTTGAAATACACACTGAAATTTGTTGCCACGTTACAGCCATCTATCCTCCAGCTGAGCTTTTTAATACTGCATGCAAGTTTCTGGGAGACACCTATTAACAATGAAGTACTTTATAAAAGGAACATCTAATCAGAATACAGCCATTTAAAAGTAAAAAGAAAATACTGTAATATAATATTAAATCCTGGTTATCTGCACCCATTATCTTGCATTTGTATTGCTCTGCTAAGTGGAATGATTGGCCTGGGACGAGAGCCAGAAATGCTAGAATGATACCACAGTTCAAGACTTCAAATCTCTTGCTGGAATTTATCAAAGCAACATTCTGATCCTGGAAGGTGCTGAGCATGTCCATGAAGAGGTGAAGCACTTTCTGCTAAGTTGAGGGTGCTTGTCACTTTGCAGGATCAGGCCCAAAGAAAATTCTAAATTCCATGTCCTCATTAATGGAAGACGTTTGCAACCCAAGCCATTACAGGAAGACATAAGACTATTATGTCCTAGTAGTTGGTTAGGAGTAAAACAGCAAAAACCGAGTAAGAGAGCTAGTTTTACTCCTACAGAAATTGACAGAAATCTACCAACTCCAAAGACGAATCTCTCACCCTCAGCTGAGGACCAGCAGAATGCTCACCCACGTACACATTTTGAGCATCATGTGCAAGAGTTGGTATTGCCCCGTTTGATAAAAACGATGCAATGTACAGTTAATCTGCAGTGAACTGCATAGACAGTGAGCTCCCCCCAGCTTGTTTGTTTGTTTCTCTAAGTTGGGTAAAAGCTACAAACAAGACATCCCTTTATTCAGTCTCTGGAGATATTACAGGATACAGGCTAGGATTTCCGCAGAGCTGGTTTTCCGATTCCGCATCTTGAACCAAAATTAAACACTGAACTTTTGACAGAGAAGTAGTGGTGACCCAAATGAAATTTAAAGAACAAAGAGGTTTTGTTTTGCAATGTTTCCAAAGGGCCTATGATTCTTCTCAAGAGTCTAATAAGCCATTACCATTTTAAGTGATATTCGAAGGTACGTGCCTGTTCATTTAGGCATATTGTACACATGACTGTGTACTAGTTTTCAAGGTAAAGCTTTAATTTTTATATACAGCTTTAGTAATCCAGTGGGACTGTGACGCAGAGAGCATTAAGGGCCCAATTCAAAGCCTGATGGAGGCACAAGAAATACTCCCTCTGACATCAATGTGCTATCCCTAAAGTAACCCACTTTGAAAGTCAGCTTCACAAAAATATGATTCTAAGTGGTGCTCTCTCCTCTCCCACTTAACTTTTTAGCTGAAACAAAAGACAGGACTATGCAGCACTTTAAAGACTAACAAGATGGTTTATTAGGTGATGAGCTTTCGTGGGCCAGACCCACTTCCTCAGATCAATATGTGGAAGAAAATCGGCACATATTGATCTGAGGAAGTGGGTCTGGCCCACGAAAGCTCATCACCTAATAAACCATCTTGTTAGTCTTTAAAGTGCTGCATAGTGCTGTCTTATTTCAGCTAGACCAGACTAACATGGCTGCATCTCTATCACTTAACTTTTTAGGATAGTTTTAAGTCACATTTCTAAGTCAATCAGTTAACCTGCTCTTACATAGTTCTTCTCATCCTTCACTTTGGATTCAAAACTCTGTTTCTCAAAAAAGGGTTGTTCTAATCTGTGTAATACACTATTCTAAAAAGGATCCTCTCTTTCCTAACAGATCAGTTTTCAGATCAAAATTTTTCTCATCATTTTTTACGTTAATCCTTGCCAGTTATGCTAGCAAGCAACATTAAACTAAAAAAAAGTAGAGAAAATCAGATGAATGCATTAATTAAAAGGATGCATTTCCACATCAAAACAAAAAAGTCACAAGACAAGAGTTTTCCCCTACCCCACTAAATAAAATCACTCTTGATTGAAATGAAAGAGTACACCAGAACTTAGCTTCCCCTCAAAAAAAAGTGTCAAAATCCATTTCTCCAGGCAAGATTAAACATAAAATACATTGCCCAACAAAGGCCAGAGAAGCTCTGGAAACGTATTCCATGACACGGAAGACAGACGTGTTGTTTGAATCAGGCTGTTCTTGCTCCCAGAAGTCAGATGAGTCAAACAGTCATAACTTATATTTTGGGTCCATCACTGTTAATATTCACACAAGAGGAGGGAAGGGCTGATCATTTTTAACCTCTCTAAACAAAATAAACATGTGTGCGGCTATCGGGAAACCTTCATACGTAGCAAAGTCACAGATCTTAGCAGGCCCTTTCCTGGACACGCATGAGGAGTATTGTGAGGGGAATCAAAGCCCTCTCTGGGGGCACAGGGAGGCTCTGGATCTCCTGTGTGTTTCAAGCTCCTGGCACCTGAATGGAGTCCAACCATGGCCCCAGCCTCGGGCCTCTAGCCACATGCTCAATGAGCAGGCCTATCTGGCACACTCCCTTCCCAAGTGCTGGAGCCCAATGGACAGCATCTCTGGGTGCTGCACTGACCCTTAGGACTCCCCAGTACTTAAGAACATGCCATCTCCCAGAAGTCCAGCCCAAAGGTGCAATGCGGGTTAAGCGTCAGGAGCCCACAGCAGTTGTGAGGCTGTCTCCCCGCCCCCCAAGTCTAACATCTTTATGCTCCTTTATAAATAACAACATGAAGCACAAAACAAAGACATTCTGGGTCCCTCACTAGCCCACCCAGCCCTTGGGAGTCCAGGGGCAGGACCATGAGTTGTTCTGTCTGGACAGTTGGGAGGATCTCCTGTCCCCTCCCCTCTACATCTGTCTCTTTCCCCCCATTTCCCTCTGAATCTCTGTATAGACTTCTCCTGGGGTCACCTGCTTCTTTTTGTCAGGCTTTTAATAAATTTCCCACTGCTTTCACAACCCCCTCCTTTCAGGCAAGAGGAGGAAACGTTTTCTCCAGTCTACAGCAAAGGGACTACTTGGACTAGCTGACCACTGAGCGCTGACTACTCACCATCATGTCTCTGTCAGGCCTTAGACACAACAACTCTGCTGACTGATGGGGAATCTGAATCTATGTACATCTAGGCTTTCCCAGGCACCGTTACATAAAATTATCCACAATTCCAAAATGCTCCAGACACTTCATCCCAATACCGTATTTCTGTAGTTAGATTAATATTTCCCTTTCATACTTGCTCTGACAGAGGCTGCTCAGATAGGCTTGAATCCGGAAAAGCATTTCAAACACAGGCTAGCTTCGAGCAAGAGCAGTCCCGCTGAAATCACCAGACTAAGAGACTCAGATACCAAGGCCAGAAGGGCCCATTGTGATCATCCAGTCTGATCTCTTGCACATCACAGGCCATCAAGTCTCACCAACCCCTATCCTGGAAGAGACCCATAGCCTCTGGGTTAGTTACTGAAGTCTCAAGTCATGTTTTAAACACCTCAAGTTAAAAAAAACCCCACCATTAGCTCCAGTCCAAACCTGTAAGAGACCCGTGTCCCATGCTGCATAGAAAGGGGAGGGAGAGTGAGGACCCAGGGTATTGGCAAATCTGACCTGGGGGAAAAATTCTTTCCCAAATACCACAGGATTACTTACATGCTTAAAATCAAGCTGGTATTAACACCACTTTGCTGGATGGGGGCCTGTCTAAGTAGTCCCAATAAGGATAAGTAAGTGTGGCAGAACTAGGCCTGCTTTATTCATAATGCTGAAATACAGCACTCTAGCACATGAGTTCCCAAACTGGGGGGGCGTGAAGAAATTCCAGGGGAGGGTACAAGGCAACCCAGCCCCCCCGCCCCCCATCAAGTTTTGCTGCCCCGGTCAGTTCCTTTTTTTTTTTTTTGGCTCAAGTTTTGCTGCTATTTTTTTTTGGTGGGGGGGGCGTGAGGGTTTCTCAAAAAATCAAAAAGGGGGCGTGATGTCAAAAAGTTTGGGAACCACCGCTCTAGCACATTCAGCCAATTGGACTGCTATAATTCCTTGACTTTTCCAACATTACAATTTGTTTATACAAGTGCTTACTGTGTGAAAATTCCATTCCTCTGACTTGTTTTGAGTTCTTATTTCAAAAACATTATACCGCTCATTGGATGGTATCAGGGCGGAATTGCTACTGTAGATCACATCATTTGCAGTTCATCCACGATAGTCACACAGCATCACCCATTCAGACTACCAGATGTCGCATAACACATTTAACGCTCGTCTCAGAACACTACTCTATGTTTGTGGCATTAACACTTTCAAATGAATGCCTCCATTGAGTATAGCAGAGAATGACTACCTGTCTTTGATTCCTGCTATAATTATTTCTGGCTAGAGACAATCTACAAGGATGGTCAGTATGCCAGAGCTATCATCAGGAGTGATGATATTGGTCACCGCTGAGGACAGCAATTGTCCGAAATGGAACCTGTGTCAGTTTAACCAGAGGATGACGGTTACAAACACGTCTGTGCGCCATGGGATTTAAGGGAAATGTGCCTACGAACTTCTTATTTCACCACATACGCCTATGAAGTCACATCTAGCACATATGGGTTTGATCCATTCCCAGTGCACGGAGAGGTGATTCAATATACTGCAACGCTACTTGTCTCTTGGCTGTTAAGCAAGCATTACACACGGAGACCAATTATATTTAGCAACCTCAGTGACTGACCCAGAACACTTGGCTTTCAAGTATAAGGGTTTAACAATGTAGCTGAAGTGTTAGTTTTATAGCTTCAGATATAATAAAAAGCAGTTAACTGAAACCTTCTGATCAAGGTTAAGTACTAGGATCAGAAAACACTGAGATCAGGAAAGCACTCAGATGACAAACACTAAAATACACTAAATGGTGAAAATGACCTAATTTCAGGTGTTTACATTCTATTTCTGTATCTATGAGAAACTATCAAAATCTCAACACGTTATCGAAAGTATACTAATTACACAAAAGAAGTGGCTCTGAGCCCCAAAGGTCACAGAGAAATGTATGAAATCATCGTCATCATCCAAAACGATCTATTTGCCGTTTTCTTCACGTAGTGGTAGTGACTTAAACCACAGGTGCAGAATACAAGGGTTAAAAATCATGGAAAAAGCAATCCAATACAGTGGCCCATATAAGCCCACCAAGATTCATGACTTAACACTGGTTCACTGTGATAACCTGCAGCAAAAATGTAAAACCTACATTCTGCTACATGCAGTGGGGGCAGAACTTCAGTGAAGTCATGTACCATTTTAGTCAGGTTAGTTAATTCATTAGATTAGTAGCAATAACCTGTAACCAATAAAAAGTTACACTCTGCACTGTTTGCTCAGTGCCAGACTTCAGATACCTCCACCCACTATTTAAGTAAGGTGAGTATTAAAGCCCACGATTCACAGGCAGGAACATTTGATGTAAAAAGTAACAAACTGCAGGTCCAGAACTGTCCCCAAAAATGAAGCCCAACTGACATTAAACTGGAAATGTGGTCCTTAATTAAAGCAGAAAAATAGAAGGTAACAGAGGAAGTGATGAGCTGCACTGATTTATAACAAAATGTAATTTCATAACTTATAGTTGGATCATAAACCGCTGTATTTGCCTTACCAGAATCCCAAAGGGAAATTTAATTCCACAGACTGACCCACTAAACTGGGTTGAACGGCAGCACAAAACCTAAGCTCATGGGAGCTTCGAAGATCAACAAGTACATGATTTTACAAAAAATGGAAGAGCAGGCAGATTTATATTCAGACCTGTCCCAGTTAACAGCCAAAGAATGAATAGCTCATTGCTATCTAAAATATAAATGCAATTATATGAATCTGAAGAAATTGGGACCCTGTTTCTAGGTACACTTGTATACAGAAGTTGAGATGATCAAAGTATCTTCATTCCTACATCTCCTCTCCCATCAGGTACCTTCCTGCCCTCTTCATGTAGGTCTTCTCCGATTTTATTACTATTACTGCCACCCCTAGACGTTATGTCTATATAACATGGCCTGGTTTGAACTGCAGTAGTTGACAACTTTCACAAGTTGGATGTCATCTACCATTTTGTATCATTTGTTGGCCATTTCTTTATGAAACGCAATAAAGAATTAATCACACACACACACACACACACACACACACACACACCCCAGACTGTACCTTAAGTAGTCAGTTTGTTTCCGGATAAGGGTGTGCTAGAAAGCTTCAAGACAACATTTTAAATCTCAGAATTTTAAATTAGTACAATTATTAGAATTGAATGAAAATTATTATAATTATGATAAATGGCAGAAATAAAGGAATTTTAGTAATCTGCAGTCTTAAGTCTGTATTTCTAGTAGTCACCAGATGTGATATTCATAGGATTCGGATTTTTTAATGTCAGGACAATTAAGAATTACTTAAAGTATGAGATGCTCAAGAGTTCATTGACAAAACATTTTAAATTGTAACAAAGCAGAAATCTGAACCTACTCATACATCTAAACTATTTTTAAAAAACGCTTTGGGACTGACAAGTAGTTTCTCTCGTAGTTACATATACCTGAAATCATAAGTGAAATTAACATAGTGATCTCTGATTTGTTTCTGACTCTAAGTCATAAGAATGGCCAACTGAATCAGACCAATGGTCCATCCAGCCCAGTATTTTGTCTTCCAACAGTGGCTAAGGCCAGGTGCTTCACAAAGAATGAATCAAGCAATCCATTCCCTATTGTCAACTGAATTACAAAATAAAATTACAAAAAATGAATAAAGCGCTAGTTTAAGGCTGATCCAAAACCCACTGAAATTGACGAAGAATCTCTTATTGGCTTCAGTGGTGTTAAGGTCAGGCCTACAGAGAGCGTGTTAGTCTTCTAATCCAAAGGACAGTGGTCTCTGTAGGTCCCAGTAATGAATGAATTTGTGCAGCCATTTGAAGTGCAACTTTACATTTGTCTGCAACATAGCTAGCCAGGTGCACCTAAATGGAAAACTCTGGTTTCCAGCATACAAACACACCCTGTAAGCATACAAGGATGTTTTCTGGTTTTATAGAGAAATTAAGACTTTACTGAAAATGTTTTAAAACAGTGTCACCTTTCAAGCCAGCAATTGACTCCAAAGCATAATCTCACACATTACGTATGGCCATAGGTGCACATGGTGCTATGTAGACATTTGAAATATATACTTTTGAGGACCAGTTATATTACTCAGAATAGTAAAAAGAAAGAGACAGACAGAGACAGACACTTTGCCTCAGAGACTATTTTAACCCAAAATTTAGATGGCAAGCATTTACAACACTAAGCATTTTAAAAAATCCTGCAAAAATTAGGTTACATTTTCGGAACTAAATAATGAAGTTCGGTGCTCATGGGCCAGATGTTCAGAAAGTGTGACGTATTCATCCTCACTCTGAAAAAAAATTAAGCTCATTTTAATCTCAGTGTGGGCACCTAGAAATTGAGATTCCCTAGTCACTTCTAAAATGTTAGTTCACAAATAAGACCCTGAGAACTCAATGTAGCGATTGGTGTCCCATTGAGAAAATAGAGAAAGAAACTGAACATTCCTTCAAACAGCTTTGTTATCTGAGTAGGAACATAAAAAGATGAAGGAAGACTTAAAAAAAACTTGATAAAGGGGAAAATAGGGAATAACTGTTACAAATACATGATCAGCAGTGCCAGTAAGGTACCTTATTTTATTCATTTTAACTTCTATTTAATGCATGCCTATTCCTCACTTATCACTGTATCCTGACCCTAACCAAGCCTGCCACTACTTCTACTGCTCCTTGAACAAAAACTAAATTAATGCTCTAAGTGATGCATCAGTTTTCTTAATAGAAATGACTGCAATTTTACTAGATGTGGTGTAGTTGTGGCTTCATCAGTCCCAGGACATTAAAGAGAAAAGGTGGGGGAGGCAGTTATGTTTTACTGAACCAATTTATGTTAGTGATAGAGAAGCACTTTGGAGCCCGCTATAACTTAAAAGCTTGTCTCTCTCACCAACAGAAGTTGGCCTAGTAAAACATATTACCTCACCCACTTGGCCACTGCAATTTTACTTGCATTTAGAGTATACTCACTGGGACAAAATTCTTCAAGATCAGACACTGTTCAGTCAGTATACTTTTCTTGCAGATACATGTTATACTTCAATAAAAACTGCCATCTCTCAGACTCACGCTTTCGAATAGCAACTGGGAGTGGAAACATGTGTCTGTGTACAGTTAACCGATTGGCCTGGGCTCATCGGTTAACGTGCATGGTTACACAAAATGCCCCCTTCCCCTCATGTAAACGCATAACTGGTGAAATTTTCAGCAGCTACACGTTTACCGAAATAAAGGCATTTTAACATCCCTAATAGCAACCCCCATTTGATTTGCATAAATCAAAGCCTGGCTAATTCAGCAGGGACATATACATGTAATTCAAGTGCTGACTTTGATATGCAGCATATGCTATAAACAGCATTACTTGTTATCAAGAAAATGCTGACAATCTGTACATGCAAATTTTCAGGCACAATTCTCCTCCTAAAGGGGATATCTACACTACACAGCTTTGAACCATAAGGTTCCAAACTTGTGTCAAAGTCAGCTTGTGTGAACGCTGTTTGTCAGCACTTTTGCAGGCAAAAATACTTCCACCCCAATGAGTGGGTTTCACTTTGTCCTCCTGCTGACAAAGCAGTGTTCACACTTTCACTTGCCAAAGCAAAACTTTGTGGTTGATGGTGGGGGTGGGGAGACAGTTAATGACAGAAGTTTTGTTGATCATCTGTGAGTGTAGACATACAGATCTCCCTCTATGCGGGCAAAGCCCATACTGAGAACTTCTGCAGAATTATTCCATGGGGTGGTGGAAAGGGAAGAAACTGGAGCAGAGAGTTTGCCCTACACCCCAGTACTACAGAAATAGTATTTCCCGAGCCTTTTTTTAAAGAAAATAATCCCATTTCACTCCCACATTCTGCCAAACTAGTCCTAATGCCAGGTGCTTCCAGAATCTGAGATTCAGATTTTGTTTGAACCCCAAATTGGGGGAAAAAAAATTTTTCAATTTAGCTAACCCTTTAATTGCTTTTCACACAAGAAAAAAAAAAATAGAAGACTGAAGCTATTTCTTCTTCCCTGGAAGTCCATAGCAGGATCAAGCCCACAATTTGATACAATCCAGAGAGTCTCAAACTTTCTCCACTGTCTGGACCACATCTTAACAGCGACTAGGGGCCTGATCTCATCTTATACTGGTAAAAATTAAGGTATAATCCTACTGATGTCTATAACTGGTGTAAAACATGAGATCTGAATCAGGGCCACTCACAGGGTATGTCTACACAGCTGCGTTATTTCAGAATAATGGATGTTATTCCAAAATAAATTGGCGAGCGTCCATACAGCTAGCCCGTTATTTTGAAATAACTTCAAAACAACAGGCAGTTTATTTCGGCATTTGTATACCTTGTTCCATGAGGAATAACGCCTCTTCAAAAATAACTATTTTGGAAGAGGAGTAGCGTGGATGCTCCACTGCTTCTATTTCAAAATAGTTCCTCCCCCAGGCCATTCAAAGTAATTACTCCCCAATGGCTTCCTGGGGCTCTAAATCAAGGTAGCGTGTCCACATTAGGGGAGTTTGCTTCAGATTAGTTTCCAAGCTTTCCTGTAGATGCGCTATTTCAAAGTCTTCTTTCCAGAACAGCTTACTCCAAAATCACCGTGCAGTGTAGACGTAGCCTCTGACGCCTCTTCTTCATTCAATATCACCATCCTGATAATGACAACTCCTCCTTGGGGGCAAATATAATAATTACTTACATGATGAAAAATTAATATCATATGTATTTTATGTAGGTGTCTTTCGGTACAGCGTATTAACTGGAAATAAGGAGGACAGCAGACACCATGTGATCAGCTGGCTCTTAGCAAGACAGCAACGGTCCAGTTTGGGAACCTCCAATACAACTGTTAGCCTCTGCTCAGATGATCCTCAGTCAGTACTGGAATTGCTGGGGTGTTTCAAGTCAATGTTTAGATGCATGATCGAGATAAATTAATACAAGTAGCGTGCACTTAGCCTCTTGCTTGTGCAAATAATATAATTAATCCATTATTAAAGGGGACTAACCCAGTGAGGTATGATGTATGTGAATGACTAAGAAAAAACTCTAAATCCTTTCAAAACAACAATAGAATTACTGTTTTAAAAATAGAGTACCCAGGGTATTTGGTTTTTTAAATGAGCCTCTAGTGGTTCATATACAGCAATCTGAATTTACAGTGCATGCTCAGAACGTAAACTGACCCAACAGATGCATCTTTGAACTTAATCTGTATATGAGCCTTGACCTGATGGATTCTTACTTTGAAGCCACCATACAATACTGAGTTCTAAAAAGTGTCCAAGATTACATATTTATATGCTAGTAAATACTTCTGAGAAAAGAGCACAGCATAGATTCATCTGAATGGTTATATCACTCTATAACTTCTTATTTACACAACACAGTGTAACAGCTTTTTATTATTAAACCAAGCACTGTCAGCAGCCTCAGCACTGGGTGAACACAAGGAGGAATGCCCCTACCCCAAGGAAATTGCAATCTAAAGCAAATATAGACAGTACAGATAAGACAAAGAACATATCAGAGGAAGATTCAGGGTGAAAACCTGGCCTCACGGAAGCCAGTGACAAAACTCCCATTAACTTCAACAGGGGCCAGGATTTCACTTAGGGTACGTCTACACTGCAACACTATTTCGAAATAACTAGCGCTCTTCCGAAATAACTTAGTCCGCATCTACACAGCAGGCAGTTATTTCGAAATACTGTCAAGCTGGAGGACTTCTTACTCTAATTCCTGAAACCCTCATTGTACGAGAAATAAGGGAAGTTGGAGGAAGAGTGCTCTATTTCGAAATAAGGGCTGTGTAGACACTCCCTATTTCAAAATAAGCTACACAACTGACGCAGCTCAATTTGTATATCTTATTTCCAGTTAAGTCCTGCAGTGTAGACACACCCTCAGTCTTTACACCACTGGTGTAGATCTCTATTTTGTTATCAAGCCACACAGGAATGTGACAAGTTTAAGAGAAGGATTTCTCTTCTTCCTACCTCAGTTTTCTTTATTACTGAAGGTGTGTATTTTTGTAAAGAGCTGCCATAGATACCTCTCACACTTCTGCATCCAAAGCCAACAAAATTAGTATTGTGATGTGAAATAATCCAGGAGTTCTACTGCTAGTCCATCTTAAATTTAGCAGACCATGGTTATATAGATTTTCAAGTCACACACTTCAAGTTTTCTGAACAAATTTTAAGCCAGACAGCAGCTGATGATTGTTCTTAACACAGAATAATAAGCCTGATCCTGGCAGCTATAGGAACACTGAGTCAGGCTACAAGAGTCCAGATCAATGTTCCCTCTAATCTTTTCCATCCATATGTGGAGGAAATGTTTTATGTGCACCGAGGCATGTGTAAATGTGAGCCACCAGTTGAAACAAAACCAAGCTGTGGGCGTTCTGCTAATCAGTTGGGCAGCGTTGAAATCTCTCCTGAGTGGCCGCATTAAGTGCACAGTTTAGAAGGAACACGGGTCCAGATTCTGAAGCTATTATACAAAGAACATAGCTCAAAGCCAGCCCACCAGAGCAGAGCCAGGATCTAACCATCTGTTACAATGAACTCACCATAATCTGTAGTGCACAGTGACAGACTGGGAGGAATGGGGCCATAGAAAAGACTGGGAGGAATAGGGCCATAGAAAAGACATCAGGGCCACTGATTTTCAATGAAGTATCTTCAGAGAACATAACCCAAATTCCAAAGTGAGGGGAGTTTCCATCATTCCTTCCCTTCTAACCCCGCTCTCACCCAACACTGCAACAGATGGGCAAAATGCAGGCTGTAGTTTGACACTTCTGAGTTTACTTGATAATTACAAATCCTTTACCTATGCAATTGACACACAAAAGCTTAAGATTCAGTCCAAAGAGCATCAGTCTGCACTAACTGAATAACACATACACTGTGGAAATTATGCAAGTGAGTCCAGAATGCATATAATCTCACGAACACCAGCTCACTAGACTAGCTGTTTTCTCATGAAAACATCTACAAAAAAATTGTATTTACTAATGGGCAAGTAGTAAATAAAACTGACACAGATTTCGTCTATTAAGAATAGCTGCCTGGTAGCCATTCTATTTTTTTAAATCTTTTTATTCTTGAAAACCAGAGTTTTCATTCATGAAATTGACAAAAAACAAACCTATAGCCAACATGTCATGTATCAATGTATCTTCAAATTCTTACTGCAACCAGGGATTTCTCAAGATGAAAAAAAACAACAAAAACAAAAAAACAAAAAACTTAACCTGCTTTATCAAATTCACTGAAAGGAACTTAATACTTGAGTATGGCACCCTCACTGACAGGCAGGCAAAGCAGAGAATGATATGATTTATAAAAAGAGGTATTTTCCTTTAATGTGCATTTTGTGAATAAATTTCCTCTTTGCATCTGTGCATGCTACCAGCAGTTTTAGTATTTGTCATGTATGGACAGAGAGTAAGATTATTGAAGATTCCCCAAACAGTATTTTTTTGTAAAGCTCAATTAAAGTGCCCTCCAGATGATACCAAACTAGCAAATCATGATGTCACCCCTTTAAAAAACTAATAAAAGCAAGTTATGATACACCGCCACATCAGGCAGTCAGTTCTGCCAACTCTTCTAGAGAGCTGAAATTCACACATAATATGGAAGTGGTGGACATCAGGGGAAAAATTGTTTTCCTTTGAAGTGAAACAAAATCTGTTACTGTTTCATGTTTTCAGTCTGAAAAAAACCCAGAAGGAATAACAAAGGAGGCACCACTTGAACCTCGGGGTTGTACTGCCATTCACTAACAGCTAGCACCACATCCTTATAACGTCATCAAAAACCTAGATATAAATGGAGCCTTTTAATTTCTATGATTCCACAACAAAACCAAAGAATCACTTTGAAAAACACTGCACTTACTTCTGCACTGAAATACATGCAAGATATTGAAGAGACAGACCACTGCAAATTTACAAGTCCTTTAACCTGAAATGCAAAATTAACACCCAATTCCATTTAGGATTCTGCATATGAATGGGAACTAAAGGTAATTACAACTAAATTCTAGTATGGAGACTCTTAACTCTTTTATATGGAGATAACTTCTGTTTTCCAATCAGTGTAACAACTGGATACATTTGCACAAGATAGCATATTAGCAAGTAGTAAATTCTGCTCCCACACAAAATGCCTGGCTCTTAAAATTGGTTTGATTCATTTAGCAAAATGTTAAACTATGGAAAAAATAGCTTTTTCAGCATAACAGGAACAATTAAGCCACTAAGGAGTAAGCATGCTGTAAGTGTGAAATAGTTTTTAGATACAAAACAATTTATCTCTCCGCCTCTATTATTTCTAAGTTTCTGTACTCTACGGAATGTCTTAACACAAATCCAGTGAAGCCGTTGTGCCTTAGAGTCACTGCAAATGCATCTGACGACGTGGGTCTTTGCCCACAAAAGCTTATGCTCCAATAAATCTGTTAGTCTTTAAGGTGCCACAGGACTTCTCATCGCTTTTGCAAATACAGAGTAACTCTACTCACAGAAAAAGCCCCCCTGAAGTTAATGGAACTATATCTATGAATGAAAGTTACTCAGTTCATAAGTGTCTGCAATATCAGGCTGTCAGTGACTAAGGCAATAATCCTCTGAGGTGCAAACACGCTGAAAATGCCACTGACTTCAGTGGAAGCAGAAGGTACTTGTCACTTTTCAGGGATGACAAGGACCTTCCTTGAAGCATCAAGCCGGATATGTTCCATAATTTTTGGAAACAGAAAATTACCCTGCAGCTCTACGGACATTATGAAATTTTTTTTTTTAATACGGGTGTTAAAGAATGCCCTCAGAACAAAGGAGACATGGAATAATCCTTAACATTGCAGCAGAAAACAAGACTATGAGAACAGAAGGACAATTTAGCATTCATTTCTATGTTTGTTCTTTACAGGGAGCAGAACACCTGTAGGACTAGAATTCTTAGCAGGAAGTTCGAGAAAGAAAGGAGAAATATTGGACAGCTAGTTTAGGGGAGTGGAATATTTCCATTCAGCAAAAGGCCAAATGACAGCAAATAGCCATTTCAAGGAAATTGTGACAGTTTAATTAGTTAACCTTACCAATTTATCAAGTTTCCAAATAACAGAAGCTTTAAAACTGTCAGGTATCAACTGGTAAGCACCAGATAGAGGTGTCTGAAGGGGGCGGGATAAAATCAATGTCACTTTTCCCCCAAAGATGTTAAATCTTTTCCCTCAGTTTTCTACCCAATGTAAAAAGTCAGACTTATTAACATGCATTTCCCATGTTAGGTCCAATTTAGTACTGGCAGCCAGTGCCAGAGAATCACTAACACTTCAAACTTACCACAGAAAGACAGATTGCCAGTCTGAGAGCTGAAAATGCAAGTGGTTTCTTCATGCAATGAAATCCCGCATTTATCAGACACACACCACATTGAATGCTAATGGAAGAATTACTTTAGCCACTGTGGAAAGCTCTATAAAGTAACCGTGCTCGCTCAACAGACAAGAGCCCCAGTTCCTACACACGGATCCATGCCGGTGAACACCTGCGCTCTTTTGAGAGACCTTAGGGGAAGCCTGCATTGCCATTAGGGTCCAGTTGTGCCGACCAGGGTGCAAAATTGAAGCCACAACTTGTGTACCTTGTGGGCAGGCGTGGGTGTACACACACACACACACACACACACACACACACACACACAGATGCATCCTTTGCCACTCTAAGCCTTGCCCACCCGATCCTCTGCCATATATGCATTTTCTCACTGGGTGAGGAACACACGCCAGGCATGCCCTGCGGGCGATGAGACTCATGCCGAAGGCACGGGGGAAAGTCTTGCCGCCTCGCCAGGCCTCCCGGGCTGGTTGTTTCATTACTTCGGGGAGCGTGCGGCACTTAATGGCTCCCTTTCCCCAAACACCCCCCGCTGCCCTGCGCGGACAGGGGGCTCCGGCGGCTCCCAGCCCAGTAGTCCCCAGGGTGGCAGACACAGAAGAAGGGAGCCGCTTTCCCGAGGCGCAGAGCCCCTGCCACGGGGAGCTGGAGCTCCAGGTGCCAGAAACCCCGGGAGAAAGAGAAAGGGCTGCCCCGCCTCCCAGCCCCCGCTCTCACCCCCTGGGCTCTGCCTTGCGTCGCTCCTCCAGCGTGGCGGCGGCGGGGGCGCTCAGAGCGCGGCGCGGAGCATGCCGAGCGGCCGGGCACTGCAGCGCTTCCCAGCGCGCGGCGGGCAGGGCAGGGAGCGCGGAGCCGGCTGCCGAGCGCCGCTGTGCGGGGAGCGCCCGCCCCGCTGCCGCTTTAAAGCCGCGAGCCGCCCCGGGCCGGCCCCTTCCCCGCTGCACTCCCAGCGTCAGCGGGCCCCGGGCGGCGAGGAGCTGGGAGGGCGGAGTCTGGGCTGGGAGCGGGGCGCTGGCTCCCCCTGCGCCGGGCGTCTCACGGGGCGGGGAGGAGGGTTTCCAGAAGCGCCTCGGGTGAAGTGACCGCCCCGCAGCCGTGCCCAGCGCAGCGGAGAGACCTGCCCCGCCGCCCGCCAGGCGCACGCGGCGTGGGGTGGCTGCGGGGAGGTTTAAGCCACCCAGAGCGCCCCTGCAGAACAGGGGGGTTTATTAGAACGGATACTGTCCTACTAAGGCAGAAAAGAAACAGCGACCCGGACGCCTGACCCGCCCCCTGTTGTAAAGCCAGTAAGTCCTACAAGCCACACAGCGCCAGCAGGCCTAAGAGCCAGTTCTGGGGACACAACCCCACAGCGACCACTGCGGCGGGGGGGGGCTGGACACCTGCAGATTTTGTAATTTGCGGCAAACGTGACACGTCCCGTAAGAGGCGCGGTTTTCCCTTCCCTTCCCTTCCGAATCTGAAGCCCTGCGGGCGGGTGTTTCACAAGCACAGGGGGAAACCCGCAAACCTGCATCCTGCTCCACCCTCTGCACAATCTATCGAGGTGTCAACCCTGTTGGGAAAGTGGGGTGGGAGCGAGGGGGCAAGCAGGTGCTTGCACAGCCCAGCCTGGCTGCACAGTTCTGGGGGAGTTACCGCACAGGGTGAGAAAGGAGGTGATCGGAAGCTAACGTGCCCCTAGGGCAGCATGTTATTAAGAGTGCTTGTGCGGAATTAATTTTTAATCATTTTGAATTTCGGTATTTAAAAAAAAAAAAAATTAGATTGCTGGCTTCAGGAACCCAGAGGGAGGATTAAGGAAAGAAATGACAGGCCACAGGGCAGAGAAGTGAAAGATGTTACTGAGATAATCAAAAAGAGGTTGAAGGTCTAGCCTCAGGTTGCTAGCCCCAGCCTTCTAGGCCTAATTGTATCAGGGACCTTTCTTCCTATAGCCTAAGACAGTGATGTAATGCAAAGAACTGCAAACTGCAATACTTTGCATTGTTCAAGAGCCCCAAACAGGGCAGGTGTGGAAGGATCCGTATTTTTTTCCAAAAGCTCATTTTTTATTTTTAAAAGGCCACCATTCAGCAGCTGTGCATGCTGGCAAAAATAGGTGTATTTGACACAATCCAGTTCCCAGATTACTTCACCTGACTCAGGCAGTTGGCACAACAGAACCTCTATTCAAATGCCTAACAAGTATGACCTTTTAAAAAAAACCCTATTCTAAGCTGAGAATTCTAATCATAAAATTTTTACATTTCCAATTCCACCCACTCCCTCTTTCTTTAAACACAATGAGCTGCTGGCTGCCACATTACACTCCCAGAAAGGCATAAGACATCACTCTTTACATAAATGCCTACTTGTTGGTTGGTTTTTTATACCTAATTTCTTTTACAATCACATGCAAAAATCATCATCACAGGTACCCTATTTATCAATGTTCCACCTAACGGGAAGAATGTTTGCAGGGACATTAATGACAGTATAGGACAATAGTCACCAACCAGTAGATCAGGATCTTCTAGTAGATCTTGGAGCCTCTGACAGGGGATCCTGACTGGTATGGCCAAGATGCTATCAAGCACAGCACTTCATCTGCTCCTTTCCCCACTGCTGCTCATCTCCTGTCTTTGCCTTGGAGCTGCCCCTCCCCCTGGGGAGTCTTCTGCTTTCTGTGCAGGGCAGAGGAGGGAGAAGAGGGGTGCTGATGTCAAGGTGCCCCTTTCCACTCTCTATCCTTTCTCCACAAAGCAGAGAGTGGGGCACAACAGGATTTAGGATGGAGTTTGCTTTCAGCTTTAGGGAGTGGGCCAGGGCAGGGGAGAGCCTTCCTTAACTCCACTGCGCCACTACCCAAGAAGGTAAGCAGTGCTCAGCTGGAGCCCACATCCCAAACTCCTACCTCAGTCATGAACCCCCTCTTGCACCTCAAACCCTGAGCACCCCTGCATCCAAACGCTGTCCCAGAGCCTGCACCTAGAACCCCTCCTACATCCCAACTGCCTGCCTCCAGAGCAGCTCAGAGCCCCTCTCACACTTCAGATCCCTTAATCCAAGACCAGAGCCTGCACCCCAACCTGATGAAAGTGAGTGAGGATGGGTAAGAGGGAGGTGGAGCCAAGGGTATTTATATTTGAGGTAGACCTTGGATTGCACTTAAATTCAAAAAGTGATCTCGTGCTTAAAAAGGCTGGAGACCACTGGTATAGGATGACCAAACAGGAGAAACACCCACCCCTCATTGCTAACATTCCACAATTACAGTGGTGAAGGTTTTCAGCTGTGATTGTGGTCTGTACCGGCATCAGCAGAGATCTGCCAATATCAAGAGAAAACTTTGAGTTAAGGGGTTCTCATCTTACAGGCTGTGATCCACTTCAGGGTATACAATAACCCTAACAGCCACTGTACCACTGAAAATACACAACTTAACTACTATCTCAACAAAAAGCAGGGGGGGAGGGGGGAAAGCACGGGAACATGTTTAAAGCAAGAAACACCAATCCAATTGGTTAGTCCTCAATAATATTCATCAGAAAATTTCTTCAGTGGTGGTAAAGCAGTCACCTATTTCCAGCATGGCAATGCTAATATGGTAACATAACACAAGGCATTTGACTGTACCAGGAGCCTTGTGTGGCAAGACTACAAAGTAGAATAGCTAGGGCTTTTGATTTTAGGTAAACACCCAATATAATACCCCCAGTACAAAAAAGTTACATTGGTGTTTAGCCAATAAATGCTGGAAAAATGTCAAATGGTTACTCTGTGTTGACTTCAGCCCTTTCCCTATACAGTTTGTTTATACAAGAGATGTCACTGTTCCCAGGCTTATATACATAGGGCAGTAACATGGACTTCAGAGGAGTGATTTCTGAAGTGCACTAATGTGCTACACATTAATTGGTCGGTATAGACCTTACTGGGGTGCACTAAAGGTTCTGTAGTCCATTTTAATGTAGTACTAAAGAATGGAAACAGGGGAAAGGATAAAAAATGATCACCAACCTTCCCAAATTCTCCCCCTCATTCGCTGAGATGGGGTTTTTCTGTGGAGATTCACTGTCCAGGCGGAGGTGAAGTAATTTCCAGGAGGCTGCAGTAGCAAAGACTGATTCTCCAGCAGAGTAAGGAAATAGGAAGCCAGCAGCAAAACATTTCAACCGTGATGATGACCAGCAGGCTACAGATGCCCCGTGGTACAAAACCCCGCTCCATCAGCAAAGCATGGGATCTTCACATGGCATCTGCCTTCTTCAGCCCTGCGTCTCCAAAATTGCTCAGCAGCAGACTCTCCTCCTGTGGCCCTTGTGAACTCTGCACAAGGAGAGACTGAATGGCAAGCAGTAAAACCAAAAAGGCAGCTGCAGTCAGTTGCAGGGGATCCACAGGACTTATGGGGTTTAAGGAGAGGCTGCAGCAACTTTCATGCAGAATTCCCAGCCCTTCTTGGTGCTGCCTGTCCACTCTATCATTCCTCCAGCCTCAGGTGATAGAATACCATCTAAAAAGAGAGACAGAGGTCAGAGAAATCACTTCATACATTGCTGGAAGATGCTCAGACCTGGACCTATGGGGACAACAGTGGTGTAAAAATCTAATAATTCTGAAGATACAAATCTGAACTATATTTTCACTTTGTCTCTAGGTCCATATTTGGCCCTTTGCTTCATCCTCAGAGCTAACTGCTTTTTGTTTGCTTGCTTTTTCGTTGCTTGTGAGCTACATGCTTCATCTGACCTAGCAAGAAGATCTGTGTCCCTTCAAAACACTGACTGGATGACTCAATCCTGTACTTATTACAAATATAAAAAATTGAGAAGTTCACTATTGCTTAAAGCAAACACAAATAATCACAAATCAAAAATAGCTTTAGCCAAGACAGTCCCATGTTGCATATGTAAAGGATATCCCATACATAAGGAACTGCATTTTTTGTGGTTTAACTTGCTAACTCTATTTCAACTCCAGACCTATCATTCTTAAGATTCAACTTTATTTCTACATCATCAGTGCTCGAGACCCTGAAAAGAAGTGTAAAGAAGCTCCCAGATTGTGTGCGTGTGCACACGCGTCTGCCATTTTTTCTTGATTTCTCTGCTCACAGTGCCCCGTGGGCCACTGCTCTCATGAGGCAAGTCTTTGATGACTCGGCCCTCTGGTGAGTCACAAGCAGTCCATATGTGAAAACAAAACAAAACAAACCCCTTCTAGGGTACATGGTGTTAATGTCCTCACTAACATCCTGCAGCTCTCCCCTTTCATAGTGGCAGCACCCATCCACTGACATTATCTCTGTTTCCCTCCCTGGCTCAGTCCTCAATTAGCCCATCCAACAGGGCCCCACACAGTACCCTCAACTGGAGTTTGGCTCCTCCAGAAAGGTTCCTGCTCTGGGATGGAGCAGCGCCCCATCCTGCCTGCAGACTCTCTGACTTCACTTGACTCTTCCGTAACCTCAGCTCTCCCACTGAGCCATCCTCTTGAACGCAGTTCCTTGAGCCCAGCTCTTCAGCAGAGACCGTCTCTGTTCAGGCCCCTTCTGGTGGTAAGAGTTCCAGGGTACACCCAATCCCTGGGTATGTCTACACAGCAATGTTATTTCAAAATAGCTTAGTCCACATCTACGCAGCAGGCAGTTATTTCGAAACAGTGTCAAAATACTGTCAAGCTGGAGGACTTCTTACTCCGACTCCTGTAATTCTCATTGTACGAGGAGTAAGGGAAGTCAGAGGAAGAGTGCTCTAAGTGCTATGTAGACACTCCCAATTTCGAAATAAGCTAATTGATGAAGCTCAATTTGCGTAGCTGATTTCAAGTTAAGCCCTGCTGTGTAGGCGCACCCCCTGAGCTCATATAAACTTCCCTAGTGGCTACTGGGGAAGTGAATCCTAGGCTGGCCACCCACTACTTTGGGTCCAGATCCAGAGACGTCTAAGCAACGACCATGTGCCACATCCCTTTAGCTAAATGTATTTCCCTGGCTCACTTCCCAGCAGCAGTCCCTGTTTTACTTAAACTCAGCAACCAGCCAGGTGCACCTTCCTCACTCTTCCTCAAAGAGTCTTTGGCCACTCTTTCTGGCCTTACAGCTAGTGAGGAGTATTGTCCTTACTCCTCTGACTCCAGCCAGCAAAGGCAAATCATGCTGATCCTACAGTTCCTTTTATGTGAGCCTGCTGACTGCTTCCCTGCAGCCTCTTTATGATTGGCTGCTACCCACACAGCCTCTAGGCAGCTTGGAGGACCCACTTCTACTGCTCTTTTCTGAGGGCAGTAGGACTGCAAGGCCTCCAGTAAGGGGGTCCCAGGCTTAATGCACCCAGTCACACGAGGCCACTTCTTTTACTTATTCAAAGTATCTCTGATGCTTCTTGCCCTTCAAACAAGTAACATAGGTGTCAAATACTCCTTCCCAATCACATTCACAGCCAGGAATAAAGCATCTCATGGAGATCCACAGAAGGTGCAGATATGTTCGTGGAAAAAATTAATTGCCAAAAACAATCCCATTTTTCCACCCACGTGATTATAACTTGAAATACTATAATTTTAAATCTAGACATTCATTTAGCCTAAAAATTGATTTTGCATTATCATGCACTGTATTAACTCAATTTTTAAAATACTGTTCCTACATATCAGAATCTAAAGCCCCCCCAAAATCTTTTCCAGAAGTCCCTATGACAAGAGCCACTACAAAACCCTTCAGCCAGGTCTGAAGAAGAGCAGTCATTATTACCGATACAGTAGGGAATTTGATAAATAATCTGGATTTGCCCTGACATCTGTCACAGGGACTTTGATTATTGTGAAATATTGTACATATTAATTATTCGTATTTTCATAGTGCTTAGAGGTTCCAACCAAGACTGGCGCTCCATTGTACCAGGCACTATGCATACACATTGGGAGAGAGAGCCCCAACCAGCTTACTGTCTTAGCAGACAAAAGGTGGGAGAGGAAAACAGGGAGAGGTGAAATTGCTTGTCCAAAAATCACAGAGCAGATCAGTGGCAGGGTAAGGCAAATACCCCTGGTTTCTTAAGTACCAGTTCGGTGCCAGATCCACTAGGCCATACTGTTTTCTATAGTTTCAGAGGGGTAGCCGTGTTAGTCTGTAACTGGAAAATCTTGAAAAACTACTAATAGTCTTGCAGCACCATAGAGACTCCCCATCCCCTCTCTGTGCTATTTATTTGAAAACTGGACTGACCCCTTAAACTCCATTCATCTGAAGAAGTGTTTTCTATAGCTTCAGAGGAGTAGCCACGTTAGTCTGTAACTGGAAAAATTTAAAAAACAACGAATAGTCTTGCAGCACCTTAAAGACTAACATGAGCTTTCGTGGGTACAACCCATGTCTTCAGATGTTTTCTATAGGTTACTCTACCACCAACGGACATTCATGTACTGACATTCACATACTTTACCATCACATATGGCATATTTTAATTAATGACCTATTTATGGAGCAATGTATAGCCGTCATGTGAAAATAATCCAGTTCCTCATCAGTCCTCAACTTTATGACTGAAGAAACAAAATGGAAACAATTACGTCTGATTTGCACAACGTGTTGTATGCATGCAGATTTTGGTACAAATGACAGCTTAGTACTGAACTCTAAAATTAATTTTCCTTGATGATCTATTTTTCTATCACATTCAGTGTATCTGGGAGCCCTCTTCATTGAGGGTCCAATCCTGCCAACTTTCTGCTGGTGGAGCTCCATTGTATTAATTGAAAGTATTCCTTGCCAATGCTTTACCATATTAAGGTCTTGATTCTGCAAACCATTTAAGCACACGATTAAGTCCCATTGACTTCATCATATGTTTAAATGTTTTGGTGAATGGGGATGCAAGTTAAGCATGTGATTTGTTTGAACCAAGGCCTAAGATTGCACTTCTCACTAAGGCAAAACTCCCACTTACAGCAGTGGAAATTTAGCTTGAGTAGATACGATAGGGACAGGATTAATTTCCATGGATGCAGTACATGATACAAGGATTTTATTTCTTTGTATCCAGTGCACAAATCTCCAGATGAATTTTTCCATTGCACCTAGATACTGCAGTCAATATAGACCTCTGAAAAGGACCTCTGTGAGGTGTTCCAGTTTCTCATGAATATTTGTATTGTCTGCTTTTGCTATAGCCTCCAAGAATCAGAAATTTAAATATCCCTTTAACCTCCTGCCTAAATTTCTGAAGGGAGGTCCAAGCAGAACAGTATTTCTTAGTAACCTGCTTCCAAGATAATGTTCTATTATGGGCATAATGTGATTAAAACTATTTGCTTTCAAAACTAGATTAGCAGGTCCCGTATATTCTACTAGTCCAGTGTATTTTGGCTCACTGTGAACACCATTCAATATAAAGTGTAACTAAAGCCCTTTTTAAGCACCCTGTTTCAAGAGCCTACTCTTGAACATCTGCAAACTCCCTGAGAAACCTGATCCCAGGCCCAGGGAAGTGAATGGAAAAGTTCCCATTGACTTCCGTGGTACAAGATGAAGTCCTCGGTGTCCAACGGCTCTGACAGTTACAGGAGCTAAAAGCCCATGCTGCTTTGCTAATGCAGACTCATTTAGCCATAAGCTGGTGTACTTTCTAACCCAGGGTATATAGTGTGCCATTTTAAGAAGAAACTGCCCCTGGAGCACTTTGATAGCCATATATCCTAGAGCAGTCTCTTCATTCATCTCACCTGAGGGGATTACTATGGCGAGTCCAGTCCATGATTTAGGTCAGCCACTTCGATGGCTGGTCTTCTTCCACATTTTAATTGAACATTAAGGTGCAAGGTTAAGTACTCAGGAGACAGGAAATACCCTGAAGTGAAGCAGAGTGTTCTTCATATTAAATCAACAAGAGCTTGTATTTAACAATTACATTATCCAATCAGAACCAGAGCCTGCTGTAAACTGCAGCGTGGCACTGTCTGAGTCCAGGATCCCACCTTATAAAAGGAGGAGGAGCACCACACCACATTCTTACAGAACAGGACCAGCTAATTCACACACAAGAGTCATGTTACTATCCAACAGAACATCTCAATTTGGAGGTTTCAGCAAGTAGCAACTACCTGGCTTACTTACATGGTTGGGTAGGAAGGCAGGCCCAAAACTTATGAGAGACGCATCCAAAAAAACCCCTTTTCTGCTATCACATGAGGTCGCATTACATCACAGGTTGAGCATCACGGCTTCATTACACGATCATGCGCTGTTTTTCAAATACAAGGTAACCTTACACATCTGCAGCTTGAGGTACACGTGTGTATCATCTAGAAAGTGAGCCCAAGAAAGTAATTTAGATGAAATATCTGCAGGGATGAAGTATGAAATTTCTTACAGGAAGTGTCCTATTGCACCCCCCACCCTGGGCAGGGGTCATGGCAGGGGGGGTTGGAGGGCTGTGAGACAATAGTACATATAAAAAAATTAAGTGTGGGATGGAGTGGGGGGGCCTCAGGGCAGAAGTCAGGGGGAGCTCAGGGTTGGGAAATGTGGGGGTGCAGGAGTCAGAGCAGGGGGTTGGGAGGTGTGGGCGACTCAGGGCAGGGGGTGGAGGGTGCAGGAGTCATGCCAGTGGTTAGTGGGAGCTCAGGGCAGGGTATTGGGGTGTGTGGGGAACTTACATCTGGGAGTGCAGCCACTGCAGATCATGCTGCCCAGCTGACCAAGCACTGGGGCTCAAGCATCCAGAGTCCCGCCCCCCAGCCAGCCTGTCTTTTACTGATGTGCCATATCAGGGCACACTGGTTTACTTTAACCTTCGATTATCTATGATAAATAAAGCAAGAACTCCTGCCAGGGTACTCTGACAGGTGAGCCCTACAAAAATGTAGGAAATAATATACTTTTAAATTTTAAAGTACTTCAGAAATAACGTGTCATCATGAAATTAGACATAGGCGCATCTGGGCCCAGAGTTCAGGCTGTGTGTACAACCTTATTCTTTGATATTTTCTGGCTTTTAAGTGTTTTTACCGTACAATTTTAATGTTCTTTTAACAGGACCTTTTAAAGAGATTCAGACAAAAACAAATTTCAGACCTACCCTCCACCGAAACATCTTGTCTCTTGCAAGGTAAGCACTCAATAAAGGACTCCTGCAGAGCACAGTCTCAAAAACTTAAGTATATATATAAACTTAAAGGATGCACTTCGCTTACGCATTTTGCTTAAGAGCCATTGGAGTCAATGAGACAAGTGCTTGCTTTGCTGAATCAGGGACTGCCTGATGCAGGATCACAGAGGCCCACTCTTCATATAGAGCCTTAGTCAAGATGCACTGAAGTCAATGGAAGGATTCTCATTAATTTCACAATGGGCTTTGAGTCCAATTCTCACAGTCCACCAGGGAACATACTCCATCAACACAACCTTTCATTAAATGTTAAGTACATGGATAGAGTTAGCGATGTACGTATGGTGAACCCAACCTTCGTTCAGAATACTGTGCTGTTAATACTAGTGCTATTTTTAGTAAGAGTGCTGCTTCTATGTCTGAAATGCAATTTATGAAAGAAAGCTCATTCTCAATCACCAGTTTTCAGTGGAATGCTCTAGTCACTGCTTTTCTGAGGGTTAACCATGACCTATTTGAATTGCTGATTAACAGCAATTGTTCAAAATCATGTCAGGGAGAGGGGTTTATGTAATTAAAAAATCATTTTTTCATTCTCCTTTTACCCCTAAAACAGCTGGTCTTTTCTTGCTCAGAATTCCAGAAATTCAGCCCTAATTTCTCTTCAAAGCTGGAAAGGTTTTTTAGTCCAACAGGTGCAAGTTTCAGGTATCTACGAAGGCATTAGAAAGGAAATGCTCAGGCAAACTTAGCTATGGCTCTTTTTAGTTGTCCATCTATTATTTTTATGACTTGGATCTATTGCCTCATGTTTATTCCGGAGCATTTAAAAATTTAAGCTTTAAGGCTGGGATCACCAAAGGCACATGACGGAGTTAGTTCTATATTGTGCTACTGTTTTCTACTTCTTTTGAAAAGCAAATCAATGCAACAAATGTGTAGATAGTAATAGTTGAAAAGAGGTGAACTGGACCACTCAGGAGCCTGGCAATAGTCACTGTCTACTGACTGTTCAGTAACACATTGTGAGATGAGGTGGTGGCCTTATTCCAGTTGTGAGCAGAGAAACAGTCACATCACCAAACCCCACTTAGTAGCAGTCTCAGAAGAGGCAGAATGACTGAATGAAGAATTAATTACTGTCTTACACAGAGATGGTCCTTTCAGGATAGGAAGAAGGCCTCATTGGCAGAGGGGTCTTGGAAAGTTGGATTGCTACTGACTCTTGGTGCCCTTTTTCAGGGTTGAGGACTCTGGTGCAAAGGACTAGCATCCTGAGCAGCTTTCATACCCTCTAAACTGACTTTAAATGGTACCCCCCCCCCATCCATTCAGAATACAGACCGCCCCACCGAAGGGCTCTGTTTCTTCTGTCGTTTGTCCGGTGTGAATGGCTCAGTAGAGCAGTCTCAACGCTGAACATTTTGAAAAATATCAGCCAGAGGTATTCATCTACTTCTGCATATGCTGCAATGACTAGGGATAACAGATGATTTCACAGAGCCGCCCTATCCACAAGTCTCTGTTGTTGACTGCCTGTTGGGAATTTAAACCAGAACCACTTATTGTTATGGATATTATGTTCTAAGTCAAGAAATAACTAAATAAGAGCCTGCAAGTCATCACCTAGAACACTTAAGTGAAGAGCGATTGGTTCAGCTTGCCTCATGTGCAGTAATAAATACTATTCGCTATTAAACAACAAATCAGAGAAAGGAGCGTTGATAAAAGATGCAATGTCATCATATGGGTATAAAAGGAGTGTACTAAGACTTAAGCCGTTGCCTGTGTAAATGTTGGCCTGCTATCCCCCTGCAGATCACTGCAGACTGGAATTCTAACCCTATGTTGAAATAAAGCTGTAGTTTTTGTCTCTCCAGCCCACAGCAGTTGTCCATTTTGTTCAGTTTATGATGTAGCCTGTGGACTTGGTCAGTGGTTTGAAATATCCTTACAAACATCTTCATATTTATTAATGCAAGGGAGTGAGTGCCATATTCTATATGTTGGGAAGAATAAAACTTCTCTCCTGTTGCTTTTATAAGGGGATTAAACTCCCCTTTTGGAAACACTGCACCCAAGAGAGTGAAATGGTGCAAAAATTGCTTTGACCTCCCTGCAGAATTTCATAGTGTGGAAAACAAGCTAAGGGATTGTAAACTCTTCACGGTAGGGATGGTGTCAGTACTAATTGTAAAATTCAGGTGGGGCATAACTTACCTTATATATAATTCAGTAGTTATTGGTACTTGAAAAAATGCTTCCTACGTCCCTGCCATGGCTAGAAAGTTGTTCAATAAAGAGAAGGCCATATGATGATTAGCCGAGTTATAGCCAGGTTGGTCCCAGGATATTAGAGACAAGATATTGAGCAAATATCTTCTATTGGAGCTTAAAACTGCTCTGTGGAGCTTGCAATCTTGTCTTTCACTAACCAAAGTTGGTCCAGTGCTGCTTTGTCTCTAGTATTATTATTACTATTTCTGAAGTCCTGCTTCTGCAGCTTTGGAGCCCACTACTGGAATGTGCCATATAATATGCCATCGGGGGCACTAGAGAATTTACCCCCCTATCAACGATTCCATCATCTACCATTCTGTTACATTATCAACTGGAAAAGGTACATGCACAGAATTAGAATGCAAGTCAGTGAGTGGGATGAGCCCAAGGTAAAATATAGAAAGACACCAAATGAAGAACATCACTTTTTGTGGGCTTACTGAAGCACCACATCCACTTATGTATAAAGTAACCAGTTTGTATACTGTAAGTTTTATCCTACTGCCACAGCACCGGAAGAAGAGGCGCCAAACCAGACGTAGGTTATCGAGCCAAAAACCTAGGGCTTTGGTAAAGTGTTTTTATTTCTATACCCAAACAGCACCAGAGGATGGGACACTGAAACACACACATCTTCCACCCACAGCTATCACGGTACTGAAACAACAAATATCACACTGCTAATGAACATGAGCGGGGAGTCTTAGGAAAGGGAAAACAAAAGGTCTTTAACCTCAGCCTGCTCTCAAAATCAAACCTTCATAGGCTTTTATACAGCATCTAGTACAATGAGTCTTTGATGTTGACTTGGTCCTCGGGTCACCATTTCATTACAATATGAAGGATAAAGAATAGTCTTTTATTAGCGAAGTAACTACTACAGTGCAGCAACTAAGGGGAGTTTCTGCCTCTTCCAAGAAGTTTCCAAAGCTTTTCCCTGGCTAAAACACTGAAATCCACTCCTCCATACGTATGACCCCAGTGGCATTGAGAACCAGTCCACCAGCTTCACTGGTATCTTAGGGAACATCTACACTTGCACCCTAGTTCGAGCTAGGGATGCAAATGTAGGCGACCGAAATTGCTAATGAAGCGGGGATTTAAATATCCCGTGCTTCATTAGCATAATCTAGCCTGTGCGTTACTCCGCTCAACAGCTGATTTGAACCAGGAAGTGCGCTCCGGGACACAGTAGTTCGAATCAAACCCCTTGGTTCGAACTAATGTTACTCCTTTTGAGCAGAGCTCGAACTAGGGAGCAAGTGTAGACGTACCTTTATAGAAAAAACCTTTATTGGGATACCCTAAATCAACAGCATTTGGGAAATTACTCTTTTACCTCCCTGCCCAAGGAATCCTGTCACGAAGTAGATGGAGGCAGACCACTGATATTTTCTTAGCCAGAGACCATTTCCTTCCCGGACTCCAAAACGAATACAAAATTTATGACATGGTGCCAAGTCCCCATATCCCAGAAAGATGATGCAATCTTGACTTCTGATATACCAGTATTCCCTTCTTAAATGAGATTTTTTACATGTTGTACAAGTAGCCCATGTTTCAGCTACATGACTCAAATTTGGCAGCTTCAAAACCAGCAAAATCCCAGGTCCGAAATAATGAGTGTCCTCAAAGGATGTATTTTATCTAAAATCACTGATCGCTTTTTTTTCCTCCTTCTTCTTCCAACACCTCATCAGAACACTTAGAGATGCTAAAGGCGGTGGCAGCAGGAACTTTGAAACATATCACATGGCATTGTGATAAGGTGTCTCCCCTTTGGAATGCCACCTCTCAAGTAATTAGCTTTGCAGAGAAGTAGATAACTCCAGCACTAACCCCACAGGGCTGACTAGGGAGTTGTATGCAGCCCTTAGTACACAAAATAAAACTCCACTGTAATAACTACTGCATAGTACATAACAAACCATTTACAGAGGAATTGGCTAGGGTGATTAGCATACACTTTTGATAAATACTGTTTGAGTCTTAGGTCTGCCACAAAGAAAGTCTGTGGCACCCTGGCTATAGGGTAAGTGACATACAAATAGCTATTATGTCTGATCAGACCAGTGATTCTCCTAATCTCTTGTCTCAGACAGGCCTATACCAAATATTGAAAAGAAAGGCGCAAAACTCCCATCACAGACAGTTACCCAATAACATGCCCATGAGGAAGTTTCTTCCTTAACCCATTAACCCTCTGGGGTTAAATAAAGGCCTGAAGTATGAGAGTTGACATCCCTTATACGCAGTATCTAAGCTGAATTTAACTAAATATTAACTTAAATGTTACACCTTTTTTCCATCCAGTGCATTTTTGCCTCTTGTAGTAGTAACACAGGCTCTATTATGCATTGTGTACAAAAGTATTTCTTTTGTTTGACTTTAGATGTATTGCCTCTTAGTATCACTTGGTGCCCTCTTCTGGTCTTATGAGAAAAGGTAAATGGGTGCATCTAAGCTAAAGTTTTATATACATTTGCTATTCTATTTACCTCAGCTGCTTTTTCAACTCAGTATCTTTTTATGTTGTATATAATTTACAGCTGTGCACTTTTTTTGCAAAGAGTTTAAACCTACTATTGACTTATATGTTGTGGATCACTATTGATGTGTTGCCCTGATGAATATTATCTCTTCTTAAAAACAGTAATCACTCCTCTTCCCATCCTCCCCCCCCCCCCATCTTGCACACCGTCTTGGCTTTTTTATACAAACATGTTCTAAATAAAACATTTAAAGGGGACACTGTCAGACAAAACTGATGTATACTGTAAGTTTTGTATAAATAAGCGTTTGAAGATCTAAAGCTTAAAAAAAGTTTGGTTTTGTTTGTTCTAAAAATATTCTTTCCGTTGGAATTAAAAAGCATTCCCCGATGTGTCCGAAATCCAAAGACCATTGCCAAATCCTGCCAGCACAGGAAAATCTCAGGAGCCAAGCCAGGTAGAAAAGAGATGCAAATGAAAAGTGAAAAAACTGACTCATCTAGTTTTATTGTCCAAGGTGAGATACAAGGAAAAAGGAAGCATGGCATAAACAGCACAGAGAGGGGAACGAGTTCACTGAATTACTTCATTTAGAACAATGTAAGGTGCTATCACCAAAGGGCCACACTCGCCTCCTGCAGAAAGGGGGCCAGGAATCTGGGAGGTTCACTTTGCTGTTTGTCCTGGCAATGCAGCCTCCAGGGCTCTGTGACTGCACTCTAAGGACAATAAAATGCCACTGAATGCTGCCTCTACTAGTGATAGTCCCTCTCATCCCATCCAAGGCAGCAAGTTCCAGACATGCTGATGTAAACTCCCTCCTCTCACTATCCAGAGGCATAAAATAGAAATGAACACGGTTTATTGCATATCTGAATAGCTACGTGCTAGGCTGAAAGGAGGGCACGTCCTTGAGAGGCTGCTGCTCTGAATCCTGCATACTGCCTCCAGCCCAACAGAGCTATGGCAAAGCAGCTTCCACAAACGTGGGGAAAAGGACTATGCAGTTCAAGCTGGGTAACAGGCTCACGAATTCACCCCAAGTTAGAAGAGATGAGAGAACCAGTTAAGATCAGCAGAGAAAGGACCATGCTGTGTGCAAGGGGGAAAAAGTCAACTCCAGCAGAAGACCAGGATCCCATGCGAGGGAGCTAACCATGAAGAGGCAGCAGCAGGAGATACCACACGGGGGGCCCAACATAATGGCAGCTTGCTCCACAAACGATCCAAGTTGAGACAGGGAAGTTGGCAGCTGGGGAGAGGTGGGAAGAAATTCAGTGCCTGTGTGGTGAACCTGGAAAGCCAACCAGTGGGGATTATGGGGAAAAGTAGCTTGGATGGACACAGTGGGAGTTTATCAAGCAGGAATCCCCTCACCACATGTCTGCAGCCAGAGAACCTCAGATGTTAAAACAGTGGCCCATTGGGGTTCTACGTATGGCCCATGAGACATTTTGTTTACTGTTGGCTAGGCACAGGATTGCCAGATTCTGCCGGTCTCTGTCTGCATAGTTTTTTTCCCCCCTACCAGTATTACTGAAATGACGTGCACTTAAAGCAAGGGCACATAAAGCGAGGTGCATGCTGACTGCACACAACTGTGAGAACCGTGCACTCCCTCTGCCTCCAATCAAATTGTTGCTACAGTTTAATTGGCAAACCCCACAAATTCTAGGTATGCCCGTGTAGTTAGCAAAGCTACCCTGTCCCCAGATGGTTATGACAGTCTTGCAGCCCATTGAGATGAAGGAGGTCCGCTCACACGGGCTCATTAGCCTAGGCTGCCCATTTTTGTGCTAAAACCTTCTCCCATCCTCCCCTGAAACACGCTGGCTTTCCTTCTGGGGATGTGAAATCTCGTTTAATAGTTAACCAGTTAAATGTTAAGCTTAACCAGTTAACTGATTAAATGGGGGTGGGCAGCTGGGCTGCAGTGGGCCGCGGACCCCCTCCCCCCACCGCAGGCAAGGTCTGCTCCCACTAACATCCCTACTTCCTTCCCAGAACTGAGGGGCTCTGCAATCCCTAGGCACCATTGGCAACCAAGTTCAAAGGGACTGCACAGGTATAAACAAGAAGAGAATTTGACCCAATCTACCTGTTGTCTCAACCACCTACAAATGCTTCTTTTTGCTATTGCCCACAGAAATCACTCATGCTGCAGAAGGCCTCCCCCCACCCACACACACACACACACACACTGCACAAAAGACAAAGAGAGCAGCTGGGTGCTCAATTACACCAACTTCCAGAAAGCAAAATAACTCTTGCCGTATCAGTCAGCCAGCATAGCAGAAATAAAAGCACGGTCTGCAATAAACGTTCATAGAACTGGTATCTTCTGCCTTAAAAAATAATAAACGCGGAGACTTCAACATTTACCTAGCAATAGGACACCATTGCCCAAGACAACATTCTGTTCCGCTTGCTTTCTGGGACTCAAAAAAGCACGCCCTTAAATCCTGATGTATGCGGCGGGACAGTGTGTTCTGGGATCCTGTCAAAGGGCGCGCTTTTGTTCTTCTGCTTACAAAGCGCCAGAATAAAATATTTCCTTTGGAGAATCTCGCACATCATTTCATTAAGATAAACACACGCTGATCATCTGCATCTGTCAAAGCCCTGAGATTCCTGCATTTACTCCCACCCTCACAGGCCTTTCTCCCTGCTCCCATCAAAGGAGAGTGTTTCCTTCAGGGCTGTTCTTCGCTGCTGGTTTGCTGTGGAGCAGCATGAGGCTCACCCTCCTCTTAGGGGCTGAAGGCATGGACAACCCTTTAATAAACAAAAATGACATGATTTTTCTTTTATTTTCAAGGAATGCATTGCTACGGGAAGGCAAGTCTGGGGTGGGAAAATCCTTTATGTCCATCTTCTCCCATGACGGATGCAGAACAGGCAGCAGCAATAGAGATTTTTCAGCAGTAGTGATGTCCTTAGGCTTATTTGGCAGCAATTCCAGCCAACGCCCTCCCCAGTGTAGCCAACCCCATTCCTACCTGCCATTTATCTGTAGTATTTAACATGTGCACCACGGTAACACCTAGAAGGCCCTTCAGAATGAAGCCCCATTAACACTACGTGCTATTAAGTAGTATGCCTCTGCCTGGGGCACATACCTCTAAGTCACCCTACCCAATACAAATCACTCATATGTATAGCGAGCAGACTTACCCGGCACTGCTCAGGTCTGGCTGGGGAGCGGGGAAAAAGAGGAGTAAAGACCGCAGAAGCCTCTCACCAGCGTGACCTGGAGTCAGAGGGGCTGACCCAGCACCTGGCGGGGAACCAGGAAGAGGGGGCAGGGCCCAACCCAGGGACGGTAGGGAAGAGGCAGCCAGGAGGTTGGGGTGGGAAGGGCGACTGGCCCAGGGTCAGGGTCAGGGTCAGGGAAGCTGGGGCTGTGGGGAGGGGCCACACAGGGCTCCACCAATGGCACCCCCGGGCCTGTGTGGGAAAATGGGGGTCTGCGCAGGCCTGCTCCCTTGGCATTTACCTGGGTGGGTGGGGTGAGTGCAACACAGGTCTCTCCCATGCCAGCACTCCCCGGGCCTGGCCCAGCAGGCAAAGGGGGGCAAGCACACCCCGGCCCTGGGGATAGGGGAGACAGGCGGGGGGGGAGGGGGGGAGAAGATGCAGGCTACTTACTGGTGTACTGGCAGGCAAGATAACGGAGCCCTAGCCCTGCTGGCCACTCCCTTGGTGGTACAGCTGCCCCCAGTGGACGCTCTGCAGATTCACTCTCCCCTGTGGGCTCACTGCCCCCAGGACCCACTCTCATATCGTGTCCCTCCGAACAGCAGCCTCTCCCTTTGCATGCTATGGAAAACAGCCTTTTTCCCCAGGGTGTCCAGTTGTCCTGGTAAAGCAAGGTCAGGGTTTGGTTGTAAGTTAGGAGAAGAAGAAGTTGCCTACCAAATTTGGTGGTCCTTGTTCTTACCGTTTAGGAGGAGATCTTGAACAAATGGACTCACGGACACACGCTCTAAAATAGATATATTAGTCAAAACACATCACCCAGGCCAAATTTGCAGCTGCCAAAAAACACGCACTAAAGAAAGCCAAGCCAGTTCTGAAGCCATCGCAACACCACCGAAGGAGGAGCAAGAAATGTATCAAGTTTAAAATTAGTAATGGGGTTTGACAAGGTCATGGGAGGTATAGTGCTTGAGAAACTTTAGGCGAGTGTCCCACACTGAAGAGGTCTGAGAATTTCGCTTAGTCTTTCTTCTGCCCAGTGCAGAGTTGTTTAATGTCATCCTTCAACCAGTGTTTTAAAATGTACCCTGGGATTCCTTCTGGTCCAGAAGAATGGAGGATGTCGGGGGGGGGGGGGGGTATCAAAGGTAGAGGTATAAATAGAATCAAATGTGATAGGGACATGGAGGAAGGACAGTAAGGGGAACGGGAGAAGATAGTATTTTCATTTCTCCAATGTGAACAAAATCAAGAAACTTGTTCCACTTTCCTACCATGTTGTTTCCTAATGTTAATTCTGCCTGCTCCATTGTCTCTTGTATTCTCACTCCACATATGGGACAATTCCAAGAAAAAGAACGGTTACTTACCTGTAACTGTTGTTCTTCGAGATGTGTTGCTCATGTCCATTCGAATTAGGTGTGCGCACCACGTGCACCGCATCTTCCGGAGCGTTTTCCCTAGCGGTACCCGTAGCGCCGGCAGGGCGCCCCCTAGAGTGGCGCCACCATGGCGGGGCATAAATACCCCTGCCGGCGCTGCCCCACCTCAGTTCCTTCTTACCGGACGCTCCGACGAAGGGAAGGTGGGGGGGGGAGGGAGAGAGTCGAATGGACATGAGCAACACAAAACTATGTTGTGCTCTACACACAGGTCCCAGAGGCACAGAGCCTCACGGCAAAGGGGAGGCGACCGGGCTCCCCCCTGCCTGTTGAGGTAAAACACAGCTGCCATGTTGTCCAGGCGCACCAGGACAGAGCGGCAAGAGAGCTTCGAGAGGAAGGTCTCGCAGGCTCTCCTGATAGCCCTGAGCTCCCGGACATTTATGTGCAGAGCCCGCTCTGCTGGGGACCATAATCCCTGGGTCCTGTGACACCCCAGGTCGGAAGCATCTGTGATCAGTGTAAGCGAGGAGGGAGGTACAGTGAACGGAACCCCGCTGCACACCACCATCTCCTGGGTCCACCATTGTAAGGAGGCTATCACCTCTGGCGGCACTGTGAGAACCGTGTCCCCAAGACCCTTGGTTTGGTTGAATGCCCTTGCCAACCAGGCCTACAGAGGCCTGAGCCTCATTCGACCATGTTGTACCACATACATACACGCCGCCATGTGCCCCAGCAGCCCGGAGCAGACCCAGGCTGTCGTGATGGGGAACCGGGTTAACTCAGAGACCAGCTCCACTATGGATAGAAACCTGGCCCTTGCCACCCTGGCATCCAGGAGGGCTCCTACAAATTCGAGGTGTTGAGAGGGAGTCAACCATGACTTTTCTTCGTTTAGCATGAGTCCCAGCCTTACGAAGAGAGCCCTTGTGAGGGAAACATGGGCCTCTACTTGCTCGTAGGAGCGGCCACAGATCAGCCAGTCATCTAGGTACGGAAAAACTTGTACCCTTTTTTGCAGAGGAACGCCGCTATGACTGCCATGCATTTTGTAAAAACCCTGGGTGCTGTTGAAAGGCCAAATGGGAGCCTTTGTAAATTGGCCACTGTAAATTGGAAGTGGCATCGGGAAACAATAAAACGGAGAAACTTCCTGTGGCTGGGTCTTATTGCCACATGGAAGTAAGCGTCCTTTAGATCGAGGGTTGCGTACCAGTCTCCTAACTGTAAAACCGGGATAACAGAAGCTAGGGTTACCATTCTGAGCCTGGACTTCACGACCGTCTTGTTGAGGTCCCTGAGATCTAAGATGGGACAAACCCCGCCCTTGGGTTTCGGGACAACGAAATATCAGGAATAAAACCCCTTGCCCTGCAGATGTGGGGGGACCCTCTCCACAGCTCCTTTTTCGAGAAGCGCCAGCACCTCTTGACAGAGCGTGCCTTCGTGAGAGGTGTCCCTGAAAAGCAACGGGGTGGGCGGTTGGAAGGGGGGTGAGCCCAGGAAAGATATGGTATAGCCACACCTGACTATCTTTAGGACCCAGGTGTTGGTCGTGATTCCTGCCCAGGTGTGGGCAAACTGGGATAACCTGGCCCCAAACGGGGGGGCCAGGGTGGGAGGCTGGTGCGTGACCTTCTAGCATCCCATCAAAACAGGTGCTTGAATTGCTGGGAGGGACCTTGACCAGCCCCACGAGGGGTATCCCCTCTCAGGCGGCGTCAACGACCCCCTGCGGAGAATGGGCCCGCAGCCGCCCCCGCACCCCCACTGGGAGCACAAGGATGGTGTCTCCAGTAATCCCCATGGGGGACCTGGGACTGAGTTCTGCCCTACTGTCTGTAGGGCAGCTGACAACGCTGGGGGGCCGGTGTATGAATCCCCAAGGACCGTAGGGTAGACCTCGTGTCCTTGAGCGTATGGAGCCTGGAATCCGTGTGCTCCGAAAACAAGGCTTTCCCATCAAAGGGCAAGTCCTGGATTGTGGTTTCGACGTCCAGAGGTATTCCAGACACCTGCAGCCAGGCACCATGGCGCATAACCACACCTGACGCCATGGCGTGGGGTGCAGAGTCGACAGCGTCCAGGGAAGCCTGGAGGGCCGTGCGGGCAATGATTCTGCCCTCAGAGGTCATGGCCACAAACTCCTGAGAGGCCTCGGCAGGCAGCTTGTCCTTGAACTTATCCACAGCCTGCCAGGTATTAAAAGCATAGCGGCTCAGCATCGCTTGCTGATTGGCAATGTGGAGTTGCACCCCACCAGTGGCATACACTTCACGGCCCATCAGGTCAAGGCGCTTGGGCTCCCTAGCTTTTGGGGATGGCCCCGGCTGGGGAAGCTTCTCTTTTTGGGCCGCAGCCTGGACGACCAAGGACCCAGGAATGGGCTGGGAGTACAGGTGTTCGTGTCCCGACTCGGGGACGTAATAGCGCCTCTCGACTCCCTTTAAGGTAGGGGTCAAGGTAGCCGGGGCCTGCCACAGGGCATTGGTAATCTTGGCCATGGTTTTATTAAGTGGCAAAGCCAAGCGGGTGGGCGCATCGTCCGAGAGGATGTCGATCATGGGGTCCGTGTCCTCCACTACTGGCTCCACTGGGACACCCAGATTGGAGGCCAGATGCCTAAGCAGCTCCTGAGGCGCACAGGCATCCATAGTAGGCAACGCTGGTGCGGGATCCGCCAAAGCTTCATCCGGTGACGATGACGACGATGACTCCTGGACCGGTGCCGGGCCCAACGCAGGAACTGGTTGAGGTGCCGGCTGAGCAGGCGGCACCGCTTGCGGAAGCGGCTCCGGTACCGAGGCCTGCGGCACAGCAGCGGCGTCGGCAGCAACCAACCTCTGGGGGGAGGGAGGGGGTCTTGACAGCGACGCCAATGGTTGCACTCGTTGCCCCGAGGCATCGGACACCACAGAAGGGGGCACAAGCCCCTGCCACTGGTGGTTAAGCCCACGGTGTCCAAAATGGCCATTGCGGCTGAGGCGGCCAAGTCTGTTGCACCTGTGAACGATCACGCCGGTGCCGGGAACGAGATCTACGCGTCGAGGAAGCTGCTGAGGACCCCAACCTGAACCATGCCACATCAGAATCAGACGAGTAATCAGACTCAGGCCAGGGAGGTGCAGATGACGAATGTACTGCCAACGACGGGGGAGCAAACCTGGCCATGGACTCGGGTTTGCCCGCGTGCACTCGATGCGGACGTGCCGGTACCGGGAAAAACTGTGCCGGCACCGGTGCCACTGCCTGTTGCGGTACCGGGAGAACAGGTCCCGGTGCCTGGAGTGGAGTTGGTGCCGGGAGAACATATTCCGACGCCTGGGGTGGAGCCGGTTGCAGCAGCGGGAGAACCGGTGCCAGTGCCAGTTGCGGTGCTGACACGGGGCATATCTGTGGTGCCGTAGTCGGTATTGGTAGCAATACAAACCCCCGAAGAGGCCGACTTCATCGGCGATGGCAGTACCGGCGTGGCCCACAGGGTCGATGCCGGTGACGCTGCCAAAGCATGCACTGGTGCTGAAGAAGCTGATGCTGAAGGGCCTGACGATGGTGTCAAAGACATCGTCGTGAGGCCAGGGTGACAAGGCACAGGTGCCGCCAAGACAGGGTCTGGAAGGGGTCCCAGCACCGCAGGAGGTCGAGCCCAGTCGAGCGCCGAGTGGGGCCTGGTAGCCTGCATCCATGGAGGCACCGATACGGTGGCAAGCAGTACTGGTCCCACCGGGGACGGTCCCGCTGCATAAGTGGCCGGTGCCGTTCGGTCCTGCCGGTGCCAACACGGCTTCCGGTGTAGGTGATCTCGACCCTTCCGCCTCAACCGACGACGAAGGGGAGGAAGTGAGGCTAATAAGGTCATGGGCCGCCTCAAAGGTGTCCGGTGTGGAGGGGCGGTGCGAGGGTAGCTGCCCTGGACTAGATGGACGTCCCGCTCGCTTACGCCGCACCGTGGTGGATGAGGACATGCGCACCGGAGACTCGGTACCATGGTGTAGGCTCGATTTGGACTTCCGGCTCGGAGACCTACCACGAGACGTTCTTGACCTTTTCGGTCCCGGAGAGTGAGACCGGTGCCAGGCCCTCGACGCCGAGGGCCGGTCCCGAGATGGGGCATCTCGCATGGACGCCGGTGCACTGCGCACCGCAGAGTGCCCAGCCAGTGCCAGCTGTAAAGCTGCCTCCATGAGGAGAAGTTTTAGGCAAGAGTCTCTCTCCCTCAGTGCGAGGCTTAAAAGACTTGCAGATCTTACAAGTGTCTGTAAGATGGCTCTCACCCAGACCCTTCAGACAACTGTCGTGAGAGTCTCCTCTGGGCATGAACTTTGCGCAGACAATGCACGCCTTAAAGCCTTGCAGCCCTGGCATTCCTCACCCCCGAAGTGTGAGAAGGAAAAGAACAAAGAAACACTAACTACCTAACTAACTGAACTATTCAGGACTATTTACAATACTAATAGAAACGGGAACCATTAACTGATCTAAGAGAGAGACACGCTCCAACGACCGTCACGGGCAGTAGGAAGGAACTGAGGTGGGGGAGCGCCGGCAGGGGTACTTATGCCCCGCCATGGCGGTGCCACTCCAGGGGGCGCCCTGCCAGCGCTATGGGTACCGCTAGGGAAAACGCTCCGGAAGATGCGGTGCACGTGGCGCGCACATCTAATTCGAATGGACATGAGCAACCACTCGAAGAAGAACATTAATTTTTGTTTGAAACAACTTCAAAGGACACATTTCTTCATTACCTTAATTGCAGGGATGGGAAAACTGGCTTGAGTTTTACGTTTAAAAGTCAGCTCCCCGAATCTGTCCAGTCATAGACCCAAGTGCATCCCAAAACTTTTCAAAGTGTGCCTATAGCAAGCCTCCCACACCTTGACCTTTGGGATCAAAGCCCATGACCTCTCTGACAGGGGAGGCCCACATCACAAAAAAATTGTTCTTTCCACCCCTACCAAACCTATGATTTAATGCTTAAGAGCTTACTTTATTTATATGCGAGAAGCACAGGCAGAGCCAGGAATGCCTCTGCTACTCAGGCCAGTGCAAGAGGTGGAGCATGAAGCAGGCCTAGGGGCTCTGCAACTCCTCATGCACATGCAAAAGTCCATCCATGGGGAGGGGGCCTATAACGGAACACCCCCTCCCCCCCCCGACTTCCTGTAACCTCCCTGCAGTCTAGGCTTAACCGTGACAATCCTGCCCTGGCCTCAGGTTACCACAGCAACTCCCTTAGAAAGTGACTTACGGGCACTGGTCAACTGCCATGGTAATAAGGCAACTCCACGAGGCACGATTAGCTACACCAAGCTTTGAGACTCACGCACGGCTATGTTCCTCAGCCTTTCTGGCATTGCATTTTGCTACCAGGAAGAGAGAGAGAGAGAGTTGTGGTTGGGGGAAAAAAAAAAAAATCAGTTTGCCCTTAAATGAAAGAGGAAATGTATTTTGTCGCTTTTGGCTATTTAGGTTAGGCTGTGCCCCCTGTGCCTGCACACACACTCCCACTCCTTTCCCCACACATCTGCGTTCCCATGTTCCACATAGAGCCAGGGGGTGACAGAAACAACAGGAAAGGCCTGAGATTTCCAGCTAGGGTTGCCAGGTGGTTTCAACAAAAATACCGGACACACTTGACATTACATCACAATCTACATTACATCTTATTTAGAAAATACCAGACATTTCTGTTCTCATTTATATTGTCTCAATTTGTTTCCCAAACAGAAAACTCAAATACTGGACTGTTCGGTTCAAAACCAGACACCTGGCAACCCGATTTCCAGCCAAATTATGCAATTTCAGAAGCCATCTGAGTTGTGGGTGCTTATCCGAAGCCAGCTCGAATTCTAAGGCTTAAGACTCCCTCACCACTTATCAAATGTAAAAACCACACAAAAGAACCTTGCAGGAGAGATTTTCATGAACATCAGACAGGAGCAGGCCAAGGAATCCATTATTTCTCACCTCTGTCATTATTACTGGGGAAAGAGAAAGTGCCAGACACTAGCTAATGGCTGAGGGGGCACTTTTTCTGAACCTCCATTTTCAGTGGCTGAGTTACAATTAACTGTGGGAATTCAGGGCCTGATTTTCAGGTAGTCCATTCCTGTGCTTGGGAGAAGAGGAAAAAGTGTATTTATGTTTCCTGTATTCCAAGACCCCGGACAGGGGGAGTAAACCTGGTCTCTGGTAAAGTTAGAGGCGGTTCAAGGCTCCTCTAATTTATTATCTGATTCTCACTAGGAAGGAAAGACTACTGTTTGAGTGCAGTGCATGCTGCCAGCCACTCTCCTTGGTCATATCTTGATCTACCACCTACAGTGGAGGCTGGGAATAGGAGGTCTGGACTCCCCTAAGCCTGCTCTGTACCATCTGGGGAGGCCCTCTGTACAATAGGCTGTTTCAGGGGGCTGTTTCAAGTCACTTTAAGGCATCTTTTTGCTGCAAGAGTGAATTTCCTGATGTATGAACCTGCTTCAACACTGCCTTTGGAAATCATCTGTACCCAAGCCCTGTGTGTGAAAAATGAGTATAAAAATACCACCAGATGAAAATTCTTGACACTTTCATATCAGTGGTAGCATTTTACACCTACTTTGCATAGGTATGTATGAATGAAAGGACTCTGCCTTTAAACTTAGCCACAATCTTTTGCATTAAATAGGTTTTTATTTTTGCAGTTAATGTCTTACTACCAGGTCCACTCCCTTTGGGCAGAGTTGTACATTTCTTTGACTAACAAATCTGAAAACTGCTTATAGGCAGAATGTTTTATTCACTTACGAGCATTTCTACAGGAACAGGGAAACATTTTCTTTGTGTTCAGACATGCCCTTTAAGAGTATCACAATTATAATTAAAAAAACCATCTTTATCAAATGTAAAATCTACAGCATATTCTGTAGCTACATGTTTCTTAGCCTGTCTAAGAGCATCTAATGACTCAAAAGTACATTTGTCTTTTTTTTTTTTAAAGCTAGAGCTCCTCTCAAAAATAGAGCCTATTTCACAGCTCTATTATTACCTTCCATTTTTTATTGTTTAGGCTGCATGTAGCTATCACAGGCAAACTGTGCCAACACAATACTGGCTTTTATTTTTATATACACACACAATTCTCAGAATATCAGTTCCAATTTTGTACTTCTTGCTGGCAAAGGTTCCATTCAATAATTGCAGGTTAGCATCACACAGTTATAGCTATAGATTAAGGACTAAATAATTTTTAAAATTCTGATTACTAAAGCCATAATTATACTATTCTGAGAAACTCTGGGTGGAAATAGATGTGTAATTCTGTTCTCAGACATCAAGCATTCAGCTGATCATGCAATCATGAAATTCGGTACAAATGAACATGGCATGCCACTCAGCTTAATGTTAAAACAGATTGAATTTGCCAGAAACAGCAAGCCACTACTTTGATGCTGTCCAAGCAGTCACTGTAATAGGCTAGTATTGGCCATATAATACAATGGATGTAAATTAAGTCTTACTGAATCACTGTTTAATAATCTACAGAATATCCAATATACTAAAATAATACAAGACAAGATAGGCATTTCCCTTTGAACACCTGCACTTTTTCAATGGTGTTGTGAGGCACAAGAGTTTTCAGTCAGCAGAAAAGACCAAAGTATCTTCTGTGACATGATCTTTAAATTTTTATAAGTGGCCACAAAACCCTCATGAGTTAAGATAGTAGAAGATGGCACAGACGAGTTTTTAATACTGACTGCGAAAGCCCTTTGGAATTTTAAAAGTCTGCAGGGGGGCTGTGGTGGGAAGAGCTTAGTGCTTCAGGTTTTGACTTTTAACTGCTGCTTCCATTCCCAGTTACATTTGAATTGTAGCTTCCAATCTTAATAGAAGCTCCAACCCAGCCGGTCACTTCCACTCAACACAATAGGTAAAGCAAGCACCAATGTTCACACTGTATGTACACACGGTTCATGGAAGACAAGTGGAGGCCAGCATGCACAAAAAAGGTTGGAGAAATTTTTGAAAATGAAGTCTATTGCACCCTTTGTTTTGGCCCTCTCCTCCCTCCCTCCCACAATGGTGTAGGGATCAAAATACTCTCATGTGACGTTTTGCTTTATTTGGCCAATCAACCTTGGGAAAACCCAGGAAGCACCCAGGCACCTAGCCAGTCAAAATGAGTTCTGAGTGGGAAAAGCCAGCAAGTAGCTCTGTGTGTGTTTGCGGAGAATGTTTAAAGTTTTTTAAATAGTGTTTCTGTAGCCAAGAATAGAAGGTGTGATGGTCAGGATGAGTGAGAATTTCCCTCGATTGCTATTTGCCTGGTGCTCCTCATAAGCAAGCTGATCCCCTGACCTAGTGGTATTGAAACTAACAGACATAGCCACCTGTGTATACCAGGCTGGACAAATACTGGCCCACAGGTTGGATACAGTTTGCCAGGGTTAACCCGTCAGGCTGGCACCCTTATATTTACCTGCGTCTCTGCAGCGAAAGGTGAGTGCAGCTCCTATTGGCTGCAGATCACCAGTCAAGGGGAGCTACAATTGCTGTACCTGCGAAGGCTCAGGTAAATATAGTGGTGGCAGCCCACCAAGGGCTAACCCTAGTGAACATCACCATTTTATTGCCCATCTCTGGTCTATGCTGACTTAGACGATACAGTGCCTAGCACAATGAGGCTTTGCTCTCAGTTTGGGTTTCTAGTTATTGCTATAATTCCTAAACTCCCTGCTTCTGCAAGTCTTTGAACTCCATTAACCAGACATATTTGTCTTCCTCTTACAAGAGTGCTAAGATTTTAAATGCCAGAGTTTTGATGTGTACAACTTTCTATCCCAGTGTTTCACAAGCAATGTTTTAACCATTGGCTTCCATGTGTGCTTACAAGCTGGAATGACAAATAATAGAAATAACTGTGTTTGTAATAAAGTTATTTTTAAAAATGTTCACCAAAACCATGAGATTCTATTTAGATCCACAGCCACCTAAAATGTCAAGTATCCAAACAAAGTTGGGAGAGAGGGGGAATGAGACATCTGCCATAAAATGTAAAAAAGGAGAAATATTTAATGCTTTGAACCCATTAACAAGTGAAGCGATTTACCTCCAGCCTTCCTGAAAATTAAATCTGCATCAGAAAAATAAACAAACAGTCTTAACTCTGAAATCACTGAGACTACTTCTGTAATAGTATAGAGTACACCTCAGCTCAGTGTGGCTGTCTGCTTCACAAATGCTAGTCCTTGGCTACAAAGCAAGCTTTAACCCTACCTATAGGCACGGAAACCAAGGAATAGAGAAGTTGAGTGATTTGCCCACAGCTGTTCATTGCCAGTGTCTGAAGTAGAATTCTAGAGCACTGGGGTGAAATCTTGCCCTCCCCGATGTCAATTTCAAAGCTATGCCGGACTCGAAGAAGGCCGTGAGCTTTCCTCTCTAATGAGGCTTTGTAAGGGGGCAGTTGCCCTGGGGCCTGGTGATTCCGGTTGCTGCAGCTGCTGCTATAGCAGCAGCCCCTTAAATCACTGCCAGAGTACTATGCAGTGCACTCCTGGCAGCTCCAAGACATTGGGGGGGGGCACCAGAGATAACAGGCTGCCCCAGCCCTGCCCCTTCCACCTGAGGCCCCGCCTCTTCCAGGGTTTGGAGTGGGCCCCTGAATACATGGAAACATGCAGGTAAAACACTAAACAATGTGTGCTACTTTTCTGATACATTGGATTGTGCTGCCTGCATGTAATTTGAGATAAAGGCATCAACATGAAGCAATGCGTGCAATATAATACAAGAGCTAATGCTGTGAGGACAACCCCCTTCTATAAACAAACTGCAGGTGCCCGATCCCAGAAAGGAGGAATTCCTGTTATCTGCTGTTTCCGTAGGGTTGTGGCAAATCTTCCTTTTGCAGAGTAATCCCAGGGGTGTAGACCTTCCTCTTTTGTGGTTTATTTTAATTAAGGATTCCTACCAATATGTAGAGTCCTGTGCAGATACAAAATTTTGATGTAGTTCAAATGAGAGAAAGCCTGCTCACACACAGGTGGAGCCAAACATTGAAAGTAAGGCCAAGCTGATATTCTGCATGGTGTTCTACGTGACAGGAAGTTCTTTCCAAGTTTGCAGAATCAGATTATCATCATGCTCCGATTTCTTCATCTCAGCCCGTTTGTACAGTTTTGCCTATCCTGCACGTTGCTGAGCAAGGCATTGAAAATCAGAATTCAGCTTGATGAATTTTTCCACCCAGATATCCGATTCCTTGAAATCTGCTATTTCCATTTCCAAATCGCTGCCTGAGCTGTCTGGAATGATTGTCAAATCCAGTTCTTCAACAGATATTTTATGTAGACAAATCAAACTTAAACAGAGCACGGTGTTTGCAAAAGTCAACAAAAAAACTTGAATGCCATCAGGAGCTCAGAAACAAACCTGGCAAGCTGCTGCAACTCAAGGCTGTTATTTGGATTCTCTCTCTGTTACGAATCATGAAACATTCATAATATTTCAAAGTGACCAGTCTGCCTGTCTCAATCTCTTTGTATCTGAGTCAAAATTGACTCTCTCAATTAAACACAGTCTGCTGCAGAGTCAAGACTATATTTCCGTGCCCTTGTAGCTTAAGGTTCAACTCATTCAAACATCTGGTAATGTCAACAAGATAGTAAAACTTGAGTCTCAGTCTCAAAGCTCACTGTATTTAACACCCTTCATATAAAAAAAAATGACACTCATTAATGCAGGTGGCAAAATGAGACAACTTTGCCACAAGATAACCAGCAAACATCGTGCATTAGGAATCTACTTCCTCGAGCAGTGACTGAAATTGATGGTGATAAAGGGCTCAGGCAAGAATCCAATTGACAATGCCAGCAACCAGTCCCATTACGTTTCCGAGTCTGGTGCTTGGTCCTGCCATGAGGGCAGGGGACTAGACTCGATGACCTCTCAGGGTCCCTTCCAATTCTAGTGTTCTATGATTCTTTGATTCTAAGATTGCACACAAAGTGCCTCCTTATGCACAATGCAATGAAAGTTCAAAAGTGGGCAGTTTAGCAGTTCTGACAAGAGTAAGGAATCTCCTGTATTTGCCGACCATGCTAGGTGCACAGTCCGTACACAGAGACACAAGGTTATCTAACTGTATTTCTCTCTCATTTACAAAGTTCATCACTGTTTTAAGAATGTCTTCTCCCCTTGTTTGATTTTTCATTGAGATATCACCAATCATTTCTTTGTGCACAACATTTCCACAAATATATCCTCTCTGAATACACAACTCATTAACGGCATATTTGTTGGTTGTCTTGTCCAAAGCAAATGAAAAATAAGTAGCTGTACTCATATTTTGCATTTGTTCCTTGTCAATTTGATGGGCCTTTTTCACAGTTCTGTCATGAAACTGCTTTTGCTGATAATGGCATGTATTGAATGTTCTGTAAGATTTTGGCCTATTGTGAAACTTGTCCAATAGTTCATGACTAACTTTTAGCGTCATCTCTTCACGTAATCCCCATCAGTGAAAGGCTTCCCCTCTTGAATAACGCTGTATGAGCCTGCAAAACTCGTGGCATTTAAGCTCCCACCTTTATTTGACTACGCCAGAAGGCTATGTAGTCCAATGTTCATTTTTCACTGTAGCACCTCACAGGCTTTTTTCCATGCATCACCCTCTGGGTATTTTGTAGCAAATGCATGTTTTGTCATGAAATTTATTTTTTTTGTTTGAGAACAGTCTCTCACTACAAATGAGACAGTGTGGGGATCCAGAGCTATCCACAAATACATAAAAGTCTGTCCACTCCTTTTGAAAATTTCAGTTCTCGTAATCTCTCTTTCTCTTTGCCATTTTTACTGTTGGGGGTTACAGCGTTCACCATCATGAATGATGATGGAAAGATTTCTTGACTGATCAAATACAAAGACTGGATATGACTGATCATATACAAAAACAACCAGGTATTTTCCACAGTTGTCACCTTCCCTAGCCTTATTCTACAATACCTATTTTATCAACACCTTCATCTTATTGGATTGGCAACTGTACAATCTCAATGTTAGACATAAATAAAAACTTGTTGATCTACTAGTATACCAGCATGGCTTTCTGAAGGAAAGCAGAGTAACCCCCAAAAGTATGAAGAAACAAATTAATGTCTTGCTATGTTGATGAGCTAACTAAGGTAGTCACAGAACTCCAAATTGAATTAAATGGATCATGCCACAGTAACACAGACATTTCTTGAGTTACATAGTTAACCAGTTCTCTCTGCCACTTTACCTAAATTGCAGGAGCATTCAGTTAAAAAAAAAAACAAAAAAAACACAACAACACTGCACGGGCAAGCAAAAGGTAAAATGTTGGGAAGAACTAATTATTACAGTGAGATTTAAAGGAAAATCTCTTAAAACAACCTTTGACAGGATGTGTGTCCCTCTGAAGCATCTTGCACTGGCTACTGTCAAAAGTCAGGATGGTTTTGCCCTCATGATCAGGGTTTCACTGATCACCATATATGGAGTCAGGGAGGAAGTTTATCCCAGGTCAGATTGACATAGACCCTAGAGGAGAGGTTGCCGTTCCTCTGAAGCACTGGGACTGGGTTACTTGGAGGTTTAAACTAGTGCAAATGCAACGTGAAGTCTCTGTAACTTGAAGTCTTTAAACCATGATTTGAGGACTCCAGTAGCTCAGGCAAAGAGGTGTATTACAGGAGAGAGTGGGTGGTTGAGGTTGTGTGGTCTGCGATGCACAGCAGGTCATAGTAGATGATCCAAATGGCCCCTTCTGGCCTTAAAGTCTATGAGGATACAGGCCTAGATAGACCATTGGTCTGACTCAGTACAGCTGTTCTTAATTAAATGGAAGATGAGGGGGCAGCAAGTTAGTTTTGGAAACGGGAAGACAAGATATCAGACATTTGGTGGGCCAGCATATACAAGTTTTCTCTTCCCTTGCCCCATTTGAAAACAACTTCCGTAAGTAGTGGAAAGCTGGTTAAAAGGGAAGGTTTTCTGTTTCGCTAAACCTCCCCTCCCCCAATCATTAGACCTTAAGGGGTGTGAAACTTTTACCTGCATTTCTGTTCCTTTTAGTTCCATCTTTACACAATTGTTTAAAGAGCATTCTACATACAAATTATAAAAATGTAAGACATGAGAGTCACACAAACCCCCTAAGGCTTAAACCACCTGCACCCAGATGTTACATCTTTCCCAGCCTCAGTGTTCAACTCTTCTTGCCAAACAGCTTCACTTTTTGAGCCATCATCATGGATACCAGGTTCATTCTTTTTTATTTCCTGAGAAATTGTTAGAATGTTTTGTGCCAAGATCTTATTAAAATGGATAATTAGTCCTGTAGTGTTTCTCTGCACACTTGGTGTATGAATAATCAATAAGAGATGCCAAAACTCAGACACTAGTTGCTTAAAGACCTTTTAAAAAGGCTAGACATTTTAGAAAGGTCTTGAATGCTACTTTTCCCAGCTGTAGCACAAGTCTTACATTTGTGCAATTGTTACAATGCAGATTAAACTGCAATAAAGATGAAACTAAAGCCAAAGAAATGGAGACAAGGGTTTCATACTGTACTGCTGTAAATTAGATATCAGGCATTTAATGGGTCAACATACACAAGTCTCCCCTTCCCTTGCCTCATTTGAAGACAAGAAGAAGTTACTTACCCTGTGCAGTAACGATGGTTCTTCAAGGTGTGTCCCCCCGTGGGTGCTCCACTGTGGGTGTCGGGTCCCATCCCGACACCGCAGATCGGAGATCTTTTAGCCGTTGTTTGCCGGACCGCGCATGCATGGCTGCCATCTTGCGGCTTTTTGCGCCATTTCTGTGTCGTGCGGTCTGGCTCGCCAGTTCCGAGACCATCAAAGTCTGAAAGACATAAGCAAGAAAGATTCCGAAGCGGGGAGGAGGGCGGGTCATGGAGCACCCACGGGGACACACACCTCGAAGAACCATCATTACTGCACAGGGTGAGTAACTTCTTCTTCGGGTAATGTCCCCGTGGGTGCTCCACTGTGGGTGACTTCACAGCAGTAGCCTAATCGAGGCGGTGGGTTTGGAATTAGTGATTCTGTGCTGACGTTAACACCGCTGTGGCTACCGTTGTGTCAGTCATGATAATATTTTGTAGGGCATAGTGCTTCGCAAATGTGGAGTTTGAAGACCAGGTTGCTGCTCGGCAAATGTCTTTAAGGGGGACTCCCTTAAGGAAAGCAGTTGAAGCTGCCATTACTCTGGTGGAATGGGCTGTAACGGTATGTGGAAGTGGTTTATTTCTTAGTTCGTAACAACGAGTTATGCAGGCAATGATTATTTTGGAGATTCTTTGCAAGGAGAGAGCGGACCCCCTAGAACAGGCGTCCATAGAAATAAGTAAGTTATGGGAACGTCGTACTTCTTTCATTCGTTCAATGTAAAAGGCGAGGGCCCTGCGTACATCCAGAGAGTGCAATCTTGCTTGCTGCTCTGAAGCGTGGGGTTTCGGGTAGAACACTGGTAGAATAATGGGTTCATTGATATGAAATGGAGAGTTAACTTTTGGCAGGAAGGACGGTTGAGGGCGAAGGATCACTGCCTGAGGAGTAAAGATAGTATACGGGGGTTTGGCGGATAGAGCTGCCAACTCGCCAACCCGTCGAGCGGAAGTAATGGCCAAAAGGAAAATGACTTTCATGGTGAGAGTATTAAAGTCACATGTAGCTAAGGATTCAAACGGCGGACGCATTAGCGTATCTAGTACAAGCTCTAAGCTCCAGGGGTCCACTGGTCGCTTGTGTTCAGGAAAGAGATTAGTGATCCCTTTTAGAAATCTCCTGGTAATTGGATGAGAAAAGGGGGTAAATCCTTCTACTGGCTCGTGGAAGGCCGAGATTGCCGCCAGATGAACTCTGAGCAAGGAATTAGCCAACTCTGTTTGCTTAAGGTGTAGAATGTAGACCAATATAGACTGCAATGGTGAAGAAGCAGGATGCAATGCGTTAGCTGAGCACCATTGCTGGAATCTGCACCATTTGTGGAGGTAAGTATTGCATGTTGATGGTTTTCTACTGTGTAGGAGCACCTCCTATGCCTCTCTAGAACAAGTCATTTCTGTTTGTTCGAACTAGATAGGAGCCAAGCCGTGAGAGCGAGGTGTCGTGGCTGTGGGTGAAGAGTGTGACCGTGATTCTGCGTGAGAATGTCCGGAAGATCTGGAAGATGGAAGGGGTGATGTGGAGACATCCGAGAGAGATAAAGGGAACCATGTCTGCCTGGGCCAGAATGGTGCTATCAGAATTATGGTTGCTTTGTCCAACAGTACTTTCTCCAATACCCTCGGCATTAAGGGTATGGGGGGAAAAGCGTACAGCAACTTGCCGGTCCAGTTGTAAAGGAAGGCGTTGCCCAGAGATGCACGGCCTATTCCTGCTCTGGAGCAATATTGAAGTCATTTCGCATTGTGGTGCGTAGCAAAAAGGTCGACTGAGGGGTGACCCCACATGGCGAAGATATCGCAGAGCACGCGGGGAATGTATCTCCCATTCGTGGTGATTCTTGAAATGCCTGCTGAGAGCGTCGGCAGTAATGTTGTCCTTCCCAGGTAAGTAAGCGGCAACCGGAGTTATCTTGTGACGATTGCAGAAATTCCAGAGATGAACGGCCTCCATGCAAAGGGAGTGAGACCGAGCTCCGCCTTGTTTGTTTATGTAGTAAACAGTGGTAATATTGTCCGTGAGAACTGAGGTGACACGATTGCGGAGATACAGAAGGAAGCGTCTGCATGTGTTTGATACGGCCCGTAGTTCCAGCAAATTTATGTGAAGGAGACACTCCTCTGGGACCATTGACCTTGTACCTGCTCGTCCTGAATATGCGCTCCCCAGCCGATCAGAGAGGCGTCCGTAATAAGCTGTACTGTGGGCTGTGGCTTGTGAAAGGGCATACCTGTCATGATATTGCTCGATTCTGCCCACCAGTGGAGAGAACGCTGACTGATGGGCACTACTACGGACCTGCGGAGGTCGCGTTTGCCAGGTGTGTATATCTTGGAGACCCAGTGTTGAAACGAACGTAAATGAAGCCTCACGTTGGGTACTACGAATGTTGTGGCAGCCATATGACCGAGCAATTGGAGGCATGTGAGGACCGCTACGGTAGGGCTCATGGAGAGGACCTGTATTAAGTCCTGGATGGCACGGAACCTGGAGAGAGGTAGGTACGCGCGCACCCCCGTAGAGTCCAGGCGGGCTCCAATAAACTCTATGGATTGCTGGGAGGACAGTGTGGACTTTTGAACGTTGAGTATGAGGCCCAGTAGATCAAACAGTTGGATAGTAATAGTGACCACTTCAGAGGCTTCGGTGAGCGACTGCGCTCTTAGAAAACAGTCGTCCAAATAAGGAAATATGATAATCCCCAGCCGACGAAGGTAAGCGGCTACTACTGTGACAGTCTTCAAGAAAACTCTGAGCGGACGAAAGTCCGAACGGGAGGACCTTGTATTGGTAGTGGTTGTTTCCCACTACGAAACGAAGAAAATGCCGATGAGCTAGATGTATGACAATGTGAAAATAGGCATCTTGGAGATCGAGGGATGCGAACCAATTGTGTTGCTTGAGTGCCGGAATGATCTTTGCCAATGTCACCATATGGAAACGTTGCCATCTGAGATGACAATTCAGTTGGCGCAGGTCAAGTATGGGTCTCCATCCGCTTGAATTCTTTTCCGCCAGAAAGTAACGGGAATAGAAGCCTTTGCCGTGGAACGGATGCGGAACCTCCTCTATAGCCTCCAGCTCGAGGAGATAGGATACCTCTTGAGCAAGAGAGGCTCGTGAGAAGTGTCCCTGAAAATGGAGGCGGGGAGGGGGAAGGTTGGCGGGAGGGAAAGGAATGGTATCACATAACCTGATGTTATTAGCTGTGTGACCCATCGATCTGACGTAATGGCAGCCCAGCGATGTTGGAAGGGCTTCAAACGATGGTGGAATAGTGGTTTCGTGACATTGGCCTTGGGTATCAATGGAATGGTACGCAATCCCTCGATATCCGCGTCAAACTTGCTGTTTGGTTGACTGTTGTTGAGCTGGCTTGTGCTGTTGAGGATGATGCCTCTGGGGTCGTTGACGACCTCTCTGGGATTCATAGTGTCTGCTCTGGTATGGCGGGTAAGGAAAAGGTCTTTGCCTCTGGTAGGGTGTAAAATGCTTGTGCTTAAAGGGTGGGGTATATATCCCCAGAGTTCTTAATGTAGTGCGGGTGTCTTTTCTGGAGTGCAGGACCTGGTCAGTTTTGTCTGCAAACAGATTCTGCCGGTCAAAGGGCAAGTCCTCCACCTTTGTCTGGAGCTCTTTGGGAGTCGCCACCATGTGGAGCCATGATGCTCGCCTCATAACTACAGCCATCGCCGTGGTACGCACCGTTGTGTCTGCTGCGTCTAACGCAATGTGAAGTGCTGACCGCAAGGACGTAAAACCTTCTTGTATGATGCCCTTTAAAACCTGACGCTTCGATTCTGGGAGATGCTCTAGGAGAGGGACCAGTTTGGCAGTTATCGAAAGAGTGGTTTGCTAACAAAGCGGAGTAATAAGCCATGCGGAGCAACAGTGTGGCGGAGGAATAGACTTTCCTGCCAAAGAGGTCCAAACGCTTAACGTCCTTCTCTGTTGCGGTGGCCTTATACTGAGGGGCTTTCGCCCTCTGTTGGGCCGCATCCAGGACCAGAGAATTGGGTCCAGGATGGCTGAATAGGAATTCCATGCCGGAAGCAGGAACATAGTATTTTCTGTCTGCTTTTTTGTTCGTGGGCGGAGCAGAGGCCAGTGTCTGCCAGATGGAATCGGCTATTTCCAATATCGCATCATCCAACGGCAATACTATTTTTGTGGACTGAGAAGGGTGTAAGTTTCTCAGCAAATGGTGCTGCTTATGTTGTACCTCGCCCACTTTAACGTTCTGCGATTCGGCAACCCATTTAAAGAGATCTTGGAAGTCAGTAGGGGAGGCATCACCCTGGAAGATAGCGTCATCAGGGGATGATGATGCAACCTCCGTCAGGGACTGTCGATGAGAGTCCTTTGTATCTGGAGGAAGAAGCACCTGTTGTTGCCCAGAGTCAAGTGGCATACACTGATCACCTGAAGGAGTCGGTCTCTCAGGCTGTGGAGAGATGGATACCGCTGCAGCTGGTGCTACCGATCTAGCCGCTGAATGGGAATGTGAGCAGGTCGATCGGTCCCTGGGGTCATATGTACGGTACCATCGGTCATCATGGTAAGGTGTATAATCATAGTGCCTTAGATAGCGGTGTTCATAGCGTGATGACCTGTGATACGATGGTGACCGGGGTGATCTGGAACACCGTCCGGAATGTGAAGGCGATGGGGAGTAATAGCGCTGGTAGTAATACCATAGAGGCAGTGTGTAACCAGAACGCCGCGTAGTGGGTGAGGCACCCTGGGCGAGCGTGGCAGTAGGGATGGCGGCTCTGGTGAAAATGTCTCTGGTCCCAGGCTAGGGGACAGAGATGGAAGGCGCTGAGCTGTCTCAGTCTACTGGTCCTCTGTACAGGTGATGCAGAGGGGGTTGATCTATGGGATGGTCCCAGTGCTTCGCTGAGTGCAGCAGTTGGAGGTGCCACAAGTCTCGATGCTGGAGGCGGCATCGGTGCCCTAGCTGTCGGTGCCCGGGCTCTCGGTGCCAGTGAGGTTGTATGCACCGTGGCTCTCGGTGCCGACGGTGATGTCGGTGCCAAGCTTCTCGGTGCCTTGACTCTTGTTGAGTCCAAGGGTCTCGGTACCATGCGTTCCGGTGCCGGCATCAGTAGTGCTGTCTTGTCCCGGTGCGATGGGCGCTCAGATGGACTCGGCGCTGACGCACTACGGGCATGTTTGTCCTTCTCTGACCTGCGGGACCCCGATGAACCTGAGGTGCCTGGTTTGTCCGCCAAACTCACTCTTGCTGGTAATGAGTGAGATGGCAAGGAAGGCTTTTTCTTATAGGCTGCCTTCGTAAGGACAGGACCAGCAGGCTCTGTCGGAGGGTCAGACTGTGGCCCAAGAGCCTTGTCGAACAGCAGCATTTTCAGCCGCATTTCACGGTCTCTCCGAGCTCAAGCCGTGAGCTTAGAGCAGTGAGGGCACTTTTGTGGGATGTGCCCTTCACCTAAGCATTTGATACATGCCGAGTGCCCATCCGAAGCGGGCATGGAGTCCTTACAGAGCGCGCACCTTTTAAAACCTGGGGATCCAGGCATTATAACAGCTGGGAGTAACTATAACTATGAGTAAAATTTTTTTTTTTTTTTTAAACTTTAAAAAAAAAAAAACTAACTACCTACTACTAAAACTATAACTATAACTATGAACACTAAGTAACGTATCTCAATCCTGACAGGAATCAACCCCACAGGAGAGGGAGCAGTTTCTTCATCTGCATCTGTGGACGGTTGAGAGGAACTGGCGAGCCGGACCGCGCGATGCAGAAACGGCGCGAAAAGCTGCAAGATGGCCGCCACGCATGCGCGGTCCAGCAAACAACAGCTAAAAGATCTCCGATCTGCGGCACCGGGATGGGACCCGACACCCACAGTGGAGCACCCACGGGGACACTACCCAAAGAAGAACTTCAGGTAAGTAGTGGGAAATGAGTTCAGAAGGGAAGGTTGTCCACTTAGCTGAACCTCCCTCCCCAGTCATTGAGGCCTTTTATGGGGTATGAAACTCAGTGTAACTGAATGGTTCTCTGGCAGCAGCATGGTGGCGTAAGGTAAGTATTACTGAGAAGAATTGACCACTTTTTAAAACCAAGCCCCACTGTGGAAAAATTAACCCAATAAAGTCCCTTTCGGGCTCGCCATGTGCTGTGAAAGGCCCATCCAAGACAAACAGTTGCTCAGTATAGATCCGGCCCGCGTGGCAGTTCCAGGCCCCGCCCACTAGCTTGTTGCCTGGCAGCCGTGGGGAAGGCACGAGTCCTTTGAATAGAAGTGGTTGCTCACAGGCAATGCACTAGCAATGAGGCTGGAAACAGCAAGCCCTTTAAATAGAAGGAACTGAAAGGGCTCACAGCTCCGATTCCCTGCTAACGTGATATCTGGGAGCCGCAGGGGAGGAGCAAGCTGTCTCAACTCCTGCTATTTAAAAGCCCTGCCCCTTCCATCCAAGGCGGCCCACCACCACTTCTCAAATTTTTGAAGTGGCCCCCGTTCAAAAATGATCGCCCACCCCTAATATAGATGTTGATGAAGTGTGAAATTGCGTCATCTTTCTAGCTGCATTAGCACCGTGGAAATGGAGAAATTCACCTCTTCCAAAACTGTTGTTTTTGGCGCTCTGAAAACTCAGGCAGACCCCAGACTATCACTTATGTGTTTTGAAAATACTCCCTCAGTCCTTATGCCCCAACCCAACAGCTGAGTTCAGCAATTTTCTTCCTACAGAGGGTCCCTGTATCTGATCTTTGAGAGACCAGGGGCCAAGGCAATTTCTGTGGAGAGTTTGTGGTTTGTTGGAAATCCCTTCCTCTATCAGCTTGTCCAATCTGTTGACCTTTAGGACACAGTGCAAAGCTTATCTATTACCCAAGCATTTTCATTTGACTATGGGAAAGACTCAGAGGCTTCTAGGAGAAAGATTAGGTTAGGCAGCAGAACAGTGAGTGACTGTTACTTCAGATCTTAGATATTTTGGCTTAAGCTTAATGTAAGGGTGTCCACAAGCTATGAGGATGGACACAAGTCAAATCAGCATAAACGAGAGAAAATTGACTTGCGACTGGAATGTATTGAAGAAATGAAGGTGGTTGCTTTGTCACTAGGAAATGTTGAATCACACAAAGAAAGATGGGAGCAGGCCTGCCAACTGGGGTGGGATGGGAAGGCAAAGGGAGCAACTGCCCCAGGGCCCAGCAATTAAAAAGGGACTGGGGGCTCCCAGCCACCACTGCTGCTACTGTGGCAGCAGCTAGAGCCCTGGGCAACGTACTCCGGCCAACACTAAGGGCTGAGGATAGGGCATGGTGCAGTCTTGGCAGTGCTGAGAGCTGGCTTGCTCTGGCCCAGCTCTTTCAAAAAGTGTGGAGCTGCCCCCTCCCACCTTCCTCAGGAGCCCAGCAAGTCTGTCAGCTCCTCTGGATGGGAGGAATTAATATTGTGGTCAGGTTTCTAAGGAGAAAAATCATCTAAATATACCAGTAAGTTAAGAGTAGATGGGAAAAGCAACTGAATACTGAAACAACTTACAGTCTCAAGTGTTTCTGCTGGGAGTTCTTCCCATGAAAGGCCTGCAGAACCTGTGTGTGAAAAGAAAGGACCCTGTTTCTTTTGCTAATGTATCATGGTGAAAAAAAGTCCTCTATATAAAGATTCTTCATGAAAGATCTGCTAGCACACTCAGAACTGGGCTGCCTATTCACTCCTGCCTAAATAGTCCCTAAGGACATCATCCTCGCTTGGTCCAATTTTGGACTCTTCCATGTACATTGCTTGCCCCTCTCTTGCTTTTTGGCCTTTGGCATCTAGTCTGAGACTATTTTTCCATACACACATCCTCCGCCACTACTAGCTCCATCCCACAGCTATACACTTCCCTTGGTGAATTATGCAATGTTTGTTTGCCATTTGATCTTGGCTGATTGTGTCATAGTAACCGGGGACGGTCTGTGATGGATATCATGTGAGCCCTCTTCAGCAGAGTATGTCTGTACATCACGCTGGCTTCGTAGGTAATGTTATGCCCTCTGAAGCAAGAAGCCTATTCAATAATATGCTATCTTCATTTTGTACTGCAGTTTAGCTCTGTTCATTGTGAGCTTGATTTACTGACTGCCAGAAAACATAAGTATTTTACAATCCCCACAACACAACACTTCCCCAACACCACAAGCTTATCCATGATATTAAGGGCTTGTCTACATCAACATTTAAGTCAGGGTAAGTTGGAGTGTAGATATACCCTGCACTAGGGTGCCACATACTGTGTCCATATGAACCCGGCTGTTGGGTGGCAACAGTTCCCTAACATGCATTAATCGACTCCTGTTTCAAAGCAGGGTACATCAGAGAGCACTAGGGAACTGCTTGTGGGCTGCAGGAGGATCCACATGGGCACGCAGTGCACACACACGCCTGCTGGAGTACATTTACGCTCCAGCTGTGAGCCCATCACATCTTATGAGCTAAGCAAGTTTCAGAGTTAGTCCTTTGATTGTAAGCTCTTTAGGACAGGGACTGTCTTGCTTGGGGTCCTGGTCCACAAATAGGTCTATATAACAGTAGCAGTATGGGGATGTTCTACAAGAGTACAACCCAGACTAATGAGTAGCCCTGTGACCTGGAGTGCCCTTTACAATGCCTTCCTGCACTAGCCCCCCCGCCCCCCCCCCCAATGTGGCCTGCTCTCAGCCTCCAGAATACAAGTCACTCCCAGCTATGTCTGTGAGCTGCTGCCAGCCAGCCACACTCTTACCAGCCTTAAAGATGATCACAGGATGACTCCAACACACTCCCCGATTGTCACCCAGAAATATACATCCTGTACTGCCTCACTCTCTCCTGAGCATTACAAATACATTGAGTCCATTATACCTGTAAGGGAATAACAGACACACAGCTCTTTACCACAAATGTGCTTACCCAGACACTTCAATTTAAACACGCTGGATTAAACAAACAGTAAAACAAGTACATTCATTACAAAGAGAGATGTTAAGTGGGGATAAGTAATGAGGCATAAAAAAAAAAAAAAAAATCAGAAATGGTCACAGGAATAATAAAGATAAAACATTTACTAATGCCAAACAAACTATACTGGATTGAAGCCAAATTCTCACCGCACGTTTCCAGCAAGGTTATTGGCCAAACTCTTCTGGTCAGGACCCCTCCTGCCCCCCTCAACAGCTCTCTCTCTTTTCGTCCTTTGGGGCGCAGAGAATGCAATGGGCAGGGAGAGAGAAGGGGTTGTCTGCCCCCTTCTTTTTCAGCCCTGTCCCACCTTTGAGAAGAATTTCCAGTTGGAGCAAGGGGACGGGCAGTCTAGTGAACAAAGGACACTCCATGCTGTTGTGGTGCTAAGATGTAGTTTTGTCCCCTTCCCCGCCAAACAATGGTCACTTAGCAGCTAATGGTCCATTAGCCATGTTGACACCTGACTGAGCCATCCACTTGCTCTGTGTCTCTGAGAAACCGGTTTAGACAATCCCCAGGCTTTCCTGGGAAACCTACTTCAGCCACGATTTAGGCTTATGCTCATAACTTCATACATAATGTTACTATGTGCATTTTGCCATGATATTACAAACCAGCAAGGTATGAGTTTTTAAACGATACCTCACAAGACATACCTTGTACAAGCATCATTACACTAGGGTGCAAACACAAGGGTGTATTGTGAGGTGCCTCCTAGCTGGGGTGCCTCCTAGTTGCCATATCTGGAGAATACCTTTAGACAGGTCTGACGTCCCCTCATTCAGTTGCTAGTCCCATACGTCTCTCAGAGCCTCTGGAGTCAGGTTACTTGCTCTCCATCATGGTGCTCCCTCTTTGTGTCTTGGCCCTCTGTCCAGGTCACTGTAGTCCTCCTTTTCCAGCATATCAGAGTCCCACCAGATGATCTGTCTCAGGCATTATTTTTCTGTTCCACTACTTCATTAGTCCTGTCCAAGCCCTGAAGTATGGTATAATCCTGAACTCTTACAAACCCCTTCCTTTTTCTTTCTTTTTTACTTTTTTTGTACTAGGGTTTTGGATTCCTGTTTAATCAAGAGTATTTCTGTGTCAGGTCTTCCCTTTCTTACAGCATTTTGAGGGGCTTTGGCCACCATTTCATTCCCAATATGCACTAGAATCCAACCAAACCCTGCAGGTATTCCCCCTGCCCTTTACTAACTCTGTTGTTAGAAATATAATTTCATTGACCAAATGACATCTCTCTCTAGGCTGAGGCACCCTTTTTATTGCCATAAAGCCAGAGATTGAATTTCTTTTAAGAGGTGGTCACTGCTGCTTGGCCCACAGCCCAGATGCGAGTTAATACGAGCATTAAAGCTACTGGTTCAGTTTTCATGAGTCACATAGTCAGATAATGCTTTTAGTTGTAATAATTCCTAATTCCAACATATAATATGCTGGTCCCAACTCTCTCTGATTTTCTCTTTTGTGGACCCATATGTATACATTTGGCCAAACCGACACCACTTTTCATCTATATCGGGGTAGACAACAAGCTGGACGTGGCTTGCCAGGGTTAGCCCTGGGCAGGCTACCAGTGTTTTATTTATCCGTGTTTCTGCAGGTATGGCCAGTTGAAGCTCCCATTGGCTGCAGATCACCTCTCTCAGCCCATGGGAACTAAGGGAAGCTGTCCGCCGGTATGCACTGCTTCCCGCAGCTCCCATTGGCAGGGAAAGGCAATCCACAGTGAACGAGAGCTTCAAGCAGCTGTATCTGCTGAGGTGCAGATAATTAAAGTCCTGATGGCTCGCCAGGAGCTAACCTTGATTAACTGCATCTGGCCAATGGGCCAGTTATTACCCACCAATGATGTATACACTAGTATATTTTTTATTACCTACTGTCTCTTATAAACAATGGTAAAACAAATCTAAATCCACATTCCCTCCATAATTAAATTTAGTCAACCCATGACTAAATTTTTTTATTTTGTTCAGCTTCTTTGTCTTGCAGTTCCTGCATCCACACAAATTCACATAGCATGTGGAATTTTAACATCATGTGCTATAGCTCACCTATCAAATTTCCAACAATCCTTATAAATTTGTTTGGTACTTTCATCATTGCACCTCCCATTAACTTTGGCCCAGAAAGCTAGGTCTACTAGCTTCATTTGTAGCTTCTAATGAAATGCCAATTGCGCTTTTTATAGCACACATATGGGTGCTTTAATAAATGCACCACATGCAAATTGTAGTGCCAGCACTTGTATTAAATCTAATTTTTTAAGTTCTGATTTTGATGCTGACCCAAAGGGTTGGCAGGCAGAGTCAATAACTGGTCTGATTAAGGTTCTGTGCACCATCAGCAATATTTCTTATCCTCCCCCAATTAGTCCCAGCAAGACTTTTAAGCAGATTAACCTTTCCTGTACATTTATCTTTCACATAATGTGTGTGATCTTTCCCAAGTAATTTAGTAGCAAATAGTATAGCTAAGAATATGAACCTTTTAACTATCTCTATATCTGTTCTCCATGCAAATAAGTTGCATCCATTTGTAACTCTGCTTTTTATAAAGATCAACCCTTTGGTTATAGCAATGGGTAATTTGAAAAAAAACAAATATGCCTTTCCCCACTCAGAGGTCTCTCAACGCTTTGATTCACTTTTCTGACATCTCAATATTCCTGCTCCTAAACCATAGAGCACACACATCTGCAAATAGAATGACACTTAACACAACACTTATTTGTTTTGGGAAATCATTTATCATAATATTAAATAAGATTGGGTTGATAACATGTGTGGTGTATCATTTTAAATATTATATAGGAGACATTTTTCCCTACTTTGACCTATATTGTTCTTTTACTCAAATTTTCTATTCCAACCATACACTCTTCCTTTGTCCCCAGTGCATCTACTTTGTACAATAACCCTTCCCTCCAAAGCACGTCATATGCCTTTTCGATATCTAGAAAGGCAGCACTCACAAAACTTGTGTGCCTCATACTTTTGTATATTTCAGTTTCTAATTTACAAATGTGATCAGCGACATTTCTGCCTCTCCTGAAACTACTATGCACGTTATCTAGAATGACATTGTTTTCCAAACAGACAATCAAGCTGTCATTCACCATTCTGTCTCAGCTGCTCCCCACTTTGGCACTTCAAGTGCAGAAAGTGTGGGCCACAAGAGACTTTAAAATACCCTGTCACTAAAGGCATCTGTTTAAAAACTCCACAAGGTCACAGATTCCCTGAATTTGCATGATATGCTGCCATCACCCAAATGCAAAAACTCCTTTGAGAACCCAGGAAGATACACTTGAGAATTTCTTCCACATTGATTTCTACTCCATGCATCTGACAAAGTGGTTTTTACCCACAAAATCTTATACCTAAATATATCTGTTAGTCCTTAAAGTGCCACAGGACTCATTGTTTTTGCAGATCCAGACCAACATGGCTACCCCTCTGACTTAACAATTTCTGTCTTGTGTCTCTCTCTAACTTGTCTTGCCACAATACACAACCTATATACCAGATATAGTGATTACCATCACATTTTCATTGGTGTAGTATATAGCCCAATCCAATTTCCATTGATGTCTTTCCTTTGATTTCTTCATAGAAGTTGGACAGGACCCTTATGTGCTCAGGCTTTTGCTCAAGGAAGGAGGGGAGGGAATCTATCAGAATACTCCACCACAGAGGTTCCCAAATGTTTTTCTTTTTCATGTGCATCCCATGAGAGAACCTTTTTTCAGGGGTGGTCCGGGGTGATGCCTGGGCTCCAAGAGCCCATCCCAGGTAGAGTACCCCACTGCTCCCTGTCTACAAGCATCTCCTGGATGGGACATTTTACTCAGTTTTTACAGCAATGCTCTCTCCCACCTTTACCACATCTTGTTTTCCCTTCACAGACAGCAGCTACATACCCATATCATTGGCTCTTATGACACGCACCTTAGGGGAGAACATATGGCATAGTTTTGGACTGTGACACCCTACTGTTACTTTCCCAAGTTAAAAAACCTCCCCCTTAAATATAATCAGCGCTGCTGTTGATGGCTTGCTTTCTCTCCCTGTTTACTAATTAGGTGCTTGCTTGCTTACTAACCCTTCAAGCCTCCTATGCTTTTTGTTATCACTGATTAGCTCCAAGAGCACTCCAATACTACCCTCTTTATTTCAATCAAATACTTAGTAGTTGGTAACTTACTTTAACTTTCCCTAGCGTTTTAGTTTTTACCAATTTATCAGTTTGCTCTTGCAGCCTCCTAAGCTCTTAAATAACCCTTATGCTTTTTTAACGCCATCAGCTACTTTACCTGGGTTTTCATCTAATCTTATTTCTTTGGTTTGGGATTTTATTTTACATCATTTTGTTGTATTTCCTTCCCCAGCGTTGATTTTTTCCCTGATATAATCATCTGATTCTGCTCTTTTCTGCCTCTCCTCTCCCCTCCCATACACTTTAATGCATTCTCCCCCTCCAATAAACTCTTCTTCACTTTCCAGAGTGACTTCATTTAGGGTCAAAAAAATCCTCCTCCTCCTCCCCATCTCACCTAGCTTAGACTCTCTCTGATAGGGTTAAATAGCCCTTTTTCTCCACTCAGGCCTGACATGCAGTAGGCACCTCATCACACTTCAGAGAAGCATGCAGCTACCACAAGAAGTGGGATCTGTGATTAGATAGGTGGCACATTTCCCTCAGTCAGCCTGAACACTGGGGGAAGTGATTCCCAACCTCTGGTTCACAGCCCCCTGGTGGTCTGTGACGGTACTGCAGGGGGTCCATGGAAAATTTAGAAGGATGGGGGCCCAATCCTTCCTTTTCTTTTTCTTTTTTTTTTTTCTCCCCCAGGGCTCCATGCCCGGTCATGGGCTGAGTCCCAAAAATTTTCTCCTGGCATTCAGCACCAGGGCCAGAGCACAAAGAAGAGAAGACAGATCCAGGTACAGGATTCCACAGGCCTGAGAAAAGAAAGGGGCCGATCTGTAATTGTACTGTAGACATGAGCAGATTATCAGGGGAACACGAGAACTGGAGTAATTAAGAATATTTTCTTGTTTCTTCAAAATAATGTTGATAAAGAAACAATTCCTCTCACTAGCTGAGTATCCCATGTCAACTCCTGCTGCCTGGCTGGAAGATCAAGGATGAAGAAACGCCCCCCCCCCGCAGGGCAAGGAAATGCTATCAAGATGGGGAGCAGTGGGGTTTTCTAGCTGGGACGGGCTCTTATACCCTAAGTATCACCCCAGGGCCACCCCGGAGGAGAATCTCTCATGGGATGTACAGCAAAAAGAAAAAAGCTTGGGAACCCCTGTGATAGAGCATTTTGATGGTTTTCTCCCTCCTTCCTTGAGCAGAAGCCTTATCACATAAGGATCCTGTCCAAGCGCTACATGCTACACCAACACACGGTCAAAGTCAAGGTGCTAGTCAGTGAGAGTGTTCCTGTTTGATGGTCTGTGTGCAGAGATTGAGGGTTAAGGTTGTGCCAAAATAGTTTCTGAATCCTTAGCTTGCATTTTCTATACTCTCTTATATTTTGAGTTTTTAAAGTGGTACTTAATGTCTCCTCTTGAATTGCACATAGCAACCACCACTATCATTTAACAAAAAGTTGATTTCATTTCCTAGGAGTTTTTAAAGAGTATATTCATTCTGAATGCTAATAAAAGTGGCCTTCAAGTGTAAAATGGATGTGATGGGCCCTATAGTATCTATACGTGCTGTATATACTACAGCTCCCCTGTATTTTCTAAAAATGATTTGTCAACAAAACCATTGGATAACAAACATTACAATGTAAACAGACAACTATTTGTCAATTCCAGTAAATTAATTCCAGACTAAGTGCTGTTTGGGGAGAACACGCTACATTATTCATATAACAAAGTGATTTAATCTCTGCTTTGAAGTGCAAATCTCACCCCAGCCTTAATGATGCAACTCCTATGAAGTTAATTTAAAAAAAACAAACACAAAAACAACCAGCATTTAGGCTAAAGCAGAAAAGTCATTTGGGCATGTGCTCATGCATGCATATGTGCACAGGTTGCATACCTATCTTAAAACCACTGACTGCTGAAAATCCATCCTTCCCCATATTGTGTTCTGTCCTTCCCTTCTTAATCCCACCTACTCAAATTTCCTTTTCGAAGTCTTTCAACCCTGACATAATAGCGAATCCCAATGCCAAGTACTGTAACCATGCTGTAGTTGACAGCTCAAAGAAGCACAGAAATATATTATGGGATATGATTTTCATAGATGATACTACTGCATAAACCTTCCCAACTTTATTTCTGCTCACACACCTCCAGGAATACGAGTCATTGCTGTTCATACTTATCCCAGGTACCTGTCAGTTTAGGAGAATGAATTTTGAAGCTGTACATAAGGAGGTGGATGGAACCTCCTGAAAATTCTCCACAAAGCACAGTAGGGGGACAGCTGCTCATATATACTGCAGGAATCAGGCCATATTTTTCCATCTAGCATAAATGTGTTGGGCATCAATTCTTCCAAATCTAATCTCTATAGGTTCATCAGCAATGGCTGCTCCCATCTAAGTTGCAGACTGTTTTGCATAGGACAGTGACGTTATATTGACCTTTGGTATGCAATTAAAATTAAGCAGCAAAATATAGGGTTATTAGTAAATAAGGCATTACTAACCTTGATGCACTGTTATTTGAACTGCATTATTCCATAACTTACATGAGGACAAGCCCAAAGCATGGAACCCATATCGCATTTAAATTCCTTATACTTCCATGAACTGCCATTTATAAATCTACAAAGGGCTAAACTAGCCAGTAACCAATGTATATAGGGAAGATTTTTTTGCATAGGCCATGCCTCCTGCTGACACAGGGAGGCATAAGTTTAGGCTTGGAAGGATTAGATTTGTATTGCTAAATGTCAATTTCACTTAATGAAAAACAATTTCCATGCATAATAATCAAATTATATAGATCTCTGCCCTGACAGACCTTAATACTTTTTACTTATGTAGCACCTCACAAACTGTTGGTGAAATGGGGGTTCAGAGAAGTGGTGATATCTCCATAGTCAAAAAAGTCACTAACACCCAGGGTTACAGCCAGGGCACGAGAATTCCAGAGGTGATTATGATGCCTCAGGTTGGACATCCTAAATCACTAGAGGGGCCTGATTTTCACAAAATCTAGTTTTGTACAGCAATTCCTCCTCAGTGTCACTGATTGAAGCTGTATTGTTTTCAGTCATCACTTTAGAATACTGCAGTGCCTTCCATAAAAGCTAACCACTAGACCACCATGCTATCCAGTGTAGGCCAAAATGTCAAGAGTGGCTACTAATTCCGGGTACTTCAGTTTCAGGTTCCTACCTTGCGACACCTGGTCCTGATTGTCAGGGATGCAGGGCTGCTTTATGCGCCCCTAACTTTGATCAGAGCTGTAGGTACTCCGCTCCGCTGATAATCAAGCCCCAGGTATATCACAGCTGGAAACCTCAAACTGGAGGCACACAGGAGCAGTGATCACTTGTGAACTTTTAGGCCTTAGTCTTTGTGGGAGAGTGGAAAGAATTGTGTCCTTGGCACAGACGCACAGGAGAACTGTCAAGGGTGGGGTGGCTTGGGGGAATAGAGCATTCACGTGGGGAGCGCAGGGTAGAGGGTTTGAGGCCCACCCCAGAAGAGACTGGAAGAAGGCAGCATAAGGGACCCACCGGAAATAGGGAGGTGGAGTGGGTTCTGGAGGGGCTTGGGGGATAGGGCATTCATTAGACCAGTGCTCTTTGTTATTTTTGAAGCGGGGGCCACTTAGGCAAAAGAGCCTTCAATGCGAGAACCACATCAACACACATTACTGCCCCTTAATGATGTAATGTTACAGAGCCACTCCTGTAACTAGAATAAAGTCTACTTGCACAACAAAACACTGTTTATAAAACAACAAACAGGAAAATGTATGGAATTGAAAGGGCACCTATGTTCTCACTGACTTCTTTAAGTTCTGTCCTTCATGCGGGCCTCTAAACAAGCCTTATCCCCTTCTTGGGGTGTTGGCCACACCACCAGTTTGGGGGGGGGGGAAGAGATGCTGGCCACCCCAGTGACCCATGTCCTGGCCCCCCATAAACAGCAGCCATATGCTGCTCCCTGCAAGAGTTGCAACTGCTATTCCCTCAGCCACTCCCCACATAGCCGCCACTCCCCACATAGCCGCCTCTTCTTCTTGCATTCTCTGGCTGATCCCTGTTTGAGTAGGGTCTCTCTCGGGCCTCCTTCCCTGGGGAGTCTCTCAGTCTTTGTCCCAATTTCTCAAGTTTCCCCCTCATGCCTCTGCCTGAAGCCCTTAGAGTAGCTCTGTCCTTGCTTGAGCAAGTTTTCATCCCAGTCTCCCTACCTGTGGAGTTTCACAGCCCCTTACTCCTTCACGCTTGTGGTCCCAGCAAGCAACTAATCAGCTCCTTTTAACTGGCCCTGCTATGCTCTGATTGGCTGCTTCCCAGAAGCCTTTCTAGGGCTGGCCTCGAGGACTCACTTTCATTGCTCCTTTTCCAAAGTAGGATGTGGTAGGACCATACTCGGTGGGCCTGGTATGCCCCATCATAGGTGGGGAGCATTCATTCTGCCCTGTCCCCATCCAAAAAACAACAATATTGTCACCAACCCCAGAGCACAAGGGGGGAAAAGGAAGGCAGGAAGAACTTCATCCTTTTTCCTGAGCTACTGAGAGCTTCTACCAATCAGTTATGTGGTCAGGTCAAAATTGTGTAGCAAACTGAAGAGTTGGAAACAGCATAAGGGAAATTCAAATGAACAAAAAATAAATAAATAAAAGGAGGAGAATTAGTCCTTTTCCATCTTTAACTGAAAAGAAACCTCACCTTTTTAAATAATCTGAATCTACCATGAAATTTCTGATTTGCTGGAGAATTTAGCTTGCCTCAGTGCCTGAAGAGCCTTAACCAATGCCACCAGAGTTAAAAGGGTGGAAAGTGGTAATGTAATAGGACAGTCTAATGCTGGGCTACTCAACTTTGGAAGCCCCGGGGGCCACAATGATATTCACAGCACATGCTGAGGGCTGCAACTTAAGTGTGGTTGCACATATATGCAAATAGTTTCACACAATGCCCCAGAGCTCCAGGCACCTCCTCCCTGGGAGCTAGAAACACCAACACTCTGTACCCATCTGTTCCAGCCAGCCCGTCCGCTTGAAACTTTCAATGTTCACCTGCCCCGCTGGGAGATGCCGCGCCATTGTGGAGCGTGTTCCCAGTGGAGGCCATGTTCAAAGGATCCCACCCACGGGCTGCATGTGGAGCCCCATGTAAACCCAAAGTACACTGCGGGACGCAAACAAACAGGCCGTGGGCTGCATGTGGCCGGCGGGCCGCGTGTTGAGTAGCCTGGTCTAATGTATGTGAGAAACACACAACCCAAACCAACCCCTCAGCCCCACGCTATGGTACCTTGTATGTTGAGTGGCCTAGCTGGAAACCTGGGCATGGTCGCAGCTTCTCACAAGCGAGGTCAGGAGTGAGCAGAGTCTCTTGGCCAGTGCTGGCTGCCGATCCAGTTGATCAACTCGCACTAACTTACTGTTACAGTGAATCTCAGTTGCCACGCTAGTAGGAAAAAACATTTCAGACAGTGTAACTTTTAGGAAGATCTCTAGCACTGACTTACTGTGTGACCGTAGGCAAGCCACCTAAAGTTTAGGAGGTAACAACCTGTGATTTTGAAGCAGCTGGTTCCAAGTTTCATGTTGAGCAGGAACATTTCCTGATCATTCTCTCTTGGACAGGAAAATTAGCTCTGAATTCAGCTGCTCCTCTCTCCCGTAAGCCCCTATGCAAATATAACGTGCTTTTGTCAGAAGGTCATTTAAGTTTGTTTATGCTGCTCTACTTGTGGTATAAATTGTTCCAGGCAAAGGTTTAACCCCGATACCTCCCGAGTTCCTCCTGGGTGAATTGTGTCACTGCACAAGCCCAAAATTAATGTTCTCTGCAGATTCTCTTCCCCCCCCCCGCAGAATCATTGATTGACAGGGAGGTGAAGTGAAGTCATGAAAATCAATTACACCTTTCACCCAGCAGGAGCTGATGTGGCAAGAGGAGAGTACAGCTGGTTCACAGGTCGAAACAGCCAGCCATGGATAGGTATGTTATAATACATTTATTTTGGTAAACGCATACCTGAAAATTTCAGCAGTTACATGCTTACACACAGAGGAGCAGGCAGCTTCACGGGAGCCGGTGGGTATAGGGATCCAGCGTAGCAGAGGCAACAGCATAGGTGGGGAAGAGGAACAGGCGGGAGCCGGTGCTCACGGGGAGTCACCTTCTTCTGTGAAGAAAGCAGCCTCCTTCCCATGTGGGCCTACTGCTCCTCCTTCCTGTCTGGTATATACAGTGGCTGGGCTGGTTAGATCCAGCTGCCCTGGAATCCCAAGTCCTATCAGGTGCCAGGATCCTAACAAGTATGGAGAAGAAAGGGCAGCCCAGCCCCCAGAGTCCTCTTGATACTCAAATGAATAGTATACCACACGGCAGCTCCCAATAAACTGAAATAAATATGGGATGAATGTGATAGAACTATCAAAAATAAATAGCAGAAAAATGTTTTTGAGGAAGGAAAGCTTACTCACCTTGTACAGTAACTGGAGTTCAAGATGAGTGTCCCTATAGGTCCGTGATCTCCAACCTTTTTCAGCATGAGATCACTTTTTGAATTTAAGTGCAATCCAGGATCTACCTCAAACCCAAGGCACCCTTGCCCTGCCTCCTTCCTGCCCCTTCTCCGAGGCCCCACCCCTGCTCACTCCATCCTCCCCCCCTCCCCTGTCCTCACTGACTTTGATCAGGCAGCGGGCTGGAGTGCGGGGGAGGGGGATGTGGACTCTGATCTTGGGCTAAAGGATTTGGAGTGTGGGAGGGGTTCTGAGCTGTGCCTGGGGCAGGGAGTTGAGGTGCTGGAGGGGGTTAGGGTGCAGGCTCTGGGAGGGAGTTTGGGTGCAGGAGGACTCAGGGATAGGGCAAGGGTTTGGGGTGCAGGAGGGGTTCAGAATTGGGGCCAGGGCTCAGCATATGAGCTCCAGTTGGACACTGCTTATCACTGGTGGCTTCTGGTTGGTGGTGCAGTGGGGCTAAGGCAAGCTCACCCATGCTCTGGCCTTGCACCACTCCCAAAAGCAGCCAGCAAACTCTTTCCACTCTGCGGAGACGGGGTACAGGATGGGGGCAGGGGCACCCTGACATCAGCACCCCCTCCTTTTCTTCCCATGCTCTGCACAGCAAGCAAGAACCTCCTGGGGTGGGGGGGCAGCTCCAAGGCAAAGGTCAGGAGCAGCTCAGCAATGCTGAGAGGGGCAGGTGAAGTGCTGGCACTTGACAGCCTCCCAGCCAAACCAGTCAGGATCACCTGTCAAAAGCTCCAAGATCTACCAGTAGATCCCAATCTACTAGTTGGTGACCACGGCTGTAGGTGCTCCACTCTTGGTCTTGGTGCCATCCCTGTGCCCTTGATAGCAGTCCCCTGCAGGCTACACACGTACTGCCTGGCTTGCACTCTGTTGTTAGTTAAGTAGCACATGCACGGCTGGCACTCTCAGTTCTAGGTCAGGGGCTATTGGCGCTGAAGCAGAGGGGAGGAAGGTGAGTAGCAGAGCACCCACAAGGACAATCATCTCGAAGAACCTCAGGTCCTGCACAAGGTGAGTAACCTTCGAGAGACGTCCCTGTGGGTACTCCACTCTTGGTGACTGAAGAGCAGAACCCTCAGGATGGTAGGGGCTTTGGAATATGTTGGAAGGCTGCAGATAATGCAGCTCTGCCCAGCTGCATGCCTGTTCTGGGACTACGAGTCAGAGCGCAGTGTTGGGCGAAAGTGTGTTGAGATGCCCAGGTAGCAGCTTTGCAAATCTTGGAGAGGGTCACATTATGGATATTTGCCGCTGAAGTAGCTATAGATCTGGTGGCATGTGCTCCAGTTGTGGAAAGAGGTTGATATGATAGCATAGATGAATACAATCGGCAATCTATTTTGAGAGTCTTTGGACTGATCTGCTAATGAGATAAAAAGCTGTAAGGATTTCCTGAATTCCTTAGTCCCACCTCCATAGAGTACTAAAGCTTGCCTCACATCCAGCATGTGCATAGAGCTCTCAGAGGAATTAGCATGGGGTTAAGGGAAAAAAATTGGGAAGTAAAGAGGCTCATTAATATGGAATGAAAAGGGTACTTTCAGAAGGAACTTTGGGTGAATCCAGAGGATAACCTTGTCCTTAAAAAAAAAAAATGCAGTATAGGGTGGATCAGCCATAAGAGTGACAAGTAGAAGTGATAGCGGTGAGGAACACCACCTTCACGGAAAAATGGAGTAACGAGCAGGAAGTGAGAGGCTCAAAGGTTTATCTATAACGGCATAGAGGAAGAGATTTAAATCCCACGGAATCAGAGAAGGTTTGACTTCCAGGTAAAGAATTTATAGGCCCTTTTGTGGTAGATGGGTAAATAGAGAAATCGCTCTGTGGTAGGATGGGCAAACAAAAAAAGAACTGAGGTGCTGAGTTCCCATTTGTGAGGTTTCAGAAAGCATCTGTTCAGTTCGTCCATGGTAGCATTGTGAGAGCCCAGTAAGTGTTCAGCTGAGATGTGGATGTTGTGTCAAATGCAAAAAAGTTCCATCGTCTTGTGGCCTTTTGACCTAAAGAATGGGATCTCCCCCACCCCATCTATTTATGTAAAACATGCAGACAATGTTTGTCACCACACATACGTGTTGGTTTTGGGGAAGCAGAAGAAAATGGCAGCAGGCATAGTGTGCCGCACATAGTTCTAGAAGATTGATATATAGGTCGGATTTAGTTGGTGACCATATTCTTTGTGTAGTTGATGTCTGAATGTGCGCTCCCCATCCCACATGGAAGGCATCTATCATGAGTATCACTGATGGGTTCATTGATGTGAAAGGGACTCCAGAGTGGAGACTGGCTGGTTGAGTCCACCAGAGGAGTGATTGCTTCGCGGTGGTTGGCACAGCAAGGCGGATGTTCATGGGGTGCCTGTATGGTTTGCATACTGTAGATTGCCATGCGTGAAGGCAAATGTTTCATCATAAAGGTGAATGCTGCCAAATATTCAAAGTAGCCGTAGACAGTGATGTGCCATGGTTGTGGGCTGTTGTAAAGCATGGCAATCTGAGATTGAATGGTGTGGAACCTGTCTGATAGAAGTATTGCTTGTGGAGTCCAGGCACGTTCCAATGAACGGTACGTGTTGCGTTGATCGCAAGGTTGACTTTGTTGCATTTATTTGTCAGCCGAGGTTATGAAAACAAAGCAGCGTTATGTGTGTGGAGCAGATAGCGTCCTATTGAATGCAAGTCTTGAAGAGACTGTCATCTAGATAAGGGAATACGATTATTCCTTCTTTGTGTAGATATACCATCACCACTGCAAAGATTTTGGAAAAAAAGACATGAGAAGCTAAACAAAGGCCAAATGGCAAGACCTGATACTGATAATTGTCTGTTCCCAGTATGAACCTTAGGAAGCATCAGTGTGCAGAATGTATTGACACATGGAAGCAGGCAACACTGAGATAATGGTAGTAAGAAAGAGTTACCATGTGGAAATGTTGTGACTACATGAACTCGTTTAGTTTGTGGAGATCAAGGATGCGACGCCATCTGCTACTTTTTCCTGGTTTAGTAAGTATTGAATAAAACCGTTTCCCCTTGTGTTGAGGGGAAACTGGTTCCACTGCTCCTATTTGGAGATAATGTTGTACCTCTCAACATAGGCGATGTTTGTGAGAGGGGTCCCTGAAAAAGGATGGGGCAGGAGGATGGGTAGGAGGCTTGGAAAGAAAAGAAATGGTGTAACCCAAGTCGATGATTTCTGGGGCCCGATTGGAAGTTATTGACTCTCATTGGCTGTAAAAAGGGCATAGCTAGTCTGCAAAAGGTTTAATGGTAGTAGCCAGCATTGTAATGGATAGAAGGTCTTTGAGACCCTCAATAAAATTTTCTTTTTCTTTTTTTTTTTTTTAAATTGGGAGCAAGTGGATGAGTCATCAATCTAAATGGTTGTTAGCGACATTGAGGCCTCTGTCTGTGTCTTCACTGTTGGGGTTTGTGATATGATCACTGCATATAGGAGGGATACCAAGGTCATTGATAAGATTGGTACCAGTACTGCCTCCTCCTGGTCACCAGGGTGTGAATCCCCAGAGAGAAAAAGAGTGGCTCTGGAATCCTTGATAGTCTGAGGGACATCACTGGTCTTTGATGAGGAAAAACTTTTTTCAGCAAAGGCAAGATCCTCTGTGGTGGATTGTATCTTGCACAGAAAAGTAATAGAAGAGAACCAAAAGGCTCTATGCATTAGAGGCTGAACCTCTCTAGTCCATCACTATCTGGTTTGGCAACATCTGTGGTCTGGAATTTTATTCAGCAGTATCAACCACTTATCATAGATGTGGCCAAGTTTCCTGCAGCCCATAAAGTTTGTTTACAACCCCCTAGTCCTGGCTCTCAGTGTTCTGTGCTGTTATTTAGCTTCAATTTACCCTTAAATGTCTTGTAAGAGCCCAGTCAGCAGTGGAAGTTCTTGATAATGCTGCTAGACAATATCAGCCTCCCGCGTTTCAGCAAATTCTCTTGTTCAACATCAGTCAGATCCTGAGGATGCCAGACCAGAGAGGTTGTGGCACTTGTACTACTGTCATGGTGGTTGAATGCGCTGCAGTGTCGGTTACCTCCAGTGCAGCTTGAAGGGCTGCATGGGCAATGGCTTTGCCTTCAGAAAAAATGGCACAAAGTTGAGGTGTTTTGGCCTCGGGGATGTCCACAACAAAGTCAAGGATTTTAGTGTCGTTTTTGTGACCATATTTGGCAAGCAATGTGGAGCAGTTGAAAACCCAATATTGAAGGTTGGAGGAGACATATACCATCTGCTCAAAAAGTTTTAATTACTTGCTCTCCCTGTCTGTAGCAGTGGACCTGAAACATTGCCGCCTGCTGTGCTGATGAGCTGCCTCCACTACCAGCAAATATGGAGCTAGCTATGTGAATAGAAATTCTGACCCATTAGATGGCATGTCTTATTTGCAGTCAGCCCATTTACAAAATGGAGGCAGGGGTGTGCCAAACTGTTAGTGCTAGGTCCATAACAGCAGGATTAACGTAGAGGGCTTATTTTAGAAGGTGAAAAGGCTTGCAGGATGTAAGTAAGCTCATGTTGAGATTCTGACACCTCCTTCAGAGCTATTTTAAGTTTTACCATGAATCTTTTAAAATAATCTTGGAAGTATGGAAAAATCATTTGCAAAGGTCAGCGGAGGGGGCATAATTGCCCCATCTAGAGGAGAGGAGTTGGTAGGAGGCAAGATATCTGGGGCTGGTTCATCCACAGCTGGCTCTGAACATTCTCTTCCTGGTATGCAAGGGAATGCACACCTTCATGTAGGGACACCTATGTGGAAGGTCTAGGTTGGTGTCTAGGAGGACTGGCATTTCCCAGGGGCTCCAATAAGGCCAATGAAGAGGATAGGGCATAGCTGATGGCATCCAAGGATGTCTGTATCATGGTGGCCTGTCATAGCTGCAGTGGGTCTATGGGGAAGATCTTGATGGTGGTAAGCAATGGGTGCAGGGGAAGGGGTGCTGTGAAAAGAAAGTAGCTTAAATGCTTTCATCGTCATTCTGGAAAATTGAGACAGTGCTGAAAAGGTGATGTACAGAGCCAAGGTTTGTGGAGAAACATTGGTGCTGAACAAAGGAGATTGTGTTGTGGAAGATAAAGCAAGATCATGGTGGTGTAAAAATGGCCGCAGTGCCAATAGCATTGGTGCCAACTTGAAAGGTGTCTCTTGCTGCACTGGCACCGCACACGGAGTTGAGGTCAGTGGGGCCAGTATGGAGGTGCTGGACTAGGTGGATGGTGCTACAACAGAGGTCAGCACAGATTTCTTAGGCGGCACTGTTGGTGCCAAAGTCAAGGTGCCAGAGGTGCCGGTGGCATCGTAGGTGCAGACCTGAGGAGTTTAGGCACCTTTGAAGAAGATCAAGTCAGTGACTGATTTTTCGTGGTCTGTTCCTCATGAGGCACTGAAGAACACCTCTTTTTAGAAGAGATTTTTGCTTGTGCAGATGAAAGTACCGAGGGAGCTAAAAAGATCTGGTCACCAGGGTCTAGAGACTTTTTCAGGTCCCTGTCCCTGTGAATCTTCACTTTCAGCTTACTGCAGTGAGGGCTAGGGATGTAATAGTGTACTCAATTTACCAATTAACCAATAAGCAAAAGCTGATAGGTTAATGCTATAGACTACATGCATTTCCCCCACCCATGAATATTTTTTTTTTTTTTTTTTTTTTTTTTTTTTTTTTTTAAAGCAGGTTGGCCAGCAGGCCAGCCCAAGTTCCAGCTTGCTCCAGGTCCGGGACCTACCCCTGCTACAGCTCTGCATTTAAAGTGTATTAGGAGCCAGGTGGGCAGGCAGCCACGCTCAGTGCTGACTCGCGTTGTGTCCAGGAGCTCAGACCCCCCTCTGGCAGGAGCTGCTGCCACCCTGCATGGCTGCCTCTCTATCAAAACTGGCTCCCCTCACAGACCTGCTCCCGCCTGGCACCCCGCACTGCTGCCTATGATACAGAGGCAGCAGCGCAGGCAGAGTGGCGGGAGGGTCCTTGGGAGTGGGGCTGGAGTGCACTGGCTGTTGGCCTCACCCTCACGGACTATAGAATAGTCAGGTAACCAATTAGAACTCGTGAGGTTAATCAACTATTTAATTAACCAATATTTAACATCCCTTGTGAGGGCATTTTTGAGGAATATGCGACTACCCAAGGCAGCAGATGCATGGGGAATGTCTGTCGGATATGGGAATGACATCCTCAAGAGCAACATCATTTGAACCCAGATAACTTTATACAGCTGAGCCCACAGCACAGGTAACTGTGTAACACTGTGTAACCGCTGAGATTTTCAGTTACCCTATTACTAAGGATATTAAAAATCATGTAACAGAAGACTTTTTCAGAAGAAAAAAAATGAGTATGTCTAAGAGTTGTGAAACCCATATCCCATCTAGCACAGCTACTGTTAATGATGGGAAGCAATAAGTAAGTGCTCCTGAACTGAAAGGACATAACCACCAGCTTTTTCAGGATAATTTAAAAAAAAAATCCAGATCAAAACATGAACTCCCCACACTAACCTCAGCTACAAATGGCTCATGAAATTTGATGAGAGGCTAGTCATGTCCTACAATCTCCACCCTTATCTGGAATCTGTGGGAAATTGTCCAAGTAAGTGTTATAGGACTGGACTCTAGGGAAGTGAAGGGCAGAATTAACACTTCAGGAGACAGGGCTTAAAAGGGCTTTCACAACAGAAATCACTACTAGAAACCATCAAGTGGTTTAAAGTGACCACTTGAATTTCAATGTTGGAAAGGTGTCAACAAATGGAAAGGAATTCATGGAAAAGCAACACCACGTGAAAGGAGTTGCAGAGGGAATTATGACAAAAGATCAAAAAGGACATAGGGGCTACATCTACACTGCGAGTTTTTGCTGCAGAAAACATGCTAATGAGGGACTCATTAGCATAAGTCGTGATCTCATTAGCATATTTTCTGCCTTTTGCACAAGGGGTTTTTGTGCAAAAAGAAACAGCAGAAAATATGCTAATGAGATCACGACTTATGCTAATGAGTCCCTCATTAGCATATTTTCTGCAGCAAAAACTCGCAGTGTAGACAAAGCCAGGCAAAAGTAATGAAAATGTAATCAGCAAGTTGGACAATAAGTGAAATTTCATATGAGCAAAGTCTGTTAGACATGGACTTGGTGGATGCTTCAGCACTTGAGTTGCTCAAAACCAATTTCACAGGCATATTGCTATAGAGAAAGACATGGTCCCTGATCTATGTAACATTACATATCGCACTAAGTACACCAATGGTGGTCTATAAGAGTGCTTATATATGGAAGAGCAGTCAGATATTAAAAAAAGTCTTATAAAGAAATCATTTTTACCTGAATTATAGAATAATCCATTATTTTAAAATAATTGCCTTTGCTTTGTTAGCAGCACTGAAATAGACAAAACTCTCCTAAAGCCAGGAGAAGTAAAGCAGTTTTAGAATGACTGATCCCTAACTAATATGGCGATGCATGCTTTCGATTCGAAATCAAGATGTGTTTCCATAATAGTTTTTATTTACATAGAGACTTAGGATCAACTTGGTATCAGGATCTCAAAGAGCTTGTCTTACATTTCTAAGGCGGGATTTTCAAAACCAGTGTTCGCCTAACTCTAATCCCATTGAACTGATGAAAAACTCAGGCCAATACCAAGCACTTTTGAAAAGCCCATCTTGGAAATGTAAGAAAAGGGGCAGCTCGATCCATGGCTCTTTTCAACCTTCTAGACCCAGAGTTTGTCAGAAATAGACGGGATTTCCCACTGCCCTCTGACTCACTATGTTATACAAGACCAAGTCACTTGTTCTTGCTCCCACAATCTCAGCTACTTTCTCAAGCTCAGCGGAACCCAAACACACACAAAGCATCCAACTCGCAGCAAAAGTAGCTATGAAAGTACATTAAACTGTATCAATGTCAGAACAAAACAAAGTGACATCAGCCTTCATAAGACATTTACAGAGAGTTCAACTGGATAGCAGGGTCACAAACAAATCCCATCTTACAGCCAGTGTTACTTCGTTAGTGTTTTAGTCTGAGGGTGTGTGTGAGATTTTATTTTGAAAGGAGAGCGAAACTATGGTCAATGTTTTTTTTAAAAACAGGGCCCAACTCCATTATCTTGTTTGACAGTCTTATTTTCCAAGCTTCCACTGAGCAGTTGTTTTCCTTCACCTTTAGTGCTCAGAAACACAAGTGACAGATGCTATAGACAGAGAACTGGCTGACAGTCAGTTTATCCCAGGAAATGGTGCATGTGCTAAAAAAGCCTTCATCCTCTTGCAACAGGAATAAATATTCAGAGTTAGAACAAGGATCACATCCAGCCCTTCATTTTTTTTCATTCCCTGACTTGCATCCATCTTGCAGGTGAGAGATACACAGCTTTCCCTCCAGCTGTTACTATCCACTGTCTACCTTGAATATTTGTATATGCTTTCTCCCCTTTACCCACCCGCTCCACTACTGTGGTATCTGAACACCTCACAATCTTTAATGACATCCCTGTGAGGTAGGAAAATGCTGTTAACTCCTTTGTACAGACAGAGAACTGAGACAGAGACACTAGGTAACTAAAGTCTCACAAAGTCTATGGCAAACATGGACCTTCCACGTTCCAGCCTAATGCTCTAGCCTCTGATCCATCCTTCCTTTCCTAGGATGTAAATACATAATGCATGTTGTGCCTGCCCTCTCCAAGAAGCTGAGAGCATGAACTTTTTGCCATACATGGCCTGAGAGCGAGCCTATCAAGACCACCACCTCCTATAGTGGTCTCTCTCATTGTTTGCTCAATGGACATTCAAGTCTGACAGCAGAAGTTCAAACCTCATCAAGAGCCAGGTTAGGACTCAAAAATCACCTGCTTCCTTAAAAACAGAATGCTACCTCTGAAGCTTAGATGACTTGCACAAGGGCACGCAGTAAGTTAGCACTGGCTCTAAGCCCCTCCCCATACACAGTTGCTTAACATTTTATCACCTTTACTGTTCCTCCCACCCCTCTCCAAGTGACACCCCCAATCTTCCCCTTTTTTGGCGTCACCGGTAAGGTACCTATGATCCAGCACACAGGACCAGGAGTCAGATCAGGATTCAGTTCCCATTGTCAGTAAGCCCTGAGCCAAGTCACTCAGTCTTTCTTTTCCCCATCCTCTCCACCTGTAAAAAGAATCGTCAGTCAATCTTCGTAATGTGCTTTGAAATCTATAAATATAACAATTAGCTATTAATATCTGAGGATCCTGGTATCTGAAATCTGCTGTTCTCTTTTCCTTTTTCAATTGGATTTTATTATTAGTACTATTTTATGTTTGCCAAGAAAATTAGAATTTAACTCCAGTCCAGTATAAGTTTACTGGGCTACATGTGTAGAACACACAGCCTTCACACTTAGCTCCTTTTTGCTAAACCATTTAGAACATTAACTGGCAGAATGCTTTATCTTGACATATAGATAAGTCTCCACTAAATTAATTACTTTACACATTTCTAGTTCAAAAGGAAGAGGGTTAGGGAATCCGCATTCCTAGCAAGCCTATCTGGTCCCATGTAGCTGTGATCCAGTCTCTCTTATAGCACTCTACTTTTCTTCTAAAATGGTCATGATTTAACCATCACGAATAATAGCTATCTGTGCACCCTAAAGAACTTATGAACTCTTCACTTCTCCCAGTCACATGCAAGAAAATACAATGGCGTGGGCTTGATTCTCCTCTTGCTTGTCTTAGGCTATGTTTAGACTTCATCCCTCTTTCGAAAGAGGGATGTAAATTAGGCAGATCGAAAGTGCAAATGAAGCTGGGATTTAAATCCCACGCTTCATTTGCATAATGGCATCCAAACGCTTTTTCAAAAAAAGGGTTTTTCGAAAGTGAAAGCGCCGTCTAGATACGGTTCTTTCGAAAAACCCCCGTTTTTAAAAGATCCCCTACTCCTCAAAAAATGAAGAGTACGGGATCTTTCAAAAAAGGGGGGTTTTCTAAAAGAACCGTGTCTAGACGGTGCTGTCACTTTTGAAAAACCCTTTTTCGAAAAAGCGCTCGGACACCATTATGCAAATGAAGCACGGGATATTTAAATCCCCGCTTCATTTGCACTTTCCATCTGCCTAATTTACATCCCTCTTTCGAAAGAGGGATGTAGTCTAGACATAACTTAATTGACTTCCAGCTTACACTAAGGCTATGCCAAGGAGAGAGTGAGCATGTGCGCATTAGGATCTACATTTCTTCATAGTTAATGGAAATTAGGGATGTCAACATGTAGACAACTACACAATTAACTAATAATCCTGGGCTTATCTGTTAATCCTGTGACTACACACTTCTCCCCCCCCCCCCCTTGCTGCCTCTGTATCAGAAGCAGCGGGGGTGGGAGGGAGAGGGGCAGGCAGGAGCTGGTGCCCATGGGGAGCCGACTTAAAACCTGGCTCCCCATGAGCACCAGATCCACCGCCCTCGCACTGCTGCCTCTATCAGAGGCGGAAGCACTGGCGGGGAGGGGGAGGGATTGTGACAAGGGAAGCTGATCTGTCACAGGGGGTCCGAGCTCCCTGCAGACAGGGGCTGCTACTGCAGACTGAAAACCCGCACTGGACTCCCCGCCTGCCACCCTGCACTGACTGCCAGCCCACCCACAGGGATTATCAAATAGTCATGTAACCACTACAATTTGATGCTGTTACACCACTATTCAATTACATGCTATCTAGCATCCTTAATGGAAATAGAAAGCCAAGTCAGCAGTGGGTGTCGGTCAGCATAGGTCCACAGAATTCAGTGGCACTACAGATCCAGCTGGGAATCTAGGCTAGTTTTGGGTCTGACAGTGGTGCAAGTGAGGTGCAATTCCTGAAACTGATGCAGTTACAACGCTGTAAAACCAGCACAAATGAGATCAGGCTCAGTTTTAAATACCCAAGTTTCCCTTCTCAATGTCTGTCTGGGTCTCTAGATCACACATTAATTCCAACATGCACAACTTCAGCAAGCTCCTCTCCAATTCTCTTGACTAATTCATCAGCCATCTCTGTAACATCTGCAAACCTTTTGTCTCCACTAAGCAAGTCAGTCTTCTATGTTTTTAAATAGATACTATGACAAAGCTCCTTCTCAACCTTGCACTTTCAGGAAGATCACTTGTCTCCAAACTTCTTCTTACTATATAACACGTTAATACACCGTCAGTAGGTAGATATGGATACAGATGACACTCCCTCTTAGGAGTGTCTTTCTTTTTTTTTTTTTTTTGAAAGTTCAGATATGGTCACCCCTCACAGCAGCCCTCAATTTAGACACCAGCTTGCTATTTGTTGAGCTACTCTCATCATTAGCCAGCATAGGAAAAAAAAAAAAAAAAAAAAAAAAAAAATCAAACTTCATAGTCTCTGTGGTCCCTACAAGTGGTACAGGGTAGGACAAACCCTCACACCAAAGCCAGTCTCTCTCTAGTACTGAAATGGGGAAATTGTAAGGGGTGGGGCCCCCCCACCCCTACTCTGGGTTCCAGGCCAGGACCCCTGCAAGAGCAGCTATCTAACATTTCTGGTAATAGCTATGTGAGAGCTTCAAATCCCTGGGCCACTTCCCCACAGCCTTCCCCAGCTCCTCCCTTACTGCAGGTTCTTCCTTCTGGTACCTGCACGCACACGTTCTTCCCAGATTCTCCACAGCTTCTTCTCTCTTCAAAACTCCTCTCACACTGAGCAAACAGAAGCGAAGCCTTTTTAAACCAGTCTCAACTGCCTCCTAATTGGCCCCCCAGTTCTGACTGGTCTGGTTCCCTTGAGTCTGGAAGTTTCCTAATAGGTTCCAGGTGTTTTAATTGGCCTGAGTACTCTGATTCTAGAAGGTTCCTGCTGGTGCTGGGTTAGCCCTTGATAGCTTCCCCTGGGAACCGGGACCATCACTCCCCTGTAGCCCTCTGGCCCAACTGTGTCACAATATCTGTGCACAAAACATGAGGCCTACTTCTGATCATGTGTATAATAGTCTAACATTGATGCAATTCTTTGATTTCAATGGAGCTACTTCACATGTGAAAGTACTCAGACTCACTACTGGAGCTCCTAAAAACCAATATATCTTTTTCATATTACAATACATTATTTAGCTCCACAGATTGTCTGCATTTTCTGAATTATCCTGTGATAGCCAATGCCACAGATCTACTTTTGGCCCACCATTGCCTCATTCCTCTTTTCATTACACTGTTGCTTCCTTACACTCCTCTCCTTCCAATCACCCAGTCATCAACCACCTATCTTGTTTCTCCCATGCTGGGCCATTCTATGGGGAAATTGTTTTTCAGCTAAGATAGCCACTCACCCTCCCCTTTCTGCTGCTGTAACCAGTATAAAACCAGACCTGTGTCATTAATGACCATCTCATTTCACTGGTTATCCTGAGGATAGAGTTAGAGACCAGTTGCTGTTATCTGACTCCTTATTACTACAGCCAACTCCTAGCAGTCACAAAAAGTGCCTTCTCAGCTCTCACAAGCAATCAAAATTATTTTACCCTTAATGCAAGCCCTGCACACTCAGTTCAAGAGTGTGGACGTGGCCAATAATTATGAGTCATTCAATGGATTAAAAGTGTTTCTATCCCACTGTATAGGGGGATGGTTAATTTTTCCATCTTGAAATGGTTTGTCTGCTGTCATTGAATCATCAAATACCATTACCAGATAAATTGTTCTTGAGTAAAATGCATCCCTGCTGTACAGCTATTAATATGAATGGAGTTATGCTCAGGGTGAATTCAGCCCAGTATATATGGTCAGGCTCAGACAACATGAATTTGCAGTAATAATGGAAACAAAATATTAACATGTATTCAGTCAGCCCTCGGTTATTTTCTAAGGGAGTTATCCAACTGATTCTAGTTTTTCATACAATAAAGACATGCCTTCTGATGGGATTTAAATTTCCTTGGTAGGTAGGTAGTTCATTGGATGGTGTAAATTTATTTAAATGTATGTTTTGGGGACCGAGAGGCTAACTCAGATTACTTGTGTTAATAAATTTTGTTGTATAACTCAGAAAAGCAATTAGACATAGAAAGACCTTCGAATTTGTCAGAGAATCCAATAAACTCTGATTTACCCATCTTATAATCACTGTCAAGATTATTCCAAAGTCTCCTGTTTTAGGAAGTTGAACCACTTAAGATTCATTACTGTATTGTCCGGTAAGAAAAGGTTGCCAGCATTTAGTGTAGGATATTTAGGATGACCCTATGGACTTAATTGCATTTGTAAAGAATCTACAACAATTTCTGGGTCTTGCACAAAATTTAAGTCGGTTTCTGAAATTCAGATAGCAAAATGTGGCCATTTCCCTCCCCTCACCACACACGCATACTTAGTCTATGGCTGGAGAAATACACAATTAGTAATTCCGACAGCAATTCAAGACTAATGTAAGAAAGTGCACCCCCACTGAAGTCAACAGAGCTGTGTTAGCTCTGGAAAAAAGTGAACTTGCCCTACAGGGTATCCTAGTCATGACTATTCCATGTGGAGATTTGGGGTGTGATTTCCAAAATGCTCAGCACTAACCTAACTCTGCTCCTACTGAAGTCATTGATAAAATTCCTATTGATTTTGAAAAGAGAGTAAAAATAGGCTAACAAGTACTTTTAAAAATCCCACTCCTTAACCTCATATTGCACTATTCGGTGCCCCTTTGCTGTAGCCTAGTGTTCCCAATTTTATATTTGGCCACAGAACCCTTTTAAACTCAAAAGAATTTTGCGGAACCCCTAACAACAGTCATATATGGAGCTGAAAAAGTGGACCACAAATACGTAAGAATAATAATAAACAAATGCTAAACAAGGTCATGAGATCAACATTTAGTTTAATTGCACATATTTAAAAACAAAAATCACATTTAATGTGTACAAAAAATAAAGCTCAAAAACTAATATGGATTAAATATTAATTATTTTTTAAATCATAAAATGTTAGTGTAATGGAATTCTCTCACGGAACCTTTATTTTCACTTCATGGAACCCTGGGGTTCCGCGGAATACCATTTGGGAAACACTGCTGTAACCGAGTGCTTTATTGTCTCAGAGGGATAGCCGTGTTAGTCTGTAACTTTAAAAATGAATAGTCCTGTGGTGTCTTAAAAGTTAAGAATATATAGGATCACGTGCTTTTGTGGGTAAATCTCCCTCATCTGATGAAGTGGGTTTTACCCATGAAAGCTCATGAGTCCGTATATTTGTTAGTCTTTAAGGTGCCACAGGACGACCCGTTTTCCATTGTTTTATTGTAGACTGGGCGCCGGGGGGGGAGGGGTGTGTGTGTGCGGGGGGAAGACACATGACAGCAAACTATAGCCCAGATCCTGCAATTGGATCCATGGGGGACAAACCCCTGTGCTCATGCAGACAGGAGCGGCCCTAGTCGAGCTGCTGGCAACTGGCTCTCTAGGTGAAATGCGCAATCGGCGCACCCACCTCTAAAGCCCTCAATGGCCGTTTATCTTGGCGCCCTAGGCGACCACCTAGTTCGCCTGTATTGACAGGCTGCCACTGCATGCACAGCTCCAGGGGGGTCCTGCTACTTAGATCACATGGCAGGATCAACACCTGTATAGCTAAGAGCCCATGATGCAGGCTCCCGTACCTAGCCCTTACCGCCTCCTATTGTCCAGCTTTCACAGGAAATAATACATGCCAGTGAAATATTATACAAGGACTCTCTTCCCCATCATCCCACCTCAAAATTAAAAATACAAATTCCAACCTACCATTACCATATACATAGCAATCCCAAGACAGCTACCATTCAGAAATGGCTTCCTAGAATCCAAAAGCTGCTTGTCATAGGCCTAGATACTTATCCATTTTAATCTCCACTGCCATAAAGGATACATAAATCCCTTCAAATAAGGTAAGTTAGGGTCCTTCATTTCCACAACATCTGGCATTTGCAGCAAAGGCAAATATTTTACCCTTTACAGCTTTTCCAGACACCCTTTAAAAGGAGCAAGATATTATCTATGAAGGACATTTTCTGTCACCCATAAGTGTCACATGTTCTTTAAACAAGAAATTATGTTCTATTATTTGTTGTTTCTTATCCACTCACCTTTCTTAGCATATGTGCAGTGTATGCTCAGGTGCCCCATGACCAGGTTCATCCTCACATTTGGTCTGCAGGTCGGATCATTAGCTTCCCCAGCCCAAGCCAGATACTGACAGGAAGTACATGGACACTGATACATACACCCCCCCCCCCCGACATCCTCTTATCTTACTTTCAAGTCCATCTAAGTATCACTTATGCAGGGCGTGATTCTGTTCTCGCATCAGTGTAATTTGAAAGTCATATCATTTAAGTCAATGAAGTGCTTGGCACAAGTCAGATAATAGATAATTGAATTGATTTAGTGTCTTAATCTCCATTTTTCCCTTCACATGCTTTTTCAAAAGCTTTAATTGATCTTAATAGCTCCCCTGAAAACCCATATTGCTCCTCTCCCCAAATCAGTCTAAAGGTTGACTGATGGTTCTGTACCAATTGAATTGAACCCAGGAAGCCTGAAACAACAAGTACATTTCACATTTTTGTTGTGGATTTTTTTTTTCAAACCCTGCATTTTTCAGTTATTCTTTAAGGAAGGATTTTGGTTGAGGATGCTTTTTTTGCACATCAACCTCCTGGTAAGGATGAGGAAAACACCATCATTTGGTCTGGCTGCAGCTCTAGTCTGGGTAGCAAAACAAACAAGCTCTTTTCCATTTTTGGCCAGCATCTTCTGTAATATTTCAAAGTACTGTATAGATACTAAATAATACGGTGAGGTAGGTGGTTCATTCTTCACAGCCCAATTTTACAGATATGCCAACAGAGAAGAAGTGACTTGTCCACAACCACACAGTAAAGGTATGCAAGTGAAAGATGTGATTATAGCTCAGGCAGACATACACATCTACTCTAGCGAACACGCTAAGAGGACAAGGTTCTGTGTGTGATCCACAAGGCATTTTGTTTACTGTTGCCCTAGTGCAGGGTTGCCAGATTCTGCTGGTTTCCGTCCACAGTTTCTTCCTACCAGTACTACTGAAATGTAAAGTAAGGGCACGCAAAGAAAGATGCATGTTGATTGCACACAACGTTGATGGCAAGAGCCATGTGCTCCCTCCTCTTCCAATTAAACCCGTGCTACAGTTGTTGGCACACCCTGCACATTCCTGGTACGCAAGCACAGTTAGCAAAACCACCCCATCCCAAGGGACTGTCTTGATTACGATAATCTTACAGCCTACTGAGATGGAGTGCCACTCAGGCAGCCCACTCGCTAGCCTAGGTTGCCCATCGCTGCAATAAGCTGTACGCTTGTGCAGCTGCTCAGGAGAAATTCAAATGCCCCTCATCTGATTAGTAGAATGTCCACAGCTAGGTTTAGTTTCTGTTGGTGTTGTATATTTATACCTGCCTCGGTGCATATAAAAATATTATTCCACACATGGATGGAAAAGATTAGAGGGAACGTTGTTCCCTACCTTCACGTCTCTGATGGGAAACCCCAAACGGTTCAACAAAACACTGAACAGAACAGAGTGCTACAAGCAGTAAAACGTATCACACTCTTATAGCACTTGCTCCTTGTGATCTGGCTAGCCCTGGAGATTACTCCCTACCACCAGGGTAGGGATAAATTTTGTGCTCAAAATGGCGTTTGGTTCAAAGCAGACCAAGCAGTAATCCCAGCATAGTTAAGAGCTGGCATCATGAGATAGATACATGGTTTGCACCTGTAGAGACCTTCTGAAGATGAGCCAGGGAGTGCGTTTACTGGCCAAGCACAAACACTCAACTGAGAGAATACATGAAACAGTGCAAGGTGAGCAAACAGATGACAGTACGGACTCATGGGATATATCTACACTGTTGCTAGGAGGTGTCAATTCCAGGGTGAGTAGATAGGCTCATGCTAGCTCAAGTTGTGCTAGTGTGCAAAAACAACAGTGTGTACCTTGCAGCAGGAGCAGAAGCTCAGGACAGCCACTTGAGTCCAAGCCTGCTCACCCCCTAGGTCTTCTGAGTTCAAGTGATTAGCCTGAGCCACCACTTTTGCTGCAACAACCACATTACTGTTTTCAGTGCACTAGCTTGAGTTGGGCCACTGCACCTTTGTCTACCTGGGCTGGGAATTGCACTTCTGAGCTATAGTGTAAATAAAATCATAAAATTCTAATTGGACTCTGAGAAAAAGTGAACAGGTCTGTTCTGATCTAACTGTGGTCAGAAAACTAGAGGATTATTTGCAAGGTCTAGCATACCGGATACACTGTACCACACTAAACTCTACAGCAAAATTCAAATGATTCGGCAACAAATGGGAATTGGAGAACAAGACATCTTCTCTGGGTACCCACAAAGCAGGCAGTTGGCAGCAAAGACAGCAAAGAAGGGATCTCTGCCTGCCTATGTTGGACCATCACAATACTTCATCTCAACGTTTAGATAGTAGCCTAGCTCATCCTCAGTGTGCAATTTCCACCCATTTCATGCACTCATTGAATGACAAATTTTAAGTAACAAGTTTACGATTTCCACCCAACATGAAACTTAGTTTGCCACTGTTGACTTTGGCGATGCTTCCACAGGACCCTTATTTATTTCAGGCCTGTATTTGGCCCACAAAGTGTAGCATCAGTTAACAGCATTCCTAATTGCTTAGCTTATGTCAACATACTGCCAGCATTAGCACTGCTTGTTGCCCGCATTCAGGCCTGATGGTTCAGCACTAGAAGGCCATTATCAGACACACTATGATGAGTACTGTCTATGCATTAACATCCAACCCCACAGCAGAACCAGCTGGGGGCTACATAGATCTTCTGGTGTCAAAACCCACTAACTCAGCCTTTAAAGGCTTCTTTTCTTTTTTGTTGGTTCACAAAAAACTTCCCTCATTCAGTAGAGTATTTATTAATCAGTTAATGCCTTTGCTCTGGCACAGCAAGAAAGTGACCTCTTTCACTGCTATGCTTTCCAAAGCCAGTCTCAGCTGAAATGCTAATGCTCCGCTTGCAGCCAGCTCAGCAAGTAAGAACTGAGGGTACAATGACCTCCTGTGGAAGTTTCTGCACATAACTGTACATTTCGTTTCATCTTGTCACCAGCAAGAAACTCCAGGGCAATTTTTGCCCTAGGTTTTTATCCCAGTATTGTAATTCCTAGTACAGTAGCTATTATTTTCTGAAAGGAGGTGTTCAGGGAAATAACAGTTTCAAGGGGACTGTTTAATGAATGAACCTGGATATAAATAGGGTTTAACTGATGGATTTTAATCTGATTTAAAACAAATAAGTAATCCCTGCTAGCCATGACTTTTGGACATTTGCCATTTCTATGCAGGCACCAAACTGCTGCATTGAAGAACCCAAAAGCACTGCTCTCTTTTTACCTCTTAAAATATTTAACAAAAACACTTTAGATCTACAAAGCAATACCTAAACATTAACCAACTAATCCTCTCAACATTGCTATGAGGTAGATCAATATCAATACTTTAGAGATTAAAAAAAAAAAAAAAAAAAAAAAAAAAAAGAGGCTCTGAGCGACTTACACAAGGTCACAAAGAGAGAGTCAAAAGCACAGCTGGGAAAAGAAGCCAGAAGTCCCGATTGCCAGCTGTGCCTTAACTACTTGACCATGTTGTTTCTTCAAAGATCCTATTCATAATCTAGGCATTGATTATGAAAAGGTATATGGAGTAAGTCTGCATTTAACAACTGTAGTGTGCAGTTTTCTTCTGTTATTTTTAAAAAGGCCTTAATTCTGTATGCAGGAAAAGAACAGAGCCAATTCATTTGTATGTAATCACTTTTTACATACAATTTATTATATCTGCTTCAATAAAGGGAGAATAAAGAAGAGTTATTCCATGTGCAATTTAAAAAAAGTAAACTCTATTCCCAAAGTGAATGTGCTGAATACAAGAAACTGCAATATATAATAGCTTGGTATTAATAAGAGAAGTCAAAACCCATATAATTAAAACTAACTATAGTGATCACCCTTAAAGTAATGTAACATACATTTCTGAAATTATCTAAAATTATTTTGGACAGCAATTAAAATATTACCTATTCATATTGGAAACAGCACCCTACCTGAAAAACAAACAAACAAACAAATTCTGTATGACAATTTTATTCTTAGGCCCTGTTAATGTATTAAATACTAAATAAATCAACATCTCCATTCTGGGTCACTCTTTCAAGCAGTAGCTAAACAAACAAAACAATATAAAACACTCAAGAACTAACAGAAAACTAAAAGTCTCCCTTTCAACAGCAGGTTCCATTTCAGAAGTTTCAAGTGATTCTAATCATGGTAAAGACGACAACATGGTGACCTATGAACCTACACGTTAAGTCCATGCCAGGAACAGGTTCAATAATGCAAAAGATTAATTTAAAAATCAAATCATCAATAACTGACAAGCAGATCTTGACACAAATCTTAAATTTTTTTTTAGCCATAACTACCTAATTCCCAGTGCCCCTTTTTGTCCTTCAGTACAATTTCATTGTGCAGTATGGTGCAACTGTTCATTCCTTTCCGAGGTTTGTTTTGGAAGGAATGCATGCAAGACTAAAGGAGCAAGTGTGAGCAACACTCAAAGTCAGTCAGGCTTTTACCCTCAGCTGTGACACTCAAGCTTAAAACTTACTTACAGTTTATTGGGGAAAAAACACCACACTAGTTGATAAAGATGAAAATTTTAGAAACAGGAAACTAAAATTAGGGTCTGGTATCTTACCTATTTTACCTGATTTTCCCAAGTGCATTCAACTGCTCCCCATGAAATCAAGGAAGGTTCTGAATAGTCAAAATATTTAATTACACTGGTCTACAATTTTTTAGAAGTCGTATGCTTCAGAGATAAAATGTGCTATTTATTATGTATTTTGATGTGCTGAATTCAAGTATGACAATTAAAATAACTGATTGGCTACTGTTTCCAAGATATTTAAGTTTTTACATCTAAGTATATTGTGTAGATAGAGTTTTAATCATAAATTGTAAACCTAGATCTTTTCATGTGCTTATGGTTGCTTTACATGATAATATTTCACCTGTCCTGTTTATGTAACACTTTAAAAATCAGCAAAAGGGTTATATAAATAAAATTTATTATTAAACAAAAAGGCAAAAAACTATTATGTACATAGTTTAGTCCTATTCAGTGTTTACTCGGCGCTTCTGGGCTTGTCTCTTGTATTCATTAAATGGAGCATCTCTTGTCACTGTCCAGCAACAGTCTGCAAGCATTGATGGGCTCCATTTGCCCTGATAGCGTTTCTCCATTGTTGCAATGTCCTGGTGAAATCGCTCGCCGTGCTCGTCGCTCACTGCTCCCCAGTTCGGTGGAAAAAAATCTAGATGAGAGTGCAAAAAATGTATCTTTAGTGACATGTTGCAACCAAGGCTTTTGTATGCCTTGAGGAGGTTTTCCACCAACAACCTGTAGTTGTCTGCTTTGTTGTTTCCGAGAAAATTTATTGCCACTAACTGGAAGGCTTTCCATGCCGTCTTTTCCTTGCCACGCGGTGCACGGTCAAATGCATCATCCCGAAGAAGTTCACGAATCTGAGGACCAACCAAGACACCTTCCTTTATCTTAGCTTCACTTAACCTTGGAAATTTTCCATGGAGGGACTTAAAAGCTGCTTGTGTTTTGTCCATGGCCTTGACAAAGTTCTTCATCAGACCCAGCTTGATGTGTAAGGGTGGGAACAAAATCTTCCTCGATTCAACAAGTGGTGGATGCTGAACACTTTTCCTCCCAGGCTCCAATGACTGCCGGAGTGGCCAATCTATCTTGATGTAGTAGGAATCTCTTGCACGACTATCCCATTCGCAGAGAAAACAGCAGTACTTTGTGTATCCAGTCTGCAGACCAAGCAAGAGAGCAACAACCTCAAATCGCCACAAAGCTGCCACTGATGTCAGTCATAGTTTATGCACCTCAAAAGTTGTTTCATGTTGTCATAGGTTTCCTTCATATGGACCACATGACCAACCGGAATCGATGGCAAAACATTGCCATTATGCAGCAAAACAGCTTTAAGACTCGTCTCCGATGAATCGATGAACAGTCTCCACTCATCTGGATCGTGAACGATGTTGAGGGCTGCCATCACATCATCGATGTTGTTGCAGGCTACAAGATCACCTCCCATGAAGAAGAATGGGACAAGATCCTTTTGATGGTCCTGGAACATGGAAACCCTAACATCACCTGCCAGGAGAGTCCACTACTGTAGTCTGGAGCCCAACAGCTCCGCCTTACTCTTGGGTAGTTCCAAATCCCTGACAAGGTGATTCAGTTCACCTTGTGTTATGAGGTGTGGTTCAGAGGAGGAGGATGGGAGAAAATGCGGGTCCTGTGACATTGATGGTTCAGGACCAGAAGTTTCATCCTCTTCCTCGTCCGACTCAAGTGAGAATGATTCTGGTGCATCAGGAACCGGCAGTCCTTCTCCGTGGGGTACTGGGCGTATAGCTGATGGAATGTTTGGATAATGCATAGTCCACTTTTTCTTCTTGACACACCTTTCCCAACTGGAGGCACCATGCAGAAGTAACAATTGCTGGTATGATCTGTTGGCTCTCTCCAAATGATTGGCACTGCAAAAAGGCATAGATTTCCTTTTCCTGTTCAACCACTGGCGAAGATTTGTTGCGCAAGTGTTGCAGCATGCGAGAGGGGCCCACCTCTTGTCCTGATCTCCAATTTTGCAGCCAAAATAAAGGTGATAGGCTTTCTTAACCATAGTGGTTATACTGCTCTTTTGTGATACAAAAGTCACTTCACCACAAACATAGCAGAAGTTATCTGCACTGTTCACACAAGTACGAGGCATCTCTGCTCACTTTGGCTAAACAGAAATGTGTCCCTTTGCAAAATCAAACACTGACAAATAAGAGATCACGACACTGTATGATTTCTAGAGCTGATATAAGGCAATTTGTTCAGCAGAGTGATGTAAGCTTCGTTATGATTGCATCATCCATGACTTCTAGGAATAACATGATACAATTCATATCATGTATGACGCAATACCAGCTTCAGATTGCATCATTCATTGTTTTGCCTAAAAAGCAAGTACTGTCCAAACCCAGTCATAGATTTATTCATAGATCCAGTCAAAGATGTATTTTAGTCATTTCCGGTTTAAATTGAGATCCCTTTATAACTCACTTATCCTCTGCCGTTCCCAAGTCAGGGTCGTATGTACTGACCCAATAGCATATCTTGAAAACTAGAGCCAATCAACAATTTTAAGCATCATTTTCGTTCTGTGACCCAGAATTAGTAAAGTTTGACTACATTTATTTCAGAAGCATTTTGGCTGTAGAGCAGTGTATCGGGTGGGTAAATATAATCTGAAAATCTTGGTCTAGGACTCCAGAACCAGCCTGCTTGAAATCCTTGAAAACACTAAAAGAAAAACACTTTTGGCAGTCTCTGAAAAAAAATCAATATTTAATACACATTGGTCAATTTGCCTGTCTCTCTCCCCCCCCCGGCACACACCTTTAAGTAGTCAAGGCTTTTTTCACTTACTTCCCCAATTCCATTAACACATGGCTGTGTAAATATAAGAATGTTGTGACATGACAGACTGCTTTTTTCACCATGAAAGGGTATATTAATTCTATTGTTTAATATTTGTAACTAAAATAGACTCCATAGTCTCAATCAGAATCTATGCCCTACTATACTAGATAATTTACGCTCACCTGAATACATGACCTCTGCCCTGAAAAGCATCACTTACATATTCTCAATTTTTAAATATAAAAAAATCCAGCAGGGCTCCAATTCTCAGCTGACACCAAGGACTGAATGGAGACAGACTGAATCATCCTTGCATTGAAGCGATTGTGCCTCAACTCTGACCTAGAGGGACCAACAGCAGAGTGAAGGCAAACTTCATCTGCCACTGTTCGTGCTACATCTGTTCTATGTACTAATAAATTCAGCTTCTAGTGCTGTCAATAGTTACTACCAAAGCCCTAAAATGTTCTGTATGTTCACAGCATTTAAAACTGTTCTTACAAGTTGCTGAAACTTTCTTTTGAATTCCTACTTGGCCTGTGGTGATTTTGTATTTCATTCTGGAACTGGTCGCATACAATCTTACCCAGAATTCTGGTATGATGTGATATGTATGAAAAATATCAATTATAACTTGAACCTGTTCATGCCATGGAGTACTGTTATCAAAATAATTAAGTTCACGATTACACCAAAATATTAAATCTTGGCAGCTGAAACCTTGGTTAAAATAAATTACTAGTGTCTGGTGTAGACTTGGCAAGAATATTTTCCCCATACCTCATGCATGTTTGTTTAAATCTGAACCGAATCTTTTCCAATCTTGGACTCTGGCTTTAAATTAACTCAGTTTGTGAAGCTAAGATCTTAGAATGTCTTCCCTTTTGCCTCTGCAGCCCTGGCCCAATCTGGAAAAAATATATGGAATTAGTAATTCTATGGAGAAAAAGACCAGTCACTGCACTTTATGACAATTGTTTTTGTGCCTCTGTCAAAGCAGACATTTTCCATTTGTGGGAAATCTGGACTCAGTAACACATTATTTAAAAAAATATATATTCCTGAATGTATACTGTCCAAGAACATGGCATATAGTTACCTCAGTAAACGCCTGTAAGAATATTACATATTGCCAACCTATGCATAACTGCTACAGAATACTGAAAGCCAACAAATTTAGTAAGTACAACAAAGTTCTTCTTTCTACACATTTGTGTGTTTCAGTCTAAAGTTAGATTTTTACAACATGATTCTAGTCACACAGTACGAGAGTCTCTCAAAACTGACAGGAAACGTCAACACCACTAACAAAAAATCCTCCGACATTAGAACATTTGATTCAAAAGCCAAGTATATCCTCCATAGATGCATTTGAGTTTGTGTGCCTGTCTGAGTCTGTCCGTCCATCTGCTTGTCTGTTCAAGAACTCCTCCTAAACAGAGCTAACATCACAAAATTTGGTATGCAGCTTCCTCTTATCCTAACTTAAAGCAAGATCAGAGCTTCGTTGTGCCTGGAATGAGATTATTTTCCATAACACAGAAAGGCAGGGGGCTGATGGACAGACGTTACACAACAGAGCGAACACGGGGCAGTGAGTGCATGGGACAGTTGTATAGTAGTACCCCAAGGGGGCGGCCGCACCACTAAGACAGTGGCCAGCTGGGGCCAGGACTCCTCATGTTGCTGGCCACTGGCCTAGGTAAGTGGCACCTCTTCCCAAACACCTACCCCCCGGCCCTCAGCCACAGTACTAGACTGGGATGGAGCCCTGGCAGCTAGCACACCTGCCACCCCAGAGGAGTCCACCACAGGTTGGGACTGTGCCACTCCTCCTGCCCCAGAGGAGATGGGGGAGCTGGCAATTGCATCACAGTCCTCACTGCCACAGGCAGCCCCAGTGCATGCCTTATACCTACCTCCAAGACCCCTGCCCTGAGTTTCTCCTACCCCCTGCCCTGACTCCTGCATCCCCACACCACAAGCCCCCTGCCCTGAATGATGCTGGGTAAGTCTGCTAGTCTAGTTTTATATACTTTTAGAAACGTGCATGGCAGTTTGTCCTTTTGTTCAAGAACCCTTACTAAACAGTAAGAGCTAGGACCACCAAATTTGGTATGCAGCTACTTCCTGTCAGGCCAGGCTTGTGACAGGATATTGGGACATGTAGAATTAGATTGTTTCGCATAAAATGAAAAGAGAGGGGTCTGGTAGGAGGGAGTTATACTGCAGAATAAACACAGGGGCAGAAATAACACCATTGGAGCAGCAGGGGGCAAAGGTGCAGAAAGGGACAGCTATTTATTGTACATTTCAGAGAGTTTATGTCTGCTTGTCTGTGTGTCCGTCTATCCTCTTGCCAAGGGACATGCACTTCTCACCTGGCTGTGCCCACTGCAGTTGTAGCGGCTATGAACAAATGCTTCTCAACTGGCCCCAAGCTGCTGAATGGAAAAAGGGGTGGGGTTGCCCTCTCTTCACAGGGCAGCCTGCATACTGAGCCCCTCATCCCCACGCCCACCCCAGAAAAATGATTTAATGAAGAAAAACGAAAAACTGAGTTAAGGATCCAAGCAACACCACATAAATCTTCTAGTAATTACATATTAAGAACAAAATATTTAATACAAAACATGACACAAAATTCAATACATATTTTAAAACGTTTACTAAATGGTTGATGGTGTTTACTGAATCTGAGAACAAAACAAAAAATCACCATTACAAACATCAGTGCATTAAAACAGTGGTTCCTCCACAAATTTCTCCCCTTTTGATTGCAGTTAACTAGACAAGAAATTAAAACAGAAGGAGCCTGCTAGGTAAGAACAATGCAACTCCTCACGACATTTAAAAGTCTATTCATATCACATTTAAAAACACAATTTAAAACGTAAAGACAGCTTACATAGCTTTACGGTCTCATTTCAGCATTCAACAAGGGGATGGTAACCTCTGCAGGAAGATTTATTGGCTACCAAAAAGAGATTCCTTAATTTCATATAGAAATTATCCAATATGAAAAGTTTAGAGCTGCATAAATTATTTTTTTTTTTTTTAGGGAAAGTTATAAAACAAAAAACGAACAAGTGCCAACCGATGGAAACTATTAAATACCCTATTTTACAAAATGACACAGTGGCAGACAGAGGTTTGTTAAAGGATCATTGTGCTTTAACTATGTTTGGGTTTTGATCCCACTCATTCTGGGCAAAGTGCCACCAATCTACTGGAATTATTAAAACATGGTATTTTGTACTTTCATGTATGGGACTTTATGGTAAATTCATTCTCTCATCAGCAGAAATAGTTTCCCCTTAATATCTTCTTTCCCTAACTGTGAAGAAACTGCTACATACAGTACAACTTCCCTTGCAGACTCTCAAACTCCCCTGAAAAAGTACAGATAAAAACCCCTACCTACATGGGAATTAAAGAGAGATAAGGGACAAAACAGGAAAAGTGTTATGGGATCCTATTTCGGATCAAAAACAGGAACTGGAATTGAGGGCTCCAGAGACTCTTTGTAATGTTGAGTAACTTGTAAAATCTTCTGCGTAACACTGAACAGGCCCAATGGTTTCTGAAAATCATCATACATACATTTTGTAAGACAAATATTGCCAAGTATGTTATGTTCCACACAACTTGTTAAACCAACACTGAACTTCTCTTCTTCAGACACCTTATAAGAAAGTTGAATTTGAATCCAAATTCGGATCTCTCAGATGTTTGGAACAGTTTGTTTCCGTTTGCTCTTCAAAAGGATTATAAAGTGCTCAAAAATTCCTTGACCTGCAAAAGCAGCACATATTTTGAATCAAATGAAGTGTATTGAGAAACAGATCTATGAGAACTGACTTTTCACCTTTCCATTGCCTTATACTGTACTACAAGGTATAATTATTGGGTGAAATAAACATCTCATAGCTAAGCATGCAATTTTGTGGCCACAGAATTGCAAGCCAAATTTCCTCAAGTTTAGCAGGTGCAGAACTAGGGATTGTAAGCAACTAGTGACTTCACTAGTCGCTTTTCTCCCCTTGCTGCCTCTATCAGAGAGGCACAGCAAGGGGGAAGCAAGAGCCGGTGCTGAGGGGAGCTGATTTCTGGCTCACACCTGGTCCCCCCTGCTGCGCTTCAGCCTTTTAAATGTATTAAGAGACCAGCAGCTCTTAATACATTTAAAAGGCAGAGCCGCATCAGGGTTAGTTCCCACGACAGGGAGCTAACCCCACTGAGCTTCCCCCACTTATCATCAACTAATTGCTAGTCAGTGGAAATTCCATTGATTAGTCCATTAGCTGATTAAATGCCATTTAACATCCCGATGCAGAACCAAAAGTAGCTTACACATTATACAGATATAAAATTCTCCTATGCTTTTAAAACAAGCGAAAAGTGTCCTAAAATGCAACAAAACTGTTTAAGATTACATCTAAAGTTGTTACAGAGGATGAGTGGTTTTAACATGTATACAAGATCAGAAAACGTATATCCTAAATATATGAACACTAATGAGCTCTCTTGCAGTTATTTGAGAAACTTCTCTTCAGGATTAGAAATACAGTAGAACCTCAGATTTATCAACACCAGAATTACAAAATGACCAGTCAACCATACACTTCATTTGAACTGGAAGTACACAATCAAGTACAGTAAAACTCCAGTTGTCTGGCATCCAGTGGTCCGGCACTCCCAATAGTCCGACACCAACTGGAACCCGGAAGTGCTCCGGCCAGCCGGACAATTGGAGCTGCTTCCCCAAGTCCACTGCTGCCGCTGCTGAAACTGACCAGCTGCGGACCTGGGGAAGCGGTGCGAAGCAGAGCAGCTACGGTGCTGCGGGGTTGGTCCTGCAGCACCACCCCTCACTCCCCTGCTCGGCGCCCAGCAGCACCCCAGCTCCTCTGCCCCACGGCTTCCCCAAGTCCGCCGCTGCTAAAACTGACCAGTGGCAGACTTGGGGAAGGGCGGGCAGAGCAGCTGGGGTGCTGCCAGGTTGGTCCCGTAGCACTGCCCCTCACCAGCACCCAGTTTGCCCCACACCAAACTGTTCCCTGTCCGACCCGCCCCCCCGGTCACAGCCCCGCTGCCGGAGTATCTCCTGATACTCCAGCATATCCAATAATCCGACACCCCCTGGGTCCCAAAGGTGCCGGATTATCGGAAGTCTGCTGTAGTAGCAGAGACATCCCACACGTCCCAAAAAGCAGCAAATACAATACTATGTTAAACGTAGGCTACTTTTTAAAAAGGGGGAAGGGGCAACATTTTTCTTCTATAAAATTCCAAAGCTGTATTAAGTCAACGTTTGGTTATAAACTTGACAGAACCATAATGTTTAGTTCAGAGTTACGAACCTCCATTGTCGAGGTTTCATAAGTCTGAGGTTCTATTATATACAAAAACAAAAAAAAATATCCCTAGCAAAAGCTTAGCACATTTTAACATGTATCCCCAATGGCTTAACTCTGTAGCACTATATCAGTGCTATGCAGGAAATGGATTTTCCCCCCCCCCACTACTACAGCCAGGGTAGTGAGTGAATTTTAGGAGGCCTAATAATGTACCAAACTGAAGCCATCAGACTATGCAGGCTGTTTTAGCAGGCAAATAACCCTCTCAATGAGAAACTAAGCCCTGGTCTACACTTTGCCGTGGATCAACACTAAAGCGATCAATCCACCAGCTGTCAATTATCGGGTCTGCTGTAGAAGCGATAAATCCATCAGAGAGCTCTTGCTGATACGGATACTTTTACCAAGGCAAGAAGAGTATTGCTTTTCAGAGGTATTTTTGTCTGCTGCTTTTAATAAACAAACATTCTTGTAGTTGTGTCTGACAAGAATAGAATGACAGCAACGTAAGAACAGTTTCTCTCGGTCAAGAATCCACAAGATTATTTCACTAGATTAATGTCAAGCTGGAAAATCATTTACAAGAAGAAAACTTAATTGTTCAATGTTTAAGAAACATGCTTAATGTGTAAACGGTGAAGTCTATTGTATTTTTAAATGCAGGGAGGAGACATTTTGCTTTGTAATTTTATTTTTAATTAGTCTTTTAATAGGCTTGTATAGTACCAGTGTCACAAATAAGAATCATGTATTTTCCTTCTCCAAATAGTAAAGTCCACAGAGCCTACTGTCAATATGCTCTTTGGGTCAAAACTCAACATATTAGTTACTGACTCCGAGTGGTGATAGCAGGGAATTGAATAGAGGAGTGCTTCATGTTGCTTAGAGGTGCATATATTTGTGCATGTATATGCACTCCCACACACAGGCAGTTACCAGTACTGTTCTCAAAATGTGCCTTTAAAAGTTTTAGGTTAAATATTGCACAGAAAAATTACGATGAGAGTTGGTTCTGAAGTTACAGACTGCTGTTCCAAACTATATAGTTTTTTCCTTTAATATAAATGTGATCTTGTACTGAATGCATAAACTTTATATAGCAAAAAGTTGTGGTTTTCTTTAAGTTTTACCTTTTCAATCATATCATCATACTTGTCTTTGTTGCCTTTGAAATCTTCATTAACATCCAGTGTTAAGATGGGTAGTTCTTCCAGGTATTCAAAATCCGTCCTATAGAGAAACAGGAGTGTAGGAATAGAAAAAGGACGGAAATGATATTAATTGCACAGTAAAAATAAATTAAGTCTTCATCACAGGAATATTAATGAAAATCTGCCAGACTAGGAGAAATGCAGAACTTAACAATCATAGCCTTAATTTTTAAATACAGAACCCTAGAGCTTGATTCCTTGGTTATGCTCCTAAATAAATAACTCGATTTGTCCATGTGGAGAGTGACCATCATCTTTGAGTGACTTCAATCATGTGCAGATTATATATCCCAGCTGAATTGCTCTCAGATCCAGCTGAGGTGAACAGGAGTCGAATCCCCAAATTATGTTCAAAATAAGCATGTTAAATATCAGTTAACTGAATAGTCGATTAACCTCTGGCCCCGCTCCCAAGTTGCCAAGCAGAACCTGGTCTGCTAGGGGAGCCAGTATAAAAAACAGCTCCCCTTGCAGACTGCTGCCTATTGCCCTGCACTGCTGCCTCTGGTACAGAGGCAGCAGCATGGGGTAGCAGCAGCCATTGCCCAGAAGGTTGTCTGTGCTCCCAGTCCCAGCACGAGCTGGAACTGAGCCAGGCTGCCTGCCCACGTGGCTCCCAATACACTTTGAACGCAGAGCCGCAGCAGGGGTAGGTCCCCAGACCCAGCACAAACTGGGACTGAGACAGGCTGCTGGCGAGACTATTAAAAAGTTTGCTGGTGGGGGATGCATGTAGTCTATAGCATAACTGATAAGCTTTTGCTTATCAGTTAATCAACTATGCTATTACATCCCTACTTCAAAACCCTGTGAGGAACCAAATAAGACATTTACAAATATTGTTCTAAGAAACCCAAATGCATAGGTTACTTGATGTTTTAAAAGCCATCAGGGCTTAAAGTTTCCAAGGACAAGTGAAGTCTTAATCAAAACCTTGTGAAAAAGAGAGACTGACAAATGATTCCAGGAATATATTGGTCCCAAAAATATACAAACAAAAACCATACCGCAATGTTCTATGTTGAAGCCAGCTTTCATGTTTGTAGTGAAGCTTCTCCAGATATTCAACAGGAATTTCTTGTTCTTCATCTCTTCCACGCAAGTAAATCCTATTTAAGCATTTCTAAAAGCAGAAAGAGAAAAAAAGTGGACCAATTTACAACAGTAGAATTAAAGATAAAGTCTAATTTATTTTCAACACTCTTGAACTGTCATTTAAACCAAATACCCTACATTCTTAACCTTTAAATTAGTGACTGAATTTAGGAGTACAGAAAGACTCCTCCAGATTTAGCTGATGGAGGCCAATGAGGAGGTGGTGGTTAACTGGCCAAAAAACCACCACACACACTAAGAGAAACTTTTGGATCAGTTCTTCAGAGGCACTTAAAAGTTTCACTTGATTATTGAAAAAAACTTTGTTATGGAGCCATATTCATAGTCAACTATATCCTTTTATTGAGGAATAAACTATCCTGGAGAACAACTGTCCTTGAGAATTATTGTTTACTTTGTGGACTCAAATTCAAAAAAGGTAAATCTTTCACTTGAAGACAAAATATGAAACAAAAGTTCAAGCTCATCCTGAAATTCCAGTACACTAAAAAAAAAAACGAACAACAACTTGTATTGTTTGTACTTCGTATTTTAAAGTGATGTGTCAAGGAACAGATTCAATTAAAATTTGAAATTTATTTTATTTTATTTTTCAGACCTTGTGGATATGTAGAAAAATTTTATTGCTAACTTATAAGTAAATAACTTTTAAGTATTACTTGGCACTTATTGTACCTTTCATCAGAACATAACAAGGAGTGTTGCAAGTTGTAATGAAATTTCACAATACCCTGATATTTTTATCATTCTTTATAGGTGATGTGCAAAAGAGATGGGCTTGTGCCCTGGTGTATGAAAAGACCCTGACTACTTAAAAGGCAAAAGAAAATGGTCTCTACAGCATTAGACATTCATGTCCTGTTGACTTTCTGGAGAATTATGGTTCTAACATTAGCAGAGCTAAGAGACAGGGAAGTAAAAGGCTTTTAGACAGCCTGTTTAAAGCTTGCTTGTTTTGTTAACATGTACTTAATTACAAAGGCTCACGAGAAACCGTGTCTCAGCAATCCTGAACACTCCAATGAAGGCGAGAACTCTCAATTTTTGGCATCTACCATGAAGTCCTTTGGCGAAAGAGGAAAGAACAAACTTGAAATTCCTGATAGTCATAAAAGTATATTCTCTCAAAACACATCTTTTAGCTCTCATTATAAATCATAAAACAGCAAAAAAAGTGGCAAACACTCCATTAAAATACCGCTTATAAATTAAGAATCAGGCACAGAACTCAAGTTTGCTCAGTATCACATATCAACTCTATGGAAGAGCCAGTAATAGAACCAAGAATTCTTGACTGTTAAGTAGTACTTTGCCTGTCACTCCAAAGCTTGTCTATAGCTCATCTAGGTCTCTGCAGATTTAAACTAGCATATTCAAATAGTTCATGCCAAAACCTGAGATTCTTCAAATGTTAAGACTGCAAAAAGTAAAAATAGATTGTGTCAGTGGCTTGATTTTTGGTGATGATGATGGGGTAATTCAAACTTTTTATTCAGACATTCCCTTGTAGCAACAAACTCAAACACCACAGTATTAGGACAGTGCATTCAGCGCAAGAAGTCTATTGCTAGTCAGTGGCCCACTAGTAAGTGGCCAGGGAGCTTAGCAAACAGGAGCTGCTAACAGGGAATTTCATGAGGGAGTTTAGAGGGGGAATTAGAAAGGGGCTAGATACACCTGGCATTCTTCAAAACTTTTTAAACTGAACTAAATCCAAACTACCTAATTTAAATAAAAACCCTATCAAGGATCTAATCATCTGTAGAGGAGAATGCAGGCAGAAGCCCAGCAGCAGAGTGGAGGTTATCCAGTTTATTACACCTAATGTAGCATGTATGATTTAAGGATGTTAAAATGCGGTTAACTGACTAGTCGACTAATCAATGGAATTTCCATTGGCTAGTCGATATATACTTCCACATTCCTCCTTTGAAATGTACAAGAGCCCCTTGTATAGGGGCTCTTATGCATTTCAAAGCCATGGAGCCCGGGGTCAGCAGGGGACTTACAGTCCCCCGCTGACCCTGGGTTCCATGCTACACTGCATGCCACTAGGAGCCTGGGGTCAGCTGGAGAGTCCCCAGCTGACCCCGGGCTCCATGGCAGCTGCCCCTTTGAAATGTGAAGCGGCGGTGTTTTAAAGGGGCAGCATACCCCACAGCTGATCCGCTGTGAGGTGGGCTGCCCCTTTAACACACCACCTCTGCATGATTCAAAGGGGCAGCTGTGGAGCCCAGGGTCAACTGGGGACTCCCTGGCTAATCCTGGGCTCCCCGTAGCACTTCTCCAGACCCTGGGCTCCAAGGCTGCCCCTTTGAATTGTGCAAAGCCGGCGTTTCAAAGGGGCAGCCCGCTGCACAGCTGGTCCATGGATCAGCTGTGCAGTGGCTGCCTTGGGGTTTCAAAGTGGCAGCGCCGCTGTGTGGCGCTACCACTTTCAAGTACGTCTCCCCCCCTTTGCTGCCTTTCTCTCATAGAGGCATCAAGGGGGGGGGGGGGGAGGGGGAATATCGATTAGTCAAAAGACTATCAGATAGTTGACTAGTTTTTAACATCCCTAGAATGATTATGTGCCCTATGGACAGGGGGCATGTATGACTGCATATGGACTTTGAAGGCCAGGGTGGCTAAATTGGAGGAGTTAAGGGAGTCAGAGAGGTACGTGGATGAGGCTTTCCTGGGACACCGTACAATGCTCCCACCTCCAGCCTGACAGCCCCTGTGCTTTTGAGGAGAGTGAAAGGCTCAGGGAAGGACAACGTTCAACTGGGGCAGAAGGAAATGATCCCATAGTTGGGACCCTCCTTCCAGACTATGTTGTGGTAACCTCTCACACTGAGGATACCTCTCCGGGAGAGGGAAATCCCGTCATTAGGAAAAGACAGGTGTTAGTAATGTGGGATTTGCTCATTAGAAACAGACAGCTGGGTTTGCGATGACTGGGAGAACTGTTTGGTGACTTGCCTGCCTGGTGAAGGTTGTGGCACCCTCAAGTCATCTAGATAGAGTAATGTGTAGTGCTGGGGAGGAGCCGGTGATTGCGGTACATGTAGGTACCAAGGACATAGGGAAGGATAGGAGAGAGGTCCTGGAGGGCCAATTTAGGCTGCTAGGAAAGACACAGAAATCCAGGACTTCAATGGTAGCATTCTCTGAAATGCTTCCAGTTCCACACACAGGGCCAAGTAGGCAAGCAGAACTGCAGGGGTTCAATGAGTGGATGAGATGATGGTGTACGGAGGACGGATTTAGATTCATTAGAAACTGGGGAAACTTTTGGGATGAGGGAGACTATCCAGCAAGGATGGGCTCCACTTAAATCAAAACAGAACCAGACTGCTGGCATTTAACATTAACAAGGTCGTAGAGCAGTTTTTAAACTAAGGGCTGGAGGAAATCTGACTGGTGCAGAGGAGCACATGGATCAGACAGACATCTCTTAAGGGAAGTCATTATGGTCTAGTAAGGAGGAGTGGATGGAAGATAAGATATGGGTAAGATCACATGAGAAACAGTCAAAAAAGAATGTCATTCATTCAAACACATCAGGAAATGGCAGACAGCTAAATAGTGACAAGTTTTTAAGTTGTTTATACACAAACGCTAGAAGTCTAAATAATAAGATGGGTGAACTCGAGTGCCTTGTATTTAAGGAGGATATTGATATAATAGGCATCACAGAAACTTGGTGGAATGAGGACAATCAATGGGACACAGTCATACCAGGGTACAAAACATATCAGAAGGAGAGAACAGGTCAATGCTGGTGTGGGAGTGGCACTATACATGAAAGAAAATGTAGAATCAAATGAAGTAAAAATCTTAAATGAACCAAAAAGTTCCACAGAATCTCTATAAATAGTAATTCCATGCTCTAATAAGAAGAATATAGCAGGAGGAATATATTACCGACCACCTGACCAGGATAGTGATAGTAACTATGAAATGTTAAGGGAGATTAGAGAGACTATCAAAATAAAAAAAAACCACTCAGTAGTAGTAGGGGATTTCAGCTATCCCCATATTGGCTGGGTACACATTCACCTCAGGATGGGATACAGAGAAAGTTTCTTGACATCTTAAATGACTGATTCTTGGGACAGCTGGTTCTGGAATCCACCAGAGAAGAAGCAAATCTTGATTTAGTCCTAAATGGAGCACAGGATTTGGTTCAAAAGGTAAATATAACTGGACAGCTTGGAAATAGTGACCATTATGTAATAAAATTCCTGTGGTAGGAAAAACACCTCAGCAGCCCAACACTGTGGTATTTAATTGCAGAAAAGGGGAACTACATAAAAATGAGGTTAGTTAAACAAATTAATAAGGTACAATGCCAAAAGTAAAATCCCTGCAATCTGCATGGAAAATTTGCAAAGACATCATAATAGAAGCCAAACTTAAATGTATACTCCAAATTTATAAAAAAAGCCAGTACGAGACCCAAAAAGCACCACCGTGGCTTAACCACCAAGTAAAAGAAGCAATGAGAGAAAAAGGCATAGTTTAAAAAGTGGAAGTTAAATCTTAGCGAGGATAATAGATAGGCGCGTAAACTCTGTCAAATTAAGTGTAAAAATATAAAAAGGAAAGCCGAAGAGGAGATTGAAGAACAGCTAGCCAAAAACTCAAAAGTAATAGCAAAATGTTATTTAAGTACATCAGAAGCAGGAAGACTGATAAACAAACTAGTGGGGCCACTGGACAATCAAGATGCTAAAGGAGCACTCAAAGATGATAAAGTAATTGCAGAGAAACTAAATGAATTCTTTGCTTCCGTCTTCACGCCTGAGGATGTTACAGAGATTCCCAATCCTGAGTCATTCCTCTTAGCTGACAAATCTGAGGAATTGTCCCAGATTGAGGTGTACTTAGAGGTGGTTTTGGAACAAATTGATAAACTTAACAGTAACAAGTCACCGGGACCAGATGGCATTCACCCAAGAGTTCTGAAACAACTCAAATGTGAAATTGCGGAACTATTAACTGTAGTATGTAAACTATCTTTTAAATCAGCTTCTGTACCTAATGACTGGAAGATAGCTAATGTGACGCCGATATTTTAAAAGGGCTCTTGAGTTGATCCTGGCAATTACAGACCAGTAAGTCCAACATCAGTACTGGGCAAATTAGTTGAAACTATAGTTAAGAATAGAATTGTAAGAGACAGAGATGAACATAATTTGTTGGGGAAAGGTCAACATGATTTCTCTAAAGGGAAAAATCATGCCTTACTAATCTACTAGAGTTCTTTGAGGGGCTCAACAAGCATGTAGACAAGAAGAATCCAGTGGATATAGTGTATTTTGATTTCCAGAAAGCCTTTGACAAGGTCCCTCACCAAAGGCTCTTAAGTAAAGTAAGTTGTCATGGGATAAGAGGGAAGGTCCTCTCGTGGATTGTAACTTTTTTTTTTTTTTTTTTTTTAAATGAAACCGGAAACAAAGGATAGGAATAAATGGTCAATTTTCAGAATGGGGAGAGGAAACTAGTGGTGTCCCCCAAGAGTCTATATTGGGACCAAACCTATTCAACTTATTTATAAACGATCTGGAGAAAGGGGTAAACAGTAAGGTGGCAAAATTTGCAGATGATACTCAACTGCTCAAGATAGTTAAGACCAAAGCAGACAGCGAAGAGCTTCAAAAAGATCTCACCAAACTAAGGGATCGGGCAACAAAATGGCAAATGAAATTTCATTTGATAAATGCAAAGTAATGCACATTGGAAAAATAATCCCAACTAAACATACAAAATTATGGGGATTAATTTAGCTATAACCACTCGAGAGAGATCTTAGAGTCACTGTGGATAGTTTAAAGATTCCGAAACAGACAGCTTGGGCTGAAGACGTGCTTGCAAGCAAATGAGATTTCTCAAGAAAACAGTAATTTGGAGATACCTTATACAGAGTATTAAGTGCAATGTGGCAAAAAAGTTCTGAACTCATTTAAGCAAAGATTTATAGGTGAAGCTCACATTGGTCAATCTGATCACATTCCCTCTTGCTAAATTCATCAAGTTTTATTCCTCACCTCAGGAATGGCTCTGAGATAAATAATTCCATCCAGTTGAAGGCTTTGACCAAACTGCTTATTCATCCATTCATGCCAATCTTGGTAAATAGTCCATTCAGTCTCATTCATGCAATCAGACTCATATAAATTCGATGCAAAAATATACCTAAAACCAAAAAGAATTATTGAACAATGAGGAAAAGTCAGTCATATCATTTAAGTAACCAGTTCAATATGCTCTGTAATATCTAGGGAAAATGGATGAGCTATTTATGTAGCCTGGCAGATGTGTAGACTGAAAGAAACAAAACAAAACTTCCAGTGTGGCCATGAAGTTTTGCTAAAACCTAATAATTTTGCTCCACTGGCTCAAGTCATATGACCTTATGGTAATTAACCATTTGCTCCCTTTTTTTAGATGGCTATACTCTTGTCACTCATCTGGTCCTTTACTCTGTGCTATTTCAGTTGCAATTTCCCACAGACAGTCATGCATAGCTGGAATCTTCAGTGTTCAGACATATGCTCGGCCATATTCACCGCCTTCTGAAGACTGCAACAATCCACACAAACAATTTTGTGGCAGAGCATTTAAGCCAATACATGATTCCCCCACTGAAGCACCATGGTAGCTGGCTAAAACTGCTGACATGGAGCTCAACAGTGAAGTTCAATCCCCTGCAGTCAGAGATTGAAAGGTATGGAACTGAAAAACAAGCATACAGCAGCCCTCAAAAATAAAACAAAACAAAACAAAAAGGAACAAAGGTTTGTGAGAAATAGAGAATTTGCTTTTCTCTCTCCCTTCAGCCCTACCCTCCCTTTCTTAAGGAGACAGAAAACTACATATAGTTAATGGAATTCAGCTAACAGAACACAGTTATTGTTTGAGTTGGTAAAATATCCTCACTGTCCAACAATACGGAGAGAAAGTGAACAATTCACTGATAATGTCAACTCACAAGAGCCAACCAGAAACCACTAGCTCAAGTGTTTATGAAAGCTCATCTGTTTTCTAGGCATTACAAGGATTCTCCCACTCAGTCTAGTGTCCACAAATAAAACATACCTGTCACTATACACAGATCGCTCGAAGAAGACCACGGGGTTCTCCATCTCTTTAATTTTCCCATTAAGGCAGTTGAGCTGAGCCCGGATTCTGCTCAGGCAGGCGTAGGTCTGGAAAGTGAATGCCCACCGGTCTGGTTTCTCATACATCATCTGAAGCACATTCCCCCCACTTTTCTGTGATGTCGTCAGCTCCTATTTTTAACAAAGTAAGTCACCCAATGATTATGGGTTTCAGCTTAGTTAAATTACCTCTAAATGTCCAGAATTGTTTACCATGACAAAATGGTACAGTTTCCTTTTTCAGGCCTCGAATTGTTTCCACTTAATCTCCATTTATAAGCACAAGTAACATCTGCACAATACCTTAATTTCTCTCTGATGTGCAGAGGTGTTGAAACACCAGAAAATGCATTCTGCGCTTCTCTGAAAACCTCTGCCGCACTGAGGTAGTGAGAGAGCACAACATAACTGTATTTTTTTCAAAATAAAAACAGGTTATCAACTGCGTAGCATCTTACCTTTATTCATCTGTGAGGGGAAGATTTCACACAAGAGTTTGTACTAGGATTGCAAGTCATATCCACCTCATGCACATTGCAAGGCATGAGACACCAAAAGTCAATTGCCTCAACCTTTGAGTTAAATTCAGAAACCAATTATGTGTTTTGTACAACTAGAGTTCTGTTATTTTCATCTTCAAGGCTGTTGTAGCTGTTACACTTCCAGGAAACGAGACAAGTACGGTGGGTGAAATACCACCTTTAATCCAACTAGCTTCTGTTGTGGAAAGAAACAACCTCTCATCTACAGAGAGCTTTCCGAACGAATTTGGTCCAATATAAGATATTACCTCATCTGCATTTTCTGTTACTATAAGATTTTTGGAACATCTTACTCATTTGACAATATATTCCATAGTTTGAAAGCATGGCAAATTATTTCTTTTGAACAAATATTCCCAGGGCATGTTAGCTTCCCGTCTTCAACCTTTGTCAGTTTCAAGAACTGCTTTGTCTACAGTAGCCTTTTTTCTTTGTTGCTACTACTGGTGGAGCTTCACAAGCTAATTTTCTGTTACCTCTGGTGAAATCCTAGTTGGCAACAATGGTAGGGGGGAAAAGCCTGTAGATATGCCTGACTATGGACATTTTCAGACCAAAGTGTTTAAAATGCTTAGTAGTCTCAGGAATTTGTTACTATTTACTATCTTTTAAATAAAATGAAGATTGTCAATACTAGAAGCCAATCCTATGCATACAAGCACACATTTTGCTCTTATACAGCAGAGTTAAATTTAAAATTCAGCTGGATTAGCACGTGCCATCTGTTATAGTTCATTTGACAACAGCTGCAGACATGGCTATATACACTCTAAACATGTCATACGAGGACAAGAATAGAATTCCTAAGACACAGAATTAGGTATCTTCCTCTTAGCTGAAGGAGTTATTTCACGATGACAATAAAATTAACAGCTGGAGTGCCAAGGCATGCAAATTCAGAACACAGAAATGAACTGTGGGACTAAGGATGTTGAGGAGAGGATATCTGGCTAATCGTGTAGTCGATACAATTTTTTAATCGACTACACGACCAGTCAATAATGGGAGGCGCTGTGCAGAGCCGCAGCAGGGGTAGCTACAAACCGGGATTGAGCAGTCCCTGTTCACGCTGGCTTAAGGACCACTGCGACTCTGCATTTTAAATGTATTAAGAGCCCAGCAGCTCTTGCTACATTTAAAATGCAGAGCTGCAGTACGGGTGGCTCCCAGAACCTGCAGATGGCTCCCAAAGGCTGCAGCTCTGCCTCCCCTGCCCACCCCACTCCCCGAACCATGGAGATGGTGCTAGAGGGAACTGGATTATCAGGTAAGCGACTACTCGAGTAGTCGCTTACATCCCTATGTGGGACAAAAGCACTGCATATTTTACAGCTTTTCTAGTAAAGATGACCTGACATCCAAACACAAAGCCATTTGTACAAACGAACGGATGTGGCAGCAGAAAGACTCAACCCATAGTTTGACAAAATTTCAGTGTTTGGACTCCAAGGGAAAAAGCAGCGTTTAGGGGCTAAAAGCACAGCACTTTGAATATAGAATACGAGGCTTTATTCTAGTCTCTGCTGTTATCTTAATAAGTGACTTATGAAAAGGTTAAGTGACTTGCCAAGTCTCAGATCCCCTATGTGAAAAACAGATATACTACTTCCCTATCTCATGTGTATGTGAATGTTTGTAAAACGCTTTGATATCCTTGGAAGGCAGGCATTATATAAACACAAAGTATTGTAGTGTGTGCTGTCAGTGCCTGTTATAGTTAAGGTCATAACACAGCTTCCATTAAAACCTTGTGTTTTTATAAATGTAAACAGCTTTCCAAAACACATACATATTTTGGCCCAATACGTTATGCTTATTATGTTCCTGAAAGCTCTATTTATGTGGAAATTTTGAATAAAATGCCTTAGCTGTTTGAGTAATAGGATGGAGCAGGAGGAATACACATTTTTGGCATATAACTAAAGATAAATTTTGTCTGGTCATAATCCTACGGGGGGGGGGGGGGGGGGAGGAAATTTACTGGTAGAGTGAAAAGGAATGCCTTTGTTTTGTTTATTTAAAAAAAAGTAGCTTTGATTTAACAAATACGACTGAAAGTGGTCTTCATAATGTGAAGAAAACAGAAATAACTTACTAATGATAATAATTACTATTTTGCATTTCTATAATGGCTTACCTCTAAGGACTTTTATAAAATGAGAACACCAATAATTTTTATACACATAGAAACTGAGGAGTAGAATCTTACCTACACAACAGGTTGGGAACAGAAGCCAGACGTGACTCCCATGCCTGTATTACAACTACTAGAACACATTGTTCCCATCTGTCTTAAGGTGAGCATATAAACATACTTAATGTGCATGTATGGTCACTTGCTATTTTGATTATCACTGACAAATGTTTGTCATGGATAGTCTAGGCATACTCAATTCTGCCTCAGCACAGGAGGATGGAATAGTGACTTCCTGAGGTTGCTTCCAGGCTATATTTCTATTGTAACAGAAAAATATCTGCTTCTGTTACACAATTAAGCAATATTCACTTTTCCTTTTAATAAAACTATAGTGAGATTACAGTTGAAATGCCAACAAATTTCTCGGTGAAAAATGCTATGTCAAAGCTGAACTGCACAGAGTAATTGTATTATAAGCAACTTGCTTTTTGGCTACAATTAAGTAATGCCACTTTAGGGATGTGAATGGTTAACCAGTAAGCATCACCCTGACCAGGTGATGCTTACTCCTTATGGTTAAGCAGTAGAGGTTTGAGCAGCCCCCCACCTAGCGCAAGCAGGGGCTGCTGCAGTCCAGTGGGACTGACTGCAGGCAGGGGGTGCTCCAGCCCAGCCAGAGCAGCCCTTACCCACTCCTGTTTAACCGGTTAACTGGCTGAACATAATGTTTAACCAATAAACTGATTAAACAGGATTTTACATCCCTAGATACTACACCAGGGCTACTCAACTTTGGAAGCCCTGGGGGCGGGCCACAGTGATACTCTCAGCACCTGCTGAGGGCCACAGCTTAAGTATGGTTGCATGTACATGCAAACATTATGCAAATAGCTTATTTCACACTGACGAGCATGAACACAAAGCACTTCCCACAATGCCCCAGCGCTCCCTGCATCTCCTCCCTGGGGGCTAGAAACACAGAAGCAGAAGCAGTCCAGCCACCAGGGAGGGATAGGGCCTCTGCACGGCAGCTTGGCTTTTCCCAGCTGCTGGGGAGGGCAAGGCTGGGGCTGCAGCCCGGCACCCCCAGCTCTCCACATGGCCCAGAAAGATAGAGCTGGGAATTTAGATAGTCTCAGGCAAAAGGGGCGGGGCGGGGCCTCGGGTGGAAGGGGCAGGGCTGGGGCTTGCCTTCCCCAGCTGGGCTTTCACCATGGGGTCATAGATCTAGAATTAGAACGTAAAAAATCAAAATCAGATTAGATAAGTAGTTTAGTCAATAGTTCACGTTCTTTTGCCAAAGGTTGCAGAAGATTTCAAAGTAATAGCTCAGATTTGGTAACATCTTTTCAATACTACTTCCTTGTCACAAATTTTAGGTGCATTAAGTGGGAGAGATTATGCAAGCAAGGAATGACATTTTTCTGTTATTTGTGCTAATAAGGTATAAATTATGTTTACTTTGCAACATACTTGTAAGTCTAGACAGCCAGAAGGATCACTCCATTCCCCATACCTACTCTGTTTTAAACATGCATAAGTGTAAACACACATTCCATCTGAGCATCACAGGCCTTCTTAATAAGGGTCAAAACCTACACAGGTAAAGGAAAGTCAAAGGACTATAGTGAAATTGTTACTATTACATGTATATACACACACACACAGAGATTGTATTTTATTACTGTTTTATTAGATTAGTAGAGGCCTTAATCCTCCAAGAAGCAGTTTCTCTTTGCTCAATAATGTGCAAATATGAAATACTTATCTCAGTCAAAGTCAAAGACTATCATCATACCTCATAATCCTCTTGGCAGCTCTGAACATTGCACCATCTTTCTACGGGCTCAGGAACCACTTCCCATTCTTGGCTAGCTTGTTTCAGAATGTTCACAAACGTTGATTTTCCTGCAGCTGTTGGAAAAGATCACAATATGTCTTTCAGAAAGTAATGGATACTATTAATTGTTAGCCACAAGAAATCTATTTTTCTGATTCCATACAACCTCCACTTCTCATACAGTACTGGAAGGACCTCGCCAGCAGTGTTACCTGTAAGCTGTGTGCTTGTGCAGCCACTCAGGAGAGGTTCAAATGCTACCTATCTGGCAGCAAAGCACCCACAGCTAGTTTTTTGTTATTACTGGTGGTGCACATTTGCACATGCCTTGGTGCACAAAAATTTATTCTGCACAAGGATGGAAAATATCCACACAGGGATAGAAGAGATTAGAGGGAACATTGCTCCCCAGTAGGGATGTAAAGTTCATCCAGTTAACTGATTACACAGGGGTGGGCAGGAAGGGTTGCCCCACCCTGCAGGCCTGGTGGCTCCCATCCCACAGCAAGCTGGGAGTCAGCTGCCTTGCATGGGGGCTGGGGGGAGGAGGAGGAGAGGGAAGGGGAGAGGGTGTGGATTAAGGCTGATGGCTGCTACCACTTGCAACTGCTTCCAGCCCCTCCCCACCCCCACACAAGGCTGCCACCTCCCAGCTCACACAGGCTGGAACAACCTTCCACCCACAATGAGCCATGGGCTGCTCCCAGGTAATGGCTAACAATTACCTGATGAGCATCACCCATTAAGGGTGATGCTTACCTGGTAATCATTCACATTTCTACTCCCCAGTATGTTCTCTTCATGCAATATTACAGCATCAATTAGGTGTGGGAAAAAGGAACACCACGATTGATATCCAACAAATCTTTTTTCCCCTTTCTCTGTAATAACCATCAAGGTCTATAATATTTGCAGTAAATTCTAATTTACCAAAAAATAAACTGACCCTCACCTTGTGTGCAGACTATATTCTACAGCAGAGTAGCAAAAGCATGCTAGGACATATTAAAGAGGGAAGCTAATGATTGTGGGGTAGTCAATTAGGAGCGAAAATAATGGGAAAAAGTTGAATTTAAATACATTATTATATTAATCACCTGAAATTAAATGCAATACTTTATGCCACACAACAACTTTAATTATTCTGGAAAAATCCACACTTGCTAAGCATAGACAATAGTTTAAAAAAGAAAGTCAGAAAAATAATCTGTGTCGTTTTTCTATAAAGCTTTAAAAAACCTCTGGCTATTATTATTCAAACTTCTGCCCACCTAACACATATATGCACAGAGATAATTAAAGAATGGATGAACATTAAAACTTAGTACATGAATTATCCTCACTAAGCAAGTCTAAAAAAGCTGCACATTGAGTTATTAATGAATAAAAACTGGCAATTGTGCACACTCTCATAAATATAAGTACATAGATTTCAAATTTTCTAATTAAATGCTAAGCGAGTTCTTTTAAGTGCCCATGTAATGTAAGCTATGAGCAGTTTTTGATCTTATACAAACTTTAAACTTCTCCTTTTTCTGATTTATTTAAATTGTATAACACTAACTTTATACTTTTTTTGTGCATTTGTCAGAGAGTGACAGTGTTTTTTATCAATACACTCTGGTGCCTTAAGATGCTTGAACATTGTCTTCATGGAGGCAAAAATGCAAAGCAAAGGCTCCCTCTAGAGTTTACTTCCAGAAGCTAATATGGGTTAAGAAACTACAACTGAAGTGCTTTCATTATTTTAAAATGGGTTAAAATACTCTTTTCCCCTAGTAAAGACAATCTTAGTCCATGCTAGTATTCTAGGTCAAATGACATTTATGCACTGACACAACCTACTTCATCTTCTGGTGAGGCCACATCTGGAGTATTGTGTCCAGTTCTGGGCCCCCCACTATAGCAAGGATGTGGATGCATTGGAGAAGGTCCAGCGGAGGGCAAGCAAAATGATTAGGGGGCTGGAGCACATGACCTATGCGGAGAGGCTGAGGGATTTGGGTTTGTTTAGTCTGCAGAAGAGAAGAGTGAGGGGGGGATTTGATAGCAGCCTTCAACTTCCTGAAGGGAGGTTCCAAAGAGGATGGAGAAAGGCTGCTCACAGTAGTGAGGGATGGTAGAACAAGGAGCAATGGGCTCAAGTTACAGTGGGGGAGGTCTAGGTTGGATATTAGGAGAAACTATTTCCCTAGGAGGGTGGTGAAGTACTGGAATGGGTTACCTAGGGATATGGTGGAATCTCCATCCCTAGAGGTTTTTAAGCCTCGGCTTGACAAAGTCCTGGCTGGGTTGATTTAGCTGGCATTGGTCCTGCTTTCAGTAGGAGGCTGAACTTGATGACCTCCTGAGGTCTCTTCCAGCTCTATGGTTCTGTGATTCTTCTTTAGTTACTTTTAAAAAAGTAAAATTTAATTTCTTGGTATATCACCTAATTTTTCTTCTAACATATCTTTAGACAAGTAAGAAAGCATCGAATTAAGAAATGTAAAGGCAACTAGTGATCTCCCCAGTAAAGTTACAAAGGCACCATCATTGTGTTATTTGCCCCCTCACAGTTACAAAACCAAGGGATTCGTCTGCCACAAATCAAGAGAATTAAGTGTTAAAAAAAGTGTATTAAAATGAGAAAAAATAAGGCTAATAAGAGCTAGCAGAGCAATAAATCAGCGAAATATTAGGAAGCGAGTTGTCAAGTCGACTACTCAACTACTTGCATCCTCCCCCCCAACTTGCGGCTCTCTGCTGGTACCCTCCTGCGGACCTGGTACGAACTGGGACTGAGCACCTTCCCTATCAACTAATCATGTAGTTGATACACATGTGTAGTGACTATGCAATTAGCCAATTTCCCACCTCTTAATATCATTACTAGAAGCCATGGGAAATAATGACCTCAATTTCTTCTAGGGATATAACAGTGTAGTCAACTGATTAAGTGATAAGCAAAAGCTTATAGGTTAATGCTATAGATTACACACATTTCTCCCCCCCCCCCCCCAGTAATTTTTTAGCAGGCTGTCTAGCAGCCCAGCTTAGTCCCAACTTGTGATGGATCCAGGACCTACCCCCTACTGCAGCTCTGTATTTAAAGTGTATTAGGAGCTAGGTGGACAAGCAGCCTGGCTCAGTTCCAGGTTGCGATGGATCCAAGAGCTTAGAACGCTTCCTCGCCCTGGACAGGGGCTGATTACACTGGCAGCAGCATGGGGTGGCATCAGAGACAGCAGTGGGGGGGGGGGGGGTCACCTTAACCCTAACCCACAAGGGGAGACGGTTTTTAAAACTGGATTCCCTCATGGACCAGCTCCCACCAGGCACCCCGCATTGCTGCCTCAGATACAATAGAATAGTCAACTAACCGATAAGAATTCATGAAGTTAATCAACTATTCAATTAACTGATATTTAACATCCCTAATTCCTCTTAGAGATTTAAAAGGCTAACTGGTTACCTGGGTAAGCAGTAGCCTTATCCACATGCTGACCCAGTAACTGGTTAATTGGCAGCCCAGTCTGAGTGGTGCAGGAGGAGGAATTGCCTGTCCATGGCAGGTTGATGGGCAGGAGCTCATCAGTGGAAGCCCCTGCTGGAGAAGCCCAGGTTGCAGGATCCCAGCCCTCTGCAGTTAACTGGTTAAACATATTGTTTAACAGGTTAACTTTTTAAACAGGTATTTACATCCTTAATTCCTACATGCAGCACTGAGGTCAAAAAGCTCATCTTGTCACTGAGTAACCAGAGGCACTCCCCAGCATACAGATCAAGTAAAACTGGTTTCTCTTCATTAGCATACAGTTCAGTCCATGGAAAGTTCTGACACACAAAAAAGGTCAGGGGACATTGGAAAGGGAGATAGCAATGATCATTATTTATCAGGATTAAAAAGAAACTAAAGGGATTTGATCTACTCACCTATTCCGTAAACACATCTCAACAACACACAAATCTGGCAAGAATACAGGTTGAATCTCTCTAGTCGGGCAACATCTGTGGTCCACCATGTTTTCGGTTAGCCAGGTGTCCACTTATCATGGGTGTGACCAAGTTTCCCCAGTCCTATAAAGTTTGTTTACAACCACCAATTCCAGCTCTCAGTGTTCTGTGCTGTTATTTAACTCTAATTTACCCCTAAATGTCTTCTGGGAGCCCACTAATTAGTGGAAGAGTTGGTAATATCGTTTAACAATACTGACCTCCCTGGTCTGGCAAATTCACCCGAGGGCGCCGAACTAGAGAGGTTCAACCCGTACTACAATAAGGAATAAATCTCTTCAAACCAGGCACTTCTGTATAGCAAAAGGTCCCATTTTCAGTGTGGCAACCCAGCACTTGTAACATCAGCAGCAACTCTTTCAAATTACTTCTTGCTTGTTATCGGTTAATGACACCTCCTAACCCGAGGGCTTACCTGAGCAAGGAAACTGACGAGGCCGGGAAGAAGCGCTCTGCAACGGGCTCGGAAGCTGGTCTCTTTCACCAGCAGAAGTGGGGCCAGTTAAAATATTACCCCGCCCACCTTGTCCCTCTAAAGACCGCGGGACCGACAGTGCAACGCCACCCCAAAGGAGCTAGTCTGCGCTCCGCCCCGCCCCCAATCCAGAACAAAGCGTTTACATGGGGAGCGGGTCCCGCCCTTGCCCCCACCTCAGCGCGGGGCCGTGCCGGGGGCGAAGCGAGCTCACGCCTGGCTCACGCTCGGAGCGGCCGGGCCCGGGGCGGAGAAGCCGCGGCAGCCTCCCGCCGGTACCCGCCCCGGCTCCGCCGCGCGCTTGGCGCCAGCGCGCGGAGGGGGAAAGCGGCTGCCAAGGGGGAGGCCAGAAGCCGCGTCACCGGGGGAACCACCCCGCCGGTGGCTGGGCCAGGGGCCGGCGCTTCCCGCCAAGCCTCAGGGGGGAGCAGCGCAGGCCCCCGGCGGGGGGCGGGGGGCGGCGGGGCCTCACCGATGTTGCCCTCTATGGCGATTTTCTTGATACTGCCGTGGGCCCGGCCGCGCTTGGGCGGGGTAGCCATGGAGACGCTGCCGCTGCCGCTGCCGTTACCGTTACCGCGCGAGCCGGACGCCGCAGTGATGTGCTCCGAGTGGACACGCGCGCGCTCGTTGCCGCGTTCGAATTTGGCGCGCGGGGCTCGAGGGAGGCGACACAAAGTGCGGCGACGTCACTAGCGCACCTCTTCGCTCCTCCCTCTCCTCTCTGCGGGACAAATAAGGGACGGCCGCGGCGGAACGTACGGGTGCCCGTAAGGGAAAAAAAAAAAAAAAAAAAAGCCCTCAAAACAAAGCAAAACCAATCGATTCCGAGCGAGCGAGTGAGGGAAGGAAGCGGCTGAGCGCCGAGCGCGTCGCTGGAGCGGGCAGGGTGGCCCACGCTAATGGGAAGCTGCAAGGGCAGCATTTCCACTGCATGGCCGCCACCCTCCCCCCGCAGAGGCCACGTGTATCAATTCAATACAAGCTCTTGGTTGCCAGCTTATTCATGCCCATCTGTCACTAGCAGAAGTTGGGCCAATTACAACGTGTCCTCGTCCACCTTGTTGCTCTCAAATCCAGGACCAGGGATGCTGGATAGCGTGTAATCAAATAGTCCTGTGATCTCATCACATTTTAACAGCTACACAACTATTCAATAGCTCCCAGTTGAGGTGCAGCAGCCAGCACACTCCCAGCCCCACTCCCAGGGAGCCCCTAGGGTTCCCAGATGGTTTCAACAAAAATACAGGACACACTTGATCTCCGATGGGAGGGGGGGCGAACTGGACGGGGGGAGGAGTGGGGTTGGTGGGGGAGATCGGGGGGGGGGGACTGGCTAGTGGGGAGCAGGGCTAGCTGGGTGGAGGTTGGGGGGAGCGGGGCTGGCTGGGAAGGGAGGGGGGGAACCAGCTGGCGGGGAGCAGGGCTGGCTGGGTGCATGCAGATCCTGGGGCACTGTCCATCCTACATACACATGGTCCAGGAGGGGCGCACGGGTGAATCTGGCCCCAGGGATTCCATTCCACCCCAGCCCCGCCTCCCCCTACTGTGTAGTTGCATACTGCCTGGCTAGTAGACACGCTCACGCAGTGTGAGCGTGTATACAACTATGTACTGATATTTATGATAATAATAAAACTTACTTAATTAAGAAATACCGGATATTTATATGTTCAGTATTTTCTCAATTTGTTTCCTGGACAAATACCAGACTGCCCGTTTCAAAACTGGACACCTGGCAACCCTACCTGTTACCCTGTGCTGCTGCCTCTGATACAGTGCAAGTTGGGAGGTGGGAGCCAATTTAAAAACTGGCTCCACGCGCAGACTGGCTCCTGCCTGCTGCCCCAATACAGAGGCAGCAGCGTGGAGTGGCAGCAGCCTCTGTCAATGGGAGGCCTAAACTCCCCATGGACAGAGGCTGTACCGGCATCCCACGGAACAGCTTCTGTCCGCAACGAGTCTGGTCCCACTGCAGACAGAGGCTGCTCCGCAGCAGCCTTCCCTACGCCCCCCTTCCGCTGCCTCTAATAGAGGCAGAAGCAAGGGGGGGAAGGGAGGCGGAGCCCATGCTCCAGGGGAGCCAGCTTATACACTCTAAATTTATATATAAACAACAACTAAACTAGTGTAGAAGTGACTGGTTATAGCTCTGTTAAATCTCCAAGCTTGCCCATTGTGAACTAAATGTTTCCAGAAGCCTAATTAAACAGATTTGGCCAAGTGCTCAAGCAATTAAATTGAAGCAACTGCGGCTTGCTTATTAAACAAATTAAACCATTACAAGTGCTCCCCCGACCCAATTTGTTCAAGTATGAAAGTTCTGTTTACAAATCTTGCGGCTGGACTTAAATTGTGTAGTCTGTATATCAAGAACTTTTCAGAAGGGTACTTTTTCAGATTTTAAAATTATGGTATAAGTCTGGCTTTATGGTGTAGGTACCATTCTTAAGCATTTGCAATACAGTAACTCTTGAGTGTGTAGATTATTTCAGGACAGATCTCTTTACCTCATTTGATCCTAAGTGTCCCAAAATGCTCTTAGATAGCAGGCCACTTAAAATACACATATGAGGTGTTTTGAAATTCATGTAAACTGTTGAGATATTATCAGTGAGTCTTTTAATTAGTAGCAAAGAAATGATGCAGATTTTATTTAAAAATGTTATAATACCGTTCTCTGTATTAATTTGGATATCAGCATGAAGATATAGCATCTAAATATGGAGTAAAATACTTGACCTCCCATACGTGCAGTTTTTCAGGAAGGTATTTATTTCTTGTAGGTTTTTTGTTGACCCCAATAGTTGGATTTGTTGAGAGATGTATCCAGATGCTGGTGTCTATAAATTAAATGCTAAAAGATTTTGTTCAATTGGGCTGTACAGAAGGAAGTTTTACAGAAGGGATTACAGAAGCATAGATGGAGTAAAATAGCATTATGGTTTTAAGTAGCTTTCTTACACCCTTCCCTTGAAAGCTGTTTAAATGGGTGCACATTGGCTCCTTTGAAAGGCTACCTGTAGCCTTTAGTTTAATGCTTACAGGTTATGATTTTTAAGCATATACAACAATTAAATTGAGCATCTCTTTAAAATGTGATAAAACTAAAACACGATTTACAATTCAAATACAATGAGATTAAGAAAACTGGTCTAGAATGTCATTGCAGAAAACATTAAAATCCCTCATACTCTGCAGACTGTCCCAGAACAGGGATGGGCAATAATTTTTGGTCGTGGGCCACTCAAAGATTTTGGATTTTTCAACCTGGTACAGGGTCTGGGAGGGAGTATAGGTGCAGGAGAGGATTCTGGCCTGGGGAAGAAGTGTAGGAGGGGGTTCAGGGTCTGAGAAGGAATTGTAACCTGGGGGAAGCGGGTGCAGGGGGTTTGGATGGTGACCTGTAGGAGGGAGTTGGGGTGCAAGAGGGGCTAGGGTGCCAGAGGCAGGCTCTGGCTGGGAGCCACTTACCTAAGTGTCTCCTGGCCAGCAGCCCTGCAGTACCCCCAAGGCAGGCTGGTCTCCCTGCCTGCTGCAGCCCCAAATCACTTTAAACTGCAGGCTGCTCCCTCCACGTGGCTCTCAGCTCCGGGAGAGGGAGAGGCTTGCTATACCCTAAGGCCAATCTCTCAGCACCTATTGGTTGGTTGTTACCAGCCAATAGGAGCTGAGAGATTGGGCTGGGGGCGGGGAGATCACATGAAGTCTCCCCCTCTGGGCAGGGCAGAGAGTCACAGGGACTGCGTTTTAAACCATAGCAGCTATGTGTCTGAGGGTCCCGGCAGGGAGGTCCACAAGCCGTAAGCAGGGTCTTCGTGGGCCGTATCCGGCCCCCGGGCCATATTTTGCCCAGCCCTGTCTTACAAAATGTATGTTTCCTATGAATGGTTGTGATGCTGATGTCAGCTTTGGCGAAAATGGTAGCTGGAAATCAGGCTAATCCACTTGTGTGTTATCAGAAAACAAAATGTATGTGAATGTGTTTGATTAAGATTCATAAAATTGAGATTTGTTCATGCATGGTTTTCACTTATACGTATCTTGTTAGTATTTTGCATGGTATCGGAATATCTAAAATACCCCTCCAAAACATGAAAAAAACCCTTCGCGTAATGCAATGAAGAACTCTTATCAGAAAAGTAATGTATTTTGGGCACTTCAAAGCAAGTGGTCAGTGTGGGGCATTCACAGTTCAATAATTAGGACAGTTGGAAAGATGGATACAGAGAAAAATCCTTCATCTCTGGACTGCTTTGGATTGTAGCAGTGCAGAACAACTAAATGAGAAGATGGAGATCCCCAGTATCATTCCGGGAAATTCAGACACTTTTGGGAAACTGACAGATTACTGTAGCTCTGCTTCCATTTGGGATTACAGACTCTGATTTACCTGTACATATTTTTACCTAGTTTAGCCTCTCAATAGCTTTCATTTATTTTTCTTAGCTAATAAACCTTTTGATCGTTTACTACAGAATTGGGTACATGCATTGTCCTTGGTGTGAGATCTAGGATGCAATTCAACCTAAGTAATTGGTTGCTTGGGAGTAGGAGTAACCTGGAACATTTGTGATTTTTTTTTCCTTTAAGTGACTATTTTATTACATAGTCCATCTTGTCTGGGGGGCAGTATGTAAAGAGACTGTTTGTGACTCCATTATTAAGCCCTTGTAATACTTTAAGAGTTCGTATTTGTCTTGGTGAAATCTAATTATAGAACATATCACCAATTTGGGATATCTGCCCTGCATTTGATAGTCTGCCCCTGAGCCACTGTAGACAGTGTGACAATGGCATCAAAGATGTCTCCAAGGAGCAGTCATGTAGTTACCACTCGAGGTTCATCAAGATAAATCTTAGAATCTATGAGTTACATGCAGGTGGTTTAAGTCATGACGATATTCAATGCTTTCTGAAAGCACAAAATTGGAGAATGTAATATAAACCCAGGTGTAGAAAAGGAACTATATTAGACAATTTTGGCTAGCCAGTTAAGGTGACCAACTTTCTTGCACAGTACCTATACTAGTTAATATATGGGCTATGATTTGTCATTTTCTTGTTTAATGTTTTAATGTCTGTGATTTGCTATTCGGATTCTTTTAAAATTAACTCTAATTTGGCAGATATTTATTATTTTTAGTATGGTAGTGCCTAGAGGCCCCACTGGAAACCGGTGTTCCAACGTGCTACATAGCATACATACATAGTAAGAGGCAGTCCTGACCTCAAAGAGTTTACAGTGTAAATAGACAATACAAAGGGCAGAAGCATTCTTGTTAGCTTACTTGAGCAGGCAGAGAGGAGGGGAGTGGTCAAAAAGTTGGAGTACTGCAAGGACTGGATGTCACTAGGCTTTGAAACCCAAGAAATACGGCTGCTGCCATGCTTACCTGTGGGCAAAGGGGAGATGATGTGGTTTGTAAGAAGCAGTTATGAAAAGTAAAGCCTGAAATCTCAGATTAGCGCACAAACTGAATACATTGTGGGAATGTGGATTGTTCTAGTTGGTATAAAATGCCATGGTTATGACTTAAATGGCAATCTGTATAAAATAATCTGTCATAAAAAGGATTCAAAATAATCCCAGTAGAGAGGCCAACACTTCAGTTAATGGGCCAGTGCATCTTATCAAGTGGTACAGTGCTGATTCAATCTACATTTCAGGTTTCTCTCACCTTTTCTAAATTATCATTTCAAGTCATGAAATAAGGAAATTCTTTTATTGCTATTGGGTCTGCCTGTAATACAAATATTCACAAATTCAGATGAGGTATTTACAAAGCCTTAATTTGTAGATAGAATGTTCATATGTGTACAATATACAGCTATATAACTAACTGAGTTCTACCTACAAATCTAAAATTTGAGTTAAACATGTCTGGGAAGAAAAAAGACAATCATGGTCAAACATAGCTATTTATTTTTTTCTTATAAACAGCATTCACTTTCTTACTGAAAAATCCTAGAATTTAAATATTTTTTCATCCCATCACATACAGCAATCTGTATACATTATTTACATCTCTCAAACAGGTTGCAGATTTTCAGACATTCAACTTTTTCTTTTTAATCAAAAGCTGTTTTGATCTAAAACTAAAATACCAATCAATGATTACAAACTGAAGCAATATTGGCACAGTTAGCTTACAGTATGGATTCCCATTTTGCATTTCATATTTTACATCTATTTTTACTTCCAGCTGCTTCAAGATGTATAAATAAGTGGATATGAAGGTTATAGTGTTGCTTTTGCAATACCCTTTTTCCTCCGGCAATTACTTTTTATTCAAACTTCATTCACTTTTATTGCATTCTTCTCTCATCTCCATTGCACATCAAGGTATTGCTTCCAGTGGTAGTATTTAGCAGTAATAACTCCAGCATATAGGAAGAATCAAAACCAGCAAAGAATAAGTGTTCCCTCCAAGACTTGTGTCCCAAAATGTCCTAGTTGCACATGTACAAAAATGCGTAGTTTAATGGCTATAAAAATAATTTCTCCTAAAATACAGTAATCTATGAAGAATAATTTAAGGAGAGTTCTAAAAACAAAACTTTAAAAAAAAACTTGGTTGTTTTGCAGTCTTCAATTGTTAAGAGGAAACTATATTTTGAGAGGAGAAAAAATGTGCATAACACTCAGAGTGTCCATGTTAGTTATCTACTAAAAAGATGAAACTTCAAAACTTTTACTGTTTTAGAACCTTGCCATTAAAAATTCTAGTGATTCAGTTTGGAAAACTCAAATGAAGTTACCCATCAAGAAAACAAGCCTCTACATAACAGTGGGAATTTTCTAGTGGAAGAAACAGGCAGGTCTATAGTCATGCCATACTTTTAACAGTCCAGCTGAAAATTGCTGTTTTATATACAGTAATATAGCACTCCAGAAAAAAATCATCACTGTTGGCTGGCACAAAGAACACGTCAAAATGAAAGGTTTTTAATAAATCTTTGTATGGCGCTTCAGGGTAAAGGGGCTGAGAAAGAAAAAGGAGGAATCTGAAAGATAAAGGAAGTCAATAGCAGCAAATAGGCATCTTATACCTGTGAAATGAGTTTCAGAGAGAGTGCTCAGTTCCAAAATACTAAATAGACAGCAGTATCTCTCTTTTTTATCTTAAGGTAAATGCAAAAGTTCAAAGTTCTACATTGCATAGTAAGCAGTAAAATAAACTTGAGATACTTGCAAACAGGCTATTTGCCTCTTTTAAAATTGTTTTCTTTCTTCCCATCTACTATGTTGGACATCAGTTCAGCTACCAGCATCAATCCGACATGGCATATTTTCTCCACTTGTGCAGGTAACTTTGATTCCTGTTTTCACTAAAAAAGAGTTTAAATATTTCTGTAACTGGCATTAATCTACCATCCTAATTATGTAAATTCCTGGGATCAAATTCAGCTCTGGTATCAGATAGCAAAACATAAGTAGTCGAGTAAGCCAGCACTGATCTCATCTCAAGGTAGATTATTTCTCGAAGTTACCACCCAAATCACCAATATGATCAAACATGCTGGTAGCTGAAAAATAGCAAAACCTGTTAAAAACCTTATGCAACTGTTAGCCTTAACCTGTAAAGGAAGCATCACCAGGTCAGTTGTGGCTTTCATGGTTCTGCTCCCAGTATCAACAAAGCCCAATGCTCCAATGTTTAATATATATAAAAAAAAATGAAATATGTCACAGAGTATCCCTTCATAACATGGATCTAGCCTAGTGTTGTGGTTTGTTTTTTCAGAGATACTATTCTGTTACCAAGTTTACTAAAGTCCAGCTGAGTTTAAAAACCAAAATGGCTTTTGCTTTTGATGTGCCCATGTTTACAGGTGTAAACACACTCAATTCTGGTCCCAAGTCTTTTGCAAAAATATTTGAAAATTAAAAGCTGTTAAGTATAATACAAAAGGGATACTCTATCCTATGCACCCCATCTAGATGCTTCACCGTCAGTATAATTAAAATATATTCAAACAGCTTTCTTTCAGACAGTGATCTCCAGGCTTTTAAGTACATACATAGAAGTTAGTGTTAAAAAAGGTTTCCACCAGCTACTTTTCACAATCTACATTTCATATTTAGTGCATGCTATTGATGTCTTAATTGCAAAGTTGGTTTTCCCTATTCAAAGGAAATGTAGTTTTAAGAGCCAACATTATGTGTATGAATAGTGACAGAATTAATGGCCTTCTAGAGGCCAAACAATAAATGTATCACGAGAATAAGATGCCCATGTAAAGACTAATGTTCTACATATTGTCAAGTATCAGAGGGGTAGCCGTGTTAGTCTGGATCTGCAAAAGCAATAAGGAGTCCTGTAGCACCTTACAGACTAACAGATGTATTGGAGCATGAGCTTTCATGGGCAAAGACCCACTTCGTCAGATGAGTCTTTTTCCACAAAACCTTATGCTCCAATACATCTGTTGTTCTACATATTAAATTCTAATATAAGAGTGTGTGAAATGCAGAAGCGTGTCTTGAATTTTTATAGCTGCTGTTCTAAGACAGATCAAATAACAAGAGTGAGGAGGCAGACCATCAAAATAAATAGAGCTACTACTCAGCAAATCCCTGCTTTTAAGTCTGGGATATTAAGCTTTCCACTCTGTTTCTCATTAGATCATATACAAACACCTTTTACGGCTCCATGCTTTTTAAAAAAATGTCTTCCATGCCTGCAAGATCTTAATAGAGAATGCTAATCCAAATAATCACATCAACTGTTTTTTGAAGGAGCTACCTGGTACACACCTCTCTCATCTCCATATACAGCACAGGACTAACTATGGCCACATCTACATTGCAAATGTATGTCAGCATACAGCCGCTGCAGTTAGTATATTGCTTGCATGCGTGCATATGGGGCACCTAACATCAGTGATGCATGTCCCCCGCCAAGAGCACTTGTATCGATGCAGGCTGTGGTTCATCATGGATAAATATCCCAACTCACAACCATCCAGCATCTTTTGAGAAGTTTTGGCAATGCATAACGGGACAGAAAGGAGTTCCATAGGATAACTGGGTGGCCTGGGCTCAACTTTCCAGTTTGCAACTGTCTATCTCATAGGGCCATCTGTATCCACTTTTTTTTTCCAAAATCCAAGAAACCTGAGCAGCTCTCCTTGCTGTCCGCCATCTCTGACAAAAGCACGGATCTTGCACAGTTCTGCACTATTTTAATGAGCACTGCAAGCACAAGGTGCAAGAGCCTGCTGTAACTGCAGAACTGCAAGAAGAGGTGCAGGGAACTTGATGATTCCCTGGATAACAAATTGCTGTGGGAAACAGTGAGAACCCAATCAAAGTGGTTGTTGGCATTCACAGAGCAGCTGCAGGTAGCGAAGCACCACTTCTGGGCCCAAGAAACAAGCACTGACTAATGGGACTGCATCATGATGCAGGTTTGGGATGATGAGCAGAGTGGCTGCAGAACTTTTGTATGTACAGGGCCACGTTCCTGCATCTGTGATCTGAGCTCATCCCCGCCCTGCTATGCAGGACTGAAACACTCACAGTGTGCAAAGTATAGCAGATGCTTCTGCAAGAAGGATCCCAAACCGTGGTGGGGCAATAGATGGCATGCATATTCCTGTTTTGGGACCAGACCACCTTGCCACAGAGTGCATCAACAGAACAGTTTACTTTTCTAGGGTTATGCAAGAGCTGGTGAGATGCTTCACCAACATCAGTGTGGGCTGATCAAAGAAGACGCGTGATTCTTGCTTCTTTAAGAACACAGAACTGATCAGAAAGCTGTGTGCAGGAATTTTCTTTCCGGACCGGTAGATTACCATTGGGAATGGTGAAATGCCAACAGTGATACTGCTTATCCCAGCTTATTCCTTGCTCCCTGGGCTCATGAAACCATATAATGGCCATGTTGACAATACAAGGAGTGCTTCAACTACCAGTTCAGCAGGTGTAGAATGAGGACTTCCTTTGGAGATGGGAAAGGATATTGGTGTTGTTTACTCACAAGATGGAATCTAGTGAGGAAAATACCCCAATGACTATAGCTGCCTGCTGTATCCTGTATGATACCTGTGAAGCAAAAGAAGAAAAGTTTCCAACAGGGTGGAGGTAGAGCAGCTGTCTGCTGAATTTCAGCTATTGCAACATCTCATTGTGGAGCTATATGGCTCAGGGAAGGTTTGAAAGACAATTTTAATAGTGAGCCAGAGTGCAGTGTGTTGTAGTATTGTGGTCTACCTAGCACTACTATTTGGCAGTCTACAACAAATTGTGTGGCGATTGCTGTATATATAGGAATATAATATTGTTAATCCACCAATTCATTTTGTTTGTGAATAATTTTATGAGTTGTGTGATGCTGTACAGTAACTAGCAATTGGTGATTTTCAGAAGTGTGAACACTAGCCAGCATATGCCATGAACTTATAAAGATTAGGGTTCCAAATAATAGACTTTTGTTCGGTAACAAAATCGGGAAAAAAACCCCAAAACAAAAAGCCAAACATTTAAAAAGCAAATGAATTTAAAACTTAATGGAAGTCTATTAAATCAAGAGAACAGAACTTAGGAAGGGGAAAGAACATTCACGTCCATTTCAGCTACAAATATACAAACCAAGGCTTCCACAGGTCAGTGTGTGCAAAGCTGTGGTTGTTTTTAATGTGGCCCGGAACGGAGTGCCAGGGCTAGTTTGGCGACCCATGATGCTACACAGAATGTTGGGATGAGGTACAGAAGGGCCTTGATATTGAGTTCTCAATGGGCTGCGTAGGATTGTTGCACCAGAGATTTTAGCATCTCTGTTTGAAGCCTGAGACATCCCATTAAGTTCTAATGCATCTCCCTCTCCTTTTCATGGGCCTTTCTTCCCTCCACTCTAGCCTCCAGGCTGTCTGCAATGATCATCCTTGTGCCGGTGCCCACAGGCCGATGCACCAATGGCTTGCAGGATCTCATCGAACACGTCATCCTGACTTTCCTTCTTTCTCTTCCTTATCTGACGCGGGTGTTCTACAGGTGAGGCGGGGAAGACCACAATGGCAGCAGATTGCAGATAATGCCACATATTCACTATGTGGAAAGTGAAACTTCACGTGCTGCACTCCATCCCAACGTACCCCGAACGTTTTAAGCACTTCATTCTCACTTCTACTCAGCACTGCTCGTGCACAGTGTCAGTCCTGCAGAGCAAGGGGCAATGAAGGAAGAATTGCTCAACTGCATGCTTCTTGCAGTATGGGGCAAGAGCGCTGAACACTGGCACCGTTTTCCAGGGGTGATGGTGATTTTAGCGACTCCCTCACTCCTTAGTCAGACAGAGCACAGCAGCCGCTGTTGTCCAGAAGCTGCGCAGGTCTATATGCTGCTAGCCCACGTACTGCAATGGTGCCTGCTGATGTTATCGCTAAGTGGCATGGGAAAGTATCCAACCATAGCAAAAGTAGTAAGGTAGCCCTATCTAGAAACATTTGGCAGAAGATTGCAGAGTTCCTCCACAAAAGTTTCACTGAGATTTCCCCAGAGGATTCATGCAACAGCCCATGCACATAAACAAATTGCTCCACATGCCCCCCTCAACTCTAGAGGAGAAGGAAATGCAAACAGCAACTCTCTTTCTCTCGGTTGTACCACTCCTTCTTACTTGTGCTAGAAATTAACGACAACTCTAAAGAAGCGTCCTGCTACTTGTTGGGGAACGGGGTCTCTGTTAGTGAAAAAAACTACACACCTGAGGTTTCATCCCCTGCACCTGTGTTCAACGGGTGAGGCTAGCTGAACTGTGTTGGAAACAAAACAGGCCCTTGCTTGCTGGGCAGTTGGATCCCTCGTGCCTGCCAAACCTCTCCTCCTCCTCGTCATCCAGCACCTCCTCCTCATAGTTCACAGCCTAGGTCTGTGACTCAGGCTCCTCAGAGGTATTCTCAGTGCTTTTAGAGGGGCTGGTGGTTTCTCCACCAAACATGGCATGCAGCAATTTGTCAACGTGGCAGGTCTGTAGCTTGGCAGTGGTCTGATTGTGGGCCTCCATGGCTTTCTGATATGCCTACCACAGCTCCTTGGCTTTCATGCAGCTTGTCTGCAGCTCCCTATTATCTCCCTTCTCCTGCAGCCCCTGAGCAATCTGCTCGTAGATGTCCACGTTTTTACTGGGAGCTCAGAGCTGTGCCTGCACAGCTTCGTGTCCCTAAAGGCCCAGGAGATCAAATGCCTCCTGCGTACTCCAGGCAGGAGCACATCCAAAGCACGTAGCTCAGCATCATCAGCTAAGCAGCTACACTGAACAATAGAAAGCTGCAAGGGGTGCGTACCATGCCAGGGAAAGGAATTTCAAAACTCATGGGGTTTGAAGGGGAGGGGATCGCCAACATGCTTCTGGCCTCTATGCCACCTCAGCCGCAGAATTCACTATGCCAGCCAGAGCATTCAGTGCGAGGCAGCTGCTAGAGGACAGCAGCAGCCAACATAAGGAATGAAGTGGTTACATTCAGGCGGAGAAAACGGATGCAACTCCAGCTACGTGAACTGCACAGCTGGAGTTGACATGCCTTGCGTCGATTTTCTGGGGTGACTCCACAGCAGGAGAAATGCTCCCATCAACCTCTCTTTCTCCTTCTGACAGTGAGAAGTATTGGTACCAATGGAGGCGCCCTCAGCATTCGATTTAGCGGGACTTTTCTAGACCCGCTAAATCGAACCCCAGAAGATCTATGGCCAGAGCATCGATCCTCTGGTGAGTTGAAACAGGGCCTCACAGTGTGTCCAGTTAATCACTTCGACCGTGGCTCTATGCCACTTAGGGAGGTGGTGTTATTAAGTTGGCACAGCAGGGCACTTATGACATTGGGAGCTGAATTTAAGTGAAGACACGTGCACAACGAGACCAACATATGCTGCCTTTTGTCAACCTAATTTTGTATGTAGACCAGGCCAAAGTCTAGTGTCTCCTAGAGATGAGGGAAGATTAGCAATGATCAAAATATTTTTCATCTTGCCAGAAGCATAATCTGCACACTGAACACCCACACTGGCCTGTAAACCGATCTGATTACAGTAAGTTCAGCAAAGCTGTTTTCAGTGGAAATGAAAACTAATGATGCAGATGCCGTTAGCTATTAAAAGTGGTATCATTTACGCCTCCATACAATTAAAAGCCTGTCAGTATATTTCCATTACAAGCCCCCAATCTTCAGCTATAAAACTTTTTCAGACTAAAGCAAAGCATAAAAGGATACAGACCCAAGTGCAATTTAAAAATGTGGTTTTCTTCATATCCGAAGTGGTTTAGAAGAGTTTGTTCTGTTTAAATTTTAGGGGATGATTCTGCCTTCTGAATAGTCAGATGGATGCCTTTATGGGCCCCGTAATTCAAAACAGAAAGGCTTCAGAGCCATTTAGTCTATTCATTATCCTGTAACTAAAAGACTCTTGGACCATAACAGATCTACAGTTAAGTATGGCTCGAGTTCTGAAATTGGATTTAGTACCTGGATCAGTTGTCTGTCCCATCCCACACACAAATAGCCGCCAGGCAACTCACAAATGCACAGAAATAAAGTATTAAAACAAATACTCAGGTCCCAACTTGCACAGTGCAAGCTAGATAAGTATCCAGTTCCCTGTGATCTTACTCAATATAGGAGACCAAAACCAGTCCCTTTGATGGGCACAGCACAGTTTGCTTGCAAGGATGAAGGGGAGCACAGGGGACCTCCAATTCTCGAATGACAAGTGGGGGACTGGTTCTTGTGCAAACCAGTACATAACAGCCTAAAAACGGACATGTTCTGACACTAAGGCGTGCATTCAATCAGACATATAGTCAGATAATCTGATGCACACCCAAGCTGCCTTTGCTGTGGAACATTCCACTGGGCACATGGCCTCCTGAAGTCGTCTACACAATGCTGTGCTCTTCCTAGTAGTACTGGGCCAGAGCCTATAAATCCTCGGAACAGTGAGTTGGTAAAATGTTGTGTGTGAGTATTCCAGTAATAGGAAAACAAATTGTATTTGTGCCCTTTTTACTTCTTTCGGATGTAGGAAGGTCTCAAAGGTCTTCTCAAAAGAAGATGAGGGCTCTGTGATTTTTTCACATAAGGGAGAGACTGGAACATGGGCAATTGAGAGGGGATGGGATTTTAGGCTTTTTTTTGTTCAAATACTTGAACAAAATACTCTATTTTTTGTTCAAATACTTGAATGAAAATCAATCTACATGAAAGTTTCCAACATCTTGACCCTCCAACTGTTGCTTCAGAAAGTTCCCACTCGAGTTTCTCAAGCAGGCATCCAGAAAAAAAACAGGTAGACAAGACCTGGTATTTCTAATAGAAGAGAGCAAAAGAATGGCAGCTGCTTCTCCTTTTCACCCCCCTCCCCATTTTTGAGGAATATCTTTCAGATCTAGATACATCACAAAAAAGGGGAAAAAAAACCAACCCCAACTGTTTCCACTACCTCTTGGCAGCCTCTCCTTAAGGCCAATAAAACCCTGCACTGCAATTTGACCTCTAAATCCAAGGCATAGATCACCCAACATACACACAAGGGATTCATATATCTTAAAGAAACATTTTGATGAAGCTGAAGAAACAATGAGTTTCGCATAGCTGTAGGAAAGAAATGTCCATATAGTTGTCAGTAGACCACTTGGTGGTGGTCCACGGAAATGCCTTGTCACATGGTACTGGTTCCCCAAGTTTCTAGTTCAAGTGAAGCAGGACCAGAAATGGAGGGAGAGATGAAATAAAAGAAAAAGGAGGTTGTGTGATTTTTCCTCAAAAAACAACAAAAAAGCATTTGTCGCACTAAAGACTGCAAAAAATATACAAATATGACTTAATGTAACTTTCCCCATGTAAACAATTGCTGAAGTTGCCACAGAGACTTAGTATAATTACGAATGAGATGGGATGCAGGCATTGTGATTGCAACCAAAAAGTGGTGCACAAGGCAATCTTTCTGCAAAGAGAGGTTCTCTTGTGAAAAAGCTTGAGACTCTAAGCTCTAATCTCAAGTTAGCTTTTTACTGTTTGTGTTTAAATGGCATCACAGGGGATTCTAAAGGAGATTTTTCTTCATGTTATCTACATGTCTTTTTATTAGATTAAATAGATCTTTGCTTCTCACTAAATACACTTTTGCAAAGTGATTGGCTCATTTGGGAAATGGTATTGAAGGATGTAATGAAACTTATAATACATTAGATTGGCCTGAACTGATATTTATATTAACAGAATAAATAAGTAACAAGCATGACAAAACTACAGTGAAATGGAGAGCCAGCCCTCTGCTATTCTGAGTTGTCCATGATTTTAAAATCTTTATCATTTAGATCTGGTGATTAGGACATTATCTGTGGTGTTACCATCACTATAAAATTTTACTTCTGGGGGGGGATTTGAAATACCTACTTTTGAGAAGCTCCATATTCACCTCTTTTAAAAAAAATGATGATACTTGTATTAAAAGCTGGAGATCACTGATTTAAGTAAGTTATGGCTTTTATACTTTAAGCATGTATGTATTAACCAAGCATCAGTAAGTGTCCTGGATAGGATGTATTTTCTGTTTCCAGCAATGTTCAATATTGTGTGTGCTTTGCACCTCAGAAGTGAGTCTGCCAAGGCACTTAGAGAAAGTAAGTCTTTTAGGGACTTCGTGAGAATGGGCTACAATGGACACAAAACAGAACCCATCCACCAGCAGTGTCAAATCCCCCAACAAGCATACTTCCTTTATAAAAACACTCAAAATCTACCAAAAATCCACAGTGAGGAAAAAAAAAATCCCATTTACTGCATGTCACTAAAAGACAAAGATTTCCCCTAATAAAAGCACAAAGAATGAATCTTGGCTGCCTGTAAGAACAGAACAAGGTTTTGTTTTGTTTTCAAAACAGAACCACCCCCCCCCCCCAAAAAAAAAACCACGCGTTTGTTTAAAGAAGCAAGTGATTTCCACAAATCCACTTCCTTTTATCTATCTTTAGAGGTCAGTTTTTCAATCAGTTCTTGAAGAGGAGCCAGCTCTCTTCTGTCAATAAGGTTGAACTCCTGTAGAAGGGGGGAAAACATTTTACTTGTACAGGTAATGGAGCATTAGTATCAACTTTGCGTTTAAGTATAAAGTTACTCTGCAGTTTGCAATCTTAAAGTCCAGGCTTACCTATTAGCCATTTTCAACTTCTAGGTAGCTGATTCAAATTCAGTCTAGGTCACCAATGACTAAACATTGTTATAATCATCAAAAGGCTGTTCAGAAACCTATGTGAAATGAATTAGTGTGCTCACTAAAGTGCCTGGTAGATCCATATTCAAAAAAGATTTCACTTCACTCTTGGTAAAGTCCCTTCTCAGATCCTATTCTGCATCCAACAATGCAGCTCAGACAGTTTTCCCCCTTTTATAATGTCTACAGGGCTACTTCCCTAGTGGAAAAATAGCAGCAGCCAGTAAATGCACACTCTGCAGCTTGATTTCTGCATTTTTTCTTCTACTGGCCACAAATAAAGGTTTTCTTTTGTACTTGTTTGTCTTGTGGAAACACTTCATAAATCAGTGTTGCACTCTATCAATACTTACAGTAATAATTATACACTAGAATACCAATAAGGTAGCATCTTGGTCTTAGAGTTGTCCAATTATGTAAAAAGACCAGCTCCTATACCAACTGCTAGAAAACTCAAAACATGGTATTTGTCTATAAGGTCATTTTAGTACATTCTGTCTTCAGAGTAGAAGGCAATTGTTACCATAATATTCTTATGCTAGTTTACCTGAACAAAAAAAATAAAGTGCTTGAAGGATGTGTTAAGATGTGCCTCTTCTTGCAACTGGATCACTGGATCAAAGTGCTGGTGGTAAATATGAGCATACACTCTAAAGAGACGCTTCAGAATGGTCTTTGCCACGGACATGAAGTTCTTTGGGAAAGGAACACCTAAAAAGAAACAAATGTATGGTAAGCATTTTGGGGCTAAGACTGTGTCTTTGTAGATTTTAAAGCTGGGGGACTATTACAATCAGCTGCCTAACACAAGCCACGGATTCCTACATCAAGCCCATAACGCCTAGCTGAGCTAGAGCATATGTTACAGAAAGGTATCCCCTTCTTACTTTAAAGATTTCAAGTGATGGAAAATTCTCTATATCTCTGGGTCAATTGTTCCAATGATTATCCTTTCTGTCAAAAAACAAACTGCACCTAATTTCTAGTTTGAATGTGTCTGGCTTTAGCTTCCAATCACTGGATTTTGTTATACAGGTTGTACCTCCTTTAACCAGGATTCTCTGGACTGGCAACATTCACGATCTGGCTGGACCACAGAGTCTAGGTATAGGGAGGTCAGGCCATAGGCAGGAGCGGTGGGGAGGGCGGGGCGCGACTCAGCTAGGAGCCCCATGTTGAGGGAGGGGCGTGTGGCCCAGCAGGGAGTTCTGGTCCCTGCTGCCAGGAGGTTGCAGGGACCAGCAGCGGCCGCAGAGCCATGAAGCTCTGGCCATCCCAGCAGCTGCTGGGCCCCGGCAGCCATGGCAGCAGCAAAGTCCTGGCAGCCACAGAGCGCCACGGGAGCCACGGCCAGGCAGGCAGTAGCAGGGCTCAGCCGGAGTCCTAGCCACAGGAAGCATGGGCTGTGTTGGGGAGGACCTTTATTCAGGTCCTGAGGGTACCAGACAAGAGAGGTCCAACCTGTACCTTAGTCTGATAGATTAAATGTCCTCTACTATCAGAAATCTTCTCGCCATTATGATCAAGTTGTCTCTCAACCTCATCTTGGATAAAGTAGATCGGGCTTCTTTTGTGTCTCGCCATATGACAGACTTCAAATCATTCCTGTAGCTCTTTTCTGAACCTTGCCAATTTATCAATGTACATTTTACACTGTGGACACCAGAACGGGATGGAGTAAGTTAGGGTTGATCTCACTAATCCTTTATACTGGGCTAATAAAACCTCCCTACTCAATATTTCCCTGTTTATTATACATCTAAGGATTGCATTTGCACTTACGCTACTGCATCACATTGGCAGTGCACGTTCACTTGCTTATCTACTATGACCCCGTTACTCATTTTCTGAGTCACTATTTTCCAAAATATATCCCCCCCCCAATTCTATTACATGAAGTCTACATATATATACTTGAACAGGACCCAAGCAAAATGGAGATCCGAGCCCTTTGCGCACGACAGTATGATAAATATTAAATAACTTGAAACACTATTAACATTACTGTCAATAATAATCAAAGGGGCTTTCCTCTCCTCCACTCGCTGTGTCCAACAGCTCCATGGTATTTTGTCAACAAGTTCTACATTGCAATGTGCAGCGCAGGGGATAGTTGAGAAGAGGGATGATTTAAAGTCAAAACCTCTCATAGGTTCATTTGCACCTGGCTAAAACCATGAACAAGTAAAAACAAAAGCCATTTATTTTTGACAGATGATCCTTTTTTTAAAATGGACTGTCATTAAACATTTGCTAAATAGTGCCATGCATTTAAAGCAGCCTCCTCCAAACATACAACACTTCCCTATTTACTTGTAAGCAATACGTTCTATATTCAGAATCAAGGGTGCAAAGCTGACCCAACAGGGGAAATGCCTCCTAGAGGCTATGCTTCTTTTCCGCACAGAAAATTATTTTGGTGGCTGGGGAAAACTATATTTTACAAAAAGATACTGATAGGGCATAGAGGTTGGAATTACTTTTCCTCCCCTCCTATATCTCTAGGAGAAACACCCTGCTTCTTAAAAAGAGAAAGCTGAAGACTAAATGAAAGTACAGCTGCTTATTAAATAGAACTATCCTTTTTCTACTTCCTGAATTTTAACAAGATTTTATTAAGGAGTGTTCAGTTATGTATTATGTTTGATAGCCAGGCACACAAATTGTACCTGCTTAAACAGATGTAAGTACCTTTCAGAGTACTAATACAGTCTTCTTTAACTGTCTTATGTCAGTCACTAATCATTTAACAACATTCAACAGTTCACTGTTTCTATTTATTGCCAAGTTCCCTTTGGGATTGAATCAATACTTTTACCTTCCTGTAATTTCAGACACAAAACTACACAAGCTTTTCTATGCTGAAAGATCTTAATGGTCTCTTCCAACAGGAACCCTATTTCACTGTTCATTTTTACCTATTTTGGATGGAAACAGTGTCTCATCATCCAGCTGATCCTGGACCCAAGTCATCAGGTAATCAATGTACTTTGGTGCTGAGCATTTGATTGGTTTCTTTATGTTTGTCCCATCTGCCCAGTGGTACTCGTATCTGGTTTGGAAGAGAAAGGAAAGACACCTAGTAAGCACCCAATTGAGACATTAATACAAAAGCCTGGGAATGGTTTCTGTTTAAGGACTGAACTCAACTTTCATAATGCTTTTGGAGACACTCATTCCAGGTCCTTCCCTACCACCAAGGGAGTCAACATACTGCCAACATAGGAATGAGAAGAACTGCTGAGCGCTGTAGTGCTAAAGTTCTCTCAAAGCAGGGGTGAGCAAGAGGCTGCCCTGAGCAGGCTGCATCCGGCCCACCAAGCCACCAGATCTGGCCCACGGCCACCTGGACAGAAAGCTTAGGCAAAGAGCAGCTCATGCTTTAAACAGCTGGCTGCTCTCTGCTCTAGACTGCTGGGGAGGGAGGAGAGAGGCTTTGCACGCTGCCCCCATCCCCCAGCAAAATCTCTCCGCTTCCATTAGCCAGGTTCTGGGGCAGCGTGTGAAGCCTCTCTCTCTCCCCCCCAGCATGCCTAGAGCTGAGCCATGTGGAGCAGCGAGTGGACTGAGACTTCAGCAGAGAGGTAGAGAGCCTGCCTCAGGTTCCTGCTGGCTAGGAGCCGCCTAGGTAAGCATCTCTCAGCCAGAGCCTACCTCTGGCACCCCACTGCCTCTCCCCTGCCCCGCAACTACCTGCCCCAGGCCACCACCCAAACCCTCTGTACCCCTTTCCCCCATTCTAACAGGTCACAACTGCCTCCCAGACCCTGCACCCTTTCCAAAGCCCCTCTCCCAGGCCAGAATCCTCTCCTGCACCCATACTCCTTCCTGGACACTGCACCTCAAGCCCTTGCCCCGGATCACAACCCCCTTCTTCACCCAAACTCCCTCTCAGACCCCATACCCTTTCCTGCACCCCAGATCCCCTACCCCAAGCTCCCTTCTGCATCCAACCTCCATCCCAGACCTCGCACTTCTTCCACAGAAGTGTGGCCCTTTACCACTTACTAAAATCTTGGAGTGCACCCCACTAAAAATTATTGCCCACCCCTGTCTCAAAGGAACCAAAGAGCTGTATTAGAGGCAAGCACCAGTTCTCCCCTAAATACAATGGAGAGTGATACTGCCAGTTTAAAATTATGTGCTTTCAGAGAAAACATTGTTACCTTTCCTACAAATCTGACCTTAAAATGATCAGAACTGAAAGAATTTAAGAAAATCTTATGAACTTTTAACTGATTACATTTACTCTTCATTTTTTCAGTTTGTACTGAAAATAGCCTGGTCACTATCATTTCTATTCTTAACACAATAGCAGAGTACTGCGATGTTTGAGTGGCAAACAGCAGGGGATGTTTGCTCCAGAATGAAAATTATGAGAATGTTTTTACTTATCACACTTCTATAAGTAAAATATGTTTGTTTTACACAACAACTACATTTTGCACAAAATTCAATCAGAGGGAGCCTGTTTTAAACACTTCCAAGTATTTTGTCAGTTAAATCAGCAACTATGAAAACCTTTTCACAATAAATTTTACAACAGAAGCGGTTAGGATAGTAATAAAACTAACATTTATTTACATACTTCTCTAGATACTGTATAGCAGCAGTCAGAAAAGTTAAAAGAATGCTAGGAACCATTAGTAAGTGGATAGACAATAAGACAGTAATATCATAATGCCACTACATAAATCCATAGTATACCCACACTTTGAATACTGAATGCAGTTCTGGTCAAAAAAGGTATATTAGAATTGGAAGAGGCAGAGAAGAGCAACAAAAACGGTTAAGGGTATGAAACAACTTCAATACAAGAAGAGATTAAAAAGACAGACTTTTCAGCATGGAAAACATGATTATGGAGAGATATGATAGTGGTCTATATCCCGAATGGTGTAAAGAAAATGAATAAGGAAGTATTATTTACTCCTTCGTATAACACAAGAACTAGAGCCGCCCAATGAAATTAATAGGCAGCAGATATAAAGCTAAACAAAGGAAATATTTCCTCATACAACGCACAGTCAACCTGTGAACTCTTGGTCAGTGGACATTGTGCAGCCCAAAAATATAAATGGGTTCAAAAAACCATTAGATAAGTTCATGGAGGATCAGTCCATCAATGGCTTTTTGCCAAAATGGTCAGGGAAGCAACCCCATGCTGTGAGCGTCCCTTGCCTCTGAGTGTCAGAAGCTGGGAGTGGACAAAAGGGGAATATCACTCAATAATTGCCCTGTTCTGTTCATTTCCTCTTAAGCATATGGCATTGGCCACTGTCAGGAGAGGCTACTGGGCTAGACTGACCACTAGTCTGACCCTGTATGGCCATACTTAGGTTCTAGCATACAGAGAAAACATATTAAAACCTGCATGTTAATGAGTTCACCAAGAACTGCCCAGTCCTTACATTGATTCTGGCAAAGCAGACCTTCAGCAACCCAAGACCTAGGGGAGACCTGGGGTAGCAGGTCATAACAGCTACTGCTCTGAACAAGCACAGTCATGTTACATGCACCCTTTATAAAGTGATCTACTATTTCAAGAGTAGGTAATTAGTAGACATTTTTCCCCTGGGGTATAAATTCAGAAGGGTGGATTTAAACCAAGTCACTTGCATTTTCTAGGAAATCCAGTTCATAGCTATTATCCCAAAAAGTCCTTTGAACTTTCTCATACCTTCTAGAGATTGAATTAGTCTGTCTGTCTTTCTGCTAAAGCACCTCCAAACAAGCCCTACAATATATTAGGAAAATGTACTAATGTACCCCAAAGGTAGCAATCCTAATTTGGATAGTTTTAATTTAATACAATGAAGTTCAGCCACAATACTACAGGATATTGTCAGTCTGTCATACAGCAACTCACACCATTTCTTGAAGCACCGCCTTGCTCCTCTGAGGCAGTGATGGGCCCAAGAAACATTTTGCTTACCATTGCCCACATGCAGGGTTGCCAGATTCTGCGTTTCAGACCACATTTTTTTCCCCCGTACTGGTATTAGTAAAGCAAGGACATGTGAAGTGTTCAATTCATGCTGACTGCACACATTGACTGTGAGATATGAGTTCCTTCTTCATTCAGTCAAAGTGCTGCCACAGTTCAATCAGCACACCCTGCAAATTCTAGCTCCGCAAGTGCAGTGAGCAAAACTACCCTACTCTGGGAGACTGTCTTGGTCACAACAGTCTTGCAGCCCAATGAGGTGATGAAGAAGAGCACTCATGTGGCCCACTCACTAGTTTGGGTTACACCCATTACTGCTCTGAGGTCTTTTGTGCATCTGTTGACCCTGCTTAGCTTTTGTAGCCTGACAAGCTCTGAGCATGAAGTGGATGACTTCTGAGAAACAGCAGAGATATACTTTCTGGCACAACACGTATTGTAAGTGGAAATGTGCAGAGATAATCTTCAAATACTCTGTCAATCCCCAAGTCTGACTGGCTGAGTGCAGTGTTACATGTGGTACTTCTAGAAGCCATGAAGCTGATGAAATAATTGTTAATCTGCATGATTAAACATATTAATGAAATCACTCTGTTGGGTCTGAAACGTCTTTAGAGGGTTCCCAAAATATAGAGCGGCGACACTAGGACATTTATGAAAGATGGAAGATTAAAACCAGACTCAAACACTGACTCAAATGTGTGAGCAAGCACCTACATCTCTACTAATAAAACAAACATACCATGCCATTGCCATCAAGGAAAATTCAACCTTGTAGCTGGATCAAGCCTCTTTGGAATAAAGAAGAGAAAAAATCCACAATCCTCTGTAATGCTCATGGATCATTTTATAATAGAGATACAATTATATTTAGTGGGTAGCACAGGAAATATGGCATTTACAGTGACTAGCTGTAGGACCAAACAGCCCCAAATGACATGGTTAGGATTTACCAGGATTGAGGCATATTAGTTAATTGTTTTTTCCATTCACATATATGCGAATGATTCTATCTAAATGTGAAAATATGCCATGCACTAAAGATAACAAGACCTACCCTTCCTCCACAGAAATCTATATATAAACACAGTTAAAAAAATAGTACATTTGTGACAGGCTGGGCTATGCCCTGAAGCCCCCTGCTGGAGGTCTTGGGGTCCTGCCATAGCCTGCTCCAGAACAGGCAGTAGAAAGGTCCTCCAGTCAGGCCAGAGTGGTCGCAAGGGAAGCAGCCAATCAGGACCCAGCAAGTCAGAATAAAGGAAGTCAGTTCCTCTTCGGAGCTTGAGCTGTGCAGACTGTGCGTGACTCGGTTGGGTCACAGGAGAGCTACCATAAACAGAGAGTTCAGGAACTAGAGGATCTTAAGTTCACGAATGAGCATCTGAGTGAAGAGCTCCAGTTCATCAAGCAGGAAAAAGTGTGTTTGCTCCCTACAGTGTATGACGACGAGACACAGAGACTCGACATTCAGGAGTCTGAGAGAAAAGGACCCTGGTAGATCAGGGCACAGAAAGGCTATACCCCAGAGAAGTCTGGGAAAGGGAAAACTTTGCTAACATGGGGCAAAATGAAAGAGTGCTCATATAGAACTACCATCCCACTCCTATTAGGAAGGGGAGGAGTGTGATGGGGTGGACTAGACCCTGAGGCACCCTCCCACATCCCACCCCAGAAAAGGCAGTAGAGGAGTCCTCCTAGCAGGCCTGAGTGTCTGCAGGGGAAGCAGCCATTCATGACCCAACAAGCCAATATAAAGGAAGCTACTGCGCCAGAGCCAGTCAGTTCTCTTTGGAGCTCAACGTGCGCAAACTGTGTACGACTCAGCCGGAGAGTAACCATAAGCAGAGAGTGCAGGCGCACACACACTCAGCCAAGGGGGTCACTCACAAGAGGTGAGTGCGACCCTGTTACAATATTTGTGAAGGCTGGAGAACAGAACTATCACCTTCACTAAGCAAAACGCACATGCTAGATGGCTGGGATTAAGATTTTTAAGGGCATTAGTACATATATAGGAACTTTATATATAATCATCTTTAAATCGCCATGAAGAGATATTAATTTGACAGTTTAAAACACTGTGTTCAATTCTGGCTGTCCCATTTGCCAAGAGACACTGGAGCAAAGGAAGAGGTCAGAAAAATGCGAGTTGGCACACTGCTGAGAGAGAGGAACTGCTGAGAGGAGCTATTTAAAGTGGCAGATTCAAATGAGGATATATAACTGTTATCACAGCAGACGTAAGCCAGAGGAACAGCAGTTTCATAAGGTTATTATTTCAGGCCAAAATTGGGATCTGTGGACACTCTGCACTGCTAAAAATTCAGGCCTCTTTTGTTCAAGTGCCTAAATACAGAAGTGCTGAGCACCCACAAATCTTACTGAAGCCAGAAAGATCTTGCAAGTACTCACTCCTGGGGAAAAAAGGCCACTTTTATGACGATATCTTAATTTGGACTTAGAAGCCTATCCCTAGATATCCAGATCTGAAAATGTTGGCTGTGTGTTCTTTCCTGTGTGTTCTTATTGGCAGGCATGAAAACCAATGAGAAAAGGGGAAAATGAAGCAATAACTCAATTTCCCCTCCTTCCTAGAATTTGGTAAGCCAGCGGTGGGCAAGAAGCAGCCCGCAGGCCGGACATGGTTTGCCAGGGTTAGCCAGACACTTTATTTACCTGTGCTTCTGCAAGAATGGCTGCTTGCAGCTCCCGTGGGCTGCAGTTAACTGTTCCTTCAGCTCTCATTGGCTGGGAATGGCAAACTGGATCCAGCCTGCAGCCGTTTATTGTCCACCACTGTATTACACATATTACAGTCACAATATACTTTGTACTGACCAATAACTTTCCAGAGTGCTTGTTCTGCTTACGGTTACATGACATTTGATATGGCAAATACAGCAGAGACCCCAGACCCAGAAGCTACTTGTGTTTAAGGCTTGCCCAGAACACGAGGTAGGATTCCCCTTGTCAAAAAGTGCACTAGCCTAATCTGTCCACTGCCAAGGGACTTATCTTGAGATTTGCATAGACTTAACACTAATAACGTGCAGCAGATGCACATGCCAGAAGGAAGGTTATTTTCAGATACCAGTGGATCTTCAGTTTGACTCCATATTTTAAAAGCATCTAAAAACAAACCTTTCGGTTTTACTTTGAAAATGGATTGGATGCCTCCGTGATTTGCAACAGTGAACCATTTATATTCTACATCCTGTGAGCATCTCTAATCAGATATCTGTTTCCCTTTTAATACAGCTAAATAGTGCTACACATGTCTTGTCAGAAATTTACGGTGAAAATCAGTAGATCCTGCACTTTTCAAATTTTGCTAGAGGGACGTTGCAACGACAGAGCAGGACACGTGTTTTTGTGGTGATTGACTGGAAAGCATATAAATCAAATTCAATAATAAACATCAATAACAGTAGTAATACTTCTGCGAGTGATTACTCAGGTCGAGCCCAAGTAGGTGCGAGCATGCTGTGTGCTCAGTCATCCAAAGGATTTTCCCCTAATGGTACATGTTGGGTCAGCTGCAGAGCCCCCTGGAGTTGCACAGTTACGGAGGGCTCTGACAACCCTGCCTGTTCAGTTCCTTCCTACCACCAGTCAGGCGCTCTTCTTCTCTTTCCTCAAGCGATTCCCTAGCATTTTCCTAGCTATTCTGTACGAATAGTTCTCATTAGCGTAAAAGTTAGTTAAGATAAGGCGTAGCCACAGGACTACCCTTTGTTTTTAAAAATTAAAGACGAACAAGGCCACCCCTCTGAGATTCTTTAAGGTAAGTGTTTTAAGACAGGATAAGTGTTTTTTCGTAGTTTAGTGGGACTGTTAGCCCCTCCCTCCCCCGGTGCATGCCTCAGTCCCAGGGCTTCAAACCTTGTGCTTCTTGCCAGAAGCCAGTGCCTACAGAAGACCCTCACCAAGCTTGCCTTAAGTGCTTGGGGGAAGCAAATCAAACTGACAAGTTCAAGATCTGCAGAGGTTTCCAGCCTCACAAAGCAGGAAGGATAACGGGAGCAGCCCCTGCCCGTGGCAGGCCCCCCACTGGGCTAGAGCAGCCACCTGCCCGTGAAAGGTGGGGAGTTGCTCCAGCCCCCACCAGTTAACTGGCTGACCAGTTAACCTTTCACATCCCTAGTAGACAAGCACTCTTCTCAATTTTTATCACTAACTTTTGCCCACCAAATAAATCTTGTATGCTTGCTTCTAACCAGATAAACAGAACTGCATATGAATAATTTTACAGTTTTATTCAACTACATATTACAGACCAAAGCTCATGTTACATATGGGAAGCAAAAGCAGAGCAAGGAGAGATGGAAGATGCACATACATACTTTTCATAAAATGTGTGTAATATCAAGCTCTTTACAATATACAGAACGTTTGTTTCCCTGATTGTAATTGTACATTACAATTTCAGGTATTTTTCTAGAAGACACTGGAAAGCTGCAGAAGTACAAGATGGCATGTATGAAAGAAGTCGAACTTCAGCAATTGTGGAGGGATTTCTGTTCAGATTGTTTAAGTGGTTGATGATTTTTGCAATATCTAGTGAACTAAAATACATCAAAGAAAAGCTTTCAGTATCCCAAACCCTTCAGGGATCAAATGACTGCCAGTCTGCCTTTCAGTGACTATTTTGTTAGAGAACTCAGTGGGGAAGATAAAATTGGACAGTCATGATATTTCTAAGAGGAGGCATGAGAACCTAACCACCACCACCATCCCCGCTATAGTGTCAGGCATTCTTTTTACATCACAAAGCAACAAGAAAGGGCACACTTTTTCTGTCTTTGTACGTCACCTTTACTTCAAGAGTAAATGAGCATTATCACAAGTCTGCAAACAGAGACTGATCTCAGAAGTTGCACCTCTCAGCGATGTATAACAAATATTCTTACTTTGGACCTGCTGACATCACTGGGCAGCTCTCTTCCGTACAGAAGTCTGTAATAGTCCCATAAAGCATATTGATCTGGTTGAAGAAGTCCACAGCTGTAAAGAATGTAAACATTCAGTTAACTGTTTGGCAGCAGTCTACCATGTCTACAGCTTGAGTCCCGTGGTCCCCCCGGTGCTTCTGCCTTTGAAATGTAGCAAGAGCCGACGGAGCTCTTACTACATTTTAAAGGTGGAGGCGCCCTTATTGACTATTCAATTAGTTGATTAATCTAAATTTAACATCCTTAGTATTTACCTCTAAAAACACTGCACTTCATTTAGCATTTGTTTATTTTGTGGGACATTCTTATTACACATTCTGGGAGAGAGATGTCTGAAATACTTAATAACTAGACTTTCCTGGCATTGCTTGGGTCCTTCAGGGCAGGAGGCTGGTGATGTGTGGAGTGCATGAGTCAGGACAGAGGGATGGATGTGAGAAGGGGCTCAGGGCAGGGTGCTGGGTGCTTGAGGGGGCTTAGGCTGGAGGGTGCAGGATTTAGGCCAGAGCGTGGGGGGCTCAGGCACGGGGGCTAGGAGGTCTGCCGGGCTCACTGGGGCCACCTGTGGTGGTGAGGAAGGCACAGCAGATGCTCCCCCCCGGCTCCTGGGGGGGGCGGGGGAGAAGCTGCGCAGCCTGGTCCCGACAGGATAGAGGGGAAGCTGCACTGCCCCCCGCCCCCTTCCCAGCACTGAGGCCGAGGGCTGGGGGGAAGGGGTTTGGGGACATGGAGGCCACTTACCTCTGGCTAGTTGCCACCAATATGGAGAGCTCTGGTCCCAACTGGCCACCCTCTTCCTGGTGCGGCCACCCCTCTATGGTCACTCTGCAGTATAATTGTCCCTTGTGCTCACTGGCCCCAGTGGTCATTGCAGAGTACAGTTGTCCCTGCTTTCAGCCCCCTCCCTTTCTGTGTTATGGAAAACAATTAGATTCCAGGCACATCCCATTATCCTGGAACAACCAAACTCTGACTTTGCTTTTAAGTTAGGATAAGAGGAAGCTGCCTACCGAATTTGGTGGTCTTAGCTCTTATCGTTTAGGAAGAGTTCTTGAACAAACGGACTCACAGATGGACAGATTCGCGGACAGACAGATGCACAAACTGTCATAAACGTATATCTATATAGATAGAGCACCTTTCACAATGAAGGAAAACAATTGCCATATATAATCTATCTTGGCCAAGATTTTTTAAAATAGAGCCTAAATATTTTTTTTTCCAAAACTGCTGGGCACACCGCAGCTCCCATTTCACAATACTCTTTTTTTTTTTTTTTTTTTTTTTTAAATCAGGCTTCTTATTTAGGAGCCCACCTTTAAGCTCTTGTTTTTGAAAGTCTTGGCTTCTGTAATCAATTTATAAAATAAGCCTACTTTTCCCCCTATTGACTGATCCTGACTGCAGTCTGCATGTTGCTCTAAGGCCACCCAAAGGAACACTTTAAGGAGCATATTTGCTCTCTGTTCCATGTAAATTATGGGCAAAACTGAAACAGGGAAATCAATCACAAGCTATATTTCATGGAACAAATCTGTGATTGCTAACAGCTAAATACTTCTGGATCTATGCATAATACTTCATGGGGAGAAAGGTTCCATCAGCCTTCCTGGAATTATTCCCATCTGCCTTCCACCCAGGAAGCATCTACCTACCGTAATAGTCTCTTCTGGGGACCTCAAGTAATACAAATCCACAAGAAAATAAGATCTATGATACTATACCAAAAACAAAAACCAAACCTGTGTGAAATGTAGTACTTATGAGAGATTCAGCTCGTTTCCAAAATCTATTTCACTTTGCCACTGCCAAATGAAGTTTCTGGCCCTTTTGGCTGCACAGTTAGCTTTGGCAATGTGAGCAGATGCATAATTTAGTTTTATTTGTCTGTCTGTCTGCAGGCTCAACAGAAGCACTAAGTGTATGTCTACACTGCAAACAGCAGTCCGTAGCAGTATGTGCCAGAGTCTGGGTCGAAAGACTTAGCCTTGTGGGGTTCACACTCTGGCATTAAAAATAGAGATACAGACATTTGGGCTATGGCTAGAGCCCAGGCTCCAACGTGTAGGTATGTGAGCAGGCATCAGAGTCCAAGCCCAAACATCTATACAGCTATTTTTAGAGCCATCACATAAGTCTGAGTCTACAGATCTGGGCTTAGCAACAGGTTGCTGCTTGCTGTGTAGACATACCCTAAGAAACTTAAGGCCTTCCAATATTTATCTGAGTTGGTCAAGGTGTGTGAATCCAAATTATAGCCACTGCTGTGTTTGTGACAGGCTGAGGCGGATCCCAAAAATATTCAATTAATGCCCTCATTCAGAGTCACATTCTTAAATGCCATTTGCTATTTGTATGAGTGTTCAGCTGAGAATAAGCCTCTTGACTCCCAATGCACAAGTAGCTGAATAATAGACTATCTTCTGAGCATTCAGATAGACATTTTTGCATTTCTAGCCTTAATGAGAAGGTGACATTTACAGAGCTATCGGTTCCAAAATGCGGCACCCCCCACAAGTACAATCTGCAGGACACTTGGAAGCGCTGTGGGTTATGCAGAGTTTACATGAAACATCATGCTCAGCCATTTCGGTCTCATCCAATGTGGTATCCAAGGCTGGGATTTGAGCTTGGGGCTGGGCAGTAAGAAAACAACTTGCATTGCTCAGTAATAAACTCCCAGTGAATGGTCTTAACTTTCTCTGAGGGAGTTCTTTCAGCAAGTCCATTCATTGAAAAAGATTGTGCACCCAGAACTCAAGGACTGTCCTCCAGGTAAAGTGTATTTTGGGTATCGGAGGTTGGGGGAAGGGACAGAGAGATTCTTTAGGCTCCATAAGTGACACTGAAGGAAAGTTACTTACTTCACAGACTATGTGCAGAGCATGCCTTGCAAATTCCTGGCAGTTATTTTCGTTCATCCCACTTTCAGTTGATATAGTAAACAGGCTATAAACTGCACTTTGCAAGCACAATCACTAAGGAGCAAATCAGCTCAGGACTGGTGGATTGTGTTTAATATACATTCTTTGGAGGAGCAATCGCAGCAAATGGCAAGACAACCTTTGGGGAGGGGAAGGGTTTTTAACACGTGTTGAAAAAAACACCACCTAAATTATTAAAATCTTAATGGGAACCTTTAATAGCAAAAGAACTGCAAGTAGATTTTGCATATTACAACCAATTTTGAACTTTTCAAACTAAAAGAGCTGTTAATTAGGTTTCTAATCCTCACTCCCAACCCAAATGTCTACTTAAATGCAGACATGTTCAAAACCACACAGGCTTTGACAGGATGACTGCTATTGCTTTGAAGCCCACATTCTGAGTTTCAAAAGGGTCTGAAGCGTATCTTTCAAACTCCAAATTCATGAGTGCATGACAAACAAGCGCAACGTGGGTCACCCCTTTCTGAGAGATGTAAAGCACTGCCTTAGCCTTTTAATTTCCTCTTTTTGGTTACAGAAATGAAGATTGTAGGGTTTTTTGGGGGGGAAAGGGAGGGTTTAAAGCCATCTCTCCAGTTCTGGAAGAGTAAGTTATCCGGTGATTAAAACAAGCAAAGAACGAGGCGTGGTTTGTTTTATTTCCAGATCTTTCCTGAGTCCTTGGGGGAAGATATTTAAAATTTTGTACTTCAGTTTCTTTCTTCTTTCAAAAAAGGAGAATGCCAGGCTTCTCATAAGGGAATGCTGAAGCTCCAATGTTTATTGCACATGTAGGACCTTTAAACCTAAAAATTTAAAAATTGTCTTCCGACTTCATTGAAAGTTCCCACAATAAAACTATTTTGTAAAACAGATAAACTATTTTAAAAACACACATTTATAAGCCATTGCCACAAAACATCTAAGAGATCAAGGTCTGGCAAGATTCAAAAAGAAGTTATGCATTTCCATGGATAATAAGAACATCCACAACTACATTCAGTGATACATTAACTCTTGTGCATCAGCCAACTATCACATCCACTATTCTGGGTAAGAAAGAAATGTACATAGGCAGGTAACTCCATTATTACCCAACAGAGTGCCTACCATTTTTCACTGGGACTGAAATACCAAGTACTGGCCATTGTCATGAGACAGGACATCAGACGCGACACATCACCAGTCTGATCTGGCAGGGCAATACCTAGGTTTCATTTTTCTCCTTCACTGTTCTGTGCCCAGTAGTTTTGGAACAGTGCCCTTTCTGCTCCCACCGACTAAGGCACACCGCTTTACTCTGCACAGAAGACTGGGGCACAGTGGTGCCTGCCGCATTAGAAGAACATACACTTCTACTATGGAGGGCATGCAACATTAAGTCTTCTTTACATAGCCTAAAAAGGGAACACACCCATTGTGGGTCCTTTATAGGCCACTTTAGTGGGCCTTAATGGTGGCAAACAGGAGAACCCCTGAAAGCAAGAGTGGTATCACTGGTATATGACATTACCAAAATTAGCTTCCTTTTTAAACGGTTTAAAAAATTCAGTTCATGTTAAATTTTGTAAAAGCACCCGTTTGTGCTGATTTAAATATTCCCTTGTAGTGATGGAAACTCATGTCATAGCACTGTGCAGATATGTGGCAACTAGAAAAATCAAGCCGGGCAGCACAGCCTTACTGTCTAAACAGCAAAAATGTGGAAAGGAAACAGACTGACAGGGTGAGGAACCTCAGGCCTGGGCCAAAAGGGATTAGCCCTGGAAATGTAAAGAAAAAAATCTCAGGATTTGGTGAGGGCACATAGAGGGCATTCTATACATATATATTATAATATTCCCATCTGATTTAGACTTGGCCCTGAGTAGGGATGTGACTAATCGACTAGTTGACTATCCAATAAGCAAAAGCTCATCAGATAGTCAACACACTAGTCAACTAGTCGCTTCCCCCCCCCGCTGCCTCTATCACAAAGAGGCAGCAAGGAGGAGAAGTAAAAGGGGTGCTGGAGGGAGCTGACTTAAAAGACAGTTCCCCCCCTCCCTGCCCCCAGCTCCAGCTCCATGGGAGGGGACAGGAGCCCAGCGGCAGCCAACTCTGACTCCCTGGCTGACCCCAGGCTCCATGAGGGCACTTCCGCTTTGAAATGCACAAGAACCCCCGCTGGGGTTCTTGTACATTTCAAAGGCGGAACACGGAAGTTCTTATTGACTAATCGATTAGTTAATTAATCAAAATTTAACATCCTAGCCCTGAGTAGCATTCATCCAAGGAAGGGTTGTGTAGAGAAGCATGTACAGATGAGAATCAGCCCTAGCTGAAATCTGAAGGAGTAAAACACCCCGTGATGATACTCAGCCATTTGCTAAAAACAGCGTTGGCGTTTCCCTTTCACTGCTCATCTGATCTGTAAAATCTCATTTAGATTTCCACCACAGAGAGAGAATTTGTTTTGGAAAAACCCGTACTTTCACCGCATGGAGCGAAGGGGTTTTTAGCTTGAGTCACTAGCTGCTGTGAATTCTAAATGGCACCATGGTTCTGGTCTTTTGATTACAATACAACACACAAACTGACCAGTGCATTAAGAACCACACACTGTCCAAGAGACAGCTATGCAGTTGTCCTTATCCATTATCAGCCCACATCACTGCCCATCTGCTGTATAAAAAAAGGACAGTCAACTTACTATTAACTGCGACCCATTCATTTAAATCTTCACCCTCTGGCAGCATAACGGCCATCCGGAGATTACCGCTCCCAAGCGTGGCTTCTGCATGTTTTAACAGCTCATACTGGTGAGACCCCTCCGGAATGTTTTTCTTTGGTTTAAAGGTTTTAGAAGAGCGACTACCACTGTGAAGGGGAGGGGAAAAAAAAAAGATTTAAAAGACCTTGTAGGAATTCAGGGGAAGGAGTAAGGCACAGAAAAGTTAAGAATCAGTGCAGCACTAGTTGTGAATACCTTTTCCCCTCAGATTTTTATCTAGATAAAGGAAAGTGTTTACAAAAATAATAGAACTGCAAATTATAGAACTGACTCATATTTGTTAAACAATTCCTCGGAATTCAAATTACTTCCTGTTTCAAGTATTCTCATCTATTGGTACTACTGCTGAGCCAGCTGGAAAAATATAAACTAGTCAAAATCAAGACATTAAAAAAGCACCTTAGCAGAATCAAAATGACGACATTTTAAAGCCACTAAAAATAAATTATCTCCCACTTCCCAAAGATTAACTGAGGAGTAGAGCTGAGCAAACAGATTTTGTAGTTCAGGAGCCACATAAGAAAACTGAAAAAAAATTCTAGTTTGAGTTGAACCAACAGGTTTTTTTACTGAATCAGAAAGACTTGTAAAAATTTGCTTTTGAAACATCTGAAATGTTTTGAGTTGACCTAATATTTTTTCAGTTTTTAATTTTTTTTTCAGTTGACCAAAAGATTTCATCCAAATCAAATATATTTTTCAAAGGTTTTTTTGTTTTGTTTAGTTTTGATTTTGGCTTTTTGAGGTGTTTTTCACCTTTTGTGTGTGCGTGTTTTTTAAACTGGCCAAACTCAAAACTGAAATGTTATTTCAAAGTAAGAAGTCAAATTGAAACATTTTCACCCTTTCAGTTTTTTCCCCATTTACTCAAACTATTCCCCAATTAAGCAAATAGATTCAGAACCTGAAAAATGCATTTTTGGCTTAAAAAAATATGTGCTTCTCTCTAATAAGGAAATAGGTTGGGGGTGACAAGGGAGAATGGAGAGAAAGTAAAACCATTATATTTGGTTATTCACTATTCTAGGCACCACAAAAAGATGAGACTGCCCACTGCTAAGGCATGGTTGATCCTTGGAACAACGTTTCTTAGGCTAAATTTTAATGTAAAACATTCTAAATAAATTGTCTTTTTTCCCCTTGTATTTTCCCCATTTTACCACTCTGCAGTGTAACAGAACAAACATGAAAGATCACATGCTTGTTCCTACAAATCCAAAGTATTAAGAAAGAGAGACATGCACATGATAGAGTCCAATGAAAATATGTTTTTAAACTGTTTGATGAGTGGGGAAATTACAGAACTCCGTACCATTATGTACCAAGCATATGATAAATTGCCAACTGTGTAATTAGGTCTTTTAGCAGCTAAATCTGAACATGGGAAGGGAAAGAAGCACGTTACTGAAAATGGAGATTACTAATCAGTTGCTTAAATTCAACTGAATGGGAATCCTCTTAAAATAAAAGAGCCCTTAGAATAAAATTCGAACATTTACAAGACCATGACTTGAGCTTCAAAGCCCTAACTGATGTAGCACCACAACAATTTTCTTCCTTAAAATCAAGTTATGACTTATTAAAAATAATCTGAGATTCATAAAACTAAGATATTTAAATATTTGTCACTCTCCAACTTTTGGCATTAAAGGTGACTTGCCTCAAAGTAAAATTAGTTTCCTTTCTGTAATTTTGGTTTCTCACAGTCAAGTGTCAGCCATTTTGCTGTTGACTATTTTTGCTGTTGTCCCTAGCCAAGATCCTAGTTTGGAAGTAACTGCTAAAGTTCTTCCTTTGAGCTGGGGTCAAAAAAGAATTATATCAATTCATAGATGATAGGTCTATCAATGGCTATTAGCCACGATGGCCAATGATACAACCCAATGCTCTGGGTGTCCCTAGCCTCTCACTACCAGAAGCTGGATCTGGACAACAGGGGATGGATTACTTGTTAATTGTCCTGTTCTGTTTATTCCCTCTGAAGTACTTGGCATTGGCCACTGTCAAACGATAGTATACTAGATTAGACAGACCACTGGTCTGACTCACAACAGCCATTTTTATGTTCTTCTCTCTTGGTATTAGCTTGTGGAGCAATAAATAAATAATAATGAATAAAGTTTCCTGACAACTTTTAACTCAGGCAAGCTGATGATGAGTTTCTTCTTTCTTGATCTGTTGGAAATTCCATTCCATTTGGGAATTCCAAAACAACCATAACCATTATTATTCTTGCTATCTGAAGGCCCATTAGGAAGATTTTATTTGGACCTTCATCAAGACGAGAAGGATAGGGATAGCACATGGGGCATATATAGAACAGCCATTTTTAAATAACAACATTCTGTAGATTAAAATAGATATAATTATCATGAAACTGTATTTGGGCACAACATAACCATGCTGGCCAACTCAACAAATCCATGAGATGAATAGATCTGAAATAACCTTATAAGGTTATAAGCTTATGAAAGAATTATGCACGCAGTAAGCATGCATAGCACACAAGCTCTCAAACCCATGGAGGAGTATCCAAAGCCAGTGCGAGAGCTTTCATTTTAATACAATACATAAGGACATCTGCTCCACTGGAAACAAACTTCCTATATTGGGAGCAGCCCTCGCTTCAGTGCAGAAAGGAAGAATTCATCTTTGGTACCAAAAAACTTATGCCATTGTAATGAGGTACTATATATCACTACAGGAAGACCCTACGCATTTTATTTTTCTTGTCTGCATTCAGGAGAAACGTGGCTGGCTCTGTGATGGCCAAGGTGGATTGGATCAACTTGACCAAAGTATCCCGTCATTATTACTGCAGAGGTTGCCTGCTTCATCTGAATCAGTGTTGTGAGGCTCACAATCTCTGGTGAGCTCCACTGGTACTGAGATTTGCAAGAGTGGATACTGGGTTTGTGCTTTTTATGTTTGGCTTGCTTTTTCTCAGCATTAGGCGCAAAAAAGAAAGATGAGGAATCTGATTTCCTGTGCAATGATGAAAGCAAATGGCTGGGTCTCAGAGGAGGGGGGAAATTCTCCAAAGAGGCGGCAAGAACTTTCTCCGAGAGAGAGTGAAGAACCACGGATGGATGGGAACCTGTAAATAGCAAATGGAAAATATGAAACAACCCCAAACGTAAGCCAAGAGGAAAAGTGGGAATATCCAAGTCTTCCAGTCAAAGAGGCCATTGAGGTACATGAGTATCTTGTCAGAGGATCAGGGTACAAAACTGGGGAGAGAAGCTACACCCCTGGGCCCTTCTGTGCTGAGCAATCTGAAGTTCAGAGGATGTGGGTGAGCTGGGGAACATATATAAAGACAGTAAGAGGACCGAGCACTTGTGCCAGAGCCATCCCTTGAGCATGAAGAGCAACAGGAGTCTGTTAATGTGGGTCTCTGGAGTCCCAGAAATACCGCCTTTCCTCACCCCACTAATGAGCTCGGGAAGCACCGTGGTACGTTCCTGAGGATAAGCAAACTTGGCAGATAGTCTCAAACTGTAGCAAGTAATGGGCATATTTATAGTAGCAGCTGACTGCTACTGCAATTAAGAGTCACCGAGTAGGAAGAGGAAACAGGTGGCTCTGATGTAGAACACTTCCTAAATAAATTCCATAATATTTGTGTTTCACCTAGAGCATCAAGGCAGGAGAACAGCATCTCAAATACGAGAACTGTTGCTCATGGGGTTGGGGGAGCGAGGAAGAGAAGCTTGTTACATAAAGAATTCCACCCTCCACCCTCATGTATAGCCAACCAAATGGGTACAAACTAGGGATTTTAAATTGCGATTAATCAGCTAATCGAGTAGTTAATGGAATTTTCTTGCTTCTTTTCTTGCTTGTTTCTCCCGCTTAGGGTCTGCAGTTTAAATGTAGTAGGAGCCAGGAGGGGGAGTGGCCAGCAAAACAACCCAAAAATCTTCTGGCAATTGTCTCTGTATGAGCTCAAGCGGACAGGAAAATCTGATACAGGTTGAACCTCTCTAGTCTGGCACACTTTGGTCCAGCATGATTTTAGTTAGCCAGATGTTCACTTATCATGGGTGTGGCCAAGTTTCCCATGGTCCCATGAAGTTTGTTTGCAGCACCAATCCTGTCTCTCCATGATCTGTGCTGTTATTTAGCTCTAATTAACCCCTAAATGTCTTCTAAGAGCCAGTAAGCAGTGGAAGTGTTGGTAATGCTGCTACACAATATTGACCTCTCATGGTTCAGCAAATTCTCTGGTTTAGCACTGGTCAGGTCCCAAGGGGGCTAGGATAGAGAGGCTAACCTATAGTTAGGAGCCACAGCGATGGATCCAAAATGCAAGAGACTATTAAAATAGGTGTTAAGTGGTACACAGTGACCAAAGATTTCCTCTCTCAGTCACTCAGGTTTTAGGTGCAGGACATCAATCATCCCACTATTTCTCCAGCATGGACAGGAAGGCCAAGGTCTGATATTTCTAATGTAAACCAAACCAATGCCATTTGACAACCAACAACAGAACCACTCTTTCGGGCCTTCTTTCTGCACTGTAAAGCATCAACAACCAATAAAAAAGCCTGGGGGAGGGGGCAGCAAGAATACCCATCCACTCTTTGCAGGGTTCAATTTCCCTTCACCCACCCGAGTCTACAACCTTGGGCAACACTTTACCAATTTAAATGATTAATACAGAAAAACAGTAACTGCTCTGACTAATCTGGTGCTTGAGGTAGAACGCATACTCAGGTTATATAGACTATGCGACAGATGGATCCCTGTGGGATGTAAACAACTATGGTTAGTAATTTAAGTGACAAGGAGTGGAACTTGGCAGGCAGATTTAGAAGCAAAGAAGCTAGCTGGTATACAAAAAAGGTATATAAAATTCTTCAGTGTTGCATCCCAAGACTGTAGCTTCATCTTTGTGTTGGGGGAGGAGGGGAAGAGACAAAAGCCAAGAAATTCAATATCTGATAAAAGAGGCCGATGAACTGTTTGTTTTTACATAATCACAGAATAAGTCAAAAGCAGAGGTGAGGCTTTCAGGACAGGGATGTGTAAGTGTAGACAAAACATGGAGTGTATGGGAGGCAGTCCAAAAAAAGGGACTGCAGCCATATGTAGTTTACAGTGTGAGATCATCAGCTAAGTTACACAGGCTCAGGCCTGTTGGAACATCCAGATGAGAGACCTTCCTTAAAAAAAGGAAAATGCAGTAAGACATGTTGGCAGTACCAGACTGAGTCAATAAACTGGTATGTTGGTATGGTGTCTCTCTTTAAATGAAAGGTTCAGAATTGCAAACTTAAAAAAATAAAAGATCTACCAAGCCTCACATTAACCCCAAATATGCATCCTCAGTCTCCAAATACAATCACATCTTGGTTTCTTCCCCCTGCCTACCAACCCAGCACAAAAAACACACTGATAAACATGGCACTTATGCTAATGTGGCTAAATACAATCAATTCCCTAAATTACAGACATCTCCCCATCCCCTCCATTCTCCTATTTCAACCCACAAATTTTTGTGTCACCACACAATCCAATCATTTCCAGACATCAAGAATTGGTATAATGTAATATCTGGCGGGAGAGAGAAAATATAAAGATTCAAAGCCAAGACAAAAAAGAGAGGAAGGAAAATCTAGAACAAGGGTCACAAAAAACTAGGGATGTGAAGGTTTAACTAGTTAACTGGTAAGCCTCATCCTTAACGGGTGAGGATTACTGGTTAAGGTTAACCCATGGGTGCTGAAGCAGTGGACAGGGGGCTGCTCCAGCCCTGCGGTGGGCCCACTGTGGACAGGGGCTGCTCTCCCACACTTCAGTCGGTTGACTGGTTAAACAATATGTTTAACGGGTTAGCCAATTAAATGGGATTTTACATCCCTGCAAAAACCTGCACAAATATTTGCAATATTGAGGCTGGTTTATCATTCCCATGCAATTGAGGGATTAAGCACACAAGAAGTTTTCCAAATTGCATACATGAAGTCACATACTGTACATATAGTAGAGGTTAAAGCTGCAAGAACCTATTACAACATCTCTACATGAATTCCCTTACAAGGCAAATGGGACATTTACTTGTGCTTTGTCCAGTCTTGTTTTAAATGTTCACTACTGACATGGTTTTGGCAACTTTAACTGTCCTGTTGTTCTGCTACTTACACTAAATCATCCTTTTCTTAATTTCATTCCATTACTCACTTAGAACCCCACACCTGTTAGCCACAGTTGGTCTCTTCTCTTCCTCCGTGAAAGTAATCAGTCTTAAAATAGACTGTAAAACCCACCATCCTTAGTCTTTGCTTGCCTCCACTATATATGCTTTCCAAAACTGAGCAACAAGGACAACCAAAAATTCACTTCACCCCCTTCTATTTGTCATAAATCGGTGTGAGAAATGGAATTACAAAATCTTATTGTCTCCTGTCAGCTTTCTTAAATCCTCAGACACAAATAACCTAGTATAGGAGTTGAGTGTTTTGTCTGATGGCTGTTGAAATGATAGATTTATTATTATCATTGTGTTATCTAAGTATTATCTGCAATATATTTTGAAGAGTTTGTGCAAAATAAAGTCATACTTTGCGATTACCTACTGATACCAAATTTTGCATATACACTCCTGCCCCTTACATTAGCTGAATGTACTACTTTCTACACCAGAAAATGCTAGGTGAAAGGTTTAAATCAGTGTTTCTCAAAGTGGTCCGCGGGCCCACTCTGAGAAAGCTGCTACCGGGCCACTCTGGTTTGTTTACTTACCGACTCCACAGTGGCTCCCATTGGCTGCAGTTCACCGTTTGCAGACAAGGGGAGCTGCAGGAAACAGCGTAACCAGGGCTGCTGCTTCCTGTAGCTCTCCTTCGCTGGTAGCAGCTCTCTCAGCGTGAGCCCGCGGACCACTTTGAGAAACACTGATTTAAATAATTATTTTTGTTTTTCCATCAGAAAAAAGTCATGACTATTAGGATTAGAGTTCATAAAACATATTTGCTAACAAAATTAAAATCGAGTCGCCTATTCAACTGTGCAAAGAAAATGATTACTGTTACAAACCACAAAATAATTCACATTAGTTACGGAAAGAGTGAGTAATGGAAGCTTTATGAGTTTCTGATTTAAATTGACTGTGTATGGTAATTATTCAATAAAATGAATAATGTTTGAAGTTGAAATCCTACAAATTTAAAACTGTTCTTTTATTTCCCTTTTGCATGCACATTAATAAAAAATTCTATTACATATATTTAATTTCTCTTACAGATTAGGGATGTTAAATATCGGTTAATTGAATCATTGAGTGACCTCATCAATTCTTATCAGTTAGTAGATTATTCTATAGTCGCAGAGGTGGGGCCAGCAGCTAGTGCACTCCAGCCTCACGCCCGAGGAGCCTCCTGCCATACCGCACTGCTGCCTCTGTATTGTTAGAGAAAAGAAATTGCTCCCCCAGTAAAAAAGTTTGGCCAGGCCGCTCTTGCTATAGTGGGCTGCAATACTCCTTGAGAGAAACCGGCCGCACCCTTCCTGCATACCATTGCCTTTAGAAAAAGGGAAGGTATGAAAAGGGGAAAATAGCCTCAGACTCTCCCACCCGTCACCCTGGCGTGAGAACTGTGGGGCTTACCTGGTCGCATGAAACCTGCACAGTTTCGGCCCAACCCCTGGGACACAGACCCCCCCACTTGGTGACCACTGGGCCATATATGGTAATATGCAAGCGCAGGAAAGCGATGTGCAGATTTGGGGATAAATACCCATGGCACAGTTCACTCTAGGAGGTCTTCGCAACACACGTACCACCGTGCGTGTGCCTTCTCGTATACTTCAAAGCGCTGCCGGCCTGATCAACCGACCAGCCACCTCCCCCGACTCTCGGGCGTAACTAAGGCCTTCGCAACCGAACCGATATCTTTGTAATGTTCTGTGTGCTGTGTAAGTTGGTATGTATGATTTGATTTTTTCCTGTTGTATAAGCTTAGTGTTGTAGTTGTTTTTGGGTAGTACATAAGAGTTTGTAGTTATCACTGTTATTTTATTACTGTAGCTGGATGTTTTAAGATTAGAGACTATTCCCCTTGCCATTCCCATCCTTATATCTGTGACACGTTTTACTAGAAACCAGAGAATAAATACAATAAATACTGTAAGTTCATTATTAACACGGTCTATTAAAAATCTTAGAATAAATACTATAAATTCACCACTGTCATAAATAATTTTTATTTGATAAAACTGTCCACCTGGTTCTGTCCTTCCCCCCTTGGGTATTCATCATCGGACCTGTGATTCTCGCGACATGTATCAGAGGCAGCAACACAGAGTGGGAGTCTGAGCTCCCAGACCCAGTGCAAGCCGGAACTGAGCTGGGATGCCTGTCCGCTCAGCTCCTAATACATTTTAAATACAGAGCCACAGCAGGGGTAGGTCCCAGACCCATCACGAGCCTGGACTGAGCCAGGCTGCTGGCCAGCCTGGTAAAAAATTTACTGGCAGGGGCGGGGGAATGCGTGTAGTCTATAGTATTAATCTATAAGCTTTTGCTTATCGGTTACTCGACTACACTTTTACATCCCTATTACATATATTTAATTTCTTTGCCTGGTCAATGATGGGCTTCACCTGCTAGTAGTCTTATATATGCTAAAAGTAAAGCCAGTTACTTCTATGCTCCAATTTAAGGTTTAAGATTGTTTCATTGTGAAACAATATGTGAGATTTCCCCTTGTCTGTTTCATTCTACAAACTGTCAACAAAATCAGGTGCAATACATTTACTCATAGACTAAGGGGAAAAGGGAAAAAAATCTCATGAAAATGTAATGGTAAAATTTCCATTTTTCTTTTAAATAGATAATTGTTCAGTAAGCACATTAAATGTAGAGTAAAAAATGAGAAACGCATCCAAGTATCATATCCTCCCCAATATTTAGAGCCCTGTGCAGATGCAAAATCTGTATGCACATTCACAACTGTATCCGCAAAAATGAGCCACAGATATCCACACTGACATCTGCAGATGCGTGAATCCAAGGATAAAAACAGATATATGCGAATTTGCAGGATTCTAGATACAAAATTTGTATCCGCATCCCCACTTGCAAAAATGATCTCTGTGGATATCCACATACACATCTGTGGATGAGGATACCCATGGATATAAAGTGGGTATCTTCAGATTTGTAGGGCTCTACCAATATTTGTCACAGACAACTTTAATTATTTTCCTCTCAACCCAAGTTTCTAAAAATTCTTGAAGTGCATTTGCTTCACTTGATTCCCATCTCAAACATTTCTAGAAACTTTTCTCAAAGTTCTGTTTTTAGAAATAACTACAGAGATTCAGCCTCCAAATGTGGATTTATTTACAACTTAGCCAGGAAATATATGTCTAATGGAATGTCAAGCAACTGACTCACTAGCCTAAAAAGTCACCAGGCAGCCCACACCCCCGAGACAAACAAGCTCTTCTCGTTGTCTAAGACTCTCACCCACTTCATTGCCTTAGCAAAATCATCAGAACATTCCTGTGGTCAATGGATGACTTCTTTCAAAGATGCAATTCTAATCTACTGATGGGGAAGTCTGAGTGCTAGAGCCTACACCCCTTTCCTCCTAGAAATGTGATTCTACCGATCTGAAAAGCAATATTCTCAAAGTGTCTTACAAACATCAAATGCTGTAATTCATTAAACCACTTGGATATCCTACCACAGTAACCAAGGTTCAACATCTGATGGAGGTAAAGCTATCAAGATCCAAGTATTAAGTATTTAATCTAAGTTTTTGCTATCCTTCAATTAACATTGGAAAGGGACTACCCAAAAAATGCCTACCTAAAATCTCTCACATCTAAGGGGAAAAGACTGTGAGACTGCTTCAGTAAAAATTCCCAATTATATTTTAATTATGTTCTACGCGTTGGCTCTTCAGGGCTAATCTACCCCCATTATCTGCAGTACATCCAGGAAGGTGTGCCCGGAGATTGAGGAGAGACTGTGTCCCTTATGCAATAACAAACTTTGAGAGCATTTTTCCTGCAGTTAACTCACGCTCTTGCTTGGGCGTTGCCTCTACCCAGCACCCATTCACACAGAGAATCCTCTGGTCTGAGTGTAAAGGCGTTTTACAGTCATTGTATGGTCCATCCTGGGGCAGGATAGTATTTACTTTCAGGCTGGTAACTTGCCCACTCTGCAGTTAAGACACACACTAAACCACTTCAGTGCTGGTAGTCCTCCAGTGACGTCCCACAATTCCTCAGAGGTGCCCAACACAAAGACAGGTTCTCCCACAATTCACTGGAAAGAATCAAGAGCAGCTCACATTACTGCAACAATAGGAACCATTTTCAGAAAGATCGCTGTGTTAAGTCTGTTTCAGCAAAAACAATGAGGAGACCTGTGGCACCTTAAAGACTAATAAGTTTGTTAGGGTATAAGGTTTGTGACGTAAGCTGCAGTCCATGAAAGCTTATGCCCTAATAAACTTGTTAGTCTTTCAGGCGCCACAAGACACCTCGTTGTTTTTAATGAAGAACCAGAGAATATGTCCCCAAGTTCCCGAAGTCCTAGCGCTGCTCATGAACGAGTGCACCTTCAGAGTGGACCTTGTAACTCAAGTATGGCTCACACTCAGTGTAGTCTAACCAGCATGCTCCGGCCTGGGTTCTCATCACCGGAGTTAACTCTGAAGTAAAGATGCATCCACAGGGCATATTTACATGGGAGATACTCAAGAAAGTTAAGGCAAACCAACTAAAGGTGCTAAGTCAGCGCAACAGAAATTTAAACCGCTATATTTATGCTCTGTTTCTGGAATAAAGTAGCTGTAAGTTCACTGTACTTTAATTCTCACAGAGCTTCATCTTCAGAAAGTTTTCTCTGACATCATAAGGACCAGAAACTTATTTCATAAAAATAAAAAATCTACGGAATATGATTCTTTTCTAGGAGCCATCTCCGTACATTAAGCAGAGCAGGTCCAGCTCCTGGATTAAGTGTTTGATATCACTTTCTCTACGGTCATTCTGTGCGCTTGTCTGTTTTTGATTTGTGCATATGATCTGCTGTGAGGAGTACATAATCTTTATTTTTCTTCCCAGAGATGCAGTGTCAGATATACCACCTTCAACAAGGTCAGCTGCAGGGCCCAGGGAAAAAAAACTCTGAGAGAGTTTACTGCAGTACAATTAAAGTGAATCCCTCAAAATAGCTTCCTAAGCAAATATCTGAGACAGTTTGGAGCAATCTGAACAAGCATAATTCAGACAGTTCACAGAACATGTACTTGGGCTTTGGACAGCTTGGCTTTTAAATAATACTTAGAACTCCTGCTTTTCATCTTCAAAGGACTTCATAAACATTAATTAATCCTTACAACATACCTTTGAAATAAGTAAGCATCATTACCTCCATTTTACAGATGGAAAAAACTGAGGTAGTAAGATTATGTCTACACGACAACACCACACACACACACACGCACCACTGTATGGCCCAGGTCAGTTGACTCAGGTCACACTGCTCAGGCTTTGGAACTATAAAATTGCAGTTTTATAGCTCCACAACTCAAGCCCCAGGAGCCCAAGTGAACTGACCCAGGCCAGCTGTGGATGTTTTACTACAGAGTAGACGCACCTTAAGTTACTTGCCCAACTCCAAAGAGGAAATTTATGCTAAACACAAATTAGATCTCAAATACTCATACTGTGTAGCTCTTCAAAGAAAGATACACACACACACACACACACGAGAGGCAGAACTAAACTCCATATAATTAACCATTTTAGAGTGAACATGAAGCACGCTGTGCTTCAAATTATACAGCCTTGCCAAAATAGCCATACTGAAACACTTGAATATTGGAGAAAATGTTAGTCCCTGTCAGGTAAATAATACTCGCCAACATGCCTTAATTAATGTGTTTTTAACTCTAGTGTTACTTTTTCTACGAGAGCATCTAACTGGTATTCAAAAACATGTTAATCATAATGGGCTAGCGAATATGTTTCAAAACTCCATCTATTTTACTAATCGAGACAGAGTCATTGAAAATATAGTATCTTTTTCTACTTGTTGCAAAAGAGCTGGTGATTTCATCTGCAATGGTGGTTAGCTATCACAGTAATGTCATTTACTTCCAGTGGCACCCAAATTATGTTTGGCTGGTTATGCTCCAATATGCCAGCTTCCAATAACTAATTTATGAGCACTGGGTAAATATTTTAATACCTTAATCTCCCTCCCCCTCAACCGATAGGTTTGGTATTTGGATGTTTTCTCTCCATGGCAATAAAAGCATAGTCAGAGGGCAGCACAAAAGAAAAATGTGAGATGCTCAAACCTATACTTATAAATATAACTTGAGCATTTTTATTTATCGCACTGAACAGTCCCAACTTTTTTACTCTGAAGAGAAAAGGTAGGTGAGTCAGGTGCTTCCAGCTTCCACTTAGTTTACTATTAGCCACCTTATTTAGCTTGCGAAGTCAGAAATCTTTATCTTTTCAGCTGTGCTTCTATGTGCTAAATTAAATCTCTTCCATCCGGCCATTTTAATATGAATGCAGAAATACAATGCAAGAAGTTGGAACAATTACCTAACTTTGCAAACTTTACATTTCGCTGGTTAGCCACCAAGCATCATGTCTTGAAACAATATTTAAAAAAGAAAAAAGGTCTGGTGGTGACGCAGCATTCGCTTGCTCCTTATGGCACTCATCAGTGAGCTAGCTATCCAGGTCCTCAGTTGCACATTTCTGGCATGCTGTCTACAATGGGTCAAAAACTATTCAGCTATGGTCAGTATGACTATGTACCCAAAAATTCAAACGTACTTAAGTTATATAGACAATATTTGCTGTGTGGGTCTATTTACCAATAATTCTTTTCATAAAAGTGATCAGACATTAAACAGGTGGACTAGTTTTTCCAAATAGTATAGTACAATCAAGATAGCCAGTTCAAAGCAATAGTGGGTTTGGGTGCTCTAATCTAGCCACACACTAAATCTTTATTAAACAAACAATTGTGCAAGTATAAATATTCCTAGATTAAAAATAAATATACAAAGTCGCATCTTCCAGAAATTTATACACATTTTTTAGCAAAGGTTACTCTCTGGGTTAGAAAATGCAATTACAGGTTGGACCTCCCTGGTCCAGCACCCTCGGGACCTGAGTGGTCCCAAAGGAGGCATTTTGCTGGTCCAAGGGAGGTTTCTGCCCCCCTGCTGCCAGCCCACCACCCCAGCTCCACTCTTCGTCTGGCCTCCTGGGGGGTTCCCCACTGGCGAGCAGCCCTGCCACGGCAGCCCACGGTCCCACCACTGGGGCTTTCAGGTTCACAGCAAACCACTGTCCTGCCGCCAGTGCTCCCGGCCCCGCCAGCTGCCGCAGCAGCACCGGTCCCACCAGCCCACAGTCCCGCTACCGGGCCTCTCCCTTTTCCCCCCTGCAGACTGAGGCGCAGCCACCAGGGTTCGTGACCCTGCCAGCCCTGCTGCAGCAGCCCCACGGTCCACTGCTGGGGCTCCTGGCCCCACTGCAGCAGACCACTGGCCTGCTGGAGCCCGCTTTCTTTCCGGCCGCCCTGCCACATGGCTCAGCCAGACTCCCAAGGCAGGGCTTCTGGTCGCTAGCCTCGCTGCAGCCAGTCTGGCTGGGTTCCTGGCCCTCACAGGACTCCTGCCTTTGGGGTCTCTTCACACAGTGCACAGTCAACCTGTGGAACTCCTTGACAGAAGGCTAGGACTATAACAGAGTTTAAAGAGAAGCTAGATAATTTCATGGAGGTTAGGTCCATAAAAGGCTATTAGCCAGGGGATAGAAATGGTGTCCCTGGCCTCTGTTTGTCAGAGGCTGGAGACAGATGGCATGAGACAAATCGCTTCATCATTGTCTTCAGTCCACCCCCTCTGGGGCACCTGGCGCTAGCCACTGTCAGCAGACAGGCTACTGGGCTAGATGGACCTTTGGTCTGACCCAGTACGGCCATTCTTATGTCCAGCAACAGACGTGGTCCTACCGGGCCACAGATATTACTGGACCAGGGAGTCCCGGTTGAAGAAGGTTCAACCTGTAGAAATAAATTAATTTTTCTTTCACAACCACCACCACTGCAAATAATCCACATTTTAATCAACATCTAGAACCAGTGAGTTACAGGGTTATGAGAGCCATGGAATACATATGGTTGGCCAGTAGCTCATCAAAGAAGCTTTCCTAATTATTTAGAATTCCAAGCTAACCTTGTCCTAGGGTGCCATTACCTTCAATGGAAGCATTTTTCTCAGTTTCATTGTTTTATACAGAATACTAACTATAACAGAAGCAATGCCTTCAACTTGATAAGGAAACAAAATCTAAAATACGACATTTTTATATTTTATATAAATACACATGCACGCACACACACACAAGGAAATTAACGTATATCAACCTTTGCAGGCAACTTTTCTAAAAGGAATGTCCATGTATAGCACAGTGGGAAAAGATTATGGACAGAGAAACTACCCCAGAGATATGAGCTTTGATGGGAAAAAGAGGATCCTTAAAGAAATTTTCTGGTATCGTACTAAAGATTAAGATACTCTTGTTTCAATGGTCCTTCATGCCAGTAAGGTCAACAACATAGAGAAAATGAATAGAGCCCAAGTGTTGGAGACACTGGTGACAGAGGTGATGTTATCCATACAGGGTAGATATGTCTAGTCATTAGAGAGCATCTGGATGCAGTCTGTATTCAAATACAACATATTGCTGGATATCTGATACCCAATGATCCTCTTGCAAACCTCCTAGAGCTTCTTAGCAGAAAGAATTACACTGAGAAAATGAAGAATTCATTTCTCATCGGCTAGTAGCCACCAAACTAGCAATAGCCTCTCTCTGAAAAGGAAAAAAAAAAAAAGTCCATAATTAAAAGCATGGCTCCAAAAACTATGAAAGTTTTTATTATGGAAAAATATGGAAAACACATCTATTACATACCCAGCTGAACAAAGGCCAAACAGATACTTAGATATTTGCAAAAAAACTAGATATCTGCAAAAAAAACCAGCACCCATATCCAATTTTCTTAAATATTAACACTAAAGAGACTACGCAGGTAAATTCAATATTTTCACCCAATATGATAAAATCCACAAAAACAATAAACCCTCATGTAAAGAGGCTCACTTTAATATAGTAACACGTTGTTAAATGGAGAAATTTGATTTTATTAATGCACATGGCAGTGATTGGTAAACAAACCATAACTTCCTAAATACAAAAATGAAAAAGGAACATCAAGGTGAGTGGCCACACATGATCTAATACATACATTATACAGTTTTAAAAGTTTTGAATACTTGGCAGGGGCCCTGCAATTGATCTTCTTTCTCTCTGCACTAGGGAGGTCAACGTGTAGATGACTACACAATTAACCAATAAGCCTAGGCTTATTGGCTAATCCTGTCAACTACGCACATTCCCCCCTCTTTCTGCCTCTGTATCAGAGGCACCAAGGGAGGAGGCGGGAGCCGGCTCCCCACAAGCACCAGATCCACCTGCCCCTCCCGCCCCCGCCTCTGATAGAGAGGCAGCAGCAGATTCCCCAGGAGTGAGGCCAGGAGCACACTGGCTGCCAGCCCTGCCCCCCGGGACTATTGACTAGTCGGGTAACCACTAAAATTTGATGTGGTTACACGATTAATCAATTACATGCTATCTAACAACCCTACTCTGCACAGTGAAGCCCTACCGCTGTTCAAGTGGATTCCCATAACACAGTGAGAAGAGGCTAATGAGTGCGGCAGCGGTTTGTAACAAATAAAAAAAAAATCACAGGAGAAGGGGAGGCAAACAAGCAGTGTCCCCAACCCCTCTAAAATATGAGGCAACTCTGGGGAGTGTGGGGGACAATGCCCCCAAAAATGGGGGAATAACTGGGAGTCAGGCAGGGCCACCTATGCACACCACTTACCTATTCACAACTCACCTCCATACATTAAGTGATGGGTCACACACAAAGACATTAATTATAACATGCTGTAGTTTTCCTACCAGAACCCTCTGGGGGAGGGGGGACTATTATCCATAAATCATAAAGACAATTAAGCCACAAAACAACGGAATGACATATATATTTCACTTCAATGGAACAAGTGTGAGAAGAGTAACTATTTCACCCCACATTTGTCTGTAAGCTATTATTATTTTTAATTCAATAGGCAGCTCCTGACCAAAAGCAGGTCTCTTAGTTCTGTTACTGTGACTGGGAAGAGGGAGCAGAAGGGGAAGGATTTATCGTTTCTGGAAAATGGATCTTTCTAAGAGTCAAGGTGTACTATTGAAGAAAGACTTCCACAATCCTTGGCCAGGCCACAGAGAGAGTGTATCTGCTCACCTCAGACATGGACTGTAATGCACATTTCCCCCTCTCCCCTGTAGATCTGTAATACCACACACTAGTTGGGACTGGCTATGAGGGCTTGTCTCCACTATACAGTGGATTTGTGGCTTGTGGCTGCAGAGATTAATCACTGATTTATTGTCTGCTTAGGAGAGGGTGGGGAGCTTTTTAGGAGGGTTGGGGGCTGCTGACCTACAGAAAAATCAGTCAGGGCCTGCCACATACAAATGAGAAGCAAAACAAAAAACAACAACACCACCTCACGGATGTGGTCCCCTCACACACCATCTAGGGAGGTCCAAGCTAGTAGATTCTGTGCGCTCCAGCCCCATGAGGGACTGTGGGGGGCTGGAGCACCAGTGTGGTTTCCCCAATGTTGGGGGGGGGGGCGGGGAGTCCTGAGTCTCAGGGGCCAGACCCGGGCAAGTAGGCCTTAGGTTCCTCACCCCTGGCTTAAACACAATAAATCAACCTCTGAGTGCTCTCCTGTTGACCCTTGTACCCCATCAGGAAAAGAAGAATGGGTGAGTTGATAGGAAAGCATCAGCGGCCAACCTTACTGCATGGAAGACACCACAGTAAGTAGGTCTAAGCACCTCGACTTCAGCTACGCTATTAGATGGGGGGAGAGGAGGGCATAATGTAGACCAGTGTTTCTCAACCTTTTTTTATAAAGTACCCCTTTTTCAAAAAAAAAAAAAAAAAAAAAAATTGTAAGTATCCCCAGTACCTACAGCTTTCGGACACAATTTTTTTTTCTACCATTGCAACACATTTGTTTAAACAACATAATTGTAGCCAGGCGGGTGATGAAATTTTTGGGTGTAAAAAGTACAAAAATAATAAAGTGCTGTAAAAATTAAAACAAAAATTCAGTTTTCTCCAAATTTCAGTTGTGCTGACGTACCCTCCCAGACTTCTCTCGTACCACTGGTTGAGAAACACTGGTGTAGACAAGGCCTAAGAAACTCTAGCTGCTGGGACAAAATTCTGCTGCCTACCTTCTGGGCAAAACACGAGACTGGTGAAACCATGTGATACCCATGTTATGCTTGTGGATCCAGATCCCAAAGAAATTATTTGTATTGCAATGGGAAGCCTGGCAGCAAGCCCTGCATGATTCATGGATTTCACATGTAACCATCTCACCGCATGTTAAGTCAGCAATGTAAAAGATGTGGATTAAAAGGAAGATTCACGGAACGTTTTGTGAGGACAGAGCCACATGAGTAACATGACAGAGTCCTTGGACGAGTCTCTTCCATTCCACCCCAAATCAGCAGCACTATACAATGTCAGCCTTCACTCTAAACCCTATCTAACAGTGCAATAGCCACTCAGTCTATGCTCAATGTGCTGAGTGGCAGCAATCAAGACAGTCTCCTACAAGTCGCAGAAGTTAAAATGAACATTCAGTGTTAAATCTGCCCACGGTTTTACTAAACCAACTGGACAGTGGGAAGCAGACCACTCAGGGAGCATACTGCGCAAAAGGCAACAGCAGTTATTTCATTTGTTTCTGAATTCATCACCATCTCGAGGACAAGGTCTGTCTGTAACTGGAAAATGTTTATATTACCCAAAGCATTAAAAAAGACTTTATGATTAGTTTGCTGAAGATCCATCCTTGAAAATTAAGAACTGATAATACTAGCTGAATACATGCACAGACCAGATAAACATGTGCACAACGTGTAAGACATGAAAAATAGCTGAACACAGAATTAACAGCAGCTCCATCTTTTGTATCAGTATCTAAATACAAAGAGTCTGACTAATTTGAAGCCTGCCCTCCATCCCTTTCATCTGCTGAATTGCTACCCATAGCATTCAAAATGAATGAGACAGGTTCCAAAAAAACCAACCAACCAAACAAAAAAAAAAACCACACACACACACACACCCCCCACACACACCCCCACCCACACACCCACAACACACCCATGAGATTTTACAAATATAATTAATTTTGGACTCTTAATTTGCTGTTTTTTATTTGACCCTTCATGGTGCACTCATGGTCACATTTTCAAGCTTTTCTCAACAACTATCAAATTTAGACACATGCTTTATTTTAAAAAATGAAATTGGGATTCTTCCGTAATCTCCTCTCTCTAGGTGCTGGGTTTTTTAATATAAAAAAATCAAATATTGCAAGGCACGACAAAATTGCAAGTGTAGACAACACTGCAGAAAGGGTATATTTTCATTCTCTCTCTCTTTCTCTCCTCTCCTCTCCTCACTAACCTAAGAGTTTCCAGGCTGCTCAGAGGAGAGGTAGGGTTTTTGCTAACCTACTCAGTCTCAGTTTCAGTCATTAAAAATTTTGTCTACAGACTCATGAAGTTAGCATAGTTCTGGTTTATACTCAATTCATGTTTGGAAGTTTTTCACCATAACAATCAGTGCTATTTTATACCACACAATAAGGAAAATACATAGCATTCCCATTTCACAGAAACTAATGCAAAGGGAGGTCAAGTTTACCCTGCCAACAATGTTCCCTCTAATCTTTTCCATGTGCAGATTTGTTCCATGTGCAGAATATTTTTTTCTGTGCACCGAGGCATGTGTGAAAGTACACCACCAGTGGAAACAAAAACCGAGCTGTGGGCGCTCTGCTAATCAGCTGGGCAGCATTGGAATCTCTCCTGAGCGGACACATTAGTGTGCATTTTACAGGGAGCACTGCCTGCCAATATCTCACACATATACAAAGCCTGGAAAATAAACTCAGAATTCCCAGCTCCCATATTCTGACCACTAGAATAGATTCTGGGATAGCCCCAATGCTATTCCAGGCCTGGACTTTCTAATGAAGAGAGACTCCCAGTTGCATCAAACTGTACAGTAGTTTTCAGAATACAAATATACACTTGGGCCTGGGTTGCAAAATCCCAAATAATTTTCACTTCTAATCCAATTAGGATTTAAATCCATATCTTCCAAGATGGCAAATAAATAAATACCCTACTTCATTCTCTTACTATTGTCCTGAACTATTTAGACCAAACAGAGCAGATGCATAGCCATTTTACCGTGCTTTCAGTCTCGGTACTAAATGCCAGTTTCATTTCCTTCTGCTTCACATCAAGCAGTGGCACTAAACTGAAGCATATAGATGTCAGACACATGCCAAGAAAAAAAAAATCAGCCAATAGAAGCTTTTGATGTATGACATCATATAAAAGCTGTCAAAAACATATCACAATATTTTGGGGGCAAGGCTTGACATGGGGAACTTCTGTGGAAGCGAACAGAATGCCATACAACACAAATTAAAACAAGTCCCCCTCGGCATTCCTTCCCTTCCCCACAGTTTATGGCTTTTAGACTAATGTCATTCAAAACTAGATGTTTTTTTCTTCTAAACTCCAACTGGCAGCAGGCTGGTATTCGTTTTTGCTCCCTTGCAGCCAGCATTCTTCTTACTGCATACACCTCAGCATACAGTCTATTTGCTATTTATTGTTTCATCTGCCACAAAATAAAATGACAACTGCTGCATTTTCCTCCACTTCTAGTCTCTGGTATTCAGGTAACCGCTGTACCTAAAGTAGCACATGGGAGCTCTGTGGCTTGCCTCAAGACTAGTAACATAGTATTCTTAACCAGAGACACAGCAGCTGGAGTTTTCAACACTCTCCTCATTCAGGAATGCATGTTATCTTTTCCTGTCTGTGATATACCAAGGCTTCAATCAGTTGCTGAGCTTACTGAAGACTTGCACCAGCTCGCACCTCTTCCTCATTCTCAACTATTTCACTAGAACTTTTCAAATTTTGCAACCCACTCAATAAGTATTAAGATTTTCCCCCATAGCTAGGTGTGCCCCTTTGTAGTACAGGTTGGACCTCCCTGGTCCAACACCCTCAGGACCGATTTTGCTGGATCAAGGGAGGTCATTTCTGGCACCCATGCTGCAGGCCCCACCTTCTGCCCTGCCATTCCACTAGGCTGGGTTGCGTGCTGGGCTTCCTGCTTCCCTTCCCCTCCCAGTGGTCCCCTCCTCAGCCCAGCTGAGCTGCCCCCCCCGCCAGCAGCCCAGATGAGCCGTGCACTGGTCTTCCCAGCTCCTGGCCCCCTGGGCAGCCCAGCTGGGCTGCACACAGGGTTCCTGCTCCTTCCTGCAGCATGCTGGGCTTCTGCCCCCCTCCACCCCACCCCTGCACAGGGCTCCTGGGCCCCTGCAGCGTGTCAGGACTCTCTGATCACTTGCTGGACCAGAGAGTCCCGGTTTATAGAGGCACAACCTATAGTTATTCAATGAGCCTTATGGCCAATCCTCAAGAACAACTACTTGATACGACAGTGAAAATTTGGTTTCTAAACATTTTCAGATAAACCGAGTCACACTGTATACTTCTCACAGCTGCTGCACGCTTCAAAATACGGCAGCATTCCAAATTGCCATTTGAAATACTTCTTGGAGATTCTGCTGTTTGACCCTGCCTACTGTAGCAAGAAGGGAGGTTCGTTTCCTGGTTCAAGTGCCTGCTCTTGCCCACTGTAAACTGAAGACAATATATGGCCACACCTTCCTTTCTGGCCTGCTGCCCAAGACCTAGGTCAAGGATGAATGCTACAGTATACAATCGAAAAAAGGCTGTTCAGAATAATCAGTGTTTGTGTATATTTAGCAACCTCTACTTCCCAGTTCCAGCTTGATCAACTCAGATGTACACTTAGAACTGAGCAAAGAAATGCTGCCAATGCTCATAGTTTTCTTGCAAATCTTCCACTGTTTGTCTGAAACACCCAACTCCTCAAAGTCATGCGATTCTGCAAACATCAAATTTCAATGAAAAAATTTCATGATTGCTAAGAAAACTTGAATATGTCAGTACTAAAACCTGAAAAACTATGAGGCAAATAAAAAGATCCCCAAAATTATAATTTTAAGCCAATCATGATTTTTGAACACTTGGAGTAGGCAACACTGATAAAGTAACAGTGGTTATTGGTTATGGAAGCTCCTCTTAAATTTCTGTTAGACTTTGGATTTGGCTAGCCCAAGTATAAATAGCAGTGTAGCCTTGATAGCATGGACAGTGGCAGCAGAGGCAGGGCTGAGCTATGCCGAATACAAATCTGACAAGGTGTGTACTTGACACAGCTCAGCTGGCCTGCAAATGCTGCTACCAATATTTGTGCTTGCTCACTGAGAGCTAGCGTGAACACGTGCATGTGAGCAGGGAACTTGCACCCCTATGTCATTGTACAAACATAGCTGAGTCTGTTTTCTATGCTGTAAAAGGGAGATTACACTTCCCCTGGGTCTCATACTTTTATTAATATTTGTGATGTTCACAGTTATGATGGGAGGACACAGGCAGAGCCCTGCGTGGATACAAAATTGGTATCTGCATCTGCAAAAATGAGTTGTGGATATCCATGGATTTGCAGGTCTCTAGTCACAAGAACCTAGACAGAACTGTGGTATGAGTAAGAATTTATAGGATTTGCTGCACCATTTCTCAACTTCTAAATGGCTTCTAAACTAGGAACCAGTCAAAGGTTTGACATGCTTACCATCTGCAATTAATGCACCCATGTTTTTACATGTGATTATTTAATGGACTTTTGACCTCTGAAGAGAGAGCTATGTAAGTCAGAACTGGAATCATGAGATACTACCGTACCCAGTTCCATGCACTGTACAACACAGCTGAACTGATTCCTGGAAGAGCCTACTGGTTGTGAAAGTGGCTTAGGTTTACGAAGCTCTGTCCACAGTAGTACAAACAGCAGTATTGCAGAATGGGAAGTGAAGAAAAAGTACAGTTGACAGGATGATTCAACAGGGAGGAGCTGGGATCAAAAAGGCACACAGATAACAGGTCACAATTAAAAAAAAAAAGGCTACAGTCTTAGATCACCCAGACAAGCAGAAATGAAAGACTAAGGAATTGAAAAACATGGCCACATTTTTTAATATCTCCCCCTTGCGTAGTCAGATTGGCGGCCAGCACGTCCCTCGACTGCACTGTTTTCCGCAGGTCACATTGACTGGGAACAGCGAATCGCAACCACTGGGAGCTGAGGGGCTCTGTGTCTGTGGACGCTCCAAGGACACAAAATGTCCCCGCACACCAGCAGCTTACCTCGATGGGCTGGGAACTGAAGTTTGCCAACTCTGCTGTATTTTAAAAGTTGGAGTCACAAGAAACATGCAGCAGCTTTAGCAGATTTATTTTATCTAACAAAACCCTGAAGAAATGGACTCCCACGCATCCTTCACCCACTGGGCAACCGGATTGATTTCAGGGTTCATAAGATTCCTGCTTTTTATCAACTTTACCATGTCTGAGCACATCCAGTCGGACCACATTTTGCGCAGCCTCTCTTTAAAGGGTTTGTACAGGCCGACAACAAGCAGTTGAAGGACAGGAGTGAAGCCTCCAGGTATTATAGCCAAATTAGGGGTTTTTTTGGCCACGTTTCACCTCATCCATCTTATCTGCCCTGAACATGTCCCATGCAAGCACAGAAGGTTTTCTGAGAAGTGTTCCTGGTCTCTTATTACATGCTTTTCCCAGCCATTCAATAGTCCCACTTTCATCCATCCATCCCTTTTTCAAGTGCACGTACATTATGTATATTTAATATGCACGTATATTTAAAGTGCACATACATACATCCCTTTTTTACTGTGCAAGTACTTTTTTTAATGTGCACATACACCTACAGGAAATTTCCTGTTTTTAATCCAGGCTTTTCTTTTAAAAACAACAACAGGAGGGAGCTTTGATCCATTGGTCAAACATGATAAAACCACTATAAAATGAAATTTCCATGGCCAGTGTTTTTAATTAAAACTGTCTTTTCACCAACTCCAATTACCATACTGTTGCTTGGGAGATCAAATGTCATTAGTGTTACATCTGTATATTCTATTTGTGACTGCTCAGATGCATATTCCTTCTGATGTTTTATAATAAACCTTTGGAAAGATTCGATTTTTTCTTCAAGGTCTCTCAGCAGCTTTTGTGCTATCTTTGTTCACTGATGAAGACAAGAGATCATGACAGTTCATGAAATGAGTACGCCAACCTGCTGCAACAAATATTGATGACTTTACTGACTTGTATTTGTCATCCTTCAACATTTGCAGACCACTCACACAAATTCCAGTTCTAGGGATGAGGTACCCTTTTTGCCGACATTCAATCATTGAGATCTTTCTCTAGCCCATGAAATGACGCATACCTCATTAGACATTTTTTCTTGCTTCTGGGCATGTCTATTAAACAATTTTGTTTTGTTTGTTTGTTTATTTTTGTCATTCTCTTACGTGCCTCATTGATACAGAATTCACAAGCAGTAGCACAATTATTGTTTGCTTCTGCATACTCAACAACTTTAAGTTTGAACGCTGCATCATAAGCAGACCGTTTTCTTTTGATTTCACCATTGTTCATTTTAAATACTACAATGAACAGTTTGGAAAATAATTTAGTTATAGATTTTGTAGGACTTTCAAGAGAAATGTCACCTGCTTTATCTCTGTCAAACTGAAATAAAGAAAGAATGATTATAAAGCAGCCCCGTTGATTGGAATGTCTGCGGTGACAATAGGCTATTTAAATTTTATTACAGATTTTTATTGATTCTGCACATTATATTTTCTGATTGGCTAGAGACTTAGGAGGTCCAGTGGTCAACAGGCATGAAGAGATCGAATGACACTGACACCAGTGCCATAGTACTATCCTTCATTCTATTTTTCTGACTGACTGGTAAGGTCTAGCATTTTGTGAAATGGATGGGTCAAATTCCATGCAGATACAATTTAAATAAAATTAAAATGTTAGCACATTTTTTTGAAGACGCAAGCAAGTCCAGAACTGACATTCCATCATCAGTGATCTCTAAGAGGGGTCAGAAAATGTTGGCTCCCAGCCCACCAGGGTAAGCCGATTGCACATTGGGACGTTTTGTTTACCTGGAGTGTCTGCAGGCACGGGGCCTCTCAGCTCCCAGAGGCTGCAATTTGCCACTCCCAGCCTATGGAAGCTGCGGGAAGTAGTGTGGGCTGACGGACGTGCTGGCCACCACTTCCTACTGCTCCTAATGGCCAGGATCAGCGAATTGCAGCTACAGGGCTCCGTGCCTCCAGACGCGCCACATAAACAAATAGTCCTGACGTGCCAGTGGCTTACCATGACAAGCCAGGAACTGAAGTTTGCCAACCACTGAAATATAGGGTCAGCTTATAAAAGGGTCATAGCGTTTTGCCATTTTTACTTTTTCATCGTGGCGGGGGGTGTTGGTTTATAAACAAATGGGCTAATGAACGAGTATATATGGTATATAAAGCCTAACAGCCAGAGGCAAACTGTGGGCCACAAATGGCCTTCAACAACAGCAATCAACAGTGAGTAAAACCTCTGAACAGTACACATCTCCACAAAGCAAACATCCAGCAGCAGAGCACTTAGTCAACTGCTTCCTGGTGCTCCTGTTGTCACAGATTAACACGGCAATGACGTTTCCTTTTGGCACAACACACATTTAAGAACTATAACAGACCAAGAAGCCAAAGAGTTGGCTGCATGCCATGTCAGAAAGAGAGCACACAGCCCTAAAACTGCTCTAGCAGCTAAAGCAATTCATGCTTCCCACAGACTTTGGCTCTTGCAGGTACAGAAAATAGTTTATGTTGCCCTTCTCACCCACAACAAATTGATCTACATTTCAAAATATCATATAGAAACAAACTTGAGACTTCCAAGTGATGAGGCTTCCACAGTTTCCCTAGCAGTGTCATGCCACGTCTCAATAAATCTCACCATCAGGAAGTTGTTCTCTAAGGGTGCGTTGACACTGCACTAGCGTTATTTTGAAATAACAATGCGAGCTTCTACACAGCCATTCCGTTATTTTGAAATAACGGATGGCTTATTCCGAAATCTGTAAACCTCGTTCCACAAGGAATAACGCCTATTCTGAAATAGCTATTTCGAAATAAGGCCTGTGTAGATGCTCCACTGCTGCTATTTTGAAATAGCCCCTCCCCAGGGCATTCTAAGTTATTCCTCCCCAGTGCCTCCTGGGGCTCTCAATCGAGATAGCACATCTACATTAGGGAAGCCTTCCTCGGACTAATTTTGAGGCTTCCCTGCAGTGTAGATGTGCTATTTTGAAATAAGCTATTTCAGAATAATTATTCCGGAATAGCTTATTTTGAAATAAGCGTGCGGTGTAGATGTAGCCTTAGTTTCAGGCTCTTACCCTTATCACACTGAGTAACCATCTTTGATGCTTAAGTCTACAGACATATAAAGAATGCAATATTGCCTGCTCCCTTTTATAGTTGTTTTCCAGTCTATAGGTATTTTCCTCTTTTACAATTCCTCATACATCAGTATCTCCGGCCTCTTTTCTGATCTTCCTCCAGTTTGTCAATATCTTTCTGGTAACAGTGTCTACAACTGAATGCAGAAATGGCAAATATGGGAGAACCAACAGATAGTGTATTTGGCCTTTTTTAACTTTTCTATACACCTTTCTAATTCAATTTTATTGCGCGCACTTACTTCTTCTAAGTTTTCTGTTATTACTTCTCTATACTTATTAATATGTACAATTTCTCCCATTCTAGAAGCATGTTGATGAAATTTATGGATGCTCTCATAGAGGAGAAACACTTGAAAATAGTACAACCACTCACAACACTGACCCTTCACTAGCTCACTAGACACCTCTTCCTCCAGCAAAATGCATTGCTGTTTGTTATTAGTATTTCCTTACGGTCTTGCAGGCATTCTTTTAAATGAGCTGGAATCATTTTTTCAAAGACAGTTTACATTAATTTTCAATTAAATCTGTGAGACTGTTCCAATTATTTTACTCAAGTCCAAATATAGCTATTGCATTCCCTTCCACTAATTCTCTAATTATGTTATAGAAAGGGAAATCAAATTTGTCTGGCATGATTTCTTAATTACAACTCCATGTTTCCTGTTCTTTACTCTCTAGATGTCCAATGATTTTTCTCTTGATATTTTTCCTCATTTTACTACAAATTGAAATTAGATTTGCAAGAAGTTAAATTGCCAGGATCAGTCTTTGTTTCTTTTTAAACAATTTTTAAAAATCAGTACTTGGTTTTCTTGAAGATTTCCATGATTTTTCAAATAGAATCACTACGTCCACTAAATTTGTTGGACAACTTCCTTAATATCTTAGGATGCATCAGATAAGTTGGACCACTTACGTAGGCTCATATTTTTCAAGTATTCATTTACCTTCTCTATAATTGATAGTGACTTTTTTATTTTTAAATACAAGATCAGAGTTAGCCTTCCGCTGGAGTGTCCCTCCACCCCCAGTTAAACTTCATGTTCAACTGGTTAACCAATTAAATCGGATTTTACATCCCTAATTCAATCTTTGATATTTTTCCTGGACAGATGTAAAAAAGTTCAACATCTCAACTATCTGAGTCACTAGTTCAATTCCACTCATAATTAATGTGGCTACTTTCTCCTTAGTATTACTTTTTCCATTTACTATGTTTGCAGAGGTCTTTATATCTTTTCACTAGCATTCTCTTTTTTAAAAAAGGCACGGAGCAATCTCAAAACAAGACTGATATTTTCATCCAGTTTTATTTTCATAATTACATAGAGGGAAAGAGTTGGACAACCTTTTTCCTTGACAACTTATATGCATTAAAATAATCTGGACAAGGTCTCTCCCTCCCTCATTTCACTGAAGAGGTTTCACAAATTAGAAGAGCTGAATACAGTCAAGTTTTTGTACCATAAGCATTTGGGCACATGAACATGGCAAAGAATTATGGGTACCATTCAGTAATGTCTGAATATGTTAAATAAATGCAACATGTACCAGATTTCATATCACAATATAACAAATGTCAGCTAAAATTGCTTAATCCCTGCAAATAAGTACCATACAATTTAAAAGAAAATACAGATGCCTCAGCAAGTATTACTTACTATTGTTACAACTAGAGATGTAATAGTGTAGTCAATTAATGGATTAATTGATAAGCAAAAGCTTATAGGTTAATGCTATAGACTACAAGCATTTCCCTCCCTCTCCCCCACTATTACATTTTTTAGCAGGCTGGCCAGCAGCCCGGTTCAGTCCTGGCTTGCAATGGGTCCAGGACCTACCCCTGCTGCGGCTCCTTATTTAAAGTGTATTAGGAGCTAAGCAGGCAGGCAGCCCAGCTCAGTCCCGGCTTGCGTCAGGTCCGGGAGCTCAGGCCTCCCCTGGACAGGACTGCTGCCACCCCACACTGCTGCCACTGTATCAGAGGCAGCAGCGCAGGGCAAAAGGCAACCAGTCCATGAAGGGAGCTGGTTTTTAAACTGGCTCCCCTCGTGGACCAGATCCTGCCTGGCACCCCATGCTGCTGCCTCTGATACAGAGGCAGCAACACTGAGTGGCAGGGGGCTTCTAGGGAGTGGGTCCAGAGTGCATTGGTTGCTGGCCCCGCCCCCGGGTACTACAGAATAGTCAAGTAACCAATAAGATTTCACAAGGTTAATCAACTATTCAATTAACTGATATTTAACATCCATAGTTACAATTTACAAGACAAAAAAAGAGATTAAGAAAAAAAATATATATATATATATATATTTCTCTTTTTTTATATAACTGGTAAGAACCTCTAGAGGTCATCAAGACCAGCTCCCTGCCCTCGTGCAGGACTAAGCACCATCTAGACAATCCCTGACAGATGTTTGTTTAACCTGCTCTTAAATCCTCAAGTGATGAAGATTCCACATCTGTAAGCAATTTATTCTAACATTTAAACACCTTAATAGTTAGAATGTTTTTCCTAATGTCCAACCTAAACCTCCCTTGCTGCAATTTAAGCCCGTTGCTTCTTATCCTATCATCAGAGGATAAGGAGAATATTTTTTTCTCCCTCCTGCTTGTAATACCTTTTTACGTATTTGAAAGCTGTGATGTCCCCTCTCAGTCTTCTCTTTTCCAAACTAAACAAACCGAATTCTATCTTCCCTCATAGGTCATGTTTTCTAGACCTTTAATCATTTTTGTTACTCTTCTCTGGACCTTCTCCAATTTGTCCACATCTTTCCTGAAATGTGGCACCCAGAACTGGACACAGTACTCCAGCTGAGGCCTAAATCAGTGCAGAGCAGAGTGAAAGAATTACTTCTCATGTCTTGCTTACAACACTCCTGTTAATAATTCTGTTTTACTTTGTGCTTTTGACAGAACTTTGTACATGACCCGTTTCACTGTTGCTCCTGTTTACTAATTGCTTGCCACTCATATAGGGCATGTCTAAACTACATTCCTCTTTCGAAAGAAGGATGTAAATTAGACAGATCAAAATTGCAAATGAAACCGGGATTTGAGGTTTACAGGATCTTTCAAAAAAGGGTTTTTTCCCGAAAGAACTGCATCTAGATGGCAGTTTCACTTTTGAAATACCCGTTTTCGAAAGAATGTGCGGCCACCATTAGGCAAATGAAGCGTGGGAAATTAATTTCCAATTTCAATCTGTCTAATTTACATCCCTCTTTCGAAAGAGGAATGCAGTCTAGAGACATAGCCACAGAGCAACACGGGAGAGAATAACATTTTTTTAAAACATAGGAAAATTATTGTAAAACCATAATAAATACGCCAGCAGAATCAAGGACAGGAGTTGTCCCTGCAATTATTTAAAATCATGTTTGGAAACAGACTAATTTTAAATGTTATGATTAAATGTAACAAGATCTTTGTGTAGCCACAAAATGTGCTGAGAAAGATACTAATGTACTAATTACCAATTTCATTTCTGGGTCTTGAATAGAAAGTTCTGAAACCCTAAAAGTATTACCACTATATTTGACAATGGAAAACTATAAACAAGGTCTGAAATAAAACAAGAACAGGAAAGTGCAAATTGGTAGATTCTATCTAAAATAAGTAGCAGCAAGACTATATGTGGGTGATTTGTATTAAATTTAATAAAGGAAACCCACCAGAATATGCTTTGGGCCCAAGTCCTCTTACTTCAAAAGGAATCCCCCTTAACTTTTAGCAAGAGACTGTCTCTACTGCAGCAAGTTACTTGACTATTTAAACATCGCTTGTCTCTGTGTGTCATAACAAGAACAATTAGGCTTCAAATAAGGACAAGAAATGCAGGGATTTTGAAAGCGTATCTGTAATTTAGCCAACTTTGCCACTGAAAGTGGCAAACTTCTAGATTTAATAGGTCTGTATCCCTAGGACACAGATAATGATACCTGTAGGGATATTACCATATTCAAAAAGGTCTGATGAACATAACCTAAATTAACTCAGAGAGAGGAGTTGAAGCTGTACTGCTTAGTGTAAAGAGAACCAAGGCAGAGATAGGATTACAGTAGTTTTATAAAAATACTGAAAGGAATGGATTGATGTTAAACGGCAGCTGTGCCTGTAGTAAAGGGGGACTAACCAGAGGGTAAACAAGTGAGGCAGAAATGTCTTCACACAAAGACAGATGGAAATTTGGAACCAGAAACTCCTGAAATACAAGATTTTGGTAGGGGCAGGGGGGAAAATGCCTACAGCCTTCTAGCTCTCTCAAGTTATATTGAAATGATAATATAAGTCAATGTATTTAAGGTCAAGGCTTAGTAGAGCAAAATGCTCTTAAGGTTCCTATTTTTCCCCTCTGCAGGCAAGATGAGAAGGAATGAGATAAGCTCAAGGAAGTCATTCACTTCTGAATCATCAAAAATTCACTGCTTATAAACATTTAGACACAATCGCAGGAGGAACAAAAACTTTTACATTCATTCATTACAAAAGAATGGGGTTTTGTCTTTGTGCATTTGAGACTATGATTTTGTACACTGAAAATATGAGAAACTGCTAAGTCAATTCACACATTTACAGGGAAATAAAAAACACCAATTTAACAGAGCACTACTGAAACGTGTAATATAAAGCTGAGAGCTACAGAACGTGGCACAGAATTGGAGAGTCAACTCACCTGTCACGTAAAATATGACTTCTGGTAGAGATTATATAATATGTGGGCGTGGAACTGTGAGACTGCTAACAGTGTATGAGAACTTTAATCCTTAAGTTAACGATTAAAAGAGTAAAAGCTCTTTTATTCAATACTTCCCCCACCGGCAAGCTCATTAAACCAGCACTTCTGATCTGCACTGAAAGTCTGGTTTATAGTGCGGTTTGTGCCAGTCCGGCAAGGGCTGTGCGGTGTGCTCGGGGAGGAAGATTGGGTCCTGGAGGGGGCTTTGGGTAAGAGCGTGGGAGGGGCTAAGGTACTGGATGGGGGAGTCGCTCAGTTCTGGCAAACCCCCGTACACGGCTCCCTGTCCCTGCTATTGCTGGCAGAAGCATGGCCAACTGATGCTACAGGCACGCTGCCTCTGTCCTGCTCCCCAAGCACTGACTCCACAGCTCCCAGCCCACTGGCCAGGAACCACAGCCAATAGGAGCTGCAGTGCCTGTAGATGCAGAGAGCCTACTTGCAGCAGAGACACTTGGCTGTGCCTCTGCCAGGAGCAGCAGGGATGGAGAGCCGCTTTTGTGCTGCCAGAGATGAGTGCCCACCAAGGTCCCTGTAAGCTGCGCACCTGCATGCTTGTGCAGCTGTTTTCTGAGCTCTGCTCATAAGTTCAAAGCTCCCACGCGGGCAGGGAGCTCAGCTGATCGGCCGAGGGAGGAGCGTCTTGCTGATCAAGCAGCTAAAGGGATCTAGCTGCCTCCTTGAACTGAGGAGTTCCCAGAACTGGTAAAAAGGGAGATAAGGAGACAATTAGTGGTTGGGGGGAAAGGGAGGAGGAGGAGAAAAAGAAGTAAGGGAGGGAAGTAAGTAATTAATTGGGTGATGAGTCAGAGGGGAGGGGAGTTTGGAGAATCTGGTCTGCAGGAAGAGAGAGAGAGGCAGAAACTCAGCACTCTCAAGCCTCCTGGGAAGGGGAAGACAAGGGGCTGACTGCATGGGGTAGGTGGAGGAGAGAAAGGGTGGGTGGGTGCTGGCATCTGTGTAGTGAGGTGGAGACAGGAAGCACAGGGCAATTTGTCTGGGTTGTCTGACTCGCTGCAGTCCTCTCTTTCTGGCTGGGTAGGGGGCAGGGGAGTAGGCTGCAAGGGATGTGTGTGTGCCAGAACATTTGCATGATTACATTTCCAACAACGTTTACAAAGGTGTTAATGGCTTAACATAAGAAAGAAAAAGATTCTTTTAACAGAAATTTTTTGGAGTGTTGCAGATATCTAAAACTCTGATCTTAATGATTTTTTAAAATCCAAATGCTTATCGGATAGTCGAGTTGATTAGTCGCTTCCCCCTTCCCCCCCATGCTGCCTCTATCAGAAAGAGGCAGCAAGGGAGGGGAAAGAGAAGTGGGTACTTCAAAGTGGCAGCGACATGTGGAACCTGGGGCCAGACCTTGGGCTCCATGCGGCGCTGTTACTTTGAAATGCCGCGTGCAGCCCAGGGCCACGTGCAGCCCAGAGGAATCCCCAGCTGATCCCAGGCTCCACACGGAGCTGCTGCTTTGAAATGCCGTGAAGAGCCTGATGTAGGGCTCCCCGCAGCATTTCAAAGCGGCAGCGCCGCATGGAGCCGGGGGGGCAGCAGGGGAGTCCCCAGCTGACCCTGGGCTCCATGTGGCGCTTTCGCCTTTGAAGTGTAGCAACAGCCCCATGGGTATTGCTACACTTCAAAGGCAGAGGTGCTCTATCGACTAACCGAATAGTTGATGCAAAAAGCATCGACTGTTCAATTAGTAAATTACTCGCAATTTAACATCCCTAATGTGGTAGAGTTCTGGCTCTTATTAGTCAGAACTAGCAGGTACTAGCTTGAGCTGTTAGAAAGGTTGATACATGTACTCCAAGGGTAGTGTTAATTTTTTTTTTATTTGATTTCATATTAAATATCGTAAGCACTGCTCCTTGTTAAAAATCCCTTGTTTTAATATATTTTCTTCCACACATATGGACTGCTTAAAATCACATGTATGTGTGTGTTTTGTTTGTAATGGTGGTGCACATCCACACACACAACCACCTCAATATTGGTGGTGCACATAAGAAATGTCAACCTGCCCAAAAGAAAATTCAACCTGCCGACCGACAGAAAATGTTAGAGGGAACACTTGTACCCATCCCCCCCTCCAGAACCCCAAGCTGCTCCCACCCCTCAACCCCCTGCCACACTCAAGCCCCCTCCCAGAGTCTATACCCCACAGCTCCCTCACATCCCCAAAGCCCTCCCTCTTCGTTAACTGCCATTTTTAATTTACCGGCCCCTTACGCTCCCCCAGCATGCTGGATAAAAGGCCTTTACTGTAGTCTCAAGAACAGAATAATGCACTAGGATTAGGATGATGTTCTGAACACTTTATACAGTAGCAACAGGAACTGCTCCTGCCCCTCCAGCAGAACTAACAGTAACTCTATGCATTAGGAGACCACAGTGGTATTTGTAGACACAGGTAGGGAGTTCAGAAAAAAAAGAAATGGAGGGGGGGGAAAAGGAGAAGTAAGGCCAAGTTTCTCTAAAGTGGGGATTGAAGCATCCACCACATGTGTCTCCCAGAGCATCACGCTAGCTCTTCTTCCCTTCTACCACACGCCTGTTCCAGAGTCTCTGCATAGACTTCAATGTGTTCAGTGTTGACACATCTGGTGCATCCAGGAGCGATGCTGGGCCAGCCTTGGGAAAATGGATGCAGAAAGACAGGTGTGCTGAAATATGGGCTCATCAATCTAGTAGAGAAAGGTATAGCCCAATTACTGGAAGCTGAGGCTAGATAAATTCAGACTGGAAATAAGGGATACACTTTTAAATGAGTGTGATTAACCATTGGAACAACTTAGCAGTAGTTAGTCATGGTGGATTCTCCATCACTGAATTTTTAAAACAAGATTGAATCCTTCTCTAAAAGATTTGCTCTAGGAATTATTGGGGAGTGGGGTGGGGGCAACTGTGTAATTACAGGAGGTCAGACTAAATCAGCACAATACAGTAGTCTCTTTTGGTCTTGGGTACTATTATGAAAAATCACATCAGATGAAAAGCACCTCCTGTAGAGAAGTGAAATAAACAGAAGATCCATCTTATAATTGCTTATATACATAAACAAGTCCACCCTCAAAATGGCTGGACAGAGTTTGAGAAAACTCAGTCAGAACCATTGCACGTTACTATCATACTTCGGAGTATAATCTATAAGATAACCGCGTTTTTAACATTCAATGTATTTGTTCATGAAAAGATGAGTAATCCAGAGCTTCCACTGGAGTCAGCGAGAAAAGTAAAAAGTAAAATAACTCTCATGCACATTTTCAAAAGCATTTTTAGATTTTTCAGCTACCTTTTGATAGCTCAGTCTCTGCTGACTTATACTGTATGTTCCCCAAAGGAGAGGATGATTCTCAGCATGATACAAATGCACCCCAGTAGGCCTTCTCCAAGAGTGCTAGAAAGATCATGAAACAGAGCAATTCTAGCCAGTTATGTGCTATTACCACCAACGCAAAAACAGGTGCAGAGTAGACAATGTCAAGCCAAACAAGGATTCTATAAGATACTTCTAGATGGCTATGTAAAAAAAAAACCATGGAGGCAAAGCTAAACACTGGATTCATGCAATCATACCCAATTAAATTGAATGGGAAGAAAATAAAAGATAGTCTGTAGAATGTGACAAAGGAATATTCACTCATTGCCAGAAAAGGATTCTGCAACAACTGAGTCAAAGTGACTGATGACCTTTCTTGCTCTAATCATCTGACAGCAGAGTTTCTCTTACAGTTACATCTCATTTTTTCAGTAAGCTCACTATCCCTGAAATTTAATACAAATATTTTAGTTAATTAAGCAATAAGACGTGCAAGCATATGTTGCAGCTTATTTGATTTGCTGGTTCTTTTAATATTTCCAATCCCACAGTATTACCTATTGTATACTTCTACAGAACTAAAACAGACTAAATTAATTTAAAAGAGCTTTCTAGTTCTTCTTTAAAAAAAAAATCAGGAGAGGTTTTATTTTACTAGTCAAGTTTCATTTATTTACGTAAAGTTGAGCACTGAGGCAGCAAGTTAAGTACTAATGGAAACAATAGTCAAGTGCCAGGGGAAGAGAAGTAGAAGGTCTAAATACGTAACAGACAAAACTGTCGAGAACTGCTAATATAGACAAGCCGGGTAATGCACATATCTGATTTATGTCAATGTACAGGGGACCATGTTTATGAAACTTTTTAAAAGTAACATTTGCCAGAATAATTAATATATAATCATTTCTGATACCTGTCTTCATTCCTCAGCAAACTGGGGACAAAACCTGTACCTCTGGTATCTTGTTACTCCCATCTCCTGTAAAATGGTTCCATTCTAAGTTCAAGGACTCAGACAGTCTTAGCAAAAACACCTTACGATGCACTTTCAAAAGAAATATTATTACGGAATCACAGTAAACAGTGTGGCACACAGAAATCTCGCCTCTGAAAGTGGTCACGGTTCTTGTCCTTTTTTTTTAATTTTATAACTGTAACAGCTAATTGCTTGGCTCAGAAAAATAATAAACATCAAGGGGAAATTAAAAGTATGAAACAATTTTAGCATAAAAGCACACATTTAGGAAGTAATTAAGTAGCACAGTTATTTTGGTGGTGAATATGTAAAATTATTTCTACAATGAACTATGCATTACTTTATCGGTGACTTTAGTTTGTTTGTTTGATAAACTCATGCTTCTTTATCACCGGCATAATTTTGAAGAAAAAAAAATAACCAACAGCAGCATCCATTTAGTCCTTCATTTATGTACCTCAGAAGATTACATTTTATGTGCAGAAGTCTTTTAGATGTACTCGGTGGAGTTTAAAATTCATTGCAACATCACTAATACCATGGAGCTTTAAAGTCATCCCCATAATCCTTCCACTCCGAGGGTGGTACAGTAAACTTCCAATAATCCGGCACCTTTAGGACCCTGGGGGTGCCGGATTATCAGATATGCCGGACTATTGGAAGGGGGGGGGGCTATGAGAGGTCTGGGATGGAGTGGGGGGGGGGATGCGCCCCTTGGCGCTGTGGGACCAACCCGGCAGCACCCCAGCTGCTCTGCCCCAGGCATCCCCAAGTCAGCCGCTGCTGAAACTGACCAGCGGCTGACTCGGGGAAGCCGGGGGCAGAGCAACTCCAATTGTCCGGCTGCCCGGAGCACTTCTGGGTTCCAGATGGTGCCGGACCATCACGAGTGCCGGACCACTGGAGTTTTACTGTACTATTTCATCTTGCAGCTGAGAGCTCTAATGAGCACACCACTGCAGTGCCCCAGCCCAGTAACTGTAATCTGAGGGAGAAGGAGCAAGAGCTCGGGCATGTTAGGCACAAACCTATTGGGACAACGGGACAGAGATCTTCTTATTCTTTGTAAGAGCATGTGGGGTGCCCTGCATCAGGAGGTATTGCAGTCCAATGATGTGAGTAGGAATAGTGGCACTGATGAAGGAGAAATTCTGTCCCCGTGTCCCAGAGTCTGGGAACAATCCTATGATAAAGCAGTGTATGTGCAGAACTGAAAAGTTTTCTAAAACTTGTCTGAGTTCCCAAGGTAGTATAAAAGAAAAAAATAAAACAGCAAGCACTTTAAAAGAAATTGTCAAGATAGTCTGAGAACTGCAAAATACACTGTTTTAAAGATGGGGCAACTAGGAAGATGGGGGGGGAGGTCATTTAGATTTTAAAACCGGTACCAGGGCTTCTGACAGCTTTCACAGAAGGGATCACATAGGGATAGAAAGTAAAAAAGCAGTTAGGCTGCCACCTTGGGAGCAAATCCTTGCACTCTTAACTAGGGATGTAAATGAGTAGTCGACTACTCGCATTCCACCTCGCGGTGCTGCCCCTCCCTCCCCCCCCGCCTGCTGCTGCCTCTATCAGTGGCAGCAGCGCGAGAGGGAGGGGGCAGGAGAGGCTGCTGCAAAGCAGCTTCTGCCCACAGCAGGCGCATGCTCGCTGCGAGCAGAGGCTGCTCCGCATCCCACAGCAGGGAGCTGAGACCCTGCCATGAACAGGGGCTGCTGCTCAGTCCCGGCTTGCATGAGGTCCGGGACCTACCCCCACTGTGTCTCTGCAGTTTAAATATAGTAGGAGCTGGGTGCGCAGGTGGCCCTGCTCCTACTACATTTAAACTGCAGAGCCAGAGCGAAGGTAGCTCCTGGACCCGGGGCGAGTCAAGACTGAGCTTCTTCTTTTATCAACTAACTATATAGTACTACATGATTAGCCAATTACCCGCCTCTTAACATCCTTAACTCTGACCCTTTAAAAATAAGAACTGAACAGAAATACTCAGAAGTGCTGCTACAGCACTTAAAAATACTTTAAATAATGTTAAACATATTCTTAGTAAGACTGTACATTTAAACAGCCCATAATTCAATCATTCTTATAATTACTAACAATTCTTACTAATTGTGAAATTAAGTGTCACAAACTGGTTGCATATACCACAGCCTCAAGAGGGATTATTAATAGAACTCTTTGGAGGAGGCTATGGCATATGGAACCAGTTTTGACACTTAATTTCACAGTAAGTAACATTTATTTGTGACCTAGCACTGCTGCCATCAGGGCTTGGAAAATTCCCTTGCTTATGGTGAGTGGGATGCTTTCCCAGATAAGTTTCATTAGCTTCAGCAGAATCTAAACTCTCATGAGTTTCAGTTGTTTTTTTTTAAAAAAGGAAGTTTCTATCATCTTATATTGTCAATGAAAACCTTCCAAACACAAACAGAATCTAATCACCAGGTCTGCACACAGTGTGCTCAAAAACTGAATAAATGGCAGGTTTTCATAACCAGGATTAGGAACACTATCAGAGAACCCATGAAACTGACTTGAATCAGGTCAGTTTCATTGTGCAGCACTTGAGACCTTCTAGTACCATGGTGTCCAACATGCTAGCCACATACGAACAGCCATACTGGGTCAGACCAAGGGTCCATCCAGCCCAGTATCCTGTCTGCAGACAGTGGACAATACCAGATGCCCCAGAGAGAGTGGACACAACAGAAAATCCTCACGTGATCCCTCCCTGTCACCCACCTCCAGAGAAACAGCAGCTAGGGACTATTCCTACCCATCCTGGCTAATAGCCATTGATGGACCTAACCTCCATGAATCTAGCTAGCTCTTTTTTGAACCCTGTTAAGTTCTAGCCTTCACCACGTCCTCTGGCAAGGAGTCCCACAGGTTGACTGTGCACTGACTGTAGAAAAGCTTCCTTCTGTTTGTTTTAAACCTGCTGTCTATTAATTTTATTTGGTAACCCCTAGTTCTTATATTGTGGGAATATGTAAATAACTTTCCCTTATTCACTTTTTTCATACAAGTCATGATTTTACAGACATCCTACCCCCCCTTAGTCTCCTCTTTTCTAAACTGAAAAGTCCAACTCTTTTTAATCTCTCTTCGTATGGGACCCGTTCCAAACCCCTAATCATTTTTGTTGCCCTTTTCTGAACCTTTTCCAATGCCAATATATCTTTTTTGAGATGAGGTGACCACATCTGTAGGCAGTATTCAAGATGTGGGCGTACCATGGTTTTATATAGAGGCAATAAAATATTTTCTGTCTCATTCTCTATCCCTTTTAAAAATTATTCCTAAAATTCTATTTGCTTTTTTCACTGCCGCTGCACATTGAGTGGATGTTTACAGAGAACTATCCACAATGACTCCAAGATCTCTCTCTTGAGTAGTTGGAGCTAAATTAGTCCCCATAATATTGTATATATACTTGGGATTATTTTCTCCAGTGTACATTACTTTACATTTATCAACAATAAATTTCATTTGCCATTTTGCTGCCCAATCACTGAGTTTGGTGAGATCTTTTTGAAGCTCTTCACAGTCTGCTTTGGTCTTAACTATCTTGAACAGTTTGGTATCATCTGCAAATTTTGCCACCTCACTGTTTAGCCCTTTCTCGAGATCATTTATAAATGAGTTGAATAGGATGGGTCACAGGACAGACCCTTGGAGGACCCCACTAATTACCTCTCTCCACTCGGAAAACTTACCATTTATTCCTACCCTTTGTTTCCTGTCTTTTAACCAGTTATCAATCCACGAAAGGACCTTCCCTCTTATCCCATGACAACTTACTTTGCTTAAGAGCCTTTGGTGAGGGACCTTTTCAAAGGCTTTTTGGAAATCTTAGTACACTATATCCACTGGATCCCCTTTGTCCACCCGTTTGTTGACCCCCCTGAAAGAAGTCTAGCAGATTAGTAAGGCATGATTTCCCTTTACAGAAACCTTGTTGACTTTCCCCCAACAAATTATTTTCATCTCTGTCTGACACAATTTTATTCTTCACTATAGTTCCAACTAATTTGCCCGGTACTGACATTAGAGTTACTGGTTTGTAATTGCCAGGATCACCTCTCGAGCCTTTTTTAAATATTGGTGTCTACTAGCCACATTTGGCTATTTGGCCGGTTGAGCGTGGCTACTTTTCTATAGCAGTAGTCAGAGTGGTTACTGCTTCAGAACTGGTTGGACAACACAACACTAGAAGAAGCATCACATGACACTACAGTCGGAGGGAGGGGAGAGAGAGATTGTAGTAGGGAGCAGAACAGACTGACTTGACTTCTGGCAAAGCTGGGAAATTAGAGAGTAGCCAGACAGTTCTTGTACTAGAAATGTATCTAAAGTCTACGTTTCATGTAATTTATCTGCTATGAAGTGTGGTTGTAATTTTTATAGTTCTGATTTGGAAATGGATCTGCAAGAAATAGTCGGGGAGGAAGCTAGGAGAACAGTGGGCACAAATTCCCTTTTTGCCCTACATTATGTATAAAGGAGGCCTGCTTTTAGAAGATTTAAAAACAAGTCAGATCATATTTACACATCATGAAGAAACAAAACCCAATATCCTCAGAAACACATTTCCCCCTTTGTTTATAGGTCACCTTTACATTGATGTTCAGTGACATATTGTTGGGACGCATACAATATTTACTGGTAAAATTTACGTGAACTAGTATAAACTTATCCCTCTTCACTCCCACAAATTGTTTCCTACAGCTCTTTTTCCCCAGAAATACGTACTTGTCAATTTTGACTGTTCACTTAAATAAAAACAATCAAAAAAATATGAAACTATATACTGAACATACTGATCTTAATGGTTCACAACTGTTAGATAATAAAAACTTTAGGAACCTGAATTATGGAATTTTTATTAAAAATAATTTTTTATGTAGCTTCTTTGCTAAGGCAGTTTTAGTAATTCAAGATACCAGTAGCAAGTTGCCAGATGGTACGCCTACAGAACTATCTTTAATTCCTTCCTTGGAGATGCAGGCTATGATTTCTGCAGCTCTGGTGTAATTTCCTTTTGAAAAGAATCTGTCAAACTGAACTTTTGGGAATTCAACTTTTTTTTTTTAAACTGAGCTTTTTATAGTGCGACCTGTTAGAGAATATATTCTGTAGCTCTCTTTTAAAACTCTTTAGGGGAAAAAAAAGTGTTTTTGCTCCCCTTAGATGTTTACAAGGATCTTTTCAACATGGGAAAAATGGATTATACAGAGAAAACAGTAAAACTGACAACATACAAAACATACAAGCAGTAAATAAAACTTTTTAAAATTCTTTAACTTCTCTCAATGATAACGGTGTTAGTGTGATAATAATAGGTACCATATTTATTTTAAAAGAAATTCTATTTTTAAGTTGAAAATCATCTCTTGAATTCTTCTCACATAGCTAAAGTAAGAAATAGCCAAATGCTGACCACTTGCTGACTTCATCAAAAGAATGGAATAATCATGGGTCTGATAAATGGAAACTGAAAACACTCTCCACCTTTCAGGAGACACTCAGCACCCTGCATGATTGAGCCGCATATGAACACAACTGCTGTGTTATTTCAAAATCCGCTGACAAGGAGAACGTGGGTTTTTATCTTGTGCTTCAGTGGCAAATTGGAGAATGACAGCAGTTACTGAAGATATAACCTGTACTTGTACAGAAGACAGGTACACCACCGTATGGTACATCTAACAGAAGCATCTTTGTGACACCTTCATAATAAAACTGCACCAGATAAATATACAAATGTGTAACCTAGTTGGAAATTTAAAAAAGAGTACTGGTAAGAATGGACTAGAGAAAGGTGGGAGGAAGCAAAAACACTTTGTTTGTTACCTGTAGCAGCAATTAAGCCTTCTCCTGAGGCTATGTCTAAAAAGTGTGCTTATTTTGCAGCCTAAAAAATGAGATATTTAACACATAAAATCACTCATGTGTTATATAAGACTTTGGTTTTGATGGGTGTAACCTGGATCATAAAAGATCATTCCTAGGGAGGGAAGGAAACTGAAAACATAACATTAACCTTTTTAGGAAAATGCTTGAATTATCTACTTGCTAGTTGAAAGCTAGGTGGGGAAAAGAAAAAAACAGCAATTTCTGCTGAATTTAAACTTTATTTTTAAAAGATATGTTTCCAGACTTTAATATTTGAAATAAACCCTTTCAAATATAAGCAAATGAAGTACTTTCCTCCTGAGTCTACAGACAGCTCCAGTACCTTTGCTGCTGCTCCTAACTTTGCTGAGCAGCAACAGAAACAGGCACTGAAATTATTCATACAGGAAGCGGACACTGACCAGTGGAGGCTAAGAGGAAATGGTAGAGTAGCAGAGACCTGTTTCACCCCATTCCAGAAGCCAGGAGGCTCTGGAAAAGGAGAAGAGACAGAAAGCTTATCTTTCTCCTCAGTAGTCAGTGAAGGTGGAGCGTCACATTTTTCTGACACCAATTATCTAGGGGCCATGGATGATGAAGCCAGTTCCCACTCTCGGGCACACAACCGAAGGACAGGACAGGACAGGACAGGACAGGATTCTGGTGTCACCTTCCAGAAGCTGGGGATGATGGAGGATGGACATGGGGAGGCTTGTAACTAGGACAATGCCCCTGACTCCCAATAATCTTTTGTGTCTACCTTTGACTAGCAAGCTTCGTCATTCAGCTGGGAGTGTCTACCAGTTCTACTCTGGACTAAGATACTGAATATGTAATTTCAGGTAAATGAAGTAGGTTTTAGCAAATTTACACAAAGTATATGTAATGGCTAGGTTTATAAAGGGAAGCTAATATCAACCTTAATTACAGAGAATAGTGTCCCTCTATGATGAGAAAGTCCCTACTACTTCAGCTACCAAGAGGAAAGCATCTCATCCCATGTTCTTTAGAATTAGGCCAATCATACAACATCTAACAGTTCTCAATATAAGCTTTCAGCAACTTACAGTCGCTATGGCACTGGTCCAGCAAAGACTTTAGTATGTGCTTAATTTTAAGTACGGGTAGGTTTTGTAGACTGAGGCATCTAGAATGGAGTTTAACTATTTAAGGGTATCTTTTCCAACTGCATAGTTCCAACACCTTTTTCTCTGGGGTGCTTCTCAGTTTAGTTTATGATAATGTCTTAAGTACCTTTTTTCCACTCCTAAAGGGAAAAAACAAGGATCATTCAGTTCCACTCTAGTCTATGAAGCTGAACAGCAAAAACATAGGTATTATATGTTTCTGATTTCTCTCTACTTCCTATATAGGATCTTTGAATCCTTGCAGTAAACAATTGCTTTCTCATTAACAACATCCATTCATTCAGGATCTTCCTACCTATTTGACCTGCTATATTTATAGCACATGAAAGGTAGTCATCTGCATAAGGAACATCTAAACCCTTACTTAACTTTTAATTCCTAATGTGTTATAAGGCTCAATAGACTTAATTCACACATCAACAAAAATACCTCATGTTAAAAAGTTTTTGCTGCACAGATTTTTAGTTAATTTGCAAAGTCTCATAACTTGGTATCTACAGAGTGTTTGCCTCACAAATTGTTTTATAAACATTGGGCCTAGCCCCACACCAAATATTACCAGATGAGCAAATTCAGAATAGTCTTTGTAGGGTAACATTTGAGAAAGTCTCACTTCCCTATATTAATGGAATGCAGGGACTCATTTCCTGTAATTTTTCCTTTAGACCCCTGCATCACATACTTTTTTTTTTTTTTTTAATTTACAGGCTCAAAGAACAAAATATGGCAACATGTTTTCCCCTCTATGAAACAAACTGTGCCTTCTACATCCCAGAGAGAGATTTATTTACAAGGCTGTCTGGGTCCTACATAATAATCAACTCCTAATTTTAGAAACCTACCCTTTAAAACATTATTAAAAAAAAAAAACACAACAACAACACAGGATTCACAAGAACCCCTCCTCCTCTTTGCCCCCAAACACTAGGCTGATGTTAAGAAACATGTAACAGGAATATTATAACACCATGTTACACCAGCACTTGCATGGCTGATTCAGGGCCAGAATAGGAAAGGAGGATGGGGATTTCTCAGTGTTATTGTCCAAGATGTCTATTTCTCTACAGCAACGACTGTGCTCACTGCTGACCCTAGTCCCCCTCCCCCCCAAAAAAAAAAATGTGGGCTGGGGCAGAGGCAATAATTCTGTGCCTGTAGCCCCCGCACTTGAATTAAAAGCACCTCGGACAGGCCGAGCTCTGCTCTCCGCAGCCCCGCACAGCTGAGCGGAGCCGGGGAGCGCGAACGGGGCTGCCAGAGGGGCCCGCTCGGGGAATCAGCTCACGGCTGTAGGGAGCCGCGTCCCAGAAGCCCCAGCCGGCAGCCGGGGAGCCCGCGGCGCACGAGCCGGGCAGGCTGGAGGGAGAGGAGCGGAGGGCGCGTGGGACGGGGGGAGACGCGGCCAGCGAGAGGCCCCCGGGACGGGCCCGGGCCCCGGCGCAGGGCAGGGGGCGCGGGGCTGCAGCCCGGCTACTCACAACAAGAAGCTCATGGCGCAGGCGGCGGCAGCGACTGAGCCCGGCTCCCCACGGCAGCGGCGCAGGGGGGCGGGCCGAGTGCGGGGCGGGGCGCGGAGAGCCGGGGCCTCCCTCCGACGTGCGGGGCCGGGATCCCCGCAGCCAGTCCCCCCTCCCCCCGGCCTGCCCCAGGGCTCCTCCCGCCGCCCGTCACCCCCAGCGCTGCCCCCACCGCCCCCAACTCTGCCCTGAGACCCCCCACCCACCGCCTCCCCCACTGCCCTCCAAACACCCCCATCACCTCCTCTAACACTGCCCCCACGTCCCTGCCACCTCAACCCACCCCCACTGCCCCGCCCCACCGCCCCCAACTCTGCCCTGAGACCCCCGCACCCACCGCCTCCCCCACTGCCCTCCAAACACCCCCATCACCTCCTCTAACACTGCCCCCACGTCCCTGCCACCTCAACCCACCCCCACTGCCCCGCCCCACCGCCCCCAACTCTGCCCTGAGACCCCCCACCGCCCTCCAAACACCCCCATCACCTCCTCTAACACTGCCCCCACGTCCCTGCCACCTCAACCCACCCCCACTGCCCCGCCCCACCGCCCCCAACTCTGCCCTGAGACCCCCCACCCACCGCCTCCCCCACTGCCCTCCAAACACCCCCATCACCTCCTCTAACACTGCCCCCACGTCCCTGCCACCTCAACCCACCCCCACTGCCCCGCCCCACCGCCTCCAATTCTGCCCCTGCCACCTCAACCCACCCCCACTGCTTCCAGTTCTGCCCCTGCCACCCCCACTACCTCCAACTCTGCCCTCCCACCCCAAGCCACCCCACCATCTCCAACTCTGCCCTCCAAACACCCCCATCACCTCCTCCAACACTGCCCCCCACATCCCTGACACCCCCACACGCACTGCCCCCCCACTGCCTCCAACTCTGCCCTGTCACCCCAACCCAACCCACCGCCTCCAACTTTGCCCTGCCACCCGGACCCACCCACACTGCCTTCCCCACTGCCCTCCAAACACCCCTGCACTGCCCCACCCCGCTACCTCCAATTCTGCCCTGCCACCCCATCTGCCTCCCCCACTGGCCCACCCCACCACCTCCAACTCTGCCCTGCCATCCCAACCCACCCACACTGCCCCCCCACCTCCTCCAACTCTGCCCTGCCACCCTCCAACCCACCTACACTGCCTCCCTTACATACTGAACTCCCCTCTCCAAACAACCCATATCCTACTTCTTCCCATCTAAATACTACACCCCAAAACCTGCTACTACCACCTCCTTTAACTCCCATCCAAACACCTCACTCCCTAAAATCTCCTTCTACTGCCTCCCACCACTCATTCTTAGTACTAGGGATGTAAGCGACTAGTCAACTATCCAATAAGCAAATGCTTACCAGAGCGTCGACTCGTGACTCAGCTACCAGGGAGAGGGAGCAGGAGCCAATGCTGGGGGGAGCCAGCTTAAAAGCCAGTTCCCCCCAGCATCATCTCCGTGGGGGGGCGGGGCAGAGGAGTAGCAGGGGGACCGGCCATGAGCTGGGAATCAGCTGTCCCATCTCTCGCCTGATCCCCCCGTGCTGAACTTTAGAGTTTTAAATGTATTAAGAGCCTGGCAGCTCTTAATACATTTAAAAGGCAGAGCCACAGCCAGGTTTAGTTCCTGGGGCTCAGAGCTAACCCTACTGCAGCTCTGCAGTTTCCCCCCCTTATCAACTAGTTGATGGAAATTCCATTGACTGGTCGATTAGCTGATTAAACGCCATTTAACATCACTACTCAGTACCTTATTCACCTAACACTACTTCCCACAGCACCCTCTCCAATTATGGCACCCCTCTACATCCACTGTTCCTCCAAATGCCTCTCCCCCCATTGCCTTCTCCCAAACCTCAAAGAATCCAGCTGTAATACCTCACCTGTCTCTGCCAAATCCCAAATAGCACTTTCCTCATAACAAGCCTATCAGCCTATTCCAGACCTTCCCACAAACCTTCATTAGTGCTTGCCCCATCCAAAGCCCCTACCAGTATTTTCCTCATAACATACCCTCAACACCTTCCCATTAGTATTTCTGTAAACTGAAGACCCCCACTGCACCCATTCCAATACTGCACTAACATCTCCTAGTAAGGAGGACAGTCTACTGCAGGGGTCGGCAACTTTTTCAAACCAAAGAGCCAAGCTACATCAAAATTCAGAGCAAGTGGTCAACAAAGAGCCAGTGTAAGAATGCCCATGCGCGTGACAGAAAAAATACAATGTAATATTATTGATATGATGATTAATAATAACATAAATTAAACATTGTACTCACAGTGGACAAGGCACTGGACTGGGACTCTGAAATCCTAGGTCCATTTCCCACCTGACTCTCAGATTCCATGTGTTGTCCTTTGTTAAATCACATAATTGCTCTGTGCCTCAGTTTCCCAAGTGTTGTCGAGACAATAGCTCCTTATCACATGAGGGTGCTGTGGGGATAAAATCCATTGATGATTGTGACACACTCAGATTTATTTATTTATTTTGGGTCTGCACATCCTAAACTCATAACTCGGGTCATCTGAAGAAGTGGGCTGTGCCCATGAAAACTCATGATACCATCTACATGTTTTGTTAGTCTATAAAGTGCTACCAGACCATTTGTTGTTTTTTTCTGTAACAGACTAACTTGGCTACCCCCTGAAGCTTCAGATTTTCTGGTGACAAAAGACATTTCAGTAGGTAACTAATCCATCTGAAGCCTTACATCCCTGAAGTCCTCAACTCCCTCTCCACACTTTCTCCAGGAGCCCCACATAACACCAGAGCCCCCACCACCTCACATCATTTTGTCATCACCCCCTAGCCTTCACTAAAGCCAAATGCCCCTTTACACATCAAAATGCCTCCTAATAGAAAATCCTGTCCAAATTAGGGATGTTAAGGACTAGTTGACTATCTGATAAGCAAATGCTTATCAGATAGTCAGTTGACTAGTTGATCCCTGCCCCCCGTCCCCCGTTGCTGCATCTATCAGATAGAGGCAGCAAAGGGGGGCAGAGGGTGTACTTCAAAGCGGCAGCTGGAGATCAGCTGTGCAGCGCTGCCCCTTTGAAACGCCGCCTCAGTTTCAAAGTGGCAGCCCCGTACAACTGAGCTGGGGATCAGCCGTGTGGTGCTGCCGCGCGTGGGGCCTGGGGACATCTGTGGAGTTCCCAGTTGATCCCGGGTTCCGCTGAAATGCACGGAGCCTGAGAGCAGCTGGGGACTCCCCAGCTGACCCCCGCTCCATGTGGCATTTAAAATCGGCAGTCCTGCTGGGGAGGGGACTCTTGTACATTTCAAAGCTGGTGTGCCCTGTGCAGCCCCGAGTCAGCTGGACTTGTACATTTCAAAGGAGGAATGCAGAAGTGCCTATCAACTAGTCAAGTAGTCGATGGAAATTCCATCGACTACTCGACTAGTCAATTAACTGTTACTTAACATCCTTAGTCCATATTACCCCATTTCAGGCCACCCCAACAGCAAGGTCATACAAAAGCCCCTTCTCCCAAACCTCCATACCTCAGCTCAGTCCATACTGCATAATCAGGACTGCCAAACTGTGTGCATACTATTCATTACCGTAGGTGGTTCACATAAAACACTGAAACTATCCTACCTCTTTTGTTTGCATCCCAAATTCAGCCCCCTCTTTTAGATATGTTTTCATAAGGATGCAGCACACCCTGCTAAGACTATAGCTGTAGAGAACATTGTGAGAAAATATATGGCTTTAATTTACTAATTGTTACAGGACAAACATGCAACATAACATTATACATTCTACAGCCCACCTGTCCCCCTCTCTCACAAAAAGGAATTTAATAACCCATTAATGCCCCATGAGTTAAGTTTGCAAGGAATATAATGCTTAGCACTTTTATAGAACCTTCCCCCCCATCTTGAAAGATTTGCTCTAGTTCAAATAGGAATTAATTCAGGGAACTCCTATGTCCTATACTGGAGGACATAGATGACCACAATGGTCCCTATTGGATTTATAATAATTAAACTATGAATCTTTCATCTGAGGAACTTAAAGAACATTGTCCCCATTTTACAGGTCGGGACACTGAGGCACCCAGAAGTATATTTACTTGCTCACCAACTATCAGGAAACCTATGACTGTCAGAAATAGAATCCGCAATTGCTCTCTCTTGCATTTTTGCTTTATTCACTTAACAATTCTGAGTAAAAAAATCAACAGCGCTTTAAAATATCAAGACTAAACAGCAACCCTATATTAGCATGTACTAAACCCTGCAGTCAGTTAGGGCCACACCGCTGAATTGAAGATTAGGTAGTTACAATCCAATCCAGTTTGTGCAAACTGTTGCCCTCAAGCTTCTTGGAAATCACTAGCATTTCCCTTACCTGACCCTGCCCTAGTATTGGAGAACAGCTGCAGGCCACATTTTTATGCCATTTGGGCGATGCACTGTACCACTCTATTAGCCTCATTTAGCACGGACACTCTAATCGACAAGATTTCCCCCTCTATTTTCTTCCCTCTCTTTCTCTCCCCAACTCCTCTCTTTCTCTGCTATTTATTTGTAGCCTGGATCCCTTACTCAATTCATCTGAAGAAGTGGGCTGTGCCCATGACAGCTCATTATACCACGTGCCCATGACAGCTCATTATACTACGTGTTTTGTTAGGCTCTAAGGTACTGCCGGACTCTTTGTTGGTTTTTTTAAAATTTTTTCTATCTTACAAGGCAAATCCTAGATTAAACAAGAGGCTCTGGCTTTTCTTGGGGGTATTCTAGTCTAAACAAATATAAAAAGAGCAATGAATGGCAAAACTCCTATGATTTCAGAAGGGCCAGGATTTTACTTCCTTAATCCACAAGTTGTTGGGTGCAAGCAGACACCCTTCTGGGATCCCTCAGATCTATGTTAGTGGGTGCAGAGCCTGTCCACGGAGAACAGCTTGCAGCATTAGGACCATAGTTTGAGACAAACAAAAATTCAGTTTAGCATTTAAATACATGAGAAAGGCAAGAGCGTCAGGGTTGCTTAAGGCAAGTTTCATTTTGCCAAAAGATGTTAGAATTTAACACAGAATTTTAATATTTTTTGTAGGGTAAGTTCTAGGCTCCCCCTCCCAATAATTTGCTGTACATCTCTGAAAATCTCCTGCTTTATTCATATATTGCAATGTTGAACTGCTTTTTCTGTGTTCCAAACCAAGTCAGAACGTCAGTGGTGTCTCCTGACGCTATTCATAAGTATATTTTAATGCTCTGCATTCAAGATACTTCTTACAAAGAACGGTTTATTGGACAGAGTTGAACTGCTGGGGGTGACTGCAATACATTGAAGATGACACTGCACTTTTCTCAATATATTTTTTAACAATCTATATCTAGAAGCTTCAGGGGGGAGCTGAGTTATTCTGAAAACTCCAGTCATCTGAAGAAGTGGGCTGTGTCCACGAAAGCTCATAATGCCATCTACATGTTTTGTTAGTCTATACAGTGCTACCAGACCATTTGTTGTATCTAGAAGGTATTTCTGAATTTGTTGGCCAGGTAGATCAGGCCCTGTGCCTCAAAAATATTGGGGGGTGCATTCTGGTTTGGACCTGAATAATCCCCATTCCCTTCTCCCACCCAAATACTGTACACTCTTCTACCTGCAGAATGTTGTATTTCAGTAGCAAGCTAAATTTCAAAGTCTTACTGCAGTATACTACAGGAGGTGCTTTGCCTTGGTAACTGTCACAAGAGATGATTACATAACCTGTGTACTTTATGCTTTCTGTAGTATTTTTCAATTCCTAAGGATAGCTGAGGCACTTATTTCAGACACTGGGGAGATGAGGAATAAGCAACAGATTGCTGTGTTACATAAGCATCAAACTCCTCAGCTGAGTAAGTAAAGACATGTTGAATCAAAGGACAGGAGGAGACAGAGGGCTAGCACTAGTAGATTCTTGGGCCACATCAACAACATCAACCTTAGTGCTTGGAAAACTAAGAGGCTAGCCAGAGGGCCCTATGCACCACGAAAAATAATGCTCAGAGAAACTTGATTGGAGGAGCTCTGGAGCCTGATTGGAGCAGGTTCACTATTTAAACCAGAAAGAGATATATACAAAGCCACCCGTATAACAACAAGGATCTTTTGTTTCGTACTACAACATTCTGTGCTGTCAGCTTGATTCCCTGCCTTCAGACCTGCCCAACCCAGTTCTGTTCCTGCTCCTTTTTGCTGAGTCCAACCCTTGGTTTGATTCTTGAATTCTGATCCTAAGCCTGACCCTCATCTCTGTCTGGTTCTGACCAGTTCTTTTCTTGGCTCCTGCTTTGAATATTAGCTCAGGCTCCCCAAAAACAGCCTTACATCTGTTTTGGGGGTTTATCCATTATGCCACAAAGCATAAAGAATTACTCTGAAACAGCCCTAAAGCTAACAGTTGACTTTACAAAATGCTTTGATTCCAACTGAAAATTTCCAGACTCTCTTCACTGACAAAGATGAATTTGGTGCTTAGAGAACAAAAAAATTAACATTATAATATGTAATTTCTGAGGCATATAGTGAGAGGAAACAATGTTTAATTACAGCATCCACCGCTGCAACTCAGTACATCAATGCAAGACTTTAGAAATAGTGTACCCTAGATCTCAGACTAAATCTACAGTATGTACCAAGGTGTCTTTTAGCAGGTGTATTGTTTTCCTGATTAATGTATGGTATTTGTCTCCAGGAGAATGGATAACTAGATGACTTATTAAGATGGTAACTGTTTATATATGGATATCTGACAGACTCCACGGTCAATAGCTCTAGAGTTATTTTTGTGTACTAAATCAAATCCTGAACAAATAAGCAAAGCACGAATAAGTGATTTTTACTCCAGGAATTACAAAAGACCATGTAATGGACAATAATCCCCACCTGAAGTAGCACGTCTTCAAACTGCCCATGCCCACTTACTGCTGGGTATCAGAAAGAGTAATAAATATGGCTATTTGTTGCCTCCAACACATTACATGGATTTCTTGTACAATGTTGTGTGTTGCCCCCACTTCCTGACATGCTAATGGTATGCATCCCTGAGATGAACTTTCTCCAGAGATTTCTGCTGTGTTTGTGACATGGAGTCAGTCTCTCTGCCTGGGGTTCATGCTAATTTTATTCCCTCACGGAGCTGATGAATATTTTGCAGTATCAAGTATGCATATGATGCTACACATGTACAGGATTTGCAGGTTAGGCCTTTAGAACATAAAATAATCTAAGAAAAATCATGGAATCCCCATTGCTTGAATAATTTAAAGTAATATCACTTATGATTGTCATGAAGGCAACAATTGTGCTTTGGCAAGATAATACACAGGATATCCTACTAGAAGAGTAGCACCTATTCGGATGCATGACTTAAGACACTTCTTTTTGCATCTCAGGCTACAGAAAACGATATTGTGTAAGTAATTTTAACATGTTACTTTGCTACTAGTAACATCGTTAACAATGCACACCTTGTCTTCCTAAAAAGATAAATCCTCTAAATCTTTAATCAAATATAATATTGGTGGGGGAAGCTCAGAAGTCTTTATATGTGTACTTTCGATAACAGATTTTCTATTTCAGATAGGCTTTCTTAAACAAGAGTTGTGAAGAGTGAAATAAATAAAAGGTGCATTTGACATATATAATTAACTGTTTTCTTAGTCCAGGTGTAGGGTCTTTGCTTCATAAATTCATTAATGGTTACATATAAAGGGTTTGTTACAGGAGTCACAGTGATACCTGGAAGATAATGTCATTTTAAGGCATGTGCAATTAATTAATACATGTGCAACTGTCATATATTGCTTACAGGCTGCTTTTTCAACAAACTGTTGTCCCCTAAAGATGATCTTGCACATATTTTAAAAGCTGCAAGACCAGTTCTGGAATGAGATATTACCTATACTCTTCACAACACAGGAACAGATATGTTGAAGGCAAGATGGGTGAAAACAGATGTTGAATGGAACCCTGCTTCTGCTCTATTCGAGAATCTTAAAGAACAATTTTTCTATATGCAAATAAGATCAATGTAGCACTGGTGTAGTCAATGAGGCTCAATGATCTGGTTTTGCAGCAACAAGCTGTCTGGCCTGAAAACTGATTTTCATTACAGGTCAAATTGCCAAAAGACATAAAATGGTACCTGCAAAGTTTTGAAATCTATGAAGTATAACAGAAAAGCCAATCAGTTTTTCTGCACAAGATTATGAAAACCTAATTGAAATCGCTTCAGATGGCCAATTAATACAAAAATTTAAAGACGTTTCTCTGATTACATTTTGGGGCGCCTTCTGTCAAGCATATTCAGCTTTATCAAGATATACAATTTGTCGGTAGTTACACTTCGCCAGCACGTACTTGTGCGAAAGTGGGTTCTCGAATTATGCAGCAACAAAAACGAAATGCAGAAATCAGCTGAATGCTGCACCAGATATGCAAATCCAACCTTCCAGGATTAAACCAAATATAAAAAGAATTTGCCAAGAAGAGAAGAAAAATCACTGTTTGCATTAAAAACTGCCAATATAATGCATGTTAGTTTTTGAGCTTTATTTTTTTTACATATTAAATGTGATTTTTGTTTTTAAATATGTGCAATTAAACTAAATGTTGATCTCATGACCTTGTTTAGCATTTGTTTATTATTATCCTTACTTATTTGTGGTCTACTTTTTCAGCTCCATATATAAGCCTCTTATTAGGAGTTCCACAAAATTCTTTCGAGTTTAAAAGGGTTCTGTGGCCAAATAAAATGAGGAAACACTGATCTAGCCCCTACCTGACAAGTGTTTATCTAACCTGCTCTTAATTTTTTCCAAACATGAAGAGTCCACAATTTCCGTAAGCAATTTAATCCAGTCCTTAACTACCCTGACAGTTAGGGCAAGCCTCTCTTGCTGCAATTTAAGCCCATTGCTCAGAGACAAAGAACAATTCTTCCTCCTCCCTGTAGCAACCTTTTATGTACAGTACTTGAAAACTCTTACTCATGTCCCCTCTCATTCTTCTCTTTTCCAGACTGACCCACCCTAATTTTTTCAATCTGTCTTCACAGATGTTTTTTGTTGCTCTTCTCTGGATTTTCTCCAATGGGTCCACATCTTTCCCAAAATGTGGTGCCCAACAACTGATCCCAATACTCCCACTGAGGCCTAATCAGTGCAGAGTAGAACTGAACACTCCCCTTAACACATCCTAGAGTGATGTTTGCTTTTTGGGGGGGAGGAAGGGGGGCATTATCACACTGTCGACTCATTTAACTTCTCGGGAGGGTGACCCTATCTGAACTTTCAAAAGAGGACATTCTTGACAGGGAGTGGATCTGTACCAGTAGCCACCAACTCATGGTGTATTCATGTGAATTAATTAGTGTTATATACATGAATACACCGTGAGCTGGTGGCTACTGGTACAGCTCCTCTCTCTCTCTCTCTCTCTCTGGCGCGTCCTCTTTTTTTGAAAGTTCAAATAAGCTGTGTCTAGACTGGCAAGATTTTGTGCAAAAGCAGCCGCTTTTGCGCAAAAACTTGCTAGGTGTCTACGCTGGCCGCCTGAATTTGCGCAAGAACACCGACGTTCTAACGTAAGAAATCAGTGCTTCTTGCGCAAATACGCTGGCGCGCCCGTTCGGGCAAAAGTCCTTTTGCGCACAAGGGCCAGGGTAGACCGCTCAGATTTGTTTTGCGCCAAAAAAGCCCCGAGGGCTAAAACGGCGACCCGGGGGGGGGCCTCTCTCGCGCAAAACCACGTCTAGATTGGCCAGGGATGCTTTTGCGCAACACCAGACGCAGCCCTAGGGTCTCCCTACTCCTAGGACCCCTTGAGCCCTTTCTGCAGCGCTTCAGTCCTTCCTCAGTCACTCCCCAGGGGGCAGGTGGGCAAGGGCCTGGTCCTGCCTCAGGGGCGTTACTCTGCCCTCGTCCGGGCTGCATCTCGGCCGAGTTCCCTGCGGCGCTTTGCACGCAGGGGCGGCCCAGCCCTAACCCCCGCCTCTGTCCCGTCGACTCGGGGGCTCTCTGTGTGGTGGGGGGGGGGCTCTTCTTCCTGCGGCCGGGGCCCCGGGAGCCCCCCCGCCGGCTCAGGGCCTGCTGGGAAGGGGAGGCGGGGCCGCCCGGCGCCCCCTTCGCGGCGCATGTGCCGGGCCCGCTCCGCCCCCGCCGCCTCGCCTCGCCTCGCCGCCGCCGCCGCCCATGGCCGGGACGCGCTGGGTGCTGGGCGCGCTGCTGCGGGGCTGCGGCTGTAGCTGCAGCAGCTGCCAGCGCACGGGGGCGGCCTGCCTGCCCCTGCGCCCCGCCGCCGCCCTCTCCGGCCGCCGCCGGCTCCTGCTGCTGCTGGGGGGCGGCCGCGGCCGCGCCGCGCCGGGGCCTGCAAGTGGCGGCGGCCGCCGGCAGCCTGCCCAGCCCGGCCGGGCCCGGGTTCGGGGCCTTGCGGGGCCCGCTGCTGCCCCAGGCCCACCCGGGGCGGAGCTACGCACAGGTACGGCCCCTGCTCCCCCCCCCCCGCCTTCCCGGGGGGCTCCCCCCGCCTCTGAGACAGGCCCTGCCCCTCCCCTGACATCCTGCCTCACGTCTGGGGGACCCCCCCTCCCGAGCGCCCCATCTCTGGGGGACTTGGCGGCTGTTGCGTCTCCTCCTGCCCTAGCTCTCTGCTGGGATTCCCTGCCCCCCCCCCAAACCTGCTCCCCTCCCATCCCACCCGTCTTCAGGGGGCCTCCTGTCCCCTGCCTCTGGGAGCCTCGCTCCCTTTCCCGTCAGCTCTGCCTAGCCCTAGGGCCACTTCCCCTCCTCCACGCTGGGGTCACCGTCTCCTCCCTGGCACCCAATCTGGGGGTGAGCCTAACAAGCTTATGGGGGGGGGAGACTTGTTTTTCCCCTCAAATCCTTGCTCTTGTGTTCGCCCCCAGGCTTCGTTGGCCACTGCGTCTGTTTCATAGCCGGGAGGTCAGTGGAAAATCCAAGTATTGGAGCCCTTATAGGAGGAAACTCTTGTTGTTCTGGGGAGACCTTCTCGCGCCGCGTTGAAGGTCAATCTTTGTTGCCTTCTCCATCCTGTGGCCAGGGCAGGGAGGACAGAGGTGTCCTGTACCCATCCTCTTCCCAAGATAGGAAATTAGAAGCTACCTTTTTTTTTTTTGGTATAAGTAACTTCTGTAGAATGCCCTCATTCTGTAAAATGGCTGAACTGTTATGGATAGGTCCCTCCCTCCATACTGTGGCTAGTTTCTTGAATACTGAGACTTTTGTAAGAAACGTTTTTGAATGATTAAGTACCTAATTCCAGCCTATATCTGTAGCATACATGAGAGGAAGCCACTGGACTCTTGTGAGTTGTGTTGCTATTAGGCCATTGGGTCAGGTTCCCTAGTAGGGATTTTTAAAAGCATTTATTCAGGTAAATGTCTAACTGCTTTGTGACACGTTTACACACAGGGGGAGCAGTTACATATTTACATTCAGTGGGGGAGAGGGAGGTAGCTCCCATGGAGCTGCATGCTCCCCCTCGCACAACTGCCTCTGAGTGTGAGGGGAGGCAGCTCCCTGAGAGCTGGTGGGAAGCTGGCTTCCCACACACTCTGGTTCCCATCTGCTCCCTGCACTGCTACTTCTGACACAGAGGCAGCAGCGCAGGGGTTGGGGGGGGGAGATCAGGAATAGGCCTGTGTGTAACCGTATAGGTTAACTGTTGAGCCCAGGCTCATCTGTTAACTGTTTACGCTATCATGCCCCTAGCAGTTAGTTTTTCATTACTTGCTTAGCTCATTGATTTCACCACCATTATTCCCTCTAACCTCTCCCATGTGATGACTTTCAATTCTGTGTTTAAGCTTAAAAAAGTAAAACATGGTGACTTTTCACAGACACTCTGTGTTTGTAACAATGTAAATCTGAGTAGTTTTGCATTTTCTTCTAAAGATTTCAGATGCCTCTGAGTCAGTAGGAGTTACCTGTAGTGGATATCCTGAAAAACAATAGTATTTTTGTCCAAGTCATTTAGTACTATGGGGACTGAAAAAAAAATGTGTATAAGGAACAATCCTACGGTTTGACTGGATAACCTAATAGACTGTTTTTATCTCTGTTTACTTCTATGAGCTGCTGCAAGAGTCAGCATAATATAAATTCCTTTTTGTGTTAAAATTATTGAAAAGATTAATTGAGTAGCAGTTGTTATTAAAAAAAACCAAACAAACCCTGTTGTTGTTTTTCAAAGGATTCAGGCTCTTCATTTCAAGATGAGTATCCTCCACTCTCTGAGTATGAACCAAATCTACCTAAACCAGGAGAGGAAGATGATGTGTTTCTCATCCGAGCCCAAGGATTGCCATATTCTTGCACTGTTGAAGATGTGCTTAGCTTTTTTGCTGGTATAATATCTGGCTTTGTACAGAGATCTATTAATCAATCAAATGTAATGTTTGAATGTACTTTAAATATTAATGATTGAACTTAAATCCTGTGTTTATTGTTCAAGTTACATTTTGATAAGTATTTAATACCATGGAATTTTGTGTTTAGTGTCTCTCTGTCTCATGAGGACGCAAATCATTTAGCTTTGTGTTTAAAGTTATTTTTTAAAAACACACTTAAATTATTGAATTGCAAACTAAAAAAAAAAATTGCTAACCCATTAGGGCTTCAGTCCTATAATCTGATCCACGTGGGTAGATCCTTGTAGAGCTCTGCTGACTTTGATGACCCCCGCCCCCACCATGTGGTTATAAATGTCCATTTATTTAAAACAGATTGTAGGATGAAGGCCTTAAATTGACAAGAAGTCAAAATTAAGGCAGTTAAGGATTGATCTCGAAAATGTCTATGTCCAGGTATGTGTGTGTGTGGATAATAACATTTACTGTCCTATGTCTGATATACTATTCTCTGCTGCTTAAGTGAAACTTTTGTATAAGATGAGAATGTTCTGTTTTGATTGGATCAGCAGATTATGGTGGGGAAAGAAATACACGCACAATATTGCTCTAACTGTATCTTTTGTGTGTTACTTTCTAGACTGCAGAATTCGAAATGGTGAGAGTGGGATACACTTCCTTTTAAACAGGGATGGCAAACGCAGAGGAGATGCTTTGATTGAACTAGAGTCAGAACACGATGTGCGGAATGCCTTAGAAAAGCACCGGCAATATATGGGTCAGCGGTATGTGGAAGGTACGTTCAATAGGTCTGAAGGTAACTTATACACAGTACATTAAAATGGAAAAGAATATTTCAGAGCAAAACTAAAGATGCATGCTGTTCGTGGAACAATGGGGAGAGCATTTTAGAAAGTAAAAGAACTAGAACAGTAATTACAAGAAGTGTGGTAGCTGCGAAGACTGTTCTGTATCAAATAGTGTCAGCATAGCTTTATTTAATATCTGTAAGCAAAAATCTTTAAGATAAGGGAGATTAGAGAGGCTATCAAATTTAATAGTGGGGGTTTTCAACTATCCCCATATTGACTGGGTACACGTCACCTCAGGATGGGATGCAGAGATAAAATTTCTTGATACCTTAAATGACTGCTTCTTGGAGCAGCTGGTTCTGGAACCCACAAGAGGAGAGGCTATTCTTGATTTAGTCCTAAGTGAAGTGCAGGATCTGGTTCAAGAGGTTCATTTCCACTTGGAAATAGTAACCATAATATAATAAAGTTTAACATCCCTGTGGTGGGAAAAACACCTCAGCGGCCCAACACTGTGGCATTTAATTTCAGAAAGGGGAAGTACACATAAATGAGGAAGTTAGTGAAACAAATTAAAAAGTACAGTGACAAAAGTATCATCTATGCAAGATTTTAACTTTTCAAAGACACCATAATAGAGACCCAACTTAAATGTATATCCCAAATTAAAAAACATAGAGAACCAAAAAAATGCCATAGTGGCTTGGGTTAACCAGGTAAAAGAAGCAGTGAGATGAAAAGATATATTTTAAAAAGTGGAAGTCAAATGCTAGTAAGGAAAACAGAAAGGACCATAAACTTTGTCAAATTAAGTGTAAAAATGTAATAGGAAAAGCCAAAAAAGGAGTTTGAAGAACACTAGCAAAAAACTCAAAAAATAATAGTAAAATGTTTTTGAAGTACATCAGAAGCAGGAAGCAGGCTAAACAACCAGTGGGGCTGTTAGATGATCGAGATGCTAAAGGAGCACTCAAAGATGATAGTCATAACAGAGAAGCTAAATTAATTATTTGGTTCAGTCTTCACGGCTGAGGATATTGGGGAGATTCCCAAACCTGAGCCATTCTTTTTAGGTGACAAATCTGAGGAATTGTCCCAGATTGAGGGGTCATTAGGGGCGGTTTTGGAACAAATTGATAAACTTAACAGTAACAAGTCACCGGGACCAGATGGCATTCACCCAAGAGTTCTGAAAGAACTCAAATGGGAAATTTGTAGAACTATTAACTGTGGTTTGTAACCTATCCTTTAAATCGGCTTCCGTACCTAAAGATTGGAAGATAGCTAATGTGACACCAATATTTAAAAAGGGCTCTAGAGGTGATCCTGACAATTCCAGACCGGTAAGTCTAATGTCAGTACGGGGCAGATTAGTTGAAACTATAGTGAAGAATAAAATTGTCAGTCACATGGATTAATATAATTTGTTGGGGGATACTCAACATGGTTTCTGTAAAGGGAAATCATGCCTTACTAATCTGCTAGACTTCTTTGAAGGGGTCAACAAATGTGTGGACAGGGGATCCAGTATATTTAGATTTTCAGAAAGCCTTTGACAAGGTCTCTCACCAAAGACTCTTAAGCAAAGTAAGTTGTCATGGGATAAGAGGGAAGGTCCTTTCGTGGATTGATAACTGGTTAAAAGACAGGAAACAAAGGGTAGGAATAAATGATAAGTTTTCCGAGTGGAGAGAGGTAACTAGTGGGGTCCTCCAAGGGTCTGTCCTGTGACCCATCCTATTCAACTCATTTATAAATGATCTCGAGAAAGGGCTAAACAGTGAGGTGGCAAAATTTGCAGATGATACCAAACTGTTCAAGATAGTTAAAAGATCAAAGCAGACTGTGAAGAGCTTCAAAAAAATTTCACCAAACTCAGTGATTGGGCAACAAAATGGCAAATGAAATTTATTGTTGATAAATGTAAAGTAATGTACATTGGAAAAAGTAATCCCAAGTATATATACAATATGATGGGGACTAATTTGGCTACAGCTACTCAAGAGAAAGATCTTGGAGTCATTGTGGATAGTTCTCTGTGAACATCCACGGCAGTGGCAGTCAAAAAAGTAAATGGAATGTTAGGAGTCATTAAAAAAAGGGATAGAGAATGAGACAGAAAACATCTTATTTCCTCTATATAAAACCATGGTACGCCCACATCTTGAATACTGCCTACAGATGTGGTCACCTCATCTCAAAAAAGATATATTGGCATTGGTTCAGAAAAGGGCAACAGAAATGATTAGGGGTTTGGAACGGGTCCCATGTGAAGAGAGATTAAAAAGAGTTGGACTTTTCAGCTTAGAAAAGAGGAGACTAAGGGGGGTAGGATGTCTGTAAAATCATGACTTGTATGAAAAAAGTGAATAAGGGAAAGTTATTTACATATTCCCACAATATAAGAACTAGGGGTCACCAAATGAAATTAATAGACAGCAGGTTTAAAACAAACAGAAGGAAGCTTTTCTACAGTCAGTGCACAGTCAACCTGTGGGACTCCTTGCCAGAGGACGTGGTGAAGGCTAGAACTTAACAGGGTTCAAAAAAGAGCTAGCTAGATTCATGGAGGTTAGGTCCATCAATGGCTATTAGCCAGGACGGGTAGGAATAGTCCCTAGCTGCTGTTTCTCTGGAGGAGGGTGACAGGGAGGGATCACGTGAGGATTTTCTGTTGTGTCCCCTCTCTCTGGGGCAGCTGGTATTGTCCACTGTCTGCAGACAGGATACTGGGCTGGGTGGACATTTGGTCTGACCCAATATGGCCATTCTTACGTTGTTATATTTATGTTCATTGCTTATTATAATTTTCTAAGGACGGGCTGGAGGGTAACTAGATTTAAAGCTAGCTAAATCAAATAGTCCCTTTGAAAGCTCACACGCTATCTTATATTTGTTTTTCCATTTTATGAAGGAGGTTAGGCCGATAATACAAAACACATTGGAGAGAATAGGACTGAAAAGTCATTGCTCCCTCTCCCAGAATTTCCCTACAATTTTTTGGCTGTCATTTTTCTTTTAATGGATTTACACACTTCAACCCTTTCTTCTCCTAGTGTACTTTTAATGGAACTGGTTGGAAAAATAATTTTTTCCCATTGAAAATACCAACTAAGGAAATTATCTTTTTTTCAAAAGTGCCCACAAAAAAAAATCAATGTAAGATTCTTTGTCCAAAAATAAAAATTTGTTTAAATATCTCTACAATGTGGGTGACTCGTGCTCCTGTCTTCCTTGGTAGGCGTGGATCCTTGGTTGGATTACAGCTTTCATGATGCATCATGTCTCCCCTCTTGGTGGGGGAGGCTCTGCATCATTGCATTCAAATGGCTGAGGTGCATTATGTACTCCCAGGGGAATTCTGTGCGCGATATTTTAAAATACTGCAAAAGTTGGCAGATTTAACTTGTCAAAATAACAATATAATAACACCCTTTCAATTATTTTTGGTAATTTACTTCAAGATACCTGTCAGCAAGTCTAATAATACAGACAACAAAAAGCCTCAGGAAATGTTTTTTGACAAATAGATTTGTTGCTAGGCATATTAATACAGAATGTTCAGAAATTCATTTAAACTACTGTACAGAAATGTATTTCCTGCACCTTTCAGAAACAATGCAGTGGCTTGGGGGGTTGAGGGAGGAGCCAAGAGAGAGGGAAGTAATGGCTGGGAAGGAGCCTGGGAGAGAACCTGGTGAGTTGTGGGGTGTGGGTGGGAGAGGTATGGACGGGGCTTGACAAACCGTGACAAAATCTATTCGTCAGCCCCGCACTGCGCGTGCGCCAGCCCATATTGCGCATGTGCGCACCGCCGGTGAACGGGGCAACCAGCTGAAATCTACTCACCACGGGCGAGTAGATACACTGATTTGTCGAGCCCTGGGTATGGAACACACTTTTGTGTGTGGGGGAAGATGCTAAAGGGGTCTCGCCCTTGCAGACCCTGGCTGATTCCCCCTAGCCTCTCCCATTCAGTCAGACATGTTTACTGCTGCCTCTGTGTGTCCCAGCTAGGGATGTAAGCAACTAGTTACTCCCCCTCCCGCCCGCCTCCCCCCCCCCCCCCTTGCTGCCTCTACTCTGCTCCTGCAGGTTCTGCTGCAATTCTGCTTTTGAAATGTACAAGAGCCCTGCCCTGGCTCTTGCACATTTCAAAGGCTCAGGTGCTGCAGGGAGCGGGGGGGGGGCCGGGGACTGGCCCCATGCTCCTTGCTGGGCTTCCACTTTTGAACTACTGGGCTCCTGCTAGGGTTCTAAGGCAGAGGCGCCCTTATTGCCTAATTGAACAGTCGATGGAAATCACATCGAGTATTCGATTAGTTAATTAATCTAAATTTAACATCCTTAGTCCCAGCACTCCGCTCCCTATTTAGTCACAGACATCTGCGCTATCACTGTGTTTCTGCTCTGCCACTCCCCATTTAACTGGTCTTAGCTGCTCCTGTCTTCACATGGGCCTGTGCCTGCACTCAGCCACCCCTACAAAGATGATCTGTCATTTCTCTATGGCTTGCAGTTTCAAAGGTGATGCCTTTCCCTGTCACTTAGCAAATCAAGTATTTGTTAGAACTGAGAGAGCCCAAGTGAAAACTACAGTTAAAGTTGAAAGAATATTGCTTCTCCCCAGAACCAGGAAGAGAACATTTCTTCAGGGTAACTTTGCAGAGGTTGAGATGCAAAGGGAAATATACAGTCTAGTCTTGTTGTCTTTTGTAGTTTTTGAAATACATAATGAAGATGTAGATGCCATATTGAAGAGTCTGCAGTCCAGTTCGTCCCCTGTAGCTAACGATGGAGTCGTACGCCTTCGAGGCCTTCCTTACAGTTGTACCGAAGCAGAGGTTTCAGAATTCTTTGCAGGTGATTTACAACTTTTCATTTTATATCTTCTGAACAATGTTTTCTTTTGAGTTGATGTAAATTTGTTACAGAAATTCTTAAATGCAGTATGGAGAGGTCATCTTATTTTGTTTATGGAACTTGTTGATATTTCTGTCTATCAAAGTTACTGAGCTTATTGCTCCTCCAGCCCCTTCTGGCTGGTGTGTGCTCCTTCTCCGGCTTGATGGAAGTATACCATTTTCCCATTCTCACACTGAGCCTTTGGTTGCAGTCTCCCAGTACTAACCAAGATGAACATAGCAGGACCAGTCAAGCCTGCTGCCCTCTTCCCTCGGAGGGCTGTGACCGGTGGTATCCAGTGACTTGATAGCCGCCTTAAAGCAAACTGTTTCACAGAGTTTAAGACTATAAGGGACCACCAGAGTGTCTAGTGTGACCTCCTGTAGGTCATCGGCCGCCAGCACCCGCACACTGAACCCAAGAACCGAAAATAGACCAAAATGCTATAGGAGACTAAACTACTGTGCCCCACAGGTAGAAAATAGGAAACCAAAAGCATTTCAGTGGAGAAGATCTTAAAACAATAAACCAACTGTACGCTTGTCTATCCATCTTCCACACAGGGATACTGGCAAGTCTAATTTTCCTGCTGACACCCCAAAACCCTTATGTCTGGATTACAGTGCCTGCCCTTAGCTCATAGACCAGTTTACCTCTTTACTCCAGGCAGTGTGTCATCCTGCTCAGTCTTATGATTACTCTCCATCACTGCTGCAAAGTTGTCGTTTTTAACAGTGTGTAGCCATTTGATTTTGTAGCTCACAACACCGGTGGTAACACAAGCCTTGCTGCTCTGTAGGAAACAAAATGTAGCACCCTTGAAGCCGACATCTTTGCTTCGCAGTTTTTTCCAGTGTGTGCGAAGGTGTGCCCTCACTGAATAAAACCAACGTACTTTTAACTGAGCCTTTAATGTAAACCTTTCATTAACCCTACTATAGTTAGTCTCTCGGTAACTAGGTTACCTACACAGACACAGCAGCTCTGCCATCCTCATGGTTGTGAAGAGAAGCTTCAAAATCTGGACTGAGGGGAAGGCAATAGTGCAGTAGTTACAAATTCTGCAGACAGCTTCTAGAAGAGAGGGGAGCAGCACCCGTTAAGACTTGATGCATGTCCACCACCAAAGCTAAAGCAGTGGCCCATGTTGATTGGTGAGAGGGTTGGCTTCCCTTCTGGGCTCTGCAGGATTGACTTCCGCTTTGTAGGGCCAATATTGGGATGAAAATAAGATGCGAAATCTAAGGCATGTAATAGATAAAATGGTGCCAAAATGAAGTGTCATTGACAGTATATTGTGCACCTCTTTATAATATGACCTCTCCTTTCTTACGTACTTTGAACAATGTTGATATTTAAATGATCCTCACTAGATACTTTCGTTAAGGCATGGTTGAGATGACTGACAACTCACAGTTTTCAGACCCACTGTTTCAGGATGTCTGCAAACTCAGGCAGGTGTTATGTTGTCATCAAAACATTAACAGAATGTGTTTCAAGTCATAATAGTTAGATATGTAATTGTTGAAGAATATAATGGAGATAAAGATGACAGCCTTCCTGAAAAAATAAATCAGGTGAGTAAATCAACCAAACCTGGTCCATTTCAAGCCTTGGATTAGAGTTAGTGTAAAGTTCTAGAAAGCATGTGGTATGCCAAACATCATGATGTTATCTCTGGTTTCTCTAAAGTGTGCCAGAAAGGCCTGCACAGTGGAAAAATGATTAATTATATTTTAAGTATGGTTGAAACTTCCCCTGACTTCTGTGTGGGCTGGTAGAAATTCAGACTAAGTTTCTCATGAAACCAGCAGCTGCCAGCTGTGGAGTAAGGAGAACTTGTTCGTGCTGTTTGGGTTCTGTTTAAAAATCAAAACCCTAAACAGAAGAATATAGAGAATTGAATTTTTGTAGTAATCACTTATTCCCTTTGAAAATTCAGGCAGACCAATGTTTCACAGACAAAGGCTCATAGGAAATTATCCTTTATGTATAAATCCAAGAAAAGGTAGAAAAGTAGTAAGTTAGAAAAATTCAATACTTGATCAGTTCTGTTCAGGGCAGCTTGACCTGTCAATTCTGAAGTAGGTAAATTTTTATCTATTTAAAATGAGAGAAGGGAAAAAATGTATATGCTACACCTTACAGAAAATGCTTTTTTCCCCCTAAAGGTCTGGATATAGTTGAGATAACATTTGTCATGGATCAGAGAGGAAGAAGGAAAACAGGAGAAGCTTTTGTGCAGTTTGCAGCACCGGAGATGGCAAATCAAGCCCTGTTAAAGCATAAGGAGGAAATTGGGAATCGGTATGTGTTTAGTATGGTCACAGAGTGGTTTGTGTACATCATTAGGCTTTAACAGTAAAGGATAAGTTAAAGCTTGTGAATATAAAAAGCATATAACTGCTACAAGCATAACTGGTTTTACCTTTTGCGTTGTCCCAGATTGTTCATTGACAGTGGGCGCACTCACTCCCCATCCTTGTGTTTATCACCTTGCTTTTTGCTGGGTAATGTGTGTATTACTCCAACTATACACAGTTGCATGAGTGTCATTAGAACATTTTGTGCGGAGTGGAGACTTGATGGGATGTTTGTCATATTTAGGGTTGTTAAGGGAATTTGATGCGACAGTGAAGATACAAAAAAGCTTCTGGGGACATATAGTCCGTGACTCTGCACTAATCCAGGATTATGGCTTTAACACTGCCCATCTAATTTAAATGGGAACATGATGAAGTAATTTGAAGGAGGATGGGTAAAGTGTCTGGGGTTGGATAGTCTTTCCATAGCAATTTTTTTTATGATGCTTGGAGTTGGATGGAATTTAGTGCATGCAAGATAGAAAATTTGTTCTTCTGAAATATATTTTAAAGAAGTCTGAGTCACCCCTCTGAGGTATCCAGACAGTATTGAGGAGGGGAGTAAAAAACTGGGAGGTGTCTCCTTCCCCTTTAATTTGAACATTGCTTGACAAATATATTCTGCGTATTAACGTTTTCTTAATATCTGACTTTTTCCTTCTGTTTAGTATTTAGATCATTGTCATAGCTACCTCAAGCTTTGCATTGCTTGTACTGTATCATTGTTATTTGTTATATAATGGTATGTTGTTAGTTGTACACAATGCTGAGCATGGCTGCATCAAAGCAGGATTGTTAACTATGTTATTACATATAAAATCCATTACAGCCCAGTGTAACTGCTTTTGCTCTTCTTCCTTTTTGTAATTCCAGCTAGGGATGCAAATGTTTAACTGGTGAACTGATAAGCCTTAATGGGAATCAGCTGTCCCAGCTCACACCAGGTCCCCCTGCAGTGCTTCAGCCGGCTCTTAATATGTTTAAAAGGCAGAGCCACAGCAGGGTTAGCTCCTAGGGTCAGAAGCTAACCCTGCTGTGGCTCCTCTGCTTATCCACTAATTGACTAGTCAATAGAAAATCCTAAGGCAGTGTTTCAAAGGTGCCCCTTTAAAATGCGGCTGCCCCTTTAAAATGCCACTTCCATGCCTTTCAAAGGGGCAGCTGTGGAGCTTGGGATCAGCTGGGAGGTCCCCAGCTGACCCCTGGGCCCTATGGCTGCCTCTTTGAAAGGCACAGAGGCAGCAGCTGTGCGGCGGCTTCCCCTTTGAAACTGCTGCCTCCATGCCTTTCAAAGGCACAGTGGAGCCCTGGGGCAGCTGGGGACTCCCAGCTGATCCTGGGCTCCACTGGCATTTCCTCAGAACCTGGAGTCAGCTGGGGAGTCCCTAGTTGACCTCAGGCTCCTAGTGGCATGCAGCGTAGCATGGAGCTCAGGGTCAGTGGAGGACTGAGTCCCCCACGGATGCTGGGCTCCATGGCTTTGAAATGCACAAGAGCCCCTACTGGGGATTCTTGTGCACTTCAAAGCAGGTACGCCACATGCAGCCCGGAGTCGGCGGGACTTCCTGCTGGCCCTGGACTGTACACAAGAGTTCCGCATTCCTCCTTTGAAATGTACAAGAGCCTCAGTAGGGTCTCTCTTACATTTCAAAGGAGGAATGTGGAAGTGCCAATGAAGTAGTTGACTAGCCAGTTAACCGCTAGTTAACATCCTAATTTCAAATCCCATTAACACTTGTAATCACTGTGACCATTTTCAGTTTATTCCTGCAAAACAGAAAGTAGCTTCATCTTTAAAAGACTCATTTTAAGTTGCAGAGGCAGGCTTATTTGAAAACCAGCTTAAAATGACTGTCCAGAATTCTCTGCTTAATAAATCACATAGCTGTGGTGCAGGATTTCTAGTGCCCACTAAGCAGCACCAGTAAGAACTGTGGCAGTATGGCAATGTAAAATAATAGACAACAGAATTTTCACAAATATTCATTCAATGGGATGTGAAGGGGTAACCGGTTAACCGTTCTCTAGGAGCAGCCACAGGCAAGGGGCTGGAAGTGGCAGCCTCCATCTCCCCCTCCTGGTGCTGCTTCTGGGCTGCAGCAGCATCTGCTGGCAGTGCAGGGATGACTCCAGCCCAATGGACTGGACTGCCCCCCTTAAGCATTAAGTTTAATTGGTTAATTGACTAAACTGGTTAACTAATTAAACAGGATTTTATATCCCTCGTGTGTTGGCATACCATGCAATCCTTTTTTTCTTTTAAATCTAGATATATAGAAATATTTCCAAGTCGGAGGAGTGAAGTTCGAACCCATAGTGGTTTATACAGAGGGAAGAAGATGACTATGTATCCGAATGCTAAACTGATAAAAGAAACCGACTCAGTCTTTGAAGAAAGCGAATTGAGTCAGACCCTTGGACCAGCTGCATCTTGTGAAAATGAAAAAGAAAATGGTGAGTTCTTGTTGAATTTGTTCTTTGAAGCATCTTTGCATATACACTTGTCTGTAGCAGTGGTGGGCAACCTACTGCCCATTGGGGTTCTGTGTGTGGCCCATGAGACACTTAACTATTGCCCATGGGCAAGGTTGACAGATGCCGCTGATTTCTATCTACGTAGTTTTTTCTTGCCAATTGTGTTAGTGACGTGCACAAAGCAAGGGCATGTGAAGTGAGGTAGGTGTGTGTTGATTGCACACAACATTGACTCTGAAAGCCATGTGCTCCTTCTGCATCCAATCAAACACTGCTATGGTTCAATCAGCACCCCCTGCAGATTCTAGGTATGCAAATGCAGTTAGCAAAGCTACTTTATCCCAGGAGGCCATCTTGGTGGTGATAATCTTGCAGCCCCCTCAAAAGTTTCGGTCAGGGGTGGCCAACCCGTGGCTCATGAGCCGCATGTGGTTCTTCAAAGAAAAAAATTGCAGCTCCCGCACCCGTGGCTCTTCAAGGGGTAGCATGTTTGTCTGAAAGAGACAGAGCCGGAGTTGTGGCATCCTGTGCAGAATTAAAAATGGCTGCCCTCAAAGGGCAATGCCTGCAATTTTTTTTTTTTTTTTTTTTGCTTGACCAAATGTGGTGGCAAAACACCCCCCACCCCCAACTTTTTTCCCCTCGGCTCTTTGCGCTGTATTCACCACAATTTTGGCTCTTCGTCTGTAATGGGTTGGCCACCCCTGGTTTTGGTTGCCCATTGCCGATCTACACTGTGAATGAATATGTATAAATAGTTTTTGGAAGAGCATAATGTCCCAAGTACTAATGCTGCTGCTTTTGTTCACCTTTGTAGAACCTTACAGAGAAGTGATTGAAAAGCCTCGGGATGCTTCAGAATTTGTGATTACCTCCTCGTCGTTGCATTTGGTCCATCTGAGGGGTCTGCCATTTCAAGCTAGTGCCCAAGACATTGTAAATGTGCGTTGCAGTAAGATCATGAAAATACAGTAATTCCTCATTTAACATGTGCCCGCTTAACACGTTTTTGCGATAGCACGATTTTTTTAGGGAACGTTTTTTGAATTACATGACCGTCCCCAGAATAACACAATTTCCCCAGCCGGCCCATTGCCGGCAGCTGCGCGGGGCTTCCCCCACCTCCCTGGAAAGCGGTGGAGGGTTCGTCGCTCACCGCGCTGTTCCCCGGCGACCCCCCCCTTGCTGGATGCAGTGCAGGTCCTGGCAGACCTGTCACAGGTGCATACTCCCAACCCAATCCCCCTTCCCTCTCCTCCCCTCCCCTTCCCCAGAGCCAAACACCTCCCCTCCCTGCTGTAACCCAGTCCCCTTTCTCCCCCAACCTTATGTCCTGGTCCCAACAGACACCACCGCTTCAAATGCAACCCCCACCTTTTCCATTATTTTCAATGGGAAAATTGACCCCGCATAACACGTTTTCACTTAACACGATCATTTTCTGAAACATCTATAGTGTTAAATGAGGAATTACTGTATATAGCATTGGTGACAATTTAAGCTCTGATTATACTTCAAATCGTATCAACCCTTTGTGCTGTAAATGTTTTAATGTTACCTAATTTGCAAAGGGTTTGATTGTAGAAACGGGATGGTCTACAAAGAGGTGGAAGGCCTAGATTTGGGCACATTGTGCAGGATTGTAAGGGGGAAGCAGAAATGAAGATAATAATGGGAAAGTTTGGATAGAACAGGTTCAATAGCTAATTAAATCCTTACAGTGCCTCACTGCTGTTAATGTAATTTTTGGTAAATGCACATACAATTTCTGCTTTAGAGCGTGAAATTCCCACTCAAAAAAAAAAATCTTCTATCAGCTTGACTTGTAGTATCTGAGGCTGTAATGCAGGTCATTAGTTCATAGTTGTCTTTAGTCTTGCATATTTTATTTAAACATTTATGGTTTAGAGCCAAGAAGCTTCAGCTGGATTGGTGTGCCACTCTGGTAGGCACTGTTCAAATTGTCTGTTCTGAATTGCTGCCAGGCCTTTTTTTTTTTCTTTTTCCCTGCTAAATTATTTGAGCTAGTACTGCTGTTAGCATAAGGCCAGAGCATGGGGGAAAGGGAATTCAAGTTAGTTTCACAAGGGCAGCAAGAACAGCTGAGCTTCAGTAGGAATAAAGTTTTCACAGACAAAACAGAAGAAGAAAGCATTATGGTCTATCTTGCATGTGTTTTTAAAGGAGAGCTATGTGAACAAATTTTTAAGAGCTTAGGCAAACCACTGGGTGCCAGTGCTGCTGTGGACATGTTCTTGCTAGATCTTTTAATCAAATCTTATTTTAAAATTGAATGGGCTTGATAAGATTTGTCAAATATAATCAGCATATGTCCTCATGTTTAGCTATAAGCATGGCTATCCAATGCTTACTGCTGATTGTTTTGAGGAAATGCTTGATTTTTTTTTCCCCGGTGAGAAATGAACTACAATACAGTTACTCTCAATAGAAGTAGGAGACATGGAGTTTATTCTGACACACTGGGCACTTTTCCATGTGAGGTGATATATGTTGAGGCACACTAGCAGATGTAGTCTAAAGCCATGATGTCCAACCAGTTCTGAAGCAATAGTTACTAGAGTGGATATGACTATAATGGACTAGCAACACTCAGCCAGCCAAATAGCCACCTGTGTCTAGCTTGTTGGACACCAAGGGTGTAGGGTTTATAGACTAAAATGGGTTCGTGTAACTATGATCGTGTTTGTCTAGGCAGCATAGAGTTTAACTGACCATTTTATTATTACAACTTGGATACTCCCTTTCTAGTGAGAAACCAAGTTGTAACCAAGTGGTCAGTCAGCTAACTTTCATGCTAGAAGGACTCTTGTATAGAAGTGGAATAAAAAATGGTAACTGTAAAACATTTTAATTCTATTAAATAGGAGTTTCCAAGTTTTGTTGAAGTATTAACACTGCAGTAAACTTGTAGAATTGAACTATATAGCTTACTTCCTTCCCATCTTACCTTTCAGTTTGACTCTTGCCTGATTGGAGTCAAACTAGCCACAGACTTGATCTTTCACTTAGGGTTTGTTTTTTGTTTAGTTTTTTGCTCCACTGAAACCTGCAAAAATCACTATGGAATATAATTCTATTGGCAAAGCTACAGGAGAAGCAGATGTATATTTTGAGAGTCATGAAGATGCAGTTGCTGCTATGGTCAAGGACAGATCACACGTGCGTAAGTAGTGCTTGCATTTTTTGTTGTTGTTGTTGAACCATGTAGTTTCAGTCACCTGGAACATCATGTGAGGACTTAAGCCGTCTTCTGATTATGTAGTACAAAAGTAACTTTGAATTGTTGAGGCCTGAAAAACTTGATAGTGCATGGAATAGTCACACTGAATAGACATTTTTTGTTACTCAAACTTTGTAAACAACATTTTAAATTATTCCCCAGAACATAGATATATTGAATTATTCCTGAATTCATCTCCAAAAAGAAAACAAGAGAACCAGTGACAATGGCACAGTCCCAAACTAGGTAAGTATATTCATTCTTCTTCCCCTGTAATACATGCTGTTCCCAAAGATGGACAATTTATCCCTTATCTCACATGGTTATTTGTAGCAGAGTCTGTATGCAGTACTGTAGCAGTTAAAACAAGTCAAGTCTAAAATATTTAAGATACCTAAAAGTTAAGAATCTAAATGTATAATGAATTTCTCAGTGTCTTATTTCAGGCATCCAAACAGAACACTTTTACTCCTGGACCCCATCCCACTCTTGTTGAAAACATTCTTAATTAGTCTGATCCAACTCCATTAATGCAGACAACACTTAGAATATGACAGAACTGAGTGGGATGTTTTGGCACAACTTGATAACTGGACAGAAACTTACAGGACTGTCTAGTTAGGCAATGAACTTATGTAAGAATTCAGGTTTTAAAGTTTTGTGTGCGTCTACAACCAAAATCCACTAATTCTGACTACCATAGAAGGGAACGTGAAAATCTAGGCTCATGAGTTTGTTGTAGAACCAATTTTTGAGAGTTAAGTGAAAAATGTATTGACTATTTCTGCAGCACTGGAGTGCGATGAGATGAGACTTGTAACCTGTGATTGCATTTGAACTAGCTGACATGTTAAATATGTTATCAACATAATGGAACTGGACAGACTAGAGAATTTGAGGGAGGCAATCTTGACTTTTTTTGTTCCAGCTTCCTTGGAGTCAAGTGTGGTGTTACCACTGGCTTGAATAAAAATGTTTGCTCAAGTAAACATCGTGTAAGGCTTTTTATAACATCTGGCTTTGTCAGTTGTCCTTAAAGCCCATGTTGTGGCTGACCTTGGACTGGTGAGTCTAAAGACCACCTGTCAGAACCAATGCTTTGTTCTAGCATTGAAGTGGAAGAAAGCAAGATGCTCCACAAGCACATGAGCTTTGGATCATCTGAGCCAAGAAAAAGGGATGAGAGGAAACACACACAGTTGAAGCTGTTGCTAATTAAAGACTATTTAACTTGAGGCTACTGTCCTGCAGGGGGAGAGTTCTTGGGCTACAGGGCTCTTGACAACTGCAGATTCTTCCCTTAAATGTCTTCTGAAGAATATAAATTGTGGCTTCAATTTTTTTGAGTAGAACTTTAGAATATTCCCCACATAAGAGTACTCCCCCCCCAATACACTTTTAGTCCATCTGTAGCAAATGCAGAGGAAGATGGAACTCTGAGGTGCTACATTAAGTTGGAGGTAAGGGGTTAGTTGCATCAAGGCTTTAGTATTTTTTTTGCCAGGTGTAGCAGACTTATCCCACCTCTACTACTGCTTTTGTTACATAAGAAAACAGTAAATGTTCTACACATGCAGGAGTGTTTAGTATCATCTGACCTGTTCAGTCTGTATGGTAATGAGCAGTCTTGTTGAAATGGGGTTAATATGCAGAGCATGATTTAGTTCAGCTCTGTGCTTGGATCTCCTCCAGTTCATCAGGGTTCTCATTATACCATTTTAAAATGAGTTGCTCATTTCAGGTGCCTTAATTTAGATGAGTTGTGAGCAGCAGAACTCAGTGCTTAGGAGTTGTTCACAGAGAACTTGTCAAACATGCCAAGGGGAAGGGTGTTGAGGTTAAAGGGGGGAAAAGTTAGCATTTCCTAGACAAGAGTTTCTGGTACCTAAATCATGAACATTCTTTCCCTTTCTTTACAGGATAAAACAAGTGCTTCATTTACTCATCCTTTTTGGAACTAGAAAACAGGTGCTCCTGTGCAGTAGCAAGGATAAATCAAAAAGGACATCTTGTTTTTTGAAAGGCAATTCAGAATCTGTATCTAAAATTGTTCAATATGGGTTTGTGTAGTAAAGTGCACAATAAATTGTGTTCACACTGGAATAAGGCTGATCAAACTTTCTTGTATTACAGTATAGGCCATGGTAAGTTTAAGGTTGCGGTGACTGAGAAATATACTGTGTACATTACTATTCAGCAGCTTACTTTTGACATTAGCAATAGTTGAGCACCATCTGAATGACAACAAAACCCTAACTACCTCAGTTTTTGCAAAATTTTAAGACCCCAGGAAATGCAAAAGCATGGCAGTGACTGGAAGAGAGTAACACAGTAATAGAGGGTACTGCAAAGAGACATTAGTACACCTAGAGGCAGCCCTGGGCTCAGGATGCACTTGGTTGCTGGGGAAGCACTGCAACTCAGGGGTGTTGTAACTTGAACCTTCATTTATGATAGGTGCTGTCAAATGCAGGCTGAGGACATAATTTGGGTGGTTGTAAATGTGAGGGCTGAGGACATGGGTGGTCATATGCCAGGGGTTTCCTGTACTTGTAATTCATCTCAACTTTTCCAAATGGACAGACAGTTTGAGGGTAGTGTGTGTTCTGACATGGGAAGTGCTATAGTGGCATAGCTGCCAGAGTAATTATGTTGGTGGGAGACTTACTGACATGCTGCTGGGGACAGGGCTTAGGCTGCTGTAACTTGTTGCTCAGGGTGGAAGGATGGAAGTGAGCCTTGTTTTCAGCTATATTTTGGAGGTGTTCACTGGAATTTCATGCTTATCACTGTATCTGCTGTGGTGATAGGCTCATATGGTTTCAAAGGGACATGTAATAAGTGGTAGAGGCTAAACTAACCTTACACAAATAGCTGTTTAAGATGGAATTTTTAAACTTCTCCTAGGGTACCAGTAGAAACAGAATCAAGCTCATTCTGAGCTACAGTACCAGTAAAATCAGGTAATTAAATAGGTAAGTGCACAAAACTGAAATGAGGGGGTGCCCCTGTAGGTCTGGATTCAGAGGTAGCAACCAATGCATTTCAGTGAAAGGGCCACTTTCCCCATAGTGATGCATTTATAACAACTCAGTTTACTACATAAGAATCTACTGGACAAGCAAAAGTATTTTCAACAATTTTATTTCAGTGAAGAACTGGTAGAAAACACTTTCCCACCCACCCTTTCTTTCAGGGCTATGCCTACAAACAAAAATAGAGTAGAGATGCTTACATTTATTACCTTAGGTGATAGAGTGAATGTCACAACCATTGCATTTACAAGTCCACTACTGAGGATGACAGAGGCCATATTGTAATTGACTTTAAGTTGCACTTACACCTCTAACTCATTTGCTACAATGTTGATTGCAAAGAGGAAACTCAGAACTTCATAAGTGACCAACTATCTTTAATGCTGCAACTATGTAAAAGTGGTGGTAGCAATTTTCCTGGTTGAGTCTAAAAGGTGTAAAAAGTAACCAGAGAATGATCTATTTGAGCTTCTAATCACACTCTAGAGAAATGTCAGTATTTATACATTAAAATTAAATACTGTGTTGCCAGTTTAATATCCAAAAGCTATCAAGTGCTTACATTTGTTTCTACTCTGACTAGCAGAAAAACAACTCAACTAGCAGATTAAGTGCTGTAGCTTTGTGAGCATTATTGACCTCACCTTCAGGCCAAGATTAGCCCGGTATCTTTTCCAGTGCTGCAAGAGGGCTGTCCATGACTTTAGTGGTGATCCTGTCTCTTCCTAGAAAGTGAATCTTTTCCATCTCCCACTTAGATTCCCAACACACCTATTTAACCTCTTTAGAAGCATTAAGTTTTTAATTCTTAAGTTACCAATCACAGGAAAAGATCAGATATTTACTATTCTTACAAGAAAACTCAGTAAAACAGTTCCAGTTGAACTTGTAATGTATTCCTTTGTTCCCCCTACTTTCCTGAGTTCCACTCACTCCCTCTCTTGTTGGTTGGCTCACATGAAAGAAGCCTAGCTCACTCCTTGCACTCAGAGACCCAGACTAGATTATATGCCCATCACTGGCTCAATTAAGTGGCTTCAACTCTCAATGTAGTTCTAACATTTAATTTGCATATAATCACTTGGAGAAACAGGTTTTCTAACTATAGATTTGCACAAAAATTAATGCAACACTCCAACACAAATATATATGTCTGTTTTCTAAAGATTATAATACATTCTGTGGGCTTAATGGTTTAGTTTATTTGAACTACATCCTTTGCTTTATGGAGGAATGTGTACCAGTATTTGTGATTTGCTGTTTAAACATGGTGGCACAAGGGGAGGCTAGGGCCCTCTCTGTTTTACAGAGGGAGAGGTACAGGTGGCTGTATACCTCAGAAGGAAGGTGTCACCTTTTGTTGTAGCACAGAAGCCTTAAATATGACTTTTCTATGTACCATAAAACCTATTTGAAAGTGAATTTCACATCAGCACCTTTAAGCCCCCTGGTAGCAGCTGCCACTTCCTGTGGCTAAAAAATCATAAGTCTAACATGACTAAATCTTGGCTGTTTGAATAACAGCTATATTATGCCACTGATTCATGTGCACTGTATTTGCAGGGGCAGTATGTCAGTGTACAAACACGCCCCCACATATTGTTTAAAGGAAGACCTAGTATTTTTCCATTTAAATATTTTGGAATCAACATCCTGATTATCAAATCAAGACAGAACAGGTTTATGGACTTTAGAATGTCACAGCTTCCATAAGTCACACTGAAAGCCTCCACTACAAAGGTCAGAGGCATCTGTTTTTTACAACAAAAAAAAAAGCTGTATTTAAATAGTATTTTGCTATGAGAACGTTCAAGCATACTAAGCAAAATGGTTGCTATTCAATTCTCATCTCACTCAAAAAATAAAATAGCCCCCAAATATTTTTAAATCTTTCCTTTCAACTTTTAATGTTACTCCACATGCCTAAACAAGACCAACTGAGCACTGAATTAAGTAAATCCTACATTTATTGCTCAGCTCTTTTGTGCAATTTCTCTCAACTGGAGCATCTCTGTTCCACAGAAGGGAAAAAGGAAAGTGTTTCAGGCAGAGCCCCACAAGCTGGTGAAAATACCTTCTCATCTTTTCAGTTATCAGTTTTGTTCCATTTTTACCTTCCAACAAAGTGCTTAACTGTACTGGTGTTTCTGCCTCTTGCCATGTATTAAGGCTTTTCTGAACAGTTCTTTAGAGCAGCTCATGCCTGAAATCGGTGTGTTTTCCTTAAGGAAGGCTCAGGTCAGTATTTTAAGTTAAGTTGACAGTTGTGACAATGTGAATACAATAATGTACTTTCCTTGACCTCACAAGTACAGAGATAAGAGATTCTTCACTATAAACTTGCTAGAACAGCCCCAGAGCTGAGCATAGCTATAATATTTTATAGCTGCACCAAGCCTTGAATGGTCAGCACTGTCCCATGTGTGGAGTCTTACAGTGGGCTTGCTGAATACTGCTGCATCAGCTGTTTGTGACACATGTTGCAAACACACTCTGGCTTGATGCTGGATGGAAGGGGCAGCTCATTAGCTGAACAGGTGTTACAGAAGATTCCACCACAATTCTTGCAGATGTTCTGAAAGAAGAACAAAAAAATGGAAACTACTGTTAATGAGATGGGCCCCATAACATGACAAGTAAGTGTTTTCTCCCTAACGTTCAGTTGGCCAAAAGATTATACTTTGTCTTTACAAAGGGCACCTGAAGCTATAGTCCCTCACCCATCACTAGAGACTACCTATCATACCCCTCTTCCAATCTTTGAGGGACAGAAGTATCCATCTCCAAAGGACAAGAACATTACTTCTGCAAAGTTTGTAAAGCCAGAGTGTAAAAATCAAAACCACGACTTAATCTCAACTCCATGAACAGGCAAATCTCCCAGACTCTACCCAGATGCTATTTTGACAAGAGTAAATTTAAGTAATCAATATGTAACACACACACAAAAATCAAGTGCAGTCTAATCGGAACACAGCTACATAGGAAACCATAGTTTTGGGACACTGAGGAAGGAAAGGTAATTTAATTAGGGCTCCATTTTCTCAAAATGACTGAGGCCCATCATATGGCACAGTTTCTGTTTTGAAAGGAGATGGAGAAAAGGAGAAGGGGAAGAAGTGGGTGATACAAGAAAAGGCAAGAGAAGAAGTGTGACCTATTGGAAAGGGAGCAGAAACAAGAATAAAGGAAGGTGGCAGGAAAAATAAAATGAAAACATGTTGACATGCTCACTACTAATTGGCAGAGACTGGCAAGTTTAAGGAAGGGAGAGGACTGATTGTGGATGAGGGGTGAACTGAAGGCAGCATACCAGCAATTACCATTCTACAGTGGCATAGGGGTTCAGAAACCCTTGTTGCTTAGCTTTGTCCTAATGGGAAGTAGGCAAACATTTATTTCCTGGCACCCATGTCATTAAAAAGAAATCTACTTATATTTATCAGCTTTTTTAAAATTAGAGGAACACATATGCTACCAGGCTGACAGCAACACACACATAAACCTCCCCTTAACTGAAACTACCTTTATTTTGATGAGGCTGCCTTCCTCTTGGCACAGCTGACATAGTTGTGATTTCCCAGGTCCATGTGAGAGTTCCTAAATCATTAAGAAAACAAACAATTGTTCAACATCACTCTTCCTGCACTCCCAGCATTAGTGCTGGCATCTGCTACCCTCCACCCTTTCAAGGCAGCTTTCCATTTTCCTAGTTAATTTGCAGCACAGTGGGAATCAGCCTGCAGGAAGCATTGATCTGTACACACAAACAGGACCTCAAACCTTTCAGAAAACCACAAGACTAACTCTGCTTGTGTGGAAAGTAGTATTTAACTCTGGCCAATCAGCTTCCAGAATCCACAGGGTGTAACCAACTCCCTGAATATTGGCTTCAGTCACTGGGTACTCCAAGCACTGAGTCCTAGAGTACCCAAAGCCAGAGTGAAAGGGCTAAATGCAGCAAACCAACAAGGCTGCTAGGGAGAGACGGACAGACAGGAAGGACCAATCCTGCCCACCTGGCAGGGCTCCTGTACATTTGAAAAGCAGAATCGCAGGAGAACTGGCGCAAGCGGAGACTGCTTCAGTCCCCGCTCACACCGTATTTCACCATGTCTCTACCTCCCCTGCGAAGATTGCAGGGGGAACCAGCTTTTAAGATGGCTCCCCACAGCACTGGCTTCTGTTCCCACTCCTTGCTGCCTCTCTCTGATAGAGGCGGGAGGGAGCCACTAGTTGCAGCACTAGTCTCTTACATTCCTAGCTGGGAAGAACACAGCTTGACATTCAGTGTTCAGATTGAGTCTGCAAGCATGGGGCTGTGGGCACATGCTTCAAATTAAGCCAGCTTTCTATGTGTAAATCAGACCACCTGACTGCCCCTGAAGTTACTCATGCAGGCAGAATATGGAACTTGCATGTCTCTCTCAATCACTTTTCTGATCCTAACTGTGCTTTACCAGAAAAAGACTCAATTTTGATAGTGAATCTCTTCAGGGTGCATGGATCAAAGAATTGTAATAATCCAAAAGAATTTCCCTCACATTTGTACTTTTATGTTTCAAAATAAGAAGATATGCTAACCTGCTCTTCTTGTGTGACAGGCTGCATTCTAGAATAAGAAAAGAACACAGTAACTTAGCAAAACAAGCTTATCCACATCTCCCAGAAGAAAACAGCTCCAGTCTCAGATCCATTTTCACCAAAGTCATTTCTTGGTGGCTTTTTTTTTTTTTTTTAAATACACCCACGCTCGCTCTCTCTCTCTCTCTCTGTCTGCTCTTGGGGTTTGTAAAAAGCACTTATTCTGAATTCCACATGCCTGCAAAATGCAGAATCATTCATACATATTAGGGAATATATACCTGTGTGTTATATAGGCATCAACATGAATTTGAAATGGTCTCACTATTATTAGTGGCCAAACTTAATTCAATTATACGTTGCTCCAGTGTTATGTGCCTATCCCATCCCAAACCCATGTGACTATAACCATTAGCCACATCAGCATGCATTTTGTATGTATTAATGATTATTTGCATAAATAAGCCAAATTAGGCTCATGCCGTTTCCTCCTCCTTTAATGATGCAAGACCCAAAATTTTTGTCCTCTCCCCAAAAAGTTTTCTTTTCTGCATTATTTTTACATTAGAAAGGTACATCATGCCTAACTGGAAAGACTTATGACAAGAATTAGTGAAACATCACAAGAGCCTAGAGTGAAAACAGAAAAATGAGAGAAGGGATTTTTAGTTAGACTGTGTAAAATGGTTTTTGATTACATTTCTTTAGCTTCAAGAACTAATTAACATTTTGGAGAAAAGAAACCTTTGTTCAAGGTTCAACATCCTCACAACTTCAACCAAGATGTGAAAGCTTACAATATTCTCCTTCTGAGATTTTCCCCATTAGTCCTCCAGCAAAACCAGGGAAGGGAAGAGTTCATATTTCTGATATATTCCAGGTAAAAGTAAGCAGAGGAAAAAAAATCTTAAGCCCTTCCATTTTATACAACAATGCAGATAAAAAGGGCACAAAAGCCCAATTAATAATAAAAATCATTTTCATCGTTACCTGTAGTTTATAATAACCTGTGCCACACAGCATTTCTTTTTCAAACTGATATTTGAAGGGATTACGTGAGTGTCCTTTACTATTGCTTTGAACAAAATCCACTTGGCTCCCTACTACAGAAATACAAATTTAAAACATCCACCCATTTGAACATGAGTCTTTACTGCATCTCTAAGTTGTTGGATTTTTTGAACTATTCCACATAAACAAAAACTCAGCCAAAACAGCTAGTCTGACTTTCTACTGTGATGTTGAATTCACATTAGTACATTTAAAAAAAACCTAAATTCTTACCTGAATGGGATTTTGCATTAATATGTTTAAGTATTATAATTTTATTATAGAAGCCATTTCTCTCTGGAACCCCTACAAACCACAATCTTTAGAACAGGTCTTTTTTCCTGAAGCACTAATGCAGAGGTAGCCAACCCATTACAGATGAAGAGCCAGAACAGTGGTGGATACAGCGTGAAGAGCCGAGGGGGAAAGTTTAAAAAAACCCAACAACCCCGGCTGCTGCATTTGGTCGGGGGGGGGGGGGGGGGGAGACACGACAAAAACAGCCCCGGTCACCACATTTCCCCTTTTAAGAGCAGAGCAGGCTTTGCCCTTTGAAGGCAGCCATTTTGAAGTCTGCACAGGATGCCGCAACCCTGGCTCTGTCTTTCAGAAAGAAACATGCTACCCCTTTAAGAGCTGTGAGCACAGCACAGGTGCAGGAGCTGCATGCCAAAGGGGCATGTCCTTGCCATTTCAAATTTGTGATTAGAGCGCTCCTAAAACTTCATTCCCCAAATGAAGAAAAAACAATGACAGCTATGTATCAGGTGACTCAGCACTAGCTGGGAGAGAAGCAGGCATCTTTTCATCTCCAGCATTCTAGAGCAAGAAATTCTGATGCCTGGCGACAGAATCCGTTTCCCCGCTCAGCACTATGAAGGAGGCAGAGCGGAGAACCTCAAACAGTGGGCGCTATCCTTTCTTTGATAGGAGAACTGCAGCATGCAGTTCCTGAGTGTGCGTGTCACCCCTATATGCCCCTCCTCCCCACAAAAAATTCAGTGGGAAAGGCAATGTGGAGTCTTTTCCAACAGTTCAAGAAATAAACTACATTGTGGTGATCTTGTATGAGGCAGACTACAACTGACGAAGCCCAAAGAAACCTCTAAAACAGGGAACTTAAGTCTCTCCCATGTGGACCACCCCCAAACCTCTCCCAAAATCTGGAAATGCAAGTTTCTTACACTATTCTTGAAAGCGAAATCCCTATTTTTCTCATTTCCATAGAAACCTGGAAAAGCAGATCACATCACCTTGGAATTAAAAGCATCAATTACAGGTGTCTTCACTTGAACCAGAAAAGTTGAAACTTCACTTAGGCCACTTGGCACACTGGAGATCAATCTTCTGGAATTTAATTTAGCAGGTCTAGTTAAGATCCGCTAAATCTAACACTGAGGGCAGCTCCAGTCAGCGCCCACATTCCTCCAAGGAATAAGGGAAGCCAATGGGAGCATTTGCTCCCATCAGCCTCCCTCTGTAAAGACAGTGCCAAACTCAGATTAAGTAAGCTGACTCCAGCTACGTATTTTACGTAGCTGGACCTGCATACCTTAACCCGACCTTCCAGGCCTACTGTAGACCTGGCCTTAGATTTTAGCATGTTCTTTTACTTAGGACAAGAGAAAATGACTGCAAGTTTCCCATACAGTGAGGGGATTTTTTTTGGTCAAGAGAAAGAAAGGGTATGCCCACAACAAAACTTAAGTTCTCACCATCACAGTAATTGATACTTTTAGCTGAGAGCACAACATATTGCTTTTCACATTGCAGAGCAAAACAGACAGTGAGAAAAAGGGAAGCGTTTCAATGCATACTTGTTGGGAAGAATAGCATTTTCCCCTCTTCCTGGTTCTCCGAGTCTAGCATTTTCTTCCTGGGTTTTGTGCTTCCCATCCTGCCAAAAGAAAATGTTTAAGAGTGAGTATTTTACTGACTGCACTTGAAGCACAAGTCTCACTGACTTTCAATGGAATCTGTATCACTTGAGCAGTTTTTAAAATCAACCCCTTTGACCTCTCGCACCAGTGTAGTATACGAGCACCTCTCACACACCAGCTGTTTGCTTTCCTCTTCCAGGGCAGAAACACCCCCCACCCCCTCCCAGAAAGACATCCAAGCTGGCTTCAGGTTTTTGGAGAGGTAAAAAAACCATTTTTATTTTTAACTGGGAAAGAGGAAGCAGCAGCTACCTGGACTAGTACAGCAGAAGTAGGGGAAGGAAAACATTTTATAGATTTCCTCTATAAATATCAATGAGACAAAGGCAAATCCCCAACCAATGTAGCATTAAAAAACAAATTGCTATCTGTATTAGTGACAGTGAAAGCATGTCAGAACCTTCCCAGCACACTGCATGCCTATGACAGTTTCTAAAATTCTGAACTGCGGCTTGAACAAGACCTTAAAAGTGTTGATAAAATGATACATTTAGATAAAATGAAACCTTCCATAGCTACAATAAAAGTAGCAGATGTGTTATATAACTAGATATTTCTGTAAATTAAACCCATTGGTTCCTAAGACAAAAGACGAATGTTCCAGTCTAATGAGTGTTCCCATAGTGACAAATAAATGGAGGAGGGTAATCCCATGAAAAAAAAGGCACATCATAAAAAACAAACCCTGAAGCAATGAGACAAGTACAACTAGAGAAAAGAACCATTTCCCCTTCCAGCTGAATAGCTTGATTTTGTTTGGACAGATCAAACAACCAGTTCTGAAAGTCAACTGCAATCATTTTTTTTTTTTTTATTCTGACACCTTTTTGTTATCGTGGCCTAATAGCTGTTTTGTGTACACAGAATGTTTTTGACAACTAAGTTATCAAGATGCATTACTCACTTAAAAAAAAAAGTTGTTTTTTAAAATGATCTGCATTGATAAAAGTTACTAAAGAACTAAAGCAGTCCTCAACGGAAAGAGAAGTATCCCTGAGGTCTCCTGGGAAAACCCAGTGAAGGTTGGCCACCTGAAAGAACAGGGCGGCAAAGTACATGAAGAGTACAGAAATACCCTGTACAATTTCACTTTCCATTCTGGAGTAATGCTGGTGTCTCAGGAAGAACGGCCATTTGACTGACACTTTGCAGGAGACTGCCATGTCTAATGGTATACAACAAAGCAGGGAGAGATGGGTTTTAAGAAAAGTTTAATAAATGTGAAAACCAATTTTTTCTTCAAGAACAGAAGTCACAATTTTGAAATTCTGCTCTTATACATTAAAAGCCAGCTTCATTTCTTGAGTTCTACCTTAAACTGTTCAGATGGTAACTTCCTGTTTATGATCTCTTCAAAATAATTTCACATTATTTACTCTTAATGAGATGTAGTGATTAGAGTATCTTTTATATTGTGGTTTTCTGTTAGTAAATAGCGATGAATACAACCAATTTTAAGATCTGTCCAACACGAGGGAGGGAGGTTTACACTCTTATATTACAACTGGACTTGCTGCTTCAAGAGGAAAATGAAAAATTTCAATTTCATGGTGTGCAAATTTAATCAACATTTACATGAGTTTTTCCTATCCCGACTTCTACCCGAACAGCAACACGTATGTACAATCATACTAAGCTCAAGGTAAGACAGTAGCTAAAATGAAACCATATTTAAACATGAACAGAAAGATATGAACCAACACTGGCAATACCATTTTTAATTGCGGTTTTTGGCAGCCCTTTTCTTGGGCTACCATGCTTTTGTTTTCTTGGATGCCATGGTGGATTGGTGACCATCTGTCTCTTTCCCGTTTCAATTCTTGTTCAAGATGGCCCCTACAATAAGAGGAATTGTGGATAAGATATCTGATTTTACAGCACCCAAAACACACAGCTATTAAGAAGCTGATTTATGTTTTTAGCATGAGAGGGCAAAAAAGAAATCTCCATCACCAGAATTTTCAGAACTGTACATCTCTGAATAAAATTATCCCAAAGCATGTTTAACAAGCCCACAATGCATAAAATCTGAATCTAAATTCTGGATCTAAACCAATCGAGCTTAAATTTTGTTTAGCTATATGAAATATGCACCTGTTCATTAATCAGTAGGTCTTTAATTAAAATATGCAATCATATTTTTAACACGTGACTGCCATCAACAGTACAAACTGCCACAGTAAAAACAGCATTAAATCCAAAGCAACATCTTCAACCAAATCGCAGGGACATCCTTAAAGATGCTTCCCTTCCTTCCTCTTACTCAAAACCTATGTGGCTGGGGCACTTCCACCATGCCCAAAGATTAATATTAGGCTGTGTTAGAGCAACTGAGTTCTCAAACAGAGGGTTCTCCGCTAAGAGCACCCTGCGCTAGCAGATCCCAGGTGTTTCAGTGGAGGGATTGTTCAGCAAGAGCACATCAGCTGATTCTAGTGCCATGATATTAAATGGGTGAGGTGTGATTGCAGGTAGCTGAAAGAGATTATCTACTGTTCCATAAATAGTGATCCACACCTTGCAATCTAATGTAATACCCGGTGTAGAGATGTAATGTGCTCCCTTCCCTCTAGCCAACTCAGCAGTCAGGCCTCTCATTTGCACACCAGCTGCTACTGAGGGCTTCAAGGTTAGTCCTCCAGTGTTGCAGCATCCAAGGTGGAGTTGACAAAGGTATGGGTGATAGCAGTGAGTTCATATTTGGGAGAAATAAATAATAAACAGGCCAAACAGAGATGCAAGAGATCATTTTAGGTCACTGGCACCGCCTGAGAAGTCAGAAGTGAAGCGACATCCAACAACTGCAGATCCTGAAAAATGGGGATCCTCCCAAACACTCAAGTTGCCTCCCCCGAGCCATCAAAATCAGCTTGGTCTTATCTCATCTCGAGCTCATCCCAATCCGTTTTGGCCAGGCACTAGAAAGGCTGTGACCACATGGTGTCTAGTTCCAATAAAAGGAGATGTTGTCAGCATACTGATGGCAGCACAGCCCACACAGTCTCACTTTCTTCCCCAGCAGCCCCACGTCCTCACTGACCAGGGGAATGATTATGAAGATCACAGATTACTGCAAGAGCGGACAGGCAGTCACCCAATGAAAGTGATGGAAATTCCTTCTCAGAACTTTTAGAAATACACTGAACAGAACATGAGACTATACTGTAGGGAACAACCGTGGCTCCAAGAGGGAAGGACAGGAAATCTACGTCAAGGAATTGTTTTTTAAGAAAGAGGTTAATGATGACTCAGAAGAGACACCAGCACCCTCCCTCCTTAAAACAGCATGCTCTATTTCCACCTTCACCTCTCCAATAGTTTTTACAAAACAGGAAGAACACAGGACTAGCTAGTACATAACAGCTCACAGCTTCCAAAGCATTCCCAAGACCTCAGGCAACTGAACTGGGTGAAAATCACTTGAGATGTGGATCGGTGCCCACACTGATGCACTCAATACCATACCAGTGAGTGTAATCCTGCCCTTAAGATTGTATGAAAACTCAGAGCAAAAAACAGTTTCCTAATATGGCAATTCAGGCCAAGCAAGCAGTTCACCACCACTATAGCTAATCCAGGAGACTTGTTCACAAATACAACTTTCACTTAATTAACTACATTGTTTATACTGACTTAATATTGATTTCTAAACCAAAGTGACAGAAGTGTTCATGCAAGGTGTTCCTACTGATTTAGCGGAATTAGGTAAACCAGTTTAGCTCAATCTGTACACAGATCAGACCTAATCCCCTTTTGGGTCTGATAAAATTGCTAGCAGCAAAGATATCAAGACTAGTATTTTCATCTTGTTGGATGCAGACCAAATTATACTATGGGCATAATTTTCAAATGTGGGCACATAAAGCAATGTTCTTGCAAAACAGTTGTGTCCTTTGAGTGCACAAATGGGATCTTACATTTACTCTTTACTAAAAGCCAAGTCAGTCATCACTCCACCCCCTCACTGTAAACATTTTGCTTTACATCTCTTCACTTTGAGGACCCTTGCCCCTCTCTCTTTGCCTTATAATGGTATAGTAGAGGTCAAAGATGACCCATGCAAAACATTTTATCCAATAATGCTTCGTAATGACCTTGTCATGGAACAGAGAATGCATCATGTATGCAAAATGAGAGGCCATCTTCTGTTTCATGGTAACAGGGTTTGTATTTTCCTCAAGTTATTAAACTGGCAACTCTGGAAGAGAAAGATGATAGTTTTTCCATGCTGATTTTTCGGTCCTAGACTCTCAGGTTTTTGTTTGGTTCCCAACAAAACCAAGGGCTTGTCTCTGTTACGAGGTGAACAGATGATGGAACAATCAATCCAATGACGGTCAATTTAGCGACTCTAGTGAAGCTTCACTAAATCGACCACTGATCACTCACTCTCCTGTTGACTCCAGCAGAACGAGGTGAGTAAGGGGAGCCAGCAGGAGAGTTTCTTCCGTCAACCTCCTGCAGTGTGGGTTTCGTGGTAAGTAGATATAAGCTATGTCGATCTGAGTTATGCTACTAACATAACTCAAAATATGTAGCTTAGATCGACCTATTCTTGTAGTGTAGACCTGCCCTAAGGCTATTTGTGGATTAAGAAAAATACAGGTTTATTTATTAGTTTAGTGCCCAAGGACATTTACTGTCAGTTTCCTAAAATAGTAAATTTACTTAATGGTAAAAAAGGAGGAAACTAGATAATATAGTAGCTCTAGCATTTCTAATTATGAATATTATGAATTATTGTTTGGTGTCTAGTTTCTCTCTTTCTTTCTAAGGCTTATATTCTAGAATACGAATTACCTTATTAGAGCAGAACTGCACACTGCCAGCCTCTCACTGGGAACCTTTCACTGCTTGGAGAACATTTTTATATTTCATTTCTACCGGTGGTGTTCCACAGCCTGTTTTTGTAACAAAATTTGTCTTCTTTTAATGTTCTATGGAGCAGTGGACTTGTATTATTCTTGTTATTTTTCAGATCACATATTTGCTTTAAAAGTGATACATTTAAAAAAATGCAGTTGCAACTCAGATGTCCACATTTGAAAATTTGGTCCACAAAAACATCAAAGCACTCCCTCCCATTCTAAGGTAACTCCCCTTGTGTTGAGAATAACCGCCCTCCCCATGTACTATGGGTTTTCCCAGACATTCCCAACCTGGCAGAGAAAGCACACCCAGTAAGTACATTAGAAAACCATCTCTTCACCGCTGCTTAGTGAGCTGTTCCACTTCCATCTGAAGACTGTTGATCTTGTCACCAAATTCCTGCTTGAAAAGCCGGTTGTCCTCCTCGGCAGATTGCCGTTCTCTCTCTGCCTGTCGCAATCTGGATTTGAGCCACATGAACTTGTGATAAAAAACAAAAGCCATGGTGGGGAGGAAGACTGAATTTAAACAAACAAAAATAAACCCAAAAAAGGAAACTAATTGTATGATAAAACAATGGGAAGGATGAAAATATTCTAAATAAAGACAAAATGTAGGTGAACCAGGCAGAAGAAACTCCGATTTTCAATGTTTTTTATTCTATTACTACAGTTTACAGCCATTAGATGATAAACATAAAACATTTTCTCCATATTCAAAGCAAACCTCAAGTACACTGAATTTTAAGTCAAATTTTATTTTAAAGTACGTTACATTTCAGCTTTGCACATGTAACTGGAACTTGCAACATAGGTTATCTACTATATTTAGAATTAGTGCATTTTCCTGGTCTCTTCCACAACTATCACATCTGACGAAGCACACAGGCATTTACAGCACAGCAACCTATGCTCTGGATCAAATATTAGTGAAGTTACCAGGTATTAGTCTTCAATCCTGCTATAGCATTGCTGTGATAGGAGAAAGTTTATTGTCCACAGGAAGAATTTGGTGTGGGAGGGGAGGGGTGTTGTAACTATCCTAACCATTTGAATAGCCTGATAAAAACTTTTATTCTGCAGGTAATTCAAATGAATTCAGAATAAGAAAAGTCACACAAGTTAATTTTGTGTTTTCAAACATGTGACTCAATTGCCACCCTCGAATATTTAGGTGTTATTTTCCAGGTGGTCTTATCAAGTCTGCCATGTAGGCACCAATTTTACAAGATAAGGTGTGATACTACTTGGGTGGCAAAATTGAGCCTTACAGATTTTTAAGTGTGTCAGGTGGGAATTTTAAGTTATTCCAGCTGCATTATAGTCATACAAGTCTCCCACTATGTGTCGAGGAGTCTTATTCTACATGACAGAGTGGGAAATTTACATGAGAGAATTTTTGCAAGCAATTCACAAGGACAAAAAACTATGAATCAGGAAAAAAAACAAAAACAAAATTTGATTTCTTGAAGCAAAGTATTTATAGAATTATTTACATCCTAAAGCCTGTACGGGACCGTCACGGTGACCTCTTGCGACCATAGGGAAGAGGACACTATCTTACAACATTCCAATTTACAATGTTAAAAAATTTGAAGTGAGATGTTAAGTTTATGATTATTTTTCCTAGAACTAACTTGCTCTCTCTCTTTTTTTTTGGCCAGAACTCTCAGCAAATTTCCTATCTGTATCAAGCAACAGAAACCTAGAAGCAAATGTAACAAGTGTTATAGTGAAAGGCAACTACTTTGTAAAAAAATGTTGTAGGCCATCTACTCTGAGACAAGGACTGGCCTGTAGAAAACTACTACTACTTCTACTCCCTCTCTCTCATTTTTTAACTCTAAGGTATAAAGAGCAGAATATTTTTGTAAAAGGTGTAACTGTTCCTTTTCTAAGAAGGGAGAGCAACAAAATAACTCTCTCCTTGGCTTCCTTCAGTAGGAAGAACTGTATTATATTTCTAGAAGGAATAATGGCAGAGGTAGAAGGCAATGCAATGATAAAGAGGTTTTAATGCAATGCTACTCTAAGACATACAGTTACTAATTTTTTCAACATGAGGTTTAAAGCAATCTATGGTTGATTTACCTCCCCACCTCAATTCACTAAGGCAAAATTGTTGCAAGCAGTGTTAATTAATGAGGACTGGATGAATCTTCATTGTGATGAGACATTAAGATGTAAAGCTGATTTGTCCTCATCTTGGGGTTAAAACCCAAAGAACAAAAGTGAAAGGGTAATGGTTCAGACTACACATATAACTACTTTCAACTACTTCCAGGGACACATTTTCTTCATCTACTTTACAACTAGGTTAACAGAAATCTAGTTTGGCTTCCCCAAAATTGGCCAGATATTGGCATGAATCATGCATCTAGTACCCATTCATGTTGAAGAGTTATGCTGTATACGGTAAGTAAGTATCAAAGGTATATACAGAGCCACACATCTCTCATTCTTTATGCTTTCCTTGTGTATTTATTAGCCTACTCATCCATAGTTTTACAAAGTTTATGTGGCAGATTAGGGAGCTTATACCAAATTTTCTATCTCTGGGGGAAAAAAAGGCCAATGGTTTCAAAAATTCAGCGAATTCCAAATAAACTTTAAATGACAAATAACATTTAAACAGTTGCTTTTAACTATTCTTTAGTTTTCTCCCTCATAACTGAGATTTGATGTCAGAGTTGTGAGGTGACCAGTTGCAAAAATGCCTAATGGTGCTTCTGGATCAGTTTGTTTGCTGCGCTATTTAAGGTTTTTGCCTGTTTCACCAAATCCTTTTCACTACATGAAACATGTCAGAATGATGATATGGGGGAAATAGAGAAAAAAAAAACAGCAAGGGAAAAGTTCAGATCAGTTAACTGAACAGATATTGTACATTTTTAATATAGGTTTGTGTAAATTATGAAATGGCAAACATTCCTCAGATTCACTCAAAAGACTACAGGAAAACACCACCTCAGAAGAATTTGATGGAAGTTACACACTCTACAATAACCATCTTTTTACCAAATAAGGCAACGATTACAGAAAAGAACTCTAAGCATTCCCCTTATCTTTGTTTATTTCCAAATGAAACAGCATTATCTGTAGGAAATCCACTTCTCATGCCCACTAGTAATCATTTTGGATCCAAGCAAGGGGATGAATGCATAGATGGGGACACTTTCCAGTCAATAAGTCAATTCACACCAGCTGAACTCTCTGTGAAAACCACTAAGAAGCTCAGCTCTAATGAAAAAGGGAGTGTACCCTCCTGAGATCCTCCTTTGGGACTGCCTGGTTTGGCTGGCAGCACTGTGAAGACAGATGTTCAAGAACGTGCCTTCACAGCACTAATGGATATTGTTCCCTCTGCCATGTCTGCCAGCTCCTAGTGCCAGAAAGTCCCCTCTGCTCCCAGCCCCCAAGTTGGTTTCAGTGTGCTTTCTTGCACCTCAGATCTCTGAGAAACCACAGGGCTCTCAGTTATTTGTGGAGATGGAAGTTCCAATTTTAATTTAGGATAGTTTTAAAAACAGAACTAAAATCAAATGTAACAATAAGCAAATTTCAGATCTGACACTGCTGTAATGCTTGTCCTCCTTGCTGCCACTACTGGATTGCCATCCCTACTGTGCTGCATCTAATATAGACCGTATGTTTTTGTGAACCATCCATTTGTACAGTGTTAATGGTGCCGTATAGGGCCATTTAAATTAACAATGGTCAATTAATTATCCAGTGTTACATCTTCATATTCAACAAGGCTGCGAAGGAGGCCAATAATTAGCTTTTATATACACTATGTGTGTGTATAAAACATCTGCAGTAACTGATATTCTCATTTATCGCGGGTTTTCCTGAGCACCTTCTTACCAATCTATCACCAGATTACTGCTATAAGGCCAAGTCCTGCTCTCCTTACCCACCTGGATAGTTCCACTTTCTTCCATGGGACTGTTCAGGTGAGTAAGAACAGTAGATTTGATCCACTGTTGTAATGGCCAGCTGTGCTCCCATGTTATTCAATGGGAATTTGCCATGAACTTCAAAGAAAGCAGGCCTATAAATGCAATTCAAAATACTAGCATTTTGAAAAAAATGTCTATCAAGGACTCTTTAGAATAACTATTGGTGTGTCTAGGATATTTGTTTAGCTCTGTGTAACAAGTTTGCAAAATAGTGTACATTTTAGTACCTACAAAAATATATATCAAACCACAGGGACACATTTTTTATTACAAAATACAAAAGTTTCATTTTTACCTTTGTTCAAGCTGTTTTATAGTAGCAGCCATCTGATTTGTCTTCTCCTCCAAACGGCTGTTTAATTCACTCTTCTGTTTTGCTCCCAGGTCTGAACTCTGGAAAGGAAAGTTACCCAGTGTTTTCCGTAAGCAGTGGTAAACATGAAAAACTAAAACATCGTATCTGAACCAGATAGTTTAGAGCAGTGTTTCTCAACTTTTTTTTAATATAGAGTACCCCTTTAAAAAAAAAAAAAAAAAGTACCACCCCCAGTACCTACAGTTTTCAGACACACATTTTTTCCTACCATTGCAACACATTTGTTTAAACAACTTAATCGTAACCAGGCGGGCGATGAAATTTTTGGGTGTAAAAAGTACAAAAATAATAAAGCGCAATAAAACTAAAAACAAAAATTCAGTTTTCTCCAAATTTCAGTTGGGTTGACTTACCCCTCAGACTTCTCTCGAGTACCCCTGAGGGTACTTGTACCACTGGTTGAGAAACACTGGTTTAGAGTACAACACTTTAGATGTAGTACCTATCACTAGTACAGGTTGCACCTCCAAAAACTGGAACTCTCTGGTCCAGCAACATCCGTGGTTGGGCTGGGCTGGGCCGGGCCAGAGAGCCCTGGTGGCTGGGAATCAGGCCAGCAGCTGGGAGTCCAGCGGGGTTGGGAGCAGCCTGGGTGGAGGGCTAGGGTTGCGGCAGGCTGGCAAGCCAGCTGAGCTGGGGCCAGTGGCAGGATGACTGGCTGGGGCCAGAAGCGGAACTGGTGGTGAGCTGGGAGAGCCAGTGGCAGGAGCTCTCCCCAGTCCAGCAAATTCCCTCGTTCAGGACCGGTCAGGTCCCAAGGGTGCCGGACCAGGGAGGTCCAACATGGCATAAGAGTGCCACCTGTTTGAACCATCTACTCTCCAGCAGCAAATTCTGTGCAGGGTTTTGAAATTAAGTTGAAGACTTATTTATCTGGGCATTAGCCATCTGGTTTTGTCTTAGTATTCTGTCCCAGTGGATTTTATCAGAAAGTGGAACTGTGCACATTTTACTGGATAGACACTTGTAGGTTTGTTTATTTAAATATGTGCACTATTATATAGGTTTAGTTCTAGGTTTCATCGTTGGAGCTTTTCTTTAGAACTAATTTTGGTTATGCTCTCGGCTGAACTCCAAAAGGAGTTATAAGAACAATACTTTTGACACTGTCTCTCCATAGTAATTTTTGCCCATACAAATGATTTCATTTTATCATTATATAACATGATACTCAGTGCATTACAGTAGAGAGCACAAAAGCAAGCTTCATATAAGCTGTGACTGAGAAGTGCCAAGTTTAAATTGGTCAATGAAATAAGCAATTAAAACCACAAGCCACAGATGTTGAAAATGTTGCTATATCCACCAACCTTGTCATTTCTACAGTTTTTTAAAACCTTTGGCTCCAGTCTAAAGAAAGGAGACTTTAAAATTCTGTACACAGTTACTTGCACTAATAAAAGTGAAATGCTTCAGAAAGGGGACTTGCCCAAACATCGTCTCCCAAAAGTGCTGGAAAGGATCTCCTTCATTTCTAGCATATTAAGAAGGGCAACTACTGAACACTGACCAGCTATGCAAGCCGGTGATGGCATGCTGCTGAAACACCCCTACTCAACTCTCAAACAGCCATGTATTAGGGCTAAATTGTCGTCTTACTATTCAATAGGCGAGTGTTTAGCTATCCAGGGATGCTTTTTTCTCATGAGTCCCTGCATCTGGTGAGTTTTTTTTTTAATTTTTAAAAAGGTATGAGCCAGCCCTTAGTGTTGGCAGAATACACAACTATGTGAGGGATCCAAGGTGGATCCGACTGACTCTGGACAGAGGTCTACAGCTTCCGGACCAAGTCATGTTCACCTTTGCTCAGTTAGGAAGGCGAGTCTCAATGCAGGCTGAGTGTGGAAGGAACAAAATGGAATCCACAGTGAGATTAGGAGAGGGGGAAGGATGGTAAGAAAGGGTATGCAAGTGATCCTAGTCCTCGCTCATGAATGACTTACTGATAAGAAAGGAGGAGCATAGTTCGTTCCTACGTGCCACAACTACAAAGGGACCATTTCACTGGCTTCCTTCCCTACCTGCAGCTTGAAGGAAAGTTCATGTTTTAGTGCCCTGAGATCATCTAGTTGCTGCCTGAGTGCCACTAATGCATCCTGCTTCTCACAAACATCTTTTTCCAGCATCTTCATGGCCAGCTCCATCTCCTGTCTCATGCCAATCTGCACCTCTAGTTCTTTTTCCACATCCTGAAACACACACGATAGGTTTTATAACAAGTCTTCGGACTTGAACACAAGTGAACCAATGTGTGATAATTCATGTTACCCTCCACCCCACGAACACATACTATTATACGGTACACAAAGATCATCGTATTGTCATTGTAAATAGAATTTAGATATTAAGGTAATGAAAAAAAACAAGCCGTAACAGTCAATTATTATAGCTATGTAATGTATGGCTTCACTGGCAATCCATCGGAAAGCTCTATTTGGGCTCACAGATCTAATGCCAAGTTTATATTTTTCATTAATCAAATGTTTGCAGCTCTCTTATTTCACAAGAATACCCCTTTCAACCATTTTCCCTATCCTTATCCCATGTGCTGTACAACATTAGTTGACAGGCATCCATGTCATAGACTCAAGGGCTATGTCTAGACTGCAAGCCTCTTTCAAAAAAGAGTCTTTTTCAAAAAAGCCTCTTTCAAAAAAGAGCATTGAGACTACAACCAGTACTTTCGAAAAAGCAGGCAGTCTGGATGCTCTCTTTCAAAAAAGCACAGCTTGCATTATATAGTGTCTTTTTTCAAAATAGCACTTCCAAAAAAAGGTGTTCTTCCTCATAAAACGAGGTTTTCCGTGGTCGAAAAAACTGCCGCGTTCTTTCGATTTACTTTCAAAAGAACATGGCAGTAGTCTAGATGCAGGTAAAGATTTTTTGAAAAAAAGGCCACTTTTTTCAAAAAATCTCTGTAGTCTAGACACACCCAAGGATATCATTTACATTTCTAAAATATAAAAATGGAAGGTAAGTGCACATTTTCTGTGTGATGTTGCCCCATTCTAGTAAGTATGCTGCTGTGAAGCAGGGAAATTACTTCTGGTCGAGTGTTTTAAAAACAAAAGTGACATTATGAGGCAAGGATACTAATGGTTATTAAGCAAGGCACTTGGGAATACTATCACCCTACTTGGGTCTCTGAACATAACACATCTCCTCTGCAAAGATGCGTGTTAGACCATGAGTGGCTATATGAAACATTAATACTTTACCGAATTCTGAGTTTAGACCAAGCTTACCAGCCGTAACTGAGTCTCCTCCTTTAACTGTTTCCGTGCTTCACTCAGTGCAACTCCATCTGCAGTTCTGTCTTGCTTAGTTACCTAGAGTTAACAAAGAGATCATCATCAGGTGGACATCAAACTTCCAGAATCCTCATATTGGTTCATTTTCTTCTGCCATTTTCAAATATCTATTGCCTTGACTAAGTTAATTTCCTTGTGAATTTACTATTTTCCTCCTCCACTGCACATGATTTAATCAGTCTAGCCATTTTCAGGACATTATATAATAGGATTTTAAGTATGAACAATTTATAAACTGACTAAAATATCTTTATAATTTTAAAAGTAGAAATAGATTTCAGAGTGGATACCAACACCTTTTTATCTGGTTAAGTCAAAACTCTGAAAGTTCTTTGAAGTCCCCTTGATTTTAGAAAAAAAGATGGGACTGGGTAATAAAAATGCTAATGGCACAAGGAAGTCCAATACCCACTTTAAAAAAAAAATCTGAACAACAACATACACACTGACCTTACGATTAGATTCCAAGAGGAAAGAACTTTCTTCTTTAACTCGCTCCATCTCTTCTTGCAGTGTTATTATCCTGTTGTTTGCAACTGCCAGCTATAAACAAAACAAGGGAATTCTAACTTAGATGACCTGTTCTCTTCATTACCTACCACCAATATTCCCTCTAATCTTTTCCATCCACGTGTGGATTTTTAACATCCGTATGTGGAATACATTTTTCTATGTGAACCGAAGCATGTGTGAATGCACCACCAGTAGAAACAAAAACCTAGCTGTGGACTCTCTGCTAATCAGCTGGGCGACATTTGAATGTCCCTGAGCATCTGCACAAAGCTCCACTTACAGGGAACACTGCCTACCACCACCCCAATTTTTGGGTCATCTGCAAACTTTATCAGTGATGATTTTATGGGGTTTTTCCTTGTCATTTAAAAAAATGGTAAACAGCATAAGGCTTACAACTAATCTGTGTAACAGTTCAATAAAATCATACCTGCTTGATGAGTCCCCATTTGCAATTACATTTTGAGACCTATCAGTTAGCCAGCTTTTAATTTGTTTTGTGTGTACCATGATACTTTAACGTAGTGTGGTAGCAAGCCAAGAAGTGGCATACAATGCATTCTGGGACACCTTCCCATAAGCAGAAAGTATCAATAAGATTTCAGAAAGGAGAAAATGTTTCTTTTAATAGTAATTTTTTTAAAAAGCATTCTTTTACTGAGGGTCCCATAGTGCCTGGTTAGTGACAACAACCAACACAATTCTGTGCTTAACTCAGTTTTCATTTCAGCTTTCCAGTTCCCTCTTAACTGACATCAGTTGTTACAACTTTATTCAGGAAACTGATCTTACTTCTGAATAATTCAGGACTTCACAGGACAGTGAAGATGCATCCATTTTTCTTACACCTACCTCCTCAGTAAGTTTAGTGTTGGATTTTTCTAAAGCATCCACTTTTGCCTGCAGATTGTTTACGGTAGCACTGTAAAATTAAAGAGAAAAGGCTACTTGTTATTTTAAAATAAATATAACAACTATTTTCTGTCGCTTAAATCAGACCATAATAAAAAACAAACATTTTACCTTAAGTGTCTATTGAGCTCTTCTACATAATTTTTCTGGTCCAGAATAGCAGTTATTTGACCATCTCTGCAAAAGAGACACAGCGAATAGTTAATGCTTCACAATTCTCTCTCAAGCTACCAGCAACAGTTGTCTCATGCTAATTATAGGAATGGCTGAAGGGCAGTCCATGGCCAGCTTGTCCTCAAGCCTTCAGATACTGGTCAGTTGTGTGATATTTCTTGAGGCTCTAGGGGGGGGAATTGTTCTTTACAGAAGGGAGAGTCTGTTACCAGTGAGAAGGAAAGCCGGGACTACCAGGCAGAGCTAATATCTACCTCATCCAGTCTTTCCTACTAAGAATGTCCCCTCGATCTTGAGCAGTTTAGGTTGTTGCTGAAGGTAGGGATTATTCCTGGCATGGAATGTGGTTCTATGATGAAGGGACAGTCTGAGGCAGAGGCAATAGAGGGTATGCTGTCACTTCAAATCTTACATGGAGCCAAAAGAATATATACTGGGATCATTTAGCTGATGGAGGGGAGAGAGAGAAACCAATTTTTCTCTGGTGCCGTCTCTCACCTTCAAATTCTAAGGTCAAGAATATTCACCTATAAAATTCTGAGAGCAGACGGGTCAGTGCAGACAACATTGCTGTCTAAGAACTATCTATACGTGAGCAGAAAGCTGTTTGGATTATAATGGAGGAATCTGAAGACTCCATGTAACAAATGTGTATTAAAAGATGAGAGTAGTTATGATCTGTGCCTTTATATAATTTAGTTACAGACCTTGGATTTCAGACAGGTTATCAGTACAATCTTTAGTAGGACAAAGTTTGTATAACTTACACAACAGAATGCCCAATTAATCAAGACAGACATTTTGATTAGCAAGAAAATTCAAACAAACAAATACCGATATTTTTTCAGTATACTACCTTAATGCCTAAGGAAACAAAATCACCCACCTACAATCTACTCAACAAAAGCTAAACAGACTTTGTTTCATGCATTTCCAGAATGAAAAGTTAAATAAAAACTTAATTTTCAAGTGACAAATACAAGAAAATGTAAATTGCCTCACTCTGCAGAATCAAGGTAATACCAAATAAATGGAAAGTGACAGAACTTCTGACCAATGAAGAGGATTTAATGGACTTCAGAAGTACAATAAGTCATATTATGTATCATATCCCCCGCCCCCCGGACTTTTTCCAGTCGCCTGTTCCTATACACAGTGTTATGGATCTCTATGCATATATGGAGGCAAAAGAACGCAAACTGATTTAATAAGTACATACAGCTTCATATACACTTGGAGGATTTATTTCACATGCATCCCCTTCTGAGGTTTGAGACCAAAGACCTTTCTTACTGGTCATACAATTGCTTGGAGAAAACCCAACCATGCAGCTCAAATGGAAAGCGCTTTAGAAAGTGACCTGCCCCCAGTTTGATCACTGAACCTTTTTTACTTTGTAAAATGCTCTCTGATTTAATTGCTGGTTGAGTCAATAAAAGCCACCCCCTTTCAGATTCTGCATACTTTCCTTTGTTAGTTTTCTGATATCCATCCCAGAACTAGAATTAGAACAAGAGCAGAATTCAGCATGACTGCACTGTTTTATTTAAAACTACAGTATTGTGGGGTAACTTGTAATATTACTCAAAACCAAACATCCCAAATTAAAAAGGACACAAGTTTCCCTTTGTACTTACCCTTCATTGCCCTTACTGCTGTTCCCATCCTTCAAGTACATTGAAAAATCAATAACTCCAACCTACAAAGGAAGATTTTAGTATTTTACATATGGCTCCATAACTCTTCCTAAATATTACTTTTTACCTACACAATTTCAGTGTCATGGGTGTGTTTAAAAGATCAATGCATTTATTAGGATTAATCCATTATACCAACCATCTACCTAGAACTGATAAAAACAAGGATTAGATCAAGTAAAAGGTCATCTTGCAACCCTTTGAAATGCAAGTGGAGTACTGGAAGGAGGGAAGGACAGCAGATATTGATCAATACGCTCCTATACACACCAGCCACATAGGCTGAGTCAGGCATGCATATCAACTTACTTCCCTTTTGTTAACTGCTATGAACAATTGCCTAACACACACTTCTGAAAAAGCTAGTACCTTTGACCCCCTCGTCAGAACAACATTCCCCTTCTTTTCAGTTCTCACTTCCACCTCCTTTGCCTTGTAATCAGTTTTACTCTGCTGTTTGTGGCCTGTGCACAATGAGCAGCAGCAGCCAAGAGCAACAGAAGGGATAGTCTCAGGCTGGTCATTAAAAAAACAACAAAGGAACAAAGGAAACAGAGACAATGGCACTCTGCCAGTATGAGAGAGATCATTGCTGCACAGTAGGTAGTGGAAAATTTTTTGGCAGCACAACCATGTAAAAAAGATGTTACATCCAAATGACTAAACCAAGTACAAAATGATTCACCTTCAATGGCGAATATTAAAGTACGGAAAAGGTAGAATAAATAAGAGCAAATAAAACACTAAGAAAAGTTCTGCAAAACCCAGTTTCACCGTTTGTAGCCAATATAATCCCAGAAGTAAAAACTTACAGTTTCCCTTCATTAAGTATTTGATATAATCTAAAAGTATACAATAAAAAAAACCAACATAATTTCAGTGAGTGCAATTCATCCCAGAATACTGAAGAATTAGGTATTATTACTATTATTAATATCCAATACCTGTGAATCCAAGTCTTCTCCTTTCATGCAGAAGTTTGCATCTATGACATTCAATCCTACTAGGAGGCCAGCAATTATGTGACCTTCTTCTTCCATTATGAGAGCATTAGGTTCATAAAATTCACTGCCAGAAGCACCAAAAGAAAGTAAAAGCGTTACATCACTAAAAGCTTTAAAAACAAGCTGGAGTTTGAAGAGACAGTGGTAAATTGTCATGAGCCCTGTAATGTCCCTCCACGTTTTATGAAAATTGGCATATATATCAATATGCATAACTTGAAGATGCTTTATGTAAAGCTGGTTGTGGAACTTTAAAATTGATGTGTTACAATCTACTAAATCTGGATATCCGATTTTTGTGCATATATAATTTTTGTATGCTAAGTTAGAAATATGAAGTGTGAATCTGGTTTTAATTCTGAATGTGCTAATGAGGGCCATAAGGGATATGTTAGGAAAATAATGGAATAATGGCTCAGTACTCAAGTCAATGACTTGTGAATAGTCTTATTTGTCCTATAAACCCAAACTGTGGTTGGTACCAGAAAGATGTGTGACTGTGCCACCTGGATCTGAAGTTCATCTTAAATCTGATCCTCTCTCCATGGAAAAGTGAGACTGAACAAAGGGTTCCCACCCTTGGTGGGTGAGGGGGAGGCGGAGGGGCAGGAGGGAGGGAGGGAAAGTCTATTGAAGGAATGGAAAGCAATCAGTCTGTCTGCAGCTGACCTTTGAAACTGCCTTGCCCATCTTAAGAGAATACACCTAAAGGAACCTGGCAATAAAGAACTCTGGGGGGAAAAAAAAACTTAGACCCTGGCCAGAGTAATGATCAAGTCTGATTTGAAGCATTATACCAGAGATAAAAACAGCTATTTAGGGTAAGAATTTGCATTTAAGAAGTTTTTTAGTGGATTAGAACTAGCTGGCATCTTTATTTTAACTTAGAACAATATTTTGATCAGTCTGTTTTCACTTGAAATTACGTAAATCCTACTTTTTATACTCAAACACACTTTGGTTTATCATCAAGCTCAGTGTAAATAATTGTTACCTAGGATGGGAGAGAAGCAATCATTGTGCATCTCTCTCTTTCACTGATAAAGGGGGCTGACCTTATGAGCTTTCTCTGGTCAACTTTTACACAGGGTAAGAGGGATTTATTTGGGGTTTTGGTCCTCTTTGGAGGCTGTGTTCCTGGATGCTGAGGCCTCCCAGAGCTGAGCTGGTTCTGTGTCTCCGTTGCTCTGCCAGGGGAGTGGTAACCCCATCTCTGTGCGTTGGCTGTGGGAGACCAGAGCTTCTGGCCTAGAACAGGGTGGTGGGGAGCCCCAGAGGGATGGAAGCCAGGTCTCAGAGGCTTGATTAGCACACCAGGGGACAACCCCCACATGGATTTCTGTGATCCATCCTGTCATGAGACCTATTACCCACTATACTCCTGCCCTGTGAATTTCTAAGTCAACAATCAAGTGTTTACAGCCTCGCCTCATACCTGCCTAGAAGGCTGGCTGCTAATGGACAATCTGTACATCAGCTATACTGACATGGCTCTATCAACATACGGCTGCTCTGGCCCGAGAGATCTAGAAAGATGTAATATTACTATTTTTCAGTTAAATGCAAGAGAGTCATGAATGCTAAGCTAATGATAACTTTAAAAAAATTACCTTACCCTAATGTCTCACTGTTATAAACCTCCCCCCTGACACGCTACCATTCTACAGTTCCCTAATGGTAAGTTTAAGCTCTCCCATCCCCATTCAAGATAGCTGAAAGAAGTAGAAGATGAATATTCATGAAGCCAAATATACTAACACCTTTTAAGAAAAATATGCCTGCAATTATCTACTACTAATCACTTTTCATCCATAGATCTCAAAGCACTTTACAAGGTATCATTATGCTTAAATGGGGGTGCCCCCCCAGTAATTAGGGTGGGCAAACAGGCCTAATAACAGCACAGCCTGCACTTGGAGGCAGAACCAGGGATCAGGGATTGACCATAAGCAGGCTCAGCTGGGAAGGAAGAGGCAGGGCCTGTAAAGCTAGAAAGATGGCAACAGAGATGGGCTGCTGGGAAAAAGCAGTCACTCCCTGGGAAAAAAGGGAGGCTGCAGAAGTGTATAGCTAGCAGCTGGTCCCTGAGAGGAGGGGAGTGATGAAACTGGCTAGCCTTGGGGGAAGGCAGAACAAGCCAAAAAAAGAAAAGAGGAGGAGAAACCCAGAGAGTAAGCAGTAAGGCTGGGGACTGAGCAGACTGTGGCTGTGTGTTGTAGGGTCCTCGGGCTGGAATTCCGGCACTGGTAGGGCAGTGAATAAGAAGCCTGCCTGGGTCACTCAGAGAGACAGAGAAGCACGGCTCTGTACCCTAGGAAGGGGGGAGGCAGGAACACTTAGTGACCTAGGTTAGTGCTGAGCTAAACAGAGGATGACACAGATTCCTGGTGAAGAGAGGCACTACAGACGAGACACTGACAGAGCAAACCACAGAAGGGGGTGTTGACCTCAAGCACTAATCCCCACAGAGACCAGGAGGTGGTGCCTGACTGCTAGCTCTTTGACCTACACATTGGACAGCACTGCCTCCCCTCTGTACTGGGCCATTGCTCTAATTACTTATTTTACAGCATCTCTTTATAATAAATGAAATGTGTGGCTCTTTTGCATGCTGATAATTGTGTGCAGATAATGGCTTTTGCATTGCAAAACAAAAAAACCCATCACTCAGAACAAGCCCTTCATTTCAGCAATGCCACCCTCCCAAAACAGAAGTGCAAGTATAGCATTTATTTCAGTGTTGCAGAGTAACAAAAATGCCTTATCCTTTGAGTGCAATGAACCTACATCCCCCGATGACAGTGGATGAAACGAAGTTCTCAGATTCAAGAGAAAGAATTGCTCACCTGAGAAGATCCTTTCTATTAATCAAAGCCTTCATGTATTCTGAAAGTTTCTTCTGCATTAAGGCCAGGCGAAGCCAAGCTCTTCCTCTACCTGCAGGTGTCCTACCAAAGCCCAGAAACCAAACCAAGAAATTACTCACATATATTCACACAAACCCTTAGTACCTTACTCTGCAATTTACACCTTAACACTGCAGTTTTCAGCAATTTCTGTAGGTAGAATTTTGAGTATGCAACCGCAAGTGCCCACATTACAGATGTGGGGGTGTGTCTACACTGCAGGGCTTAACTCGAAATAAGCTACGCAAACTGAGCTACGTCAATTGCGTAGCTTGAGTCAAAATAGCTTATTTCAACTTTTGGTGCTGTCTACACAGCAGTTATTTTGAGAGCGTGCGCTCTTCCCCTGACTTCCCTTACTCCTCGTACAAGGAGGGTTACAGGAGTCGGAGTAAGACGTCCTCCAGCTTGACAGTATTTTGACACTATTTTGAAATAACTGCCTGCTGTGTAGACGTACCCTAAGAGTACTCGACTACTCTACTTGCATTCCCCCCACTGCCATAAGGGCCCAGGACGAGCCAGCTGCTCCGGGGGTGGCTCAGCCATGGCACAGCTCTCTACCCACCCCACACATCGGGATGGCCCCACTCCCCCAGGAGCCCTGCTCACACCCAACGGGCAGGGAAGGGGCTGGGGCTGCCCGACACTGGGTCAGAGCCGAGGACTGAAGCCCAGGTGGGCAGAGTGTAGGAGCCAGGCAAGCTCAGCGCTCCCAGGCGGGGCTCGGGGAGATGCAGGCTCGCTGCACTGATGCCACCGCTGGCACTGTGCAGAGCCCTAGGCTGGGCACTCAGGGAGCCTGGCCACACCCTGCAGGGACCCTGGGAGAAGGTCCCTGCAGGGTGCCAAGCCTGTGTGGCTGGGCTCGCTGCTCAGCTGGGGCAAGTCCAGGCTGGGTGCTGAGCACTGCACATTGGTGGCAGCAGCCCACTGGGCTCGGGGGCAGGGACCAGAGCTCACCCGTTGCCGGGGCTGTGTCCTGGGTGGGCAGGCGCTGTGTGGCTTGGCCAGGCACACTGCAGCCTGAAGGGACAGTGCTCAGATTGTGGCCTGGCCTCCAATGTCCGTCCACCTTGGCCCTGTGATTCCTGGCCGGGCTCTGGAAGCCCCTTCCTGGCCCAGGCACTGCCTGGGTGCCGCTGCCCGGCGTGTCGGGCAGCCAGGGGGCGTTACCCCCATGAAATGGCTTTGGCAGTTCACTCCATTGGGGCTGGAGGTGCAAATAGGCAGGTCAAGCGCCCCTCACCGACCCAGTGCTGCCTTCCCAGAGCCTGGCCCACCTGCCCAGGGATGCTGCAGCCCTTGGGTTTCCTCTCCCAGCTCTGGGATGTGCATGGCAGGCAGCACTTGCTGTGGTCCCTCCCACCCCCCAGGGCCCAGATGGGAAGGCAGGGGGTAGGGGTGGTTGTGGTGGTTAAATGAGATGCGCTGGGAAGCTGCGTCCCCAATCAAACCCACCTGCGGGCTGTGGCAGTCCAGGAGCTACCCACGCTGCTGCTCTGCCGTTTAAATGTAGTAAGAGCTGGGCTGCCTGTAGTAAGCCCGGCTCTTACTACATATAAACTGCAGAGCCGCAGCAGGGGTAGCCCCAGAAGCCTCCAAACTTATCGACTAATCATGGAGTCAATAGAAAGTCTATCAACTACACGATTATCTGATTATTCGTTTCTTAACATCCCTAGCTCACATACAGTGTGTTTATCCAGGCAATCATTTGTCTTTTTCTTCTATTCCCCATCTTCCCTTTTTCCTCCTCTTGGCTGTTGTTCCTGCAAAGAGCTAGCAATACTTACCTATACAAAGATTATTAGAAATATGCAGAGAAATCGTGGGGCATGGTTTTAGAAATGGATCAAATGCAACTTTCAAAGGCTTTAGAAATGGATCAAAGGCAAGTGAATAAAGTAATTCAGCCACATTCATTATGCACTTTAACACAATTTGAGTGTCCAAATCTCTCTCGAGTAACCCATCCTCAGCCTGAGGAAGAGCTAAATAGAGTTGCAGTACTAATTAAAAAGGATTCTCTCAATGCAGGGTTATGTTCTGAACGTATCAAACAAGAATGTTTTATGGTTCTCATGGTTAATCTTTCACATTCTTTCTTCCCCCATTTTGGCTGGCAGGTGGAGCATACATGGTTTTAGAAATATAGAAAATGACAGGCTGGATCAGGGCAGTGTCTCAGTGACCAACATGTCAAAGGAAGATTTAACTCCCCCATATGAACAGTAGCATGATTAAAGGGAAATTACCTTTCAGATCCCAGCACTTAACTGGCTTGTATCTGTGGAAGACTTCATTTTTTTTCCATCTAAGCTTATAAAGTGTTGTTTTTAATGCTACAAAGGCCCAGATCCCTGTAACATTTCATGGCAATGAATGCCATCAGTTTACATATAGACAAAGATTGAGATTTTTTGATTAATCGGTTTTAATTTTGTCACCTTTTAATTTGGTCTGTCGCCCTGTTCTCTTTTATAAAAGAAAAGAAGAAATAAAAGCTCCGTCTGGAGTCTAGACCATATCAGCACATGCACCCCCATCCTACAGCTGTACTATGCAGGCAGACTCTGCACAGAGGTCCAGGGAAATCAGAGGTCAGGACCTGACTAAGACATACTGAGGCCCTGAGCTATGTCAGATTAACATAGAATAATACATGTTTGGTAACGCTAACAGAAAGGACAATGGAAATAGAAATAATAAAGTTTTATATTTGCATATATACCAGTACATAGGCAAGGATGCAAATAAAAGCCTAATTTTTTTTTTTATTTAGAGGCCCCAAATTGTAGCTTACTTATCTTGTGCCTAAATCTGACACTGTCAGGGGTCATGAGGCTCTATCCACTTAGAACAACTCTCAGGGTAAGAGGCTCAGCTATGAACACAGGAGACACTCTCCTGATAGGATTTGTTATTTCACATACCTCGGTCATATCCCCTATTCATCTCCGCTCCTAACCAAGCAGTCTTAATCCTTACTTCCTCCTCATGGTGAAGTTTCCTATGTCTGTTCATTTTTGTTGCACTTCTCTAGATATCCTCTCTTTCTGCTATATTCTTTTTGAAATGGGGAAGCAAAACTGAACGCAGTACCTAAGATGGCTATTTAATATAAAAGTACTACATTTCCAGAATTACTCCGTCTCCCTAATGCAATCTAACATCTTGTTCTCCTTTTTGGTCACTACCAAGTCTTCCTTTTATTTAATTTTCCACCACTAACACCTTTATTTGTTTTGGTTAGAAACTGTGAATAAAGCCCTGATAATTGTTTTCACTTTCATCTCTTACTTACAATGAAAGCTTACAGTACTGAGTCAATGTTGTGATGCTGTTGAAAAAAAAAAAAATGGCAAATGCTGGGTGCATTAACAGAGGCATATCATGCAGGGTGGCCAACAAGGAGGGACAAAAAGGATAATTGCTCAGGGCCATGAGATTTAAAAGGGCCTGAGACTGCGCACCACCACTATGGCTATTGGAACTCGGAGCCCTTTAAATGTCCCAGGAGCCCCTACAGCACGGCATCGAGGGCTGGTTAGGGGAGGCTAGCCCCAGGCCAGCCCCTTCCACCAGAGGTGCTGCCCCTTCCAGAGTAAAGCTGAACTTTCCCCACCTTCCACATTGCTCAGGACCTGGCCAAATCGGTCACCAGCCCTGATAGCATGCATGTCATGCAAGGGGGACAGTGCCACTTTACTCAGCACTGGTTAAGGCACAGTCCTCCCGCCAAGGCCAATTTTGGTCACCAATGTACAGAATTTGTGCAGAATTTGGAAAGGACAAAGAGGAAGGGAAAAAGATGAGCAACAGGATGGAAAGACAGCAACATGAGCAAAGGCTGAAAGAACTGGGTATGTTTAGTTTGGAATAGAGGAGATTAAGGAGGGAGCTATTTGAACTTTTTCACATATTTGAAAGACTTCCAATAAAAAAAAAAAAAAAAAAAGAGAGAAAAGTTGTTTTCTCTTGCCAAAGAAGCCAGGACATGAAACAGTGGGTTCGGACTACAGCACAGCAGGTTTAGATTAAATTTCAGGAGAAACGTCTTAAGGTAAGAACAGTAGGACAATGGAACAAACTACCTACTGAAGCCATGGAAGCTCCTTCTCTGGAGGTTTCCAAAAGGAGATTGGATAGCCCTCTGTCTTGGATGGTTTTGACCCAAGAAATCCTGCATCTTGGCAGGGAGCTAGACTAGATGACCCTTGTGGTCCCTTCTAAACTTAGGATTCTAAGATTCTACGTGGAAAGCAACAGGTCGGAGACAGGTCTACAGTGTAATGAAACACCCATGACGGACGGTGTCAGCTGACTCAGGTTCGCAGGACTCAGGCTGTATGGCTATAAAATTGCAACATTGATTTTCAACCTCTGGCAGGAGTCCTGGCCCTGAGACCCTTCCCACTTATGAAGGTCCCAGAGCCCAGGCCTCAGCCTGAACGACACTGCAATTTTATCGCACTGCAGCCGGAGCCCTGCAAGTCCAAGTCAGCAGACACAGGCCAGCCATGAGTATTTTACAGAAGCAGCATAGACATACCCAGGATTTCACTTACTTAAGCCCCGGCAAATCTTTAACACTTGCTGTGATCTCTCCAGCTTCAGGAACAAGCTTCTCTACCAGCTCCAGGGGTCCCCAAAACGACTTATTTTGTCCAAGAAAAGTCTTCTTGGCTAGAACAAGAAGATATAAACAGATTGTTAGCTTCTCTTGCATCAGTACAATCTTAAATACATTCCCAAATGTATTCAAAGCAGAACTAAAAGCAGATGTGAGACTGACACCGTAAATAAAACAGGTCTAGCTCTCCTATGCCCGTACAGAGGCTGCATTTGGCAAATTAAGAGGGCAAGGCAACAGCTGGAGGCTGTTAAGACCAGAGAAAGCCCTGATCAGAGTCGTTCAGGAGACTGGACAAGGCCTGAGAGAAAAGCCACAGAGAGCAGAAAGCTGCCTGCAGGAGGAGCATAGCCAGCAGATCCAGAGAAGTGATTATTCCCTTTTATTTGGCATTGGTGAGGCCACATCTGGAGTAGTGTGTCCAGTTCTGGGCACCCCAATAGTGAAAAGATATGAACGCACTGGAGAGCGTCCAGCAGAGGGCAATCAAAATGATGAGGGGGCTGGAGCACATGACTTCCAAGGAGAGGCTGAGGGATCTGGGCTTATTTAGTCTGCAGAAGAGAAGAGTGAGGGGGGATTTGATAGCAGTCTTCAACTTCCTGAAGGGAGGTTCCAATGAGGATGGAGAGAGGCTGTTCTCAGTGGGGACAGATGGCAGAACAAGAAGCAATGGTCTCAAGTTACAGTGGGGAGGTCTAAGTTGGATATTAGGAAAAACTATTTCACTAGGAGGGTGGTGAAGCACTGGAATGGGTTACCTAGGGAGGTGGTGGAATCTCCATCCCTAGAGGTTTTTAAGTCCCAGCTTGACAAAGCCCTGGCTGGGATGATTGAGTTGGGGTTGGTCCTGCTTTGGGCAGGGGGCTGGACTCGATGACCTCCTGAGGTCTCTGCCAACCCTAGGATTCTATGATTCTAAGGCTGTAGGTGGGAGAGCAGCAAGAGAGATGTCTCGAGCCAGCACTGGAAGAGGCTGAACCAGAGGGAGCAGCAAAGGGAGTTGTCTGCTGGCTCTAAACTGGTCAGGGTGATAGCAGGGTAGCAATTCAGTTGCAATGGCTCTGCAGCATCTCTAGTGCCAAAGACCTGGATCCAGAGGAACCATGATGGGGCCTGGGGAGTAAGAGATGCTCTCCTTGTAAGGATGCTCCCAGCACAGATGCCGTGGGGGTTCCCACTGGGAAGACAGGTTGCACACCAGTTGGAAGGGCTTTGGGAAGGTTGCTGGAGCTGGATACTGAATGAACCATTTCAACTGTGCTGGGGAAATCTGGACTGTGGTTGTGGGACCTTTGTTATGATTTATATATATGGAACTTTTCCAATAATGAGTTCCACAAGGAGTCTATTTATACTTAGGAGGACTCTGGACCTAAGTTCCCTGTAAGCTGCGGGCCTGCACAGTCGCATAGCTGTTTGCTGAGCTCCACTCAGAAGTTCAAAGCTCCCATGGAGGCAGGGAGCTCAGCTGACCGGCAGGGGGCAGAGCGTTGTCTTGCTGAGCAAACAGCTAAACAGAACTGCTCCTGCTTAAAATGGAGCAGCTCCCAGAGCAGGAAAAGGGAGATAAGGAGAAAATAAGTGGCTGGGGTGAGGAGGGAGGGAGGAAGTAAGTAATTAATTGGCTGATGAGAAGTCAAAAGGGAGGGGAGTTTGGAGAGTCCCTTCTATGTAAGAAGACAGAGGCAGAAATTCAGTGCTCCCAAGCCTCCTGGGAAGGGGCTAACTGCATGTGGGGGAAAGAGGGTAGGTGGGTGCTGGCATCTGTGCAGTGAGGTGGAGGCAGGGGGCAGTTTGTTTGGGGTGCAGCAATTCACTTGCTGCAGTCCTCTCTGTCTGGATTGGGCGGGGGGCGGAGGAGGGGAGAAAGCAGGTTACATGAGGAGAGTGTGTGCGCATGTGCACATGTACTTGGAGGACATTTGCATGATTACATTTCAAACAAAATTTACATAGATGTTAATGGCTTAAGAAAGAATAAAATTCTTTCAACAGAATTTTTTGGAGCGTAGCAGATATCTAAAACTCTGATCTTAATGATTTTTTTAAAAATCCTGTGTTACTAATTCATACCTGGTATATTGTATTGCATTAAGGCCAGATCTTTCCTACATGGCAGAGTTCTGGCTCTTATGAGTCAGAAGTAGCAAGTACTAGCTTGAACTGTTAGAAAAGCTTACACATATACTCCAAGGGTAGCATTTTCTTTTTTATCTGATTTCATATTAAATATTGTAACCATTGCTCCTTGTTAAATATCCCTTGTTTGGATATATTTTTCCACACATATGGACTACTTAAAATATATATGCTTGTGTGTGTGTGTTGTTTGTATTGGTGGTGCACATCCACACATGTTTGTCCACCCCCCCTCAATATTGGTAGTGCACACAAGAAATTTCAACCCACCCAAGGACAGAAAATGTTAGAGGGAACACTGCTCTGGACTCTGTGGGGACATGGGAGGCAGGGAAGGGAAGAACTGAGACAAGTACTCCAGTCCAGAACTCGAAAAAGTTCTGTTTCCAGATTTGTTACCAGCAATGCTCTCCTGCAATTTATATATAACTTCCTGTAAACAGCTGGGTTCAGGGATAGATTCAGAAACTGCAAATTACACACTGGACAAGGAGTAAGTATGGCTGACACTATTTTTTATGTTTTCAAGCATAAGAGATACTGATATCCATACGTATAAGAACACTGCACTTGCTCAGGGCTTGAAACAGACACACAATAAGCAAAGGCACATCTAGCTACTGGGCTAGAATTTCTACCAGGATGACGTCAGGGGCCTTTCTTCAGGGTGTCAGGTGGGGTGTCATCTGTCAGATCAGCATCTTGCTAATAACAGCTCCATCCTCTCTAGCCACAGGATGAGAGAAGGCTTGTCTCTTTACATGACTGTGCAGCCACCAACGCTCCTTCAAGAGCATATGATCTTCACCACTCCCATAGCCTCTCCCCAAAGCCTGCCTCCACTCTTGCTCATAGCTTTCTCAAGCAGCAGCAACATGCAATTAATTTGGTTGACAATTTCTCAACAATTCCTGACATTCTGAACAGCAGCAGTAAAAATTATTCAAAATTAGTTAATGCCAAAGATATAGAAAGCACTTGAAGCAAGGGAGCCATCTTTCCCTCTGAGTTAGGTAGCCAACACTGCTCTGAATAACATTCTGGTTACTTTTGGGCAGTTATTACAACTGTAACTACCATAAATTAATTTGTTTTTGTTTCTAACTTGAAAGCAGAAGTTAATGGCTTAGACATTCACACACATGCCTGAATTTTTTTCACTCACTGTTGATTAGAGAAGTTAATTTTTCTAAACTTACACTGAAGCACCACCTTGAAATGCTGATGTTACTCCACTGTCGCAAATAAGCAAAACTAATACCACAAGCAAACTGCTTCTACAGCCTGCATAAAAATTACTAATTCAGTAAGTATCACTGAAATCCACTAAAATAGCATTGCAAGAGGTACTTATAAAAGCTATAGGGAATTTACCATTGATTTTTCAAAGCAACTCCAGTTTTCGTTTCAAGAAAGCAGTATTTTACAAAGGCAGTAAAAATCAGCGAAGACTAACATGTGTCAACTTTTGATTACATATACAGATTATAACATCAAATACACACTGCTGGCCCATTCTGAAAAGTGCACTTCAGTTTTAAGCCACACAAATATAACAAAATGAATGATAAAAACTCATAATGCTACAGTAAGCAAGAGGAACAACATTACAGTTTTAATGCATGAGGAGGAACAGAAAGCTAGGAATTAAGTTTGCTGAGCAAGTAATTTCCCCGCCAAGCATCCAACAATAGTTCCTAGCCAACTGTATTCAATCTACAGTTGAAAAAACTGATTTAACAATTACAACAATAATCTGTGAAAGTTAACCCTGCACACTTCTTACAGATGGTTATGTCCATGAGCAGATTCTTTTCCGACTCATGTTGTCCCAGGTTAACCAAAATCAAAACGAACTTTGTTCATTGTTCCGAGACTATATTTAAAATCAGACCAGAGGCTGGGCATCCCAGTGTAATGGTCTTTTCTGTGGGACTCCCTGCATGAAAGGGAAGTCAAAAATCTCTATCTGCTTTCAGAATTCTACCTCAGGTTCAGAGGGGCAAAAAGGTATAGGTTGAACCTCCCTGGTCCAGCACCCTCGGGACCTAGTTTTGCCAGACTAGGGGAGGTCAACTGTAGCCTCCCCCACCACCAGCCCCCTCCCCGGCCCCACAGCCTCCCACCGCCGCCATGCCCATCAGCCCCAGTACCACTACATGTGGGACTCCCATTGCCCTGCCATGCATTGGGCTTCCAAGCATTAGCACTAGCTCTTCACCCAGACTCTCCAGTCCTCCAACATCCATGGTCCTGCCAGACCACAGAATTTCAACCTGTAGCATAAAGCCACCTCATCTCCCTTGTGACTGAGCAGATACCATATAGGACAGAACAATAGTGCATTTTATTTTATTTTGTGTACTATAAGGAATGCATCAACATGCCAAAACTCCACAACACGTGACATTCTGAAGTCACTTTCATTCACACTATATCTTTGTATGACCCCAGTCCTTATACTTCTTAAGGAACGGGTTTTATTATTAAAATAAATAGCTGAAGGGAATGAATGCCTCCGGCATTCACCCTAACAACATCGGTCATGACTGATAAATTTATCACATAGGATGCAATGTGCAATTCCAGCGGGATGATACTGTTATTTACCTATAAAATTGGTACATCATTTTAATGACATCGCTTAAGAAAAATGTAATGGTATATTTTGTCTTATTTAGTCTAATTTGGTACAGATGTGTTAGATTTAAAAAAAACAAAAAAACAAAAAAAAAAACCACACACTTGTCCTTGGCATTCACATCCCCTATACAGAACCCCAGAGAAGCCAGGTAAGCAACTTCTGTAACACTCTTACCTTTCAAGCCATGTTTAAGGCAGTGTTCCATCACTACAAAGAACTGCTGAAGAGGTGCATAGTCAGAGTCCAGTGTTCTGCCCAGGTTAAGCGCCGATTCAATCAATCCCTTTATGCTCAGTTTAGCCATATTCATCAGATTCATACGCTCATTAGCCATGAGATAATTAGGATCTATAAGAAACCAAAAGACAGAATTTGGTAACCAGAGTTAGCTGAAGGATAGTGCATCATCCTTCTATTTCCAGTCTTCAAAACAAAAGAATTTAAGGGCTACATCTTTCAAGCAGCAGTGGCTCAGTTTAACCTGAGGCACATGCTTCAGGCCTTTGCTTTTCCTAAGGAAAATTTTCTCTAACAGAACTGATCAAAAGCTTAAAAAGACACCTTTACTGGCAAAGGTGGAAAACTATATATTACAGACAGGAAGATAACCAGGCACACACAGATACTGCCCTGATATTTAATTAGTTAAACAAATCTTAACAGGAACAGTGTTGGAAGGCATTCATTAATAGCTTCATTAATGTCTTATATAGCGTTACTGAATGTCACGAAAATGTCACTTGCTCTGAGGACTCAATCTGGCAGGAAGTTGTACTTTTGTTGCATCCAGAGAAAAATGAATAAAAGATGGGCAGACAATTAAATGCCCACGGAAGGTTGTCATTTGCTTTTCTCTTTCAGACAAGGAACTCTAAACTCAGTTCAGAAACTTTAAGTGAAACACACGCATACAGGAGAATGAGTCTTTAAAAAAAAAAAAAAAAAAACAACAACAACCACCAAAATATTGTATATACAAAACAAAATATGAATAGCAAGGCCCTCAGTGCGGTACTGTGCTGATCCTTCCAACTCTAGTTTGAGCCCACGGTGAATAACTGAAAGCACCACAGAGTTGACACTTCCTTTAAATTTTGCTGTGAGCACTGCTGATATTTGTAAACATACTCCCCTTCAGGATTTATCCACCGTCCTACATTTTCTCACACCTCCAACTCTGATGTAGTTCATTCAACTGCAACACACCAAAAGGTGAGCTGTTTCCCACTCAAATTGTCTGAATTACATCACTGTTACTAACACGCATCTTTCTTGTGACCACCGACTAGTCCAACTGCAGATAATCTCCAGAGCCTGCTTTCCCTCATCACTGCACTCAGGCCTTTTCTTCTATCTAAGACAGTTCTGGAACAATCTTCCAAGAGGAGCAGCGAACGAAAAAACCTAACTGGCTTCAAGACTGAGCTTGGTAAGTTTAAGGTGGAGATGGTATAATGGGACTGCCTACAATGCCATGTGGCCCACTGGTGACTGCCAGTAGCAAAAATCCCCAACCTGGTGGGTATTGGTCACTAGAAGGGCCACAAAGAATTCTTTCCCAGGTATATGCCTGGTAGGTCTTACCTACATGTTCAATGTCTAATGGACTGCCATATTTGAGATTTTAAAAGCATCTTCCCCATGGTCAGACTGACAGAGATTTGGGGGGGGGGGGAAGAGAAGGAGTTGCCTTCGTCTGCAGCATGCATCATGGGTTACTTGCAGGTTTAACTAGTGTAAATAGTGATTTGAGGACTTCAGTAACCCAGCCATAGGCTACAGGTCTATTATTCTAGGGAAAAGTCATAGGAAGGCATATATGAATCCTCAAGAAAACCAAAGGTGAAAGGCACCTAATAATGAGCCCAACCTCATGCCTCCTTCGGAAAAACAGTTTGAGATTTGATGTTGCCTTTTGTGGCAAACAAGTCTATTATGACAGTCCCGCACTGACAAAAGTAATAGCTTTATGATAGGGATGTTAAATTTTGATTAATCAGCTAACCGAGTAGTCGATGGTATTTCCATTGATTACTCAATTAGTTGATGGGGGGGGGGGAGGAGGGGATATGCTCGCTATTCCTGCTGAGCCTCTGCCTTTTAAATATATTAAGAGCCACTCTTGGGGTCTTATTACACTTAAAAGGCAGAGGCACAGCAGTCGGCACTGGCGCAAGCAGGGACTGCTTCAGTCCCCACTCACGCCATTTCCCCCACTGTGCCTCTGCCTCCCCTATATCCCTGGAGACACAGTGCTGGGAGGAACTTTAAGCCAGCTCCCCCCAGCACTGGCTCCTGCTCCCCTCCTTGATGCCTCTGATAGAGAGGCAGCAAGGGGGGGGGGAGCAACTAGTCGAGTAGTGATTCAACTACCCGATAACGCCTAGGTTTATTGGGTAGTCGACTAGCTACTTAGATCCCTACTTTATGATGAATCAGTCACGGTTGGTCACTGCATGCCCGTTCAGGAAGACTGCTAGGTCACTACTGGCCGCTGGGAAACAGAGCACCAGTGATCTTCTCTATATATCTTCTTTTCTAGCCCAGTCTTCAGTGTTCCTCGTCTGCTAGGTGGGGTACTGAACAACACTAGATTGCCTATTAGCAGGATTCTGGAGTTCATCTCCTCAGTGTTTGATGAGACTTGAAGCCAAAGCTTTAGTCTCACATCTCTTGACTTATGCATTCTTGGAGAGAACAGCAAGCATACCAAACAGCCGCTTTGTATACGGAACTCTTCCAAACAGAAGATACATGCTATTTCCATCTTTTAGAAGGCTGAGGGAGCTTGGCGCTCATAAGTTTTGAGTTCACCATGTCAAGAAGCCCTGCACAGGAACAGAGTCTGTACTTTGGGAGGTAGGCTCTAATAGCTGTCACACAGCACCAATAGGTCAACAGGCATCACACCAGTTCTAAGTCAAATAATCAGAACAACCCTTGGTGTTTTCAGAACATTTGAGAAGGTTTAGCCAAAAGCTAGGAACTAGCATGTCAGACACTCGACAGGTTCCCACTGTACCATGGGAGTAATTGGGAACTGGAGTACGCGCAGCGCACACAATTGTCCTGCCCTTTATGTAGGACAGGCCTGGGCAAAATATGGCCCGCGGGCCACATCTGGCCTAAGCCAAGCCACCAGAGCTGGCCTGTGGAGGCAGAGGGGAGCCCCAGGCAGGCTCCCCTGCTTGCCCTGCACACGGCTCAGGAATGCGACGGCGGGACAGAAACTGGCCAATGGGAACTGCCTGTTTGAATAACAAGCAGCCACCCTCCTGCTCACTCACTCAAGCACATGGCTGAGCAAGCAGAAACATTGTAAGCTCTGCAAGCAGGGTGATTTGGCTGCTAACTGGTAAGTCTCCAGGCCAGAACCTACCTCTGGCACCCCAGCTACTCCCTTCCCCAACCATCTGCCCCCCCAACTCCTGGCCTGCTACTCCACATGCATCTATACCCCCTTCCAGATCTGGTACCCTAATCTCCTGCCTGAGATCACAATCCCCTCCTACCCTAGGTCACGTCCTAAACCCCTGCCCAGTTCCCTGTCTTAGGTCACAACTGCCTCCTTCACCCAAACTCCCTCCCAGACTCCAGTCTCCCTCCTGCACCCCAATCCCTTACCCCAAGCTCCCTTTTGGACCCATCCTCCATCCCAGACCCTGCACCTCCTCCATTAATACCATGGAAGAGTGCGGCCCTCGACCACTTTCTAAAAATTATTGCCCTGCCCTCCCCTCCCTCTCCCCCCGCGTCAAAAATTATTGCTCACCCCTGATATAGGAGCACAAGAAAGCACAGGATGCATGCATGGTCCTAATGGCCACTACTATTAAAGTCTGGATTCACACTTGCACACCTTCAGCTGGCTTCACACTGACATACTAATATTTATGCAGATATCCATACAGCTAAATAAATTTCAATTGTCTATAACCTATCTGGAGGATAAAACAGGACTAATGTCAAATAGACTAACTCGCTGAGAAGCTTGGCTGATAAAGGTAGCACAACAAACTGACACCCAATTCATGACAAACCAAGGAAGGCAATATTTAAAATTATTACCAGGGGAGGGCAGAACTAGAGGGGAACAGATCTGGTCTCATAACTGAAGTGTTGTCAATGCAGCAAGAAAATAATCCCTAAACCTGAATGGCCAAACAACTACTGCTAAAGATCCAGCACTGAATATAAAGCATACTCCTCTGTTCTGCAAAGTGTTATGTAATCCCCGTGAAGTGGTTTGACAAGATAAGCAGCTCAGGACATCATGAATGTAATAAGCCTGGCAGCTAGACACCAGAAGGAACAGGTGTTTTCAAAGAACAGATCATGTTTATTTTGATCAGGAATTTGAGAATGAAATGTAGAACTTAATCGATAAGAAATGGGAAAGCAGCTTTGCTTTTCCTAGTTAAATTGTGCATACACAATAAAAAAATCCTCTTTTCTAAAACTCAAATCTCAGAAAATCTACTACGCACAGAAAAAATTGAGAGAAAAATATTCAAGTTGAACCAGTCCATGTTTATTTTCAAGAAAGAAATAATGGTTAACTTTCACTATTTAAGAAACCCTAAAGTTTAGGATTCCATTGCTGACAAAATTTCCTAGGAACTTTGTTATTTTGCTTTCTGAATGGTAGGAAAGGCATAAAAGGAGGCACTGGTAGGCCTCTGAACAATCTCATGATAATACCCATTTAAGGTTTATTTCATACTCTGTGAAAGACATTTAAGGAACTAACTGATTGTTGTAATAGGTGCTTTCAGTTTCTAGTCTCCAGAGTAAAAGTCGAATTCAGCTACATTAGTCAGTTTTTCCTTCTTGTTCTCTGCCCAAGCAGTTGGACTGAAAATAAATAACCCCTCTTCCTTTCAGTGTTCTGTTATTACACTAAGGCTGTGTCTAGACTGGTAAGTTTTTCCGCAAAAGCAGTTGCTTTTGCGGAAAAACTTGCCAGCTGTCTACACTGGCCACTTGAATTTGCGCAAGAACACTGACAGTCTAATGTATGATCATCAGTGTTCTTGCGCAAATACAATGACTCTCCCGTTGGGGAAAAAGCCCTCTTGTGCAAATGCTTTTGCGTAAGAGGGCCAGTGTAGACAACTGAGAACGTTTTGCGCAAAAAAGCCCCGATTGCAAAAATGGCGATCGGGGATTTCTTGCACAAAACCGTGTCTAGATTGGCACGGACGCTTTTCCGCAAAAAGTGCTTTTGCGCAAAAGCGTCCATGCCAATCTAGACGCTCTTTTCTGCAAATGCTTTTAACGGAAAAACTTTTCCGTTAAAAGCATTTGCAGAAAATCATGCCAGTCTAGACGTAGCCTAAGTGTAATATCTCCCAAGTATACTGTGGCTTTGTTCTTGGAACAAGGAAGGACTAAAAACGGAAACTGGCAACAAACAAAATCCATTTGTAAATATATTTTAGATAAGTTCCAAGTAACAATTTAAGAATTCAACTGTCAGATGGCAAGGCTTCAATAAAAAAAGAGTTACTTTAGGGAATGAAGTTTACAGATTGCCTTTCGAAAACTATCGTTTTTTACTATATATTTTAGAGATTTTGTCTGCCTGCCGTGTGTTTATCTATTCAAGAACTCCAACACGGTAAGAGCTAAAACCACCCGATTCGGTATACAGCTTCCATTTATCATAACTTAAAACAATGTAAGGGTTTGATTGTGCCAGGAAAATGGGATGTGCCTGGAATGGGATTGCTGCTCATAAAACCAAACAGAAAAGAGATAGAATCAACAGGCAGGTGAAAGGGGCTGGCTGGGGGCATGTGCCCCCCCTGCACCTGGGACTATCCCAATCCCAAGTCTCCCACCCCCCCAGGTGCCCCTGGGGCAGGGGGAGAGGGGCTGAAGCTCCCCCGCCCCGATTCATATGGGGATGTTGCTGGCTGTTCCCCTTTGTCACCGTCAGGGCGCGAGGGGAAAGTGCACTTTGCTGCATTCTTCACTCTGGCTGAGTAGTGCAGTGAGCAGATGAGCTATGCACTTTCCTCTCGCTCCCTGACAGGGACAGGAAGGAGTAGAGCAAGCAGCCCTAGCAGCGGGGGTTTTGCTGCCCCTCCTCTGCACACTCACCTACACACACACACATGCCCTGAATCCCTTATCCCCCAACCCTGACTCCTGCACCCCCACACAAACATCCTACCTCATCCCCGAACCCTGACTTGTGCACCCCCCCATACCCTCAGCTGAGCCTCACACATCCCCAAGCTCCTGCCCCTTCCACATCCCTCTGCTTATCCTGAGCCCCTCCACACACCAACACTCTCAACCCCCTCCCTTGAACCCCCCTGCATTCACCCCACACTAACATTTCTTACATGTACTGTTTTATTACACCCCCAACCTTCTGTCATGAGGATCCTCCGGGGGATGGGGAGTGCAATATAACAATACCTGTAAGAAAGAGACTGAACCAAGATGAGCCACAAAAAATAGGATGAACCTGGAATAGGATTGCTTATCAATAAACCTTATAGAAGAGAGATAAAACACTGAGAAATGTGGAGTACTGCTCTGTTTTAGCACAGCTAAATCAATGCTTACGGGTTGAAAATTAGAAGAAAATATTATTGCAAATCACACTGACTCTAGCCCTTTGTTTATAAGGATGAAGAAAAATACACTTGATGGAATTCCCATTTTTAAAAATATTACTAAAAACAATTAAATGAAAAAATTGTAATCATCTCTAAGTAATCCAAAATAAAAATTAAGTTAATCAAAATAATTGTTGAAAAATACAATCATTTCAATAAAGAATGTACCTTTTCCTTAGGGGAAAAAAAGAGAGTTAAGTACCCAAGCAATGCCAGGTAAATGTGCTAGTAATATACTAGTTTACCTGGTTTGTAAGTTGAACAGTTTATTAAATCATAAATATGGCCATGTAAATAGAGGATAATCACCAGTACTAAAAATGGTGTTTAAAAAAAAAGTCAGAAATATAATAGTGTTGTTCATTATGAAGACATACTGCATGTGTGTGTAATAAAAACAAAGTTAATATCTCTGAATATTTCCTTCTGGGAAATGCTAATAAATACCACCTTCCATTAATTTTCTGTATGAACCATAAAATGAATACAAAGTTTTAAATTACAGGAATCAGACTTATACTATTTAAATTCATTCTGAAATAAAGGATGGACAGGATTCTTAGTCTGCTTCCCCTGGGATTTGAACAGATGGTGTACTGCTTTACACATACATATTCACCACTCAACAAGACGTGAGGTTCTTTTAAATTGCCACCCCTATACAGAATGAATATATTACATTTTCTCTAAATGTCATTAAATTAACACAATCTTTTAAATCACTTTGCCAGCACTGGGAATGACTGATTACCAAGTTATCGTAGGTAAACAGAAGCATGTGTCTTTGGAATCAGAGTGTCCCTACAAGTCCTTTTTTTCAGTGATATACCACTGCAATATTGAACTGTCATGTCACAGTACTTTGCTGAATCCATTTATCAAATTAGTATGAAATAAGTCAGTGACCATGAAGAGATTCTATTTCCAGCAGAACCTCAGAATTACAAACACCTCAGGAATGAAGATTGGTTACAGCGGACAGTGGCCGGGAGCAGAGAGGAGAGCACTGACCTCCCCAGGTCCTGTATTTTAATTTAAATTAAACTAATACAGAAACAGTTTCCTTACTTGGGATGTAAAATCCCATTTAATTGCTTAACCGGTTACATGTAGTATAAAACCTGTTGAAGTTAAGGGTGATGCTTAGTAGGTAACTAGTTAACTGGTAACCCAGTTATATCCCTATTCCTTACTTCGTCAATTTTTTTAAATTCCCCTTTAAGTTTAACAGTTTACATTTAACAGTACACTGTATTTGTTTCTTTTTTTGGTCTCTGCTGATGCCTTATTGCGTACTTCTTGTTCCAAATGTGGTTGACAGGTCAGTTCAAACTCCGGTTATCATGACTCAGGTTCTATTGTACAATACAAATTGCTAATGGGAAAAAAAAAAAAAATCAAAGAAACCATAAACAACAACTTAACGGGTAACTTGTTGCTACGACTGCTATATTATTTAAACCGCTCAATGTTCAAAACAGGGGTGGGGAACCTCAGGCTCGGGGGCCGTTTGCCTGGATCTGGTCCCCAAGGTTCATGGCTGCCTGCTGCCCCAGCATGGGGCTGGCGCACACAAAATCTATTAGGCTGGGCTCCCCTAGACTCTGATGTGGGAGAGGAACGTGGGGAGTTTCTCCTTCTCAGTTGGGGGCCACATCAGTGAGGGTTTGTTTTGGTTTGTTTTTTCCCCACTTGTGTGGGGCCTTCCCCAACTCATTTCTTGTGGGTCAGTGGCCCCCAATCCAAGAAAGGTTCTTCTTCTAGTGGTTGCTCATGTCCATTTGAATTAGGTGTGCGCACTGCGTGCACCGCATCTTCCGGAGCGTTTTCCCTAGCAGTACCCGTAGCGCCGGCAGGGCGCCCCCTGGAGTGACGCCGCCATGGCGGGGCATAAGTACCCCTGCCGGCGCTCCCCCACCTCAGTTCCTTCTTACCACCCGTGACGGTCGTTGGAGCGTGTGTCTCTGTTAGAGCAGTTAATGGTTCCCGTTTCTTTTAGTCTTGTAAATAGTTCCAAATAGTTCACTTAGTTAGATAAAGTCTCTTTGTTCTTCTTCTCCCCCTTCAGGGGTGAGGAATGCCAGGGCCGCAAGGCTTTAAGGCGTGCGCTGTCTGCGCAAAGTTTACGCCTAAAGGAGACCCTCATGACAGCTGTCTGAAGTGTCTGGGTGAGGCCCACCTTACAGACGCCTGTAAGATCTGCAAGTCATTGAAGCCGTGCACTAAGAGGGAGAGAGACTCTCGTCTAAAACTTCTCCTCATGGAGGCAGCTTTACAGCCGGCACCGGCTGGACACTCTGCGGTGCGCAGTGCACTGGCATCCACGCGCGATGCCCCATCTCAGGACCCGGCCTCAGTGTCGAGGGCTCAGCACCGTTCTCATTCTCCAGCACCGAAGAGATCAAGAATGCCCCGTAGTAGGTCTCCGAGCCGGAAGTCCAAGTCACATCTACACTGCAGTGCCCAGTCTCCGGTGCACACCTCCTCGTCTACCACGGTGCAGTGTAAGCGAGCGAGACGACCATCCAGCCCAGGGCAGCTTCCCTCGCACCGCCCCTCCACGCCGGACACTTTTGAAGCGGCGCATAACCTTATTAGCCTCACTACCTCCCCTCCGTCGCTGGTTGAGGCGGAGAGGTCGAGGTCGCCTTCGCCGGAGGCCGTGTTGGCACCGGCTTCCCCGCCGCACCGTCATTACCAGATGGCACCAGTCGCCTATGCAGCAGGACAGTCCCCTGTGGGACCAGTACCGCTTGCTTCTACATTGGTGCTGGCCTCGGCGCAGGCCACCAGGCTTCACTCGACACTCGACTGGGCTCGACCTCCCTCGGTGCTGGGACCTCTTCCAGACCCCGTCTTGACTGCACCGGTGCCCTATCACCCAGGCCTTGTGGCACCGTCTACGGCACCATCATCGGTGCCAGCACTGAGCAGCTTTCCCGGGGTGCGGCTCCAGTCTTTGGTACCGGACCATTCAGCATCAGCCTCTTCGGCACCGGCGCAAGTTTCGGCACCATTACAGGCACCGACATCGACCCCGTGGGCCATGCCGGTGCCACTATTGCCGATAACGTCAGTCTCTTCGGGATTCGTCTTGCAACCGGTACCGACTTTGACAGCGCAGCCATGCACTGCGTCAGCACTGCAAATGCAACTGGCACTGGCACCAGCACCGGCCCTCCTGCTGCAACAACCAGCCCACGTCACCACACCGGGACATGTACGCTTGGCACCGGGAACTGTCCTCCCCGTGCCGCAACCGGCTCCCCTCCGGGCACCGGGGGCCGTTCTCCCTGTGCCGCAACCGGCACCGGGACCCATTTTCCCGACGCCGGCACGCTCTCATCGCTCGCACGCGGGTAAACCCGAGTCTATGCCAGGTTTGGGCCCCCCCCTTGGTGGCAAGGCATTCGTCATCTGCACCTCCCTGGCCTGAGTCTGACTACTCATCGGATTCTGATGCGGCCTCGTTCAGGTCGAAGTCCTCGGGAGTTTCCTTGAGTCATAGATCCCGTTCCCGGCACCGGCGTGATCGTCCGTGTATGCAGCAGACTTGGCCACCTCAATCGCAATGGCCTTTCTGGACGCCGTGGGCTTACCACCAGTGGCAGGGGCCTGTGCCCCCCTCTGTAGTGTCCGGTGTCTCGGGGCACCTAGCGCAACCGTCGGCGTCGCTGTCACGACGCCCTCCCTCTCCCCAGAGGTTGGTTTCTGCGGATGTCGCTACTGAGCCACAACCCCCGGTGCCGGAGCCGCCTCCGCAAATGGTGCCGCCTGCCCAGCTGGCTCCTCAACCGGGCCCAGCGCTGGATCCGGTACCGATCCAGGAGTCGTCCTCATCTTCGTCTCCTGATGAAGCCCTGGCGGATCCCGCACCGGCGTTGCCTACTATGGATGCTCAAGCGCACCAGGATCTGCTTAGGCGTCTGGCCTCCAACCTGGGTGTCCCAGTGGAACCAGTAGTGGAGGACACGGACCCCATGGTTGACATCCTCTTGGATGATGCCCCCGCCCGCTTGGCTTTGCCACTTAATAAAACCGTGGCCAAAATTACTAATGCCTGTGGCAGACCCCGGCGTCCCTGACCCCTACCTTAAAGGGAGTCGAGAGGCGCTATCACGTTCCCCAGTTGGGGCACGACCACTTGTACTCCCAACCTGTTCTGGGGTCCTTGGTCGTTCAGGCTGCAGCGCGAAAGGAGAGGCTTCCCCAGCTGGGGCTATCCCCGAAAGCTAGGGAGTCCAAACGCCTTGACCTGATGGGCCGTAAGATGTATGCCACTGGCGGGGTGCAACTCCGCATTGCTAACCAGCAAGCGATGCTGAGTCGTTATGCTTATAATACATGGCAAGCGGTGGATAATTTAAGGATAAGCTCCCTGCCGAGGCCCGTCAGGAGTTTGCGGCCATGACTTCGGAGGGCAGAACCATCGCCCGCACGGCCCTTCAGACTTCCCTGGATGCCACTGACTCTGCAGCCCACACCATGGCGTCGGGTGTAGTTATGTGCCGTGGTGCCTGGCTGCAGGTGTCTGGAATACCTCCGGACGTCCAAACTACAATCCAGGACCTGCCTTTTGATGGCAAAGTGTTGTTTTCGGTGCACACGGACTCCAGGCTCCATACGCTTAATGACACGAGGCCTACTCTCCAGTCCTTGGGGATCCACATGCCGGCCCCGCAGCGTCGTCAGCTGCCATACAGACAGCAGGGGAGAACACAGTCCCAGGTCCCCCGTGGGGATTACTGGAGACACCGTCCCCGTGCCCCCAGTAGGGGTGCGGGGGCGGCTGCAGGCCCCTCGTCCGCAAGGGCTCGTTGATGTCACCCGAGAGGGGACAACCCCCATGGGGTTGGTCAAGTCTCCTCCCAGCAGCCCAAGCACCAGTTTTGACGGTCTGCTAGAGAGTCACGCACCAGCCTCCCATCCCGGCCCCCCGTTTGGGGCTAGGTTATCCCGGTTTGCCCACGCCCGGGCAGAAATCACCACCAACGCCTATGTTCTAAAAATAGTCACAAATGGCTATACCATCCCCTTCCTGGGCTCGCCCCCTTCCAACCTGCCCGCCCCGTCCCTTTTCAGGGACACCTCTCACGAAGGCATCCTTCATCAGGAGGTGCTAGCGCTCCTCGAAAAGGGAGCCATGGAGAGGGTCCCCTCATATCTGAAGGGCAAGGGATTTTATTCCCGCTATTTCATAGTCCCAAAACCCAAGGGCAGGGTTCGTCCCATCTTAGATCTCAGGGACCTCAACAAGACGGTGGTGAAATCCAAGTTCAGAATGGTAACCCTGGCTTCCATCATCCCGGTTTTACAGTTAGGAGACTGGTACGCAACTCTCGATCTCAAGGACGCTTACTTCCATGTGGCAATAAGACCCAGTCACAGGAGGTTTCTCCATTTTATTGTTTCCAAATGCCACTTCCAATTTACGGTGCTCCCATTTGGCCTTTCAGCAGCACCCAGGGTCTTTACAAAATGCATGGCAGTCATAGCTGCATTCCTCCGCAAAAAAGGGGTACACGTCTTTCCGTACCTAGACGACTGGCTGATTCGTGGTCGTTCCTACGAACAAGTGGAGGCCCATGTTTCCCTCACAAGGGCCCTCTTCGTCAGGCTGCGGCTCGTGCTAAACGAGGAAAAGTCATCGTTGACTCCCTCTCAGCACCTCTCAGTTTCTGTCCATAGTGGAGCTGGTCTCCGAGTTAACCTGGTTCCCCATCACGACCACCCGGGTTTGCTCAAGGCTGCTGGGACACATGGCGGCATGTACGTATGTGGTACGCCATGCTCGAAGGAGGCTCAGGCCTCTGCAGGCCTGGTTGGCAAGGGCATTCAACCAGTCCAGGGGGTTCTGGGACACGGTTCTCACAGTGCCTCCAGAGGTGATAGCCTCTTTACAATGGTGGACCCAGGAGGCGGTGGTGTGCAGCAGGGTTCCATTCACTGTACCTCCCCCCTCGCTTACACTAATCACAGATACTTCCGACCTGGGGTGGGGAGCACACATAGGGTCTCACAGAACCCAGGGTTTATGATCCCCTGCAGAGCGGGCTCTGCACATAAATGTCCGGGAGCTCAGGGCAGTCAGGAGAGCCTGCAAGACCTTCCTTTCGAAGCTCTCTCGCCGCTCTGTCCTGGTCCGCCTGGACAACACGACGGCTGTGTTTTACCTGAACAGGCAGGGGGGAGCCCGGTCACCTCCCCTCTGCCACGAGGCTCTGTGCCTCTGGGACCTGTGCGTAGAGCACGACATAGTTTTGCAGGCAGAGTACCTGCCGGGGTGCAAAAACTTGCTGGCCGATGCTCTGAGCAGGTCCTTCGGAGCCCGTGAATGGTCTCTCAAGGATTCGGCCCTTCGTCAGGTCTTCCACAGGTGGGGTTGTCCCCTAGTAGACCTATTTGCCTTGGCACGCAACACCACGTGCCGGAGTTACTGCTTCCTGTTGGGGCTGGGGGTACACTCCAGGGGGGATGCCATGACCACGCCGTGGCCGGCGGGCATCCTCTATGCTTTCCCTTCGTTTCCCCTAATTCCCAGGGTTCTGACCAGGGTCAAGACCTTCAGGTCCACGGTCATCCTGATAGCCCCTCGGTGGCCCAGGCAATTCTGGTTCCCTATCCTGGTGGACATGCTCAGCAAGGAGCCTGTAACGCTCCCGCCGGTTCGGGATCTCCTGACCCAACTGTGGGACGGGGGAAACCATGGTTCACCCGAATCTCAGCTCTATCCACCTGACGGCCTGGTTTATCCGTGGCTGACCCAACCAGAAAGGGAATGTTCCCAGGAGGTACAGATGGTGCTCCTAAGTAGCAGGAAACCATCTACCAGGTGGCTGTACGCAGCCAAGTGGCGGCGGTTCTCGTCTTGGGCGTCCAGAAGAGGAGTGCACCCGTCCTGTGCACCTGTCCCGTCCATTCTGGACTACCTCTTTGAACTTAGGTCCAGTGGCCTCTCTACCTCCTCCATCGAAGTCCATGCGGCATCCCTCTCCGCCTTCCATGTTGGTTTGGCAGGAGTCTCTGTTTTCTGACCCTGTGGTAAAAAGGTTCCTTAAGGGTTTGGGTAAGTTGTATCCCTCGGTTAGACCCCCTCTCCCCGCGTGGGACCTTAACCTCATGTTGTCTAGACTTGTGTCGCCCCCCCCCCCGCCTTTGAGCCGCTGACCACGTGTTCTTTGAAGCACCTCTCTATGAAGGTTGCATTCATTGTGGCTATTACGTAGGCTCGCAGGGTCTCTGAGCTAAGGGCGTTAACTGTAAACCCACCCTACCAAGTGTTTTCTGACAATTATGTGAAGCTCCACCCTCACCCAACCTTTCTCCCCAAGGTGGTGTCACCGTTCCACTTGTCCCAAGAAATTTACCTCCCAGTTTACTTTCCAAAGCCCCACGTCTCCCCTAAGGAGCAAGTGCTCCACTCCCTGGATGCTAGACATGCGCTAGCCTTTTATATTGATAGGACTAAACCCTTTCGCAAATCCACACAATTGTTTATTGCTGTCGCTGACAGAATGAAAGGGCTTCCCATTTCGACCCAGAGGTTGTCCAACTGGGTCGCAGGGTGTATCAGGGAGTGTTATGCCTTAGCCGGGAAGGTCCCGCCCCGGGTTACAGCACATTCCACCAGGGTGCAGGCGTCCTCTGTAGCTTTTGGGGCGCAGGTTCCAATCACTGAAATCTGCAGGGCGGCCACGTGGTCGTCACTCCATACCTTCACGGCGCACTACGCGCTGGTACAGCAGGCTAGGGAGGACGCAGAGGTGGGCTCTGTGGTCCTCAGCTCTGTATTGTAAATATGTATATTTATCTGTACCACGTTGCACTTTTCTGCAGTTTTTTCTATGTTCGGTTAGTTGAATAAATACGTTTGGATTTTTCAACTTTCGTGGACTTCTCTTTCTGAGTGCTCCGACCCCTCCTCCTTGAAGTGGGGTTGGCTTGGAAGTCACCTAATTCGAATGGACATGAGCAACCACTCGAAGAAGAAAGAACGGTTACTTACCTGTAACTGTTGTTCTTCGAGATGTGTTGCTCGTGTCCATTCGATTCCCCCCCCCCCCCACCTCCCCTTCGTTGGAGCGTCCGGCAAGAAGGAACCGAGGTGGGGGAGCGCCAACAGGGGTACTTATGCCCCACCATGGCAGCGCCACTCCAGGGGGCGCCCTGCCGACGCTACGGGTACCGCTAGGGAAAACACTGCGGAAGACGCGGTGCACACGGTGCGCACACCTAGTTCGAATGGACATGAGCAACACATCTCGAAAAACAACAGTTACAGGTAAGTAACCGTTCTTTCCCCACCCCTGTAACCTACAGTCTTGCATGCAGTAAGAGTGAAAAGAGTTTCCATATAACTTGTAAAATGCCTAGAGGGATTTATGGAATTGCCTACAGTTCAAATTGGAACACAAATGACTGCTTAAGCCTGAAGCTACAAGGACAGTTCAACTAACATACATCACTGTACATAGTTAAGCTCAACATCTTAGATCTAACCCATGTACTCTTCAACTTCTCACACTGCCACTACCACTGGAAGCAGGTCTGATTGTCACCATATGTAATAAGCAGCAAACAATAAGGATGAAATTCTGGTCCCACTGATGTTTTGCCATTGAAAACCAGGATTTCACCTTAAGTTTTCTCAAACATACTTTCAGAGGATGTTATCATCTAGAAGTGGAAACTTCCACAGAACAGACATCTTTCTGGTACCCATATTTAAAATTGACTATTCGGTGCCAGTAGTAATGCTCAGAATAAATAAACTAGAGTTGTAAACATACTCCCACATTACAGGGAGCCTCAAAAATAGCCTGGTGAAGCACACTGCTTCTTTGAGATTACAGACTCCGTATTTTTAGTCTTGTAAAATACGTCAAGAGTCACCCATATTCTATTGGTCATTGGATGAACCAAGGCTTCTCCCCATCTTGTTCCACAGAGAAGCTAAGTAAGGCAGAAGACAGAAAATTTCAAAAGCCCCAAAAGAACTCATGAGCCTAAAACACTTTTCCAAAGGTGAGTTAGGCACTCAGGTACCTACATCTCACACAAAGTCAATGTAATTTAGACACCCAAGGGCTTAATTACTTTAGAAAAATGGAATCAAGTGCTTTTGATCCAGACTGCATTTCTCTCTTCTTTCTACAGCTAAATTCATTTTGAAAAATTAAGAGAAACATTAAGCCAGAAGCTTTGTCAAGTACAGGATATGATGGGATGTTTCTGTCAATGTCATCTAATCTATTTAGGGTAACTCCCATGCATTAGACTACTTTTAAATGCTCTCCTACATTTCATCTGCAGTGTGAATCTTAAATACTACAAAGACAATTTCCATGTATTCAAAATGACCTGGAAGTTATATCATGTAAATATTTTGATATATAATTATATATTTGTGAAATACTATTTTTCCCCCAGTGAATAAGCCCCACAACTCAGACAATATCACTTTGTATCTCAGGCCTAGTCAACACTAGATAAATCAAGACGACTTAATTATCCCATTCGGGAGGGTGTGTGTGTGGATTTTTAACACCCCTGAGTGACACAGCTAAGCCAACCTAGTCCCCAGTATAGACAGTGCTAGGTCAAGTGAAGAATTCTTCCATCAACCTAATTACTCCTTCCTTAGGAGGTGGATTACCTATGCCAATAGGAGAAACCCTCCCATCAGAGTAGATTGTGTCTGTCTACACTGCAGCACTACAGAGGCACAACTGTGCTGCTGCTTTAGTGTTTTAAATGTAAACTTAACCCTCAAATCAGCATTAGGGATGTTAAATATCAGTTAACTGAATAGTCGATTAACCTCATGAATTCTTATTGGTTAGTCGACTATTCTATAGTCCCCAGGAGTGGGGCCAGAAGCCAGTGCACTCCGGCCCCAAATCCCAAGGAGCCCCCTTCCACTCCACACTGCTGCCTCTGTCAGAGGCAGTAGCATGGGGAGCCAGGCGGGAGCTGGTCCACAAAGGGAGACAGTTTAAAAACCAGTTCCCCTCACGGACTGGCTGCCTGTCACTCCGCACTTAAGCCTTTGATAGAGGCAGCAGCACAGGGTGGCAGCCGCCCCTGTCCAAGTCAGGGGCCAAGTTCCCGGACTGGGCAGCATCTGGAACTGAACCGGGCTGCCTGCCCGCCTGGCACCTTATACATTTTAAATGCAGAGCCACAGTGGGGGTAGGTCCTGAATCCAGTGCAAGCCAAGACTGAGCTGGGCTGCTGGCCAGCCTGCTAGAAAATTTACTGGCAAGTGGAGAGGAAATGCATGTAGTCTATAGCATTAACCTATAAACTTATCAGTTAATCGACTACACTATTACATCCCTAGACAGCATCCAGAGTAATTTCTGTGATACCAATTAATTTTAGCAGTTCAAACTAATGAACTTTGAAGTCTGTTAGAATTTCAAATGTATCTATAGAGACTACATCCATTGCTAGTTTATAAAATACAATTTCCACCTAAGGATTTTCTCTTAATTTTAATTTCCCTTCTGGCAGCCACTGTTGTGACACTTTGCACTATGTCAACAGTTTGTAAAGCTCTCTGGAAACACTGAAGGAGACTGTGAATCAGGGAAAATTTATGGGAAGCATAAACTTGAAGTCTCTCTTTTGAAGAACTCGTGTGTTCCTCACTCAATGTGCCCAGCTTCTTGCAGATTAAGATCCTGTATCTGCCTCCAAATACAGTTTCTGCCAGTTAATGTACATTCTACAACACTGATCAATGGCTTTTAAAATGCACTAAAGTAATTTAGAATATGCACTGTAATTTCCTAATAGAAACTCAACCTCATTTTCTCAGAAGTAATGAAGAGCATCAGGTAAGTTTGGACAAAGGAATTTTTCAATGTACTAAAGAGACACTTTGGGGACATGAAAATTCTGAGTTACAGAGAATCTCAAGTAATTAAGGCTGTTCTGACAATCTCTCCCAAAGAATATTATGAAATGGAATGGAAAATTTAAGAAAACAACAGCTGTATTAACAGAGTTATCAAAAAGTTATAAAATCCAATGCGTCTCAGAACCCCAGGTAGACAATCCAACTCAAAGTTAAGATGAGTTGACTGAGGCATGGTCTACACACTGGCAAGATTTTTCTGCCAAGCATCAGCTTCTTGCGATAAACCAAAAGAAGCAGCCACACTGACATGCCACTTTTTGCACCGAAACACCTCAGCTGCAGCACTGTAATAAAACCATCCCCAGTGTCATAAAGCTTGTTGTGCTGAGGCTTTAAAATGTGGTGGGGTCAGTGTGAATGCCCCTTGATTGCTTTTATTGCTACAATGGCCCTCCAGAGGTGTCCCACAATGGCTGGAGTGACCTCTATGCTCCCTATTTCGAGCTCAGCAGCCCTGCAGCATGCGCCGCCGCCCCCCCCTTTCAAAGCTCTGTGCTGTTCTGCTCCAGGACACTACGCTAACCAATAATGTAGAACAGGGCTACTCAACTTTGGAAGTCCCGGGAGCCACAATGATACTCATAGCACATGCCAAGGGCCACAACTTAAGTGTAGTTGCATATACATGCAAATATATATGCAAATTGCTTCTTTCACACAATGCCCCGGCACTCTTGGCACCTCCTCCTTGGGGGCTAGAAACACGAATACCCTGTATCCATCTGTTCCAGCCAGCCCGTCCGCTTGTGTCTTTCAATGCTCACCCTGCCTGGGAGACGCATCACCGTTGTGGAGTGTGTTCCCAGTGGAGGCCATGTTCAAAGGATCCCACCTGTAGGCTGCGTGTTGAGCCTCACATAAACCCAAACCACACCGCGGGCCACAAACAAACATGCTGCGGGCTGCATGCAGCTCATGTGCTATGTGTTGAGTAGCCCTGATGTAGAATGTGCTTACTGTCTCCCACAGTAGGAACACAGGCAGACAGAGGTGCACGTGTGTGAGAGAGAGAGAGAGAGAGAGAGAAGGAGAGAGACTGTGCAGTGCAGAGCCAGAGAGGGAGGCATGGGCTGAGAGTGGGGTCTCTCCCTCCCAGTCTTAGGGCCAGTTGTTTCCTGCAGCTGTCTGAATTTATAGGACAGCATGCCAATACACTTGTTCTCCCCCCCCACACACGGTCTCTCCATGCACCTCACCGTCTGTCACACTCCCCCTCACACTTCACTTGAAAAGCAGCTGGCAATGAGACTGAGAAACCTGCATCATGCGACACTCCACCTGCCTCAAGAGGCATTGCAAACCATTCCCAAAGCACCCTGCAGCCAGTTTCACAGCAGCATGACTACCGCAGTGCACTGCTTTTTGGTCCTTCAAAGAGCTGCTAGTGTGGATGTGCTCCAGCAACACAAGGAGCGAGTGTGGACACACAACAGCACTTTTAATTAAAGCGCTTGAACAGAAGTGGTAACATTTTGGCACAAAAACTTGCCAGTGTTGATGTACCCTGATGTTGTGAAGTTAAAGCACATTACACCCATGTAGACAGTCATATTCATAAGTAAAGTGGCCTTAAATTCACTGAAGAAAGATTGAAGTAAACTGAACTATAACCACTTGTGAATTAGAGCATTCTCTTCACAACTTCAGTTAATTATTTAACTTTTTTGATGGTTCTTGTGTAGAAAGGTTCTCAGTTTCTAATCTTTCATCAAGTGCTACAGTTCACAGGCTGCCATTTTAAGGAAAAGGAATACAAGTGGAAATAAATGCTCAGAGTACCACGCACACAAAAAAGTTCTTATAGGTGACCAGAAAAAAAAAAGGGGGGGTCGGGGGGGAGGGGGGAGAAAGGCTTGTGACTTGTTTCTTTAAAATGTAAAAGCATGAGTATGTTTTTGCAAGAAGTTTTTTCTTCCTCACTTTTAAAATTTTTTTCCCCAATAAATTCAAGTCTTGTCTACTCTGGAAAACTAGGGGAACTAGAAAACTGGCAGGATAACAGCACAGATATTAAAGAAAGGAAACCTTTGTTTAGAGGGAAAGTAATTTTTATTTTACTTTAAAAAAAAAAGGATTTTTAACATCTCTTTTCGTTAACATCTATTTAACTTGGACAACTGAGGGGGGAAAAAAAAAAACATTCTTTAAGGATTTAGCTTACCTCTTCAGTTAAGGCCTGGGAAAGCTCCCTGTATGAGTCATCCAAGAGTCTTTCCTCCCAAAAACAGGAGGAGGAGCAGTGGGGAGAAGAGACAATCTAACTTACACATCTCAAGGAAAAAATAAGCAAAAAGAAACCCCCAAAACTACAAGATGTCTTTTTTACATCATGATGAAAAAACAGAAAAGCTTAATGTTTTTCCTTTGCAGTCGACCATGATTATACTTTCCTTGAAATACTTTTAAAATCTAAGTAACTTTAAAGCTACAAAGTGATACTTTTCCCATACAAAAGCAGCAGCGGGCGCAGGGCTGGAGGGGGGAAAAGCAAACAGGCGGGAGCTGGTGCTCGTGGGGAGTACTGGCTCCCGCCTTCTCCCCTGCGTGTAAACATGTGACCACCAAAAAACGCAGAGATTACTTGTTTACACAAATACACCCTAGTCTTGGGTACCCCAAGCCTCACTTCATTAAAAAACAACTTCCCTTACAAAATCAACATAAAAATACAGTGTCACACCACACAATTATTGAAAAATTGCTTACATTCGCATTTTTACCATACAACTATAAAAAAAATCAACTGGAATTATAAATATTGTACTTACATTTCAGCATGTGTGTTATAAGGACCAGTACAAACAAGACACTGTCTCTGAAATTTTCATTTGTGCTGTCTTTGCTAGTGCTTTTTATGAAGCTTGTTATAAAACTAAGCAAATATCTAGATGAGTTGATGTACTCCGGGAAGACTTCTAAGTATCCCAGGGATACACATACCCTGGCTGAGAACCACTGGTATGAAATATACATATATGCGCACGCATGTTGAGTTTGTGTTTAAATAATCCTGTTTAAAAAGGGAAACGTTAATGATATAACAGTGCTCAATATATGTTGCTTAATACTGTTAATTCTGTATTAAGAGATGTCCAGTCAATGTAACTAATGTCTTCATTGATATTTTGGGTTATTTACAGTAATAAAATATCTTCCTAAACCAAACCAAAGTAGTTAAACCCACTGTTACACACTTAAGAGGCCCTTTTCACTGGAGGTATATATATATAGCCATCTCTCATCAAGCTTGACTTGGTGTCTTGCCCTTCACTACTATATATCACCAGAGAAGATAAAAATCTTGGCTGTTTATAAAAATCCATTTCTTATTTAAGTAACATATTATTTACTTGTAAAGAGTTCTTTACTTTCGTCCCATTTTATAATCTTAAATTGCTAAACGAGATGTTTCTTTAATTAGCTTCATAATTGTTAGTAGAATTTCAAGATTGTCAATTTCACACTTTAGATGCTCAGGTATGCTTTAAAAAGACAAATTCAAGACCTCATTAACATCCTTACTATGAGAAGTGTCACAAACTCAAAACACAGCATTGATAAGCAATTAGCCTGTGCTGTATTTACAATCAACATTACCTTCCCATAATTAACTGAGCTTCTGCAAGTCAAAAAAGCTGAAATGTTTCAACGAGACTATACTTGACTATAATGGTCTGCAATTTGAAAATAAAGGATCTGAGCTCTTACATCATTTAAGTGCATTTAAAATTCCCAACCTTCAGTGCCTAAATTCAGGCTTAAGAGCCTAACTACAAGCTTCAAAATATTTATGGAAATAAAATTTAATCCTTGTACACTGCAAACATTATGTAAAGACTTGACTTTAAGCATGAGTTGTCCCATTATTCATGTGAGTAATGTTACTCACCTGCTTAAAGTGATCAGGGCCTTAGTAGTTTGGTTTTTGCCTATAGCTGTTTTATAATATCCAAATATCCTACCATTAAGTATTTTTTAAAACATTAAAATGTGTAACAATAAATTATAAAAGTTATAATAGCACAAGTTTTCAAGTAAGTTTCACACTGCCTCAACCTATTTTAATCCACAACTGATTAAATTAATTAAAATCAATTGATTTTTAAATTGCTTTTATATTGCTATACCCTGTAAATTTACGTAACTATTCTATGCAGTGCTGCTGTAGCCATGCTAGACCCACAATATGAGAAGGGGAGGAAAAGAGGAGACAAGACATGTATTCATCAAGATAAAGAACAAGTTAGTCCCACATTTTTTACAGTTTCCATTATTTGTCTCATTTTCATTTTAAGTCTTTACATACATGAGTCTTAGCTGCTTGAGAAGTATGACAGATACTAATTTATTACTAAGCAATATCAACTGCTTTTTTCTTTTTTATTGTTTTTAAAAAAATTAAAGAATTTAGAAGGCAAGACTGTCCATATGGGACCAGTGTCAAGTAGGAGCAAATCTGGAACCAAAAGCCTACACATTATCCTTTCAAAGTGTAAATAAGCACATGCATATATGCTTATTGTGACTGAAAATATTTTCTTTAGAACCCTAACAGTAGTAACCACAAATCAATACCAGAAAGCAACTAGTTCAGTATATTCAAACTATGAACCCAGTTCAATCAGACAAGCATATTTGCAGAGCCACAGTTATTGCCATTGCAAAGGAATACTGTAGCTGGTGCTCGGAATCAAAGTAACACATTAAAAAGCCAATTAAAAACAGAAATAATAGCTGAAAGACGTCGGTGTGGCACGCACCTTCAGTATCATCCCGCAATTGCTCCACCAAATCTGTCAAATCCTCCCAAGAGTCTTTGCAAACAGCAAAAAGAAAGGAAAAGAAAGATAAAATGTCATGCAAGCCAAGATCTAAAGGAAAGAATCAAAATCAAGATATAAGAAAGGGAAAACTGAAAAGGAGATTTCTATAATATAAAACTCAGTTTGCAGTAGTAAGATTTGCAATTCAAAAGGATTTATTAGTCTTCACAAAGTAATACAGCAAGGCTTTATTAGAGAAGAGAAAGCAATTATTGCATAGTTGGGTTTGGAGATTGTTTGTTTGTTTAAGCTTTAAGGCTGATACTTTTGTAAAGCATTTATTAAAAAAGAAAATTCAACTAGAAAGCCATATCTTTTTATTTTAGAATTATAAAAACCTAAGTACTGGAGTTCTCATTTAACTTTATGCAACATCTCTCCACAACTGTGTCTCTTAATCTACCCTGCAAATTTGCAGACAGCTAATAGGCAAGGGAGCGGAGGTAGAGAACCTGGCAGAGGACTGACAATGACAAAAGAAAAAAACCTGTCTAAACATGCTCAGTAAAATTATCTTTTCTCAACATTATAAAACAAAGTTACCAAACAAGAACATACATACTCATCATGACTCTGGGCTTCATACTTACATTAAATCTTTCCCAGAGCACCAATTTGCAGTTATTTGGTGTTTGAGGGGTAAAGAAAGTTGAATTCCCTCATATGCTGAGAGGCAAGGTGAGCAAAGTACACATTCCACTAAGACCTCCTTTCTGCCCTGCCCCCTTTCCCCGCCCCGGAAAACAACAGCTAACCTTTTCCAGCAAAGAAACTGTGTGTTGATTTAAATAGCAAAGACAGTCATACCCTACACACACATGAGTGAAAATATGATAGGGATCCTAAAATTACTGAGCAGAACAGAAGGCTCCCATAACATATTCTTACTGATCAACCTTCATATTCATCTTCATAAAATTAAAACAGTTCATTCTAATCCTTTTTTGGAAATTAGTTTTACGTATGAATTCTTGTATTTTCCAGATGTTTTGTTTGTAAAGGAAAGCTGTTGAATATATTGGAAGTAAGGGAGTGAAACTGCATTTCAATTTCACAGGACAGAATCTTTATAGGTACTGAAGATAGTGTCAGAGAAATGTAATATTTTTGGGAAACACTTTATTCAATAGATATTAGGCACCTCAGTTTCATTATATAAAGTTTTGTGGTTTAAATCCTTAAAAAGTGTCTAGAAATTAATTCGTGTTAATTAATAAGATTTACAAGCATGGGTAAGTAACAGCCTCAGACCCTAGTAATTTCCCTAATCCTTATTTACATACATATAAAGGAAATCCAGAGGTTTTGAGTCACAAACACACCACTGTCAGAAGCAGATGATTAAAAAAAGATTCATTCCTTCTTTATGCAAATACTTGTGGTAATAAAGAATAAATAAGGAAAACCCCCCCAATGTTAAAAATTTCCAAAAACAATGGGTAAGAAAAGCGTCCACTCGGCATCAGCAGATTTTTAATCCACTCTTTCCTTTTCCTCTGCTTTGATTTTGTTGCTCTCCCTTCTACGCACAGTAAAAGACACTTGTGCATCTTCAATTCTATAGGTGAGTTCTTTCCCTCAATCCTCTCTCTTCCCAGGGACCCCTACAAAAAAATTCACAATACCGTAAAATGCTTTCCAGCAAACCCTAGGGCTTTGCTATTATGATCTTCTGGTCTACTTGTCTTCTGATGCCCACACAAACAACAGATTCTATTTCTTATTTTTTTTAAAGTTAGATATTCCCTCCCCCCCATTATTTATTTTTTGGTTCTGGACATCCAATACTCCGGTCATCTGTGTTTTGTTAGTTTTTAAAGTGCTACCAGACTATCTGTTGTATTTTCAGTTTTTCATATTATCGTTTGTCTTTCTGCAGTGACCTTCAGCCATTTCCACCATTTTCTCTAGCTGCTAACACACAAAAAAATCCTAGAAAGCCAACAGTTTCTAACACACAAAACACAATATCAAGTTAGATTAGTGAAGTCCAATTAGTCTAGTATTCTGACAAAGTTAGCCATTAACAAATACTTCAAAAGGAAGGTGCAAGAAACCTTTTGGTCCATTGATTGGGCCAAATCTGGCCCACAGGCCATATGTTTAATAAAACCAGAAATATTAGGATAAGATGCATGAGAAGTCTGCACGGAGATATAAAGATGAAAAACCACATTTCCAGGTAATTGTTTCACAAACCACCATAGGCATTGATCATATTCACCTTCAGAGCATGGGAGCAGCACAGAGGCTACATAAATTTGAGCGGACACCTGAGACTAAAGGGACCATTACTTCATGAATTTGGTTTCATGCAAAGAAAGAGTATGAGTGAGTGGGGGGGAAAATGGTACTAAGAAAAACTGAATCAACTTAAAGTTACACTTTTGTCTAAAATCTAATTACAAGTAACACCTAAAATTGGTTGAACAAAAATAGAGCAAAATGTTTCTATGAGTTTCCTGTTTATTTCTTAGTTTATTTGACAACACTTTGTGTATGGTCAATTTCTATGTTAACTCTATTTTCAGTTTTCCCCCATTTGCGGGGGTCTCACACAGCAAAAAGAGGAAAAAAATTAAAGACAGGAAACACTAAAAATTGGGAATGCTGGGATAGCTGTAGTAAGTGTAAATGCTTAAAATGGTTTGTAAATGATGAGAAGCAGCCTTAAGCGAAAATTCTTAAAAAGCCAAAAAATACTAGGGCATTTAAAAAGCTGCATTGTCATAAGCAAGTAAGATTAAATCCCCTCAAATGGGAGTAAATTTCCAACAGTTCTGTTGATTGCTAACATATAAATTCTGTTGATTGCTAACATATAAATTAAAAAAATAATTAGCAATGTTATGTAACAGTTGTGCACAGTTTTCTAAAAATCAAAATTATGAAGCAGACAGACTTGGGTTGAGATAGAAACCTGTTAAAATATTTTAAATCAAGGAAACTACATTGCCAGTGCCTATGCCCAAGCCCCTTGTGACTATCCACTTCAGTATAATGCATCCCAAACACAGAGTGCACTAACAAAAGACAGGACTATGCAGCACTTTGTGAAGAGGAGACAGCATAAGTTTAAAGGCCTTGTCTACACTAAACAGAAGATGGTTGCTGCCGTGATCAATCTTCCAGAGTTCGTTTTAGCGAGTTAAGTTAAAACTCTCTAAATCAAACTCAAAGGGCGCCCCCGCCAGCGTCCGGTATGCCTGCTCTTGCCAGTAATAAGGGAAGCCGACGGGAATTTTTGTTCCCCTCGGCCTCCTGCTGTGGGGGACACCGCCAAGCTTAGCTTAAAATAAGCTGACTCCACCTCTGTAGATTATATAGCTGGAGTCGGTTTACCTGAAGCCAGAAGTGGGAATACTGGATGCCGGGGGAGGAGGGCACCCTATGAATTTGATTTAGCAAGTCTTAACTAGAGTTGCATACCTTAAAGCCCAGCTGCTGGGTCTAGTGTAGACCTTGCCTAACAAACCGGTCAAAAAGACCATGCAAGTGGAAAAGTATGAGATTACATAGCACTGCATGGCCTCAAAAATCCCACACAAAGGACTTGACTACAAATTAGGGAAGGGGGAAGGGAGGAGTTGCGGCCTGTGACTTGGTGGGAAGAACCAGAGTAAAATGTTAAAATATCTGGTTTGATATTGATGATTGGTGGGAGGAAATGGAAAGCAACAAGGCCTGCACAGGTATTCCTTTAATTTTCTACATTTAAATGTCCCATAGATGAAATCCTATAGCACTGTCTTGCACATAAATACCTATATATTTCAAATCAAGCAGACATGAAAAATGCCAACTTTTTTTTAAAGCCAACACAGGGCACAGGATGACCATTCTCGGCTTGAGCTTCTACTCAGAGATATCAATGGGGCTCAGCATGTACTGTTACAGTACCTTTAACGGGCTCCCAATGCAGTAGGAAGTCCATATTTTAAAGCTTTAGGCTCTGTGAGTTCTACAATGGTTTATATAACATATCATCAGCCTTACAGGGTCAGTCCAAAGGTCCATCTAGTCTGTCTTCTGACAGTAGCCAATGCCAGTTGCCCCAGAGGGAATGAACAAGTAAACATCAAGGTATCCATCTCCTGTCACCCATTCCCAGCTTCTGACATAGGCTAGAGACACCATTTATTATTACCTTCTATCTTCTGTGGCTCCCCTGGCCAGGATCACCGTATTTTCTAACACTGGTGTGCAGATGTAAGAGAATGGTTTGCCACAACTTAGTACAATGCTCTGGCATTGGAGTCCTCATGAAAATTCACGAAAAAAGTGTTACACAACCGTAAAATGTTCTGTCACATTCATATGAACATGGTTTAAATGGAAATAAATATTTTGTACATTACTAAACATTTAAGGAGAACCAGAAAGGTATGCTATGTTTAAAAATGAAACAAAACCAAAACCCACCATCGTGTTGGAAAACCAAACTAACGATGCAGGATTTAAGCAAAAATCAACTTGAGGGCCCTTAAGCCAGCTTGTCGTTACTTACTATAAAATGCCTCACCCAGAAACGGTAATTCAAAACGCCAGTAATGAATGTATATAGGATTAAAGAAATACTGCAGACAAAAATTATCTGGGAATCTACTGACTAAGCTGGCAAAGGCAGCACGTCTAGCTGAATTTCAATCAGAATTCACATGAGTGGTTAGAGGAAAAAAAGGTTTTGGAAAAAACCCCTAAGATTTGGTATTTTCAGTTCCTTTTCACAGCCATATGGAGAGTGAAAATATGAAGGCTGGCAGACTGCTCAGCATTAGAATTATGCAAAATGTAAATGTTTTCTTTTATAAGATCAAGTGAAACTTCTCTCATTTCTACTTATATGCAATATTGAAAATACCTATTTTTGTATTAAAATATGAAGTCACTATTAATTTCTGTTCTCCATAAACTTAACTTAGGCTTCAAATAGGTCCCTTCTCCAATTAAAAGTAATCTAACATACAGTACTATAACCCTGAGCAACTCTCTCAGAAGTGGGCCTAATTTTCCTGTGTATACCAAAACATAAAGAAAGTTGGAATCACTTTGCATTTATCCATGTATATTTTACATTTGTCCACACCACGTATCTGTGCCTATCGTAATCTGTGAATTGTTCGGTTACACTTTCAGAGCAAGAAGGTATAAAAAAACAAAAAGAAAAGGAGGGAAACAGAGTAGGGGAAATTACATAATCAAAAACATTAGTAAAAATGTCATCATATGCCAAAAAGGGCAGATTGTTTAAACACACACACACACACACACACACACACACCCACCCCACCACCTGAGAATTGCACAAACCAAAATCAAAAGTTTGTGTGCACATATACTTACGGCAAAAAGAAAAATTGCCTCAAAGATTATGAAGCTGGCCAGAAAGTGTCAATTCCAAAAACTCCTTCCAAGCCAACATCACTGCACCAGCCAGAAATGCTAAACTATAAGACTAGGAAAATGAAAAGGGAAGTAAGAAATCTGTGTCAAGCCCCTGTATCTATGAACTTACATTTCCCCTTGTAGAACTGCGACCCGCCCCAGAAGCGGCCAGGTAGCTACCGCAAGCTTCCCATGGCTGGAGCTGCGGAGAGGGTAGGAGCAGCCAGACAATCCACCACGCGGCCCACCCTGGACATGTGCCGGAGCTGGGGCCAGTGCTGTGGTGCAGCTTCTCCCTTAGCAGCCTGGCCAACAAGGCCCCAATCAGGCAGCATCCTGTCTCCAGCCCCAATCCTGAGGCAGGCCCCATGGTCCAGCTCCCATCTGGCCGCAGGAAGAGCATGGGTAAGAGGAGAGGCCACGATCCAGCTGAGGCAATCCTGGCCAGTCCCCTTGTCCAGTCACTGCTGCCTGGGTGCAGCAGCCCAGCCCCGGCCAAGTAAGATTATCTGGCCACAGAGCACCCCCCCTCACATATTCTACTTCCCACCCTAAAGCCCTGCCCTGCCTCCTGCACCTCACACACACACACACACACACACACACACACACCCTGCCCTGAGCCCCTCATACCCCTCATACACCCCAACCCAGACTCCTGAGCCCCGACATCCCCAGCCATGAGATTGACAGGACAGCATGAAGCTAGATTTGACCAGTTACAATGTAAACTTCAAAGAAACGTGCAAAAAGATGAAGCAGCAGAAGTCCCATTAAATAAAGTCTGAGAGTACAATGTTTCATTTATGCTATTAATCATGTAATTTATCAATAATATTAAGCTGAATATTTTCAGTTATGCAAATGGGCATTCTTATACAGATCTCTGTTGACCACTTGTTCTGAATTTTGATGTAGTTTGGCTCTTTGGTTTGAAAAGGTTACCGACCCCCATTCCAGGGACTTCCCAAGATACAGAAAACAAGGGAACCCAGGCAGACATTTCATGAAGAGTGCTGTGGCCAGACAGGAAGGATTATCAGGACTCAGAAACCATCCTCAAACCACTGACCACACAAGAGCCAGCTTTCTCCAGGGCACAACCAGTTTCCTTCATAAACTCTGCAACATTAACATCCCCCCTCAAAACATCATCCTTGCCACCACAGACATCACTTCTCTATACACCGGTGTTTCTCAAAGTGGACCTGCTAATGGGCCACTCCAGTTTGTTTATAAAGGTTCCACAGCCATGAAGCCTCACGACTCCCGTTGGTGCCAGTTCGCCGTTTACAGCCAAGGAGAACTGTGGAAAGCAGCATGGCCTGGGCCGCTGCTTCCCACAGCTCCCCTTTGCCATCAACAGCAAACGGGAGCCAGAGGGGACTTGTGGGAAGCAGCGGCCCCGGCCATGCCGCCTCCCACAGCTCTTCTTGGCTGTAAATGGTGAACCAGCACCAACAGGAGTCACAAGGCTTCATGGCTATGGAACCTTTAGATAAATAAACCAGAGCGTGCTCCCAGTGGAGGCCATGTTCAAAGGATCCCACCTGCGGGCCATGTGTTGAGCCCTGCATCAACCCGGGCTACAAACGGGTGGCTCACATGTTGAATAGCCCTGTTTTAAGAGACGCTTCACAAGGTATTTTTCTCTTACAAAAATGCAACACATTTTCTCTCAAGAACACAAAAGCTGCCTCCTTTGTTTCAACCAGGAGCTTAGACTGCACTCTATTCCATCACTCGATATCTAACATCCCTAATCATATAATGGCATAAATCTTAACGGTTAGATGATTATTCTATAGTCCCCAGGGCAGGGCCGGCAGCCAGTGTGCTCCCGGCCCTGCTCCCAGGGTGCCCCCTGCTGATGCCTCTGTATCAGAGGCAGCAGCGCAGGGTGGCTGGTGGGAGCTGGTCCATGAGAGGAGCCAGTTTAAAGAGAGGCAGCAATGTGGGACAGCAGGCACCTCCGCTCATGGAGGCCTGAGCTTCCTATGGACAAAGGCCGCGCCAGCATCCCAGAGCAGCCTCTGTCTGCAGCAAGCCTGGGTCTGCCATGGACAGAGGCTGTTCCGTGGCAGCCTCCCCTGCCACCTCCCCCACATTGTTGCCTCTGGGCGGGAGAGGGAGGGGGAGGGTGCAGGCAGCTCCGTGGAGCAGCTGCTGTATCAGAGGCAGCAAGCGGAGGGGGGGAGAGAGGCGTGAGCTGGTGCCCATGGGGAGCCCAGCTTTAAAGCCAGCTCCCCCCGAGCACTGGCTCCTGCCTGTTCCACTCCCTTGCTGCCACTGGAGGATGGCAGCAGGCAGGAAAGGCAGCTCCGTGGAGTTGGCACATGCACAGAATTGGCTTAAAAGCCAGTTTCCCATGTGTACCAGCTCCCACCTGTCCCCCTCACCCTCCGCACTGCTGCCTCTCAGAGGCAGAAGAGTGGGGGGGGGGGGGGAGAAGCAGGTGATTCTGCGGGATCTAATGCTTGTGGGGAGCCAGCTTAAAAGCTGGCTCAAGAGCTGGTTCCCCCCCAGACACCAGCTCCCACCTCCCTCTCTTGCTGCCTCAGTACCCGAGGCAGCAAAGAGGTGGGGGGGGACTACATGTAGTCGACAGAATTAACCGATAAGACCAAGCTTATCGGTTAATGGTGTAGTCGACTACACGTTGACATCTCTACTGCACATAAAGTCATAGTTCATTATGCGATTTAATCCTCACTCTTCCTCCCTGAATAGGTTACTCCCCCTTATGGCCCCACTCCTTAAAACAAGAGGAAAGCAAGAAAAAGTGAGGTTTATAGATTGAATTTCTCTAGTCTGGCACCCGCAGGACTTCACCATTGCTGAACCAGAGAATTTGCCAAACCATGGGAGGGTAATATTGTAGTAAATGGGTCTCTCTATTTCACTGAAGCAAATAAACAGAACAATGTTTGCAATGCTGCTTAATAATTTATGACTGTACTAATACACCCTATGTAAGCTTATACCTAGCCAAGGTTTACCAACTGTCTTTATAACGAAGTGTTAGTATTATTACACAATTTTACTCTATGGACACAAGTAGATAAAACATAAAATACATGCTTACACTTAGCATTACCAGCACTTCCATTGCTTGCTGGTCTCTTAGGGCATGTCTAGACCTGATCCCTCTTTCAAAAGAGGGATGTAAATTAGACAGATCAAAATTGCAAATGAAGCCGGGATTTGAATTTCCAGCACTTCATTTGCATAATGGCGGCTGCGCGTTCTTTCGAAAATATTTAGAAAGCGAAACAGCTGTCTAAACACGTTTTTTTATGAAAAAACACCCTTTTTAAAAAGATCCTGTAGACCTCATTTTTTGAGGAGTACAGGATCTATCGAAAAAGGGGTTTTTTCGAAAGAACCGCGTATAGACAGCGGTGTCACTTTTGAAATACCCGTATTCAAAAGAATGCGCAGCTGTCATTACACAAATGAAGCATGGGAAATTCAAATCCTGGCTTCATTTGCAATTTCGATCTGTCTAATTGACATCCCTCTTTCAAAAGAGGGATGTAGTCTCATAGCCTAAGATGACATTTAGGGGTAATTTAGAGCTAAACACAGCACGGAACACTGAGAGCCAGGCCTGGTGGCTGAGTGTAAGCAAACGTTACAGGACCACAGGAAACTTGGCTACTCTCAAGGTAAGTGGACATACAGCTAACTAAAACCATGCTGGACCACAGATGTTGCCAGACCAGAGATTCAACCTATCCAACTGTGTCTCTCCACATGCATTTTACCATGTGTAGGCTCCAAAGCATGTAACTCAGGTCTGCAGGTCACTTGCAAAAAACACAAAAAAATGTTACTTACGATGCGACGATACTGTTTTATTCCGAATTAAAAGAAAGATGGAAGAAAAGTGGTAAAGAAACCACAGAAAAACAATGTTCAATTTAAAAAGGTCGCTCGATACATGATGCACTAAGTTGATGGAATAATATTATTTCAGCCATGTTTAAATAAAGCATTTATTTTTCAAGTAGAAGCTTCTTCATGCAAAAATGAATAAATAAAATGTTTTAAAACTCCTGGCAAAAAGCAAGATGTTTCAACCCAAGCTGATTTTAAACTACCAAAAATTAGATTAACATGAAAGACGTACCCTTTTATGATGTAAATGAGTCACTGTAATTCGGCTTTCTAAATATAGCATTTTGAAGCTAAATGCACTACTTCACTTGATACAATAAATTATTCCTCTTATCAAGGCAGTCTCATATCATAAGGCTGTGATGCACACCAATTATACTTTCAATCATAAACTGATCCCAACAGTACTAAAATTATTAACCTAATGTGAAACTCTGGCAAAAGCAAAGCTATATCTTCCAAGGGAGAGGGGGAGAAATTCAATAGACCTTTCACTCTACCTCAGGTGCACTCATCTTCAGTTATCCTTACGATAATGCATGACTATTTTGTGCTTCACTATTGCCCACAAAAGTTCAACTCTCAATTCCATTTGAATACCATTTGTGCACATGCATGTTTTCAAATTAGTATTTAAAAATCAAGTGTTTTCTACTTTTTAACCCATAAAAAGATGGACTATATTGAAAACAAAACAGCAAATAACCACTAATGGTGCACCTCATTATTTTATTATATTGCTTAACAAAAACAATGTTCCACTCTCAATGAATTTTTTCTGCTGGAAAAAAAATAACTGTTAAATTTATTTCTAGTTTTTGCATCTAGATAAGATAATGGCTTTTTGCGGTCACCAAATTAACCACCATCAATAGTACCAGAAACAACAAGGTGTCCTGTGGTGCCTTAGAGACTAACAAAACTTATGTGTTAAAAGCTTGATACAGACAGCCTGCAGGAAACATGGCTCCCCCACTCCTGGGGAGGCTTCACTGAGGGCCAGTGCATAACCTTCGGCAGGGGGGAAGGAAGGGGGCTTAAGGGGGAGGAGCGGGCCCACCACTGACAGAAGCTGCTCCAGCAGGAGCAGCTCCCGGCTACAGTGCGACCCACAGTGCTGGAGCAGCCCCCCGCCTAGGATGGGCGGGGAGCTGCTCCAGCTCCTACTGGTTAACCATTTACACCCCTAATATTCACATGATTCTTACTACTGCTTTTATACTCTTTTCCCTGGTATTTGTGTCTCAGAAATTATCAGTAAGCTATGTTTTTGTGGGACATACAGAATCAGATACTCTCTCAGTTACCTGCTTTATGTTTAAAACACATTTTCTAATTAATGTGCAGTAAAAAGTCAACAGAAAATGACAACAGCAAAATGAACTTAAACCTCTTCTTTGGACCATTTGAAAAAATTAACGTAATATTTTGATAACTTGCTGGTTTATCAGAAATCCTGGTGTCTCAGCTTCAGAATAACGAAAAGAAAGCAGGAACTTTCTGAACAGAATGTAAATCATATCTTAACCAGTCACCCAGAGGTAAGTTTGAAAATTAAGATGCTCTAGGACCCACCTACTGAGAAAGTTGGAAGAAAAGAATCTGGAAATCACTAAAACCCGCAATGTGGTCCAGCAGCAGAATCCTCATATGAGGGCAACTGAATGTATGGTATTGTCTACATTCAAAACAACAAATAAAAATTCACTAAACTAAAAGCTTTTTTCACTGAGTCTTCTCTTACTGTTGTCTGTCATTCTACTTTTCCATGGTCCTTTCTTGTCCACTTCTCACTTTCATTTTTTGTCCCTTTCTAAGGATGTTACATTTTGATTAATTAGCTAATTGAATATTTGATGGGATTTACATCAACTATTCAATTAGTCGTTAAGGACTTCCGCGTTCCATCTGTGAAATGTACAAGAGCCCCAGAAGGGGCTCTTGTGCAATTCAAAGATTGAAATGCTGTGCGGAGCCCGGAACCAGCGGGGAGTCCCACTGACCCCGGATTCCACACGAGCGCTTCTGCTTTGAAATCTACAAGAGCCACAGCGGAGGCTCTTGTGCATTTCAAAACAGAAACGCCAGGTAGAGCTTGGGGTCAGCGGGGGACTCTAAGTCCCTTGCTGCCCCAAGGCTCCTTACAGCACTTCCTCTTTGAAATGCACAAGAGCCTCCGCTGTGGCTCTTGTAGATTTCAAAGTTGGCATGCCAGGTGGATCCTGGGGCCAGCAAAGAGTCCCCCGCTGGCCCCAGGCTCCCTGCAGCACTTCCGCTTCGAAATGTACAAGAGCCCCAGCAAGGGTGGGTGGAGCCTTTGTTTTGGTCGCTGGGTGAAACACACCTTTTAGTTTGCACCAAAATCCCTGTCTCCCAATTTCATATTTAGGGAGGCATCTTGGGATAAAAGATGGGTGAAGTGTTACACAAAACCACCATTACATCCCTCCAGCTCCACTTCAGTATTAGGAAGTTTTATTCAATAAGATTGCTTGCTTGAGGAAAGTGAACAGGATTTTACCCTATTCTTGGGAGATAGTGTTTATTGGGGTCATAGGTATATCTAGTCATTACAACTTTGCTGAGGTCATTTTTGCTATATGAGAGAACATAACTTCCTTTAAACTATTTTTGCAGAGAGCACTTGTTTGTTGTTTATTACCAGGACTTTTTCAAAGCATTAAGTTCAGAATATTACCTGTTTTCTGATGATAGATATGCTCCTGGTCCTATTAAAGCCAATAGGAGAATTATCATTGAGTTTACTGGGAACATGATTAGACCGGGACCATGAAAATTCGCAGGACAATTAACTGCAAGCAGGTAACGATTGGTGCTCCTCATATGTTTTGTAGTGTCACATAAATCTTGAGCTGGAATTACTCCATGTTACTCAGTGCAGCTCAATACAGCAAGAAAAGCTGTAATATTTTATGGTCATAGTGTCAGATTATTATTTGCTTTAGTTTATATCTACATGAAAAAAAATTGCCAAAGGTTCCAGGGACCTTTACCATATCCCTACCACATGGCCTCAAAAGTGAATTATATTACTCTAAATACATTCAGAGATGTGGTTTGATGGCTCTTATAGCTTCCTGTGTCATTATTTAGCTACAAGGAGACCATGAGGCAAAAAATGTACAAACATGTCAGTAAGAACACTGTACTCTATACTAGCATCTTGAGAACGTGCCAACATACTACTACTCAAAGGAGACAGTGTTGGAAAGACTAAAATATAATATAATGTTGTACTACAGGTTGAACCTCTCTAGTCGGCACCCTCAGGACCTGACCAGTGCCAAACTAGAAAAATGGCCCAACCTCAGGAGGTTAATATTGTCTAGCAGCAGTACTAGTACTTCCACTGCTTCCTGGGCTCTTAGAAGACATTTAAGGGTAAATTAGAGCTAAATAACAGCACAGAACACTAAGAGACAGGACTCGTGGCTGTAAACAAACTTTATGGGACCACGGGAAACTTGGCCACACCCACGATAAGTGGACATCTGGCTAACTAAAATCATGCTGGACCACAGATGTTACCAGACCAGAGAGTGCTGGCCTAGAGAGGTTCAATCTGTAATAGGGTAAGATCTTCCGTAGAGACATGCTTTAAGGGAAAGCAAAATGTCAAATGTAGCACCTTCAAAAAAGCATGTTTAGCTGTGATTGTCAGATCTCTTCAGCTCAGTCCCATAAGCTTGGATCTTATAAAGGTAAGAAATGTCTAATGGCAGAAGGGAGGCTTCAAAGAATATGAAAGTACTGCAGAAAAACAGCATTTCTGGCATTCTTTACTTGATGATGATTTGTTCTGTTCATTCCCTCTGGGACACTTGGCATTGACCCAGTATCCTGTCTTTTGACAGTGGCCAGAGATAGACCTTTGGTCTGACCCAGTATAACTGTTCTTATGTTCCTGTTCTCTCAGCTCCACTCCTTTAACCAGCATCCAAGTGTTGGCAGCCTTCATAATTCAATCCCTTACAGCAGGAGTGGGAGAACCTAAGGCTCAGGGGCCAGACGCCAACTCCAGCTTGCCTGGATCTGGCTCCTGAGGCTCAGGGCTGCCCCCCAGCATCGAACCCATGCTGGCGCTCCAGGTCCCCCACTTCGGGGCTGGAGCACACAAAATCTACTAGGTTGGTTCCCCCTAGACCAGGGCTACTCAACTTTGGAAGCTCCAGGGGCCACAATGATACTCACAGCACATGCCGAGGGCCACAACTTAAGTGTGGTTGCATATACATGCAAATAGCTTTTCACACTGATGGGCATGAATACAAAGATTAAGGCAAGACTACGCAACACGCAGGCCTCATTTAAGTCAGTTCTGCTGATACTAATAAAATGCAATATTTACCCGGTTTCCACCCATATGACAGCACTTTTAATGAGCAATGACAGTCCAGGAATTTAACTACTAAAACGCATATCAACAGAAGACCATTATATTGATTACTTTTTTGTTTTGGCTCCCTCCCACAGGCCACATGTTGAGCCCCATGTAAACCCAAACTGCACTGCGGGCTGCAAACAGCCAGGCCACGTGTTGAGTAGCCCTGCTCTAGACTCTGGTGTGGGAGGAGAATGTGGGGAGTGTCTTTCTCTTTATCAGCCGGGGGGGCACGTGAGGGGTTTGTTTTTGTTTCTCACTTGTATGTGGCCTCCAACTGATTTTTCTGTCAGTCATTGGCCCCCTTTTTTCATGTAGAAGAGGGTACCAGTGCCTTTGCTATCACAGCATACTAACATTATGGTTAAAGTTGTATCAGCACTTTCATCATAAACCAGGTTTTCTTGGTGTTATCTCCCCCCAAAATGTTATAAGGGCCCAGACAAAGAGCCCATACCCCAAGAAATAAGCTAGTTTTTTAAAATTAGAGATAAACATCTATCTGCTTTCAGTTTTATGATACATTAATGAAAGTATCTGAAAAGTATTTTAAAAACCAAATGTATTTGGAATATTCTTCAATATTTTCTATTAGCTTCTGATATTTAAAAGATAGTTATAACAACGAGATTTGAAAATTAGCTACCGTGCATCTGAAGTAATTAGTTTGGTACAAGATTTTCTTTCAGTATTAATGCTTAAAGTTGCCTTTAGAGATGTATGGTTTAATTGGTACACAATCATATTAGTTAAGTAGGATATATTTTCAACATCTTCTATGAATAGGACTACGGAGTCATATGAAATATTTTAAGCAGCAGAGGGCCAAAACTGGAATCATCCAAATTCTATTGCACCATAAACTTTAGGGTTTATATGCAGTGGGATCTGGATCTAAATAATCTATGGGTTAGAGAATCAAGATCTACCTGAATAGGGTTTCTAAAGCCATAACAGCCTTCCGATCTCCACTATCAGAAACAGCCTAAGAACCCCAAAACAGCATTAAGATGTACTTTAACAACTCAAAGGGGTAGCTATGGTTCATCACACTAACCCACACTATTCCAAAGAACGTTCTATGAAAAGCAAATACTGTAAGAGAAAATTTTAAAGAACATTTGAATTAGGTTTAAGGCTAACACACACACACACACACACAAAAAAGTAAGGAAATTCAAAGTCAAGCATGTCAGTTCCTCTTTACAGCTCCCATTATTTGTATTACTTCAGAAGCTGCAGGGGTCTCAAATGTGTGTGTTATGGCACCTCAGCACAATGGGACACACTTAAGATGGAGTTTCAGCCTTTTACTTTAAAGTGCTTTGCTTCTGTCACTCTGCATTACTTTGCTTTTGTGGGTATATCGGAACTAATAGATTATCTATCTTTAAAATGATTGGACAGGTAAAGTTTAAGTTATCTTTTTTACCTGGGAGAATCTTATTTAATTTGAAGGGCAATCCCATCTAGCAAAATATCAAATAATAAAATATTACAGTGGCAATCAAGTGGTTTGGCATGGATTTACATCATGACAGCTAGTGAATAAAGAGCTTAATACTGAAAGGTATACTCCAATTGGTGTTAGTCATTTCAACAGGAATTGAGCATTTTACAGAATTCAGTGCTAAGTGACTAACTGAACACAACTAAACAGAATAAAATGCGTCCACACATTATTTACTATGATTTCTTTTGGAAGAGAATAGGGGAGGGTTTTCTTTTTTAATTTTTGCAAAGCTTTATATTGTTTTTTCTATTTCCCAACCTGACTATATTTGTCCTAGACATTAAACTGCTTTTACCACCAGCCATATCACAAATAATCATTAATTCCCTTGGAAACTTAAAAAAAGAAATGTGTTTTATAAATCCATACCGCAGGCTTCAAAGCTATCTTAAATAAGAGCACAAAATTCCCAACAGTATTATCACCTGATAGGAGACAGAACTGCACAGTTCCTTGGGGCTTCTCAAAATTTCTCCTCAGATCACATATTAATCAGAATTTTACTGATGTGCTCCCTTTTTGAATGCTGCTTGTTTACAAGACAGCTACAAAATTCTTAATATCCAATGTTTAAATAAGTAGATCACAATAAAATGCATCATTATAAAAAATATTCAGGGGTTTTTTTTCATGTGCTGATATGACAATACAGAACCGCACCTCTTATAATGATGCAACTTTGGGTTTCTACATGAAACCAAAACACCACATTTGTGGACCTCTAAAAAAACGTCTGATTTTAAAATATACTTCAGAATCTTGTCAGAATTTATTAGATCTATATATTTTTGGCTAAGGCACATACAATTTTGTCCATGTTTTCCAGATTATGTAAGCCCTTGAGTGGTGAACCCCTCCCCTTCATACACACACACTCTGTAGTGGTAACAATGAGACGGCTGCAGGGCTCCCAAGGTAGAGAATTTGACCATACCTTCATGGGTAGGTTCTGGGTCGGGGGTAAGTGAGATGTCATCCAGCTCGCGCAGGCAAAGCCATTCTCCATCCATAGACACTCGGAATTTGCAAAGATAAATGGTCTCCATGGCAGCCTGCGTGATCTTGTCTGTAGTGGGGGTTGGCATATCGCTTTGAGGCGTCAGGGCAGACATGATGACTCAGCTGGTACAACAAAAAAGAACTAAAAGGAAAAGCCTTCTGATGATGAGAAGACGAAATACCTGGCTGCGTAAGAACAAATATGCTCAAATCACAAACTGCGATAGCTTCTGTATGAAAAAGCAAGGTATAAATGATGCTCCTCTTCTCCGTCTCCTCCTCCTCTCTCTTCCTTAACTATCTTTTTCTTCAGCTGTGCTAGATGCTATTAACCCTAAGCAACTACAGAAAACCTGGCCACTGCATTAAAAAAAGCTTCCTTTGCTAGTTACCAAAACTAAGAAAAAACAAAATAATATAAGTCTATAGGAACAGATATCCAGAATTGCTAGAATCACTACTAGTCTGTCTCCCCCGATAAGCCTGGACACAGAGAGCTAACAGGATTGGTTGTGCGCAGCAAGCAGGGTGTTGACCAAAATGGCTGACTAATGAACTGAACTGAAAATTCAGACTCATGTGACCAGCTGCTCAGATCCTAGGGCAAGCAATTCCCAGGATGCTCTATAGATGCTGCTGATGCAGGGAGAGCAATTAAACTGATCTTGCTCACAGCAGCCACAGCCTCTTTTCAGACTATTCTAGTCAATCTGCAATCAGGCATAACATACTGCACATATTTCTCATCGGTCCCTCTGCTGGAGGACAGAATGTCAATGTGATAACTACAAAGAGAGAGTTGTACTCATTCCATATGCCTGGGTGCTTCAATAGAAATCAAATTGAATACCCTTATTTTTATATTAGGTGTATCTCAAGCATAATTTGCACAACTTCCAGTCAGTTTAAAGGTTAACTACCTTTTAAACTAATAAAGCCCATCTAAACAAATATTACTATCTAAGAGGGTAAATCCATGTAACACAATGTGAACAAATCTTCTAGTGGTACCTGTATGCAATGCATCACTGACCCAGATTTTAGCCCTCACTTTTTTTTCCTGGTATTATACAGGCCAGATTGCTACCTAAAAATTAAAATTCTCCATTAAAAACTGGGCGACTTTGGGTAAATCCAACTATAAGCTGTTAGCACTGAACATGAAAGTGAAAATTTAAAGACATTTTGTTTTTTAAAAAGTAACCCTGCCTGGTATCTTACAGGTGATTGGACTCCTTGTGCCCTTAACAGTTCCTCAGGTGAGGTGAGAACTGCAGCCTATTCTGTGTCTGACTCCATCCCTTACCCAAGCTGATAGCTCAAGAAATCAGTGATTTCAAGGTCAATGCCTAACCACAGTTAAGCTACATGACAGGACACAGCCACCACTTAAGATACCAGACAATAGCCTCCTGTTTTTTAATAATGTTAAGTAAGATTTACATTAATTCCAGTCCTCACTGACTGCAGTGTTATGTATGAATGCCATTTTGTTGATATGGGGGCTGTTCAATCTAGACATTTTAGATTTAAGCTTACAAGAACAAAGTATTACATAGAAAACTTATCCCCCTCAAAAAAAATCAAATGTACACAGAAAAACCTGAATAATGTATTTGCATGTACAGAAATGTCAGCAGTTTGAAATGTCCAAACATGACATTTAACTACTGTAGCCAGACAGGAACCCTCCCCCCCTGCAACATCTATCTTGCTTGCCCCTTTTAGGTGCCTCGGAGCACACAGGGCACAGAGAGCAATAAAATCAGCATAGTCTTTGAAGCCTTGACAGAAGGCCCGGATATGCTGGCTGCTGTGACCCTGGATGGCTGTAAACAGAGATACGCCAATTGTTGACCTGCAAGAGGCTGCGAGAACTGCCCTTGGCTGGCACCTATATTGATATGATCACACAGCCGTCCCGGGGAGTGGAATCTCCCGCTGAGCAAAGAATGTCCAGTACTCCCAATTGAGTTCTCTCTCTTACAAGTGTAAATTAAGTTCACAACTCCCTTGTAAGAACTGGCGTCACAAAGACGAACCAGCACCATTTGGAACCATAGATAAGAAAGAGAATACGTGACCCCACGGGTATAAAGATGGGTCCAGCAGCACACTCACTTTGAGCATCAATCTACCATCTATCTGCTGATCGGGTTAGGTAATTGCCTCCCGAGGTCCACATGGGGACGCCCAGCCTCGTATTCGTCTTTCCCGGGGAATTGAGTGACCGATCCTGGCCCAACACGCTGGAATCGAGAGACGCAGAAGGGGGTAAAAATTGTACCTGTATGTGTCCTTTGTCTCAGTGCATGCATAGAATAGAGCTCTTTAAAGATTATGCTGTCACTTGGTACCATTATTTTTCTCTCTTCCTTTTCCGTTGTAACCATTTTAAGATCTGTATTTGCTAGCAGTTAAGAAATAGAACAATAGCCACTGTAACCACATGCTTTATAAGTCTCTTTAATAAACCTGTAACTGTTTAAGCTTTAACCTGACTCCTCCTGTTGCTGTAACAGAACCAGACACAATTAAAAGAACTCTAGCCGGTCAAAGCGGAAGACGCAGTGAGAGCTGGGCGTTTGGGCTCTGCCGCCTCCACGGCGCAGACCCTTGGGGCACCTGTCAGCCTTCCTTGGCTGCCCGCTGCGAAGGGACCTTGCATCCTAGCAGTCAAAGACACAGGTGTAATAAGCTCTCCCTGCAGACTTTGGGGCACCCGTCAGCCTCCCCTAGGCTGCCCGCTGTGAAGGGACCCTGTCCTAGCAGTTGAAGACTCGGGTGTTTAATAGAGCTCACAGACCACACACACACACTACCCCGACCATTGGCTGACAGCTACAAAATTCAGTTCCCCAATAAATGTGTCTCAAAAAAGAGAACAGAACACACTCATCAAGTTTATTTTCACAGTATTCATGGAACTGGAAAAAAAAGTCAGCAATAGTTTGCAGTGATTATTTCCAATAGGCAGAGAAAAGAAGTTGCTTACTAATATTACCAGGAGTGTGACAACTGATTATTTAGAATATGCACACAGACCCCTTTTAGATAAAACAAACAGTTCGGTAGTGTATTATTATAGTGATAATACACATAGCGCACACAGCAACAATTACAGGTAGCTTTCAATATTTGGATGTTATCATTACCATCACCCTAAAGCACAAAGTTTCTCCATATTTGCTATGTGAGTCTAGAAGATGTGAGCCTCGACTCTTTGAAAGTTTTTGAAGTATATAGCCGAAAAAACTGAGTAATTGGCAAATAATCCTTTAAACTGGATGCTTCTTGTTCAACAAAACATTGCAAGCGTGAGCAATTAACTTGCAGACTTATCTCAAGGTCTGAAGATTTTGTAGAATATGATCAGAAAAAATATTTTTAAAATGACTAACACCTTCAGACAATCCTGCAATATTTCATGGGTGCAGGACTTTAATATCTTGGCATGTGACCTGCACAGAATATGTTGCTAGGATCTCAATTTACAACAGTTAAAAATTTTAAAAAAAATGAAATCAAATTCACTCCTCTCTACACTGATTTGCTTTCTTTAAGCACTGCTCTTACTGGACAACAAACCTAGATGGTCAGACTCTTTATCCAGTTAGTCGTGTTTTCAAGTTCAAATGCAATTCCATAATACTTCAATGTTTATACTTTAAGGACTGTAGGTGAATGTTTGAGCAACAAAACCACACAAAATTAAGCAATTTATTGGCATTAACTGTCATTTTTGTTAAATCTAGTTTTGCTTTGTTAGTACTATTAAAACAAAAACTTGAATTTTGACCAACACTGGTCTTTAAATGCCAGTTGGAAAATATGGCAAAAAAATCTACTGTAGCTTAAGGCTGTCCTACCATTTTATAAAATAATGTCAATTACAACAGGCTTAGAAACTCTAATTTCATATAGTCATATTCAACAAAGAATGGAGCCCTTGAGTATGTTATTTAAAAGGTTGGCTGAATTATTTTAAAGGCATTTGATACATGTTTCTGAATCCAAGAATTCTTTTAGTGTTCTCTGGAATTGAAAGTACTGGTGGAGTCCTGACTTTTTATTTAAAAACATATTCAGATCTTTTCTTTGCAAACACATTCTACATGAAAGTTGATATCCACAACATCCAAGAGTTCTGAAAGAACAACACAGTTGCAAACAAAAGTATGATGTATGACAAAAATCAGCTACTATAATAGAGAGCAAAAACTATACTTATCTGTAAAAAAGCAATAGAGACAGATATTGTGGGATTCATTGCCAAGAGAACCTTAATTTAGTACCAGAAAAATTGGTTGATACAACTAAAAAACCAGAGCTCCAAAACACGCACATTAACACAATACAATAAGGGCAAACTCATGGCTTCTGTAAAGGAACACTGAGCCTCAAAACTATTACAATAGGGGAAAAACTGATTTTTTGTTTTTTCATAAATATTTTTATATTAAAAACAAAGCAATCACATGGGAAAGAGGTAAATGGCTTAGAAATTGCTGTCAATGACTTAGAAATTGGTCAAGGGACAGAAAAAGTGAAGGACTAAATGGTGGAGGCTAATGATAGGTTGCACTTCATTACGCATGAAGTAGCTACAAAATGTTTCGTCTTGCAAAAATGCTGGCATAATCAAAATATCTGAAAGCTAGGAAATTCAGACTGAAGAGTAAAAGCAACTGACAAATACTGCTACTCTGTAAAAAAAATTAAGAAAATAATTTAAAAATTACGTTCAATTTTTCCTAAATGAATCAAACATCTGAAAGCAAGCTAATCTATTCTACCATTACTATTTAAAATATTAACTTTAGAGGATATGACTTACTTTAAACTTTGGTCCTATGCATTAAATATCAACTAGATTAGTCCAAGGTAATATTTTTCTTACCCCTCTTTGTTACCAACTGACAAAAAGAAGAATTTTTGAACTCCAGCAAGCATATCTACTTTTAAAGTGACAATGAATTCCTGATTTGTCCACTTCATATGCAAGAGAATAAATTCTAATTTAGACATAGACTTCACATATTACTTCTATGGGCAATACAGTACTCTACTTTGTGAGAACTTTTAATTCAGAAGCCAAAAGCCATGCTTGCAATAAAAACTGAATTATAGTCTTAACTAAGGATGTTAAATTGCAGTTAATTGACTAGTGGAGTAGTCAGGAGGCACTTCTGCATTCCTCCTTTGAAATGTACAAAAGCCTCCGCTGGGGCTCCTGCACATTCCTCCTTTGAAATGCAGAACTCCGCGTGCAGCCCTGGGCTAGCGGGAAGTCCCGCTAATTTAGGGCTGCACACCGGCGTGCCTGCTTTGAAATGTACAAGAGTCCCCAGAAGGGGCTCTTGTGCATTTCAAAGCCATAGCGCCCTCCTGGAGCCCAGGGTCAGCAGGGGACTCCCCAGCTGATCCCGGGTTCTGCGAAATGCTGCGCTGGAACCCAGGGATCAACTGTGTGGCAGCTGCCCCTTCGAAACACCGCCTTGGGGTTTCAAAGTGGTAGTGCCACACAGCTGATCCCTGGCTCAGCTGTGCGGCACGGCCACTTTGAAATATCCCTTCTTTCCCCCCCTTTTGCTGCCTCTATCTGACAGAGGCAGGAAGAAAAGGGGGGGGGGGAGAATCAACTAGTCAACTGACTATCCGATAAGCATTTGCTTATCGGATAGTCAATCAGTCCTTAACATCCTTAGCCTTAACCAGGAAGAGCCTGCCAACACACTGTAAAAATTCAGAGATGGGGTGTAGAATAAAATGGCAAAGTTTGGGGTTATTCAAGATGTCAGAAAACTGAGGAATTACAAAACAAACTACCAATGCCAGATAAATGAACAACACTAGCAGATGCAATTCAATGAAGATAAAAACTCAAATACACAATAATGGTTTCTAAATTAACTGTAACCACTCCAAAAGAAGATCCAGGCAACACTGCAAACAACAGGATAAAATTGTACAGCATACACGTCTCCAGGTTTTATGGCAGTAGCAGACCTAACCCCTAACTGCCAGGAAGAAGCTTCCACTACAGACAAATTACTCATTACTTTCCACCATGGGATTTCTTGTGTGTGTGTCTGATGAATTTGTAGGGCCCCAGACAGGCTCTAAGATGAAACAGGACATCAGTTGTGATCCAGTGTGGCAGCTCCTAGTTTCCAAATGAAATTAATTCTGATAAAAATCAGATTTTCCCATTCCCCAGCTTATCATTTGCAGATGGAACAACACTGACATACAGTTTCTAGTGTCCAAAAATTTTTCCTTCATTTTTTACCTTGGCAAGATTTAAAAAGGCAGTGACAAAATAGTCACTCTTTGCATGACTTACCTCAGATTTCTACACCTGCTTTCAATGGCTGTACCTCAACTGGCAATGGCAGCATGCCTACCCTACAGCTCAAGAGGTACTATCTTCCTTTCTACAAATATAAACTTCCTGAAACTATCATTTCTGCATGAAATATTCACCAGTCAGCCTGCCCTACAGGTGACATGCTATAAAATAATCATCCCCCACCCTGAATGGCAGCATAAGTAGGATCCCACTCTTCTTTTTTGAGCTTAGTGTTTCCCTTTCTGTGCTGCTTATTTTTTAATTCAACAGCAACGTGGTCTGGGATACAATGTAAGTCACTACACTACACTACACTTGACTTTATGCATATTGTGCCCCAGATCACATTACTGTTGAATTTAAAAAACCCGAAATCGTACACATGTATGTGAGTGCAGTCAAGTGCAGACCATGGAGCACCTGCTCATTTGCCGACTCTTAGAGAAGGGCCTTGCTGCTACAATGGAAAGAGGGAATCGCTTGTGCACAATTCTGAAAAAAAATCTAGTTTGAGACAAGGACACGAGAAGTCACTACACAAAATAAAATGATTATACTGTATGATTGTACTGTATGATAAATACTTGGCATCCTTGTGCCAAAATAATAATAATATTCAGAAAAGCTGAAGAATATTTGTCACCATGGTGTGTAGGCCCCAGCTGGAGCTCAGACCTGCTGCCCTGGTATTACTACCATTTTGCTGTAATTAATGGGCATAGAGAGCCCATGCTTCAGTTTAGTTTATTTGTAAAACTAGTAGACTTAGCTGGTGTAACTCAGCTCTGGCCGGAGGAAGGCGGGGGTACGGGTCCAGGTAAGTGACCGCCCTGCTCCAAACCCTTCTTCCCAGCCTTCAACCCCACTACCAGGCTGGTGGGAACGAAACCTCACTGGCCTGACTGCCGCGGACCCCTAGAGCACCACTGGGGCCAGGCAGCACAGCCCCCTCACCCAGGCCCCACAGGCAGCCTCCCACCCAACACCGCCTCCCTGCCCAGTGCTGGCCTGGAAAGGGGAAGAGGTGGGAGTGGGTTGCTCAGGTCTGCCAGCATGGCCAGGCTGGGTAACCTGGCAGTGTTGGGGGGGCGGGGCAACCTCAGTTTCCAGCTTGACTGTGAAAGTTCCCCCTTTATTAGTGCTAAGGATGTGAAATCCCATTTAATTAGTTTATTGGTTAAATGTTAAGTTTAACCGGTTAACTGACTGAACGGAGCCATTGTGGGCAGGAGCTACTCCAGCCTGGCTGCTTCCGGCCCATGCGGGGCTGCCAGCTCCCAATGCACGTGGGGCTGCCGATTCCAGCCCGATGAGGCTGCTCTACTGGTAGACATCACCCGTTAAGGGTGATGTTTACCGGTTAACTGTAACATCCCTAATTAGTGCACATCTAAATCCTCTGCTCCCACAGACTCCTATATGAAAGAACATAGTTAAATATAATATGAACATAGAGTTAAATAGCTGGGGGGGGGGAGGGGGCGCCAAGTTAGTCTGTAACTGGAAAAATTAAACAATGAATAGTCTAGCAGCACCTTAAAAGACTAATAAAACATGCAGATGGTATCATGAGCTTTCGCGGGCACAACCCACTTCTTCAAGTTAAATGCTTGTTCAAAACATTTTGTAGTACAGTCACTTACTAGTAAAAGCCTAGCAATGTACAAGAATGCCATAACCAAGGCAAACTACATTTCAACAGAAAGTACTTTTTTTTTTATTCTTTATAACAATCATAACCTTGATGTCAGGCATAACTCAGCTGATCATTAAATGCTGGAGAAGGCCCCTTTATACATCTCAATCCTTCAACTTCCATAATCTTTAATTGCCAGGAAATACCCCTTCCCATTACTGTAGTTGTATTTAAAACTCTTTTCTCCCTTTACTGTTGTTCTGGGAGGGATTAAGGTTCAAAAAGTGCTTTTACAGCCTTGACTGAAAGACATTATAAGTGCCACATACACACAATCTCACTATTCCTTTTTGTTTACCATGATTTCTAAAATGATACGGGTAGCAAAGGCTAGGGAACCCAAAAGAACCACACACGCAAGCCAAAGTTTCAATTCTGGTTACGTAGGAATGCAAAGCAGAAAAATATTGTCTGATGCAGGGATTGTCTCAAACCATGATAATATGAATAAGGGATATTAAAAAGTCTCTTTAAAACAAGGCTGGACCTCGCTGTTACATATCAACACAGAGATCTTCTGTGAGAGAGGCTTTGTGGGGTATATGTGTTAGGGGAGATGTTTGTACTTTATAAAACTCACATTAAATGTGGTATGATTCTGATACAAATGACTTATGAAAAATCATCTTTTTTCCCTTCCTTTCTTTTATATATATTTATGCTGAAGCCTCTCTCTATTCAGTTCCTTTCTTTTAGGAAAGGCGTGAGCACCAGAATGTCCTCATACACCTGAGAAACAAACAAATGGTGCAAAGAGACAGGTACTAACTGTCCTGTTTTAAATCTGAAGCCCTAATGAGGAAAGCAGAGTCTGAGGCAAATGAGGACCACATAAAAAGAAGCTCTCCTAAATTTAGGAGGGTTTAAATCAAACACTGCAAACTACTAGCTTCCCAAACCTGCTGGGCCAGTTAAGCTTCCTATGTTGGCATTAAACCTCAGAGGACAGCACACTGGAGAAAAAACCTGAATGTTGACTCGGGGATTTTTATATTTGGAGGGTTTTGGCATACCTCCCTTCCCAGTTCAGGAGATAACAAACAAAGCTTTTACTTCACTACAGAGAGATGAGAAAGCACATGCCAACTGTTTTATGAAAGCCAGACCAACCACTCAAGGTATACCTGTAACATCTTTATATACCATTCCATCAATAAAAAACACCCACTTCACAGAGTACTGTACTACTAATATAATAATTATAAAACTCAAGGATGCCTTAAATTGTGAATTCTCTGAGACCACCGAGCCAGCAGGTAAGTGGGACTAGTCTGTGGACTGAAACAAAACAAATCCCTCCAGAAACCCCCCCGCCTAAACACTGTTTTATTGTTAATTCCACAGAATGAGACTTGGCAGAAAAGTCTAGTGCCACTGCCCAGACAGCAAATGAACAAGTGTTGCTACAGCTTGTGATGCAGAAAGACAGAATGAGAGCGAGGATGAAGAATGTTGACCTGAATGCAAGTTTGACCCAGGAAAAGCAGATAAGCAGCACCATGGGAACAATTTATATTTTCTCTTCCCTTTACTTCCTGCTAGGTCACTACATCAGTCTCTCAGCCAGCAAGCAGGAATCTTGACACAGGATGCCACATACACAGCTATCACTGTATAAATGGAACAGTATATAAAATATAGAGGTATATAAAATCATGAGTGGTGTGGAGAGGGCCGATAAAGAGAAGTTATTTATTAGTTCCCTAAATAGAAGAACTAGAGGACACCAAATGAAATTAATGGGTAACAGGTTTAAAACTAATAAAAGAAAGTTCTTCTTCACACAGCGTGTAGTCAGCCTGTGGAACGCCTTGCCAGAGGAGGCTGTGAAGGCTAGGACTATAACAGAGTTTAAAGAGAAGCTAGATAATTTCATGGAGGTTAGGTCCATAAAAGGCTATTAGCCAGGGGATAAAATGGTGTCTTTGGCCTCTGTTTGTCAGAGGCTGGAGAGGGATGGCAGGAGACAAATCGCTTGATCATTGTCTTCGGTCCACCCTCTCTGGGGCACCTGGTGCTGGCCACTGTCGGCAGACAGGATACTGGGCTAGATGGACCTTTGGTCTGACCCAGTACGGCCATTCTTATGTTATGTTATGTAGTATAGCGCACCATAGATTATATATTTGTTACTAGGCTTCATCCAAAGATTCCTGTATTACCAACAGCTAATGCAGAGCAACAACAAGGAAGAGAAAAGCATAATGACTAGGAATCTTGAGTTCTTATATTGGCTTGACTCCCTCAGGCCTGGGCAAACCCATTATGCTCTCTGGCCTAGTTTCCCCATTTGGGCAATAGATCCCTACTCAAAAATGCTACATATTAGCAAGAAAACCTTGAAGTATGCTAAACTTTGTACACTTGCAATGGAGTACGCTAGCCACTTCCACACTCCTGTATAACCAGTCTGTGCTAACACACCAAAAATAACGTACCCCCTCTCAGACTACAAAACAACCCCCAGAGTTACATCACACACATCAGAGACTATACATGTAGACCTTTTCAACCTTGTCTACTGGAGAGAAAAATCCCCACACTGTATAACACCTATTTGCTTTGGGACCCAGTCGCAGGAAGCAGTCAAAGACTGGCAGGTCCTTCCCCGTAACAAGGAGAATGGAGTGGAAAGAAAAGGCTCAGGAGTGGCAGCTGAGTTGGTGCATGAGCATACCAAGCATTTCCTTTCAATGCATATTCCACAACTTGGAAGGCCCTATCAGAGTCCTCCTGCCTCCCAGCTTCAGTTGGGGAGAGGACAGTGACATGATGGACAAAGGGCTACAGGCCCTCTCTTCTGAAAATTCTGCCAACCAGTTAGAGGGCCTATTGGTGTGATTTCCCCATAGCCAATGGAGGGGGCCATTACTCTCGGGATACAACCCACTCTTTCCTGCCAGAAACAACAGATCCCCAAAGCGCACAACAATTTGAACACAACGAATCCAAGTTATGAAACAAAGGCAATCCACAGGAGAGCAGATCCCCTGCAGCCTCCTCAATCTACCAAGTCAGCCCACCGGGCTACCCGGTATCACAGAGGGTTTCCGAAAAAAAAAAAAAGGCGCTGACGCTTAGGTACAAACATCTCCCACCCGGGGGCAGCTTCACGGGAGTTACCCAAGCCAGGGGGGTTGCCTTCTTCCTCGCCAACGAAGCTAGTCTCCCCACGGAGGTGGGAAACCCCAAACCCTGGCAACCACTCTGCCCCGGGCCATCTCAAGGCAGCAGGGCTTGACCCGCAGGCCGGGGGGAGAGCCCCTAGGTTGAAAGCATGACACCAACCCGCAGGGAAGGATGGGGGGGGAGGGGCAGGCTTTCCAGCTGCAGCCCCCAGCAGGACCCACGTTCAAGCCCAGGGCAGCCTGGAGGGGAGAGCTGGGAACGCGGCTGGGGAGGGGCCTGGGGTCCGGAAAGGCAGGAGGGGAGGGAAGCCGAGGCCAGGCTGGTCCAGGGCACGAGGCGTTGGGGAGGGAATCGCGGGGGGGAGGACTTCACTACTCACGGGTGCCGGCTCGGTCCTGCCCCGGGGAGCTCAGCAGCAGCACGGGCAGGGCGGCGCCGCCGGGGGGTCTCCACACGCTGCGCGGCTGCAGCCCGGCGGGCGCGGCGGCGCCCGGACAGAGCAGGAAATAGGGGGGCGAGTCCGGGGGGGCGGCGTCGCCGGGCGAGGGGCTGCGCTGCTCCATGGCGGGGGGCCGCCCCGCGCCGGCGCCGCCCGGGCAACTTTCCCCGCCGGGCAGCGGCAGCGGCGAGTCCGTCTCCGCCATGGACCCCGGCTCCGCCCGCCGCAACGGCCGGCCCCGCCCCCCTCAACGGCCGGCCCCGCCCCCCTCGTCCGCTCGAGGCCCCGCCCCCTCTTGCAACCGCCCCTGCACTGGTTAACTCAACCGTTCCCCTGCTCCGGGGGCTGCCCCTCCCCCCCCCCACCAGCACTAGCCTCCCCACAGCCCTCCCCAGAGAGACCCTTCCCCTGCCCATTCAGCCCCTGAAGGTGTCTGCTCGCTTCCCCACCCCACCCCATAGCAAACCACAAGCTAAATGAGAGTCACCAGTGTGACACTGTTGCAAAAAAAAGGCAAAGGTGATTCTGGGGTGCACTAACAGGAGTGTTGTGAGCAAGACACAAGGGCTACAGCTAAACTGCAGGCTTTTTGTGCAAGAACAGCCACTCTTGTGCAAAAACTTGCAGAGCGTCGACACTGCACCCGGGCTCTTGCGCAAGTAAATTTACAGTAAAGCGTAGGAAAACAGGGCTTCTTGCGCAAGAGTTATTCCTCTCCCCACGAGGAATAAGCCCTCTTGTGCAAGAGCTCTTCCACAAAGAGGCAGTGTGGACAGGCAACAGGGGTTTTTTGCGAAAGAAAGCCCTGAGGGCCATTTTAGCCATAGGGCTTTCTTGCACAAGAGAGCATCCACACTTCCCTGGGCGCTCTTGTGCAAAAGCACATGGCAGTGTGGATGCACTCTTATGCAAGACCTTTTGCACAAGAACTCTTGTGCAAAACAGTTCTTGTGCAAAAAGCCTGCAGTGTAGACGTAGCCAAGAAGTCATTCTTCCGCTCTACTCTGCATTGATTAGGTCTCAATTGGAGTATTGTGTCCAGTTTTGCGCACCACACTTCAGGAAAGTTGCGGAGAAATTGGAAAAGGTCCAAAGAAGAGCAACAAAAATTATTAAAAGCTGAAACTATGACCTATGAGGAAAGAGTGAAAGAACTGGGTTTTAGTTTAGAAAAGAGAAGACAGAAGGGACATACTAGCTTTCAAGTACCTAAAAGGGTGTTACAAGGAGGAGAAAGAACAATTGTTCTCCTTGAACTCTGATGATAGGAAAAGAAGCAATGGGCTTAGATTGGACATTAAGAAAAACTTTCTGTCAAGGTGGTGAAGCACTGGAATAAATTGTCTGTGGATGTTGTGGAATCTCCATCTTTGGAGAGATTTAAGAGCAGGTTCGACAGACATCTGTATGAATGACCTAGACTGCGCTTGGTCCTATTGTAAGGGCAAGGGACTGGTCTTGATGATCTCTCAAGAGCCCTTCCAGTTCTAGTGTTCCTTGATTTTACTTTTGTCAATATAATCTATAATGCTACATGAATATTAAGCATTACTTTAAAAACTTCAGTGATATGGCAGTTAACTTCTGCCCATGTCATTTGAATTTCCAATTCATGTTCATTTTCTCCTTCCCATACATTTTACCCAACTTATCATTTGTCTCCCTACTATTTGTTCTCCATCTCTCTCTAGCAAAAAAAATTCTGCAGTGCCTATTCTTTCTCCAGTGCCTAAATTTAAATCATAACAATAGGAGAGGGGGGGAACCTATCAATTTTCCTTTCATTTTCCCTGTTAAAAGGATGTCACTTAAGACTCACTGCTTGATGAACAGCAATTGAGAAAACTTTGTCAGGTCATGTGTACCACGTTGTGTGTTCCCAAAACAAAGATTAACATAAGAAAGAAAGAAAGGATAATCTTGTGATTAAGTGCTCAATCCTGCCAGGTGCTATCATCCACTCCTAAAGATTTCTGCGGGAGCTGATGATACTCAGTACTGTACCTTATTGGATAAGACCTTAGCTGGGAAGATCTACATTCTATTTCTGTCAGACATCCTGATGCAACTATAAGAGTCAAAGCTTCTTTGTGCTTCAGTTTCCTAGATGCAAAATGGGAATGTTAATACATACTCATCCATTGCAGGATTGTAATAAGGCTTATTTTATTAGGCATTTTCAGATCCTTGGATAGAAGTGCAATGTTATTATTTTTATTAAGACAAGTAAGTGGCTCACATTAATCGAGAATTCTGGTTGCAAAAGATAGGCATAAAAATATTTGTATTAAAGTTTTCAGAGGTGAAATAAAACTCTGCTGATTTTAGGATTCCTACTTCTTACCAATACACTTCCTTTTTCTTGAATCTTTTTCAGATTAAATTACAGGTTCTGAAAAATATCTTTGCCATAATATTTTTGCATCATGTTGCAATATCATGTCATGTTGCAACATAATACTGTATTCTTTTCTCCAATAGGACAAAATTGCTAAAGTGGCAATCTTAAGACAACTCATTTCTGGAGACTCGTTTTTTGTTTCTAGTGCTGCCACTAATTATTTATCACCACATTGCCCCTTATGATTTCATCTGCCATGCCAGAATGTTAGGGCAAAAATACTCTGAGGATTATAACAGCCCTTGCTCTCATCAACCAGTCCCTCATTGCCAACCCCACAATCTTCCCGCCTGATTTTGACCTGCCCCATCACCAGTGGTCTGGCCAGAGGGCAAGGTCTCTCAGAAGCCAACCAGTACGGCTGGGGTCTTCATGGCAGCCCATTGTGGAGCTGCGCCACAACACAGATGATGACACACATTGTCAATAAATGCCTGCTGAACAGGTTCAGCGATGACCTAGAAGAAATGCATCACACCATGCTTGGGCTAGATGACTGCGTACAGACTAAATAAATATTTGCTATGCCAGTGTCGTAGAGTTTACAATGGGTTTTGTCACTGATAGGAAGAGTAAAACAGTGTAGCTGACATTTTGTATCTATTAGAAGTTGCATAAAACAGAGAAAAGATGAACCTTTATCATTTTAGGCAGCTGCAGATTTACTTTTACTTCCCTACACTTTTGATTTAGAATGGTCTGTTGAGGCCCTACCCTTCACTGTACTATTCATACATCCAGGTTCCAAATGTTGATGCTGTCCGGATGAGTACCAGGCAAATAGACAGGATAGTTGTGGGTGAAGGATGTGAACAATTACAAGGAGAAGATTAAATTCTATGTCGGTAGACCTGTCTTTATATTTCTCTTGCTTGCTCTGTCTCAGCAACGGGGAATGTACAGTAATTCCTCATTTAACACTATAGATATGTTTCAGAAAATGATCGTGTTAACTGAAAACGTGTTATGCGGGGTCAATTTTCCCATTGAAAATAATGGAAAAGGTGGGGGTTGCATTTCAAGCGGTGGTATCTGTGGGGACCGGGACATAAGGTTGGGGGAGAAAGGGGACTGGGTTACAGCAGGGAGGGAAGGTGTTTGGCTCTGCGGAAGGGAAGGGGAGGGGGATTGGGTTGGGAGTATGCCCGTGATGGGTCTGCCGGGACCCACACTGCGTCTGGCAAGGGGGGGGGGGGTCGCCGGGAACGGCGCAACGAGCGGCGAACCCTCCACCGTTTTACAGGGAGGCAGGGAAAGCCCCACGCAGCCGCCAGCAACAGGTCGGCTGGGGAAACCCAGCTGCCGGCCTGCAAGCAGGGGCAGAGGAGAGGGGGCAAGGCGTCCGGCGAGGGGGAGTCAGCGGGGAATGGCACTGCGAGCGGCAAACCCTCTGCCACTTTGCAGGGAGGTGGGGGAAGCCCCGTGCAGCCACCGGCAACAGGCAGGCTGGGGAAATCGTGTTATTCCAGGGACGGTCGTGTAATTCAAAAAAACGTTCCCTAAAAAATAATCGTGCTATCACGAAAACGTGTTAAGCGGGCACATGTTATATGAGGAATTACTGTATGCTTAGTAGCCACGGTCACATATAAAATAAAGCCAAACACAGTAGGTGCTGTACTTTGTGGCAAAGGTATAATGTCATGTGACAATAGTAATTTGGATGTGTCAGTTTCTTCTAAATCTGAAGTAGTAACTTTGTTAGAATAAGAAAAACATTACCCATAACCGACTTTGCCTATGTCATTGTAAAGCATTTCCCTAATTTCTTCCCAGTCTTCCCTCCTGTCTTGTTTCCTGCTATAAAGAAACAGTACACGTTTTCTCTTATGAGGTGTTTACAATCATTTACCATCAATGCTGGTTGTTAGTCTTTTAGAATTGTCTTTTAGTTACACTCAGAGACAATTACATGACTTATCTTGTAGTGTTTGGTAGCCTTTCCTTATTTGATATGCTTAAAAGCCCCTATACAGAATTACTTCAATTTTCAAAAATGAAGACTGTCCAGTCTCTGAATTAGCAAACTGTAAATAAGATCCCAAGAGATTTCATTTTCAGTTTGAATAGGTTGCCACTACTTTCAAAACTACAAGATTATGTGCACCATCTGCTGACTGTACTGTGGTATAACGTTTCCTAAAAGACAAGGTATAAGCTAAATTTGGTAGTTATACCAAGCTATAGCTATGTTTAGTGTTGGCTTAAGTTTTAAATCTACAATTTCTAGAGAAAGGACATTTTTTATATTGAAAAAGGAGAAATACATCACTATCTGTTTCCACTTCCAAAAATCTGCTAGTTATTCAAGGCTAATCAGTTCTATAAATGAACTGAAAGCATTTTGAATACTTTGCCCTCGGGTTTGCACATTACATTTGTTAGCTATGTACAGTCTACATTTTAAGGATGTGTATTTTAATATGAAAATCCTTTTTACAGGGAATGACCATTTCAATCAGTGACCACATGAGTAATAATATCAATTTGCATTTTCAAATTTTACACACTTGTATAATCAGACAGGCATAACAATTTACAACTCCCATATTATAGAGTAGGGATGTAGCTATTGTTTATTTGTGTAATCATGTAACTGCTGGAAATTTTAGCTGTTACATGTTTACACACGGGGGAGGGGGAACAGATTGGAGCCAGTGCTCGGCGGGAATCAGCTTTTAAGTTGGTTCTCCGCAAGCACCAGCTCCTACCCACTCCGCTCCCCTGCCTCTGATAAAGCAGCAGCAGCACAGGGGGCTGTGAGAGCTGATATGGGCGGGGAGCCAGCTTGAAAGCCGCTTTCCATGACTCACACCTGCCTCCCCTACGTGCACTGCTGCCTCTCTATCAGAGGCAGCTGCACATGGTGGGGGCAGCATGCTTGTGGGGAGCTGGTTTTTAAGCTGGATCCCTTTGAGCACCATCTCCCTCCTGCCCCTTTGCACTGCCACCTCTGTGTGAGGCAGCAGGGGAAAGGAGAGGGTAAGCAGGTGGCTCTGCAGAAGCTGGCATGCACATGTCAGCTCCCCCCAGGAAGGGGGGAGAAAGCTTGATGAGCACCTATAAGCATGGAGAACCAGCTTTTAAGCACCTGCTCCCCTCCCCCTCGCTGCTGCCTCTGTGATAGGCAATGGGAAAAGGGGAGACAGCTCTGCGGGAGCCAGCTTAAAAGGCACCTCTGGTACAGAGAGTCAACAAGGGGGGGGTTGCGTGTAGTCATTATGATTAACCGATAAGCCCAAGCTTATCCATTAATTGTGTAACCGACTACACACTTACATCCCTATTATAGAGGACATAGTTCACAGTCAGAATACCTTAAGAGTGAGATTTTCAAAAGCACGGTTTGGCCCACTTCTGCTTCCACTGAAGTTAATAGCCAACAGAAAATTTCCAGTGATTTCAGCTGCAGCAGAGTTAAGCAGGACCTTTGAATAAGCCATTCTATAAAACATAATAAGTGCACTTTTCATAATAAAAACCATAGTTAAAGAAAGCTATTGGCTCAACAGCACCACCAATCCACTAATAATTGGGATTTTCATACACGTTCCTTTTCAACTGAACTTTTGTAAATTGTTTGTATGGATTGTACTAGGGATGTTAAAATGTGGTTATTTTACTAATTGAGTAGCCAATATAAATTCCATCGATCACTCAGTTAGTCAATAGAAAGCAGCCAGCTCAGTCCTGGCTCATGCCAGGACCAAACCCACTGCAGCTCTGCAATTTAAAATGCAATTCTCCATCAGAATGCATGGGAACTATAGGAAATGCTGTAAAATTAAAACGTTTATTTTTTTAATTAAAGGCATCTATATTGTAGAAATAGCAATGTTTTCTAATTGTTTTTGCTGCCTCAGTACTTAGCATGATTTAGCTTTAACTACAAATAAGAATGGGCAGCTCCTGCTAGCCCAGCTCCTGGAAGGAGGTTTTACTATCCTGCCACAGCTAAGCTGCCTCCCTGGGGGGGTGGGTGTAACTGATAGTATTAACTAATAAATAAGCATCCCCTTATCAGTGGAAGTTAGTCGTTTAAACCCTAACATCTCTAATTCATTCCCTTGTATAATTAGATTCTTATCTAAATCTTATTTCACCGACAATTTTCCAAATAGTCAAAGGAAAGGTGGGAGCAAGAAGGAGCAAAGTTTAGCAGCCATTAGAGAACTACAATGGCAGGCACCCAATTCTGCATTTTATCATAGTTACTAGACCAGAGAAACAAACTAGGCAATAAACTAGACAAACGATATGGCAATAACAGCTATAAATACTTCACTCCCCATCCACCTTCTCTGCATGGAATCTTTCTGTGGACTCTGTCAAGTCCCTTCCCAACTACCAAATCCTTTGGCATCTTTTTTTAATTCCTACCCCACTTGATTCCTGCCCTGTCATTAATAATTCGTTCCCATCCTTCACCACAACCTTTTTCTGCTTCTCAGTGAACAGCAGTACAGGAAAAGTTACAGAATGATACAGGGAACAGCTCCTGTAGAGGAGTTGAGTGTTCTAGGTTACTTTTGGAGACATGTACAACTAAGGGGCTGGCTGAACACATTATCTTAAAACAATCAGTATGCTTTCCACATTAATAACAATTTTTTAAAAACCACAATGTTCTATTTAGAAATGATTTATTGTGTTCACATCCACTGTCTTCAGGTCCACAAATTGCAGGGAGAATCATTTAAGCTTAATGCTTTTCTTAACTCCAGCACGAATGCCAGACAGTTCACCACCATATCTTTGCTCTTCTCTTCGAACCTCACGAACTTGGCCCTTCCTACGAATCTTGGCACGCCTGAATTTCTCACGATGCTTGACTCTTGGGTTACGATCAATCTTCTTCCTTTTGGGTGTGAGGCCTTTATTTTTGGCAATCTGATAAGTTATACCTCTCTTTTTATTTGGATCTTCTTCTAGAACCAGTTCCTCTTCCACAGCATTCTGATCATCTCTTTTCCTCTTGCGTTTCACCTTCTCTTCCATCTCTCTGTAAAATTTCAAGGCGGCCTCTTCATCTAAGTCTGAATCATCTTTGGCAGCAGCCTCAGCATCAGAAATCTCAGGAACAGATTTTGGTTTATTTTTCTTAGCGGTCCTCTGAAGCAACACTGTGAGTTTCTTCTTGCCTTCTACATCATTTCTCTCATTTTTGTGCAGTTCATTAAGGAGCCATTGGACTTCTGATGATAAGTTTTCATCCACAATCCCCAAGTCATTGATTAAGTTTCTGTAAGTAACCAGTCTTTCAATAACAGGGTGGCCCTGAACTGGAATCCTCTTGGATTTCAGAATCAAGTAGAAGCTGATATTGGTGCAATAATTCAAATAGAGATGATACTTGGTCTGGAGATAGCGGCTGCCTTTTCCCTTCGGGATGATCCCATTCCTGACCATCTGCATGAGTGGATTGAGTTCATCCTTGAGCTCTTTTAACTTGGCTTCAAAGTCCTCAATCAGGTGCAGCAACTCAGGTGACTCCTGCTGCAGCAGCTTGAGTTGCTCCTTTCTGGAAAGCGTCTCCAAATCCTTGGCAATCTTTGGGCCCGTCTCCGTCCGCTGGGTGCTGCGCTGCTCATCTGCATAGGCCTGTACCAGGTCCAGCCCATAGTCTTCCTCGCCCAAGGTCTGCGCCAAACGCTTCTGGATGGCCTGAGCCTCCTGCTCCTCCTCCAGCTCCTCTGCCTCAGCCTCCTCCCGGCTCTGCTTGTTCTTGGAGGGAGCAGCGGCCCCGTACTCGGTGTCATAATAGGCCTGCTTGCGCTGCCCCCAGGAGAGCTCGTGGGGGAGGCCGGAGCCGCTGACTGGCTCCTCCAGGTCACTGTGCATAGACAGGTCCCCGTCCTCTTCGTCCCCATCCTCCTCCTCGCTCTCCTGCGGCAGCTCCAGGCCCAGCACCTCCTCCTCGCTCTCCTCTTCCTCCGCCTCCTCCTCGCTGCCCAGCGCCCCCATCACCGCCTGGAACCGCGCCTCGTGGAAATCGTCCACCTCGTCCGTGAAGCTCTGCGCGGCCAGCGGGCCCGGCCCGGGCTCCTCCCCGGCATCATCCTCCGCCTTCTTCGGCGGCAGCCGCCGGCGCGGGGCGCCCCGGCGCGATCTCCCCATGCTGCGGGCCGCGCGCGTGTGCTGCCGCCGGGCTTCTCCCGCTCACTTCCGGCTCCGGCCGAGCGCCCTGTGTGCCACCACCGTTCCCCTCCGCGACTTCCGGCACCGAAGCGTGTGATTCGCCATACTCCTCTCCAACTTCCGGCACCTGCCCTGCGCACGCCACCACCGTTCTCTCTCTCTCTCTCTTCCCCCCAACTTCCGGCACCTGACGGTGTGCAACCGCCATACTCCTCCCCAACGTCCGGCACCTGCCCTGCGCACGCCACCACCGTTCTCTCTCTCTCTCTCTTCCCCCCAACTTCCGGCACCTGACGGTGTGCAACCGCCATACTCCTCCCCAACGTCCGGCACCTGCCCTGCGCACGCCACCACCGTTCTCTCTCTCTCTCTCTCTCTTCCCCCCAACTTCCGGCACCTGACGGTGTGCAACCGCCATACTCCTCCCCAACGTCCGGCACCTGCCCTGCGCACGCCACCACCGTTCTCTCTCTCTCTCTCTCTCTTCCCCCCAACTTCCGGCACCTGACAGTGTGCAACCGCCATACTCCTCCCCAACGTCCGGCCCCAATTCTCTCCCTTTCTCTCTCTCTCTCTCTCTCTCCCCACTTCCGGCACTGGACAGTGTGCCGCCGCTATTTTCCCTCCCTACTTCCGGCTCCGGCACAGCTACCGCCATTGTCTTCCGCACTTTCGGCCCTTTCCGGCCGCGGCACGTGTGTCTCAGCGAGCCCCTTCCTCTCGTCCGGTCACTGGTGTTGTGCTCCCGCGATCTCCTGCCCCACTTCCGGCTGCCGCGCGTGCTCCGGAGGGCTCCTCGCCCGCCCGCGGTGCCCCTGCGCTCTGGCCACGCAGGAGCCAGCAGGGGGCGACACGGGGCGGCCCCTTTCCCCCGGGAGCGCAGCGCCTGGGATCCGGGCCTGGCCACGACGCCCCCCCCCCCCCCCCACGCGCCTTCCTCCCAGGGCGCCCTGAGCTCAGCCCTGCCTCGCCGCAGCCCGCCCCGCTGAAAGGGGCGCCGTGCCCCGCGGCTGCTGAGTGGGGCACAAGAGGAGGAGACCTGGACTCCCTTCCTAGCCCTGCCACTGAATGTCTGGTGTTGAATAAGTCCCCCCGGCCCTCTACGTCTCGGCTAACCACAGCTGTGCAATAAAAATAGCCCTTGCACACCGTGGGGTGGTGCTTTGGGATTGACAGACCTACGAGGAGAACTAGGTATTAGGGTAACACAGATTTCATACGAGAAATAGAGCACGTGTATTTCCAGATTGGGACAGGGTGGCTCAATCAGTGAAGAGTGCTGGGGAAACATTGACTTCAAACCAATTATAGCAGGGATACATTTAGCCCCGTGGGGAGATTTCTATCCTTATTAACACCGTGCTATTCCAATGCGGTGCATGAGTGTGACAGAGTCAGTTCAGACCTCTTCAATATATTTTAATAGGACTAAAATACCCTAAAGGGGGGAAAGGAGATATAATTCTAATAGGTGGTGCCAAAAAATAAGCAATGAAATGATATAGACTCTATATGATATTGCAAAATGCTGTTGCAGAAATTGGCAGCAACTTTGTCCTTAGGGAATCTCTGCCATACCAGCACAAAGTGCTTTCAATATGTCAAGTGATAAGGTCAATCAAGTCTACTTAGGGTTTGCTACCATCTCCATTGCTAGCGAAATCACACTGATAAAGAAAAGGCACTTCCAGACACATGATATTTAAGACATTATTGTAACTTCTGCTTGTATTTGCCAGCTTAAGTGAATAATGAATACATCTCTCAGCAGAGCATTACTCACATGCTTTGTGCATTCCAGATACACATCAGTCAGCCACATCTATATCTTCAACATGTAGCTGCATGGAGCTATTCATTATGGTTTGATAGTTGGTTTCTTTGTCATTATTGTACTCTCTTCCTGAAAGGCACTAATATGTATCCATTACAGAGGGAAACATTGCTAGAGGAACCTTATGTGTGAGGAAAAACTAGTTGGCTGCATCATACCACCAATCATAAAGGAGGCACAATTAGGTTCATCTCACATAGTATTGTGATATTGCCTTACAAAATTGTTGTGTCATGGTGCAAGTTCAAAAAAGGCCCATGGTCTAGGACTCTATCCAAAGCACAGGAGAAAGTGGATTAGTATTTGGCTTCAATGAAAGTTGAAGCCACAGGGGTTTGTCCTCCCTTGTCGTGAATGGTGAGTTCAAATCTGAGATGAGTTTCCCATTCCCTTTGGCCAGCTATTGCCCACCCATTGACCTTGTGGCTCAGTTAATACAGGTGGAAAATTGGTTAGAGGTTTTAAAAATCAGACACTGCTAGAAGACAAAGAAAGCAGGGCTTTGAGTGATTTACCTCCTGGCTTGGCCATAGAAATGGTCCAATTTGGCCCAAGGGCACTTGATAAAAGCTGCTTTTATGTTATTAAGGTCCTGCTTTGAGTCTTGCCTGTGACAATGTGCATGTTGCCAACTCAGGGCTAAATCCTGCTCATCTTACTCAAATGAGTGGATCCAGGGAAGTCAATAGGACACTTGCAAGACTACGTCTACACTGGCATGATATTGCGCAAAAACTCTTTAGTGCAAGAGTTCTTGCGTTAAGGTAGTTGTGCAAGAGAGCGTCTACACTGGCATGTGCGTTTGCGCAAGAGATGTGCTTTTGCGCAAGAGCATCCATGCCAGTGTAGACGCTCCCACACAAGAAAGCTCTGATGGCCATTTTAACCATAGGGCTTTCTTGCGCAAGAAAGTCATGTTGCCTGTCTACACTGGCCTCTTGCGCAAGAACAGTTGCGTAAAAGGGCTTATTCCTGAGCGGGAGCATCATAGTTCTTGCGCAAGAGGCCCTGATTTCATACAGTAGAACGTCAGTTTACTTGCGCAAGAACACATGGCCAGTGTAGACAGGCAGCACGTTTTTGCGCAAGAGCGGCTGCTTTGGCGCAAGATCACGCCAGTGTAGACACAGCCTTGGTGTTGAGTAATACAAGCAGGATTTAGCTCTCAGCCACTGTGCAGGGACTTCCCTAACTGGTTAAGTCCTTCTATTATATATGGTCTCCATTTGGCAAACAAGGGGTAAGGAGTCAAGTTTTCAGATGACTTCAGCCCTGCTTTAAAATTTGTCTGGGTGCAAGTTTTGCATCATGTTCATGTGCAAGTTTCAATGTCATCATATATATATATATGACTTGACACATGAATGCAAAACTTGCACCCAGTCGAATATATATGCACATAACTTGCACATATCATATTCAGGACCATATTTTGAACAAAGTGACCTATAGTTGCATATTAAAGGAGCTTTTTCATAGACAGTAAACTCTTTGGCTAGGGACATTCTTTTTTCTTTATTTGTACAGCACCTAGCACAACAGAGTCTTGGTTCCTGACTGGGGCTCCCAAGAAACATCACAATACAAATAATATTCTGTATTTCCTGAGGGCAGCATCAGGGGCACAAATTCTAAGAAGGCATTATGAAATGCCGACTTTCCAGCTAAGGTTTTAGAATATCTTGAAATTAAGCTTCATTGCTGCTGAATGCAATAATAACTAGATCAGGTACGGAACCATCAGCTTGCTCTGGAGTGGAAATGACACTCTTTATAAAGGGAATCCTTTTTAATCCACATGACTGATCTAAAAAGGCTCAATTGTAGTTAGAGCTGGCAGCTCTGTGCTATTATTAGGCTTGCATTTCTCAGCCCTTGCAAGGTTCTGTAATGAATGCTGCCATGTGGAGAGAGATCTCTTAAGAGGAAGTAAGCTCCCTTCCTCCCTCACCCCCATGCTCATTTTTAGATGCCTTTTGGTAACAGCCATGCAACACACCTCCCTGTGATTTAGCCTCACAGAAAAAGAAAGATTTAAAGTGCACCTGCATGTTAACTGAAACTGCTCACTACCTGGTTGCCTGTAACCAGACTGCCAAAGTGTCACACACTCTAGAAAGTGACAGAGGATGGACAAGCCAATACTTGAGGAGGGACAGAACAAGAACTGTCCTGACCTCTTGCCCTTTACAAAGACCCCCCATTTACACAAATGTCTCTAATAATAGACAAGATGAATTGCTCCCTGCATCCAGTTGCGATGTCAGAGATTGGTTAGAAAAATGTCTGTAAGCAACTGTAGGCTGGACTTCAGCCCCCAAAAAATCCCCATTTTTTTGAAAGTACCATGGGACCTTTATGTCACATGAGATCAGAATATCCATTTTACCTCCCCTCTGAAGGACAGCACCTCCATCAGGACAGCACCCTATCACTATGCAGGACCTAGTTCTGCCAGGACCTGCCTGCAACACTGTCCTAATATTTCCTTCTGGGATCTGCAGGTCTCATCCTAGTGCTCTCCAGACCCAGCAGAGCTTAGCTTAGGAGAGCCTGTGAGATATAGCCTGCCAGGAGATGCCTATGGGGTACTGGAACAAATTAATACCGAGAATGTGGGACCTGGGTCAATGTTCATGCCACACTGCCCTGTCAACACCCAGCCAGTCTGGGAAACCTAATAATTCAACCAGTGGACTCTATTTGGTGATGATGAATCCTGGTCATGCGCCACTCTTGAGGCACATTGCGCATGTACTAAGAAGAAAACTAACTTCAGCAGTTATGGCAGATTAGACTCATTGTTTGTATTACCGGTATGTAATAGATAGCAGGTTTAAAACAAACAGAAGGAAGTATTTCTTTATGCAGTGCACAGTCAACCTGTGGAACTCCTTGCCAGAGACCAGGATTTTTAACAAGGTTCAAAAAGAGCTAGATAAATTCATGGAGGTTAGATCCATCAATAGCTATTAGCCAGGATGGGTAGGAATGGTGTCCCTTGTCTCTGTTTGTCAGAAGCTGGGAATGGGCGACAGGGGATGGATCACCTGATTACCTGTTCATTCCCTCTGGGGCATCTCTCAGTTGCCACTGTCAGAAGACAGGATACTGGGCTAGATAGAACTTTGGTCTGAGCCAGTATGGACTTTCTTATGTTATGTAACTTACAAAATACAATAGTGTCTAAAATCTGGTGTAATTGGGTAATGCAATGAAGTAGCATCCATAGGTATTGCCTAGATTCCTTCAGTGGATACTTCAGTTATGCTGTTTGAACAATGTATTGGACTGGCTATTCAGGACAGATCATCATGGGGTATAAACTAGCATAGCTCCATTGAAGTCTACGGAGCTATGCTGATTAGCAGCAACAAAGGATCTGGGCTGTTCCATTTTTAAACCATTTTATTTTCTTCTTGTCCACATGAGTGTTTCCTTCTATAGCTTCCACTTTTAGTCATGAGAAACATCTAACTCTACTCTCCCACCCTTTCAAAGGGGGAGGGAGGAAAATCAAATACAAACTGCCTGAAGTAATTTGGTTACTAAAAAAAGCATGTCATGTGGCAGAAGGAGTGATAGTAAATTATGTCTGATGCACTGAGAAATGTTGAACTGGTAGGTTAAGCTGTCATACACCAGACCCAGCAATGGTTCCATGTGAAACAAGTGCAGGTGCTAGTTTATTTAAAAACCAAACCGCGGAACAGGTGCAGCTTTTCTTATTAATACAAATATTTAACCACAGGGGAAAAAACAAGAGCTCTGTCAAACTAACATTTAGGTTGACTTAGTTGGAAAGAAGATTCAGTGATATAGATGTAAGGCTGAAAATCGAGATTGACATCCCAGCCTTCATTTGAGGGGCTTCTACATGAACATTTAATGGAGGGTAAACAAGGGAGTAAATTTAATCCAAATTCGCTGCCACTGAGTGATTGTCTGTGTGGACTCTGCTGACGCGCGCTAATACTTTCTTAGTGGACTTTGCTCTCGCCCTGTTTCAAAGTGAGGTAGAGCAACGCGCACAAAGCGGCTGCATGCAGCAAGTGGCGTCGGGTTCCATACATTCCCGGCTTGCCTGGATCTGGCTCCTGAGGCTCAGGGCTGCCTCCTAGCATTGGGGATACTGTGCTGGTGGTCCAGTTCCCCCTCTGTCCTTCAGCAGGGTGTGTGCACACACAATCTACTAGCGTGGGTGCCCCCAAGGCTCTGGTGTGCAAGGGGCATGTGGGGAGCGTCTTTCTCCTGCTCAGTCAGGGGCCACATCAGAGAGGGTTGAGGGTTTTTTTTTTTTTTTTTTGCTTCTCATTGGTGTGTGAACCCCCAACTGATTTTTCTGTGGGTTAGCAGCTCCCAACCCCAAAAAGGTTCCCCAACCCTGAACCAACACATCTCTTGCGTATCATGATTCAGCCTTCCCTTTTAGTGTAGACCTGGCCTCAGTGTGTGAATAGGGGTTGGGGGGAGCTGGTATGCACACAGTCAGGTTTAGGCTCCCAAGAATGCAGTTTGAAAATGGTCTCTAAAAGTGTCCTAAATCCATCTTCAGGTTTCTAAACATAAGTGGCCTGCTTTCCAGGGGTGCTGCCTACTAAACCCAACAGGATTACACAGAATGTAAATCAGCACCTAATTTTCCCTTTGCAGACTACATAGATCTCCAACGTTCATGGATGTTGATTTTTTAAATTTTTTTCCCCTCTATTAAACCGTCCTGCATAGGCAGACAACCAGGATCAGCATCCTTTGCATATTCTGCTTTCTGCTGCCACATCTTTTTAAAAAATCTATCTTTGGATTATAGAACAAATGACTGAAACCAATAGCAACTGGGGAACAGAAACTCCCTCCTGGTTAACTCAAGCTTATTTTTAAACCTGGGCTAAAGGTGGGCACCTAATGGCAATAGCATAAGAAAGCGCCATGTAACATCTAGAGAGAAATGCTTTCTAGACATCTTGGCATGCAAAAGAGGGGACCGAAGAGCAAGTCCTGCTTTTACAGTTAGGCAGCCTCACTGATCGATGGATAGACCGGGGTCTGCATCGATCTGTGATACAGCGGGATTAAGGCAAAAGAGAATTGCAACAGCATGAAATAATGATGGACACTATAATGGGCATCCATCTGTCCCCACTTTGGGGAAGCCTTGTATGAAGATACTTATTAATTCAGTATATGCTCTTTGTATTGTGCCAATGTCCCGAGATACATCAACCCCTGCCCCCCTTACTCTCAATGACAAAACTCCCTGTGACTCTAACCCGTGCAGGATGCGGACCACACTCAGTAAGATGTGCAGTGAGGGGAGAGAGCATGTGAGTTCGCTTACCTAGAGCAGTATGTGTCCAAGACACATTCCCCTCACAAACACTTTAATTCTAGAGCTCCATGGCAGCACGGTCTAGTGGGTACTGCCTAGCATAGGAATTAAAAGCTTTGATGATGTTCTCTTTGTGGCTCTATTATTCATTTGCTTTGCTGTGCCTCGTTTTTGCCATCTGTAAAATGATAGCGGGGGAAGGATTTTTCCCACCTTTTTTGTAAAATGCTCTGAGCTCCGTGGATGAAATGTGGTTGGACAGCTCACTTGTGCCTCTGTTGTGTAGAACAAGGGTGCGGGCAAGCAGATGGACACTCTCGGGACAAAGTCGCCCATTGAAACGAACTCCTGTCACTGAGTTGATCATGGCATATACACCTTTTATATAGTGTATTAATGTAGGCATATTAGTACCCTGTGGGGCTGTCAGCATGGAACGGAATTCCCCGGACTGCCTATGCAGACATTAACAGGCAAGGAAAGGAACAACTACCAAATGTCTAACAATCTCTTAGCTTTCCAAAGCAGAGAGGTAGTGCTGTGTAGCAGATAAAACACCAGGTTGGGACTCAGAAAACCTGAGAACTATTTCCAGTTCTGTCACTTCACCTCTGTTTACCTTTCACCTTGTCTATTTAGATTATAAACTCTTTGGGAGCAGGAACTGGCTCTTCCTAGGAGTCTGTACAGTGCTCAGTACAATGGGGCTCTGATCTTGGAGCCCCCAGCAGCTGCTACAATACAAATAATAGTAACTCAAGGGATTTTGAAGTCAGATTTCTCAGGACGAGAAGCAAGAACTGTGTTCCACTGTCAGTCTGGGAATCCCTCCTCCCCCCCCACCATCTCCCATTCCTAGCTCTGTGTGTGACTGCCTGTAAATGTGTCACTGGTCTAGAAATGAACATGATCCATCTCTGCCAGTGTAATCTGGTGCTCCTTGAGGATCCTTTGCTGTCTTCCTGCTTGCTTGGCAGCAAACCGAGTTAAACATGCTACAATAATTCTACCCATTAGCAGGTCTTTGAAAGAACCAAATCTTCATTTGAGCATTAAACCAATTGCAGAACCTGGTTTCAATACTCCCAACCACATCTTACAGCAGTGTTAAAGAGCTAGCACTCTGAGCTGTTATTTTAGGAAACAAATCGCTCTATCGTTTGCACACACCCTTATAGGCAGATGACACTCCTCTAAACTCAAGTACTTCAAAAGAAGGGAAGGCAAGATGAAGACCTCTTTGTTACTGTGGGGAGTCCTGGCAGTTTTCTTGGGGGCTACTCTTGTGGCAGGTAGGTGTGAAATGAAACAAAGACCATTATAAATTATGCTTAAATATAAACTTGCACTTGGGTAGCTTTGCTGAACAGCCCAGCTGTCATCCACAATTTTAATAAGCAGGCAAGACAAATCTCTGTCTGCTAGGTCCCGACCCTGTGCCCACTGAAATCAACATTCACTGGACTTGACTTGGGCCCTTTGTCTCTGCACCAAAAGAGTGGTGTTTTGAAAGATCGCTATTGCAATGCTAAAGAGAGTGTTTGCTAGCTACTCCATAATGCCATCTGTTTGCATCAATGAGTTGAAAGTCCAGATGTTTTCTTTTCCTCTGACCTGGGACACTTGCAAGACTGACTTTTCCTTGCTAGAATTAAAGGCTTCATTAATGCTTCTTCTAGAAGAAATGGTCATTTCAGTAGGGCTGGATTCTGATCTCACTGTAGTTTTACACCATGTAAAAGGAGTTATTCCTGGGTTACACTGGTGTAAGTAAGGTAAGAATCTTGCCCATAAAGAATAGTAAAAATGGTTGACAAGTACATTTAGACTAATTTGATGTGATTTTTACAGTGGTGTAACTTTAGTTACACCTGAGATATGTTTTGGTTTATTTGGTCAGATTCTACTGTGTGTTCTCATCTGTTGTCAATTGGAACAGTACACCCCCATGGTCCATTATATCCTGCATTTTCTCTAATCTTGGTGACATTAAGGGCTACATTCTGTGCTCATTTATAACTTCTTTAAAAATATTGATTTCATAGTGATGTAACAGAGCACAGAATTTGGCTACCGGAGTGTGCAGTAATTGGTGACAGGGGTCGATTGTCAAATATGAACCAGTTCAACCAAGAGCTGAATTTGCTTCTTCTCATTGAAATGATTGCAGCCTCTAATGTGTGTGCCACTCACCGTTAAGTCTGTGTGAGCTAAGTGCCTTTCTGGGAGCCTAATTCGGACCATTTGTTTTTTAATTAATCCATTTTGAGTCTAACTGGATTTATTCTTGCTTTAATAATGGAAAGAGTTTAAAATGTATCTCTGCATGAGCAGCCATTTTGCAGTTTCTTTGCTTTTTTATTATGCTGCAGATGATTATTTATTGATTTTATAGAATGCCACTCCTATTTATCATGGCATTTGACATGACCACTCATTGTTAAGAGAGACATTTCTCATGAAAATTCATTTTACATTCAGACACATGCAGAATGTATTTATCCAACCTCCAAGCATTCATAAGTTCCTCTCCAAATGCCCTATTTAATTAACCACTGCTAAACTTTGCTTTTCCCAAGGAGTCTTTGTTGCTCTGTTGGGACATGGAGACATTATTATACAGCTGGACGATGTTTTATTTTCACTGCTTGTGATTTAGAAGATGATTTAAATTTTACCAGAAACATAGAGCAACTATGATTACATATAATTACATTCAGTATTATTAGAGGTAAAGTCAATGGAGTTACACCAGGGATGAATCTGACCCATTATTTTTAGTGTACCGTAATAATCTTTAGAGCATGTCTTCCTAAAAGTTCACTAATGGTGCGGTCAGGATAATACATAAATAATACAAGTACAGAATTAGGGAATGACCCAAAGTGGGAATTTATTGACTTCAATGGACTTTGGCTCAAACTCTTAGAGAGGAGAACTATATGTGCGATACACAATACCGTTACGAAAGAGATGGAAAGGAAGAAGAAAAGGCTGGAGAGATGAAATCTGAATAGAGATCAAGAATCAATGAGGCAGGGACACAGGAAGACTCGATGTTTCAGAAGACAGGATTTTTGTTTACTCAGTTAAGGAGACCGTGGAGGGGACAGAGAGCAGAGATGGATAAAGACTATAAAACCTGAATAATAGAATCATAGAACTGGAAGGAACCTCAAGAGGTCATCATGTCCTGTCCCCAGCACTCCTGGCGGGACCAAGCACCATCTTCTATCTTGACCATCCCTGACAGGTGTTTGTCTGACCTGCTCATAAAAATCTCCAATGATGGAGATTCCACAACCTCCCTAGGCATTTTATTCCCATGCTTAAGCACCCTGATATAAAGTTTTTATTAATGTTCAATTTAAACCTCCCTTGCTGCAAATTAACCCATTGCTTCTTGTCCTGTCCTCAGAGGTTATCATATTTATATGTCTGATACAATTATGGAGTTCTGTATTTGGGGCATATAGGAAGTGGATATTGAAGTACTATGGTATAAGAAGAATACAGTGTAAACAGAATTATATTCTAGCTCCCTTATTTGCATTACATTTAGCACCTGCAGGTCCCGCAGTAGATTGGGGCTCCACTCTATTACGTGCTGTCCATTACTATGTGTCTCTACAATACCTACCCAAAAGAGCTGTTTAAATAGACTGAGCATGGGTGGGGATGGAAACTGAGGCACAAAGCTGTGAAGGGACTTTCTCAGGGTTACAAGGAGGTCAGTGGCAGAGCCAGGAACAGAATCAGGACTCTTGAGTCCCAGTGAAGTGCTCTATCCACTAGATAACACTGCCTTTATTTCTAGCAAGGAATGGCCTTGCCAAGGCGTCAGTCAGGATTCAAACAGCATCAGAGGGCAGGTGAGCCTGGAGAATCCTTGGAGTGTGCAGGAATAGGAAGTTCTGAACCCTGGGCAGTGGAGCCGACAGCCAGCAGGCCCCTGGGCAAGGTGGGGGAGGCCCCCAGGTCCAGAAGGGGTGGGACAGAAGGCCCTCAGCGCTGCCTGGAGTGTGATGCGCCCCATCCCGCCCTTAGTGCTGCCCAGAGCGCATGGCACAGTGCTCCAGCAGCAATTTAAAGGGCCGGGGGCTCCTGCTATGGCGTCAGCACTGGTGGCTAGAATGCCGCTATGTCTGCACACAGACACAGAGTACAATCTCTTTTCCACACCACCCACGGAATTTATCACTCGGGTGAGCCAGTGACAATGCACAAAAAATTTTCATGCAGAGGTACTGAAGTGCCCGACTGTGTGTGCAAAAATGGAGGCCCCACTGAGGGCCAGCTCCTTGGTAACTCAAAGAATGTGATTCGCCTGTATGCAAAGGGCCACAAAAGTCGGGGGTTAACTAAAGGGGGACCACAGGTTATGTCTATGGTGCAGCTGTTGCAGGCTTCCCAGTTCAAAAAGACAGATGTGCACCTTCTGCTCAAGCTAGTGTGCTAAAAATAGCAATGTGGCCGGGGTAGGGCTAGCCAGCTGAGTAGAAACCTGCCCAGCCCCCCCCGGATACATACTGGGGTGGTGAACCCAAGCTGCCAGCAATGCTGGTGTGTCCACCACTCGCTATTTTTAACACGCCCGCTCAAGCTGAGCTGGCGTAACTGATGTCTGTCTGCTCAAGTGAGGAAGTACGCTCTGTGAGCTGGGCAATTCCCAGAGCTGGGGGAGGGGTCCCAAATCCCAGTCATGAGCCTCGGTACAAATAGCATCAACCTTCTCTCCTAGGAGGCTGGCAGTCAACCCAGCATAAGCATCAGCTTAAAAACAGAACAACACTTATTTCTAATCCAGGCAAAGCCAGGAGCAGACCCAGGTCAGGACTTACACAGCATCCATCCCCATCTCTCTGTCCTGCACCTCTCCCATTGGGCCAGTCAAACCTGTCCATACACTTTGAGTCTGATATGCCTGGACTGGTGAGCAGTCTCAGCTGTCCAGATAGGCTGTGTGTCAATCAGAGTCCCCTTTGGCACACAGAGATGCAAGGAATGAGGCCACATCTATACTTACCGCACCTGAGATCGATCTTTTGGTGTTCGATTTAGTGGGTCTAGTTAAGACCCGCTAAATCAAATGTTGAGGGCAGCTCTGGTCAGCGCTGGTACTCCTCACAATCACAAGGAATAAAGGAAATCGATGGGAAGGTTTGCTCCCGGTGGCTTCCCACTGTGAAGATGGTGCCAAACTTGGCTTAAGGTAAGCCAACTCCAACTACATATTTTACGTAGCAGGAGTTGCGTATCTTAACCCAACCAAGTTTCTCCTGTCAGCCTCCTGCAGTGGGGGCACCGCAAAAATTCGACTTAAGATGTGTCGACTCCAGCTATGCTATTCTCATAGCTGGAGTTGTATATCTTAGGGTAACTTTCTGACTCTTGATCCCCATCTCACCCACCTTTGTTGACTGTCTCAAATGCTCCTAGCTGGTCCATAGTTAATATTGTGTCCTTGTTTTTGAAGTGGCTTCCTTCTTCCCCCCTGCCAGTCTTAAGTCTTTTCTGCCTGTTCCCAAACAAGCTAAAGCAGGAAGCTTATTACTACCAAGTGACTCCAGCCCCGCTGGCCAGAGTTCTCTTTCACAGACAGTGAGTACACTAGCAGTGCCCAAATACAATCTGAGATCTAGGGGCGTTATTTTTCGCTATATTTCACCAGCCTGCATAGACGTTGGCAGTTGGAGCGGCACATGCAAAATCAGGTGCCCAAGAAGTTTTATTGCGCTGGGGTTAGTTTCTATCTTTGGAAAATTTGGCCCTGAGTGTTTGCGGGTCGAACCCTGGTAGAGTCAATGGATTTCATTCTGCTGTGGGTGAATCTGGGTACGTAGAGACAAAGTCACTACTTAGGCGCTATAAAAACGCCCCAACTTTAGCTGAAGGGTTTCAGAGTTGCCAGTGGGAACTCCCTCCCGACTGCTATGTTCTCCCTCTGCTTTGGAGGAGGATCTGTGAAGTTAGGGCTGGTTCTGACAGAGCTGCTGAAACTGTCCAGCGTTGGGAAGGTCCCAAAAGCCTGAGGAGAGGCTGGAATGCTGGTGGGATCGTTACTGCTCATGCTGCAGGCAGCTTTGGGAGGCAGAGCTCTGTGTTGGTGCTCCTGTGATGTAGCGTACAGAAGTGGGGCGGTAGTGTCTCGTTGCCAGCTTTGTCCACATATTTACTCTGGTGACACCATCACTGGACCTAACCATTTCAGTTATAAGATCAAGAACACATATTCCTGCTCATCCAGAAATATAATTTATGCCATCATGTGCCAACAGTGTCCGTCTGCTATGTATATTGGACAAACTTCTCAGACATTTCGCCAAAGAATCAATGCACACAAAACAGATATCAGACAGTTTCACAAAGGAAAAACAGTTTCTTGCCATTTCAACCAGCCTGGGCATTGTCTCAACGACCTTACTACCTGCATCCTACTTCAAAGAGGCTTTAACACAAGACTTCAAAGAGAAGCCTCTGAACTGTCATTCATGCTTAAATTTGACACTTTACGAATGGGCCTTAAAGATACTAATTATCTCACCCATTACAAAGATAGCTTCCCCAATTATCACCTCTAATATCATTACCTCATAGACATTAACCTCCCCCCCCCATCCTCCCTCTGTTCTAAAATCTGATTTGTCTATTTTATATGTGTTCACTTTTTTTTTATTGTATCCCTTTGGTTTTTATGGTCATGCCAATTTTCTTCCACAATTTGATCTGAGGAAGTGGGTCTGGCCCACGAAAGCTCATCACCTAATAAACCATCCTGTTAAAGTGCTGCATAGTCCTGTCTTTTGTTTCAGCAAGACCAGGCTAACATGGCTACATCTCTATTACTATTTAAATAGCATGTGGCCCTCGTGGTCTTCTGTTTCAGAACCCAGTGTACATGTGAAGCAAGGCCTCAGTAGCAGACAGTTATTTGGATCCTGCTTGCCCCAGTGTGGTTACTTTGTACACTGCATAAGGAGCAAAAAGACAACCCCTGAGCTGCCAGCATGGAGCAGAACATCTTCTTTGGCTCAGGTTGCTTGGCACAGGTTCTGCCTCCTGTTTTACAGGAAACTTTCAGAGACGCATAATTTGTGACTTCATTCCTTCCCGCCTCTCCCTTTCCTACCCCACTGTTTGAGTAAGCGGTGGAAGGACCTTTGGGGGCTGAGCAGTAGGGGGGTTCAGTTTGGAGGGAGGGCTTGCCACGAGGGAAGAGAAGATAGATGAGAACCACTCCAACACACTGTACATTACTGAGTCATTGATAAGATAGCTGAAAAATACAGTAACCCAATCCAAAAAATTGGCAAGAATTTTCATCTCTCCTATTTTTCTCTCCTTTTAAAACCTCTCCTGTGTTCCCAGGTTATTTTGAGGAGGATGAGGAGGAAGAACACACCCTAGTTGATAACAAGTGCAAGTGTGTAAAGGTGACCTCGAGCTTTGTCCCTTCTAAAGACAATCCTGAGGAAAAAGTCCTGGAGAGAAACATACGAGTCATGTAAGTGGCAAACAATGCTTGATTTTAAGCAGGTAAAGATGAGGTGACATGGCAGGTTCCTTTTCTTTGTCTCACTTCATCCTATTAGTTCTGGGACATGAATGGGATTCATTATATCCTGGCTTTCATGTTACAGTGAAAGTAATTGGGATTTCATTGACACCTACCTCGTGTACTAATTACCTGTAACATATAGTGCTGTAGACTAGCGAATAGCCCATGTCATGCTAAATTTTGCTGCTTTCCAGCTGCGCGGTGCTTCTTCCAACAGCCCTAAAAGCAGGTCAGAATTGTTTCTGACATCAGTGTTCCCTGTAAGCTGTGCACTTGTGTGGCCACTCAGGAGAAATTCCATTGCCGCACAGCTGATTAGCAGAGCTCTCACAGCCAGATTTGTGTTTCTCCTGGTGGTGCACACTCACACATGCCTCGGTGCACATAACAAAATGTATTCTGCACATCGATGGAAAAAATTATAGATGGAAGAGATGAGAAGGAACATTGATTGACAGTAGCATTGTAAGATACAGGGAAGGAGACAAGAGCAGCTGTTCTCCTGTCCTGATAACTAGGGACACTGGTTGGCACAGAAAGTCAGACTGCCACTCTAGAGTGGACCCCTGGCCAAACAAGTCTAAGATTTTGCCCCTGGAAGAGGCCAGTGCCTGATTTTTTCAAGGAATGCCAAGCCCCCATGATGTAATAGCTAATTAATTGTCAGTGCACAGGAGTGAATTCTGCACCCTTTACTCCCACTGAGTTTTGATGAGGTAAAGAGGGCAGCATCGGAGCGAGGGATGTCCAGGGAGAACTCACTTCACCAGAAAGTGAGCTTGTCTTATACGTGTTGTGTCCTGGTTGCCACCAGCTCAAGAGAGGGCAGGAGGAACATCAGTGCTGTGATGTCATTACTGAAAGCATCCCTGTGGCAAGCGGCTCCCTCACTCACTAGTGGACCAACACAGTGCAGAGCTTTGAATCCTCCAGTTTGTCAGGGGCGGTGCCTGGAAAGGATGCACAATAGACCCTGTTGCTCCTGAGGGTATGTGAAGTCTCAGTGCAGGTATAACACACAGGCCGTTCTACAGATCAAGTATCTGAAACATCCTGGGGAGTGGAAGGGAAAGTGATGAAAATATCTGAACACAGAGCAAGATGAGAATTTGTTCAACTTAGATTCCATCCGTCAGAATACTCATGCCAGATTGTGGGGCTTTCAGAATTCATTAGAGCAATTTGTGGTCACTTGATAGTCCTGTGCTTTCTTTGATTTTTTTTTCTTCCTTTAGAATCCCACTGAAGGCAAGACAGAACATCTCTGATCCCACCTCGCCACTGAGAACCACCTTTGTCTACCGCATGACTGAGCTGTGAGGAATCTTTTTTCTTGCATTAATGTCAGAACACTTTCCCCTTCCATCCCACTGTCCAAAGGCACCACAATCATTAATGAATGAATCCTCACCACATCCCTGTGACAGGAATTGAGGCAGAGGTTAAGTGGCGTGTCCCAAGAGTTCTGCCACAGAATTTGGGAATAGAATCCTAATCTCAACTCCCATGGCTTAACCACAAGACAGTCCTTCCAATGGAGAGGAAATTCAGAATGCACCATGGTGAATTTTGATATAGAAGCTAAACAAATCCTTTCATAAAAGGACATTTTTTAAAATAGCACCTTGATGTACATCAGTGTTTCTTAAACTATGTTCTGTGGCACACCGGTGTGCCACGGAGAACAGAATTCAAAATGGCCACCCTTAAAGGGGCAGGTGACCTTTTTTATTTTATTTTATTTTATTTTTTGCTCCTTGGTGTTCCTCATAAAAAAAATATATTGTTTGGCATTCCTCGGTCTTCAAAAGTTTCAGAAACACTGATGTCCATAGACCAAATCCAATTCCCATGAGAGAGCATGGGGCAAAAGCAAGATCTTGACTTCTTCATAGGCAGGGGTGAAGCGGGCAGGAATCTCATCTTGGCGAAGATGCTCATGTTCATGCTGTATCCAGTGTGAATGGGATTCGGCCCTAAATAAATGTAAGATCTGGGGCCAGATTCTCTGCTGGTGTGACTCATGATTTTATTCTGAGTCTTGCTGCATTTGACATTTAAAGTAAAGTCCCAGCTCTTGAAGTCATGGGATCACAGTAAAATTCCAATTTTCATTAAAGATGAAAGTGAGTTTCTAGGCCTCATGGCTGCAGAGAAAAGTTTGAAAATGTGACCAAAGGGCACACTGAAGGCTCAAAAACAAATAACAAGACCCCCCCCATCCCCCTATCCCTGCTTATCGTTAATTGGGCTCGTCATTTTGGGGCTCCAACTCATCATTTTTGAAGGTTTGGGGGCTGGCCATAGGCTCCTAAAGCAGGATTAGGCTCTGGAACAGCCTAAGCCGAGCTGACATGTGACTACCAAAGTAGCAGTGAGGATTCAAACCTTCTCCTGTGTGGTGGCCTCTTTCCATGACTGCTGCCTAACAGGAATTCCATCTTATTTGTCTTCCAGCTGCAAAAAATGTGATCCTGTAGAAGTGGAGCTGAATGACCGGGTAGTTACTGCTGAGCAGAGCAACAAATGCAAGAGTTCCGATACCTGCTACACCTATGACCGGAACAAATGCTACACCACAACCCTCCCGTTTTCCTACGGTGGGAAGACCACTGCCATCCAAGCGGCCCTGACTCCAGAATCCTGCTACCCTGACTAGATTAAACCACTGCTGCTAGAGTGCCTTGTTATATTGTAATCTCCCCGCCTCCCCGAACAAAGCACATTTATATTAGAATGGTAAGAAAAACCATTCTAATATAAATGTCTGAAATATCAGCTCCTCACAATTAACATGAAAAGTGATGCCTTTCTCCTATAGCACAGGGTGGACATAAATATGACTGAACCATTACGCCAATTATCCATTGTGGACAAAATCCCATACTGTGGGGCAGATCTTCAGATGGTATGAGTCAGTGTAAGTGCCTGAACTGATGGAACTACACTAACTTACACCATTGGGGCATTTGGCTCGAACAGTCTTCTTTTAGTCCCGATTCATACAAGGCTCTTGTTAAAGTCAGTGAGGGCTGTGCCATAGTAACAAAGGCAGGCTTAGTTCTTTGCTGTGGATAGAAACAATGAAACCCAAAGGCCCGGCAAGTGTTTGGCTTCCAATTCCCACAACCACGTTTTCCTAAGTCATTTCTCCAGTGTCTTGGGCTTTTTGGTGCCTACTACAGTCCCTTTCGGCACAGAGAGATACCGTGGCTGCACATAAAATATCAGTGTGCAATCTGAGATGGCCCCTTCCGTGTGTTCTTTTGGAAAACCCCACTTCAATTATTGAAAATAATCCTTTGCACAAACTTTAAGTACCGCAAGACCTTGTTGTTGCACTTTCACCTGCAAGCCTAATAGAAACCAGTGCCATTCTTGAGAAAGAGAACATTCGGGGTGAGGTTTTCAAAGACTTCTAGGGGATTTGGAAACCCAATCCCCATTCATTTTTAATGGGCATCAGTGGTATAGCGAGGGTGTTAGGCGCCCGGGGGCAAAGGCAAAATTTGCGCCCCTCAATCATTTGCCCCCCAAACTCCGGAGCAGCAGGGCAGTTATTACGTAGCCCTGGGGAGTCAGGGACAGCAAAGAGCTGGCCATCTGAGTCTTCCCCATCCCTTCCCATTCCCTCCCCCCCACAGAGCACCAGCAGCTCACCTTCCATCAGCATGCTGCTGCACGGCTCTGCAAAGGAGGTGAGTGGGTGGAGAAAAGTTAACAACCACACAACTTTTGGCAGATAAATTGGCGCCCCCCCCAGCATGGCGCCCGGGGGCAACTGCCCCCCTTGCAACGCCACTGATGGGCATCCTACTCCCTTATGTGGCTTTGAAAATCACATTCTCGGTGTATCCCCACATATTTAGGGAGACTGAGGATGCTGCTGCTTTTGAGTATTTTTAAATGGTGCCAAAATGCCATGTGTTACGGGACTAGTCAATCATTCTTCCACTCTATATTGGAGATTGAGCTACCTACCAATGATATTTCACTGCTCTGTGTTTCCATACTGACAATTATTAATGCCTTCTGCAATTGACCCAACAACGTGGAGAACAAATTTTTTTGGTTTAAATAAATGGTCTAGGTCCCAATTCTGCATTCAGAGGCGCATTGGCAGCCTTTGGGCCTGCTCGATCTGATTGCAAGAATGGGGCCCTACTTAGGACTTTCTTCCCGTCTTCTACACCAGATTCCTTTCTTTGGCCCGTAGAAGGGATTCTCCCCCATGAAAGAGGCTGATATAGCATTGCACTGTACATCACACTGAATGTGCATCAGACCTTGTCTTGTCACATGTATACAAGTCCATAAACTGTGTGCGACATTACTCCTGAAAAGGCTGATACATTCCTACCTGTTATAAAAACTGGTTGCACATCCCTAGGCTATTCTGAGAAACCCTGACATATTTCATGTTGCACCCAAATAGAGCAAGAGCCATGTACCTATGATTTCAGCTTTGTTAGCAAGATTGAATAAATGAAATAGATTTTCCTGCAGCTATCTGTGTGTGAAATTTAAATGGCATTAAAAGGAAGAGTCTGTCTCCTGGTCTTCCTCTAATCTTCAAGGTGAAGAACAATTTGCACTAAATAACTGATGTTAGTCACAGGCAAACCCACTGTGAAGTACTGATTAAATGCTTAGACTTTCATCAAGGAATGTCTAGGATACAGTGATGATCAATCACCATCACATGAAGATCCATCCGACTTCAGCAGGAATGTTCCAAGGGCTTAACACAGAAGTGCCCGTGCTAAATTGTAGGATCAGAATCTTACTGTGGGGCTGGCCTATTAGGTCTGTACAGCACAAGCGCCTTCAAATAGAAGCCAAACCATTGCTTGTTATCAGGGTTTCCACTTCAAATTCAAAATACCTACCCTACTGACAAGACGACAACCTTTCTAACACCTACATCTAATCGACAAAATAAGAGGCCACGGAAGGCTAAAATATCCTTTTCTGCTATTTTATATCACAGCCTGACATTAAATGGCACACATGCTTAGGAAATAAGTTACTTCATCAGATTAAGAACTAACGAACACATGAAGGAGGAAGAAAGCCTTCAAACTAAAATATTTCTATAGCATAATGATATAGTGTAAAGGGCTCACTCTATCTCAAGCACCCCCTTTTGGCTGAGGGCATGGCCACAAGGTCCTCTGCTTCAACCGGCTCTGGGAGCGTAGGTATCCCATATGCTTTGTTCCTCTGGGTTGCCTGGGACCCGACTTTTTTCCTACCCCCTTTTGTAGCTGCTGGCGGAGATCCAGGACCATCCACTCCTCTAGGTCCCAGCCCAGGGACCCTGTAAGGAGCTGTTGCCATCTAAGTATCCCCGTTGTCCATTGCTACCTCACTCCTTGGGCCATTTCCCCAAGAAGCTGCTCCGTCCACCCCTGTCTCTCAGGGCTTTGAAGTAAAGTTCTCACAGCACCCTGTCCACAGTTCTGCAGTTGGCTGTAGTCTACCACGTACAGGCTTCAGTTGGGTCTGCAATTCAATCTACGCTCACAGCTGTCCAAGATGCCACTGCCTTCCCAGTCAGTCCTTGGGTCTGCCTGGCTTGAGCTCCAGCAAGGAACTGCCAGGCCCTGGCCCAGCAGTTTCTTTATACCAGCTTCCTGGGCCCTGATTGGCTGCAGCAGAAGCAGCCGCTCTAGCTGCCTGGAGGACCTCTGCTCTTTTCCCTGGGGTGGGTTGTGGCAAGGCCACCAGCCTCCAGCAGGGGGCTTCGAGCCTTGTCCACCCCGTCACACATGGTTAAAGAGAAATCACTATTGACATCAGTGACCTTCTGGGCACGTGGTAATTCTGAAAGTCACACCACATATTTGGGGGCTAAAATATGGGCACAGGAACTTGGAGCATTTTGTTGAGATTCTGGTCTATTGTTAATGTCAGTGTATTAAGCATGTAGGAACTGTGTGACACACAAGAGAACTGAGAAGAGATTGAACTTTATTTCTTGACTCCAGTCACCGGTTAGGGTCAGGATTACAAGAGCTCAATATTCCTTGTCTTGCGGCAGGGCTTGCATCCGCTGTGGCCCTTTCTGTCAACAAACTCCGAATGGTAAAATGTCGGGGTAAGGCCTTTAAGTGTGGCTCGCGAAGCTGCCCCCAAGGCTTGCGAAGCCGCCCCCGCGCCCCCGAACACGGCCTATGCCTCCCAGCTCCCCTGCGCTCACCGGGGCAGGGGAACCATCCAGATCAAAATGGTGGATCCAATATGGTGGCCATGGCCACCGACGGGAGCCTGCTGAGGTCAAAAAGCCTTCTTAAAGGGCCAGTCCTTTTTTTTCTCTACAACTTTTTGCTCTGGCTCTTCACACTGGATCCAGCTGGACCTTGGCCACCCCTGCGTTAAGCAGTCTATGTGCTCCCTCCCTCAGTCAGGGAAGAACAGCAACCAGTCAGGCATCTGTCTGGCAGATGGCCAACAAACGCAGGCCTCTTGGCCTAAAGGTGGGGGTGCTGACACAGCAGGTGTAGGGGGTCAGAAGAGTAGGGAGACCCTCGGGGTGGATCTAGATCCATGGGTGTCAACTATTTCTCTAGGGTAGATGGCCCAGCAACAGTCTCAGCACCTTGGATTTGTTCTGGCCAATCGTCAGCTCGGCAGGGCTGCTCTTCGGTTTCCAGCATCAGGGAGAGGTTGGAAGATGTTTGTTTCCTCCAGTAGCTGCCACCCAGTTGAGGTCCAGGGACCCATTCTTTATACTTCCGGTTCCACCTCTTAACTTCCAGTGGAAGGGGTGGGCCTGGCTCTGCCCCCCAGGGAGTGGTGCCTTCCCTCAGTGGAGGGCACATGGCCTCACTACATAGGGGAAGTCTCTGTGCCTCAGTTCCCCATTTGTACAATGGGGATAACAGCACTGCCCTACCTCACAGCGTGTTGTGAGGATAAATGCATCAAAGAGCGTGAGGGGCATGGGTTTTCTGGAAATGAGGACCACCTTGGCATCTAAGATAGATTGTCCCCACAGCCAACATTATGTTTGTCAGTGAGCAGGAAAAACAGAGCTGACAAGCGTGGTGGAGGAAGTGGTAAAAGTCCTGTGAGGGGATTCAAGTGGTCCTTAGTGCAAGTGTCATAGCCCAAGGCTGGTGCTACACAGCCAGAGGAGAGCTCGTGCTCTCCGGAGACATAAAATCCCACCTAGAATACTATGACCAATAAATAAGAGTTAGAAGGAGGCACAAATTTGGTTTCAATGAACAGGACAGTCCCAGAAGACATGAAAAAAGCCCACACTTACTAGGCTATTTCCACATCACTCACTAGAAGCCCCATACTTGTGCCATACAGAGTGTATTCCACTTGGGGAATGGTATAAGCCATACTGCCAAGCGCACAAGGGGGGTTTTGTCTAAAGATAAACCTTTTCTGGTGTAGACTTGGTTTGAGAAGCTGTTTCTTTTAGGGGTTCCCTAGACTGGTAATCATTTATGCACGTAAAGAAATAATCGAGTTGTTGGATTGCAAGCTCCTTAGGAAAAGGACAACTTCTTTATGCTCTATAAAGCATTAAGAATGGCACTTAAATGACAGGCTGTATCCTGATTCTTAACCAACTACAGTTCAGTAGAGTCAGCCTGAAATCTCTAGGGGTGCGTCTACACAGCACTCTAAACTCGAAATAAGATATGCAATTTGCACTACGCAAATTGCGTATCTTATTTCGAATCTATTTCAAAATAGCTTATTTTGAAATTTGGCCTGTCTACACAGCACCGCATTTCTAAACAATGGCCTATTTTGAGCCGTCCCTTATTTATCCCTCGCGCAACGAGGTTTAGAGGGATAGAGAAATAGCGCATCCATTATTTCAAAAAATATTTTAAAATAATGGGCATGTTCCTTGGATGTGGGGTAGCTATTTCAGGATTCCTCAGGTACACATACCCTAGAATGTAACAGAGCATCCCAGCCAGCCTTTATAATGGATGAGCAGCCAGGAAAGCTGGCATATGTCTTGAATTTATTAATTCAAGTAGTTCTCTTTAAACTATATTTGACTATAACAATTTCTAAAAAAAGGAAACAATCAACCTCTCTTTGAGATTACTATTATTGGAGCTTCCTGGAGCAGTTTCACTAGTACTCGTGTTTCCTGTGAATAAGGCCTGTGTTAATTAACAATTGTGGAGGAAGAACCTTCTCTGATCCCTTCAGGTTTCTTCAGAGATTCTTTCTTGAAGCCCTTTGAAGTCCACTCTTGTGCTCTGTTAGCATCCCTGGCAGCCAGCATCTGCAGAAGAAACTAAAACAAAAGATAAATATATGTACAATTACTAGCAATGCACTTAAATGGCTGTTTAATACAAACATATTTTAAAGAAACTGCAGGGGATCAGGAAACCACTGTGATTTGTATTTACATATAGTTTTTTTTTAAATGAAAGCAGTTTTAAACCTGATGGAATTGTGCCAGAAAGCTCACAATAATGGGATTTTCTGTATACACACAATTGCTATACAGGTAATAACAGAAATGTGAGCTTCCCTTACACTTACATCTTTTAGAAATCCTGTCACCAGCTATGCCAGTTACATCTCCAACCCAGCAATTAACAGCAATTTTCCTGCGCAGTGTGTATTTTCTCTTCATTTTCTTCACGAGAACTGCTTTATCCAAGCTGTGTTAACTGCTCTGGGGATGATGCTATTAGCAGTCTGGCTATGTGGAGTGGAATAAACTTACACCAGCATTTTGAATCTGGCCCTCGAGCTAAGAGCACTGTTCCTGGCTTGTCTGAATAGAACCAAACCACACTGGATCATGGTACCCAGATATGCTACACCTCATTGTGTGGCTGGAACCCATTCATTACAGGTCTACTCAACTTTGAAAGCCCCGGGGGCCACAATGATATTCACAGCACATGCCAAGGGCCGCAACTTAAGTGTGGTTGCATATACATGCAAATATATATGCAAATATATGCAAATAGCTTCTTTCACACTGATGGGCATGAATACAAAGATTAAGGCAAGACTACACAACACGTAGGCCCCATTTAAGTCAGTTCTGCTGATATTAATAAAATGCAATATTTACTCCATTTCCACTCATATGACAGCACTTTTAATGAACAATGACAGTCCAGGAATTTAACTACTAAAATGCATCTCAACAGAAGACAATCATATTGACTCGCCGTTGTGGAGTGTCTTCCCAGTAGAGGCCATGTCCAAAGAATACCATCTGCGGGAATCCCATCCGCGGGCCGCATGTTGAGCCCTGTGTAAACCCAAACCATACTGCAGGCCACAAATAAATGGGCCGCGGACCGCATGTTGTGTATCCCCCTGCATTACACCTTTAGCTAGTGCCTAGCACAGCTATATAACCAGCTTCTCATATGGGTCTGAGACTAAAAATCTTTGTCCTCAAGGATCAGGGAGCCTATGCTAGAAACAACAGCGTTTGAACAGAGTTTCAGCAAGCACAGCTCTGCTTCCTGAATGTACAGACCTAGGGCACCACGGCCCAGGCTGTTGATCATGTAGACCGGCTGCTACGCAATCACTGACTTACCGCAGGCTTCCGGTAGCCTTTCCTTTCGAGGAATTCCTGAAAAGCCCGTGTTCCATGGAGCTGCATGAATTCTGCATCCTAGGAGAGTTTCCAAAGCAGACATGAACAGCTTCATATTAAGGGAAAGCTTAAAATAAGCCCATGAAACTTACATTTATTTAGTCACTCAGGGTACGTCTACACAGCAGCATTATTTTGGAATAACTAATGTTATTCTGAAATAACAAAATGCGCGTCTACACTACAAGCCTTTATTTCAAAATAATGTTGAGCTGGAGGACTTCTTACTCCGACTCATGATAACCCTCATTTCACGAGAAGTAAGGGAAGTTCAAGGAAGAGTGTTCTTCCTTCAGCTTCCTGCTGGGTAGCCAGCGCCAAAAGCCAAGTTCAGCTATTTCAAATTAAGCTACGCAATTGATGCAGCTGAAGTGGCATAGCTTAATTTGACTGTAGCCCTGCTGAGTAGATGTACCCTCATTGAGTCAATAGGGACCACAAAGGGGGTTTCTGTTAAATTCTCACCTGTACCATAAGTGCCATTTAACCATTTGGAAGCTTAATTAGCTTAACTGATTTCTAATTTGCTGCTTTTATAGAGATCTGGTTATTTCACAATGCTGAATTGTGATTTAAAAAAAAATAGATCCCAAAGATTAATTTATGGTCACCTAGTTTGACCTTCAGTATAACACAGGCCATATAACTCATCCAGGAATTTTTACAGTAGAGGAAGTTATTCTTCCTTACACTGTAAGAGAACACTATTGAACCCAATAACTTGTGGCTGAACTGTATCTTGTTTTTCGATAAATGCCTTATCAAATCCCATCTGCGGTAAACAGATTTTCAGATGAAGCACACTCCCCATCTTGCTCTTAAGACAGGATCTTTTTCAAATCTCTCTCTCTCCGGGCTTTGCCTTTGTTGTTAATCTTAAACCAGAGATGGAGAGCCTATGGCCCATGGGCCGAATCCAGCCCCCAGCTTCTCTTGATCAGGCCTGCAGTGGGGTTTGGGGCTTCCCTTCTCCCCCATAGTACTGCGACCCCAGCACTAGTGCTCCAGCCCTGCTGCACGTCTCCTTGCCTTGCTCCCCTCCCTACCCCAAGGGATGGAGAGCTAGCACCAGCTAGGCTAGAGGGAAGCCCAGAGCTGTGCCATGGGCTGGATCAAGGGAAACTGCAACTGGATTTGGCCCCATGTGGCTGGTGGGAGCCCCAGCCCTCCTGAGCATGTCAGTGAGTTTTTAGTCTTTTTTGTTTGTTTGTGTCTCCAGAACCAGGCCAGAGAGGGTTGGGGTTTTTTTTTGGGGGGGGGGGAGGAAGGGGTTGGCTTCTCAGTGGTGTGTGACCCCCAAACAATTGGCTGTCTCCACTGATTTTCTGATTTTTTTCTTTGCAGGATTACTCTGTTTCTGACCTCAGTTCTCTATCTCAGAGTTATTCAAACCCTAGTAACTCCTGGTTTGGTGCTAGCAGAACCCATCTGGTCTGACATCAAGGTGAGTCAAAGACGCCCTTTGGATCTCTATGAAAGGTCCCAGAATCTGATGCTCTCTGACAGCTCTAAAGTAGAACAGAGTGAAACAGCTACTAATTCCCTGTCATTCAGCACGCCAAGATTGTATAACAATCATTGCTTTAAAAACCGGGCTCCCTGTCCCTCAAACTGAGACATTGCTAAACTCTTGAATTTTACTTCACTTCACTGCCCTCTAGTGGGCCAGGAGTATCTTTCCTGTTCCTTACACATGATTCTAGGGCGTGGGTTGTTGTACCCACAAAAGCTCATGATGCCATCTATATGTTTTGTTAGTCTTTAAAGTGCTGCTAGACTATTTGTTGTTTTTTAAGTTTTTCCAGACAAGGACTAACTCAGCTACCCCCTGAAGCTTCCTTACATGTTAGTAGCTCTTTGACACTTGTTTGCTAGAACAAAATACAGTGATTACAGAATGAGCCCCTCTGCTGTTCACTGCCAGCCTGATATTAACACTCGGCCTTTTGTAGCACTTCATTGTAGCATTTTTTATGACTCGTTGTAACCCACACACCTAGTGGGTATGGTTCAGATCCCACCTAGTGGCACTGAGACCACTTACAGAGAGAAAGCATGAGTCTGCTCTACAGCCTTAGCTGAAAGCCAGCTGGCTTTTAGCACATGCACTAAGCTCTAGAGCTCCCAGGTTCAGTTCCGCCTGTCAGTGTTACATCACCTCATCGCCTAAAGTCTGTAAGTAGAGTTGTCTGTTTACACCAGCGATGGATCTGAGCCCTTGTTTATAAGGGTGGATATAATGCAGCCAAATGCAAGTGCTTTCTAAGCTGATGTTTCATGTGCTTGCTCCCTCCCAGGGGATGAATTTTTGCCAAGTTGGAAAGTGTTTGGTTGATCTACTTATTTACTGAAGCAAAAGACTCTCACCTGCATTAAAAAGTCACTGAAAATCCTTCAAAGTAAATTCTGGTTTGTTGTGTGTATCTGCCTTTTAGAATCACTGCCCACATACAGGCCCTGTTGGGCCACCATTTTGTGTGGGCTAAATTAACAGCCATGGCTGGGCCACAACTAACAGTAGGGTTTTAATATAACGGTAGGGTGTTTCTCAACCTTTTTTTATAAAGTACCCCTTAAAAAAATATAAGTACCCCCCGTACCTACAATTTTCAGACATACAATTTTTTTTTCTACCATTGCAACACATTTGTTTAAACAACTTAATTGTAGCCGGGCGGGCAATGAAATTTGGGTGTAAAAAGTACAAAAATAATAAAGTGCTGTAAAACTTAAAACAAAAATTCAATTTTCTCCCAATTTCTGTTGTGTTGACATATCCCACAGACTTCTCGAGTACCCCTAAGGGTACTCATGCCACTGTTGAGAAACACTGATATAAACCACTCCCCGCACTGTGACTGTCAGACAGTATATGGTGTGTGGGCATATTCCAGAGAGTTCATTAACTCCCTTGAGAACTATACCATAGAGTGTCCAGGGGTGCTCGCAGTACCTTTGCACTAAGCTGGTTCCTTAAATTCTGAAAGGTATCAACTGTTGCATTTGGATCCTCTAAAGGTTCATTTGCTCTTTGTTTTCTCCATGTTTTTGGTTCAAGGTACCAGGCGCCATATCTGATCTTCTCCCATTTTGGTTGGGATGGGTCCTATAAAAAGGTAATTGGTAATACTTACTAGCCATGTTTGCGTTTGCCTCTCCTCCCACTACGTGCTATGTGAACCACTGCTTTTTTTTCCTGAGTGAAATGTCAGACCTGATGAACGGATGGGATGGATGAATGAATGGGTGGAGAACTGCTGATTATGTCTCCCATTGGTCTCTACAGCAGGTATCCTATCCCTACTATAAGTATAAATGTTTCATTAGTTATCTTCAACAATTATCAGTTCTCATTGATTTTTTTTGTATTGCATATAGCATTAAGCAAAGATCCATATAAGACAGAAATCCTCTCACAGAAACTTTTTCTCTTCATCCCAAGCTACCACTGCTTAGCTCTCATCTCCAACATGCTAATTTTTTTTTGTGGATGACCAGAGATGTCCTAGAGGATCACAGCTCTGGAGTCATTGACCTAGAGAATGTCTTTCCATCATCATTTTCTTACTATATATTTTAGAAATATGCATCTGTCTGTGTGTCCATCTTTCTGTCTGTGAGTCTGTTTATTCAAGAACTCCTCCTAAACAGTAAGAGCTAGGACCACCAAATTTGGTAAGCAGCTTCCTCTGATCATAAATTAAAGCAAGGTCAGGGTTAGGTTGTGCCAGGACAATGGGATGTGCCTGGAATGTGATTGTTTCTCATAAATGGGAAGGGAGAGGTCCAGTAGGAGGGAATTCTACTGTAGAATGACCAGTGGGAGGCAGAAAGGAGCCAGAGATTGGGACATGGACAGCTACAACTCCATTGGGCCAGCAGGGGGCCAGGATGGAGAAAGGGACAGCTATTTACTATACATTTCAGAGAGTTGGTCTGTTTGTGTGTCTGTCTCTACCTGCTGAAGGACAGGCACCCCACCCACGGCTGTGCCTGTTGCAGCTGCAGTGAGAGAGGGCTGGAGTTGTCTTTTCTCCCTGGGGCAGCCTGCATCCTGAGCCCCTCATCCCCAGTCCCACCCCAGAGCAATGATTTAAATGAAGAAAAACAAAACTTGAGTTAAGGACCCCAGCAATGCTGGGTAAATCTTCTAATTAGTCTCTAAAGCAAAACCAGCTACAATTTTGGAGAAGCAGTAGCTTCCCCATAGCTATGTTTGTGATTTGCTTTCAGTTATCAGCCTATCTGGCCAAACTTTGCCCTCTCCCCAAAAATGGTCAATGTCATTTCCTCTTCTGGTTTGACACAAGTGCTCTGTGGCTATGAGATACTATTTTGTCCCAAGTCTTAAATGATTAAAATGAAAACATGTAGCAAAAAGAGCCACAAACAGGTGGGGTAAGAATTTGTAAGTTAAAAGGCAGTTATCCACACGATCCCCCGTCTGTTGGTTATACCAGCATAGATATAAGAGTTGAAGTTTAAGAGAGTCTAAGAACTAAACCACGTCACATCCCCTCTGAATTTAGCCCATTGTGTGGGAGCCTGTGATTCTGGACCTGATCCAAATCTCACTGAGCTCAACTACAGTCTTTCAATTAACACCAGTGGGCTTCAGATCAGGAACTTTATGCAAGCAAAACTTCTGAGCGTCAGTGGCAGGTTGGCCAGTAAAAGGACTGGACAGTTAGGCCCTAAATGATGTTCCCAGTTCCCATTTTCCACCTGTTCTAGTGTTTTACCTCATGCAAAAAAAGGGTACACAAATGTTCAAAACAGACAGGGATTTTAAGTGCTTTAATTTTTGGTGCCCACCTTCAAATACCTAGAAGAATCTTTTTTTCAGAAGGCAGGTACTCAGCACTTCTTGAAAACCAGGCTGCTTTAAAGGGTCAAGCGGGCACCCAAAAATCCAGGCTCCTAACGTAATTAGAATTATCTGAAAGTGTAGGTTCAGGCCTTTTTACCTTGGCAAGGCATGGGTGGCACCTGGTGTGAAGAGGACTCTTGACAGCAGTCGATGGAGGTGAAACACTCACATACTTTCTCAGTTCTGCTGGTACATTGTGTAGTTCCACAACATGGATGGGCACAGAAAGCACTGGCTTGCTTTCATATCCGGTGTCAAACAAGCTCAGAATGGTGGCTTCGTCGACCTTGTATTTTTCGCCTTCCTGCAGTAATAACCCAAGTGGTTGGTACAAGAGTAGGAGAAACCCTTCTCTCGAAGTAACCCTTATTCCTCATACAATGAGATTTACCAGTTATTTGAGAGAAGGGTTTACAGCGTCTGTTATTTCAAAATAGTGCTATTATTTCGAAATAGCGCCATAACACGAATATGCAAATGAAGCACGGGATATTTAAATCCCGGCTTCATTTGTAATTTCGAATGTCTTCATTTGCATCCCTCTCTCGAAAGAAGGTGCAAGTGTAGACATAGCCAAATTGACTTGACAGTATTCCAGAATAAGCTATTCTTTGTTTCGTTGCATTCCAAATGATTGAATTCAGTTTTCCTCCCAAACATTCCTGTAAATTAGCGTGAACATTTTCAGACCCGCATCCAAACTTGTATTTAGGTTCCCAAGCCTGGAAAGCCTTAGGTTCAATCTTGATCATTGCATTTCTGGAATGAGTGTGTAGTTTTACAGGTTCTTTTACTTACCAGAGAAGCCACCCAGTCACAAAACTCCTTAGTCACTCGCCTTACATTTTCATCTAGCAGAGGAATGTAGCTCAGACTGGCCTTCTTTTCTCTTGCTGCTACCTCTTTCTTGGACAGGTAGGTGTATTGTGCATTCTTGCCTTTGGACTTCTTGCTGCTTAAGATATTAATGTTATAGAATAAAACCTAAAATGTCTTTGATTAGCACAAACAAGACTTGGTAATAAAGGGCATACTGCAGTCACGACTACAGAGGACCACATAAAATTTGTGGTTATCTTGTTTTGGATCACAGATGGTCCAGTTTATTTCCCAATGACTTGCACTGTTGGGACTAAATAGCACAGTGTTTTCATGCATTAACCTTTCACCTCTAGAGGATGTGGTTCAAATTGGGAAGCCAGCTATCCTCCGTCTAGTGAGAAAGTGCCAAGTTTTGAAGGCCAGGCTTATGTTCAGAACTCATTTTTCTGGGGAAAAAAAAAGTAATCTGGCTAAAAACAAACAACCCTTCAAACTGGCAAATGATACATGTTGGTTACTACACTTTACTAATTCTGTTACTCTCACCCTCCCTTACCTGCTTGTTGAACCACTGCTTATAGCTTCCCTTGATTTATACTGTCTCCTTATGGTTTTATACAGTACCCAGCACAATGTGACCACTGTCCTGAGACAGGCCTCAGGCCAAGACTACCGAATGCATTCTAGGGCATCGATTTACAATCAGTATTACCCAAAGGATGCAAATAGGGGTATTTTGTGATAAATACAGTCCCTTTGGTACAGGATTTTATTAGAAAGGTTGGCCCACGATTTTTTTTTCAGGAAAAGATACAAAATGTTTTTCAGAACACTGACCGCCTCAAGCTATATTACATTGGTCCAAATGACTCCCAAACTATTGTATAAAGGTTACGAATATGGAAAGAAATGGAACAACTATCCTTTTCTGCAGAGGAAAATACCAGGCTTACCGCAGCAGGGGGACTAAGTGTCAGGATTAAGATATATTTGAAGAACAGAGTCTTGTGAGGAAACTTTCTTGTGCTATGCACCAAGTTCTGTGCTCATGTTTGTCCCATGGAACAGCTCTGACTTTGTCAGGGTTACTTGGGGCAGAAAATTCACCAGTGTCTGGCCCTACATGGTACCATTACCATATCACATTTGTAAACAGACACTTTAAAAGTCATGTTTTGGCCAAGTTTGTTCTCCACCTCTCTGGGGAACATGTGTTCCCATAGCCACAACCTGGCCCAGCCCTTCCGCATGGCTGTAAATAGGGTTGCCAGCTGAAAGAAAAATACCGAACACCCCCCCCCCAAAAAAAATTTTGTTGCAGGAAAAAAAAGGGGGGGGGAACCAAACTTGTTGAGCAAAAAAAAAAAACCTCCGAGAACCTGGATCACTGCTAGGGGTTACCAGGTAATCATTAAAAAAAAATAAAAAACCCGGACACACTTTGCGGGGGGGCGGGGGCCTGGAAACAGCTAATGGGGAGATGGGGGGGGCAACGGGAAGCAGGGCTGGTCGTGGGGGGGGTAGAACAGGGCTGGCCACGGGATATCGGGGGAGGGCGGGACCGGCCAGAAGGGGGTGGGGCTGGCCGGGAGTAAGGGGGGGGTGGGAAGCAGAGCTGGCGGGGGGCGGGGAGGGGTGCAGCGGAGGGGGGAGCCGGGAGGAAGGGGGAGGGGGAAGCACAGCTGGCGGGGGGGTGCAGCAGGGGGGCCGGGAGGAAGGGGGGGCGGGAAGCACAGGTGGGGGGTGCAGTGGTGCTGGCTGGGAGGAAGGGGGGCCGGGAGGAAAGGGGGGCGGGAAGCAGAGCTGGCGGGGAGAGGTGCAGCGGCGCTGGCCGGGGGAGACAAGGAAGAGGAACAGGCTGGCGGGAAGCAGAGCTGGGAGGGTGCAGGGGCCTGGCCGGGGAAGATCAGGAGGGGAGGTGGGGGAGAACCGGCCGGCCGGGAAGGCGGGGGTGAGCAAATTGGCCGGCGGGGAGCGGGACTGACCTGGGCACTTGCTGCCTGTCCCGCGCAGGCTCCCAGCGACGCACGAGCGAGGAGGAGGCTTCCCCTCCTCCTCACACTCAACCGACTGAGGGCTCCCGGCAGCAATTGCGGCCCCGCCTCCCAGCCGGGACTCCCAGCCGCTCCCCCGCCCATGCCAGGCTTCCGTCCAGTGCGCAGCCGGAAAAATCAGAAAATACTGGACATTGCACATTGCACATGTCCAGTATTTTCTGATTTTTTTTACCAGACAGAGCGCACAAATACTGGACTGTCCGGTACAATACTGGACACCTGGCAACCCTAGCTGTAAAACATGCTCTCGGACAGGCAAGACCCTCTTAAGGTGACTAGACACAGAGTATAGTCTACACTCAACAGTAGAAACAGGCACCTCCCCTCTTTCTATACAGCTACATTCAGAGGATAGAGACTGGACTTGAACTGGACCCAGGCCTAGCAACAGAAGGTGGATCCAGGCAGCCATGGGGCTGCGTACACGGTCCTGTCCCGTACTCACAGGGCTGATGGCTTGGAAGACATTTCTTTACTTTCCCCTTCCTCCTCCTCCTGCTGGGGCTGAAGTTTCTGAGGAGTGTGGCTCTCCCGGTCACAGTCCTTGTATCCTCCTTCGTTATTCACATGCATCTCAGGGTCCAGAATGGCCACAACCTCCTCGAAAAGCTGAGAGCCAAACCAGAACAGAGCATGGCATTCACACCAGTGCAGTTCCCGTGGAGACTACATAAGGGGGCACATTACAAACAGTGCTCCTGGCCAGCATAGCAAGGGCCAGATGAAATCAGCCCTACTGTCCATTTAGTATTCTCTCCTGTCTCACACACCAGATGCCTCAGAGGAAGATTTAAGAAACCTCTCAGTTGACAGATAATCTGCCCTCATGAAGGACTCATTCAGTCCCTAATAATTAGAGATCAGTGTCATACCTGAAGCACGGGGTTTTATATACCTTCCAAAGCCTGGTTTAGCTTTAACTACTGTATCTCTAGATAGATATCCATGTAAAAGTCCAGCTCTTGGCCTTAACTGTATACTGCGGCAAGGAGTTCCCCCAGTCTACTTATACATGATGTGAAAGATTTTTCTTTCATTGGTTTTGAAGATACTGCCTTTAATTTCACCAAAAGTCCACTTGTTCCGCAACCTAAGGACAGAGATTGAGTCTACACTGTGACCTGGGATCTTGCTGATCAGATCCAAGATTTCCCATTTGCCCCTCAAATGTCTAAGGATTCTCCTGACACACTAAATACTTTTTCCTGGTGGCCTTGCTGCTTCTTAACCTCACCCCAGTATGTTCCCTCATAGCATTTTGCCCTGAGGAGGCATGTACTTGCCATGAATTCTTCTCTCTCATGTCCCTCCCCCAGCACAAGACTAACCTTTGGCCTTTGCCTGGTCCTTCCCTCTCCAGATGACCATGCTAACTCTGAACTCTGTTACCAGAAGCTCCCTCCCCCTAACCAGAGGTATAACTGTGTGCATGAGACAAGGGAATGGGCAGGGATACAGCTAGGCTGGGGGAAAATGGGGCTGCTCAAGAGACAGGCTGCAAAAGAACGGGGGTTGGATTAGGTCAGGACTTGCACAGGTGTCTGGGTCAAACTCTTACCTTTTTAATTTTGAGCACAGACACTGACGTCATGGAACATCCAGTTACATCTGATGCCTGGCAATAACATTGCTGGCTACACACTCTGCCTACATATGACCCCATGTGCTGTTTGACTTCTAAAACAGCCCTTTTAAAACAATGCTTTGCCCTCTTCCGTTTTGACAAATGAATGGGGGCAGGATCACTGACTGCAAACAATGCGACAAAACTCAACAATGGTAGTAAGCCTGTGACTGATGCCAATTCATATCTCTGGCTGTGTTTCAGATCATTCACCTTGCCATGATGAGTCATATAGTCTGTCGATTTTCTATTTAAGGAACGGGTTCTTTTTCTATTTAAAACTTGTCTGAAAGAAGAACAGTGACAACCATGGGGACTTTACCTCTGGAGGGACACTGTCTTCCAGATGAGGGTAGAGAGCTAGGGGATGTTGGCTCAGGCAGTATTCTGTCTGTGCAATGAAATCCCTCCTGGCTTTCTGCAACGGACTGAGCTTTGAAGGGCTGACTTGGATTTTGGTGCATTTTTTCCTTCCCTTGTTCTGGGCCATGCGTGAAGCATCAGATGTGTGATTACCCAGCACAATTGGTGCAGGCCCCTTTGTGCCACAAAGGATGATGTTGTCTGAAGGCGGTGGGAAACCACTCCTGAAATCATCCAGGCCCCTTTTCAAGAATCTCCAGCGCTGGCTGTTAAGGGAATCAGAGAACCTCCGTTTGTTGCGTTCTTGAAAGTACTTAGATGGCATTTCCTCCTGGTATCTGAAAGCAAACACTTCTGGTCAGTGCTTGATGGAATGCAGATTTTAATGAAGAACATGAACACCACTGGAGTCTCTCCGGTGTTCTTCTTTGCTGTGCTGTTAACCATTTCAATTCCTAATGCTACTCCACTATGTTGGCACACACTCAACCCTCACTCTATCACTCAACCTCAGAGAAACGCCTGACCCTAAGGACGGCTCTAGGGGAAGCTGGTAATGACCCTATAAAGCATGGGTTCCCAAACTGGGGGACATGTCCCCCGGGGGGTGTGTGTGAAGAAATTCCAGGTGGGGCGCGAGGCAACCCAAATCCCCTTTCCCCCCCAGTCAATCTCTGCGCCCTAAGTTTTGCTGCTATTTTAATTTTTTGGCCCCGGTCAGTTCCTTTTTTTTTTCTCAACAAGTTTTGCTGCTATTGGGGTGTGTGTGTGAAGGTTTCTCAAAAATCAAAAAGGGGGCGTCATGCTGAAAAGTTTGGGAACCACTGCTATAAAGTAAAGCTGCCCGAATGACGGAATTGCCATGCTGGGGAAATACTGAAATTTGGTTTTGTCCAAAATTGGGTCAAAAGGTCAAAATCTGGGAATTTTTTTGCAAAATGAAATATTCTGAAGTATCACAAGCTTTGGTTTAGAGCCTCATTTCTGCTGTTATATTATAGTTTATGTTACAGTTTATTTAAATGTATGTACATATACAGTGCTATCAAGATTGAAGAGATAGTCAAACCAAAATGATACAGCCAAAATAATGTTCTGATAATTCCAGCAAGTTTTGTAGGAACTGATACATTTGCTTGACACTTTTAGATTATGTCAAATGTGCATTTTTTGTTTCTGGAAAACTGTTGGTTCGAAAAATTTTGACCAGTGTGCTATTCAGGTTGTTGTTATGCCTCCTTACAATGTGACTTCAATTGCTTATAATGAAGGCAAACTCTAACTGCTCAGGCTGTAATCTTTACTCATGCTGTGCCGCAGATTGAATTTTTTTAAGTTTCACTGAACATATTTTAGTCATTTCTAAGAACAAGGTCAAGGAAAACAGGCAGTTTTACCCATTTAGGGGGTTTTTTATAGCATTTTTTTTCAAAAACATCTAAGTTCCATTTTTAAAGCATACCAAAGACAATGGAAGTTAATGGCACATAGATTTTTCAGTGAGGTTTTAGTGCATTTACAATTTCTGCCTATCAAGCCTCCTTTGTGTGGGATAGAACTTGAAACCTGGCTATCTCCTTGAAAATCCACCAGATTTGGCTACATTATAAAACAGAGAAACTCTTTAACTGAAAATTTGCATATGGATTTGAGGGTTGATCCTAAATTCTAATCTGTCTGTGCACGATCTCAGATCCCCACAGAGAATAACTGAGACGCTCCCGACAGCATACAGACAAAATGGAAACTCCTGCTCCTCTCTCATCTAGAGGAAAGTTTACTAGGCTGGGAGCCAGAAGATTGACTGCTAGACTCTCCTCTTCTACAGACTGGTGCTAATCATTCTAGGCTTCACACTCCATCTTAAGAGGAGGCAAGCATCTGAGCTACATTTTAGAAGAGTGACTGAGGGTACATCTACACTGCACATCTATTTTGGGATACCGAAGGTTCCCGAAATAGCTACCCTGTGTCCGAGGAATGAGGAAGAAGGGATGTGTCGAAAGAGGAGGTTTTTCCGAAATTTGGCCCCATATAGACGGGTCAAATTTTGGAAAAGCCTCTTTCAAAAGAAAAGAGGAAAAAATATGCAAATTGAGGTTCACAATTTGTGTATCTTTTTCCGACTTTTCTTTGTAGTGTAGACCTAGTCTGTGGCTGGGTGAAGGGGAAAAGGCGGGTATGGGGATAGCTTGCCTCTCTCTATCAGTCAAGATCTCAGAAAGCAGGGATTGAGTGAAAGGGATTTACTATGTTTACCAAGTCCGAGGGAGAAATAGGAAAATAAAACCCAAGTGCAAGGTGTGGGTTTTGGAGCAGAGCTAGGGCATACTATTTACTGCCAGCTATGAGACTCTAATATGGATCAGGTTCTAGCCAAAACGTCCCCCCCCCCACATATTAGGGGATTGGCTAAGGAACTATAAGCTCTGATACAGCCTGAGAGTCTCCCCTTCATGGGTTTATTTTACACCAGAGGCCTGTTCCACCCCTGAACCTTAGAGAGGGGGAAACAGTAAGGCACAAATGCGAGGGTGAACTCTATTGCTTGTTAAGAAACCCAGCCCTTCAAAACCAGAAGTCAGTCCTTAAAATTATGGTCAAGATTAACTGGAGGTTCCTTTTGTTTTTCTGAACCATTGGCTTCAAATTTTCAAGCTTTTCTCTGCAACAGGGAGGACTACGAGCAGGTTTTGTAATGGAAGTTGAGTGTCTGAGGCAGCCACATGACTCGAAGAGCTGAGGCTTTCAGCAATACCACACTCACACTAAAATGAGGAGAGGTGGCAACTCTGCCAAGGCAGCAGACCCCAGACTTGTTTGGGCTGATTGTGGAGGCCATCATAACACAAGACAAAAGTGTCCGGCATGAGGGGGAAATGGCATCCACAAAGTAAAAGCCACAGTTTTGGAACTGAGTGGTAGTTGCAGGAATTAGGGCGAAATATGTTCATAACCTACAGCTGGAGGATAAGACTCTGAAGATGAGGCAGAAACTGTTTTTTGTTCAGTCTCGTACTATGCCTACAAAGCAAGGTTTAGATGCCATTTTTTTACATGTGCAGCAGTGAATTTCAAAACAGCTAGTGAGCTTGAGTGATGGAATCACAGCAAGCATGTACTACAGGATCAATGACAGCACAGTGTCACTTGAAATCTGCGTCATATAGCGTGCACAGTAAGTGCTTGTTCCAAAGTCACACGAGGATACCTTTTTACAGGGATATCACTCTGTTTGAAACTGTGAAAGAGGAAGTCCTATGCTGGTTGAAAAACAGTGTACAAGTGCACTTCTTCAAATGACTGTGCAACTTGTCTATTGAACAGAGTACAAACGACATGTAAGAGGATCTGAGGCTTAATGGGCAGGGAGCATTAAGCACAGGATATATTACATTATCTAGCTCCTAGTGAGTAACCAAAACTACACGCCCCATGTAAAATCCTGTGACTGCAGAGAGATAAGTAAAAGCAGAATGTGACCGGATGGTAAAGTTACATTTTATTCAGCAAATTCAAACATGGAGTTGACTGGACTAACAGTGTTGTTACACTGATAAAACTAAATAAGCTGAAGAAGGCTATGTCTACACAGCCCTGTAGTTTGAAATAAGATACACAATTTGAGCTGCGCAAATTGTGTATCTTGTTTCAATCTTATTTCAAAATAGGCTATTTTGTCTACACAGCACCATATTTCAAAATAACCCGCTATTCCGAAACGTTCCTTACTCCTCGTAGAATGAGGTTTACAGGGATGTTGGAATAGCTAACCCAAAATAACGGGCTTGCTGTTAAGACGTGGGATAGCTATTTTGGGATACTCTGGTATCCCAAAATAGTGTTGCAGTGTAGACATAGCCTTCAAATTGTGTGTCATTATACTAGTACACATCTGCACTGGCAGATTCACTTTCCCTGTTTAACCTGGTATTGAATTTTGTTTTGATCATAAATGGGTGTCTAATTAGATCACCAACTTTCGGAAATGCTAAATATTACACAATTATAATAGTCACCCTATGTTTTTAATTGCATTTTTTGTTTTAAATTAAAATGTGCAGAACTGTCACTCCAAGCTCAGCACTATGTGTGGATAGAGAGAGAAAGAGAACTTGCATTTTTAAATATAGATGCCACATTTTTTTTAAACAAATACAATTATTTGCTTTTTTTTCCTGTGTCACTATTTGAAGGGCTTGAGTATGGAATGTGTCATCGAGATGAAGGATGGTTTGGTGTTATGGGGTTAACCTGGGACCAATTCCCTGATATGCCACAGACTACATAGGCATAACCTTGAGCATGTCACTTGACTTTCAATGGGGATAACGCTACCTACCTGACAGGGGTATTGTGAGGACGAAAACATTCAAGACTGGGAAGTGCTCAAATGCTAAGGCAGCCCAATAAAAACTTTAAATAGTTAGTGATACTTACAGGGATGACATTATACTCAGTAACCTACAATGACATCCTGCATCTAAATATACTTCCCCATCCCCTAGTTCTCACCCCATCTTAGTTTTCAGAAAAGAAGGCAATATGAAAAACCACACTGCACACTTTCAGTGCCTTAAACTTAATACGTTCACTGGTTCCAAAGAACCATCACTTATTTCTTCTATGTCCCCTGAATTCTCTTTTCTTCTCATTTTAACAGTTCAAAACTATCCATGGGTAGTAGTGGCCCAAATCCTGCTCACCTTACTTATGTGGATAGTCCTATTCATTGGTTTCGGGGTTGGGGAGGGGGACTACCTGCATGGCTGAGTAGTAGTCTTATTTCAAACAGATGCTACCAGCTCTACAGCATGATCCTTGTCTGCCAAAGCCCAGAAGATCTATCACACAGATTGCATATAGTCTAGATTTTTAGTAAAATGTCCAGGTAACATGCAATTTACTCTGAGCATCAGACAGCTAAATTCCAATGACATCATATATATGGTAGCCCAATGTCTGTGACTCTGTAAGGCTGAAATGCTGGCTGTTCCCTCTGGGCGGCGCTGTTGCCTCCCGCCGTGGCGCTCAGCTGACTTCTGTGCCGCTCAGCCAGGCCACCGCGGGGGAGCGCGGGGCCCAAACGGCCACTTGCACCGCTTGTTCCCCCGTGGTGGCCCGGCTGAGCGGCGCAGAAGTCAGCCGAGCGCCACGGCGGTGATGTGCAGCGTGACGGCGGCTCCAGGCCCCGCGCCCTGGCCGTGAACGTCACCGCCCCGCCCCCCTTCACCTCCCGCTGTGGCGCTCGGCTGCCTTCTGCGCCGCTCAGCCGGGCGCCGCGGGGGGAGCGCAAACGGCCGCTTGCTCCGCTTGCTCCCCTGTGGCGGCCCAGCTGTCAGCCGAGCGCCACAGCAGGAGGCAAAAGGGGGCGGGGCGGTGACGTTCACGGCCAGGGGGCGGGGCCTGGAGCCGCCGTCACACCGCACATCACTGCCCCACTGTCCTTCGCCTCCCGCTGTGGTGCTCGGCTGACTTCTGCACCGCTCAGCTTGGCCGCCACGGGGGAGCAAGCGACTGTTTGGGCTCCGTGCTCCCCATGCAGCATGGGGAGCGCAGTGCCCAAACGGCTGTTTGGGCTCTGCGGTCCCCCGAGTGAGAGGCAGGAGGGGGAGGAGAAGAGAAAGAGAGAGACAGAGAGAAAGGCAGGAGGCGGAGGGGGGAGAGAGAGAGAGACGGAGACAGAGACAGAGACAGAGCGAGAGAGAGACCGGAGGCTCAGGAGAGAAGACCGACATGGAGGAGAGACCTGAAAATCCCGTCTTATGACGGGCTAATTGGCTAGTGTTACAATAATTAGTTAGGATACCGTGGTATTTGTAAGCTGACAGTGAGCTGAAACTGCAAAAATCAAAATACATACCTGAAGTGCTCCACAACTCAGGACAAAATTCTCACACCCAAGATGGCCTCTAGCTCTGTCACTAATGCAGGGACAGGATTTATAAAATGCTCCCCCTTCAATGACAGTGCAAATAAGTGGGTAGCTATGTTTTTAAAAATACAGACGCTTGCAGTGTTGCTTTAGGGCAAGCAGGGACAAAGGATAAGCTTCCAGCCACATCTTGCCAGTGCAGGCATGTTTGGAGCTGGTTGTTATGGAAACCAAATCCCATAGACTCACAACGAAGTCCTCTCTCTCTCTCTCTCTCTCGCACGCACGTACGCAGAATCGATGAACAGTTTGTTGTGAAATGCAACTTCAGAATTAAAAGCCAATTGGATTTCATCACCTCAGTCGAGTCCTCGTGCATGAAGTGTTATCATTGAAAACTTGACTCAAAATGCTTCTCTAATGTTTACACAATGAAATAATGTACTGCCTCAGTGATGATTTGCCTCGCACATTTATGATAAATTGTCTTCAATATTGTTCTGCACAAGTGGGGGAAATGCTCATTTAAAGAATAAATGGAATAATATATGAGCCAGTAACTATTAAGGAAATGACTTAAAAGGGAAAATGCATGGATTTAAATGGAACTACTTGTATAAGTAAGGACTGTCCTGTGAGCGAGTGCCATTCAAGCCCAAAGGGCACAGGAAGTTGGCAGTAGGCCACATCTTGCTAATTCCTGACCACTGTAACTCCTCTTGTATATAGACGCTAAATGTTCAAGTGACCTATATAATTAAATATAAGCATGTACCTATTACAAACACGCAGATTAAAGGTGTTCTCTCTCTATTGTGCACATGTATATAGCGGAACATTAGAGTCCAAAGACGTACATGCTACAAACACACAGATGAAAGGTGCTGCACAGACAGGGCCAGTCCTAACCAACTGGTGGCCTCAGGCGATCGCCTGGCTCACCCCTAGGGTTGCCATGTGGTTTAAAAAAAAAAAACAGACACAAATTTTTCAAGAAAGCAAAAAAAAAAAAAAATTGTGGAGCAAAAGGGGTTGGGAAGTAACCTGGGGAGAGGATTCGGGAGGTCAGGCACATCCACAGTAGGGATTTTGCATTTGTGTATCACTGCATAAAGTTACTGCCCACACTGTCACTTACCTGCAAGCTACTGCTGCCTGCCCAATGGTAATACAGTACAGGTTAGACGTCCTTGGTCCGCTACCCTTAGGACCTGAGCAGAATTTGCCACTCCAGGGGAGGTCAGGCCTCCGGGCTCTCCCACTCTCCCCTCCTGGTTGCCTCTCTGGGAGAACCTGGAGGTCTGACCTCCTCTTGCCCACTTGATCTGCTCCCCCGAGCCCAGTCGCAAGGCTCTGCTCCCTGCCCCTGGCCATCCAGCTCCACACAAAGCAGCAGCTGCTCCTGAGGGGGCCACCTGGTTCCATGCAAAGTGGCAGCGATTCCTGGGGCTCCCTGCCCCCCAGCCTCCTGGTCCCATGCAAGGCATCAGCTGCTTCTGGGGCCCCATGCTGCGCAGCAGCTGCTCCTACCCCGTCTTCTGAAGGGTGGCAGCTTTCCCAGGGCTCGCTGTCCCCAGGTCACTGGCTTTGCGGGATGCCACCTGCCGAACCAGCTGGGGCTCTCTGGCCTGGCAACATCGGTGGTCCTGCTGGGCCATGGATGTTGCTGGACCAGAGAGGTTCAACCTGTACCAATATGTAACAACGCATCAGTCCTTGGAGATAGCGCAAGGCAAATTGTAGGGAGCAGGTTATACCTCTGCAGCAGCACAGTCACTGCCAGAGAGGAAGTGGTCTCATGTTTTGAGGCAGAAACTGCTAACTCAGATTTGGGCCTCATGCTGGCTTTGAGAGAGCAGGGCGGGGTGGAACTCTCATCTCTCCCTCCTTGTTGAGTGATCAAGCAGCTACTGGGCTGTCAGCTAGCCTCGCTTTTCGCCAGACCAAGGCAGCAGGGCAGGTTGGGAGTTTTAGTTTCAGGGGCTAGGTGTATGAGAAACTCTCTTCTTTCCGAGCAGGTAGAGAGCTGATGTCACTGCTACGGAAGAAGAGCCATGTGGTTTCTGCATACGCCAAGAGTGTCAGGCAGGAAAATGCTTTGTAGCAGGAAAGAATAGTTGTTCCCCTTTTGAAAGGAATGCTATAGCTCATTGTTCATGGTAGCGCACTACACAGCACATTTCAGATAGTCAGTAAAGAGCGTATACTGGATATTTAGACAGCTGTTTATTTATAAGGGCATGCAGTTTCACAAAGCATTGCCATACAAGACTTGCATTACTACTGGTGAATGGACACCGCTTTTTCTTTAGAGAAAGATTATTCAAAATTTTTCTTTTTAGCAGAATAATAAATTGCAAGAAGATGCTCTCAGCACCAGAATTCCCTGTAAGTTGAGCACTTGGGTGGCCACCCAGGAGACATTCAAATGCCTTCCAGGTGATTAGCAGAGCACCCACAGCTGGCAGCATCTGTTTCTGTGGGTGGTGCACATCTGCACATGCCTCTGTGCACATAACAAAATATATTCCACACAATGATGGAAAAAAATTAGAAAACATTGACAGAACAGATTGTTTCTAGATGTTATGCTGAAAGAAATTTTTCTTTACTTATATTTACAAATCAAAGACTATTCATATTCAAAGATGGGTGTGGCTGGGTCTCCCTGGCAGCAGGGTGGCCTAGTGGTTAGGACCCCAATTTATCAGGGGGAAAAAGGGTGCAGCTCCCTGCCGCTTTTGCTGCGGGCCTGGGAATTCCAGCCTTTTATCTGGAATTTTTTTATAGTTCTTAAGTTTGGGACATGGCCCCAAGAGGCCAAGTTTCCCCCTCTTTCATAAGGGTTCCTTCTAGGTTCCCCTTCCTTTGGCCCAGGGTTAGAGGCTCATGTGCTCTGCGGGTTGGCCGTGTAGATGGGTTCTGGCTCAGGTACTGCAGACAGCAGAACCACCTACTGTCTCCTCACTGGTCAGCCCCTAACTGAGCCAGGCTCCTCTCTCTTATTCTCCCTCCAGGTCAGTCATTGGCTGCCGGTAAAATGGGGCGGGGCTATCTGGGCAAAAAGGCTTTGTTTAGCCCCTGCACTGCCAGGCCCTCCTCTCACCCCCTCACAATGGGTTTCAAATGCAGTGGATGAGCGTATAGTGACTACGAAATAATCTCTCTCTATATATAAACAATTTTTTCCTGCGGGACAAGAGAATGACAACCTTGGAGAGAGGCAGACATCGCTGAAGGAGTGACAACAAATAAGAAATAATGATGGGAAGCCTGACAATAATCATCAAATGATAACGCCAGAAAACCCCAAGATTTACAGCACTTCACAATTAATGATTGCAAAATCGTTAGAGTCAAATTGGAACTTATAAGTATCAAGATGGGGGGCGTTACACAATCAGGGGAAAATAAAACAGGTTACAAACCAGAAACTGGAGCTCATAAAATATTCCCGCTTTCCACCCCCTATCCCCTCACATTTACACTCCTGGAGATTGTGCTGTACAAATCTCTGTTGAATTATTGCGTTCTTAGGCCAAGGACCATATTTGGGACATAAACACCATTTTCTGTCCAGACCTAGTATTAGCCATGCAACTAATGCCTGGCTCTCTCAATGACCTTAAAACATGCATATTGCTTCAAAGAGATTTTAACTCCAGACTTCAAAGAGAAGCCTCAGAACTGTCATTCATGCTTAAATTTGACACTTTGCGTACGGGTCTTAACAAGATGCTAATTATCTCACCCATTACAAAGACAGCTTCCCCAGTTATCACCACTAATGTCATTACCTCACAGACACTAACCTTCCCCCCTCACCTCTCCTCTGTTCTTAAACCTGATTTGTCATTTTTATATGTGTTCACTTTTTTTTGATTGTATCACTTTGGTATATATGGTTGCGCCAATTTCCTTCCACATATTGATCTGAGGAAGTGGGTCTGGCCCACGAAAGCTCATCACCTAATAAACCATCTTGTTAGTCTTTAAAGTGCTGCATAGTCCTGTCTTTTGTTTTGGCTCATCCTGTCTCTTCCTTCAGACCATGGGTAGATGGCAGCAGAGAACTCCTTTCCTTATTGACATTCAGACCACAGAGCTACACAGTCATAGATAATCTGTTTGAACATGCAGCGTGGTATAATGGGTTATCACTGTATAACTCTGGGGTTGTCCTGGCTGTTCCCCATTCTGGCACTTCGAGGGCAGAAGATGGGGGCCTGGAAGAGCCTTTAAAATACCCTGCCACTAAAGGCCTTTGTTTAAAAACTCCCCAAGGTTACAGAGTCCCTGGCCTTGGAGTAGGATGGCTGCTACCACCTAAATGCAAAAACCTCTTTGAGAATCCAGGAAGACGCATTTGGGAATTCCTTCCTCTGGGGTACTTTCAAGCTCTTTACCCCTGACTCTGGAGAGAACTTGGAAAACTAATTTCTGCTAGTAGTATGGCTTCAGTCTTAGGCACGTGCACACTGAACCTCCTGCCTTCTAGGACACAGGAATCAGATGATGGTCTTAAAAAGGTGATTTTTATTAACAAAACAAAGAAAACACTGGGTGAAACATTACTTGGTTGCTAGGTGTTGCAGAGCAACTAAAAAAAGGATTAAAACACAGAGAATTGCTTCCCTGGGATTCAACTGGGTTTTTTCCCCGTGAAAATAAAAAAAGAAAGTTGAGATGGGCTGGAGCTGTTGCGCTGATAGACCCAGGCCTGGGATCTTTGCCAACAAACAAAAAGAAGAGCCAACATAATACATTGAGCTAATGTCCAGTGCTGACTCTTCCTTGCCACTTCCCTGCTAGAGAAATACCGTTCCTAAGGCTAGGTCTACACTATAGCTTTTTCCAATTGCTTTTCCGGAAGAGGCTTTTCCGCCATTTGGCCCCGTCTAGACAGGGCCAAATGGTGGAAAAGCCTCCCCTTTCAGAGGAGCCCTTATTCCTCATAGAATGAGGTATACAGGGCTCCCTGAAAGAGCACGTTTGCTCTTCCGCAAAAAACAGCGGAAGAGCAAACGTGTTCCCTGGATGCATGTTCCTGGAAAAACCCTGCAGTGTAGACATAGCCTAAGGGACCTGCAAACTTGTGCTAATGATGGGGTGTTGAAGGTATTGATTTTAGCAGCCTTTCTGGTCCCTGGCTCACAGCAGTGTTATGAAAAATGCAGTCTTGGCCAGCTCAGCTGGACACATATTAAACCTACAATTTAAAATAAAAAGGAAGAAGAGAAAAGATAGGGAAGGAAAATGCCACAAGAGAGGGCATGGCAGCAGGACCCCACGGCTCACGTTTCAGGTGTTGTCCAGGATTTAACCAAAGCCAGTGGAGACAGCACTGTCGTTGGTTCCCTCTCTGGCCCCGTCCGCTCAGGCTGCCTTTCAGGATCAGGATGATAAAAGACCAAAGGTATCCTGGTAGATTTTAGAGACCAGGAGTTGTGGGGGTGGCAGACATGATGGTAACACTCGTTCCTTCCAGTCCCCCCTCCCATCTCTACCCGGGCTTCCTAATTCCTCCCATAGTCTCTTAAGGATTCCAAAGAAGAGAGTGATGGATGGAATAGCCACCCCCTCATTATCCTGTTGACCAATTACACCTAACGTTCTGAGTCCATTCTCCTCTGCTCACTCCCTGTGATCTTAACACCACCATTGCGTGGTGTCATAGAATCATAGAGCTTGAAGAGACCTCAGAAGGTCATCAAGTACACCCCCCCTGCCCAAGGCAGGACCAATCCCAACTAAATCAACCCAGCCAGGGCTTTGTCAAGCCAAGACTTAAAAATCTCTAGGGATGGAGACTCCACTACTTCCGTAGGTAACCCATTCCAGTGCTTCACCACCCTTCTAGGGAAATAGATTTTCCTAATATCTAACCTGGACCTTTCCTACTCAGTGACCTTTTCATTTGGACAAATTCTGTCTCACTTTTTGCTGACTTTTAATAAGCAATTTTGTCACAGGCTGAGCTGAGCTTTTCCCTCAGGCAACTGAGACATCCAGGCCCGTGCATAACCACACACATGTTTTTCTTGTGACGGGGACATGTCTGTTTTCCATGCAGCGTGGCTGCCAGGGGAGGTCATGGTCACACAGGAAAGTGGAAGCGGCTGTGGAAATCCCTGGCAAGCTTTGCAGTTTCAGTTGGAAGGGGTGGAACATCTCTAAATCCTCAAGGAAACTGGGACTTCCCCACAAAGATTGTTAAGTATCCTTGAACCTGGAGTGTAGCCAGCACTCGGTTCATGTCTGACCACAAGGGCACAAGTCCCTGTATCCTGTTGCTACTTGTCCAATGACCAAATGATTGGGGAATTTCCTTGCTTGTTCTCTGGGCTCGGGTATCTAATCTAGAGCTCAGAATTACAAGGCTGGTTTTGTATAAGCACGTATATACTATAATTAGCATTTCTTTCTCTTTTTAGCTTACTGCTCTCCTGCATAATACATTCTTTAAGGAGTGGTTTGTCATTTTGAAACCTGCAAGAGGAAGGCCAAATGTGTGCAGCAAACCAAGACATATAAGCATCTTACATAAGCTAACTATTTATAGTAGAAACAATACATTTCCCATTTGACTGCTCTTCCAATGACTCCAGGGGTGCATCTACCCTGCACCCTTATCTCAAAATAAGCTACGTCATTTGAACTACGCAAATTACATAGCTTATTTCGAGTTAATTTTGAAATAAACCGATATTCCGAAATGTTCCTTGTTCCTCATGGGATAAGATTTACAGGGACTTCAGAATAGCAAGCCCATTATATTTTGAAATAACGGGCTTGTTTCAAAGATGCAGAACAGCTGTTTTGGGATGCTGGAAGTATCCCGAAATAGTGCCGTGGTGTAACTGTACCCCAGGTTCTGCAGAGTGGTAAAATGCAACAGAAATGGACCAACTGTCCATTAGTAATACTAAAACCACTCTATTACAGAAGTGCATCCACTTTGTTATTTACACAGGTTGTTAATGGAACCAGTTTTAACTACTGTACTGAAAAAGCCACTATTCAGAATGCAAATATGCAGGTTTGTCAACCTTAGTGCAGTTTCTGTTCTATAGCAGGTGACTAGCAAAGAGACCTCATTCACATTCATGATACCACTTCCATCTCTAGGACTGTCCTTGCCACCAGAGATGGGTTTTCTTCAAAACAGCAGGGTAGATCTTTAGCGGATATAGCCTGTCATTGTTCCATTGACAACAGTTTACAGCAGTTAAGAATCTATCCCAGATTACCTTACAAACCTGTGCAGCCCTAATGCTAGATCAGTGGGCCCATAAAAGACCCTTCCATGTATTTTTGCTGTGTAGATGAAGAGTTCTAAGTCCATGCTCATGAAGATGTTAAACAGAGGCAGTGAATTTTCCTTGGACAGGTTGCAACAACCTCACTGAGGGATGGATTATGACTAAATGCTACCTAGTTCCACCGGTAAACTTTGGCATCTCTTTTCCAGACTCTCCCTTCCAGTTCAGTCCCATAACATGAGAGCACTGTGATTGGTCACTCAGAGCAGGTGGCAGACATGAACTTCAAAAGACAAGCTTGCGTCAGGAGTGAAGGTGTTATTTTATTTTAAATGCTGATATCAGAAACATGCCTTTTGAAGGAAAGACTCTTGAAATATTTGTAGTGCTGCAAGACCCATTTCAGAACATGGCTCGTGTTTTTATTATGCAGGCCTGAGTTATTATGTTTCCAGGTGGCTTACAGCAGCCGCCCCTAGCTGCAGACTGACACACAGCAGGCAGTGTAGGATGGCAGGCAGCCGGCACTCTAGGAGCAAGGCCGGGAATCGGCGTGTCACCGTATGCCTATCGGTTAACTGTTTGAACGGTTACATTCTTACATCTCTAGAAGCAATAGACCTGATCCAAAGCCCATAGTAGGCAATGGAAAGGCTCACAGGGCCTTCAATGGGCTATTGAACATGGCCTAATGAAGTTCTCTCTCACTTCACTGCTGGGGAGATTAAAAAAGGGATGGGAGGGGACTAGTTACTCAGCACCTGCAGCCCCCACCCACTTAAAGTGGAAGTTTTGGAAGCTCTGAAAAATCACGCCCTCGGCAACTTTCGAAGGCCCATTTTGAAAGTTGCTCTCAGAGTCAAATTCTGCCTGGGGATGAATTTGTGTGCTTCCATTAAGTTCAAAGAAAGTTCTGGGCACACATCTGAAGGTAGAATTTTGAAATAACCTTTCATATCCTTTTAGCTATACTCCTGCCATATTAGCTCAATGCTCACTTAGAGATCACCAGTAACTTTATTCACATTCTCTGGTTCCATCAAGTGATGGTAATATTTCTTTCAAAAGACAATAGCACAATAGAGCATGAGCGGGCATTGTCCATTCTATGGTGCCCAGCCTTGGAAAAGAGCTGCCTGATTTTACAAGTTCTGTGAGTTATAGCTGTGTTAATTGAAACTGGTGTGACTCAAAGTTTAGTCTGAACTTTAACAAAGGCAAAGAGTATACAATTATCCTTCAATTTTTTTAAAAAAGGATAAGAATGTTTCAGGCAATTATAAATAGAAAACATCTCAATTTGCACTTTTCCTACCCACAAATAGGGAAGCCCACCCACTCACTCACCCACTCACCCGCCCACACAAAGAAGTCTTGTTAAAAGACGCCTTTCACTTCTGTATAAGAATTGTTCCATGGGAAGTGGAAATGAACTGGCGCCAAGCGGATGAAGGCAGGGGAATTTTGGGGGGATAGAGAGGATGAAGGCAGGGGAATTTTGGGGAGAGAGAGAGAGAGAAGCAGAGTACAAGTGAACCACTGTCTACATTACTAGTTACTTTGGAATAACTTCACCCCCCAAGAGTCATAAGTTACACTGACCTAAGCCATGGTGTGGACAGCACTGTATTGTCAGGAGAGCTTCTCCCACCAAAGTCATTACCACCTCTCCTGGAGATGGAGACAGCTCCTGCCTGTTGCTTCAGTAGACAAGTCTGTAGTTGTAAGTCAGAGACTTAAGTGAGTGCCAAGGGAGCTAGGAAGCAGATGCAAAAGCACACTCAGAATTACAATCTAGACTAGAAGTTAAAGGTCCTTGACAACTCAGCACCTTTTAGTTAGAAGCAAAGTTTAGTGAGTAGGTCAGAGAAAGGCATCTCTATAATTTAAGAGAACTATTTAGGACATTGAAGGGTACTTCTGTTCCTGCAGAAACAAGGACCAAATCCAGAGGGGGAGAGCCATGACCTGAGAACCCAAATCAAGCCAGACTCAAGTGGAGGCTCTGTTCAATATGTCTCACCTTGTACCTAGGGCTAAAGACTTAATATTAAAAACTTTGGTGGAGTAATAGCTAGGACTTTCTATCTTAACATCCAGCTAAGAAACCTTTCAAATACAGAAACTAATCTGAAAGCTCCTGTAGCCTGCAGGAGAAAAGAAGAACAAAGCATGAAGTATCTTAAAAGTTTAATAACTGACTTAACTAAGGTCATGAAATATTTGTCTAGGTTTACTCTTTCTGTGTTTGCAGCTGACAGTGACCACTGCCAACTGAACGGAAAGTGATCTGTACTCTGCCTTTCAATACAACATAAAATGAGCTACAGAACTGCAGGATGTTTTATTGTGACCTGCTTTTAATAGCTAGCAAAAAAATGTAATGTGAGTGTAATTTAAGGTAAAAAAACCAGTGTAATGTAGAGTGAGTCTGTCTGTCTGTCTGTGAGTCCATTTGTTCAAGAACTCCTCTTAAACGGTAAGAGCAAGGGCCACCAAATTTGACATGCAACTTCTTCTTCTCCTAACTTAAAGCAAGGTTGTACCAGGACAACTGGACACCCTGGGAAAAGGACAGTTTTTCATAACATGCAAAAGGAGGGGCTGCTGTTCAGAGGGATGTGATACTAAACGTGTCCATTGGGGACAGTGAGGCTGCAGAGTGTCCAAAGGGGACAGTTGTACCATCAAGGAAGTGGCCAGCTGGGCTGGGGCTCTGCCATCTTGTCTGTGAGCACACCAGATAAGTAGCCCCCTTTCCCCAAATCCTTTTTCCCGCTCTGGCCCTTGGCCACAGCACTGGTGGGGGTGGGAGAAACCATGGAGGCTGGGGGGAGATGGGGGGGTGGAGAAAAAAGGCCCCGGTAGGCTAGGGGGACCTAGTGGGGAGAGAACAGACCTCTGGCAGGCTGGGGAGGGGCCTGGGAGAGAGAACAGGCCCCTGATGGATTAGAGGGGACTGCCCACTTTGAGCCCCCCTCACACCCAAACACTCACTCTCACCCTCCCTGCCCCCAGCCTCCTGCATCCCAGCCCCCACATCCCCAAGGTCCTGCCTTGAAGGACCTGGGCAATACTGGGTCAGTCTGCTAGTCTACTGTATATTTGAGAGAGCTCGTCTGTGTGCGAGCAAGCGAGAGAGTCTGTCTGTCTGTCCATCAGTTTGTTCAGGAACACCTCCCAAGTGGTAAGAACTAGGACCACCAAATTTGTTATGCTGTTGCCTCTTATCATAACTGAATGCAGGGTATGGGTTTGGTTGTGTGGGGTGGGGAGAGGGGACTGAAGCCCCCCCCCCATGCTTAAAGCCATACAGAAAAGAGGCAGAATCATCAGGCAGGTGAAAGGGGTTGGCTAGGGTGTGCCCCCCTGTCCAGGACTGCCCCAAACCTCTCACCCCCCAGGTGCCCTTTCTTCAGATCCTCCCACCATTTGTACGGCAACATTGCTGGCTGTTCCCTTTCATCAGGGAGCCAAGGGAAAGTGCACAGTTGGCTCCATTCCTCACTCTGGCTGGGGAACGCAGGGGGCAGACAAACCTGGACCTGCCCCAGCCAGGGGACGTGCACCCCTCCCCCAGCTGTGCCTGCTGGAGCTGCAGCGGCCATGGAGATGCACTTCTCACCTGGCCCCAAGCTGCTGCGGTGAGAGAGGGCTGGAGGTGTCTTCTCTCCCCAGGCAGCCTGCATCCTGAACCCTTCCTCCCCAGCCCCACCCCAAAGCGATGTTATAAACGAAGAAAAACAAAAATTAATTGAGTTAAGGAACCAAGCAACGCCTGGTAAATCTTCTAGTCGTCTCACAAAAGGACCCATGGGGTGCTGGGCAACTCCCACAGGCTAACAGTATAGTAATTCTGGGAGTAGCCACATCCAGCTATCCTCTGCCACCAAGGAGCTCCAGCAACTAATGGAAGTGGCGGTGAGATGAAGGTACATGGAAAGAGAATAGGAGATTTGAGGAGACCACAAAGAAACTCCCTGTCTTATAACACAAGAGCAAGGGGTCTGCTTGAAGTTAAAAGGTATGAAATTCAAAGTTCAGAAGAGGAAAGACTTCTACACGCATATAATTAGACTGTAGAATTCACTGAGGCCAAGAACTTGACAAGAAAGGGACTGGCCATTTCGGTGGGTTTCAAGAATATCCAGAGTTATAAACTTGTGCTTGCAGGTTTAAGACCTTCTTTCTATATGAGATCCCAGGATGGGACCTACTATGGTGTGTGTGTATGTGGGGGGAGGGGTATGATTATTCCATTTCTGCCTGCTGAGGGGTTCTTACACATTCACTTACACCTCTCTAGCATCTGGGGGAAGCCTCTATCAGAGACAAGATGCTGACCTGGATGGACCTTGGATCTGAACCATTCTTTGAATTCCTATGATCCTCTGCACCAATGTTCACTCTAATCTTTTCCATCCATGTGTGGAATAAATTTTTATGTGCTCCAATGCATGTGTGAATGTGCACTACCAATGGGGAAAAAAACAGCTGTGGGTGCTCCGCTAATCAGCTGGGCAGCATCTGAATCGCTCCTGAGTGGCCGCCCAAGTGCACAGCTTACAGGGAACACTGATCTGCACCCATTTAGCCCATGATATACTTTAATTTCTCATGCTGAGGAGCAGTTCTCGCAACATGTTGAACCTCTCTACTCTGGCACGCTCAGGACCTGACTGGTGCTGAGCTAGAGAATTTGCCAAACCCCGGGAGGTCAATATTATCTAGCAGCATTACCAACACTTCCACTGCTTACTGGGCTTATAGAAGACATTTAGAGCTAAATAACAGCACAGAACACTGAGAACCAGGGCTAGTGGCTGTAAACAAACTTTATGGGATTGCAGGAAACTTGGCCACACCCATGTAAGTGGACATCCGGCTAAATAAAATCATGCCGGACCGTGGATGTTGCTGGACCAGAGAGTGCTGGACTAGAGAGGTTCAATCTGTACATATAAAATGGTACTTCTGGGCGGGTGGGGGAGAGTTTTTGGATGGAAACATGCATGCATAAAGTCAGCCAGAGCACAGAACTAGGGCTTGCCGATATAAAACTAACCCAGTAATACAATCATAAATGATCAGCTCCTTGGATTGAGAGGAATAGGTAAGGATTTCTTCTAACCTGGAAAAATGAAACTAGCACAGTGCTGCATATCTAGAGAAGGAAACTGAGCTGTTCAAAGATGGGGTTTTCTGACGGTGGGAATTCCCGCCTACAGAAGTGGAGAGTAAGTGAAAATGCCCTACAAATAGCAGTCCCTCTGAACGATACACACCACATTTGCTTGACTCCAGCTGAGCAGCAAGTGGAAGAGAAACAGCAGCAGCTCCAGAGCAAGACATGAAGTCTCTTACTCTTCTCTCACTCCTGCTGCTTCTTCTGTCTGCAGATCTACTGCAAGGTACAGTAGCATTCCCCTTGTCACAGCTTGAGGGTTATATTATTCCTGCAAACTTGTACTGCTCTTCACTCCTCTTTCTTGTAATGTGTCTGAAATCTATCCACTGTCTCCAGCCTTTAGCACAAAACCCCTGGGTAAATGCTCTGCAAACTCTTACAAGTGTTAGATTTGAGATCAAATCTTCTAATAGCTGCAGGGACACCATATCAGGAAATACTTAAGGCAGTAAAATAGAGGCAGCTGTTGGCTTTGTGAAATTGACAATGCAAAGTAAGCTAGAAGCAGGAAAAGCCACTCAATTCATACAATCTTATTTTGTTACTTAATGAGGTTTTGTCCCTCCCCTTCTGGAAACTGGCCTCTCCCAGCGGACTTGTCAAGCAAAGTGTAAATTAATGCTCAGTTTATGGTAAAGAAGATGCTTTTCACTACACATGTGCAGTTTTATTCTATATGATCCTAGAAAGTGAAAGTATAGGATGAACACCACTAGCTCTATGCAGGTGCCATGCAAATGTCTCTCACATAACTGAGGTATTGCTCAAGTTTCATTTACTGAGGGAGCCTTTGAAACATTATTTGAAGCCACCTCTGCAGGAAACGAAAGTGACTGACAAGTGATTTTGTCCCAGCTTCTCAAAAGGAATACTAAAATAACGTGCCCCACACAGGTTTCTGTCTTCCATTGATTTCAGTTATTTGTTTTCCTGAACACTTTTGAAGAACCATCTCTTTGTGCTCTGATCTGTCAGAATAAAATTCAGACACATGCAATGGGGAAAAAAAAATCTTATCTTATTTCACCTCTCACATCTGCTAAAACTACAGCGAATTAGACGAAGTTACACCAGTATAAGAAAAAAGAGAATTTGGCTCATTAGGTTTATAATAATAAGTATTATTGTGCTCAAATGCATTTATATAACTGTATTCTTTATGTCATTGTAGGAATGCCAACCTCCAGCAAAGGACGCTGTCTGTGTGTCGGACCTGGTGCGTCTGCCGTCCACCCAAAAGCTATTGCAAAAGTTGAAATATTTGGGCAAACCAGCAGCTGTGAGCAAGTTGAAGTGATGTAAGTGCATAATTAATACTGTGTGGGGCACGTTATTTTAGTATTCATTCAGTCATGTCCTATTTCATGCTAAGTCACCTTTTCTCCTGACAGTGTCACACTAAAAGGGAACGGGCAAAGAAAATGTCTGAACAACAAATCCAAGCAAGCATCACGCATGATACAGGTAGGTCATAAGAATGCCGCCTTTTTCTTGAATATGTCACTTTGAGGTTTTTCGATGCAAGTTGTAGGGAATGCAACTTTGGAATATGAGGAAATATTGTGCTTGAATCTGTATTAAACCCTTTATAAATCCAACGTTAGATATTTGGGAGACAAAAGCCTCAGCCCCTTTTATCAGTCTACTACATATCTTTAGCAGCCAAGTTTCCTTCACCTCAAAACTCTTGGATTGACAGCTCTGAAATGTTGATATTGGGAGATACCATTGGATGAAAGGACCCCTTTTTAGTACAGTGTAGTCCTGGAAACACTGGTTTAAATCCCTTTTCTTAAATCACAGAGCCATCATTTTGTGACTTTGTGATGAGTCAAATAAATCAAGAGCCTCACCCTGAAGGGCAATTGTGGTATGTGCCTAGACAAGATCTTACGAGCCCTTTACTTTAAAAAAAGCCTAACTTACATGCACCGTATTTACAAATTCGATGCCACGAGGAAGCTGATTCTCTGCCCATGTGAAGTTTTTTCATTGACTTCCACGGCTGCAAGATCAAGGGCTAGATTTTAATTTGTCATCACCTAGCAGATTGATGAAGAACTGATGTGCAACACAACCCCTTCCAAAGGCACAGACGTGATTTCCATTATACACAGAAGTATAGAAAAAGATGGATAGATAAGGAACTCCAGTAGGAACTGAGGGTATGTCTACACTTGCACCCTCTTTCGATAGAGGGATGCAAATGCAGACATTCAAAATTGTAAATGAAGCCAGGATTTAAATATCCTGCGCTTCATTTGCATAATGGCGTTATGGTGCTATTTTGAAATAGTGCTATTTTGAAATAAAAACGCTGTGTAGATGCGGTTATTTTGAAAGAAATAACCCTTCTTCTGAAATAACTGTAACACCTCATTTTATAAGGAATAAGGGTTATTTCGGAAGAAGGGTTTTCTTTCGAAATAACCGCCATCTACGCAGCGATTTTATTTCAAAATAGCGCTATTTCAAAATAGCGCCATAACGCGATTATGCCAATGAAGCGTGGGATATTTAAATCTCGGCTTCATTTACAATTTCGAATGTCTGCATTTGCATCCCTCTATCGAAAGAGGGTGCAAGTGTAGACATACCCTAATCCTGTGTGAGATGGTGAACCCCCTTCCCCATCCCTATAGAGGAATACAGTATGGGGAAATGGAATTAAGTTTGGTTAAATAGTAATTCCATGCACTAAGCAAGAGCACATGCAGAAACACAGGGATGGCCATTTCAAAAAGGCACCTTACAAAGGGAGACAGCTGTACAGAAACAAACTCCAGAGCAGCAGATGGTGAACACCAGTAAGAAGTTGGCATGATAGCCTAGAATTGTTAAATGAATAGATGGACTGTGCAGAGCTCAGTTCCAATTTAGTTTTATAGGAGAAGAGCCTTTGGAAACGTACATGGTTACTAAGTTAACATTTAGCCGACTCTGCAGGAGTCTGAATAGGAGATATGAGGCTTTTAGTCCTGGGGCAGTGGAAAGTTTTCTGACGGGGAGGGGAAATCTTATCATGAATGTGGCCCACTGGGAGTTATGTGTGTTTCTGGCGTGGCATGGCCTATCCGCTGTTTGCTCTTCGGAGCGGGTCTGTGTTTTGTGGTGCACCGTGCTCCCCATTCACTGAACAGAACATTCCAAGTGAGGCCGTGTCATCCGCTGGTTACCGCAGAATCCTGAGCTCAAAGACTGCTCAGTTCAATTCCCACTGCTGCTACCTAATCCCTGTAAGCCATATTCTGACACCTTTACACCCAGCAAGTATCACTGTAACCCAGAAGTAGTCCCACTGATTTCAATCAAGGGCACCATTTCGGCAGGGTAGGAGGGGCAGCAGTTGGACGTTCCAGGACCCTGTGTGCTTTTCTTCCCCATCAGGGAGCGAGGGGAAAGTACTTGGCTTGTGTACCTGCCTCTCACTCCTGCCCGGTGAGGACTGGGGGCAGAGGAGTAAATCACAAAATCTGCATAGTTTCCCCTCTGTCCCTCATAGTCAGGGGAATGGGAAGAAAAGCAAGCAGCATTCCCCTATGCACAGCTGCTGCCTCCCCCACCCCCAACCGCTGTCCTACCGAAATGGCGCCATTGACTTCAAAAGGCTATTTATGGAGCATGGTACTATTTCGCCGTAGTAAGGGTATCAGAATCAGGTCCTGTGTGATGCAGGGTAAGGTGTTTAACATCCATGCCTCAGTTTTCCCAGCTGCAAAGTGGGGGCATTGGTATTTTCCCTTCTTTGTAATGCACTTTGCTCTCATGGACATGCAATAAATTATGCCTGAAGGAGGCCAGACCAGAGAACTGACAGCATTCTTCTCCCTTACAGAAATTATTGAAAAGAAGTAAGTAAGAGTGGTGTCCAGAAAGGAAGACTATGCAAAATGACTCGTGGACATGGCTGCCCATGCCATTTACCTGCTCATACGGAGGGCGAGCACCCGGCAAACCTGACTGCTCACTGAAGTGCTATTCTGTTACTGCTAGGCTTTGCAAGTACATCATGGTGTGTGGTTCACTCCAAAGAAGATAAAATATTTGCAGCTGTTTTTCCACGTGTCTTAACATCTGTCATCAATCTTCACACTTGTTATTTCCACTGCTGTTGTTTAGCCTTTGTCAGGACTTTGGTTATCAAAGACTTGAATGCACCAAAAAAGATTTGCTAAGGTTTGCACTCTATTAGGTCCTCTCTGTATTTACCTTAGAGATGCTGTAGATCTATATCCCAAAGAAACCAGCTGAGTCTTGTGGGTAAACCATTTATATTCTATGAATACTCAGGAAGAGCATTCTCTTCTTCAAAAAACATGCAAGGGAACAGTGTTTCCTGTAAGCTGAGAGCTTGGGCGGCTGCCCAGGAGAGATTCAAATGCTACCTAGCTGACTGGCAACAGCGCCCACAGCTGGCAGCATGTGTTCCTAGTGGTGGTGCACATCCACACATGCCTTGGTGCACATGACACAATTTATTCCACACATGGATGGAAAAAGTTAGAGGGAACATTGAAAGGGAACTCCACATTTAGATAAAAATATGCTTGATACAAACTAACAAAAGCCAGGAAACTCAAGGTCAGAGTTTTAACCCTAGCTTTAACTCATAGTACTGGTTGATTTGTTTCACAAGAGAGTTTAAGAGGGATTGTCACCCTCTGTTTTGGATTTGTCTCTTTGTATCATACTGATTGTAACCTTGAGACATAATCTGTCATGAATAGTGAGACATAAGGTATACCTGTCACAAGGCATACCTTAAAATACATACAGGTACATTTTGTTTTGTCAGAGACTACATTTTTTTACATTGAAATAATATCTTGAATTTGTACAAGTGTTTTGTAAATAAATAGATTTGTTAGGATTTGAGCATTGCTTTTTTTCCCCTTCTAAGGATAAAATTCATACCTTCCCCAAACACACAATGAATACTCTTACCGGACTCAGACCCTCCGCAGATGTAAGGCCACCTCACCCCATTGGTTTAAATGAAGCAGTGTCAGTTTGTGCTGACTTAGGGACTGTATTTTTTGAGCCCCCCTCTGCCCTCCGCACTGCCATCCCCAAAGCATGTCTATAGTAACAGGATGAAGCTTTCACCGGGCTGGCTGTTCTCATGGCAGCACTATTGCGAACACCCCCCAAAAATGGTTAAAGATTGATTTTAAACTAGAGGAGTCACACACATTACTTGGTTCAGTAATATGAGCCTTTTGTCCACACCTTGACCCAAGAGCACTGTGGGTACCTCTGCCTCCCATCTCCCTCTATTTCAGAGGCTCAATGGAACCACTCTCCACCCCATGCCAGGGGCTCTGTTTGCCCCTGTGGCAGAGTTCACATGCCCACAGAGCACCCTTTGCAACCAGTGGGTGGCAGTACAAATGGAGTGGGGAAGCTGAGTCATTGTGCATCTCTTCATAAAATTATCACAGAAATGTCAGCATTATAAATGGAGATGGGGGTGTTGTGCTGGAAGGTGTTAATTGCTGCCATCAAGTGGTTCTTTTGCCTACAGACAATTACACTCTCAGAGGGGTAGCTGTGTTAGTCTGTATCTGCAAAAACAATGAGCCATCTTAAATCTGTTAAGCCAGGCTTACACTGGTGGAGAAAATCAATGCAAGATAAGCAGCCCCAGCTACGTGAATTGCATAACTGGAGTCGATGTACTTTGCATCGATTTTCTGGGGTGGCCCCACAGCAGGAGACCAACAGGAGAAACTCTCCCATCAACTTCCCTTACTCCTCATGACAGTGAGGAATACCACGGTTGATGAGAACACCCTCCCTGTTTGATTTAGTGGGTCTTTACTAGACCCACTAAATTGAACCCCAGAAGATTGTTCTCCGGATTGTCAATCATCCGATAAGTGGGGACATGGCCATAGTCTCCAAGCTGTCACGGGACTCCTTATTGTTTTTGCAGACACCCGTGTTTGAAGCTGATGAGACTATTAGCCAGATACTAGGAGGTTCCTCGTGTCTCCCATTTTCCCCTTCCAATTTTCACCAAAAGTAGTTTTCTCCGCTTTGATGCTTAGAACTGTCTCAGAAATTTTGGAATTGATTGGATGTGCTTTTTAAAAGTTACTGCACTGTAGACAGAGAAATGCCCTTGAGTTGAGTGGAAGGCCTCACAGGCTCAGCCAAAAAGATTAGACATATTTGGTCTGTCCTCTGATTTTTGAACTCCATCAACCAAAGAAGTAGTGACATTGAGTGGTCATGAGCTAAGTCGTTGGCACACTGATTTCAGCTCATTTTGTTTCTACAGAATCTCCTAACAACATCTTGTGACACAATGCCCATAGAGCTTTATTGTCAATATAATTACACAGATTTGTACCAAGTGCTGCCTGAGAGTATGGAATGTTCTCAGATTCTCCTCAGAGCCCAAAATGGCACCTTAATTCTGTGCTCCTCAGCTCCATCTGCTGAGCCACACTGCCGAGAACTCCTGTAATTGCTAAGTAACTTTCATTTTTGGGCCCCCGGTTCCTGCATCGACCAAGTAAACCCAGCCCCAAATCAATTCATGTTGTGTCCGCAGCCCTTGGACCTGTCCCCACCCCCAAATTCATGTTCATTTTATGTGCATAGCCCCAGTGTCCCATATGCCCCTTCTCCCCAGTACAACTCTGCTCGTTCTGCAGTTGTGGAGATTCTTCACCTCCCCGTCCAAATTGGCACTTCCCAGAGCTGTTATGTGCTCCCTCTGCCCCAGGCCTGGTGATGCAGATAGAGAAGAGTGCCGCTGACCCTTCAGAGCAACAGAAGTAGAGCTCTCCTCTTTCCCTCAGGAGCGGACAGATTTTGAGGAGGAGGGGTTGGGAAGAAAACAACTGCTGCCATTTCAGCATTGCCATTCTTAAATGTTCAGAAATTGGTTTGGAAGTGAGGCCTCAAAAACAGCACAAGATTGCCTTTCAAATCACAAGATTTAAGAGCCACTGGTTTTTTATTTTCACTCTGTTGTCCTGGTCTTCAGCGCACACGCAGGTTATGTTTTCAGGTTTTCCTCTACAACTATGAAGGCCGACCCATTTTAAATAAAGGGTCAGGATTTCATGAAATCACAGAACTCCAGCATTTAGGCCTTAAAATTCCAAATATCACAAGTCCTACCACAGAAATAATGAGAGTTGGCAACACAGCTTAGAGAGTGGGAGTATGGGTCCAAAGCTGGGCCTACGAAGAAGCTGTTATTGTAGAAACAGACCTTTCACTCACACTGGTGAGCTATTACATGAGTCGCCCCATTGACTTGACTGGGATTGTTTGTGAAGTCACTGGTCACCAATCCAAGTAAGGGATTGTACACAATTTTGGCTCACATTACAATGTCTCCTGGGCATAGTGCTTTCATATTTACAGGCAGCTAAACTAATTTCTGTGGGAAACATGTTTGCTTTCTGTGGCTCAGCTATGTCATGCTATTCAATATATTTCAGACTATTGGAATAGTTGTTAATGTTCAGAAAGGGTAGATTGTTGCCATTGAACTTGTGTTGGAGGAATTTAATCAAGCGGCTTGAAGGCTGTATTGTTTTCGTTCTGGAAAATTGCCAGCAAACAGAGAGTTACTTCCCAGAAATCACGGCTGTAGACTTTCAAAGCAGCATCCAGAGTCACAAAATGGTATGGGACACACTTTACAATATGCCACAGTCACGGTAGGAATGGAAAATCCCCACCCTGGTTTAGATTATGGTATACAAGAACTTTTATTTCTTGTAAATCATGCCTGTTCTATGCATTTTCAGTCTCAGATCATCCCATTTTGCCTTCCCTGTGTCGTGATAAGTCTCAGATACCAGGAAGGGATATTATTTAATATTGCATTGCAGTCAGTGCTTGAGGGAGCAAAAAATGGAACACAGCAGTCTGCTCCTACTCAGCATTGCACCTTTTCCCCTCCAAATCTCTCCCTTTCTTTATCTGGTAGTAGTCAGAAGAAAAAACAGTTATGGTACAGTCACATTTAACCTTCTTCCCCTGATCCAAGCACAGACACTAGTGTAAATTCTGGCTCTGATCCTGCACCTGCTTCTATATGCATCTATTTAAGCACAAAAGCAGGCCCATCAGCTACTGTGGAACTACATTTGTGTGTGTCAAGTTAACGATGAATGTGGTTAGAGGATCAAGGCTTGGATTATTTTTATAGGGTCTGAGTTCCAGAAATGCTGCATGCCCACAGCTCCAATTATAGTCCATGACAGCAGTATTTGCACAGGAGCTCTCTCTCAAAAAAAACCCGAAAAACCCCAATGAGTTATAAGGCCTGATTCGCCTTTGTTTTGCACCATGTGTAGCCATTTACACCTGTGCAAGCTGAGATCAACGTGGGCATGTGTCTTGAATAGTAGGGGGGTTCTACTCTTTTCTGGACATCCCAACCATTCAGTTAACTAAATTGCCTGTAAGGATTAAAACCATAGACAGTAGATCCTAGAGAGTCTCCAGGGATGCTAGGGAAGCCGGAAATGTTGGCAAGAAGCCAGGAGAGCCAATGAAAACAGAGTGTGGGGTTTTGAATTGGAAGGAGTGATCTTCCCGTGGTAGTCTTTGTGTGACCAGATATGAGTTAAGCCAGGAAAACAGGCACGGAGGATTCAGCGACATCTATGACTAAGGAAGGACTAAACCTTGGAACAACAGAGATGTAAGGAGAACAGGGAATGTCTAATCAGGCACAATCAGATTATTTTCTTGGGTTTGTTGGACTTCTCTGTGCTGAGCCCATGTTACCCTCCCTTACACTGTAGCTTTTAAACTGAATCCCAGGGAATCAATTCTCTGTGTTTTAATGTTTTTCTTTTTTTAGTTGCACTGGAATACCTAGCAGCCAAGTAATGTTTTATCAAGTACGTCTTCTTTATTTAGTTAATAACAATCACCTTGTTAAGACCATAATCTAATTGCTGTGTCTTAAAAGGCAGGGGGTTCTGTGTGCAAATGCCCCAAACTGCAAGATCAGCTATTAAGGAACTTACAGGGTTTTTTTTAACTTTCTCCAGAGGGAGGGTTAAAGAGACCCCACAGGAAGAAATTTCCAAATGCATCTGCCTGGACTCTCAAAGGGGTTTTTGCATTTGGGTGGTGGTGACGTACCATCCAAGGTCAGGAAATCTGTGACCTTGGGGAGTTTTTTACACAGAAGCCTTTAGTGGCAGGGTAGTTAAAGTCTTGTGCGGGCCCCCATCTTCTGCACTTGAATATTTGCTCTTGAACCAAATCTAGTTTGTTAAGTTTTAGCTGCTAGAACTCATTTAATCTTTATTTCCCTTGTAAGCATTTCCGACTTTAGTGCCTTGTATTTGTATTCATTTATAATATCTCTTTATTAAATAATCTTATTTTATTCTTTAATCAGACTAATCCATTGCTGCATTCAAACAGAATTGTCTGGGTAACTCCTTTTAAACTAGCAAACTGTTGGATATTATTCCCTTACCAACCGGACCTAAAATATCCAAATTGTCCAGGAAAAGGCTGCCCAGTGCAGAACACACATTTGGTCAAATCCGAATTAGTTTTTGTAAACAACCAAATATTTATAGAATATGTTTGCAATTCTTCCCATTCTATTATGTAGACACTGATCCAAAGCTAGTGGTGAAAGTAAGTTAACATTTCTTACCGGTACTGTCCTATTGCAACCCTGGTCCCTCCCAACTCTTTAAATTCATCCCTGCTGGCTTTTGCTGCAGTTCAGCCAGCTCTTGCTGGAGCTGCACACCAGGGTGCACCCACTTATTCTCGCCTCCATCCAAAGCCCAGAGAATTCATTGGGATTCTTCCATTGATTTCACTGGGTTCTGAATGGGCGACAGGAGATGGATCACTTGATGATTACACTCCCTTTGAGGCACCTGGCACTGGCTGATGTTGGAGGACAGGATACTGGGCTAGATAGACCATTGGTCTAACTCAATATGGCCGTTCTTTTGTTCTTAAACTGTTGGAACCCAAGTGAGCATTGCATGTCTTGGGCCGAATAACATTTCTGCTGATTGCTAGAGTGCTCAGTTCTGTTGGCCCGTTGGCTCATGGCCTTGAGTACACACATTTTTAATCAATACAATCTACAGTTGTATTATCAAAGAAATTCTGTAATTTCTTATTTACTCCCCCATCCTTCTCTTACCGTCGGTCCCAGGTACCTGATCAAGGTTTCCAATCTGTATCTTTCCCTCACACTTCTTCTTTCTTCTGGCTGTCATGATGTTCCCTGGTGATCCAGATGCTTAATCTGAACCATGGGCTAGGTTCACTGAAGTCCTTGCTGGATCAAAGACCATGTTCAGCACCTTGAAGGACCAAGTCCAAGAGGATCTAGGAAGTGATTACCTAGAACTGGATTGTGATTCTGAACAGAGATATACACACTGAAAAATCTCTTACTTTCCCCCTTCTGTCTTAGTTGTACAGCTAGCAGAGTGTCAGCAAGACTCAGACAGAAAGAGGAATTGGGGAGGTGGGGGTCCCCTGCTGTTATATTGAAAATATTATCTCAGGATAGAGAAAACAAAAGCAAAGCAGAGACAGGTGCATTCCCCTCATTAAACTTCAGTCATTTGACCCCCTTTGTTTACATGCTCAGCAAATCTCTCACTTTCACAATAACTAAGGCCAGTTGTCTAACTAATAGGAGGGCTTGTTACCAAGATAAGCCTGTATGTAAGGAGCTACAAGGGGAATTCTACTCCAGACTGCTAAGTCACGCAGCTGGCAGCTGTAGTACACTCATTCTGTAGATGGGGCAGAGGATGCACCCAATGCACCCAACCATGGCTAACACTTGCTTCCTGCAGGGACTAGCAAGGTTAGAATGGTAACAGGTCAGAGGCATTTGATACTTACTTTGCCCAATTGTGCGAGGCCACACAAACCACAAGAGAGTGGCGAAGCAGAGCTGAAGGCACTGCTCAGTGCTGTTTTGCTTCTGGTGTGTCACAGTGTAATTGCTCTTTGTTGTAGACAAATATTTTGTGCAATGTAGAGCACTGCTGGAGAATGGAGGCCAGTAATACCGAAGGGGAGCAGTTGATTTCATGTTAGAAAATGGAATGGAAGCCTAGAAAAGTAAAGGGAAGCCTTGCTAATGGGCGTATATGTTATACCATTTTTCCAGCAAGGCAGCTGGGCTTAGTGAGCAAAAACCTTTTCTTGCTGTTTCCTAGTAGCTCTGCAAACAGAGAGGATTCCTGGGTAAAAAAAGGCTTTAGGGCAGGGGTTCTCAAACTGTGTGATATTGCAACCCTCCTCTAAGTTGCCCGCAACCACCCGGGAGGTCAGGACCCACAGTTTGAGAAACACGGCTTTAGGGGATTTATTTCTGTTGGCAATCATTTCAGGCTGCCTGGACTCAATTATTGCTTCAACAGCTGCTTAAGCTACAGACCATGTGGTTGAGCAAAAACATCAACATCTACGGGGATTTACTATTTCATTTTTCCTTTCCAGACAAACACTCCATTTAGTATAAATGAAGAAGAAAACAGAAGTCCATGAGGGGATTTTGGGGAAGAGGTTGAGAAGTGGTGTATTTCTTTGGCTAGACATGTAGGAAATGCACAATCATGTAGTCCAGTGACCACCTCAGACCAAAGCAAAACACACCAGGGCTCCTGTTATCTTTTGGCAGCCTCAGATTCTTGAGGTCAGTGGGAATGGAGAATCCTTTGCATCTGTCAGGATCAGGCCCTCAATTTGATCATGCGCATAGGAAGCATCAAATTAGACAGGCCATTTGGGAGATAAATGGACATAGCAAAAGGCTTGAGTATTTTTTGCTCTTTCCCAAACCATTTTCTTATGGTTGGCCAACACTTTCTCTTTAAGGTTCTTGGGTTCATTCTCTTTCTATCCATACATCTTTCCTTGTGCCCCTTTTCCATTTGGCTTTTGCCTCCATTGTATCCTCTTGGGACCTGGTCTGAAGCACATATAAAGCAGTGGGAAACTCCCACTGATTTTAAGTAGCTCTGAATCAGGTCTATAGCCCTCATCCATCCTCAAGTCTCTATTGTGCCACCATCCAGAGTAGGACGTCAGGCTACGTCTACACTGCAGGGGTTTTGCGCAAGAAGTCTTTTGCGGAAGAGTTCTTGAGCAAAAACGTCTTGCGCAAAACTGCGTCCACACCTCAAAACGCATTGCTTTTGTGATGCACTTTTGTGCAAGAGAGCATCCACACTGCATGGACACTCTTGCACAACAAAGCTCTGATGGCCATTCGCAGAATGGCCATCAGAGCACCTGTGCTTTTTCTGATGGGCTCTTTTTGAGTAAGAAATCCCTGCGGAGCGTCCACACCTGCCTTTTTGCGCAACAGCTGTAGCGCAAAAAGGAATTATGCCTCGTAGAAGGAGGTTTACCTACACCACAAAAAGCCCTCTGTTTTGCCATTTTACTGTTGATTTACTTGCACAAAAATGCTCTTGAGGTGTGGACGCGCCGCGGGTTTTTGTGCAAAACCAGTTGATTTTGCGCAAAAACCCTACAGTGTAGATGTAGCCTCAGTGAACTCCCTCTAGGTTCCCATCTTCTTCTGCACCTACAGGGCCTGTGCATCTGGATTAGCTCTCCTTCCTATGTCCTGGGGCTCTCTGCAGGCTGATATTCCAAAATACATTGCACCATGGGAAAGAAACCCTCCGTCTTCTGTCATCAGCACCATCAACTGAGGCAGCATGGGCCAGCTACAGAGAGCCCCAAAAGGCTGGGGTACAAACACAATTTAACAGAATGGCAGGACAGGTCAACACAGGCTGGAGAAGATGCTGCGTGGATGTGAGAAATAGGGCTGGGTAATGTTTTCAAAATCTCCTAAGCGACGTAGGTAGCTAAATCACTTGGGTCACTTTAAAAAAAAAAAAAAAGTACTTCCCCTGTCAACATGTGAGACAATCACCTTGGAGGCTGTTTATAGTTACGATGAGTCTGTCTGTGTTGCAGACTGGGCCAAAAAGAAAAGGAAAGAGTAGAGTGAAGGCAACATAGAAGAACAAAAATAAGGGAAACAAGATGCAGTTTTGTATGGTGTAGAGAATTCCTAATCTATCAGGATAAAAGTTTACCATGCCTAGAGAGAGAGAGATGTAAACCTGAGTGTGTTACAGGCCCCCACTCTCACCCAGTCTGCAGAAATACTGGTCTGTTACATGGTCTTTGTTTGAATTAAATGTTGCTAGTTCAAGGGTACCCATCCAATGCTCTGGATGCAGGTGCTCTACATAAAAAAATACATAAGGAGGATCGTTGACCAGAAACGAAGGCCAATGCTTCCCAGTGAGTTGGGGTGCCTTGTTTTCTGGCTTCCCCAGCTCACACCTAAGCCCGGTGGCCAGTGGTGCAGAGCGGCTGCCACTCGGTGTGTGCGCTCACTGCCTCTGAAAGTCAAGCAGCCCCTGTAAGTGGTCCCAGGATGAGCCCCCCAAAATGGAGGCGCTCAATAGTAGCGGTCCCGTTTGAAAATGTTGGCTTGAGAAGACCCACAGCTCTTCCCCCCAAACAGAGGGCCAAGGTGTGTGCTTTGCACAGCTCCGGCACTGGGACAGGGCCCCAGGAAATCCCTGGGAAGGGCAGGTGCTTCCTTCGCAATCCCGCATGCTGAGGCAGCTTGTACTGTAGCCACCATCTTGGCTAGAACTAAGGACTGAACAGGAGAATCCCACCAGTGATAAGTACGTTTCTACAGCTCAAGCTACCCGCAGGAAGGGCTCTGGACCAGGAATAGTGACCCTTACGGCACCAGCCCCTGGTGGCGGCCAAGTGCTCAGGCAAGGCAGTCTTAGCCCTGTCTCTTCTCTGCCCCTTGCAGCTCCCTGGGGCTGTTTGGAAGGACATGAATGCTTTATGGGTTAAATGCTGAGGTCTGAGTGAGTCTCAGGGACTAGAAACAGAGACCCAGACCCAGTGGTCTTGGAAGCCTGTGGGACCCAGTGACTGACAGATGCTGACAGATTATATCGCCTTGGACAGATTACAATGCCTTGGACAAATCAAATCTCCATGTTAAGGGAGGCCATGTTGTAATTGGATCCCCACTGAGGACAGGAAGGACTTTGACCTCTCTTAGAGAAAAAACAAATAAGTGTCTGGGTAAAGTGTGTGCAGAGACTTATGGCCAGCTGCCAATGTACATAAAAGCGCTTAGCTTTATTTGTGAGTGCATTATGTACACATCCTGCCCCTCTTATCTGCAAAAAGGGGAATTCTTGTGCTCTTCTGGGGTGAGTTTGTGAGCATGGATCACAATAAAAGCACAAAGATCAGTTCATGACTTCTCCTCCAGTTGGCTTCTCCTCCAGTTCCTCACTCGGGACGGCTCAGCCCATACCAGAGCAGGTCAAACCTTGGGATTTCTGCTCTGTCGTGAAGTTTGATGTTTTGGTTTTGTCCAGTTTGGTCCACGGGGGCTGCTAGAGATATCCGCTCTCTCAGGCTTGCTGACTCCCATGCCTGTTTGCTTGGATTTGGGCAGTGGAGGGGATCAGCTAGCCAGGATGCCTTCAACCCTTAGGGGGTGCAGGGCCTTGGGAAACACACTCTCCCACGGTGCTTATCAACTTACCCAGAATGCTCTGTCCCTTTCATTATTCACCACTCCCCCAATCTTTGTCATTGGTACACTCCCTGTGATGATTTTCTGTTCTCTTCCTGGTCATTGACAAAAATAGTTGCTTCTAAACTGACAAACTAAATTGGAAAAGGGCACTCTTATTCTGGGATTAGTGCGTCTACACAGAGATTTATACCAGCATAACTACAGCGGTATAAATATCCTAGTATAATTATGCCACTAAATTCCCCACATAGGCACACCCATACTTACTTCTAAACATGCAGATCTCGTATAGATCTTTCCTGGGAGCTTTGTGCCGTGATCCAGTGGAGGGAAGCTGAAGCTAGAGAGATTCAGACTGATATAAAAAATATGATTTTTGACAATTGAAACAATCAGGGCTGGTCTGCCCCAAATGGCAACACAGTGAGGAGTAACTTAACCACATTTGTTAAACTTTTGAATAGCCCATTTCATGACTTTGATGCATGATTGGCATGCATGATTTATCCTTGCCAGATAAGATGATACATTTGCATGCTAATAAACACAGCACCCCGAGCCTGGCACCCCCTAATACCAGCACCCCAACCAATTGCCTATGTTGCCTGCTCTTAAATCCATCCCTGGAAACAATTTACCGAAGGTTCTCCATCGCTGGCAATTCTGAGACCAGGATTGGTTGTTTCTTTAAAAGATATGCTGTATCTCAAAGGGAATTGTTTTGGGGAAGTTCTCTGGCTTGCAAGATACAAGTCAAACTAGGGCCTGGTCTCTGCTTAAGATTTAGGTCTGCATGGCTGCATTGCTCAGGGGTGTGTATTTTTCACATACTTCAGTGATGAAGCTAGGTTGACCTAACCCCCAGTGGAGCTGCAGCTAGGCTGACCTAAGAATGTTTCTGGTGGCCTAGCTACTGCCACTTGGTGAGGTACAACTCCTGCAGTGATGTCATGGTAGCCTGCATCTACACTATGGGCTTTGTGTACACTGCAGGGTTTTTCCGCAAGAAGCTTTTTGCGGAAGAGACCTTCCGCAAAAACTTCTTGCGCAAAAGTGCGTCCACACCTCAAAAGCACATTGAAAAAGTGATGCACTTTTGCGCAAGAGAGTGTCCACACGGCATGGACACTCTTTCGCAAGAAAGCTCTGATGGACATTCACAGAATGGCCATCAGAGCACCTCTGCTTTTTGTGATAGGCTCTTTTTGCACAAGAAACCCCTGTTGAGCGTCCACCCACACCTTTTTGCGCAAGAACTCTTGCGAAAAAAGGAGTTATTCCTCGTGGGGAGAGGAATAACTCTACTGGCAAAAGCCCTCTGTCCTGTTGATTTACTGTATTTTTTTTTTGGTGCAAAAATGCACTTGAGGTGTGGACACTTCGTGGGTTTTTATGCAAAAACGGCTGTCTTTGTGCAAAAACTCTGTAGTGTAGATATAGTCATGGGGTTAGAGTGGCATAGCTATGGCACTGCAGCTATGCTGTTTTCGTCCCATAATGTAGACATGGCCTAGACATCAAATGGTCCCTTTCGGCCTTGGAATCTAGATGCTTCTCACACAAGACACCCTCAGTCCATCAGCATGCAGAATATGGTTCGTGTCTGAAGGATTTTTCCATTTGAGTCCATTATTTTCTAGCACAATGCCTTTTTTTTCTTTTCCACATCACAGATGTCGTGTACTAACAACAGGAAGCTCCACTGCCATTTTGTTCTCCTAGCCACTTCTTATCTATTTGGATTGCCATTACGGAAATTCTTATTTTGTCCTAGAAATCCCCAGACATGCTGTATCATATCAGTTACTCTCCCACTGAGGGAAAAAAGGATGTAGGTATGTGCTTACGGGTTTTCCTGATTAGGGGCCTGTGAGGAATCAGCGGGTGTCCCCTTGTAGCCAGCTGTCATGTAGCAGTTCTCTCTTTAAGGGTTTGAATGGTTGCTGGACAACCAGCAGCAGCAGACCCAACTGCTCCAACAGATGGTGACCCAGCAACCCCACCACAGGAGCAGCACTGTGGAAGATCCGGGGTGCGATCACCCCCTCCCCGAAAGGGAAGGGGGGCTCAGAGAACCCCTTTGCCCCCTTTTGATGAGGCCCCACTTGGGGTCCCTGGTTGCAAGTCCCTCTAGCTGGGTGCGATCACCGCCTCCCGCCCCGGCCGGGGAGGGGGGTTCAGTGGACCCGGCGGCTGTAGCCCGTCCCTGCGGGGTGGGGGGGGCGGGCCTGTGCCCCTAGCTCGTCCTCTTTTCGGACCCCTCTCTAGGTCGGCCCTACCGTCCGGCCACCACCCTTCTCTGCCTCTTGCGTGCACTGTCGCTGACCGGGATTAACTCCTCCTGGTGTGGTCCCACCCTCTCTCCGGGTCCCAGCCCGGGGCCCTAAGTGCCGGGGCTCAGTCGCGCCCCAACGCGGTAGACGGGGGTAAGCTCCACCGTAACCCGTCTACCCAAGGGCGCCAAAAGGGCCCTGCCCCGGGCTCCTTCCTCCCCCCCCGGGGCCTTTCGCGTAGCCGCACCGCTTCCCAGGGCCTACCCAGGTTCAGGCGTCCGGGTTCGGTGTCGCTCGGGGGATGTCTTGCCGGTCTGCTCCCTCCGTTGGGTCCGGTCCCTGTTGGGTCGCTCTTTCCCGGGTCGATGAGGGTGAGCCCAGTCACTGCTGGCGCTGGGGCTGGTCGGCCGCCAGCCGTGCCGGTCGCTGCGGGGCTCCCGGGGTCGAGGCCGGGCCATCTGCCGGCCTCGGTCCGGCCCTGTGTCCATCCTGGGTTCGGGGGCTCTCCTCCCTCTCTCCGAGGAGGCTGCCCCCTTCCCCTCTGGCAGCGGGCCTTTTTAAAATGGCCCGCCGTGCTGGACGCCACCCAGGGCTCCCCCCCTTCCGGCAGCGTGCCGGCGTTCTCTGCAGCCGCCTGGCTGCCTGTCTCTGCCTTGGCCCCACCCGGCGCCACCCCCGGGGCAGGGCCAGCCGTTCCCCGCCGGCGCAGGCGTGGAGGCTGGGTCCAGCCCCGCCGTCCTCCTTCGCCCGCGCCGCGGCCGGGGGCTTGGTCTGCGCCTCTGTTCCCCGCAGCCCGGCGGGCCGGGCCGTTCCCCGTGCGGGCCGCTGGCGGCCCGTCACAAGCACCAACAGCTACTAAGGGAACTAGCCGCCCAACGGCAGGCCCAACAAGATCAATGGATCCAGCAGATGATGGCACTGTGGCGGGCTGCACCTCCCACCTCTTCCTAGCCCAGCCGCAGACGGGGCAGAGGTTGCCCATATGCCTCACAACGATGGGACCCCATGATGACCATGAATCCTACCTCATCACATTGGAGCGGGTCGCTGCCATGGCAGGATGGCTGCCGCAGCACTGGGCCACATCAGGGCCAGATAAAGGCATGGGCTAGCCGGGCAGCTGCCCGGGGCACCAACCTATGGGGGGCACCTGATGGCAGCTATGTGCCCGGCTCCCAGATCACGGGCTGCAGCAGCTCCCAGCAGCCACCCTGCAGCAGCCGCCTGGGGCGGGGGCCGCGTTAACCCCAGCAGAGCCGGCCAGCAGCGCCCTTCCCCCTGCGGCCGCAGTAGCTGGGCCGGGCTGGGCACATGCGTCCTACCACCACCAGCTACGTGCGCCCTCCCCCACACATCGGTGCGGGGATGGGGCACACATCCGCCCTCCCCCAACCTGGGGCGCAATTAAACTGTCTGTCCGGGGCGCCGGAATGGCTCAGTCTGGCCCTGGGCCACATTACTGTTGGAGACAGTCCAGCGGGAAGAACAATACTGAGTGATGGTGGCCCAGAAGTTAGCCTACCCAGTGGTCTTAGGGTATGGTTGGCCAACTTCATAGACCTCCTGCAAGGAGAGAACGTTCAGTCCCTGAGAATGAAGGGGACTCAACCCACCTGGATGGCATTGATAGGCTGGGACCTGCTGGACGATCTGGATGAAGGACCCTCAGGGGACTCTGGGACAGGGTGATAGAGGCCCCAGTTGACCCAAAACAAGTGGGGCTGGACCTCAAAGGGGGTTTCCTCAAGGAACAGAGGGGTGACTTGACCCTCAGTCGAGCCTGGGAACAAGTAGTAAAACTGTCCCCAGGAAGTGATCCGCTGCAACGACAGCCCCAGGGACCCCGGTTTGAGATCTGCAAAGATCTTCTGTACCAGCGGGTCCCAGGCTCCTAAACCACAGCAGACATTTACCAGCTGCTAGTTCCTCGGAGCTTCCAGCAGGGGTTACTACACTTAGTGCATGTTGGGCCGGGCACCTGGGAAGAGGAAAGATGCTTCAAAGAGTAGCAGGGAGGTTTGGTTTTTTATGGCTGGGGATACCCTGAGACATCTGTCCTACTGTGCATCCTGCCCTGAATGCCAGAAGACCAGGATTCCCACAGGCACCCCTGGTGCTTCTACCGATGGTGGGGACCCCTTTAGAATGGGTTGGCTTAGACCTGGTTGAACCCTTGGAGAGGAGCAGTAATGGGCATAAATACATCCTAGTCATAGTGGACTATGCCACACATTACCCTGAGGTAATCCCCCTACCAACCGTTATGACCCACACCATTGCCAAGGGGATCCTGAAAGTATTTGCTAGGGTGGGATTACGAACAGAGATATTGACTGACCAGGGACCTAAGGCTCATGGCCGACTTATGCCGCCTGCTGAACATCCGCATCCTCAAAGCCTCCGTGTATCATCCTCAGAGGGACAGGTTAGTTGGGCGGTTTAATAGACCCCTCAGGTCAATGCTGTAGAAGTTTGTGGAGGCAGATCCCCTGCTCCGGATAAGTGTCTGCCTGCCCTGCTTCTAGGTAGCCCCTTTACGCTGGTTACGGACATGGCTTCACAACATAACAGACACGAATGTGCGAATCACGTGCTGGTACCTATCCCTCCAGCCCTACTCTTTTCAGGTGGCACACCAGCCGGGGAAAGCCTTCGCTAATACTGATTTCCCCCTCTCCCCCAGGTCAATGCAGATGACAGAGAAGAGGTGTCTCCCTAGGAGACCCTCTTAAGGGGGAGGGTGAATGAAGGGGGGTTGATACTGATTTTGGGACTGCAGCTATGGGCCTCACTGCCCTGAGAGCAGGGAGTAGTGTTATAACTGACCCTGGCCGCTAGGCTGGACTGCCTTATTGGGGACGGAGTGTAGTTTTTGGACCTAAGCCATAGGGACTGAGATGCACATGGGGTGGAACACTCTTTGGGAGGTCTTAGAGGCCTAACACCCTGCCTCTGAGGGGGCCGGGCGAATCCACCCTGTGACTCTTCATTACAGAGCCCTCTAGTCTGCAGACAGAACTAGAGAGAACCCCTCAGTTTAAATATATTCCACAATATTTGGACCCCACTGGTGGCTCCTTCATATTTCATATGTTGTGAAAGAGAAGAAGACACAATAATGGCTCGAATCCAGGGTCCTCTGCACGCTCTATAGCACCACACTTGTTGTGCAGTACCACTGAAAATATTGCCTTGTAAATTAAACTAAATAGAGCATATACAGCCAAGATGAGGAAGTCCCCAAACTTAATAATCCTGTGGAATTTTTTGTCTTTGCTGCTGGTTCCGTTTTCATTTAAACTACTGTTTTCTCATAGAGACACTATGTAGCTTTCGCTTTCCCTGAAATTTAGGAAATGATCATCCCACGCTTAGGATGTGTACAGGGAACTGTCTGAATGAACTCACGAGAGAAACTTAACACATAGGGAAACTTAAAAAACTTATGTAAGGGAATGGTTGCATTTCCCAAGAGTACTTGGAGGATTAATGTGGAGGAACACACAGGACCATACAGAACATGGTTAGGAACATGTACAGACTTCACTGAACTTAAGATACCCTAAAAAAGCAACAAATTGTCCTGTAGCACTTCAGGGTGCGTCTACACAGCAGGGCTTAACTTGAAATAAGCTACGCAAATTGAGCTATGTCAATTGCGTAGCTTATTTTGAAATAGCTTATTTCAAAACAGGGAGCGTCTACACAGCACTTACTTGGAAACAGAGCACTCTTCCTCTGATTTCCCTTACTCCTCATACAAAGAGGGTTACAGGCATCAGAGAAAGACGTCCTCCAGCTTGACAGTATTTCAAAATAACTGCCTGCTATGTAGACATGGACTAAGTTATTTCGAAATAATGTTGCTGTGTAGACATTAGAGACAAACAAAAAATATACAGTATCATGAGCTTTCGTGTTGGGCATAACCCACTTCTTCAGATGAGTGGAGTAATCTGAAGAAGTGGGTTATGCCCATGAAAGCTCATGATGCTATATGTATGTATTTATTAGTCTGCAAGGTGCTAAAGGGCCACTCGTTTAAGTTCTTAAGTTAGGGCACATCTACACGGCAGAGCAAAAGTTGGGATAAGCTATACAACTTCAGCTACATCAATTGCATAGCTGAAGTTCAAGTAGCTTAATTTGACTTTTGGTGCTGTCTACACACCAGGAAGTTGAAGCAGGGCCAGACTAAGGGGTGGGCGAGCTGGGCAGCTGCCCGGGGCGCCAACCGATGGGGGGCACCCGGCTCCCGCAGTGCCGCCCCCCCCCCCATCCCTGCGGTGCCAGCCAGCAGCGCCCTTCCCCCCACGGCCGCGGGGCCCTGCACGGCCAGGTGCTGCCCGCCCTGGGCTGCGCACCAGCAGCGGTGGCTGGGCCGGGCTGCGCATGCACCATGTGACCCGGGGGTGGGCTCCGGGCTGCGTGCCAGCGGCCGTGACTGGGCAGCGCATGTGCCATGCGCCCTGGGGGCGGGCCTGCATGTGCACCGTGCGCCCTGGGGGCAGGCCCGTGCACCCTAGGGGGGTGGGCCCGGGCCCATGCATGCGCTGTGAGTCTGGGGGCGGCGCCGTGCACCCGGGCCTGGGGCGCCAAAATGGCTCGAGCTGGCCCTGAGTTGAAGTAAGAACACTCTTCTTTTGACTTCCTTAACTCCTCATCAAATGAGGGCTACAGAAGTCAGAGTATGAAGTCCACCAAATTATTTTGAAATAATGGCTTGCTGTGTAGACACAGCAACTGACATTATTTTGAAGTAATGCTGCAGTGTAGATGCACCCTTACAGACTAACACAACTACCCCTCAGACTTTTTAACACATAGGAATTTCTTAAAGGTAAACCCCCCTCCCCAATGTTTCAGAGAAAAAAGAATTAGACTCTCAACTCCGATTGCTTGATCCTAAATGTGAAGTTGATTCATCTTTGGGGATCTTAAATATCAGAAATACTGCATTTTTTCTATTAGTGTGTCCTTCACACTTGCATGCAATTTGTAATTAAAACTTTGGTCTATGTTTCTCAGCAAGTTTCCTAAGAGATATAAGAAAACAGGGCACCCTTAATGAAGGGACAGGAACTGAGACTTGATAACTTCCCACTGACCCCCGCCGCTTCAACATAATATATATTGTGGCTTCCATTTCAAGAATTTCCCCTCTTATTTTTGCCCAGGAGAGCAAAAAAGCAATTGTCTTCTCTGCACATATAGTCTTGCATGCGTGGATCACTTCCTAAAAGTCACTGAAAGTGAAACTCAGTTCGTTTCCTTATGAGAAATCAGGAATTTTCAATTAAAGGAGAACAAATGGCAAAGCAAAACAATGCTTCACTCTGCCATCTGTTTGGGAATTCCCCACATCAACTGCATAATCTCTGGTTGTTTTAGCTGTCACAGCAATAATCCAGACCAATCAGCATCAAGGAGGGAAAAGGCTTTGCGTATAAATATACACTGGGAAACACTTTCTCTTCACACTCTTCAACCTCTCCCAGATACCCAAGAATAATACAGAGGAACTTTCACTCTCATCACCATGAAGGGAGCCTGGGCTGTTGTTCTTTGTTCAGTGCTACTGATTGCAGCTGAAACTCAAGGTAAGAGGCATCAATATAATGAAAGACAGGTAATAGAATGAGTGATCAGCTGCAAAGCAGTGCAGAATAAATGCTTGGAAATTGCTTTTGTGGGGGAAAAAAAACCAACTCAGTTCAGGGTTTGCATTCTTTTGCCACTTGCAAGCATCTGCCCACTCTGCTTGTGTCTAAAAGGTGTGCGTCGTCCACACCGGACTCAGAATGATCAGCCTGCATTTAGCAGGGAAATGAATGTGACAGTTTTAGTCAGGCTTGGATTTCTGGCCAGATTGTCCCCTCGTTTACAAGGGTGGGAAATCAGCCTCAGTTTATCATATTTAGTCTTGTTTTCATCACCAGAGGGAGTTCCCACTAATTTCAATGGGTGTTGGATCACACCCTTTGTGACCAACAATGATTTTAATTCCGACTGCTCATTCACTCACACCGCTTTTATGCCAGGGTAACTCTAGTTTGACATTGACTCATGTGAGAGCAGAATCGGGCCCTCTGACATCAAAACTAGACTGATAGCACAAGTGGTTCAAAGGGGCCTAGTGTAAATGAACTCAGGAGATCAAAAGTGTGTAGAATTTTAAGTGACATCCCCTTAATGTAAATACGCACATGGGAACATTGCAGGGCAAATTACTCATCAGCCCTGAGGATGAACAAAGGCGTTTTTAATTCTCCTCATCCAACTTTATTTTACTGAAGAAATATCAGGTATGTGATATCATTCTAATCTCTCTCTCTCTCCTGGGCCCATTTCTTACAGGCCAGTTGTCCCCTGGGAAAGGACGTTGCAGCTGCATAGACAAAGGTTCTGATTTCATTCTGCGAAAAGCCTTAGGAAAAATAGAAGTGATTCCCAAGAGCTCTTCCTGTGACCATGTGGAGATCATGTAAGTAATGACTTAACCAGTGGAGCTGCTTGTTGCCATGGCAGGAAGTAATGGGATCCCCCCCCGTAATGTAATACTTTTAATATATCACAACTTGAACCCTGCTGTTGCTCATAGTTGATGTATTTCCATTGATGTGTAAGGAGTGGCCTGGAAAGTATACTTCACCATGGCTCTGTGCTTTGTTTAGTCATTTACCCCTGTGCACAGTGGGTGCAAAATGCTACCAGATCTGAACTGGGGCATTTGGCCCTCCCTTGGCACAGGGGTAAATGACTGCTTAAGTGGTAGGGAATCAGGCTCCGAGGCTAGATGAGAACCTAGATCCCATGTCCTAGAGGCACTGTAAACACACCAGGTAGACAGAACTCTCAGTGGATCACTCAGCTCACCACAGGGTCCGATTCCTGCTACCCAGACCCTGATCCCAGATAACAGAGACCAGTGTTTCTTAACCTTTTTGAGACTAGGGAACACCAAACAATAGTATTTTTTTATGCAGAACACCTAGGGATGCCAGATGGTTATAAAAATTTGTCGAGCACAAAGAAAGGAAAAAAAAAAACGCCGGGGAAAATATTTTTGAGCAAAATAATAATAATAATAATAAAAACGCCAGGGATGCTGCATATCCCGAGAGGGCTTCCGTCAGGCACCGGGAAAAGCAGAAAAAAATTGTTGTCTCACATACACAAAAAAAGAAGTAATAGAAACAAAGAAGAGGTTGTAGCACACCAGCGAGTTGTTTCTGGACTGGAACACTAGTGTTCCATGGAACATAGTTTAAGAAACACTGACCTAGACAATGGTGACCTTTCCATTAGATGAATGGTGAGGAAATTTAGTCTGTTTGCTTTGTTCATTTCAGTGCAACACTGAAGCCCTCAGGAGAGCAAAGATGCTTGAACCCCAATTCCAAATGGGTGCAGAAGATGATGACAGCCCTCATCAAAAGAAGGTAGGCTTTCCTGTCCATCTACAAGGGGAAACTCCTATGTGCTTCAGAGCTCACTTTATGCTTATACATCAGTGAGAACCAACTTTGGGCTCGGTAGATGGTCACTGCATTCTCGCAGCCTGTGTCTGAGCCATTGCTTAGAGTGTTCTCTGACACCTGCATTGTAACCCAAGAAAATGGCACAGTTCTTCAGACACAGGATAAAGTATTCAGGATATATAGAACCCCACCCACCCACCCACCCATTGCAGCAATACCCTTTGCTTCATGCAGAAGAGTAGGTAAAATGCACTACATTGTTTCAAAGAGAAAAGCACATTAGATGAAATAGCCTGGGTGTCTCAGAATCAGCACTGAACTCACATTTGCTGAATTTTGGGGATCATCACCTGTGTTTGGGATTCAGAAGCTGGGAAGAATGGCCATCTATGATGCCTACAGAGAAATCACATAGTCCTTCCAGACCAGATTGTGCCATATTTACTTTCGCTGAATAACACCATGCTGCTCCAGAAGTAATCCTCCAGGAAACAAAGGGACTATTCACAGAGTAAGGTGCCAGTCAGTCTAACAGTGGCAGAATCTGGCCCAATGGCCCTAGTTCTCATGTGACTTAAGCTGGTGTAAATCAGGACTAAGCCCAATGGAGTTGCATAGCATAAAGCGAGCGTGAGAGGAAAATCAAGCCATTCTGTATGTGAAATCTGGAAACAAAGATTACGATGAGAGGCTAAAATTCCCACTCTTTATTTTGACAGGTCTTCACAAAACACTCACCTGTAAGAAAGAAGGGATAAAGATCATTTCAAGAGACAAATCGTATTTTAGGATTTCAGAACCTCAGGCTCCCTCTCCAGCGAGCAATGAATTTGAGTCTGCTTCCTCCCTCTGGCTCGACAGCTTTTTAAAATACAAATGTGGCAGCGGAGGCAAGTTTTACATGTTGTTCACAACACAAAATCCTTGTGTCCACTAAGGCAACATCTGCAGGGTGACATGTTAACACTGATGAAACATCAGCGAATCTGGCTGTGTGGGGACAAGTAGGGAAGAGATGTGTGTAACCTCAGGAATGTTACTGGCAAAGCAGCTTAGTCTTTGGGGTCTCCTAGTGGCTACAGGTGGTAACAGATTGCTCCTGTTAACCTAATTAGCAAACACATAGTTTTGGGGCAAGGGATCTGTCTTTGAAACACATGGTTTAGACTATTATATTATTATGGTCATAAATCAGAGATAAAAAATATTCTCAGGTAACATGCTAAGAATTCCAACTCTTTTCCTAGCAGGGATGCAATTAACTCTTAGAGCTACATGTTCCATGTGAATGTATGAAATATCACACATGCTTGTTCACGGTTATGTGAAATATTTTGTCGGTGGGCTTTATAAATGAAATTGAAGAAGGCTTGGAACTAGAAGGCGAATCACACTGTGTGTCTAATGGAGCAAATGCATCAGATGATTCTGAAATGTAACACACAGGGAACTGCGGTCACAAACATCCTGTGTGTAAGACTTCACCTTTTAAAGATACACTAACTAATGTGAATAAAAGATCCTGGAAACGATAACGGCTGCTTTGGAGTTTGTACTAGGTAAACACTCATCCACTGAAATTTATTTCCTAGTGTTGGAGATATGTACAGTTGGGCAACCCCATCTGCAGTTAATATTAATATAGCCTAGGTTATTAATTGTATACTGATACATAGAACACTCCCATAATGCACCCCCCTGCCCAGGCCAGGGGCAGCTCTTGCCCCTTTACCCAACCAATTCCTATTAAGCGGTACACTTTGCAAAGAAGCAGCCTGCCGCTGGGGCTGCCCCGCCAGGGGGCGCTACGCCAAGCCTCGCTCTAGTTGGGCCTCGCTGCCCAGCCCTTCCCTGGCCGCCTGCGCTCTCTGCCTGTAGGGGGCGCGCGCCGCCCCCCGCGCTCTCGGAAGCCCCAGGAGCCGCACGGCGCGCGAGCCGTCGCGCTTTGGAGTAAGTTTGTCCCTCTGCGGCCGCCCTGGCGCCGGAAAGCCAAGATGGCGGCGCCCAGGGGGTGGCCCACGTGGTCGTTCCGGGCAGGGCCGCGCTTCGCGTAGGTAGGCGGTGGCGCCCGGGCTTCCCGCAGCCATGTCCGGCCGCAACAACAACAAGCTGCCCAGCAACCTGCCCCAGCTGCAGAACCTGATCAAGCGGGACCCGCCGGCTTACACAGAGGAGGTGAGCGATTGAGATGCCCGGCGGGGGGGGGGGGGGGATCAGCCCCAGCCCCAAGCCCCAAGGACCCCCCCCCCTCCCAGCGAGGAGGGCGGGATTCAGCAGCCGGGTCTCCGGGTCTTCTTAACCCCCCCCCCCCCCGGAGGGCAGTGACCCCGCTTGCTGCGGCCTGTTGGTGTCAGGGGCTGAGAGGGGGCCGGTGGGTGAGGGAGCCGCGTTTGTCGGGCCTGCGGGGGGAAGGTGCAGCCGGGGAGATCGGGGCAGCGTGATCCCAGCGTCACCGTCCCCCACAGCACCCTCCCCCAGTCGTCCCCCCCCCCAGGAAGCGCTGTCTGCCATTGCCCCCCCCCCCCCAGGCCTTGTTTACCTGGCGATAAGTAAGGAGACGTCAAATCCTAGTGGCGAACAGGGATGTTGGATATGGCGGATGGCAGTAATCGTGCAGCCGCAACAACAACAACAAAATTTTTGGCGGTTACACGGTTACTAAGATGCTCCCTGACCCCCCCCCCCCCCGCTGCTGCTGCTGCTGCTGCTGCTGCTGCTGCTGCTACAGAGGAAGCAGTGCGGGGAGGGGGGCCAGGTGGCTGTGTGGAGCTGGTGCTCACGGAGAGCCCGCTTTTAAGCTGGCTCCCCACTGAGCACTGGCTCCTGCTTCCCCTCCCCCCACCTCTGTGTGAGGCAGCAAGGGAGTGGCAGGCACCTCCACAGAGCTGGCATGAGGAGAGAGCCATCTTAAAAGTTGGCTTCCCGCACATGTTAGCTTTCATCTGCTTCCCCCCTCTGCTAGAGAGGCAGCAGTGTGGGACTTTGGGGAGGGGGGAAGCGACTAGTTGAGGGACTAGTCGACTATCCGATAAGCTTTTGCTTACATACCTAGTTACACAGTTAACTGTGGGTCTGCTGGCTCTGCGCTCCTGACTCCGGGGGGCTGTTGGCTGCTCCTGTGGCGTTTAACCATTACCCGAAGCTGATACGCATTAGCTTATCGGTTAACTGGTTAAGTTCTTACGTCCCTAGTCCAAGATGGAGTCTTTGCTAGCGGGACAGTCACATTGAACGCTAGTTTGGGGGCAAGGGGTATCTGTTCTCTTTGATCCTTTATGATAAACACAGCTGTTCTCTCATATATAGTCAGTAGGCCTGGATACCTTTTTTGTTGTCCTTTCTCCCCCCCATGGTTAGAGGTTGAGCTGAATCCTGAATTTTGGACCTTAGAAATTCTCCACACAGTGATAATTGGTCAGAATGGCAGTAACACCTCCTGCCTCCATGCAATGTGCGTGCAGTATACCTGCACCATAGCTATTTATGCTTTACCAGCTTCAGATGCATACTCTGCTGTGCCCCCGTTCTGTAAAGACTTAAGCATGTGCTTGACTACTCGCAGTGCATAAAATCTTTGCAAGATCAGTTTCCAGTTACAGCCGCTCCCCAAGTTACGACCATCTGCGCTTACGACCATCTGCGCTTACGACCAAAGCGGTCGTAAATGCGGATCCGAGTTATGAACAGCGATCCGCGCTTACGAACAGCGCGGTCGCCATGTAACTGTATGGGATCCGGGTTACGAACACTTCGAGTTACGGACCAAGTATTGGTCCGTAACTTGTTCGTAACTCGGGGAGTGGCTGTACCTAACTTGGATTGGTGCCTATGTGCCCCACTATAAATATTAATACTCCACCCTAATAAAAGACCTACTCTCATTCCAGGTGGATTAGCTGTTAGTCATATCACTGAGATGCTTGAAATGTATCATGAAAAGCTGCTTGGTTGACATAATTATATGTTTGAAGGGATTCAGTGCCATTTTGGAGGGATTTTCTGGCGTGAAGGGCTTCTCAGGGCCTGGTACTGTACCACTGATGTCATTGGGAGTTTTCAGTGTGGAGCAGAATGGGGACCTTGGATCTCTAGCTATTGAAAAGCTGTCTTATTCAATAATAATAACTAAGAATGAAGTGCCATGTTTGTGTTTCAGTTTCTTCAGCAGTATCATCACTACCAGTCCAATGTGGAGATTTTCAAACTCCAGCCAGATAAGCCCAGTAAGGAACTGGCTGAATTGGTGATGTTCCTGGCACAGGTAAAATTCCACAATTCTAGGAAGAGCCAACCCAATGAACTATTAAAGGTGACCTGCAAAACATTTCCTCCAAATGAAATAATTGTAAGCTATATACACCTCGCCAAAATAGCTAGCAGCCAGTAGCAAGTAACTGGCACAAAGATTTTAATAATTTAGATCTTTAAATTCCTCTTCTCCTCTGTTGCTTTTGGTGGATTACGGTATAAAAACGGTAAATATAAAACATTAAAAAAACTGAGCTGTTTGTTTAAAAAAAACAAACAATAACTTAGTTGAACCCCATTTGACAGACTATGTTGCGTCACCAGAATTGTTAGTAGATGTGGTGTTTTAGAATGATTCTGGGACGACATAGTGATGCTAAATGGCACTTACTACTTCATAATTACCTTATTTTTAGAATGAGTGTTGCAGATCACCTTTAAATGCATTGACCATACAGATTTTACAAAACTCTTTCTTAATCCTTTTAATTATTTAAGAAGTGAGCTTTTATGCTGATATGCAATATGATCGAAACTTCAGCATTCAAGAAATTATGTGGGTATGTTTCAGTTTATGAACAAGCGAGTCATTTTCAGATCTCTCAGGCAAATGTATCATTGTTACACTGTTACAGTTTATTATGGGGACTTCAATAACCCTTTTTTGTTAAACAGGTTGGGCAGTGCTATCCAGAACATCTTGTTGATTTTCCACAGCAGCTGAAAGATTTGCTTTCTTACAACCACACAGTTTTGGATGCCGATCTTCGAATGGCAAGTCTGACATTTAAAACACTGATATGTATTGATAAGGTCTTTAAGAGGATTCTGGAGAGAATTGTATTTTACAGTATAAGGAAGGGCTTACATCACTGGTGGGTAACCTGCAGGGCACATGCTGCCCATCAGGGTTCTATTTGTGGCCCACGAGACATTTTTGTGCTCCGTTGCTCACGTGCAGGGTTGCCGGATTCCACTGGTTTCCGTCCATGTCGTTTTTTTCCTACTGGTATTACCAAAGTCACACACACAAAGCAAGGGCACGTGAAGTGAGGTGCATGCTGATTGCATGCAACACTGACCGTGAGAGCCGTGCATTCCCTGTGCAGCCAATGAGAGTGCTACGATGGTTCAATTGGCACACCCTGCAAATTTTAGGTATGCAAGCACAGTTAGTGAAACGACCCTGTCCCAGGAGACCATCTGGGTTATGACAGTCCTGTGGCCCAGAGATGAAGGAGGGCCGCTCATGCAGCTCACTCGCTAGCCTAGGTTGCCCATTGCTGGCTTCCATTGTCCTAATGACTATTAATTTTGGGTGCCTCAGTTTCTCAGTGCCCGGCTTTCTGAAAATCAGGCTCCTTCAAGATGCCTCAAATTGGGTATCCAAAAATCAAGGCCAGAGCAATCCTGTTGGTACAGGATCACCACACAGCAATTCTGGGCTCCAGTAGCACCTCATGCTCTGATTATTCGAAGACTGATCCACATGCTTAGTTTGCTGTCAAGCGTCTTGGTAACTTCACTGGGACTACTTGTTATATATAAAATGAAGCGTGGGTATAAGTCTGAGTAGGATTTGGACCCGACGTTTTTACTTCTTTGTTGCAGACATTTTGCAAAGCTCTGATCTTATTGAGAAACAAGAATTTAATAAATCCTACAAGTTTGCTGGAACTCTTCTTTGAACTCCTCCGCTGCCATGATAAACTTCTACGAAAAGTAAGCTGCAAAATACGAACTGGTTTTATATCCTCAGTGAGCCTCTTGTCAATGGTTTTTCCCTTGCTAACGAGAAGGAAGCATAAGTAATTCAGCAGTACCCGACAGCCTATTTGCTCTTCCAAGTACCTAAATATATAACCTTATTGTAGTTCTGCTGGCTTCATTAACAAAGATTTTAGTGTATGGGACTTTTAGCAGTCTGTATGGGACTTTTAGCAGCCTATGGCCCAGTGTTATGGAGATGGACGTTTAGCTCTGGTCTACACTAGTGAGTTATTTTGAAATAATCCCCCTGATTTCGAAATAACAAGTGGAGTGTCCACACTACCAAGCCCGTTATTTTGAAATAATGAGCTGGTTCTGAAATAACGGACTGAAATCTGTACTCCTGCTTTCCTTGGGGAATAAGCTTATTTTGAAATAGTTATTTCGGGAGTTATTTCGAATTTAGTTATTTCAAAATAATTTCCTAATGTAGACATGCCCCTAGGGATAAATATGCTGAGTATGAAAGGGCCAGCTTCAGAAACCTGAAATGTGAGATGTAATGGTCTGTCGCCCGGCCCCCATAGGACGGGGGTTGGCAGTTCATTGAGAGTTACGGGCTTGGTTCCTTGATGTTCTGAGTATTGGCTGCTGCTGTTGATTTCACAGGGCTCGAGCAACTGGAGCTCCTTGGGTGGGTTCAGGTGCCACTGGTGTAAGAGTTAGTGGAAGTACCATGCAGATGATGGTGCTGTGACATTCCCCAGGGAGCCATCTGAACAGCTGTGTCCCCTTAGCACTCCAGCCTAGGCTGCTTTTTACACTGCTTTGCTGATGAGCAGCAGCCCCCCTTTCCCCCCCCCGCCAAAGCATGAGGAGTTAGTGCAGAATAGTTGTTGCTTTGTAAGGTTGCACCCTAAGCTCATTCCCTACTGTCATCCCCACATTGAGAAGCCCTATGTGCCATGCGTGGCCCCTTTGAAGTCCGTGGGACCATTTGCAGGAGTGTGTGAAGTAAGCACGTGTAACTTTTGCAGGATTGGAGCCAATTACTTTTTTTCTTCTCCCAGCCGTGGCTTTGGGAAAAACCCTTCTTTGCCATAGGAAGTGGCTCTCTCCTTGCTCGATAGTACTAATGGGCGTAAGGGAATGAACTTTGGAAGCTGCAAGACGTAGCTACTTCACATTACATCTCACTGTTTGTTTTCAGACATTATATACTCACATTGTGACGGACATCAAGAATATAAATGCTAAGCACAAGAACAATAAAATGAATACAGTAAGTAGGCTGGCTTCCAGGGTTCCTTTGAATGAATGGTTTTTGTTATGAAAACTTTTTCAAACTCTCATCATTTTCCCAACTTCTTCTTCTGAAGATGCTGCAGAACTTCATGTATACTATGTTAAGAGACAGCAATCCTACCGCAGCCAAGATATCTCTGGATGTGATGATTGAACTGTATAGAAGGAATATTTGGTGAGTCTGATGTCACAGAATTGGCGTCTCATAATTATTCTGGGGCAAACCAGTGTGGATAAAAAAAATTACTTAAAATAGACTTTTTAATTTTAAATTAAAATATTAAGGCCTGAACACACTGCAATGTATTAAAATAATTAAGCACAAAAAATAAAATAAGGCAGCAAAGACGTTCTAATTAAATTATAAGAAAGTCAGATCACTGAGCTGGTGGAAGTCACTGGCTAAACACCCAGAACTCAAGTTTATTTATGGGTTAAATCAGCTTTTGACGGCAGTAGCATCTTTTGCAGGTGCCATGGGATTATTTTCTTCTTTTCAGTTAGTTCAGGTCATTGACTACTTTATTCAAAATTTAGAAACAAATTAGGAGTTGGAAAAGCGGAAAAGCTTGTCCTCTTCCAAACTATGAATAAAAATGAAGTGTGGAAAAATGAGATCTAGTTCTAAAATCTTGAGGACATGGTGTCTAGAAACAATCAGTTCACTTACTACAGGTAATACTATTTAAGTTGAATGAATCAGTTAGTTTTAAATGCAAAACATGTTTTGATAAACTTTCTAAGAAGTTTTTTCCTTTTGCATGTTTAAGGTAGCTTTAACTAATAAAAACATTTTAAAATGCTGTTTTGTGCCTTTTAATTGATTTTTGAATTTCCATCCAAATGACAAGTTAAAAAAACCTAATAAATAGGAAATGTCACTCACTGCTTTCTAATATAATAGAAAATGTAAAAATTAAAGACTCCAAATAAATGCATTTGTGCAAGTGGTCCCCAACATTTGGGGCTGCCAGGTGCCCGGGGGCGGCGCCGCGCATGTGCTGCGTGCCCGGGATGGGGGTCGTGCATGCGCCACGTGCTCGGGGCGCAAGAATGGCTCAGGCTGACCCTGGTCACTATACGGGCGCCGCATTGGGGACCACTGATTTAAGCTGTATAATTGCTTAAATAAATGTGTGTAGATGTAGTGCATCCTGCTGATTAGCAAAGAGAAGCACCAAATGCAGTGTAAAGACTATATTGTGTTGCAAATCAACATGCTTTAAATAAACCAAACAATAAGAACCATCAAGCAAAACCTGTACGTATACATGCTTTCTTGAGCCTCTCCATTGATGCATTAAATCTTCCGTACAGTTCTGCTTTGGGGTAAGTCATGAAGTCAAAAGGTGGCTGATGTCCAAACCCTTGTGTGTGTTTTCGGCAGTGTGTATAGTACATGTAGCTCCATGTAATTGTGTGTTTTTTCTCCAGTGTGTACTTAGACAAAACATACACGCTTTTGTGTATCTAGCCTGATCATATTTGTGTCGGAAGAATGACAACAAATGGCATGGAGAAACATAACCTCTTGGTTTGCTTTTGATATCGCTGATGAAAGCAGCTGGTATTGTGGGATTTGTTTCTAATGAATTTACTTTTGCATTACAATTCCCAGAATGTCTTGTTTTATGTCACTTTAAGAATTTTTCAAAATCAGTAAACTACTTGTTGTTATAAATGGTGAAGATACATTCAATATTTTGCTTATTCCAGGAATGATGCTAAAACAGTCAATGTTATCACAACGGCCTGCTTTTCCAAAGTCACAAAGGTGAGGTGGGAACCTATCTGAAATGCCAGTATGTTTTAAACGCCCGGGGAATGGAAATTGTACATGACTTTGAACAGAACGTTATTGTTCTTTCAAAAGTTTACAACTGAACAGTGACTTTATGCAGCATTGAAGCTTTACTATGCAGAAGAAAAATGTTGCTTATGACTGTTGTTAAAATAGAACCAGGACAGAGTTTCCTTGTCTAGTCAAAACTTTTTAAGACTTTCCCTTTATTTTTAATAGTTTACATTTAGCACATTGCTGTACTGTATTTGCTTTTTTTGTCTCTGCTGCTGCCTGATAACATACTTCTGGTTCCAAATGAGATGCATGGTTGACCGGTCAGTTTGTAACTCTGGTGTTTGTAACTCTGAGGTTCTACTGTAATTATTCCCCAAGGTGTTTCATTTAACTTTTGTCTCCAAAGAGAACAGCTTAATTTATTTCTGATTTGGAGAAATAAGTTGGTCAGCCACAATGGAAGTTAGTAGCCCAGCCGTTGCTGGCTGGCGTGAGAGTCCATGTCCTCTTGTGTTGGGCCGTGCTGGTCAAAAGTGACTTTCAGGAGCACTGAGCAGCACTGTTCTACTTTCTCAGCTCAGCCATGAAAATAACTGGTACCCTCGCTGTCTGTTCCCAGCAACAGCCCTGTGTCAGATTTTGTAGTGGGCTTGGTTCTAGAAACACCTAGGATGCCATGGGTTGGTACCTTATGTGATAAAGCCCCATACTCTGTTTCTTAAAACCATCTCATGAAACTGAGTGCAAGAGCTCAAGTTGCTGCCAGAGTTACCAGGAGTCACCTTATGGTCAGAGCAATAAAATCAAAATTATCCTACAGGTTGAACCTCTCTAGTCCGGCACCCTCAGGACCTGACTGGTGTTGAACCAAAGAATTTGCTGGACCACAGGAGGTCATCTTGTCTAGCAGCATTACCAACACTTCCACTGCTTGCTGGGCTCTTTGAGGACAGTTAAGAGTAAATTAGAGCTAAGTAACAGCACAGAACACTTGAGAGCCAGGACTGGTGGCTGTAAACAAACTTTATGTGAAAGCAGGAAACTTGGCCACACCCATGATAATTGGATATCATGCCGGACCACGGATGTTTCCAAACCAGAGTGCGCCGGACTGGAGAGGTTCAACCTGTAGCTTCCCAGAAAACAGACTTCACACAATAGGTTGTATCCAGTGTTCCCTCTAAGTTGCATGGCAGCACAGCTCCACAGGTGATTAATCAGCCCCGCCCAATCAGTCAGCTCTGAGCCCCTGACTGGGCGGGGGAAGGCTGATTAATCACCTGTGAAGCTGTGCTGCCCTACAGCTTAGAGGGAACACTGGTTGTATCTGTGCTATAGTCATGTCACTCCAGAACCTTTTCATGTACATGGGAGACATAATAGTGCTGGCAGCAACCCTGGGTTTTGATGCCGTTGGGCTGGCTTTGCTGCTTTTGTTTAGGGCTGGTAGAACAAACAATACTGGTGAAAGCACAGTGTGGCTGGTAATAAGCTACATCCGCACTGAGGTGCTTTGCTGACATACCTGTGCTAGTGAAGCTGCCTTAGTGCAAATGTGGCCTTAGACTGCGTCAGTGGTACAGATTCACATGGGGGTGGAAGTCCTGCTTCGCTTTGATACATTGCAAGACCGGCAGCAAAAAGTGATGGAGTCTTTTTGTACAAGGTGTCTTGTGTTGTCAGTCAGCATGTCCCTTTTACCATGTTAACCAACTGGTGACCTAACATGAGGACTTTTGCCTCTTGTAAATGAATTTTCCCTTTTTTCCCTCCCCTTCCTCACTGCCTGTGTTTTTCAGATACTAGTTGCTGGCTTGAAATTCTTCCTTGGGAAAGATGAAGATGAGAAGAGAGAGAGTGATTCAGAATCTGAGGTTAGTCTGGTAGCTAAGCTCTTGCTGTCACTTTCTCAAACTCTGAAAAATAAGATACATTTACCTGCAATAGGTATTATGTATCTACGCTAGTCCCTTTTTGCATTTCTTTTTTCCCCCTCTGTCTCTTCCTACACCTTGTGTCTGTCTGTCTCACCCACACACATGTGGACTTTATTTCATGCCAGCCAGAAAGAAGAGAAGGGTTAGTGTGTGTGTTTGCCCATCCATTTGAGGGACGTGGTCTCCTCAGAATATGTGCTGGTATTGTTAATGGGAAATAACCTGAGGGGAAGATCAAGAAAACGGTCCTCTTCATGTTCAAGATCATTAAGGGCCACTTAGTCACTGGCCTGCTTGTACAGTTGGGGCTGGTGATCTCATAGCTGGCAGCATGTGATATCATAACCCCCAGCATAAGAATGAGCTAGTTGGAAAGCCAAAAAAACATTTCTTTACAGACTGTAAGAATGTATTTGTTTCTAGCAGTGCCTTCAAGATGCTGAGCACTGCACATTGGTGCAAAGCAGCCATGGCCTTGCCCTGAAGAGCTTATACTGTCAAGTACTATTAGGAAGAGTGTGATCCTTTTAGTTGTGTGTTGACCCAACTCCAATTAAAATCAGTCGCTCATGTGTTTGAGTGGGGATTTGGGGACTGAGGTCTGTGATTGGTAATTGTTTACCTTTTAAACAGAGGCTTCATGTAGACTTGATTGGACAGGGATTCAGGAGTCCACTTTTTTTTTTTAAACGTTTAAGCTTTGCCACAGACTTTGCATGTGACTTTGGACTGTCACTTTATCTCTCTTTGACTCAGTTCCTCATCTGTAAAATGGGGAGATGGCACGTCTGTATTTCACACGGTCTTGGGGATAAATTTACTGATGTGTGCAGAATGCACAGACATTAGCAATGGGGAGTGTGTGTCAGACAGTACATAGATGTTGTTAAGAATTCTCTTTTGGACAGATTAACTGACTTAGGTTAACCTAATATGCAGTCCCTGCTGCTTCATTTGAGCTGTATCCAGTTCTTTTTAAAGTATTGCTTATGAATTTGTTGGTGTTGAATAATATGTTCTATTGCCTCATCACTGGTACCATATCTCTTGTTTTGTTTTATTGATGTGGGTGTCACCTGGTCCTAACTCTTGGTGTATGTCTTCTCTTTCATGAAGTCAAAATTTTAAGTATTGGAGTGAATGTCAGGCTGGTTGCATGGCAAATATTTGGAGACAGAGTGTATTGGTTTCCTATTCTTGAAAACTTGGTGTGCGACCCTGCCGACAATCAGCTGCAATGTCTTACATGAAGCCATGTTCCCTTGAGTCGTTCTTTTCTGATGTTCCTTTCCGCAGGATGAGGGGCCCACAGCCAGAGATCTCAAGTTGAGATACGCCACAGGAAAGAAAACCACCAAACACAAGAAGAAGCTGGAGAAAGCGATGAAGGTTTTGAAGGTGAGGGAAGCCCAGTGGGACCTGTTGGCATCACTGTGGAACTAGCAGCAGAATCTAAGTGTAAAGTTCCTACTGGTGGTTGGTAGAATGGCAAACAATAGTCAATGGAAAACTTGTAAATCTGAATGGGATTTTAAAAGCAGCCCGCCCTAACCATGCAGGGCTCCATTGCGCCAGACTTCTGAAGATGACAGGCTGTTCTTGTTTCCCTTTTTTGAGACTCCTTTCCATCTATATGAGGTGCGCTCCTTTCGTCACTTCATACACTGGAACCTTCAAGATGAGAATTTTTTGAGCTCTCACCTGGTGTCCCCTCTGACTTTTGTCCCACCTCTGAGCAGAATGAATTTTGTTCTGTGCACCAATGTGGAGGGTTGTGTGACACGCCGCCTTTGTGTGGGGGCGCATAACAAAATTCATGTGGCAGGGTTGAGGCCAAAGGGGTCTGAGTGTGGGTGGGGGCTCAAGCCTGAGGCAGAGGCTTGGGGGCGTGAGGGCTCAGGGCTAGGACGGAGGTTTGGGGTGCAGGGGTGTGAGGGCTCTGGAAGTGGGTTCAGGCTATTGGGTGGGGCAGGGTAAAGGAGGGTGCTCCAAGGCCTCCCCCCAGTTCTTTCTCTCCTCACAGCCACGGCTAGGCTTGGGAGGGAAAGGCACCTCTCCCCACTGTGGCAGCTCTGGGCCTCGGGCTGCAGGATCGGTGCCCCTCCCTTGGCCCCTGCAGGTTCCAGCTGGAGTTGGGGGAGGGGCGGCAGATCCTGGATCCAGGCTCCCTGGACTGTGATAGGGGACTCCGGTCTGGGATGCAGCATGAGCTTGGGGGAAGAGGATGAATGGGTGCAGGACAGGAGTGATGGGAAGGAGATGGGGGCAGAGGCTTGGGAGAAGAGGGGAAGTTGGCACCTATGGTTTCCAGTGTTGGAGTAGAGCTTTGGCTATGTAGTTTGCATTGACTTTGCCTGGCATCACGTGGCAGAGAGCCACACGTAACTCAGGAAATGTTAAAAAGCGCCGATGAACTTTACTATTTAAAATCAAAACACGCCTCTTAAAGCTGGCGGTGCGGCGTGGCCGCTCTCCAGAACTACTGTCTGAAATTAGCTTAGACCAACTCTTCCCTGCAAGAAAAAAATGTCTCCTTGTCTCTTGCTCTCCCACAGAAACATAAGAAGAAGAAAAAGCCGGAGGTGTTTAACTTCTCCGCTATTCATCTGATCCACGATCCCCAAGGTAAGTGCTGTGTCCAAGTCATTTGAGATTCATGCACTTTGGAAACCCTAATATGTGTTCAAGCCAAGATACTGATGTTCAGGCAAGTCTCTGAGGACCGAGAGGCGTTCTACCCAGCACAGTCAACATGGGTTCTAGTCCTGTCTGTCTTGCTCAGCTTCCTGTTCCTGTTTAAATCACCCAGACCCAAAATGGTTTCACCCAGGTTGCTTCCTTGGCATCCTTCTACAGCCAATGTCAGGGACTTCCCTAGGAGCCCAGCTTCGCTCCCTGTGGTTCCTCCTGCAAGTGGAGTTTCCTCTGCCCTTTGAGATGTTTCACGCTGACCCCAGTGAGTCCAGCCCCCTTAGACTGGGAAGCTGCTAAATATGGCACAAGCAGGGCTGACTCAACAAGGCTGGCCGGCCCCAGACCTCTGGGCCCTTATGGAAGCAAACCACCCGGTGATAAGCCTTTCTGATTTCCCTTTTTGCTTGTTCTTCCTGTTTTGAGTCTTTTGTCATGTTTTTTTCTCCTTGCCGCTCTAATGCCAGGAAGCAGGTCATCTGGTGTTCCCTCAGGGTGAGGCTGCCTGAGCTGCAGTAGCTGATTATCTACTGGTTTGTGACTGTGTTATTCCCCAAAGTCTCTGGGGCTGAGATCCTGGAATCTACCCCGGCTAGTACCTCTCGCTCACACTTCATGTTGCTTCCAGACTTTGCAGAGAAGCTCCTCAAGCAGCTCGAGACCTCCAAGGAACGCTTTGAAGTGAAGATGTTGCTCATGGACCTGATCTCCAGACTAGTTGGGATACACGAGGTATGGAGCGAGTTAACGGCGATGGGTTTTTGAGCTCACAGATCACGAACGGTCTGCATGTGATCATGATAGCACAGTGGGATAATGCCCTGGCCTTTCGCCACTTGGCTTTATTGCTCCGGATGGGGTTGGCTTCATTTTATTTTTGAATGGGCTTACGTTTACAGCCCCAAGTCACTCCATGTCGGGCACTATTAGTGGCTCTGAGAGGGCCAGCAGTTTAATAGTAAATGCCTTCCAGGACGGGACAGGAGAACTAGGAAACCCTCTATGGGCACGCCTAGACTTGATTCACTTTGAAAGAAGATATGCAAATTCAGCACGAATTTACATATCTTCTTCCGATTGCTTTTTTGAAAGAGGTTCTTTCGAAAAAGAAAGTATTTTAGACGCGGTTCTTTCGAGGAAAAACCCCTTTTTCAAAAGAACCATTCTTCCTAAAAAGATGAGGTTTACACAGTTCTTTTGAAAAAGGGTCTTTTCTCAAAAGAACTGCATCTAAAATACTTTCTTTTTTGAAAGAACCTCTTTCAAAAAAGCGATCGGAAGAAGATATGTAAATTCGTGCTGAATTTGCATATCATCTTTTGAAAGTGAAAGCAAGTCTAGACGTGCCCTGAGGCTATGTCTACACTGCAGTTTTTTTGCGGAAGAGGATATGCAAATGCCATGCTCATTTGCATATCTTCTTCCGATTCTTTTTGCAGAAGAGGTTTTGCTGCTAAAAAGCCCCATGTAGACGGTGCCATTTGTCGGGGAAAAAAAAACCCCTTTTTTGCAAGATCCTGTAAACCTCGATTTTTGAGGAATAAGAGATCTTGCGAAAAAGGTTTTTTTTCCAACAAATGGCCCCATCTACATGGGGCTTTTTAATGGCAAAATCTCTTCCGCAAAAAAGAATCGGAAGAAGATATGCAAATGAGCGCGCCATTTGCACATCCTCTTCTGCAAAAAACCCGCAGTGTAGACATAGCCTGAGAGCGCCCCAGAAGACGGCAAAATCAGATGAGGATGGAAGACACCAGGCCAGGTTTATTGTAGACAAGGCACAGTCCTAGCTTTCCCCGGACCCAGGTGCCTATAGTTATGCTAACACAGGTATGCTTGTTACAATGGACGGACTCAGCACCATGGAATTCGACACTGCCTCCAGCTCAGACAAAGACAGCTCTTTGGGGTTCACTTTTATACACAGTTTAAAAGACGTTACATATCACTCTGGGCGTATCAGGTTGCCACCTCCTGTTGCTTGGTTACCACCCCTTATCCTCATATAACGGGTCGGGGGGGGTTCAGTTACGATCCTGCTGTTAGTTTAGACCCTGTCGGTAACCCGGGTCGGTATGTTCTGTTACCTGTGGGGGGGTGCATGTGTGGAGTTATCGATATGTTTCTTCACGAGATGTTCTGTTACAACCTCTCTGGAATGTGTTTGCGGCCTGTGCCTCGTACCTCTTAGAGATGAGTGTTTCTGTAACGTCAGCCCTATTCTTGCCAACTTCTGTGAGCAGGGGCCTGCCTGTTGCTCACAGCCTTAACCCTGCTTTATATTAGCAAAGTCTTGACTACTGTGTCTGGGCCTCAGGCCTCATACCCAGCCTGTGATACGTGGGCTTATGTTTCAGGCCCTCATCTTAGTACACCCGGCATTCCTAGTTCCCACACCTCTGGGTCAGGAGTCACTGAGGTTGATGATAACATAAAGGAATCACAGAATCGTCGGACTGGAAGGAACCTTGAGGGTCATCAAGTCCAGTCCCCTGCTCTCATGGCAGGGCTATGAGCCTCGGATCTGAGTGCTCTTGGCAGTGTCTTCAGAGTTCTGTTACCATAAAGGGACCCTATTAGTCCCCTTCTCCCTCCCCCCCAGCAGCTGCAAGAGTATAGCTGTGCTGTATTAATCCCCACAAACACAGTTTATACAGTGCTCCGACTTCTCCTTCCTCCTGTGGACCAAGGAGAAACGATGGGCCCTGCAGCCTGTCCTGAGCATTGGCAAACTTGGGTGCTACTGAGTGTGGGAGGGGAAACCTGCCCGAATACCGTCTGGCTTCAGCAGGACTGTCTCTTCATGTCAGACGATGAGGGAAATCACAACAGAGGAACTTGAAAATGTGAATTCCACAGATGCTGTATGGAATCCTCATTGTTAATTGCTGACATGCACTGAATTCTGGTTTGGGCCCGTTTATTATGAATGGTTCGCAGCCCCTTCGTCTGGGCAGGGAGGTACAAGGGAGGGAATATAGGAAGGTTTTAATCCAGTTTCAACGTTCCTCCCCACAGCTTTTTCTCTTCAACTTCTATCCCTTTGTGCAACGGTTCATGCAGCCCCATCAGCGAGGTAAGCCACTATTTATAAAGGATGTTTCCTCTCCCTGCCTTTGTGTTTTGCACTCCCCTATTGTCCTTTGCCCAGTTGGTCCCAAGCAGTGGTGCTTGTAGGACAGAGGTTGGACAAATAGGTTTGCCTTGTCAGGTAGGGAGGGTGTGGAAGGAACAGGGAGGAGAAAAGAGATGCGGTTTGCTCCCAGTTGTGGTGGGCTATAAAGGCCCTGATTTCCAGAGCTCTGGAAACTGTGGACTGTATTTCTACAACTGGGAGCTAGAATTTTTAAAATCAGAATAGAATGGATCCCGAGTTCTGTGCATTGAATCAAGCACCTACAAGAAGCTGTCTGTAATTATGTGGCAAAGCTTGTGTCTCGTAGTTCGCATAGCCCCTGCTCTGCACTGAAATAATGTTGCACTCAGCCTTTCCAGACTATTGTACCCCTTTAAGGAGTCTGATTTGCTTTGCATGCCCCCAAAGTTTCAGTGCACTTAAAAACCCCTTGCTTACAAAACCAGACAGTGTGACACTTTGGTATTTCTGTTGCTGGAAACTGGTTGGCTTTCTCATATTTACCATATAATTATAAAATAAATCAATTGGAACCTAAATATTGTACTTACATTTCAGTGCATAGTATACAGCGCAGTAGATACAAGTCATTATACTAAACTTTAGTCGGAAATGACTTGGCTAGTATTTTGTATGTGGCCTAGTGTAAAACTAGGCAGGTATATAGAGATGTGTTGATGTACCCTCTGGAAGACCTCTACATACCCCCAGGGGGTCTGGGACAGACTTCTCAAAGTGCTCTTCAGTCCATTTACAGAGCTTAAAAACAGGTGGCCAGCTGATGGCCGGGGGTAAAGTTTGTGGTATCTGAGCAAGTGCTTTTGTGGTGACAGAGGATCTGGTTCTGCAAGGCCTCGAATGACTTCATGTTCTGTGTGGAGGTTCAGGGTGCTGTGTGTCTTGCAGGACGGGGGACAGAATTAGAAGCTGGCTGTTCCTGCTTTCAGTGGCTTATTAAATACGTTGGTCTATTGACTCTGGAACCTTTCTCTGTTTTCTGCTTTTCTAGAAGTCACCAAGATCCTTCTTTTTGCTGCGCAAGCTTCTCATCATCTGGTGCCACCCGAGGTCAGGATCCTTCCAGATCTTATTAATATTAAAAAAAAAAAAAAAAAAAAAAAAGGCTCTATAGCTCTCTCTGCACATGCAGCAGCTATGCCGAAAGAGGCAAAAACCTGCCCAGTCGCGTTACAAGTCCCAAACTAGAAGCGGTGTTCGCTGCTGGGTATTGTTTATGAAGGGAAAAATGAAACGCAAAGTGATATCTCTGTGGTGTCTGCTCAGTTCCTCTGAGATTAGACCCTCTTGGGGCCAGATGGGATTGAAAAGCACATGCTGAGCTCAAACTGAACACTTGTACTTGTTGTGCAAGTTTGACGGTTAACGACTTGTCTGGGCCTCTTTGGGCTTCACCCCAGCCAGCCGTGGGTTCAGTCAACACCTGCCTTGCACCTCTGCGTGTCTTAAATCCTTGCTGTTGTGGATCATTGCACTGACGTCCGTATGCGCACAAGCATGCTGGTTGGGCTCTGGCTTCCACAGCCTCGTGACTTGTGGCAAGGTGGCCTCAACAAACCTTCCAGCCCTGAGTTGTCTCCCCTCCCAACCCCCCAATCCTGCAGTGCTCAACCTCTCTCTCTGCAGCACTCTCAACCCCTATTAAGTTTGCTGCTCCTCTACAGAGATACTACGGAGCGCCGGCCTGTTAATTTGCTGGAGAATTTTCCTCTTTCGTGTGAAACATGAGACTGATGTGTTAATAAAACAAGATTAAGTTTATTAACAAAGATATTAATATTTAAGTGATGCCAAAAAGAAGGAATTGGGATAAGCCGCAGTTACAAACACCCACAAATAAAATGCACTTCTAAGACTAATGCCTTATTGAACAAATTGGAGTCTTTTCTGCAACCTAAGATTCTCACCACAGTTGTTTTTCCTGCATGGCTGGCCAGTGCTTAGCCAGGACTCAATCACAGAGCCCAAAGTGCTCTGTGTCTTTGACTCTTCAGGTGAAGGATAACTTAGGGATCCTCTCTGCAATCCAGTAAACTTCGGAAATGTATTTTTCTGATGTGTGTCCCCAAGATAAACTTCCTTTCCCCAGTAGTGTGGCCTCCATGCTGGCTTCACCCCTACTTGTAACTGTTACAGTGCAATGCTCCTTCTGCAAATTCTTATACCAGCATCCATGGCAACACCTGCCTTGTGCAGCTATTTCCTTTTTCTTGAGAAACCTATTTATCAACTTCCCCTGACATTCTTGGTTAAAAAACATTTTAGTGTCCTATTTCTAGCACATCTGGATAACTTTGCCTGTTAACGATATGTACATCACACCAGAATGTGAATGATCAGCATGCTAGTTGTTTTCCAATGACCATTACATGCCACCTTTTGTAGAAACATCATGACAACCTTACGTGAAGTGTACTGCACTGGTCAGGCCAGCTAGGACTCGCTGCCGCAAACTAGGAACCTCCTTGCCATCTGGCACTGGCATGGTCAAACACTGATTCCCATATAGCACTTCTAATCAAAGTAAATCGCAAAGGCCTTTACAAAGAAGCACTGCAGCATTATATCCCCATTTTACCGAAAAGGAAACTGAGGCTCAGAGCAGTGATGTGATTTGATCAAGGTCACTCGGTAGACCAGTGGCAGACCCAAGTCCACTGAGTCCCAATTCGTCACTGTATCCACTCGGTCACATTTACTCCCTGTAGTAGGATTTGTGTTGCAAAAAAATGCTCCAGGGATTAGAATGTTTCTAAAAATAGCCTCTTAAAGGGCCAAGCCCCAGCCTTTGGGTGCGTTTGCCTTTTGTGAATACGGCATTGTATGCAAATGAACATAACTACAATAAGAATATATGTTCATCTGGATCTACATTACTTTCTTCTTTTCTAGATCATCCAGTCAGTATTAATGACCGTAGCCAACAACTTTGTCACTGACAAGAATTCCGGGGAAGTTATGACTGTAGGGTAGGTACAGACATTTATCACAACTCAGTCTGGGATGCCCGGGGAACCTGGGTTTCTAGAAACATTGTGCATGTGATAGAAAAGAAGTTGGTGTGTCTCTCTTTTAAAAAAAAAAACAAAAAAAACCACCACACACACACCTCACTGACATTTTTTTTAAAAAAGCTTTTTGTGCTTTGAGAACAGGAATCTATTCTTAATTGCTTTCTTGGGTAGCAAAATCTTTGGGAATGTAGATAATATGACAATAAAGACTTCAGATCCTGTCTGTACAATGACTGCAATTGTGTTAGTAAGAGCTAAGTTTAAATGTAGCTGTGGCCAGCAGGGTTCTAACCCTCTTTCTGTGTCCAGTGTAAAGGGGCCTATTTTGTTGGGACCAATGCTATAGACCTGGTATAATGTATAACAACATTCATGATGTAATAACAATGTGTAATGTATTAGATTTCTTTCGTAATAGAGATCTGACCCTCCAGAAAGGGTGTCCCTGCTCACACCAATTGTGAAGGGGGTGCGGGTGGGAATATGCTCACTAGCTCCAGCCATGCTATTAAACATGGTTCTTGCTAAAATGATTTCCACCATAAGGAGCGAGTAGGGGGTGGACTTGAGTCCACAGAGAGACAGGGAATGGTGAGGATCAATGTGAGTGACAAGGTACTTGGAAAGGAAGCTCTCTTGTGTGGGCGTAGGCTGTCCTTTCCTGATCTAACCATGGGCAGGGGTGCACGTAAACAAAATTTTGTACCGGTATGGCAGGGGAGGGCATGCCAGCTAAGGGGTCACATGACCCCTTGGAATGTCCTTCCCAACATGACTCCACCCCAGCCCAGGGTGGCAGTTCTACTACTTTCCCTGCGCTGCCCCTCCCAGCAGGGCAAGGAGCAGAAATCTCTGCCCCTCTGCGGAGCTGCTGTACCTATGCACAGGGCTGGGGGTTCTGCTCCTACTGCCATAGGGCTCCCGGCCCCTAGAACGCAGCCCTTGTGCACAGAGATATAACAGGCAGTGAAGGGGATTGGGATGGCCGGCAGGGAGTCTTTCCAGTACTCCATACTGGCTAAAATCTTGCTGAAATGGTGTCCTGATCTGTACTGACCCACTTGCTCCACTGACCATGGGTGAATGAAGACAAGATTCCTGACTGCACGAGGCACACGCATGGCAGTCCCTTGGCTTCAGCTTTTTTGTGTGGGCTTCCCTCTTTTGGTCTTGGATGCTCTCCAGCTATCGTGCTAGCGCTTTATCTTAGCGTTCAGAGACGCGGAGCATGTGCACCTCTGAAAACAGGGCCATCGGGGTGGCTAGGGGAGCAGTCAGTGCAGAATGGCAGGATTGCAGCCCCCGCGAGAGGTGGCCTAGGGGGTTGAGTCCCTGCTGCTCTTGTCTCGGACACTGTTGGGTGCCTCGGGATGACAGCCTCTGGCTCTCAGACGTGAGAATGCGACATGTTGTGCCCAAAAGAAGAGAAGAGTGAGGGGGGATTTGAGAGCAGCCTTCAACTTCCTGAAGGGAGATTCCAAACAGGATGGAGTGAGGCTGTTCTCAGTGGTGACGGATGACAGAACAAGGAGCAATGGGCTCAAGTTACAGTGGGGGAGGTCTAGGTTGGATATTAGGAAAAACTATTTCCCTAGGAGGGTGGTGAAGCACTGGGATGGGTTCCCTAGGGAGGTGGTGGAATCTCCATCCCTAGAGGTTTTTAAGGCCCGGCTTGACAAAGCCCTGGCTGGGATGATTGCGTTGGGGTTGGCCCTGCTTTGGGTAGGGGGTTGGACTCCATGACCTCCTGAGCTCTCTTCCAGCCCTGGGATTCTATGAACATCTTTTCTAATAGGAATTAAAAAAAAAAACAAAACACTTTGATTTTTCTAGAATTAATGCGATAAAAGAGATAACTGCAAGATGTCCTCTGGCTATGACTGAAGACCTGCTCCAAGACCTCGCCCAGTACAGATCTCATAAAGATAAAAGTAAGTTTAGCGCTTTCAAGATGGAAAAATTTGCTTTACCCCCCTCCCTCCCCCCCCCCCCCCGCAAAAAAACCAAACAAACCCTCGTTTATGTTGTGTGTTCTGCTATCACCTCGTCATTGCCTATAGTGGAGTAAGTTGGAGTTGGAGAGTATTTCTTACTTTGGTGTCCTGCACCTTTATGTCTGTTCCAGGAGTTCTCATGTGGGAGATGATACAGTCAGAGTAGTGGGAGGGGACAGAGGTGTAGTTGTCTAGTAGTTAATTGAACTGAAGCTAAATAAGGGCTTGATCTTTCGCAATTTGATCAGTGGGAACTCTGTCAGTTGCTTGGTCATTGTAGGGGATGTGTGTTCATGACCTGTATGTACGTTGATTGTGAGAGTTATCTTGGGAATATCTGATTTAGTCCTGAAGAAACTTTTTAGAAGTAACAGATTCACACAGATATTGGTGGCTGTTTAAATTTTGACAGGCTTTTTGGGGAGATATATCCAGCAAATAAACCTAGAATAGAGCAAAGATACTAGTTCAGTTGGAAGAAAGACGAGAGTAGAAGGGGGTTTAAAAATTACTGTAAATAGTCGATCATAAGCCTGTTCATTCATAAGCTGACCTCCCCTAAGTTTAAAAAAAAATTGTAAAAATCGCAGTGATCCGTTCATTAGCTGATGCTATATAGGCAGTTTGGAAACTTCCAGTCCCCCAGCTTGTCAGCATAAGCTGCTGGCACGTTGGGACATTTTGTTTACCTGGAGTGTCTGGAGCCTCTCAGCTCCCATTGGCTGCTCTTTGCCGTTCCTAGCCAATGGGAGCTGCGGGAAGCAGTGCAGGCCAAGGGACATGCTGTATGCCACTTCCCACCGCTCCTGTTGACCTGGAACGGCGAACAGTAGCTACAGGGAGCTGAGGGGCTCCGTGCCCTGCAGACACTCCGGGTACATAAAACTTCCTGGCGCACCAGCGCTTTTCCCTGCTGGGCTGGGAACTGAAGTTTAGTGAAACCCCCTCCAGTTTAAAAAAAAAAAAAAAAAAAAAAAAGGAAAACGCAATGACCCGTTCATAAGCCGACCCCCACTCTTTAGTGCGTCATTTTTTACTAAAAAAAGTTAGGCTTCTAATTGTGTATATACAGTAGGAAGTCCAGAGCAGAAGGGAAAGACATGGGTTGTCAAATAGAATAATGCTAAAAAGTTACTACTGAGAAGGATGTAAAGAAATGCAGTGCTTTTCCTTAAACCCTCCTCCCCAGCTACAGAACAAAACTTAGCTCGATGCTTTCTTTTTTGTTTGATCCAGATCCTGCTTTCTCCAAGGTGTTTGTTTATTTCTGGTATTTGTTTTGTAGATGTAATGATGTCTGCAAGAACTCTGATACATCTTTTCCGATCGCTGAACCCACAGATGCTACAAAAAAAATTCAGGGTAAGTGAATGTGCATTAGTTTGTTTCTGAAAGACAGGAGGATGATCCTGAAAATGAGCCTAAAATAACTTGAATGTCTCAAACCAGTGAACATGATTAATTGCATGCATATCTTTTACTTAAGAATATGTGCATTGTTTTTTGGCCTGGAGAGGTCACCTGTCCCAGTGTTCAGAGACCTGGATTCGATTCCTGGCTTTGCCACTGGCCTTCTAGGTGACCTTGGGCAAGTCATTTCCTGCCTCAGTTTTCCAATCTGTAAAATCGGGATAACGATGCTTTGTTGCAAAATGGTTTGAAATCTATAGATGAGAAGCACTAAACAAGGGTGTCTCTGCTCACTAATAAATCCCATCCTTCATCTATGGAGAGGAGATGTTCTGCAGTGAAGTGCTAGGCTGCGAAAATGAAATATCAAAAGATCTTCATCGTTAATTTTTCTGTGGGACTAAAACCCAGACTTGTAGAAGAAGTGGACAGAAGGATTATCAGAACCTTGAGGGCTGTGGATCTCTGTTATTGCAATACTTAACTAATTTCAAATGTATAAAGCTGACTAGGAATAGGTCCAAGCTGCAGAAGTTGGATTCAGAGTTGGAAGAGGGGAGACAATGGGTGTGTGCTTTGGCAGATTTCTAATGCTGGTGAGTCACTTGTTGTTGGGTGAAAAAACATCTTGCAACAGGGCAGCCTCCCTATTACAAGGAGCCACCAGCCCTGTTCCAGTGAGGAGCCTGGCCGGGCAAGTGCTGGTAATCAACTGACGCAGCTGCATAGCAGCAGCTGGTTGGGTCTGGGAGAGCACTGTCATATAACTACTGCGGAGGACTGCCAGCAGCCCTGTGGCCCTCCTAGGCAGGGTGGAAGTCCTGAGTGCTAAACTGTCAGAGACCAGGGGTCAGTCTGTGTAGTGAACAGTACTATTTACATTGCCTTGTCATGTTTCCCTGGTTAGTGATCAAGCCCATCAACTTTAAACCCCTTTTTAAAATGGCTTGGTGGTGAAATTAACGAAAACAAAGAGCTACTTAAAGCATGTACGTTGTTTACTTTCTAGGGTAAACCTACTGAGGCCTCATTAGAAGCCAGAATCCATGAATATGGAGAACTAGATGCCAAAGATTATATTCCAGGAGCGGAAATACTGGAAGTTGAGAATAAGGAAGCAGAAGAAGGAAAACTTGAGGAAGGTTGGTTAGGGTTGGGGTTTTTTTTTTTTCCAACTTCAAGTTAGTACAGAATTGCCCTTAGAATTGTAGTTACACTTAAAAATGGGGTGCAAATCTTTTGTTGTAATGCAAAAATCTAACATGTTGTTTGATGCTGTAGTGTCTTGAGTAACTGGCTATAAGACCATTTGTCCAGTGAGGCAGCACAAATACTGCCCTTAATTCAATGCAGTAATCCAGTTATATTTGACATTGGCTCTGTGCTGTTTCATACAGTATGTGCCTCAGCAAGAGATAACAAAAAGGTTTTATTGGTTGTGTGAATAATCTTCAAGGAAAAGCTGGTCAAATGGTTTAAAAAATGCATATGTTCTGCTCTCCCCGGTAAACAACTGTTTGCTTATTAGGAAATGCATAGAAAATACATTTCTCACTAGATAGTCACCTTAGGATTTCACTGTCGACTTAAAAGCTGCCTCCAGTATGACCTTATTAAACATTCATTACAGTCCCTGCCTGAGAGAGGGTTTGAATTGGATTAATGAGGGTGTTGCAAATCAGGATTGAGGTGTATTTTAAGGGATTTTGCAAGTTTACATGTGCATGTGACTTGAGCTGGGGCTGTTTCCCTGGGTTTCTCTGACTGCAGCAATTATCAAAACATGTGGTGCAGAAATGAAATCTTTTGGTACTCAGCAGGTAAGTATTTTCCAGATTTTTTTTTTCTTACCTTCTTAACTTCCTACAACACTTGTGTGTACTTGAGTCACTTAGAAAAATTAAGAAGAGCAGTACTCACGCTGTTGAAAATAATAACATGACTTCTTCATATGAAGTGCACTGCTTCCATATCTGTGTGAACTGGTTGGATGTTGAGAATGGTATAGAGCAGGGGTTCCCAACCTTTTTCGGTCCCTGTACCGCCTTGGCTTTTTGTAAACCTTCCCATACCCCCTCTTCTGTATGAAAGGAAATAAATTCTAGACTCTAGAATCCACAACTTTTTTCACTAACACTACTACTTTTGGAATATTTCAATTAGGATAATCTAGTTATTTACCAAATATTCCCCGTACCCCCTTGACAAGCTTCTTGTACCCCCCAGGGGTACGCGTATCCCAGGTTGGGAACCCCTGGTATAGAGTATCACTGCGTGCGTAGAAGGTGCCCCGGGCACTAGAACTAAGGACTAGCACTCGCATAGTGCTTTTTTATCTCGAGCCTTTTGCCAACATACTTGGTAACTTTATAGAATTCCTTACATTGACTGCGACATTTGCTGCCATTACATCAGATTTACATGACAGCTTATCTCCATTGCCAGTGGTCCTGGCATGTCCGTGTTTTACATGCTGCCTTTGGTGTTATCTCCCAACTTTGGGGATAACTTGTTTATTATTAGTAGTTCGTTCCACTTAGAGCAACTGATAATGACAACACAACTTCCATTGGGGGTCTAATTCTAGGCGCAGTATATACGTGTAACACAGTGACAGTCTCTATCATAAGTACATTGCCCTCTGTTTTAATGACTAGATGCCACAGGTGCCTGAAGTAACCTAGTTAGGGGCATGTCTTAACAGCTTGCATGTTGTCATAAGCTATTGCCAGTGAACTTGATCTGTTTTTTATATAAATACACACACATCTGAATCTCGCTGACACACAACTTTGTGGTCCATGGACTGGTTCTGGCATGGCCTAGGGGATAGGGCCTTCGCCAGGGGAGGGCAGGGTGGTGGGTTCAAGTCCAGCCTCGACGGGATGATGGGACAGGTTAGGGTGGTATATGGAGTAGATGACTGAGAACTGCAAACAGAGGGCTTTTCAAAACAAAAATGTATTTAGCGGGTAGAGATCATATGGAAGGAAATGAGTCCGGGATTCAATCTTAATGACTGTTTTTGTGATCGAAGTAAGTGTGTTCTATTAACTGTGTGCTTTTCTCCCCTGGTGCAGATGGATGGCAGAGTGCCAGTCTGAGTGAGGAGGAGGACGATGAAGATGGGGAATGGATAGATGTGCACCATTCTTCAGATGAGGAGCAGCAGGAAGTAGTGAGTTGTGCAATCGCACCTTAGCCTAAATATAAATGTGATTTGCAAAGATGGGGCTTGAGTCTTTACTGGTTCACACCTTTGTACGCGGAGGGGGGATGTAAACAGTAGCTAATCAGAACAGTGGTGTGTTGCAACCTTTTGCACAGGTGTAATTGAGTATCCACTGGTCACAGCAGGGGAGGATGTTGTGTGTGTAAATATTTGCCAATCTCAAGGAAATTGGGCACATAACCCTAAGCCTTCCCCTAAACAAAGAGCAAGAGTGTTTTGATGCATTTCTAATGCTCCTCCTTACCCCTTCTCTCTTCCGTACACATGAACAACCAATTTCCTGAAAAGCCTGGGAATTCCTTGATCACAGGCTGCATGGGGGTCCCCCCATGGGCTGTGTTGGTAATTGGTTACACTCACCATTGAACTTTTGCTGTAGGCCTGAAGAAGGCCTTTTTGGTGCGGCTGGTGCTATCTCCTGTCTCTGACTGTGATTGATGTTGGAAATGTTAAAACAACTTTTTTAACAGAAGTAATGTAACTACAGGTTGAACCTCTCTAATCCAGAGCTCTCTGGTCTGGAAACATCTGTGGTCTAGCCAAATGTCCACTTTTCATGGGTGTGGCCAAGTTTCCTGCCGTCCCATAATGTTTATTCATAGCCACCAGTCCTGGCTCTCAGTGTTCTGTGTTGTTATTTAGCTCTAATTTACCCCTAAATGTCCTCTAAGAGCCCAGTCAGCAGTGGAAGTGTTGATAATGCTGCTAGACAATATTAACCTCCTGTCAACCGGAAAATTCTCTGGTTCAGAACCACTCAGGTCCTGAGGGTGCCGGATTAGAGAGGTTCAACCTGTACTATGTTTTCACTGTTCTTATCTTCTGCCCTCACCAGCAATTTTTCCTTATTATAAGGCAAGTCCTGTTTCTCTCCACTGACCCACGTAGGTGGCAAGAAACAGGCCTTGGCTTTACAGTAAGATTAGTGTGTACAAATAAACCACACAGAACCACTGCTTAAAGACCCTGATGCTCCTCACTGTTGTCTGCATTTACAGGCAGAGAAGATCAAAAACATGCCCATAGAGGAACAGAAAGCCAAAGCAGCAGCTGTGAGCACGAGCCGGGTTTTAACTCAAGAGGACTTCCAGAAAATACGCCTGGCCCAGATAGCGAAAGAACTCAACTCTGCACCCGGCAAAGCTGCCAAGAGAAAGAACATTGAAATAGACAGCAATGAGGAGCACAGGTAGAATACAAAAGTCCTTTTCACTCCAATGGCATAATGAATTTAATTTATACGGCAGTAGCACTTAGGAGCCTGAATTAGGGATGTCAGCATGTAGTTGTGTACACGTTAACCCAGGGCTACTCAACTTTGGAAGCCCCGGGGGCCACAGTGATACTCACAGCACACGGTGAGAGCTGCACCTTTAGTGTGACTGCATATACATGTAAATATATACACAAACAGCTTCTTTCACATTGACGGGCATGAATACAAAGATTAAGGCAAGACTACACAACACGCAGGCCTCATTTAAGTCAGTTCTGCTGAGATTACTAAAATGCAGTATTTACCCCATTTCCACCCATAGGACATCACTTTTAACGAGCAATGACCGTCCAGGAATTTAACTACTAAAATGCATATCCACAGAAGACCATTATATTGACTCACCATTGTGGAGCGTGTTCCTAGTGGAGGCCGTGTTCAAAGTATCCCACCTGCGGGCTGCACGTTGAGCCCTGTGTAAACCCAAACCGCAAACAAATAGGCCGTGGACCACGTGTGGCCCATGGGCTGCATGTTGAGTAGCCCTGTGTTAACTGATAAGCCTGGGCTTATTGGTTAATCTTATCAGCTACACGCATTTCCCCACCCTTTGCTGCCTCTGGGGGAGAGCTGGAGTTGGTGCTGTGGGGAGCTGGCTTTTAAGCTGGCCCCCCATGAGCACTGGACCCGCAGAGCCACCTGCCCCCCTGTCTCAGCGCTCCTGCTTCTGATAGAGGCAGCAGCATGGAGGGTAAGGGAGGCAGGCGGGAGCCGGTATACGCGGGAAGTCAGTTTCCCGTGTGTGTTGGCTCATGCAAGAAGCCACTTGCCCCCTGTACGCTGCTGTGGAGGGGCGGGAGGTGATACATGTGGGGAGCCAGCTTTCAAGCCAGCCTTCCTTGCATGCCGGGTCCATGGAGCCAGCTGTACTCCCCCGCGCTGCTGTCTTTACCAGAGGCACGGGCCAGGACCTCTTTGTGAAATGCACAATAAAAAGGCAGCCTTCCTGCCAAACCGCTTCCAATCTAAGCATGAGGACGACACAGCAGGTGACTATAGGAGGGTTAGTACCAGGGAACAATGAGATGCTACTTGTCCGTTTGACAGGCCATGGTCTCAGCACATGGCTGCCTGTAGCTGAGGTTTTTGAAGATACGGTATTTAAAAAGGGATTTGAAGGAGGACAGTGAGGCAGCTGTGCAGATCTTTGTGGGTTGTTCCACCCATTCATCAGGGCAGTCTGGGAGAAAGCACAGAGGTGCTTGTGTGAAAGTTCAAGGTGTGGGCAATGAAGTGAGAGTCTGTCTCTCGACAGCAAATGAAGAGTGGGGTAGAGCAATGCATGGGGGAAGCCCTTGTGATTGATGCCAGACAAAATATTTTCTTCATTTTGCAGGGGAGAGTTGCTTTCGCTCAGAGATATTGAGCATCTACATAAGAAGCCTAAATCAGATAAAGAAACAAGACTGGCCACAGCCATGGTGAGGAGCCGTGATATCTCAGATCCTCTTAGCAGATTTTCAAGGGGTTCAGGCTTTGCAATCTGGAGAATTACAAGAACACATTTGGGGGTGCAGGGGAGGTTTGAAAGGGCTCAGGCATGAATGACAGCGGGGCGCCTGATTGCCATTTGTGCTTTTGAAAATTGCTCCCTCTTGGGTTCTTTGCCATCCTGGCAGACGAATGGCTAACTTCAGTTCCATGTCTCCGCGGCTGATGCTGGGAATTTTAAAACAACATTTTTATAGTAGCTCTTACTCAAAAGATCCTAAACTGCCATGCACAAAGCACATAAAACAGCCCAAGAAAGCAATGTGCATCTGCGTTTGCAGCTCCAGGAGATGAAAATGTGCAGGGGCGAATGGCATTTCTACAGAGGTCAGTTAAATGGTGTCACTTGTGAGAGAGGAAGATAACGCTGTGGGCTTTAATTGGAGATTTTTTTTTTTCCTCTCTAGGCTGGAAAGACAGACAGAAAAGAATTTGTGAAAAGGAAAACAAAAATGAATCCATACGCCAGCTCCACGAACAAAGAAAAGAAAAAGCAGAAGAACTTTATGATGATGAGATACAGTCACAATGTCCGGACAAAAAATAAACGTTCCTTCAGAGAAAAACAGGTCAGTATTTAATACTCTGCTCATTGAGTAATGCGGAGACTGGTTGGGGTGATGTATGCGACAAACTTTAGTTATGGTATTTCATCTAAAATAAGTGCCCTAGAAGTTATGTACTTAACGATTTCTCGTGTCAAAGCTTAGTTCAAGTGAACATGTAACAGGGCTGCTTCTTTTAAACTAATGATCGCCTGCTAACCAACCCAATAAAAAGGCCCTTCTGTGGTCTGTACATCCTTTAGGTTATGTCCTACTCAAATGCCTGGGCTCTGTAGCAGTCCCAGATGTGGGCTCTTGCACCCAGTGGGTGGGTTGCTTGTGTCTGGGAGCTGTCTTACAACTGGCTTGGACTTGTCTAATAATTGGTTTGGATTTCACAACACGATTTGATGTTAGGGTTGTAGCATGATATGGGAATTTAATTATAATACAGCATCGGCCCCTTAGCATAAGCAAGCTCAAACTTTGGTTATACTGCCATCAGGACACCAGTGTGACACAATATGCTGCCTTTGCGTGGTAGAATTGCCTTTTGTGACAGGCCTTTTAGTTCATCCTTTTCTTTTCCTTTGGGCTCATCATCACGCCCTCATTTCACAGTCACCGTCTTCCTGGTTATCTTGTTCACCAGAGACAGATCTGTCCTCCCCTTCACGTTGGCTGCATATGCTGTGTCTGATAAAAGGCGCTTCTTGAAATCTCAGCTGTTTTGGGAAATCTCAAGGCCAAAATGTTGCCAACTATTATAATATCACTGTACTTGCTCAGACAGCTTTGAATGTGTTCAAAGAGCCATTTCCAGAATGATCCTGCCTTGTGGCTGTCTCTCCAAGTTGGTTCTTTGGGAGAGCATATTTACTGACTCCGTTATAAACACACGTTTGTTGGTAGGCTTTGGGGCCTAGTGAGTAATTTAGTAGCTCTGTGGTCCATTTCTGGCTTTTTATTCCCTGCTAAGGGTAGCCAAGAAATGTTGAGAACAGTCCATCAGAGACTTCTTTGTCTTTGCAAATCAGACGAAAACAGTAGATGCTGAGTATTCTTATGCTGTTTTATTAAATAACATGACCTTGGACCAGCACCTCGAAATTCGCTCTTTGCTTGGTATCTTCTCCATTTCTCACAACTGTGGGGTCTAGGCTGACCCCATCGACTAAGTCATTTGCCAATCCTATCTGCTCTTATAAAACACAAGAGGTTCATTTTATAAAAGGACAGCTGAGGGACTTGAGTCAGCTCACTAATCCTCTGTGCTTGCATTGCGGTGCTGATGTCTCTGAGTTTGGTAGGCAGCCAGATTACCTCAGATCTCTGCGAGAAGCCAAACTAGCAAGCGGGTTAGTGATTGAACTAGCCTCTGTTGGGAGCGAGGGGAGTTAAACGAACTAAAATTTGATCTTGTTTAAAATGTAAAGCTTAAATCCTCATTTTAAATTTGGGATGTCATTTGGAGCGGGGGGAATCATTTAATAGCATTTTTAATCACACTGTTAGACAGTAAATAGAATACCAATTTAAATATATTTAATATATGGATGTTTTTCTACATTTGCAAATATATTGATTTCAGTTACAACACAGGATATAAAGTATACAGTGCTCAGATATCTTATTTTTACTACAAATATTTGCACTGTAAAACCCCCGAAAGAAATGGTATTTTTCATTTTCCTCATACAAGTACAGTCTCTTTATTGTGAGTGCAACATACACGCGTCAAGTTTGTTTTTTAAATATAACTGTGCTCAAAAGCAAAACTTTTTAGAGCCTACAAGTCAAAGCATGAAGGGGCCTATGAATGTTCAGTACTATCTATCTATCTCTTTTTACAGTACAGGTTGGACCTCTGTCGTCTGGCACCCTCAGGACCTGACCAGTCCTGAACGAGGCATTTTTGCCAGACCAGACATGGTCCCCTGCTACTGGCCTCCCAGCCTGCTGCTCCTCCCTGTTGCTGCCCCAGCTGGGAGCCCCGTCCCTGGGGGGATCTATGGCCGCCTCTGGTCTGCTGGGGCTGGGGCTCTGTGGCCGCTGTCAGACCTGCTGGAGGATCCCCAGCCGCTGCTGGCCCTGCTGTGGGTCCCCAGCCCTAAGGGTTCCCAGCTGTTGGCACCCTTGCAGCCAACATGGCTGGGGATCGGCCTGGCCAGGGAACCCCAGAGTGAGGTTCTCCAGCAGCTGATGGCTGGGGTTCTGTGGTCCATTAACATCCATGGTCCTGCTGGACCACGGCTGTTGCCGGACCAGTGAGTCTCAGATTTGAGAGGTTGAACCTGTACAAATGTTTGCAATAAAAATAATATGAAGTAAGCACTGTACGCTTTGTATTCTTTTATAATTTAAATCAATGTATTTTAAAATGTAGAAAACCTTTAAAAATATTACATGAATTGGTATTCTGTAGTTTAACAATGCAACAATGAAAACGTGTTGTCAAAACATCCCACCATTCCACTGTTATGCAACGTGATTATTTATTTTTGTATTCTAGCTAGCATTACGAGATGCACTTTTGAAAAAGAGAAAAAGGCTGGTGAAATAATGTTAAAACAGCAAAGGAGTGGACTACTTTATATCTTTCCTGTGGATGCAGTAATAGTCCTGGAAACAATTTTTATATTGGAAAGTACAGAATCACTGTACTGAAGAACAGAATGTCCATTGCATATAACTCTGAATAGAACTGATGGACTATAATGCTACAGCACCAAATGAATCTCATTTGTACCTGTTGGAGACAAGAGACTTCAATATGCCAGAAGATCTTGAACTCTAGAAGCACCCCATGAGGGGAGGGCTGACTATAACTTACTTTACTGAATATAACTTATTTCGAGTTATTTGGTTATGACCCTGTGAATAGCAATCTGAATTGCATTGTTAAATGTTTTACCTGAATCATTCAGGTACTTGGTAAGTAATTGGACAAAAAATGTAAAATCCATGAACAATAACTTGTACATCGATCTAAAACCCATGTGCCTTTCATAAGCATATAAGGACGTATCCTCTAAATGACACCACGTTTGAATGGTTAACTTTTCATTTCCTGTTTTTAGAAATAAAAGTGGAGGCCTGAGGTAATATCACAGGTTCTTCTATGCTTGAAAACAAGAACCATTAGTGGAAGAATGGGATATGCATGATTCTGTTGTAAAACAATGCCCCTCTCCTGAAATTGATGCCAGGGAAGGGCAGTGATTTGCCAGTACTGAGTCAATTGCAGAAGGAGACCTAAATCTGTTGGAAGAAAAAAGGAAGTGCATGTTTGTACCACTCCCCTGCTGCTAGCAGCTCATTAATTACTGTTTTGTTACATTTTGCCATGCACTGAAATAATAATTTGCATCTTTCTGCCACAGTTTCTCCCTCTCATCTTTGTCCTTTGTTCACTACCCCCACACACTTGCTTTTCCCTTTGTGTTCCCTTTACAAACAACACCACTTTTCAAAACCCAGACGTTGGAACCTGGATTGATTTTTTTTTTTTTTTTTTAATTATTCCTGTTTGCTCTGCATGTTTAAAGTTTCTGCCAAAGAAAACGTAAGCAATAGTTAATGCCTTCTTGGTACAATACACACCATCTTTTAAGTGTTAGCAGATAGTCTGAGGCTATAGCTGTAGCCATGGGAATGGCTGCCTTGGTTCCATTTGGGAATACATGCATAGATGCCGGAGTGGTGCTGCTGGGTTTCACAGAATCATAGAGCACTAGAACTGGAAGGGACCTGGAGAGTTCATTGAGTCCAGTCCCCTGGCCTCACGGCAGGACCCACTACTATCTAGACCAGTAGTTCCCAACCTTTTTGAGCAAACCAGACCCCTTCTCAATCTATTAAAATTTCAGAACCCCCCCCTTCCCCTAGTCCTGGGGTAGGGGGAAAAAAAGGAAAAGTAAGGATCGGGCCCACCGTGGGGGGGTCCAATCCTTATTTTTAAACTTTCCATGGACCCCCCTGCAGTACTGTTGTGGACTACTGGTTGGGAACCACTGGTCTGGACCAGTGGTGCGCAACCCGTGGGTCACAACCTTCACGGGGGTCCCAAATGTCTTCCTAGGGAGCCGCCATGGGCCGGGCCCAGCCCCCAGCCAGCCAGATTTAAGTGCTGTACTATGCTGCTCAAATTATCTAGGGGGGTCGTGACACGAGAATATGGGGGTCCTGGTTGAAAAAAGGTTGCACACCACTGCTTTAGACCATTCGTGACATATGTCTATCTAACCTGCTCTTAAATATCTCCAGTAATGGAGATTCCACAACCTCCCTACGCAATTTATTCCAGTGTTTAACCACCCTGACAGGAAGCTTTTCCTAACGTCCAACCTAAACCTCCCTTGCTGCAGTTTATGCCCGTTAGTGCTTGTCCTATTGTCAGAGGCCAAGGAGAACAATTTTTCTCCCTCCTTGTGACACCCTTTTAGATACTTGAAAACTGCTACCCCTCTGTCTTTTCCTTTCCAAACTAAACAAGCCCAATTCTTTCAGTCTTCCTTCATAGGTCATGTTCTCTAGACCTTTCATCATTTTTGTTGCTCTTCTCTGGACCTTCTCCAATTTCTCCACATCTTTCTTGAAATGTGATGCCCAGAACTGGACACAATACTCCAACTGAGGCCTGATCAGCGCAGAGTAGAGCAGAAGAATGACTCCTGGTGTCATGCTCACAACACTCCTGTTAATGCATCCCAGAATCATGTTTGCTTTTCTTGCAACAGCATCACACTGTTGACTGATATTTAGTTTGTGGTCCACTATGACCCCTAGATCCCTTTCTGCAGTACTCCTTCCTAGACGGTAGTTTTCCATTCTGTATGTGTGAAACTGATTGTTTTTATCCTTAAGAGGGAACAATGTGCTCCACTTATTAAACTTCATCCTGTTTACCTCAGACCATTTCTCCAGTTTGTCCAGATCATTTTGAATTATGACCCTATCCTCCAAAGCAGTTGCAACCCCTCCCAGCTTTGTATCATCTGCAAACTTAATAATCACACTCACTATGCCAATGTCTAAATCACTGATGAAGACATTGAACGGAACTGGTCCCAAAACAGACCCCTGCGGAACTCCACTTGTTATGCCCTTCCAGCAGGATTGTGAACCATTAATAGCTACTCTATGAGAAGGGTTATCTAGCCAGTTATGGGCCCACCTTATAGTAGCCCCAGCTTAGTTGTATTTGCCTACTTTATTGATAAGAATAGCATGCGAGACCATATCAAATGCCTTACTAAAGTCTAGGTATACCATGTCCACTGCTTCGCCCTTATCCACAAGACTTGTTATCCTATCAAAAAAAAAAAGCTATCAGATTGGTTTGACATGATTTGTTCTTTACAAATGCATGCTGGCTGTTCCCTATCACCTTCTTTTCTTCCAGGTGTTTGCAGATGAATTCTTTAATTACTTGCTCCATTACCTTTCCTGGTACCGAAGTTAAACTGACTGGTCTGTAGTTTCCCGGGTTGTTCTTATTTCTCTTCTCTTTTCATCGGTGGGTACTGTATTTGCTCTTTTCCACGGTACCTCTCCCGTCTTCCATGACTTTTCAAAGATAACTAAAGGCGCCGCTACCTCCTCTATCAGCTCCTTGAGTATTCTAGGATGCACTGCATCAGGTTTGAAGTTTTTTTTCATTTTATATTCAGGGGGTTGCAGTTTGGTGCAAGGGCTTGCAAGTCTTCCCGCCTTGGTGCCAGTCTCCCCCGCCTTTTGTAAACACATCCCTGAAGCCCTAGGAAAGACGCTTCAGGTGCTTGCCTGGCGGGGGGGGGGGGGGGGGCGAGACTGAGGGAGGGAGGGAGACTGGTGCTAGTACCCTGGCTGCCAGCAGCCGCTTTGAGCAGCCTTGCGAGCGGGATTTGCATCACCTCAGCAGCCCCGCCCCAGCCCTGCGGGCCGCAGCTGCTGCCTCCCCCCGCCGCGGGGGTGGGGAGACGGGCCGCCAAAGGGGGCGGCTCCGGCTCCGCCCTGCCCAGCCCGCGGCCGGCAGCGGGGCCATGGGGCGGCGGGGCGCCGGCTGTTCCGCGCTGCTGCTGCTGCTCCTGCTCGGCGGGGCGGCGGCCGCTCCCCCGCTGTGCAACGTGAGCCTGGAGCGCGACCCGCAGCTGCGCTGGCTGCCGGCGCTGCGCCACTTCGAGCCGGCCTTCCTGCGGGCGGCGCTCCGCCGGGTCATCCAGTGAGTGAGGCCGGGGGTCCCGTGGGCGTGGCTGGCCCCCCCCAGCCCGGCTTTCCGCAGCTCGCCCATCACCGCGGCGTCTGGCTGAGCCACGCTTCTGCGCCGCGCCCTCGCCTGCGGCCCCGCCGGCTTCCTTTGCCGTGGCAGCTCTGCTCTCCCGGGGATCTGCTGAGCCGCTGCGTGACAGTAATTTGCAAGGCTGGGGGGGGGTTGGTTCAAGCCAGGGAGCTGGCTGCTTCTAGCTCCGAGGCTGGCCTGATTTCTGGGGGAGGGCCAATGCCCCCTCTGTTTTTTCATCCAATGGAGAATAAATTTTATGCACACAGAAACCTGTGCGGGGTGTGCACCAGGGGGAGAAACACAAGGCGGTGGGGGCTCTGCTAATCAGCTGGGCCGGATTTCAAATCTCTGGCCAGTGGTTGCCCAAGTGGGCGCTGGTGAGGGCTGCATGGCAAGAGGTGTTGACTCAAGTCCCACGCCTCGAACTCGAGTGTAACTTAAGTGGCCGAGGTGACTCGACTTGAGACGCGACACGGGTTTGTTGTTTGTGACTTGAGACTCGACGTGAGACTTGCTAATTTTGTTAACTCGACTTGGTGGAAAAAATTGTCTGAAAATGCCGATATTGAGGCTTGTACAAAAGTGGTGGAGTCTGCTTCTGCTGAGCCCCAATACTCAGGCTTTGTGTAAGTAGAGTGAACGTCACCCCCCCCAAAAATAGCAGTTGACACCCCCCCCCCTTAGCATGGTGATGGTGGGCACCTTAGAAATGTATAAAGTTAGGAGTCTGAGGAACTAACAGGAAATGAAAGAATGTATCTCCTCCTGCAAACCTTGGGTAACTTGATTTACATGATTCCTGCAGAACTCACCTGGATAAATGTCTCTGGAACCCTGGGCTGAGAGCATGAGCCCAACAGGTAGCCTTGCAAAAGGCTGCTAACTCAGAATTGATAACACAAAGCGACTTTCTGTCTTGCGCTGAGCAGCGGGGCACTGAGTTCAATATTGGGTTCACTTGTGAGCTGTAGATACTGTACCTATTACTCAGACTGTCCACCCCCATCCTCAAGGCAAGGAGGAGCTGATGGTTTGGGTTTGTCTTTCAGTGAAACTGTCCCGAAGTGGGTCCATGCTGTCATTCAGCCCATAGCAGCAGAACTGGAATATTTTATCCCTCAACCCTTCGCAGGAGAGATCCTGGGAATGTGCCAGGCATTGGGGATAAGCGTTGGAGATGGAATCCTCATCAATTTGGCCTATGAATCTACTGCGTGAGTCCTGGGGGAAAAAAAAATCAGAATATTCCAATTTTAAAGCAGTGGAGGAGTGTGTCTGAATGCAAAAATGGCTATAAATTACCATTGATTGCAGATAGCAAATCTGTGATCTAATATACCAGATGGAATCAGACTGATTTCTTTAAGTGTATAAATCAATCCAGCTACATTAATGCTTTAATGGGGCGGGGGGGAGATGAGACAATATAATGCAATAATGTATATATTGAAACTTCAGCACAAATTGGCAGGAAGCATCCATTCAAACCCTCATTAGCTCCTTCACAGTTAAAAAGTAAATTGGCTATGTTTCACTCACAAAGCAGAAGTAAGAAAGCTTTGGTCTAGGAGAATGAGTTGTGCTGCCTTTTTTTTTTTTTTTGAGTCATTTGTTAAGCATCACTTAGCTTCCGAGTGGAAACAGATACATTTGTGTTTAAAACCGTCTTGCTGGCTGATTGTGGTTATATCACAGTGTACTTTTTGGCTTGGCCTGCGGTGAGAAAATAAAGAATTGTCTTGGAAACTGTGGGCGAAACTTAAATGGAGGAGGGGAAAAAAGCTAACTTTTGTTTATTATGAGTCACTTTTTTATTGCTAATCGATAGTTTGAGTTCATAGAACTGCAGAGAAAAGTTTAATTAAAAAAAAAACTTAAATTTTTCATCTGAAAAAATCTACTCTCCATGTTTAATTTTGACTAAAACCCCTTATCACAGTAGTTGAATGTTGAGTTCAACCTAGGTGACACAATCTCTTTGCAAGCATAAATGTTCACTGGAAGGCTGGATGTAATAATGTGCTGAACACCAGCTGTTAAGGGAATTCGTGCCCTCAGCTCACAGTGAAGCCATTAAGTGCTAAGGATTCACCGCACCATACAGGATTGGGCCCTGAATCATGTGAGGCAGTGATGAAATAGCAGCAGAAAGTTAGTGCTGATAATCTTTTCTTTGATCTAAATGTAATATTTATGTGTAGTCCCGTAAAAACAGCATCAGTGCTGTGTTTGGAATCCTAAAGTGCTGTATATTATGAAATGAGGGTTACATATTTTTCTTTATCCGTTTTCTTCTGGGATCCTAACACATTTGTTCTCATTTATAGGAACAGCCCCTATTACTATAAACAGTAGGTTATTAAATAGAGGTGTGTGTACCTTATCTACACAGGGAAAAATATTGCACTAACAGGTTCCTTGTAGTTCAGATCGAATGCATCTTGAGTGTAATTACGTGCAGTTCCAAGATAGTCCTTGGAGTTGCACCTGTTTAAAAACCAAAAAGGGCTGAATATGGCTTTTAGCATTGGTTATCTGATACTTTGCAGTGTGTGAGGAGCTGCAAACGAGGAGCAAATATTCAATAATCATTCAAGTGTTACTGCATGACATAGGTGCCACTATTGCTATTTTGTGATGTGTAAATTATTTCTTAATGCTAATAAAGGCCAGATGGCTCTGGTTACTTTCTAGCTGAAGAGTTGTGTATTAAGAGTTAAAGGCTGTAGGGTGCAGTTTGCTACAAAGGAGCATTATTATAGTGAGACAGATTGCTGTCAATAAGGTAATATAACAATTTGCATTTTTAACTCTTGTTTTCAGTTACTCAGTTATATCTCTCTCGGGTTCAAATGAATGCCTGAATCGCTGTTGGAGCTGGTTGGGAAATATATGAATAAACATTTTCTTGCCATGCAATGTCAGTTCATCAAAATGGAAATTGTTAGTGGGAAAAGGATTGGTTTTGACAGATTTCTTGTCTGTCACAGGTTTTGGAGAAGTTTTGAAATTGTCAGAATGTCCTGTTGTGAAACATTTGAAATGAAAAATGTCTGTTTTTCTGTTCAAAATGATTTTTCATTTAGAAATTTAAGATCTTTTATAGTTTATATTAGAAAATACGAAAAGGGTGAAATCAAAATAAAAACATTTTGATTGACCTAAACTGATTTTGGGGCATCATCACATCTAAACTGATTTTGGGGCAGGAGGAGATTGTCAATTTGCAAAAACATTGGAGACTTCAACTTCTTTCCCCAAACTTTTCCCAGGACAGGAAAAAACATTTCCCACCCAGCTCCATTAAAAAAAACTGCACAAGTCCGAGGACTCATTTCTGTAGGCCTCATGATGAGATAGATAGGGCATTGCAGAAATGCCTAATCCAATATTTGTTGTGTTGGAATTTCTCTCTCTTTACTCTACTCCTTTTCTTTAAAAGTACTTCAAAATTCCATGCATTTATTAAAAGAATGTGATGGTTGCACAGTTAAGCACTGAATATCTCTCTTTGTTATGTGCATACATTGTAACACGGCCTTTAATTACATGATTACATCCTCTTCCTTAAATATATTTTTTCTACAACTGTAAGTACATATTTTAAATTTTTTTATATATTTACCTCATTTTCAGTGTTATGTTTTGATTTTTGAGGAGAGAACCAATATATAAAGTATGCATTTCAATAATTTAGGGCCCAGTCCTGTTAAGGGTAATTATTACTTTAGGCAAGGGAGAAGAGAGATACCTAGCTAAATTAGTTCTCTTTAACTTGACCTCAGTATCTTCAAGATAAGTGTAAATACATTGTTTATTTTGTGGGCATAATTTTAGAGTTTTCCCAATTTATTTTGTATCCAAAAAGGAACTGCTGAACTGATTGATAATTTGCAGTGAGGTGGGGATTCATACTTTTAAGGTTAGTGAGTGAAATCTTGAAAAGATGTTTTATGGATGGAGGAAACTGAGATGGCTACGTATCAAGAGATAGGAATTCCAGTGCTGGAATTCTATGTTTTTTCCTATTAATAATGTTCATGGACTCTCAGAAGGGTAGCCGTGTTAGTAACTTTAAAAAGAATGAGTAGTCCCGTGGCACATTAGATACTGACCAAAATATATAAAACCATGAGCTTTTGTGGGTAAAACCCACTACATCAGATGATTGGAGGACTATAGGATATTATAGAAGTGTATCTAAGTCAGCAAAAACAACTGTATGACAATATTTACAGTATAGAAATCGTAGATAAACACTGCATTGTAATATAGACACTGAAAAGGGTAGAGAGAAAGTTGCAAACAACTTTTATTTCCACATATGCATGTTTACATTGCAGCCTTTGTGGTCTCAACTTTTTTTTTTAACTGTAGAAGTTTAACATTTGTATACGCAATCCTATAAGTGTTAATGGGACTTTAATGAGAAGATAAAACATTCAGTTAACTGCCCCAAAAAATTTACTGGAAGAGATTCAGTATTGGAAAAAAGTGTGGGTGGTGGGTGGGTGGTTTTTTTTTTTTTTTTTAAATAGTTCCTTCTGCTTCTGTTTTTCAAGTTTCTGCACCAGTATTATTGCTCAAGATTTGAAGGGAAACATTTACCATGGTCGGAACTTGGATTATGCTTTTGGAGATATTTTACAGAAGATTACAATTGATGTGCAGTTTATGAGAAACGGACAGGTATGGTTTGGCATGGAATTATATTGTTCTCTGAGAATGGTACACGGGTTTATGTATCTTTAAGCAGCTGAATTTAGTGGATTGAATAAATCGACAGATGTGCAAGAAAATGAATCCTATAGTATTCACTATTTAGAGTGCTCCTCCGTCTTTCCAAGTGTATATAACAGAGCTTGTTTATCTAGGGCGATATGGTGTATCTGCGTTTGAGTTATTCATTATTGGGCACCAGAATATTAGTGAGAAATTGGAAAAAACTGGACAAGAGTCCTGCTTAAGAAACAAAGTTGACCTGGGGCCAGATGAGACTTATTTGTAAGGAAATACTGAAAGAGCAAAATATATAGTAAAGGGATGAGAGAGTTATTTCCAAGTATTAGAATAGTGAAAACACCAAGAATGGAGAGGAATTATTCAAGGTGGTCCGAGAAATTAAGGGAAACTCAGACTGAGAGTAAGAAAAATCTTATCAATCGTGTGATGTCTAAGCTCCCCCCTAAGCTGTGCGGCCCTGCAGCTTTCCATTAAGCCCCGCACTGGGGCTCAGGGCTGCAGTGGGGAAAGATTGCAGGATACCCTTCAGTGCTGTCCCCAGTGCGGAGTTGCCCAGGTAACCCCCTGCCTCATCTTGAGTCCCCCTCAACCCTGAGCCCTCTTCTGCACCCCAAAGCCCTCATCCCTGGTCCCACCCCAAAGACCGTCCCCTAGAGCAGAGCCTGTACACCCCCTTGCATGTCAAACCCCTCATCTCCAGTCCCACCCCAGAGCCTGCACCCCCAGCCAGAGCCCGCACCCCAACCCTCTGCCCCAGCCCCTTCCCACGCTCAGAACCCCTCGGCCCCTCACCCACCACATACATTTTGTTATGTGCATCAATATGAAGGTGGCGATTGGCATGTGAACTCCGGATCACACATCACCGCCACATGGGTGCATGTAAGAAAATTCATTCTGCACAGAGGTGGGGAAAATTAGAGGAAACACTGCTAGATGTATTTGGCTGGAGAACAGTATTACCCCCTTCCCCCAGCACCAAACAAAGAACACATTTAAAACATGGAAAAAATACTTAACATGTACAGTGGAATTCCGTTTTGATCAGGAAAGGGATTAGAGAGCCTAATACATCATTTTTGTGTCTGATTCTTCTGTTTCAGCACGGTCTTTTTTTCCTTTTAAGAGTTTTATTGCATGATTGTTAGTCTGGCAAGTTCTGCAAATATTGCACGGGCTGACCAATGTGTGTGGGATGTTTTTTAATATTTTAAATCCTAGAAATGTTTTCAAATCTCAGATTTGCTGTGGCAGTTCCCTCCTATCTATCCTAGAAAAAGGAGGATTCTGTTGTCAGGCAGTCACTAACTTGAACAGCATTTTGACAGCAGTTGGGTTATCCTTAGAGCAAGTGAAACACAGTGGAATTTAATATTTGATTTTTTTGACTTCTAGTTTCCTTCTTAAATCATGATGCCGACATTTTAATTGCATAACGTTGCTGTGTTACCTTTTTCTAATGACACGGTGGGAACTGTGCTATTTCTGTACTGGAAATCTACAGGTAAAATGTAGGATGCTGTTTTGGATCAGTGTATTAAGGACACATCTGCCCCATAACTGTAGAATGCTGTATATCTTCTGATTTCAGGTGGCCTATAAGGGTACCACCTTTTTTGGCTATGTAGGCTTATGGACAGGACAAAGTCCACACAAATTCACAATCTCTGGTGATGAACGAGGTAAGTCAAGCTCTTGTTCTGGGGTTATACGAACCGTAGCACTGTTATAGTCGTAAATGTCATAGTAGAACATCATTCGGAAGCACTTTTGTCCCAGGGAGGTTGTAGCGATCACCTTATGCCTTTCAACTCTCATATGTTGGATGGGACTAATTGCAGTTCAGCTGCTTTTATCCCTACCCGGTTCTTCTGCCAGAGCCTCCCTGAAACATGCTGGCACTGAGGTGAGGTAGAGCACCACTGTCTGGCCCGCTGCATACGAAAGCACCCGTGGCCACTGCATCGAGGGGCCTATGAATGTTTGCACACCTGCATTTGAACTTGGAGCAGTGGCCGATGGGGGAATTCTGGGGAAGCAGCAAGAGGAGATTTTATGGCCCTCTAAGGAGGCACCACTGAGGGAGCGAGACCTGGTTCTGAGACAGACTCCATCTTGTGCAGGGAGTCCAAAGCCTGGATTCCCTGGACTGCTCCAGTATGGTGGGCCTGTGCGTACATGTGGGGGAGGAGAGAGGCAATGGGGCTGAAGTGTGGCGAAAAAGGGGTTGAACGAGTGGTTGGAGATAGTGGAGGGGCTGAGGGAGAGCTTAGCAGCAGTGGAGACCCATTAGAGAGGTTACAGGAGACAGGTGAGACAACCGGTGGCAATAGAAGGGCATTTGGGACAATGAAGGCAGAAGGGCCGTGTCTCTAGTGAGAGGTTATTCTCTCTCGTTTGGGGCCCAAGTTTAGGTTGGAGGATTGAGAGGCATGTACAAAATGATCAGATTCTTGGATCCCAGTTTTTTTGAGAAGCAAACCAATGTCATTTGTTAATTTTTTAGGAGGGTGGGGGCAGCAAAGGGAGATTTAAGCATTTTAAATTTAGATGGGTCTAAGTCCCAGACTTGAGAGGTGTTTTGATGGGGTCAAGTTTGAGCACCCTTGTCCACCAGGAGCTGGACTGAGGAGAGAATCTCCCATCATCTACTCTTATCGGCTAAGAATGTTCCCACCAACAGCAGCCATTAGGGAGATTACTGTTGTGCAGAGTAACAACTGCCGCTTGCTTGCTTGCTTGCTTCTCTGCTGCTGAACCATTGAGATACAATTTTAAACATGATAATCCATTTCTGTTCTGCTTAGTTCCTTTAGTTTTCTTCAGCCAAATGGTCACCGCTAATTTTTTTTTTAGCTGTGCTCCAGATTTTTGTCCAGCACGTCTCTTTCTTTGTGGACTTAGAATACAATAAATTACACAGGGAACGTAAAATTAGCAAGCGTTTCCCCCTGGAAGCTGTTAGCCGTTTAGGTGAGGTTGGCTGAATTGTGATCCTGTCTGTAATGCATGTTACAAGACTCTCTGGTACAATAACCTCAACCTTGCTCTTCCCCAGTATTTGGCTATGAAGAAATAATATTTATAGATGGAAAAAGTCAGCGAGTCACCAACTATAATGGAAAAGGAAGTTGGGGAGTTTCCGATAGAAATTGCTTGTGCCGGTCATCTTGGAGAGGTGTTGTGAAGTGATGAGCACCTTTCAGGTCTCCTTAAAGTCACAAGACTTAGTCACCAAGGGTGCGTCTACACTGCACTGTTGTTTTAAGATAACTAGTGTTATTTCAAAATAACAATGCGAATGTCTACACAGCTATTCCATTATTTCAAAATAATTTTGAAATAACGGAAGTCTTATTCCGAAATCTGTAAACCTCATTCTACGAGGAATAACGCCTATTCCGAAATAGCTATTTCAAAATAAGGCGTGTGTAGATACTCCACTGCTGCTATTTTGAAATAGAATGGCCCTGGTGAGGGGCTAAGTTATTCCTCCCCAGTGCCTCCTGGGGCTTTCAATCGAGATAGCACATCTACATTAGGGAAGACTGCCTCAGACTAATTTTGAGGCTTCCCTGCAGTGTAGACGTACTATTTCAAAATAAGCTATTTTGGAATAACTATTCCGGAATAGTTTATTTTGAAATAAGTGTGCATTGTAGACATAGCCTAAGTGTCTCCTCGATACTGAGTTTTCTGCTGTGATTTTACTTGTGGGTGGGTTTGTTTGTTTGTTTGTGCAAATAAATTGAGAAAAGGCTGTTTGTCTCAAACTCCGTTATGGAGGCTGTCACATTGTAGCAAAAGTTACTACAGCTGATGCTGAAGTTGGTAATCTGTGACTGCCACTTTGAATTCCAGTAGCAGCATGGCTGGAGAATGTATTGGACTTTGGTAAAAGAAAGGGAGAAGATTATAGAGACTGAAAACAGACCTTGAGACGAGAAGTGAATAGTGGTGAGATGGGGAAAGCAGAGGAAGATAGACTGTATACATATTGGTTGGCAGCTGGATTTGCCGCTGTATGTAACTGTATTTTCCTTTCTTTATGCAGATAAAGGAAGTTGGTGGGAGAATGCAATAGCTGCTTTCCTGAATCGAAACCTCCCAGTCAGCTGGCTTGTTAGGGATGTACGTATGTAGAGTGTTTCATCTTTTTTATTTGTCACGTATCACAAGCTGTTAGAAGATGCAGACTTTAATAAAAAAAAATCCATTTTTCGTTTGCTTTGTCAATTATGTAGATACACTGGAAAGGATATGACCTGTTCAGGAGTGTATTGTATTGGCTGGAAGTTTTTGCACTCTAAACTATTTTAGGGCTGGAAATAAGAGTCTCTTCCAGTGTTGCAGGAGCTTCTTGCCAAATAGCTTGTAGTTGTCACTCAGTAACATTTAAGTTTCTGTGTAAAGACTCCCATTCCACACAGCAGGAAGTATTTTAAAGGATCAGGTGGATACAAAGTAGTGTAAATGCATAGCAGCTGCGCTGGCAGCTAGATATACAGGTGAGTAGAAGATTTACTTGGAGTTTCTGAGATCCTTGACTCAAATAAGTTTTGTTTTTCTTCATTTAAATCATTGCTCTGGAGTGGTGCTGTGGATGAGGGGTTCAGGATTCAGGCTGCTTTGGGGAGAGAGAGGACAGCTCCAGCCCTCTCTCACTGCAGCAGCGTAGGGCCGGTAAGAAGCGTGTGTTCATGGGGGAGCTGGGGGTGGGGTGCTTGTTCAGACACAAACAGACTCTCTCAAATATATAATAGATAGCTGTCCTTTTCTCCACCCCTGCTGCCTTGATGGAATTATAACTGTCCTGGTCCCCATCTCTGGCCCCTTGCTGCCCCCTGGTGGTCTTTATACAGTATATCTGTCCCTGCTAGCTGACCTCTCCTTTTGTTTCTCATAAAACGGAATCACATTCCAGGCACATCCCATTGTCCTGCTCAAGGTAGTTAAGACCAAAGCAGACTGTGAAGAACTTCAGAAAGATCTCACCAAACTCAGTGATTGGGCAACAAAATGGCAAATGAAATTTAATGTGGATAAATGTAAAGTAATGCACATTGGAAAAAATAACCCCAACTATACATATAATATGATGGGGGCTAATTTAGGTACAACTAATCGGGAAAGAGACCTTGGAGTCATCATGGATAGTTCTCTGAAGACATCCACGCAGTGTGCAGCGGCCATCAAAAAAGCAAACAGGATGTTAGGAATCATTAAAAAAGGGATAGAGAATAAGATGGAGAATATCTTATTGCCCTTACATAAATCCATGGTACGCCCACATCTTGAATACTGCGTACAAATGTGGTCTCCTCATCTCAAAAAAGATATAGTGGCATTAGAAAAGGTTCAGAGAAGGATTAGGGGTTTGGAACAGGTCCCATATGAGGAGAGATTAAAGAGACTTGGACTTTTCAGCTTGGAAAAGAGGAGACTAAGGGGGGGGGGTATGATAGAGGTCTATAAAATCATGAATGGTGTGGAGAAAGCGAATAAGGAAAAGTTATTTACTTGTTCCCATAATATAAGAGCTAGGGGCCACCAAATGAAACTAATGGGCAGCAGGTTTAAAACAAATAAAAGGAAGTTCTTCTTCACACAGTGCATTGTCAATCTGTGGAACTCCTTGCCTGAGGAGGTTGTGAAAGCTAGGACTATAAACAGGGTTTAAAAGAGAACTAGATAAATCCATGGAGGTTAAGTCCATTCATGGGTAAGGAATGGTGTCCCTAGCCTCTGTTTGTCAGAGGGTGGAGATGGATGGCAGGAGAGAGATCGCTTGATCATTACCTGTTCGATTCACTCCCTCTGGGACACCTGGCATTGGCCACTGTTGGCAGACAAGTAACTGGACTGGATGGACCTTTGGTCTGACCCAGTATGGCCATTCTTATGTTCTTAACACTGTCTGTCTTTTGAAAGACTGTGAATGTACTAGCTTTCCTGAATTGGGGAGTTCCTCCTAGTGGACCATACTTGAGCCCCCAAAAGACAATAATAATTTCTTGAAATGCCAGGTACGTTTGTCCAAAGGTGAATGGTCCATAACCATGTCTATCTTTCCTTGTTAGGTGGAATGACTGTAGAAATGTGCAGACAGCTGCATAGAAAATCTGTGCATGAAACTCTAAGCAGTTATTAGAATTTCTATGTGCAGCTCCAGGGCTTAGTTAAGAGAGCCAAACAAGTGTCTATATGCAAGGGAGTGAGAGCAGAACAATTAACTCAGTGTCACGCAAAACTCCACCTCCTGTTTCTTTCCTTGTTGGCTCTAATTCACAGACGTGATGACATGAATATGCAGATGCTGTCTAGAAAATGTGAGCGACCTTTGTACCATATGCACATTGTGTCTTGCATAACTTCAGTGGCATAACAAGCAAACATTGAGACAGCTGTATATTAGAAAAAAGCCAAATCTTTGGCCACTGCTAAATGTTCAGTTTGTTCATATGCCTTGTCTGTTATCCAAGGTGCCTGCTTGTCTCTTGAACAGTTTTTTTTTTTTTTCAATTTATTTCACTAGCCCCATTGGCTTTTTGTTCCTGAGCTGTGTTTAATTTGTGAGGGTATGTTTCTAAGGGTGTGTTTCCTACAGCCATAATCGTGCAAACTCTGTGGCACGTGCGTAGTTTCACACACATGAGTAACTCCATTGGCATCAATGGGACTATGCATGTGGGGGAAGTGAAGTGCATAATTTTGCAGGAGCAAGGCCTAAATAAAATGCCGTTTGCATTTTGGTCTCCTCATTGCCCCCCAAATCCACATTTAGAAACCAGGCCTGGAGAAGCCTTTTTTCTTTCATCCCGTAATTTAGGATCCAGTCCTGCAAAGTGCTTCAGTGGAAATTGACAACATGCTCACCTCCTTCAGTGGCTCATTTGAAACAGTCTCATTTATTTTTCATCACTGATGCTCTTTGGTTACTTTCTCTGTTTTACTCAGGAAGATGAAACCGGAGTACTCAGTTCCTAGTCATTGTCCCTTCCTGGTTCTTATGACAAATAGTGCAAGTCTGGGCTATTGCCATGGGAATTTTTCAAAATGTCACTAGCTATGGGGAAAAATATGTGCTCGCCAAACCTGGGTCTACCTACACCATCATGTGCCTGGGCTAGGATAGCCAAAGGCACCCAAGGGAGTTAATTACCCAAGTCCCATGCACGTCACATGGGACAGGAGCCTAACTTCTTTAGGATCCTTTAAAAAAAATCTCAGCCTTTTTTTTGTTTTTTGTTTACTTCGCCTTCCTAATGGGCCTCATGACTTAAAAGGTCTGATTCTTGGCATTAAATGCTCACTAGTGGGAGGAAGGGATTTTGCAGTTTGGCTTTATATGTGGTCCCAATCCTGCAAGCATTTAGGTGCATGCTCCAAATTCATTTCTTGACATCCGTGGGCCTGCTTAGCTGCTTAAAGTGCATACACTGATTGCAAGATCAACTGAGATACCATTTCACAAATGTCTTCCCTTCTGATCACTAAGCCAAAATTTACTTTTCCATAAAATGCAGCCGTCACCGCACCTGGGAGCCCTCCCTGTTCCCACCCGTCTTGGTGCAGTGTCTCGGTGTTGCTGGGCAGGGTTCATTCCTGGCGATTTTGTTTTTGTACAACTAGACCCTGGACACGGCCGCAGACTTTCAAGCTGCTGTCCTCAAGCTGGCCGCGACCCCCATCATTGCGGACGTTTACTACATCGTCGGAGGGACGTCGCCCAAAGAGGGTGTGGTCATCACGAGGAATAGAAGGGGCCCGGCAGACATCTGGCCTCTGGAACCCACAGCTGGAGCGTGAGTGGTCACAAATGTTGCTTTGTTTCACCTTTCTGAGAGGCTGTTGGGAAGAGTGTTCAGTAGACGTGAGACCCGGTAGGAGGGTAGCATCTTGTGTGTCTGTAGTATCGACTGTGGCTGAGCTAGTAGACGCTTTCAGTGACGTCTTTAAATAGAGCTCCCTCCAAGCCCTCATCGGCCAAGGAAGCTCTGCAAGGCAGGGGCAGTCTTCCGAGAACTGGAGGAAAAAAGGGGATGCACGTGGCTTTTTTTTTTTTTTTTTTTTAAATTGAGATCAACAATAAAATTGACATTATATATTCCTGTGACCAGTGTTCCTTGTAAACTGAACATGTGGGAGATTCAGGTGCCGCCCAGCTGATTGGCAGAGCATCCACAGTGCCCATAGCCAGTAGTGTGTGTGTTTACTGGTGGCGCACATCTGCAGATGCCTTGGTGCACGTACAAATTTTATTCCGCATCTGGGTGGGAAAAAAATGAGAGAGAACATTGCCTGTGACTAATACAATTCAGCTACCGGTACAGATATGACTGCTGTCCAATTACTAAACCACTCCCCTGATGACAATATGCTAGTTTACATGTAGGTAGGAAACAAATTTGCATGTGTCACTGATTTACAGCTCAGTTGATGTTTTTTTTGGACTGTTAGCCTTGCACATTCACTCTGGGGTCTGAAAGCTAAGCTGGACTCTCTCCTCTTTTGTGTGTCATCACTGGTAATGGACGATATGCATGCTAAACTGGACCATCTGTGAGCCATCTGCAGCCCCATTAGGTTCAGTGCGGGTATATTGCACTGAACCTTATTTAGTAGACAATTCAGTTCATGTACAGGAAGAATCCACCCGATTCCCTGTTAGTAAGGTTGGTGCTGCAGGGCTAACAAGTTAAAAGTATTTTTAAAAACCTTTTTTTTTCACTCAGGTAAAATAAATATGCAGAAAACCTAAAGTTCTTAATATACGCGGGGAGCAGAATCCATGAATGAGAGATCTCTTGTTATATGTAGTTTCTTCTTAGAGCAGACTCCATTTTAAGGGCCTGATTCTGCATCTCTTGAAGTCAGTGGTAGTTTTGCTGTTGACTGTAATGACACTTGGACTTAGCTGAACTTTCTTTCCAACCTCCTTAGCAGCTTATGTGTGGGAACATCCACTACAGCTAGAAGATTGCCTTTTATTGTGCCATTGACAGGTGACTCAACAGACCTGGGTGGGGGGGGACCTTTTGGTTCTTTTTCGATTCAGACTGAGTGGCTAATAAAAACAAACATGAGTCACAAGTGCAACCGGGTGAAATGACGCTTGTTTTTTGTTTTTGTTTCTTTGTGTGTGTGTGTGTGTGTGTGTGTGTGTGTGTGTGTGTGTGTGTGTGTGTGTTGCGGAGTAGGTGGTTCCGTGTCGAAACTAACTATGATCACTGGACAACCCCTCCTCCTTTTGACGATCGAAGGTGAGTTGAAGTAGGAGCCGTGCTGTGCTTGTATTAAAAAGGTGACACTGGCTTTTGGGTACTCCCATGAGTAGTTTTGAGCGCTAAGTGGGCAGCTACTTCAGCTCCTGCAGCATTACTCCGAAGAAACTAGACCAGGTAAGGAGTGATACTGACTGATTGCAGGGCTTTTTAGCTGGAAGCACAGGGGTCAGAAGATGAGGCCTTGCTAAGATGAGGCAAAGGGAAAATCATAGCTAAGGAAAGATGTCTGGGGCGTCCCAATAGAAGACAGAAATTTAACCCTAATCACAGTATTCGGGCTTCACAATAACAGGCTGTGTGGAGACCTTGTTAAACTCTTCAGCAACATTTTCAGTTGATCTGACTGTTTTATGCAAGAGGCTGAAATATGTGGCCAGATTGGCTGCAGTTCGGTAGCTGTAGCCTTGAATGATAATAGCTTTCAGTCAGCTGTAGGGGATTTAATAGTTCTGTTTCCTTTAATGACCACAGCTCTCATTCAATTATAGGGGATTGGATTCAGCTAGTAGACCCTTTAGAATAACTGACAACCAAACAGATGTTTTGACATGGATTGATTTAGTGACAAACTTTTCATCACGTTGCATGCGACCGTTATTTTTAAGTGACTTTGCCTCCCTTCCTTGCAGAACTGCAGCCATTAAAGCTCTCAATGCCACTGGACAGAAGAATATTAATTTTGAAACCCTCTTTAAGGTATTTTTTAAATTCTGCATCGTTGGATCTAGATGTTGACCTAAAAATCTGTTGCCAGAAGAGATGGTTCGAGTAGCAATTCAGGAGTGTAATTCTTTTTAGTGAGGGTTTGGAAAGTTGCCCAAGCAGTGCATGAGAGAGAGATGCAGCAAAGGACTCTCACTGGAGGTTTTTTAAAGACCTTTGTGCTTATTTGAGGGCTGCCTGTTGTTGTCAGTGTCTACATGAACTGTTCTGTAGTGATGGAGAACTGAGCCAGGCTCTGCTACTGATTCAGTGTGTGGCCTTGGGCAAGTCACTTATACGTAAATTTTCTAGTGTCTGTTAATTTTGGGGACTCATTTTTGCAGCCCCCAAGTTGAGAATCCTGAGGTTCAATTTTTAGCCCCTATTGGCATCAGTTCTCATGATGGGTGCTCAGCTTCTCTGACCAGTGCTGAACCAGAGAATTTGCCAGACCCTGGGAGTTCAGTGTTGCCTACCAGCATTACCAGCACTTCCACTGCTTACCGGGCTGTTAGAAGACATTTAGGGGTAACTTAGAGTTAAATAACAGCACAGAGCACTGAGACCCAGGACAGGTGGCTGTAAACAAACTTTATGGGACTGCAGGAAACTTGACGACACCCATGATAAGTGGACATTCGGCTCACTAAAATCATGCTGGATCACAGGTGTTGCCAGACCAGCGAGTGCTGGACTAGAGAGGTTCAGCCTGTACGTAAATGCTGGAACTTGACAAAACTTTGTGTATTCTCAAATATATTTTGATTCAGAATGTTCAGGCTCTGATTTTTAAAAATAAATAGGGTGGCCTCCGATATTGCGTTATCCTTCTTAAATAATTGTATGCCATTTTTTCTAAATAGCCTTACACGTTTCTTCTAATCTGACAAAATGACAGGCTCTTTAATTTTTTTGAATAGGTATTATCAGTGAGGCCTGTCTTAAACAAGTAAGTATCTTGTTTAGAAACCTGGATCAGTGCCCGTTGCCATGTATCAGGGCAGTTGATCTTTTAATACTAATTTAGATTGTGAGAAGATTTTTCTTTAAATATGCAAAATAGTCTCTGATTTTCCCCAGCCATAAACACAATGCTTGCTTTCTTCATCTGTCACTCACTCTCCAGTGAAAGAGCTTTATTTCATAAGCCTTACTCCTCCTCTGTGTGTCTAAACTTTACAATAATAAGCACTAGTGAAGCAAATTGATACTAACACCAGCTGTGATGCTCTTCTGCCGAACCATGCATCTTGCTCACAATATCCTAAACGTTCCTTTTCCGCTTAGTTTTTGTTGCAACTCTTGCCCTTGTGAATCAGTGTTAGTAAACTTGCTTTGAAGAGGAAAAAACAGTACCTGCATTTCGTCATTGTTTTATGTGCTATTGTGTGCCTAACCAGTGCTGAGTTCCTTAACTTGCTCCATAACAGCTCTATATCTTACAGAAACCTCCATCACCCCTCTCTCCACATTATCTTGTTTTATATGTAGCTTAGTCTCTCCACAGCTTCCATGGTGTCATGGATAAATATTAAATTGCCTATATGTTGTACATCTGATTATGCTTTGGAGGATAGGGTCAAAATTCAAAATGATCTGAACAAACTAGAGAAATGGTCTGAGGTAAATAGGATGAAGTTTAATAATAAGGACCAATGCAAAGTCCTTAGGAAGGAACAATCAGTTTCACACATACAGAATGGGAAGTGACTGTCTAGGAAGAACTGCTAAAGGGATTTAGGGGTCATAGCGGACCACAAGCTAAATATAAGTCAACAGTGTCACACTGTTGCAAAAAAAGCAAATATGATTCTGGGATGCATTAACAGGTGTGAGCAAGACACTAGAAGTCATTCTTCCGCTCTACTCTGCACTGATTAGGCCTCAGTTGGAGGATTATGTACAGTTCTGGGCACACTATATTTCAAGAAAGATGTGGAGAAATTGGAGAAGGTCCAGAGAAGAGCAACAAAAATGATGAAAGGTCTAAAAAACATGAGCTATGAGGGAAGGCTGAAGGAATTGGGCTTATTTAGTTTGGAAAAGAGAAGACTGAGAGGGGACATGATAGAGGTTTTCAAGTATTTAAAAGGGTGTTAAAAGGAGGAGGGAGAAAAATTGTTCTCCTTGGCCTCTGAGGATAGGGCAAGAAGCAATGGGCTTAAACTGCAGCAAGGGAAGTTTAAGTTGGACATTAGGAAAAACTACCCAACTGTCAGGGTGGTCAAACGCCGAAATAAATTGCCTAGGGAGGTTGTGGAATCTCCATCCCTGGAGATATTTAAGAGCAGGTTAGACAGACACCTATCAGGGATGATCTAGACCAGTGTTTCTTAAACTTTTTAAGACCGAGGAACACCAAACAATTTTTTTCATGAGGAACACCAAGGATTTTTTTGTTGAGCCATTTTGAACTCTGTTGTTCTCAGCGGCACACGTCCAAGTGCCTCGGAACACAGTTTAAGAAACACTGATCTAGACGGTGCTTGGACCTACCGTGAGGGCAGGGGACTGGACTTGATGATCTCTCGAGATCCCTTCCAGTTCTCGTATTCTATGATTCTATGCTATTCCTCCTAATTTGAATTCTGTCACTGTAACAGTTAGGATCTATATTATTAATATTCTAGTGCTATGATCAAATAGGTGCAGGCCCACAAATTAGGGCATATTCTCTGCTGGGTAAAATTCTCTTGACACTAATGGAATTATGCCAGTTGGTACCAGGGTAGAATTTGGCTGTCATTGTTACTAGACTCTTTCAAATGTTTCGGTGCTCATCACTTATTGTTTTGATGGTTCTTTCTAGTAAGACTCATTCTTTTGCTTTGCTGTTCTTACCTTGGATCTTCCTTGATTTTAAATGGTATTTTAAACACATGGTCCCTCTTTCTTTTCCCCCCAGTTACACAGTATATACCACAGTAATGAGTGCTGCAGTCCCAGACAAGTACTTAACGTGGATCAGAACCTTGGAGTAAACATGTGTAAGTAACCTGTTGGTGCGGATAGCTGTTAAGCTCTCAGTGGTACCTGTGGATGGGATTTCCTGCCCTGTTGAGGTGACTTTGTAGGAATTTATCACCTGATTGCCTTAGGCCGAGACCAGGTCTACACTGGGGGAGAAAGTCGATCTAAAATACGCAACTCTGGGTATGTGAACAGCGTGACTGGAGTTGAAGTACCTTGGCTCGAATTTCTACAGCATCCCCACTGCAGGAGGTCAATGTGAGAAACTCTACCATCCACTTCCCTTACTCCTCACAACCCAGTGGAGTACTACAGTCAACAGAAGTGCCATCAGCAGTTGATTTAGCAGGTCTTTACTAGACCCACTAAATTGAGCCTGGGAGATCTCCGGAGTGTCAGTCTCCCCATAAGTGGAGACCAGCCCTGAGATTTACTCTTTCAGTCCTGGGTTGGACCTAAACTCATGCTTAAGCAAATGAAGCTTTTAATGATGGAGTTTAAAAATGTCCAGAAGGGACTAGAGGTGCAGTCTGATAAGACACTATACATCCTCAATGCTTTTTGGCTGTAAATGGGAGCTGGGCACATTAGCACAGTGAAGAACTGAGCACTGGGCTGAGAGATGGTTTAATTTTTAACCTTGACCCAGATGTCCCTAGCTTTGAAGAACTTGGGTCTGCTCATCACAGCAGCTAGCTTCTTGGAGTCAATTTGAGATATGCATCCGTCTCTGGGTGTGTGTATATACGGCTTGCAGAAAAATTGCAGGTGCTTGATGAAAACCCAAAGCTCCTTGGTATTTTGTAGCTCGTATTTTAGTTACTCATTTTGGAGGCAAGAGTAAAAGCTCCCCCCCCCCCTTGTCCTCCAGAGGGCAGCCAGGTTTCGGCAAACTGCACCGATGTTCTCCAGTTCTGTTGATGTACTGTGTGATTCTTCTTCCACTGAGGCCAATGGGAGTTTGGTTTTCACTGGGAGCAGGCCCTTCCCTGTAAGCCGACTTATTTTCCTCCCTCCCCCTCTACAATTCCTTCATGGTCCTTTTTTGCTGTAATTTGAAAAATCACTTAAAGTGCCCCCCTTCCCCCAACAACGTGCATTTACTCTGGGTGAGGGTGGCAGTTGCGGTCTAAATTACATATTGTACTTTGACCTTTTGAAGTTACGAAGCAAAGAATTTGTGACTGCTGCAGCTGCACTGCCACTGCTGGGAGAGGGGAGAATTCCTTCCAGGGCCAAATCCTGATGCTATTGATGGCTGTGCAAGTTTTAATTAAGTAACTGTGTAACCGCTGAAAATTTCAGCAGTTACACACACAGTGTCAGTCAGCTCCCCGGGAGTCATTTTATGCTGGGAGCCGGCTTGTAAGCCAGCTCCCTGCACATACCAGCTCCTGGCTCATCAGTTAACCATGTACACGGATGCACTTTCACATCCCCAAATGGGAGAGTGGCTGTTGACTTCAGTTGGACAGGGAATTGACCCTGCGCTAGTGCTGATTACGTGGGGGTTTTGAGATAGCAGGGTCTATTTCTCTCTGTTGGAGAACTTAGCTTTATTTCTCTGCTCTGTGCAGATCCATTCTCATGTCTGTCTTTCTCTCTCTCTCTTTCTCTCAACAGACAAAAGGGGGAAAAGTTGAAGCTTTCCAAGTCCAGCATTACTTTTAAAGTAAATTAATGCACTGCAGGTTTTTTTGCACAAAACAATTCCTTGAATGTTTCAGGTAAAGCTGACTTGCCAGATTCTGATGATGATAATGTTCTGAAATGAAGGCTTTACTAAATTTTATGAATTACACTGGCTTTCTAGAAGATTTTTAAGAGGGAGAATTGATTTTTTTTTGTTTGTTTGTTTTACTCATCGTTCTGGAATACAGTGTGCACTTTAAATGATGCGTATATTAGTAATAAAAAGTCTCTATTTTTGGTTGCCCAGTAAGAAAATACTGAAATAAAAAATATTCAGTGTGTCCTTTGGTTTGTGTAGGGCCATTTCATTCTTCTTCCATTGGGCACGTAGGGGTCTGTGATCCACATCCAAAATGGACGCCTTCTGGTCTCATCCCCTCTCTTTAGCAGCACCCCTGAGTAAAATGAACTGAGTGGTGGAGCAATCCCAGGGCGGGCTGGAATGGGCAGTAAGAGCTCCGCAGGTCTTGCGACAGCATCAGGTTTACAGCAGCCCCTGAAATTGCTGTTGTTCCTGGACGTGTGTCTGGTGAGTGGGTAGGCCTGTGTTCTTCCCCCACCCCTCGACCCTCCTCTGAGCAGAGCAGGGCCGGGCAGATACGTATTCTGAAGCACACAGAGGTCTGGGGCCTCAGTACACCTCCCACGGACCTGGGAATCAGACTGGTTCTCCTGCGGTCCAGCACGTCAGGGGCTCCTATTTGGGCCATAAGATGATAGGTGAGGGAAGGGTGTTTTTTGGCCAGTTGATCTCCCCCCCCACCAAACATTTTAAACTTCCCTTTGCGTTGCTGGAGAGTGGATGGGAATGCACGGTTTGCCTTGTATCTGAATGGTTGGTTTTCCGTGAAGATTACCACTCTGAGAGATGGGTGTGTTTTGCTAAGGAAGCGTGCAGAGCAGATCTGCATGGTGTCACTTTCAATTAATGTGCTTTCCTCCAGGACAGAACAGCCTGGCTCAGCTTAGGGTCTAACGACACCGATTGTTTCCCTAACAGATTGGAGGAGCCTCAGGTCATAGAGGGTTGCGGGGATCAACAGAGGCTGAATCTCCTTTGCCCAGTTGATCGTTCACATCAATAGAAATTTTGCAGCCACATCCCCTTAGTTCAGGGGGGTAATAACTTTTTGCCAGGGTCCACTTCAGAAATTTTTGAAGTGGTCCTGGGCTGCACCGGGAGAGGCGGGGCCTCAAGCGGAAGGGGTGGGGTCAGGATACTTCCCTACTTCCCCACCCCCAAACCATGATTGGTCCGGGGGTGGGAGAACACCTTTGTTTGCGTGCCCTCCCGAGCTTCCCCCGGGCACCCATGCTCCTGGTGGTGGGAAGAGACTTCACGCACTCCCCCTTCTGCCCCCAGGCCAATCAGGGTTTGGGGGCGGGGGAGCGTGCAAAGTCTCCTCCCGCCCTGCCAGGAGTGCACGCTGCGCGCTCCTGGCAGGGCAGAGGAAACTTCATGTGCTTCCTCCTGCCCCCAGGCCCTAACTGACCTGGGGACAGGGGAACGACAGGGCCTCTGCAGGCCGGATGAACCCACTTGGCGGGTCGGATCCGGCCCACGGAGGCCCTTTTGCCCACCCCTGCCTTAGTCAAAGGTATTTATTTGATTGTGCTGCATTGTGCACTGGTTACTCTGCCAGTTTGTGACACTGCAGCAAAAATCACAAAGTAGGAAGGATTGATTTGAGGTGAATATCCACTCTTATGGTTTCAGTGTTTAGGATCTGATTCCTAATAGGGCACCGTTTTCATTGCTGCCGGTGGGAATTTTACCTGAGTAAGGACTGTGGGATGGGATTGGCGGTCTTCAAACAAAAAGTTTTACTCGGAAACTGGAGTGGTGAGGCCTTGTGTAAAAGTCTGTGTTGCATGTAGCCAACGGCCAATGCCATTGCTAGTTAATGATCTTCTCTCGGTGTATCTGTGCTGCAGTCGGAGGTGTGATTACAGATCGGGGCACGCATTGTGACGTCCTGCCCCCCTCCCATGTAGTAGGACATTGTCCTGTGCACACAAATATGCATAACTCAAAGATGCTTTGGACAAAATACCTCATGTAACCTATCAATTTTAATGTCCCAGTCTGCTGGATCTGTGTATCTTATTTTGGTGTTTGTATCATTTTGGTATGCAAATATGGGACTGGAATAGTTTTTTAATGTGCACATTTTTTAATGTGCAAATGCTAGCCATCAAGGATGTTTCCAGTGCTGGGAACACGTCAACATGTGGGTGATCAGTATGACGACTTGATAACAGCTTTCTTTGTCCGTTAAGTCTAAGCATGGCTGGTCTTAGGAAGACATGTGACCACTCCAACTGGTAGGGTTCTGACCAGGTAATGTTCCATGGAAGCGGGGAATGTAGAAACAAAGAATTCTTGCCCAAAAGGAAGTCTACTTAAGATGCAAAGTTTTCAGTCTCTTGGTCTTTGTCTGGCATGAGACACCTGAAGGGAACCGGAAACCCCGGGGAGCAAAAGATCTTCCCTGGCTTGGAAGGGGTGTGGTTTTTTGTTTGTTTGTTTGTTTTGCCTGAAATAACAGTTTTAGGGTAAGTTTGCAATACGCTTTAGTGTGTTAGAACTAGTTATGTAATTTCTTTAATTTTAAATTTGTAATTTGCTTTGTCTGTTTTCACTTGCAACCACTTAAATCTTACTGTTTGTATTTAATAAAATTACTTTTATTTACTCTTAAGCCCAGTGTAAATAATTGTTACCTGGGGGAGCCATCAGTGTGTACATCCTCCTTTCATTATTAAAGGGGGCTTACCTGAATGGTTTATTTGGGGTTCTGATCCCATTTGGCACAGTAGGTGTATGTACAGCATGCTAAGATGATAGCTACACTGAAATTTACTCAAAATGACTATGGAGGAGACAAAAGTGTGTGTGTGTGTGTGTGTGTGTGTGTGTGTGTGTGTGTGTGTGCGCGCGCGCGCACACGCGCCTGCTGCTGCCCCTTTCTCTTTTCTTTGGAATCACAGGGTCCTTTCAGCAATGGCTTATGTGAAAAATTAATGATGGGCAAGCATTTAATGTAGCTTGACTGCCTTTCTACATCATTTAGGAGGTTGAATTGCTGGATAAATTCAGACAGCATCTCAATACCTGGAGTGCTCTTCTGCAATCAAATTTAGATACAATTCATTGTGTAGCAAAATACTTCCCAAATACTTTTTTGCTTCCTTTAAAACACTGATCCACACACAGCATCCCTTGAAATGTTTTGGAACTGGTCAAGTGAGCTTTTCCTAACACTGCTTTATAGGCTGTTTATCTCCTGATGCTGTATCTAGCTATATGTCATTACATACTGAGACAGACCCAGGACAGCTGGCTACAATAGTTTGGTGGAGGGTAGACATACTGGGAGCTGGGTGAATGTTCTTTTGATTCCTGAATAAACTGCCAGAGACTGCTGCCAAGTAACCAAGGCACCTGAGGCTAGTTAAGAGCTTGTCTGAAGCAGCAGGGTAATCAGGCACTTGCAGGCGATTAAGGCCTGCTGGGTTACTTTAAAAGGTTTCCCCCAGGCAAGGGAGAGGGAAGGAGAAGAGTAAAGGACTAAGAGGAGGAAATGTGTTGCTGAGGACTGCAAAAAGGAAAGAGTTTGTGCTGAAGCAGGAAAGATTCGCTCAGGTACCAGGGAGAAGGTACAAGGGGAGCATTTGGCACAGGGTAAAGTTTGCTGTATTGGAGCTAGAGGAAAAACACTGCCAGTTGCTGCTACTGAGGGTCCCTGGGCCAGAACCCGGAGCAGTGGGTGGGCCCGGGTTCCCCCCAATCCTCCCCACACCACTTAAAAAAGGTCTGTTCCTAGAAAGGTAGGCCAGGATTATGGAGGGGTTTTACCCCAATCCTTTGACTTTGCTAGTGATGAGGATGGGTCAGGAAGCTGTGACCCTGGCCTCTAGAAAGGTAAGAGGGAGGGTGGAGGGTCACAGAGAACCTCTGAGGCAAACAATAACTGCCTAGAAATGCAGGGCCCACTGGGTTTTGCCAGAGCTTTGCCACAATACTTACCTAAGTGCTCTACGTTTACCTAGATAAAGGCATTGCAAGCTTTTGCTTTGACCCTGTGTACTCAAAAGCATCAATTATTGTGGTAGCATTGAAGTGGACATGATGAGAAACAGGGTTCCAAGAAGAATGTGGGAATAAAGGGTACTGCGCTGATTTTTTAATTCTGTATCTGTCTCTCCATAATTTGTAGAACTGGCAACTGCTCCTGCCTTTCTCTTTCACATTTCTTCTCATAAGAGCCGCACATAAAGCTAGCAGGCCAGATCTTCAGCTGGAATAAATAGGCATAGACCTATGGACTTTTCCTAAGATGCCTGCTGATTTACAGTCTCTAAGGATTGGGTCTAGAATCTCCCTGGTTTATAGATATGATCAAATTGCAGATAACATTGGTTGTGATAGTGCCTTTTTCCTGTTTGCAAATGAATCCCCGTTGTGCAGATATTTGTCATCTGTGAGTATCCACTGAATAGTTTAAACCAACACATTTCAGAGTGACATGTTCCAAGCAGTTTTCACAAATACCTGGCAACAGTCTGATTACTCGTGAACATCTGCCAGCAACGAACTGACTTCCACTATTTTAATTTGCCTGTTGATTATCTGCTGTAAGTGGTGGGTGCAAGCATGTTTTGTGCTTTTTTCATTTAGGTGTTTTTTCCAAATGTGGCAGGGCCCCCGGTGTGCCAAAGAGTTGCTGCAACTTTTATAATGGTTTCTTTGCTCAGTCTTTTTGTTACTTTTCCTGAGCAAGGGATTGCCTCAAGGAAAGATGGAGTAAATTCAGTGGGGTTCATTGTAGGGGTGCTAGAATCATTAGCATAGTGGGGGTGCTGAGATCCATTGAACCAAACTGTAAACCTAGTATGGAATGGAAACCACTTCTGGAGATGTTGCTACCTTGGACTCCTAGTCCCAGCACCTATGATTCGATAAGGATTTTTGCATCTATGCAGAAGATGAACGCTTTAGAGCTGCGATATACAGCCTCTCTCCGAGTTACGGACCAAACACTTGGCCGTAACTCGATCTGTTCGTAACTCGAACCCCATTGAGTTACACGCAACCGCGCTGTGCGTAAGCGCGGGTCGCGTTCGTACCTCGGGGACCGCCTTTACGACCGCTTCATGGGAGCTTTGGTCATAAGTGCGAACGGTCGTAACTCGACCGTTCACAACTCGGGGAGTGGCTGCATAAGGACTCTGAAGGAGGCTTCTTTCCAGGTGTGTGAATCCAGAATTTAGATAAGAATGCAAAACTATGTTCGCTGGGATTCACATTTGGTTAAAAAAACTATTTTATTCCCCGCACCCCTGGTGGTCCCAGCCCACATGTGTAAACAGCTGGTTTTTTTTAGTTCTGAACTGCCCTGTGCTGACCAGGGTATCTGTTCTTGGCTTCTGTATTACTTACTTCAAAGTGTTTTGTCTGATTAATCTTAAAGGAAACCAAAAGAGGAGCGGACAAAGCCATTCTGCAACTCCAGGAACTGGGAGCGTTCACTTTTGGGTTTTCATTTGGCCATGTAAGGGAGTGAAGAGAGGAGGGTCTGGCATCACAGGAGTCAAACAAAGCCTTTTGGCCCAGCTAGCCCTGCCCCGCTTTACCTGTAGCCAGTGCCAGGTCTGGAGGAAGGATAAAAGGAAGGAGCCTGCCTCAGTGAGGAGCTGACCAGCACGGAGACAGGAGTGTGGTTCCGCTGTCTTCAGGACCCGTGCTAAAGCCCGTCCGCTTGGCCAGCCACAGGAGCAAGTCAGCCTCCAACCCCCCCCTGGACAAAAGGGAGGAACCTGCTCGAAACCCTTGCTGAGGAGGGGGAAATTTGGAGTCTTGGGGTCGTGCCCCAAATTTAAGGACTGTACTCAGATAGTAGGCCGCCTGGGGCACCAGTGGCAGGGCTCTGCTCCCCTTTCCTGCCAGCTAAATCCGTGACCTAACCACTAGGCCACCCTGCTGCCAAGACCACCTGGCCATAGGCCAATTTGCCTATGTCCTCTCACCCATAGCCTTTTATTTCTGCACAGTGGAACCCTGACCTAATGTACCCCGAGCAAGGGACCTTCCCTCCCAATGTAGGGACTGAAGGGGAGCTTTTGCCCCTGAAAAACTTTTGCATGTAACTAAGGGTGGCAGGAAGACGTATGAGGGGCCGGCGTGCTATGTTTCCCATCCCTAATCCCCGCTGGTAATCCTAATCCCCTTCAGTTCTGTGGTCTTTTGTAAGTGTCACATGGGGAGGCTTTGGAAAGCTTCTCAAAACAACCTTGCAGTAAATACACCGTTGGGGTCTGTGCTCTCTTTGGGGACCAGCACACGTGCTTCATGCTGGACGTGCAAAAGGAAATGGGAGTTTTCCTGGAGCGGCGAAGGGGAAAATATGCTTGGAGTAGCTCGTTCATCATTTTAAGGCCGTGGATGGGAACGTCTGGTTAAAGCATCTCAGACTTTTGATCGTGATGGGCATCAAATGCTGATTATATAAATGCACGAGACACATTAAAAATAACCAGAGAGCTTTGAAGTGTGTATCCCAAGAAATCCTTCCTTAAGTTATTGGTAGCAAAGGTAAGTTTTCTTTTCCTTCTTTCTTTGTAGTGGTGTCTTGTGCAGTAGGGTCCCTAAACAACACCTGGGCAGGCTGTGATGAAGTTGTTCCGTAGTTGGCTGCAAGGGATGGCGGTGTTTTCTAACTGCAGTGCTCTTGGCCAAGCCCCCAGCTGCTGCTCATATGCAAATGACCGTGTGTTGATAAGCCATAACAACCTTGTCAGCCTGAGCCCAGATCCAACCCTACAGCAAGCAGTGGAACATGTGTTTGCAGCCAGGTTGTTGGGCCTTTGGCGCCAGTTACCTTGCATCTGTTTCTGGTGGTTGGGCTTTTATGTTTATGTATTTATTTCTTATTGACGACAGGGAGCACATTCCTTTTTGCAGCAGGCTTGGCCACGTTCCAGAGATGGTGCCACGAAGTTTTACAAAGCATATTAGTTCTTGGCTTGCCCCCGGAAACTTTGAACTCTGACTTTCGAGTTTATTTCTTTTTTCTAAGGCATGCTCTGACTCAAACCTTACTTCTTATTAATCTTTTGCCTTTTTAATGTGTGTGTCCTGGGTGTTTAGAAAATTCTGTGATCTCAGCAATAAGAACCATCAAAACAGACCTGCAAATCTGCAAAGATTTATTGTAAAGTTTGAGACTTGAGCCAATGGGGGAGTACCTATACTGGTAAGAGATGCGGACTCTTGCAAGTGTTGTAAGTATTTAAGTGCAGTGATTATTACAACACTCCTGGGTTTCAAATAGTGCACGGTGGATATATTTTTGTGTTTTCATGAAGATGCAACTTCTGCTGCTTTGCTGGCCGGCTCAACCTGACCGGCAACACAATTGTCTTTCTTTTGTCTTGTGGGTTTTCTTCCCCCATCCATTCTGCTCTGGTTTGAAGCATCGGTGTGCTTGGTCATTGTGCAGTTTATCATTCCTGCTGCTTTGCTTTTTAATATCTGTTGGTTGACCCGATTTCCATGCATTTAGACTCATTAGGATAGAGGTTGTCTCATCTGTTTTTGTATAGCCCTGTGAGGTCCTGGCCGCTTTGGTAATACAAATGACAAGGTGGCATCACAGCTAGGTGGAGAGAAGATCCACACCGCACGTTCTGCTGTTGTCTGGTTTTCCAGAAGTCCTGTCCTTGGGGTCGTGTGAGACACAGCAATGGCGGAGACCCAGGAGGGCTGATCTGTCCCTGGCAGTCCAACTGAGTCGATGTCTAGGGTTAGACGGCAGGGTGTTTCCTAGGGCGGGGATGGGGATCAAAGCAGACCACTCAGCTGGAAGACAGCTTGTGGGGTATCCCATGGTGGGCCTGGTGCTGCTGCCTTGCACAGGTGGTGTCCCGCAGAGAGCATTGTGATTGTTTTCCCACAATTGCCTCCCATCTCCATACATCCCTAAATCACCAGTGGCCCCCCCCCTCCAGTCACCGGGCAGTGCCCCCTCTTAATCACAAGTCCATGACCCCTGCCTGCAGAGAAAATGGGCGAGTGAGAGAGGAGAAGGCATATGGAAGGGATTGGGGGGGGGGGCAGTCCCTGTTAGATCCTCCCCATCTTCCACTCACCTAGTGCATTGTAGCAAGGCCCCTCCCACCCTCAGATCTCTGACTGAGCATTGCAGACCAGTTGTGGCTCTCCTATGCAGGTTGGGCTCTGCAAAGCAATCGTGGGGTCTTGCTCAGAGCATCCCCCAGCTGCAGCCCGTAGGCACGCCCAGTTCACTTGCAAGCTGGGGAGGCAGCCGTGCAGCTCAGCTAGCGATGCCCGGAGTTCTAGAAGGGCATCACTGCCCCCCGCCCACAGAGAGCCCTCGCAATCAGGGGAAGCCCGACCACTGGACAGTTTAGACTGGCGTGCCCAGGGCTTCCCTGTTTGGCTGCTGCTGCCCCTGCTGGCTGGAGTCTAGGACTGGCACCTCTTTGCCACGTCCCTGTGGGGGTGGGAATTTAATGCTGGGCTTGCAGCCGGCTCTCACACTGATGATTTGGCACCTTTCGTGGAACCAAAACAGAACTAGATTTCCTACGGAGGTGAGCACAAGCTGTGCCCTTTGACTCTTTATGCAATTCCTCTTAGGCTTCTTTAATTAGCATGTTTCTCTTCTTTAATTAACTACACATTTAGGGTTGCCGGGTGTCCGGTATTGACCCGGACAGTCCGGTATTTTCGCCTCCTGTCCGGAAAAAAAATTCAGAAAATACTGGACACCTAAAATGTCCAGTATTTTTTGGATTTTTTTTCCCTGCCAGGAGGTGAAAATACTGGACACCTGGCAACCCTATGACACACTTGGCAACTGGGCCCAGCTCCCGGCCTCCCTCCCCTGGACCCCCTGCTTACCTGGTTCCGCAGGGAAGCTGCGTTCTGGCTTGATCAAGAAAACAAAATGGCAGCCGGCAAAAAGCCTAAAGACCAAGGGGAAGCAATGCCTTCCCTGGGTCTTAGTGCTCAACGGCTCCCCTGTTCCTATGCCTATTCTGACCCTGCACGCACTGAAAGGGCAATGCTGTTTTGTTTTGTTTTTATTTTATTTATTTATTTTTTGCTTAATAACTCTGGAAGTCCTTTTTTGTTTTGTTTTTTGTTTTTTGTTTTCCTCAACAACTTTGGTCTCCCCCTTTCCCCCTCCCCCCCCCCAGAATTTTATCCCTGGTGGGGTTTTTTTTGGGGTGGGGTGGGGCGGGGCAGGGCGTTCAGTATTTTTGGTTAAACCACCTGGCAACCCTATACACATGGCCAGTTTAAGGAACCGGGTGCAGAGGAAGAGGAAAAGCGAGGCCCCTGTCCTTCAGAGAGAGGAGGAAAAGCACCTCTACCATCTGTCGATTCTGTGCTCTGCAAAACTAGTTGAGTTCTGGTCTGCCACTCTCACTATGAATCTTTTCCTTCCTTGCCCCTCAGTCAGGCCCTTTCCTGCCACCCTACCTCCTTTCCCGCAGCTCCTTCCTGGCCATGTTTCTGTCTCCCAAGAATGCCTGTCTCCACCGAGCTTCTCAACCCATCTTTCCTGCTTGCAGGCTCATCTCAGACAATCCTTTCGTTTATCTGCACCTCTACAACTTCTTATTGTGACCCTGCCATTGAGGTTGAATTTCTGAATGCACACTGGTAATGTGTGCATGGTTTCCAGGTGAAAATGATCTAATCCTATGGCATATTTGTGTGCACTCTTGCCTCAGACAAAGCCATTTGGCCTGAGTTTCTTAGGCAAATCATAAATTCCAGTCTAGGTTGCAGAAATATTTCTGTAACAATCTTGAACGTTTTATAAATCAAACAAAGGCTCATGCCAGTTGGCATTGTGGGTTACCTAGATACCTGGTCTTCAAATTTGGGAGCCTAAAGTTAGGTATCGGCATTAAAATCTTGATACTTAAATACTTTACCTCAGGGGTACTCAACACGTGGCCTGCAGCCCATTTGTTTGTGGCCTGCGGTGCGGTTTGGGTTTACGCTGGGGGCTCAACGCACAGCCTGCGAGTGGGAGCCAAACCAAAAAAAGTAGTCAATATAATAGTCTTCTGTTGATATGCGTTTTAGTAGTTAAATTCCTGGACTGTCATTGCTCATTAAAAGTGCTGCCATACGGGTGTAAAGTGTGTAAATATTGCATTTTATTAGCATCAGCAGTACTGACTTAAAATGGGACCTGTGTGTTGTGTAGTCTTGCCTTAATCTTTGTATTCAGGTCTGTCAGTGTGAAAAGCTGTTTGCGTATATTTGCACATGTATATACAACCACACTTAAGTTGCTGTCCTCGTCATGTGCTGAGAGTATCATTGTGTCTCCCGGGGCTTCCAAAGTTGAGTAGCCCTGCTCTACCTGATTGAGGGATATAATGCATGTAGGCACCTAACATTCAAATGCATTTCAGTTTAGTTAAAAAACAAAATACCTCCAAAATGTCCTTCCATATCTCTGACCTGAAGCTGGAACAATCCAAGTGGTGACCTTGCCAAAAGACTCTGTCCCAGCCAGGTTGTGCACAGATGTACGGTATGTTGGGAAAATTAGATGTCAGGGTTATACTTGAATTGAGAGAGATCACCTGTAAAGCTGTGACTTCTGAACCTCACTGAGTATTAATATAGTTATGATTGGCTCCCAGCAGCTTGGAATGCAGATCACCCATCCTGAGTTTGAATATGACTGCTCTTCCTGGTGCTGCATACAGGTTGAACCTCTCTAATCCAGAACACTCTCATCCAGGAACCTCCATTGTCCGGAATAATTTTAGTTAGCAGGATGTCCACTTTTCATGGGTTTGGCAACGTTTCCTGTGGTCCCTTAAAGTTTGTTTACAGCCCCCAGTCGTGGCTCTCAGTGTTCTGGGTTGTCGTTTAGCTCTAATTTACCCCTAAATGTCCCCAGTGGTTCCCAAATTTTTTAGCAGCATGTCCCCTTTTTGATTTTTGAGAAACCCTCACGCCCCCCCCCCAAAAAAAATAGCAGCAAAACTTGGGGTGGGATTGATGGGGGTGTATGTGGCTGGGTCGCCTCGCGCCCCCCCCCCCGGAATTTCTTCACGGCCTCCCCCCCCGGGGGGGGGCACGTCCCTCAGTTTGGGAACCCATGCGAGTCTAGCTGCATAGTAAGCAGTAGAAGTGTTGGTAATGCTGCTAGACAACCTAGTCCAGAACATTCTCTTGTTTGGAATCAGTTAGGTCCTGAGAGTGCCAGACTAGAGAGGCTCAACCTGTACTTGATTTTGACGATACCGTATTTGTTTGCAATCCCATAGGAGCACCGTTTGGAGATCATGGGATGTGGTAGTTCCACTAATGCCTACTACTTCCTGCGGAAATCGGAAAAAGGTGAGTGTCTCCTGGGAAATATTTCAGTCTTTCCTGGTGGATTATAAATGTCCTGTGAGAGAGTCATAAATATTCAGCACAGAGCTGCATCCACGCTGTCCCTGGACCCTGTTGTATAGGGGAGTATCCCATAAAAACAGACCTTCCCAAAGAAGATAATAGTAAATAGCTTTCAGCTCAGGCTAAGATTAATGGCAGAGGCAAAGCTGTGAAGCAAAGCAAATCTGTTGCAGTTGTCACCCGTGTTAGTTTGTCATTTACTGGGGAAACGTGTGTATTATGTTTCCAGGGTCTGACAGAGCTGTGCTGGCATGAACACTACTTTCTTCGGATCTTGAAACTGAAACCAAAACAAGGGCTTTCCACAGTGGGTTTGCCAAACCAAACAGGGATGATGGAGGATTAATCGCTTTGGCTTTTTTAAAGGTTTGACTTGGCAGCTAAGGCAGAGTCTATTTTAAAGTGCGGTGATCTTCTTGTCTCGTCTCTCGTGATTGGGCTTGACAGAGCTTGATTTTTATTTTTTTTAATTAAAAGTGATGTCATCACTGTTTTGTTTTTGAGCTGTTTTAATTTTTCTCTCTTTCAGTTTTCACAGATACAGTTTTATGATTCCTGCTGTATGGTGGCAGTAGTGTATACCCTCCGCTCTAATATAATATATGCATTGATTTTGTTTGTTTTGGAAATAAATGAAATAAAAAAATCAGGGTTCTTCACAGAAAGTATCAGTTATCTAAGGCTATAGAACAGTGCTGCAATCCATTCTGAAAAAAATCAGTTTTTATTTTTTTAAGATTTTTTTAAATTGAAACCATTCAGCAAAACAGACACAAATTATTGCAGTGTTCTGGTGGCACCAAATCTGTATTTGTCTCCCAAAAAAGTTTCAGTCAAAAACCCTTACCAAGCTGTAAATGCAGGAAGGTGTCTAGATATGAATAACTAGTCTCAGTCTCAAAAAGTCTTAAAGGGGTAGCCGTGTTAGTCTGTAACTAAAAAAAAAAAAAATTGGTCCTCTCTCTCTCTCTCTCTCATATAAAAATCATAAGCTTTTGTGGGCACAACCCACTTCTTCAGAATCACTCATATTTTCTTAGGGTATCTTAAGTTCAATGAAGTCTGTATATGTTGCTAACCATGTTCTTTGTGGCCCTGTGTGTTCCTCTGCATGCCCAAGTAATCTCAGTAAATGCACCCAGTGATTTACATAAGTATTTTGTACACAGTGTTGTATCCAGGTCAATCCTAGGATATTGGTGGGGTGAGGTAAGATCTCTTATTGGAGCAACTTCGGAGACAAGCTTTTGAGCTCACCCAGAGCTCTTCTTCAGGTCTGTGTAAGCACAAAAAAAAATTGCCTCATATATCTTGTCTCACTAATAAGCCTTTTGTAAGCATTAGAGTTCGCAGGGATGGAGTGATTGCTTTACAAATACCACAAGCTGTTATAGAGCTCCATGTAACACAAGATGGTGCTGTAGCAGAAACACAGATATTTTGTGTGCTCCCTGTCCAGAACTGCCCATAACAAAGCATCGTTATGTCTTTAACGTATAGCCAAGGCCCTTTCCACTATGCAGTCTTGGTATTTTTTTTGTTGAGTCTGTCACATACCCTACAATCATGCTTTGGAATCATTTTGTTTTAACTGTTGTTGTTTTCAGCCCTTATTATTGTTTCAGCCACTTTGAAAGGATAGGTGAGTGTACACCTGTTCAGTACTGTCTTCTTGAGTCCATATACAACCTGAGATATTAACTCTGAGTGGCCACAACTGCCCCGTTCATTTCATATGTATGTTAACTCTGAAACCTACAGACAGCACTTTAAACTATATTAATAATTTCATTGATCATTTTACCAGAAACATCCTCAATCTCAAACTGCATCCCCAGCTGCCAAAAGCTTCAAATGTTCTGAACCCAAAATAATCTGCTTCCTCCTAGAATCATAGAGCAGGACGTGACCTCAGGAGGTCATCAAGTCCAGCCCCCTGCCCAAGGCAGGACCAATCCCAACTCAATCAACCCAGCCAGGGCTTTGTAAAGCCGAGACTTAAAAACCTCTAGGGATGGAGATTCCACCACCTCTCTAGGTAACCCATCCCAGTACTTCACCACCCTCCTAGTGAAATAGTTTTTCCTAATATCCAACCTAGAGCTCTCCCACTGTAACTTGAGACCATTGCTCCTTGTTCTGCCATCTGTCACTACTGTGAACAGCCTTTCTCATTCCTCTTTGGAACCTCCCTTCAGGAAGTTGAAGGCTGCCATCAAATCCCCCCTCACTCTTCTCTTCTGCAGACTAAACAAACCCAAATCCCTCAGCCTCTCCTCATAGGTCTTACGCTCCAGCCCCCTAATCATTTTGGTTTCCCTCCGCTGAACCCTCTCCAGTGCATTCACATCCTTTCTCATGCAGAGGGGGGCCCAGAACTGGACACACTACTCCAGATATGGCCTCAGCAGAGCCGAATAAAGGGGAATAATCACTTCTCTGGATCTGCTGGCAATGCTCCTCCTGCCAGTATCTCATGCAGCTGTGCTTTTTCAATTAAAAACAAGATCTGTGGCACACTGAAACTAGAACATAAAATGGAATTCAATTGAAAATAAATAAAACAGAGGAGACTGGTCTGAATGGCATATTCATTTCCATCTTTCATCCATTGAATAATTATCATTATTTAAATGATACTGTGACAGAATTTGTCTGCCACATCAGAGTACTGCAGAACCAAAGGCTTTGCTCTGGGTACAGGTCCAGTTGCTGCAGTGCATACAGGGGCTTCTCTCTAACAAACTGAATGAAATCTTCATCCAGGCAGCTTTTCTTCCGATGAGGAATTTGCGTTTTAAGCAACGCATGTGCAGCCAAATGTTGGATCTGATATTTGGTCCAAATTGTCCCGTGTCCACACAATTAATGTGGATTCTCTGCCTCTGCAGTTGCATTGCTGGCTTTTCCTAGACCTTCCAGAAGCCCTTCTGCAGAGCTGTGTGGAGCGGGATTATGGGGAGAGCCAGATGGGCACGTATCATCTTCCACCAGCCTCATGGCAATTCTAGGGGCAATAACCCTGCATTCTTCCTGCGACTGTTTCTAATGGACGACATGGGCTGCAGAAACCCTGGTAGCAAGACTCAATTGGATCCATGCTGCAGAAAGACCAAGAAGGGAACAGCCTGGACAGGGAGCGCAAGAAAGAGACCAGAGGGCCAGGACTGCACATATCTCAGACGATCCATTGGAACCAAATCCCTGTCCGTTTCCCAGCAAGGCAAACTCGGAGGGAACAGTGAAGAGGAAATTCCATAAGAGAAGCTTTGAAAAGTCATTTCAACCAACTAGATCCTTGTCCACTCCCAGCCCATGAGACTCTAAGATGGGGAAAACACTGCTATCAAACCCAGACCCCTCAGCCTCCCCTTCTAGCTTGTGTGAAATTACCACTTCTGGTGGGGGTATAATGAACAAGAAGAGCAGAACCTCAGCTGGAAGACATTGGTGTAGAGCTGGGTGGTCAATAATTTCTGCGGGGGGCTACTTCACGAATTTTGATAGGTGGTCACAGGCCAACTCCAGCCCTGGAAGGGGTGGGGCCTCGGGTGGAAAGGAGCAGTTCCCTCTAGGTGTGCGCACCCCTGGCAGGAGGAAGAGACTTTATGCACCCCGCCCCCAGGCCAGTCGGGGCCTGTGGGAGCTCTCGAAGTCATTCGCTGTTAAAAACGGCTGGTGGCTCCCTCTAGGTGCTGTGTGCCCCTGGCGGGGGGAGGGAGCTGCCAGCTGCTTTGAAAAGCGAATGACTTCGCACACTCCCTCGCCCCCAGGTCTTGATTAGTCTGGGGGTGGGGGAGTGGCAGGGTAAGCTGCGGGCTGGATCAAATGGCTTGGCAGGCTGTATCTTTCCCACCTTTGGTGTAAGTGAGACAGTGGAGCTTTGCTGAGGCACACCAGCTCTAGATCCGGTTGCCCATTCTGGTTCCCATTTCAGTGTGTGATTTTTCTTCATTTGAATGCCATTCCATTCCTTTCATTGGGACAGTATGTGTTAGGCCAGGTTTCAGTGACAAATTGCCGTTTGAGTCTTCCTTCCTTCATTTTCAGGCATGAGATTGTTGCATAAGCTGATCCAAAGCTCACTGAAGTTGATGGAAGTCTTTCCTGATGAACTTTGGATCAGAATTTAATAGCAGAGACCTGCCTTTTTGAAGCTGGTTCTTTTTTTTTTTTTTTTTTAACCATTTGGGGCTTTCTCCATTTTTAATTTGCTGGAGAGTTTCTCACTGCAGCCAGACTCCCTGCCTATGACTGAGTAAAACTGTTTTATTAATTTTCACAACAGACCACCAGGATGCTGCCTTCTGTCTCACGTCCTACCTGCTGCTGGTTGGTTGATTGACCTTATCCTCAAACTGATCTGGTTTCCTCTGCTTTTTATGTGTTGCCTGCCGCTCAGATGTGATGTTTTGCTGAGCTGTCTCCCCCACCCTGGTCCCCCGCAAAGGATAGAATGGTTTTGTCCATTTGGTCCCCATCGGGTGGTGTTGCCTGAATGGGTTCTCCTGAGCACCCCCAACTTCCTGGAAGGTTTGAAATGGTGGATTGTGAGAGATGCCTGTTAAGTAGACGCTGAATTGGGATATGACCTCTTGCAGCTCTGACCCCTCCGCTGACTGAGGTCGTAATTAAATTCCAGTCTGTTCGCAGCATTCCTATGTGCCAGGCACGTATTACAGAGTAGAAACCGTAATCTTCAGGGTGTGGACAAATGTGGATATTGATATCCGCGGCTCATTTTTGAAGCTACGGGTGTGGATGTAGATACAGATGTTGAATCTAGAACCCTGCAGATTTGCAGATATCCACTTTATATCCATGGATATCCACAGCTCATTTCTGCAGATGTGGATACAAGTTTTGTGTCGGTTCAGGGCTTTATGTATGGTATCAGTACCATTTGGGGAATATGATATGTGACCATTGCAATGCATGCCCAAAAGGGGCAAAGGTGAGGATGTGTATAGTCTTAATGTTATTCCTTGACTTGTATATTTAAGCATGAAATCTTAATGTTATCTGAGAGCAGGATAGACTCTGCGCTGCTTATGTATCAGTTTAAAATTTGCCAAAAGAATGCACTTTACCTTGTATTTTTGCTGATCCATCTTAAAGTTGCTCAGAACTGTGAATCTTCACTTAAGGCAGGGAATCCGCCTGAACACAGTTGGTTGATCTACTTTTGATGCTGTGTATAGGTTTGAAAGCAGGATTTCCTTAATTACACAAGCACGAATTAAGATCAGAGTCTCTTCAGATACCTAGTTGTATTTCTAATGTGCCCATCACCGTGGCATCTAGGCATGTCAACATTCTTCCAGGGAAGATTTGTTAAGGATGCTCCTGGAGAAATCTCATTTGTGTGACCAGACACCAGATTAATGGTTCCAGATAAGGTGAAAAGAGCAATACTTTTTTCACGTGTGATTTCGGATTTATTGAATTATATTCACTACAAAGAATGGACATTGTTTCTGATTACCTATAGGTTTGCTGAACAAGCAAAGTTATATCCTCTAGTGAATAATTGTTAGTGTGTCTGCTACTCCATTTATCACTCAGTTCCTCATAAAATGTGGAAAAATCTTTCCCCCCTCTTCTTTAAAATCAGCACAAACACTGCCAGATGCAGCAAATCCAAGGAAGCTTGTTGATGAGAAAATGTGGGGTGTTTTTAGTTGTGCAATTATAATGATGTATAAAACAGCACAACAAAACCAGTCCCTTACCTTTTGATACATGAGCAGCATTAAATGACATGCATGTGATGTTACATGCTCAGAGTGTGGTCACTAATGAATCTGTTGTGGACTTTATATTATTGGTTTTGAGGCACTTAGAAGTTCTTAAATGTAAATGACTGGGCACTCAACTTTCAGAGGGCTGTCTTTGCTGTTTCTAATGGGCAGTGACTTTGGAGAAAGAGGGAAGAGGGGCTATTTTACGTGGTGAGACTGGGTTTAAATTTCAGTCCATGGATTTGGTTTAAGATGAAGTACACCTGGAGTATTTTCCCCAAAGTATTTAAGCAGAATGTCTTGTGGAGATCAGTGTGGAACATGGGTGGATCCTGTCCCCTGAGGTAAGGGATTGTTTCCAAAGGATTTTGTCAACCCACCTGTCACAGGGAAGGTTTCCTGAATCCAGGATGGAACTTGAGAGAGAGTCCCCAGAATAGCCAAGAACCTACTGATTTGGAAACTCACTTGAAATGTGGGAGTCCAGTTTCAAGACTTTACACTGTCTGATTTCAGGCAGGGTCTTGAACCTGTTATCTCATGTCTCTGGTGAGCACCGTAACCGTTGGCTAGTCTCAGACCCCTGTCATTCTTCCATTTTAAAATGAGGAGGGATCTTGGTTTCATCCTACTACAAAACCAAATGCCAAAGTGGAGTTGTCTTTTCTCGGTCAGCCAGAGTTAATTTTTTCCTGTGATTCACGTGTGAAGGAGAAAACTCCCTTCTTTCCTGGCGTGGCTGGGAGGGAGAAGAGCATTTGCCCTGAAGCTGGGAGGCTGTATCCCAGCTCTCTGGTTCTCTTCTTTGTGTCACAGCCTTCAAGGCTGCGGTCCTGATCCAAAGGTGGTATCGACGCTACGTTGCCCGGCTAGAGATGCGCCGAAGATGCACGTGGAGAATTTTCCAATCCATCGAGTACTCCTGTGAGCAGGATCAGATCAAGGTACGGTGCTACGGGGAAGGAGCCAGGGGAAGCGTTTGCCCTCTGGCGGGCGGCATCTTCGTTAAGGATCGGGGAGGAGGTTTTAGAGACCTGAGTTCAAGTTCCCAGTTGTCCAGCAGATTCTCTGGGTGATCTTAGGCAAATCATTTATTTATCTTCTTCACCTCATTTCTCTCTCTGTTCACTAAGGATAATACCGCTTCTGGGAAGCTGCTCCCAGTGTGTATGTACAGGGCCATCTTTTAGCGTTTCATTCACATCCAATGGACCCGAATTGGGTTAGACCTTTTAGGGCTACTGCAATAAAAAGTGATCTGTGAAGAAGATAAAATACAAGACCCACTTATGCACTAGGGCAGAGGGGGAATGGATGAGATGATGGGAGGAGAACCGCAGCAGTAGAATCATGCGGTAGCGAGGCGAGTAATATGCATCTTCAGGGAGTTGCACAATTGTGTTTTAAATAGGAATTTTTTTCCGCCAGCTTCTCGGTTCCCTCTTTCTTACATTTGTTCTCTGCTCTGCCTGGCAGGCCTCAGCTGCTTGACCCTTCTTGCCTAGGAGAGGGTGGCATCTCCAGGGTTTTGTGGTAGACCTCTTAAGATTCTTTCTGTGGCTGCTTGGCAGGGAAAGTTGTCTCCTGCAGTGAAACAGCAGCTCCTGATCTGCCGCCTCTTTTGTTTAGATTTCGTACTTGCTGTTTTCTGGTAAGGTGTTGACTTCAGTCTGGCTTCCCAGCCCCCTTCTGGCTCTCTTCACACTGACTTTCTTTTCCTGTTACACGAGCGAATAGGGGGCTGTGATGGAAGCCAGAAATACTTCACCTTGAAACCAGGGGGTGCGAATGAAATGAGACATGATTGGGGGTAAATTTGGTTACTCAGCCTCAGTTCACAGCTTGTCTATGGGGACTTATGAACACATGAGCTCTTACTGTTTAACTGGGCTCTGTGTTTTCTCGCCTGCCTGTCTCAAGCAGATATTTGCATCTTTTTCTGCAGCGTGAGAGAGATTTCTGGATCAGAGTAGCTGAAGGGGAAATGGAAACCTGGATAAATCCTCAGAGAGGGATGCTATGATTTCTTGTTTTCCATACCCCCACCTGCAAACTCCCTTGGGGGGGAAAAAACCCAGGGTGAAGTGAAGCAAGGGGAGTGAGGAAAGCCCCGTCTTTTGCATGCACTCCAAAAACAGTTACAAAGTATCACTCATCTTCAGCCTGATCCGAAGCCCGTTGATGTCAATGGAAGGGTTTACGCTGCCTTTTGTGAGTGTAGGAGGAGGCTCTGTAGTCTGTCTCCTAGGGCCAGATTTTGTCATGTTTGATACCCACCGTGTTTCCAGTGGGCTGAGCTCATCTTAAGATCTGGCTTTTAACGATCAGCATTAAATTGGGAAGGTGGTTAATTAAGTATCACTTGACATAATGGAGGATTAAGCCGTGGAACTCTCCACAGCGAGATATTGTGAGGCAAATGGCTCAGTCAAAAGGGACTGGATTTTTCTATGAGTAAGAGCAGCCTCCGTAGTTATGTTGCCCAGAGGAGAAGCGAACAGGGACTATCAATTTCCCGGCTGCAAGGTCTGAATTAATAACCGCCTAGCGCTCATGCAGAATTTTCCCCCTGGTGGTGTCATATTGCACAACTGGCTGCATTTTGCGGTTTTTTCATCTTTCCCAGATTATTGGCCTGTTTGCGAGAGGGGAGACTGGTCTATATAGACCAGTGCTCTGCTCCACAATGGGAAGAGGTGTGACCTGATTTGTTGTGTATGCCATGCAGCATGCCGAGGAGATTGTCAAGGCTCGGGTGAAGAGAAGAACGGTGTTCTGAGGAACACTCTGCAGGAGGGATGTAAATTCTGGGTTTAAAAGTTAATTGGTTAAATGCCGTGTTTAATTGGAGCAGCCCCTTTTGCTCCTGTCTGTCATGCGGTGGGCAGCCCCCCCCCCCCCCCCCCCCCCGGCATCTGGCTGCTCTGGCCCCCTTAAGCAGTTAACCTTTTCCATCCTCACCCCGCAGCAGAGCTTTCAAAGCTTTAGCTCTTGTGTGGCGGTGACTCACATGGCACTCCTTGTCTTCCACAGCTCCACAACTTCTTCAGCTACCTCATGGACCACTTCACGCCAAGCAGCAGCAACGAGAGTAAGCCTGCATGTTCCCTATGTAGGTGTGGTACTTGCGGGGTGCACCGAGTGCAGGGTATGGAGAGAGAGATGGACTCGTACGACGTTGGTGGCTGATTAAGGAGCGACCTTACAGGCATCTTAAAGGAGACCTGGCTTGGGCGTCAGATGGGCCAGGACTGCAGTGCAGGTCTCAGGAGGTTAAAGTGCGGTCAGGAGTAAAATAGGGAGATCCAAAGGGAGATGCAGAGCAGCCTCCTCCACTGTACGAGTTGGGAGGAATAAAAGTCACATTCATAAGGCTATAAAAGGGTTTGTCTTTGCCAAATGTTTCTTAATCACAGTAATCAGGGTCCTGTGAATTCCACGACCTTGCAGACTCCACCCATGAACGTGCCCCCGCAGCCTGATTGTCTTTACAAATATTAAGTTTCTAACCCTCCATGGTTGTGGCAAGAACCATAAAAACGTGAATGCCAACCGATGCAGTGCAGCCTTCCTGAGCTCAGAGCCTGAAACACTAGCTCAAAAGGGCAGGGACTTCCCTATGGTGTGTGAACTCTGACTGTACAAGTCACATGTTGGCATTAACTATTTCACTGCTGATCATTTTAGCAGATACATCCAGCTGATGTGCTTATCCTATTATCTCAATGTGCCTCTCTCGCCTAATTTTTTTGCCCCACCCCAAGAAATCCTACAATGTTATTACATGTTTTCAATACCTAATATGTTTGGGCTACATCAAAGATCTGGTTACAGAGTAAAACAAATTGACTAGCATATCAAAAGAAATAACACAAGAGACGCTGCCTGGCTATACCATTCATTTCCACATTTAATTCGGGGGGGGCAGAGGACACAAAAAACTCTTACCACAGACTAGCTGCACCAAAATGCTGCAGGAACTAGGAAGGCTTTCAAAAATACTTGCCACGGCGCATACTGGGCCTTGCTTAGTCCAAATCACATCTAGACAGAGCTGGTTGGAAACATTTTGTTGAAATATGGGAAATCATATTTTTGTCAAAGTTAAAGCATTTAGAAAAAACATGTTGACTTCAGTGCAAAATCCCTATGGGGAATTTTTTCAAAATTTGAAAAGAATTTCATTTTGGCAATTGTCTGCGTTTTTGTTCAGATACCTGAATTTCATTTTAGAATTTTAAAACTAAAAGTTTTCAAACCCCAAAAGTTTTCAGAATATCAGTTTTGCAGAAAATTTCAAAAAGTGTTTTCAATCTGCATGGGGATGAAAAAAGAATCAATGTCAAAATTTCCTTCATGCAGCAAATTCTGAGTTCAGACCAGGTTTAGTTCCCTCAATCTAGTTTCTAACTGGATTACGTGCTTTGGAATCAAGGCTAACGAAGGGCTGTCCTTGAATACCCCTCCAGGATGATGATCTTTAATTAGACCTGATTCACTTTTTTTTAATTCCACCCAGGGGACTTCATTAGCCGCATATTAACCGAGGAAGAAAGCTACAAAGACACAGAGCTGGAAAAGCTCTGTGATTATGCATCTGTGGAAGTGCCAGATTCCTATATGGGACCTCATCTCTCCTTCCCACTGCGGCCTGATCATGCAACTGCCTTACTAGAAGCTTTCAAGCAGAAACAAGTAAGTATCCCCAAAAGGGGGATTTCAGTGGTGTTCTCTCTTTGCACTGCCATGGAGGTAGCAGGGTAGAAGAATAGTTCCAGGGGTGATCTGCTTCTCTCTTTTCAAACACGTAGTTGGGAATATGAAGGGGAAATTTTTTAGGACATCCACTTTTTTTCCTCCATGGGCCCAATAAATCCACATGTGATGACTGTGGAGGCAGTTGGCCAAAAAGTTGGTGAAAAAGGTGAACAGAATGTTAGGAGCTATTAGGAAAGGAACAGAAAATCAGATAGAAAAGGTCATATTGCTGCTACATAAGTCTACCTTGAATCCTGTCTCCAGTTTCTGGTCAACCCATGTTAAAAAGAATGTAGTGGAACTGGAAAAGGTTCAGAGAAGACCAACAAACACAATTAGGGGTATGGGTCTGTCTTACCTGTTTAGTTTGTAAGCTCTTCCCAGCCAGGAATGTCTTTTGCACTATGCCTGGCACAAGGGCCTGATCTCTGCTGGAGCTGTGGTACTGCAATACAGATACCACATAGCTCACTAAAACAGTGGCTCTGGTCCTGTGCCGCAACACACGATAGCCACTTCTCTACTTACCATCCCGGAGATTGATCTTTTGGTGTTCGATTAAGTGGGTCTAGTAAGGACCCACTAAATTGAATGCTGAGGGTGCCCTGCTCCCATCGACTTCCTGCTGTGGAGACGGCGCCAAGCTCGGCTCAAGGTACATTGACTTCAGCTACATTATGTACAGCCTACCTTAAGCCGATCTTCTGGGTGTAGTATAGACCTGGCCTAACTCTCACTGTCTCTTGGAGGGCTGGATTGTCAAGTGTGCTTAGGCCCCAGCAGCTCCCATTGCAGAAAGGGATCTCAGTGAAAGGTGCTGTTCAAAATCTGGCCCTGTGTATACTCCCTTGTAACATAATTGCAGCTAATCCTTCCTAACTTAGAGACTGCTATCTCAGCTGGACCGGCCCAGGTACACCACCCAGGTCTCCTTTCCTCGGATGCCTCATTACCAGTAGCATTTTAGGTATCCCTTTCCAGTTGCAAGTACCATGCTAACAGCTTGCCCGAGCCCGTTCGCTTCCACTCCCTGAACACTGTCGTATTGCGAACATCCCGCTCTAATGCCCTCAATTTCTCCCAGTAGCAGCTCCACGCTCGTTATGTCTTAAAACTCCTGCACGAGACCAGGCGACATCTCATGCAGCTGCCAAACATCAACCATGTCTCCACCTGCTACAGCGAGGAGGTCACGGTCTGCGGTAAGAGCGCTCGAAAGGAACAGCCAGAACTAGCCCCACCTGTGGAGGGGTGTTGTTTTCAACTGCAAAGCCGTGGAGGCTAAATCCTGCTCTGTGTTAGGTGTGTAACCCCAGCGAATGAAATGGCGGCATAGGCATGTAAAGGTGCAGGGTCTGGCACTGTTATTTGTAGTGTTGTAGCTTCAAAATGGTACAGTTGTGCCTGTGTACATGGTGGGACATCAGAGTGGAAATCCACTTCACCGTAACCTGCTGTGTTCAAGTCAAATCAAACCTAACCAGTAGAGGGCCCAAGTCTCCATAGTGACCAGTTTAGGAAGCTTAGTCAGCAGTTTTCTTTCCCTATTCTAGATCAGTTCAGCCGCTGGTACATAGAATCAGAGATTAGGATTGGAAGAGACCTCAGGAGGCATCTAGTCCAACCCCCTGCTCAAATCAGGACCAATCCCAACTAAATCATCCCAGCCAGGGCTTTGTCAAGCTGGGACTTAATAACCTTTGGGGATGGAGATTCCACCACCTCCCTAGGTAACCCATCCCAGTGCTTCCCACTCTCCTAGTGAAACAGTTTTTCCTGATATCCAACCTAGATCTCCTCCATTGTAACTTGAGACCATTGCTCCTCGTTCTGTCAGTATATAAATACAGCTGCCCTGAGGCTGGGCCGTGCATGGATATTTTGGTCAGTGAGTCCAATGAAGGTAGTAGCTAGGCTTCTATAGCTCTGCTGTAACAGTAGAAGTGGTAGAAAGGAGGGGTGGGGGAGCATGCATTTTGATAAAAGCATCCCATAATGCTCATGAAAGCAGTTCAGGAGAATCCAAACCACAAAACCCAGTTAATCATTAAGGAGGATGAACAAGGATGAGCAATCCCAGCTGTTTTATTTAATAGATCTAGTTTTGCCATTAGCATCTGTAAAAGTAACTAAAAGCAGGAAAATTGATGCAAGAGACGCAACTCCAGCTACATGAATTCTGTGGCTAATCTGGACATACCTTGCACCGATTTTCAGGGGTGGCCCCACAGCAGGAGGTCATTGGGAGAAATTCTCCCATCTACTTCCCTTACGCCTCGTGACAATGAGGAGTACCAGCACCAATGGGGACACTTTCAGCATTTGATTTAGCAGGTCTTTCCTAGACCTTCTGAGTCGAACCCCAGAGGATCCTCCGGCAAGTGGAGATGTGGCCTCAGTGCAAGTGGGCGCAGCTACACTGAGGAACCGCACTTGTTTGCACAGGCCTGTTTGTGTCCCGTCCCGTTCCCCGACAAGGATGGTATCAAGACTGCAGTTGTTCCACAGTCCTTTGCTTTATGTTGAAGGTGGGGGAGGGGAAAAGCCCACCCTGAACTGAATATCTTTTCATGTCTTAGGAGACTTGCATGGCCGGCTGGATGACTTATTTCTGATATTTTACAAGGTACGTCCTGTGCTTTGCCCCGGAGTGACGCTGACCCATCATGCGGCCATTCTCATGGGAGCCAGTCCCAGGCAGTGGGGAGTATTCTCCAGGATCGAGCTCTTAAAGCTTCCTTCCCACATTCGGCTCAGTTGTTTTGGAAATGGCTGTGCTTTACAAGAACTTGTCTTCACATTGGTTATTATTGTTCTAGCTGTACATTTTTTTCCAGATACTAGCAGTCCATTTTTAAAAGCTAAAAGACAACACCTGGCTGTTGTCTTACCATGTGTCTGTAGCCAATGTCTGCAGTTAACATCATCCTTAGGCACAATGGCTAGAAGGCAACATTAGTTCTTTTCAGTTGCTGACGTGGGTGATCAAGACGCTGAGACTCAGGGGGCTGGCAGGCAGATATATGTACAGGTGGCAGTGGGGAGAATACAGCGGGGCGGGATTTGCCGACTGTTCCCATCTTGCCCTGTCGCGTTTGACTGTGTTCCTTGTTTGTGTAGAATGGCCTTCCCTCTCCGGAGAAGTCCTATGTGTTCAACGGGGACTTTGTGGACCGAGGCAAACAGTCCATTGAGATCTTGATCATTCTGTTTGCCTTCCTCTTGGTGTACCCGAAGGAAGTTCACCTGAACCGAGGAAACCACGAGGACCACATGGTCAACTTACGGTATGAGTGTGGAACGCATGGGCTATTGCAGGTGTGGAGAACCTAAGGCCCCCGGCTTTCCTGGATCCGGCCCCTGTGGAGCTGGAGCGCACAAAATCTATTAGGCTGAGTCCCCCTAGACTCTGGCATGCAAAGGGAATGTGGGAAGTGGCTTTCTCCTTCTCAGTCAGGGGCCATGTCACTGAGGGTTTGGTCTTTTTGCTTCTTGCTTGTGTGTGGCCCCCGACTGATTTTTCTGTGAGTTCAGAGGTCCCCAACCCCAAAAGGTTCCCCAACCCTCTGGGCTATTGGAATGCAATGTTCTTGTTACTAAACTGCTGCCTAAAATTCTCTCCTCGGCTTCCATCTAGCTATGGTTTCACCAAGGAGGTCATGCAAAAATACAAGGTAGGGTTGCTCTGAAATCTCGCGCCTCCTCTCCTGTGTCTGACAGACGCTTCCTGCAGAGTCACCTCCTCCCTTCCGCCCCTCATCCTTCTAGGTGCATGGGAAGAAAATTTTGAAGATGCTCCAGAATGTCTTCTGCTGGCTGCCGCTGGGCACCTTAATCGATCAGAAAGTCCTGATTCTACACGGTGGGGTGTCTGACGTGACTGACCTGGAGCTGCTGGGCCAAATCGAAAGGCACAAGGTACGTCGTCTTGGTGGACGAGCCGCTGGTTTGTGTGGGTGAGAGCAGGTTTCTGTCTGATATCCTGGCCAGGGAGAGGATAAAAACAGAGACTGGCTTTTGTAGTTTAGACCCCAGCTTGAACTGCGTTGATTTGACTTAGAGTGTGCCCTAGGGGCCAAGGAGAGGGGAATAGAATAGCTTCTGTGGTGCTTCTCAGTGTGAAAATTGTCATCTCTGTCCTGGGTTGTGATGGACTTTGACGTAGTTACCATAAATGAGCATATATAACCCATGGGTTATACACATTTTTACAACTCCCGCCCCCCTCCGCGTGGTATACATGTCCGCAAGGTATACAAGTTTATTTTTACTCACAAGCAGCTCCCCCGCCTGGAGGAGGGTGGGTTGTGCCTGGCTGCGGCTGCACGGGGCCTGGGCGTGAGTGCGGCGAATGCGGTGAGTGGATGAATGCAGGACCCGCGGGCTCTACACGGCCACGGGTAATCTAAGGGCTGTGGGTTTTTTTTACACAAAAAAAGAAAAACCGCGGGTTATACATGGGTGCGGGCTATATTGGCTAAACTATGGTAAATGGATTGGCCGAGACAGGCTGTGTGATCCATAGGGGGTAGGTAGTAAGTGTTGGGGCTCTGTCCCCTTGCTGGTGAATTGTGTCCCTCAGGAGCACCAGGCCTCATGCTCTGCTTGTAATTTCCAGCTTTGGGCTTAGGGATGGCGGGGTGGGCGTAAGCACCACAGTGTGACTCAGGAAACCGGGGTTCTAGACTTGGCTCGGCCCCGGGCAGATGCTGGGGTGATCTTAGGCAAGTTATTTTCTCTCTCTCTGTGCCCATTCAGGGGTGTTAGGAGGAGCCATTTACTTCTGAGTGGTCCTGCTATGATTGTATCCATGGGATCGCCCCCTGTGACACCCCCCTCCCCCCCTCAGCCCACTCTCAGGTGATAAAACTCACCGTAAGCTCCCAGGTAGCTGATCAGACTCTTCTGTCAACCACTAAACCGCCTCTTTTTTTTTTTTTTTTCCTTCCTAAAATCAAGTGTCTTTTGCGTGTCCAACGGCCAACCCGTCCCAATTTCAATGGGTTCAATTTCCAGGCAGGTGCTGGGATGGACCACTTCATCACAGGCTGTGAGCACCACACCAGAATGGAAGTTGTTGCTTGTTGCCTCCCCTTGCTCTATAGTGAGGTGCTAACCTCCTTGACAGAGGGGGAAACTGAGGCACAGAGCAGGGTGGTGACTTGCCCAAGGTCACCCAGCATGGAGGGGCAAAGCTAGGAGGAGACGCCTCTCTCCGCTAGACCCTCCTTTCCCACGGCGCTAGCTGGGTTATCTCCTGCTTTGCACGGGGCTCTACAACACCTAGGGACAGACCAGTAAGGCAGTGTGATTAATCCCCATTTAACAAAGGGGAAACTGAGGCAAGAAGTGCTGCGTGTCTTGGCCAAGGCCACAAGGGTTGAGTTTGTATTGGAGCCAAGGTGAGAATTGCCCCCCCAACCTCGTGTCCAGATTCCCACCCCTCTGTCTTTTTTTCTTTCAGTTTGTTTCTGTACTAAGGGGCAAAAAGAGAGAAGGGAAGTATAGACACGTGGACTCCACAGCGATGAACGGCGAGAGCCCTGGGGGTGTCGACCCTCCGAGGTGCAGTTCGTTCCCTGGCTCGTGCCTCCATCCTAGTGCTAGCAGAACAGAGCTTTCCCAGTGGGTCCAGCAGACGGTCCGAGAGGAGCTGGAGAAGTGCCGCAGACAGGTGGAGTTCGGCGAGACCCCGAGGGACAAGGAGCTCGCCTGCGTCAGCTCTGTCACCGTGTCCGAGTCCGAACTGGAGTCCTGTGGGACAAGCCACTCTAGCCAAGAAGAGTGGAAGCAGGTGAGTTTGGCCTTCTGGGACAGCACCGGGATCCTGTCCCCCAGCCTTCTAGCACTGTCTTCTCCTAAGGACTGTGCGTGCAGACTGGGCTGCCCAATCCGTGGAGACCTCACAGTGCTGCCCAGTGCGTCGAGGGAGGGATACCTGTGGAATCTCATGCTCTGGTGTGTCAAGTGCTGGTAAATGCTGACGTTGCCGCAGCAACCTCTGTATGGAGTTGTCCTGTGTGTTTGATTTCTCAGATTGTAGATATATTGTGGAGTGACCCAGTGCCTCGGGAGGGCTGTAAAATGAATACAGTCCGCGGAGGTGGCTGCTACTTTGGGCCTGATGTGACAGAGAAGATTCTACAGAAGCACGGCCTGCAGTTGCTGATTCGCTCTCATGAGTGCAAGCAGGAAGGCTATGAGTTCTGCCACAATCGAAAGGTAGCTGGAAAGGCCAGTGCTAGAGGGACAGAGTTAAGGGTATTTGAGCACATTTCTGTACTACCACTTTGGGTTTCTTTTGAGTTTTACTTTAACTCTGAATTTCGTGGTGCTTTTGTTGATAACTGCTGTACAAAATGCCTATGGAGTTACTGATACATGCTTTCTCCCTTAAGTTAGTTTTTGGACTGGGGATCTTAAAATTACTCTCAGATCTGTCCCAGAGATGCTGCCTCTGCACACAGACCAGGCATGTCTGTGTGCAGAGGCACCTAACCTCATATGTTGCTGTACTAAGTAAATGAAATCCTATCTCCTTTGTTACATAATTACCTATGGGGTTTCCAAACACGTGTTTTATTCAAAACTGTTTGCGACGATGCCGAGGGTTGAAAACTGCAAATGTGGATGAACAGCTGCTGGATTAAATTCTGCTCTCAGACACACCAGGGTAAATCCAGAGTGACTTCAGTCTGGATTCAGAGTTGTATATTTGGGAGTAGAATTTTTCCAAAAGAACTTGGTAAAATAGCAGAAGTCTGGGCATGATGGCAAGTGACCTCGCAGTACCCCTGGAGAACATACATATTTTCATTCTTCCCTACGCAAACGTTCTCCTAGAATTTCCTTTCTCCAAACAAATTATACTGCTCCTTGATCTGGTCTGTGAATTGTCTGTGTGTATTGTACCTGACGAGAAATGCCTACCCATTTTTCCCATTTAGGTACTGACCATCTTTTCCGCTTCCAACTATTATGAGGTTGGCAGTAACAGAGGAGCCTATGTGAAACTGGGGCCGGACCTGATCCCTCATTTTGTGCAGTATCAAGCTAACAAGACAGCCCACACATTAACTATGAGACAAAGGCAAGGCTTTCTAGTTGAGTGTTATAAATGGCATAGAAATACAAAGCATCTTGTGTGATCTGATGTGGGGCAGTTTGGTTTTAACTTGCCTGCCACAAATGCACGGTGCCCGTGTGAGACATGTCCAGCGCAGGTGTGAATGGTCCCAGATGGAAAGCAGAGACTCTCTATCTTGCTCTCCTGGGAGGAGTTGTGTGTTTAAATGTCTGTGTCTCTTCTGCTTGTTCTAGGATCAGCCGAGTGGAGGAGTCGGCCTTTCGCGCGCTCAGAGAGAAGCTCTTCGCTCACACATCAGACCTCATCTGTGCCTTTAAGGGCTACGACCAAGATGACACTGGTGAGACTAAGCAAAGAGAGGGCCTCAATAGGCAGTGGACAGAGCTCCAGGTGGCTTTCCCTGGTGTAATGGAGCTGTCTGTCTACAGCAGCTGCCCAGCGATGGTTGGCAATGGGCTTAAAGGGGCATAAAGCAAAAGTGGGAAAAGCTGGGCCTTGGTGGCCCGGTTGTGGATAAAATAAGGCTTTTTGCGGCCAGTGCCTGTGGAAGAGGTGTGGGGATGTCACCAACGGGATTACTGAGTAAGCAAGGCCATTCTTTCCCAGGGTGATAGCTGGGGGCTTTCACGAGTGTCCCTTTCCCACAGGAACCATCATGCTGAGCGACTGGGCCACGGCGGTGGAATCCGTCTTGTGCTTGGGACTGCCCTGGCGGATGCTGAGGCCTCAGCTAGTGCACAGCGCTGCAGGGGGCGTGCTGGAATACAAATCCTGGCTCGAGCATTTAGCTGTGGAACAACGAAGCAAAGAGGTAACCGGTGATCTGCCTGTTCCTCAGAGCAAAGCAGGCGGCTTGGACCACAAAGCTCACGTGCCTGCAGAACTGACAGGGCCTCCAGCTGCCATGGTGATGAGGGCATGTGCTAGAAAGCCGAGATGGAGAATTTGTTCATGTAGGGCCCGATCCAAGCCCCACTGACATGCATGGAAAGGTGCCCGTTGAGTTCTGTGTGCGTTCCATCGGGCCCATGAACATTTTATGCATGTAGTTAATGACACGTGTATTTCTATTCCTTTGTTTGTTTAAACGTTAGCAAGTTAAGCCTTGAATCCTCACAGCAATCCTGTGAGGTAGGTAAGGGCCAAACCTTTTTTTTTATTGGGTGGGGGTGGATTTGGGTTTTACCATTTGGAAGCCACTGAGAGGGGGCCCTGAATTTAAAAAAAAACAAAAAAACCCCCAAACACCTACAGCTGGGGACTACACTGGCATATCTAGAACCAAATTTGGAATAAGCCCTAAAATCAGAGCTGTGGAAGCCCAGCCCCACAGTAACATTGAGGCCTAGGTCTCCATGTTGATTTTGAGGTGCTACAGTTCAGGGCTTTTCAGATCTCAGTTGTAGGGATGTGGCCCCTATAACTGTAGTGCAACCAAATCTCAATGCGAAATGCATAGACGCATCTTCCTTACAATACAGTTGAGTGCTTGCAGATGAGGCCACAGTGGGATGCGGCGGCGTACCCAGGAGGGTCAAGAATTAAGATCGGTACACAATTCAGTTATTTAGTAAGGGTTTCTAAGTGTGTGTTTGCAGCACATGGTAACATGAAAAGGCCATTCTTTTTGGCTGTGGATGAATTGCTTTTATTTATGCACCCTAAACTGTAGTCACTATACAAAAGTCTGAAATCCCAGCGTATGCTAGGACTTGGTAGTCTCAGAGGAGTATGTTAGTCTGTACCTGAAAGAAAATTAAAAAACGAATAGTCCTGCAGCACCTTTAGAGACTAACACAAAATGTAGCTGGTATCATGAGCTTTCGTGGGCAAAACCCACTTCTTCAGATGAATGGAGCCAGGGGTCTAGGGTACAAATAAGTAGCAGAGAAAGAGAGGGGATGGGGAGGGAAAGGGGGACAAAAAATCTTGTCAGTTAGTGTGTCTGTGCTAAATGAGGCTAACAGTGGGCCGTAAGTGTCCAGTACTTAGCTTTTGATGTCATTGGGGTGTTCAGTGTAACGGTCCATCCAGGGCAGGTCTTTGTTCAAACATCGATTGCAGGTATCAGATTTGCAAATGAAGGCAAGTTCCGCAGCGTCTCGCTTCATCTAGTTTTTGAAATTGCTTTGTACTAGTACAGTCACATCTAGATCCATTGAGTGCCTGGGCAAGTTAAAAGATTACTCAACAGGTTTCTGTGTGTTACCATTTCAAATATCTGATTTGTGTTCATTCATCCTTTGTCGTAGAGACTGCAGTTTGGCCAATACACATGGCAGAGGGGCATGGTTGGTACTTGTTAGAATGTTTTCGTGTAAAACAAAATGCATTTTATCTTGCAGCATATACAGTCAAGCTTACTAGAAACTATTTATCGAAACCGCTCCAACCTGGAGACCATATTCAGGATCATAGATAGTGACCATTCAGGTAAGGATGAGTTTTGACTCACTTTTCCCCCCACTATATTTTACTTTTTTACACACACACACTCACTCTCTCCCCTCCCCCCCCCCCCCCCAGGCTCACACTTATTGTTCTAACCACTGAGAACCAGAAGGCAGTTTTCTCAGTGGTTAGAACAGGGTCTTAAGAACCAGTATGATCTTTGGTGGCTCAGCTGAGGATGTCTAGTTTAATTGTGGGCAAATCACTTTGTGTTGTGAAAATGGACTTTTGCAGGACCTCGGTGCAAAAGGAATACAACCTATGATGATGACTTTGTGGTTACAGTGCCCTGTTGAGACTCAGGAACAAAACCCCCGTTGTGCACCATTACAGACAATGGCAATTTTGTCAGTGATTTCAGGAGGGTAGGATCAAGCCCTTCAAACTGTCTGTGCCTCCGTTTCCCATCTGTAAAATGTGGAGACTCCGACAGGGTTTTTAGAAACATAGTTCAGCAAATGTTTGTAATGCACCGAGAGCAGATGGAAAGTGCAGAGTAATATAAAATTATCCTGGATACATTCATTATAAAAGGATGAGGTTATAGGGGCAGTGAACAGCTAACCAGCATCACCACTCATTCAGACTTCTGCTCAATACCTGTTCTTCTAGGTCTGGCCACCCCCAACCCAGCAGTAAACAAAGAGCCTTTTAGATTGATTTTGATATAGTGCTAAATTATTTGTATCCTCTCAGCTGTTTGGAACTCCTTTCCTGCCATAGTGCATTAAGCTTTTGCTTCATTTTGGCCTATTCTTTGCATTAGTAGGTATAACAATACTTTTCTAGCACTAGCTAAACATGGATTAATTTAGCCTCATCTGAGGGATGGAGTTGTCACCAGTGTATAGATGGGAAATGATGTATATGCAGTAACTGACTTCCTCAGTGTCAGAGTGAGGCTGAGCCAGGAACAGAAGGTGGCTCCCGTGCAGTGCAGCTGAAGGGGCAGGCTCCCTGTGGCCTTGTGCTACTGCCTCAACTGAATTGGCAAGTTTCTTCCCTGCAGGCCTCATTTCATTTGAAGAATTCCACCAGACGTGGAAGCTGTTCAGCTCCCATATGAACACTGAGCTCACAGATGATGGCATCAGCGACCTGGCCCGCAGCATTGATTTCAACAAGGATGGAAACATAGATTTCAACGAGTTCCTGGAGGCCTTCCGCCTCATTGAGCGATCGCATGGTGATGATAAAGCAGCAGAATTCCCACCAACCCCTCCCAGCAGAGATGGTTGCTAGTAAGAGCATCTGGACTGTCACCTAAGCCACACTCCTTCCCAACTGCAGGACATGCCTCTAACTCTGAAGACTTGTAGAGAAGAGGAACTGACTTACTATGTTTTAGACCTCTCCATGGTGGCAGCTGTTACTGCCCCAGTAAGCAGCAGTGTTCCACTTGGGAACCATCACTAGCCCAGTCGGTAAGTTGAACTTTAAAAGGAAATTTGTCATTCTTTATTCCAAACCATGGGGTTTTCCTGACACTCAGCAAGGTTACACTATAGTGGAATTCTTTGGGAACATTTGCAGTAACTGAAGTTGTTGGTGTCTAAAAGCAAGAGCCTGCATAGTTTTTAGATTTGTATGTGAATAAATAGACTTAAAGGTCCAAAGTAAGCATTAATGAGCTATTAAATAAAATCAGGCCATGGAACTTTGCACTAACTTTTGCAGGAAGCCCCAGTCTTGCTTTAAAGACTTCAATTGCTGGAGAGTTTGACACACTTACTTTCAGAGGGTTCATCACGCTGCTAAAATATGTGCCTTATTTCTAGTCTGAATGGGATTAGCTTCCAACTTCTGGCTCATTACCCCCATCACTACTGACACGGAATCAAAAATTTTTACATAACCAGATGACTGTTGCACAGAACAAGGGATCTCTTACCCAATCTTCTTCCCAAATATAATACCTCAGTTGGATATGCCATTTGTTCACTGCAAATTCATGGTGGAATTTTCACCTTGGGTCACACAATTCTTACAGCACATGAAGTAAATTTTATGGTATCTAGTGCAGTGCTAATATAATTCAGGAGAAGAAATCAAGCAAAAGCTGCCACCAAAACTTCACTGTAGGGTGCCTGGAATTTTTTTCTAGAACAGTATTTGATAAATTGCCAAGTCTTGAGAAATAAAAAAGGCAACAAGCTAAAGGACGGTGTTTAAAGTAGACATTTTATTCTATTTCCTAAATAAGCAAAATGATATAAAAATATAGCCTTGCCATCCAAAAAGTCACATTACACCAATGACACTAAATCCACAACTTCCCCTAGCAGATAAACAATCTGAAAAACACATTTATAGTGTGAAAGTACAAGTTTGCAACAGCCTAGTTATTTGTGTGCATAATTTTGTCATATAGCTTCCTTTGTGTTTTTACTCACTGCAAAAAAATGAAAACTTGAAAGATTCCCTTAGCATTGCATGGAAGAACAATGCTGTTGTAAAAATGTACAATAGTACATAACTTGTATAGTAGAACAGTATCTGAACAGAGTCAGTTTTTTTTTTTTTAAAGCATGTACAGCTTCATAAGTGTAAACCTTCCAAAGGTCATCAAGTTTGAAAATCATGGAAGAGGCTTTGCTCGTCCAAAAGATTATAGCCAATACCAAATTTCCGAGAAGCCTATACTAAGATTTGCATTTTTTTAACCTGGTCAGTTCCAGCTTTTGGAAGTGAACCCTGAACCACAGTAATACATTTGATACACTAACAATGGGTTATGGCAAGTCAACTGAAGACTCCTCCTCTGATGGGGATGCTCTCATTCAATCCATGTTCTATTAGTTTTATATCTTCCAGGTCATCTTTTATTATGCTGATCAAATGACTCAGGCCTTCTTGTTGCTGCTTCAAATGCTAGAATAATTTAATTAGAGAAAGAACTTCAGCTGTAGCATTTATCACACAACTATAGCTCAGTCTCCTACTTAAATAAAAGATCAGAATAGGTTTATTGAATTTAGAACTTCTCTAAAATCCCCTTCCTAAGTTGCTGTAACAGCCGTAACTTTGCGCAAGCTAACCTACAATACTTTTGCCAAGTTGATTATTCTCATTTTTAAAAGTCATGCCAGAAGGGCTGTGAACTCCTTACTGAAAACACAACTGAGTTCTCACAAGAACTTTTTTTACTTCTAGGCTACGCACCATCCAAACAAACAGCCCCTAGAATTCTGCATGCAGGTCTCCACAAGGAATACTTACTTGTTTGATTTCTCGTAACAGGTCTGCATCAATGTAGTATTTTTCTTCAGCCCTAACTGCTCCAAAGTGATTTTGCATCCTAATCTGAGACATCAATTCATTTAGTCGACCCTGAAAATAGATGGGAGTCACATGTATGAGGACAGAAAAGTAGGTTTCCCCTGACATCCAGAGGCCTGAGAGAGAAAGATACTATCTTGTTTTAAGATGTTGTCTCAGCTTCACTTTAAGGGGGGAGGGAGGATGAGAAGTACAGTAGAACAGTCTAATACTACATAACATTGTAGTTTGAACTTGAATCCCTCCCCCCCCCGCCAAGATTGGGTTTAGAACATGCAAGTCTCCTGCTTCAAATCAACAAGGAAAATGTCAATATTCTTCCTATGAAAAAGCATGTACTACAATTAGGAGTAGCCCTGCTTTGGGGATGTTAGTTTACAGCTTTAAGGAGCCCAAGACCCCATTTTCTGTTGCAAGATTTTATAATTCGCTTACCTTGAACTGAGTAGGTGCATTGAGTTCACACTGAATTGTATCTAATTGTACCCGAAGTTGCTCCTCATCAGCCTGAATGGCATAGCCACTTTTCCTTTGGATCTCTTGTTTAATTAACACCTGAAAATGGAACCACTGAAGTTGTGAGCTTTGGAATGACTACAGGCTTGTTCTATGTGCATAAATGCAAAATGTTAACATTTTTCTGCAGATGGCTAACAGAAGAGTGGTATCTAAGGGCTGCCTTGTATGGTGTATGCAGTGCTGTAGCTATGTCATTCCCAGGCTACGGGAGAGAAAGTGGGTAAAGCAATATCCTTTTAGTGGACCGTCACAAGTCCTAAGATATTACCCGACCCACCTTGCATCGCTTGTATGCTCCGGGTCAATTTCTATGCTGTAAGTAAAATACAAAGCAGAGTTGCGCTGTTGTACCTGTACACTTGTTCCTGGGGTTTAAAAACTAGAGTTGTCATCTTCACTTGTGGCATGTTAGATACAAGGAAAATATCTGCCATGTTTCCCTTCCCATACCTGCATCTACAGCTGTTCCTATTTTCCCTTTCTTGCTCCCTTTCTGTTGCTTTCTGCACTCAGATTTCATCTTCTATTCTGATGCCCCACCAATGTGAAGTTCTTCCCTTTTGTCCTCATAGCCCAGACACCTTCTTCAAGCCCCATCCTTCAACTGTGGTCATGGCTCTTGCCCTATATGGTCTTAGTTTCTCCGCTGTAAAGAGTTTACAATTTATCTGCCAGATCTTAGAGCAAGTTACAGGTATTAAAGAAAATGCAAAACAGATGATTGTCCACTTTACTCAAACTGAGAGTGGCATTTCAAAGCTTCCTTCTATCAGAAATCCCTAGGAGCTAATTAACCAAACAAAATAATAAATCCAATAAACCAGCAAGCCATTATCATCTTAACCATACCACCTGGGAGTGTAAAAACAGTGTCATTTCAGATTACACAGTGCTGCCTGAAGCACAAATGTAATCTCAGTTTCAGTAGGGAAAGGAATTTATAAAGAGCCAAGAATTGCTAGGAGTCAGGGCCGATTCAGGGTCTGAAACTACTTAAAATTGGGTTAACAAAACCTGACTCGTTCCAACAAGACAACTTTCCACAAAGTTAAGCAGCTTTTCTGTCAAGTCCATGAATCTTCAGGAGAGGGAGACTTTCATATAAAGTGAAAAGTAGTGACAGGAAGGGGAAGTCAAGCTGTTAAAAGAAGAATTAAGCCTCCTCAGCTGCCTGGAATTCACATTGCGTCAAACCATTTAATGCACGCCAGTGTTACCTGTAAGGTTCTGTGAGAAAGATCCATTAATTTCCTCTTGTACTGTGCTATTTTTGCCATAGTAGTGGTCTGATTTTTCTGCAGCTCACTAATATCTTCTGATATTATCTGAAAGAAAAACATTGTAGCTGGAAGTTATCCACAAATTTAAATTCTTTTTTCAAAAACAAAAGATTTTTCTGCTTGTAAAAGGATCGTCCTAGAATTCATTTTTCACGCCCTTAGAGTTTCAAAAGAATGATCAATCCTAATGGAAAGGGGCCATAAATAAAAACATCTGCAAAAAGGCTCACGTAAAAATGACATCATGCCCCCTTTGTTTAATGAGTGGGGCTGTTGCAGCCCATCTATGCACTCACCATCATGCTATTTTGTATGTAATTAACTGAAAGGTTTATATATCCTGAGTAGGAGGAACAGAGATCAACTGAGGAGGCCTTATTCTGTCAGTACCTTTAACCCAGGGCTGGGGCACCAGAATGTGGCCCCCGGCTTGCCTGGATCTGGCCTGCATGGCTCACAGTATTGGGGAGCCCGCACTGACTCGCCAGCTCCCCCACTGTTCCCCCACAGGGCTGGAGCACACCAACTACTAGCCTGGGCCCCCCGAGGCTCTGGAGTACGAGGGGAATGTGGGGAGTATCTCACCCCTCGGTCGGGGTCACATCAGCGACCGTTTGTTTTGTTTGTTTCTCACTTGTGTGCAGCCCCAACTGATTTTTCTATGGGTCGGTGACCCCCGACCCAAAAAAAGGTTCCCTACCCCTGCATTAACCCATTCTCTGCTTACTTGTGTCCCCTCAAAGTATCTGCTCTCATCAGGCAGTTACAGCACAGCTATTCACCAGGGGGATCCATGTGTAATGCAGACACCCTAAACTGAGGCTCTGTCAGGTGCTAAGGCTAGAACTTCCAGGAGACCTACAAAAGATATTAAAGCACCTCCACTCACTGGGAATCAGGAGGAGTGAGGTGCCTAATTTGGAGACTTTTGAAAACATCCAAACTAAAAAAATGGGAATTTTAGACTCAGTCATAGCCCAAAAGCTGTCAATTTTCTCTTTCAAGGGAGCAGAGTAGAGAGAAGATATTCATATGAAGCAGACTAGCTGCTTATTAACCAGAAGCATAGGTACTATTTTATAACCCTTCAGCTCCAACATGTAGCATGGTGTGAAGTATCTATTCATCATATGCAAGAGCATGGATTTGTAAACAACAGATCATGTCAAACCAATCTGATAGCTTCCTTTGATAGGATAACAAGTCTTGTGGAGAAGGGAGAAGCAGTGGATGTGGAATACCTAGCCTTTAGTAAGGCTTTTGATATGCAGGTCATGCAAAACTATCAATAAACTAGACAAATACAACTTAGATGGGGCTACTAGAAGATGGGTGCATAACTGGCTAGATAATAACTACTCTCTGAGAATGGTTACCAGTTTACAATCATGCTGGAAGGGCATAACCAGTGGGGTTCTGCAGGGATCTGTTTTGGGACCGGTTCTGTGCAATATCTTCATCAACGATTTAGATATTGGCAGAGCAGTGTTTCCCAAACAGTGCTCTACAGAACCCCTCCCCCCCCCCGAACCATTTTCAAGGGGCTGCCAGGGTTTTAGGGGCAGGCTGATGTTTTTGTTTTGTTTTTTTGCTTGACAGTCTCTCGTCCCCTTCCCCCCCGTTTTTTTTGGTCGACCAGTTGTCCCCGGCATGTTTTTTTTAAAAGGGTTCCGTGGCCAAATAAAATTAGGAAACACTGGCACAGAGAGTACGCTCATTAAGTTTGCAGATGATACGAAGCTGGGAGGGGCAAGTGCTTTGGAGGACAGGGTCATAATTCAAAATGGTCTGAGGTAAATAGGATGAAGTTTAAGAAGAACAAATGCAAAGTGCTCCGCTTAGGAAGGAACAATCTGTTTCACACATACAGAATGGGAAGTGACTGTCTAGGAAGGACTACTGCTGAAAGGGATCTAGGGGTCATAGTGGACCACAAGCTAAATATGAGTCAACAGTCATGCTGTTGCAAGAAAAGCAAACATGATTCTGGGATGAATTAACAGGAGTGTTGTGAGCAAGACACGAGACATCATTCTTCCACTCTACTCTACACTGATTAGGCCTCAGTTGGAGTTGTGTGTCCAGTTCTGGGCACCACATTTCAAGAAAGATATGGAGAAGGTCCAGAGAGAAGCAACAAGAATGATTTAAGGTCTAGAGAACGTGACCTATGAAGGAAGACTGAAAGAAATGGGATAGTTTGGTCTGGAAAGAAGACGACAGAGGGGACAAAAAATGGTCTCCTTAGCCTCTGATGGTAGGACAAGAAACAATGGGCTTAAACTGCAGCAAGGGAGGTTGAGGTTGGACATCAGGAAAAACTTCTTAACTGTCAGGGTTGTTAAACACTGAAATAAATTGCCGCGGGGGGTTGTGGACTCTCCATCTCTGGAGATATTTAAGAGCAGATTAGACAGACACCTGTCAGGGATGGTCTAGATGGTGTTTGGTTCTGCCTCTCGAGGTCCCTTCTAGTTCTAGTGTTCTATGATTTTATGAAGAGTCGCAACAGCTTCCACAAGTTAGACTTGCACTGCCCGATTCAGCCACAGTGAAGTCCCCTGTTCAAAGACATTCTGAACTCAAGTGCTCATTACTGCACAGATGCAAGCTTCTATGGCAGGTCTACACACTGGAATAAGAGGTCATAGCTGCGACTGACCCAGGTCTCAAGCTGCAAGGCTAAATACTGCTGTGTAGACATTTGGGCTCAGGCCAGAGTCTGGGCTCAAGGACCCACCCTTTGTGGGGTCCCAGAACATAGCCTGGAACATCTACATGTAGTTTTACAGCTCTGCTGCCCATGAACTTGAGACAACTGACTCAGCCAGCCATGGCTGTTAAATTGCTATGTAGCCACATCCTATGTTTCTCTTATTATCTACGGTGACAGCAGTTCAGAAACATTGCTGAGTGTTAATGCTTCCCCCATTAGGTCTCAGCAGGTGGAAGTCAGGATTTATAAGGCCACAAGACAGTCACACTTTTCAAGCACTAAATCCATTGTCTGCAAATATCTTCAAAAGGAACAGTGTCAAGATGATAACACTTACATCTAATCTGGTCTGATGCTGCTTAGTCATCTGATCTTGGACCTTTAACCGTCTCAACAGCTCTCTGAAACCTACCATTGGCACAGGAATAAGCCTATAGGAAGAGAAGAGTTTAATGAGTCAATGCAAGAGTTAGCTGTAGTTAAACAAAACACTACTGAACTACAGATTCTGTGTTTGTTACAAGAATGAGAAGAGGTATTGTAATTACAGGTGTTACGTTCAAAAGTCCTCACCACTTCTACTGACTGTGTAGGAGGTTGTGTTTACGTACAGTTGCAGGACGAACAGGATAGGGTTGATCAGTTCTCTGGAAGCAATAAACAGAGATAGCATAGAGTCTAGACAGATGGTGTAGAGGACACTACACGTGTACAATGTAGGCAGCACTTTGTATATATAAAAACAGCATAAGAGAAATGCACTGGTTTGGAGTCCACAGGTACAATGAGCTAACAGCTCCAAACCATCAACATGCGCGCTGGAGCAGGAGAGGGCAATCTGTGGCCCATCAGGGTATTCCACTAACAGGGCCACAAGAGGTTTTCCTGATCTTGACAGCAAGAATTCATAACCTTTTGCCATTCACAACCTCAAATCAGACACGACTTCTGACCCCAAGCCCACAGCTGACACAAGTTTACAGTTATAAACAATTTCAGGGGTGCCACCTACATTGTACACATGTAGTAGACTCTGCACCACTCTAGATATTGCTTCCAGAGAACTGAACAGTTCAGGAGAGAGGGAAGAAAGGGGCTGCAGAGGTCACTGAGTGAGCTCTCTCTCTCTCTTTCCCCTACATACGAAAGGCAGGTTTGTGTGATTCTCTGTCCACCCTCTCATCACTACCCTATAGTTATTATCACAGTTATTACACAGCTGTAATCCTATGATATCCCCTAAAAGTTATCTGAAAGTTATTTTAGAAAATGTTTGATTTATCAGGCTAAGTTCACACAGTAGATTCATGGTCACAGAACCAGACTTACTTTTCAGGATCAGGATTATCTACTTTGGCCTGTTCCCAGATAATAGAATCCACACCTACAAAAGAAAAATGGAAGTTCTCAAAAATTCCCACACCACACAGCAGGTAAGTGATCAGATTTAATAAAGCATGTGAAAGAGCCACACTAAAATCAGCTCAAGATAAATCTTCAAGCTATTCATTCAGTTTATTAAAAAGTCTCAGAGCCAGGTTGTATGGAAATATCTGGGCCAAAGAACAATTGTCAAACTGCCTTACGGTAGAAAGACAAAAGTTAAAATGGTGATTAAAATAATTAAGTATCAAAAAGGTTCCTAACTGTTGTCAGGAGACCACCAAAATCTGGTCCAAAAGGAATATAAAAATAGCAGTACAGGTTAAACCTCTCTAGTCTGGCACCATCCGTGGTCCAGCAAGAGTTTAGTTAGCTGGATGGCCATTTATCATGGATGTGGCCCAATTTCCCACGGTCCTATAAAGTTTGTTTACAGACTCCAAGCCTGGCGCTCAGTATTCTGTGCTGTTATTTAGCTCTAATTTAGCCCAAATGTCTTCTAAGGGGCCAGTAAGCAGTGTAAGTATTGGTAATGCTGCTAGACCAGGGTTTCCCAAACTTTTTCAGCCATGGAGCCCCTATGGGGTCCTGAAAATTTGGCGGAGCCCTTAAAATATTGTGATTTGCAATTCAATAGGTATCCAAATAGACAGACAAAGTTTTGGAACTCTATTTTTCTCTCAAATTTTTTTTACCCAAAGAAAAACTATCAGAAAATTAGTAACAAAACAACAGGGTCATACAACTGTCAATATTTTCTCACGGAGCCCCAAGGCTCTACAGAGCACACTTTGGGAAACCCTGTGCTAGACAATACTAACCTCCCATGGTTTGGCAAATTTTCTGGTTCAGCAATGGTCAGGTTTTGAGGGTGCCGGATTAGAGAGGTTCAACCCATACAAGCAACTACTTTGTGTGTTAAACCAAGGACTATTAAAATCATCCACACACACACAGGATTTCTTTGGAAAATTATGAGTTCAGTCAGGATGTCACTTACTTTGCCAGTAATTAGAGTCAGTATATTAATAAATATTTATATAGCAATTTAATGATTAAATAAGCTCTGAAGCTGTTAAAAGACAAAGCAGTGGAAAGACTTCATTGGGCGCCATCATTGCTGCTGAATTGACAAATGGGAATTCAAAGACAGATACAGCCATTAAATATTTTCTGTTGGTTGCCTACTATAAATTCATCTTCAGAACATTCTTGCGAAGCAGACTAATGTTATTTTCTACAACAAGGAAACAATGAGATTTACTCAAAAACCACATAGGGTCAGGATTGAATTGTGAGGTCCTGGCTCCCAGCTCTGTGCCATCATCACTGGGCTGCATTTCCTATCCAAGATAATGTGCTAAGGTGCATACACTCAGTATATTAATTTGCATCAAGTGAAGTTAGGAAAAAATACAACTATTCTCTGTAGGCTTCTTTTTACTTGTCTGTAACCAAGTGTATATATAATATTGCAAGTGAACAAGAGAGGGATTTATTCTTTTGCACGCATACAAAGGCATACAACTAATGTCTGTGCATGTGTATTGCTATGTATTAGCTGAGTCACTCAGGGGAAGTTGGGAGGAGTAAGAATACAGGACCTTCCTGTATTTATTTTACCTGCAAACATTACTGTCCTGGCATATAAATTTTGCTGGATTCAATAAAGCAGTTAACAAGATATGCAAATTTGGCACTAATTAGTTTATCTCCTTTCGAAAAAAGGATAGTCTAGACGTACCCTTATGGTCTGGTTTGCAATATTATCTATCCATGTATTTAGTTAGATATTTACATAACTATCAACAAGTGAACCAAACACTTTGTTGGAAGGGTTAGAAACATTTGGGATAGGCATGTAAGTAATGTCAGTCTCAAACTCCTTTGATTAAAAGTCATCTAGTTCCAAGTAACTTGTTCTCCAGGTGTCTGGGAGAATATGGAAAGGTTTGTTTGCCAACTCTTTTAGCACTCTAAAACATACCCGCGGGAGGATTCTGTAGAAGATGTTTGATTTGTGCTGGAGAAAGTTCTGTTCTGGCCATGGAAAGGGTAACTCCAAGCTGCTGCAGTGATGCTTTTATGTTGACTTGTTCAAAATGAGCATGCAAGGTTGTTGCCGGAACTCTTCTTGAAGTGCCATTTGGTGACCGCTCAACAACATAAATAACAACTTCAGTCCTGAACAAGCAAATGCAACAGGAAAGAAAATCAGAATACAAGGACCCCAGAACAGTTAATAGTTTACAGAAACAACAACTGAAATGCAATTATAAGCCTGGAGCCAACAGACAAACAGAACAGCATAATTATTTTCAATTAATACATTCCAGTCAATTAAATAAAGCACAAAATATTTACTGGTGACTAATACAGCAAACAGAAAAAAAGTGAGCATCCGAGTCAGAATTACAAACTAGGGATGTAAACGAGTAGCTGAGTATAAGATTAACCGATAAGCCTAGGCTTATCGGTTAATCCTGTCAACTACTCACATTTCTCCCCCCCCCCCCCACGGTGCCACCTGTCCCTCCCTCCATGCTGCTGCCTCTATCAGAGGCAGCAGCATAGTAGGCTGCCACAGAGCAGCCTGTCCACAGCCAACCTAGGCCCTCCGTAGACAGAGGGTGCCTCACAGCAGCCTCTCCTCCCTCCCCAGCAATCTCTGTCCAAGGGGAGCTCTGACCCACCACAGACACAGGCTGCTGCCACCCCACACTGCTGCCTCTATCAGAGGCAGCAGCGTGGGGCGACAGGCAGCTGGTTCATGAGGGGAGCTCATTTTTAAACTGGCTCCCCTTGCAGACCAGCTCCTGACTGGCATCCCAGAAAGTTTTGACTTGCAAGTCGCAGAATATTACAAATGCTCTAAAACTGAACCTATGCACAGTAAATGTGTAAAGGGGTGTAAAACAGGATGGCTGGTATTTGCCATCTACCTTAAGTATCTTACTAGTGGGGAATGCCCTCCTCTCTAGAAAATATTTAGTGCATTTAAACTAGTCACACTAACTAACCACTACACACATCTCTGATTTTCCCTGTTGTGCTGCTGAGCACAGGAATCAGAAGAGAAGTCTATTCCCAGAACTTTACTGGACTCTTTGGTGATGTAAATGCTAGGGATGTGAACGACTAGTTGCTTCCCCCGCCCCTTTGCTGCCACTATCAGAAAGAGGCAGCAAGTGGGAGGAAGGAGGAGGTGCTTCAAAGTGGAACACCGTGTGGAGCCTGGGTCCAGACCCTGGGCTCCATGCGGCGCTGCTGCTTTGAAACGCCCCGTGCTCCCTGCAGCGCTTTTGCCTTTACCAACTAATCAAAGGCGCCCTTATGGACTAATCGAATAGTCAATGCAAATTGCTGATTAGCCAGTTAATCTAAATTTAACATCCCTAGTGAATGCCAAATCAACCAAGAAAAAGACACAATTTAGCGATCCATCAAAAAGAATGGAAAGAAAAAGAGACAGAACAGGCTAAAACCTGTAGGCAAGGAAAAGGATACTGCTGAAGAACACAGATGGTACTATATTAATACAAACATTAAACTTTTAAACATGTATTTCAGTGTTGAGATAAGGCTCTTAAAGGAGTTTCAGCAGAAAATCTGTACCAAAGCAGATTGACTTTAAGCGCCAACACTTTATACACACAGAGAAGGGAGCAATAGCGCACAATAAGATATTCACATACTGGTCATCTGGCATTGTTTTAACACCTTCTACATTGACTGTAAGGGTCTGGTTTCCTCCCAAAATTTTGTGCAATGATTCCACTAGCTGCTGCTGCTGGTTTCGAATGTCTACTTCTTTTCTATTGAAGACTAAAACCACCAGGCCATCTTCATCCTTGTTGCTATGCATGCAGCTGTAGCCTACAGCCTGTAGGAAAAGCCAAACAGAATGTTGTTAAAGATTCAGTTGAAAGCGGGACACACCAAGATGTGGGTGCAGGAGAGGATAACACTCAGAGAGCTTATAACATGTCAGACAGCGCTCTTTAAGGCAAGTTTCCGACTAATTCTAATTATAATACCACTATATGAATAATTGCAAAGGTGCTACATGCCCTCCCACTTTCCAGAAGTGCATTTGTTGAGCTATCAATAAAATAGCTTTTGAAATGGTTAAGTTTTTTAAAAGGTCAATTTTCACAAGTATCCATTCTCTGTCATTGGGAAGATTCTAGGTTGGACAATAGAAATTTTGTTAAGGATTGAGGACTGAGAGCTGAATTAAACCTAACAGGATTTTATGCATTTTCTAAAATGCAAATATAAACATAGGAAAGGTAATTATGACTTGTTACAGTTGGTATTAAAACCCCTGTAATATAGAAATAAGGAAAAAGGGAGATAAAAATCCCAGAACTGTAGGGACCTCAAGAGGTTATCTAGTCCATCCTTCTGTGCTGAGGCAGGACCAAGTATACCTAGATCATCGCTGACTGCTATTTGTCTAATCTGTCCTTAAAAACCTTCAATGATTGTGATTCCACAATCTCTCTTGGAAGCCTATTCCAGTGCTTAGCTACCCACACAGTTAGATACTAAGAGATTTCTAACCTAAATCTGCCTTGCTGCAGATTAAACCGATTTCCTCTCATCCTACCTTCAGTGGACATGCAGAACTCTGGATCACCATCTCTCACAGCCCTTAATATATTTGAAAACTTATCAGGTCCCTCATTCAGTCTTCTTTTCACAAGACTAAACATGCCCTAGCTCTTTTAACCTTTCCACACAGATTGAGTCTTCTAAATCTTTTTTCATTTGCATTGTTGTCCTCTGGGCTTTCTTGTTTGTCCACCACTTTCCTACAGTGTGGCAGCCAGAACTGGATACATCATTTGCAGTCTCACCAGTACTGAGTAAAGTGGGACAGTTACCGCCCATGTCTTACCTAGGACACTTTTACTAAGATACCACAATGATAGGAGCATCTCTCACAACTGTGTCACTTCCAAACTCTACTCTGTGGAGTAGGAAGATACTGGGGAATACAACTCAATGCGTACATACTGAGTTCTTATATAGATGTAAGGCTTAAATGAAATTGAAATCTTGCAGATGATAATATAACATTTGAGAAGTCCAATATACCCAAGACAGTTATTTTTCCATCTCAGTGGATAGGGATAGAGTTTTAAAATGCCAAATCTTCTCCATTTTCTTTAAAAAAAAAAAAAAAAACCTGCTCTTTATCCTTCGGGATAAACTTGCAGTTAGACTAAGTATTACACTCTCTGGTTGACACAGCTCAATATCCTAACACAAAGAAACTCTATTGTTCACACAGTAACAATAGTAAGTTTCAAAGACTGCAAGACAGTTTGGAAAGTAATGAGTTAGTAAGTTAGTATTATTCAACTTGCTTTAGGGCAACTGTTTTCATGCACTGAGGTGTTGTAATGGTTTAAGGTATAATGCACTGCTTCTTAGTACACCTAGGCATGTCATTGAACTCTCTTGATTCTCAGCTACAACATAACAAAGAGCAAATTTTATGGAGGGGATACAAATGGATCTTAGTCATTCAATGCATTGTTGCACTTAAAATTATTGTGTCAGCAGGTGCTCTACGTGCTTAGAAAGGAAAGTCAAATGAGATTCAGCAAGAGTTCCCTCAAAGCCACTTCACTTGGGCATAAAGAGTCCACAGCCTGAATCAATCCAGGGCAATATTCAAGGCCCTGGGAGAAATAAGACTGAATACACAGCACAGAAATGCACCTCCCAGAACTAACGGAAAGCTAAATTTATGAGAAAGATTAAGTGCACTGTGTAATTTACAAAAAGCACTCATTCTCCTATAGGTGGGTGGAAGTCTTTTAGAATTGATACCTATATTAAAGTGATTCCTCAAAAGTGCCCAGTTGTCCCATTACTAGACTGCACCATAAAATGTATTATGAAGACAGCCAAATATCGGCCATCTTGTTTTACACCCCTTTATATATTTGCTACACATAGGTTCAGTTTTAGAGCGTTTGTAATATTCTGCGATGTACAGGTCAAAACTAGCCTAAATTATGCAGCAAACTACATAAACGTTTAAAATAAAAATTGCATCTCTTAGAGAAGCATCTCAAACATGGACAGAGAGCTAGGCTTATTATGGTCTGTGTGTCCATTATTTAGTTTGTAGCTGAGCTAGAGTAAGTATCATCGGCTTTGTTGAGGACGAGGAATCCTGTACTCTCTGCTGACACAGCAGAACTGGAAACTGTGACAAGACATAAAAAGAGCTTAAAGACTTCTGCGGATAAAAGCAGGGGAGATCAATCAGAATAAGCTAGCCTGAATCTAGCTCATGCACAAGAGAATATGGACTACCAAAATGTCAAGCAAGCAAAATGTAAGAAACATTCTCCTGTTGCTTTTGATGCAGAAAACATTAAACTTACTGTTCTGGAGCTAAAGGAAAAAGGTTAGCCATATCTTCTAAAACTTACAAATTATTTGAAAGATAATTTCACATGTTACTATTTAAATGATTAGGCATCAGAAAAGATGCATTTCTAATGGATCAGTGCTCATCTTGGATAGTTAGTGACCTTAATTCTCCTACCATTACTTCAGCAGGACCTAGATTTTCAGCAAGCACACCACTCAGAGAACTCTATACCATGCATACTAGGAGGAGAATAATGTAATATGTTGTTTCATGCTTAGAAGGTAAATACCAGAAATATCATACCTTAAATCTGCAAAATGGATTTTCCTGCGTGAATTCCACTGGAGCAATGTTGCTGTTAAAATATCCTTTGCCTGTCCCCCAGAAGGCTTGCAGTTGGTTCCACTTTGCCAAAATAGCATCTCGCTCATCTCCCAAGAGTGTGGGAGCAGAAAGAGCACTGGCTGTGTTTATCAGCTGATTGGAATGGGCCGGTATCTGAGAGGGCTGATTGAACAAACTGCCTAATGCTAAAAATCAGACACAGAAAACACAGTTCTTGAGGAAGAAAGAAAGAAACTGATAAACGCATATCAAACTTGAGCTTCTTATGCATTTCTGGGGATACCAAGAACTCTGTGGGTAAATAAGCACAAAGTTTGATTCTGAATGGCATCATACCACCCCAAAAGTGACGATGGAACTGTCTGACATTCAATTTTAAAAATATTTACAAATTTGAGTAATGTGATTGGATAAACATTCTTGGATGCATTAGAAGCTGAAAGGTGTATTGTGACATAGTAAAGAAGTCAGCAGATCAGTCCCTTTATCTCAAAATGCTGTCACTGCCACTATCAATTTTGTAAAGATTCTTGGTGCCAATGCTAAACCAAAAGAAGGGACCAGTACTATACCTGGAGATCCCAAGGTGAAGCACTGATATTTCTGAGGGATCCTATAATGGGGCTGTGGAAATATGCATGCTGTAACTAAGATGCTAAAAAGCTTCCCGGGCTGACTGAAATGATCACCAGTGTGTTGGATTCCTTTTTGATACATTTATGCCCCGCTATCTAGAATTTGTTGGATCATCCTGGACTTTTTGGAGATCAAAAAAATAAAGGGAACAAACTTTTATAAACCTTTCACACGGGGGCAAAAGGGTGCACTGCCTGGTTTTGAAATAGACAGTTGATAATAAACTGATTCCTTCTTTTGAGGAAAGGAAGATGAGATGTGACTGCTTCAGGAAGCAGGGGAGGAAAAGAATTCACTTTATAAAGTACCCATAAGTCACTACAAAAAGTGAGCTATGTTCAGAGGCAGTGTTGCCCGAAGCATCCATGAACTGCAAGCAAGTCTCCTGCTGTGGGCTGATCCTTTAGGGAATGGCATAGCAATGTCTCTTAAGAGTTTAGCCTAGTTCTCTTGTTCTCTTTCAAATGAGGCATGAAAAGCCAAATGCCATTGGCATTTAACCTATATGTTCTGCAGGTCAATAGAAAGCTGAAATTTCTGTTGTGTCTAGAGAGATCCTTGGTAAGTCACGCCCATACTCAGCATCTTTCCTAGATGAGACCTGGAATCTACTCTCTGCTCAGGCTATGCCCAAAGATATCCTTCTTGGAAAGGCAATATTAAATCTGGAAAAGAACTACCTTACCATAAGGTTTAGCTTGCTCTGCAGAAAACAATACAGAGCTCTATTGCCTAAAGAAAAGCAAAGGCCCCCCCTAAGACATGTTGTTATGGTACCTGGGTGCTATAGTGAAAGAGGAAAACACTGTCCAGGGTGCTTTAAAGAACCCTTGTCCTCCATCTGTTCTATGAGACCCCTTGTAGACAGTAAACAGCATCAGTAAGATATAGAACAGTTACCTGCTATTTTCTTTTTTTTTTTTTGGGGGGGGGGGGCAACCTGTAGCAATTTCAGCAAGAGGCACTTAATGTGTGGATCCAGCCAAACAGTGAATTTTTAAGCATTCACATTAAAATGCCAAGGCTATGTAGAGCCCGGAGGTGAATTTAGTATTGGGCAAAGTTTAGGTGCCTCATCCCCTTCTTCAGACTCTGGTGCTCTGTGTAGAGACTAAGAAGGGTGCAGCAGTGTTCACTGTAATGAACTTCTTGTGTTCCACTGCTTCTGTTTCTAAGGGAAATGGAGTCTCCTCATGATGAGAGCTTCTAACTTAATAGGAGCAAGTGGCCTATAGAAAAGCCTGGACAACTAGGTACCCCAAATCTGAGGGGGACAGTCACTTTGTCCATTGGTGCTGTGGGAGTAATACCTGGCTTCCTCCAGTTTATACAAGGATGGACTCTGGTGCATGCACGCCAAGCAAACTAGGCCCAGCCTAGCAAGTTAGAAGGCTTCTTACCAAATATATATTGGCTTGGGCATTCTTAGACTCCCTTCCCAATGGTCACAGGATGACCAGCTTCCTCTCTAAAAGTCATTTTTCTTTCCTAAAGCAGAACATGTGGCAATGCAACAGGCTAAGTGAAGCAGAGCAAGAGGGATGACTGATTAGACAAGGACTTTCTACATCTGGTACTAAAATCTTTGCTGTGATCTACTATCCCCCGGCAGAGATCTGGAAAGCCTTCACTAACAGTTTTGGGAGCTCAAAACATCAGCTTAATATATTAGGTTGCTAGAATGTTTTATTATTTGCCCATTACTCACAAGTAAACTCATGCTAATATTCTGATTACTCAGGACTGAGGCGCAAGAGATGTTTTGCTTACTAACATTAGCTTTTAAAAGAAATAGAAGTCTTTGTACTTACTGGGCTGCTGCTGTTGGGTACTGAATCCTCCAAAGCCTAAACCAGTTCCTAAACCAGTACCTAAGCCGGTACCAGTTCCTGCTGCTGTGCCAAAACCAGTACCAAATCCAAAACCTTTGTTTTGGGTAGCACCAAATAGTCCTTAGAGGGGGGGGGGGGAAATCAGAGAGAAAAAAAATTACATACAAACTGCAAGAACAAATAAAACATCTAAAAGGCTGATGCTATGTTTAATTCTAAATCAAATATGCACTCAGGATGATGGTATCTCACCAGTGGTGCCTGTGTTGGTAGGAGCAGAAAAGCTAAATGCTGACCCAGGAGCAGTGGTAGTTGTCCCAAATCCTCCAAATGCACCTAGGAAATAAATTGCAGATATAAACAGGATAGCTTTGCCACAAAGTTCAATCTCTTGTAGATCACGATAAACTGCACGTCAACACAATGAGTTTTATGAAAGGAAACGCTGACAGATGAATGTGTTGTAGCACAAGCAAATTTTTCTGACAATAGTTATTTACTTTATTGACAATAAAGTAAATGGGAAAAAGCGGGGAACAAGAAAGCAATACATATTTATCTTGTGACAAGTAACCTATGGATATGAAAAAAACCCAAACCAAACAAAACCCTTAGTCTTTAGTTAACTAAGTTCCCCATGTACCAAGAATGCTGTTAGGGAGAGCACATCTAGGACCAATCTACAGAAGATTATAACTAGTACTCTAACTTGTCACATTAACTCTATAGAATAACTGGATATTTGGGATGGGGTGGTGAGTTTCTAATATAAAAGAATTTAATTAAAATATAAATAAGAGCTAGAAATACGTGGGGAAAACTAAGCATCTTGCATACAATGGTTGCATATGAGCAAGAACACAGACGGTAAAATGGCCTAAACTCTGGATTAAATGTTGCACAGGTTCTCTTTTTGTGAATTTTTTTTTTTTAAATAAAACACACCCTTGTGGCAAAGACAGTGTCCCTCATGTGGAATTCCACTGGCTTCCCATGGTCTCTGCATGCACAAATGAGTCTGTGTGGATCAGATTTCAGGATCAGGCCCACAGTGTGGCACACAGGTTGTTAGGAGGATGGATCTGTCAGAATAGTTTACAATGTAAAGGGAAGTGCTCAGTTCTTGAAAGGAACAGTTAAAGGGTCACACAGTAGAACCTCTTTAACTTGCCAATGTTTGAGATACCTCTCAGTTCAAAAGTACAGTCAGAGTTGTCCTCAGTAAATTGATAGCACCCAATTATATAACAGCTCTTCAAATCTCCTCAGCTACAACTGTGCCATCTGACTGCTTGGCCAAGACAGTACTTTCAATCTGATCCAGTCAAGTCTTTTAGTTATTGTCAGTAAGATGAAAGGCTACGTGGGGGGGTGGAGGAAGGGAATCAGTATCTTTTATTCTTAATTGGCTAAATACAAGAGCATAATCTTTTATCAACAGCAAAGAGCAGTCTTCTTCCATCTTGGAAATATTTGGAAATTGCAAACTTTCCTTCTGAGTATGGATTTCACAGGGATAAGCCATGTTTTTGCTCTCTCACCCTACCTGTTACATAACTGCAGTGTTTCAGATGTTCCTTGGTCTACACATCTGTAAGATCTAGCAACACCTGAATTGACTGTATAAAGTCCAGCAAACATGCTTGAAGATTTACTTTTTAAGGCTGAAAATATAAGTCAGCAGTTCCCAAACAGGGATCTGGGAAGAGCTAGCTAGTCATATGGTGTTGGATCTTCTCTATTTTCTGCGGCGTCTATGAGTGTTCAGGCTCTTCACGATAAGAGTCTGTAAAAGCAGCTGGAAACATGAAGCTAGAGATGCCTCTAATAAGGACCTCTACAAGACAGTAGAAAGAAACAGGAGCAGGCCCACTGGAACTTGGAGACACCACCAGCAGAACAAGGTCCTGGAAACAAGGTAGCATGTCTATAGCAGCAAAGGGAAAGAGGACCAGATGGCTGAGCAGCATATCCAGGGGGAAAAAGGAACCAAACAGAAGGGAGCATGGGTAGGGGAATGAAGAGCACAAGAAGAGAGATCTACTTTCTGATTGTTGTAGCTGCCTCAGGGACATGTGATCACAGATGGGAGGAGGAGGTCTTCAAGACACTTTAAGATTAAGACATGCTCACCTTTTAATACACCAGAATCCCTCACTAGTCTCATCTGAGAGAAGGCGGAGTTTTCTTAGGTTTTGGGTGGGAAAAGACGTGGAGAGGGAAAGTTAGTTTGTACATTTTGTTCCAATTTCTTCATGTTTGTTTGGGTATTACTGAAATTCTTTGACTTTACTTTTGGTCAGAGTTCAGTTGTCCCCAGTGCCCAACTATCAAAGTGCAGTAGCCAGGAGACAAGTGGACAGCGTTTATTTCTACTGATATATTGTAATGCAGCTAAGCATGATAGATATTTTTCTTCCTCAAAATTTTCTTTTAAATACATAATTGGCTGCCACTCAAAGTTACCCATAAAACACACCGAGCAAAAAACAAAAGGTATGATCCTTGCACTTTGCTAGTGAGCAGCAAACTCAGACATTTCAGTCCTTTTTTGGGGGGAAGAGCAGCAAATTCCAGAGTCCACGGCCCTGCCTTGAGAAAAATGGTGAATTTCATCTGGAATCAAAAAGAAAGTCAGTGCATTTACCGAAAAAGGGGCTAAGTAGCTCATTGCAGCTAATATTCCCTTGCAGGCAAGCAGTGGTGTTCTGCACCAGCTGCAAACATGGTAACTCCATGCGTTGTGCACCGCAGTTATTAAATTTAAAATTGTTCAGGCATGTGTTTCTGATCGGGACGTGTGAAAGTAACCACCACCTTATTAGAGGACAAAAGATGAAAAATACACTTTATTCTACTGTCAAGAGTCCAAAAGCCATTCCAATCAGCACTCTTGGACAAAAGATAGAAATTCTCCCTGAACAGATCCTAAAGAAGCCATCCCATTATACATTTTAGATCCTTACTCTCATCTTACTCCTGATCTTGGCCAGGCAGTAGAAAAGCAGAGAGTACATCATTTAGGTCAGATGAAAACAGCATCACAGCCCAAACTTCTTACCGTCTCCCCCAGTGGCCTCCTATACACAGATGGAGTAGAAGGAGTACACCTCACAGAATCCCAACTAAAAGAGTTCCCTATAGAGACAAGGTGTTGTAAAGCCATTTTATAAGTTACATGTAATTTAAAAAAAACCCACCTTAGTATAATGAAACAGTCAACTTGAAATGGCATGTTATGCATGGCAGGAAAGCAGTTAGTTAAAATTGCAAAATTATATCCAACGATCAGCAATCAACAATATCAAACAGTATGGTGTGCATGATTCAACAAATGAACATAGTCATGGGTAATGGACATATCTGTATATCAAAATACAGTTTACATCTGAATCAAAACAGCCATGTTTTAGTAATAAATCTACTAGATTTATTATCCCCGTGTGCACACAATGAAACTTAAACCAGGCAATTTTAAAATCAGATTTTCTTTTCACTTATTCAGAACATCAGCTTTATGTAACTGGATGAAAGATGTTTCCAATGATAAACCACAGCTTCAAACACACTGTAATGACAAACTGTGGAAAGCAACATCAGATCATGGGATTTTTTTAGGTAATTTTATACTTTGGCCAACTTGATACCTTTGCTTGAAAATTATTTAATTGTAGTATTAAACTGTTAATAAAATGAAAACATTATCTTAAGTTTGGTTTCAATTTAGCCCTTATCCATTAGAAAAAGGTAATTCATGAGTGTCTCTACCAGAGTAAAATCAGTTAAATACAATTTACATTATTTATCTGGTGCACGAAAGTAACATGGGTGCTATAATACAAAAAAAGATGAGATTGTGGAATGCATAAAATTCCTATACGAGCAGCTGCAAGAACAAGATCTGAGGGCTAACCCTACACAAGTGGAAAACCCTGAAACAGTATACAATACAGGGCACAAATATTTTCAAGTAAAAAGATAACTCTAAATTTAAAAATAAATCAATGTGATTACTCAATTGACCAATTTACACTGGATTGCTGATACCCTTCACAACATAACCACGTCCACATTAGGGAGAACAAGAAAGCTAGAGCATCTTTTAAATACAACTTTTCATCTGTGCATTGTTGCAGCAGACGAGTAGGTAGCAGTACTTGAACACAGACAAAAAGTAAGGGCTCAGGATTTTGTGCTGATCGTATAAAATTTGTTTCTCCACAGAAACAAAGTGCAGTGCTTTCATGATAACCAACTGAAGTCCAGTGAACAGCATAGGAAAGACAAAAAACATGACTACAGCAGTCCAAGAATATAAAGGAAATGCAGCTATATATATTTACTCTGTAATTATTCAGTATGACCACTGAACAAAGAATTGAAATTACAGTTTGCCAGTAAGTTTGGCCTTTTGCTAAATAATCAAGACTTAGATTTAGACTGGCAGGAAACCATGGTTTATTTTGGTTTTTAGAGAAAATATGCATTTGACAGACTAAGTTGTTTTATTTAACCAGATTTGTATGAAAAAAATCCAGAAGTTAGTGGAAGTATTTGTGAAGTCATGTTTAGAAAATTTGATACAAGTTATTAAAAGTTTTGTTCCCCAGTTTGGGCTATCCAAAAAGTATTGAAGAAAATTTTAAACTTGAATACCAGAGTTCTGAAAAGAATTCTTGGACCACTGCTATCAACATTCATTACATACAAGTGTGTGTTATCTACCTGCACTTGCCAGACTGTTACCAAAATTGAATGGTGGTGCTGAGGTAGTGGAAACACCGAAATTCCCAATATTAAAATTCACTGCAGGATTGGCAGTTAATCCGAAACCCCCAAAATTAAACCCACTGGGAGTGGAGTTTGCAGTCTCAAGCCCACCAAATCCTAACAAGCAGGAAGCAGAAAGAAAGCAGGCAGCATTAGTTTTAAGCAAAAATCTGTTTTGTTTTTCATAGCCAGGGGCAAGAAAGATAGAAATAGTTAAGGAACTAAAAAGCACAGAGCAGCGAAGTAAAAGTTTTCTGCTATTTCACCAATGCTGTTAACAGATACAGATGTAAAGCAAATACAAGCAATTATCATATTTCTCCCACCCTACCCATGCCTGGGCTACTAATGAAAGGTTGTCATGTAACGGTGTCAGAGGCATGATTTCTTCTGCTATTAGTTATACCAGTACAACCTGTAGCATGGACGCAGTTATATCAGCAGTGATATTTCTAGTTATTCCTTCTCTCATATGGGAAAAGCTGTACATGTAAAAAGCAAATGTACACCAGTGTAACAGAGTTCACACTAGGGGAGATGTAACATTTTAAGTGTACTAGCTAGAACAACCAGTGTAGCTAAAGCAGTACAACCTTCCAGGGGAATATCTTCATTGCAGAATTAATTTGGGTGATCAGCAGCTCACTCCAAACCTATATTCAAGCATGTCCGTTCTGTGTCTACACTAGGTACTGTACTCACTAGGATTTTTAAAGGTCTACACCAGCATTCTCAACAGTGTACTAAGATGAATCACTATGATTCTGTCTCAGGTTATGTCTACACAGCAGGGCTATTTCAGGATATAGGAAGTATCTCGAAACAGCTATCCCGCATCTTTTAAATGTGCCCACTATTTCAAGGTAGGTTTCAAAATACTGGATGCGGTATTTTGGCACCCCTGTAACCCTCGTTCCACAAGGGCTAAGGGATGTCTCAAAATAGCGCATTATTTCGAAATTTGGCACTGTGTAGATATGCCAAATTTCGAAATATGCTATTTCGAAATACAATATGCAATTTGCATAGCGCAAATTGCATACCTTATTTCGAGTTTAGGGTGCTGTGTAGATGCACCCTCAGTGACCTGCAGGAGATCCTGTGTGTTTCTTTGCACACCTGAGGACTTTTGGGAAGGCAATGGAGAATTATCAGCACCTGAGTGTTTTAGCCTGTGTCTACACTGCAAAATGGGTGGGTTACCAACCTGAGCGTACACTCAGATATTAGCCTGTACCCTAGTGCTAGCTTGGGTGTAAACACAGCCACAGTCAGGTGAGAGGTTTTTGTGTATGGAGGACAGCCAGATTAGGAGCACCACTCAAGAGCCTGAGCTACCTCTGCAGTGAAGATAAATGCCAGGACAGAGAAAGCATTAGAAGTTTAAGGCCTTGTCCACATTTGCAGCATTAAAATGCCACACCAGTGCTTTAACATGACAGTGTGATCATAGCACCAGCAAAGAGAGAAAGCTCTTCTGGCACGTTAGAAAAGCTACCTCCACGAGGGGCATAGGCTCTCAGCGCTGGGAGTGAGATCCCCTTCCATCGACAAAACTATAGAGCTTGAACACAAAGATTTTTGTGAATACTTGAGTTATCTAACAATCGTTACGACTGACTAATCAGTCTAAGTATATAACTGGTAGGGGCTGGAGCAGCTCCCTGACCACTGATCTGTGGCGGGCCCTGCTCAGTTCTCTCTTCCACTCCTACTCCTCTGGCAGGGGCTGCCCGAGCCAGCCAGTCAGAGCATCCCCTGTCTATGGCAGGCCACCCAGTGCCCCCCACCTCCTGCAGATTACATTCTGGCTCCTGGGGAGCTGGCTGTAGACCCCACAGCAAAGCCTCCCTGGGAGCCGGGCTGACAAGAGTTGCCAGCCGCACTCCTGGGAGGCTTCGCTGCAGCCTCTGCAACATAAAGCTTGTTTAAGCTTTGTACAGCAGAGCCCGCAGCATGTGTAACCATTATGATTTTAGCGATTGCAGAGTTACATTTTAGGGATGTTAAATATCGGTTAATTGAATAGTTGATTAACCTCATGACTTCTTATCAGTTACTCGATTATTCTATAGTCCACAGGGGTGGGGCCAGCAGCCAGTGCACTCTGTGCTCTCAAGGTTCCCCTCCCCCCATCACTCTGTGCTGTTGCCTCTGTATCAGCTGGTTTAAAAACCTGCTCCCTTCATGGTTACCTGTTGCCCTGCGCTGATACAGAGGCAGCAGCCCATCTGGGGGTGGTGTGGTGTGTGCACGCTCTTGGACTCAGCATGAGCTGAAACAGAGCCAGGCTGCATGCCTGCCTGGCTCCTAATACACTTTAAATGCAGAGACACAGCTGGGGTAGGTCCTGGACTCCTGGCAAGCCAGGACTGAGCTAGCTGTTGGCCAGCCTGCTAAAAAATGTACTTGGGGGGGGGCGCACAGAGGGAGAGTGGGAAATGTGTGTCCTCTACAGCATTAACTGATAAGCTTTTGCTTGCATACTATTACACCTCTATTACATTTATAAATAACTTTTTACCTCCCTAATCAGTGCTAATTAGGACACCATGTACATTAGTTCCTAGTTAATCATGTCTAAACTCTTCATAATCTCGTGGAAGCACGTTATCTTTTTCTATTCAAGACACATCCCGGGGTTTGTTTTTTAATGACTGGTGTGTCGTTCGCGACCCCCTTTAATGCAGAGGAAATCAACCTCTGAGTAGCACTCCTGAGCTAAAGCACAGACCCAGCCGAGAGATGAGGCGGGCAAGGTCCATGAAGGGGGTGGGGGGGGGGCCCACAAAAGTTCACCCCTCCCGCTCTCATTGCAAAGGTGCGCACGAGACGCTGGCGGGCCCCATTTCCAGGGAAGGACCGGGGCGGCGCTTCTGGCCAGTCACGGAGCGGGGGGCCGCGGGCGCAGGGAGGGTCGGGACCCAGCGGGCAGCTGCGCACCCCGGCGAGGCGCCCCCTGCCCCGGGGAGACCCGGCGGCCCGGTGCCGAGCGGACACGTCCCCCTTCCCCCCCGGGAGCCGGTCCCGCGCCGGGCTGCCCGCACTCACCGGTCGGGTTGGCGGCGGCGGCGGCGCCGGCGGCTGCCCCGAAGTTGAAGGCCATGAGGCGGCGCGGGTGCCGGAGTGCAGCCGCCGCCGGCTCCGGCTGGAAACGGTCACCCCCGGGGGGAACGGTTCCGGGTGAGGCGGGCCCCACTTCCGGCAGCCCCAGCAACCGGCGCCACAACTCAGCGGGGGAAGGGTGAGGGTGGGAGGGCGGCGCGCGATGATGACGCGCTAAAAGGCGCTGTTTCGTCACCAGAATGAGCGACCAATGAGGGGTAGGGGACGGCACGTCACTGCGGGCCTTGCGCTCGACTGCCCCCTAGTGCGGGTGTCGCGCGCCTGTTATAGGCGGTGCTGGGATGGGAGGGGGGAAATGGTAACTATGGAACAATACAATCGGGCTAATGGAAGGGGGGCGCGGAAATAATTGACCCAGGGCCATATCATGTGGCTCTGGCGGGGGAGGTACCCTCTTGTGGACTGGCCCAGTGGACAGAAGCCAGGACTCCTGGGTCCCATTGCTGGCTGTGCTGTGAGGAGCATGGGCAGCTGGACTTGCAAAGCCCACCAGCACCTAGCTCCTACTGATTTCAGTGGGGCAGGAGGTGAACTTCACCCCTGTCCCTGCAGTGTGTAATAGGCTGGCAGGTGACTCCTCACCTGCAGGACAGCCCCACTGCGTGTGACACAGAGAACCCACCCTGCAGTGACAAGCACCTGGTCTTGCTTTTCAATCAGATTTGTGGTTGTTGCACTCTGAGGGGAAATGGAGTTATTAAAAATCACAAGGGAGCCAGCCACAAGTTGAGCCACTGCGCACACACATTATCTTGCAGTGAAACAGGTCTCCGTACAAAATTATTAATTTTCACCACTTCTGGGCAGAAAATGGTGTCTTCACAGGAGTCCTATAATCAGAAGGGCATGTCTTTCTTTGAAAAGCAGAAAACATGATGGGGGTTGAAAGACAAAGTGACCTCACAACTCCACAGACTGCTCCACAGCCTCACTATGCCTTAGTGGGAGGGGAGGAGAGGAAAGTGGGGTTCTCTCCCTTCTAAGCAGCATCCAAGTCACCAGTGTGTGGCTGTAACTCAGTGAAAAGAAAAGGAAAATCAACATTTTCAAAGGTGTTCACTAATTTGAGGTGCCCTCAGTTTTGGGGTACCCAGGGTGAGCCTCTTACAGCCTGCCAAGCATCCGCAGCACCACTGAGGTCAACTGGAATGGTGCCCCAAGCATCTTGAGTTGGGTCCCAAATAACAAGGCACTCAAAATTAGAAGGCACTTTTTAAAGACAAGGTTCTCATTTTTGGTGGGTTCCCCCTAAGTACGTATATCCAACTATTGTATCACTCAGCCTCTCTATGGAACAAGATAGGGATAAACTATCAGCAAATGCATCAATATTCTAAATCATAGCACCTCCCTGGAAACTGTTCAGAATCCTTATTTCACAACCCCAACCCTCTGCGTGTAAGGAATGTCTCACACCCACACTCTGCTGAGCTACAAGCAACTTTACTTTTCTCTCTCAGTGCCACCTCAATTCTTCTCCCATAAGAATCAGGGGCTGGTTTGCCATTTACTTCAATATGGGAGCAGAGTTAGACCAACACTGAGCATTCCTGCAACAATCGCCCTCAGGTGCCTAAAGTTAGGTTCCAAAGTCCACACTGAGGGACCTAATTCAGTGTCCTGCCCATTCCTCCCATTGACTATAATGGGAGCTGCAGGGTGCATGGCACTTTTGAAAACAAGGCCACTCTTTTAGGTGCCGGCATATGAATTTCAGAGCCAAAAGCTTGGTTTGAAAATTTCGGCTGTGAACTTTCTTTCTTTTCTTTTTTTTCCAAAAGGCCCCAGATATACACAGACATAAACACATAAGTTGTGTAGTGAAAGAGAATACCAAGTTCACTACATTTTTTATAGAAACATTATCTTTTATTAATGCAACACTTGATTTGCATTAGTAGTGGAAACCAAAACTGCTAGAGTCACAGAAAGTGAATCAAGACTGCAAACATACTGATCATTGCTATGAGTGTCTCCTCTTCAACAGTCAGCCTCAGGAAAACAATGCCAGAACACAACATCCATCAACAAATAACACAGTTGACAATTAACTCCGGGGTCTCTTCAATAATTAAAAAGAGTATCTAATGGTGCATGGAATCACTTCCACTGTGTGAAACAAACAAAGCTTTACAGAACAGCTAAACAGAAGGCTTATAGATGGTTAATCTTCCCTGGATGCAGGCATAAATAATTCTTATTAATAATAATAATAATATAAGGAACTATCTTAGCTCTTCTGCAAGGTGCTGAGTGTCTGGCTCACAGTAAGCTGTCCTTTGAAGGATCAAGCCCATGGCACTTTACAAATACTACTTCACTCATCTTCATAATGCCTCTGGAGGGTATGTCTATGGGTAAGTGTTATTAAACCTACAGATGCTGAAAGACCAAAAGACCCCATGTGACAGCAGCAGAGCTGGGACTACAACCCTGGTCTCCCAAAAACCAGCCTTGAGCTCATCACTAGACTATGCTGCCTTTCTGTGTTAATTAGGTGCGATTGTGAGTTGCATGTGTGCATCCAGAGGAGAATGATATTCTCTGTAGTGTTTCTTTACATGTAAACAGCTGAAAAAGGTGAACAAATAGGATTCTGGATTTCTAAGGTACCCTAGCAATGGTTTACAAAGAAATAATGGAAAGGCTTATTTAGGATAACTATCCCTGCATACCAAATATACTAATCATCAATAACCCTTTATAAAACACAGCTGGAAGGTCTGGCATCCAATAAAATGGCTCTGCCAAAGGTATTTTTGACTTTTTGTACGTGCTGGATAAACGGAGGTTTGGGTGGAGGAATGCTCCAATGAGAGGTATCAAACTGCAATGTACCAGTTTCACAAAAACTAAATAAAACACTGTAATATTGTATCATGCATCCTGCTTGAATGGCTAATATACAAGAAGAGTGGTTCTTTTAATAAATCCTGCTTGAATGGCATTTCCGCTTTTAATTCTGTAGTCGTTTTTGCTCTTGACTTTCATAGAAATGCACGTCATCTATGGCCCAGTGGAGATTGAAGAATCAAATGTTCCTTGGGGGGAAGTTCTTCAGGGCAGGTTAGAGAATGAAAACACTGTAGCAATGAAGTAACAAAACCAAGAGGCAGCAGCTTCAGTGCTGAAACCATAGACACATAAACATCAAGACACATCACTTGAGTCCTTGGGACAAGAGTTCTTAACCTCTCAGCTGAGACTATGCCTACTTAGGCGGGGCAGTGGCATGAGGACTGGAGTTTTGCTGCAGGGCTTAATCAATGTGTAGTCCCTGTCCCGATCCTCTATGATAGGATGAATTCTACCCTTTGAGGCCTTTTCATTTTATCAGGAACAAAGTTTTCAAAATGACTTCCTCAGAAACTACTTGAGGCTTTGCAGGTGGTCTGTAAGTTCCTGCTGTTGTACACAGAGAGCTCTTTTACACAAGGTGCTATATTTCAGTGTGGATCATACAATGATCTGAACTGTACAACATAAAGACTGAGACAGAAAGGTGATTTGCAGTCCCTTATTTAGCATAACGGACTGCAAAAGGCAAACATCCCACTAACAGAACACAGGCGCTAATGACTCAGCTTCAGACCCAACTAAGGAAGGCTGGCCCTTAATCTGAAGGGGATGTAGCCTTTCACTGGCAGCACTGGGCATTCTGCAGCTGCCCCTCTTCCGAATATCCTCCATGGAAGCAGACACGGAAGAATTTAAAAGCTATGGTGGTTTTCCTAGCTGGCACATTTATTTGAGAGGTTAGCCAAGGAGAGCATTAAAGGGGGCCTGAAACGCAAAGATGAGGGTGATGGGGAAGGGGTATCTGCACCTGGAATCTACATATATGGCAAAGGGAGTTTCTCTCCTCCCATAGAACAGTGTTTGGGATGAAGGTAAAGCAAAGCTCCAAACCCCACATCCACAAGGATTTTTCAAATGGTATTATTTTCTTCCCAGCCAATTAGAGGGCTAGACAATTTCCTCTCATAAGATGAAATGAAGATGTTACTGCAGAGCAAGTCTCTTAAAATGCAATGGCTGTCATTGCGTAGCCTGAGTCTCATGTCACTGGGAACATACATGCAGGTCATGGTGGGTTGGGAGCTTCTTTACATAGAAGAGCCCTTATCCTCAGCCAGGCCACAAGGCAATGCCTGAATTTGGATGATGATGATTTGGTTGGTTTTGGCTTGCCTAGGACAGTAGCCTGTCAGCTGAACAAGTCAGCCTGGTGCAGCATCAGTATCTCCAGCCTCTTGTAACTGCTACAAATCTGTAGACCATCGCACAGTGAGGCTCTGCTACAGGACCACGGCTTCTCAGTGCTAACACAGAGAATAAACAACAAGAGAAATAAGGAACTGGGACAGCCCAGCATGTGAACAATTGACAGGCTAATGCAGGAGCGGTCAGCCAGCCTAGAAAAGAGTCTCTCCATTTTTCACTGACTTTATTGGATGGAAGTATATATGTGAGGGGACACTTCCTCACTGAGGGAAAAAAAGTACCTTTCTGATATTTTAAGCTACCGGTATTTTTTTTAAACGTTGATGCTGCTTTTCTTTATGTTCCAAACATGCCTTAACACAGAAGGTCTGTAGGTTTCCTACATTTTTAATGAAATTATAAATACACTTCCAACATGTGCTTTTACAGTGCGCCACACAATAGATATCTGTGAGACACTGACAGAGGAAAAAGGAGAACGCACTATTGTACCCTCAACTAACCAGTGTAAAATATAATTAAAAACCTGCTAGGGCATTTTATTGATACCACACAATGGGATTTCAAACAATATTGGGACAGATCAAAGTGCTGTACAAAAACAGGTCACAAAGCACTTAGCTTATTGATTGAAAACTAATGATTAAATAGGTCTCACTTACCATTTTGGCTTAGATTCTCAAAACAGTTTTGGAGGTGAAAGGCATGATGAGTAACTGCTAAAAAATCCATTCACACTCTGTTAAATAACCAAGTTTACTCTACACAAAAGACAAGATTAGATCCAGGGCCATCTTTTCAAACATGCCTAAATTCCACTTTTAAAAGGAATTTAGGAGCTCACATCACTAAGGTCCTTTTGCAAAGTTTACCCCAAGTAATTCTAATACATGAATCAAGGTATTTTACTCTCACTGATATAGTGGTTCTGAGCTTTTATGGCTTTCAGGCTAAAACAACACTGGGAATATTAAACACTAGTTAATAAAGCAGGAAATCAAGCCATTTTAAAATCTGTTTTAAAATTTACTTAGCAGCTGGGAAGAAAAGTTTCTTCACTCGCTAGCATTTTAGTTTTTCCCAGCCCTGCACTACAAATAATTATAATTAGCATGGTGGTTTTTAGACAGCGCCAAATGCCGGGTAATGTTCGGTATTAGATCAACTTGCATAGTTTATTCACCAAGTTCACATGTGACGGGGAAGAAAAGAGGATTAGGATGTCCTGATGAGCGGAGCCCTTTCTTCTTCAGAGCTCTGAAACACAAAATGGAATAGCAGAAAAGTTAACCATAGTGTGTTAGACAATGTGGAGCTGGAGGACAGCAAATATAACACCGAGTTTCAAGCAACAAAGAAGCGTGATCCTGGTTTTTATCATCCCCTAAGTCCAAATTCCATCCCTACTGCAATACTAACAACTAATAAGCTATAAAAGCACCACAGCGTGGATTGTGAGTGGCCTTTGCATAAATATTCAAGGGGGATGATGCAAGAAGCCACCCAAATTTTGTTCACCATCTACCAGGACCGGTACAACCACAACATATGCACTACTGTAAGCACACAGATCGTTCCGCAAAGGGCTCCCAGTGGGAAAGCTGCCCCAAAGGGGCTAGAGAGGAGAAAGGAGCATGCCTCCTTCTTCTCTGCAGAGGCTATTGTTGCTGGCCAGCCATGGCACACCCGGTCTCCTTTCCCTGGAGATGTTTAGAGGGATGACACAGAGAGCAGTGTTAGGGCAGGGCTTATTTAACATCCTCCACGATGACCCTGGAACCACATATGGACGAGATTACACTGCAAGGAATTATCTCCGCCAATGGAGACAGGGATAGTAAAAATGGAGCTATTCCTGGGGCAGGGTCAAAGGCAGGGCATTTTGGGGAAAAAGCAAGATAATGCATCTCGGGGAAAAAAATCTGATGCACACACATTCAACGGGAGGGGGAATCCGGGAAGAAGTAATGCTGGAGACTTTTAGGCAACAGAGGGCAGGGTAATAAGGATATGAAATTAAAGGCCCCTCTTGGACTGCTTCTGTAAAAATATTGAGTCACACAGCAGGAAGCGAGGGTTCCTCTGTATATGGCTGGAACCACCTCTGGAAGGGGAATGCTTACTTCTGGGCACCTGGGAAGTTAATGAGATACCAGAGGGAGTTGTGATAGGAACAAACAGAATTGATGCAGGGTGGGAGAGACAGATTTAGAGGAAAGATTTAAGAGTTGAAAATGTTGAGTTTGGCTAAATGACAACTGAGGAGAGGGGTCCGAGGCATGCTAATAGTCTACAAATAGCTTAAGGCCATAAACATGAGGGAGAGAAAAGAGCTGGTGCTATACAAGGGGGTATAACTAGGGCTGTATTTTTCTCCGAGCCAGTCTCTGTTTGCAGGAAAAAACACAGTCACTGTGAGAAATGTGGAAGTCCAACTTTCCTCTTTTTTTTTTTTAAACTTCTCTGGTACCAAGGAAAGCCTGAGAAACGTGGCTGGGATTGATCTCTCTGGGATTGGGCTGAGAGGGTAGGAAGGACTGAGGTGTTGGCTGGAGCCCATGGGCCCGTTGCTAGTCTCTCAGGCTGAGCCTGCCACCCAGACAGGGAAGGGAAAAAGAAACCCAGATGCTCAGGAGAAACAGGATCTGCCTCTCCCATAAAGGAACCCAGGGCCAGACTCATTAAAACATCCCTCGCCAAAAAGCTTCCTAGGTGAGGGTGCAAGAAGAAGAACATAAGAATGGCTGTACTGGGTCAGACCAAAGCTCCATCAAGCCCAGTAGCCTGTCTGCCGACAGTGGCCAGCACCAGGTGCCCCAGAGGGGGTGGACCGAAGACAATGATCAAGTGATTTGTCTCCTGCCATCCTTCTCCAGCCTCTGACAAACAGAGGCCAGGGACACCATTTCTATCCCCTGGCTAATAGCCTTTTATGGACCTAACCTCCATGAAATTATCTAGCTTCTCTTTAAACTCTGTTATAGTCCTAGCCTTCACAGCCTCCTCTGGCAAGGAGTTCCACAGGTTGACTACGCGCTGTGTGAAGAAGAACTTTCTTTTATTAGTATTAAACCTGCTACCCATTAACTTCATTTGGTGTCCTCTAGTTCTTCTATTATGGGAACTAATAAATAACTTTTCTTTATTCACCCTCTCCACACCACTCATGATTTTATATACCTCTATCATATACCCCCTTAGTCTCCACTTTTCTAAACTGAAAAGTCCTAGTCGCTTTAATCTCTCTTCAAGAATGAAGCAAAAGTTTCCAAGTGAAAATAGTCAACATTCGAGGAAAGCAGGTCAGGCTGCAGAAAGATCACACAGGTGTCTCTCTTGAGCTCTTGCCACAACACTACCAGCACAAGACTAACGGTAAGCACGACCAGCTTCTCACACACTGAGAAATAGCACACACATGGTTGGGGTGAGAATTCAGGATGCAGGTTTGCATGTGCTTTTTCGTGCAGTTGTGGGAACCTGCTTAGAAAACAAAATATACAAAAAGCAGGACCGTCCTAGAGCAACAGCAGCTAGAAGTCAAAAAAGCCTACTAGGGTAACTCCATCACTTTCTCACATCACTAAGGTGTCCATATAAACAGGACCAGTGAAGTGGATGAAGTCATGGCTCACAATCTTTGACAGCAATGACAATCTTAATGCCAATTTTTAAATGTAACAGATCAGAAGATACATAAAGAACACTATTTTCTGTGTGACACTGTATTGTACAATTGACTGGTGGGATTTTTTAAGTCATAATGTGCATTTATAGCAGAAGTTTGTGAAGTAATTTGGAAGAGGTGATCCATTCAGAAGCAATGATCCATTCTATGTCAGGTATATTGACATGTGGAAATGCTCAAGTTGTAAGACCATAATTACCATTAAATGATGAACTATTGTAAGGTTTTAAGTGAAGGCTGCGCATCATGGAGTGATTTTCAGTTCTCTGATGGGGACAGAATGGCCCAAGTTGTAAATCTGGGCTAAGAACCTGAATTCATCTTTAGTTTCTGGGTGTTCAGAATTGGGTTGTTGGTTTAGACACAAATCTGGCCTTAGTTGGCTTGAGAGGAACACTGGGCCTAAAACCAGCACAGAATATTACTAGAGAACCTGAAAATTAACTTCGTAATTTTTCTTCAAAAGGCACCTGTCAAATTGAACAGGGCTCAAAATGTCAATCAAATATGCTGGGTTTTTTGGCTCGTACCCTTCAGAGTTCACTAGACAGGCTTCTTTTTACAACTAGTGTTTTCAGCAAGTTACAGAATTAGGAACAAAGCAAAATATTTATATTCACCCACCTTACCATGCATCTTAAACTGGCTGCATAGCTTTGTCTGGGTGCACTTATTCTGGGTCTATTAATACTTCTCTAGCCTGGAAAGAGCATTTTCAACAAAAACAAAAAAGCAAAAATGTTGTGGGAACTCAAAAGGTTAAATCATTGCAGGCAAATGAAACACAGATAAGTACCATGAAAGAAAGGTCTACTTCAGATGCTACTAACCTCTTCCTTTGATCCAGGGGGCCTGCATACAAGCACAATGAAAACAATCCCCAAAATAATTCCCAATGCCATGATTATGAAGGGGATGCTGGTTACAACTGTGGCTTCGAACAGAGCACTCTTCAGTTTTTTGGCAGATGCTTCATCAATCAGAGTACTCTGGAGGAGCAGGCGGCAACGAGAAAGAGGGAAAAACAATACATTTCAGTTTTCCTTATGCTGCTCTCTCTTACTCGGAGTAAGCATAAGACCATCCTTATGGTTTACGGTGCCCTATTTAGAGGCAGGATGGGGGAGAGGGGAAATGGAGGAGCAGCTGCTCCACGGGGTGGGGGCTACACTCAGGACTGGGGGGGCAGTAGCAGGCATCAGCATGGGACAGCACTGCGGGGGCAGGGAGACATAGGCATGGGACCCCGAGGGGTGCTATAGCACCCCCACATTTTATGTAGGTTCCCAGCTGCCACTAGGGTTACACAAAAAATACTGACACACCCCCACCCCCAAAAGGGAAAAAATTCTGTTGAGAAAAAAAAAAACCCCCACAACCAGCAAAAATTCCTGGCCCGCTCCCTCCCCCCGCCCCAGCCAGCCCGATGTGCGCCACGTGTCCCAACTGCCCTTCCGTCGGACACCCGAGCTGGGAAAAACCAGATTTTCTGAATTTTTTTTACTGGACAGAAGGCGCAAATACCAGACACCTGGCAACCCTAGCTGCCACCAGCCCTGCATCCGAGGTGGTGGTGGTGAGGGGGGGAGGTGCTGCCGCCACCTGGACCTCCACTGCTAGCCCTGTGCCTGGGTTCTCTTCTACTGCCTGCGGCTTCACTCCTTGGTGGGGTCCCCGCCTCCCGAGACATGGCCCCTGCGCCTGATCCCAGCGAGGCAGAGTGGATGACCAGTGACTAGGTGCAGCCGGGAGGGAGAGGCTTAGACTGACCGTCAGAGCCAACACGGCTTGCACCTTGCTGTTCCGTCCCACTGCGGTGGCCCTAGGCATATGCAACATGCAGCTGCCTTCGGCACCACTCAATTTGCGGCAGCTGCACATTCCGCATAGGCCTAAGGGCGACCCAGGAAACAGCAACATCCCCTCCACCATGATGGCTGTTGGATGTGCCTTGCCTCAGACTGCTAGCTCTAGTGCAGCACCTCCTGGGATAAACTGGTCTGCATTTGCAGAAGTGACTAGAGATTTTGTGGGACAGCTGCGGGACACCTTCAAAGGGTGGGATTTTTAAAGGGCAGATGCTTTCTCTCCAGCACCCCACTGAGGGACTGGTTCAGCAGTGAACCTGAGGGAAGAGTGCCACCCCCCCCCCCCCCCCAGTTGCCAGCATGCTTCTTGCAATCGCTAAGGTTTTCCTCGGAGGGCTCCAATTCGAGCACTATCCTCGCTTGATGTGCTTACAACCAGGAGCAGCCTCCCAGAAATCAAGAGGCCTCTAAACAGGAAGCACCACTCCCAGCCGTAATTAGAGGCAGGCCTGGCCATTAATGTGTGAGGCCTCTCGGGGTCACAGTATGAAGCGGCATGGCGGCAGGCCACAATGACAAACTTCAGTGAGCTAATGCTCCTTCCTAGAAACAAACTAACCTCTGGTGTTGTCCCTTTTACCACTGACTGCATCACAAATCCCCGGAATTCAGGGATCCGTCTACAGTGAACAAACCTCCCTGGAAGTGTCACAAACTAAAAGCCTGATCCTTCAAACTTCTCCCCTACGAGTAGCTCTTACGCCCATGAAAGGTGCCCTTGAAGTCAATAGGAGGACCAATGTGAAGGGGAGTTTGCAGGACTGGGACCTAGGGCAACGAACCACCAGAAATTTTATACAAAGAACTATTTCCTACCCCCTGGGAGAAAAATGACACATTCCCCCTTTTATAGGCTCAGTGGTATCATCTTTCTAGCCAGGCACACACTATAGTGGAGACCATTTATAATATTTACCTCATTTACATGCACCACGGGGAAAACCAGAGTTCGGACACTACCCGTTTCGCTGTGTAAAAAGACAACAAAGCACTGAGATTCCCAAGAGTTTCGGCTTTCTCCAGACAGATTAGAACACAGCACTTGGGGGGGGGGGGGGAACTTTCTCATGTGAAAACTCCAGACTCTTATCTTTATTTAAACTTTTAACCTTCCTCTTCCCCAGATTAGGATAAGAATCAGGATCTAGAAACTGGAACGTCGTCTTTGTTTATAAAGCAATAAAATACACAGGAGTTTCCTGGGACCAAGGGAGGAGAAGGATCCATGGGAAGGCTTATTAATAGCCGACCTAACAGAAAGTTTGCACCAGGGAATGGGAACACCAAGCTAAGCGGTTGTTGAAGGTCTGTACATCTTTGTGAAAGGCACATACGCTGTTATAAGAGACACACTTGCCTGGTATTACAATGCAGTTATGTTAATGGTGTCAGCAATACTGGGACAGATGGTGTTTTACGTGATGCATCTCCGAGCCGTTAGAAGGTGCAGTAAGGCAGATATGAGGAAATGTCTTAGGATCGAGGCTCTCAAAGGATCTGTGCTGATCAGATGCCACCCTTTACATATTTTAAAGTGCCTTGTATATACAAGCTCATGTGGGAACTTTAAAGTGTCAAGTTGAAAAAATGAATGGGAGTTCGTGTAACGTTTTTAACTAGCTCCTGCTACCATTCTGACACCAATCTGGCCTCATCAGCTGAGACTGGGTTTGCCATGTGTAGTGGCAGAAATTATGGCTGTGTGGGTACATGTGCATGCCCGTGACAGTGTCTCTCTTATAACTAACATAAGGACAGGCAGCCAGATCCTCAACTGATGTCAATCAGCAAAGTGTAGCTCTGTTGGCTTCATGGAAATCAAGCCACGAGTCCATTGCGGTTCTTTGTCACATCCTGCGTTTCACATTTATAGAGCCCTGCAAATCTGCGGGTATCCACTTGATATCTGTGGGTATCCTCCCCCGTAGCCCAACTCCCCTTTAATTAGTTAACCGGTTAAACATTACGTTTAACTGGTTAGCCAATTAAATGGGATCCTACATCCCTAATGCAGGTACAAATTTTACACCTAGAACCCTGCAAATTTGAGAATATCCTCTTTATATCCATGGATATCGGCATATACAAATGTGGATGCAGATATCTATGGCTCATTTTGGTGGATACAGATGTGGATAGAAAATTCTGTATCCACGCAGGGCTCTATATATTTAGGCTTTTGCAGGTTGAAAAAATCTGTTCCGAAAACAGAGTAGGGCCACTTTATTTTGCGATGACTCACACCTGAGTTTTCAGGCTGTTGAAATTACTAGAGATTCTCCGTGTGAATGCAAAATGAGAAGGAACTACCCTGTCATTTTCTAGATCAGATCTATTGGACTCTGAACTCCTCTTTACAAATAATATTTCCCAAAATGATTCTGCAGACAGTGTCACTTCAAATATTAAATCAGACAAGCAACCCTGAAATCCCCGCTGCTAGAGATGAATACTTACATGAATCCATCTAGGTGTCTGACGAGAATGTTGATCTGCATTCGCCTGGCTGCTTGTACAAGCATCCCCGTCAGCTGTGAAAGAAAGGGAAACTTTAGAGTAAAAAAAATTATCATGATTTTTTTAAGGTATGAGTTCAGCCCAATCTTTACAGTGGGATGGATTTGCTTTTCAGATGATAAAACAGCACATCTACTAATTAAGATGGAACTGGATGGGTTTCCTACCTCTTTATAGGAGGGGTGGGTACATGCATGCAAGGGGAATATTTTTATTTGTATCCATCCATATATTTAGATGACTCATTGCTATACCACCTGAGTGTCTCTGTATTAACAGAGTACCTAGAGGCTTCAATGGAGAGCTGGGTACCACCACCCTGCAAGGCATGGTACACCAAGTAAGGACAGTCCCTGTCCCAGCGTAAACAAATAAGATAGGCAAAGGATGGGGAAAAGGAAGTACTATTATCCCCATTTTACAGATGGGAAAAACTGAGCCACAGAGAGATTAAATCAACAGGGCTCAAGTGACACAATAAGTCTATGGCATAGGGGGGAATTGAACCTCGAGTCCTTGTGCCTTAATCGTAAATCAAATTGCAAATACAATCCAAGATGGAGTGATGAATCTGGCTGCAATGCCACTGAGAAGACCTATGCAAAATATTCTTCCATAAATTGCAATAATAATTATAAATGCTGCAATGAATGGCATGGGGAGGGGAGAAGAGATTTTTAAGTGTACAGGTGACAAAATTTAGATTTAATTTTTGGGTGAGGCAGGGATTTGTTCATAGTACTGTCAAATCACATATTGAGAAAGAATTGTGCAAGAAGAGATTTGGAAATCAGGAACTCTTGGGCACTAAGAGTTTGGACTCCGAACAGCATGCGTACTAGTGCTCAGAAAGGAGCTGCTCTTGCTGAAGCAGAAAGACATTGTACCTCAGACCATCCCGAGTCAGATTACGGTGTGTTCCCTTATTACGCTGGCCACTCTTTTGTTCTTTCCCCTCACTGTTTTGTTCTTGTACCATTCCGTTCTCTGCTTTACTCCTTCACATTTTCACCTCCAAGCCACTGCTCTGTGGTGTGGATTTACAGAAGAGTACACCTATTTCTAAAGCTATGGACTGACAGCTACAGTAATAATGCAAATGCTCTGCCAGATTCAGTGGTCAACTCCAGTCACCTTGTGTCTCTTCTGGGATGCAAAATAGCTGTGACTCTAGCTAACAGCTCTGTGACCAAGGCCAGCTACTACTTGGGCTTCTTGACATCCAGGGATGAATGGAGAGCCTCCATCTTGAAATTTTTGGACAGTCTGACTGGATTTAACCTCTTGAGGGGTACGATTGGCCTCCAGTCTCCTGGATTTTTGAACGTAGATGGAGAAGATTTCACTTCCTCTTTTTCAAGGGAAACTGGGAGAGGGCTTTGGAGAACCTGAGATGAAAGGTGGAGCCTGCAGACTTCTCATTGCTCTACGAGCCAGGAAGTGAGACAGAAGAGAACCAAGTGAAGAGCGAGGGGGTTGCCTCAGAATGCTATCGAATAACCAGAGTCTACGAGGGAAAACACCAGCTGAAAAGAAACCATCTCCACCCTTCTCAGGCAAAAAGAAATCCTGTCCCATACAAAGGGAAGATTTCCTGCCAAAACCTGTCCCTGAGGAGGCTGCTGAGTATGGGTGGGTTTGTAGGAAAGCTTGAGATATCGCTAATCCTTTTTGGGACTGAAAACTGTGGAATTTGGAGCACAATTGTCCTGGAGTTTGGAGTGGCAAGTGCCTCTCTAAGGAAGTCTTGCTGGAGTGTGTCTCTGCCTTCTCTGGACAAAATTTTGTCTTGGGGTTCACCAACATGAACTATGCAACTGATGATGAGGTGGAGAGAGCTGTTACAGTGTGTAGAGAGGAGCTTGCGAGATCAGGGATGAAGCCAGAATAAACACTATGAAACCATATGGCCTGACAGTATCTAACCCATCACATTCATGGCTTCACAGATGGCATCACATATAAACTGGATGCCTACAGCGATACGATTTAAGGACTCAGTTTTGAATTAATAGCAACTGGATCAGGTCTTAATATCTTCCTTCCTTGTCTAGGGAGTGTATTCTACAAGTCTTTGGGGAAGTTTTGAATTTACACAAGCAACACTCCAAGCACACAGACCAATACTGAGGCTCTTATATTGCTTGTTTGGGGCAGATTTTGGATTTCTCTCTCAAGGGTTTGGTATCTACAAGACAGGAAGACCGTATGACGCACTCTAGTCCTTACAGGGCAGAGGTTGCAGCCTTCATTTCTTCACTTTATCTCTTAGAAGGTGAATCAAATACAGTACCCTGCAAGTCGTGTCAGAGGGACGCGCGTACTTACAGGATTGATGTCCAGAAATGTTTCATGATCCTCCTTTCTGGGATGCATGCCCTGAATGTCCTTAATATACTTCTCATCTGCCTGGTAAAAATGCGGGGCTGATAAAAATATTGGGGCACCTGGAATGTTAGAAACTGAAGTCACTATTTGCTAAAGATAACAATGCATCAGACCCCCACCCACCCAGCCAATCAATCAGTGTGGCCAACAACAAAAATAAGATGCTTCCCACACAACATGAAACAACAAAGGTAAGAATCATCCTTGTATAGTCCCAGAACCCAGCAATAAATTACCGAAGAAAACTGGTAATTCACTTCATTGGGAGCACTTTACATGAGGCAGCATAGCTGAGTAGACAGGGCATTGAACCAGGACTCAGAAATTTTATTTCTGGCCCTGCAACTGACTTGCCAGATGTCCCTGGGCAATTTACTTCACCTCTCTCTATTAATTTCTCATGTCTGAAATGGGAACAGCATAAAAGCTCTTTGTGAAGTGCTGTGAGATCTACTGATGAAAAAAAGCATGATATAAGAGCTGGGTATCGTTATTATATTTGTATGGGCCACCAGCATAACAGATTATGCCCTGTATCCCATCTAGGCTCTTACACTCTCTTCACTTCAGTCATCAAGTGCCTTCCAGTAGTGCATTAAGCAATGTGACTTGTAGTTAGTTCTCCCCTAAGGGTTAGGTCCTGGTCCAACAAAACACTTGGGCACACAGATAGCTCCACTGAAAGAGTCACACGCATTGCCACTAGCTGGGGACCTGGCCCTTTGCATTATCCATTCTGTGAACACACACTGCCCTTCGGAGGGGTCAGTCATGTCATCGTCTGGTTACCAAGGGTCCCATGTGTGCTCTAAGCACATGAGCAGTCTCATTGAACGGATTACAATCGTTCTGCTAGGACTGTTTTATTCCCAACATAGACTGGGCTTAAGGACATTCTGAAGAGGCGTGATTGCAATCTTCATGCCAACAGAGCTAACCTTCAACACATATGTACAGAAAGCAGCAACCACAGCACAGAGCGTAACTGTCACATACTGATGGGAGAAGTGACATTCACCAAGCAGCAGCTGTCCCAAGGCCAGCCAGCCCTGACTCCTAAGAAGGCACACCTGAGCACAGAGGAGGGTAGCTCACTGGTTTGAGCATTGGCCTGCTAAACCCAGGGTTGTGAGGTCAATCCTTGAGAGCACCATCTAGGGATCTGGGGCAAATGTGTCAGGGATGGTAGCTGGTCCTGCCATGAGGGCAGGGGACTGGACTCACTGACCTCTCAAGGTCCCTTCCAGTTCTATGAGATGGTATAGCTCCTTATATTATTATTATTATAACCACCTCATCCTGCAGCAGGCTGTTTTCCAGGAGAACAAAAAGTGGCCGGGCACAATTAAGCTCTATCAGAGAGACAGAAGCTGAGCACGGGGGGGGGGGGGAGAACATGCTGGGAGAGGCCTGGGAGAATGGATGGATTTGAACATTTTATTTTGAGTATGTTGTGTTGTGTTACGTTAATATGCAGGAGGTTAAAAGGTTGGAGCTGGGAAGCCAGAGCCTGAAGGCTGAGCTCCAGCTAGGAAGGGCTGGGAGTAGCTCGCCAAAGCAGGGAAGACCCTGGACCCCAAGGGATTTGGGGGCCGTGCCCAATTTAATGCAGGAGGTTAGGCTCTTGTGTTCAGTTTTCACAACGTGAGGTAATAAACCAGACCCTGGGGAAAGCTGTTGCTGGATTTGTAAAAGCTTTTTTAGACTAGTGAGGAACCGGGAGGGAACCAGAGGTGAGGAGCTGCTGGTTGCCTTGAGGCCATAAGGGGGTCACCAGAGCAGGGGGCTACTCACTGGCATACCCCATCTTCACAGAGGGGAAATTCACCCAGTGCAGCCAGCCAGCAGGAGGCCTATGGCTAATGTGGCATATAGGCCCTATCCTGAATTTTGCCCACTACAGAGTGATTGTGCTGTGTCAAGAGTGGCTAGCGGTGACCGCTTTCACCTGCACGGTCCAGCTCCTAGGATGCGCGCCAGACTCCAGCCTTTCAATGACGTCAAGCAGAGCTCGAGCGGGTGGTATCTGCTAGTTCAGACCAGCTTTCTCCACGATGGCCGCCTTTTAATCAATGCGGGGCTTGACTCAGACTCTCCGCTCCCGGTGGCATCTTGTAGTTCCGAGAGGCCTTGCCGCCGGACAGGCTCAAGCCAACTGCCCCCACGTATTTCAGCTAAAAGTGACCATGTGTTCCCCGCATTCTTGGGCTACCTACCTTGCTTGCAGACGCTGACGTTCAGGACACCCGAGCCGTGGCAGTTTCCCGCTGGCACACAGAATCCTGCATTGTCTGGGTTCACCGACACATTGGCAAACACCTTGGGAGGGGGCACAAAGCGATAGGCAGAGATTCCAGAGACACTCACATAGCTATCAAAAGTCACATACAGCGACCTGGGGGGAAGAAAAGCAAGAATCCAAATTGGTATGCACAAAGACTTACATGCCTACATTGCACATCCCTCCTAGTGGCATCTGCCTGCCCACTTGGATTTACAGCAAGCTGGGGGCATGACCAAAGCCCACTACAGTCAACAGATGCCTTGCCACTAATTAAGTGGCTTTTTTCTCCCCATCTGACCTCTCCTGCACAGACCATGTTCCTTTTGGGAGCTGGACTCGATGACCTCCTGAGGTCTCTTCCAGCCCTAGGATTTCATGAATTACAGTGACCTTTGGATCAGCTCTTGCTGTAGTGCTGCATGAAAAGGGTGAGCCTTTAAAATAAAAGGGAGGTCCGGGGATACGGATGCCCAGCCTTAGAAGGATTTCTCAACTCCTCGCAAGTCTATCTTTTCAGCCAAAAGATTTTCAGTGGTGCTGCACCTGTGTGTGCTGCAGACCTCCCAACCATGATAGCGACAATGAAAAAAAATGGATGGGGGAGATAGTACCAACAGGCCACAAAAAGGGCCATTGAACTCTCCATATTGCCTGGATTCATCTTCTCTTCCTGCTTTAAAAAGATAATTTCATGTCAAGTTTGTGTTCAAATGAGAAACCTAGGAGGGAAGGAGGCTAATAGGTAGGATGGCAAGAAAAAAAAATCTCCCATGTGTCTAGACGTGACATCACAGAAGGATGCATTCTGAAATGTCTTTAGCAAACTAGGAAGTGTAAGCGGATTTCACAAAGGGAGAGAAGTTTCAAGTATTTGGCATGCCCAGGCTGGCTCTTCTCATCCTGCTGAGTTAGGGTCTATAGGGTTGCCAGATACTTTAAAAAAACATGGCAGGAACAAAGTTGTTAAGAGGAAAAAAAAAAAAACACACACAAAAGAAAGAGACACTGTGCCTTTAAATCCCCACGCTCACTGTTTCTCCCTCTCCCCCCTCCCAGACATGGCAGAGGGGGAATGTCCCAAGCAGCCTTTCATCCGAGAAAACCAGAAAATACATGTCCGGTATTTTCTGGTTGTTTTTTTTTTTTTAACTGGACAGAGGCCGTCAATACCGGACGCCTGGCAACCCTAGTTAGGGAACTCACTCCCACTGGTTAGTGTGAATTCATAAAGGACACAGGAATAGAGCTTGTAAAACATATCACTGAAGGGAAAAGATCTCAGCTGAAGCCTCAGAAGCGCCCAGTGTGATATGTTATGCTTGGAATTCCTCTCCTTACCTGCAGAAGTCAGAAGAAAAGACATAAATTGTTTCATCTGTGCTTATCAATGGATGGAAAGTACTCCCATCTGTCCCATTGATCATATTACATGACTCTGTGGTCCACCAGTTCAGCGACCTGCAGGAAATGAAGCAGAGAGACGGAATGAAAGGGCCACAGGGTTATTATTATAGAGCAATGGTGAGTTAATATCGCGTGGGTAGGACGGGGAGGGTCTGTCTCACTCCCACACTGCAGTTAGAGCTAACCTGGCTAGAGCAGCAAAGACATGGTGGCACAGGCTTCAACACAGGGCAGGAACGGGAGTATGCCTGCCGGTATCTAGGTGGGCTTTTACAACCCATACTGGGGCCTATGCCATTGTGGCTTGACTGCTATTTTTAGCTGTGCTAGCTAGATTAAAGTTAATCCAGCTATGTCTAGCTGCTCTGTAATCAGTGCTCCGAGTGCAGAGCGGACTTACCCCTTAGTGCAACTGGCAGTGCGTGCCAGGCTTAAGGTGCACACAAATTACACTTGCCCTCCCTTTACGCTGGGGCCTTAGTGTAACTGAAAATCTGGCTCCAAGTCTATTGCTCAAGCAAAAAGTTGCTGGCAAGCATTTTAATTAGCAGCGTCGCGTTTTGGGTTATTCACTTTTTGGGCTTGTTTACAAGCCATACCACATGTGGAGCAACTGTACAGGGAACTCCTATCTCTAGACTTACTGGGAGGATGCAGAGCAATAGGCAAGGCTACTTACTCAGGACAGCTGGGAATGGACTGAGCTTTGCCCTAGAGCAGGCCTGGGCTAAATACGGCCCACGGGCCACCAAGCCACCGGATCCAGCCAGACAGGCTCCCCAGCTTGCCATACACAACTGGCAAAAACACAGACTCCGTTTCTGTTTTGAAACTGGAGGAGAGCGGGGAAGTTTTAGGAGCCACCCTGCCCCCAGCACATTCCCCTGGCCAGTTTCTGGCAGAAACCGGCCAATGGGAACTGCTTGTTAGAATAACAGGCAGCTAAGAAGAATCACGCCCCCTCTCCTGGGCTCAATTATTGATGAAGCACATGGCCAGGCTGGCTGGGAAACATTTTAAGCTCTGCAGGCAGGCAGGCTAGTTTGGCAGCTGGCAAGTAAGTCTCTTGGCCACAGCCTGCTTCTGGCACCCCAGCCCTTTCCTGCCCCAACTCTCTGCGCCTCCGAAAGAGGAGGCTTTTCCACCATTTGGCCCTGTCTAGACGGGGGCAAATGGCAGAAAAGCCTCTTCCGGAAAAACAATCAGAAAAAGCTACGCAAGTTGCGGAGTGCAATTTGTGTAGCTTTTTCCGATAAAACCCAATAGTGTAGACCTAGCCTTAGACTCCCCCACAGTGATATCTGAATACCGTGCCAAATCGCCTTCCCCACAGTGGTATTTGAAAACCATGGCATATTGCCTGCCCCACTGTGGTATCTGAATGCTATTGCATATAGCCTCCATCAGCATCACATCTGAAATGCCAGCAGTTGTGACATCCCCCAAAGAGGGAGCAATGTATCTGGGGATGGGAGGCATGGCCACAACCCAGCTCCCTTTCTGCACCAGCTGGGGGGCCCGAGGGCAATGGTGGAGAGAGTGGATTTGGCATCCATGTAAAGGGTCTAATAGTTGTTTTGCTCCCTCAGCACCCTTCAGGTGCATTCAGCCTGCCTCTGTCCTCTGCAGGCAAAGGCTACCTGCTTGAGAGCTGTGGGGCTCTGAGATGGGCAGAGAGCTGCTTCTGGCTTCTTTGGAAGCCACTGGTGCTCATGAGAAATGACCGGCGCTGTCTGTGCTAACCCAGAGGAAGTTAGAAGCTTCCCACAGTCTCATCTGAGAACTCACTCTTTTCCTCTCCACTGCACAATCTTTGAGAAGTTAAGATAGTTCTTCTTCCCACTGAGAACAACATACTCGCCGTCATCCGTTCCGTTCATCTAGAAACACAGAAGAGTTTGTCTCCACAGTGCCAGTCCATTCACTCCCCAGGGCGGGGGTAGGGAACCTAAGGCCCAGGGGCTGGATGTGGCTCCTGAGGCATGGTGCTCCACACCGCCAGCACTGGGGAGGCTGTGCTGGTGCTACAGCCCCCCACATCCCTCACCACAGGGCTGGAGCACACAACATCTACTAGCCTGGGTCCCCCCAGGCTCTGGTGTGTGAGGGGACTGTGTGTGGGGGGTGTCTTTTCTTCTCAATCGGGGGCCACCTCAGTGAGGGTTTGGGTTGTTTTTTTGGTTTGGGGTTTTTTTTTTTTTTCCTGTGGGTCAGTGGCCCGCTAGGGTTGCCAGGTGTCCGGTATTCACCCGGACAGTCCAGTATTTTCGCCTCCTGTTTGGTAAAAAAATTCAGAAAATACCAGACACCTCTGATGTCCAGTATTTTCTGATTTTTTCCCCGGCCAGGAGGCAAAAATGCCAGGCACCTGGCAACCCTACAAACACTCAGCGCCCGGCCTGCCCCCCACCCCAAGCCCCCCCGACCCCATGCTTATCTGGTTCCACAAAGCTGCCGGCACAAAGACCAAGGGGAAGCAATGCCTCCCCTGTTCCTATCCCTGCACTCACTCTTAAAGGGGACATGCTATTTTTTTTTTTTTTTTTTTGCTTAATAAGTCTTGGAGTCTTCCCCCCCCCCCCTTTTTTTTTCCTTCAACAGAATTTTTTCGCGGTGGTTTTTGTGTGTGTGTGTGTGTGGGGGGGGGGTGTTCGGTATTTTTGGTTCAAACATCTGGCAACACTAGTGGCCCCTGACCCAACAAAGGTTCCCCATCCCTGCCCTAGGGCATCTGGCTGATGCACCAGAGCAGGGTGGACGGTGTTTACTGCGGTGCCTCCCTGTTACTGTGCCTTGCACTCTGCTAGGGGCTCCATGAGGCAGATGTGGCTCACTACACTGCTCCCTGAATAGAAGAGACATGGGAGAAGCTGAGCTAGTTCTGAGACAGAGAAATCCTGAGGGGAGGAAACCAAGAACTAGCCTCTCTTCCCTTCAAATTGCTCACCGCATGAACCAGTGCCTGGGACGAAGAGGCTGTAGATCATTTTAGTTTTGCAGCAGAGGTTTAAACTGTCTGCCCTTGGAAAATCAATAGCTTCATGTCATGTTCAGAGAGTCCTGAGCTGCACTGAGCATGCCTCATGCAGTGAGAACAGTGCGGAACGGTCCAACCAGAGCATTCCAGACGTTTTCAAGGAGAGAGAAGGGGGTATCCAAGATATCCATTGCCCAAACCATAAGGAACTTTGGAGACTGAATCAACCCTCTGAATTGCAACCAGACACACGCTGGCTGCCGGCGCAGTCTCTGGAACCCAGGTATTTGTGTGCTCCCGCAAGGGAACGCGGTTAAGCAAATAGGCAGCCACATTCTGTCTCAGCTGAATTTTCCTAGTGGTTTTCGAGTCCCGCAGAGAGTGCATTAGAGGGGACGAAGGCATGAGCAACTGTGGTAAGGCCCATCTCTAAACTGCAACCTCGTTGCCAAACATGGGCGGGGAAAAAAGCAGATGTGCTGCTCTCTATGCAAGGACTCCGAACCACAAAAAGCAGGTGGTGTCCTTCAGCTGAGAAGAGACAGCTATCCCCACTGTCCTCTCTCCAGTTGTTTCCCCACAACCTTTCCAAAATGCCAGCGCATGACCCCAATATGCCCTTTACCACTGGACCAGCAATTACAGCCCTAACCTTGCATCACTGAAGTGCCATTAATTTAAAGCCCTGGGAAGCAAGACATCATAAGCAAGTTACCTTATTGAACAGGCCAAACTCAGGATCAATCTCCGGACGAAACATATGAAGGGTTGTCAAAAGTTTGTCTTTGTAGCCCCATAACAACTCATGGACTGTGTGTGTCATAAACAGGTTTTCTTGGTACAAGATTAGGAGCACCTCTGTGGGAAACTGTAGAGAAGTTGATTTGGTCCATTCCATGGCAGTCTGATATGAGAGAGGAATCAAGAGCAATTTGATACAGTATTAAAATAAAATGCACACAGAAATACTAGAACAGTGCGCAGGCATGCAGCATATTTTCAACCTTATGATTTAACGGAAACAGGTAATTTATGGTTCACTGTGATTCTTTTTATATTTTCTTATCAAGAGATGCTTTCACAGGCCCCAATTCAGCAAAACATTTATGTGCTTGCTTAAATCCATCCCTATTCAATATAGCACATAAGTTTCATTTCATTAAGTTAAGCATATCCTTAAGAATGTACCTAAAGCTAAGCTGAATCAAGATGGTGTTTAAGCATGGTATGGTAACCTACTGGCCAGAATAATTGAGTTTTAGTTTCAAAATGTTGTGGCTCTGAGGCATTAAACCAGAGTACATGCAACAATGTTTAGTTAAACACAGCAGCCTATTGCCAGATAGGTGTCTGAATTTTAGTTTCAATGACTGAAATTAACAGAGCTGTGAAACCAAATGCTGATTACATCCTTTAAAAGGCAGTCACTTCTCCAAAATACACGGTCTGGCTATATCACCGACTCAGTGCAAATAGCATATGCTGAACAGAAGGGAATTCATGTTCCCTGTAGCCTGTGGAACACTGAACTTTCTACAGCCCAATACTGTATAAGAAGTGAAGTTAGACAGCTAGTTAAATGACAAATTTCTTATGTAAAAAAAGATCAAAACTGGCATAAGAACATGTTGGTTCAAATGATTATTTATGGCACCAGAATCACGCTCTCAACAATAGAAGGGTTGTTGCTAGCAAGTTTCTAGCCTGATTTTCTAGACAGGTACACTCAAAAATTCTGCTCAAGGAACAGTGTTAGACAGACAGTGAAACAAACTACTTCCCCAGGTAGTCCACAATAGGGTTTTTATAGCATCAGTCTCAGAAGAAACCTTAGTTCACACAGCTTAGGAGAATCATGCTGGCAGGAGCTCCATTCAAGTGCATGAACATGAATCGCCCCTGTGCAGACTGGGCTAGAGTTATGCATGGTAGAATTTTATTTTATGGTGTTTATTTTCAGTCATTTTCTGCAGTGTGTATCAATTTAAATTTTCACAGCTGGGGGAATGCCTGGGCGTTTGCAGCAGATTTTTTAAACTGGATTCCCTTGGAAAATAAATAGCTTCACGTTCTACTTTGGTCATGTTCAGAGAGTCTTGGACTGTACAGAGCATTTTTCCTATTTTGATTATTATCGATGGAAATAGTTTTCATTGGTGTAACCGGGCAGCTTGTGCCATGAGCTGGAGAGTGTGGGGCTAAGCCAACTTTGATACAGAATGAGCTCATCTGAGGGGAATTCCCTATAACAGTGTTTCTTCAACTTTTTAAGACTGAGGAACACCAGACAATATTTTTTTTAAATTAGGAACACCAATGATTTTTTGTTGAACCAAAAAACAAAAAAAAAAAAGTCCGGGGGGGGGGGGGAGGGAGGTTTTTTTTTCCCCCCGCCTCAGTAAAAGTCGGCTGCCCCTTTAAGGGCGACCATTTTAAACTCTGTTGTTCTCTGCGGCACACCTCCAACTGCCTCGCGGCACACTGGTTTAAGAAACACTGCCGTATAAAGAGCAGAGGGAAGATAAAGTTAAAGGGGAAGCCCAATGCGCCCATGGACACTACAGAGAGAGAGAAATAAAAAGACTCTTGCAGCACCATGACACCAGTGAGCTGGGAGGAGAAAGCCCAGTGTGCAGGAGGCTGGTGGGGTAAGGAGGCAATGAGGGGTCTGTTTGGGACTGGAAGTCAGCCCCTGGGAGATCAGACTGGGACCAAAGAGCCCTGTGGGGTGAGAGAAAATGCCAGAGCTAAGTATGGACTCTTTCTTTGTGTTGCTGGTGTGGAACGTTAGCCTGGGACGCTGGGTTGTTGTGAACTAGTTCTAAGCTAGCCCCAGAAAGCCGCAGTGAGTTCTTAAAGGGTAGCAAGCCTGCCTGTGCTGTGATACGCTATTTTTACAGCGCTAGGGCAAGCCCTGCTAACACAAGCCCATCGAGCCAGGCGGAGAGGATCGCCTTCACATACACAAAGGAGCATGAAGAGGGGGAAAAAACAGAGGCAGGGAGCCTCCAGGCGCCCCTGGCCAGGAGGAGATGCTCAATAAACAGCTGTCCTTTTAAGCGGTTTTGTGTGAGTATGGTGAAAATTGTGTTTGCCAGCATTTCCCAATACAAATCTTATCCTTCCAAGCTGAGCTGTCGTCTTTACAGTCTGGCAATCTGTCACAGCTGAGTGCATCAGTAAGGGGTCATGCTGAACACCACTCATGTAGTAACAGGGAGACAAGGCAGAAACAGCTGCGCTAGCTGCAACTGGATAAAATGACCTTGCTACAGGGCCCCACTGTAGATCGCCATTATGGAGTCAGACATATGATCACGTACTCCTATTATGTTGACACTCAGCAAAACAGAGTGAGTACCCCACATGACTGAAGTCCGTGAGGTTACAACAGCGGGTAAAGGTGTGCAGGTCTGATTCAGACTGTAATGTGAAGTGTCAGAAACAGTAATAAGCCTGTGGTTTTATTTCTCTTTGCAACTACAGGTTGAACCTCCTAAATCCAGGGCTCTCTGGTCCAGCAACATCGATGGTCTTGCAGGATCATGGACGTTGCTGGACCAGAGAGCGCCGGCGCATGGGAGTGCGAGCTGGACAGGAGCCCAGCTGCGGGGAGCCCCAGCATTGGGATGAGCAAGCCCCGTCCCCAGGGAGCCCCAGCTGGGACAGCCACGGACCCCCATCCCCGGGAAACTCCGTCCCTGCGTGGCAGAGCAGGGCCACGGAAGCTGGGGAGCTCTGTTCCCAGAGAGTCCCAGCCAGCTGGCAGAAGTGGGCCAGAGCCAAGCCCGAACCCTGTAGCAGCAGGGCTGGAGCAGAGCCAGACGGAGGGAGAGACAGTATCCTGGGAGGCTGGTGGCAGGGGACCTTCCCTGGTCTGACAAACTCCCTCATTCGGGATGAGTCAGGTCCCGAGGGTGCCGTACCAGGGAGGTCCAGCCTGTATTATTCAAAGTTGTTAGAGACACAGAGCAGGTGAGGAAATATCTTTTATTGAGCCAACGTCTGTTGGTGAGAGGGGCGAGCTTTCATCCTTTCACAGAGCACTTCTTCGAGCATGACTGTCTACGGTAGAAAGCTCGCCTCTTTGCAACAGAAGTTGGCTCAATAAAAGATATTACCTCGCCCATCTTATCTCAAATATCCTGGGACCCTCCCAACTACAACAACACTGCACATTCAAAGTTATCAGAGGCTGTTTTTATTGCTAAAAATACCCCCCATGACAATGCAATTTCTACCTTTCCAAATCCCATTTCACTCTTAGGGTTACACTCTTCCGAAAACCCTAATTTTAAGGAGACTCACCACATGACGAGCTGCTCCCTTACTTGTGCAGTTTGCAAATAACATTATGCCACTGACTCGCCAGTTGCAAAGCTATTCAGTGCTGAGTGTCAGAGGCTCTTACAGGAAAGGTGATGGGCTGGTCTATGCCACATCACTCCTAAGTATGCAAAATCCACACCTGAGCAAAGCAGTTAAGCCAACCTACAGGCCCGCCGATGGGGAACATAAGAATGGCTGTACTGGGTCAGACCAAAGGTCCATCTAGCCCAGTATCCTTGTCTGCCGACAGTGGCCAGCACCAGGTGCCCCAGAGAGGGTGGACCGAAGACAATGATCAAGCGATTTGTCTCCTGCCATCCCTCTCCAGCCTCTGACAAACAGAGGCCAAGGACACCATTTTATCCCCTGGCTAATAGCCTTTTATGGACCTAACCTCCATGAAATTATCTAGCTTCTCTTTAAACTCTATTATAGTCCTAGCCTTCACAGCCTCCTCTGGCAAGGAGTTCCATAGGCTGACTACACGCTGTGTGAAGAAGAACTTTCTTTTATTAGTTTTAAACCTGCTACCCATTAATTTCATTTGGTGTCCTCTAGTTCTTCTATTTAGGGAACTAATAAATAACTTTTCTTTATCGGCCCTCTCCACACCACTCATGATTTTATATACCTCTATCATATCCCCCCCTCAGTCTCCTCTTTTCTAAACTGAAAAGTCCCAGTCGCTTTAACCTCTCCTCATATGGGACCCGTTCCAAACCCCTAATCATTTTAGTTGCCCTTTTCTGAACCCTTTCCAAGGCCAAAATATCTTTTTTGAGGTGAGGAGACCATATCTGTACACAGTATTCAGGATGTGGGCGTACCATAGTTTTATACAGGGGCAGTAAGATATTCTGGGTCTTATTTTCTATCCCTTTCTTAATAATTCCTAGCATCCTATTTGCCTTTTTGACCGCCGCTGCACACTGCGTGGAAGTTTTCAGAGAACTGTCCACGATAACTCCAAGATCTCTTTCCTGATTTGTCGTAGCCAAATTAGCCCCCATCATACTGTACGTATAGTTGGGGTTATTTTTCCCGATGTGCATTACTTTACACTTATCCACATTAAATTTCATTTGCCATTTTGTTGCCCAATCACTCAGTTTGGTGAGTTCCTCACAATCTGCTTCTGTCTTGACTATCCTAAACAGTTTGGTATCATCTGCAAACTTTACCACCTCACTGCTTACCCCTTTCTCCAGATCATTTATGAATAAGTTGAACAGGATTGGTCCTAGGACCGACCCTTGGGGGACACCACTAGTTACCCCTCTCCATTCTGAAAATTTACCATTTATTCCTACCCTTTGTCTCCTGTCTTTTAACCAGTTCTCAATCCAAGAAAGGACCTTCCCTCTTATCCCATGGCCATGTAATTTACACAAGAGCCTTTGGTGAGGGACCTTGTCAAAGGCTTTCTGAAAATCTAAGTATACTATATCTACTGGATCCCCCGGTCCGCATGTTTGTTAACCCCTTCAAAGAACTCTAATAGATTAGTAAGACAGGATTTCCCTTTACAGAAACCATGTTGACTTTTGTCCAACAAATTATGTTCTTCTACATGCTTCACAATTTTATTCTTTACTATTGTTTCGACTAATTTGCCCGGTACTGAAGTTAGACTTACCGGTCTGTAATTGCCCGGATCGCCTCTGGAGCCCTTTTTAAATATTGGTGTCACGTTAGCTACCTTCCAGTCATTAGGTACAGAAGCCCATTTAAGGGATAGGTTACAAACCACAGATAATAGTTCAGCAATTTCCCATTTGAGTTCTTTTAGAACCCTTGGATGAATGCCATCCAGTCCCGGAGATTTGTTAACATTAAGTTTTTCTATTTGTTCCAAAACCTCCTCTAATGACACTTCAATCCGGGACAGTTCCTCAGATTCATCACCCACAAAGGACGGTGCAGATTTGGGAATCGCCCCAACGTCCTCAGCTGTGAAGACTGAAGCAAAGAAATCATTTAGTTTCTCCGCAATGGCTTTATCGTCCTTGATTGCGCCTTTTATAGTTCGATCATCTAGGGGACCCACAGGTTTTTTAGCAGGCTTCCTGCTTCTAATGTACTTAAAAAACATTTTGTTATTTCTTTTTGAGTTTTTGGCTAGCTGTTCCTCAAAATCTTTTTTTGCTTTTCTTATTACATTTTTATGCTTGATTTGACAGTGTTTATGTTCCTTTCTATTTATCTCACTAGGATTGGACTTCCACTTCTTAAAAGATGCCTTTTTGTCCCTCACTGCTTCTTTTACATGGTGGTTAAGCCACGGTGACACTTTTTTAGGTCTCTTGCTATGTTTTTTAATTTGGGGTATACATTTAAGTTGGGCCTCTATTATGGTGTCTTTAAAAAGTTTCCATGCAGCTTGCAGGGATTTGGCTCTAGTCACTGTGCCTTTTAATTTCTGTTTAACTAGCCTCCTCATTTTTGTGTAATTCCCCTTTTTGAAATTAAATGCCAGGGTGCTGGACTGCTGAGGTGTTCTACCCACCACAGGAATGTTGAATGTTATTATATTATGGTCACTATTCCCAAGCGGTCCTGTAATGGTTATTTCCTGGACCTGATCCTGCGCTCCACTCAGGACTAAATCGAGAATTGCCTCTCCCCTTGTGGGTTCCTGCACCAGCTGCTCCAAGAAGCAGTCATTTAGGCCATTGAGAAATTTTATCTCCGCTTCTCTTCCTGAGGTGACATGTACCCAGTCAATATGGGGATAATTAAAATCCCCCATTATTATAGAGTTCTTTATTTTGGTAGCCTCTCTAATCTCCCTCAGCATTTCAATGTCAGTATCATTGTCCTGGTCAGGTGGTCGGTAATATATCCCTACTGCTAATTTCTTATTATTGGAGCATGTAATTACTAATCCATAGCGATTCTATTGAGCATGTTGATTCACTTAATATTTTTATTTCATTTGATTCTACATTATCTTTCACATACAGTGCCACTCCGCCACCCACCCGGCCTGCTCTATCCTTTCGATATATTTTATATCCCGGTATGATTGCGTCCCACAGATTTTCCTCATTCCACCAGGTTTCAGTGATGCCTATTATGTCCAATCTCCTCATTTAATACTAGGTACTCTAGTTCACCCATCTTATTAGTCAGACTCCTAGCATTTGTGTAGAAGCACTTTAAAAATTTGCCACTGCTTATTTGTCTGCCCTTCCCTGGTGCATTGGATTCCTTTGTATGCGGTTGTTTGTCTGCTCTGGCCCATGGTTTGCCCTCTCCCCTCCTCTCTTTCTGACTACAGCTTAGAGACTCTCTATCAATGGATTCTCCTCTAAGAGAAGTCTCCCTCCGATTTACGGGCATCTCCGCACAAATCGGCTTTCCCCCATCTCTTAGTTTAAAAACTGCTCTACAGCCTTTTTAATGTTTAGTGCCAGCAGTCTGGTTCCACCCTGGTTTAGGTGGAGCCCATCCTTCCTGTATAGGCTCCCCCTCTCCCAAAAGTGTCCCCAGTTCCAAATAAATCCAAACCCCTCTTCCCTACACCATCGTCTCATCCACGCATTGAGACTCTGAAGCTCTGCCTGCCTACCTGGCCCTGCGCGTGGAACTGGAAGCATTTCCGAGAATGCCACCATAGAGGTCCTGGATTTCAGTCTCTTTCCTAGCAGCCTAAATTTGGCCTCCAGGACATGTCTCCTACCCTTCCCTACGTCATTGGTACCTACATGTACCACGACCACCGGCTCCTCCCCAGCACTACGCATAAGTCTATCTAGATGCCTCAAGAGATCCGCAACCTTCGCACCAGGCAGGCAAGTGACCATACGGTTCTCCCAGTCATCACAAACCCAACTATCTATGTTTCTAACAATCGAATCACCCACTACTAACACCTGCCTCTTCTTAACTGGCATTCCCTCCCCCTCAGAGGTATCCTCAGTGCGAGAGGATACCGCAACATCCTCTGGGAGGAGGGTCCCAACTATGGGATGGTTTCCCTCTGCTCCCATTGAATGCTCTGTTTCCTTGAGACTTTCATCCTCCTTAAGAGCACTGGGGCTCTCAGACTGGAGGTGGGACAGTACTACAATGTCCTGGAAAGTCTCATCAACATATCTCTCTACCTCTCTTAGCTCCTCCAGTTCAGCCACCCTGGCCTCCAAAGCCCGAACCCGGTCTCTGAGGGTCAGGAGCTCCTTGCAACGGGTGCACACATACGCCACCCGCCCACAGGGCAGGTAATCATACATGTTACACTCGACGCAATAAACAGGATAGCCCCCACTCTGCTGCTGGGCTTCTGTCTCCATTTTCTAATGAATAAGTTTAAGCAGGAACTGGGATTCTTTTTAAACCTCTGGAATATAGATTATTATAAGAGTTATGTTTTTAAGAAGATCAGAAGTCCCTAGTGCCCTCTAACCTCCCTCTCCAAACTCCGTTAGCTGTTCCTGTTCGCAAGCTCCCTGGTCACTGAGTCACAGGCTTATATAGCTCTGGTAGCCCCTCCCCCTGACTGAGACTCAGCCAATTAACAGAGGCTTCTTGATTTCAAACCTTTTAGAAGCTCCTTCAAACAAACCAACCAACCAACCAAACACACAAACACAAGCTCAGCACACAGCAAATAACTCCCCCACACACAGGAGGGCAGGAAAGGGAGCAACTACCCCAGGGCCCAGCAGTTCAACAGCGGAGCACTCTCCCCCATGCGGACCGAGCTGCCTGCTAGTGAGGTATCATGGACAGAGCAGTGCTGGGGAAAAGCAGGGTGAGCCAAGGGAGCTCTGGCCTGAGTAATCCCAGGTGGAGTCCCAGCGACAGAGGCCTGAGGGGTACGAGGGAGGCAGCCAGGGCAGGCGAAGGCAGCAGGCCCACACTCCCTTGCTTAGGATGAGTGGCCATTTCAGACTCAGTTTGCCCGTGGCAGGGCTAGATGATGATGAGCAGAGGGTCATTGAGGCATGGGGGGCACAGGGGTTCCCTGAGGGTGAAGACCCCAGGGGTCACCGCTGTGAGGCAGGAGCCTAAGGGAAAGGCACCGCGGTCTGGGAGAGACGCGGCTCCTGATATAAGTCGGTGACAACAACAGGTGAGACGTTGGCCGGAAGAGGGTGCTCTGGGGGCTGGTTTGAGCTAATGCCTGGAGCGACCAGCAGGAGGCGCTGCTGTGGTAAGTCACACACAGCTACACCCTCCTATTGCTGTAATGTCTGTCCACACTGAAGCCCTTCAGTGGTATTTGACACTGATGTACGAGTGTCTTCAGGCGATCACCAGGCATATCCAACTCCACCACAACTAACCTGCTGCTTTCAGCTTCTGCCATTATCACTCACCCGAGTCCCCTGCCCTGTATTGTGAACTAGGGTCAGACCTAACGAAGTTACATTCTGGCACATGAGCTGAAGTTCTACCTGCTAATGCAAATTAACTCCCTTGAGAGCTGGGGTTGGGTTTTTTTAATGAAATGATCAGCTTCTGCATGAAAGAATTTTTATATTTTTTTTTACATAAAAAGCCAGGAGAAACTTCTAAACCCCTTAAATCTTAAAGTTTTTTAATGCCAACCCCTCACCTGTGTAATTTGCTTCTACCCAGCTTCTTAACCCAAAACTGAAAAAATAAAATCAGGAGGCTAAGTTACCAAGGTTTATTATTCGTAAGGTTTAGTCTAACAGTGAGAGCATGCCAGTCTGTTCAATCTACTGCAGACCAGTCAGGAAAACAGCATCCTTTGTCTTGAGCAGCTGACACTGAAAAAGTGCTTGGGGTTTTTTTTGATTAGGGTTTCTTTGTTTTTGCAGTCCTTACCCAGGCAAAACTGCTGCTGAAGACAACAAGAAATTTTGCCTGCATTTGCACTCTAGGAATGCACAAAACAAGGGACTAGATAGCAGACTTATCCAGTATACAATGTTTTAGAGAGAAGTGAACCCCAAAGACCTATTAAAAGGCAGTGGCCACAGCAGGGTGTCGCTCCCCACCCCACCCCCTTTATGTGCATACTGAACAATTCTAGGTGTGCAACACAGGCTTACATGACTCAAAAAGTAGCCCACCAGGTTAAAGACTGAAACAAACCTCTGGGGCAACGGTTCTCATAATATATATTTGGTGGCCGCAGAGTGTGGCCACCAACTCATGCAGGTGGCCAGTCTCGTACTTTTTCCTAAAATATTTAATGAACTTTAGGCAAAACAAATAGATGTACACCTATCCGCGTCCAAATCATTGGGATTTCCTTATTGCTAGCGAGTAAGTCTGCTGTGAGGTGGGATATTAACAAACGTACAAGCATCACTTTTCATAGCACGCTGACTTGCCCCAGCAAGCCCAGTGACAAATGAAGCCTTGGATGGAGAGGCAGCAGGGATGAGGGGCGATGGAGGATGGGAGGCTAGGGGAGGCAGGAGTGATTGGGGGGGGGGGAGAAGGATGAGGGAGATAAGGGGGGGCCAGAGCCTGAAGCCTTCTGTCTTCACCGGTTGCCTTCTCCTCCAGCATTGTGCCCTTGGGGGGACAGCATTGTGTCTCCAGAGGGGGACAGGGCCCACCTCCTACTGGTGGCCATAGCAACCACCACCATGGCGGTGCATCCAGGAGTAACAGGGAGAGAGAGCAGCCAGTGCTTTTCCTCCCCTTCTCCCCAGTCACGCCCAGCAGACTATGGTCACAAGGGAAGTCCCTACTGAGTGTATGCGGCCACGGTGGCCATATTGGAAAACGATGTTCTACAACAGAGGCGAGCCATACATTTTTCAGGGAGGCCACTTAATGAATTTTGGTAAATGGTCACAAGCCGGTTCCATCCCCCAAAGGGGAAAGGACCTGAGATGGAAGGGGCGGTGTTGGGGATTATCCTCCCCCCAGAGTTGTCTGGGGCCAGAGGCTTTGAATTAAAAACACAGCAAAGGGCTCGTGGCTCCCGGCCCAGCTGCTACCGGGTTGCCTGGCAGCCACCTGGGATTGCTACAGCTATTTATGGGGCTCGCAGCTCCAGCCCCTGCCAGGGTCGTGCTGCGACTGGGAGCCAGAAGCCATGGGCAGCAGGATAGAAATAGAAAGCAGGGGCTCTTGTACATTTCCAAGGAAGAATGCAGAACTCCACGCACAGCCCTGGGTCAGCAGCTGACTCTAGTCTGCACACCCCATGCCAGCTTTGAAATGTACAAGAGTCCCTAGCGGGCGCACTTGTATATTTCAAAGCCTCAGCGCAGCATGGAGCCCGGGGTCAGCGGGGGATTCCGAGCTGATCCCGGGCTCCCCATGGCATTTCAGTGGAACCCAGGATCAGCTGGGAAGTCCCCAGCTGACCCCAGGCTCAACAGAGCCACTTTGAAACGCTGCCTCCACGTTTCAAAGGGGCAGCCCTTTCCCCCCGCCTTTTGCTGATAGAGGCAGCAAGGGGGGTGGGAATTGACTAGTCCTTAACATCCTTAGTGTGGTCCCAGCATGCTAGAGAGACAAGATGGGTGAGGGAATGTCTTTTAATGGGCCAACTTCTGTTGGTGAAAGGGACAAGCTTTCCAGTTTAGATGTGGTCAATGCTAGGAAATCAGCGAGGTATAACTATTACTCAGAGGTCTGAAAAACCTACACCCTGAGCAATGCAGTTACACTGACCTAATTCTTGGTGTAGACAGTGCTAGGTCTACAGAAGTTGATCCAATAAGAGATTACCTCACTTGTCTCTCTCGTATCCTGGGAGTAACATGGCTACAACAGCAGTGTCACAAGCAATCATAAGCCAGGGCTCTCTGCAGAGCCATATTTTCTCTCTAGAGATTTGTTTCCATCCTCATCCTGGTGGGAATTTTCCAGCCAGCACAGCTCCCTGTCTTACACTGCAATACTCCACTGAGCCCGACTACTTAAACAGGCCAGCCCTGCGCTTTGCTTTCCTCAAGGGGAGTGACCAGAGTATTGCCCATCATTGTAAGTCACCACACAACTTCTAACTATGCACCTATACACATCCAAATCATTGGCATTTCTATCCTTTTAAGCAAGCACATTTATTCTTAAGGCAAAAGCATTACAGAGAAAACACATGCCAAAAAGGTCACCCCCAATCCAACCAAGGTCACTGGTCCAGACCTAGTATGGGTTTTTCCCCCTTGATTACAAGTCTTAGATCCAGAACTGCAACAGAATGGGTGGATCAGCTGATTCTTTATACAGCTTGGGCCTTTGCTCTTGGTCTCCTGTAACAGGTAATCAGCAGACAAGGACTCTACTTCTGGCATAGCTTCAAAAGGCTGTAGAAATGTTTTATACCTTCTTTACACTGATGAAATTGGCTGCAAAAGGTGCAGGGGATTTGGATTCATTTCTCTCTGTGGGTTCCCCAGGAAATCCACTTAATGCTTATTCTCCTAAAAGTCCACACTTGTCTAGACCATGTTCAATAGTCTCTGGCATTCCCAAGTGTTGCCTCTGTCACGCCTCCTCCTTAGAGAGGTTATATACAATCCTGGCCCACACTGATACACAAATGTAATAAAACAAGGTCTTTCAAAGGTATTGCAGGAAATTGTCCTGTCACAATGACAAGGGACGATATTCTTATAACACATAACGGTTAGTCAAAAAACTATTAAAATATTAACCACTATATCTGGCTTTTGCATATTTCTTCAATACAAGTCCTGACTTCAAGGGCATCTCCAAGAGTCAGACAATGGACTAGATTCTGCTACCCTGCACCTTCGGCAGCCAATTTCATCCGTGTAAAGTAGCTACAAAACAGTCCTACTGTGATTTGAACCGATGGACATGTGTGACATAGCAGGGGTGCTGTCTGCTCTGTAACCCGGTGTCCCCCTGCTCTGTGATGTGTGATTCCCACTGACTCACCCACATGCGTATTAGCCCAGACACCTAGGCCCAGCCTGACCAGATAACAAGGCGCTTCCCAGGCGGAGAGACAAAGGGAGGGAAGCGGAGATGAACACCAGGTTTCGGGGGAAGGGTCAGTTGCTGGCTGGGAACCACAGAGCAAACAGCCTAAGCTGAGGGTCTAGGGGTGACAATGGACCCCCTAGTCCAAGGGGTCTGAGGCATCCTGGCCCTGACTCCTGAAACCACATCACATCTATGCTGTGCTGTATCCCAGAGAAGCAATAAACCCTCTCTGTTCTACTGGCTGGCGGAGTCTGTTCTTGCTGCTACGGGGCTGCAGGATCAGGGGGAACCCCGACTCGCCATCACAACATGACTACATGAAGTGCAGGGCGATGGAGAATCAGGCTTCATTCATTTAAGAGTACCCAAGGACTTCAGAGATCAAGTGCCTCTTTTTTTAATGAGGTAATAACATATCCTGTAAAACAGGCATCTTAAACTCACAGCCTACAGGCCATCCATGGCCCAAGCATTTTCGCAATACAGCTGGAGGGTGGGTAGGTCTGTTCCAGTGCCCCTAGCCCTGCCTCTCCTGCTCGCTTCCTCCATTGCACCCCTTCTCCCAAGCCCCCTGACCTGGGGATTACTGGGAGGGCCTGGCATGAGGCGGCAGCAGGGGTTGGGCCCCCGCACTTACTGCGGCACCTCACAGCCCCCCCCCCCCGTGCGCCCTGAGGCCAGGTCCCTCAGGGGAGGAGGCTTGGATGAAGGGGTGAAATGGAGGGGAGAGGGTGCGGCAGGAAGGAGCAGCATTTAGGGGACTGGTATGGACACCTCCCCTCCCCTGGACGGGATTGTGAAAATGCTCAGGCCGTAGATGCCCCGTGGGCCATGAGTTTGAGACCCCTGCTTTAAAATGATACAGTAGATCCTGTGACAGGACTCTGAGAGCTGAGGTCCGGTATCTGAGCGAAGGGTCGGGATCCAGGAATGCCTGATTTCCAATCTGTTCTGACATGTTCAGCCTCAGTGGCCTTTTAGCGTCTCTGACACCAGTTCTCTGTCCATAAATGGGGATCATTCTTATCTATCTCATGAAGTTTTCATAAGAAAAAATTAGCTGGCGGTCACCAAGTGCTTTGAATTTGAGAAATCCATGCATATAGGTACAAATTGTAGCCATTCGTCAGTAAGAGCCACTGGTCAGTAACATTCCAAACACTTGTCAGTAACATTCCAGGCGTACACACAATGGAACTCACCACTGCAGGAATGTTTACTGTCCTGATCAGATGAACTTCAGGGTCTCCAACAGACTTCTCCGGTTCAAACACATACGTCTTTGGGTTCACAGAAGAGACTCTGGTGCCATTGTCCAAAATATGAACATCTGCTCTTGGCCTGTACTCTCTGGGAGACAGAATTGGGTTCTTAAGGAAATCTTTGCAATGGTACAAATTACTAGCACATTTACTTGGCGTTGCTCGGGTCCTTAAGGAGGGGCTCAGGGAAGGGGGATTGGGAGGTGCAAGATTCAGGATTTGGGGGGGGTGAGAAGAGGTTCTGGACAGGGGAGTGTATGTGTTGTGTGTGTGTGTGGGTGTGGGGGGGGGGTGGGCAGGGAGGCTGAAGGCCCCCCCCCGCAATTCATACCAGGGCTGTTGCTCTTCCCCTTTTTGGCCCTGTAAGGGAGCAAGAGCAAAGTGCACAGCTTGGCTGCCTCCTGCACTCCCCAGCCAGAGTGAGGAATGCAACAAACTGTGCACCCGCTCCCTGACAAAGGGGAACAGCCAGCAATGCCCCCATATGAATTGGGGGGGGGGGCTCCCTTTGCCCTCCCTAAAGGGTGCCGGGGGGGGTGAGAGGCTCGAGGCTAGGGCAGTCCCAGATGGGAGGAGGGCACACGCTCCCCGCCAGCCCCTTTCACCTGACTGGTGATTCTGTCTCTTTTCTGTATGCTTTTATGAGAATTAATCCCATTCCAGGCACTTCCCATTTTCCTGGCACAACCAAACCCCTCACCTTGCTTTAAGTTATGGCAAGAAGAAGCTGCATATCACATCTGGAGGTCCTAGCTCTTACAATTTAGGAGGAGTTCTTGAACAGTCAGACATACAGAAAACTCTCTGAAATATATAGTAGATAGCTGCAGAACTCCCGCTTTAAATGAGTAAAGAGAAAGGGTGAGATTTTCACAAGCACTCAGCACTGGAGAAAATCTGCTCTCCCTGAAGTGGGAAAACTCCCTTTGGGCCCAAAAGGGGACGAGCGAGGTCAATGCTGAGCAATTTTACAATCCTGTTCACCCACCAGCGTTCTTAATGCAGTCTAGTGACATTTCCTTTTTTGCTTTATAAATGACAATGGGAAAAGAGGAGAGGTTAGCTCAAAACAACCCAAAAGGATGTAAAGGCCCAGAATAAGGTTCTGCTCATGAAATATGGATTGAAAACAACACTTTTGCCTCTTCAATAGGGGCAAAATTCACTCCTTCTGTACAGAAGGCGCATACTGTACACAAAGCATATGCCCCAATTAAGCCTCATCCCCAGATCCAAGGCCAACTGACACCAACAGAGAAGTCCTTCCACTGACTCTCAGTGCTCTTTGGACCAGGTCCTATGGGGTTAAGTGAGATGAGAGTGTGAACAGGCCTTATGCTGTTCCCTGCACCCCAGCTGAAACCCTGGTCCGGCTGCAGTCCACTGGATTGTTCCACTGATTTCAATGGGGCCAGGATTTCACCTCTATAATACTGTTTACCATCCCAAGCAGCAGATATCCCGGGATTGCTCATAAACAAGACTAGCACATAAAGGGTGGAATGCTGCTAGCTGATTTAATCAGAATTCCAGTTCTCACTGATTTTGAAATATATGCCCCACCCTTGTACAAACTTTAGCAGCCATCATTTCACAAACAATATACAGGTTGAACTCCTCTAGTCCAGCACTCTCTGGTCCAGCAACATCCATGGTCCAGCATGATTTTAGTTAACTGGATGTCCACTTATCATGGGTGTGGCCAAGTTTCCCACAGTCCCATAAAGTTCTTTACAGCCACCAGTCCTGGCTCTGTGTTCTGTGCTGTTATTTAGCTCTAATTTACACCTGAATGTCTTCGAAGAGCCCAGTAAGCAGTGGAAGTGCTGATACTGCTGATAGACAACATTGACCTTCCGTGGTTCAGCAAATTCTCTGGTTTGGCACCGGTCAGGTCCTGAGGGTGCCGGACTAGAGAGGTTCAACCTGTATTCTTAAGTAGTGTAGCACTAGCTTGCCCAATTTCGAAATTAACGGTGCACAGAACTGTTGCAGAAAAAGAAAGAGATGTAAATGTTAGGCTATATGTTTGCTAGTATTTCTTTATAGTTGTGTAAGAATTTGATTACATCTCACCAACTGCACACTAGGGATGTTAAAATGAGTCTAATTAAGTAACCACGGAGCCGCTGAATATTGCAGCGCTTACACAGTTACACGCGGGGCAGCAGCTGGCTCCCTGGGAGCCGGTGCATGTGGGGAACTGGCTTTTAAGCACTTGTAGGGGGCTCCCAATTTCCACGTCATAATCAGTCTGAGATGTCTCCCATTCCTAAGGGGCTTGGAGGTGAAAATAAAACTCACCCCTTAGGATTCCCAGGGTTAAGTCTCAGAGATAAAAGAGGAAAATCTTCAATGTGGCAAGAGCAGATAAAATTAAGGAGTGTTTTGGAGCTCAGCAAGTTTGAACAGATGAGCAGGCTGTGCTTTCCCATAAATTACTCTTTGATCTCCATCCTGTAAAACCCGTAAATATGGTTTCAGATGACTAGAGAGACAGTCTCTAGTACAATTTTTGGCTATAGCTAGATTTGAATTTTCAGTGTACAATGACAACAGTCCTTCTCTTGTCCCTGTGTTTACTAGGTTTACAGTCTGTGGATCAAAAACATGATTTGTTTTAAAGCTGCATCATCTCTCCGGCATGCTGAGTTTCTAAATAGCCCTTTAACATTGTCCAATCTTGTTTATGTCCGTCACAGCACTGCTACCCCTCTGCACAATTTCAGAGAACGTCCAATACCAAGCCAGACTGCACTGTCCCCCAAAACACACAAGCACATGCTTAGTTTTAAGCATGGTTTAAGCACTCGTGCGCTTAAAGATAAGCATGCACTTCTGTGCTTTGCTGGCTTGTGGCCTGAGCAAGGAGCTTAATGCTTCTCCTCCGCCCCAGCGGGCAGCAGCCTATAATGGCTGGCATGTGACTCAGCTGGTGCTGTCAGCAACCCATAGCCCTGGCAGTGCCAATCGATCTGCTGGAAAATAGAACGTTGGCTTCCAGGGTTTGTTGCTCTCTCAGACCGAGCCAGGCACAACGCAGTCCTGCTCAGACAAGTCAACATCGGGCAAGCCAAACAAAAGGGAGAGGGAGAGTGAATCATAGATCTTTGAAATGTGCAGCCTGGCTTACTCGCATCATTTACAAGTAACTGAGACAGGGCCTGCACCACCCAGCCCCGCCTCTGGCACGCTGACTGCAAAATTACATGTCATGGGAGAGCCCATTCATGCTGTGTTTCTCCACGTGCCTCCGCCTGATCCACCAGCCCCATCTCTGATTCTCCATTAGGGATGTTAAATATCAGTCAATTGAATAGTCGACTAACCTCATGAATTCTTATCGGTTACTCAACTAGTCTATAGTCCGCAAGGGCAGCACCCAATGCACTCTGGCCCCACTCCCAAGGAGCCCCTTGCCACTCCACACTGCTGCCTCTGTATCAGAGGCAGCAGTGTGGGGTGCCAGGCAGGAGCTGGTCTGCGAGGGGAGCCAGTTTAAAAACCAGCTCCCCTCGTGAACCGACTGCCCGTTGCCCTGCGCTGCTGCCTCTGGTACAGAGGCAGCAGTGCAGGGTGGCAGCAGCCCTTTCCCAGGGGGGCTGAGCTCCCAGAGCTAGCGCGAGCCAGAACTGAGCTGGGCTGCCTACCTACCTGGCTCCTAATACACTTTAAATGCAGAGCTGCAGCGGGAGTAGGTCCCGGGCCCAGCCCAAGCCAGGACCTAGCCAGGCTGCTGGCCACCCTGCTAAAAAATTTACTGTCAAGGAGGTGGGGGGGAATGCATGTAGTCTATAGCATTAAACTATAAGCTTTTGCTTATCAGTTAATCAACTACATGATTACATCCCTATTCTTCATCCCAACTTCCTCTGGGGCCAGTGGGCCTTGGCAAAGACTGAATCCTTATTGTACCCTTCCCCCACTTGAAAGGTTTCCATTCAGTCCAGCCTACTTGACTTCCTAGCTTGTGCAGCCACACAAGTGTGTGACAAGGAGGAGGCAGCCAGGGATGTGCCATGACTAGTAGGAGGTGCGGGTCTCTGTGCCACGTCACATAAGGCCCGATAAAAACTAGAGCCCTGTTTATCTGTCTGACACATGAGCGAGCATCTCTGACTAGTCCCAGCCCTAAAACATCCTTCCTCCCTTGAATACACACTCCAGCACATACCAACAGGCTTTTTTCTAAGAAACCAGTCACGGGATTGATGTTCTCGCCCCAACCCTCCCAACTTTTACTTTTGCAAAGAAAGCAAGGGACAGAGACTTACCTGTAGGTGTACGGCCCTATTTCTTCCACAAAAGGCATATCTCCATTGACCACTTCTAATGGGTTGGTCACATTAAAAAAATAGAACTGCATATAGACTGGGGGAGGAGGGTCTTCCCAGAGGTCAAAGGCTTCTGTGCCATTCTGTAATACTGTTTCCTACAAAAAAAAAAAAAAAAAATGAAATCACACAATTGCTGGGCATTCTGTGTATGACAGAGAAGAAACGGACTCGTGATCTGCCCTTTGACCGAGACTGATAAGGCAGTGGCCTTGCAAATATGTCTCTATGGGTTTAACTTGCAGCATGAGTAGTCCCTCTGAAATCAAACACGTGCATTAGCCTTTGCAAGATGGGGGTCTAGAGCTGCCGGAATTCTCAGCCTCGTTCCCTCAAATGTTCGTGTCTTAAATTCCCTGGCGTGTAGACCAACCACCCAGAGTACAATGAACAATGTCGGTTTCCATACCAGCCGATACTGGCTACTGAGGTTCAGCAAAGCCTGTGAGTAGGTGTCAGAAAACAGGTATCGTAAATCTACAGATCACCGGGCTTCAAGGTGGGGCACAGAGCGTTGTGAAGTCCTAAGAAGGGGGGTGACTAGGACCAACTCTACATACACAAATGCAACTCAGAATCTAAATAAACTGAAGGGCGGTTGTCATCTTATTACAAGTCAGATGTAGTTATATGGCAGTGACATGCGTTAAGCTTTATCTTGTTACAAATGACCAGATATAACCTGCAAATATCCCACCAGTAGGCACCCTGGGATTGTAGCCTGGGAAGGAGCTGTAGTGGAATTTAGGTGGGTAAGGCTCACCAGTCAGACCAGAGATTCTAAGTTCATCCTCACCGTCCCAGGTTACAAGTGAGTAGAACCATAAGATTCCCCCTGTTGAGGGTCTGCCGGCAATCGACAGCAGTCACACTTGAAATGAGGAAATGCAATGAAAATCAATTTTATTGCCACGGGAATAACAATTACAAAAAACACAAAGACTACAGCAGTAAGAACACAGATTAACTGGATTTCTTCCCAAATGGCATAAACTCAAAACGTATCTAAGTATGCAGATACTAATTATTTAACAGCATTTCATACCCACAGGATCTTATTTTCCCCAAGGCTGGACGCAGAAGGACCAGCCTCCCTTCACCTGAAAGGCCTTGGAGCAGGTGTAGTATATGACACTGAGATACTTAAAAGCTAGACTTTAACACAAAATATAAGAAGCAAGACAGAAATAAGACGATAGAATAGAGATAAGTATTTGGTTTCTGACCTTAAGAGAAAACAAGTAACACTCCGGGCAGGCTCTGTCAGCGACAGCTGCAGCAGCCCCGACTTCCCAATTCCTGAGCCTATATTGCCCTTTTGGTGCCAAAATGTCCCGGATGTTCAACCCTTTGCCCAAAGCTGGGCTTTGTAAGATTTCTGTGGGTGCTTATACCTGATTGGAAGGAATAGGGGGTAGCCTATAAATATGCACGAGGAAGAAGTAACACTTTCTTCGGCCAAATCCCAGAACAGCCAGAAAGAGCGGGAACCTGCCGTGAGGTCCAGGAAACCTGGCTTCTCAGCTTTGCGGAAGAAAGAAAAATCAGTTGGTGGATTCTGCTTACTGGTTCCGATCAGAATTAAGTAATGGCCTGTCAAACCAACTGCAAAAGCTCTTACCTAATATATATCTTGAAAAACAACAAAAAATAAGTCTTAACTTATCCTCAACTACCATATTCCTACTAAAGCAATCGTACAGAAAATTTAATTCTGTAGGTCCCTTGCATTACTAGTATGCTATCAAAATATATCAAGAAAAACAGGTTAGGATAGGAGAGAGAAAGCTTGACAGGCAACAGGGTCTCTAATTCAGAGACAGGTGGTGGTGGTGGGGGGGAGGCAGGAACAGAAACAACTAGCTACCCTGGGATTTTTCAAACCCTTTGTTATAGTTTTCTAATTGGAACGATTCCTAAAACTGCACTGCACTTGTAAAAATAGGGACAAAGGATTAAGGGCCCCCCGTCCCCCCAAGAGATGCTGATCCTGCAAGGGAATGCTAAATTAAATGAATTCTGCTGAGTCACCAAGGCAAGTGGATTTCATCCTCTGTGGATACAGAGAAGGTGGGAGAGGACATCTAGGGATGGAGGATGTGGCATCTGTAGCAAAGGCCTGAGAGTGGCACCCTACAAGTGCTCAAAGAGGAGAGAAACTGCACTTGGTATTATTGTTAATTTCTTTGTAATAAATCCAACTCCAGCAAAAGGGTGAAAGTTTTGACTCTGTACTTTGTTTTAGCTCAGACTGGAAGAGTACTTATTCTCAGCCCCAATCCTACACTTTACTGAGAGTTCTTACCAGGCCTTAACATCTGTTCTAGCAAAATCCCTGGGGGGACATGGGGCCCTTTCCACCCCCATTAAGGATTTTCCTAACAAACAATGAGAAAACACACACACACACACACAAATCCATCAGCTAGCAGGTCATCTTGTATTCTACAGAGGTCTATATTAAATGTCCATAAATCCCTACGTTCTTGTACAATCACTTAACCATTGTATCAGCAATCTGTCTATTATCATGGGGTGGGGTACAGAACCCCACCTTTGTCCAGCTCCTCTAGAAACATGGTCTACAAGTCTCATTCCAAAAGTGCTCATTTTGTTTTGAAAGTGACATTACAGTTATGATGCAGCAGTACTATAAAAAGAGAAAATAAATCAATATTGGGAAAAATGGTCTCAGCTCCACTGAAGTCAATGCGGGGATAAATCTGCCCACTAAATACAACTGCTTAAGAAAAAAAGCACAAAGAAAACTACATAGTCAGAGCTACATCACTAGGAAGCAGAATAGGGGAAAATAATTTGCAACTAAACAGATCACATTTACACTCACTCCTTTTATTCTTCTGGGAAAACACATTACATATTGTAAATACAAGCTCTAAAGCAGACAGGCCTGGAGAACTGTTCTTGTAGGATCTTAATTTCATCAACATCATTTGTTTGTCAGACACATTCGCATCTCCTGGCTTTGGTTTCTGTTTCCAGAGTGGTCACATTGATAGAATTGATGGTGTGGCAGAAAGATGAGCCTGGGACGGCCACAATATTTCTCAGTGGGAAAGCAAGCTGGCCCAGATCCTCCAAGGTATCTGGGCACCTAACTCCCACAGAAACCACTGGGTGTTAGGCAAACCCCAAGTATATGGAACAAAGGATTAAGGGCATGTTACAGTCTGGAAGTGCTGCATGGAACACCCTCCCCTGCTCTGCACTGAGAAATGTTAGTCCTTCAAAGGAATGCTGAATTAAATGGATTCTGCTGATCCACCAAAGCAAGTGGATTTCTGACTTCTGTGGATCTAAAGGAGGTGGGAATGGACATCTAGAGATGGAGGGTGTACAGTTAGTGGCAAACAATCCTAAGATAGGCTATCTGGCCCGTCATGGCAAATGAGTGACAATTAACCCTTTGTAGCATACCACCGCATAACCTTGGTAACATGGGAGGTGGCTGAAGGCAGGGCTGGGAGAGGCAAGCCCCCTGCCCTGCCCTCAGCTCTGCCCCTTCTGCCCAGGCCCCGCCCCCCAAAGAAGCCAAGTCATGCCACCCCCCACAAGGAGATGGAGTGGCATGGCCCTGGAGCACAGGTGGCTCCAACCTCCCCAGTCTGGAACACCAAATGAAATTAATAGGTAGCAGGTTTAAAACAAACAAAGGGAAGTTTTCCTTCACACAGCGCACAGTCAACCTGTGGAACTCCCTGCCAGAGGATGTTGTGAAGACCAGAACTTTAACAGGGTTTTAAAAAGAACTAGATAAATTCATGGAGGTTAGGTCCATCAATACTTATTAGCCAGAATGGGTAGGAACGGTGTCCCTAGCCTCTGTTTGTTAGAGGCTGAAAATGGATGACAGGAGAGGGATCACTTGATGTTTGCCTGTTCTGTTCACTCCCTCTGGGGCATTTGGCATTGACTACTGTCGGAAGACAGGATACTGGGCTAGATGGACCTTTGGTCTTACGCAGTATGGCCGTTCTTATGATGTTTCCCTTAGAGTGACGGCTTTGTGTCTCTTCATCCCAGTTTATATAAAGGACAAACCTTTCTATTGTCCCAGAGACAACAGGCGATGGAGGGGCTAACACTAATCCTTCCTCATAATTAATCCTAGTGGATGAAAAGGACTCAAGTGTTTCCCCAAAGGCATGTCAAAGACCCTAGACATCATAACACTTGGGAATACTTTCCCCAACTGCAAAGTTTCACTCTGATCCTCTGGATTGAGTACAACTGAACAGCACAGTGAAGTTCTTTAACCCTGAGCAGAACTCCTTGATTCCAGTCTAGGTATATTTTCCCCATCGCTTTGGGGAATACTCACTTCTACAGTAACATTCAAATTGGTCATTCTGTCTTATGCACCTGCATGTTACCTGCACTGACCATAATGATCCAAAACTTTTTCACCCCCAGGCTAGTCTACTGCAGTTGTCACTGTCTTAGGTCTGGCCATTCTGCCTACTACACAATTCAGCCTGATGAGAGCCCAACAGAGCTTATCATCAAACCTGGCTGAAATTCCAGTTTTGCTGCAAGGCCCTCAATGGATTAGGGCCCATCTGCCACAAAGACAGCATCTCCAGCTGCAACCTACCTCGATGGCTGTGATCGGATGGGGTTGGTGCCGCTGCCAGAGACCAGAATAAAACTCTTGAGAGCTTGGAGCTGAGTGATTTTGGCACAGACTTTGAATTGTGGAACTCCCCCCATCAGGAACTGTGGAAAGCCCAAATCTTGCCACATTTCAGATGCAATGCAAGATTCATCTGTTTGCAAACAAAAAGTCCTAAAATATCACTGAATACATCATAGCCGGACACCTTTTCCCTAGCATGCAAACAAGTATGAACAACCCCACTAAGAAAGCAGCAGGCTCAATGGAGTGAGATTAATCTTTTGATGCTCTTCTTCAATTTGTGCACGTGGCACGTGGATCCACCCATGAGGGGTGCATTCGACAAGCCTCGAGAGCATCTGATTCAGCACAGGTGTGCCGAGGAGCCAAGTAAAAAGTGAGAGGCAGGAGGGAACCCAACCCAACATTAGTGAGAGTACGACAGCACCTGTTCCAATGTATTCTTGCTGAATAACAGGAGCAAAGCCTAAGAAGAGAGTGTTGCTAAGAGCTTCACCAGCATGAGGACAGTCCCAATCTGATACAGAGGCAGCAAGGGTGTGGGTGTGGGTGTAGTCGTTAGGAGTAACTAATAAGCCCAGGCTTATCAGTTAATCATGTAACCGACTACATGCTGACATCCCTGCTCAGTGCAAAGGAATAATGTCATACTTTTCAAAAGTTCCTATGTGACCTACATAGGTAATTCTCACTGAAAGGCACTGGGACTTAGGTGCACCAGTCACTAAAGCGCTTTTGAAAAATTTCCCCTATGCCTACCAACTTTATTTGTGCCTAAGCTTAACCTCCACTCACAATTTCAAATATCTCTGTACTCCTTGCTGTGTGCTGCACAAGGACTAGCGGGATCAAGCTAGATTTTCTCCTTCTTCCTCCCCATCATTAACCCATTATGGAGGAGGCTAAGGCCTGGTCTACACACAAATTTGCACTGTTGTTATGTGATTCTTATATTGGTGGCACTTTGCATGTCGATTCTCCTGTATCAGTTTCAACTTGTCTTATAGCCATTGAGCTTGCATTGGTAAATGTACAGGCTCAAGCTAGACTCACATAATCAGCTGTAAACAAACTGCAGAGAACAAGCAGCCCAGTTAAAATGATTTAAGTTAAACTAGTTCACTGTCTGCCTTTTAGACACATCTTTTGTCAATACCACTAACAACAGTACCACACAGTGCTTAGTAGCATGGTCTGGCTTTCAGGACACCTAGTTTCCATTCCCAGCTATGCCCCTTGGATCATGGTTGGTGATGGACACATTGTTTCATCTTTCTGCACCTCAGCTTCTCCATCTGAAAAGTGGAAATGACAATCCCCACTCTGCTTTGTGATCTAGAATGGAAAAGCACTGTTTTGTAACCAAACATTATTAACGGTTATCACTATTAGGTCTGATAGCAGTTAAGTAATGATTCCTCCTGTAACTGCTTTCTAACAGTAACAGCTAATTGAATTGATCCATCTTGACTAATGGCTAGAAACTCTGGACAACAACCATTCAGAAACAAAGGACAGACTGGAGGGGAGAACAAATGATTTTAAAAAACACTATGATAATTAATTTAGGAATTATTTTAAATGCTTTTTTTAAAAACGATACCCAACTGCTGAAGTTTAAAATATTGAATATTTTTAATGATTTGCCATGGATCACACTATTAATATACTAGCCTGTCACCAAATAAAACATTTAGCCAAACAAAAGTCTGGAAAAGTTGAGAGGTCTCAGAGGGGTAACTGGGTTAGTCTGTTTAAAAGTCTCAGGGGGTAGTCTTGTTAGTGTGTAACTTTAAAAAAAACGACTAGTCCTGTATCTGCAAAAACAGCGAGGAGCCCCGTGGCATCTTAAAGTCTAACAGATTTGTTTAAAATAAATCAGTTAGTCATTAAGATATCACAGGACTCCTCGTTTTTGAAAAGTTGAGAGAAATGTATTGGCAAACATGCCAGAATTATTCAAGATCAGTGTCACCAGGCTCATATAAGATGGACTGGAAATAGTCCTGCAGCACGTAAGAGACGAACAAAACATGCAGATGGTATCAAGAGCTGTCGTGGGCAAGGCCCACTTCTTCAGATGAAACATAACATGAACTGTAAGACAGCAAATGGGTAAAGCTCTATGCTATCCCTACTGTATGCTATCCACCACTTACTTACTGCTGCTTTGGAGTGTGCCCCTTAATTACAGTTATTAAAGTTACTTGCCCCACGATTACATTTTACACTATTTTAAAATCAAAGGCCTCACATTTAAGGCGTCTGCAGGGAAGGGGGAGGTGGATACAGCAAGATTTTTTTTTCAAGGCAGCGCCTGCAGCCTCAAAAAGATGTTTGCCGTATTTCGACGGGGCATTCAAAACGAGCCTGGCTGTTATTGTTTACCTCGCTGCAGCTGCCGGGCAGGGCCGCCCCTCTCGATCTCACAGATCAGGGACGGATTTCATGGCGCTGCTGCCCACCCGCGCGGGAAGGGACCCGGGGATGCTCTGCCCCTGTGGGCCAGGCTCGGGGGGCAGCAATCGAGCTCCGTCCCCAGGCTCTCCCCAGCCCCCCCCCACCTCCTCGCTGTGTCTCCAGCCAGCCAAGGCCGCCTGCGTCTGGCCAAGCCCCGCGGCGCTGGCACCGGCGCGCCCCCGGCTGTGCGCGCACGACGGGGAGGGACCCTCACCTCTTTCACCTGCTGGGCCACGGCTTTCTGGAAGACGCGCGCCACCAGCAAGGCGACGCTGGCGATGAGCAGGGTCATGGAGAGGAGCCCCGCGGCGGAGAGGCAGAGCTTCCTCATGGCGGGAGCTCGGGAGGCGGCCGGGCACGCACACAGCCCGCCGCTGCCTCTCTCCGCCCACGCCAGCGCGCCGGGCGCCGATCCCCCGCCGGGCGAGCGGGGCGCGGCGCTGCGCTGCGCCGCGCCTGCCGGGGGAAGGGATGCTGCGAGTTTCGCTTTCCCAGCTCGCAGGGCAGTGACGTTGCAAAGCGGCTGAGGTCAGCGCTGGCTAGTCCCCGGCCCGGCCTCCCCCCGCAGCGCAGCCCCAGCAGGGACCGCAGGGCCGGGAAGCAAAGTGGGGATGGGTGGGTCTGGCCCCTCTTCCTCTAGCCTGGCTCCTGGAGCCCCAGAGGCTGACAGGCCCCTGCCCTGGGAAGGGGGAATTGCAACCCAGCGCGGGCTTAATGTTTAATGCCAGGTGTGGGGCGGGGGGGGGGGGGGTGTGGGGCGGAGGGGGGGTCCTCCTCTCTTCCTCTGTGGCAGGCCTCTGGGAAAGAGGGGGGCGCTGGAGGAGGTGGATTGCTGATCCAAACTGGCCAGTCCTATGTATTGTGCGGCAGGTTGCATTTTTTAAAGCAAGCCGCTCGCGGTCACTGTGGCTTCATTTATGGCAGAGGTGACCATAAGCGGCGTGGGTGGGCAGCTGGCTGAGCTGCAGCAAAAGCCAGCAGGGAGCTATTTAAAGAGCTGGAGGGGACCCGAGGTTTGCAGTAGGACAGTACATGTAAGAAATGTTAAGTTACTTTCACTGCTGATTTATGGAGACTGGTTTTGCTAGTGCTGGGAGAGCCGGTTTGTCAGGGTGAGGTCAATCCATTTGAGAGAGACGAAAATCCACCAGGATAACTCCCGGCACTAGGTAGGCTCCCTGTGAAGACGCGTTTTCATTTGACTCCCTTGAGCCTGAGTGATCGTGACAATGTCAGCACCCACACAGACATGAAGAGCTTGAGGACTGTACGCTGTTTCCTTGGAGCTGATCCACGTTACAAAGTTAGAGCTGCTTCACTATATACCTAAGGTCTGTGAAAAAACTCCTGCCCTACGTGAGGTAATTAAACCGACCTAAGCTCTGGTCTAGACACCTCTTGATCCACAGACGAATCTTCTGTCGACCTCGCGATTGCCTCTTGGAGGGGTGAATTTGCTATAGCAGAAGAACCCCTCCTGATGCTGTTGGCAGTGTCTGCACTACTGTTATGCCACTGTAGCGTGCATTTTTAGTGTAGATATATCCTCAGACTGGTTGTCTAGTTCATTATAGGCCATCGGCATATGTGTGCCCATGGGTCATGGAGATTCTGATTCAGATGAGCATTGTTTGAAGCTCTTTGCTTCAGAGATGTCCTAGCAGGCAAGGTAGTCAGTGTGGCTTTGGAGCTAACATGTGAGACGCTTGGGAGGGCACCCAGTTGAGCTAAGCCTTTCTATCATACAGTTATCGCAATGATCTGTTCATCAGAAGCTTTGAATTCACTTGCTGATCTGGTGAATAAACCACTGTTGCAGCATTGCACTTGATACATTGCATAAGAAGATCTAGCTGTCTGCAGTGCTAAAAGTCGCTTTATCCAGTACCCTTTCCTGAGCCCACAGGCCAAGGGAAAATCCTTGATTGTTATACCAGAAAGGCAACACCAACAATCTTTGTGCCCAGACCTAAACAGGCGAGGCAGGGCAATGAGCTGCCCTCACATATTTCAAGAATAACAAAAGTCTGAATCCATTATTTGCCTGACCTACCAGAACAAAAAAAATCTAAGAAAAGACATGTGTGGACTTTATGGTTACTGTTTGCAGTAAATGCTCCCATTAGTAGGGCTCCTTATGTGCATGGAATTTTGCTAGCACATATATTATCTATACAGTATGTACAGACATTTCAAAGTTTCACAGTGAACAAGTGGAACAACTATTCCCCAGAAGGAAGAGCAGAAAAAAAGGTTCTTGTCACAGGAACAACACACAAATTGCCTCAGTATTGAATTAGCCTTCATATGCCATTTTGGGTGGGTCTAGACTACAGGGTTTTTTTGAAAAAAAGTAGCCTTTTTTCGAAAAATCTTCACCTGCATCTAGACTACAGTCGTGTTCTTTTGAAAGTAAATCGAAAGAACGTGGCAATTTTGTCGATTGCAGTAAACCTCATTCTATGAGGAATAACGCCTTTTTTCAAAAGTCAACTTTCAAAAAAAGGTTCTACTGAATGAAAACAGGGCTTTTTTGAAAGAGAGCGTCTAGACTAGCATGAGCCGCTTTTTCGAAAGAGAATGTCTAGACTAGCCCAGCACTAGCACAAGCCGCTTTTTTGAAAAATCTTGTCATCTAGATGCTCTCTTTTGAAAATGGCTTTTTCGAAAGATATTTCGAAAAAGCCTCTTTCGAAAGAGGCTTGTAGTCTAGAAGTACCCTTTGTGTACAGCAGATTCTGCTGTAATTCAGAGAAAACCAGCTTGCACTAATATAATTGAACTGGGGATGTAATAGTATAGTTGATTAACTGATTATTTGATAAACAAAAGCTTATAGGTTAATGCTATAGACTACATGCATTTCCCTCCCCTTCTCCCCCACCAGTAAATTTTTTAGCAGGCTGGACAGCAGTCCGGCTCAGTCCTGGCTCGCGCTGGGTCCGGGACCTAGTTCCGCTGCAGCTCTGCATTTAAAGTGTATTAGAAGCTGGGCAGGCAGGCAGCCAGGCTCAGTCCTGGCTCACACTGGGTCCAGGATGTGCCCCTGCTGCGGCTCTGCATTTAAAATGTACTAGGAGCCAGGCGAGAAGGCAGCCCAGCTCAGTTCCGGCTCGTGCCGGGTCTGGGATCTCAGACCTCCTCCCCCAGACAGGGGCTGCTGCCACCCCGCACTGCTGCTTCTTTATCAGAGGCAGCAGCACAGGGCGACAGGCAGCCGGTCCATGAGGGGAGCTGTTTTTTAAACCTGCTCCCCTCGTGGACCAGCTCCCACATGGCACCCCACACTGCTGCCTCTGTTACAGAGGCGGCAGCAGCAGCTTGGAGCGGCCGGGGGCTCCACAGGAGTGAGGCTGGAGCACACTGGCTGCCAGCCCTGCCCCCGGGGATATAGAATAGTCAACTAACTGATAAGAATTCATGAGGTTACTCGACTATTTGATTAACTGATATTTAACATCCCTAAGTTGAACTGTTCATGAAAAGTAAACACTTGAGAGAGTTCTCCTCTTCAGACCCTCAGCTGAGCCGTGTTGCTCTGGAATCCCTCAGTAAGCACCTGTGTGGCACTTCTTGCAGAAGATAAGGAGCTCTGTGAAAGCAGAGGCTACCTTGCCGCAGAGCTACAAGCCTCCCATTATGGCCTCTGTGATTTCCAAGGAGAAGGTGAGTGCTGTAAATGCAGGGTGCCTTTCCGGTGGCAGGGAGCAATGGTGCTAGCCACACTAGTTTTCTAACCACAAGATGCAAAAATCACAAGTCAAGCCTCCCAAAAAATCAAGAGATTTTAAAAATAATAAGTTTTGTTTTTGCTTTATTTGCCTTTTGGATTTTCAGTGTTTGGGGGTTCACATTTTCAAGTTTTTCTTCACAGCCATGAGGGTTTTTCTTTTAAATGACTCCTTAATTGCAGCAGAGGTGGGAATATTTCTGAGGTACACATTTTTCTGTGTTTAAAAGATACTAAATTATCCCGTGAAGTTAAAAAAAGGTAAGATTGTGCAAGCAACCTTGTTTAATTTAATGAATTATAAAATCATAGAATACTAGGACTGGAAGGGACCTCGAGAGGTCATCGAGTCCAGTCCCCTGCCCTCATGGCAGGACCAAATACTGTCTAGACCATCCCTGATAGACATTTATCTAACCTACTCTTAAGTATCTCCAGAGATGGAGATTCCACAACCTCCCTGGGCAATTTATTCCAGTGTTTGACCACCCTGACAGTTAGGAACTTTTTCCTAATGTCCAACCTGAACCTCCCTTGCTGCAGTTTAAGCCTATTGCTTCTTGTTCTATCCTCAGAGGCCAAGATGAACAAGTTTTCTCCCTCCTCCTTATAATACCCTTTTAGATACCTGAAAATGAAAAGTTATTAGATTACAGTTTTGAAGAACTGATTTAATTCTGTTTTTTATAACAGCACCAAAATGCAGCCAACAGAATAAATCACTGGAATTTCTTTTTGCAGGCCAGGTCAGGTATATCAAGGAAAGGAAAATCTCATGAGAAGTCAATAACTGGATTTAGATATTCTCTCCCATACCATGTTCTATTATCCCTTTCTTGGGAATTCTTCAAGAACAGATGCTTCTTTAGAGATTGCATTACACATATGGCCTTTGAAGTAATGGAGCAGAAGTTTGTTTCCATACTAGAAACCTTTGTTTCTCAAAGGGCTGGTTCTCCTCACACTTAAACTGGTTTCACATCTGAGTATCTTAAGGAGAGTTACTCCTGATTTACACTGGTGTATGGGCTTGTCTACATGGTTAATTAGTGTGTGGCAAGCCAGGATGTGAATTTACAGTACACAGGTTTGTCAATTGCCACATGCTAGCTGGTGTGTTGATCCTGTCATTATGCACTGAAAGATCTACATTGTGCTTTGATTCATTCCTGTTTCAAACAGCTGAGAGCCATTAATGTGTGGGAGAAGGGGCTTCATGGTCAGGGTGCAGCAAACTAATGCACTGTGGATTCATATTCTGGCTTCCTGCAAACTAACTCAAGGTACGTCTACACTGCAGCGTTATTTTGAAATAACTGACATAATTTCAAAATAACAAAGTGCGCGTCTACACAGCAAGCTGTTATTTCAAAACAATTTTGAGATGGCAGACTTTTTACTCTGACTTCTATAACCCTCATTTCATGAGGAGTAAGGGAAATCGAAGGAAGAGTGTTCTTCTTTTGACTTCCTGCTATGTAGACAGCGCCAAAAGCCAAATTAAGCTATTTTGACTTCAGCTACGTAATTGGTGTAGCTGAAGCTGCATATCTAAATTCGACTTTTGCCCTGCAGTGTAGATGTGCCCTCAGTGTGTAGACAAGCTTTGAGTGAGAAGAGAATCAGGTCCCTAGTCTTTAAATCAAAGACAAAATAAAAAAAAAAATCTGAATCTTGTAGCTCTGTGAAATCCAATACTCATGCAGTGAAGCTTTTTGTACTAATACAGTCAAACAAAATGCTGTTTTATCTGAACACTAGAAACTATGGAGAACCAATAGAAAGGCAGGAACACCGAGGCAGCTGGAATTCAGGAGAGTAACAGCACATTTGAAATGGAAATTGAACCTGAGATTTCAGCTGAAGCACTTCTTAAGAGTAAATTAAATTTATTTTGGCAAAGAAATAAAACTCCTTGATGCCACTGGAACTATTCAGATGTTTAAAGTTGGAACCCATGCATGAGTACTTGTGGGAGTCAAGCCTTAAAAGCCCTTTTTTGTGGAATTTTGTTTGTGCCAGTACTTTTCTCATTCACAAAGATCTATCCATAGAGAGTATATCTGTATAATTGGGCCATGCAGATTTTCTAGATTCTTTATATGAAATCTTGGTTCAGTGAAAGTTATTTCACATGAAAAATAAATATAAAGCAGCTTACCATTGATTGCATTTTGAAAGTGCTATCTGTGACAAAGTTTCCACACTTGAAGCCCGGTGTGGGAAGGCAGTGGGTGCAATGTGTCATAATATGTTGTAATCATCAGGTCATGCAACAAGCTGAGACTTATCTTCCTTTCAAGATCAGCATGACATTGCCAGTGGGCATAAAAGCTTTGATTCAGCAGAACGTTTAGAAACATGCTTGATCTTAAAAATCTTCATACGCTTCTTCTGCGTCCCCTCCTACTTCCCCTCTGCCTACCAGTCCTGGCTTTCTGACCCTTTCCCTGCAGTACCCTCTCCCTCTTCCTTTGCCTTTTTGTTTAGCTAAGACCTTCAAGCAAAACCTACACATTCTAACAAATCCTGGCACTACCATGATATTTGCAAACCATCCCTTTGTAGTCTCTGCTTACATGGCACATCCCTTGTCGTTTTTGTCTATATTGTAAGCTCTGTGGGGCAGGGACTGTTTGTTACACTGTATTTTGTATAGTGCTTAGCCCAATGGGCCTTAATCTGGATTTGTGCCAAGGTGCTACCATAATAAATATAATAATCATCTCATCCCTCCTTAGCAAAACACTTTGCTGAATTGAATCCTCACTGAGCAACTAATAGTGGTGACAGAGTGGCTCTCTCAGGCAAAATGAGCCAATATCCCAGTGCAGAAGGGACCATCTAGGCATGAATCTCACTCCCTAGGCACAAAAAGGTGTTCAGCCACCCAGTGCAGCAACGGTGCTGGAACAATGTGTATAGTGGGGGTGCTGTAAGCCATTGACCCAAATTGTAAACCCTGGGTATAATGGGAATCCCTATTTCCTTTGTGTGACAGTCTCCCAGGGTATGTCTACATTGCATTCCTCCTTCAAGAGAGGAATGCAAATGCAGACAAGCAAAATTGCAAATGAAGCGCGGATTTAATTTCCCATACTTCATTTGCATAATCGCAGACCGCCGCTTTTCCGAAATAGCATCTGTCAAGAAAACAAATGCGGTCCCTGCAGGGTTATTCCGAGAAAAAACCCTTCCTTCAAAATAACCCTTCATCCTCAAAAAATGGGGTTTAAGGGTTATTTCGAAAGAACTTTTTTTCTCGAAATAACCGCATCTACACAGGGTTTTTTATCTCGAAATAGGGTATTTCGAAAAAGTGGCCGGACGCAATTATGCAAATGAAGCACGGGAAATTCAAATCCGTGTTTCATTTGCAATTTCACTCAGCTGCATTTGCATTCCTCTCTCGAAAGAGGAATGCAGTGTAGACATACCCCCAATGACTTAACAAATCCACCATCACAAAGTGCCCTCACTGGCTGCCTTGCTGGAAATCTCGGCTCAGTGGCCAAGGACTGAATTGGCCACAGAGAGTACAAACATACAGGGCTTAGAACTATCCTCTCAGTACAAGAGATAGCATTTCCAGATAAAGATCCAGATATATTGATGCAACACTGTAGGGATGTTTTCAGGAGTGTTATTCTTTTCCTGAGTGTGAAATGTACTCTAAATATTTAGTAAACTTGAATATATAAAATGATCATAAGTTGGGGGGGGAAAAAAAAGTCAGCATTGGCCTGATCCTGCAAACACTTATGTCAAGTTACAGGGCCAGGGCCCAACAGGTTTGTTGATTCGCTTCAAGGCAGTCGATTAGGGATAGTTGCTTTTCTTAATCTTACTACATCACTACTATTACAGGCTTAATACTGCCAAATGGTTACACAGCTACTGCAAAGTAATCCAAATAATTACACAACTACTGCAAAATACAAATCTCACTATATCACTACTATTACAGGCTTAATACTGCTAAATGGTTACACAGCTACTGCAAAGTAATTCAGATAATTAGCATAGGCAAAGCAATGCATATAAGTGAGCAACAGGCTCTTGGAAATGCTTACGCCCTTTCAGGTCTGTGGGGAATCCCGTTCCAGTCATCTCTCACCAGGTCACAGTGACCATGGCTCCAGCTGGGGGACCCAGGGCACCCTTCAAGGTCTAGGTTCCTGGGAAACTCCCAGAGAGGCGGGACCCCCAGCAGATCTTATACTTTAGCTATTTACCGAGTGTGTGTGAGTTGGCCCAATGCCATTCTCAATGTTCCCATGGGGCTGAGAGCCAAAGTCATGTTATTTATCCCATACGAGGTTCTCAGCTAGCAAGCAAGGGGGGTTTTGGCTGGTGAAGGCCATCTTATAAAGAACACCTGATGTTTTCGCTAGCAGTCCTCAAGGCTAGCCTAGAAGAGCACAAATTTAACCCCTGCTGGCCCACCTGTGGCTCACATTACCTCTTATTTATACCATCTTTGCACAAATATTTGTCCTGGTATTTTGTCTCCTCTTTACACAAGTATGAATGATTTTGCAAGGTAGAAAGTCATCTTCTTTTTTGCCTTAAAGCTGCCATGTACATTTATGGAACTAAGTAAATAATGAATGATGTAATTATATGACTTTGAGACTGGAAGGTTAAACAGCTTCTAGGAAACAAGTTTCACTTTAATATTTTTATTCTCATTTATTGTTCTCATATATAGTACAAATTAGCTGCTGGTTTATAGAAAACACAGTGCAAAATAGGGGACCTTACAGAATAATAAATAAACAAGCTATTCTTGAAAGAATTAACGTTAACCTCCATTAAGTATGTGAATAGATACTAAGCTGTATTCTACATACAGTTCCTCTCTTGCTTTAGCTACAAGTTCTGGAGGCATCAGTAGTGACTCCATAATTAAGGCTGAATTATGGTTTGCATTTAGAACAGGGCTAAAATTGCTCTGTTTCATATCTTCATGACTGAATTTAACCGCTACATTTGGCATAATAACTTTTCAAGGGGCAATGGAATTTTTAATGTACCTTTTTGGTGAAATCTTTCCTAACTTTTGCAGGGGAAACATTGAACAATGCTCCCTTGTGAAATTTGCTCCTGTTTGCCTCCCCTTCCTTTGGGTTTCTCTAGCTAAACAATAATAGTCCTCACAAACTCCAGGCTAAAGACACAGACACACACTAAGATCTGGGATACAGGTCACATTAGAAACTTTAAAGTTAAACACATAGCATTATTTCCCTGACTCATCACAGCTGACCAAGTGATGCCAAGATTAGCCAACAAAACCACACACATCTGCCAGCTACTTCTGTCTTCACTTGCTGCTTCCCTGACTCACCAGCTGCCTCTATACATAGTCCAGCGAGCCTGGGCCATGGGTTGGGCAGCATGGGATCTGAAGGTCCAACCGGAAAGCAGATGGATTTAGCAGGGATGGATGGCGACTGCGGAAAGAGGCATTGTATGTGCATGTCTGTGTAAGGAAGTTGGAGGGGGGATGGTGTTTGCTTTGCATGGGGACTGGAAAGTGGAGTGGTAGGGGGAAGCGCTCAGTGTCTCTGAACCAAGTCATCAGCCCTTGAAACATTCACTTGGGACTGCTGCTTCAGTTTCCCAGCGTATGCAGCAGTGCTGTGGGAAGCTGACTGTTTCTGCACTAAGGCTTTGGTGCATCAAAGACTCTTCCATTGCAGTGTGCCAGCTACACAGGTGAGCCAAGTCATGACAGTCCCCATAGCAAAAGCTTCACCAACCTAAATCAGCTTCATGTTGTGGGATGGCACACCCCCCCTCCCCACAGACAAACAAGCAGTGGAATTGCTCAGTACCCTAGCTCTACTCTGTTTGTCAGGTCCTGTTCTCAACCTGATTTCTCTGTGGTGTAGCTTCAGCTCTTGGGAGGGCACCAGTCATGGGGAGTGGCTATAATAAGCCTCCTGGTGAAGCTATTGTGGACCCTGCCACCAAGTGTGTGAGCCCTGGTGGCTCTGCCTCTTTTGCTCCACTTTTTCCCCCCAAGGGGGTCCCTTCTCTTCCCCAACCCCTCTCTGCAAGAGGCTCCCTTCCTGCCACTGTTTCCTTCTCAGGCCCCCCTCCTGGAAGCTGGAGCAGGCTCAGCTTTAGACAACAGCCTGGAGCTCAGGCTGACTCAGGCTCCTCTAGCTGCATTGGGTGGAGAGTTTGGGGTTCCATAGGCAAGGGGTTGGAAGGGATGGGGGTGCTAGCCTCCTCAAACTGTGGTTTCACTCACTGCCCATGAGACTGGTATGAGACCAGACAGACCCACTTCTGCCTACAGGTTTCCACCCTCACAGGGAGCAACCATAGTGTGGCCTCAACTCTTCCTTGTGTCCTGGTTATGTGGCTGAGATACTTGAGTGGTTATGTCAGGGCTGGTGTGGCATTCAGCAGTGACCCTCTCTGGTGAGTTCAATGGGGGTGTGAGGAGGTTGGCCCTGTGGGTGCAGTGTGAGAAGGGGAGCAACTGCTACACTGCCCATAGGAAGGAAGGCCCTGGAGTTGCTGTGCCAGGAGGAACTCCCCAGCTTCCCTACATTCTGGGCCCTCTCTTATCTGTCCTATATCCTAAGGGTGCCAGGTGCATTCATTACCAAGCTGGTGTGGGGTGACTCCATAGTTGGATAGGGGAGGCTTGAGCCCTTGACCTCTGACTCCAGAGGCAGGTACCTTATCTACTGTGCCACTGGAGGAGCCCACCAGCTTGGAAAAGCCCATGTGGGAGGCTGGCCATGAAGGCACAGGAAGTGGCAGGCTCTGTGGCCACACTGCTCTTAGGCGCAGGCCAGGCCTGGTAGCCCTGGTGTGGAGGGGAAACCTGGCCAACAGTTGTGGTGCACTGGAGCCAACATGACAGGCATGATCGGGGTGGGGAAGAGAGGGAGTGTGGGGGGCAGATACACTCGGAGAGGCATCAGTCAAAGCCTAAGTGACAGTTACTCTGCCCAACAACCTCTCCTGCTCTTGTATGCACACTCTGGCCATGGTCTCCTAGCAACCAGCTTGTGGACTGATGCCCGGGTGGTTGGAGCCGGTGCTTGGAACGGAGACAGCCCGAATATTCTGCCTTGTCAGACGAACGCCTTGTCCCGCCAACGGTTCGCAGCAGCCTCCTACCTGCAGGGATGGGCTCAGCCCCATGGTGAGCGGGGTTTGTGGGGAGCCTGTGTGTGTTGTTGGCTAGTGGTGCCCGTGCCGCTGGCCAATTCACATTGGTTGTGCAGTGGGTAGCCCACCTTCCAGAAGCTCGCCCTAGTGGGCCCAGGAGAGCCATGCGCCATCCTGATTTGGGTGGGTGGCAAACAATGGCGCTGACATGGCAAATCTTGGGCCGCGTGCTGATAGCAACACTCACCCCATTCCGTCCGGCATGGTGAAGGGCCTTGTCCATGTGGCATGCTGTGTTCTCAGCATAGGACTCTGCCTACTCTTACTTCATTATAGAGGGGCCCCGGCTGGGATCATGCAAGGAATATGTAGGACTGTCCTCAACTAAGCATGATCCATGCATGATCCTTGGACCTTTGTTGGCACGGGCTTATTTGATACTTAGATCTGTTTTAAAATAGGGAAGTGGGTTTTACCTTTCTTTACAATGTTTTGTAATCTCTTAAGGAGACAGAGGTTGAGGCATCTAGCCATCTATTAACATGTATGAAGGGCATGAGTTTGGTTCACTGTGCTTGTAGTGAGTGACTTTTGGGGTAGGCAACATGTCAGACTGAGAGACCTATTGGATCGGCATGCTCTTTGGGTCCATCTACCATCCATAATAACCCAGGTAGTGGCAGTGCAAGTCTCCTTGTTTATTCAGTGTTTGGTCTCCCTGATGAAAATCCCTATATGGATGCCAAATTACTGTCCCTTGAAATGTGGCTACTTGGGTCTATCAACCATTAACGCATATCCCAAAGGCCACAAAAAAATATGGAGAAGACATTAGATCACTGCATTCTTTGGTCCGATTTGTTTGATCAATGCTAAAACAATAAGACTTGTGCTTGTTTGTTGCGGATACGTCAGGAACCATATTCCCAACTGGAATGAGTTGGTGTGGCACCAGAGATGTCAATGGAATCACACCTGTTCCCAGCCAGTAGGAATTTGGTTCAAAGTCTTTATTTTTTTTTAAAAGCAAATTATTTAATCATTGAATATTTGGGCTTGATTTTCAGAGCCATTGAACAGCTGCGGTTCTCCGGGTCTTCAGCTGGAGCCCTGGCTGTTCATCATCTCTGAAAATCAGGCCACCATCATTGACAATTGTGGGTCTGCCTTTTAGGACAGACTATTTGAACACAAGCACATGGCTCTGGCTGGCAGATTCCCCTCCCCACCGGCACCCTGTTGTTTTGTAGAGTCTCAGCCTGGCAGTGGACTGGAATGGAGAGTTCAGATTTGAGCTGGACAGGGGGCAGCGACACGACTGTGCTTTGTTAAAACTCATCCCACTTACGTTAAGCACTGACCAGCAGTGTTTGGTCTCAGGTACAAGGAGAAATTGTCTTGTAAGTGCTTTGGAAGGCACAGCAACAAAGCGACGTTCTCAGGCTCTCTCAACAGCCAGCGCTGGAGATTTTTGAAAAACGGCCTGGATGATTTCAGAAGTGGCGTCCCTGCTCCATCTGACAACATCATCATCCGTGGCCAAAAGGGGCCTTTACCGATTGTTCTGCCCAAAAATGTACCTGATGCTTCCCGCGGGGCCCAGCAGAAAGCAGGGAAAATGTTTGCAAGACAGTTCAGGCTCAGTCCCTTGCAGAAAGCCAGGCAGGATCACATTGCAAAGACAGAATACTGCCTGAGCCAACACCCTCTTGTGCTCTACCCTCACCTGAAAGAAAGCATCTCTCCAGAGGTAAAGTCCCTATGGGGTCTCCTGCTCTTCCCCAAGGCTGAGCACCCTTTTAGCATATTTTAAATATCAAAGTAATCCAGAACACAGCCTCTCTCATCAGGTGACCTAAAACAATGTTCTTTCCTACAAATAGAGCATCTACAAAATCTGACTTGTCATGGGAAGGTGACCATAAAGACAGGGAGAGCTCTGATGCGACAGCAGTCACCTCCAGGCTTCTGAGACACCCTGCTGATAGTTTAAGATTTGTCACACTGTTTCGGGTTCAGTCAGCAAAACTGCTCCCCCTCAGCCATTCACATGAGCCACTATGCAGAAATGGGCTCCTTTAATAGTCTACCACCTGGTTCCATCACGGGTACATTGGACAGCGAGCAGTTGGTTCGCCTCACTGGGCACACCTCTGGCTCCAACTGGGTGTTCTGGGACAAGGAATGGTTTGACAAAGCACCTACTCAACCTTGGTGGGTCCTGTGCTTTCGGGCGGACTGCTTGCCTCAGAGGCTCACAGAAGCCCTCAATTTAAGCACCACATTTAGGGCATCAGCGTGCTGTTTGTTGAGCTACTCTCTTCATTGGCCAGCATAAGGTATGGAGGGAAACCAAACTCCACAGTTTTGGTGGACCCCCAAATGATACAGGGCTGGGTAATACCCTTTCTTTTCCCCAGCCAGTCATTTCCCTGAGTGGAAATGGAGAAGTGGGTGCTGCTGGGAACCCACGCCCACCCTCTACTCTGCATTACAGCCCAAAGAGCTGTAAAAGCAGCTGCCTATAAGAGTCTCCAACACCAGTTACGAGACCCCTGGGCTACTTCCCCAGCACCTTCCTTTTCTCAGGCTCTTCCTCATGGTATTTGTTGATGACTGTTCTTCCTAAAGTCCCTGCAGCACTTCCTCTGTCCTCTCAGCTCCTCACGCACTAACTAACTGCAGAGAAGCCTTTTTATAACCAGTCTCAACTGGTTCTTTAATTGGCCCCCGGTGTTCTAACTAGCCTAGGTTCACTTGACTCTGTAAGCCCACTTCATTAGCGCCAGGTGCACAACTGGCCTGATTAACTCTGGCAAGTGTCTGCTGGTTCTGGACTAGCCCCTACCACTTACTCTGGGAACAGAGATTTATTCAATCTAAGGCTAATATACCTCCCTTCTATTACTCCTTTGTACAATTTACAAAACCAGGGAGCAGAGGTTGGCCGGGGGAGGGGCTGGGGGAGAGCCCTGTGACCGTGGGGCCTATTTCCGTTCCTGTATCCGCTCATGCATCTGGGCAGAGTTCCACTGGGCAGCGTCCGCTGGCTATCTTGAGACCTTTGGGGGGCAGTGGGTGCTTTCCAGGGTTCTCTGCTTGGTGTCCCCATCCAGTTCCCTCGTTTTAGCCCTTTGACCTTCACACCGTCCCTGTTTTCTCTTTATTTGTCCCAAGTAATGAGTTGGTTTTCTGGGCTCTGTGGACCCTCCCCGTAGGCTGGGGGGAGGTCCTTTAGATGTGGGTGGGCTGGAAAAAAAATTACTCTTTTGTAACCCTGTGGCCTGCCCCTGTCCTTCTCTTTCATTAAAATTGAAAGATGCTCTGGAATCTTGGCCAACGTTTTACCTTGTGTGGGTCCTGACCTTACCTGGATCGTGGCCTGAGTCTAGAATATCTACTTCTCTCCCGGAATCCTTCCTTCTTCTGCTCTGAGGTCCCTCCGAACCTATCTTCTGTTGGGAAAGAGCAGGGTCTAGTCAGTGCACACCCACGCTTATGGCTTAGGGTGGGGGTGGGGTGGGGGAGTTGACACTGAAGGACTCGGTGCACACAAGCTGGGAGGGAAGCATTAAGCTTTTCACTCTGAGATGGAATAGGGAAAGATTATTATGGGCTTTTGGGGAGAGAGGAACCAGAAGCAGGGAGATGGCAGGCCTTGTACTGGGGGCCCTGGTGAACTCAGAGTGAGTATATTCAGTCTTAGTGGCACAGTGCTGAGGAGGACCATACTGGTCCAAGGTTAAGAAACAGTAAGACAATGAAGGCCAATGTATTCTTTGTGCCAGGAGAACTCTTGGAATTTGAGGATAGATAAGGAGCCTTGGCTCTCTTTGGGGCGAGATGAAGTCACGGAATGGTTCATCACACGCTGGAGGGGGGGAAGCTAAGGCAGGAGTCTGTAATGGGGTCTCCTCGGCAGTCTCGGGGGGAGCTGCGCTGGAGCGAGGTGTCTTTGGACAGGTGCTGTGCTCTTGTTTGGCGCTCAGCTTTTCGAAGAGGTCGTGGCCATCCTGGACCCAGAGATGTGCTTGCATAGTGAAGCAGGAGACAAGGATCATGACTGGGAGAGCCACACTCCTCAGCAAGTGCCGGATCAACTGGAGGATGGGACAAGTAAAGAAATAAGCCCCATGTCATCCACACTGTGAGTACTGGGCAAGCAGCACCTGCGGCTGCTTGAATCCACCGTCAGCTGCTGGGCCCGGGATCAGTTCAGTCTCATTCCCCTGAAATGAAATGTATTGAAAGAGAGGAGTTGAATGTTTCTGTGGGTGGGTCTCAGAAGGGTCGCCGCGTTAGTCTGTAACTTTAAAAAAACCGAGCAGTCCTATGGCAACTTACAGACTAATAAATATACATATATAGTATCATGAGCTTTCATGGGCAAAACCCACTTTATCAGATGAGTCTGAGTGCATAATAACAGGGGGACCCTCATAATTTATAACAGAAAAAGGAGAGAAAAAAATACCTGTCAATTGTAGCGGCAGTGCCAACGAGGCTAATTGAGTGGGCTGGAAGTGTCCCATATTGAGTTTTTTATGTCAATGTAAGGAAAGCTGGTTTTATAATGGGCCATCTGTTTAATGTCTTTGTTCAGGTCCAGGGAAACAGTGTCAAATTTACATATGAAGATCAATTCCACACTCTCGCTCTGTAATTGGCTTGTGAAATTCCTTTGTAGAAGGATGGCTACTTTTAAATCCATGACTGAGTGCCCAGGCAGGTTCCAATGTTCCCCTACAGGTTTATGTGTGTTACCATTTCTGGTATCTCCATTTATCCTTTGTCGTACAGACTGTCCAGTTTGGCCAATATCCATGGCAGAGGGGCATTGCTGGCACAGATCACATTAGAGGATGTGCAGTTGTATGAGTGTCTGATGTTGTGGCTGATGTGGTTAGGTCCTGTGATGGTGTCGCTTGTATAGATGTGTGGACAGAGTTGGCAGTGGGGTTTATTGCAGGGGTAAGTTCTTGGGTGAGTGTATCTGAGGCGTGATGCGTGGCTGTTGGAAAGAATTTATTTCAGTTTAGGGGCTTGTCTGTAAGTGAGGGCTGGCCTGTCTCCCAAGGCCTGGGAGAGTGAGGGATTGTTTTTGAGAATAGGTCGTAGATTGTTAATGATGCGCTGGAGGGGTTTGAGCTGGGGGTTGTAGGTGATGACTAATGGTGTTCTGTTATTTTCCTTGTTGGGCCTGTCTTGAAGAAGCAGTTTTCCATCCCCCACCCCAGATCAGCTTTAGAAGCTTTTGGGACAGGCCAGCCTTTCCAGTAACTCTGCTCTGGCTAAACAGGAGAGCCAGCTCAGTTGACATTAAAGTCTTCTGCCTGGTTCCTCTGAGACATACCAAAAAGGCTCCTGAGGCCTGGCTGGTTTAATAGGGTGACAGCACATAAGTCTTTAGGGACTGATCCAAAGCCATTGACACCAATGGAAAGATTCTCATAGACTGTAGTGGGCTTTGCCTCAGGATCTTGTGGCTGGTCTCCCTGCAGATCATAAAGATCTGCATATAAATCTCTCTGTGCTGTAGGCCTGCGGAGGGCAGCCAGCTTGATAATAAAGGGACTCAGTAGAAACAGCAGCAGTATCTTCTTCCTTGCAGCAGGAAGTAAGAATTGCAAGCTGGGAGCAGCAGGCACGGAGACGGTTATTTCCACCCCACTGATCTGAAACCTCAGGAGCACCTGTGTGCTGATGAGAACTACGTACAGACTGTGAATAACTCTGTCACTTCCATCCCTGCAGCCTCAAGCAGACAAAAAGCAAGAATCCATACTTACACTTTTCCAAGAAAGAGGTCGCAGCAAGGGAAAAGGCAGCCAGGCGGCGCTACATTCCTCCCCTTGATGAGAACGTAAAGCGAGCGACCAAAGAGTTTTGTGACTGGGTTGCTTCTTGGGTAAGTTGAAAAGCAAAACTTTCCGAATCCCAGCAGTCCAATAATGACATGGCCGGTGTCTTTCAGCTTGAACATCTACATCCTAAGTGGATCCCTCAGTAAAAGTGTCCTGAGCACAGCTTCCATGAACTGCAATGGCAGATAAGGATGCTCCACACCGCTTGAAAGATACAGGCTGCTTAGTGCCCAAATTCTGTGGGCAGTCATTGGCTCCCTTAGTCATTTTTGAAAACCCCAGCCTACATATGGCTTTAGGCGCCTAATCTGAGGCCTCCAAATTGAAGTATCCCACAGGCAAAGCAAATCACAAATTAGTTTATTCCATAATCTTGCCAAGTCCATCTGTTTGCTCAAGAATTTGCCTTAGCGTGGCATGCAGAGAAGGGGGAAGAATTATTGCTTAGATCAGGGCTACTCAACTTTGGAAACCCCGGGGGCCACAATGATACTCATGGCACATGCCGAGGGCCGCAACTTAAGTGTAATTGCGTATACATGCAAATATATATGCAAATAGCTTCTTTCACACTGACAGGCATGAATACAAAGATTAAGGCAAGACTGGACAACATGCACGCTCCATTTAAGTCAGTTTTGCTGATATTAATAAAATGCAACATATACCCTATTTCCACCTATGTGACAGCACGTTTAATGAGCAATGACAGTCCGGGAATTTAACTACTAAAACACATATCAACAGAACACCATTATATTGACTACTTTTGTGTTTTGGCTCCCTCCCGTGGGCCGCATGTTGAGCTCACGTAAACCCAAACTGCGCTGCGGGCCGCAAACCAACCAACTGCGGCCCACGTGCTGAGTAGCCCTGGCTTAGATTTTACTGCTTCATTTTGGAATCAGGGCCATTTTTTGTGATTGACACTGATCTGGTTTGGTTTTGAAACTGGTTTTGATAGGCTCTGGTTTTAGTGAACACAGGTAAAAAATGTGCAAATAAATAGCAGCACATTCCCTTTCTCTAGGAGGCAAATTCTAACTTGGGTGATACTGGAGCACCACAAGAGTCACGGGGCTTGGATGGGTTTAAGATAGGGCAGAGTTTGGGGAATGCATCTGACACGTATTACAAACGTCACACTTAGGACTTTAAATAGTTCTCTGCATTGGCCTAACTCCGCCTTCAGTGAAGTCAATGGTAAAGCTTCCATTGACTGCCATGGGAACTGAGTTAGGACAACAGTGAGTGCTTTTGAAAATCCCACCCCGACTGCTTCCAGACCTGGGGTACTTGGTTATGCTTTCACTGAAGTTCGTGGCCATATTGCAATGGACATCAATGGTGTTCAGACATCTTCTCTTAGGTTGCCACTCGGTACAGTGAGGTCTTGAATAACCAGGGATTTCACAACATTTTCTCACTGTGGCTATCTGTATCTGTGGAGCTTAGTGGGAAGTAGTCTCCAGACCAGTGTCTGCCTTGTTTCAATAGTCCATCTTCTGTCAAAGACCAAACTTCCCCTTTAGGTCTGACATATGTCATGGGAATTGAAGGCTTTAATTAGAGTTGGTGGCTAGCCTTGTTTGTGCCAGTGTTTTCTCAGTCATTCACGTAGCTCACTAGAAAGGCATTTCTTCTGCTGCAGACAATGCCAGTGGTGTTTCTCTTGATAGACGCTCGTCGCTTTAATATGTACAAATGCTAAACTATCCCCCTCCATTCTTGACTGCACTGAGCTCACTCAGAACAGCAGGGCAGGGGTGGGAATGGTGGCTCAACACTCTCTGGAACCTCTGACTCCAAAATTGAGCAGCCAAAGAGCTGTTCTAATGTGAGTCAATTCGAAATGGCTCCTGGGAAGCCATTTTGCTGGGAGCACAGTCCTGCCTCACAGAAAGCACTGAGGTACTGAGCACCCACAGGCACTGTGGTTATTATTTACTTGTATTATTGCAGCGCGGAGGCGTTCCACTCATGGACTAGGCCCCATTGGTGCTGTCCAAACACAGATTTCAGTGGGAGCTGTGAGTCCTCAATGCCTCTGAAAATCAAATCATGGGTGTTTTGTTATTGACTTCAAAGGGAGCGGGAACAGGCCCAAAGCCTGGAGCAGAACATGCCCTTGAACTGTGCACCCAGAGGGCTCTCTGTATACAGATTCCTCCTGCTCTGCTTGAAAGGGGGACAGAGGAGTGGGGTAAGCCATCTCTTCAGCACTGTCCCCACCCTTCTTACAGGATCCTCAAAAGGCTCCCCATGGGGTTACGAACTGAGCTTCATCGAGGCAAATTTGGGGGTTTGGGCTGGGGGTGCTTTGTGGTCACAGCCGTGCAGACAACCTAGGAAGAGGTAATGAAGCCCCACCTTGAATTACTGTTGACACAGAGTGTGGTGTAGTGCAAGTTCCTTGCTAGTTGCTATGCTTGGGCTGTGGGTGACCCCCACTGGCAGCTGTCTGTGAGCACGGCCCAGCAGGGGGTGCCTTACCACCCCAGGGCAGTGGCTAAAACCAGTTCTACAAGTTAAGGGAAGGGGCTGTACAAAGGAACTGGGGAGTTGGGGGAAGAGTCAGTCTTGGGCTGGAATCATGGAGGAACCAGTCTAAGGAGAGGGCTGGAATCCAGGGGTCTAGAGACCCCATCTCAAGGGGTCTGAGGTATCCTGGCCCAGACTCTTGTAAACACATCACGTCTATGCTGTGCTGTATCCTGGAGAAGCAATAAAACCCCTCTATTCTACCTCCTGGTGGAGTCTGTTCTTGCTGCTATGGGGGTGCAGGAACGGGGGAACCCCAACTGCGTCGTCACACAGAGCCCCTCTTTGCTGGGGAACCTCATGAGGGCATCTGTGTCCAGGGGAGGCCTTGGGAGCATAGACCCCTGAGGGGGCTCCAGGAGCCCCTGAGATCTTGAGTCAGTTGGCTGTTCACAGCCCTGGACTCCTGTGGCTCTTGGGATCTGCTGAGTGCAGGGTGCAGAGCCATCTCTCTGTCCTGTGGAGCCCAAGTCAGACATGGTCTTACAGGGCGTCCCATTACTGCTACGTCTGAGCAGGAGTTAGGATTCCTGCCAATGTCCCCTCTGATTTTGGGAGCCCCCTCATGGGGGTCATAGCCAAGTTTGCCCTTTCCTAGGCCTATATCCGTGAGTCTTTCCAAGGAACAGGAAACTCTGATCCCTCAAGCACCTGCAACCCCCAATGCTTTCAGCTCAACACTTTCCAGGATTTAGCCCAGGCTGGAGGATAGATATTCCAGAAGGGCAGATGTCCAGTATCCCTGTAGCGGTGCAGCTGCGTTTCCCAGCAGCATTATCTCTAGTGGCTCTTTACTCCATCCCCTGTAAGAAGCAGAGTAAGAGTGTGACAAAGCAATGCAGTCACTTTCCCGGCATACTAACCCATTGTTTCTGTGACAGAGGCTCTCCTGTGATCTGATGTTTTCTGTGTTCATTGTGGCCAAGTGCTGTCGCTTTAAAACTGGGCTTGATGTGGACAGGATAGTATTAGGGAGCAGGACTGGGAAATGCTACATGAGAAGTGTGGGCTGCATTGGTCATTTTAACTCTGTCCTCAACCCTGATAAGGAGGGCTCAGATGCTAGATCTTCTTTTCCTTCCCTGCAGTTCTCTGTCCCCGCCCTTTAAGAGAAAACCATGGTAGGCGCTAGACCTGTCAGTCTCAGGAACTGTATTAAGTGGTCTTCACTGACCTGTTTAAAAATAAAAACCAGACCAGAAGTTACAGAATCTTTGACCCCTGTGTTGCACTGTCATGTACTGACTCATTAGTCTTACATTGTTTTGCTTTATAGCTAATCTGAGTGTGTGTGGCGTAGGAAAGGGGGAAAACTTTATGCCTTTTCTGATCAGAGCAGCACATGGTAAAGGGAACTTTGACATACTTCTTGAATTCCTATACTGGGAAGTCAAAGAGGAACTGAGAACAGTTTCAAAGAGGGGGCTTGGTGACTTCGCATCAGCAAGAAGTTGTGTAGCAATGCGCACGGTGCAAGATGTGACCTCAGTTCTTGTAAGCCCCTGCTCTTCTAATCGAATGTGAATTGTGGGGCAGGGGAGAAGTCACTTTCTGCCCGTTTGCTGGTTGTTTAGGAATCTAGGCTGTGATCTTCACAAGCATGCAAAAGAGTTGGGCACCTGAATCATATGGAAAGTCGGTGAGAGTTGGGGACATCTCAGCAGGTTCTTAGTCACCTACTCCTTCATCAAACGACCCACCTGCTCTGAGATAAACTAGACATAGGTGAGGCTAATTCCTGATTCCCTTAACGCACTGGTTTTCTATACTTGGGGGCACACAGATGTCTTCTGGGGGGGTACTAGTTATTTGCCTAGTTTTACAACTGTCCCCATGAAAAGTACTAGTGATGTCAGTACAAACTCAAATTTCATATACACGACTTGTTTATACTGTTCTACACACTGTACTCTGAAATGGAAGCACAATATTTCCATTCCAATTGACTTATTTTATAATTATATGGGGAAATTTTACAGGGCCAACCCACAACATTTTGGCACCTGAGGCAGGGAGCTCAAATGACACCCCCATACCCCCTTGTGTGGGCCAGCAGCAGACACAATTTTCTACACTCTGGGTCCTAGTGGCGTCCCGCCCCCCCCGACCCCCACAGTATGGCACCTGAGGTGGCCGCCTCAGTTCGCCTCATGGTAAGGCCAGCCCCGGGGGGAAATGAGAAAACCAGTAATTTGTCAGTAGTAGCGCTGGGTGACACTTTTGTAGTTTGCTCTGATTTTGTAAGCAAGTCATTCTTAAGGGATGCAAAATGTGGGGGAACCCAAGACAAATCAGACTCCTGAAAGGGGTACACTAATCTGGAAAGATTGAGCGCCACTGTCTTAAAGGCCCAGCTCACAGCCTGTAACAGGATTCAGTGCTACTGAGCAGGGCAGATAGGAGATTTGCAATGATCTGCATACATAAATAACAACTGTTAGTAACTGCTGTGCTGGGCTAGGCTGGAGTTGCTGCTAAGAAAGGATGTGTGGAACATCTAGTTCTCTACCAGTATATTGTAAATATTCCTCTCACCTCCCAGGTGTGTTTGGCAACATCAGAAACGGTCTCCTGCTACCTCCTAAATGGTATCTTTGGCTTATTGTTGCAGGGAGGAGAAAGTTATAACATTGATGAAGAAACCATCATGAGGCTGTTTGATGCTGGTTATGAAACCAAGCCCACGCTGGCTAAGACTGTCGAAGTTGTGGAGATAAACAATGTGCCACTAGAGCTGAAACAGTGTCTGGAGTTTTCCCTCTCCCCGAAAGTTGTAAAGAGTCTTTCTAAGGTAAGGAGGCCAGGGAAAACGAAACAAGCTGCTCCTGCAGCTCCTATTAACGTCCATGGGAATTCAAGGTGCTCAGCACCACTCAGGAGCTGGCCCTCTATTTTGTACCGTTACACGGTCTTAGTCTGGGTGTTTCATATTGCCACACATCACCGTAGTAGCAGTGTGCCTTCCACATCAAGTCAATAGCAACATTCATAATTCTATATTCCATTATTAATGCAATTGGTGTAACAATCTATGACTTCTGGTATTAGCCAGTATTTTGTTCTGCTTCTCTGTTATACGCTGGCACAGTCGGAAGTGATCCTTCCATTCTGCTGCATGCAACGCTGCCCTTGTCCTCAGGCAGGCTTGGGATCGCTCTCAGTAGGTCTCTAAAGCAACTGGCAAGAAATGACCCCCCAAATGGTACTTTCTACTGCGAGCAGGAAGAGAAATGTCTGATTCAGCAGAAAGTGCAGGACATGCAGATCAGGTTCTCCTCTAGCTTTGATCTCTCTTATTTTGAGCTGTTTCTACTGGGCTTCCACAGGGATTTTTCAGTGCCCACTTAAATTATTTTTATCTCGCTGTGTGTTTCATATGCCTAGTAAGTCCTCGGCCATTGAAAGGAAGCCCACTAGCCATGTGGAAGGCCTTGTCTTGTGCTTTATTTACCTTCTCTCTCTCTCTCACACACACACACACACACACACACACACACACACACACACACACACACACACACACAGCGTCACCATGAGAAAAGACCCTCCCAGCTGCCTCCCAGCCCCAGAGGGAGGATTGCCAGAGCTTATGCTGCTTATAATGCTCAAGTATTACTCGTTCTGTTTCCATGTGTTTGTTCCTTTTACTTTTCATGGGATCATCATTAGCAATTTTCTCCTGGGGCAAGAATTGGGGCCCAAGGGAAGTGAGAGCATTGATCCTCAAAAGCCCATTTTACAGAACCCTAAAGAAATATTCTTTCCACTCTGCAGAGCTTCTGATGCAAAATAATGCTCTTGAAATGCCACCTGCTGGCCATTCTGTAACATTGCACATGAGGAGGGATGGTATCTGGACTCAGATCCATAATCGTTGGAAATGGCCTGATTTTTAAAGTACTGCGATAAGGAAATATGTTAATTCTGCAGGAGGATGCTTTCTCAACCTATTACAATGTGAATGTGTGTCTCTAAGCTTGCATCCATCCTGCCCTTGCTATGTCATTAAATGAGCAGCAGGTCCCGATCTGGAAAAAGTTGAGATCCACAGCTTTAATTAGTGGTCAGACAGCCTTGGAGGCACAGACAGTATTAATTCCCAAGGGCTCTGTAAGGACCTGAGTGCAAGTTTTTGCAGAGGCTGACTATGTTTGGGCTGCAGTGTTTGAGATAAAGAGTTTTGCAGGCTGAAGGGTGGTGCTGGGATGTTTGGAGTTCCTCTATTTTTGCCTGCGCCTTTGGGCAGCCCTTCTGCTGATATAGATGAATACAGGAGAGTGAATGGAAAAGGATAACTGTCTTCCTTCCTAATTCATTTCAATTCCCACAGCTCCACATGTTCTTCTTCCTCTCCACCTCATTACCCCCCTCCCCCAGATTTACCCCTTCTGTTTCGCTTTCTATTATTGAGGAATACTTCCCCAGGAAAGCTGACTGCTTCTAGTTAAACCCAAATTCCTGTCTATTTCCTTGTCTATGAGAGAGAACAACTTATTAGCACAGAGATCTAGGTGGCAGAACACGGAGAGAATGATTTCACTACCTGAAGTATAATAACTAGTAGAAGAGTCTGTACTTTTCATTATATTGCTATTGCTAGGTATGGCTAGTGAAACACTTCCGACTCATATAGCAGTAATAGGACTTACACCTGCTCTAGGCTCCAGAAAGAGACACAATTTATTCCAGCTTGCAGTCAGTACTCTGGTACCTGAGCACCTGACCGCGTCGATGGATCAGGTCAGACATCCCATCCATTAGGAGGCAGTGGTTCGCATAGATGTGGGAGGCAAGTCAGCTCTACATGATTAGAAGACATTCTGAATGATGAGGGTTTTATTTTGCAGGGTCTCTACCAGCCCAAATGGGAGAAGTTCAGGTATGGAGCCTGGTACCTTGATCCTAAAACGTGGCAGAAAACTAAAAGCAAACGAGCCTTTAGAAGATCCAAAAGTAGCAGCTGATAGGTTGCGGAAGTTAAGAAGCGCTGTAGTGAAAAGGTACTGTAAGCCGCTCTGGAATCTCTGTGGGGAAATTCACGTGCTAGGTCAGAGCACATGTTGTCAGTGGGACATGCCAGCACACCATATGCTACCAAACCCAATCACAGTGGGAGGGAAATCGTTTGTATTACCCACCCTACTGACTATCATTATGATGGTTGATTATTTGTTGTCTGACAGTTGGAGGCGCCAGTCATGGATCAGGGCTCCAATGGCGGCTCCTTCCAGGGGGTCAGGGCTGCGTTGCCCTGGCAGCTTCTCCTGGAGGGGGGCCTGCGCTGGCTGGGCCCCCCAGCCAGTAGCTCATTGCAGGGAAGGCTGTCCGTCCCCTCCAGCTGGCAGCTCCTCATGGGATGGTGGAGGGCAAGGGCTGGGCTAGCTGGCTCCCCCAGCAACTCCTCCCGGCAGGTGATGCTGGGCTGCCTGGTCCCGCCCCCCAGCTAGCAGGTGGGCAGTTTCTTGCAGGGGTGGAGCTGGAGCCTGGCTGCACAGCAGCTCCTCGGGGAGACAGGGGGAGGGCCGGGGCTGTTGGCCAGTGGGGCTCCCCCCTCCATCTGGCGCTGTGTCCGAGGTCCAGGGGAAGGGGTTTGGGGGCAGTATGGAGCACCCCAGCTCCATCTGGCCACTCACTTCCTGGTGCAGCTGCTCCTCTGTGGTCACTCTGCAGTATAACTGTCCCCTGTGTTCACTGCCCCCAGTGGTCATAGTGGAGTATAACTGTCCCTCCCATCAGACCCTTCCCTTTCCATGTTATGGAAAAGAATCGAATTCCAGGCACATCTCATTTTCCTGGCATAACCAAACCCTGACCTTGCTTTAAGTTACGAGAAGGGGAATTTGCAAACTAAATTTGGTGACCCTGGCTCTTACCATTCAGGAGGAGTTCTCAAACAAATGGACGGACAGAGGGACTCACAGACAGACAGATGCACAAACTCTCTAAAATATATCTATCTATGTATCTAGATATCTAGATACAGATAGATAGATAATTGTATATATTAATTATTCCATTGATAAACAGAGACTTATTAATTTTGCAACCATTTCCTTTTCCTTTTCTTTGTTTAGTTTTTTCCTTTTTTGTTCTCACAAATAAGTATAGGAGTGAAAGACAAACTCCAGCCTCTCAAAGGCCTGAGATTGTAGAAGTTAAAACTGACACACACTCTTACCCAACCACAGGGCAGTGCTTTCTGAGTTAGAGAAAAGCTATACACTTCAATAGACAGAATAAACAGGGGTACAATGCTCGTTAAATTTAGGGTGGTTGTCTAGTTTTGGTTTGCAGAACTGCAGTAAAGAAATATCAGTCCCATTGTTTTTGCTTTAAAATGTAAGAAGGTGGCAGGTTCTAGAAGAAAGATTTTCTGTGGAAATTCTGTGGAATTTTCTCACTCTCTAGGATCATTTCAGTTCTATTAGTCCTAACCCAGTAGTATGACAAGGTATGAATGTCTGGCAGAGGCAAAAAAGTTTGCAGGAAGAGGGGAAGCGGAGGATACGGAGGAACAACCAAGCTCGGAAGAAAATGTTGTCTTTTTGTTATTATTTCGGTTAACAATAAATATAAACCCCAGACTGGGAGTATTTTGGGGCCCTGTCCCATGTGTGTATGTTGTGATAAAAGCTGGGTAGGAATTCCAGCTGGTTACCACAGCTTTACAAAACCATCCCTAGTAATTAGTCATTTGCTACAACACTCACTGGAAAATGACACACTGTCCCATCGCAATTCAGTCCTTATGAAACACTGGGATTGCCATAAAAATAGCAAATCACAAATTATCTCTTGAATGAGCTACAGTTCATGAGATTAATTAGAAATGGAACTTGCCGTATGTGTGAGACTTTCACAGAAATAACCTTCCTTGTCCCTTTCTCGCTTTGTCAGCTTGTTGTATGAATGAGGGCATGAAAAAAACAAATACATCTGTGAGAGTTATTCTGGAGTGTTCCCTTAATTTGGTTTGGGAATTTTCCTAGGAGACAGAGGCCATGCAGCTCCATGGAACGCACGCTTTTAAGGAATTCCTGGAAAAGAAGGGCTACAGGAAGCCTGAGGTAAGTCAATGAGAGAGTAACAGGCTTGTTGACATGATCAGCAGCACCGATCAGAATGTCCTGTGTCCATGGGGAACAGAGCTGTGTTCAGGGCAGCTTTGGTTTAAGCACTGTAGTTTCTAGCACAGTGTCAGGGTACCATGCTACTGAATTGTGCTCTTAGCCCTGGGGCCAAATTCACACCTGATAATGGCAGGAAAAATTTGTGGAAGCTGAACACCAGCCCTATTGGGCCTGAATTTGGCCTGTGCACTGTCAAGTGGATGGCCAGTTCTTGTTCAGAACAACTCACACTGGTCTGGCTAGCAACCTGCTGGCAACGACTGCATTGAAACACGCCTCACCAGAACACACAGCAAGATATTTTGTCATAGCCGCCCTCGCCCACCAAAGAGCCCTCCTCTTAGGCCGTTCATTCAGAGTGCAGCAAGGAAGGCCAGACTTTAGAATGCCCTTTGGCTCGTTGCGCCTAATGTTGTACCCATCACATGCCCGGGTGTTCACATGTGGTGTAGCTTATTTCAGGTCTTTTGGCCTGTTTTGAAGTCACCACTGCCATTTGCACTTAGCTCTTTGGCTGCAGCATCCTCCACAGCTTCCATGCTGTGGCTGAAAGTGGAATCGTTTTGAAGTGCTGGATTTCCAGTGGAGGTCATGGTAGATGGGTGAGGCAGCACCAGAAGTGTTTTGCTCTGTGGAAACTGGTGACATGAGACAGTCAACAGGCAAAGATGGCATATCCCCTATAGAGGTGTCTGAGACTCCCAGAAACGCTGGGCTTATGGATGTCATCTGGTGCCTGGCACTCATTTTGACCATGTCGTACAAATTTATATATGATAGCTTAGGTCTGACCCCTGGCCAAACAGTGTGACAGACGGGCACTGAATATCCCCAAATCACTCACAGAAGAATGGTGAGATGGAGACAAAAAGAAGAAGCGGGTGGCAGTCCAGACAAGAAGAAGCAAAACTAGAAAAGCTGCAGGTGGAGATGGAAAGAGAGCTGTAGATCAGAGATTGTCTCTCCCCTGTATTTGTCAATAAACCCCTCCTTATTACCTATGTAAATAAGCGATATTCACACCGTCCAGGGTCCAGATGGTTTGGCTTGCACATTTTTGCCCTCACCCCAAATATAGCCAGTGTTCCTTGGGTCTCCCCAGGCTGCATTGTGTTCCTCTTCTTGGCCTTAGCATCCTTTCATTCATCCCCTTTTTGCTCACCTTCCCTCTCTTAGGGTGTGTCTACACTGCACCGTTATTTCGAGATAACTAGTGACACTAGTGTTATTTTGAAATAACAGTGCGAGCGTCTACATAGCCATTCTGTTATTTTGAAATACTTTCGAAATAATGGACGGCTTATTCTGAAATCTGTAAACCTCATTCCATGAGGAATAACACCTATTCTGAAATAGCTATTTCTCCACTGCCCCACTGCTGCTATTTCGAAATAGCCCCTCACCAGGGCCATTCTATTCCGGAATAGCTTATTCTGAAATAACTGTGCAGTGTAGATGTACCCTTAGAGTAAGCTTCCTTCTTTCCAGGTTTCTCCTCCCTTAGCCCAGGCTCCTTGCTTGCAGATGAGTCTCTCTTGTCGTCTCCCTTAGGTCAGTCTCCCTGTTCCCCCTTCATTCTCTGATCCAGAGGCAGAGTTTCCCTTTCAGCCCTTCCCACACCAGAGTAAGTTCTATTACCTAGCTCATGCATTAAAGCCGCATCTTCCTGCCCATAGTCATGCCCCCTCATCTCAGTCAGCCCCAGAGTCCTTCTCTACACCCAGTCAGCAAAATACTTCTTGTTCTGGTGCACTGGGGGAGTGAAGCCTGCAGTGATGCCTCAGGAGGCTTTGTGGTCCTGGCAGCCCACAGTATGCAGGGGGAGAAGGGAAGAGGGTGATGTGAGTAGCTAAGTGTGGGGAAGACAGCACAAGGTGGCAGGAGAAGGTAGGCTGGAGCTGGGGCAGTAAGGTGGCCCTCTCATTAGACTCAGCAGATCAGGCATGGTTGCCCTTTCACACTGCTCTGTGGGCTCAGCAGGAGCAGAGCCAGGTTATGTTGACTAAATCACAGAGAACAAGGCCAGGAAAGGAGAAAAGCAAGGGGAGAAATGGAACCACAAACACCAGAGAAAACAGCAAGATTGCTGAAAAATCAGGCGGTGTCTTGATGGTGGCTCCCTTTTCCCTTGACCTTTGTGCTGTCTTTCACCTCTCCCTTTGCTCTCAGGGGCTGAGGGGCTGGGCTTCATTCTAGGGTTGCCAGGTGTCCAGTATTGGCCCGGACAGTCTAGTATTTTCTGTTGTTCTCGGACGGAAGGCTGCTTGTTGGGCCGTGTCTGGTGGGAGCGGGGGGGGGGGGGAGTGTGGAGCGTGGGGATTTAAAGGCCCAGCTTGTCTTTTGTGTGTGTGCGTGCAGGTTTTTTTTTTTTTTTTGCTCAACAACTTTGGTTCCCCCCCCTTTTTTTTGCTCAATCAATTTTTTTCCTGACATGTTCGGTATTTTTTGTGAAAGTATCTGGCAACCCTACCTCATTCAACCAAAATAGGGCAAACAACATGGTGTCCTTTGCAGGGACACCATTTCAGATTTGTTTTTTGTGGGGGGGCGACCTGTGCATGCCATGATAGTGTTGTGGGGGGGAGGGTAGAGTGAGGACAGTGGCTTCAGCAGTGTTATTAAGCATGCTTAGTACAAGCAAATCAGAGGTATGGGGGACTGACCCTGTCTACTTTCCTCCACTCACACACCACCTCTTTCCAAAGGCTACTAAGGCACTTGAAAACTCTAGTTTTTTGGCAGATAACTTAGCAATTAGCTGACAGGAGCACTGTATCTAATTCCTATATAAAAGGAAGAAAATTAAATAACTATTAGATCCACTCAACTCTAATACTAACATCTTCTGAAATCTTGTGGCAAATCACTTAAGGGACACTGGTTAGGATTAACATTTTAGTTTATATTCTTATTTCACTACTAAAACTGCAGAGAGAGAGAGAGAGAGAGACTGACTGACTGACTGACTATCAGGACTCCTGGGCTCTGGGGGAAAGTGAGGTCTAGTGGGTAGCAGGAGGCAGATACATCTGGGTTCTATATAAGAACATCAGAATGCCCATGATGTGTCAGACCAATGGTCCATCTAGCCCCATATCCTATCTTCCAACTGTGACCAGTACCAGGTGCTTCAGAAGGAATAAACAGAAAAGGTAATCCTTAAGTGATCCATCCCATCACCCATTCCAAGCTTCTGGCAAACAGAGAGTAGGGACACCATCCCTGCCCATCCTGGCTAGTAGCCATTGCTGAACCTATCCTCCTGAAACTTATTTTGTTCTTATTGGAATCCTTTTAAATTGACAGTTTGGTCCTTTCCATTATCTCCTGGCAAAGTGTTCCATAGGTTGACTATGAAGAAATAATTTCTTTTGATCATTTTAAATCTGCTGCCTATACATTTCGATGGGTGACCTTTTTGTGTTTTATTAGTGAAGGAGTAAATAACATTTCCTTATTCTATTTTCCATACCATTCATGATTTTCTAGACCTCTAACATATCCCCCACTCTTTAGTAATTTATTTTCCAAGGGAGAATATCCTAGTCTTTTAAATCTCTCCTCATATAGAAGATGTTCCTTACCCCTTATCATTTCTGTTGCCTTTTCGAAATCCAATATATCCTTTTTTAGATGGGGTGACCAGACCTGCATGCAGTAGTCAAGATGTGGGCATACCATGACTTTATAAAGAGGCAATATGAAATTTTCTGTCTGATCATCTTTTCCTTTCCGAATGATTTCCAATATTCCGTTAGCTTTTTAGATTGTCACTGCACATTGAGTAGATGTTTTCAGGGAACTATCCACAATGATTCCAAGATCTCTTTCTTGAGAGCTAATTTAGACTCCGTCATTTTTGTATGTATAGTTGGGATTAAATTTTTCCAGGTGCATTACTTTGCATTTATCAACATTCAATTCCATCTGTCATTGTGTTGTCCAGTCACCCAGTTTTGTGAGATCCCTTTGTAACTCTTTGCAGTCAGCTTTGGACTTAACTATTTTGAGTAATTTTGTATCATGCAAATTTTGCCAGCTCACTGTTTACCCCTTTTTCAAGATCATTTATGAGTAAATTGAAGAGCACTGATTCCAGTATAGACTCCTGGAGCACACCACTATTTATTCCAGCCCTTTCCCCCCTATCTTTTAAGTGGAGTACCTGGCAGTGTTTTCATGATCATCTAAAGATCCTTTAATTACTTGAATGACAAGCCTTTTGTTATCTTAGGGTGTGTCTAGATGACATGGCTCCATTGACGGAGCCATGTAGATGAGCTTTCTAGACATAGGGAATGAAGCAGCGATTTAAATAATCACCGCTTCATTTACATCAAAATGGCCACCGCGCTGTGCCCATTAGCTGTTTGGTGGCACAGCACGGTAGTCTGGATGCTCCGCGGTCGACAAAGGAAGCCCTTGTCAACCGCCCCGGTAAACCTCATTCCACGAGGCATAACGGGGCGGTCAACAAGGGCTTCCCTTGTTGACCGCGGAGCGTCCAGACTACCGTGCTGTGCCGCCAAACAGCTGATCGGCACAGCGCGGCGGCCATTTTGATGTAAATGAAGCGGTGATTATTTAAATTGCTGCTTCATTTCCCTATGTCTAGAAAGCTCATCTACATGGTTCCGTCGATGGAGCCATGTAGTCTAGACATACCCTAATAGTCCTGACTCCCACTGTTTATAAACAAGGTCCCTGCCCCAAAGGCAAAGCTGGGAGCAGCACAAGCTCTGTGGCAGTTAAGAGCTGGGTCTGGGGTCAGACCTCAACTATGAAATTCAAGGGGTCAAACTTTGTGGGGGAGCTACGCCTCCCCTAGCTCCTCCTAAATGGCATCCATGGTCCTTTGCCTGCCTGGGCCCAGCAGCCACTGGCTTTGGTAAGTAAGGCAGCATTTCAGTGGCTAGGACCTGCTGTCTCCTCGTCGCACGGCTCCTACCCCTCCCCAGAGAAGCAATGACCTCTGGGGAAACTCTCTGTGTGTGTTTTGCTAGGACACTGCCATGGGCAGAGAGATCTGATTAGTTCTCCTGACTTGAGGCTCCGACTCCCTGTAAAGAGAAGCAGGATGTAAGGCTGGATCTGGGCCAAAGCCCACTGGCGCTAGAGGCTCTCAGCCCTGTTCCCAGTGAACCGTTGTCGATGTCACTGAAATCACTCCCACAACTGGCATTAAATGGCTTCCCCGTGGGGGGCTTTCAGTGGAGAGAGCAAAGAGTGGATGAGCTATGGGAGCTATCACCCTCACCTATCAAAAAGGCTCTGTCTAGGCCAGGATGGGATCAGCACATGACTGTCAGGGAAGCCTGCCTTGCCATTGCCCATGTGGTAGCTATGGAGACACTGCCATCAGGCACCTTCCAACCGCTCTACACTCCTGCCATTAAAAAAAAAGTTCTGTGTTAAAGCACTGAACACATTGACATCTTGGTCCTCTGTGACATGTTCTTTTATTTTTTGTGCTCAGCGGCTGGCCATTTAAATACATTCCTAGTAACTGTGCTTTATAACTATGTTTTCTTTTAGTTTCTTCTGCAGATGCTGGCTGTAAAGGATGCTAAAGGAGCGAAAGAGGGAACATCAAAAGACTTTAAAAAGATGCAAAGAGTTCGGAGCAGGATTTCCTCCCACACTCGCTAATAACTGCAGAGCTCTCACTTTGTTAACTCACATTTGCTTCTTCCAAATAAACCGCTCTGAAGGTTCCCACAAGGGGCATTTCTAAGCAGCATTGATTTGGTTTCTTTTCCAGTACATTCCTCAGCAATTGCTCCTCAAATATATTTGAAACAGAAATGCTTGCGTGTGGGGCAGTGGATCCCAGATGTGGTCAGCTGACCTCGATGCTCAGCTGTGCTAGGAGTTCTAAAGATTTCAGCTTGTCTTTGCTGTGTTGTGTTGGCGGGGAGTTTTAACCAGCATGCCACAGTTATTTATTACATGTGTAAGCAGGATCTGAAGGAATGCGTCACTTACAGTGAGCTGGAAGTGGAGAGAGACCCAGTTTGCTCCTGCTTTGCTAAGGTTTGTTGTCAAATATTCAGCTGATGTTTTGCTTATTGTAATCAACTTGGCTGATGGTGGGTCACTAATTGTGTTACCACTAATTGCAATGTCTGTAATTATTGTGGCAATACAGAAAAGACAGACTGTGCTTAACCCATTTCAAAAGGTGAGAGACACAATATCAATTTAAACTTTAAAAACAACAAATAGTCTTGCCGCACCTTAGACACTAACAAAAAATGTAGATGGTATCTTGATCTTTTGTGGGCACAACCCACAAGTGGATTATGCCCGCGAAAGCTCATGATACCATCTACATCTTGTGTTAGTCTCTAAGGTGCTGCTGGACTATTAATTGTTTTTAAAGTTTTTTTATTACAGACTAACACAGCTACTCTTCTGAAAGTGTCAGTTTAAAGGACCTTGGATGGACAAGGGCTCCACTGCCAGAGATAAGAGGGGAGGACACTCAATCAGCAGGCTATGTGATCTCCAAGCATTAGCTATAAGACTGGTTCAACCTGTTTCTCCCTGATATTTCAATGATAAGAGCCAAAGTAGGCTCTGTAAGGAGTCTCTTTTATTATTTTAAATTTACTCTAGTGTAGGCTGAAATGTCTTGTGGCTAGACTGTGCTTTGTGCTAACAGCTAAAATCACTGGGTTTTCACCTGAAGCCAAATCTACCGGGAGCAGCGAGTGGCCAGCCAGCAAGGCGGCTGCTGGAGAGATGCAATAAGCAACCACCAGAGTGGTGGCAGCATGACGGGTAGCTGGCAGGGTGGTGGCGGAGAGGTGAGATGAATGGCCAGCAGGGCGGTGGCGGAGAGGCGAGATGCATGGCCAGCAGAGCGGTGGCGGAGAGGTGAGATGCATGGCCAGCAGGGCGGTGGCGGAGAGCAGTGAGCAGTCGGATGGCAAGTGATCAGCCGAGTAAGATGCCTCTTTACCCTCCTCCCCTTAGGATGGGCAGTGAAGTCTGTGGATGCACCTCTGAACTCTGGATCTGCCCTGACCAAGGGCAGCAATGGGGAGTGGGGTGCAGAGAAGGGTTGGGCATGTGAAGGGGACATTTACATTGCTGGACTATGAATCGGAGAGAAAAAGGGCATTGCCCAGACTACTTGGGATAGGGCTGTTACTCATGGTTTTGGTTATGAACTCCGTGATGTTTTCCCAAATTAATGCCACGTTACTTTCCCCCCTTTTATTAAAAGTTTATTTTCTACGCTCAGACTCTGTGCTTGTGAGTGGGGAAGTATTGTCTCTCAGAGGTGCCCAGAGGTGGTTACTTGGGAGGGCTTGAGCCAATTCTGTGTTGGATGGATGGAGGGAACCCCTAGATATTGAACCTGGTCCTGGCTGCTGCTGGCTCCACCTGGCAGAAGGGTTCCATGTGCATGAAGTAGTTGCTCCAGTCCTATTGTCTAGGTGCTGTACAAATGTAGAATAAGAGACATTCTCTGCCCCACGGAGCTCACAGGCCCCTAGACGAGCGAAGTATTACTATCCCTCTCTTACAGATGTGGGAGCCTCACTCTTCATATGGGCTCCTGACTTCATTAGCCTTCTGCGGCAGGTTTGCTTCGACCCATCCCCACTCAATATTTCATGAATGACACGGAGGCACCGTGGCTGGGACTCTGTGCTGTGGTTTCCAGGAGCTGCAGCCAGGGGGACAGGAGGCAAAGGTGCCTTTAAACTGGGTTTTCTGGGGGCCACTGTGGTGTCAGTGTAAATTAGACTCATCAGGAGCTGCTCTGTCTTAAACTTCCACCTCATGGCTGCCTCCAGGCAACTCTACTGCGATGGATCTGGTATGTAGACTACGGGGACTCCCTGCTCATGCTGGGGCAAGGGTTTTCAAGGAAGCCTGCATGGGACGGCCCATGAGAGCGCTATGCAGCGTCTGTACTGTGAGAACTCTGCTGGCCTTTCACAGAGCACTGGACAGAGCAGGAGCCAGATTCCCACCAGAAAAATCAGTGTGGAGTTATACTGGTTTACAACGTAATGAAGGGGTGAACCAGTCGCTTGGCTTCAGGCCCAGAACTAGCATGGGTGAGAGGCTGCAGGAAAGAATATATTGAAGCATGCTTCCCAGAACACGGAGGCCTAACCCTGGAGCAGTTTGTGAAGTCACCCTCAGCTATGAAGGAAACTTTATCTGCAGGATCTCACTCAGGGGCAGGCGGTGATTTCAGGAGACAGCGGGAGATTCATCCTGACAGTATAATAGGTGGTTATGTCATTTAAACTCTTATTCCAAAGAAAAATGAATGGCTCTGTGTCAGCCGGTGGTCAGGGCAGTGAGTAGTGTGTGTGTATTATACACCTGAGACTTCAACTGCTAGGAGTGGGGTCCCTTAGCAGCAGGCAACCTGGAAGAGGTTGACGGGCTCCAAGAAGTTTTACGTCGGTGTCTTTACCGCTAGGATCGGGATCCCTTCGCGGTGGGCAGCCAACAGGCCGACAGACGCCCCAGAGTTTACAGGGAGAGCTTATTACACCTCAGATTTTGACTGCTAGGATACACGATCCCTTCGCAGCGGGCAGCCTGGGGAGGCTGAGAGATGCCCCAACGGATCTGTCCCCTGGAAGCGACATGATCCAACGCTCAAGCTCTCCCTATATCTGTCCCTTATGACCGGCTGGAGTTCTTTTTAAAATTGTGCTTGGTTCTGTTACAACAACTGAAGGAGTCAGGTCACAGCTTAAACAGTTACTATTTTATTGTTACAGGGTAAACTTAGCTGTTAAATGCTACTACTGTGTTACAGATAACACAGCCACTACAAAGGACAGGACAGAAATTACACTAATAAGTCACTTACAAGGTACCATGAAACCTTTTTGGTTCTCTGAGCTCTTATTAAATGCATGCAAAATAGACACCTAGCAGGTATATATTCTCACCCCTGCGTTCCAGACTTGGCGTGGCCAGCGTCTTTCTCTCAATCCCTCCGGAAGAAGTAGGGCGAGGTTGGGCGTCCCACAAACCTCGGGAGACAATCAATACCTGCCAGCAGGTGTAGATGATTGGAGCTCAAATGGGGTGGGCTACTAAACCCCTCTTTATACCCCTTGGGTCACGTAGGCTTCTTCCTGGTCTCAAGTGGCCAATTAGGAAAAATGGCTTTGAATGCCAAGTTTCCCAGGAAGGGTGCAAAGCATAATTCACACCTGGGAAAATGCAGACAATGGGCACCTCTGGTATGTGATGGGCGAAGATTCCTCTCCTGGGACAGTGCAGGAGTGTCAATTACTGGTACTAGCCATCAGGGCAGCGGGAGGCCCCCGGTCGTCAGCTAGCCCATTTACTGTCTGGTTTCTGTTTATGGTAGAGTCAGGGACAGGCAGCACACCTGCGTTCCCAGGGCATCAAAGGCTGACTGCCTTTCTCTTGCTCTCTGGGGGGAGGGGGGGGGGAACAAGACGGGGTTCATGTCTGGCTACACTCTGGAGTACAGTTTTGGGCAGACATAGGGAACTTATGAATGTGAAGCACCTATCATGAATGGTGCATGCAAGCTAAACAGCTGCTTTAAACCAAAAGTTTCTGTTATCGCATCAACACAAAACGGATTAATGTTCTCCCTCAATAACACCAGTCTCGCTAGCACCATTTCATCTGTAGTGATGTCAGCAATGGGGAGAAATTATTGAGAACTATCCTTAGTGTAGACAAAGCCTACAAGACAAACTTGAAGGAATCAGCTTGGTTGGAATCAAGGAGTTGAAAGATGTTATGTGATAAGCTCAATTATGTGAACACAAATAAACAAACAAAAACATTACTGCAGAGTATGTCATTTCACAACTGCTTCAGTATCTCTTGAATTAACTATATTTATGTCAGCATTTACCTTATAACAACTTGGAAATGTTTTATTCTAAAGACAGTTTCCCCGTATTGCTTTTCCCCAGCAAAATGGCTAGATGGCAGCTTTCCATGCAGTGCTATTCACAAAAAGTGATTCTGTAAATCCAGCTTTATGGGTTCCCATGTTTATTGCTTCTCAGTGACACTAGAGCAGATTTGCTCAGTTTAGAAATAAAATATATATATTTTTCTTCCAATTGCTAGCCCACCAAACTAAGCCTAAAAGTCAGCCTAGGGTTTTTCTTTTCAACTTATCCTCAATAGTAGCCATGCTGCTTCAACCATTGCACATAAAGTACACCTAGTCTACGCCTCCACTACTGGTGAATATGACCCATTTGTCTTTCCCTTTTCCTTAATATTCTCTCCCCCCTGCCCCCCAAAGTATGCAATAGTCAGTTGCAATATATTCTTCAGAAGTCAAAGGCCCCTGGTTATGCAATGTTTCCATAATTACCAGTAATAGACTATGTCAGAACATTGCTCCCTTGTAATTCACTTACTTTATTTTAATGAGTGTATTGGAACACTCCAGATTCAAATAACGTAGTTACAGAAAAACTACAAGGATAACAGAACTATTAAAAGAAGTATAAAAGGGAAGTGGCAACCAACTATAGGACGGGATTAATTGCATGTACTATCTATCTATCCTGGCCACAAGTTAACAGAGCTCATCATATTGTGATTTATATTTGGAAGAACATGTTTTAAATAGCAAGGCAAAGCTGCATACACACTGTCATCCCACACTTTAAGAAAACTTTATGAGTTTTCTTTGTGACTATGAATATGTATAACTCGAAGAAGCTTTAGACAAAATAGCTCATGCAAGGTAGCAATTTTAATGTTGCATTCTGCTGAATGTGCAGATCCTATGTTTGTGCATGTATCATGTTAGAAACATGAAGAGTGGATCTGTTTAAAGTTCTAAATGTGCGAATGAGGGCTTTTGCTGATGCTCTGGATCTTCACGATTCAGTTCTCAAACCAACGACCTGTGAATGGTCAAGTTTGTCCTATAAGCCCAAACTGTGGTTGGTCCTGCAAAGATGTGTCCATGTCACCTAGTACTGGAATCCATCTTGAACGTGGTATTTTTCCTATGAGGATGGGGGTGCCAAATAAAGGGTTCCCACCCTGGGGGAAAGTCTATTCAAGCAAAGAGAAGCCATCAGTTCTTTGTCTTCAGCTGGCCTTTGAAACTGCCTGGTCCACCCTAAGTGGATACAAACAATTCTAAAGAAGTTATAGACCCAGACAAGAGTAAAGATCAACTGTGACTTGAAGCTTTTTACCTGAGATAAGAACAGCTGTTTAGGGTAAGAATTTGCATGTAACAAGTTTCCTAGTGAATCAGAACTAGCTGGTGTTTTTGTTTATTTTAATTTAGCAATTTACTTTGATCTGGCTGTTTTCACTTGCAACCATTTAAATCCTACCTTTTGTACTTCATAAAAATACTTGTTTATTATCAAGCCCAGTGTAAATAATTGTCACCTGCAGGGGGAGCTACCACTTGGCATTTCTCTCCCTCACTGATAAAGGGGGCAGACTTTATGAGTTGAGTTTTCTCTGTGTACAGCTTTTACACAGAGTAAAATGGATTTATGTGGACTGTTGGAGGTTGGTTTCCTGATCTGGTTCAGCATCTGTGTTGCTCTGGAGGGGAGTGGTAATCCCAATTCTGTGCCTTTGCTGGGGGAGGCCAGAGCTTCCAGCCCAGCAGGACAGGGTGGTGGGGAGCCCAAAAGAGCAACAAGGTGGGTGACAGTGGCATGATCAAAATACCAGGGGACAATCCCAAGGGGATTTCTGTGATTCAACCCCTCACATACACATCTCCTCTCAGCACCTCCTATGATAACAAAGACAATGTACAAAACGAAAATCACGAAGAGACCATCCAGCGGGCCCCAGGCTCGGTTGCTCATTCCATGCAGGGCCTAATTCAGTGTGTGTTTAATTTTAAGCATGAGCTTAAATTCACCCCATCTAGCAAAACCTACAAGACAAAGCTTAAGTACACGTTTAAAGTTAAGCTTGTGTGCATAAGTGCTTTCCTGAACTAGGTTCTCAGTGAAGATGTCCAAGTTAGTTAGCACAGATCATGCGTATTGAAGGGGAAACCCGTTTTAGAATATGAATTCACTGTATTTATGCAGGCATCCAGGGAAGTTCAGCCATTATGAAGACTATACACTTGTGCTTCTATAAATTTAAATGACATTTTATGTCCTCTTAAGCTGACGCAATCTTGCTCTCAATGACACTAAAAGATTAAGAACACTGCATACTGGAAATAGATTCACTCAGACATCCAATTAGCCATTTTCTTTTCTAATGAGATAGCTGATAATAAGATCTCATTGATGGGTTTTAAAATTCAAATAAGAAGTAGGTAAGGATAAAAAGAAGTGATTTTAAAAACTAGTTCCCAAGAGGTATCTTTCCAAATTCTTTGTCTGGTGCTAATCAATAGTCTATGGCAGATAGCGTTAATGACTGTCAAACTAGGATCAAAGATCTACCATAGAAATCCACAATTCTTAGACCGAGTTACCTCCGTTGCTAGTTTAATCTTTATCAGTATAATCCTTTAATCCTCCATTAAAAGCTATCCTCACCACTTCATGAGGCCCAAAACTGGGTAATAAAATTAAATTAAATCAAAATAATTGTCAAATCTAATCTGTGCTAATGGGATCTGAAATCCCTACCACGCCGAAAAAAACTCCTCCAAAGCAGAACACAAAAGAAGGAAGGGCATGTTAAGAAATCCAATTGTGAGCATTAGTATACAATGCGGAAGTTACAAAAAGAGTAATAAATTTATCTGACTGCTAAAAGAAGAAATAAGAAAACAAAACCAATCAGTGTTCAACAATACTAGCAAGTAGAAAAACAAACTTGACAGCCTTAAATCTTGCCTGCTAAGAAGTGTCGATATAAATCATTATGCTACAGAAGTTACTGGAATTAACCTTCATGAAATATGCTGCTGGTCACTTCATAATCAGAAGAGTGAATAGGGGATAACCCTGCTGCACTGCAGACACAATGCAAGTTCTCAGCAGATACAGTTTTTACATGGCATAACTCTCCATGTTAAAATTGTCCCTTGAATTAGAAAACACTTTATAACCTGCTGCTAGTGACACCTCTAGCTACTGCCTTATTGCACGGAACAGACCAGCCTTTACCAGACGGTGACAAGAAAACAAACGGGGAGAAGAAAAAACAGAAAAGGAAAAAATGATAGGAGGAAAAGGATGGAGAATGAGAAAGTCTTAACCTGCAGTGGACTTTCATATTTCTATTTTAAAGCTTCTTTGTTTACATTCCAAGGGGGCACTTTAGCCCTGATATAAGTAGGTGGTATAAGTAGGTCAATTAAGCTGCACTTATTGATACTGGGCACTATTCCTATCATCAAAGCAAGGGAACAGTATTTGGGAAATTCCTACACACTGTTCTCAGTGCCACACAAAGATCTTAAACTTGCAGACTTAAAGCTGAATAGAGTGCCACCCATGTCCAGGAACAGAATGCACTACTTATAACTAAATACAGAGGAGCTGATGTAAAATGTGTTCCTGAGAGTTATCGTGTTTAGAACCAGGGAAAAGGTAATAGAAGGTGGTAGAAAATAGAAGGGGGGGGGGTGTGGAGATCCATTCCCTGGCTTTCCCTACTAGTAAATCTTGGAGAGAGGGACAGGAGAAAGCAACTAACAGATAGTGTAGAGATGAGCTCATGCTGGTTGGATGTACATCTGGATCCAAATTTCTTCTGAGTTTAAGGAAAGTAGGGTCTGGTAAGTCAAATTCCTTCTTGCTGCGGTATGTCCAAACAAGGAAATGCTAAACCGGATCTGAATTTCCCAGAGTGCAGAGTTTCCAATACAGATGCAATCTAGGCCCAACTTTAGTTTTTTAATATACCACACTTCCTTCATTTTTCTTTGTTTCTATATCCATACTCGAGGGGCGGGGAATACTTTTGGATCGGGGGGCTGTTGACCCACAGAAAAATGAGTGGGGGAGGGCAGGAGGGCATACACAAGTGAGAAGCAAACAATTACAAAAAAAAAAAAAAAAACCCCACAACAACCCCAAAACATGTGGCCTGACTTAAAAGGAGAAAGACACTCCCCACATTCCCCTTGGATATTTGAGCCTAGGAGGGCCCAGGCTAGTAGATTTTGTGTGCTCCAGCCCCATGAGGGAATTGGGTGGGTGGGGGAGGGAGATTGGAGCACCAGTACAGACTCCCCAATGCTGGGGGAAGGGGAAGTCCTGAGCCTCGGGGGGCCACATCCGTTCCCCAGGCCTTAGGTTCCCCACCTCTGCCCTACTCGAACACCTCTGGCTGACGAAACAATCCCTTACACTGGAACCAACGCTGGAGCTCAAGTTGCACAATTCTGGCTCCAAATGAAGCTCTGAACCTTCCCAAAGTGCAAGGGAGGAGGCGATTTGTGATGCTGGGGTTTGGGTTCATCCAACGCAGAGGCAGCAGCCAGTCATCAAATATGGAACCAGAGCTGACCCCGGCGCAAGGGCTGCCAAGCCAGCAGCCAGGAGAAAAAAATAGCCCTTGTGTGTGGGAGCTTCACCAGTGCTACCCCGACTGATGTTAACTGGCAATGCTCGAGGGGTGTGAAGCCTGCAGGAGAAACTGCTTTGTGCTGAGGGGCTGAGAGCTCTGTGGTGAAAATCCAGATGCTTCCATTTTACCTCACAGCCCTGGCTGGGGGACATCAAGGCCCCCCTCACCCTGTAACAAGAAAGCTCCAGCCATTATTCCCCTAAGTCTCCCCCACCCTCTGGAGCGCTAGACGGCCACAGTGTCACAAAACAAGTGCCTACCCTGAGAGCAAGGGGTCTGATTTTCACACTGCTGGGCCCCAGCAGCTACTGCAGCCTCAGGAGAGCAGCCTGGGCCCGAATTCAGCCGCCAGGGAGTATTTTTTACTCAGCTTGGCCACTGATTTTTCCCTTCCCTGACACTGTTCCCCTCCAGCCGGCCTGGCCTGGCCTGGCAGTGGGGTCGCCCCCAGAGCCCTTGCTGGAACCAGCCCTGCGAGCCCAACCTCCCCGCAGCTCCCAGCAGTGTTTTCTGGGCAGCCTTCCCCCGCGGGCCCCGCTGCGGGGGGCAGAACTGGCCGTGCCCAGGCCGGACTCGGAAGCAGTAAAAAGCCCGACCCCCCCAGGGGCTTTCCGGGGGGGGGGGGGGACTTTACAAACACCCGTCTGGGCGGTGAGGGGGGGTCTTTAAGCCCCCCCCCCCAGTTTAAAAAGGCTTTCAAGGGACTTCAGCCCTGGAAGGGGCGGGCGGGCGGCTCCAGCCCCGCCGCAGGGCGGCTCCCGGCGCCAGGGAAGGGAAGGGAAGGCTCCTCCCCGGGCGGGGCAGAGGGAAGCCGAGCGAGCCCCGGGCGCCGATATAAGGCGGCGCGGCGCGGGCGGGCGGGTTTCCGCGTCCCCGCCATGGCCCAGGGCGACTCGCCGCTGCCCCGGCAGCCTTCCCCGCGGCTGGACGCGGCCTCCCCGGGCGAGCCGCTGGCGGGGCTGTGGCCGGCGCTGCTGCTGGGGCTGGTGGCCGCGCTGCTCGCCTGGCTCTGGTACGGCCGGGGCGGGGAGGAGCCGCCCGCCGCCCCCGAGCCCCGCAGCAGCAGCAGCAGGGCCCCCTGCCCGGAGCCGCCGGCGGGCGCCGAGCACTGCGGAGCCGCAGCAGGTAGCAGCCCGGGCGGGGCGGTCCCGGGGCTGCAAAGGGGGAAGCTGCCTCCCGGGTCCTTGTCCCCCGGCGCGCTGGCCTCTCCGCCGTGCCCGGAGCTGGGGGCGCCGTGCCCGGCTGCTGCGATGCGGCGCGGCCGCCCCTTCGCGCTCTGCTCTGCTCTGCTCGGGCCAGCTGCGCGGCGCTGCCCTTGCCGGGCGGGCCCTGAAAGGCGCCGCTCCCCCCCCCCCCCCGGCTGCGGACCAGCCCTGCAGCCTCTCCGCCGAAAGGGCTTCCCGAGCTGCCAGCTTGGCTCTCGCCCCTCTGCGGGGAGGGCGCCGCGGGCTGGGGAGCGTGGCTACAATTGCCCCCCCCCCCCCCGGGAAAAGGGGAAGGCTCCCTAAGGGTGCGGGGGGTGAAATAGTCGTTTGCCTCTGCCAGGCCGAGCCGCGCCCCCTCGCAGCGATCCAGCTTAACTGCGGGCCTCACGCTCCTCTAGGAGCCTATGGCCCAGGGGTTCCCAAACTCTTCAGCCTCGCGCCCCCTTTTTGATTCTTCTGACAGGGCCCCCCCTTCCCCAAAAAATAGCAGCAAAACTTGGGGTGCGATTGGGGGTGTGTATGGCTGGGTCGCCTCGTGCGCCCCTGAAATTTCTGCACGCCCCCCCAGGAGGGCGCACCCCCAGTTTGGGAACCCGTGCTGGCCTGTACTCTAGAGGAGCTGACTAACCCCAGAGCACATCTGACGCTACTGAAAATGGGTGCCTGGCATTAGTGGCTAGAGACTATTTCAGGGGCAATATCTATAGGGCTGGAAAACGAAAAGCATGGTGGGAGGGGCAGGGGAACAAACTATGCTACAGCTGGAAAACTTAAAGAACAAAATAGTTTTGCAGCACCTTGGAGACTAACAAAAAAACTGTAGAGGGTATCATGAGCTTTCCTGGGCACCACCCTCCTGATGTGGTAGAAAAGTGGTCTAAGATTTTGTATAGTGACTATAAAGATCAGCATTTCGGGAGCTGGCTGTCAAACAACTTGTCTAACTGGTTGTGAATATGTAACTCTTGAAAGTCAAAAAGGAAGGGACTCCCACAAGTACAGTGAATGATTTGATGTTAGTATGGTGTAGTAAACATACTGATTTGTAGAGATAGGGTTTGAGGCCTTGGCATGGAGTACTGCTCTTTAATCAAGCTTTAAAAGCCAGGATAAACTTTGGACCTGTAAGAACTCTTGCCTAATGTAACTGTAGTAAAGGGGTATATAATTTGCTTCAACTATAGGAAAGTTGCCTAGTAAATCCTAACAGCCGTGTTTAGAAAGTAGTCTTAGTCTTGTGAGTTGGGAACACTTTCAGTTGTCTTGAGATGAAGAGGCTGTCTGTTTCTGGTTAACTAAGTATTCTGATATTATGTTTAATTAGAGCCTCTCCTGGAAAGTAAAGAGCATGCCCTGCTGAAAACCAATGCCCTGTCCAGCCTGCAGGAGCCAGTGGAGAGTCTGGCAAGTACACCAGAAAAACACGTCCTGTGTCCAAGTGATGATGGCATTCCTGGAGAATCTCCTGAAACCGAGTCACTGGTCAAAGAACCTGCCACCTCGCTAATGAATTACTGCGAATACTTAAGCAGTGAAACTACTGGTTCTTCTGCCACAGAATCAGAACTAGTCAAGGGACAAGAAAGGGGGGACACTCTGGCAGAAGCATCTCCTTCAAGTAACATGCATGAGGATGAAAGTGAAGAACAGCCAGGTCAGACTCTTGAGTATCAGGACTTGGTTGATCATGAGGAATGGGAAGTTGTTCCTGAACACTCATCCTCGGGGGATGCTAGTAAAAACAGCAGTGCAGATGACTCCGACACCAGCGTGGACCCAGGCAACAAGGAGTTGGAACAGGTAGATTTCGTTGAGGCTGAATCAAAAGCAAAAAGGGTTGCAGCTGTGCCCCCAATGCCACAGAACATCCACGTGAACTTCCGTGTCCACTACATCACTCACGTGGATGCTCAGCTGATTGCTGTCACTGGTGACCATGAGTGTCTTGGTCAGTGGCACAACTATGTACCACTCAAGTGTGACAAGAATGGGTTCTGGTCTGACACTGTTATCTTACCAGCAGATACCACAATAGAGTGGAAGTTCATTTTGGTGGAGAATGGGAAAGTCACGCGTTGGGAAGAATGTGACAACAGAACCCTAATGACTGAACATGAAGATAGAATGGCCCATCAGTGGTGGGGATATCATTGAATGGGATCTATATAGAAGCTACTGACCTCGCCAAAAAAAAAAATGCTTAGGTGAAGCATGGGGGGGCCCTCTTTTATTCCAGTTTCCAGGAGAACATTCTCTGCATTGTAGACTTAATATACATCGTATTGCAATCCCCCCACTAGACTGGTCTGATCCACCGATCTCTCCCCTGCTGGAGTAGCTATGGCTCTAGGAAGGGATTCTCTATGGGAGGAGACTATCAGTTGAAGTCAACTCAAAATCTGGTACCAAGGTGCATAGGAAAACAAGATCAGCACTTCTGACAGCTCCAATAGCTGTGAAGTTAAATCTTGACCCTAAATTTGACTTGGTATGAGTGGGACAGTGGGAAGAGCTTGGTATGCATTCGGTCAGCTGTCAAACCTTAAGCCAGAGAAGGTATAGCTAACTACACTGCCCTTGTGACTTGCTATGAATGGTTTTAATTTATTGTACTGTACAATTAAGCAATAAACAATATATTTTCAGATTGGCTGTCCTTTATGTTTGAGACCTAACCTGAGTTGTTTTCAAAGGTTAATTGAAAGTAACAGGACCGATTTCCTTTAAGGTGCCAGGTGTTCCCCGACTGGTGCTTTGTGCCTTTTTGGAGGAAAGAAGGCCTGATTCTCTCTACTCCTCCTCCCCTCCCCCTTCGCCCTCAGCCCCACTCTGCTTCTGGAAAAGGGAATAGTTGGTGAGCCTGAAAGCTCAGATGAGCAGGGAGGCCTCTAGAAGGCCGAAGTTCAGAAGTGACCACCTGACATGATTAATAAGTGACTTTCCTTTCACTGGGAACAGGTAGGGATTTCCAAATGAACTTTGTAATTGTTACCTAGGGAAGAGAAGAATCAATCTGCAGTGTTTGCACTTAAAACAAAGGGAGCTTCTGCTGCTCTGGAGGCTAAACAAGGCAGGGATTTCACTCTAAATCCATGGTGTCCAACACGCTAGCCACGTGTGGCTATTTGGCCATGAACAATGCTGTTTGGCCTGTTAAGAGTGGCTAGTTCGCTATAGCAGTAGCCATTCTAGTGGCTACGGCTTCAGAACTGGTTGGATGCCATGGCTCTAAATGCTGAGTTCATTTTGTTATACTTGGGTTAAAATTATTCATTCTTTATAAATGAACCTTCTTATGAGCAGCCCAGATGGTCCTTCCATGCAGAAGCCCTGAGGCCTCTTCTGCTGCAGTTGGCACCTGCTCACCAGTCAACTGATTTGCAAGCAGAAAAAGTGCTTCTAGGTTGGTAACCCAACTAGAACAAAGTCAAGGTGCACTTCCAGTCTGGTAGGTGGGAGCTGCCATCCTGCCAATTGACTTTTCTATGTGAAACCAAAATGTTTCCATCTACAGGTTGAACCTCTCTAGCCCAGCACCCTCTGGACCTGACCAGTTCCGAATTAGAGAATTTTCCTCGTTACAGGAGGTAATATTATCTAGCAGCATTATGAACACTTCCACTGCTTACTGGGCAGTTAGAGGATATTTAGGGGTAAATTGGAGTTAAATAACAGCACAGAACACTCAGAGCCAGGACTGGTGGCTGTAAAACTTTATGGGACTGTGGGAAGCTTGGCCACACCTATGAGAAGTGGACATCTGGCTCACTGAAATCATTCTTGACCAGGGATGTTTCTGCACCAGAGTTCTGGATTAGAGAGGTGCGACCTGTAATGCCTAGAATTACCTGTACCATCTTGAGGACTGTGGCTTGCAGAGTAAACTCTTCCATAGCTGAAAACAGACCAGCTGCACTTCATAGTATACAAGGGTGAGCCACAAGTTGAAAGATCCTGCCTGTGCAGATATCATCTAGCAAAGCAGAGTTTCTTGAACCGTCAGCTTCCTCCTTTAAAGAGGAGAAAGGAGACATGCTCTAGCTAGCTAATTAAGTGTTTGGTTTTTTTCCCACTGTATTCAGTCCCTCTTTAAAAGCCTTATTTCAAATCATCCTTGGTCCTATTTGAGTCAGAGGTGGGTAGGCTTACTTATACCTGCCCACCTCTAAAGGATCTCCCCCCAGCCTATGGGGAGGAGCCACAGAACCTGAAATACCCAATGATTATGGGGGACAAAGAGAAAACCGGGACAGGTGTGGAGGTCAAAGGGCTAAAATGAGGGAACTGGATGGGAACATGGAGCAGAAAACCCTGGACAGGGTCCATTGTCCGTTGGAGTCTTGGAGAGAGCCAGTAGAACTTTGCCCAGATATGTGAAGGGAAATAGGCTTCTCCCTCAGCCCACCTCTGCTCCCTGGTCTTGTAAATGGCCATCTTGACTAAAGCCAGGAGGAGGTAGTTGAGGAGGTCCTGTGACTTTGTGGGGTCACAGCTGGGTGCATGTAAATTAATAGGTAAGGGGAGAAGTGCATTCAGAACCTCCACAAGAGGTTCTGGAGGAACTGAAAGAGGGGCTGTAACCTGGCACACTCAAGACACATGCACCAGGGTTTCCCTCATGCCCCAGAAGGGGCAAGTGTTGGGAACAGGAGTGAGCTGCACCAAGTACATGCCTGTGCTCACAGCACTGTGGAGGATCAAAACATCTTTGGTTCTAGGCAAATAGAATGATCTATCTACATCCAGCATATGACAAAGGACCTACCTGGGAGAAGAATAGAATTTTCTGGCTCTCCTGAAAGTTGGGCTGAACTTGCCTTGTGCAACCTCAGAAAATCAGACTACCTGAAGGCTCACAAGTGTGTTGTCTTAATTAAATAGAATATATGGATTAAAAGTGTCAAAGGTGTTGTGACCCACCAGTTACTGTCAAACACTGAACAAGGTTTGGTTATATAAAGACCTCAGCTTGCTTGATTCCATGGTAACACACCAGTTAACTTTTTTTTTTTAATCCTTTTTTTTTCTTTTTAGCTGTAGAGGTTTGGTGGTTTTTTTTTTTTTTTCCCTAAACAGGGAGAACCTTTGTTTGGACTGTCTTTTAAACAGCAGTAACGAAAACTGTCCTTTTGGGATGGGGAAAAAAGACAAAAATGAGAGACACCCACAACCAGGGAAGGAAGAGTGAAAACAAAAATGTAGCTTCTGACCCTGGTGTGGACTCTTCTTTACAGCTTCACTGCTGGAAAGACCAGCCACTCCAAAACCAGCACACTTGTGATCTTACCAGCCACTCAAAACCTGGCACACGTGTATTAAGGTTGAGTTGTTTAGGGCATTGCTTTTAGCTGGCTTTCTGGTCACAGGTTTACACTAGTGTTCAAAATAGTTTTGGCTGGCTAAGCCAGACTGGTGTTAGAGGGATAGGAAAGAATAGATGTAAGGTGGGGAAGGAAAAGGTTACACAAGGGGGGTCAGGGTGAGAGTCACACTGTAGGTGCTGTTTGGAATTTAGGTGTAGTCAGCAGTGATAGTAATGTCAGCTGGGCCCCTCTCCTGGTTCAGTGCTATCAGGATATCTGGATTAGGGTGATGGGATAGTTGATTTGGGGAAGCTGTGGGTAGGAGGTTTGAGAAACAGCTGATCATAGAAAGCTCACTTCAATTCCTGGGCAGCTCTGGTGCATCATAACCCTGTCCTTTTTATTTATTGATGACCCTGCTTTCCCTAGTATATAATTAGAAGGCTCCAAAGCCTGCTAATCTGGCACCTTTCACCAGTACTTAAGACTGCATATTAAATAGTCTGGGTTTCTTAGTTGGGGTTAAAGCGATAATTTATGTACCCGGTTGATTCAAGGCAGAATAAACTTTGTGCAATGATGTAACTAATTAACAGTGTCTCTATTAGCTTAAACAAACAAAACCAAACCCAGGTCATGAAAGTGACCAACACTCCCAAAGGACACAGTTGAAAGAGAAAGGTATTTATAGGCATCATTAACCCAGCAGTGCAGCTCAGTACATATTGAGTCAAGTTGCCTAGTAATTTTAATGTATTGTCACTAAATGGTGATGTACTGTGAATTTTAAAAGAGCATATATAGTAGAGACTTGAGTTTGTGAATGGATTTATGGACACATTGGATGCCTGTCTGAGAGGATTAAACTAATCTAAAACCTGCAGCATTAGAGTAAGATGTTCACCAGAAAGCCACTTAACAGTCACTAGAATAGAACAATTAATACGATGATCAATGTCTTTCAAGTAGACAATAGCCCTTGTAAGGAGTAAAGTCTCCTCAAAATGACAGGAGAGCCATGTTGAGAAGCCAACACACATTGTTGATGATAAAGCAAGAATTCTGCAATGGCATGTGATGTAAGCCTGAGGGTTGTGTCCTACCAGCTGTGAGATCAAAGACCAGCCCTGTAGTCAGAAGAAGAACCCCAAATGGATATTACTCTTTAACTAACAGCCCCACACTAAACAAACAGGCTAACATCAAAGGTATGAAGAAATGAATTCCATTAGATTTCAATGTCCAAAAGCTTGGTTGATTCACAATTTTTGTGTCCCTTTATTGGTTGGAATTGTGATTCTTTTCACAATGATAAGATTATACTTGTTTAAACAGTATAATGGTCCTTTGTAAAGGTATAACTTATTCCTCTATGGAGTAAGCTGTATTGATAGAAGCACCTTCATACCTGTGTAACTGCATCCATACTGCGGAGGCTGTGTGCCACTCTAGCCATATTGGCATAGTAAACGTGTGGCAACTTTGCTGTGAAGGCAAAAGGCCCGACCCAGAGTTGTTTAGAACTGTCTTGCAAGCTATCATGTGTGATGGCTCAGCAAATTGGATTAGTGGGCCATTGACCTCTAGGTCCCTGGTTCAAACCCTACCTAGGCTAATAATGTCTAGAAGTTGTTACTTTTGAGTGATTTTTTTGGGGGGAGTGGCCTGTATGAATTAATGTTCATGGATCAGGTTATTGGCCCACCTGCACTGTAATTAGTAATCTCCAACTCTGTACTTGGCTTCCCTCTCTGGCAGCCGAGAGGCGGGTCGGCAGAGCAGTCCACAGAGGCTTGCGCTACCGGTTCCTGCTCTGTAATTGTTCTGCAGATAACCCATGTAAAAGGGAAATGAACTTATGAATGTTCCTCCTGTGCATAAAGGTGTGGCACAGATCATTCCAGCTCTTTTAGAATGAGAGTGTTAAACTGTTAGAACGCATTGATTTTTTTCCCCTCCCCTAAAACCTTTACTACTTAACATTTTTGAGAATTAAAGGAACTATAGAACAAGAACACAGGTATCACTTAAGCACTGATGTTAAGGGTTACCATGATGTTAGAAGTGCTTGATGGGGGGTGTGATCAAGGCCTGTGAAACAGATTCAAGATGTTACTGAGTCACAAGCATCAACTAGCGAGCAACTGAATTGAGACTAATGAGAGACTTTGTGTGATGTTACTGTGGACAATGACTACAGTCTTTGAAAAACATAAAGGAACCTGCAAACCCCAATGAAACTGACAATGAACAGAGCAAGTCTAGATGATTGGTCTGTCCTGAGTATTGTGTCATGTTATTTTAAGACCAACCAAACTTTTTAGAGTAAGTTAGATGTTTTGTGGTTACCAGTGATATGGCTTTTATAAACCTGAACGGTGCATCATGCTCACATAGGAACTAGGCTTATTCCTCATTTATTTCCTTCCCCTATATTACCTTCTTGGCTGACCTATGGTAAAATTTGCCAAAGGGAAGGGTGTTTCTAGGCAATGGGCAATCTACTGGCGTTGTCCTTTGGTGTAGGCTGTGACTACGCTGACAGAAGAGGCTTTTCTGTAGGTGTAGAAACACCACCTCCCCAAATGACATTAGCCACGTCAATGAAAGCGCTCTTCTTTTGCCATAGCTGGGCCTCTGTGAGGGTTAGGTCAGCATAACTGTGTTGGTCAGATGGATGGGGGTGGGAGTGGTTGATTCACATCCCTAACTGATTGATTTAACTATGTCAATGTAACTTAAGTGGAGACCAAGCCTCTGTCCTGCTATTCAAAGGGGTTTAGGAACTTGGGAGATTGTTTCATTGAACAGTTAGGCCTGGTCTACACTTAACTTATACTGGCATAACTCGGGTGGCCAAAGCGGTAACCCCCCACCTCCCATGCCCTAGTGCCATAGCTATGCCAATTTAAGCATCACAGTAGGCACAGCTATGCTGACAGAAGAGGGTGGGGAGGCAATAATACTATGCCAGAAGAAAAACTTCTCTGGTTGGTGTACGCTACCTCTGTGCTGGGGATGCTATGCTGCCATAGATGCTACAGCCTTCTCCACTAAGTCACTATTGAAAATGAGATGGAGGCTCCTAAATCACTTCGGCACTTTTTGCAAATGTTACCCCCAGGCTGCTTTGATTATGTTATACAGATGTTGCTTTAAAGTTTTAAGTGCCTCTCTTTTACGACTCCCTCCCTGTGTGGTTTTGTCACCTTTTACTGGGCCTATACATATTAGCCTGGTCCGTGCTGTCAGGGTGGTTTTCACTACTTTAACTGCCTCCTCTGCAGCACGGCTTAGCCTTTTCAGATTGAATAAGCACCTTTACCTGCTCTGTCATCTGGCTGCTCACTCACGCAAAAATCCTCCACTGTCAAAAGTTAGTTCAAAAATAAATTGCTGAGTCCAAGACACAGATTACAAAACTACAAGAACCTTTATTATCAATCTTCAACAGTGTCCTATATTTTAAACATCACATTTAATGGGGCACAATCGGCATTTATTAAAACGATCACAACCGTACAGTGTTTCTTCATTTTGTTAGCTTTTTCTCCTTTTCCTTCACTTTCTCAATCTTCTTTTCCTGACATCTGATCATTGAAGACATTGCTGAAAATAGCATTGAGAAAAGTTTACTTGCTATATCACATTGAGCAGAAAACAATTGATGCCTCAGGTATTGACACTGGCAGTTTTAGGCTGTCAGCCAGTGCATTGCACCCGCATGCTCTGTGCTTGCTAAGCCCTGAACAGAACAAATGTGGCTTCGATTTTAGTAGGCTGATGGTTTAACACACAAAAGAGGCCTAATAATAAATGGATATTCCCTCAGCTGAGGCATACAGCTGTTCATTTGGACCCAATAGCACAACTTCACTACGAGTCAGAAAGTAAATGGGCACAACTCCATTAATTTCGGTTACAATTCAATCCATTTCAACACAACCCATAACAGTAAGTGACTTTGTGCCAATGTTTGTAAGGTGGAATTTGTTCATGTGAGGGGTTACATATTTGTTCTGTAGCTCTTATACAGCTGTTGTATAATGCATTATTGAAGGGATGCTGGCACAGAAAACATGCTGCTGTAAAACAAGGAAGATAAATGAGAGCAAATACTGAGGGGTCATTGAAGTCAATGACTATTTACATCCAGCTGGCTCAAACTTTTTCCCGCTTGGATTTTTATTTTACGGAAATAATTTCAGTAGAGTCTTATCAAATACATTTCCATCACTCAGGACTTTCCCATAAGAATTGTATGGTGTGTGGAAGCAGTCATTTTTGGGTCCGTAAGCACAGAAATGAAGGGGAAAAGGAAGAGAATTAAAACATGGAGTGAAAAAAAAGGGCCGATGACAAAAGGAATTCTCGAACGCGGCAGACGGCAGTCACTGAAGTTGAGAGGAATTTCGCTGGTGGTTTCAATGTGAGTGGGATTAGGAGCTGGCCCTAACGTCAGCTGCAATCAATGGGTGGCTGAGGCGACAGTATTTCCCTGTTTCGAGAGTAAAGAAGAGTTGGGGAGGATTCGTTATGGCCATGCGGTCACTGCTGGTAAACTGTGATTTTGTTTTCCAATGGAGACTCCTCTGAAGAGAATATCTTTCAATTTCCACAAAGTGTCGACAGCTCTTTAAAAACCCCATGTAACTAGTGCCTGCACCCCTGAACAGCTGCCATGTTTGAGAGATTTAGGATTTCAGAGCTCATTAGAGTTAAGGGGCTGAGTACATTGAGGAGTTAATCTGTTTATTCTCCTAGGAGGTGGATAATGTGGACAATGGCTCTTAGTAAATCAGACACATCTAAACAGAGGGAGATAGACAAGAGTGGCCAGAGCTATGGTGTGTACCACAAAGACAATGGAGATCAACACATTTTAAAAAATACTAGTGATTTCATTAGAATAAATTCCAGTACCTTGGTTTTTCAGCTGTAATGTTTCCACCAGGTTTTGCAGGCTTTCCATCTTGTTCTGTAGCTTTCTGCATGTGCTCCCACTGGTTTCAACAGGCTGAGAAGCTATTGAGAAAATGATTAATCATTAGGTACAAAAAATACCTTGTATAAGGAACCTCCGTATTACAGGCTTAAAATTAGTTCTAAAATTAAGATAGTTCAAACAAATATGACAGCTTTGAATATCAAAGCGAAAATAAATGAGATGGCAAGATAATTATCAGTTCTAGTAATTAGTAGTTCTGTTTCAAGCAAGCCAACAAGCTGTGTGGTTGTGCAGAGGGGAAGGCATAAGAATTACTTTGTTAATAATAATTGTGTGCAGCACTTTCCATTAGAGGATCTCATAACTCTTTATGCAAGAGGTCCATGTTATGGGTGGGAAAACTAAGGCACACAAGCAAAGGGTCTTGCCCAAGGTCATTAACAGGCACATAGCAGACATGGGAACAGAAGCCAGGTCTTCTCAGCCCCAGTACAGTGCTCCACCCTCTAGGCCACAGTGCTTCTGACAGAACAGTGATGTTCAGAAATACACTTGAAATGTGCAGATGTTACAGCTGTAAGCAAGTTAGTAGCTGGCCAGTCTGGGATTCAGTTAGATCAAGAGGTGGACGATACACTAGTCCAGGGCTATTCAACGTGTGGCCCACAGTGCAGTTTGGGTTTACACAGGGCTCAACACATGGCCCGCAGGTGGGATCCTTTGAACATGGTCTCCACTGGGAACACACTCCACAATGGTGAGGTGTCTCCCAGGTGGGGTGAGCATTCAAAGATGCAAGCGGATGGGCTGGCTGGAACAGGCGGGTACAGAGTGTTGGTATTTTTAGCCCCCCCAGGAGAAGGTGCTGGGAGCATCAGGTCATTGTGGGAAGTGCTTTGTATTCATGCTCGTCAATGTGAAAGAAGCTGTTTGCATATATTTGCATATATATTTGTATGTATATGCAACGACACTTAAGTTGCGGCCCTTGGCATGTGCTGTGAGTATCACTGTGGCCCCCAGGGCTTCCACAATAGAGTAGCCCTTGACTAGCCCAATTTAGCAGGTATAATGGCACATGGAGGAGGTGCTGTGCTCATGCAAATCAGTGCTTTTATGATTGCACAATTGTAGTTTCACTCTGCAGCTGGCCCCATAGTAAACGACTTCTGGTCAGGAGCTGCATTGTTTATGTCTGCTGTTGATTCCAAAAGGAGGAGGGAAAGGGACAAGTAGATGGGGGTAGGCAGAGACACAGCTACATAGAAAAAGCATGGGCCATGGAACGTTTCCTCTCTAAGTTACAAGTCTGAACTGAGCCAGCGCTGGCAGCAGCTGAATGTCCTCAGCGCCATCGGGCTGTCCAGTGGTCTATGTGAAATAAAGTTGTGGGTTATGTGTAATTGCAACTGCAGCGATGTGCACCCCATACCAGCCTTCATTACATTTGCAACTCATTGCTTCCGGAGCTGAGAAGCCCCTTCCAGGGTAAAGCACATGGATGGCAGAAGCTCGTGTTGTTCTGTGGATTAATGGACTTGCACTTGCCCGACTGTCCCCTAGCAATGAGCATAGATGTGTCATGTGCGTCTTATTCAGCATATGATCGTGTGTACTCTAGTTTTTAAACAATAAGCATACAAGGTGTTACAGGGTTAGCCCACCAGCAAGGACACAGCAATGCAATGCGAGTGTTCAGTGTATGGAGGTGAGCCCAGCATGGCTATTTTGGCTTGGGAAACACACAGGGAAAACCTTGAGGTTTGCCAAATGTAAAAGCTCCAGCCAAACGAGAGGGCAGTGATAATGTCGGGCTCCTCGAGGGGATTACAAACCATAAAAAGAAAATGTAGTAACTAACATGCCGCCGGGGCTCACTCCAATGGTTAGTCTCAATCGGTCTTTCATTGATGGCCCTATTTATATAGGAATTTTTTGATGCCAGATTAATAAAGTAGGCCTGGCAACCTGAGCCACTGGCAGGTGGCTGATACACTGGTGTTAAAATACACACCAGTTTAGTGATGGGATGGAAAAGTTGGTCACTTTTGCCTAAGATGTATAGGCGGAAGTGGTTATCTCAGTATTTTTCTATGCTTACCATAGGAAATGCCCTGACTATTGCAAATACAGAGCTTAGGTAACTGCACATTTTATTTAATTAGAAAATGCCACTGACACATTTTTGGTTTAACGGTAGTAGGGGGCTTCGTGTCTGAGCGACCTGCGCTTTTCCAAACTAGCTGGGATCACTTCTGGGCAGGAGGATTTAGATCTGTTCTACAGGCTATTTGTTTGGCCAAATCCTGAAAGCCTTTTTGCTAAGTCCCCAGTTAGACAAAATTCCTACTTGCATCAATGGGAGTGTGAAGGAATGTATGCAGGGGGGCTGACGGACTAGCTGGGCCCCTGGGCAAGTGAGGAGGCTCCTCTGCACTCCTGGAACGGGTGGGGCTTCGGGCAGAAGGGGCAAGGCTGAGGAAGCCAGCCCTCAGCATCGCCCGGAACATGCCATGCCCCCCCAGCCATTCCTGAGAGCCGCCTGGAGTGCGTGGCATGACACTCCAGCTGCAGTTTAAAGGGCCCAGGGCTCCAACTGCTGCTACTCCTTTCCAATTGCTGGGCAGCTGCCCCTTTTAACCCCCCCATCAGTAGGAATGAATATATGCATCCTGACTGCCGGACAATAGCAGGACTAAGTCCCTTCACTGCCAAGGAGAAAAGAGCCTGCTTTGTCACATAACACATTTGACTGGATTAATGGAGAGTTGGTGGGATGACTCACATGACTGGAGCACTGTCCTGGAAGGGTGTAAACTGTTCAGGAAGGACAGGGGGTGGGGAGAGAAAAGGAGCAGGGTTGCACTGTATGTAAGAGAGCTGTATGATTGCTCAGAGCTACAGTGTATAGAGGGAGAAAAGCTTGCTGAGAGTCTTTGGGTTAAGCTTAGAGAAGGGAGCAACAGAGGTGATGTTGTGGTTGGTGTCTGCTCTAGACCACCAGATCAGGTGGATGAGGTAGACGAGGCGTTCTTCATACAACTAAGAGAAGCCTCCAGATCACAGGCCCCGGTTCTCATGGGGCACTTCAGTCACCCTGACATCTGTTGGGAGACCAATACAGCAGTACACAGACAATCCAGGACGTTTTTGGAGAAAGGTGGGGACAACTTCCTGGAACAAGTGCTGATGGAACAACCAGGGGCCATGTGCAGCTTGACCTGCTGCTCACAAACAGGGAGGAACTAGTAGGGGAAGTAGATGTGGGTGGCTACCTGGGAAGCAGTGATCATGAGATGGTTGATTTCAGGATCCTGACAAAAGGCAGAAAGGAGCACAGCAAAATACACACCCTGGACTTCAGAAAAGCAGACTGACTCCCTCAGGGAACTGATGGGCAGGATTCCCTGGGATGCTAACGTGAAGGGGAAAGGAGTCCAGGAGAACTGGCAGTATTTTAAAGAAGCCTTATTGAAGGCACAGGAACAAACCATCCTGATGCACAGTAAGAAAAGGAAATGTGGTTGGCAACTGGCTTGGCTTAGCAGTGAAATCCTTGGTGAGCTTAAACACAAAAAGGAACCTTACAAGCAGTGGAAATTTGGACAGATGACCAGGGAGGAGTATAAATATATTTCTTGAGATTGAGGGGTGTAATCAGGAAGGCCAAAAGGCAACTGGAATTGCAGCTAGCAAGGGATGTGAAGGGTAACAAAAAAAGGTTTCTACAGGCATGTTAGCAATAAGAGGGTGGTCAGGGAAGGTGTGGGACCCTTACTGGATGAGGGAGGTAACCTAGTGACAGATGATGTGGGAAAACCTGAAGTACTCAATGCTTTCTTTGTCTCTGTCTTCACAGACAAGATCAGCTCCCAGACTACTGCATTAGGCAACACAGCATGGGAAGGAGGTGAGAAGCCCTCGGTGGAGAAAGAACAGGTTAAGAACTATGTAGAAAAAGTTGGACACACACAAATCCAGGGGGCTGGATGTAATGCATCCGAGGACACTGAGGGAGTTGGCAGATGTCATTGCAGAGCCTTTGGCTATTATCTCTGAAAACTCGTGGAGATGGGAGAGATCCCGGACAATTGGAAAAAGGCAAACGTAGTGCCCATCTTTAAAAAAGGGAAGAAGGACAATCCAGGGAATTACAGACCAGTCAGCCTTGGCTCAGTCCCCGGAAAAATCATGGAGAGGATCCTCAAGAATCCATTTTGAAGCATTTGGAAGAAAGGAAAGTGATCAGGAATTGTCAACATGGATTCACCAAGGGCAAGTCGTGCCTGACCAACCTGATTGCCTAATGATGAGGTAACTGGCTCTGTGGACATGGGGAAGTCAGTGGATGAGATATACCTTGACTTTAGCAAAGCTTTTGATACGGTCTCCCACAATATTCTTGCCATCAAGTTAAGGAAGTATGGATTGGATAAATGGACGGTAAGGTGGATAGAAAACTGGATAGATTGTCAAATCCAATGGGTAGTGATCAACGGCTCAATGTCAGGTTGGTGGTCGGTTTCAAGCGGGGTGCCCCAAGGATCGGTTCTAGGGACGGTTTTGTTCAACATCTTTATTAATGACCTGGATGAGGGGATGGATTGCACCCTCAGCAAGTTTGTGGATGACACTAAGCTGGGGGAGAGGTAGATATGTTGGAGGGTAGGGGTAGGGTCCAGAGTGACCTAGACAAATTGGAGGACTGGGCCAAAAGAAACTCATGAAGTTCAACAAGGACAAGTGCAGAGTCCTGCACTTGGGACGGAAGAATCCCAAGCACTGTTATAGGCGGGGGACCAACTGGCTAAGCAGCAGTACAGCAGAAAAGGACCTGGGGGTTACAGTGGATGAAAAGCTGGATATGAGTCAACAGTGTGCCCTTGTAGCCAAGAAGGCTAACTGCACAGGATGCATTAGGAGGAGCATTGCCAGCAGATCTAGAGAAATGATTATTCTACTTTATTTTGCACTGGCGAGGCCACATCTGGAGTATTGCATCCAGTTCTGGGCCCCCCGCTACAGAAAGGATGTGGATGCACTGGAGACGGTCCAGTGGAGGGCGACCAAAATGATTAGGAGCTGGAGCACTTGACCTATTAGGAAAGGCTGAGGGATTTGGGCTTATTTAGTTGCAGAAGAGAAGAGCGAGGGGGGATTTGATAGCAGCCTTCAACTTCCTGAAGGGAGGTTCCAAAGAGGAAGGAGAGAGGCTGTTCTCAGTAGGGACAGATGGCAGAACAAGGAGCAATGGGCTCAAGTTACAGTGGGGGAGGTCTAGGTTGGATATTAGGAAAAACTGTTTCCCTAGGAGGGTGGTGAAGCACTGGGATGGGTTACCTAGGGAGGTGGTGGAATCTCCATCCCTAGAGGTTTTTAAGTCCTGGCTCGACAAAGCCCTGGCTGGGATGATTTAGTTGGGGTTGGGCAGGGGGCTGGGCTTGATGACCTCCTGAGGTCTCTTTCAGCCCTAGGATTCTATGATACTATAACTTTCAGGCCTAGAGGAAAGGGTTCTCCAATCTGGCCATTCAGATGTAGCCACAAACATGTGTCTTAGGGGACTTAGCTTTATGGGCTGATTGGAAGGTGCTGCACTTTAACTCATGGTTTCTTCTGGCCTTAAAATCTATGATGTGGAACTGATTGCCCTGCAACCAAGGAGGTAGGTAGAGAGAGAGGGGTGGGTGTTTGTGTGTGATGTTCCCCTGATGAAAGAAGAATCATTTGCTTTTATCTCATTGCCAGAAGGAAGAATTGGGACTTCTTTTGAAAACAATCCCTCCTCCCCAAAAGCCCAATGACAACATACTGGCCAAAGAGGGGCCCTCTTTTTTGCCTCTCTCCAAGGAACTGCTGTTTTCTCAGCTCCTGCTGAGGAAGGAATAGGATTGTCTGTCTACCTGCCACAACAGGAATTTGCCAAAACTGTTCTCTGCCAGATGGAGAGAAGGAACCTGTTTGTTCAAATTACCTTTTGGGTAACTTATTTCTTCTTCAAGTAACCAGGAACTGCTGTCTTAGGAATGTGGCAGCAAATCTCTTGCATGGAGTTTTGATTGGGTAATGACTATAGAATTGAGTTCCTGGTAAATTGTATGTTGTTCTGATTTAATAAGGGAAGGCCACGTATTCCAGACTTTTTAAAGCTATAGTTGATTTTCAGTTATGTTTATCTCCCTTTCTCTTCAAATCTGTTTTATATTCTGCATTGTCAAGTTTAGTTTTAGAAGCACTTAACTTATGTACAGTCACTGGCATTTTTAAAAGCACTCAATGTTGGCCTAATTGCTGCCAGTGAAATCAACGGGAGCTACTTTAAGGGATGCAGAATTAGGCCAACACTGAATGCTTTTGAAGATCTCATCCCAATCGTTTCCTTTCAGTTTTGTTAATGTTTTGTTAATTTCCCATGCAGCTTTAATGGGATATAGTACTTTACTTTCTATCCTAACCTGGCATATGTTAATCATAATCACTGTTAAACAGTTGCTGTGATGCACTTCAGGGTGTATACACTACAGGAAATGTTTCTCTTCATATGGGCTGTAGCCATACAGCACTTCCTAAATGCTGAAGCATTTTGTCATTTAAATGAATGCAGTGTGAAGTGAGAAAATCGGTAATAACTGAGATGGATTTTAGAAAGGTGGGCAGGTTTGCGAACTCTAGAACACAGCTTTGGAACAAATGTGCGTAATGGAATCATACTTACGAGAACTGGGAGTGAAAGAGACACCTGTTTAAAAAGAAAAACGTAATTTTGAGAATCGCCGCTGCTTATATTGAGCAAAAAGGGACAATTTAAATGGTTAAATATTACAAAGGCAAAAATGAGAAATATTTCTGAACATTTAAAAATGTTGCCCTCATAGACCAGTGTTTCTCAACCAGTGGTACAAGAAAGCTCAAGGGTACTAGAGAGAAGTCTGGGGGGTATGTCAACACAACTGAAATTTGGAGAAAACTGAATTTTTGTTTTAAGTTTTACAGCACTTTATTATTTTTGTACTTTTTACACCCAAAAATTTCATCACCCACCTGGCTATGATTAAGTTGTTGAAACAAATGTGTTGCAATGGTAGAAAAAAAATGTGTGTGTCTGAAAACTGTAGGTACTGGGGGGTACTTATAATTTTTTTAAAGGGGGTATTTATAACTTTTTTTTAAAAGGGGTACTTTATAAAAAAAAGTTGAGAAACACTGTCATAGACCATATAACACAACATCTGTGTATGGCAGAATAGCTTCTCTGGTCTCGGTAGAGTTACAATTGAGATGTATTCAGCTTAGTGTTTGTAATTCACTACAGTCATGATTCAGGAGAAAAAGGCCAGCAGAGTTCTCTTGACTGGAGGAAGGGGCCAAACTTACTTTTCTGGGCAGCTGTAGTTGTCACTTCTGTTGTGCCTCCCTTCCTCAAAGATGGTCGATGGTCTGCTGAAGTACTAGGGCCAGCCTTCAGGTCATCTAGTGGAGCAGTTAACAGCAAGTGCACTGGAGACCTGTCTTTGTATCTCTCCTCCTGGGAGAACTTCTTTGGGGAAGAGGCATATTGAGGAGTGGCAGTGAAGACAGATGGGTTTGCTAGAAAATCAACATAGTGCAATTTGAATAAAAGCTCATCTAATACTCTTAATGTGAGTTCTGCTATGCCACCATTTCATAATCCTGTTCTCTTCATTGCACTCTGTCATCCTTCTCCTTTTTCATCAGCAGCCAGGACTATAGCGCCCACCTTACCCTCTATCCCAGAGACCAGAGGGTAGGAGGGGATAGCGCCTTTGCAAGTCCCATGCACTATTGCTGCACGGACTGTCAACTGGAAGATGGCTTGTACCTTTTCCCTAGGCGAATAGGGCAAAATGTGCATCCACTGGCTACTTGTGTCTATTAGGGACATTAAGTAACGGTTTATTTCCATTGATTACTTGATTAGTTATTAAGGGTGTTAGCTCCTGGGGGCGGCATGAGCCAGGATTGAACAGTCCTGGCTCATGCTGACTCAGGGACCGCTGCAGCTCCAGTTTTTAAATGTAGTAAGAGTCCCCAGCTCCGGGTCCTGCTCCCCGCTTGCTGCCTCTGATACAGAGGCAGCAAGGGAAGGGGGGAAGCAAGTAGCTGAGTAGTGACTCAACTACCCAAAAAGCCTAGGCTTATCAGATAGTCGACTATTCAACTATTTGATCTGAGGAAGTGGGTCTGGCCCACGAAAGCTCATCACCTAATAAACCATCTTGTTAGTCTTTAAAGTGTTGCATAGTCCTGTCTTTTGTTTCAGCAAGAGCAGACTAACACGGCTACATCTCTATTACTATTCAACTAGTCGCTTACATCCCTAGTGTCTATCATCCTTAGAGAAGCACCCAATTTTCAACAATTCAGATCAAACTTTCATGGTTGCAACCCAGTTCTTGCTTTAACTTCTGTTTAGCTAGTGAGGAGAAGGCTTAGGCCAATATTTACCCAAAGCTTACATGGAGGCATCTAAGTAAAAGTGACCTGATTTTAAGAGGTGCTAAGCAACCTTTACTCTGAGTCCATGGGAGCTGCCATTATTTAGAATCACTGAAAATCAGATCCCTTATTGAGTTGCCTGAATACAATAGGGAATTAGAACCCTAAATGTGGGCACCCAAGCTGTAAAACGTTGGCCTTTGTAATTACACACAGTCTAACAAAGGCTTGTTATGGACATTTTTTTTGTCGGGTGGGAAGAGAGTCATGGGAAAAAACATAGTAACCACAATAACTTGCTGAAATTCCTCTAGAACTGGGACAATAGCTAACTGCAAAGCCCTCCTCTTTTCCATTCTTAGTAGGCTGACCTATTAACAACAAAATGCATGTGGAGAAGCACTCTGATAAGTGCTTTAGCTTTCGTAACTAGCTCCCGCTAAGAAACATTGTAACACTTACCTCTGGAAAACACTCGTTTCCTGTCTCTATACAATTCTGCTCTATCCCAAGCCATGCCTACCTGAAACACGCATTCTTTAGCGCAGCCAGTGAAAACTTACCAGTGGATGTGAAAGACATGGTAACAGTTGGGTGCTCAAGGTCCGAAACATGTAAAGTTAAAGGCTCCCTGCAAGCAGAACAATGGCAAGACTAGCATTCTGAAAGTGCCATGCGGAGGGGTTGCCCCACAATGACCAAGTGAAGCGTTACATGCATATTAGAAGTCTCATACACAAACACAAAAGGTACAGGGTGTTTGCAGGGTTCAAATGAACTGACTTGGAGGGATGGAAGAATTATCACAGCTGTAGCATGCTCAGGCATTTAAAGCTCATGCAATTTTTAGCATAATGTAAACACTAATGGTGTGGCCTCACACTTGCATGTAGCTCAGTCCATGGGGGAATGCTGTAGAGGTGCACTGTGGCCATATCTCTCACCACAGAGGAACATGGTGTGTGTGTGTGTGTATGTGAGAGATAGAGAGAGAGAGAGTGTAGCCCAGCAGCAGGCAACATTGCCTGGAGAGGAAGGGGTGCTTACATTGCTGGGAGAAGTGGAAATTTGCCACAGTCAATGAGCTGCCCTTATACAGATACTTGCATGTCCACCATAAACATGCTACAGGTGGTCCCCAAGTTATGAACGCATTGACTTACAACCGTTCGTACTTACGACCAACCTCCCATTAAGCGCATTATAGCCGGTCCCCAAGTTATGAATGCACAAACAGCACGGTCACATTTAAATGAATGGAGTCTGACTTACGAACAGATCGAGTTACGACCAAGTGTTTGGAACGTAACTCGTTTGTAAGTCGGGGACTATCTGTATTTGAGAGTCTCTTCTGCTGACTTCAATGCAGATTAAAGCTGCATACTATTAGCCATATTAGTACCTCAGTTTAAGCATTTAGCGCCTGATCCAGTGCCAGCTGAGTTCAATTTAAATTTTTCTACTGACTTCAGTGAGTGCTGGATTAACTCTTGGGTGCTCTTGTACAATATGGGGATTTTTGACTTTCGTAGAGGGCCCATATATTTAGAATACTGGGTTATGTTATATAAAAGGTCTAACACATATAATTGCACTCAGTCCACAGAGCGAAAACATCAAACAGTGAGGAAAAACACACTACAAGCTCTACCTGGAGAGTAAGCAGTGAGCCAAACCCTGAAGTCCTTGCTTAGGTTTTACTCCATTCTTAATTCCCAGGGAGAGTTTTGACTGCATAAGGGTAGAGTAAAGACTAAGGCTACATCTACACGACAGCCTGGATTGACTCTCTAAGATTGATTCATTGGTGGTTGATTTAGCAGGTCTAGTGAAGACCCACCAAATCGACTGCAAATTGCTCTCCCATTGATCCTGTTAGTCTACCCCAGACAAGAAGTGTAAGGGAAGTCAACAGGAGAGCTGAGTGGTAACTCCACCTAAGGGACTCATATAGTTATTCACATAGCTGAAATTACATAGCTTAAGTCGCCTTTCTGCTGTAGCATAGATGTAGCCTACAGTGCTGATCTTGGAAAGTGTCCTATATGGGCTGACTTTTGTGTCCATGAAGGCCGTACTGAAGTCAGTGGGGTGCCAGGCAAAAATAGGGGTCAGTCTGCAAGGAGCTTCATTGGATTAGATGGAGCTTTGCCAATGGTCTGCCCACACACAACAAATGGCAGGAGCAGGGTCTTTGTGCAGAGTTGAGGGGTTAAACCCAGTCAGAAATACTGCCAGAGCTGTGCAGTAATCTTGCTGTAGAATTCATACTGTAATTGGGGAGGGCTGCACAGAGCCTAAAGCAGTATAACTCCAGCATAGTGATATAAATAGTTGATGTCAGCATAACAAAATATTGACATGAAAAGCTTATTTCAACATTTATGCACCAGCTACTTCAGTGCTTTAGGTATCGGCAGCATTTGAGTGATAATTCTTTTCCCTTTAACCGTGCTATTGTATAAATAATACCTGCAATAGCTGAGTTTTAATTAGGGCACACATTTTATGAATGGAGTTCTCAACACCACTGGTAGTGTTCCATACGTATGTCAATGTTCTAAGTAAGCAGTAATGACAAGTACTCTGTTTATGATAAGTTTACTATACTTAGTAGGCTACATGCATTCCTGGTGTAACAGCCCTGAATTTACTCCAGATTGTCTGTAGCACAGTGTATTTGATATAGAACTGTTCAGGTTCACATCTAGGTATGCTCTCCTGCTTTTGATTCTTCCTTGTTTGAGGAACATTATCTTACTAGTAATAAGGCGGGTTGCATGGCATGAGATGGTGAGATCAACATGCATACTCTGATGTTTCTGGGGTTACACGAAGCATAGATATGTAGCAATTCAATTACAATACATTAAAATGCAAAAAAGTGGCTGTTCTTTTTTTTTTACTCGTGTACATTTATATTCAGTGATCATTTTATCAACTGATAATCTACTGCTAGTTAATTTCTCTTGACCTTTTGACAGCAAAAAAAGGAAACACTGAGGAAAATCTACTGCTTTGTCAGAGAAAATAAGTTGATGAGTTTGGCTGGAAGGATTTATAGAGATAAAAATATAGCCTGTAATCCAGCACTGAGATTTTTTTATTCAATAGCAATGTGTGGTGGATATTAGAACAGAGAAAGCAGATGACTGCATCCATCACTTCCTGGTATGTTTCAATGTATAGACTGAGAACTGATTTACTGTACTACTAATATCAACTGACGAATAAGGGGTTTCTTTTGCAAATGGTGCGGTAAGAAAGATTAAAACATGCCTTCCAACCAGTGTCTGGAAAGCTAGATCAAATCAGTTTGTTATCTGATTTTATTATTCAAGTGTTTCATTTTGAAAGGAAAGTTCATTCGTTGTTTTGTCCCTCAGCTATGATTTACGGCCGGATTCCAATATCCAAAGTCATGTTGACTCGTCCCGTACTCCCCATACTGTCCCACTTTTAAATCACCAGAGACACTTTTCAAGTAAAATATCACTTAACATGAGGAAAAGTATTGGAATCTGGCCCTAAATGGATTCCTGGATATCAGAAATAGTTTCATGATTTCTGGATTCTCCCAGTTTTCTGGATTTCTGTGTCTTGGTGCTAGGGTACTAATGGTCTGATTTTCAGAGAGGCAGAGCAATTGGTGATTTAAATGGGACTTGTAGCACATCCACAATTCCATCATTAGTGCCTGGCATTTTAAGTCTATAACAAGCACTGTTAGGGCCTGTTTCTGAAGCAGAGTCACCATGAGGAGCTTCTCATCCACACTAACAATAATCTGTAAATAGCATTGCAACAACTTCATACTGCCACACAGCCTGAAGTGGCACTGACTTTAATGGGGTTGAAGCAGGTGTAAATCAGCACTGAATTGGCCTGATCATGTTTATTACACTGTTTCCAAGAGTCCTGAAAGCTAAAAAGCACAAGAATAACTCAACTGAACAAAGCGGTCACCTCCTACAAATAAATAACAGAGATAATGAGACCAACATGCATGCCTTGATGCTATTGGGGTTACATGCAGGGAACTCAGTTAAGTGACTTCACTTCTCACCTGCTGAAAGTATCCTGCCCCAGACTGCTTTGAGGAGTGGAATCTCTCACGGCAGTATCTCTGTATGGAAAGACATACACCAGTTAGAACGTCTTGGAGCATTACTATTGGAATGCCAGATTTCCCAGGATTCCCAAGATGTAGCAGTTTGCAGCAGTACAACATCCTGATCTGAAGACAAAGTTGCTAACATGTTATACACATTCATCAAGGTGTTTACACATAATAACAGAAGTTGGGGGACTGCCACAAGTTAGCTCTGGCAGCTGGGAGTGAGCTTCCCAATGGGGATAGACAGACATATTAGCTCTGTGTGAGCTACCATGCCAAAACCAGCCGTGCAGCCATAGCGGCATGGGCAGCAGCTTGGGCTCAGCACCCAAGTCCAAACCTACCTGATTTTGGGTGAGTAGCCTGAACAGGGCATTCTCAGCTTTTGCTCCCAGGCTGTGGAATTCTCTTCCTTGGGATATTTGCATGGTGCCAACGCTAGCGTTGTTTCGGCGTCAGGCTAAAGCCCCCTTTTTACCTGTGCTTTTATTAATGTTTGAGTCTGTATGTGTGTGTTCCTCCTCACTATATGTTTTTAGCTGGTTACGTCCCTCTGAGGTCTCATATTTTAAATTCTCATATTTTAAATTTTTATATATATTTGTATTTTTTTTTGTTTGTTCTTGTAAGCCGCCTTGAATATTTTAAATAGAAAGGCGGGGTAAAAATATTTAAATAAATAAAAAAATTAAATAAACCATGGCCTGTGCCACCCCAGCCACACTGCCATTTTTAGCATGCTAGTTTGAGCAGAACTCCCATGTCTACTTGCCCATGCTGGTTCCCAACAGCAGTGTGCACTTGTTCTTAAGGGGAATTGGGATCAACTTTGCCAGCGACCTAGCAGCTATTTGTCAACTGGTCCTGATTTGGCAACTCAATTCTACCTAGTGATCTAGCTGTGAAAGGGCGAGGAAGAGACTAGATTAGGAGGAAGGAGAACTCTGTTAGGCCATGTCTACACTAGGAGATTATTTTTAATGTACTAAGTTTAACTTCTGGGCACCCAGTTTTAGAAATTTGAAGTTACAAGTCCTCGCTACAGGGAAGAATCAAATGTAGTCAAAAGCAGGCTCTGTTAATATGGGGTAGGGATGTTAAGATGCGGTTAATTGGCTAATCAAGTAGTCGATAGAATTTTTATTGACTACTCAATTACTCGATAAGGGAAGGCAGCCGGTTCAGTCCCAGCTCGTGCTAGGTCCGGGACCTACCCCTGCTGCAGCTCTGCAGTTTAAATGTACTAAGAGCTGGGCTGCCTGCCCACAATATCAAGATCTATTATCTATAAAACGATGTTGACTGACATTAATAACGTTACTCTGTATTAGCTGAGTCCCATGTCTGCCACTCTTTTTATCTTGGCAGGGACTGATGTCAGGCTAACAGGCCTATAATTACTTGGGTCATACCTTTTCTCCTTTTTAAAAATTGGCACAATAGCTTTCCTCTAGTCTTCTGGAACATCCCCATTGTTCCAAGACATTGAAAATCACCGTTAATGGTTCAGTGAGCTCCTAAGCCAGCTCTTTTACACCGTTTGGAAGCAAGTTATTTGGACTTGTCAATTGAAAGATGTTTAGCTTTAGTTGTTTCTATTGAACATCCTCTAGAGAAGCTAGTAGGCCAATTCCTGGATTGTTTGTAAAAGTCTGGGACATTATCAGTCAAATGACACTGTTTCTTACCGGCTGTAAATATCCTGTCGCAGGCTGCATGTACCAGCAGGTTCTCTACTCACCGTGTCTCTGTATGGGAAAAATGCACCACAGTTAACAATATCAAGAAAAAACACCACTATTGGGGTTGGCAGATACCTTCACTTTCTGAGGATTAATTCGTTCTAGAAAGGAATCTCCAGTCCTCATGTCAACTTTTATGGGGAAAAAAGTATCACACAAAGTGACAAATCTTTCCAATGAAACTGTTCCTTCCAAAATGTCAAAGATTTGTAGTCCTTTTGCTAGATATTGAAAACCATTTCTTTAACTTATGGCTGAATTAGTAACAAAAAAAACAAAAAACAAAAAAAAACTGGTGGTTTATCTCACTTCCATCAGAAAGATACAACACAAACAATCATTATAATCCAGACATTGGAAAATCAACACCACTGATTCCACTGTGTTCTGAAACATTCTTCTCTTGACATGACTGTTGAGACTCTCAAGAGGTTTTGATGCTGAATTACTGATGACGCTGATTTTTTTTCCCCATCAAAACAGTCCCTCAACCAAAAAAGCATGAGAACATGATATATGGGATATAAGACTGGTCTCACAAGCCCCAATTTTACATGTTGTGGGAGAAAATTATTTTTGAAATAAGGAATATATTCTAATTCAAAGTCATGAATGACATTCACCTTTAGAAACTGTCTGTTTCTGGCCAGAGCATCAGGCTTTCACAAGAAATGCTGCGGTGTTGATTTGTTAGTTAACATTATCATGGACATCATTGTAAGGCAAGAAGAAACCATTCGCTTGTCTCCCAAATGAGAGGATACATCCGTAATACAGAAGAAGGGGGTTCACAAATTATAATAAAATCTGAAATGCTTACATGAAACATAAATCAACAAAGCATCACTGGGGTGCAACGGATGCAGTCATTTTCTAGTTCCATCACAGCCATTGTTCTCATCATCAGCTTGTGATAGGGATTCAGTAGACAATGGAGCAGATACTTTGCCTATCTTTTTAATTTGGGCCACCATTCTCTTTCTGCACTCTTATAAATACTCTTACTCCTCTCCCAGAAAGCAGCTAACGATTTTGAGCAATATGGCCAATCTCTCCAGGTACCTGGAGTTCAGTGCTAAATCCAGGTTTCCTATCGAGTAGCATCTTGGACTGCTCCCAGAGCATTTGGGCAGACATATTTTAGTTTCAGAAGGCTATATAAGTGCAGAGTCATTTACATGCTTCTTACATTGTGTTCCTCAAGGAAGCTAAAGGTAACTCTCTCCTGCCATCGCTGTCATCCTTACTGAGAACCATGGAGGGAATCTCATCAATCGTACTTCTCAATTCCTGGAGAAGCCGCTTTAAATCTCGTAGTGGGTCCTCCTTCACAATGCCTGGCTTGGGTGGCATCTGAATTAAATATTTATTCATAAAAAAAATGTAAATGGCATTTTAACTTTCCAGAGCCTATATATACCCAGCTAATGACAGACATTTCTTTTTTCCTCTTAGTTATTTAGCTCTTTTAGCTTTTTTTAATGGAAGGTATATGGAAATTTAATCAAAATACTTTATATATATGACTATATTATATCCTAACATGTCCCTCTTTCAGAATATTGTAAAGAAAAAACGCAGCATGATTATATACACAGTACTGCATACTGTGGCAAATTTTTGTCTTCACTCAATGAAAACTAAGTTAAAATCAATACTGTACTTATTACATTTTATTAAATTCAATATTTTCTTTTCTCCTGGTTGTTCAATGTGTGGCCCTAGGCCTTAGTGAACTCTAGTCAAACCCTGCTCTGAAGACAGAATTATTAATTTCCTCATCAGCTTTTCTCAGGTACTCCTCATTACAGTGTCTGAGGCCTTGTCTACACTGAGAGATAAGGCTCAATTTATTAAAGTCAATTTTCTAGCACCTGATTTTGTAAAGTCAAGGTGCATGTCCCCATTGTGCGTAAGAATTTGACATAGTGTGACATAGTGCATCCCCAGTGGGGTGGCTACCGTCGACTTTGAGAGCAATGCACTGTGGGTAGTTATCCTACAGTTTCTGCCACCCCTTTGCATTCTGGGTTATGCTCCCAGTGCACGCTGGGACCAAAATTGTGCAGCGGATGGTTCTGGGTACATATTGTCAGCATCCCATAATGCACTTACCCCTCCGTCCCCACCCCGCTTGAAAGGAATGACAGTTTCCAGTAACCATGCTACACAACCACATCATAAGCATCCAGGAACCCAGCCCTGCAATCAGCCACGATGCCAACTTTGCCCACATATCTATACAAGCAAATTCATCACTGGAGCCAACAACATAAGCTACCAAATCAGAGGATCATTCAACTGCACATCCAGTAATTTGATCTATGCCATCAAATGCCAGCAATGCCCCACTGCAATATATATTGGACAAACTGGACAGTACCTACGAGAAAGAATCAATGGACACAAATCAGATATATGTAAAGGGAACATATAGAAATCTGTTGGAGAGCACTTCAGTCTACCTAATCAAACATTAAAAGATCTCCAGGTTGTCACAAACCAATTCTACAAGTCAAATACACAGAGAGGTGTTGGAATTACAATTCATCCACAAGTTCAATTCTCACGCTGATGGCCTCCATCGAGATAACGGATGGCTGGGACATTATCAACCTAACATTCAATGAAGGTGCAAACAGCTCTTTGTCTGTGTAGATTCTTGCGTTAGCAATCCTATCTATTGCTGTCCTTTGATCAGCTTCTTTTTAACTATCCAATCTTCAGGTGCTTATAGATGACCAGTTCTGCCTGCTTGTTTTTCCCTTTGATATTTTTATACCCTCTGCTCCTTGTTTCCCGCCCCCCTCCTTTTTTTCCTTCCCCAACTCTCCCTTCTCCCCTGTTTATTTTGGGTCTGCACATCCTAAACTCAAAACTCGAGTCATCTGAAGAAGTGGGCTATGCCCAAGAAAGCTCATGATACCATCTATATATTTTGTTAGTCTATAAAGTGCTACCAGACCATTTGTTGTTTTTTAAGTTTAATAAAGAGACCGTTGCTCAGAAATCATGCTTTCTTATTTAGGGAACACAGGGAAGTAGGGGCAGAAAAGGAATTCAGGGCAGAGCTTTGGGAGGGGGGGAAGAGAAGGGAAAGAGGTGTATTACAATCCCCCCGTGCAGAAATCACAGGTGTGAGGACAGCCTTTTGCCCTAGGATGCATGTGTGGGGTTGTGTGAGGTTTCCCTGGACTCCCCTGCAGCGTTCCAGAGCCCCTCGGAAAGGAGGCTATGGAATTTGGGTAGGAGGGAATGTGGGTCCACAAGGAGGGGATGCCTGTGCATGTGGCTGTGCAGGAAGTCTGCCATGCGGGTCATCACATCTGCCATAATAGTCAAGACTCTCCTGGTTCTTCACTTTGGGATCCCTGCTTGCTCTCCTGTCCTCACGCTCTGCTCGCATCTCTTGCGGCAGCACATTCTTCCACTCATTTAACTGCTCTCTGTCCAAGTGGGTGGACTGATTTGCTCCTTGAACATGTCATCCCCAGTGTGTTTTCACCTCTGGCTTTGTACTAGCTGGACAGCTGGAGGAGCCAGGGAGCCTGCAGCACACGTACTGCCGCACCCACTGTCATGAAAAATGAAGGGCAGACTTTACAGGAGATGAACTGTCGAGTGTAAAACCTAATCTTTTAGCCTAAAGGGAGGTCTGTCTCAATGCCATAGGGATGTGTCATGTTCAAGGCCACAGTTATGTGTTTAAGCGCCCATTATGCAGCAGGTATCCCAAAGGGATCCTAGGGGAGGAGCTGGACTTGTTTTGGTGGCAGGCAGGTAAAGGACAGCTTGGGACTCGAGCCTACAGGGTGGATGGGGTATGGTGTGGTGACAAGGCAGGGCAGGGGTTCACGCAGTGACCGAGAGTTCATTACCCCTATTTGCTGGGAGAGTGCAACTTTTCCTTCCTGCAGGAGTACGCGGGCAGGATAGGGGAGAAGGTCCAGGTGGTGTAGACTCATGTGGACACTGAGGAGCCTCTCGGTGGAAGGGGGGCTGGGTGTGAGAGCATGGCAGGGGCTCAAGCCATACTTCATTGGGGATGAGCAAAAGGAGGTTTACTGCTGAGGCATCAGTTAATAGGTTCCCCTGCTTCATCCAGGTTGCCACGTGCAATATCAGTCTTCTCCAAATCACACAGAGTGATTGGGAGTGGATGCTGACTGAATGTGGCCAGAAACCAGGACCATATGCTGCAATGCTTTGTGTTGCAGTGACGCCAGACCACTTCCTGCTGGCTTGACATGGAGGCATGGAAAGGTGTCCTACCATGGAGAATGGAATAAGGCAGGCCTCCCCATTATCCTCCTTCCACTCTTCCTCATCCACACTGTCCCCCACGCTGCTGCCCGAGATGTGTCTTGGGAGGAATCCATGAACTGGCTTGGGAAACTGGTTGGGTCCCCCTCTAGGATTCCATGACACTGTTCATAGAAGCAGCATGTTTGCGGTGATGACCCAGACCATCCATTTGCCTCCTTTGTCCTCTGGTACACCTGCCTCAGCTCCTTTATTTTCACGTGGCACTGCTGGGCATCCCTGGCCTATCCTTTCTCATCCATGCCCTTTGCAATCTTGATATAGATATCTGTGTTTATTTTGCTGGGTTGTAGTTCTGTGAGAACAGATTCCTCTCTCCATACAGCAATGAGGTCCAGGATCTCCTGCCCGCTCCATGCTGGTGCTTGTTTGCAACCCTGGAAATTCATGGAACCTCTGGGTCAAGTGTGCTGCTCAGGTGTGCAACCTGCTCTGAGGTCTGCTTGCCACACTGGCCACACAGGAAATTAAATTCAAATTTTCCCATGGATTTTCCTGTGCACCTGGAGAGCAGTACAGTTGGAAGTCCTGGCCAGAGTGGTCACAGCAGGACACCATGGGCCACCTCCCAGAGGCCAAGACATCATCTTCCACAGCGCTGTGTCTGCACTACCCTAAAGTGGACCAGGCAAGGTCAAATTTACCGTTACTTCTTGTGAAAAGCAGGAGTACTGAAATCAACTTTAACGGCCCTTAAAGTCAATGGAACAGGCTTGGTGGTGTGGACTCATTGTTTAGAAAATCGACCTAATGTGGTTAAGTTTGACCTAAACTTCCAGTGTAGACCAGGCCTGAGTGTTCACCAGTATGAATGAATGTATTATCACAACACTCCTGTGAGATGGGGGGGCTGGTATTACTTTCATGTTACACACAGTGAACAGAGGCAAAGGGACTTCAAGGTCAAAAGCTTCCACTAATTTTTAGTGTTCAATCTGAGACCCCTAGCATCTGATTTTTCAGATTATTTAGCATTGTATAGAACTGTGTATATTGGAAGCCCAAACCCCATTGACTTCAGCTGCAGCTATAAATGCTCAGCAATTCTGGAAACCAAGACTGCCGGGGCTCAAGTCAGGCACCATGAAAATGAGGAACATGCTATTAGTGGGCTTGCGCTTCCCAAAGAAAAGGTTGCCAGAGTTCTTTTCAACATGGGCGCAACAGTACATTTTTCTTTAGCCTCAATGGCTAAACTGTTTTGGCTGTAAAGGATTTTTTTCCCTTAAGTCAGCTTGAAACAGACCTGATACAAAAATATTCAGCCTAAATGGTTACAGTTTGGTGAAATTATAAGCCTCTAATAATAGGAGATTATTATGTGAAGTGTCACACAATCTTACTAGGTGGTGCTGCCAGCCTGCTTAGAATGGGTATGACTACACTACAATTATACCCCCACCACTTGACTGTGTTAGCTGGCGAGGGCTCACGGGGCTATTGCAGTGTAGATATTTGGGCTTGGGTGGAGCCTGAGCTCTGGGACTCTGCGGGAGCTTTAGGGGGGCAAAGTACCAGAGCTTGGTTGCAAGCTTGAACCTGGACATCTACATTGCACTTAAACAGCCCCTTAGCCAGAATCAATTGGCACCGACCTGCAGAGGTTTTTAATTGCAATGTAGACATACTCAGAAAGGCCAACTGCATGCTGTCTATGACTCCATTGATTTCACTGGAGCCAACTGATTAAACTTTGTTCACATGCTTTCTATACAGAAGAAGGGGCATGTTAGCAAGTGAAGTTGGTAAATAAAACTTTTTTAGTGAATGGCTGCAAGTGATAGAAGGCTAAACTTTGGTCAAAGCTTATTTCGAATTTCCCATCTGCCTTTGGTTCTCAGTTGGAGGTAAGTAGCAGTTTCTGCAAACATTCAATGGACAGAGCAAACAGACAATTCATAGGCTAGAGTACACAAACACGCCTTAGCCACAAAATTCTAATCCTGTAATGATGTTTTCTCAGCTGCGTGAAAGGGAAACTAGCCCTGATGTAGAGTTGATCAAACCATTTCTTTTCTGAAAAACAATAAAAACCTTTTGCACTTGAGTTACTAACGTGGGGGCATTAGTGTTTTTAAGTTAAATGTCAGCATTTGTTTTACACTGGACTGGGCAAAGATAAAGTGGAACATAGTGTAAATAGACAGGGTCCAATTCTGTCCTCACCAGGCCACATCCTCTAGGCACCGCTGCCTGCTACCCACTCCCATAAATCTGTGGACTTGGACAGTATAGCTCCTATAGGAGCTGCACTATTGGGGTTCCCCTGAGCCACAGCTGTCTCTGTAGGAAATGTGAATGTCCAAGGCAAGCAAGACAGAAAAAATTACTGCAGACTTTCTTGGCAGTACCTCCTATTTCCCCATGGCTAGGTGGGTCTGTCTGCGACTTTTGGGCCCTCCCAGCATGTGAAAGTAGTTGGGCATGGAGGGGACATGCCAGGTGCATATTCAGAGGGTTGATCAAGGCCTTAGTTAAATGCAATTCCTACTGAGATCAGTGGAACAGTGTGAGGACAGAATTGGTCCTTCAGTACATATTTACTGATTAAAAAATAAAGTGTGTGCATAGCAACTGATAAACCCACACTCTGCTGTGTTTTAATGTGTATGAGCTTGATCCAATTGCTGCCAAAGTTAATGCAGACTCCCATTTACTTGGGTGGGAGAGGGGTCATGTCCTTTATGGAGAATCATATAAAAACTGCACAGAAAATAATGGAGAATTATTTTCTGCACAAGATTTAGGTTAAATCCATGATTTAGGTATATTTAAAAAGAAGGCAGGAACGTTACATAATCTAATATTAATACAAAACCTGCCAAACTAAAAGGAAAAAAAATAGAGAATGCCAGTATAGGGAGAAACTTTTTAAACATTCTCTTGCAGAATTTGCAGTCTAAACACTGCAGGATTGTACCGGTGCATGAGAACCAGAAAACACAATTAGCTGGATGCTGGAAATCCGATTAATCTTTTTTGCACTGTCTGTGCTGAGTTACAACATAAAGGGAGAAAAGTGGTGTTAGTGAAAGAAGTAAGGATATTTGTTTTAAAAAGTTAGCTAGTTTTTATTGTCCAGCTGCTTTTAAGATGGTCTTAGCTAAATAAAAAGAAAACAAATAAGTCCAGAATATAAGAGAAGTTCTAGGAAATGAGTTAATCCTGATAGGGAAGAATCTTCTTTTGAAAAACTCCAAATGCAAATGACATCTGTTTTTGAACTTCAGCACAACTTGTCATCATGCTGACTTCACAATCTAGAGCAGATACTCACGTGCGGAATGAAGCCTGCAAAAGCTTGGGACGGTGGCACGGTAGAATGGGGATGAGAAAGTGGCAGTATGTGGCGTGGCTTTCCAGAAGTGGAACCTGATGTATATCCTGGGCCCTGCAGCTCCTGGGGAAGAACAGGAGTCATGTGCAAGCAGAAAGAACGGTGACAGACGAAACACTTGGGACATGGATTGTCTTTGTTAGGTGCTTTTTACAGTGTGTTGCACAATGGGACCGTTGTCCAGGATTCTCAAAAGTGACCCATTTAACCCCATTAATCACACTGAAAACACTTCCAGCAATTTGCTTTGTGCTCACAGTTCCATGCACTGCTGTGGCGCTCACATCTGTTGTCTGTCTGGGAACCACTCAGGGGTAACAATTCTTAGGAGCTGCCACAGGGTGACTCATCCCTTAAAGCAGGGGTGGGGAACCTTTTTAGGGTTGGGGGACTGCTGACCCATAGAAAAATCAGTTGGGAGCCACACACAAGTGAGAAGGAAAATGAGAAGCCTCTGACTGAGAATGAAAAAGACTCTTCCCACGTTCCCTTCACACACCAGAGCTTAGGAGGGCTCCAGCCCTGTGGGTGGAAGGCAGGGAGGCTGGAGCACCAGCGCAGACTCCCCAATGTGTGTGGGGGGGGGGATCCTCAGGGGCCATATCCAGATAAGCTGGGGCTGCATCTGGCCCCTGGCCTGAGATTGCCCACCCCTGCCTTAAAGGCTAGGGATGAGCCAGGCCTGATTATAGAAAGAGATACACCTGAAAGAGAACAGGGTGATTGCTGCAGGAGGGGGAGCATAGCATAGTGAAACTGCAGAGTATGTGAAGGCCTCATGTGGGGATGACCCTGAGATGAAGGGAGCTGTGAAGGGAGAGAATCCCAGAGACTGGGCAGCTTGTATGGAGAAACTTGGATGGAGTTTGGGCCTGCAGCCACAGGCCAGTACTGGAAGGTTAAACTCCAGCTAGGATGATCCGGGAAGATGGGTTGTGAGAACAAATGGGGACAGAATAAGAGCTCTGGCTAGGAGAGAAGACACCAGAGTTTAATATAGACTCTTATGTAGTGAAAAGAACGGTTACTTACCTGTAACTGTTGTTCTTCGAGATGTGTTGCTCATGTCCGTTCGAATCAGGTGTGCACACTGCATGCACCGCATCTCCGGAGCGTTTTCCCTAGCGGTACCCGTAGCGCCGGCAGGTCGCCCCCTGGAGTGGCGCCGCTATAGCGGAGCATAAGTACCCCTGCCGGTGCTCCCCCTCCTCAGTTCCTTCTTGCCGGACGCTCCAACGAAGGAGAGGTAGGGGGGGAATCGAATGGACATGAGCACCACATCTCGAAGAACAACAGTTACAGGTAAGTAACCGTTCTTTTCTTCTTGGAGTGGTTGCTCATGTCCATTCGAATCAGGTGACTTCCAAGCTAGCCCCACTTCACGGAGGAGGGGTCGGAGCACCCAGAAAGACAAGTCCACGAAAGTTGAACAACCCAAACCTATTTATTCAAGTAACAGAACACAGAGAACTGTTGAAAAAAAGTGCAATGTGGTACAGAGAAACAAACACAGTTACAACACCGACCTGAGGACCGCAGAACCCAACACTGCGTTCTCCCTGGCCTGCTGTGTCAGCGCATAGTGCGCCGTAAAGGTATGCACTGATGACCACGTGGTCGCCCTGCAGATTTCGGTAATTGGAACCTGCGCCCCAAAAGCTACAGAGGACGCCTGCACCCTGGTGGAATATGCTGTAACCCGGGGCGGGACCTTCCCAGCCAGGACAACACTCCCTGATACACCCCGCGACCCAACTGGACAACCTCTGGGTCGAGATAGGGAGCCCTTTCATTCTGTTCGCGAAAGCAACGAACAGTTGTGTGGACTTACGAAAGGGTTTCGTTCTATCGACATAAAAGGCTAATGCCCGCCTAGCATCTAGGGAGTGGAGCACTTGCTCCCTAGGGGAGGCATGGGGCTTTGGAAAGAAAACCAGGAGGTAAATTTCTTGGGAGAGATGGAACGGTGACACCACCTTGGGGAGAAAAGCCGGGTGAGGACGGAGCCTCACATTATTCTCCGAGAACACTAGGTAGGGCGGGTTAACAGTTAGTGCCCTCAGCTCGGAGACCCTGCAAGCCGACGTAATGGCCACAATGAACGCAACCTTCATAGAAAGGTGCTTCAAAGAGCACGTGGCCAGCAGCTCAAAGGGGGGCGACACAAGTCTGGACAAAACGAGATTAAGGTCCCAAGCGGGGAGAGGGGGTCAAACCGAGGGATACAACTTATCCAAACTCTTAAGGACCAGAGAACAGAGAGACTCCAGCCGAACCAACACGGAAGGCGGAGACTGAGGCCACATGTACTTTGATAGAAGAGGTAGAGAGCCCACCGGACCTGAGTTCGAAGAGGTAGGCCAGAATGGATGGGACAGGTGCACAGGACGGGTGCACCCCCCTTCTGGACACCCAAGACGAGAACCGCCGCCACTTGGCTGCATAGGACCGCCTGATGGATGGCTTCCTGCTACCTAGGAGCACCATCTGCACCTCCTTTCTGGTTGCGTCAGCCACGGATAAAGCAGGCCGTCAGGTGGAGAGAGCTGAGATTCGGGTGAACCATGATCCCCCCGTCCCAGGGCTGGGTCAGGAGATCCCGATCTGGCAGGAGCGTTACAGGCTCCTCGCTGAGCATGTCCACCAGGATAGGGAACCAGAACTGCCTGGGCCACCGAGGGGCTATCAGGATGACCGTGGACCTGAAGGTCTTAACCCTGGTCAGAACCCTGGGAATTAGGGGAAACAGTGGGAATGCATAGAGGATGCCCACCGGCCATGGCACGGTCAAGGCATCTCCCCTGGAGTGTTCCCCCAGCCCCAAGAGGGAGCAGTAACTCTGGCACTTGGTGTTGTGTGCTGAGGCAAACAGGTCTACTAGGGGACAACCCCACCTGTGGAAGACCTGATGAAGGGCCGAATCCTTGAGGGACCATTCATGGGCTCCGAAGGACCTGCTCAGAGCATCGGCCAGCAAGTTTTTGCACCCCGGCAGGAACTCTGCCTGCAAAAGTATATCATGCGCTACACACAGGTCCCACAGCAGCAAAGCCTCGCGACAGAGGGGAGGCGACTGGGCTCCCTGCTGCCTGTTGATGTAGAACACAGCCGCCGTGTTGTCCAGGCGCACCAGGACGGAGCAGCGCGAGCGCCTCTTGAGGAAGGCCTCGCAAGCTCTCCTGACTGCCCTGAGCTCCCGGACTTTTATATGTAGGGTCCGCTCTGCAGGGGACCACAAGCCCTGGGTCCTGTGACGCCCCAGGTGCACTCCCCAACCCAGGTCCGAAACATCTGTGACTAACATCACCGAGGGGGGCAGTACAGTAAACGGAACCCCACTGCACATGACAGCCTCCTGAGTCCACCACTGTAAGGAGGCAACAACTGCTGAAGTCACCGTCAGTACCATGTCCCAGAGACCCCTGGACTGGTCGAATGCCTTCGCTAACCAGGCCTGCAACGATCTGAGTCTCATTTGAGCGTGGCGTACTACATAAGTGCATGCCGCCATATGCCCCAGCAGCCTCGAGCAGACTCGGGTGGTCGTAATGGGGAAGTGGGTTAACTCGGAGACCAGCTCCACTATAGCCAGAAATCTGTTCCCGGGGAGGAATGCTCACGCTGGCATCCAAGAGGGCCCCCACGAATTCTAGGTGCTGAGAGGGAGTCAATGATGACTTTTCCTCGTTTAGCATGAGGCCTAGTCTTAAGAAGAGAGTCCTTGTAAGGGAAACATGAGCCTCCACTTGTTCGTAGGATCGACCACGAACTAGCCAGTCGTCTAGGTACGGAAAGACGTGTACCCCCTTTTTGCGGAGGAACGCCGCTATGACCGACATGCATTTTGTGAAGACCCTGGGCGCTGTCGAAAGTCCAAAGGGGAGCACCGTAAACTGGAAGTGACAGCGGGACACTATGAAGTGGAGAAACCTCCTGTGGCTGGGTCTTACTGCCACGTGGAAGTAAGCATCCTTGAGATCGAGAGTTGCGTACCAATCCCTTAACTGTAACACTGGGATGACGGAGGCCAGGGTTACCATTCTGAATTTGGATTTCACCACCGTCTTGTTGAGGTCCCTTAGGTCTAGAATGGGATGAACCCCGCCCTTGGGTTTTGGGACAATAAAATACCAGGAATAAAACCCCTTGCCCCATAAGTGAGAAGGGACCCTCTCTACCACTCCCTTTTGGAGGAGCGCTAACACCTCCTGATGGAGAAGGCCTTCATGAGAGGTGTCTCTGAAAAGGGACGGGGTGGGTGGGTTGGAAGAGGGGGCGAGCCCAGGAAAGGAATAGTATAGCCATCCCTGACTATTCTCAGAACCCAAGCATCGGTGGTGATTTCCGCCCAGGCACGGGCAAAGTGGGATAACCTGGCCCCAAACAGGGAGCCGGGGGGGGGGGGGGGAACTAGTGTGCAACTCTCTAGAGGACCATCAAAACGGATGCTTGGACTGTTGACAGGGGCCCTGTCCAACCCCAAGGGGGTTGTCCCCTCTCAGGCAGCGACGACGACCTCTGGATGAAGACGGGGCCACAGCCGCCCCCGCACCCCCACTGGGAGCGTGAGGATGGCGTCTCCAGTAATCCCCATGGGGGACCTGGGACTGCGTTCTCCCCTGCTGTCTGTAGGGGAGCTGATGTCACTGAGGAGCTGGCTTGTGGATCCCCAAGGACCGGAGAGTCGACCTCGTGTCCTTGAGCGTATGGAGCCTCGAGTTGGTATGCTCGGAGAACAACGCTTTGCCGTCAAAAAGCAGGTCCTGTATAGTAGTCTGGACATCAGGAGGTATTCCAGACACCTGCAGCCAGGCACCACGGCGCATAACTACACCCGACGCCATGGTGCGGGCTGCAGAGTCAACGGCGTCCAGGGAAGCCTGAAGAGCTGTGCAGGCGATGGTTCTGCCCTCCGTGGTCATAGCCCAAACTCTTGACGCGCCTCGGCGGGGAGTTTATCTTTGAACTTATCCATCGCCTGCCATGTGTTGTATGCATATCAGCTCAGCATTGCCTGCTGATTAGCGATTCGGAGTTGCACCCCACCGGTGGCATACACCTTGCACCCCATTAAATCGAGGCGTTTGGGCTCCCTAGCCTTCGGGGACGGCCCCGGCTGCGGAAGCCTCTCCTTCTGAGCCGCAGCTTGGACGACCAAGGACCCCGGGACAGGTTGGGAATACAGGTGCTCATGTCCTGACTGCGGGACATAATAGCGCCTCTCCACTCCCTTTAAGGTAGGGGATAAGGAAGCCGGGGTCTGCCACAGGGCATTTGTGATCTTAGCCACAGTTTTGTTAAGTGGCAAAACCAAATGGGCGGGCGCATATCGTTGGACAGGATGTCTATCATCGGATCCGTGTCCTCTACTACTGGCTCCATTGGGACACCCAGGTTGGAGGCCAGACGCCGGAGCAACTCCTGATGCGACCGAGCAACCATGGTCGGCATTGCCAGTGCAGGATCCGCGAAAGCCTCATCAGGAGACGATGACGACAATGACTCCTGAATCGGCACCGGATCCAGCGTAGGGCCCGATTGGGGGGCCGGCTGGGCAAGCACCACCGTGGGCGGAGGTGGCTCCGGCACCAAAGCCTGCAGGTCTGTAGCAGCATCTAGGGTTGACGTCCTCTGAGGCGAGGGAGGGGGTCGCGACAGCAACACTGACGGGGGCGCTCGGTGCCCGGAGACACTGGACACTGCGGACGGGGGCATAGGTCCTTGCCACTGATGGTATGCCCACGGCGTCCAGAAAGGCCAGTGAGGCTGAGGCGGCCAAGTCTGTTGCACGTGCGAACGATCGTACCGGTGCCGGGAACGGGATCTATGCTCCAACGAAGCCCTCGAGGACCCTAACCTAAAAGAGCCCACATCCGAATCTGAAGAATAATCAGACTCAGGCCAGGGTGGCGCCAATGATGAGTACCCCGTTACCATCGGGGGGGCGAACCTGGCCATGGATTCCTGCTTGCCCTCATGCGTGTGGTGAGGTCGTACCAGTGCCGGTACTGGAAAAGCAGGAGTCAGGCCTGACTGTGGCACCGACATGGTGCACGTTGACTGCGGTGCTGAGGTCGGTGCCGGTTGTGGGTGCGGAACTGCGGAGTCTAAGCGTCCCAGAGATGGCGCCCCTACCGGTGCCGCCATGGGCGCCATGGTGGTTAAAACTGATGGCGCCGGAGCCGTGGTGGCCGCCCTAGAAGGGTTCGGCGTTGACAGCAATGGTGGTACCGGCATGGCACATGGGGCCGATGCCGGTACTATAGTCGGTGCCAAAGCTTGCAGCGGTGCCGAAACCGAAGCTTGCAGCGGTGCCGAAACTGAAACTTGCTGCGGTGCCGAAACTTGCAGCGGTGCCGAAGAGGGCGGTGCCGATGACTGTATCAGCATGACGCCGGGCAGGAGGCCTGGTGCCGGTACTGCTGACGGTGCCGTTGACGGTGCCACATGGCCTGGGTAATACGGCACCGGCGCAGCTAAGATCGGCGCCGGGAGAGGTCCCAGCACCGAGGGAGGTTGAGTCCAGCCCAGGGCCAGGTGAGGCCTGGCCACCTGTGCCGAGTCCGGCATTGACGCAGCAGCAAGCGGTACTGGTCCCACAGGGGATGGTCCCGCTGCATACGTGACAGGTGCCGACTGTTCCAACTTGTGCGGAGGAGAAACCGGTGCCAACGTGGCTCCCGGCGTAGAAGACCTCGACCGCTCCGCCTCAACAGACGACGGAGGGGAGGTAGTGAGGCTAATCAAGTCCTGCGCCGCCTCAAAAGTCTCCGGCGTCGAGGGACGATGCGAGGGTAGCTGACCCAGACTGGATGGTCGGTCTGCTCGCTTCCGCCACACAGCAGCACTTGGAGACGTCTGCACCGATGACACGTAGCAACGGTGTAGGCCCGACCTGGACTTGTGGCTCAGAGACCTACCCCGCGAAGCCTTTAGTTTCTTCGGTGCCGGGGAGTGAGAACGGTGCCGGGCCCTTGGTACCGAAGACTGCGCATGGGATGGGGCATCCCACATCGACGCCGGCGCACTGTGCACCGCGGAGTGGCCGGTCGGTGCCGGATGAAGAGCTGCCTCCACGAGAAGAAGCTTCAAACGGGAGTCTCGCTTCCTCTTCGTGCGCAGCTTGAACGACCTGCAGATCTTACAGGCATCTGCTAAGTGGCCCTCACCCAAACACTTCAAGCAGCTATCGTGAGGGTCTCCCTTAGGCATAAACTTGGCGTATACTGCGCAAGCCTTAAAGCCTTGCACCCCTGGCATTCCTCACCCCCGAAGGGGGGAAGGAAAACAAAGAACTCGCTAACTATCTAACTAATTAAAACTATTTACAACTATTTACAAACACTACACTAAGAGAAATGGGAACCATTAACTACTCTGAGAGAGAGACACGCTCCAACGACCGTCACGGGCGGTAGGAAGGAACTGAGGAGGGGGAGCGCCAGCAGGGTACTTATGCTCCGCTATAGCAGTGCCACTCCAGGGGGCGACCTGCCGGCGCTACAGGTACCGCTAGGGAAAACGCTCCGGAGACACAGTGCATGCGGTGCGCACACCTGATTCGAATGGACATGAGCAACCACTCGAAGAAGAAGGGCTTTATTTGGGGACCCTGGAATGGTTAAAAAATATTTCTGTTATCAAAGTGGTCATAGGCAGGGGTAATATATAAAGAGATTGTTTCTGCTACTACGTCAGCCCTAGGCGGGGGTGATGTTAACCTGGAAAAGCATCATCCTCTTATTAAGCCAGCTCCACGCCAGAGAGTGGTCACATCCCTGTGAAAGTTGTGTGCAGTTCTTACAGGCCTTGCAAATGGGGGCTAAAGGCAGAAGTGTGCCTGTGAAGTGATGCATAGTCAAGACAGGGAAATCAGCACTTGGTTGACTTGCTACAAAAAAAATTGCCCCAAATGTTAATGTCAAGTTAAATAACGTTACAGTTCTGGGTGTATTATTAATTTTCATATATAATTCAATAGAACTCTCCAATTCTAATTTACCTGAAGCTCTCAGAATATTTCAGGAGTATCACAGGGCTTAACTCGAAATAAGCTATGCAAATTGAGCTACTTCAATTGCATATCTTATTTTGAAATAGCTTACGTGGAGTGTCTACACAGCATTTATTTTGAAATAGAGCACTCTTCCTCCGACTTCTCTTATTCCTCATACAATACGGGGTACAGGAGTCGGAGTAAGAAGTATCCAGCTTGACAGTATTTTGACAGTATTTCAAAATAACTGCATGCTGTGCAGACATGGACTGTTATTTTGGAATAGCGCTAGACAGTATTAAAACTGGAATCAAGATGAAATGCCTATACTTTTCATTCCACATATTAGCTATAAAGAACTTACTTTTACATCCAAAGTGTGTTGTAGTTTGAAGCGCATAGCTTCTTGCTCCTGACATTGTATTATGCACTGACATTCTGCAAATTGCATAGATGCCTGCAAGAGAGAATATGAGATTTTAATTAACCTTTTCTTTGTGTTCTATTAAATGTTTTTAATCCTTTTTTTCTAATAAGAATACGGGGCCATACCAAGACACTTTTTATTTGTACAGAGCCACCAATGTGGTAGGTGCTTTCTAGAAATAAAAGACCAGATGCTGGCCCTGCAGAGTTTCCAAAGACTGCTGAATTGCCATATGACTATAGTAACAATGATACCCACACAACAATCTTAGCGAAAGGCGGTATTCCTGTCGGAAAGAATCCTAAACACCTCTAGGATTTGGTAATTCAAGTGTATTAACTGGGCAAAGCCTCCTCAGGCTTTAAAGTGGGTGAGGGGGTAGAGTTAGTGACTTATTTGAATCTATACTCTTAAATAACACAACTTGTTAAAGAAGTTGTTTATAGTAGCAAAATGTGGGCAGATATGATAATATGGATCCTGGTGTGTTTTTTTGTTTGTTTTTTAATCGGTAGCAGGCAAGTAAGCAACAGAAGCTGGAGAAATTTCTGAGCCCAAGCTCTACAGTGAGGGGGAGGCACCTTTTTTGGATCGGGGGGCCACTGACCCACAGAAAAATCAGTCGGGGGCCACACACAAGTGAGAAGCAAAAAAACAAAACCCCCTCACTGATGTGGCACCTGAATGAGAAGGAGAAAGACACCCCCCACATTCCCCTTGCACGTCAGAGCCTAGAAGGGCCCAGCCTTGTAGATTTTGTGTGCTCCAGCCCCGTGATGGGGCAGCAGGGTGGCCAGAGTGCAAGCACTAGCTCCGCAATGGAAGGGGGGGCCCTGAGCCTCGGGGATCCAGGAAAGCCAGTGGCCATATCCAGACCCCAGGCCTGAAGTTCCCCACCCCTGCTCTACAGTGAGGCAGAGAGAGATGGGGATGCTCTAGGAAGGGTGTTTTCATTATTCTAATAAACTTCCTTGTTCAGTGTTAGAAGAAACTGAGGTTCTTTGTGTTGTTCTTTACCATGGCCACATGGCAAACAGGCAGCTGATTCTCTGTGTTCACTGAAGAACAGTGAAGAGTGTTCATACCCATAAATAGCTGCCTCTTATTTGCATGGTAGTTTCCATTTCAACCTTCAACTCAGAAATAATTTATGAGCAGCAGGTTGATCAATTACATTGGATGATGTCTGCACAGTGGAGGCACTCCAGGGCAGGTAAGATAGTGCCTATTTATCTTGTCTGACCATCTGTGTGATCTTTACCCACTGCTTTAAATAGGCTCTGACTCTGTTTACAGTTAGTTTTTACCCACTCACTTTCAGACAGCACCAGTCTCCCCTGTGCCTACGCCTTTGTTAGTTGGCTGTATTATTAATGTATATTCTGTTACACCCAACAAAGCTGTGCTAAAAACATTAACAATGCCTGTAGTGTCAGCTGTGAGTCTGATCCATCTTCCCCACTCTCACAATTGGTCAACAAAATTTTTGTCATTCATAGGTATTTACCACCCCGCATCCAATGACAAAAGTTTTGCCTTGGCAATTGTAAGTATGAACGCTGCTTTGTCGGCAGGAGCTTTCTTCTGCTGACAAAGCGAAAGCCACTTGTGGGGGCTAGAAGTATTTTGTCTGCAAAAGTGCTGACAAATGGCATTCACATGTGCTGACTTTTAGCGAGGGGGCTGTGTCGTCACAGCCTTGTTGCTAAAAGCCCGTAGTGTACACAGCTGTAGTCTCCCTAGGGATGTGACCTAGGATGGGAGGGGATTGTGATCTGGGGCAGGAGATTGGGGTGCTAGATCTGGGAGGGGGTATAGATGCAAGAGGGGGGCATAGGGTTTGGGTTTGTTGATGGGGGGGGCAAAGGTTGGGTAAAGAGGGGGCTGGAGTGCAGAGGCAGGCTCTGGTCAGGAGACTTACCAGCCAGGAACCAAACCAGCCTGCCTGCCTGCAGAGCTAAGGCTTGAAGAGCTTAAAATGTTTCTCAGCCTGTCTGCCCTGCACCTGCACAGGCTGCACGGCCATGTGCTTGTGTGAATAACTCCTTCCCTCCATAGGTGCCTCATCCAAATCACCCTGACAGCCACCTTGTCTCCGTCTCCTCTGTCAACCCCACTAGTTCCTTACTGCAGCATGGATAAAAATGCCAATCCCCTTTCTTCATAGGAAGTAGTACAAAAAAGTCTGATGGAACCAAGAGCTACCTTATCCAGAGCTGCCTCCATGTTAGCAATCTTTTCTTTCAAGCGTCGATCCTGTGACCGTAGGATCTCCAGTTCTCCAGCCATCTTGTTATTTTCTGTTGCAATGCAACTCAGCTCTTGGCTTAACTTATTTTTCTCTTCTTTCAGATAATGCTTCTCCTGCATTTGTAGAGATACAGACCAACATGAATATGAGATTACTAACGTTATACACATCTGTTCTCAATAAGATTAGTGATTTGAAGTAGGTTATAGTGTTCACAATTTTCAGTGAATCTTTCCAGAAGCTCAGCTATTGTACTTAGAAACAGGAGTTTTCACAAGAGGAAGATGACCCCCTCAGAGCTTGGCTGTCACCTCACAGAGCCTTGAACCATTTCAGATCAGAAATTTGAAGCTTTGAGAGTACATGTGCACACTCATGCTCATGCTTTTATAAGCTCTTCCATTGCCCAATACCAAAGAAAAACCTGTCAAACTTCACACAAGTGACTAGATCTAAAGGTAGCAGAGGAGGATGAACTGCTGTGACCACTTCTAGGTGATTATCCAGTCAACTCTACTAAATCACTTATGTGTCTTGGAATCACTAGAGAGAGCTTCACTATTAAGAAACTGACAAGCAGAACCTACCAAAACTTGAAATGCCGAGAATCTGATTTATGACAAAACCTGCTAAACAGTCATCCAAAGCAAGCACCCGGTCTAGCATTATAGTATGAACAAAAATGTTTAAAGAAAACATGAAAAGTTAGTGTAGCTGTCTGACAATTTTTGTCAATAAGGATATGTTAGCTAATAAACATAATAGTTGCCTGCTACTGAGTAGAACACACTCAAATCACTTTTGGGTGGATTTTTCAGATAGGAGCAAGTATCTTAAACCCAGCAGCAAACAAAACTGGAAGATAAAACTGAGGGTAAGCACCGAGGGCCAGATTCAGAGGGATGTGCAAGAAAGGGGAGTCAGCTGGTAATAGGGCTTGAGTCTAAATGAGTTTATAAGCAATTAAGAGCCTGATTCTAATTTACACCAAGGTTACCTTAAGGTGCTCTGGCAGTAAATTATATTTACACCCAGTTTAGGGCTCTTTTACATCATTAGTGCATATGAGAATTAGGCCCTAAGTCTGAGGGAATCTAAGTCTGGAGACTGATTGATTGATGTAACATAGAACTGATGGAAGCCAAATGAAGGTGTAACTAATACTCCCTTTGGTCTCTCTTGGACTATCCCCGAATTTGGCCCTGAATCTCTACTTGGAACTATTTATCTAAATATAGTTAAATACTTTTACTTGGAGCTCTTGTGACCTTAGTTGCATTTGTCATTGCCTCCTCCAAGAATTTAATCTTGCTCTGCAATGCATCTATCTGTCCTCTCTTGGCTGTGATTTGCTTCTGCATTCCCATTGCAACTTTCATAGCTGTAAAAGACAAGTTTCCCAGTGGATTAGTCCTTTATGAACAAAATGGATCAGGCATGATATTTTCTGTGTTCTTATTTAGAAATCAGTTGTCAATAATACACTAAAAATGGACTATGGGCTGGGATCCTGTTGTCCTTATGCGAGCAAACTTGCCAGTAGGGTCAATAGGAGTTTTGCCTAGATGGTGACTGTGATATCAGTACAAATAGAAGAATCTAAACTCATACTCTGAGGAAATTCAGCTCCAAATTTCCTGACTTAATTTGATCCCTAGTAAACCATAAAACAACAAACTGTCTGCATATGTCACTGTTTTTACTGCTTTTATAAAATATTTGAATTACCATTAATAAGATCTATTGAAGAAATAAATATATGTACATATTCCTCTTGTTTAAAAGACCCCCCCCCCCGCCCAAAAAAAACCCCCTTAAAAACCCTTCCAAAGTTACCATGGCCATCGGATCCTTCCATAGTCTTTAAAGTGGCTCTGGTTTGTTCCAGTTCAGCTTGGGCAGATTTCAATTGCATTCTGAGTTTGCTTATGATACCTTCCATCTCTTCACTTTTGTCTCGATAATTCCTCTTTACATTTTCATATTCCTCTGTTCAATGTAAGCACATTGAATTGAACGAAAGTGCAAAGTGACCTCCAAATCAACCACCTGTTACTCAAAGGTTATACAGATGTGCTGTTTAATCCCTTAAAAGAAATATTTATGCAATTAACCTAGAAAAGATGCTAACAAATTGAAACAAGTTGTGTTCTAGTGCATTGCTATGATGTCATCAGAAGCCTGCTTTTTACTGGAACAAATGAGATGCATTTCCTAGCTGTTCTCTAAAGTTACCATTCTACAATATGACTGTAAACTATACTTCTTGACTGTGTGCTGCTCAGGGATCAGACTGCCCATCACTACCTGGTGTAGGCATAGCTATAAGTGAGACAAAATATTTGACCTGTGCCCATGCTGTCAAGGTTTTTTTCTTCACAACTCCAACCTGCTCTATGTCCTGTCATAGCAGGGGTGGGCAATAATTTTTGATGGGGGGGCCACTCCAGGATTTTGGAAAGTGGTCAAGGGCCGCACTCTTCCATGATATTAATGGAGATGTGGGGTTTGGGATGGAGGTTGGGTGCAGAAGGGAGCTTGGGGGTAAGGGATTGGGGTTCAGGGGGAAGAATGGAGTCTGGGAGGGAGTTTGGGTAAAAGAGGCGGTTGTGACCTAGGGCAGGGAACTGGAGTGCAGGGGTTTGGGATGTGACCTAAGGTAGGAGGGGACTGTGATCTGGGGCAGGAGATTGGGGTGCCAGATCTGGGAGGGGGTATAGATGCAAGAGGGGGGCAGAGAGTTTAGGTATGTTATTTGGGGGGAGCAGAGGGTTGGGGCACGGAGGGGTTGGGGTGCCAGAGGCAGGCTCTGGCCAGGAGACTTACCAAACAGCAGCCATACCAGCCTGCCTGCCCACAGAGCTAAGGCTCGCAGAGCTTAAAATGTTTCTCAGCCTGCCTGCCTGCCCACCCAGCGGATGCACAGGCTGCACAGCCATGTGCTTGTGTGAATAACTGAGCTGAGGAGAGGGGGCGTGGTTCTTCTTGGCTGCCGGTTATTCAAGCAGGCAGCTTCCACTGGCCAGTTTCTGGCCAGAAACTGGCCAATGGGATTGTGCTTTGGGCAGGGGGCAGCCCCTGAAGCTTTCCCTCCCTTCCAGTTTTGAAACAGAAATGGGGCCCAGTGGCCACGTTTCTGAGCAGTGTGCAGGGCAAGCAGGGGAGCCTGCGTGGGGCTCCCCACTACCTCCACACACCAGATCCGGTGGCTTGGTGAGCCACATCTGGCCCACAGGCCGTATTTTGCCCAGGCCTGTCATAGCTATAAATCATCCCTTCTTTATACTCCCCCAACCTGCAAAACTGTTCTGGCACAGTTCCAACTCAAAGGCATCCCTCAAATAGCTCTGATCCCCTCAAATTCATCCCCTATCACACTCCACAAAGCTACACAACTGCTACAGCTCTAGCTCCCACACAGTGTGCCCTCCTGAGCTCTGGGCCATCCATTTCATGCTCCCTCCCACATTCTCTCAGGCCACTTCAATTCTGTTATTATCTTTTACAAAATCTGAGAATGGACTATCCAAGTAAAAGTATGTGGATGGTCACCATCTACTAATCTTGCTGAGCTCAGAGTTAAGGCTGTGCATCAGATCATGACTATGGGGAGCTGGGCGTTTGTATTGTGGGTGTGTCTTTGCTGAAGTAAATGAGGGAATCTGGGAATGCATGTGGCTGTTACAATGTCTGGATAGTACAGCATGTGAATTGTGGTTGGTCTGGATGTTAATGCTGTCTTAATGGGTGATTTCCTTGAGTTCTGGTGACAATGGTAATAAGAAATACTCTTGAGTTTTTGAGCAGGCTGTTATCGGCGGTGATACTTTCTGCCAATATCACATACTGTATGTCCCTGGCATTCTGAGCTCCTTTCATATAGAGCATTTAAGGAATGCATTTGCTAATGTCCTCTTTCTGATGAGTTAAGATACTAGATTTTATAGAACGCCAGTCACAAGAAAACTTAAAACCTATTCCACTATAATTTGATAGTCAACCATTAATAGGATTTGCCAGATCAGTTTATTTAAATGACAGAACATAGCAGTATCTAACTTCCCTGTACATTACCTAGGGAAGACTTGCTAAAGTTTACACTCTGTGACCTACCAGGTTTTTTTTTATTATGGGCCCTCCAGAAAGTCAGGCTGTGCTAGGTATTTTTGCACCAGGCACTGACCGTTGTGCCTCTTGATTACGCCATCTGCATTCCGTAGAAGAAATCCAAATAATGAATTAGCTCTCTGAAGCACTCTGACCACGGGTGCGCTGTCACTGGGAACCTTTCCCTTGACTTTACTAGTAGCCGTATTTGGATTGAGAAGGCAGCTCTTCTATTTTTAACATCAGCCTGATTTAGCAGATATTTGATATGGACTCCCTACCTGCAAGGTTAGTTAGCTCAGTGCGACTGACTTTCAGCTCATTCATTAGTTGGTCTCTTTCCAGTTTCAGATCCTTTACTGCACGGAGCCTCTCAGTGCAGGTGTTTACTGATTTAACTTTTTCCAGCTCCAGCTCACTCAATCTGGCCTCCATTTCACGGATTCTGTCTTCTTTCTTCTCCATTACAATCTACTTATGTAAATAAATTAGAATAAATATATTAATTAACAATTAAGATACATACACATCAGGATTATTTGAAATCTAATTTTTATCATGGAATAAATTGGTGCAAAGATGAAAACTAAGGCGGAAAAGACACGTTTACTTAAAATGGGCAGGGATAAATACATAAACAGATTATTGCAGCCTATGCTATACCTCTGCCAACCCAACTGATTTCTGTCTTTAACAAAATGTGCTTGGGCCATATGCACTGTCAAAGTTCAGCTAGTGGCTAAATCACTTTACAAGATTCCTAACTCAAGGATGTTTTGTGTTTTAACTCTTATAGTCACTCACAAGATTTCTAAGAAGATTGATTGCACATTTTAACCTGTGCATGAACTGGGATTTGAAATGGTTTCTTACCAAGTTGATGGAAACTAGGTTTGAGCCTTTGGGAAGGTGTTCAGTATACCATCTATATGAGGTGACTATGAGAAGATGCATGATAAAGTGGCCCTTGAAACCATAAAAATCACATGCTCCAAAGGTTGTAGGAGTCATAGCTCAGTTCTGGCACCCCATACATACAATACAACAGCAAAAGTACAAGGAGAAAAGGATGGGTTCATATTAAACATAGGAGGTCCAGCATGGAGAGAAGACAGAGCTGATAAAGAGGTAAATCAGAATATCTCAGTAACAAGGTCCTTTCATTTTGATGGCTGCTGCAGATGAGGTGGGAAGTTCATGGACAGGAGTCTCTGAAGGGAGAAACCTGCTGGGTATAGGGCCAGATACAGCACTTGTAAAGTCTCTGATCTGGGACCATACCAACAGACGTAGGACCATGCTTATAACAGAACCAGGGAGTCAGCTCTGGATCTGACGATGCAGTAGAAAACGTCTTCTTAGGACTCATACAAAACTCTGGCTGCTGGACCGACATCAAACCTGAACCAATGGAAATCAATGGAGAGGGCACAAATGCTCCTCCATTGCTGAGCCGCACAAACGATTACTATGGGAACCAACAGATTTGAGCCCCTTGGAACTGAGTAAGCCCCAAGAACCAACCCTTTGTTTTCTAAGGCTTCTTGCCAGCAGCTACGTATGGCTGGCTTAGAATGTCTCTTTAAAGACATCAGGGCTATAAAATATGCTCTAGATAAGGAATGTTTAATTAGTCTCAATGAAGAATGCCACAAAGGCTGAGACTGCTTCTCCTCCTGTAACTAAACATTTATAATTACCACTACTCAGTAACAATAGAACTTTTTCTGTTTGGTTGAAGGTGTGGGCTGACTCTTTCAAATCTGATGTCTCCAAGGCCTTAAAGATTGAGTGCCGAGAGGACAATGTTTCTTCTTAAACTTTTGTCTACCTTTCCCACTTGCCTCTTGCCTAAGGTGGTGAAGCCAGTATGGTAAGGGATCGCCACACACTTGTCCGTCATGTACTTCTGGTTGTCATTAACATTTGAAGGCTAAACATTTCTCTGGTTCTGCCTATGAAAGAACAAACTAATTCTGGATCTAACACTATCGTTGTTATAGTAACAACTAACACCAATTATAAAAGCTAATTATTACACTAACATCCACTGTTATTCAAAAACTAATTGACTGTGTAATGGAGTCATGGAACCACTGCTTTTTCATTCTCAGTCACCAGCAGAAAAGAAGGTGAAGATGGTTGGGGGTAGGCTGGCCTTTTGTAACCACAATTTAAAATGTTCAGATCTGCAGATCAACGAGTTAACACCACCAACTGCTGTCAACTGCCTTTGAGTGGGGGACACAGAAGGGGTGGTTCACTACTCTGACCGTGGGACTCCACAGTGGTAATTTTGTGATGAAGAACACTCTTTTGTTCTTTGGTAAAATGATGAAGAAAATCAATTGGCCCACAGATTATAGCATCATAGAATACTAGGACTGGAAGGGACCTCGAGAGGTCATCAAGTCCAGTCCCCTGCCTTCATGGCAGGACCCAGTACTGTCTAAACCATCCCTGATAGACCTTTATCTAACCTACTCTTAAATATCTCCAGAGATGGAGATTCTACAACCTCCAGTGTGTTTAACCACCCTGACAGTTATGAACTTTTTCCTGATGTCCAACCTAAACCTCCCTTGCTGCAGTTTAAGCCTACTGCTTCTTGTTCTATCCTCAGAGGCCAGGAAGAACAAGTTTTCTCCCTCCTCCTTGTGACACCCTTTTAGATACCTGAAAACCACTATCATGTCCCCTCTCAATCTTCTCTTTTCCAAACTAAACAAGCCCAATTTTTTCAGTCTTCCTTCATAGGTTATGGTCTCTAGACCTTTAATCATTCTTGTTGCTCTTCTCTGGACCTTCTCCAATTTCTCCAGATCTTTCTTGAAATGTGGCGCCCAGAACTGGACACAATACTCCAACTGAGGCCTAATCAGTGCAGAGTAGAGTGGAAGAATGATTTCTCCTGTCTTGCTCACAACACACCTGTTAATGCATCCCAGAATCATGTTTGCTTTTTTGGCAACAGCATAACACTGTTGACTCATATTTAGCTTGTGGTCCACTAAAACCCCTAGATCCCTTTCTGCCGTACTCCTTTCTGGACAGTCGCTTCCCATTCTGTATGTGTGAAACTGATTGTTCCTTCCTAAGTGGAGCACTTTGTATTTGTCCTTATTAAACTTCATCTTGTTTACCTCAGACCATTTCTCCAATTTGTCCAGATCATTTTGAATTATGACCCTATCCTCCAAAGCAGTTGCAACCCCTCCCAGCTTTGTATCATCTGCAAACTTAATAAGCGTACTCTCTATGTCGACATCTAAATCGTTGATGAAGATATTGAACAGAACCAGTCCCAAAACAGACCCCTGCGGAACCCCACTTGTTAGACCTTTCCACTAGGATTGTGAACCGTTAATAACTATAATTATAAAAATAAAAAGCCAAGCTATGCACTCAGACACACATTTAGTTGTGCATAATTGGGTAATTGCACACATTTTAAAATTTGCATCTGTGCATGCAACTATCCTTTTGAAGTATGCAAAAGCATGATTTTACATGTGCAACTCAGGTGCGCATTTTTTAATATTTAGTCCAGTTTAGTTGCCACTGTGACACATAGGCACAGAGGGAAATCCTGGCAGTGCTGAAGTCAATGGCAAAACTCTCATTGACTTCAGGGGGGCCAGGATTTTACCCATAATCTGTTAACTTCAGACAGAGGGGCTACGTCTAGACTGGCATGATTTTGCGCAAATGCTTTTAACGGAAAAGTTTTTCCGTTAAAAGCATTTGCGGAAAAGAGCATCTAGATTGGCACGGACGCTTTTGCGCAAAAGCACTTTTTGCGGAAAAGCGTCCGTGCCAATCTAGACGCGGTTTTGCACAAGAAAGCCCCGATCGCCATTTTCGCAATCAGGGCTTTTTTGCGCAAAACAAATCTGAGCTGTCTACACTCACTCTTTTGTGCAAAAGCTTTTGTGCAAAAGGACTTTTGCCCGAACGGGAGCGTCAAAGTATTTGCGCAAGAAGCACTGATTTCTTACATTAGAACGTCAGTGTTCTTGAGCAAATTCAAGTGGCCAGTGTAGACAGCTGGCAAGTTTTTGCGCAAAAGCGGCTGCTTTTGTGCAAAATCATGCCAGTCTAGATGCAGCCAGGGTGTGTCTAGACTACAGGGTTTGTCGACAAAAGTGGACTTTTGTTGACAAAACTATACCTGCGTCTATACTACCGCTGAGTTCTGTCAGTAGTAAGTTGGCAGAATGTGGCAGTCTTGTCAACAGCGGTAAACCTCATTCTATGAGGAATAACGCCTTTTGTCGACAGAGTTCTGTCGACAAAAGGCGCTACTGCATACACACTGTGCTTTTTCAAAAGAGAGCGTCTAGATTCTCTGTCGAAAAAGTGGCTTGCTTTGTTGACAGAACTGGCTGTAGTCTAGACGCTTTTTGTTGACAGAAGCCTGTAATCTAGACGTACCCTTAGAAATATTTCTCTTATTTTTAATACAAACTGATCAAAATTATACTGATTTAATTATAATGTTCCCAGCCTTGCTAGGTCTTCTAAATGTTTATAGATTCCTAGGCCCATTTTCTGTCCTGCTTGCAAACATAGGCAGCATAACATATCGGTATATGTATTTTAAAATAGAATGAACATACTGTCTTGCAGAGAGGTAAACATGGTAAAATGAACAGACCTTAAGTTCTTGTACTTCCAGTTTCCTGTCACTGATTTCTTTCAGAAGCTGAGATTTCTCTACCTCCATTGCACCAGCAGTTCGACCATGCTGGCCCACAATCTGAGTCATGTTATCAATTTGTTTTTGGAAGATCTCAATAACTCTTTCTTTTTCTATCACCTGCAGTTTCAGTGTCTCACACTCTGACTGCACATTTTGTAAGTAGTCCCCTTCGCTCTTTAAATGATGAAGCTCCTGCAACTTACTATCTACCCGTGAGCGGAGCTTCTTGATTTCCTCATTGGTAATTTCAATGGCTCTCTCCTTCTCTTGCAGGCAGGCTGTCAAGTCAGACACTGTTCTCTCAGAAGCCTCCAGATTTATCTTCTTGGCTGTGAGCTCTTCAACTACTTTACGGAGCATCTCTTTGGTTGATTCTAGCTGGGCAGTCAAGGAGGAGACTCTTTCAATGCTTTCATTCTTTTCCTTAATTGCAGCCATCTGAAAGTTAACAATAAAATAGTCAACTTGCACAACCATGTTTTCTTTCTACCTACTTACCTTTCTAGCCACCTATCTATGGATTTTCTACTGCATGCATCATTATAGTATCTCACAGCTTCCTTGATAAGGAGAACATAGTGTAAAATATAGAAAAAAATATGTAGGACTGATGTGAAAAACAGAATAAACAAATTAGCTCTCTGAATTATTTAGAGGAGACAGGTCTAAATCATTCAACATCATAAAGCCTGGACAGTGTAATGTCACAGCAAATATATCCTAGAAGAAGTATGCGTGCATCAGTTGTACACAGTTAATTTTATTGCTCTATTCAGCAAAGTGCATAGGCTTTCACGGGACAACCTCCACCCGAAAGCACCATGACCCGAGTGCTGCTAATAGTGCTGTACAGATGCAGAAGACAAGAATGAACCCAGAAATACCAAGAAGGAAAGGTGGAATTTTCACAGAGTGGGTGGTTGCAGGAAAGTGGGTGCTGATTGGTTGGTGGCAAATAAAGAAATCAAGCGATGAACAATTTAATTTGACCTAAAGTAGAGAACAGCAGCTGACAGGATTGGCCTGGGGTTACTTATTAGAAGTCGAAACACTTTTGAGAGGATGCAGCAGTGTGAAGGAAGGAGTTGACTCCAGAGCTTGATACCCAGGAGTCTATTCTGTTGAAAACAACAGTCTTTTCAAACAGAGGGCTTAACTCAGCCCAATAATCAGGCCTTGGACATAAACACCACTATGTCCAGATGAAATATTGTGTAGAGTGGATCAATTATGAGGGCCTCTTGTTCCCCAACTCTTCTTGCAGAAGTGACTGCCACCAGAAAGACTGTTTTGAAAGAAACGTGAAATAAAGAACAGTCCACAAGAGGCTCATCGGGTGCTTCCATTAGTCCCATGCAATTATATTTACTGCACATGCATGAAATGTGATTGTTGTAGGCTTACAACATGGCCAAAGCCAAACCAAGTTTCACTAGGACGCGCCAATTCACTTCTCCATTAAATGTATTAACATGCCAAATTTCAAATTCTGGCTGGTTTGGTATAAAATCACTCTCGGCCAGAGACTGGGACTTCAAATGTCAGACTGGCAGGTGAAAGTTCCAGGAAGTTGTGTGTGATTAAAAAAAAGGGCTATAGAATGAGAGACTCTGGCGCCTTAAGTATAGATGCTGCTCATGTTCCAACTAAGGCAACAAAAACAGTGCTATTTATAATATATATCTAGTGTATGGGAATGGGAAGTGGTAGTTGTACTGCCCAACAATTGCTTCCTCACCTGACGTTCCATTTGTCCCTGACACTCACTCTTCATTGTCTTCACTATGTTCTCCATGCGCTGTAACTCCATATTCTTGTTGTCCAGTTCTCGCCGTAGGTGGTCAATGGTGATGCTGTTGCCAGTGTCCCGATCCCAAAGCCGCTTGTTCTGCTCCTTTTCCAGACTCAGTTCCATCTCTTTTTTGTGTAGATCAGCCTACAAGATATTTTAGCAGTCATTTCCCTCTTTAAATCCTTAAGCCATCCTCCCGGATGTTTTCTTTAATAACCATCAGTTACATAATTAAGTCATCAATACTATATCCTTCCTCCTAATAAAAGCCAGGATTTCTGGTGCACAAGTAGGATGATGCTTCTGAGATGCTTCCCTTCAACTGAGCAATAGTTTTAAACTCATCTTTTTCTTAGTACTATGACTTGTCCCATCTTAGAACATTTAAGATTTCAAGGCTTGGAACCTTTAATGCAGAGGTGGGGGACCTTTTTTGGGTCGGGGACTGTTGACCCACAGAAAAATCAGCCAGGGCTGCACACAAGTGAGAAGCCCCCCAAAAATTTAACCCCTCCCAATACCTCACTGACTTGGCCCCCAAATGAGAAGGAGAAAGACACTCCCCCTATTCCTCACACACACCAGAGCCAAGGGGCAGGCCAAGCTAGTAGATTTTGTGTGCTCCAGACCCATGGTGGGACAGTGCGGGGCTGGAGTGCCAGCATGGGTTCCACAATGCTGGGGGGGAGTCCTGAGCCTCAGAGGCTGGATCCAGGCAAGCCGGGGGCTGCATCTGGCTCCTGGGCCTGAGGCTGAAAAAAGCAGTACTGTATCAAAAGTAAAAGTTAACAAAATACAACTACAGTATATGCCAAGGAGGAAAATCAACCACTTTTAACAGCAATAACCGTAATTAGTTGGCTTTATTTACTCTATTTGCAGACAATTGTTATACCTTTTTTCAATAATTTTTAGCTCTGAAATGAATGTAAAGGTTCAAAAACTGACGCCACAAACCAAAATTATTAGGCAATTTGGAAAACAATTTTAAAAAGGGCATTAGGAGAATTCTTAGTAGAAAATGAAGGGGCTGAAATTTTGAAAGGGGAGACAGAATGCAGAATACTTAACAAAGCCAAAGGAAAAGGGAATGAAATGAGAGGCTCAGAGAGTAAAAGAATGAACCTGTACAGCCAAGGCATTGAAACAAACTTAACTTTTCTCCCAATGCCTTGAAGAATATTAGAAACTACTAGTTTCATTTAATCAGTGACCATAAAATTAGAATAGCTTACTCTTAATTGTATAGTGCCTGTCCTGATTCTAGCCATTTCTATAGCTATAAAGAGTTCAGAGAAAAGGATATATTTTACACATTCCAGATTAGATAAACAGCATACAGATTGCAATCAAGCAAAACACTTTTTTGGGTTCCATGTGTTACCTGTTACACAAGTGACACATACTAATCTCCCAAAAGCCAATAATGAAATTACAGAACTCATACACAGAGCAAACGATGAGTGTGATGATGAAGTATTACATTAAGCACTGGAAAAAGGGTGTATGTATGAAACCAGTAATCTCTAATGCACAGTTCTGTGCAAGCTATACAGGTGCATGGGTTTTTATTTTTGTTTTTTTTCCCCAATTTAAGATGTCTTCAGTCTATAGCTAGGGACCATTTAAAGCAGTCAAGGAAAGTCCTGGTTAAAAAAAAAATCTTACAAAGTAGACATGAAAGGAGAAAAGAAGGGATGATGAGTTACCAACCTAGCTTAGCCTTAGGGTCAGAGTTAAACATGGGAATGGGCGACAGGGAATGGTACACTTTCAAACACAGGACTCAACTCAGCCCAATAATTAGGCAATAGACATAAATACCACCATGTTTGGATGAAATACTGTATATGACACGACCCCTCTCCTCACCATTGGGGTCTAGCTAGCTGGAGATACACCCCTGTTTTCCCCCCTTCCCTTGACCCTCTTTCTCTTAGCTACAATTTATGTTAGATGTTAAGCAATCCGATTTATGTTAGGCTTTTTGTTATTCCTTCTTGTTATGTTAACCCATATCATTTATGTTTGGTTTTTTGTTACATTAAGGCCATAAGGATGGACTTTGCCTAGAAACAATATTGCTTAACATAAGCTTATGAATATGTATGTAATCTGTGGAATGAGTGAAGAAGTGTGAATGAGAAACACCCATTCAAAAGGCAGATAAACATCTGGGACCTTTTAAGGCAAGCAAGGACTCTGCAAAGTATATAAATTAACTATAGTGAAAAATAAAATTGTCAGACACATGGATGAATATAATTTGTTGGGGGAAAGTCAACATCGTTTCTGTAAAGGGAAACCATGCCTAACTAATCTGCTAGAGTTCTTTGAGGGGGTCAGCAAACAAATGGACAAGGGGGATCCAGTTGAGGCATTCAGGGAAGGGCTGTGTGACTCCTAGCTCCTGAAAGAAGGGTGAAACTAGATAAGCAGTGGGGAGAAGGCCTGAAAAAAGACCATGGAAGGAGGATGTCCAGGGAGGCAGCAGTAAGGAGTCCGATGGAACAGATGTTGGTTACTGGCTATAATGGCCCAGTGTAATGGAAGGGTCTGAGTTCCCCTGCCTGTCACTGGGGAAGATAGTGTGAAACCCCTGGCAAGGCTATAGCTCCCTGAAAGCACTGAATGAAGGCTTGTGGGGACCATGGGAACCAGAGTTGAGGCCCAAAGTAAGGACTGAGCCTATTACTGTAAGGCTTCTTCTTACCCTAGAAAAAGTGGGGTAAGAAGAATGTGCCCTGACTGGTGGGCTGAGTGGTAAGAAGAGGCAGACCTCTTCCAGGCAGGCGCTGGTGTTGGCAGTAGAGAAGGAGAGTCTGCTATGCCATGCCCAGCCACAAGGGGCATGCCTGCATCGAGTGTTATCTTTGCCAGACCTTTCTGAGGCATCATCATTATATTTATAATAAGTCTCAATCTTAATTATAAAGAGGCTGCCAGCTTTCCATAGTAAGCATGGGGCAAACACAATAGCAACAATAAAAACAAAAGTTCTTCCATGTATTCAGCTGATGGCTAGACAAACTGATTACTAAAATGGAACTGCCCTATAAATTGTTCTTCAATGGTTTATAAATATCCCAAATTCTTACCAGCAGCTGCTGAAGCTGATCATCCAAGTTTCCAGATTCTTGACTGTATTGATCCCGTTCAGTTTGAGCCTCTGCTATCTCAGACCGAGCCAGGTGCAATTGCTTTTCCAGATCTTCTATCTAAAGTATGCACACAAATCAAAAAGAATGTAACATCTGGTGCTAATTATCTTATGGGTCTACTCTGAAAAGTGACTATGTACAAAAGGCGCTGCCTTACTCCATAGATCTGCTCGCTATGTGTTTGCAGAGATGTATCAGCTTGCTTTAGTGATTAAAATGATTTTTTTTCTCTTGTTAGTCCTGGATAACCAGCACAGTTAGGGCAGAGTGAGTTGGAGTCTATTCCCACTTACACCTTATCAAGGGAATTGTCAATTATAGTCTAAATCAGGGCTACTCAACACATGGCCTGCAGGTGGGATCCTTTGAACATGGCCTCCACTGGGAACATGCTCCACAATGGCAAGGTGTCTCTCAGATGGGGTGAGCATTGAAAGACGCAAGAGGACATGCTGGCTGGAAGAGATGGGTACAGGGTGCCTGCATTTCAAGCCCCCAGAGGGGAGGTGCCGGGAGCATTGTGGCAAGTGCTTTGTATTCATGCCCATTAGTGTGAAAGAAGCTATTTGCATATATTTGCATGTAAATGCAACCACATTTAAGTTGTGGTCCTCGGCATGTGTCGCGAGTATCATTGTGGCCTCTGGGGCTTCCAAAGTTGAGTAACCCTGATCTAAATGTTGGTCATGTCTGAGCTAGTTGCAGGGTTGGCAGTTAGATTAAATCAACATTTTACATTTTCAAGATCATGGAATTATCTCTCTGCATTAACCACACACTCTCCAAAAAACCTCCCTTTAATTAGCATAGAACAGAAGAAGTAAACTTTGTTTTCTCTACAATGTGATTATAGAGCAGTAGTTCTCTGTTAAAGTCATCTACATGAAAAAGTACATAGTAAACTGCTTCCCTTCTACAGATGGAACATAACAGAGATACAAGCCCCAAACAGTGTTTGGTTTGAGATCTATGGTGTTCGTTTATAAACAGTAAGCTGTGAATTTTGATGCATGTAAAACAGAGCAGTAAGTGGAGCCAAAGAGCAGGTGAGCCTGCTTTCAAATGCCTTAGGGTGCGTCTACCCAGCACCCTAAACTCGAAATAAGATACACAATGTGTGCTATGCAAATTGTGTATCTTATCTCAAATCTATTTCGAAATAGCTTATTTTGAAATTTGGCACGTCTACCCAGAGCCAAATTTTGAAATAATGTGCTATTTCGAGCCATCCCTTAACCCTTGTGCCACGAGGTTTTCTGGGATGGTGAGATAGCACACCCGTTATTTCAAAAAATATTTTGAAATAATAGGTGGCTTGTGTAGATGTGGGGTATCCCGAAAAAGCCGTGCAGTGTAGACATACCCTAACTGATTTGTTCTATGCCACCCCAAGCTTAACCTATCACATCCTTGCTATTCCCTTCCTGGGCCTTTCTTGAACAGAGAATAACAACCATGTCAAAACCCGCAGCAGCTCTGTAATGTGAGCAACTTTCCACTAATACGTAGAAGGCTGCCAAAGTTAATGTGACGTGTATCATAAGTACGATTTGACTCCAGAAGTCAGACATTTCTACATAAGTTGTCAGCTCTAATTTTACAGGGAGCAGAGAGCCTTTTTCGAGTCAGCCTCTGAGGAGAAAGGGGAATTATCCTCTGATAATTATGAGATTTCAGAATCACAGTGGTATTCACGAAGAAACCAAAAGGCCTATGCTCAGGGAAGGGAATAAGGAAATGGAAATTACAAAGAAAAGACACACAACATGTGTGGTTAGTGACTCAGAGTTCTCTACTGCTGTGCAAGAAAGTCCTCTTTGTGCATTTCCTCTGAGTGTCCTCCCAAATCATCTTGGGAGGAGGACAGCGTTCCCCTGCCCAGTGAGCCATGGTCCCATCACCAGCGCTCTCTGGATGCTGGGGGGACGCAGAAGTGACAAGGATCATCTGCACAGAGGCCCTCTACCGACTCTGGGATTCTAGCTGCCCCTTGTTCCCTGACAGTGGAGCTCCAATGGAGCTGTTGTCAGGATTTTCTTGAGCCCATGAACACCTCTCCAGTTATGAGGCAAGGGAGAAATGATTGCACATCTCTAGTTGTGCAATCTACCAACCCACACTGGAACCCACATGGGTTATTATGAAATAATCACAACCCATATTTGATGGGACCCACCCATATCCTGAAAAATCTGGGTATTGGTCTTCGTTTGTGTAAAGCAGGGGTGGGGAACCTTTTTTGGATCGGGGACCACTGACCAAAGAAAAAATCATTCAGGGGCTGCACGCGAGTGAGAAACAAACAAAAAAACCCACCCCTCACTAGCATGGGTTCCCCAATGCTGAGGGGAGCCCCGAGCCTCAGGGGCCAGATCCAGGCAAGCTGGGGGTTGCATCCAGCCGCCAGGCCTTAGGTTCTCCACCCCTGGTGTAAAACCTCAAATATTTTTGATGACAGCACTAGTTATTATTATTGAAATAGACATTCTTTAGGGGTACAGTCTCATAACCTTGGGAACCAGAGGAAGAATTATACTGTAGGGGCTACCATAATCAACACACAGAAACTGAACTTTTTTGATGTGTTCAGTTTTTGTAAAGCCCATGTAATTCAGAATGAGGAGATAATGATGATAAGACCCCTTTCAATTACCACTGAAGTAACAATTCTATTGCCGTTTGAGGAAGGGCACTGAATTCATTCTTTGTATTTTTTAAACAGGGGTGTGGAATTGAGGTAGGGAGGAGAGACAAAATAAATTATCTGAAAAGGGAACAGATGGAGTGAAATTCTGGAGTGGGAATTGGCTGGTGTGAACTTCTCTCCATTTTTCCAACATCATTGATCACCAAAAGGTAGATGTGTAGGAAAATGATTTGCTGCACAAATTCTGAGCTGGGGATTTTCAGTGTACTAATAAACTTGCTGGGATGAAGAAGAAAAGCAGCTTGAACCTGCAGGTGCTGACAAACTTGGTCTTTCCAGCTAGGTCAGGTCAAAATCATAGAATCATAGAACCATAGAGCTGGAAGAGACCTTAGAAGGCCATCAAGTCCAGCCCCCTGCCCAAGGCAGGACCAATCCTAATTGAATCAACCCAGCCAGGGCTTTGTCAAGCCGAGACTTAAACACCTCTAGGGATGGAGACTCCACTACTTCCCTAGGTAACCCATTCCAGTGCTTCACCACCCTCCTAGTGAAATAGTTTTCCCTAATATCCAGCCTGGATATACTTAATATTATTTCCTTACACAAGCAATTGCTCTAGGAGCCACAGTAGGTTTTATGTGACTCTAAATGGTTCATGATTGGGAAGCCACAAGGGCAGATGCCTCTAAGTCAAAGCACAATCTTTCTTGAGGTGTGGCCCACACTATGAAAACATTTGAGACAACCCCTGAGGTAAGACATGATTATCAGATAGCCAGATGAAATAGTGTCAGCAACTGCAGAAAATCCTAGCAACTGGAAGAAGCATAAGGAGCAGGAGCAGCATAAAGGATTTGTAAGGAAAGTGAGGAAGCTTGGTGATTGGGTCAAATTTAGTTGCTGTAATTGGTGCTTCAGGACCAAAGCACCTCTGCCTATACTTTTGGGTGTGGCCATGATTCTCCCTCTTTCTCCGGCCAAAGCACTTGTTAGTCAATTACAACACCTTCATTTGACTTAGTCAACAAGTTTCCTTTAATTAATGGGTAAAAAAGTTAACATGCCAGATGCAGATTAGGTCTCTTGATCTGTTTACGGCAAATTAGTTTCCTCTTTGATTTCTCAAGAAATAAAGTCACTGAAGGACACTCTGAGGTGCTATGACTCATCCAAGAAGCTCTTATTATTTGCTTAATTGTGTCTTCTTGGTATATTCTCTACCTTTTTAGGAGACACTAATGGGCTGGGTCCCATGCTGGCTACATTGGCCTACCTCCCTCTCTCTGGCCACTTTTGTGGCCAGAGAGTGTGATGACACCATTCTGTCACCTGGCAGGAAAATCATTTATATAGAGAGAGATAATACTCTTGATCCATATATTTAAAACCATTTAAAGTCTACGGTCCTCTGCATTTATTTCCAGATGGAATCATTTGCCTCTAATTTTGATCCATGTGCTCCTCTAATTTGTTTGTTAGAGAACAACATTATTTGTTCTTAAACATGGGTGCTGGAACAATTTTTATATTGGGGGTGCTGAGAGCCATTGAACCAAACTGCAAATTGTACATAATGGAAACCATGTCAAGGAGAGGGTGCTGCAGCACTTATGCTTAAACATGGTGTGGACCATACAATAGTTTTGAAAGAAAAACAGAAAAGATAGCAATCTTTCTCATCAGCCATTGAATTTCTCTGAAATACCTTTTCAAATGAGACCATGATTATCCTTTTCTGAACTATATGGTACATTTCAGGAGGAAGCCCACGTACCAAGTTCAGCTGGCGCTGTTACTAACTCTAAAGCCCACACACACCTTGTCTTCATACATCCTTTTAGCTTCCCGCAGTTCTGAACGCAGTTGAGAAACAGTGGATTCCAGCTGACTGACCTGACGCATGTACATTGAATTCTGGTTTCGTGTTTGTTCTCTATGAAAAATTTTGAAAGAAAGAAAAAAAATTGTGAGCACAGCTAAATCATGATATAGTCACAGCTATGCTAAGGATTCAATCACTAGAGTTTACTGTAGTAACTGTAGTTATAGTTTGAAATGTGACAGTATAAAAAAGGCACCTTTTTACTCAACAGATCTGCTCTGTGTGTATTCAAAGTGGTTCATTTAATGAGAAAAATGAGGTGTTAGTGCATTTATTTCTGTTTACAATTTTGGCTCATGCATCATCAACATACATGTTAACTAATTGGGGAGCCAGAGTCTGACTTTACTTGTACCAGAGTACTACACAAGTGGAACTCTGGGCAGAATTCTGCTCACAGAATGTTTATAGTGAGTGATTATTTGTAAGTCACACACAGCGTAGTTTGACTTCCAGACCACAGCTTGATTTTGCAGGGTTGGCAGATAGAAAACTCATTTTTTAAGGTGTAAAGTGAGCACATCTGACCTACAAGCCATCAAGAGACGATCAACAGGGAACTGTCATGCCCTTTTCCAGTCACTCAAATTATCAGCAATGCCAAAACTGGCCATATATGTGACTTTTCTACAGGATCTTCTATAAGAGTCATTGATTTCTGCTAATAACCACCACAAGAATTCACTAATTTTTGTTTATGATACAAGTGACAATATGTATATCATTGGGAACTTTTCCATTCTGAACAGCCCCACTTCTGCTTAATTTATAAAAGGCTGGTGCAAACTGTTTTCCTGCTTTATTGGTGGTATAGAGAGAGAGAGCAGGGCCATGTTCCCATTTCTTCCTAACCCTTTTTTGAAGCCCTACTTCCCAAAGAGAAGAGGAAGAGAAACAGTCTCTTCGATCACTGGGGAGTTCAGGGAGTTCTATTGTGACTGTCCCCCAGGCAGATGTTCTTTTTCACTCCTCAACTATGCAGTGTTGAGGGAATTGCTCATAATTCATGACTCATAGATTTGCTCAAAGTCACACACAAAAATTACATCAATAGGGAAAAGAGCCCAGGACTGATTCTCCTCTCAACTGCACCAGAGTAACTCTGGTGATTTCATTCAACTTGCTTTGTTTTTGAGTGAGAGTCAGTCCCCGTGTCTCCTGATTCTCAGAGCTTTGCCTTCAGCACAAGACTCTGTTCTCTTCCATTTACTTAGTCCCTTTTCTAGATTTCTCCTCCCCTGATTTCTGCAGTAGTTGATTAATTCTGAAATAAAGTTACTAAGGGTACATCTACATTGCACTATTATTCTGGAATAACGGCTGTTATTCTGGAAAAACAATACTAACGTCCACACAGTAATTTTGTTATTTTGAAAGAAAATCGAAATAATGGAGGGCTTTTTCCTACACTGGTAAACCTCATTCCATGAGGAATAACACCTTTTCTGAAGGTGAAGAAGTTGTGTGTGTGGACGCTCCACTGCTGCTATGTCAAAATAGCTCCTCACCAGGGTATTCTAAAGTTATTCCTCCCCAGTGCCTCCTGGGGCTCTAAATCAAGACAGCGTGTCCACATTAGGGGAGCCTGCCTCGGACTAATTTTAAGGCTTCCCTGTAGTGTGGACACTCTATTTCTAAATAAGCTATTCCGGAAGATATCTTCCGGAATAGTTTGTTCCGAAATACACTTGCAGTGTAGACGTACCCTATTAAATCATTCCATACTATCAGAGCATACTAGGAGAGAGCGATCTCTCTAGAATCAAGGCTACTTTTAATGTGTTCTACAGTATAACTGAGAAACATACTGAATGATCTCCATCTGGCTTTGGATACTATTTGCATGGCTACGTGCGCTGTTTGTTTTTTCAGTCAGTGCTGCCACTTCCTGTTCATGTTCACTTATTAGTTGCTCAATCCTGTTTAAAAAAAAAATGACTAGTTACAATTGTAGACAAGGTAAGAGATTTCCTCACTGTGTAAACCGTATGGAAAAAAAACTTTCTCAGTAGTCACAAGTTTAAAGATTTCGGGATTTGTCACAAATGTAATCAATTGTAAAGAATTAATCCACAGTTTATTTTGATGATGCTGAACAGCCATAACTAGATAATTCAATTAGGGTATGTCTATACTTGCTCCCTAGTTTGAGCTAAGGATACAAATGTAGGCGACCAAAATTGCTAATGAAGCGGGGATTTAAATATCCCGCGCTTCATTACCATGATCTCGCCCGCGCATTATTCCACTCAACAGCTGATTTGAAAGTGAAAGTGCGCTCTGGGACACATTAGTTCGAATCAAACCCCTTGGTTCGAACTAACGTTACTCCTCAAAAAATGAGGAGTAACGTTAGTTCGAACCAAGGGATTTGATTCGAACTAACACGTCCCGGAGCGCACTACCTGGTTCGAATCAGCTGTTGAGCGGTATTACACGCGGGCGAGATCATGTTAATGAAGCACAGGATATTTAAATCCCACTTCATTAGCAATTTCTGTCACCTACATTTGCATCCCTAGCTCGAACTAGGGAGCAAGTATAGACATACCCTTAGAAAGTTGGAGAAGTTGCAGTTTTATTGAACTAAGGCCAAATTCTGAATGAAAAAACAAAACAAAATAAGAGATAAGGGGAAATCCCAGGAAAATAAAAGTTGGCAAAAGTCGTGTCATCCACCCATTGTTATTTTCCATGTACCAGACAAACTGTACTACAATCTGCACTGGCTACATAAACAGCAAGTTCAGCTGCTTATTTTATTCAGAGAGAAGGAAAGAGCCTTGATTAAAAAAAAGCAAAAAAGCACTGTAAGGATTTTTTGCAGCAATATTTAAAATACTTCTGGTTAGTTGTATTTTCCATTTACTTTAGGGTACATCTACACTGCAGTGCTATTTCGGGATACTTCCGGTATCCCAAAATAGCTATTCCTCATCTTAACAGTGCACCTGTTATTTTGAAATATAACGGGCTCGCTATTCTGATGTCCCTGTCAACCTCATTATAAGAGGATTAAGGGACATTTCAGAATAGTAGTTTATTTCAAAATTTGGTGCTGTGTAAGAAGCACCAAAGTACAAAATAAGCTATTTTGAAATTGACTCGAAATAAGATACATAATTTGTGTAGCTCAAATTGCGTAGCTTATTTCGAGCTAAGGGTGCAGTGTAGACGCACCCTTAGAAAGCTATTGATTTTATCCTAACCAGTTTTAACAATAGTGCTATTCTCCACACAATGATTTAAATGATTTTAGTTCTACTTATTAACAAACATGCCTATATTAGGAAAATATTAACACAACATGGGAATGAACTTGAAAGTCAGAAAATTCTCCAACTATAACACAATGGGAAAAGATTTGCTCAGATGCTTTCAAAATATTGACCTTTCAGCAGAGATCATGTTAAATGTGTCAGGAAATTATGAGCAATTAAAAACACAAGGCTAGACTTTAAACAGATAAGCCCTCAATAATAGTGACTGCTGCTGTACCCCACACCTATTATAGTATCAGCATCTCGTACCAAAAAAATGTCATCCTGGAAATGTGAGGATGCATCAGTGCCTGAACGTATTAGTGACTAAATGGAGAAAAAAGTTACCTATCTTGATGTTGTTGAAGCAGAAGTTCTGTTTTGGCCTGTGATTCTTTTTTCAGTGATTCAAGTTGTTCCTCCAACTGTTGTAAGTAAATTACAGTGTTATTTACAGTGAGTAATCATTCTTACCCACTAGTAAATGAAAACACAATCTAAATCATTTTTTAGTATAGTTTAAGAAACCCAGACTCATTTCTACAACAGTTTGCATTGTAAAGTTTTACACAAGCAAGGTTAAATCTAGTGAATTGTCTTCACTAGAATTTTTCCTGAAGTAAAAGCATTTGTAGTGTTCACCCAAGTTAACAGGCTGAGTTAAAAACTGCAGAGGAACGTTAGTTCACCTAATGTCCATGGAAGTTGAGGGCTCTTGACACACTACAGAGCTCATCACTGTACAGATTCTGGCCATTATATTGATTTATACTCATCAATATTGTTGCTGTTTGGCCAGTATTTGGGGTGTCATAGCATTATTTCCATTAGGAAGTGAAATGGATGATGGAGCCAGATGTTTTTGGATACCATTAACGAAGAAAATATACAAAACAAACACCAGTGGCCAGTTTCCTTGCTCACAATTTCCAAGCCTACTTTTAAGCAAGCCCTTTGCCCCAAAGAGCCGTCTCTGCTCTTTCAGGACCATCCTTATGACTGCTTTTCTCACAGTCTGCTGGCTTTCTCCTGACTTTTTACAACTTCCTCTCCCGGACAGCCACAGACACCCACCCCACCCACTAGTCAATATCCCAGCACCTGTATTTGCAGTCAATCCCCAGACAAATCTCTCTGCCCACTCCCAGCAGTGTGGAGTGGACAGGTCTAGAGGAAAGAGGATTCACCATGACATGGCTTCTGTGGAGCTCTCGCCTGCAGGAGGTGGGAGAGATGTGCATGGGGATCATGCAGCACTCTGAAGCAGCCTTTGGCTATGTCTACACTGCACAGTTATTTTGGAATAAGCTATTCCAGGATAGTTATTCTGAAATAGCTTATTTCGAAATAGCATATCTACACTGCTGGGAAACCTCAGAATTAGTCCGAGGCAGGCTTCCCTTATGTAGATGTGCTATCTCGATTTAGAGCCCCAGGAGGAATAACTTAGAATGGCCCTAGTGAGGGGCTATTTCGAAATAGCAGAAGTGGAACGCCTACACGTGCATTATTTCAAAATAGCTATATTGGAATAGGTGTTATTCTTCGAAGAATAAGGTTTACAGAAGTTGGCATAAGCCGTCCATTATTTCGAAATTATTTCGAAATAACGGAATTGCTGTGTAGACGCTCGCATAGTTATTCCGAAATAACTTTGCTGTGTAGACACACCCTTTGTGAACTGGCTCCTCAGCTGCTCTGATGCAGGGGAAGGATTCTTCAGCCTACCCCGCTCATCTGTGTAGTGCACAGCTTAGCTACTTGTGCAAGGCACTGCCTTGTGGGTTTGGCTTTGAGTGTTTTTACATAACAAATAGTCAGCTGGAAGCTTACACCACTGACTGGAAGGAAAAGCAGCATTCTCTCCACTCACCGGGAAAATCCTCCCTTTGAAATACGACACCTCTGAGTCTAAATCTCGCAGGACTTTACGAAAAGCTGTGCCTAGGTTGCGGATATGGAGACCGCTGATGTTCTCATGCTCATACACCCTCTTGCCTGTGCTGTCTTCGTAGTCCACCAGGATACCCCGCAGTTCGTGGAGCACTTCCTCATGGCCATGCATCATCTTTTTCAGATGCTCAGTTTGGCTGTTGGCCTCCCTCAGCATCTCCTCCTGAAGGTGGTTGGCTGTTTCCAGTTCATGAACTGTAGCCTGTAGCTGTATTTTGATGTCCTCCTGGCTCTGGGATTCTCTTCGTCTGTATTTCAGAAAGGAAGAAGACATCCAAGAAATATTGACAGTGGCTTGAGCTACAGTGTTTGTTTTTATCCTGTCAGATATGGGGGGTTGTAAACGCTATTTCTGCAAATTAAGGAATCTGGTATGTTTGAAACTACAGGCCAGACCTCACACTCTGCTATGACTTCTGCTGCCCACAGCTCTTTCCAGGACAACCCTCCTTGCACCTGGGGTCCAGTTCAATCGCCTGGAGTCCTTTTGGTGCCTCCCAAGCCCACTGAGGAGCTATGTACCATTTACCAGGTACACTTCAATGGACCGGTCTCCAGTGTAAGCGTGCACACCTGATATCCACAAGAGCATCTCTCTCCATTTGTACCTCCTGAAGTTTGGTCTGCAAATCAATGATTGTCTGTCTTAAATTGAACTTCTGCTGTTCATGCAGTTCAGTGTTCTGGAAAAACAAAGCAATGTAGTTACTGAATATTTGATTAAAAATAAATGTGGCTAAGAGTAATGTGGAAACTCATAAACCAGATACATGATTTTAATGTTCTCAGGTACCCAGCTAGTTTTTCTGTGCTGTGATGCAGGAGTGTTTGTGGGCACTACATGGCAAAAGAGTTGCTGTTCACAGGCACCCTATGTCAGCTGGGAACAGGCAAGAGGCTGCTCTAAACATGTTGGTGACCAAACTGTCCACGAATCCAGTATGTATGAAAGCCATGCCAGCCACACCCATGAATCTGGCTCAAAATCTTCAACTCACATCATTTAGCCTCTTCTGCAGATCTCTGACTTGCTGTGAGTACTCTTCCAAGATGCTCTCAATGTGCTCTTTTCCTGGATAACTGATGCTTCTCTTCTGGGTATCAATGTCCACTTCATATTTAGAATACAAGACAGTTTTGGGTGGACTACTGCCAGCACTACCAGAGGTAGAGGTCTCCATCACTGTGCTGCGAATGGAAGATGCTAATACATTCTGATTGTTGAAAGTCGGGCTAGCAGAACCTGCAAGTAGAATCCTTATGTAAAAATAATTATTTGCATCTGTACAAACTGAGAGCCAAAGGAGTGTTCTGCCCTTTGACTTCAACGCAATAGAGAACCAAGCTCACGTATTTTAGAAGTCAGCTTTTTCTAAAGGGTTGTATAGGCCCCATCCATTCCTGCAATGCATCTTGTCACATATACCAGTGCAAAGTGAGTGCAGAGGGGTGTCAGATACTGTAAGATCAGAATGGAAACATTTTAAACCCACTATGCTCTCAGTTTGCACTTATGAAAATGATGCCACAAGGTGCAGGGTAATTTGAATCCCTGTGGCCTCAGTCTTTCGGCTACAGGATGATTCTCTCTCAAGACATCAGTTTTGAAACAATAGGAGAATATTTGCTAAAAGAGGCTTCAACCTTAAGTTTAAAATGTTAGGCCTTACACATCCTTTTTAACAATAACTCCGGAGTGGGATAGTTTGCACCTCTGAAATAGCCTGATGTTAAATGACTTCTCAATATTGTTAACACATATTTAGTACTTACCCCCACTGGGCATGTTACCACTTGATAAAGTTTCTTCATGACTCAGAGAATGTGTGAATGATTCCATGGTAAATTTGGTTGCTTCTTCTTGGAGTTTCAGAGTCTCTTTTGTTTGTCTTTCCAGTGCTTCCCTGCAAAATCATACAGGTGAGTATTTGTTGAGAGTGCAATGTCTGAACAGAGAAGGGTATCCATCTGCATTTTGTCACCAAAATAGTATCTGAAATGAATAACTAAAAAAATCATTTATAGGCTCCATTTAGTAACGTTATACACACACAGGAACAAGACAGTGACAGATCTTCAACTCATGTGCATTTGTGTAGCTCCACTGAAATCAGTTGAGCTGAGTTGATATAAACCAGCCAAGATTTGTCCTGAGGGGGCTGAACACAAAATACATCAAAACAAAAATAAAACAAAACTCTCCATCACACAAATCACAACAACCTGTGCAGATCATATCACAACAAGACTCCTTTTTTTGTCCCCACTTACTTTTTCTCTTGATTGGCTTGTAAAATACCATCTTACCATCTACTGACACAGCACCATAGGCATCCTGCTTCACTGTGTAAAGTTCGCATGGCTGATTGAGTTGTTAATGCTTTTGTCAATCGATCAGTCAATCAATCAACGGGTTAAGGAGAAATTTCATATGGAATCCTGACAAGTGCTGTGGGGGACTGTATTTTTCAGACATTACGTAGAGACCCTTCAGGATTGTAAAGAGAAGAACCCCTACAGAAAACATTTGGTTCATTAAGTAAAGTGATCTTCAGCACAGACACAAGGACTCTCCTAGCTCACAGCATGACATCACCAGTATAACACAGAATTTCAAAAGCTTATTTGTTGAAGTCACTTAGGAAGCACACCATTTCTTAAAAACACATATCTGGTATTTTGAAGAAGGAAGGACAAGGAAGGCAAGGAAAAAATGAGAAAAGAATAGGAAGAGAGATATTCCTAAATGTAGACCAAGGTCTAATATTTGAAGTGTATAGAGCACATGAAAATGGACAAAATACTAGAGTTTAAAAAGGCACCAAGAGGGAAAACCTACAGCCAAGCTTTGCCTTCTTATAGGTGCATATGCAATTAAGTGTGCTGGGTGTGACTAAAACCCCATGCAGTTATAGCCAGATTGTTACTGGCACTGGTATGGGTGCACAGGGGAGGGAAGTAAGAATCCCCCTTCCTTTATGAGTTTCAAACAAGCCTCTGTCTCAGCCAGAGACCCCATAAATCCCTCCATGAGGCCTCAAGGGTACACGTTGCCCTGGTGAGAGAATTGGGATAGTGGGAGGGAAGACTGTATCCCTAACCCTTCTGCATAGACCTGTGGAGCTGGACAGGTGCTGCACAGGATGCTTATAATCTGACCTGAGCTTACTGAATCTCTGTTGTAATTAGAGGGTGCTTCATTCACCATATGGATATTGCAACACAACACCTCAACTTTACCTCACACTTCAATCGTCTGGTACATTAAATGCTCAGATGGAGCCCTCCACTTGCAGTAAAACAATTGGCCTTGCCCCGCTTGTGATTAATTCAAACCCCTCCCTCCATGTGGGGAAAATTAGTGTAGCCCATGATGGGATGGTAGGTCATGTGGTTAAAATTGGTCCAGGCCTGCTGTTAAGATTTCAGAGGAGTTTATGAACTTGGGACTAGGTTCATGGATACACTATATGCCTTGCATCACTGAATGGGTGCAAAGCATCCAGAACCCAGTAGTACAGGGGTTTTCAAACTCTGGGTTGCAGCTTGTGAGTGTAAGCTACTAGCCTGCCCTCAGATGCTTTGTTTACCTGAGCGTCCACAGGTACGGCCGCTCGCAGCTCCCCGTGGCCGTGGTTCGCATCTCTGGCCAATGGGAGCTGAAGGAAGTGGTGGCCCAGCTTGCACCGCTTCCCGCAGCTCCCACTGGCTGGGAACGTTGTACCACGGCCCCGGGGAGCTGCGAGCAGCCATGACTGCAGACGCTCAGATGAAAAAAGGGTCTTGCAGCCAGCTAGTGGCTTACCTTTACAAGCCATGACCCAAAGTCTGAAAGCCCCTGCACTAGCAAAGCCGACCTGAAGAGTGTTAAAACTGTCCTAAGGATCTCAATCAGTTGTTAAAGCTGAAGCCTATTGGTGATACTTTTCAGGCAAGGTTTTCAATGATTTGATGTGTAACTGTGTGCCTAACAATACATTTAATTGCCACAATTGCGTGTGGAAATTAGTGAACCGCAAATAAACAAAAGGCAGAAAGATTCCTAAAAGGGCCTTGTATCACTTTTACTTCATGGAGTTATCCTCTGTGTAAGAGTGAGAGAAATAAGCAGGGTGGATAAAATCAATGATTTAAAAAAAATAAAAATTGGATTTTTCAATCCGATTTTTTGATAAAATGCTTTTTGAAGAAAAAACCTATGTAAAGATAGCTTTAATAAAGATACATCATAGCTCAAAGATATCTCATCATGGAACAGGGATTATAAATTCTAATTCTAATCATGTAATGTTTAAGAAAAGTTTTGTAAATGAATTCTAGTAGTTCATGGATTAGGGACCCAATCTTATGGAGTTCTACAGGTTTCTGTATAGATTATTTAGGTTAATTTTTCTATCTACCCAATGGCTATGTCTACACTGCAGGGTTTTATCAGAAAAAGTCTTTTCCGATTGTTCTTTCGGAAGAGGCTTTTCTGACATTTGGCCCGTCTACAGGGGGCTAAATATCAGAAAAATCTCCTCTTTCAGAAGAGCCCTTATTCCTCATAAAATGAGGAATACAGGGCTTCCGAAAGAGCGCGTCTGCTCTTCCGAAAAAAATTTCACAAGAGCATTATGCATTCCCTGGACACGGAGGAGTTTTTCTGGGATACCAGAGAACTCCGTAGTGTAGAGATAGCCAATGAGACTCAGTGCTCAGTCCAGAAGATACCATCAGAGATGCTTAGTTTTGAAGTCTCAAACTGTGGATTTGTGTCTCCCAAGTTAACATGCTTGTTAACAGCAAAAATGTTTTAAAATAAATAAATAATATATGGAGATGAGAAATACCAGACCTCAACCCTATTGTCCTTCTGCAAATTTGTGTACGCAGAGTCAATCCCCTACCTCTCTCTAGAAGTGCAAAGTTTCAAAAAGTTCAATGAATAGAAGCCAATATTTTAAGTTTCTCGTGTTGAAAAAAATATTCCATTTAACTATTTTAGTTAAAAACAATTTTAACAAAAACAAACTTGATTTTAAAAAACTGTAATGTTTAACTACTGTACATTCAAAAATTCATATTCTTGTTTTGTTAAAATAGTATGTGTTTGCTGTTGAAGAAAAAAATCCAGTACACATAACATTGCTGTTTTGGTTAAATAAAACAATTTAAATGTGATGATCTCCTCCTAATACAGCATGGCAAGAAAACTTCCAAGTATTAATGATTAACCTGTTCAATTGGGGATAGTTCACCTCCCAAAGACTTCATAAATATCTGTTTCAATTACTTTTGGTAACTGAAATAACCAAACAATCATTCGTTTTCTGATACAGCTGTAAAAATAATCTGAAAAGTTTTCAAAATATATCACTGTTTAAAAATGTATAGCGTGTGCTTTCTGAAAATGAAACCTATGTTTATCTCTGAGTTGTGAAGAAAATGTATTAAGGTCATGACAACCAACAAGAATTCACTTTGGTGTAGAAAACCATGATTGACTCAAGTCTTCCTAACTAGTGATTTAAATCAATTTTATTTAAATCAACTCCATCCTGGAAATAAGTAAACGAGAATCAGGCCCAACAGTTTATTTATTATCCCAGGGCCGTATGCTACCCTTAAATCTTTGCGCCAAAGTCCCAATGCCATCGGTGAGAATTCTACTGTGCCTTGAAGAAGTACCTCTAGCCAAACTATTGCTCTGACATCAACAATGTAATTCATCCCGTTCCATAAAACGGCTTTGATATAGGTACACTTTGTAATACATTTCTTTCTTATTTTGGAGGTCACATTATTGCTAAGAAAACTATCTTTTAACATTCCAGTCACACTGAAGTTCAGTAATCAAGGTGAACACTGTAAAGGTAAACAGTGAGGTATTTTAAAAATAACGTCATTAATAAACAAAAAAGACAGACGCTACCTTAATTCCTGGATATTCTTGCTCATTGTAACAGTGTCTGCAAAAAATAATAGCAATCTATTTTTTTCACATTTAAAAAATTAACTGTCTCTCTTAATCAAATGAATTTGAACTGATGTAATGTAACAGTGTAGAAATAAGTTCACAAATATTATGCAATTAGTTATTTATTTTTGCATAGGGAAGTTTTGTTTTGTTTTGCAATACAATTAATATTGTGAAGTGGACTTTGTTCCGTGAACACAACTGTCTGGCCCCTTTAAGAAGTAGTCTGCCCCACTTGTGATTCTTTCAAACCGTCCCTCCACCTGGGGAAAATTAGTGCAGCCACATGATTGGTTGATAGTTCATGTGATTAAAATCAGCCCAGGCCTGATGTTTAATGTGAAGCCTCCAGAAAGCCAAAGAAAAAAAAAGAGCAAGTAGGTAGCTTGAAAGAGGCCTTCTTGATGAGGGAAATTTAGTCCTAGAGACACCAGCTAGACAGTGTTGCTGCCTGCTGAGTTTCCCAGCCAAGAGAAAAATGCAGTAAGGGAAAAGGGAGCAGCTAGCTGGGGAGAAGCAGGTCAGAAATAAACAAACAGTTCAACAAGCAGGACTGTGGGTCTCTAGTGTTAAAGATAGAGTAGTTTGATGGGATTTAGAAGGAATTCTTCTGTGGGGTAGCTGATTAAACTAAATAAATTATAGGCCCCTGGAGAAAGTGAATATTATTTAAAGACTCTGGATGGAAGTAATTTACCTGAATAGGAATTCAGGAGTTATGGCAGGGTTTCTCAGAACTACACTGTGCCATTAGCAGTCCTGATCTGGAATGGCACCCATCTTATATGACCCTGGCACCTTCTATGAAATACCTCTTCCAGTCAAAATTAAATGGTAAGTTTTGCATACCTTTCTCACAACTGGTGTCAGGTATTCAATATTATGCTCCGCATTAGCACTAAAGGTCAAAATGTCAAAACTCTGCCTAGACTACAGCAGCAAAACTGGTGACAGACTTTGAGCACACACAAGTCCTGGGAAAGCGGCGGCGAGGAGTCCTGTGGCACCTTATAGACTAACTGAAGTGTTGGAGCATAAGCTTTCGTGGGCAAAGACCCACTTCGTCAGATGCATGTGACGCAGTGGGTCTTTGCCCACGGAAGCTTATGCTCCAACACTTCAGTTAGCCTATAAGGTGCCACAGGACTCCTCGCCGCTTTTGCAGATTCAGACTAACACAGCTACCCCTCTGATACAAGTCCTGGGGACATTTACACATATAAACTATATGCACAGAGGCTTATATGCATGCACTGACCTGAAGGGTCTATCTGGATGGCTCAAATTGAGGGGCTTATGCACAGACTTTTTTTTTGGCATAAATTATACAGCCAGTTTTGAAAACTTGTCCCTAATAAATCTGAGCTTTATTCAGCTTTGCAAAATTCTAATCATCCACTCACCTGTGGCAAGTAATTCTTCTTGACAGGTGTGTAAAGTGTCTTCAGTATGGAGGGTGAGTACTTTTTTGTATCTGATCTGGTAAATTTTCAAGACAGTCTTGTAGGGCTGGATTAATATAAAAAAGAGAACAGGTCCACATCAGCTCTTGCATAATCCACCTGCACTGGAGCTGCCTTTAGTTCAGAGTTTGTCCCAAGGAATATAAGAGAATGAAGAATGTGTGATTGTATAATACTTTCAGCCAAACTATCCAAGTATGTTCTATGCAAATGGATAAATATTATTGTCCCAATTTCACTGAGACCGAAAACTGAAGTCGCTTGTCCAAGGTGCTTAATGAAGCAACGGAAGGGTCAGAAATAAAAGCCAGGAGTCCTACCACCCAGAACCCCACTTTAACCACTAAAGAAGGCTGACCTGGCTGACTGTGCTACATGTGCAAGTTGGGTTTGTACCGGAAGGTCAAACTTCGGTGCCTAAATACAAAATTACAAATAACCTGATTTTTAGAGGTGATGAGGACCTGCAGCTCCCTTTGTTTTGTTTTTTTCTCTGCATACTGGGGGGAAGGAGTCTGCAATGCTGACTTGCAACTTTACCCCACAGTTGCTGAACTCGCAGGAGGGAATCACTCCTCCTTTGAGTTTTCCAAATACGGGCATGTGCCTTCTGGGTGCACCCTGCATAGCTGAAGTTCTAGAGTAAGCTTAAGTTTAAGAGTCTGGAGGCACCTGGAGCCTGCTGGCTCCACAGGAAGTAAAAAAGAATCTGACCTGCTTGCAGTAGGCTTTCAAAAAGCTTTAGTTCAGGCTTGTATGTACATTAGTTGATTTGCATACATGGTCATAGCCTGTTGGAAAATAGTGTCTTTAATTTTCATCTCAGCAGGGGGCTGATTTTCCATTCCGTCCCCCTGCAGGCAACTTTAGAGGCACCATCTCTCTTTCTTGGGAAGCTGAATCTCTTCTCTTCCCTAGCTCTGTGTATCTCTCTCCCTGTTGCCCTTCCCATTAGGTGTCTGGGGGGGCCAGTTCACCACTGTGTTACTGCAGCTCTACGCCACTTCCTCAGGCATCACAATGGACTTGTCCAGTGGTGAATCAGGCCATAAAATCCCCTTCAAGCCGAATTGCCAAGTATGGGGCTGCTCCATGAATGTTGTTTCTCACAAGTGAAAGAAAGTCACTGATCCCTTCCTCCCTCCCTGATGCCAGGGGCTATCAGAGCAGACATGGGTGGGAGGGGACCTATCTCTCTGCTTTCTAGAAACAGAGTGGGGAGGAACCCAGGCACTCTAGTGGGAACTTAGCTGGGTACATGGGATGGGGAGGCAGATAGGCTGATTGGAGGTGTTGGGGCCAGCTGGGTGCTGGGCTAGGTGCTGGTTGGGTGCAGCTGGCTTGGTACTTAGCACTGGGGGGAAGGCAAGTGGATGCCTTGTGCGGTGGGGTGGAGTCCAGAATGGGGGTGACTGACTTGGTGCCTGACACTGGGCAGGGGTCTGGGTGCATGTCAGGCTGGGTGAGTGCCTGGCACTGAGTGGGGGGACAGGTGGGTGTCTGGAGCTGGGCAGGGAGCGGGCAGAGGCTAGGGTAGGTGAGGGAGGCAGTGTTGCTGGGCCAAGGGTGCTTGGTGCTGGTCTGGTGGAGGTGGAGGAAGGGTGGCTGGGCTGGGAGATTTCTGGCAATGGGCAGGAGCTGGGGGAGGTGGGGAGAAGGGCTGCTGGGCTGGGGGGGGGTCTGGCAATGAGCAGGGGGCAGGGGCTGGGGGAAGAGTTGCTGGGCTGGGGGGAAGGGCTGCTGGGCTGGAGGTTGGGAGGGAAGGGTGGCTAGGTGGGGGGGAAGGGTGGCTAGGCGGGGGGGCGGAAGGGTGGCTGGGCCGGAGGGGGGATGGGTGGCAGGGCCGGGGGAGGGGAAGAGTGGCCGGGGGGAGGAGGAGGGTGGCTGGGCGGCTGGCCGTGGGAAGGGGAAGGGTGGCTGGGCTGGGGGAGGGGAAGGGTGGTCGGGTGGGGGGGGAAGGGTGGCTGGGCGGGGGAGGGGTTGGGTGGCTGGGGGGGAAGGGTAGCTGGGTGGGGGGGACGGGTGGCAGGGCTGGGGGAGGGGAAGGGTGGTTGGATGGGGGGGTTGGGTGGCTGGGCGGGGGGAGGGGTTGGGTGGCTGGGTGGGGGGGAAGGGTGGCTGGGTGGGGGAGGGGTTGGGTGGCTGGGCAGGGGGGAAGGGTGGCTGGGTGGGGGGAGGGGCTGGGTGGCGGGGAAGGGTGGCTGGGCGGCTGGGTGGGGGGAGGGGTTGGGTGGCGGGGAAGGGTGGCCGGGTGGGGGAGGGGTTGGGTGGCTGGGCGGGGGGAGGGGTTGGGTGGGTGGGCAGGGGGGAAGGGTGGCTGGGTGGGGGGAGGGGTTGGGTGGCTGGGCGGGGGGGAAGGGTGGCTGGGAAGGATGGCTGGGTGGGGGAGGGGTTGGGTGGCTGGGCGGGGGGCCGGGGGGACCAGCTGCTGCTGGCTGGGGCGCTCTCCCCACCTTGCCCGGCCCCTGGGGCTGTGGCTGCCGGGGCCGCGCTGGGGTCCCTGAGGGGAGGCCGAGCGGCGGCTGGCAGCCGAGGGGCAGCGCCCCGGTGGCAGGGAGGAGGCACTGCAGCGTTCCCTGCTGGGTGCCTGTCCCCCCCCCCCGGGATGTGGGGAGGCCACCGGGGGCTGCCCCACCTGGGTTTCTCTGAGCTGCCTGACACTGCCCAGCCCTGCTGGCCCAGCCCCCTGCCCTCTGCTGCCCCCGTTTCTCACCCTGTCTCTACGCTGCCTCCTCCCCTCGCTCCTGGGGACGCCCGGGCGCTGCCTCCGCCCCAGCCCAGCTGAAACGGGCCCGTCTGGCAGCCGCCTCCCTCAGCACCCAGGCAGTGGCAGGGCTGGGAAATCCTGCAGCCGGCTGCACCCCCGGCTGCCAGGAACGCCTCAGACTCCGTGAGCAGGCCAGAGGGCTGGGGGACAAGAGAAGGCGCTGGAACCTCTGGCCCAAAGCCAGACGTGAGCCTGGTGCTCATGGTAAGTACAGTCCCCTTGCCAGGGTCACCGCAGGGGCCTTTACTAGTGGGACTCTCATCCTGGTCCCATGTCCCCTCAGCCTCTCTCTCCCAACCCCTATCTCCCAGAGTGCCTCTGTGGTTGTTGCTCACTGAGGGGGAGCAGCATACAGGGTGCCCTTGAGAGCAGCAGTAAATTGTGGGGTGGGGTGATGCAGGGAATAAGGAGGACGGGGCTAGGAGAACAGGGGAGGAGGCAAGATTGTGATGGTGGGGGAGATCCCCCTCCCCAGAGATCAGGAGCAGGCAACTGGGATTTCCCTGGGCGCAGTCAGGGAGATAGGTTGCATTTTGTCATGTTGTCATGTATTTAAAGTTGTACACAAAGCAATCACACACAAATGTGAATGTTTGGTGGCTTCCCCCAAAACGTCAAATCTAAAAGCAGCCTGAACTGTCCAATGAATGACTTTTTCCAAAAAATTCTTCGTGGTTGTTATGCCAATCCCATGTTTCTAGAGGTGCCTAACATATTTTTTGAATGCCTAAAGTTTGCACGTTATCAATAATGCACAAAGAATTTTTTGGAAAAAGTCATTCATTGGACAGTTCAGGCTGCTTTTAGATTTGACGTTTTGGCCTTTAAATTCAGAAACTAGTTGGAAATATGGTGACCAATTATTCTGTCACATACCTAGAGTTCAGTCACAAAGTACTGATAGCCAAACCACATTCATATGTAGCAGCTGGCTGCTCTTATACCAAAACAAATCAAACCAAATAACAGCAACACAGAGCACCCCTGCAGAGTACCCAGGAAATACATGTGTTGACAAGACTTAAATAATAGACCACTCCTGTCACAAAAATGTGAGAAATGTTTGTAAAGACACTCTGCAATTCAGCAGCAACTAACATCAGCATTGCCACAGAAGACTTGTATGAAATCCTCAACTAAGCAAGCACCCATATAACCAGAATGAAAGGACTGTACCTCAGCATGAAAGAAAAATGCAAGCTGCCATCAATGAAGCAAGGGAATTCTCCACCTGAAAACAGAGACCTCCACAACACCCGCCAGCATGCTGTTTACTATACCACATTGTGGTAGTACAAATCAGTACCCCCGCGGGAAAAAAACACAAAGACAAACTTTGTCCAGATAGACACACCTTCTACTCCACTGGTTCAGACATGAGGGAGTATGAAGTTATTACCTCATGATATCAGGAATGTTTAAGGGCTCTTCATCACAAAGTGATGAGGAAAAATTGTGTGTAACTCTGTGACAAAGGAGAGAAACATCAACCTATATAACAGCCTGATGCTGCATCAGGCCTGGACATTAATGACAATATAATCTCACAGCATGAAGCCTCGTTATGGAGAGATTATACCTACCTCAGACAGGCACTTGTGGGGTCTGTTTCGTACTCTTTGGCAGCACTTGGATAGCTCATCATGCCATAAAGAAATACTGAACTGAGCAATGTCTTTGTTTCCTTCTGCAGTGGGGCCGCTGTCCCTGGGATGGGACCTCCCTGCCCCGAGCATGTGTTGTGATTTCTTCTCCTTATGGGGATACGGGGGCAGTTCACACTCTGCTCCTTTGTTTGCACATGGCACGGATAACTAGTCCGGGGCTCTTAAACTCTAGGAACCGTTGAAAGGCACCTGCCCTCCCCTTCACCCACGCCCCCAGCCTTTGGCTGGCTCTGTAGCCTAGGAAACAAACCCCACCTCTAGGAGCTGTCATGTGGTGTGTGGGAATCAATAGAAGCTGCATGTGGTGTTTGGTTTCTCTGAAGTTTCATTCAGAGGATTCTAACTGTTGCTGGAGGAAGAAATTCAATACCTGTTCTTCATCAGGGCTGCAGCACTATGCCTCAAATGTGTGCCTCTAACCCCCTCTCCCACGCCTCTTCCTGATAGTGCAGGTGCCTTTGTGCCTGAGGGGGAGGAAGCTCTTGTGACAGGCCCTTGGTATTTTGTGGAAGCCCCATCCCTAGGTATCCCACTTCCTGACTCCTCTGGTGCCTGGGCCCTCTTGGCTCACAATGCACAAAACTCCCATTGATCATTCACATATTGAGGACATTATAGCACTTTTGCTATGCTCTTACTGAAAACTTTGCCTCTTACTCTTGGAGCATATCTGCCAAGGAAGCATTTATGAGTCTCTGCACCTGGCTGGAAATATTAAATGTTTGTCTATCAACAAATTTGTCTTTTCTTTCCAGGCCAGATCCTCACTGGTGTAAGCTGGCACAGCTTCGTGGAAGTCAGTGGAGCTTGGCTGCTTCACACCATGTGAGGATTTGGCCCATGATCTGTTTCCAGATGGATTTGGAGGCATAGGATCCAATGCTGCTCCACTAGTGTAAATGATAAAACTTCACAGGACCAGAATTTGACCATGTCGATGGACACAACACAGGCATCATATGGCTCAACAATGATACATGGGCATATCTTGATTTCACTAATGACATAGATCTTTTTAAGTGACAGCTCAACCAACATGCATGCAAAGACTGAAAGACTGTCCAGAATTGCAAAAACAGGGTAAATTAATAAAGTGGTGAGAAAGCATATCCAAAGAATGCCCCTGCAATGCCTAATTCATACATTGTATTAGAAAGCAAAGGCGTACAAGAAACAAATCAGCTTACATAGCTAAGGAGTAACGTGCGAACCAGCAGGGATATGCAAAAGGAAATAGCAGGCTTGAAGTTGTTTGAACCGAAGAGAGATCCTTCAGAGAATGGAAATTCAACCATGTGAAGCCAAAACAAGGCACACAATTTCTGCAGGCAATATAATAAGGAATTTAGTAGGGCTAAAATGGCACCTGAGGAGTAACAGCAAAACACAAATAGAGTTTTTGAAGTATACCACAAGCAGAAAGCCTAGGAAAGAATCGATGGGCCTGCCAGGTTACCAGAGGTTAAAGAGAGCATAGTTAAGAAGCTAAATGATTTATTTGCATTGGATTTTATCAGGAGAGGATGGTGGGAAGAAATGTGACACAATTTGCAGAGAGGTTCGTCAAGATGAGAAAAGATTGTGAAGAGCTTCAGAGGGACCTAACCTAGGGTATGTCTACACTACAAAGTTAATTTGAACTAACAGCTGTTAGTTCGAATTAACTTTCATAGGCACTACACATGCAAACCGCTAGTTCGAACTTAATTCGAACTAGCGGAGCGCTTAATTCGAACTAGGTAAACCTCATTCTACGAGGACTAATGCCTAGTTCGAATTAAGTAGTTCGAATTAAAGGCTGTGTAGCCACTTAATTCAAATTAGTTGGAGGCTAGCTCTTCCCAGCTTGCCCTAGTGGCCACTCTGGACCAAGCCAGGGAAACTCTTCTGCCCCCCTCCCGGCCCCGGAGCCCTTAAAGGGGCACGGTCTGGCTACAGTGCCCATGACAGGTGCAAGCCTGCCAGCACCCAGCCAGCAGACCCTGCACCTGGCACGGCATGAGCCAGCCATCCGCTGCCACCCAGCCCTCTGCCTCTTCCCAGGACCAGGCTGGCGGCTCCCAGGAGCCTGCCTAGGGCCGCAAGAGGCGGGCGCCCACCTGGTCTAGTGTGGAAATCGTGGACCTCATCGAGGTTTGGGGAGAGACCTCCAACGTCCACGACCTCCGCACTAGGCACAGGAATGAGGCCGTCTAGGGCAGGATAGCTGCCAGCGTGGCCACCAAAGGCCACATGCGAACCCAGGAGCAGGTTTGCATGAAAATCAAGTTGGTCCAGTGAGACCACCGACCCTGAGCCCTGAGTTTAGAACATAAGAACATAAGAAAGGCCGTACTGGGTCAGACCAAAGGTCCATCTAGCCCAGTAGCCTGTCTGCCGACAGCAGCCAACACTAGGTACCCCAGAGGGGATGGACCGAAGACAATGACCAAGCCATTTGTCTCGTGCCATCCATCTCCAGCCTTCCACAAACAGAGGCCAGGGACACCGTTCCTATCCCCTGGCTAATAGCACTCCATGGACCCAACCTCCATGACTTCATCTAACTTCTCTTTAAACTCTGTTATAGTTCTAGCCTTCACAGCCTCCTGTGGCAAGGAGTTCCACAGGTTGACTATTTGCTTTGTGAAGAAGAACTTTCTTTTATTAGTTTGAAGCCTGCTACCCATTCATTTCTTTGGTGTCCTCTAGTCCTTATATTATGGGAACTAATGAAGAACTTTTCTTTATGCACCCTCTTCCACACCACTCATGATTTTATATATCTCTATCATATCCCCCCTCAGTCTCCTCTTTTCTAAGCTGAAAAGTCCCAGTCTCTTTAGCCTCTCTTCATATGGGACCTGTTCCAAACCCCTAATCATTTTAGTTGCCCTTTTCTGAACCCTTTCCAAGGCCAAAATATCTTTTTTGAGGTGAGGAGACCACATCTGTACAGAGTACTGAAGATATGGCGTACCATAGTTTTATACTTCCCCTCCTCCTTCTTCCCCTGGCTTCCCCCTTCTAGCTCCCTCCTCCCAGGTTTCCACCTCCCCTCTCCCATCCTCTCTCTTCCCCTCTCCCACCTCCTTTTCCCAGTCTCCCCAGAGGATAATTCCCCCCCCCCCAGTTTTGTTAAATAAAGAAAGTTTCTGTTTTTGAACACGTGTCCTTTATTTTTTACATCAGGAAGGGGGGCTAGGGAGGGGTCAGTGGAAGGAGGTGAGGGAGGAATGGGGCACGAGCCCCTGATAGGGAGGACTGGGGTGGCTCTGCGGGCTCCTCGGGGTGGAAGCTCTCCTGCGGGGCCTCCTGGATCCTGACAGCCCCCTGATTCACCCCCCCGGATGGCAGCCTGTGACAAGTGCAGCCGGGCTGATGGCCGAGTGCTGTGATGTGCTGTGTGTGGGCACTCAGGGCACTCCAAGACAGGACTGCTTTGCTGTCCCTCATCAAGGTAGACAAGCAAGCGGGGAACCCTGAGAACTGTCTGTCCGGGATGGGGGTCGGGTCCCTTTAAGCACAGCCCTTGGCTAGCCTGAGGAAGCAGCTCCACGCTCTAAGTCCTAACCTGATGCCCTGATGGCACTGGTTCCGGCCAGCCTTAACTTCGGTTCAGGGTCCACTCAATGTGGACATGCTAGTTCGAATTAGCAAAACGCTAATTCGAATTAGTTTTTAGGTCTAGATGCACTAGTTCGAATTAGCTTAGTTCAAATTAACTAATTTAAATTAAGTTAGTTCGAATTAGTGCTGTAGTGTAGACATACCCCACGCTAGGAGAATGGAAGAAGAAATTCAGTGTTATCAAATGCAAATTCAAAGGCCAGGCTGTAACTTTAAGGTGTGCAGTGGTTTTCTGCCTTCAGGGTGAGTCTTGCCTGTGCTAGAAGGCAGAGGCTGAGAGGCAAAATGGACTATAAATAACTGTGGGTAGTCACGTTGCTTTTAGCACAAATGGAGGGTGTTCAGAAGTTAGGGTATGTCTACACTGCCACCCTAGTTCAAACTAGGGTGGCTAATGTAGTCATTCGAAGTTGCAAATGAAGCCTGGGATTTAAATATCCTGGGCTTCATTTGCATCTTGCTGGGCGGGACGAGGTGTACCGGTAGTTCGAATTAGAGATCCTAATTCGAACTACCTACTCCGTGCTGCGTGTAGCCGCGAGCACGGAGTTCAAACTAAGGGCATTTAAAAATGGCACCCGCCCGGCAAGATGCAAATGAAGCCCGGGATATTTAAATCCCGGGCTTCATTTGCAACTTCGAATGACTACATTAGCCACCCTAGTTCGAAGTAGGGTGGCAGTGTAGACATACCCTTAGATACTACAGTGAGGAGGGCGGTATAAGAGCCTAAATACAGCAGAATTCTTCTCAAGCAGCTGGTATTGAACTATTATTTTGAGGTATTATTATAAATCAATATTTTCCCTATTTCAATGTTCACCGTTGTGGGAAATTAGGAGGGAAGAGTCAGGCAATAATTAATTAATGACTGTATATGTTCAGATTCAAAATTTCTAAAGGTTTATAACCACTAAACCAAAACCTGTTAATATCATATGTCAAAATCAAGTAAATATCCTTACATCAAACTCCTAAGCAACATTTTTCTTACTTCGCCTCTGTAAATTTTAATGATTATCGGTGGAAATATTTTTTCATTGGTTTGCGTGTATATGTTGAAATCAGTGTTTACTGACACTTACGAATGATTAAAGCCAAATCCTTCCAAACCTACCTATGTCCCACTCCAGAACATGTCAGCTGGTCTGCAGCTGCTTCCTTAAATCACCAGGGCTTGTCCCATAGCAAGTGATGCATCTGCTGCTAGTCAAGTGGGGCAGTTACCCCTCTCAGGCCTTGATTTGTTGCTGCCTCCCCAACTTTTCATTGGCCTATATGTTCAATCCCCACCCGCCCTTAACAGGACACTATAAAATCACATCTAATGGTCTCTGTGCTGACACATCTCCCTCCTCGCCACCATTTTTTTTTAAATGACATCCTCTGACTGGCAGCACCTCTCCCTCATAACACCCTCCCGATTTTATTGAAAGTTGAAGATGCTAAACTCTGATCTCCTCTACCTTCATCTGTGCTGCTACATTTCCTATGTGCTGCAGAGTTTTGGTTATGGGGCACACCCTAAAATCAGCCAGAATTTCACACCGTCCTCACAGATACTGTCCCTTATTTTGACAGCTGTTTCTACATCCTAAAGTGCTGCTATGAGCAAGGGAATTAATAATATAAGGGTGCAAGTCCTATTGATTTTTTGCAGGAAGGACCTACTAGCTGACATTGTTTTCTCTTCCAGCATGTGATATTGTGTTTAGGGTCATTAACATTGTTTTAGAGTCTTTGTGTGGATCTTTGTTTCCTCTTTGAAATACAAATAAATAAAATAAGGGAAATAATCCCTGAATGGTTCAAGCCAGTTGTAATAATTGTGAATTCATAAGATCTGGAAAACTATCTGAGGAGTGACGGAGCTGTCAAAATACTGCATTAACTATAACAAAAGATAGGACTATGTAGCACTTTAAAGACTAACAAGATGGTTTATTAGATGATGAGCTTTCGTGGGCCAGACCCACTTCCTCAGATCAAATTGTGGAAGAAAATTGGCATGACCATATATGCCAAAGGGGTACAATAAAAAAAAAAGTGAACACATATAAAAAGGACAAATCAAATTTCAGAACAGAGGGGGATGAGGGAGAGGTTAATGTTTGTGAGTTAATGATATTAGAGGTGATAATTGGGGACGCTATCTCTGTAATGGGTAAGGTAATTAGCATCTTTGTTGAGACTAAGTCGTAAAGTGTCAAATATAAGTATGAATGACAGTTCAGAGATTTCTCTTTGAAGTCTTGTGTTAAAATGCCTTTGAAGCAGGATGCAGGTAGTCAAGTTGTTGAGACAATGCCCTTTCTGGTTGAAATGGCAAGAAACTGTTTTTTCTTTGTGACACTGTCTGATATCTGTTTTGTGTGCATTGATTCTTTGGCGAAGTGTCTGAGACGTTTGTCCAATGTACATAGCAGACGGACACTGTCGGCACATGATGGCATAAATTATATTTCTGGATGAGCAGGAATATGTGTTCTTGATCTTATAACTCAATTGGTTAGGTCCAATAATGGTGTCAGCAGAGTAAATATGTGGACAAAGCTGGCAACGGGGTTTGTTGCAAGGGAAAGTTCCAGGGTTGGTATTAGTGTGGTATGTCCTGTGGTTGTTGGTAAGAATCATCCTGAGGTTAGGTGGTTGTCTATAAGAGACTATGGGTCTGTCCCCCAGAGCCTCTCAAAGTGTAGTATCCTATTCCAGTATAGGTTGTAGTTTATTGATAATGTGTTGGACAGGTTTAAGTTGGAGGCTATAGGTGATGACAAGTGGTGTTCTATTGTTGGTTTTCTTGGGTCTGTCTTGAAGTAGATGGTTTCTGGGTAGTTGTCTGGCTCTTTCAATTTGTTTTTTTATTTCTCCGGGTGGGTAATTGCGGTTTATAAATGCTTGGTAGAGATCCTGAAGTTTCTGGTCTCTGTCAATGGGATTAGAGCAGATGCAGTTGTATCGAAGGGCTTGGCTATAGACAATGGATCGTATGGTGTGTTTTGGATGGCATGTAGGTAACTGTATGAGTCAGTGGGTTTTCTGTAGAGAGTGGTATCTAATTTACCATTGGTGATTTGTACTGTGGTGTCCAGGAAATGGATCCCTCGTGTAGAATGGTCCAGGCTGAGATTGATGGTGGGGTGTAGGTTGTTAAAGTCTCTGTGGAATGTCTCCAGTGTTTCTTGGCCATGGGTCCAGATCATAAAGATATATACCCCTTTGGTATATATGGTCATGCCAATTTTCTTCCACAATTTGATCTGAGGAAGTGGGTCTGGCCCACGAAAGCTCATCACCTAATAAACCATCTTGTTAGTCTTTAAAGTGCTACATAGTCCTATCTTTTGTTTCAGCTAGACCAGACTAACACCACTGCATCTCTATTACTATTCTGCATTAACTATAGACTGCCTGTAGGTGGCACCAAGGCTTTGGTGAAACAAACCTGCGTCTTGTCAAAGCAGCACATTAGGATGTTACACTGATGGTTTGAAGGAGAACCTTAGTCATAGATTTAGAAACTGATTTACGGCAACCAGCAGCAATGCATATACAGGAAGCAGTGATCTGATTGATTAGAGGTCTGGGGGCTGATCATTCAGTTCAAACCCTGCAGTTGGTGGAAGTTTTAAGGACCACTCCTGCCACAAACCTGGAGCCTTCCCCCACCCCATGGAGAGCCTGCAGGTTGGGGCGGGAGGGCTGCCGGAGGAGGGGGCAGCCTACAGGTCAGCATGAAATTGAGAGATCCCACTGTAGCCCCCTGCCCTCAGCAGTGAGGCTTCACCCACCCTTGACACAGCACCAGGCCTGGGCCCACTCCAGAAACACTCTGGGGCGCTGCTCCCTCTGTGCCAGGTGCACCTGGCATGGGGCAAGGCTGGGGTCCAGAGGCAAGGAATCTGGGTGCAGGGGGCTCTAGATGCAGGGGTTGAGGTTCAGTGGGGTAGAGGTCGGGTATGGAGGGCTGAGGCCGTTCTGGATGTACCAGATGTGGCTTGGCAGGGAGGTCTGGATGCATGGGCATTGGGTGAATGGGGAGCAGCTCCCCATACAGTGGCCTCTTCCCCTCCCCCCCAAAGCTTAGGAGCAAAGGGGGCAGAAAGCAGGGGAGGATGCTGAGCTTCCTGCAGCTGGGGATGTTTTCTGGGGTTGGATCTGGCACCACCCCAGTCACTCCTTGCAGGGGAAGAGGAAGTCCTGTCCTCTCCTGGTTCCAGCCCAGATGGGATTAGCAGCTGATCCCAACTAAGGATGGGAGTCACTGGCTACGGTGTCCCCACCCCTGCCATGATTTACCCCTCTGCCAGCTGCTCTGGGTGCCTGAAACAATGTACCTGCACTGCTAGGGAGTGGTGCATGACTGCTCTTGTAGCTTCCCTTTGATTCCCTGTTAGAACATTTTTCTGTGGTGAAGCAAAGAAATCAGCCGGGGACATGAATTCTGTGCACACACAGTGGCGCAGAATTCTTCCAGAATGAATCTTAAGTCACCTCTTGTAAGGAAGGTTGCCTCTTCTGAGGTGAAAGTCAAATGCAAAAAGCTTAATGGGAACAAATCATGGGGGCCAGATAGTATTAGAATATTTAAGGATATTCAAGAATATTAAAGGAACCTGCACATGAATTTGCAAGCCCAGTAACAAGGGTTTGAAACAACTCTGTAAAATTAAGGGTCACACTGCATGGCTGGAGAATTGCAAATTAGAGATATTAGATATCGGGTAATTGAATAGTCGTGTAACCACATGAAATCTTAGCCGTTACATGACTATTTGATAGTCCCTGGGGGTGGGGCCAGCAGCCAGTGCGCTCCCAGCCCCACTCCTGGGGAGCCCCCCACCAGCCTGTCCTGCTGCCTCTCTATCAGAGACAGCAGCACAGGGTGGCAGGTGGAAGCCAGTCCACGAGGGAAGTCAATAAAAACCAGCTCCCTGTGCAGACTGGCTGCCTGCTGCCCTGTGCTGCTGCCTCTGTATCAGTGTGGGGTGGCTGCAGCCCCTGTTCTTAGAGGGTCCAAGCTCCCCATGGACAGAGGCTGCTCTATGGGATGCGTAGCAGCCTCTGTCCGCGGGGAGCTTAGACATCGCCCCTCCCCATGAATGGGCTGTTGCACGGCAGCCTCTCTTGCCCTCCCCCACACTGCTGCCTCTGATAGTGGCAGCAGTGCGGGGGGACAGGGCAAGAGACACCAGGGTGCTGGGAGGGAACCAGCTTTTAAGCCAGCAGGGTGGAGGGGAGGCAGGTCTGTGGAGCCGATACATGTGCGGAGCTGGCCTTAAAGCTGTCTGCCTGTGCATATTGGCTTCAGCCTGCCTCCCTCACCCTCTGCTGCTGCCTCTCTATCAGAGGCAGCAGAGGAGCTTTTAAGCCAGCTCCTCATGGGCACCAGCTCCTGCTCCCCACGTCTTGCTGCCTCTGGTACAGAGGCAGAAGGGGGTGGGGGGAAATGCACGTAGTCGACAAGATTAACTGATAAGCTTAGGCTTATTGGTTAATCGTATAGTGGACTACATGTTGACATCCCTGTTACAAATATAGGTCCTCTATTTCAGAAAGAAATACACGTGTGTCACTTTGCTAATACTGATAGGAAAAAACCCACATAGAACCCCGATAGGCTGCATGTGGCGTTCCCTTGGGCCACAAGTTGCCCTCCACTGCCCTTCTCCCACGTGCTGGGTTCTTGTACTGGCCCCTAATTTCTCTCACCAGGCCCCAGACTCCTCCTTAGTGGAGGAGTTTTCTTGGGGGGAGCTGCAATGGGCTTCCCCCAACAGTGATTTCAGGGGTTAACTGTCTACTTCCCTCCCTATCTTCAGTCAAAGGGACCGCTTCTCCCAGTACAACCAGAACAAGAGCATCAGCAGGAAAACAGATGTTCCCTGCCTCCCACCCCAGCTCTGCTGTCTGACTCAGATCAGTTGGCTCATACCTCGCCACCCGTGTGATGAGGGGACCCATGATCTACCTGAGTGCTGAGGTTCAACTCAGGGTGGGAACCAGTGGAGCTGGCCCTGAGAGATGTGGTTGGTGGGATGGCTGTGTGAAGATCCTGGCATGCCTTAGCCTTGGCTGTGAGGGGAGTGACCACTCTTACCAGCTCCATGGAGACTGAAGATGGGAGTGGGGGTGGGCAGGCAGCTACCTCTCAAGCCAGTGGGAGGGGAAAGGAGGAATCTGTTGCCCCCTGCCTATGGTAGGAGGAAGGTGGAACTTGGGAGGTTGGATGTGTGGCGGCAGCAGCACACTGAGGAGGAAGCAAGCAGGGCAAAGGCAAATGGGGGCATGAAGGGAGCACATGATGGAGCCACCCTCTCGGGGCGGGGGGGTGGAGGTGATTTTTGGAGCCTTTCCTCCTGATCTGAGCCTCGCTGGCCAGGCCTTGTGCCCTCTGATGCAGGGAAAGGGAAGTAATGGCAGACTCCTTATCACAATTACAGGCCAAAGGGGGGAGGAGGCACCTCCTAGCTCCTCTGAGACCAAAGGCCTGAGAAATGAGCTTGTGGCTTACCCAGCAAAGCAGGCAGCGGAAGGGGGAATCAGAGGGTCCAGACTGGGAGATTCCCCCACATACCTGTTGAAATCCTGTTGTCTGCAAGGAAAACCGCTAGAGCTGGCGGGTCTGCAATGGTGGGAAGAACAGAACTTGGCTCTTGGAGCCCAGTCTTAAGTTTGCAGCGTTGTCCACCAGAAAACCTTACTTGGACTTGTAGAAAAAGAGCCTATTGCATCTGACCATCACTGAATGGGAATGAGCTTGCCTCTATATTTGCAGAGTAAAGCCACACTGCAAACCTTGGTAAAAGCACATTCATTAGCATACATCGTGGCACTTGTGCCAGGGATGTCATGGGAGGGGAGGCAAGACCGTTTTTCCATTGAGACTAGAGCTTAATAGAAAGATATGCTAAGAAAATGTTTGTGCCCCCATCTACTATAGTATTTTAGGAGTAAAACTAATGCAGATTAAATCAGTTCAAGTTGGTCTGTCCAAACACATACACAAGGGCTATTAAAAAGTTAAACCGTTCCGACCGTTACCACATAGCTCCATACATCAGAAATACCGTGAGCTACTGCAGCTATTTCCTGCCCCGAGTGTAGGGATGCGGCATCTGAGATACCACCCTGTAGTAACGGTTGATAAAGGTCAACATTTGCCAACAGCTACTAATGTAATTGAATGTAATTTAATTTAATTTACTTTAAATTTTATAAATATATTTATAATTTATAAATGTATTTAATTTAAAATAATTAAATTTAATTAAATCTGTGGGCACGAGAAAGGTGTACAGGAAAGTTTAGTGGGATCCTTCTGGGGAAAAGGCACTTTATAAATGTGAGACTGTATTAGCAGTACTCTGTGCTGACTTAGAACATGTCCAATAGTGCATATTTTCAGCAAATGGCAAATTTGATCATAACAGTCCCTAGGAATATTCTGTGTAAAGCTGGTGGGTTCTGGGGTCTTTATAGAAATGGGAAAACCGGTCCCGCAGCCTGGGGTGCATAGCTTCATGCTTGCTGTGCAGCAATGGGTAGTATTGCCTCCCCTTGCCTTAATCCAGCTTATTCTCAACTTCCCCCTCTCCCTCTGAGCAGCAGTAGCTGCTGCAACTCTGGCAGATCATCTGGGAAAGCACGGAAAGTGAAAAGAACTTGGCTATCATCTTAACTTTTTTCAAGGGATTAATTTCACCTGCGTTTCCTGTTTGCCCTGTAGATGCTGGTTCTTTTTAATTCAAGATGTGGGAAGTTATTTCAAGTTTAAAACCACACGGAAATGCTTTTTTGGTCTGGGCTTTCTCCCCCCTCTGTTTTTTTTTTCTCTTTTTGACAAGTAAGAAAATTGTGAAGTGAGCAGGAGAGAGAGTAAGAGGGAGAAGACGCTTTCATTCTTTTAGTGCAATGGACTGAGGCAAAAAGGCCATTATAATGGTAAATCGCACACAGAAAGGAAGAAAAGACTGATAATCAATCACAAATGAAGCATTCGTTTGGAATTTGGCAATTCCCTGACCAGTGGTTTTAAGCCTACAGCGTTTTTTTCCCCCTTTACTCCAATTTACGTCAGACACACAGGTTTGAAATATTAAGGGCAGGAAGAATAATTTTCAGAAAGTTATCATGCCAAGGAATACTTACAATGGGAAAGACACAATACTGAGAAGCCGGCAAGGGCTCAGAGAGCGCTGAGGGAAAAGCAACATGCTGAAATGCTGGCATGAAAACTTTTCAACACAGGACCCTGGACTTCAACTCAGAAGAGAAACTTGCTGTGTCAGAAGCCTCTCCCCAAACCACCGAGGGTCTCACATGCTTCAGGATGACTTATAGTGGACTTGGGGGAAGTTCAGCTTGTTCTGAATTTCTGTGATTGTTTCAGTGGGACCTGCGGCTGAATGAGTATATGGTGATAAAGATGAGGATGCTAGACAACACTGCCCCTGGCATAGCCTCTTCAAGGTCTGGCATGACCTATAAGGAAAGATACATTTATCTGGAGGTGTTGCTTCAAGGAGGCGCTCCATGGGGATTCACTCTGAAAGGCGGACTTGAACACGGGGAACCATTAATCATCTCCAAGGTACTTGTGTGTTTTAAATCAGGATGCTAACAAGTTAATAAAAATGCCTGGTTTCTGGGGCAGTAAGTTGTAAAATATTGCCTCCTAGATGGTGGAATTGTTCCTGTGTTTGGTCGGATCCTAGCAAATGCTGAGCACCCTCTAGCGCTGTTGAAATCCCTAGGTGCCCAGCACATCTTCTGGGTGATTGTAATGCCTGAAATCTATGGGCATTGTTCAGCTACCAAAGTCACTTTCTTGTCCCAAAGGACAGGAACTATTGCTTTCAGAAAGAGACTCCATTCCTTTCATCATAGGCTTTTTTTTTTAATGCAAGTGGGTGAATCTTCCTTTTGTGTGCTGCATCAGCCATCTTGTACCATGAAATCATAGCCCATCTGAGCATGTTCAGTGAGCCATTACCTGCTTTTGTGAATTGATTATTAAGAAAACATTGTGGGTCACATGATATTGTTTCAGCTAATCAGAACTGAAAGAAAAAAAGTAGGAAAGCGTAGTAAATAGTTCTGGGTATGCCTGTGTGTAAATATGCATACATGTATGTGATAATACACCCCGAGTATGCAGATATGTAGTTAGCAATTTTAGAAAACTCATCCCAGCATTCTTTTATTTATTCAATGCCTATGAAATGTGGTACTGCTGGAATTCAGTTACTATTATTCAGGAATGCAACATTTTACCTACAGGAAACTGAGCATAGGTGGCAAATATATTTAGGATAAATTTTTAGAAGCACTTGGGTCTCATTTTCAAAAGGAACTTGCACCCTTAGGAGCCTAAATCCCAATGAAAGTCAATAGGACTTGGCTCATAAGAGACACATTTTAAAAGTATTTAGGCACCTGCAGATTTAGATGGGTGCCTTGTGAGATTTTAAAAAGAGAAAATACCCCTAGGCAGCCATCTGACTCTTTAGGTGCCTACATACTTTTAATAATCCATCCCTTAGGGCTTAAGTCCTATTTGTGCTCAGTCAGGCAGACTCTCAAGTGCCTAAATCACTTTTGAAAATGGGACTTAAATGCATTAGAATAGTGTATCCTTAGTTGTTCTCAGCTTTTTGCTAGGCTAATGGCAATAGCATGTGTACATGTACATACATTATGTATGGAATGGATCTTTCATGTCTGTGTTTTTGAGTTTGTGTGCATGTGTGTAATCTAATGTATTTATATAGGATCGGGCTTGTGGATTCTAGAAACTTAGAAGATCAGAACCAATGGCAGCTAAAAGAAAATTGGTACTCTGGATGTATTCCATTTGGGTGTGATCCTGCAGCTCTCATTCGCATGAATGATCCTTACCCAGATGAGTAGCTCTGTTGAAATCTGTGAGTTCCTGTCTATGCATCTCCCCTTTAGTCATGTGAGCAAGGGGACTGTCTCATAAATCTTCCCAATTTGAATGTTTCTTAGTTTTAAATAAATATCCCCCCTCTTTCCTGTAGGGCAACGCTAAATAGAAACAACTTGACACAGAACCATAAAGCAAAACATCACATCACCGAGTCAGTAGGTTGTATTTCACTTTTTGCATGTTGGGGACTAATAATTTTCAGCTTTGTGCATGAGATCGTTTTTATTGTTGTGGTGAAACCAGGGTTTGCTTTTAATCCCGAAATAGCTGCCCACAACATCCAAAGTTCAATAACTTTTCTTAAATGAGACAGAGATGGCTCTTGCTGTGGAGCATTAATGAGTCTGTGGGATTTGGTTTCCTCAGCAACCAGCTCCCTGAATGTCAAGCATGTCTGGAGTGTGCATGAGGCCACTGGCAGCTGTATGACTTGTGCCTTCCTTCCCTAAAACAACACTGCAAAAATTTGTATTTTGTTTTTTTAACTTGTCGCTACAACCTCACTTGTGCTGTCATGAATTTCTGTGTGTGTCTGTTCATGCCTCAGTGACATAGATGCCTGCTTGCCAGCTTCCATGTGAATATTTTACTCTCTCTGGAAAATGTGCAAAACATGGTTGGTTTGTTTGTTTGTTTTTTTTTGCTTCCAGTTACAGCTGAAAACCAGTCAGGTTATATAGATTAATAACTTTGAGCTGTGTAACATAACTGTTCCTAACTCACTCTGAAAAGCAGACAGAGAATTCATGTTAGTTACCTAGAGAGCCTTTTGATCTATACTGTATTATACTGTAGAGCTATTAGGAAACAATAAATAAAAACATACAGGTTAAATCCTGACCTAACTTACTCACATAAGAAGTTCCCATTGAAATGAATGGGACCACTTATGTAAATGTGGCAACTAGGGCTATATTTACACTGCACTGTAGTTCGAAATAAGATATGCAAATTGCATATCTTACTTTGAAATAGCGTATTTCCTAATTTGGCGCTGTCTACACAGCACCAAATTTTGAAATAACCCCCTATTCCAAAACATCCCTTACTCCTCGTGGAATGAGGTTTACAGGGACGTGGGAATAGCGAGCCTGAAATAACGGGCTTGCTGTTAAAGACATGGGACAGATATTTTGGGATACTTGGGTATCCCGAAATAGCGTTGCAATATAGACATGGTGTAGGCGAGCAGTATTTAGTCTAGCAGTAAAAATTAGAGAAAAGTGGACATAGAGGCAGGTTAAGCGCTTAAAAGAATGATAATTCAGAATTAAGGCCTCATTTGCATTTACACAGTGGCCTCTTTACACTCCTCTGGCAAGTAAGTTATGTTTAGACCCACATTACGGTCTCTTGACATTGCCAGGGTGATGCAAACTGGCCTTAGTGTAAGGCCTTAGTGTAAATGAGAATCTGGACTTGCGCAACTATGTAAGTCGAAGTTTATGAAAGTTTGCAGGGTAATTTTACTGTCTATTGTTATATGTTATCTTATCTACATTTAACACAGGTAGGGTGTCATGACATTCATGGTAACTGGCAAGTCCACTCACATGTGATACTTGCCTCTCTCTTTTTGTGCAGTCTTTTGCTGCTTCTGTTATGTATTTCCATGTTATCTTTGGTCTACCATGTTGCCTCTTGCTTAGAAGGTTTCAGTCCAGACTTACCTTTTTATGTTACTAAGTTTTTCCTCCATGTGTGTCTGACCCATGTCATAAGAACACGAGAACGGCCATACTGGGTCAGACCAAAGGTCCATCCAGCCCAGTATGCTGTCTGCTGACAGTGGCCAATGCCAGATGCCCCAGAGGGAGGGAATACAACAGGTAATCCTCACGTGATCCCTTTCCTGTCACCCATTTCCAGACAAAAAAAATCAATGCTCTACCGACTGAGCTAGCCAGGCTCACATGTCCATTTTTGTTCTGTAATTTCTCATCCTATTGCTTTCTCTTTTGTCCTCCTGCAGAGTTCTTTATGATTTTTTTTCATGGCCATCTGATCAGGGTGGATTGATTTTAAATCAATGTCTTTTAAATCACCCAAGAAACAAATAATCGATTTAAATAGTTTCCCACTGATACATCTTCATATATTTCTTAATCAATGTGCAAATCTGATCACTAAAACACAGTAAATTACAACTCTATACAGCATGTTACAACATCTAAGAGGATATACTTTGTGTAATTATTTTAGATAATTTGATTCTTATTAATTTAGGAAATAACACATAATACTCATTGCCTGTGTTAGGCTGCAGATGCAGCAGCAGTACATTAGGAATAGTAAAAACTAAATCTCACACAAACACAATAACGTATATTTTATTAAAATAAATCTTAAATGTCTCCAGGGGGGTAGCCGTGTTAGTCTATAACTTTAAAAACAACAAGTAGTCCTGTGGTACCTTAGGCTACGTCTAGACTACAAGCCTCTTTGGAAGGAGGCTTTTTCGAAATAATCTTTCGAAAAAGCTTCTTTCAAAAGAGATCGTCTAGACAGCAACCAGTATTTTCAAAAAAGAGAGCCGCTTTTTCAAAAGAGAGCACCCAGGCAGTCTGGATGCTCTCTGTTGAAAAAGCACTGTTTGTGTGGATAACGCCTTTTTTTGAAAGAATACTTTCAAAAAAAGCATTATTCCTCATAAAAAGAGGTTTTTTGCGCTCGAAAAAACTGCCGCGTTCTTTCGATTTAATTTCGAAAGAACGCAGCAGCAGTCTAGATGCAGGTGAAGTTTTTTCGAAAAAAGGCCACTTTTTTCGAAAAAACCATGTAGTCTACACACACCCTTAGAGACTAACAAATATATAGTATAATGAGTATCATGAGCTTTTGTGGGCACAACCCACTTCCTCTTTGCCCAGGAAAGGTCATGATTTTATATATATATATATATATATATTTAGTTAGTTAGTTAGTCTCTAAGGTGCCACAGGACTACTCGTTGTAGCAGTCTTCTGAGTTGCCGGCCAATGGCTGTCTTTAAACTTTCTTTTTCTTTCTAATTTTCAAATTTTATTAACTCTCACAGACAGGTCCTCAGAATACTAAATGTACGGTGTCCTTAAAACTTCTACAACTGTCTCTTATCTTCCCCACTCCCACTATCATTTTGATTCAGGCACTAAAACAGAAATTAGAGTTTTCCTGCTTTTTCAACTCTGAGTCGATTTCTTAGATTTGTGTGAATAATGCCAAATGATTAAAATATTCTCTCTCTGCCTGCAGAGAAAGCTACTGCTATGAAAAGTTGGATGAACAACTGAAGTAACTGTGTTTCTGGTGCCTGGCTAATGATTCCCACCAATTCAGCACAGTGATTTTGTTAAAAAAAATCATCAGTAAACACATACAGATTATATGGTTTCGCTTCAGTACTGAAATTTATTATCATTAGCATAACTGAGGAGTGATTTTGAGATGCGCGTACCATGGCAGAAGCATCATCTTCAGAAGTTAATCATCTGCCTTTATATCTGGGGTTAAAAATGTTTGCAAGAAAATTAGGTGTAGTTAGTGTTTTGATCCATCTGCTTCTTTATTGCCTGCAGTTATTTCTTGTGTCAGTGTCTCTTGAAATGCCTTCAAAATTTTGACAGCATCAGCAGTGGGTGATAGATTCTAAACCCAGTTAACTAATGAAACAAGCCATAAGGATTTGCTAAGCTAAATATTTTTTTTTTTTAGAAACATCCAACATAAGAAACAGCTTGGGAATTTACTTGTTAAATCACACTTTTTTAGAAGGCATAGAGAGAGTCTTGAAGAAAGATGCATTGCCAAGTGAATTATTTAAGTGACTAACCAATTGATTGACATTGTTCTTCAGACCTATCCACATCTTCATTCATATCATTTTCTCCCGACAAGCAGTTTTCCTTACGATATTTCATTCTTGCAACTAGGCCCGCATCATCTTCTTTGCACAGCTTATACTTGAGATGTTTACCTTTTTTACCCATGGAATGAATTTCTTCAAAATATTCCCAGATAGGGTCTCTGGGGCAAAAGTGTGTGTGTGTGTGTGTGTGTGTGTGTGTGTTGAATAAAGTTTTCCCTTTTTCTTTTCAGTCCATTCCACTGTTCCTTTGTTCCTTTCTGTGCTGCCTCCATCCCTTCCTATGTATTATTTATTTGTCTTTATAACAATGTTGTAACTAACTCCTCTACCGTGTTTGGCTCAGGTCCTCCACCACGTAAGCACAGAACAAAAACAATCCTCGCCTGCTTGTGTCTTTCTTTGCATACGTGACTTTAGTCTTCTGAGAAACGGAAATTGAAAACCCAGAATTTTCAAGAAGCAAGAGCTGATTGTTAAGCTGGGCAGACTAGAACCATTAATTCATTTTTATGAGACTGTAAGTGTAGGTGTGGCATGTTTGTGATGAGATTTGATTGTAATTGTTATTTTTAAATGAAAATTGTAGTATTGTATTGTTTAAAAAACCCAAAATATCTGATTTAAATAATAAAAATGGTTTTTATTTTTTAAAATAATTGATTTTTATCCACCCTGCATCTCATATTATAGATTTGTCTGAGACGGCTGTTTATGACAATTTGGAGTTTAGATAGTAAGATCTTAATAAATCTCCAAGTGTCAGCACTATATAGGAAGACTGACTTTTTGCAGTCTTAAATATTCAAACTTTAGTTTGGAGGGCAAGAGTTCTTTTTCTCCAGATTTGGCTGGAGAGTTGCAAATGCTTACTCCTGGTTTGTCTTACATTCCTAAAGATTCATGCTTCAGGGTTTCAGTTGGCCATCTCTAGGGGGTTAGAAAGGGACTCTCCTCCCCAACCCTCAGTGTAATCTGTTTTTCTTTTTTTAAAATCTTCCTCTCCCCTGAAGCGTCGGGGATGGCACTAGCAGGAGATAGGACATTGGATGGGGGAGCCAGGACTCTGAGGCTACGTCTAGACTACATCCCTCTGTCGGCAGAGGGATGTAAATGAAGCACTTCGAAAGTGCAAATGAAGCTGGGATTTAAATATCCCGCGCTTCATTTGCATAATCACGTAATGGCGCTCTTTCGAAAAAGTGCTATTTTGAAATTGAAACCGCAGTCTAGATACGGTTCTTTCGAAAATAGAAGCCTTTTTCAAAAGATTCTGTAAACCTCCTGTAAAAAATGAGGTTTACAGGATCTTTTGAAAAAGACTTCTGTTTTCGAAAGAACCGTGTCTAGACCGCGGTTTCAATTTCGAAATAGCGCTTTTTTGAAAGAGCGCCATGATGTGATTATGCAAATGAAGCATGGGAAATTCAAATCCCAGCTTCATTTGCAATTTCGAAGTGTCTAATTTACATCCCTCTCTTGAAAGAGGGATGTAGTCTAGACACACCCTGAGGTAGCTCCAAACATTATTTCTCAGATGTTGACTGGCTGGTTCTTGCTGAGAAATTGAGGATCTAACTGGGGTCAGGAAGGAATTTTGCCTCCAGGTCAAATTGGCAGTGAAATGACCTTGTGGGACTTTCACCATCTTCTGCAGTGTGTGGATGCAGGTCACTGGCCAGGATTATCTGGGTATATCTCATGTAATAATTTCCTGCCATTCTGGGGCCCTCAGGCCCTGGTGTACCTTGACCTCTCCTAATCTCTGCCTGTGGCACATCAGAATTTAGTCTCCTGCGGGCAGTACTGCTCTGGTCTTGTTTTGGTTGTTGGGGTTAGTGTGGGGGTGCTGGGTGGTATTGGTGGCCTGTGGTATACAAGAGGTCAGAGTAGATGATCTGGGGGTCCTTTGTGCCCTTAAACTCTATCACTCCAGGGCTGATTTTCAGATTCCACCAAGGTAAGTGAAAATTTGGACCCCTTCTATGTCAGTCCCAGAAAGTGTTATTGGCATTTCCCATTGTGTATTTGATTCTCATGGTTTGAGTTTCCTCCGTTTTGATATCCAACTAACTGTGCCCAGGCCTGGAAATCATTTGTTTTGCCTTGCCTTTGCATATGGCTGTGGATATAGAATAGCAAGTTGATATCTGCAAAGTTGAGATCCTTTGACGTCTACCTGAAAGTCCATTGTACACCCATTGGTTATTCTATGGTCTCACATTACCCAGTCAAACGATCATGGGTGATGTAAGACATGTTATATTTGTAGTCATCAGTAACTGACAATCATTTTGGTCCTGTGAGCTTAGTTGGTGACCTCAGCTAAGAGAGCCTTTTGAAACTGACATAAAAAGAAATTCATTCTCTCAGTACTGCGCCCCATGGAAAGCCAGTTCTTTACACCCACATGGCGCGTGCCAAGCATTGGCCCAATGACGTTGGGAGTTTTCAGTGTGCAAGGAATTCAGGACCAGGCCCAAATCTTTTTCGAGAACACGTTGGGGCTCAAGTCCCATCCACAAAACCATTCCGCATGTCCTACAGACACTGGAAATATTTAGTCAATTTTCACTAAGCACCTTGACCTAGATCTTCAAAGTTGCATAGGCTCTAACCTCCACTGGGCTCATGGGAAGTTAGGAGCCTAAATATCTTTGAAGATCTGGGCCTTAGAAACTAACCCAGTCTGTTCGGGGTCCTCCATCTGGAGCCCAGTAATTCATAGATGGCTCTTGAGTATCTTATTAATAATGAACAGTAAAGTACATTGCAGAGACAGAGCAAAATCCTCAGGTAGTATAATGTGGAGTTGCTTCACCTGGAGATCTGCCTCACTGTGTGTACGTCACTCTGTATAGCCTGAGCAAAAACTGTGTGCTACGGAACAAGAAAACCATCCTTTTAGGGCAGGGGTGGGCAAATTCCAGCCTGTGGGCCAGATCCGGTCCACAGGGTTAGTTCCTGGTGGGACCCACCTCCATGTTTACCTGTGCCTCAGCAGGTATCAGAGGATTGCAGCTTTGGTTGGCCACGAACTGTCATTTGTGGCCAATGTGAGCACCGGGAAGCGGCGTCCCGGTCCGTGACGCTTCCCGCCACGCACATTGGCCATGAACGGTGATTCGTGGCCAACCAGAGCTGCGATCCTCCGATACCTGCTGAGGCGCAGGTAAACAGTGGCGGTGGCCCGCCAGGGACTGACCCTGCAGGCTGCCATTTTTTTACTGCCTGCCTCTGCTCTAGCCTTTGCTCTGGAGGAGAGAGCTGGGCTGGGTCTGTACAAGTCATCGCTTTGCAGCATCAGGTACGAGAAGAGGCGCAGACAACCCTGAGAGCTCCAAGGTAGAGTGAGATGAGGGAAAGGTGCCTCGCAAATTAATTCCATCAGAGTTTACTTGTTAAAATAACACAGATCACAGGCATCAAATGAAAACCATAGAGTGCTTTCTCCTGGTGTGATTGAATGAAAGTGGGAAAATGAAATGTTTCATCTCTCCTGCAGGGAAGAGAACCACATTTCGCTAATCCTTGCTTTTGAGTAGAGGCAGGCAACGTACTTTCCTTCACATTTGTGCCACAAACTCCCTTTCTGCTTGCAACGTGTAACTCTCACTCGATCGTAGGGATGTTAACTATCATGTATTTGTGTAAATCCGCCGCCGGATTTTTTGTAGTGATTACTAAGGATGTTAAGAGGCAGGTAATTGGCTAATCGTGTAGTCGACAACACAATTTAGTCAAGAAGGGAAGATGCTCTGTCCCGGCTCATACCGGGTCCAGGAGCTTCTCCGCTCCGGTTCTGCAGTACAGCAGGCAGCACGGCTCCTACTACATTTAAACTGCGGAGCTGCAGTGGGAGTAGCTCCTGGAGCCTGCGTGAGCCGGGACTGAGCACTCCCGGCTCATGCCGGCTCTGGGACCGCTGCAGCTCTGTCTTCCCCGCCCCTCCCCTGCACACCACAGAGACAGTGCTGGGAGGAACTGATGTCGGGGCTGGGAGCTGCCACGGGCCTGATGAAAGGGCTAAGTAGGCTGGATCTAGCCTGCTGACAGCCTCTTGCCCAGCCCTGAGCTAGGAGCTGGGTGTTCTCAGTAGCAGGAAGTTAATGTGCAAAGGAATAAACCATTTTACAAGAGGGTCAATGCAACCCAGAGCCCAGGGGGACGGTGGCAGTCAAAGCACAATCTGGACTGTTTTGGTACCTGGGATGGCCCTAGCAAAATGTAGATAGTTCCAGGGCCCTGTCTCAGACTTGTAGCAGCTTTTTGGGGCTGCTTGGAATCATGATAATATTGGGATCTCTGCCCTGGCATGTCCTCCAGGCTCTGGTTTGTCCAGGGATCCTCAGAGGGCAGTCTTATGGCAGTTTTCGAGAATGGGGAATCTTCCCTCAGCTGGATATGGGATGACACTGCTTTTGGCCTCTTACCCAGGGTAAATGGGCTGGAGCCCACTGCATACTGGGATTCATCCTAGCTAACACTGCCCAGGGAACCAGTTATATCCCCGCTAGCAAGAATGGAATGGGTAAAGCCTGCCTCTTGCTCACATGGTTTGAACTCTAGTGACAGCAAGGCCTGAGTGTGAGCTATCACTGTGTTTTCTTTGTGGCATGTTTTGTATGTGTATGTGTGGGGAGAAACAGTAAAATAAACAAAAAAAAACCCTATAGGGGTGTGGATGGGTTGTGGGGTGCGATCCACTCCCTGCTCAGTGGAGCAGGGGGGTTTGGTGGACCCCCCACCCAACTTACCGTATTTTAGTCCGGGTCCTCTGCCCTGTGGACGGGATACTCGGGTGCGATCACCCCCCTGCTGGCCGGCAGGGGAGGATTCAACGGACCCGCCGTCCGGTTTACAGTTTAGTTGATAGGGTCCCATGCCCCACGTTTGGCCCCTCCCTGGGGTGGCGCCCGCCGGCCCTGCCCATCAAGGCTGCCGACGCTGGCGTGCCCGTGTATGCCAGGTCGTGGGAGGGGGAAGGGGGACCCGGGCCCGCCCTCTCCACCGGGTCCCAGCCCGGCGCCCTAAGTGCAGGGGACCACACCGTCCCTGCACGACAGATGGGGTTTACTCCCGAAACGCGTCTGTCCATGGGCGCCACAAGTACCCTGCCCCAGGCTGCTTCCTTCCCCCCGTGGGCCCCTGGGGTCCGTCCTACTGTTCACCCGTGCCTACCGTGGTTCCAGTGTCCCATGCCGGGATTGGCCCGCAACCACTTCTTCCGGGGATCCACTCCCCTGGGCTGCTCCTCTGCCGCGTCTCGCCTTTTGCCACCTGTGGGGGCTGTCCTGGGCTGCTCTGTGGTGGGGGCTCGCTGTCTGCCAGCCGCGGGGGCTGTTCCGGGCAGCCCCTCGGCCGGTGGCTGTGGAGGCTGCCCCCCTCCCTGCCGCTGGCGGGCCCTTTTGAAACAGCCCACCGGTCGTGATGTAGCCCGGGGGCTCCGCCCTCTCCGTGACATGGGGGCCTCCCCCGTCACGTCCGGGCCGTCACTCACCGCCCCCGCCCCTCCCATGGTACGCCAGAGGCGGGGACAGTGCTTCCCCTGCTGCGCAGGCGCGGAGGCAGATTCCGGCCCCGCTACCCTTCAGCGGCGGCGACTCACCACTTGGGCTCTCCTCCCGCGGCCCCGCTCTCTTCCCGCCTCCCCCTGCCGTCCAGCGTGTGGGCCGCTGGCGGCCCGTCACAAGGGGATTGAAAGCATAACCTAGCCAGTGCCATATTTTCGCCATAGTGTATGTCTACACTGCATGGCTATTTCAGGATACTAGAGGTCTACACAAGCTGCCTGTTATTTTGAAATATTTTTGAAAATAACGAGTGCACTATTTTGCCATTCCGGTAAACTTTGTTGCACGAGGGTTAAGGAATGGCTCGAAATAGCTAGCAAATGGGACAACAGCAAAATCTTTTGAGCGAGATTGAGAAACCAATGAAACTTAGCCTCCCTTTTGTCTTGTTTTTGAGATAAAGAGCAGATTTGTCAATCAAAGCTGTATGCGAGGGGTTTGAAGTAGAAGAAGTGGTCTTGACATGCCCCCAGAAGCAGTTAATATTTCTTGTTTGTGTGGGTTTTGAGAATGATTCTGTCAATCAACCTCTGTATTTGGATCTATTCACCGTTTCTTCCCAGCTATTAAAAAGCATAAGAACTTTCTCTTAAGGTGGAGGGGCAAAAGGGTTTGGTGGAAAGAGAAAAAAGTCTCTTTACAGCAAGCCAAATTTCATGCTGAACTTTCTAAGTGGAGTGAACTTGCAAGGTTTTGGGTCTCATAAGCCAATGTAAATCTCAAGGCAAATGTACACTATTCATTGCTGGCAAAGATTCCTTGTTAGTTACCCTTGTTCATTACTCAGATCTGTTTTCTGGCATAACTTTACTTCACAGAAGATTTATTATTAGGATCCCATCTCTTCAAAAAGTGTTTTTTAATGTGCTACAGTATAAAAGGGTTATAAATAAAAAGTAGCTACAATCAGTACCTCTAGTATACACCTTGATATATTAGGCATGGGGTGGTTTGAATTCAGGTTCCCACGTACTGCTTTGGTGCCAGTTCCCTTTTTCTGAGTTGTGTTTCAAATCCTATTAATAAAGCTGTTGCAAGAGGGCTGAAAGTTGCATGAGACTTGCTGATGGTGGAAATCTCACTAAATCAGTGGCTCTTGATTTCTACCATTTGGGGCCAAAATATTGCAGGAGGAGAGCAAACAAGATTTCACTGTGTTGAATGTGAACTTGATTTGCCCTGATGTGGTCTCCAGATCAAACCAGGACACTAAACCCAATCTAGATCCCCACTACTTTTACTCTCACTCTAGCAGTGAGATCAGCATCGCAAGAACAAAAAGCACCTGAATATTTCTGTGCAGCAAAGACAGTCAAGCTAGGAGTGGGGAGCAGCCTTATTCCTTCCTCCTTGGCTCGCTCCAGGAATTTTTAATGTCATTTGGTACATGCTAGCGTGATCTATTTCTGCACTCTCTGTGCTACACACAGACCTTTAGAAATATTAGGTGATGTAGGCCTCAGAAATGCCCATCTATTTTAAACTCAGGGCTCATGTAATTAATAAGAGGGCTGTTTCTCTTGCTAGGGATTAAGGAATCGGAGACATTTCTTTCTTGGCTAGTAGTTATATGGGAACATTTTTTCACATGCTGTGCTGTAGCTCATCCATTCCCTTCACTCAAAAGCATAGGTCACCGACAGGGTTGTTGTGCCAGAAACACGAGACGAACTCTGAGTGTTACCTCCCAGCAGGCTTGTAGGAAGCAATCAAAGTTTAATAATAATAGGATAGCCTGGGAGAGAGCATGGGAAATAATCTTGAGCTTTAGCCCCTATCAAAGGCCTGATTCAACTCCTGCTGAAGCTCATAGGTGTCTTGCCATGGACTTTAATGGAAATTAGGTTGGGCCCTTAGCCATGAGGAAACTTATTCTGCCAGTGCTGCTGCTTCTAACCCTTTCGTTTAAGGCGCCTGTCTCTGTCTTCACTTGAGCGAGCTCATAGCGCATTTAGCAACGCATAATGAGAATCGTTCTATCAGCCTTGACAAAGCCAGGCCCAAAAAGACAGCCTGGACCTCAGCTGGCCGGCTGACAGACTCTTCCAAGTCTCTGCCTTTGATCTGGCTCCAAATTCTGTAACATTTTGATCAAAGGACTGTGCCTGCATTCTCTCATAGGTCAGTTCCAGGAGTCAATCGGTCTCTCCCAGACGGCTTCTAAGTGAAAGGAAATGGTCCCAGGCACCGAGAGGCATAGATTCTTGCCTGAGCCTGGTATTTTTTTTTTTAACTCCCATGACCCTCTACAAAAGATGATTTTAAAACTGTTTGTTAACCTTTCCATATGTCTTGGTTTTCAAGGGAGAAGGGGGCACTTCTCCTATGAAAGGAGCTGAAGCTGGACCATTCAAGAAGCTGCAAATCCTTCATCTCGGCAAAGGGTTAGACTAGAAAAGCCTGGCCTTGCCTTCTAACCCTATGGTTCTCCGATTCTAAGATGGACACGCTGTCCGTGGCATGGTAGAGCTAGAAATACCAGGACATTGACTATACTTTTGTTCTCTAAGAGTACATCTACACAGCAACGTTATTTCGAAATAACTAGTGTTATTTCGAAATAACTTACCCCGCGTCTACACAGCAGGCAGTTATTTCGAAATACTGTCAAGCTGGAGGACTTCTTACTCTGACTCCTGTAACCCTCACTGTATGAGAAATAAGGGAAGTCAGGGGAAGAGTTCTCTATTTTTGCTGTGTAGACGCTCCCAATTTCAAAATAAGCTATTTCGAAATAAACTATGCAATTGACGTGGCTCAATTTGCACAGTTTCTTTCGAGTTAAGCCTTGCTATGTAGATGCACCCTAAATGTGTGTGTGGTTTGTTCTCTTTCTTCTATCAGTTGTTTGAGTTTATTTCATTTTTTATGCCCAACTACAGAATAAATTTCTTTCATGTTATTAGGCATAGTACTTTTAAAATACCGTTTTTTCCTCTACTTATCTGTCAATGCACAATAGTGAGGGAGCCATTGATTCCTAGATCAATAGACTTTAAGCCAATGGTCTTCAACCCTTTTATGCCCAAGATCACTTTTTGAATTTAAGGGAAACCTGAGATCTACCCTGCCCCTTCCCTGAGGCCCCGCCCCTTTCCCCAAAGCACCACCCCACTCACTCCATCCCACCTCTCTCCCTTGCTCGCTGTCCCGCTTCCTCACTCGCTTTCCCCAGGCTGGTCAGAGGGTTGGGGGCTGGCAGGGGGTGTGGGTTCTGGGCTAGGACTGAGGGGTTCGCAAGGTGGGAAGGAGCTCTGGGCTGAGTGTGGGGCACAGGGCGGCGGACAGGAGGGGGGCAGGTTGCAGGCTCTGGGTTAAGGATGTTAAATAGTGAGTAACTGACTAATCGTGTACTCAGTACAATTTGTATCGAGTACACAATTAGTTGATAAGGGGCCGCTGCAGCTCTGCAGTTTAAATGTGGTAGAAGCCAGGTGTGCAGGCGGCCCAGCTCCTACTACATTTAAACTGCAGAGCCACAGTGGGGGTTAGGTCTGGGACCTGGCGACAGCCAAGACTGAAGCAGTTCTGGCTCACGCCAGGTCCGGACTGCTGCGGTTCTTCCTTTTAAATGCCGGGTGCCTTTTACTACATTTAAAGGTCAGAGCCACAGTGCCGCTGCGCCTCTGCCTCCCTTGTCCCCCCCACCGTGGAGACTGTGCTGGGGGGAACTGGCTTTTAAGCTTGCTCCCCCCAGCACTGGCTCCTGCTTCCTCCCATCCCCAAGAGGGGGTGGGAAAATGTGACTAGTCAACTCGACTGCCTGATAAACCTAGGCCTATCGGGTAGTCAACTGATCAACTACTCTTTTACATCCCTACTCTGAGTGGGAGTTTGGGTGCAGAAGGGAGTTCCAGGGTGTGGAGAATAGGTTTGTAAATACACCCCAATGAGACCCAAAATAAGAGTTTGTGCAGAACAAGGGGTACGTCTACACAGCAGTGTTATTCCAAAATAGCTTAGTCTGCGTCTACATGACAAGCAGTTATTTCGACCTAGTTTCGAAATAATGTTGAGCTGGAGGACTTCTTACTCCGACTCCTGTAACCCTCATTGTACGAGGAGTAAGGGAAGTCAGAGGAAGAGTGCTGTACCTCGGATTTCCTGCCGTGAAGACAGTGCCAAAAGCCGAAACGAGCTATTTCGACTTAAGCTACGCAATTGACTTAGCTCAGGTTGCGCAGCTTATTTCGGCTGTAGCTCGGCTGTGTAGATGTGCCCTAACACGTTTATAGGGAGTGCTCTGGCAATCTCTAAAATACTCCTGTACTTGCAGAGAGTTTACCCAGGGAGCACAAGTTATCAGAGGAGACCAAGAGAAAATAGTGCATTAATTTAAAAACTCGAGTTGGAGCTGAGATAAACTGGACTTAAATTTTAGTGGTATTTGTCTTTGGGATTTGGGGTCACGCCCAACACTGTGGAATATGCACCTCTACTGTCCAAGCCTTGCTAGGAGTTCAGCTCTGCTGATTATAAAAGAAAATGATCCTAAAGGTTGAGCTATAATTTGCCTACAAATAAACCCGATGATCACAAATGGGGTGCATTCATAGGAGTGTTGCCAAGAGATCTAGGGAAGTGATTGTTCCCCTTTGTTCGGCATTGGTGAGATCACATCTGGAGTATTGGATCCAATTCTGGGGCCCCCATTACAGAAAGGATGGGGACGCATTGGAGAAAGTCTAGCAGGAGGCAACAAAAATGATTAGGAGGCTGGAGCACATGACTTATGAGGAGAGGCTGAAGGATTTGGGCTTATGTAGTCTACAGAACAGAAGAGTGAGGGGGGATTTGATAGTAACCTTCAACTCACTAAAGGGGGGTTCCAGAAAGGATGGAGAGAGGGTGTTCTCGGTGGTGACAGATGATTGAATGAGGAGCAGTGGACGTAAGAACATAAGAACGGTTATACTGGGTCAGATCATAGGTCCATATAGCCCAATATCCTGTCTTCCAACAGTGGCCAATGCCAGATGCCCCAGAGGGAGTGAATAGAACAGTTAATCATCAAGTGATCCCTCTCCTGTCATCCATTTCCAGCCTCTGACGAACAGAGGTTAGGGACACCATTACTACCCATCCTGGCTAATAGCCATTGATGAACCTAACCTCCATGAATTTATGTAGTTCTTTTTTAAACACTGTTAAAGTCTAGGTCTTCACAACATCCTCTGGCAAGGAGTTCCACAGGTTGACTGTGTGCTGCATGAAGAAAAACTTCCTTTTGTTTGTTTTAAACCTGATACCTGTTAATTTCATGTGATGCCCCCTATTTCTTATGTTATGGGAACAAGTAAATAACTTTTCCTTATTCATTTTTTCCACACCAGTCATGATTTTATAGACCTCTACCATATCCCTCCTTAGTCTCCTCTTTTCTAAGCTGAAAAGTCCCAATCTTTTTAATCTCTCTTCCTATGGCACCCGTTCCAAACCTCTGTAACCCCTACTGGTCTCAAGTTGCAGTTGGGGAGGTCTAGGTTGGATATTAGGATAAACAGTTAGGGAGGGTAGTGAAGCACTGGAATGGGTTTCCTAGGGAAGGAGTGGAATCTCCATCCCTAGAGGTTTTTAAGTCCTGGCTTGACAAAGCCCTGGCTGGGATGATATAGTTGGGATTGGTCCTGCTTTTAGCAGGGGGGTTGACTCAATGACCTCCTGAGGTCTCCTCCAACCCTAGCATTCTGTGATTGGAAAAAATAGCTGGGGATCCTTGGTCTGAATGCAGTTGTGAGCTATAAAGTTTTTCTTGCTACAGCTTTTCAGTTTCAGACTCTCCAAAGTGTTGGGTGCATCACCATTTGGTGGCAGCAAAGAGCTCCTGGCTCCAGTAATGCAGAATCCTTCAATCACACTGGCAAATCACTTACCTTTTATAACTCCTTGTCATTCAAGGAAGGGTGAGGAGAGATTTAGGGCTTGATCCTGCATGATGGAAGCTAATGGGAGATCTGCCACTGCCAGGGAGAATCCCAAGGTGGTCTTTCAGACCGTGTATAGAAGCATTATTTCCCTTCCCATCAGCACAGCGGAATCTCCTGGGTGGAAGATGGCAGCTGTTTAATAGGGCAGGACGATGCCACCAGCAGTGGGACAGCAAGTGACGGGTCTGGAGCCAGGAACTTAGGTAGCAGAATGAAATGACATGAGGTGAAATTTGGTCTGCTAAATTGGAGCACCATCTAGCAGCCCTGTGCCTGCTAGCACCAGCACAGGGCACTGGGTTCAGTGATGCCTTGGGGAAAAGATTTCCACCTCCCACCAACCCTACCCTGCTTCCAGCTGCATTTCTTCCAGTTACTGTAAAGTCCAGCCCTGTCTGGTATGTATGGTGGGAGGAGGTCACACCACAGGCAAGATGCGAGGCACCAGCTCCATGACATAACATGTGTGAGGTTCCAGAAAGCTCTGTCCTCCATTGGAACCAGACCTGTGGTGCTACTCCTGGTGATGTGTGTGCCGTGCGCCGAGCTGGGCATGGGTTGTCTGGGCCTAAGGCTGCCTCTGCCAGTTTTGTATCTGATGTGCACAAAATATGCTTCACCTTTTGCTTCTTGTAATACACTCACACATCTGGGTTTCCCTCTTCCCCAGCCTCCAAGGGATCCCTGTGTCTCCAGCAGAGACTTTAAGATCCTCTGTTTTTCACTGCGGTCACCATTCTTCAAGCAAAAGAGATCTCGACCGAACCCACCGAGGGAGGCCTATCAAACCCCTCTTCTTTTCAGGAGCTGCTAGGTGCTATGAAGCATTCCCCCCTGCCCACAATCACTGAATTGTTGAGGGGCTGCCATTAGAACATCTTCCCTCATGTGTGCTAACTTGCATGTGCCAAGAGGTGTATCTAGGGTTGCCAGGTGTCTGGTATTGGCCTGGACAGTCTGGTATCTGCAGACTCTGTTTGGTTAAAAAAAAAACCCCAGAAAAATACTGGACATGTAAAATGTCCATTTGTCTTGGATGGAAGGCTGCTTGGGACATTTCTCTCCTGCCGTGTCTGGGGGGAGAAGCGAGGAGTGTGTAGCGCTGGGATTAAAAGGCGCAGTGACCCTTATTTTGTGCGGTTTTTTCTTTTTGCTCAACAACTTTCGTTTCCCCCCCCCCTTTTTTTTTGCTCAACAAGTTTGGTCCTTTTTGTTTTGTTTTGGTTTTTTTGCTCAACCAATTTTTTCCCCGCCATGTTTGGTATTTTTGGGGAAAATATCTGGCAACCCTCGCCATATGTGTGGTAGAAGTAAGGGCTGCTAGGATAGGTCTTCTTTGAGTGCCCGTTTCAACACAAGCCCTTTCTCATAACCACAAGCTGAGGAGGGAAGCGTTACCACCTGGCCAAGCAACTCCTGTGAAGTACCAGTGCTGGAAATGTTTGCGCTTTGTTTGGGTATGGTGATACCACGGGGAATTGTTTAATCTTTGTCATTTTGAAAAAGGAATACTGGGTACTGGACTTGAGGGCTCTCTTCCCACTGGGAAAATGCCACAAGTATGACCTGGCACTCTATGTAATTTGGCCCATTCTATAATCAACCAATTCTGGCTTCAGATGAGCTTTTCTGAGCTCTGGGAAGAAGTTGTCCTGGGCAGGGATGATTCAGCCCCAAATGGGGAGCCTCCATCAGAGGTAGGCAGTCACCTCAGCTTTCCATTCAGTGTGGTGGCAGAACGTTAACAAGGTGCTTCTGGAAGCCTCTTCCAGCACATCACTGGGTGCGGCTGAGCAGGCTGCCTCTGCAGTACAGAGAACAAGCGCGTAAGCCTGTTGACTTTTTTTGTGGAGGATTGCATTGATTGTATGATGTGCTACTACTCTCATGCGGTCTAATTATCCATCCCAGATATGGTATCTTATTGTCACATTGCATCGTAAGGCAGCTTGTCTCACACTTGTGTGAATGAGCTGTATTTTGGTAACACTTATTTCTTTGAGGCAACCCTGTTTATTTACAAAGATTGTACAAAGTCTAGTTTGCCTGAACACAAGAGGAATCACACAACAGGCAACAGCTTCTTTGCTCACAGTTCCAGGCCTCTTTTCAGCCAGGGTTCAATCCAAAAGCTAGCTCGCTCGTTCTTTCTCTCTCTGCATTTCTTGGGGTCATGTTACAAGTGCTTCACTGGCTTTCTCCGGCACTTCCTTGCTGCCTTCTCTATATGCTATAGGCATTTCTGCCCCTTCACTTATACATGCACACAGATTCATCGAAAAATACCCCGCCCCCTGCATTTACATTCAGACCTCAGGGAAAGCCCCTTCGATTCCACTCCTCCTGCGGCTTTGCATGTGGCCATTGTTTTGAGTGATGTCTCCAAATAGTTCAGTTCCTTTAATTTCAGTTATCTGTTGCATAAAAGAGATTAATTGTTTTTTACATTTATCCTGAGTGAAAGCTGGCTGCTAAAGGAGGGAGGGAAAGGGAATCAGGAAGAGATGAACCCAGCTTACTCAGGTCACAGTGCTTAACATTTAACCAACATCCAAGCACCGTGTTCATTGTTTTATACTAATGTGAAAACAGAAAGTAACAGTTAAGAATGATTCCCGTGGATAAGAAAATCACTGTGCTTAATTTCATTAATAGAGCAGGCTGTGAGACATATTTCAAAGCATTGGGTGAGAAGTAAGCTCCCAAATCCCATTAAGAAATAACAGGATTTATGGTGCATTCCTCCCATATATTAACTTTCCCCTCTGGAAATGCTGAGTTGTGCTGAGTTGATGCCATGTTATAAGCAGGTGCAGTGTTTTTCAGTTCCCACAGCCCCCTCCAGATAATCTGCTGGCCTGAAAGCCCTTCTCTATTCTCAGTGGAGAATGGGGATTTTCAGAATGATGGACAAGTGACGTATGTGGCTGACAATTGTCATAGCTCCAGGTTCCACTAGGTCTCAAATATGCATTTTGTGGCAGTGCTGAAAGCCGTTTTGTCTTGTCTATATCAGCAGTTAAAAAGTTTCCAACACCAGTTGTGTTGGGGGGAGAGAAATTCTTGACAGCTATTTCAACTGCAGGTCATGTTTCTTCTATTGATTGACAGTCAGATGAATACCTTCAGCATCTGAAGTCTCTGATGTTTGGCTAATGTTTTTATTCTAGTCTCTCATCATTATTAGAGCGGACCAAAGTTTTTTGGACAAAAGCATATTCAGTGAAAAGTGGCCTATTTTTGAAAATGGAACTTTTTGCAAAAAACCTGTGAACCTCTCCCACCACTTTCCCTTTTTTGCAAACATTTTGTGGACATTTTTATTTGTTTTTAATCGGCATTTGTGCTGATAAATGAAATAGGGGATGAACGTATTTCAAGCACCAGTTTAATAAAAATGTTGATTAAAAATGTAGTAGAAACTTTTGCCAAAAGTGGAAAATGGGACGGTTTTGAATGCTGATTAGTGGAAAGTTTTGAAGTTTCTTGTGAAAGTGCTTTTTTCCTGTTTTTGATCATCTATCTATGTTTATCCTTTTAGCGCTGAAGTGCTAAGAGACTTCAATAGGAGACCAGAGTACCATTGTGCTAGGCATTGTACATAAACAGAATAAAAACAATCCTGCTTCAAGGATCTAACACTCTGTACATGTGATGCAACAGTATGTGGACAAACCAGACAAGTGATGGGTAAATAGTGAAACAAACATAGGTCTTTAACCTGCAAATGCTACACATGCTTAACTTTACACACAGTGTGTAGACTCATTAACTCACTGCTTTCCTTTACACAATCTACTGCTTTTAGGAATTCCAAATTATGCAATTTGCCGTTTCTGTATGATTTAAAAGATAGACTCAAATGCCTGCAGCTGCACATATTTACTCTTGGAGTAACCTTTTCCTTGAAAATTTTTGATAGGACTAAAACCTTTTCTTAAAAAATCTAGGAATGTATCATTTCAGCTTTTTCTATTAAAAATTATTTTCGAACTGAGTGGCTGTATTAGAAAACCGGATTGGGCCCCAGTGCCAGGCAACTCATTTTTATGTGTCCATTGCTGACGAATCTTGCAAATGGACTAAAAGAGCCGCATTTCTGAAGTGCAGTCTCATAGAAACTGGGAAATGAACTGCTGGAATTCAGACTAAAGATCTGGCAGTTTTCGAAGAGCAAATACATGGTAAGAAGACACATTTCTGCTTTCAAGAGAGTGCAAGCCTTAAAACACAGATAGAAATGTAAAATATTTGGAGAGAAGGAAGCTGAGAGATCTTCATAATATCAAAGATCCCCCTCCCTGCAGTTCATGTTTGCTTAAAAGTAGTTGCTCTTAAATAGTGTCATTTCAGAAGGGATGCAGCCGCTGACCTGACTATAAGGCAACAACAAAAGGTTAGAAGAATTAGTCATGTAGTGCAGACTTTTATTAATAGTTGTATTGTAGTCCTCTTGGCACCAATCTGCAATTAAATAAGTTGCTGGCACTTGTCCCTTAGTTAAATGACTACCACTGTGCACCCTGGTTGCAAGTCAATGAATGCAATGCTCTTGTGGAGGCAAGTTCAGACATGTTTGTTCCTGGGTATACAGCACTGCACATTTCTGATTCCAGGCTAAGAAGTTTCTGCAGGCTTTCCACGTAAATCTCTATAAATAGCCCATGCAGCTGGGAAAAAGAGGGGCGGGAAGAGAGCGAGAGAGGAACATGAGGGAGAAAAGCATCATGAAAGATTGATGTAGAAACAATGTTCTTTGAAGAGATACTCCCATTCACTTATACTAGAGGTCTGGGGTGTTTCTTCTGATTACCACTTTTGTTGAAGAGGATTAAGTTTCCATCACAGCTTCATCAGTGGTGACTTAGCCTTTTCATTAGTCCAGAAAATCAGCTCCACACACAGGGTGGTTTCTGCCCCTCCTCCCGCCCCAAAAAGGAAAGCAGCCAATTTTTCCAGACATAGAACCCTATTTCTCTCCCACTTGAATCAATAGTAGGAGGTATGGCCTATGGGCTAGCGCTGTTCTGTGAGCCAGTCAGCTGAGGCTCCTTTTAGAACACCATGGCCAACCTCTGCTTGCCAGAAAACATCATGCCTGTGATTTATTAAGGATCCTTAATTACGCCCTAGGAGAGATTCCTCTTGCTACTCCCCCATTACCTAAATCTCTAACCTAGCAACACCATCTGGCCAACCAAAGTAGTTTGTTTTACTTAAGGAATGTGAGAGGGCAAGGTAAATTCATTAACATTGGACTTCGCAGTCCAGTGCTGTTAGTCAATGTAGATGGCATTTTTGTGGTGATTCTAATCTGATCTGCATATATTTGTTACACAGCTGTCAGGTCAGGTACACAACAGCTACTGTAGAAAGAGGAGAGGGCTATATTTGAGTTCGTATTTCTTTTATCTGAGAAACTGAGGATTTTCTCAAATTGAACAATAATTAATTGTAGGTGCTTCTAGCTTTGGTGCGGTGCCCAACCTGAAGCATCTTAGAGAGGGTCTGATATTTTTTCCCAGCAGGCTGGTGCTCAGCACTTTCTGAAAATAAGGCCTTTCTAAGGTGTTTCAGTTTGCCTGCACAAAAACTGACACCTCAGAAAACTTAGATCCTAGGGCCAAAATTTTCAAAAACCGCCCCCGAGCTGTTGCACTCCTGTCTTTGGGTTAAAAATTGGTTAAGGATCTGTCTCCAGAGTAAGGCATCTCTCCTACCGAGATTAGACAAATTTTGTAACTCTCCAGACTAAAACGAGAGCTTCTTTATTCAAGTTGGCTGTAGTTGCATTGTGCAGAATATGGAATCTTTTGGTCTGATCTTCCACCACAGGTGAAATTACCTCTCCTGTTCCATATAGAGAAGTGTCACAAGGTAACTTGGTGCAGAGTAGTGTCCCCTTTTAGTGGGTGTGAGCTTCTTGGCCTCTTCCAAATAGATGTGGCATATCTCAGTGAGTAATTGGTTTGTGGTTGCTTCATTTTTGTCGTGCATATTAACCAGTCCCTCATTGCATCATTTAAATTCCCTCCAAACTGAAGATGCTCTGTTAATGTCCTTAAGCCAGCCACACTTTACACTGTTCCCTCCTCCCCCTTTTTTTCTGTTTGCTTCCATTTATAAAAGCTGGGATGCCCTGCAGTCACCATGGACTTTCAGGAGCATGTAGAATTGAAACAATCTCAACAAAGGTTCACTGGCTGGTTTATTAGGCACTTTCTGGTCGCAGATAAGATACACATTATAGCCCCTGGGTGATTTATACCATTAGTGATTATATCTCAGTATAATTGGACCAATTATCTACCAAACAGCCATTTACCCCGCTCCAGCTCCCTCCAAAGGAACTGTAGCCCCATTGGCTGAAAGGCATATTTCCCTTATCATTAGGTGTCTGCTGTCTCTCTGTTTCACTTGGTTCAGGGGTGAAAGCAGGGCCGTCCTTTGGCATACACGAAATATGCAGCTGTGTAGGGCACACAAAAATTTGGGGCATCAAATTCTTGAGTGCTCTTATGCAGCCATGTGTGTCTGTATGCTTGGGGATGGCCCTGACCATCTCTGCTGGTTCCTTTCCGGCCCCTCCCTATGGCTGCGCTCTCCTGTTCATTGCAGGGCTTCTCCCTGCCCTCTCCTATCTCCTCCAATATACACCCATCCAAACTTGGTCCTGTCTGTCTCTTACTATGTGTTCACAATTTCCTATATATTTGAGAGAGGTCTGCCTGTCTCTGTCTGTGTGTCTGTTCAAGAACTCCTCCTACGGTATGTCTGCACTAGCCCCCTAGTTCGAACTAGGGAGGCTAATGTAGGCATTCGAAGTTGCAAATCAAGACCGGGATTTAAATATCCCGCACTTGATTTGCATCTTCCTGGCCAGTCGCCATTTTTTGAAACTTACAAGTCCGGACTGTCTACATGCGGCAGGGACCCAGTAGTTCGAAATAAAGCTCTATTTCGAACTACCTGTTATTCCTCTTGGAATGAGGTTTAACAGGTAGTTCGAACTAGGGCTTTATTTCGAACTACCGGGTCCCTGCCGCGTGTAGACATGGGCAGTTAGTCCGGACTTGTAAATTTCAAAAAATGGCGACCGGCCAGGAAGATGCAAATCAAGTGCGGGATATTTAAATCCCGGGCTTGATCTGCAACTTCGAATGCCTACATTAGCCTCCCTAGTTCGAACTAGGGGGCTAGTGTAGACATACCCCTAGAGAGTAAGAGCTAGGGACTGCAAAAATTTGGTAGGCAGCTTCTTATCATAACTTAAAGTGAGGTCAGGATTTGGTTGTGCCAAGACAATGGGATGTGCTTGGAATGTGATTGTTTCTCATAAAACCGAGAGGGAGGGGTCTGCTAGAAGGGACAATTATACTGTATAATGACCACAGTGGACAACAAAGGGCCACAGATGGGCCAGGACAACTGCACAGCAGGGGCAGAGAGTTGTGAAAGGCACAGCTATCTACTATGTACTTGAGAGAGTTTGCATGTCTGTCTGTGGCTCTGTCCTCCAGCCAGGGACAGACATGCACCCCTTCCCTCCTCTGTGCCTGCTGCAACTGTAGCAGCTGTGAACAGGCACTTCTTACCTGGCCCCAAGCTGCTGTGGTAACAGAGGGCTGGGTTGTCATCTTTCTCCAGCGCAGCCTGCATACTGAACCCCTTATCCCCAGCTTCACCCTAAAGCAATGATTTCAATGAAGAGAAACAAACATTTCAGTTAAGGACCTGAGCAATGCTGGATAAAACCTTTAGTACAATGTTTCTTAAACTGTGTTCCATGGCACGCTGGTGTGCCGTGGAGAACAACAGAATTGAAAATGGCCACCCTTAAAGGGACAGGTGACTTTTTTTCTTTTTTTTTTTTTGCTCAATAACTTTCCCCTGACCCTTTTTTTTCCCCTCAATAACTTTCCCCGGGACCCTTTTTTCCCCCGACCTTTTTTTTTTTCCTCAACAAAAAATCCTTGCTGTTCCTCATAAAAAAATTATTGTTTGGTGTTCCTCAGTCTTAAAAAGTTTAAGAAACACTGCTCTAGTACATAATAAAGGTTAAGCATAGGCGACAAAAGATGCCTACACCTGTATCATGCTCAAATGTTGTTATAAATAAGGTAGTTGATTTCTCATTATTGTCCAATAGACCAGTAGCATCTCTCAGTAGATGTACAGTTTGGTTCATTACAGAGTGTTTCAGCAGTAAAATTCCTTACTGGGAGCTACTACAATGTAAGCATGCTTGAGTGACTGCATCTTTAAGATGTCGCTTGCATCTCATCAGCTCCCCAAAACAAAGGGTTCTTCTGCTCGTCAGGTTTTAAGAGAACCGAGGGTGAGTGGCTGTTTTTCAGTGCAGAAAATGTTTGATTATTCTCAGGCTGCGGTCTTGTCAAATCTCATTAGGTAAGAAGGTTGGGCTGGGCCAGGACTTGGATGGAGACTTGGAAATGCTACAAGAAGACATTGGGGATTCAATATGTGCCTTTATTCCCTCTGACCCAGGAGGAGGCTAGGGAGCAGGGTGGGTGCTATGCTGCTCAAGGTTCCTGCTTTCTGAAGACAAGCAGTCATTATGGATCATCCTGTGGGCTATTTTGCTCGACCAGTGGGGTGAAGCCTGGGTCCTGGCCAAATTCCAAGAGTAATTACATTCTGTCAGCTTAAATTCCATCTCACGACTTCCCTTCTTGACCTAAAATTGTTACATAGCATGGGTGGTGCTATTATACAAACTGTTGGAGAGATGGGTGCATTTCGGCAATGAAATGATCCTTCTGTTGACATGGCTTGTAATTCTGTAATAAATCATGATGTGTGAAAAGTGCACTATAAATGAATGAGGAATCACAGAGTATCTGACTATATTTTATACTTTGGACAGTAAAAGAAACCTTCATGCACAGTAAAAGAGACCTTCATGCACAGCACAGTGAGACAAAATGGTGCACTGATCTGGATGCATTTAGACAACCACCGAGGAAAAGAGCTTTGTGTGCAAACCAATGGCAGGAGCTTTGGCTGATTTCCCACCTGTGTCACTAGAGTGATAGGTATATATATTTGGTACCTGTGTAAACAGGAAAAGGAACAGGCAAATAGTGCAGAAGACACAGGTGTGAAAACTTGGCGAATGGAGTGAGCAATTAGCTAGAAAATTCATGTGCACTTACAATTTGGTCATAAAGTGTGTATTGCATTTCCTGCTCGTGGCTAGTCCACCTGGAGGATAACAGCCTACTATTGTTGTCAGCTGGCAACTGCTTCTTTAGGTCAACTGATAGAGGTCTGTGCTATGGATCTGAAGGACTTAGTTTCCAACCCTGTTGGCAAATCCATGCATGGGATTGTTAGGTGCTAGGACCCTTTTAATTTACCTCCTGTGGTTTGGAGATGAATGTGCAGACTTATTCTTACTAAGGCATGGGTTCCCAAGCTGGGGGGCATGAAGAAATTCCAGGGGGGCTTGAGGTAATCCAGCCCCCCCTCCCCCATCAAGATTTGCTGCCCCAGCCAGTTCCTTTTTTTTTTCTCAACAAGTTTTGCTGCTATTTTGCGGGGGGGATGAGGGTTTCTCAAAAATCGAAAAGGGGGCGTGATGCCAAAAAGTTTGGGAACCACTGAAGGGGATGTCTATGCTTAAAGTGCCACAGTGGCACGGCTACAATGCTACTACACCATCACTGTAGCATTTTAAGTGTAAATTTTTCACTACATTGACAGGAGGGGGTTCTCCTGTAACTGGAGTAAATCCACCTCCATGTGAGGTGGCATTTGTGTCAACAGAGGAATTCTTTCATTGGCCTAACATTGTCTGTACCAGGGGATGGGTTGGCATAGCTGTGAATCTCGGAGTGTGGATTTTTCACATCCCTGAGAAATGTAACTATGTAAGTTAACAATGTAGAGCTGCTCTAAATTTGAATGTCCTTGATCAGTTGTGGGCTCATCATCACTTGGTAGTAGTCTGGCTCTGAGGAACCATTGCAGGAGAAAAGGTTGACATTCAGAGCTGATGTCTGCTCTGCCCAATATAAGCATTTAGTTCCACTGCATGTGTGAACGGTGACCAAGACTTACAAAAGTGACTCTTGACTTTGGGTGCCTCACTGTTTTGGTGCCCAGCTTGGGACCCCTGAAAGGGGCCTGCTTTGCAGAGTATGCTTACTGCCTTCCTCTGAAAACCTTTGAGCTTCTCAAGTCGAATACCCAAAGTCGATAGATAGTAATTGCTTTAAAAAGTCTTGGCTATCACATCTCTCTCTTTTTAACATGGCCAAAAAGGAAAGGCAAGGATGTTGAAAAGAAGGTAGACCTAAATATGCAGCACATTTTTGCTGTTTGGAGCTAGAAGGAGTACTTCTTTGATGTATAAGCCAGATCATACATATCTTGCTATTCACTGATGAAGAGGAGGGAAAGAGGGGTCAAGGGCAGCAGGCCCACCGACAGGGATGTGGGGCTAAGGAGGGGCAATTGCCCTAGGGCCTGGTGATTCAAAAGGGTCTGGAGTCCAGCTGCTGCCACTGCTACTATGACAGTGGCCAGATCCATGGATCCTTTAAATTGCCACCAGAGCACTGGGCCACATGCTCTGGGCCGTGCTAACAGCGGGGGTAGGAGGGAGGTAATTCACGCTGGCCTGAGGGCCAGTTGCCCTCGGCCCTGCTCTTTCCAGGAGTGCAGAGCTTGCCCCCCCCTCGCCCAGGTGCCCGCAGAGGCAGTTGTCTCCGGTGATGGGTGGAAGTTGTTTCACATCCAGTGGATCATTACACCCCACTTGGGATAAGCATGGATTGGGCTGAGGAAGGTCAGCAAAAGCTGGTTGGCGGTGGGAGGAACACATATTGTCTCCAAAAATATGTAACTGCCATGTGCGCTCTTCTTACCTCATTAGACATGCCACTTGCTTCAGGCGGGATACCTCCATCCTCTCCTCACTGCAGCAGTGGCCAGGAAGGGCAGAATGCAGCTGGGAGTCTGACTGACTGGTTTTGGCAATTGAAGACCTTGATTGCAGCAGTGATTTTGCTCCATTAAGGGTGCGTCTACACTGCACCCTTCACTCGAACAGTGCCAGATTTCAAAATAAACCACTCTTCTGAAACATCCCTTAATCCTCGTGGAATGAGGTTTACAGGGACATCGGAATAGGGAGCCCGTTACATTTCAAAATAGCGGGCTTGCTTAAAAGAGGCAGAATAGCTATTTTGGGATACCAGAAGTATCTCAAAATAGCACCGCAGTGTAGATGTACCTTAACAGTTTGCCCACTGTGGCTGGTCATTGAAAGCAGAGCCCACCCAGACCAGCTGATTCTTGACTGCTGAAGTATAACTTCTCAATTTTCATTCAGTGCAGCAGAAACTTAAGGAGGAGTTTGATGAAATTTATGACTAACCTGAATCCCAACTCCACTGGATTTGCCATTCCTCTCACAAGCTATCATCCCTTAAAAAGATATGTGGTAGCATTTGCCTGTAGATTAATCCAGTCTAATTATGATCTCCTGCTGTTTTGGTTGATTGAACCTGGGACTTGCATAACTAACAGCATGAACTGCTACAGTCTGAGCTATGGGGATAGACCGCTGTAGCTGGCTGCTGTAATAACTCAGATGCTCTTCAGATCAGCGTAATGGGGAACCTGTCACATGCACTCACACGTAGGTTACACTGTGATGTAGTTTACACAGAAGTCAGATGCTGAATGATGATTATTCTATGGCTGCTTCATCCCTTCAATCACAGTAATAACTAGGGCTGTGCCCAAACTGGAATAGTAAATACTGTACCTTAGTGAATATAACCCGCGGGTTATACAAAGTTTTACATACCCTCCCCTCCCCCCCCCCATGGGCTATACTCGTCCGCGTGTAATACAGGGTTTTTTTTTTTTTTACTGAAAGGAAGATAAGACTGACTCTTATTTGAGAAAAGCATCCTCCTCCTCAGCGTCTGAGTTCTCAAAACCATGAAAACTCTCGTTTTAAAAATATTTTAAAAGTTTAAAATACAAGTTAACCACTGAAGGAATAAATGAACGGAAAAGCAGTGTGGTTCAAAGGGGTTATATACCAGCGATAAGGGTTGTAGCCTACTTAGTGCTACTTAGCAACTCATTAACACTTGATTACAGGTGCTTTGCATTAACATTACCCGCGGTTCATCTCCCCCGGGCTATACACGTGCGCGGGGTATACAAGACTTTTTACTCAATGTGGGAAAACTGTGGGTTATACTCAGGTGCGGGTAATACTCGTGCACGGGTTATATGCGCTAATTTACGGTAATTGAGAGAGGACACAAATCAGAACATTTGGGGGAAGTTTGGCATCGCAGCTTTGTAACTTGGTGCCTTTTCCATTGTTTTCTATTCATATGAGTTTAATACGGACAACATTCTTTAGGAACAAATTAAGAGAGCAGAGTGGAACAAATTGTTAAATATCAGATCAGCGGAAGAAAGAACTTCAGGAACTGTGTCTGCTTGTATAGGTGGCTCTCTGTTGTGTTGGAAAAATGTGCTAGAACACTTCCAAATGTAGCTTGTTAACATTTTATAATAGTCAAAAAACATGACTACAAGTGGATAGTTACAGCAGAGGTTGATCTACGTAGTGCTGATCCCCAAAATGTCCAGGTAGTGAAGATTCCCCTCGGAACATGAATGCACTTTTCCAAAATCCTTACATGTCAAAAAGATGAGAAATGGTGTGTTCTTGTAGCTGCTCAATGGACCACGCTGAGACTTTTCTCGCAAGATCAACTGAATCTGAATTCATCATTGTTTGGCTTGTGTCACCCCGCTGGTCGGGTCAGGGTGTTTCTCTGACCTGAGCTTGCAAGTGATGGACAGCTCAGTAGAAGGCATTATCCCAGTATAATCAAATGGAATGAAAGGGAAACCATGTGCCTTTCTCCCAGGGTAACTATTTCCCCTATTCCTGCTATCTTTGGGATATTACAGCTTTTCTTACTTCTCTTGGAATTCATTAACACTTATTTTATATAGTAGGGTTTGCTTGAAGCATTAGTCACCTAAACAGTGGTTTTCAAACAGTGGGTCATGGAGCTCTCCTGAAGAGCCACAGAAATGTTCCTGTCATTCATGGATGCAAGCATTAATCTTCAGGCAGTAATGTTTCCTGTTAGCTATAGCCCAGTGCCTGTTCTCCTAAGTCTCCTAGTGGACATTTCCAGTTGAAATGACTAAATTTGTTGCTAGTATCAATTAGCCAGCTAGGTTTTGGAAAGGAACATTGGATGTTTTGGTTTCGTGGTTCTTGTCCTCTTACTTAAATGAACAGTGGCCAGAAAAAACTGGCAGTAGCAGCTAGAAACCAAGACAGATTAGTAGAAACTTACAATGCTAGTTAAAGAATTTTGATGGATCTCCTGAAATTTCCCTTAGCAGTAGGGAGAGGGGAAGGGAAGCGGCTTCTGCTGTACTAGAGTTCTGTAACTTAACGCACAGATTTCATTTAGCTGAAAAATGTGTCTGAAACATAAATATGCAAATACCACTACATGTGAACATGAGATTGGGAAGTGTGTGAATAATCTTCCTCCTCACATGTCTTGTGGCTCATGGTCATCTCCAGCCAGTGAATGGAGGTGAAGCTGCATGAGCTCCTGCAAGGGAAACAACTTCTTGATGGTGTGGAGGGCTCACGTTAATCATGAGCCTAAATTTCACTGACTTCAGTGAGACTCACGTATGTGCTTAAAGCTGAGCACCTGCCTTTGTGCTGCGCTGAATCAGGGCCATGAAGAACAATGAAAACCTGAATTTGGAGAAAGCGCAGGCCCTGTGGCCCACGGATTTGAAATTCACGGTAAAAGTGGCATTACAAGAAGCAATTTGGGCTGATGAATATTCAGTGACTCTTGCTTCACTGCATTGCCTTTATTGTTCATCTGTTAGAGGTGCACACAGAGGACTATTGACGCAGTCATTCAGAAATACAAAGAGAGCTGCTTCCTAGTTCTAATACAAAGAGCTGTTTCTCCAAGTGCTTCAGAATTTTGCCTTCCAAAAGCACCGAATCATTTAATTCCTGGCCACAGACATGGCATTAGAACAGACAACCAAAAATGATTGTTTGGGGTTTTTTTTTTGGCCACCTGATCACTATCGCTTGTGGGGTAGAGTGGGAGAGTCCTTTCATAGCCTCTAGCAAGCTCTGGATTAATATACTGCATGGTATAAACCTTTCTAGCTGCTGTGAGGTTCTGCTCTGCATGGTGTCTTGAGAAGGTATCAGCAGCAGGTGTTTGGAAAGGAAGAACAACAGCTGGATGCCTATAGGCACCAATAAGCACTAATCCAAAATCGATTGAAGTCAATGGGAGTATTTCCATTGACTTCAGTAGGCCTTTGCTCAAGACCTAAAACTGCTGATCTTTCAGTATGAAGTGAAGATGGTGGGTAGAGAACCAGGGATCAGTTGCATAGTTCTCATATTTCTAAGATTAAGAGTTGGCTGCTTAGCACTGTAAACCTGCTGGGAACTGCAGCTGTCCTGAAGTAACCTGGAACAGTTGGCCTACGGTGGTGAACCTAACTCCCTGTTAAATTGTGATTGTGTCACCCTTGGCTGGCAATAATCTCCCCCATCTGATTGGATCAAGTCATGTGTTGGATACTTTGTGAGATTATATCTCAGAGGAAAGGGAAGGAACAGAGGACGAAGGCGGCCCCTGTGAGCTGTAACTAGCCGGCATTCCACTCATGGTACACACAGTACAACAGGCGCACAGGCAGCACTGTTAGTACGTGAGAAAAATGCAGCTTTGCCTTTGGTTGGTGAAACCTGCACTGCTAAGGTCCATTGAACCCCTTCTCTTTGAGGGCCGGAGAAGTGTTGGCAATGGAATAGTACAGTTTGGGTCAGTGACACGAGAACAGTAGTAATGGAGATGGGTATTAATATGAGTAATATAGACTTGCTTATGGACAACACTTGGATGCCAGAAGCAGCAGCCTCACACAGAAGCAGCCCCAGAAGTGGCAGCAGCTTCCGGAAGTGGCAGTGGCTCTGCTGGCCTCATGCAGGGCCGCCACATCTGCCCCCTGCCCTCGCCCGTGGGCTGGGAGCTGGCAGCCCCACATGGGGTTGGAAGCAGCCAGGCTGGAGCAGGCCCTGCCCACAATGAGGGGGCCACTTCAGCCCAGCCATGATGGGCGGAGGGGCTGCTCCAGCCCTGCTGGGCTAGAGAGGCCCCCCGCCCACCCCCGTTTAATCAGTTAACTGGTTAAACTTAACTTTTAACTGGTTAACTACTTAAAGGGGATTTTACATCCCTAGTATGAGATGTGGGCTTTCCCCTTGTAAGTCACACCTGCACAGATCCCAGTATGCATCGGTGCAGTGTCTCCGCATTAGAGATTTGCATCAATAGTAATGAGTGCAAAATTTCCTAGCCTAAACAAGCACGTATTCTTCCGAGTCCAGACACATGATAGATCAACATGATGGGTTTATCTGTATGTTGCACAGATGAATACAATACCCTCGGGAAAAATCACCATGGCGTTTGTAAAGGAAATCATGCCTCATCAATCCGTTAGTATGCTTTGAGGGCATCAACATGTATGTGGACAAGGGTGATCCAATCTGCATAGCGCACTTGGACTTTCAGAGAGCCTTGGACAAGGTCTCCCACCAAAGGGTGTTAAGAAAAGTAAGCAGTCATCGTCCTCTCATGGTTCAATATCTAGTTGAAAGAGAGGTAATTAGCAGGTTCCCCCAAATATCTGAAACAGGAGCTGTGTTGTTCAATATATTCATAAAAAAATCTGGAAAAAGGGATAAAGAGTGAGATGGCAAATTTTGCAGATGATACAAAATGACTTGAGAGAGTGAAGTTCAAAGCTGACTGCAAAGAGTTACCAAGGTATCTCGCTAAACTGGATGAATGGATGACAAAATGGCACATAAAATTCAGTGTTGATAAATGCAAAGCAATGCAAACTGGAAAAACTAGACAAAATGATGACCTCTAAATTAGCTGCTACCACTCAAGAAAGAGCTTTTGAAGGCATCACAAATGGTTTTCTGAAAATCAGCTCAAAGTACGGCAGCAGGGGGGGAAAAGAGCTAACAATGTTAGGGTCCATTAGGGAAGGAATAGATAATAAAACAGAAAATATCACAATGCCATTATATAAATCCATGGTAGTCCTACACATTGAACACTGTATGCAGTTCTGGTCACCCCATTTGAAAAAAAGATGTAATGGAACTGGAAAAGGTACAGAGAAGGGCAACGAAAGTGATAGGGGGATGGAACAGCTTCCATAGGAGGAGAAATTTAAGACACTGGGACTGTTCACTTAGAAAAGAGACAGCTAAAGGAGGGTATGATAGAGGTCTATAAAATCATGAATACTGTGGAGAAAGTGAATAGGGAAGTGTTATTTCCCCTTCATATAACACAGGGCTACTCAACACGTGGCCCGTGGCTTGTTTGTTTGTGACCCGCAGTGCAATTTGGGTTTATGCAGGGCTCAACACGCGGCCCATGGGTGGGATCCTTTGAACATGGCCTCCACTGGGAACATGCTCCACAATGGGGTGAGCATTGAAAGATGCAAGCGGACGGGCTGGCTGGAACAGATGGGTACAGGGTGTTGGCATTTCTAACCCCCAGGGTGGTGCCAGGAGTGCCAGGGCATTGTGGGAAGTGCTGGCTGCTTAGCCTTGTAGGCAGAGTCTGAGAGGTGCTGACTGGCTCAACTGGCCACGTTTGGGTCCGGCGCTGTGGCTTAAGGCTTAATCTTTGTATTCATGCCTGTCAGTGTGAAAGAAGCTATTTGCATATATTTGCATATATATTTGCATGTCTATGCAGCCACACTTAATTTGCAGCCTTCGGCATGTGCTGTGTGTATCATTGTGGCCCCTGGAGCTTCCAAAATTGAGTAGCCCTGATGTAACACAAGAACTGGAGGGCGGAGGAGGGAGGTCACATGATGAAATTAACAGGCAGCAGTTTTAAAACAAACAAAAGAAAGAACTCTGACAGGGTCAGGCCAGAGGCATACAAGAGAGTGACGGAAGGGAGGTATTTTAGACTTAGTTTGAGTAAGTCTCTGTTCCCAGGGTAAACTAACAAGGGCTAGTCCAGAACCAGCAGGAACTTGCCAGAATCATTCAGGGCAATTAAGCACCTGGACTCAATTAAGAGGGCTTCCAGAGCCAGGCTAGTTGGAACACCTGGAGCCAATTAAGAACCAGATGAGACTGGTTAAAAAGAGCTCCTTTGAAGTTAGTTTAGCATGTGAGGAGATAGGAGGAGCAAGCACAAGCAGGTACCAGGAGGAAGAGCCTGTGTTAAGGAAGGTGCTGAGGAAGGTGTGGGGGAGTAGCCTAGAGGTTTTGTAGCTGTCACACAGCTGGTGTTGGAGATGTTTATAGAGAGCTGTTTTTACAGAGTCCTGGGCTGGAACCTGGAGTGGAGTGGGCCTGGGTTCCTCCAAACACCCACTCCCCAGTTCCACTCAGAAAAGCCTGGCTGGGGAAAAGAAAGGGAGTTTACCCAGCCCTGTATCATTTGGAGGGTTCTCTGAAACTGTGGAGTTTGGTTTCCCTCTGTTCCTCATGCTGGCCAATGATAAGAGTAGCTCCACAAACAGCAAACTGTTGCCCTCGGATCGGTGCCTAAACTGAGGGCTGCTGTGAGCCTCTGAGGCAAGCAGTCCGCCACAAAGCGCAAGGCCCACCGAGGTTGAGTGGGAGTTTTGTCACAGTACTTTGTCACATAACACACATTCATCCTGTGGAACTCCTCGCCATGGGAGGCAGGAAAGGCCAAAAGTATAACTGTGTTCAAAAAAGAATTGGACCTGACCTCCAGGAACTATCTGCCAATGGTTACTAACCCAGATTGTCAGAGAGGCAACCCGGTGACACTAAACCTTCAACTGCCACAAGCTGGGACTAGACAACAAGGGGGGTGGATTACTTAATATTGTCCCCTTTCTGCTCATTCCCTCTGAATCACCTGGCATTGGCCACTGTCCAGTCCAGTGCTCAACTTTAGCATCTCCACACCACAGCCCATTTTGCCCCAACTCTGGCTGCCTCTGCAGCTAAATTGAGCATAATGGCTTTTAATCGCCGTCAGCGAGCATGCTGTGGAAACAGAAGCTTGCTGGGTAGCCACCTCAATTTTTGGATATCCAGATGGTAAGTATCCGTGTTGTCACACTGACATGGAAACGCCACGCTTGATCTCAAATGCAGTGATGGCAGCAATTCCTAACACTTGCGTAACATCTAGGATGATTCTGACATCCCATGAGTGGTGCCTACTTCATCAGCCCAGGCCAACCTTGGTGAGATGCCACATTTAACTGATTTGGACAGCACTGAGGTTAACTCAGGGCAGCTGACTCCTGTCAGTAACACTGCCTTGTTTCATTGTGGCTCCATGCTTTCTCTCCCATGTAGGAAACACAGGAGCAGTCAGAGTGGCGTTGGAAAGGGGAAGGGGAGGACTGTCCAGCCCTGGCTGGGATCTTTGTGTAAGCGTGCTAATGAAGTTCAGATGTGATGCCAGCCAGTGCTCTTAAGCTGTAATGTGCGCATGAATGCACCAAGAATGCACCAGCTATTCAACGAGTAATAAGTTTTTATAGCCACACATTTCCAGCCATGTCACGTTTTGTAACCATGCAGCTGCTAAACTTCATGGAATTTGACAGTGGGAAACAGTCATAGCTGAGAGGAACCCATACCCCGGGGAACTTTCACTGCTTACTGCCGGGAGTTTGATCAGATTATTGGGCTTTCTAGAATAATGGCCCCTAAAATATTGGTCCATAAAAAAGAATTTTTTACAAGGAATTAGCAAGCAAGATTGAAATAGAAAATATTCCTGTATTAGAACCTCAGAGTTCCAAACACCAGAATTATGAACTAACCAGTTAATCACTCACTTCATCTGGAACTGTAACTATGCAATCAGGCAGCAGAAACAAATAGAAAAAGACAAAAGCACAACACAGTACTATGTTTAAATGTAAACGACTATAAGAAGGGAGAGCAGCATTTTTCTTCTGCGCAGTAAAATTTCAAAGCTGCATTAAATCAATGTTCAGTTCTAAACTTTTCGAAGAACCATCATGTTTTGTTTGGTTACAAACATTTCAGAGTGACAAACAACCTCCATTCCTGATGTGTCCATAACTCTGATGTTCTACTGTAAACCAAACTCACTCCATAGAAGTGAGAAGGAGAGACAGACCTTCTACAACTTTGGGCCAGGTCCTGCGCATACTTAACCGCGTGCCTAGCTTGTCCTCACCTCAGCTGTTCCCTGGGGCTGCTCATTTGGGCAAAGTTAAACACACATGTAAGTGTCTGTATGGGATCAGGCCTTTTGGTTTGCAGATTGAACACTAAAGAGCCAATTCATGCAGGCTCAGAAAGAGTTCATGTGCCAGGAATTGCTCTTGCTGACCATCTTCTGCTCTACTCTGTGCTGATTAGGCCTCAGTTGAGTATTGTTTCCAGTGCTGGGTACCACATTTCAAGAAAGATGTGGAGAAATTGGAGAGGGTTCAGAGAAGAGCAGCAAGAATGATTAAAGGTTTAGACCTTTTTTCATTTGTGACCCCTGGAGCCAGAAAAATTTTTGTTGCGCAAAAAAAAAAAACCCCAACCCACCACGCCGGGAACATTTTGTTGCGGCTCCTTTAATTTAAAGCGCTGATTCACTCCCCTGCCACTCTCCCCCATCCCCGCCACGTGTGCATCAGGTGCCGAGCCGGGAAAAGAAAATACTGGCCGGTCCAGATCAAAGTGCTGCAACCCCCCAGGAAGACAGCCACAGGTTGTGCACCACTGGTCTAGAGAACATGACCTATGAGGGAAGACTGAAAGAACTGGGCTTGTTTAGTTTAGAAAAGTGAAGACTGAGAGGGGACATGATGGCAGTTTTCAAGTATCTGAAAGGGTGTCACAAGGAGGAGGGAGAAAAACTGTTCTCCTTGGCTTCTGAGGATAGGACAAGAAGCAATGGGCTTAAACTTCAGCAAAAGAGGTTTAGGTTGGACATTAGGAAAATTTCCTACCTGTCAGGGTGGTTAAAAACTAGAATAAATTGCCTAGGGAGGCTCTGGAATCTTATCACCTGAGATATTTAAGAGCAGGTTAGTTAGACCTGTTAGTTAGAGCCGCAACAAAATGTTCCCGGCGTGGTGGGTTGGGTTTTTTTTTTTTTTTTGCGCAACAAAAATCAGGGATGGTCTAGAACAGCGGTTCCCAACCTTTTCCAGATAGGGACCCATTTTGACAATTCAGGAAGACTTGGTGATCCAAGGCAATTCAAAAACGGGGGGAGGAGGGAGGGCAGAGCCACCTGGGGAGATACTTAGCGACCCTTTTGAAATGTAATGACGACCCATATTTGGGTCCCGACCCATAGGTTGGGAAACCCTGGTCTAGAAGGTGCTTGGTTCTGCCGTGAGGGCAGGGGACTAGATTCGATGACCTTTCAAGGTCCCTTCCAGTTCTAGTGCTCTATGATTCTCTCTGTGATTTCACCTTTACTGGAGAGAAACACTGCGAGTTAAATGATTCCGTAACATAGCGATGTGGCTGGTGAAAGACACTCTTCATTGGCAAGTAAGGACAATGGCAATAAACTGATGGCTTGGGGAGTGGCGAGAAAATGAGGGCCAGGTGTGGAAGGAGATACTTAACTAGACTTCCAAACCCCATGCTTCCTGCTCATTGTGTAACTTTGAGTCTGAATTCAGTGTGATTAGAAACCAAACACACCAGCCAGGGGTGGTGAGGTGAACGCCATGGACAGATCCTGGTGTAAATAAGCATCAGTCCATTGACTACATTAGGACTATGCTAATTGCCACCAGCAAAGGATCTGGTGCTGTCTGTTTGATTGCTCTGTAACCCATATCTTTTACCACCAAGCTAGAAGTTGTCCATTTAAATGAAATAGTCCTGGAAATTCAGCAGCCCCCACTTTAGTGGATGGCACCATGTGCTAGCAGCAGCATGTTAGCCTTACTTTGGAAAAATGCTCTCGGATTGACTCTCTCCTGTGCTGTCTGCCTGAGTATTAAATACAACCGGTGAATGTACTGACATCTAGTTCCCACGCTGCTATTCTGATATCAGTTTATCACAGTAACCTGTGACTGATAGAACAAACATTAGCTCGTTAGAAAGCAAATTGCTAAACACCAAGAGAAGAAATATTAAGGAAATGATGTCATTTGAGCTCCCACAGTAGCACTTGACTTTCTCACCTCAAAGGCTTATGGCCAGAGTTACTGAAACTCATTATTCACGGGAAGTTTTTTCACGCCGTGATCAATATCGAACAACAAAACCAATGTGAGAGTTGAAGGGAAATTAGGGACAAGCAGTAAAGCTAGAATCAGATTATAGGCCTGATTCTTCTCTCACACTGGTTTTATATGGTGTAGCTCTTGTATAAGAGGAAGTGTGGTCTAGTGGATAGAGCACTCACCTGAGAATCCTGCCACTCACCTGTTTGATTTTGGGAAGGTCACTCTGATTTTTAACCTAAGAGAAGTACATTATATCTAAGGGTATGTCTACACTACAGCGTTATTTCAAAATATCTAATTTCAAAATATCTTATTTTGAAATAACGCGTCTACACACAAAATGCATTTCGAAATAGCTTTTTGCTATTTCGAAATAGCACGTCTACACTGATTGGATGCTGAATCGCATTTAAGGCCAGCCAGAACTGGTTCTGGCAGGGCATCAGGTCAGAAGTTACCTTGTGGCCAGGGCGGCCAGCAGGGCACCCTGGGAAGGGCTGGAGGCCCTCCATTTCGAAATAAGCATCTACACAGCGCTTATTTCGAAATAGCAATTTCGAAATTGGTGCTATTCCTCGTGGAATGAGGTTTACCAATTTCAAAATAAGCCCTCCACTATTTCAAATTAATTTCGAAATAGCAGTTGGCTTGTGTAGACGCTAGGAAAGTTATTTCGAAATAACGGCTGTTATTTCAAAGTAATTTGCTGTGTAGACATACCCTAATATACTCAGACTTCAGTAAAGCATTTGACATGGTACCATGTGGGAAATTATTGGTTCATTTAGTAAAGACTGGGATCAGAACGAACATTGTAAAGTGGATAAGGAACCGGCAAAAGGGGAGAAGGCAACAGGTTGTGCCGAAAGGTGAATTATTGGACTGGAGGGAGATTACTAATGGGATTCTTCAAGGATCGTTCTTGAGATCAATCTCATTCCATATTTTTATTAATGATCTTGGCACAAAAAGTAGTAGTCTGAGGATGACATTTGCTGGCAATACAAAGTTAGGTGGCATTGTCAAAACAGAGGAGGATTGGACTATTCCACAAGAAGATCTGGGTTTACTTGCAGACTGAAATAACAGAAGAAGGAAGAAATTCAGTAGCACAAAGTGCAAGATCAAGATCATGGGGTCCAATAAAACAGTTTATGCTATAAACTGGGGGCTTATCAATTGGAAGCAACAGAGGAGGAGGAGGGACCTGGGTATGTGGGTTGATCACAGGATGACCGAGTAATGAATGTAATGGGACTGTGAAAAAGGCAAATGCTATCCCAGGATATATTAGGCGAGACATTTCCAGTAGAGAGAGAGAATATTAGTGCCATTGTACAAGGCCCTGCACCTCATTTGGAATACCATGCACCGTTCTGGTCACCCATATTCAAGAAAGATGAGTTTGACCTGAAATAAGTGGAGAGAGGAGTTGCTAAGACACCCAGAAGACTGAAAGAGCTTGCATCTTTAGTCTAGCAAAAAGAAGGCTGAGAAGGGATAAGACTGTGCTCTCTAAATACTTTGGAGATATGTGTGTGGGGGGGGATAGGGGAGGTTGAAGAAATATGTAAGCTAAAGGACAGTGTTGGATAAATGGATATAATCTGGGCATGAACAAATCCAAGTTGAGCATTAGAAGACGGTTTCTGATCCGTCAGCGGTTCTAGAACAGTCTCCCAGTAGGAATTAGGGGGTGAACAACTTTTTCTCTGTAAATATTTTAGAGATTCATGCATCTGTCTGTCTGTGAGTCCATTTGTTCAAGAACTCCTCCTAAACAATGGGAACCAGGACCACTGAATTTGGTAGGCAGCTTCCTCTTATCGTATCTTCAAGTAAGGTCAGGGTTTGGTTATGCCAGGAAACCGGGCTGTTTCTGGAATTCAATTAGTTTTATAACATGGAAAGGGAGGGGGCAGAGAGAGCAGAGACAGGATACTCCCAGTCACCACTGCGGGCAGCAAATGCTGGGGGCAGCTCCCCTGCAGAGTGACCGCTGGGGGCAGCCACAGCACCAAGGGAGTGGCCAGCTGGGGGATGGGGCTCACCATGTTGCCTGCCACCAGCCCAGGTAAGTGGCTCCCCTGCCCCAAACCCCTCCCCGCGGCCCTCAACACTGGACCAAGGGAGGGAAAGTGCCACAGCCCCACCGCCATCCCTCCAGCCAGAGCACCACCAGGGACGGGCAGCACAGCCCTGCCCCCACAAGACCCACTGGGCCTGGAGAGTGCTGGTGGGAGGCCTGTGCCCGCCCCCCAGGCTGGGCCTGGGGAATGCCTGGGTAGGAGGCCTGCCCCCACTGGGCTGGGCCCAGGGAATGATGCCAGGGTGGGGTGCCTGCACCCTACCCTCCACCCCTGGGCCAGGCCAGGGAATGCTGGTGTGGGAGGCCCTGTGTGGGCCTCCCCAACACTCAGGCTGGGCCCCCCTTCAGCCCTGAACCAAGCCCGGAGAGTGCCGGCAGCAGGCCTGCACTGCTCCACCCCCCCAAGCCAGCCCAGGCAATGCTGGGAAAAGTCTAGTTAATTTAAAAAAGAGCTGGACACGTTTTTGAGTGCAGTTGACCAGGTTGCTTGTAATGGCAGGAGCAGAGCTCAACTGTTGGGAGTAGGGTTGCCAGATGGTCTCCCAAAAAATACCGGGCTTCAGGGTTTCAGCTGGCCCCCTGCTGGGGTCAGGAAGGGAATCCCTCCCTCCCCCCACCCAATGTATTCTGGTAGCTGTTTTTCAATCCCCTTCCTCTAACACATTAGGGATGTGCACAGCTGAAGATGGGACACAAGTGCTCTGTGTTGGCACTGAGTATTCTCTCTCTCAGTGCTTGGCTGGCTGGTGCTTGCTCATATGTTCAGGGGCTATACGTGGGGTTGGGAAGGAGTTTTCCCCTGTATTAGATTGGCTATGACCTTGGTTTGTTTTTTGACCTTTCTCTTCAGTGTGTGGATGTGGGTGACTTGCCAGGATTATCTGGGTATGTCTCATTAATCATTTCCCTGCCATTGTAGGAGCCTTCAGCACTGCTGCCCCTCAGTCCCTCCTGTTCTCTGCCCTGTCTCCTAAACTTTGATCTTCTTTTGGGTTAGCGTGCAGGTGCTGGGTGGTGCTGGTGGCCTGTCACAGACAGGAGGTCAGACTGGATGATCTGCTGGTCCACTCTGGTCCATTCTCTGACTCTATTCCTCTCCTTCTTGTGTCAATCTTGTGTATTTCGATAGTAACCTCTTTCATGATGGGTATGTACAGTGCCTAGCACAGGGTGGCCTCTGATCTTGATTAGGGCTGCTAGGTTCTACAGCAGCGGTGGGCAATAAAACAGAGGTGGTCACCTGCGTTAGTTCCTGGTGGGCCTCTGCCACTATATTTATCTGGGTCTCCGCAGGTATGGGCGATCGCAGCTCCCATTGACCAGGCATGGCAATCTACGGCCAACAGGAGCTGCTTTTCCCCTGTACCTGCCAGTATTTGCCCACCCTGGTTCTATGGGAACACAAAATAGTGGACCAGATTTCCTGTATGCTCTGCCTGCATCATCCCTGTAACACAAAGCCACATCCATGAGTCCATCACTGGAGCAGCCTCCTGCCTGGCAGCTCATAATCACCAGTTTGAGGACTCGGATGAGCAGAATTTAAATAAGCAGTTTATAAAGGAAACCACCAGGGGAAAGAGACCTTTACCTTTACTGCTAAGGACTCTAACTGATGCACATTCCAGAGGAGACGTGTGTGAAGGGCTGTAGGTGTCTTTCATGTCAGCACTTTCCAGTGGTGCAAGTGCTTGTTTTTATTAATTATTATTATTTGTATTACCGTAGTGCCGTTGGGGTCATGTGAACAGTCATAAACAGGGTAGACTAGCTTATTACATTCCAGTGCACTGGGACTTCCTAGCCCTGGAATGAGAGGATTTTGGGTCCATGGGGAGGTGAAATAGTTACAGCACAACCCTGTGTTAACTCTCCCAGTAACCTCATCACCTTCACTGCACACGAGACGTATGGGCTCGCTGAATGGGAGTCGTATGCCACAGGACTGCAAGGTTGTCGAGGACCAACTTCTACTTTTCGCTGAATCCTGAGGGACTCCCTGAACTCTCTGTGGTCTCCCCCTCATCGACACTGGTGTGACTGCAGCAGAGCTCGGCACTCGTTTTCCTGGCATCTCTTTGACGTGGGTAATTGTCTGTGTGAGGAAACTGAGACGAAGAGGTCGTATGAGGACAGTGTTGGGGAGCTGACCGGTATCCGAGTTGTGCTGTGGTAGCAGAAGGCAGCTTCCTTCTTCTGAAGTGCTCCTCTTCCAGTGTCAGTTTTGGGGTCCCCTTTACTGTCCTTTGGCTGCTCTTCCTCTCTCAGCAGCCTACTCCCCCTCACTGCCTTTCAGCTGGTCACAGCAGGTATGTGGTGCTGCTGCAGGGTGTGCATGCAACAGGGTGGGGGAGGGCAAAGGGGACAATTCAAAGGGGCCGGGGGCTCCCGACCACTGCTGCCACTCATGCAGCAGTAGCAGTGGCCAGAGAGCTGGCTGCCACGTCTCCACCCCTTCCACCTGAGGCCCTGCCCCTTCTGGGAGCTCACAGGCCCCCCCACACACACTTTGCCCAGGGTCCTGCAGAGGCTGTTGGCTCCCTGCTGTGTGTGTGTGTGTGTGTGTGTGTGTGGTGGGGAGGGGGAGTAGCAGAAGGAACGAAGGAGCCATGGGGGAGAAAGGGGGCAAATGGCCATTTGGGGAGGAAGTGGAAGTGGGGAGGGGGCAGAACCAAAGGGAGGAAGGAGCTACGGCTTGGCAGGAAAGGAGGTTGGAGAATCCAGCATGGCAGAAGGAGAACAGGGAGGAGCTAGCAGCCCCTGGGCCCTTGCCTGCTTTGCCAAATCGTCCCTGCAAATATGAACAAATGTTAACCTCTGTTGTGATGCTTAGGGTATGTCTAGACTGCATCCCTCTGTCGGCAGAGGGATGCAGATGAGGCAGGTCAACATTGCAAATGAAGCGGGGATTTAAATATCCCGTGCTTAATTTGCATAAAAATGGCCGCCATTTTTGCCGACTCAGCACTTTGTCGGCAAAACGTGGCAGTCTAGAGGGGGATCTGTCAAGAAAGAAAGCCTTTTTCGACAGATCCCTTATGCCTCCTGCAAGGCTTTCTTTCTCGACATATCCCTCTCTAGACTGCCTCTTTTTGCCGACAAAGTGCTGAGTCAGCAAAAATGGTGGCCATTTTTATGCAAATTAAGCACGGGATATTTAAATCCCCGCTTCATTTGCAATGTCGACCTGCCTCATCTGTATCCCTCTGCTGACAGAGGGATGCAGTCTAGACATACCCTTATTCACACAAGCCACTCGGTGGCCTGGGAGGGATCTTTGCGTGAGTAAGGTGAACTGGATTTGGCCCAGCAGCTTGCTCCTGCTTTCCTGTTTTGCACTGCTGGAGCTTGCAGCGCTTCCTCTTGGAAACACCACAGTGCTAAGGAAAAGCAAATCACGCTGTGTGTCACTTCATCCCCGTGCGCACACTTACTGTGCACGGCCCTGCTGCTGTGTGTAGTGGGGTCATTACAACATATCACTTGGTTTAGGGCGGCCATTTTTAGAAGGGATTTGGGTACCCACCTAGAAGGGGCTTGATTTTCAGAGGGCCGATGCTCCTCAGCACTTTCTGAGATGCAGACCCTTACAAAGTGTCTCCAGTTGGGCATCCAAAAACTGAGCCAGCCAATAGTGATAGTCACCAGTCTTCGCTGTAAGCTGTGTGCTCGTGGGGAGATTCAGATGTCACCCCGATGATTAGCACAGTGCCCAGAGCTAGGTTTTTGTGTCTACTGGTGGTGTCCATTCACACATACCCCAGTGCACATAAAATTTATTCTGCACTTAGATGGAAAAGATTAAAGAGAACATTGCTTGTCATTTTTGAACATTTTGGCTTTGTTTTCACCAATAATACTTTCCTAGTCCTCGCTGCACCTGGTATGGCTTATTTGACTCAAAGAAATCCTTCTTAGGGAAACAGGTAATGGTTCAGATTGAAGACTGCAGAGCTCTGTGTTTTGTGACGGCGCATTGCAACTTAGGCCAGATTCTGATAGCCTGACGCACACTGAATAGCACATTACTCAATGAGGAGTCTCACTGGAGACAGACAAGTTAAGGTACTTTTCAGCAGGAGCAAGAATACCAGAATCTGTCCCTCAATCAGTGTTAATGGTAATACTTATTTGCCTGCCTCGGGTTCCTGTTGATCACTGCTTAGCGAACAGCATTAAAATGGTTGATGAGTGAATTTCAAAGGGCTTGCTGGGGTGACTCAGCATTTTAAAGTGGGGGGTGGGGGCGACACGAAACAAAATCCATACTTGCTGCCATTGGTCCCCTCCAGTGCCGTCAGCGGAGATGGAGAGACAAGGTAGGCGAGAGAATATCTTTTGTTGGATCTACTTTTATTGGTGAGGGAAGCTTTTGTGTTGCACAACTTCAGCTACGTGAATATTGTAGCTGAAGTCGACGTACTTAGGTCTTCTTACCACAGCATCTTCACCGCGATAAGTTGACAGCTGACACTCTCCCATCAACTCTGCTTACTCTTCTCGTTTTGATGGAGTACTAGGGTCGATAGGAGAGCGCTCGGTGTGTGATTTATCATGTCTATACTAGACACGATAAATCAATTCCTGCTGGATCAATTGCTGCCCATAGATCTAGCCTGTAATTAAGACATGCCCTTAGTCTCTCCTACCTTGCTTACTATAACTTCCTACTCTCCAGCCTCCCTAGCACAGATATTATCCCTCTACAATCCACACAGTACACATTTGCTGAGACTATCTTCCTTCCCTACCGCTTGATCCACATCATCTCACTATTTGAGCCCCTCTCTTGGCTCCCCCTTGTGCCCCGCACCCAGTTCAGTCTGCCTTTCCTTGCTTTCCTGGCCACTTGCCACTCGGGTCTTCTCATAGGAGCCTTCCCAACAGCCTCATTCCCTTGCTGGTCAGTGTGAACTGCTGGACTGATCCCTTCCCAGCCATGGAAGGCAAAATCTCCCTGCGCACAATGGTGCATTTCCAAATCCTTTGCTCAATGCTTTTCTTTTTCTTTCTTTTGTATTGGCTTAACAGTCCAAACAAAGCAACCCAAACAATCTCGCTGCCCCCAAGGTCTCACCCCAGCCCTTTCTCCAGGGCTCAAACGTCCCTCACCACGGTGCCTTCTTGTCAGCTTGAAGGACGCATGTGTCCTGCAACGACAGCTCCCAGACTTATAGGGCCAGGAAGCATAAAAGAAAGACGGGGGCATGAGCATGTGCTCCAAGGTCCAGTACCTTGCTTGCAATTAGGTTCTTATTTGGGATGTAAAAATGTGTTTAAAAGGGTACATGTGTAACCGCTAACATTCCCCACGGTAAAATTCCACTCACCCTTTACATGGTTACGCACCTGCCAGCCAGATCAGCCCCTGCCTGCGGTGGGCCCATGGGGAACCCAGGATGGGCAGGGAGCTGCTGCAGTACCTACCAGTTAACCAGAAGCAGTAAACATTGCCGGTAAACATTACTGCGTACAGATGTGGTCGCCTCATCTCAAAAAAGATCTATTGGCATTGGAAAAAGTTCAGAAAAGTGCAGCAAAAATGATGAGGGGTTTGGAACGGGTCCCATATGAAGAAAGATTAAAAAGACTAGGACTTCTTGGAATAGAAAAGCAGAAAGTAAGGGGAGATATGATAGAGGTCTATAAAATCATGACTGGTGTGGAAAAAGTAAATAAGGAAAAATTATGTATTTATTCCCACAATATAAGAACTAAGGGTCACCAAATGAAATTAATAGGCAGCAGGTTTAAAACAAACAAAAGGAAGTTTTTCTTCACTCAGCGCACAATCAACCTGTGGAACTCCTTGCCAGAGGATGTGGTGAAGACTAGGACTTTAACAGGGTTCAAAAAAGAGCTAGATAGTTTCATGGAGGTTAGGTCCATCAATGGCTATTGGCCAGGATGGGTGGGAATGGTATCCCTAGCCTCTGTTTGTCTGAAAATGGATGACAGGAGAGGGATCATGTGATGATTACCTTCTGTGTTCCGTCCCTCTGGGGAATCTGGCATTGGCCACTGTCAGCAGACAGCATACTGGGCTACATGGATCTGATCTAGTATGGCCGAGCTTATGTTCAGGATGGTGCTTACTAGTTAAGCTTTCACATCCCTAGTTCTTATGCAATCATCTCTGCACCTTCTTCTGCCGTGCCCCTCCCCCCGACCATTGGGTAGAACACAACCATCCATAAACAAATTCATTTAAAACTGGGACTGCATGGGGTTCCATTATCTGTTCCATCTCCCCGCAAGAAGTTACCTACAGTCCTGGCCCACAATAATTCGTAAATGTAATACAATGATTACAGGAAACTGCCAGACCTACCACATGTTGTTCCTTACCTCTTTGCCCCAAGGAGTGTGCCATCACTCCTATATGCAGAAACTAGGACCGAAATAACTAAGTTGATTGTAATTCACACCTTTAGTTATTTCAGGGCCAGTGTGTGTGTGGACAGAGGGAAACTAAAACAACAATGTGGATGAACAACCGCATTGGTTATTTTGGTTCCTGTTTCTCTGTAGACAAGGCCTCTAGGCAAGCTGCAGAGAAGGCAAAATGCATTGGGAGAAACAGAGGAAGTTTCTGTCCTTTCTCGTAAATTGTTGGTGTGATGAAGGACTTGCCTAGTGTGAGCTGATGGCTTGACTTTTGGGCCACAGAATTTCTGTTCCCAGGTCTGACAGATATGCAGACATGGCAGAATGTCAGAAAACCTGGGGTGGGGTGGGAATGATCAAATTGTTTTTGAAACTTCAAGGTTAAAAAAAAAAATTCAAACAAACAGTTCAGTTTGGGTATAAACCTGGACTGACTGCATGAATCAGTTCGTATTTCATGCGGACCAGTTTGCACACCCTTAATTAGAATTGCATCCTGGGACTATCGGGTTACAAAGCTCCTTGCAAACAGGGTTAGCAGCCGCAACACTTAATTCATCTCCAAACACGGGCTCTGCAACTGGGCACCAGCATTGCGTAATTCAAAGAAACTAGAAAAGCAGCAAATAATTCAGACCGGCTGCTTCATTAGGCAGCATGTATATCCCCGTTTGTCTTGTTCTGGGCTGTATTTGTTATCAGAATGCCCTTTCCCTCCGAGAGCTGGTGGGAAGATGCTATGTATTTATTTCAGCAAGTTCATCACTCCTTCTCTCGCGCGGCTGGAGTCGCTCATTCTGAGCAGTGAATTAGCCAGCGGGAGTCAGGGTGAGAGGGGTGATGGGTTCAGAGCGGTGAAGGAATGTCAGTTTGGTGTGTGACGGTTCAGAGGCCGGGAGAGGCAGGGCCTGCTATCACAGCAGGGTCACCCCATCTGGAATAGCAACGGAGGGGGAGAGGATCGTGTGGACAAAGTGGAATCCATAACTGGTCACAAAACCAGAATGTGACCACCCCTCCCAATGAGGGCGAGTTTGAGCTTGTGTGTGACACAGAAGTGCACATTCAAACTAGCAGGCAAAGCTGCCTAGATCATTAAAATTAATTAAGCACTAAACAAGCTTTAAGGGACCTGATCTTCAGCTGGTGTCAGTCAGTACCTTCTGCACTGACTTCTCTGGCGCAACTTCAGTTTACACCACTTGAGATGCCGGCCGATGGTTTTCTTGGCCTCAGTAATGTAGCCGTGATGCACAAAACCCACTGGATACATAAATATAGCTTTCTTGGGGAAGAAGAGTCCCAAGCATTTGGGCAGTTCTGATCGAGGAATATAAACTAAGGCATAATATGCAAGAGAGGTTGGGGGAAAGGTCATGCTCAGAGCAGCTTTTTTGGGCCTGGGTTAAGTTCTTTCAAAAAGGTACTTGCAATCCAGCAGTGCTGATTTTCTGCCTTGTTTTGTTCCTTTGAGGGAAAAGGCTGGGGGAGGGGAGAAGGGAGAAGGGGCAGTTTGGCTAAAATGGAGCGTGGCGTTGCACTCAGCAAATCTATTTGTATTTTGGTTTTATAACATAAGAACCGCCATACAGGGTCAGACCAAAAGTCCATCTATCCTCGTATGCTGTCTGTTGACAGTGGCGAATGCCAGATGCCCCAGAGGGAGTGAACACAGCAGGTAATCATCACATGATCCCTCTTCTGTCATCCATTTCCAGACAAATAGAGGCTAGGGATACCATTCCTACCAATCCTAGCTAATAGCCATTGATGGACTTAACCTCCAAGAATTTATCTAGCTCTTTTAAGAACCCTATTGAAGTCCTAGTCTTCACAACAGGTTGACTGTGCGCTGTGTGACTAAAAACTTCCTTTTGTTTTAAACCCTGCTACCTATTAATTTCATTTGGTGACACCCCCCCCCCAGTTCTTATATTGTGGAACTAAATAAATAACTTTTCCTTATTTACTTTTTCCACACCAGTCATGATTCTATAGACCTCTATCATATCTTCCCCTTACTCTCCTCATTTATAAAGCTGGCTTACGGGGAAAAATACCCAACAAAAAGAAAACTTATGCACCTTCCTTTGGAGGAGTCTAGTGGGCTTGTCCCTCCCATGTGTCCAATACTATGGACTGAAATTTTCAAAGAGGGGAGTAGCAAGGGGAAGAATGGGGGAACTATGAAGGGAAATTGAAGGATACATCTGGTCCTCTAGTCTGAAAAAAGAGTCTAGAAGAAAATATACCCCATGTGGTGATGCCAGAGGGGAGCAGAAAGGTTATTAGTTTGATTGTTTGGGCTTTTATTTGCACTTGCTCATACTACTCCGCAAGGGATTCGGCTGGAAGGCTGACCCTGGAAAACCCAGAAAGGGAGTTAGGTGAAGAAGCCGTCTGGGACTGGCCACTGAGGCTATGTGGAGGGTGTGAGAGGCAAAGTCTGCCGCAGGGCTGAGTCCCTGAACAAAGGTGTGCCCTGGAGGTGAGTCTGTGCCCTTATAAAGATGTTGTAAATTCCTCTAGTAACGAGACTCTATAATTTGTCATTCATATTCAGGGCTCGCTAAGCTTCCTTGTAGCACTTGTAACTCGTGAAAATCTCATGCTCTTGCTGTTTGAGCACGTCTGAACTCCCATGCATCATTTCCATCTCCTTGAGTAAACAATAATGTACCAAACTCACATGAGGAGGTGGCACTTGTAAGCACCCTGAGTAAAACATGTCGGATTGATAGTATTGCCAGGCATTAAAAATGCTTTGGAATTCTGTGAGGTCAACAGATGATGGAAAAAAATATACTCAACTAATGAACCTTGTGTAGTTTGTAGAGTGTGTTCTGGGAAAGTAGGAGGAAGAGTTTTTGGCACTTGAAAGCATTGCTAATAGTGCTGGCTGGCTCTTTTTTTCTAGCCTGAACAGAACTTTTCATTAGCATATTGATGGGGGAGAACTTTCAACAAAACTTGTGACCTTTCACCTTCTTAAAAAAAATAACTAAAATGCTGATCGAAAACGTAACTGGCCTTTAAATATAAATAACTCTACTGCTGTTTTGTTGTTTTGTAAAGTGGTGGGTGGGGGAAAGATTGCAAATATTTTGTGGTCAAAATTTCAATGGACAGTTGGCATTGAACTGTGACCTGCTCATGAATCTATCCACACATTTTATGTGCCGGAGAGCAAATAGCTAAGGAATGCACAAGCTTTGCTGATTAATCTAGGACAAAGTCTATCAATTAGTGAGGTTTAAAAAAATAGTGCAAGTCATGCAAATTAGCCAAATCCTTTGAATATATGCTTCATGTACTTAAACTACAGGAACTCCTGTGTGAGCCCCTGAGGAAAATCCCTGAAGTAGATTATATGCTTTGGGTTTATTTTTAACATGAGTTCTACTGTGTAGGAAAAGCCTGAAGGTGCATGCTTGTGTTTCTTTTATTTTACACCATCCCATTGCAGTAATGTCTAAGCATCTCCCAAACTTTGGTATATTTATCCTCCTAACCCCCTCTCTATCCTGCCCGCCTCAGGAGATAGAAAAGTGCTATTATACCTGTTTCGTCGTTAGAATGATAAAACTGGAAGAAGCCTTGAGAGGTCATCAAGTCCAGTCTCCTGTGCTCCTGGCAGGACCAAGCACTGCCTAAACCATCTCTGACAGGTGTTTGTCCAACCTGCTCTGAAAAAGCTCCAGTGATAGAGATTCCACAACCTCTCTAAGCAATTTATTCCATATGCTTAACTACCTTGACAGTTAGGAAGTTTTTCCTAATGTCCCAAACCTCCCTTGTCTACTGTTTCTTGTTCTATGTAAGGTTAAAGAGAATATTTTTTTTCTCCCACCTCCTTGTAACAACCTTTTAGGTACTTGAAAGCTACTTGAATGTCCCCTCTCAGTCTTTTTTCTATATTAAACAAACCCCATTCTTTCAGTTTGCCTGGCTGCAGAGGGGGCGCACAGCTCTCACAGTCAGTGTTGTGTGCAGCCAGCACGCACCTCTCTTCATGTGCCCTGGCTTTATGTGGGTGTCAATTTAGTAACACCACTAAGAAAAAATCGACACCGATGGAAGCCAGCAGAATCTGACAACTCTGCATGTGGGCAATGGGAAGGAAACTATCTCGCGGGCCACTTGCGGCCCTCGGGCCACAGGTTGCCCACCTCTACCATACAGCATCTGAAGGGAGCCTGTTTGATTTTTTTGGTGGGATGGGACTGGAGAAGTTGCTGAGGGTTTTAATAGCTGGCTCTTACACTTTCTCTGGGACACCAAAGAACACTTTTAGAAGCCTTCCAGGGGCAGGTTTAATTGTCCCAACCAGGCAGTAGCATTGTGGGCTGCTAGACAGAATGAAAAGAACCGGTGGGCCTGGTGGAGTCGTCAGTCTGCAACCTTGACTGAGTGATGGACCGTACAGCCAATGGCGTGATGGATGAAACCCTCCCCCAAACCAAACAGAGATGGGGGCGGGGAAGGGTTCCTTTGGGCAGGACAGCGGTTGCTGGATGCGAATGCAGCGCAGGGACAGCTGTCCTTGTTCTGAGACTACGCTTGCTGCAGTCGAGGGAGGAGCAGATTGGGAACTTTTTGTTCGTTCAAGGATTACAAAAAAGCCTTATTCTGCCCGAGCTGCCCACAAAGCTGTTTGGTGACTGAAACAATCAGACAGTCCAGCGGGAGCAGGACAAAAGATCTAGGCCATCATAATTAGCCAAGGACTCCACGCCATTCCACCAGCCCCTGCATGGCTAATCAATCATGCTTCCAGCATGTGGGGTGAAAGCAAAATGCCTCTCAAGCAGATGCACAATCAGCTGCAACTGAATTCACAACCTTACAGACCCATCCGAATGTCTGAGCCAGATGGTGGCCTTTGCTTGTATCCATTGCGTAATACCAGCCTCCCCAAGAACTAGGTGCGAGAGGAAATGCGGTAAATATTGGGCCATGAAGATCCAGCTGGCAAGGTGGGTGCCTCAGAGTGAAATCCTTGTTAAGGAATGAGGCCAGGTCGTCACTCTGTGTAAATGGATGGAAGCTCACGGCCGCTAATGCCCACTGAGGATCTGATGCATTTGTGCTGATCTGCCGGGCCTGTGACAGTCTGACTGGTGCTTGGATGCTGTGGCGATGGGGCCACGTGGACACAGGGATGGATAGGTCGGCATGGTGCTGAATACATGTGCCTGGGATTCCTCTGCTCTGCCGCAGAGGGGCAGGCAGGCAAACAAGAAGCCACACCTTTGTGCATCTTGGCCCAGCAGCTCTTGCACTGCCTGCACATTGAGTGGTAAAGACTGCAAAGAAGGACCTTGTCATTCATCCCCACACCAGCCTGCTGAGCAGGGCTGGTTTTCTAGGGGGAGCAAGACTCAGCCCCGTGCACAGGGAGCAGCCCAGAAGACTGAGTCTGCTTGAGACCCAGTGCTTCCATCATGCCTTCCATATGAACAAACCGCAGCTTTCTTGGCTTGTTCTTGTTAAGGGCTTTCTTCTAGGCAGAGGTTCTGGGGATGAGAGCTTTGCTTGGAAAAAGACAGTCTGGCCAACACTTTGTGGCATGCTTAGTTTTTGGTTGTAGTAGGTGGGATTCATTGTAGTTCAACAAGTGATGGGTACAGATTTGAACTCCAGTCACACCATGGTGGCGGGTACAAGGAGGGACTTGAGCAGTGGAGTTAGTTTGCACATTTTCCTGTATGACCGATGGACGGATTTTATTTGTTAATTGTCATCAATGGTGTGGGAGCCGCATCGGTGCCATAATATCAGAGAGGAAGGTAGTGAGGTCATAGCTTTTATGGGACCAACTTCTGTTGGAGAGAGGGACTAGCTTTACAGCCTCACAGAGCTCTTACTTGCTCCCCTTGTGTCTCTGATTGTTGCTAGCAGAGTTTAGCATTAGCTGCTTTTGCATTTCAGGGAGCTCTGCTGCCCTCTTGAGAGCAGACAGGCAGAATCCAGGACAAGGTTTTTTTTGGGGGGGGATTATTTCTCATTAATTAAGACACCTTGCCAAGGATCAAATGCAAAGGTGTCTGACAGCAGACGAGAGAGAAGGCAGCAGTGACTTTTGTTTTCTGCCTGTGGCAGTAGCTTTAAAGATCACCTTTGCTTAGCAATCACTTCTCAAGGGGTCCTACAAGGCAACAAAGACCTGTAGCCTTTCCCTTGTTAGAGCCCAGTGGTGTTGTGTGCACTGAAAGGGAATGTCCCCCCGGTTGCGGTGAAATGCAGCCCTGCTAATCACTAGCTTAGCTCTCGCGTAGCATCTTCGCTTCAAAACTCTGCTCTGACATTCCCCCCAACTGGCAAGGCGCTCTCGTCCCTCGGAGCACAGAGATTCAGGCTGATGGACAGGCGGGGAGGAAGGGGACTCCGTGGCGCAGCAAGTTAGTGAAACCTGCTGCTGATGTGACTTGGCTCTCAAGCAAACAGAGGCTGGGGGGGCTCCTTCCAGTCTGTGTGCCCCTTGTTCCACTAACTACGGATTCTTTTGGACCGTGACTCTGTCTCTGCCAGGGGAGCCGACAGCCTGCATGGGCGTGTAGGCAAGGGGGAGGTGGTTCCACTCTCTCAGAAGGGGTGGGGCCAGAGGCAGCCAGGCCTCCATGCCACCTGGAGCGTGGTGCCCCCCGCAACCCTCAGAGCCACATGGAGCACACAGAGCTCCGGCAGCAATTTAAAGGGCCCAGGGCTCCAGCTGCTGCAGTAGTGGCAGCCAGGAGCTGTGGGCCCCTTTGAATCTCCAGGTCCCCCTGTAGCCCCCCGTCGGCAGGTTGGTCTCTGCATACGATGCCCAAGCTCAGGAGAGGCAGGACAGCGTTGCCTCCTGGATCCTAACTTGATTGAGCTCAGGCTATCAACTATGCTAATCAGAGCTCTCTCACCGGAGCTTGTGCAGCCCAGTGCCTGTGTCGTAGCCCTGTGGGCTCAAAGACCTGGCTCTAATCTTCCCTCTGCCCAGGACCTTGGGCACTCCCTTTTATTTCTCTGTGGATTTTGTTGGCAGGCTCTTGGGGACAGCAGCTCTCTTCTCCTGTGTGCGTGCACTGACTAGCACAACGATCTTGCTAGGAGGCGCCAGTTGCTACCAGGAGTGGTCAACAGGAAGCTATACGGGTGCTCTGAGCAGAGCTGCAACTGTCTTCACCCTCTGACCTCCCCACCTCCCAGGGCAAAACGCACCCCTGCGAGGGCACAACTCCGGCTTAAGTCTCCTGTGAGGTAGTGTTGCACCTTCTTTCCCATGCCAAAGGCTCAGGGCAACAACCTTGTCCTAGCAGAATTCAGTAACCGAGAGCAGGATATATATGCAGAGCAGAGTGTACGCACTAGTTCTTGGGACCTAATGTGCAGTGGACCGAGTGATGAAGGGCGCCTGGTAGCGGCTGGTTTATTTAGCATTGTAAAGGTAAGAAAGGGCAGCTCTCAGTGATGCAGTATCTTGTATGGCCCATGGGGACTTGAGAGGAGATTTGCAGCCTTTTGTTTCTAGAGCAGGGTGCAGATTCCTTTTTAACTCGGGCCACTGATCCACAGAAAAATCACTTGGGAGCCACACAAAAGTGAGAAGCAGTGAAAGGCTCTGGGGTGGGGCCAAAACCAAGGGGTTTAGTGTGTGGGAGGAGGCTACTGGGAAGCAAACTTGGAGTGTTGGGTCTGGGCAGGAGGGAGGGTGCAGCTGGAGAGGGTGGGAGGGCTAGGCAGGAGGGATGCAGTATCTGGACACTGGGGGGCGCTTACCTGGCACAGCTCCCCAGGGACGCACGAGGCTCCGTGTCCCCCACTGCTCCCAGGCACCGCCCCCTGCTGCTCCTATTGGCTGTGATTATGGCCAGTCGGAGTGGTGATGGGAAAGCCTCCAGGCAGCACTTTGCTGCACTGCTGTTTCCCCTGCCAGGGGCGGGGGAAGGGGGAGTGGCAGTGTGCAGAGACCCTTCCTCTACCCTGCGAGGCAGAGCCTGGGGGTCAGATCTGTCCCTGGCTTGCCTGACTCTGGCCCGCGAGGCTTGGGGCTCCCCTCCCCACAAGGGGGTCTATGGGGTGGCCCACAAGGCTGGAGTGTCAGTGCTGGCTTCCCAGTGCTGGGGTGGGCAGAGCTCCGAGCCTCCCGGGCTGGATCCGGGCAAGCCGGTTCCCCTGTTCTAGAGCCCCCATTGCAACCCAGCCTAGGTTGGTAGTAATGGAACCACATGAATACCCGGAGGATGTTTGGGGACCAGCGTGAAAGGTGCGGGTGACCTTGGGGCAGTTCCCAGGGAACACAGGCTTACATCACAAGAACCGCCATGGTATCCAGCACTCTCAGCGGCAGCCCGGTCGTAGAGAGCCACAAGCACAGAGATTCATTCACCCTCTCACTGATGGAGCGGGCCCTACGCAACAGGACTGAAGGACGTTCAAAGGGCAGTATGAGAAAATTGGCCCTATTTTGCGGCCAAGCAGAGGACTCCAATAGCCAGTGCTACCAGTTCAGACGTCACTGCATTTCCATTCAGAAGCAATAAGGAAGGAGCCGTATTAAACAGAGAGCTCCTTTTCCTTATACTTCATGCCGTAGACTCTGTTCAGTCCATTTGATGCTGTCTCTGCTATACCCCTAAGTTGACCTTCAGACTGTCTTTCTGGAAGTCCATTGGGCCTATATTTTAATAGCATATCCTGACCTATCATCATATAATGTCACTTGCTGTGGGTCCGTAATAAAAAACCAGCTCATCTCAAATGCTCATATTCCAATCTGGGTTCAGGTCTTAAACCTGGAATGCTTCCCTCCCCCAAACTGATCAAGATCTGGAGTTCCCGAGTGGTCCCTTCTGACCATAAACTCTGAGTCTGTTACTGTATGAAATAGTGTTGTTGTTAACTGAATCAACAGTAAACTTGAAAACTCAAGTGCATGCGTGCTCTCTCTCTCTCTCGCACACAGCTGAAAGGCATCTCTAGCCTCTGCTATGGACCGGTTCTGTTCAATATCTTCATCAATGATTTAGACATTGGCATAGAGTGTATGATTATTAAGTTTGCAGATGATACCAAGCGGAAGGGGTTGCAACTGCTTTGGAGGATAGGGTCATAATTCAAAATGAACTGCACAAATTGGAGAAATGGTCTGAGGTAACTAAGTTGAAGTTTAATAAGGACAAATGCAAAGTGCTCCACTTAGGAAGGAACAATCCATGTCACACATACAGAATGGGAAGTGATTGTCTAGGAAGGAGTGCTGCAGAAAGGGATCTAGGGGTCATAACAGACCACAAGCTAAATATGAGTCCACAGTGTGATGCCGTTGCAAAAAAAGCAAACATGATTCTGGGATGCATTAACAGGAGTGTTGTGAGCAAGACACAAGAAGTCATTCCTCCACTCTGCTCTGTGCTGATTAGGCCTTAGTTGGAGTATTGTGTCCAGTTCTGGGCATCACATTTCAAGAGAGATGTGGAGAAATTGGAGAAGGGCCAGAGAAGAGCAACAAAAATGATGAAGGTCAGAGAACATGAGCTATGAAGGAAGACTGAAAGGGCTTGTTTAGTTTAGGAAAGAGAAGACCGAGAGGGGACACGATAGTGGTTTTCAAGTAGCTAAAAGGGTATCATAAGGAGGAGGGAGAAAAATTGTTCTCCTTGGCCTCTGATGGTAGGACAAGAAGCAACGAGCTTAAATTGCAGCGAGGGAGGTTTAGGTTGGACATCAGGAAAAACTTTCTGCCTGTGGAGTGGTGTTATAAGTTCCCCTGTGGGGTTCAAGTCTCTCCACTCCTCAAAGTTACAACTGTTTCTCTAGGCCGTCGTTCGCGGCTCTGTTTCTTCTGTTCCCTTCTTCCTTTCGCTACGTTGGGGTTTACAATATGGCCTTACGGCCGTACTGCCCGGGGACCACGCCCCTAGCACTGGGGAAGGGGGCCCGGGCCCTCCCTCTCTCCGAGCCCCGGCCCAGGGCCCTAAGGCGGGGACCTTGATCCCTGCTCAGTGGAGGGGGCTGTAGCCCCTAAACTCCCCCACTCACGGGGTCCACGACCCTGCCCTGGGCCACTTCTTCTCCCACTCCATACTTAATTCTGACCCGCCGAGGCGGGGGTGGGACTCACCACTGCTGTCCCCCATCCCGGGTCTGTTTGCAGTGCGCTTCGTGCGCTAGTCTCTCCTCCTTCCTGGCTGTTCCTTCCTCTCACCCTCTTTGCCTCCTCACCTTCCTTCCCCTTCTCTCTGGCTTCCCCACGCTCTTTTAAACTTCCCGCCGTGGTGTCCAGGGCCAGCCCCCCCTGACGTCACCGTCCCTGCCCTCTAGCATTCTCCGGACGACGTCACGGATGACATCATCCGCGGGCGCCTGTGACGACGGGCGGACTGCGTTCCCCGCCTTGCTGCCCGCACTTCCCTTGGCCGTTCCCTGGCTGGGGTTTTCCCGTGGGCCTCCGTCCCCACTCAGCACTCCTCCGGGCTCCCTGGCTCGGAGTTCAGGGCGGCTCTCAGTGTGGGGTGGAGGCGCCCCGTCACAAGTGGTTAAACAATGGAATAAATTGCCTCCAGGGGTTGTGGAATCTCCATCACTGGAGATATTTAAGAGCAGGAAAAACTTAAAAAACAGCAAATAGTCTAGTAGCACTTTATGGACTAACAAAACATGTCGATGGTATCTTGAGCTTTCGTGGGCAAAACCCACTTCGCCCATGAAAGCTCATGATACCATCGACATGTTTTGTTAGTCTTTAAAGTGCTACTAGGTTATTTGCTGTTTTTTAAGTTTTTCCTTTCACACACTAACTCGGCTCCCCCTCTGAAAAATTTCAGAGCAGGTTAGACAGATACCTGTCAGGGATGATCTAGATGGTGCTTGGTCCTGCCGTGAGGGCAGGGGACTGGACTTGATGATCTCTCAAGGTCCCTTCCCGTTCCAGTGTTCTATGATTTCATGAAAAGCAGCTGCTCTTTAAAAGGGGTGGTGGATGCTGCCCCACATGTCAGTTGAAGTTCCATTTCTTGTCCCTGGGTGGCAGCAGAAGACAGAATGAAGCTGAAGGGGCTTTAATCTTCAACAGCAAAAGCTTGACAACCCCCCCCCCCACCCCCCCGCAGCAGGTATTGCTTCTGCCGTGGGGTGTGCTCCGTGTTCACCGCAGCCTGGGAGAGCTGCAATGCCCACGCACACTGGCATGGATTAAAGGCAGAGGGCCACTTCTTGCTCTGGAATTGCTTTGCTCTTTTCGACTGGGAGTGGGACCAGTAACTCCGAATTCTGGCAGACAAGTGCTCCTACTGTTAGACCATCATCCCATGTGGGTCACCCTTGCTTGTAGAGTGAGCGGAGGTGCCAGAGAGTAAATGGGCTGCGGAGAACAAGCCCCTAGTGGGCTATCCATCTAGTAAAGAGGCAGCCTGCACTGGGGAGTGTGGGGGAGCGGGAACCTGATTGGTGACAGAAAATCAGTCTCCCAGCTGCCCACCCGGTGCCTTTCGTGGTCACTAAATTCACTTGGGAAAGCCTTGGCAATAATTATAAAAGCGGGGGTGGGGAACAGCGCATTCGCCATGTGTGATGTGGTGACAAGGCTTTGGCTCTGCTATCAATGGAAATATTAGACTGTAACATTTTCCCTCTGGTACTAGCACTGTCATGCTAAACAGCGCACTGTTCCCATTATCAGGCTAGAGAGGAGCTCTTGCTGTGTTAGTCTTCAAAGTGCTACATGACTGCTTTTTTTCTTTTGGAGTGTGCATGATTTGGCAGGGACTCAAACGGCATCAAGACTTAATGCTGGGGTTAATTATGCTCGCTCCGTCTGGAAAGTCAGTTAGCATTTCCTCTCCAGGGGCTAATAAGTTTGTCCCGGGAGGCAAACACAGGTCTCTTGGCATCGCATTGACCCTGAAAGTTGTTGTAAGGTGCTTTTCAGAAAAGCGTCAGATCTTTTGAGAAACGTGGATGTCCAATCTAGGGATGTAAATTCCCATTTAATTGGGTAACCAATTAAACATTATATTTAACTGATTAAAGGGGGGGGCAGATGGGCGTCTAGGCCCACCGCAGACTGGGGCTGTTCCAGACAACCGGAACAGCCTCTTACCCCTGGCAGGTGGAGAGCTGTTTCAGCCCCCACTGGATAAAACTTTCACATCCCAAGTCCAAGAAGGGGAATTGGACCTCCAAAGCTGCTTATGGGAATCTCAGTTTTAGTGTCTTGCTAGGGACAGAACATTCCCAGGCAGGTCAACTCGACCATGAGGGTCCTCGTAAGCATTGACCCTTCTGGGGTTCGTTAATTAGCAATCTCAGTGAGGAAAGGTGGCAGAAAGGCAAGAGGGAACCCGAGCACAGGAAAGAAATGAAATAAAATAGTATCTAGGAAGAGAGACAGTTGGAGAAAACAGAAGAGTTAAAAATAGGCAGACTCGAAACCAAAGCTAGAGAAGTGACACCCAAGGGAAACAGATAGAAGTGACTGCTCCCTGGGAGGCGGACTCGGTCATCAGAAAGTGGCAGAAACACCAAAGGGCAGATCCTAGGGCAGTGGTTCCCAAACTTTTCGGCATCACGCCCCCTTTTTAATTTTTGAGAAACCCTCATGGCCCCCCCGCCCCCCCCCCCATAGCAGCAAAACTTGTTGAGCAAAAAAAAAAAAAAAGGAACTGACCGGGGCCAAAAAGCAAAAATAGCAGCACAACTTGGGGGGGGAATTGATGGGGGGGCTGGGTTGCTTCACGCCCCCCCAGCACCCCCATTTTGGGAACCCATGTCCTAGGGGTCTGAACACAGGTCTGGGTAATGGCAGCTGAGATTCTGACACCCTCTGACACCCTGAGCAGGCTACAAGGACACTGCTCTCGCTCTCGCTCTCGTGCTTTCTCTCTCTCTCTAAACTAGGGATAAAATCGCTCGTTAATTCCTTCCCAGAGTGTTGAAAGATCAGATTAGCTAATGTAATGAATGTACTTTGGAGATTATGTGCTAAGAACTATTGCTATTATGTAAGGTATTAACTCTCCCCCCAGCCAGCAATGTTCTCTTAAAAAAGAGGGGGAGAAAGCAAACTAGGCTATAACTCAGCAGATCTGTGGGGTATCCCATCCAATAGCCTGTTTCAGACAGAGGCCAGCATCAGCTGTACAAAAGAGATAGGCTATGCCTTAATGGACCATTATGGAATAATCTGATCACAGGATAAATTCTGTTATCAGTCCAGGCAGTCACTGGCTGGTATGCTCAGAAGCATGAAGGGTTTATTTCTCTTTATGACTTTTTCTTTTTATTCTATCTAATATGACTCTGGATATTCCAATTATTACTTGCTTTATGGAATTTTTTATACATACTGCATTAGCACCTAGAAGCCCCAGTCACAGACCCTTGTGCTCAGTGCTGTACAAACACAGAACAAAAAGATGGTCCCTATTCCAAAGACCTATCCAGGCCTCATCCCATTTCGAATACTACTAAACTGTAGACCTCAACAACAGATTGTGGCAAGGAGTTCCTCAGTCATACTGTTTGATTTCATGGTGTGCTTTTTTTATCGCAGTTTTACTAATGAGGGCCCAATTTACATTCTGGATAGCAGTCTCTATTGTATATACCTCATCATCTCCCCTCTTTCTCAGCTCTAAGCTGTCCTGTTCTCTTTCCAGTATGGAAACTTTGTCATGCTCTCTGCAGAAGCCCAGGTTTTACTACGTGACTAGTGACTCTGGATGTCTGGTTTTGGGTGCCCAACTGGAAACACCTTTATACAACCTGGTTTTCCAAGGGCCCAGGCTCAGCCCTTCCTGAAAACCAGGCCCCTTGACAGTGTCTCAGTGGGACATCCAGAATCACCAATCACTTCGTAAACTCTTGGCTTATATGGACAAGAATATCTGTATTTATCAAAGTAAATATGGAAAATTACCCCAGGGTTTGGGAAGGGATATACATCCTCCTGCTTCAGGGCAAGAGTCCATGACTGACAAGCAGGGGAGCCAACCGCCTCACTGGGCGAGTGTGGAATTGGTATTCATCTACAAATTTGAGACTGTCTTGAACAAAGACATTAACTGGATGTTGCATTATAAAGCTGGTCTCTTCTGCCTCTAATGATTGCATTTTTACATCAAAAGCTAAGAATGGGATGCTCCCAGCCGACTTAATCAGCCTCATTAGCACCAGTCCTACAATTGACAGGTACTTCCCTCCCCTCCCCTCCCCTCCCCCCCCCCGTTATAAATATTCTGTTCTGTTGTTTTCACTCCAGCTCATCATCTGATGACGTGAGTTTTACCCACGAAAGCACATGATACTATGTATTTTTGTTAATCTCTAAGTGCCACAGGATACTTGTTGTTATGTACAAAGTAAGTGATTGGTATCTTGAAAAGTAAAATCAAAAGAAGAACTGTAGCAGTAATGATTCCTTTTGCAATGTTATTGCGGTGAAGTGACATAAAAAGTGTAAACTGCAAGAAAGTGGGGGGAGGGGAATAAGCATTGGGGATTTAAACTTTTGTCCACAGCACCAGTCCTACAAAGGTACAGGCACATGTTTAATTTAACATACTGTTAGTAGTGCTACTGATTTCAATGACGTCTACTATTCACTGTGCATAAAGATAAGCATGTGGAAGTTTTTGTAGGGTTGGTGCCAATATTACTGATGCTTTGATATTTTCTTTGACTCTTTGAGTACCCCTGCATAGGGCAGTAGATTAATTTATCCTGTATCATTAAAGGTCCAGTCCTGCTCACGTAGGACTCAATGGCAGAACTCCAACTGGCTTCCGTAGTAGCAAGTAGCAAGTCTTAACTCTTTGCTTAGAACTCAGGGCAAGTCAACTCGAGGGCCAGAGTTCCTGTGGGAAGTGAGGCATCCACAAAAAACCTGGCTGCTACACAGTAGCTGTTAAAATTGAAAGCTTTGACTTCTGTTTCACCAGTAAAATGATCTGGGTTGGCAGCTGCCTTCTGGACTGCGGTAACTAATTAATAAATTCTCCTGTTACGTTTCTTATTCAAAGTCACTAGTAAAAATACTTTTTACAAAGACAGATTTGATCAGAAATAGAACTGTGGTATTTTAAAAGGCCTGGATTGAACCCACTTCATCTCATTTTACCCAGGTGAGAGGGTAAAAAAGGTGTGGCAGTACTGGTCAACCAAAATGAACCAATAATCTCTCCCCGCCTAGAGTTCTTGAATGAGGAGAATTACTTACTATAAGAGGCACGAGAGATAAACATTCCCATCTGAGAAATCACAAGCCTTTTACCAAGTGCCATCAGGTATGTCAAAATACAATTTCATTGCAACTAACATTTCAAACTGGTTAATTTCAAAATACAACTTGCTCTGTCTCATTAATATTTTCAAAGAGGTCTTATTTTGGATGCTATAAGGGAAAGAGCAAAATCAGGCATACCGAACTATAATGTACATGTTGCACCTCTATAAACCGGGATTGTCTGGTCTGGTGACATCCGTGGTCTGGTAGGGCCTCAGATGTTCCAGGTTCAGAGAGTCCTGGTGCGCTGGGAGCCCGGTGCATGGGGAGCCAGGAAGCTGCCTCGCTGCTAGGGGAAGGGGGAGAGAGAGCAGGGAAGCCCAGCATGCAGCACCGCTGGCTTCGGGGTGTGGAGCTGGGAAGGGACTGTGCAGGGGGTGGGGAGCAGGAAGGCCAGTATGCCACCCAGCTGGGCTGCACAGGGGAGCCGGGAAGCTGGGTGGGGCCAGCAGCGGGAGGGCCAGAAATGATCTCCCCTGGTCTGGCAAACCCCACATCTGGGACCAGTCAGGTCCCAAGGGTGCTGGACCAGAAAGCTCTAATGTGTGTGTGTGTGTGTGCGTGCGTGAGAGAGAGAGAGAGGTCCAACGTGTGTGTGTGTGTGTGTGTTTGTGTAATGTAAGCGGCCTGTGTACCCCCACGCCACGGCAGCGCCGTTTCAGTCCAGGGGGCTCAGTACAGATGGAGCTCTCTGGCTCTGGGTGTGGGTAGGAGAATCTGCCTGTTGGGGCCTTCCTAGTCAAGGGGTAGGAATAGCGCCCAAGCCAAAAGGCGAGTTGTTGCTTATGGAGCTTACTGACAGGCTCCCGGTGAAAATTACACCAGCGAGTGAAGTTCCAAAGGGAAAAGTTACTCACCAGTCAGCACGCCGAGGTCAGTTACAATCAGGGCGATTGCCAGGAGGACCGCCAGGCTCCTCATCTCAGCCTCTGTTAGACAAGGTCGCTGGATGCTGCCTGAATGACTCTTCTTTTTATTTCCATCCCATCCCTCCAAGGGGAACTTGCTGGAGATTATGGGATTGTCTTTTGAGAATCTTGCAACATACAAACACAATTTCTTCTCAAGTTCATAAGTAACTTTTAAAGTTCCTACACATCTGGGTTTTCCCGGACATGGCTGCCTCCCTCGGGACAGTTTTTTCTGCTCCAGACAATGCAGCTCAGAAAGAGCCATCTCTGTGGCCTGATTGATCCCTCCACTGCAGCTGCTGGATCCCGCACATCCCACCAGGTAAGTGGAGATGCCAAGTGCCTCTCCGTCCGGCTGCCTGCCCTGCCACAGAACCTCAGAACCTGGCTGGGGGTTAGACAGAGCCAGGCTGTGGCTCCCCGCCCCGGGGAAGGAGAGAGGCCCTCATGGAGGCACTGACTGATGGGCTGGTGCTCTTTCCCAGGCCTGCACCTGCCGCCATGACAGGGAGCATGACACTGCCCCCACCTCAAATATGAAGCCGTAGATACCTCCTCCCAGTACACACACACACACACACACACACACACACACACACACACACACACACACACACACACACACACACACACAAACACATCGAAATACAACCCTCAGGCATCCGCCAATTCCCTGTCCTAGTACACACACACACCCTCCAGTGCCCCCCAAATATACCATCCCAGTAAATACACCCATGCTATGCCCCCCAATGTCCCCTCCCACTACACACGCCTTCCGCACCTCCAAATCCTCCCTCCTGCACCGCTACACATCCTCTCACATTACAAACACCCCTCCAGCATCCCCCCAAATACCTCTTCCATCTCCCACTCCCTTCAGCAGTGTCTTCTGTTTGGGGACCTGCAACATGGTAACCCTCGCTGTGCGTTCCAGCACAAGTGCAGGCCCTGGTGCGCACAAGGCTTCATCTCCCTTGTGTGCCTGCCTCCCCCGGCTTCTTAGGAGCACAAGTGCACTGGGAGTGTCTGAAGAGCAATGGGCCTAAGTGTGAGTGACCCTAATGCTAAAGAAGCTCTTAACGGTGTGCTCCTCCCTAGGCCTTACTCTTGAGGTAAAGGCAGGTGGCATCTGATGGCTGTGTAGCAACCCTCCTATTAATGCAGTTTCAAGCTGCCCTGCTCAGCCCCTTCTCTCAAGCGTCTCTGCAGCTGGGCTGTGCAGGGCAGACCCCCCCCCCCATACATATGGGATTGGGGGTTTTACAACTGACAGACACGTCACTCTGACCTTTGGAATGGCTGCGTAGCAAACATGCACTCTATTGTCACCAGCAGACTTTTCCCAAGTGCCAGACAAAGTGATGGGGAAAATGTCCCCAAGGGGATAGCGGAGGCAAGAGAAACTGAGGCAGGATTAGGGCTGTTGCTTGGGCATGTGATGGCAGAATAGAAGAAAGAAAAGGAATGATCTGGTGCGTGCCTGGGTAGGGTAGTGGACCTTATTGACATGCCTCCTGCTGCCTTTGACAGGCAGCTATTTTCATCTGGCACACTGCAAAGCAAACGTTAACACTAGATCAGTGTAATCAGTGTGTTTGTATGGTCTGGGGAGGGAGGGGGCTGTGTAAAATGTAACAGAAGAAGGGCTAGTGAGTTATAATAAGCCTTTGGCTAAGCATTGCCCTGATAACCACCCTAGGCCAAACAAGATCAGATCACCTTATCCCATTATTTGCCATCACCTGGTAATAAACTCTCAGTGGAATTCATGGAATGACCTGTTTGCCAAGCCAAATAGCAACAGACAGAGGTAATGCGGTCTCCAATTCTCACATGCAATCACCCGGAGTTTTCTCCAGCCTGTAGTAAAACCACATTATATAAGGAGCAGGGAAGCAGTGGAAGAAAATGATCGGTATGGTTTATTGCTAGGATTGAATTTATCCTTATTCTGTGTCTGGTGAGGACACGGGGTTCCTGTAGCTGCACTGCCCCTGATTTACATCAGTATATTCTCCGGCCCCAAGTGACTAGGCTGTGTTTGTCTTGGTGCTTACTATTAATGCTACTGCTTCTTTCTTTGGCTACGTCTAGACTACAGGCTTTCACAAGAAGCTTTTTTTGGAAGAGATCTTCCAAGAAAATTTCTTCCGACTTTCACCAGCTGAGGATCCAGCTGTAAGGATCCAATCCTGCCGGGATAAATGGTTGCCGTCAGGGCCCGATGCTGTAGGGTGGCTTTGCAGCATCATTCCTTTGTCCGAGGAGGAGCGAAGGATGGCCGTGTACATGTTATTCCCATCTGAGACAGTGCCAGGCACGGATAAAGCCAAGCAAATGAACTGGTGGCCCAACAGGACCTGGCCGGACATGGAGTAGGGTTGCCGTAGTAGCTTCCACACTGCAAAAGTGTATCAAAAAAGCGATCTGCTTTTTTGAAAGAGAGTGTCCAGACTGAATGGACACTCTCTCGCGTATAAACTGTGATTGCTATGGACAGAGTGGCCACCAAGGCACCTGTGCTTTTTCCTCTTTCCTCTTCTTCCGAAAGAACTCCCTCTTCCCCGCGCACACTTGCCTTTTTGCGAAAGAGCTCTTTCACAAAAAGGCTTCTTCCTCGTAGAATTAGGTTTACCAATGCCGGAAAAACCCCTCTGTTCTTTCGATTTTCTTGTGGAATAACACAATTTCAGTGTGGATGTTCCTTAAGTTTTGTCGGAAAAACAGCCGTTTTTCCAACAAAACTCTGTAATGTAGACATACCATCAGTGTGACTGAGAGGAATGCTGGTCTTTTAGTTGAGGTGCTGAACTGGGAGGGATTCAGAATTCCTCTCTGACCTGAGGCAAATTATTTAATTGCTTTGTGCATCAGTTTCCCCACCTATGAAATAACAACCTTTTTTTTTGTCTGTCTTGCCTATACAGACTGTAAACATCTTGGGGAAGAGTCTTTCTGTATATGTCTGTGTGGCATCTACCACAATGGGACTGCTTTGTAATACAAAGTAAAATACAGATGAGTTAGTTGTTCTAGGTGCCTTACAGACACAGAGATGACAAAGTTTCCCCACAAAATTTACAAACTGAATAACACCTTTCAGGCTGCGATGCTCAGAGTACCTGCTCCCTGCTTCTGAAGAAGAGCTCTGGGTGGCTTGTAAGTTTGTCTCGCTCACTAATAGAAATTGGTCCAATATTACCTCACAGATGCGGTCACGCTTCAGGCATAACCCATATGGCTCCATAAGAACATAGGTACGACCATACTGGGTCAGAACATAGGTACAGCCATAGGTATGTGCCATACTGGGTCAGACCAAAGGTCCATCTAACCCAGCATTCTGTCTTCCCACAGCGGTCAATGCCAGGTGCCCCGAAGAGATTGAACAGAACAAGGAATCATCATGTGATCCATCCCCTGTCACCTCTCTCCAGCTTCTGGCACCCTGAAGTGAGGGACACTTAGAGCATGGGGTTACATCCCTGACCACGTTGGCTAATAGCCATTAATGGACCTATCCTCCATTAATGTAGTTAGTCCATTAAGAATACAGGGAGAGGGGCGGATTCTGATCTTACTTATGTTTGTTTTACATCGGTCTATCTCCATTGATTTTGCTGGGATTATTCCTGCCTTACACTAGTCTGGGTGAGATCAGAATATAAGATCGGTGGCTAATCAGTGGTACATCTCATAGCCCAGTTACACTGCTCTCAGTTACATTAGTGGAGGTTGTGGTAGCAGGGTTACTCTGGACTGACATCAAAGCAACAGAGCAGAACCAGGCCCTTGGTTATCAGTGGGATTCTGTTTGCTCATGTGACTTATCACCTTAAGGCTAACACTAGATTTTGCCTTTGCTGTTTTCCTTACACCCTGGAGATTTTAATGCATCAGACACAAATTTATCAGGCGCTGCATGGAATTACCTGCTTCCCGTCAGGCACTGGGAAGCTGGGCCTCCTTGCGAAGCCATGGTCAATAACGTTCACAAGCAAAAACCAGTTGGTCGTTACGAGTGATGGGAGCATCTTGAAATGTTTGTGTCAGTTTTGATAAGCATCCGCTGCTCCAAATCTGTTGGGTGCGAAATACCAGGAGGATGGCTTTGCCCACTGAATTTCTCATTAGGGTTCATTTCCTTGTAATTACACAGTACTTTACAAATAGACTGAGTCCTGTTTCCTGCCCCACAGAATGATGCTGTCATATGGAAAAGGAAAACACAGGTCTGGTGGGATGTGGGGATTACTGGGAGAGGAGGAACATGGGAAGGGTACTCAACACAGTAGATTTTTAAGGAGTGCAATAAATCTCTGTCTATACTGGCACTTTTTCAGCACTTAAAAGTTCTATTGCTGGAGGGAGATGTCTTTTCACACCTCTGAAGGACTAAAGTTGTAGCACTGAAAATGACAGGGTAGACCTTCCCTCCTTTTGGCTATCAAGAGAATACCCCGCTTGTGCTCATTTAACCCAGTGGAGCATTTGGGACTGACTTTGTATGATTATCCCTATACACAATACAACTGGGTGGTGCTGGTGGGCATATACCGGGCTCACTGACCGAGGGGGGCAGGAGAGGGCCAAAGGGGGCAGTTGCCGTGGGACCCGGTGATTCAAAGGGGCCTGGGGCTTCTGGCCGCCACTGTTGCTATTGCGGCAACCCAACTCCACAACTGGCCAGGTCCTATTGGGCCACCAGTTCATTTGCTTGGCTTTATCCATGCCTGGTACTGTCTGAGACGGGAATAACATGTACGCGGCCATCCTTCGCTCCTCCTCGGACAAAGGAATGATGCTGCAGAGCTGCCCTACTGGATCGGGCCCTGAAGGCAACTATTTATCCTGGCAGGACTGGATCCTTACGGCTGGATCCTCAGCTGGTGAAAGTCAGCGTGGCTCTCTGGATCTGCTGCAGGGAGGGGTGGAGATCTGCCAGCGAGGCTTGGAGCAGAGGGAGGAATTGGTATTGTGCAAGGTTCTCCTGCCTGTGGTGGGAACTGATCCTTGATCTCTGAGCTTCTTCCGTTTCTCTCCAAGTCTGAGCGTATTATGCCTGCCTTTGGAATGTACCAACTGGCAGTCAGTGTGTCATTAAAATCACCCCCCAGAGCGACACCCAAGACTCTTCTGCCAGGGCTGGTCCCCCGCACCCTTGCATGTTGTTCTCTCACAGCATTGTCTGGAAATGCTTGTGGTTTTATAACGTCCTGATTTCCTGCCAGGTGCTTCCCTCCCGGTGTGCAGCGTGGGAGGAGAGAAAAGGGCTCTAGTCCCAAGCAGGACTCAGTTAAGGAGGGTGCATGTAGAGGAAAAAGGCAGCATCTCTGCAGGAATCCCCTTCCTCTGCTCTCCAGCCCTTGCGTGGCACCCTGCACATTTCTGGTGGCATGTTCCCATCTCAGGACACAGGACTGCCCAATACCGCTTGCAACAATCAATGCTGCCATCAGCCCTCTCCCCACGTGGACTTGAGGCTGACAGGTGCCCAGTCAACAGCAGCTTCTCCCCCTTGGAAAGCCATCCATGCTGTCATCACTGTGTGGAGCAGTGCAGAGTTAGCACAAGACACTTTGCACATGGCATGAGATTCTACAGACCCCAGGCAGCCATGTGAGCTTTGCAGGCCAGGCCCCCACCCTGCAATGGTATCTGCAACTCAGCTGCTAAGGGAACTCATGCAGCATACTGACCGCTCATGGTCTGGTGCAGGAGGGGATCATGTAGCCCTTAATCTGTGGGATTTAAATTAGCTTTCCTATGGTGTGCGGTAAAAGCTGTGCTGTCTGGTGGATAGGGCTTTGGACTGGGAGATTCAGGAAACTTTGCTTCCGTTTTCGTTTCTACTGCAGACCTGCTGCTTGCTGGTGGCTCTACTTCTCAGAGCCCATTTCACCTCACACCCTGTGTGTGTCTTGTCTACTTAGACTCTACACTCTTAGGAATAGGAACTATTTTACTAGGTGTTTGTACGGCACCTGGCACTTCGGTCAAGCAAATCAGTAAGGGTGCATCTACACAGCAGCGGTATTTCAGAGTAGCGGCCATTATTCCAAAATAACAATGTGAGTGTCTACACAACAGTTGTATTATTTTTGAAATAATTTCGAAATAACGGACAGCTTATTCTGACTTCTGTAAACCTCATTCCATGAGGAATAACACCTATTCCAAAATAGCTATTTCAAAATAGCTGGAGTGTGGACGCTCCACTGCTGCTATTTCGAAATAGCTCCTCCCCAGGGCCAGTCAAACTAATTACTCCCCAGTGACTCCTGGGACTCTAAATCGAGGTAAAAGCGACGAGGAGTCCTGTGGCACCTTATAGACTAACAGATTTATTGGAGCATAAGCTTTCATGGGCAAAGACCCACTTCGTCAGATGTCAGAGCCTACCCCTCTGATAAATCGAGGTAGCACATCTACATTAGGGAAGCCTGCCTCGGACTAATTTTGAGGCTTCCCTGCAATGTAGATGTGCTATTTTGAAATAAGCTATTTCAGAGTATTTCTTCCAGAATAGCTTGTTTCGAAATAAGCGTGCAGTGTAGACTACCCTGACAGTCATAATGTAACTTCTCAGGCTAGTTCCTTGCCATGTGTGTGTTGCAGAGCTAGGAATGAGAGCATCTCCCATTTATTTGACTTCCTGTCGTGCCAAGGATATGCTTCTGGAGGCTGCTTCTCAAATGCCTCAGCTCTGGCATAGCTCCATCCCCGTTGTAGGGTGAAAGGAAACTATTTCTTCCCTACCCCACCACGCTTTTTACATAAAAATCTCTGTGCACGCCAGAAAGTTCTGTTTGCATTGATGGAAAATCATTTTAAGAGCAAAGCCTTTGTTCCTCTAGAAGATTGTGAATTTAGAGTCACCCCAGGGAAGTTGGATACAAACGGACAGAAATATGTTCCCTTATCTCCTCTTGTTGAAACCAGCAATTTGTTCTCCATGCACTTCTGGCCACTTTTAGCTGAAGGGCTGTCTGCCTAGATTGACCTTGCTCCCAGGACAGGAAACACTCCAAGAGGAAGTGGAAGTGTTGGGAGTCCCTGTGGTGGTTTTGGGGATGTTTGGTAAAGACTGCATAGACCTGCAGAAGTTGGATCACAATAATTTTTCTTTATCTCTTCCATTGACCACTTCATGGCCTGCCGGCACTTGCCTCAGATCTCAGGCTAAGCCTGATCTGTGTTCCATGAAACTGGTGAATTAGTGGGTAACAACTCTCTCTCTGGATCAGTAATGCCAACAGGAATGTGCCTTGTTGCTGGAGGTGCCATGTTTTGGCATGTGGGAATAGACATTAAGAGCAAGGTCCTGGTCACTTTTTGCAGGAGGCGTTAATCTCTGTGTCCTAGCCATATTCCAACTTGGGTAAAAATAATGTGCCTACGTAACCCCCACACCCACCCCTCACCCCCGTAAATACAACTGACAAATTGTTCTTCACTCTCCCTCCTTTAAGATTCTTGTGCAATATTGTGGTGTCTTTTAGTGCTGGGTCTGTGTCTCTTTATTCGAGCTGTTTGGGAGTTCTTGGATGACATTTTTCCTTCATCTGAAAGTGCCAAATTGTCAAAACTGAAATTTTGGCAGGAGAGGTTGAATTTTTTTGACAATTTTTATACTCAAAAAATTTTGAGGAGAGAAATGAAAACTCCAGTTTTCTGATTTGAGAGAACTTTGTTTCACAATTTAAGTTAATTGTAGTAACTTTTAAATGGTTGAAATGCAAACACAATGTTTCAAGATTATTGAAATAAAACATTAGATTGACTTAAAAAAATTGTTTTTTTCAGTTTTTGAGATTTTCACTTTGTCCCAGTTAGAGACAGCAAAGATAATGTGAAAGTCTCTCAGACATGTTTGCAGGGCAGGAAAGTTAGTTTCTACCTAGGTCAACTCTTTATTTACACAGGATTAAATTTTGCCATGTTTCACCCGTGTGTATATTTTGAATTGCTTTACTGATGTCAGAGTTTCATGGCTATTGCTGTATGAATACTTTCTCTTGATTTATGTTGGTGTCAACAGGAATGGAATTTGATTCACTCTGAAAATTGCTTTGGGATGCTTCTGGAAAGCAGAGCCCTCTTTGATTTGGATTTGTTGCCAGAGACTCCCCATTAGCAGACCCTGTTTTTCAGTTGCTTTTAAATTTGCCGAACTGCAGCTGTGTGGGCTGAATTTTCAACTCCAGGCATCTGCCTCAGGCTGCTGCTGTTGACAACAAATGGTAGCATTATTACTTTTTAAAAATGTAATTAGAATAGTTCATCTGTTTCTCAGAACAAGGGAAGGGGGAAAGACATTGTTTTGCCCATGTTAAAAAAATTCTTTATGGCACTGTCAAAACTTGTTCCTCCATTTAATTGATTGAGGCTCCCAGGATGCATGAATCTTGTTTGAGCCCATTCCTTTATTTGCAGTGGCATATGTTTATTGACAATTCAAAAATATATCCCCCAGTGGCGAGAGCGTGGCACTGGGAGGCTTGTCGGTTCTAGTCTGAGCCCTGCTTATGACTAGCTGTGAGCACTAACCTTGGTCAAATCACTTAACCCCCTGGGCCTGGTTTTCCTGGCATGTGGAGTCATGTGCAAAGCAGTGGAAAGTGCTAGCCAGTCAGAATGATGGCGTTTGGCACCCATTTTGCAGTGGGGCAAACCTGCCCCAGCGTGGTGGACAGCTGAGAGTCAGCCCTTGGGTGCTTTCCTTTGCACTTTAATGGCAGGCACTACGGAAACCCAAGTAGCAGTAATATGAGTGAACCCATTTTGTTTACTGCACAACGTAAAGCTTAGGAACCCGTCACCCACCCAGAATGGAAGAACTTCTGCTGCCTGAGCGAGTCAGAGATTCTGCCATGCAGGGCCAGTTCGCTGGGGTGTGTTCCAAAGCAGTCTGAGAGAGACGCCCCTTTTTGCCTCCCCAAAGAATAAAGTACCCACTTCTCTGACAGCATCTGTGACTGGACGTCAATCTCGATGGCTGGGTTCTCAGTCCCTACAAGCCTCTTTGCCCGGGGAAGGCGATATCCAGCAGTTATACGGCTCCACGGGGGGACCTTTGACTTAACTATTTTTTGATTTAATTGTCTTAACAGCTCCATCCTGCTGACATACAATTGAGGGACAATGGGGAAGGAATGTCTGGATTGCATCGGAAACCCTCCTGCCCCCCCCCCCACAATTGTCAATGATGTTAAGTCTGAGTGAGGAAAGGCACATGTGCTTCAGAGTCACTAAGCCTCTCTGTCACCCCCCGCTCTTGTTTCCTGAACCTCCTCAGCGCTCTGTGAGAGTCTAAGAAACTCTGTGTTCCACGTAAAGTCTCAGCTGAACCGTCCGCCGTGGTTCCCAGTGGCCTCATTAGTATGAGTGGGCCCATTGATTTCAGTGTGACTCCTTGGGTGAGTCAGATCAGCAGGATTTGGGCCTGATACTCAGGGCTATCCCTAAGGGGGCTGCGGGGCCCGGGATGCATAAGCCTGGTAGTCAGTGAGGTGGCAGCTGACGACAGGAGCGGGGTGGAGTACAGCAGACTGGAGTCATTGCTGCCAGAGACTGGGCCCGAGCCCTCCACAACACACACACACACACACACACACACACACACACACACTGGAGCATGGGCCCCCAGCAGGGCTGGCCATACCCTGAGGCGGCCACTTCAGCTGCTAGACTGGGGGGGCACCACTAGGACCCAGAGAATTGAGACCTTTCAAAGTTTTGGCCCAAGGTATGGGGGTGTCATTTGAGCTCCCTGTCTCAAGTGCCAAAATGTTGTGGGCCAGCCCTGGCCCCCAGTGCACAGGGCCCGGAGCAGTAGCCTTGATTCTCCTACTTGAGAGACAGTTCTGCTGACATGTTAGGGCCATGTGCCTTCTGAGGTAATTTTCCTCATGCAAAGCGGAGGGGACAAAGTGCTACAGTTCTGGTCTAGTTTTACACCCATGTTTGGTGCGAGGGGCAAGACAGAGGCAAATTGAACCTTTCCCAGCAGCATTCTGTTTGGGATTAAGTCCCTGCTGCCTGAATTACAGGCGTATAGTGAGCTGAGAAATCTCGAGTGCCCCAGGGACACCATCTCTCCCTCTCACCCTGTCAGTTTTCTATAAAGCTGTTTCTTGCAGCTGGGGGACCACAGACCGTCCTCTCCAGCAGATCATTTGCGATGGTCGCCTTGTTGGACAAGTTAAGGGCAATAGTTTGTAAAGCGGCTGCCATTGCTTCCGTCAATGCTGCGCTAAGATGGTTGAATCTCACCACGTCTGTCCTGACCCGGCTGCATCAGAGTTCCTGCTTCTTTGTGACCATTGAGTGCGCACGCATATTTGGATGCTTTCTTCTCTTTTTCCTCCATAATTGAGAAACTTCAGCAAATCGTTTCAATTGAGTAATCACATGTACCGTGCGTAATACAAAGGGCACAACGCTATTATGCTCCATCTTAAAAGGTACAGAGATTTCATTGTTACAAAAGCCCATTTAACAAAGGGGAGGAAAAAAGAGTGGAATAAATAAAGGAAACCTCTTTAAAATCATCGAGAAAGGATCCCAGTGAGAAGGCATTCTCTGAACCTACAGTAACCATAGGGAACAGAACAAAAGACAGTAGCAATAAGTCTTATGTATCCTTGGTGATCTGCTTAAGCAACTTCTTGCTTTTACAGTAAGCCAAAAAAAAAGAAGACCAGACAGGTTCAAAGTCTGCAGCGTGATCTACGGAATGCCAAGAGGCCAGCTCTGGAGGGGCAAGATGGAGGAGGATGTTAATGCAAAGCAGCCCCGGGGTGGCCTGTTGGATTTTCAGGCCAGGGCAACGGGTGTGGTATGCTTTGCCCTCAATAGAGGCAACTGAATGGAGCCCCGTTCGTGTCAGCCTGAGCATGCCGTGGAGCGGGGTTGAAGTGGCGGTGTTTCGGGAGAGGCTGGCTTAGGGAGGAAGACTTTTGTGTTTTTTGAAAGAAGCTGAATAGCCAGGCAAGCGGGATTTGGTGAGAGAGGCGGAGGAGAGGAGAGGCTGGACTCAGGCCTCATGGAAAATTGCTGCAGGATAAGAAAAGGAAAACTCAGCTGTAGGTGCTTTGGATCATCCTTTGCCGTGGGATAGAGCCCTGAGTATAGAACTGAAGAGGGTTATTTATATTCTAGTCGCACCTAGAGGTTCCCACTGAGCTCAGGACCCCATCATGCTAGGGACGGGACACACTCAGTAAGAACTCAGGCCAATGAAAGATATTGCCTCACCTGCCTCGTCTCTAATATCCTGGGACCAGCCTAGCTACAGCAGTACTGCATACACCATCCCTGCCCCAAAGAACTGATGCCGTACTTCCGTTGTCTGTCCGGGCCACCGCCATTCTCCAGTGAGGGACTGAGGCATAGAGACCCTTAACCGCAACGCCGACGTTCCTATCAGGAATGCTCCAGGGTGGTTCAAAAGTCCGGTAGATTTTTGGAGTGATTTCCATAGAAGGCTATTGGTTTGTCTCCTGCTACGCCCTGTCAGGCTGTCCCTTAGGAGAGTAGGTGCTGCGTTTGCTGCCACAAAACAAAGGGAATGGGAAGGGTTTCAGGGCCTTCTAATATATTGCAAAGTCTAATGAGGCCATGAGTTCTCCAGTATTTCTTGTGGGACGTGTATGATGTTGATCTGTGGGGTGGATCCCTCGTACGATCTCTTGTAGATGTGCTAGGGCACCACCAGGCAGAAACGGATGCTGGCAGCATAGTGAGGTGAAAGGTCCAACTTAAAGGTCCAGCAAAACCCAAGCACAATAGTATGTCTAACCCCCTGCTCTTTATGTTTAGCTGGTGTGGCATATAATATAACCTATTATATATTTGAAAGAGTTTGTCTCTGTGCGTGCGTGAGTGTCTGTCTGTCTGCTCAAGAACTCCTCATTAACGGTAAGAACTTTGTTTCTGTTGTACTGTTTCTAACCCTCATGTCATGGCCACTTTCTTTCTGGCCTTCCAGTGCAGGAGGGCTGGAGTCAGCCCTGCCTGGAGCCCACTGACTGTTACTTTTATTAGGGCCCAACTGAGAACAGGGACCCAGTGTGGAGACATGCCTAGCAAGACACTTCTTGCCCTCAAGAACTAAGTCTCAATTGATGAGACCGATAAAAGGTGGGAGAAGTGCTGAGAAGTAGCGCTGAGAATAGAATCCACATCTCCTGACTCCAGATCGCTTGACTCTAGCCACTAGATCACACTGCCTTTGCCTGTTCCTAACCCAGGAGAGGCGGAGAAACGTATGGCTCTGTCTCTTCCAAACGCCAAGCTTCTGGGACGCTCCCCACCCTTCATGGTGTGGCATCACGCTGCCCTAGCCTCATACTTTCACCCTCAGCCCATTCAAAGTGTCCTGCTTCCTGGTTTCGCTGTTTTCCATCCTCTGTTGAAACAGGTGTTCATTTAAATACATTCCTTGGTCTTTGGGTTTTGTTTGCTCCTGCAATGATGACGTTGGCTGGAGATAGAACTGCGGCTGGTGTGTGCTTGCTGTGTCTGAACTATGCAGGCTTTGCCTTGGGAATGCCGCTCCCTAACCACAAACATTGCGTACGCAGCCAGCCTGAGGAAGTGTGACCTTTCCAGAACATGGTGCATCTCCACGTCGCTTCGGAAGAAGGTAGCTGAGCTCCTGATGCTTAGTGGGAGCCGTGGGCTCCTTTTGCTTTTGCTTTTTTTTTTCTGCAGGCCATGAGCGTATTAGGACAAGAACAGAGCAATGCCTGGCATGCTCAGGTCACGGGGCTGTCACACTGGTGTCCCCTTTCCCCTCCTGTCAGCTCCCATCCTGGGCATTCCAGTTGAGATTTGAGAAGATCCCCAGCTTAAATCACAAGAGATGGGTGTGGAACGGGGCCATCCCAGAGGCTGTATGTACAAAACCCAGGTCTGGGTTCAGGTCTGGATTGTGAACCCATCTGCATTTACAAGCATTGCTGTCAATAAACCTGAACCGGGAAGTGGGGTCGCTCTGACCTTCGTTTTCTTGACTAGACAACAAGAAAACTGTTAGGTCCCAGAGCACGAGGGGGAGATTCCCTGCTGAACTTCCTGAGAGATGCGGCAGAGAAGACACTACCTGGGATGGGGGAAAGAGAGAGACAAAAGTGGCTTTAAACCACCTTTGTGGATCTTGGGCGGCTGTAAGAGCTGACCAAATGTGGAGATGGGATTGAAACTGGCCCCAAGCTACTCCTCCGCTGGCACAATACCTCCCTGCCCCCTTGCTTCTCCTGTAGGGCCCCCGTATGCATGATCTGCTCAGTACCGTTCTCTGTCCCCCTCCAGTGGTGTCTGGATACAGGGGCAGACGGGGAGCTAGTGAGAGTCTTGACCAATGTACCAAGGTTTTTTGCTGTCAGTAGAGAATCCTGCTTTTAAAATCCAGAGGTTCCAGGCTCAAGTCCTGCTGCTGACTGGCATCCTGCCGACCCGCCCTGCAGGGGCGGCTCGAGGTGGGCTGCTGGCAGCTGGTGCCCCAGACAGAATGCGCAATCGGCGCCCCCGTGCCCCAGGCGGAATGCACGATTGGCGCTCCCGCCTCCACAGCCCTCAATGGTGTGATGTCATCATTGGGCGCCCCGTTTAACACAGCGCCCTAGGCGACGACTTAGTCAGCCTATACGCACGGGCCGCCCCTGCTGCCCTGTAATATTTTTAACAAAAACATCCAGCACAGGAAGCAGACGTACACATTTTTAAAGCTGTATAACTCTCTTCACCTGCTTTTGCCCCCCCATTCCGTTTTTGAATCCCAAGGCCAGGATCCTGGGGCTTGCTGGCTCTTTTGGGTGGGGTTCACATCTGGCCCTAACCAGCAAAGGGGTTCGCTCAGGAAAGGTGTTAATCTAAACCACCGCAGTGGCAATTTACCTACTGTCTGTGGCGAACGCTCAGTGCTTGTGAGACAGAGCAGTGTAATACCTGGTGTCCCATTTCCCAGCAGGTGCACAAATTTTCCTTTAAAACAAGTGGCCAAAGCCTTTCTTGGCTTAAATTTAAAAAAAAAATGAAGAAGACAGTGTGTGTCTGTTAGGCTGAGGATGGAGAAGATGGCTGAGAGTGTTTAGGATTAAGAAACATTCATCAGAGGTTCTGCTGCAAGCCTTGAGATTCAGAATGGCTTCAAGAAGACTTGCCTGGCATGATTTCTCTGAGAGATCACCAGGGCTTGAAGGTCCGGTTTTACTCACAAGATAAAAGGGCTCGAAAGTGCTGGGCATCGGGCACTCAGCACAGCTATGCTGCTGAAGTCTCGGCATTGGTAGTGGTTTTGCACTCCTTTTGCCTTTATTTAAGCGCTTAATTAATTTTGCTCAGGCTTAACAGTGCAAACGGGCCCCTTTGGTGAAATTAGAATCTGATTCTGTTTTCTGAAAACAATACCACCTGACACAAGCTGGAACAATCCTGAGTTTTGATTTTATGATTTATGGATTAATTGATGTGACCAGCAAGGTCTAACATTTCTAACTCTGCCTGAGCATTGTGATACACTCCTGGTCCTTTGTTGCAAGGAATGAGAATTTATACAACTCTCTAGCAGGATTAATTATGCAGAGACACTTAGCTCCCTGTCAGGGGTATTCAACGGGGAGAGTAGTTAATTTTTGGAGGAGGCTTTGACGATGTGCTGCTTTCTGTATGAGGTACGTGCTAAATCCTGTTCCCATTTGAAGAAAAGGCCACTACCGCCCACAAGACATTTGTTTGCCCCGAAACACCTTAGATACTATGAAACTCCCAGCTTTATTCCTTTGAATGTGCTGGAATGTGCATTATGGCTCTGTTAGTCTCTGCCTGGCATGTCGACTTCCTGATGTATTTCTAACAGGGGCCCTGGCTCACCCACTTCTGCAGGTTGGCATATGCGGCTCAGAGGGTCGGTATGTTTGGCCACCCTGATCTATGTAAGAAAATCACTCGGACCTAAGCACGGGCCGTTCTCCATGTGCACCCTGCTGGACTACCGCAGACGGGGCCAGCGCTCGTACGCGTGCGGAGAACGTGAATGCGCAAAGAGGAGTTCCGTTACAATTGTGAGTTGAATATGGCGCTGAGGAAATGGAAGCCTGGCTAGAGCCAGGTAGCTGATGCGTCCTGTCACGTCAGGTGGCTGGACTTCGGTCCTCCTCTGCAAGGCCCTCCCCTCAAGTGGATTGTCCAACAGTGGATTTTCAGGGGTAGTTTTGTGGCACAAGTGAACTTGAGTCTCCAGAAGTGCCTGGACCCTTTGTGTCACCTGGCTTCACCCCACTGCCCATGAGTCGTCCTTGAGGTGCATACATAAGGAGATGGCCTTTTTCTATGGAGAGAGCACAAGCTTAGGAGACAGAAGACCCAGGTCCTGATTCTCCCCTGCCCTTTGTGCAGTCATTTGCCCCAATGCCATGGGTAAGTGGATTGCAGCTGACTCTGCACAGGAATAAATGCTGCACAAGGTGTGGAGCAGGGAAGAATCAGGCCCCTGGTTTTATTTCCAGCTCTGCCTATGCCAGACAGCATAGTCTTGGACCAGTCACTTAACTTTTCTGTGCCTCTCTAAAATGTTACCTCCCTTTCTAAAGTGCATTGAGATCCTCCATTGAAAAGTACTGCAGGAGTGCCCCCTGTTATTGTTAATTGTGTGGACCTAGTTGCATCCGCTCTGCAGCTTGCATGTTAGCAACTTGCTCTTGCTCATCTTCTGGCTTAATGACTAGAGAGCATAGGTACTGAAACTAGGGGAGCTGCCGCAGCCCGTGACTGGAAGTAGTTTCCATCAGATACCAGGGTTACAGGTTGGTTCAATAGCTCTTAGCACCCCACCCCCCCGGTGTAACTTGTTCCAGCCCCACTGTTGCTAGAAAGGGGTGTAATCCATTTGTATTTTAGTGAAGCTTGGATCTGGTGTGAACTTTGCAGCTAGACCCACAATTCATGGCCGAGGCTTATAAAACGGGCAAGGAAATATTTCATGTCTGCTCCCTTATCACTTATGGCTTGCAAACATCCCAGAGAATTTTCAGCTCCATTGGAAAAGTCACCCAGGGCTGCATTCTTTGCAGATCTTGGTTGCATACCAGGCCATGGCTCACATCCATGTGGTGTGGAGAGAGAGGCAAGCGGAAAGTTCTGGCTGCTGGGAAGTGGATTCTGGGTGCGTCTCAGTGCAGGAGCAGAGTTGGGGGCCTGTAAAATTACTCCTCGATGAAGGGACTCACTCTAGTGCCACAAAGAGCTGCCAATCAAATAGCAGTGGGGGAGATCTAGGTTGGATATTAGGAAAAACTATTTCACTAGGAGGGTGGTGAAGCACTGGGATGGGTTCCCTAGGGAGGGGGTGGAATCTCCATCCCTAGAGGTGTTTAAGTCCTGGCTTGACAAAGCCCTGGCTGGGATGATTGAGCTGGGGTTGGTCCAGCTTTGGGCAGGGGCTGGACTCGATGACTTCTTAAGGTCTTTTCCAGCCCTAGGATTCCATGGTTCTAATCCAATCCAATCCCAAATCCAAGCCAATTGCATCTCACTGCTTTTTCTCCTCTCTTCCCTGCAGATCGAAGAAGGGGGGAAAGCGGACTCGCTGAGCTCCAAGCTGCGGGCGGGTGACGAGGTGGTGAACATCAATGAGGTGGAGCTGAGCAGTTCCCGGCGGGAGGCCATCTCGCTGGTGAAGGGGTCCTACAAGATGCTGAAGTTGGTCATCCGCAGGTAGGCAGGCAGGGGGCAGTGGTTCATTACTTCCTCCTCCTATCCTGCCCCCCATTATTGTCCTGAACAGTCTCAGCCATCATCTTCACCTTGCCTGTGACTCGTCACCTGGGCCAGTCTGACGTGCAGCGTCCTACCATCAGGCCTGCCGACGGGGGAGCAGGGGAGTCAAAGGGGACAGCGGCTCCGCTCCACACGCTCTGCGTGGCTCTGACAGCTGGGGGGAGTGTAGCCCCTGGCCCCTCCCCTTCCACCTGAGGCCCCACCCCTTCTGGGAGAACAGAATTGGGGCCTGCAGAAGCTTTCAGTCCCCTGCCGTACCCTGTGGGATGTCTGAAAGAGCAATTTCTGCTGCTCCCCATCAACACAGCCCGTCAGGGGTGCTGTTCAGTGGCTTCAACACCGAGTCCCACTGCCCATGTGAAGTATCTCGGGCTGCCTAGGAGAAGATGCAGTCATGTGCGCGCTATCATTTTACCTTGTGGATTCAGGGCCTGATCCAAAGCTCATTGACATCAACAGCAAGAATCCCAATGACCTCGGTGGGCTTTGGCTCCGACCTTTCCTGGGCAATTGAGGGGAAGAATGGCTGGGTCAGCGTGCAGTGGATGATATCGCTAGGCTGGGATCTAGTGGGTAATGCAATTGAGCCTCCTGGATTCTAGTCCCAGCTGTGGCACAAATTGCATGAAGTGGGGTGAGTCACTTAACCCTGCCTCAGGTTCCCTTGGGCATTCAATGGCTTTGTAATGTGTAATACTGACACGCTCTATCTCGTGTGTTGTGAGGAGTCTGCTTCATGTATGTAAATCACTGTGATTGCTGCAGAGAAAATACCTTTGATAGATGGAAGTGTTTGTGTCAGAATCAAGCAACAGACTTGGATGCAGATACAGATTTTTTGAATCTTCCAGGGACTGGGGGGGTCAGATCTGAGGTTTTGGCTCTACCACATTGGAGGGATAGAGGCCAAAGCAGGCACTGGGGTTTTGATCTGGGCTTGCATCCTCAGTCGCATCCCCAAAAGTGAGGGGAAGGGCTCGGTGTAATATTCTGGTGCAGTGGCAGCTGGCGGCTTTCTCATTTTCTTTGTGTGCAGGAGTTGTTGTCAGACATGGTGATTGTCAGCTGCGGTGCAGTTCCTCTTAGAAGCTAAGCTTATCACTACTGCGGTCTGTTCTGCCTGCGGGAGAGGCTCTGCTTAGCCTTGTGTTCTGGGGGGCGGAGTCAGCTGTCTGCCTCGCTGGACCACAGTTCCTAGTGCGGTAGGCCTGGGCCCAAGTTGGGGGATCTGTCCTTTCTTCCAGTGGCAGCACAAATGTGCCTCGTTCTTGTTTTTTCTAGACTAGCTTCCACATGCCACAGGAGTCAGATGAGGCAGAACAGCATGTACAGCTCAGCCTCCAGCACGGGGTTCTAATTACAGTTGCCGCGTTACTGAAATAGGACATGGCCCTATTGGCTGAAAAGAATGAGCAGGTAGCCTGCTGTGTCCCACATTCCACGAGCATGATTCTAAAACGGAACCATGCAACATTTCTGCCACCACCCTTCTTTCCCAGGACAGGGTCGGGTCTCTCTTTTCCTCCCCTCTCACAAAGGTCTATAGCAGGGGATTCCTAAATACTTTTTTCCCACCGAATGCTGATTTGATTTGGCACCATTGCAGTGCTCCGTGTCATTCCATCACGTGACGTGGTCCACACGCAGTAGCCGCCTTGGTGCTACATGGGTGGTGATTTCGGATCTATTTTTTCCCTTAAAACATGTGGTTGTAAGATGGGATTTTCAGCTGTGCTTGGCATGGCCCTAATTCTGCTCCCACTGAAATAGAGGGTAAAACTGAAGTGCGGTTTTTAAACTTTCTGGTAAGGAGCAAAGGTACGTCCTGGTCCCCACTGAACACAGGGCTAACATCAACTCTGCTTGCCCCTTCCCATTTAAATACACCCATTTTGAGTGTCAGAGTCATTTAAAAATTGTGTGTGTGTTCAATAGCACAGTATCTCTAGGGTGCAATATCAGTGAAAGGTGGTCAGACGGACTGGTTCCTATGACTCCAGGATGCTAGCTCCCTGACCTCATAGACTGTCTCTTTTCTGGTCAATGGCAATGTTTTGTCCTTGGAAACACCTTTATGCTTGGTAGCGGCTGGTTATCAAAGCCCAGCATCCCTAGGACTAGTCCGTTTGGTTTTATTATAGCACCTCATACGGTAGCATCTAAATGTTGCACATGTAAATAAAATCTGACCTAACAAGGATCATAGGTTATTTTGTAAAGTATTCTGCCCTTCACCCAAAGCTCTCAGATGAAGCCTTGTAGACTTTTTTTGGTTTGTCCCCACCTACAAACTCTCTCCCCTGCAAATACTTCTTCTTTTACGTTCTTCATCCTACCTTTTGTTAGCTCCATTGCTCTACAGAAGCAGAACTGTCTAGATATGTGGACATGTGCTCACATGTGAAACTGAGTCCTAAGCCACAGATGGCTTTGAAGATCAGGACCAAGACCTTGAACTGTAACTTTAGATACCATGATGACGACAGCTTAATACAGTAGATGCCATATACCATGAGAGGAAAAGCTGTACGAAATCTGCTGACCCAGGAAGGAAGCACGATTCAGCCCTCTGGGGCGGTGGAATGAGGGAAGGCAAGTAGGCAGATCTCCAGCAGAAAGCAAGGAGTGGAGGGAAATAATAAAGGATTCCAAATCCAGAGGTAGGAGAAAAAAGGGGTTGGGGGAACCACCCTCAATTAGATTAAAAATGGAAAGAAAGAAATAAGGAGCAAAATACAGCAGGGATTACAAAAGAGACTAATTAAGGAAAGGTGTTCTGTACACAACCACAGCTAGGGCTACAGATCCTTCATAGCTAGCTGGGGAATGTTGCTAAGTCTGCCTGTAGCTATGTGATGAAATGCAAACATTCAAAAGCAAGAGAGTGAGGTTCAGAGACTGACCGCAGGAGGGATGTTCTGAAGCATGGATCATCTTTAATCCACTCCTAATGCACCTGACCATTCAGGGTAACCTAACAATATGCACTGTAATGTCCTCCAGAACTGTGAAAGCTCCTTATGGCTTGGATGTGTCCCATTCATAGCATTGGAAATGTGAACATCAAATTCAGCGTGACTTAATTAGCTTCGTTAATACTGGTCCTACAATTGACAGGTAACTGCTTTTGCTGTTATATATACCCTGGATATGTAATTCCACTCCAGCTCATCTGATGAAGTGGGTTTTACCCATGAAAGCTCATGATCCAATATATTGGTTAGTCCCTAAGGGTATGTCTACACAGCAAAGTTATTTCGAAATAATTTTCCTAGCATCTACACAGCTAAACCACTATTTTGAAATTAATTTGAAATAGCAGAGCACTTATTTCAAATTTGGTAAACCTCATTCCATGAGGAATAACGCCAAATTCGAAATAGCTATTTCGAAATAAGTGCTGTGTATCGAAATAGGGGGCCTCCAGCCTTCCCAGGGTGCGCTGGTGGCCACTCCAGCCTCAACCAAGAACACTCCTCTCCCTCCCCCCTCCCCAGAGCCCTTAAAGGGGTTGACTCTGGCCACAGTGCCTGTGCCAGCTCCAAGCCTGCCAGCCCAGAGCCAGCAGTCACTGCCCCTGATCCAGTGGCCCCAAAACATGAGCCATCAAGCCACTGGCAGCAAGCCCTCCACCGCTCCTCAGGAGCAGTCTGCCAGCTCCCAGGAGCCTGCCAGGGCCCGGAGAAGGCTGGCACCTTCCTGGTCCAGGGTGGAGATCATAGACCTTATTCAGGTTTTGGGGGGATGCCCCCAACATCCATGATCTCTGCACTAGACGGAGGAACACGGCCGTCTATGGCAGGATAGCTGCCAGCCTGGCCACCAAAGGCCACATGCGAACCCAGGAGCAGGTTTGCATGAAAATCAAGTTGGTCTGGTGAGACCCCCAACCCTGAGCCCTGAGCTTCCCCTCCCCGTTCTTCCCCTTGCTTCCCCCTTCCAGCTCCCTCCTCCCAGGTTTCCTCCTCCCCTCTCCCACCCTCTCTTCTCCCCTCTCCCGCTTCCTTTCCCCAGTCTCACCAGAGTTTCATTTCCCTCCCCCCCGCCCCGCCAGTTTTGTTAAATAAAGAGAGTTTGTGTTCATGAAAATACATGTATTTTATTTGACATCAGGAAGCGGAGTTAGGGAGGGGTAAGTGGAAGGACATGAGGGAAGAATGAGGCACAAGCCCCCAGTGGGGCAGACCAGGGAGGCTCTTAGAGCTCCTCCTGGCTCTCCCTCAGGGCCTCCTGGATACTGACAGCCCCCCGATGGACCTCCCGGATGGCAGCCTGCAGAAAGTGCAGCCAGGCTCACAGCAACGCGTCCAAGAGAAGCACCAGAGTGCCCAGGGTCAGCTCTGTCTCCATGCTGCAGAGTGTTGTGGTGTCCTGAGTGAGGGCAACCAGAGCACTCAGAGACAAAATGCTTTGCTGTCCCTCAGCAAGGTAAGCAAGCAAGCAGGGAAACCTGAGAACCGGGGGAGGAGGAGGTCCCTTTAAGCAGAGGCCGCAGCCACACAAAGTAACTCCGGATCTGATGCCCTGCCGGACCTGGTTCCGGCCAGCCTTAAATGTGATTCAGCGTCCACTCAATGTGGACGCGCTATTTCAAAATAGCAAAACGCTATTTCGAAATGCATTTCGTGTGTAGATGCGTTATTTCGAAATAACTTATTTCAAATTAACTATTTCGAAATAACACTGTAGTGTAGACACACCCTATGGCTATAGTTATTTTGGAATAAGCTATTTTGGAATAGTTATTCCAAAATAGAACATCTATACTGCAGGGAAGCCTCAAAATTAGCCTGAGGCAGGCTTCCCTAATGTAGGGGTGCTATCTCAATTTAGAGCCCCAGGAGAAACAACTTAGAATGGCCTCGGTGAGGGGCTATTTCGAAATAGCAGCAGTGGAGTGTCTACACATACCTTATTTTGAAATAGCTATTTCGGAATAGGCGTTGTTCCTCATAGAATGAGGTTTACAGAAGTCAGAATAAGCTGTCCATTATTTTGGAATTGTTTTGAAATAACGGTATGTAGTGGGGCGGATTGGCCTCCCACTGAGCTGGAGGCGGAGGAACCCCTCCGGAAGCCATTTTGGGCCCAGCCTAGCCCCTCCCAGTCACCTGACCAGAAGCCAAGGGGGCGTGGCTAGGACTATAAGAACTCTGCCAGGGAACTCAGACTGGGCCCAGCCTCTGAGGGAGACAGAGGCCTGCCCAGAGCTCCTGGCTGACGAGGCTGAGACCTGGACCTGGACCTGGACCTGGACCTGGACCTGGACCTGGACCTCCCACCGCTGCCTTCCCTCAGGCTGGCATAGACTGCCCTGCCTGGGCTGCCGAGGCCTGGCCAAGTCTGCCAGCAGAGCTACCCTCTGCCCCAGAGGAGCCTGGGGCTCTGCTGGTGCTGGCGATTCAGAAGACCTGCCTGAGCCGGAGGTCCTGTTCGATGCCTGCGGACACCCAGGGACCCTGAGGTCTTGCCCGAGCCTGAGGACCTGCCGACTCCCAGAGACCCTGAGAGCTTGCCGGAGCTGGGCGACCGGCTTGAACCCCGATGCCTGCCTGAACCCTGGGGCCTTGCGAACCAGCTGGACTCTGCAGAGCTCCAACCTCCCGAGGACTGGATTGGGCCGCCCGGACCCTGCGGGGACGACACCGCCCTCGACTCCCTGCCTGACCTATGGGAGACACGGATACCCGCGAAGGGGGAGATGGGAAGTGGCCCAGGGGGTAGCACGGGCTGATAGCAGCCCTAGGCCAGCACGTTGTGGGCTGGAGCCCTGCTGAGCCAGTAGCAGCTGCACTGCTGCATCCTGGGCCGGGCGCAGTGGAGTGGGTGAGCCTGTGCCCCCTCCCCGCCACCCACCTACTCGGTGGCAGTCTCCCCCTCGCCACTGCTGCAGGTGCGCTACCTGCCCTGCTCCTGAACCAGGAGCTTCCTCAAACCTGTGTGTTTGCCGCCCCGCCCTGCTCCAGGGCCCGGGCTTGCTTACTGTGTTTGCCGCCCCGCCCTGCTCCAGGGCCCGGGCTTGCTTACTGTGGGTGGCTACTGCCTGGCCAGGATCCAGGCCGGGCCACTTAAAGGGGCAAGCCTAGGACTGCTGCCCTGCCTGGAACTGTGAGCTGAAAGACTTGAGTCTCTATTGAACTTCTTCCCCTACGGCCCGGACCTGAAGCAAGGCCGGGCACGTGAACTATTGCCTTTCACCCCGACCGGAAGCAAGGCCAGCTATAGACTTAAGGACTTGGACTATTTTAAGTCGCAGCTGTGTAGTGGGGCAGAGTGGCCTCCCGCTGAGCTGGAGGCGGAGGAACCCCTCTGGAAGCCTCACCGGCTTACACGGTATTGCTGTGTAGATGCTTACATTGTTGTTGCGGAATAACTTTGCTGTGTAGACACACCCTAAGGTGCCACAGCACTACTCGGTGTTTTTAAAGTTATAGACTAATATGGCAGCCTCTCTGACTCTTTTCCTAAGGCATTAGGTTCAGAGTCTTTCTTTCTTTCGATAGCTTCAGCCTGCAATTTGAGTGCCAAGGGGAATTTGCTTATCTTTGGTGCTCAGTCAGCTGGGAGTCAGAGAAGGATCTGATTTGCATGTCAGGGAATCAGGGAGCCTTATCGAATGCTCCTTAGGTGCATATTCCACTCCCTGCTAAATTGAGTAATAATTTCCTGCCTTACACACCCTGCTGCTACTATTTTTTGTATATTTGCCCATGGCAAGCTGGATTCAACTGCGTAAGCCATTTTTGGCCATGTGCTTCTAAACGCAAATACCAGAAGAAAATACCTCCCTCCCCTTGTACTGTTAGTGCAGTGTTCCTTTAGGAAGCAGATTTCAGAAAACTGTCTCCTCTGGCCTGAGACAAAGCAGATCTATTTTCTGCTCCTCTGTATTATTAAACTACAGAGATTAAACACACAGCATATTGGAGGCTTAAGAACCAGTCCCTTCTAGCCAGATAAAGTGCCAAGTGTAAACAGAATGCAAAGGCCAGAGCCTGTAAAATAATAGCTGGGCAAGGTGACACGGCAGCAGCAACTGGAGGGTGGAATGAACAAGCCGGTGATAGAGAAACAAAGTGATCAGAAAACTGAAATTACTGGACGACAAGAGGGTAACAAGTACTTCCCCCATTGCATCAACTGCTGGGGACAAATGTTTGAAGCAACCATTAGCTGGGCGTTGTGACTGTTTGAGGAAGTGACAGGAAGCCAGGGCTTTCTGTAGAGCTGACAGTGCCTGAGTGTATTAACTTGTAGCTTGCCTCATAGTACAAGTCACCCTGTCAGTCTCTTGAACTCAAACACAGCATAGGCACAAAGAACCTACATCTGGCTGCTTCTCCCATCCTGTGAACTTGGGAATACTCCAGGTGGGTTCCGAGTATATGTACTAATTGCCGTAGAGAGGGATGTTAGATACCGTGTAACTGAATAATTGTGTGACCACATCAAATTTTAGTGGTCACATGACTATTTGTTACTCCCTGGGGATGGGGCTGGCAGCTATTGTGCTCCTGGCTCCACTTTCTTGATACCCCATGCTGCTGCCTCTGATACAGAGGCAGCAGCATGGGATGGCAGCAGCCCCTGTCTGCGAGGGCCCAAGCTCCCTGCAGACAGAGGCTGCACTGGCATCCCTCTCTATCAGAAGTAGCAGCATGAGGGGTGCAGGTGTCTCCACGGGATCTGGTGCTCCATGAGGAGCCAGCTTCATGGGCACCGGCTCCCTCTCCCTTGCTGCCTCTAATATAGCAGCAAGGCGGGGAGACTGTGTAGTCGACAGGATTAACTGATAAGCCCAAGCTTATCAGTTAATTGTGTAGTCGACTACACGTTGACATCCATAGCCATAGATCTATGCCCTGGGAAAATCTCCCTCCAGTTTCTTAAAGCCCTCACTCTGTCCTGTGTCCCACAGGGTGACGGGCCCCTTGGATGGTACGGCACCCATTCTCACTTGAAAAGTTTTGTGTGGGTTTTTTTTGGCAACCAGGGGTTCTAGAAGCATCAAAGACAGCTGAAATTCTGCAGAACCCCACAGTGAGCACATGCTGATGCCTCCCTCTTCTTCTTGCCACCTCACTACCAAACCCTGTTTGGAATAGTCCAATCCCCTGCATGCTCCAAATGTATGTGACTGAGCGTGCAACTGCTGCAGTCGCGTGCACAAAGGACAGACCTGTGAGAGGCCACATGCCCGTGACACGAGGGATTGCATGCACGCAGTCCTGGAGCACGTGTTCCAATTAGGTCTGAAGGTCTGGAGCTCGCTGTCTAGTTACCCTAAAAATACCCACTGAAGAGAAGTGAAATTGTGTATCTCATGGTAAGATGGGCTCATTTGAATAACATATATTTTAATACAGCGAATGCCAGGTCATACACTTATGAACAAAGAATACTAAGTTATATTTACAAGATATGGGGCTGGCTCCTGGAATGTGGTGACACGGGAAAGGACCCAGGAAGTGGTAGATTAAAAAAAACTGAACAAATGCGAGGTTCTAGCCAAGGCTAATGCAGTCCTTGGATGTGTAAGCAGAGAAATATCCAGTAGGGGGAGGAGGTGGTAGTACCTCTGTCTGTGGCATTAGTGAGACAGTCACTGGAGTACTGTGTCCAGTTCTGGTGTCCACTGTTCAAAAAAAGTTGGAAAACGTTCAGCTACAAGAATGATTCAGGGTCTGGAAACCCTGCCTTAGAGTGAGAAACTGAAGAAATTCAATCAATTTATTTTTTCTTGGATAAACTAAAGAGGTGGCTTGGTCTTGGTCTTCAAATGCCTGTATGGGGGGGAGATTTCTGATAGTCAGTGGCTCTTGCATCTCTTTTTCTGCTAGATCCAATAGTTGGAAGAGAAGCTAATGCTGAAACAAATACAGTCTAGCAGGAAAGCCAGATTTGTTCACTGTGAAGGTAATTAACCATGGGGGCAAGTTATCTTGGGATGTGGTGGATTCTCCATCATTTGAAGAATGTGAAGCAAAGCCTTGGTGTCTTTCTAGAAGATATGCTATAGAGATTAAGCAGAGGTTATTGGCTTGATGTGCACATTACTGGCTGAGGTTGTATGGTCTGTATTATGCAGGAGGTCAGACATGATCATAATGGTCTCCTCCGGTCCTAAAATCTGTGCATCCATGATCGTAAGGCTTGGGAAGCAAAAATGTGCACAATAACAGGGCACCTGCAAAGTCAGTGGCACTAACATGATGCAAAGACAAGGTCTCCCAGCTCCCACTTCTACTGATGTGACAGATCTGGGATGTCTCTTGACAGTGTTGGACCTTTCAAACTACCCCCACCCAAACGCAGGCTGTGATGGAGAACAAAGAACCAAAATGTGAGAGATGTGCAAATCTTATTCACCTCGGCAACTTAAAACGCCTGTAGAATGCCTCCCTTTGTTGCAAATAGCTCTTTCTGCGGCATCAGTTCTCCAGTGTCTGAATTTCTGGTGTAAATAACATCAACGGTAAGAAGTGAGGTAACGTGTGTGGAACATGGGGACTCTTGGGATTGAAGTGAGAGATGCTGCAGGGAAGGCGCAGAACAAATAGGTCCTTGCTGAGGAGCTGACCCTGCTCCCATCACTGTTTGTGGGAGCTTTCCTAGTGGGCTCAAAGGGAGAGGGACTGGGCTCAAACTTTGACCTCTGACCACTGGCACGCAGGAATAAAGTGACAGGTGTCTGCATGTTGTATCTGAGGGAGGCATTTGGCCCAGTCAGAGCAGGGCTTTTTACTACCGTGCATGTTGTTAAAAGCTCTTGTTGCTTTGAGATGCAGCTAGAGGATTGGGTGCCTGCATGGATTCTGCTGCTGGTCAAAGCTGACCCCACATTCCTAAAGACAACAGGCCAGAACCTCAGGTGAGCTCCATTAATTTCAGCATTGAGTTGCCAATTGCTACCGGCTGAGGGTCCTTCCCTCTTGTGTATTAGCCCAACAGAAGGGTCGGCTTCGTTCTCGTTCAGGGAGCAGGTGCAAGTTGGCTTTTGCTTTGTCAGACTGGTTTCTTGGTTCCTCACCTAGCAGGTTCGATGTTCCTCAGGCTCCACTGAAGCCAGCAGAGTTGTGCTCCTCGCTCACGCCGGCAGAGAATCTGGCCCCAAATCGGTGCACTGCCTGCCTGTTTTACAGTGGCTGCTGTGCTAAAAATAGACTTTTTTCCCACAGGTCACTACACCCGGATGGCTGTCGCTGTGCACTGTTTACACAGTTTTATGTGCACAACAGCAGCAGTTAGATTGCTGAGGCATGATGTTTAACACAGCTGTTCTGGGAATTTTGTGCAAGCCACAGGGACAATAATTCAGCAGCACCTTTCCAGACACGAGCAGCCTTTGAATGAAGGCCACGTTACGACACTCCAGGGTGCAGTCTAGATCTTGCTCTGACAGATGGGGTGCCTCACAATGTACTGCACCCATGGGGGGGGGGAGGTCTCGAAGAACCCCGGTGTTTGTACTAAGTCAGTAACCCCTTCTGCCATTCACCCAGGGCTGACCTTACTATGAGGCAAACTGAGGCAGCCGCTTCAGGTGCCAGACTGGGGGGGGGGCACGCCACTAGGACCCAGAGTGCAGAAAATTGTGTCTGCTGCTGGTGCGTATGTATTCTCTGCTCTAGATGCACAGAGACGGTAAAGTGCTGTGCTGGAGGAAGGAGGGCACAAAACAGGAAGAAGGCAGAATTGAGACCTTTCAAAGTTTTGGCCCAAGCGAGGGGGCATGGGGATGTTGAGCTCCCCACTTCAGGTGCCAAAATGTTGTGGGCATTCACCTTTCACTGAGGAGAGTTTTAGAAGGAAATACCTTCTTGCGTGCCCTGCCCTTAGATCAGGGGTCTGCAACCTATAGCTCTCAAGTCAAATATGGCTCATTTGTCATGCCCAAAATGCATGCAACTTTTTAAATTAAAATGAAAAATTAATTCAAAATTTTAAAACTACGCAATGACTCATATAGCTTGGATGTGCACATGAACCTGGATTTCACCAGTTATGATGTAAACTTCAAAGAAATGTGCGAAAAGATGCAGCAGCAGAAGTCCTGTTAATTAAAGTCTGAGAACAGTGTTTCCTTTGTGCTATTATTAATCCTCATGTCAGTTATCAATAATATGAAGTTGTATATTTTCAGTCATGCAAATGGGCATTCTGATATGGCACTTGGTCTGAATTTTGAAATCGTTTGGCTCTTTGGTTTGAAAAGGTTGCCAACCCCCTGCCTTGGCTGGTATCAAAGATGGTAACAAATGTCTCTTTGGGGAGAAGAGAAGTCGTTGAGATGGGCTGGAGCTGCTACTGCTGATAAAGTCTGATCCCATTTCATCTCGGCTGATGTTTAGGGTTCAGCTGAAGCTGGTCGGGTTGCCACAGGGGCCATGTCTGCAGTAGGAAACTATTTTGAAATTACTCAATTTGACTTAAAACTCCTGATTTAACAAATTCGAAATAGCGCGTCCTCACTACAGGGAAGCCTTGAAATGAGTCCAAGGCAGGCTCTGTGAATGTGGACACACCACCCCGATTTAGAGCCCCAGGAAGCACTCGGGAGTAATTAGTTCAAATTACTCTGGGGAGTCGTTATTTCAAAATAGTGGCACTGGAGCACCCACGCTACCACTATTTTGAAATAACTGTTTTGGAATGAGCGTTATTCCTGATGGAAAGCAGGAGTATAGATTCTGAATTAAGCAACCCATTATTTCAAAATAAAGTAGTGTGGATGCTCTGCTTACAAATTCGACTTAAGGGAGGTTATTTCAAAAGTCCTAGTGTAGACCAGGACACTGTCTGTGTGACCTTGGGCAAGTCATTTGCTCTTTGAGCCTCTGTTCCCCATTTCTGACGTGGAGAAAATACTTTCTTCATTTCCTCTTTCCTATCTTCTGAGACTAAAGTTCTTTGGGGCTGCCTCTCTTTAGGTGTTTGTACAGTACCTGGTTCCCTAGCATTTCAGTCTTGGTTAGGATCTCTGAGATCCTATGATGCAGATGATAATTATGAATAGTTTCAAATTAGTTGTAAATGCAGAGGATGTGGAATTGAATCTGTATCTCCTGATATGCTAGTCCTTCTCCCTGCCAGCACAGAGCTGTTCCCTGTTGTACACTTGCTAATGCTTTGATTGTAAACTGTACAGGACACTTTCTGTCAAAAGACACATGACTCCCTCATCTCTTGCTTTGTGAAGCAGCTCCGCATTAAGGCCTAAGGAAACACAAAGATAGCAAAGATCAGTATTCAAGTCACTCCTTTTTTCCTCTCTAAATGTTAACAGTCTGCACCCAACTAAGCAATGCCTGTTTTTACACTGAGAATGTCTCCTTCAATATGTGATTAATCTAATTGAGCAAAAGCTGGGCTTAGCTGGCTGCAAGTCAGCCTTCTGAAGGTCCTTGTTTGTTTACCGTGTCTATTAACATGGATATAGCTGATGGCTTGTTTGCCAACCACAGCAGAGTCCACAGGCATCCTTTCAACTTCCTTTAAAGGAAGAGTACAATTTACCACAGAGCGGTACACACCCCATCAGTGCTGAAATATAAACTAGCTGGTTGAAAGGAAAGGGAGAATATTTCTGGGCTGTTTGAAATTTTTTACCTTTTTAATCCAGTGATGTATATGAAATTATGATCTCAGAGCTTCAGATATGAAGTACAGGTACATAGAAATATAAAGATCTAAGACTCAGCTCTTTAACTGGTGTAAACCATCGGCTTTCTTTGCATAATAGTAATATCCAGCTCTTTGTTCATCAGTAGCTCTCAGAACACTTTTCAAAGGAGGCCATTTTACAGGTGGGAAACTGAGGCCCAAGGAAGGAAAGTAGGACTAGAACACAGATCTTCTGAGTCTCAGTTCAGCACTCTATCCACATTACCTCTCTTGCTGAAATCAATGGAGCCCTGATAACTTAGAGCAGAACATCAAAGGAGTATAATATCCATATATATGAGGGTGCGGTATGATAATATTAGGCTCCAGCTAACTAAAATTATGCCGGACCATAGATGTTGCGGGACCAGAGTGCCAGACTAGAGAGGTTCAACCTGTACTGTATTTCAAGGAAGAATGCCCTGTAGTTATAGCTGGATCCTTGAACTTTGGCAACTCAAGTTCAGATCCCCTGCTCCAACAGATTTTATAACCCTGGGTAAACTGCGTAGTCTCTATGGGCTAGCCAAGGTATTTAAGTGCCTAACTTCCACTGATTTCAATAGGCCCCCAGAGGCTTAACAAAATCCTCTTCCCTTGCAAGACCCTCTTGTTACAGTTCAGGGTTTTGAAAAGACAGCCTGAAAAGTCTTCTACGCAGCCAGGCAAATGATCTTAGCGGGGTTTGGGAGAAAATACACAAGTAACTTTCCTTTTGGGCCCATTGATGTCAATAGAAAGAGTCCCATTGATTTCAATAGACTGCAGCTCAAGGCTCTTATTGAACAGGGTTTCCTCACTGGCCCTTCTTCCTTTTCATTTGTTGGGTGGAAATGGATTTGTCCTCAAGGGAAGGGAAGCTGCTGGCATTTTTACAGCAAGCCGAATGCCAGCACTCCCCTTCAAAGAGCTTTGTGGCCTTACCCTCTCCTCTGGCAGCACGAATGTAATTTCACGTCGTATTTGACCACACGCCAAAAAATTAAATCCCACTTTGGTGAATGAAATTAATTAGAAGATGGAATTGGCTCCTGTGCCACTACTTGAGACAGAAGCTGGCTCCGCAGTGCAGCGATTTGTATCCAGATGATCATCGTTCAGTACAGTTACTTCTGTACAATACTGGTGATGGCCGGGGAGGGAAGGGGGGTTAGAGCCCATGAAAGTTACCAGATTAGCAGCTCTGGAGACCAGAGTCTTGGGTTTATTCACAAAAGAGAAGACGAATGGAAGGATGTTTTCTGACTAAGGTTTATGGTTTGGGGCTCAGAGGGATTCACTCCCTATCTGTTGGACTTTGGACCCATCATCTTTCTACAGCTCAGTTCACCTTCTGTTGACTAGGAATAATCAGAGTTCCTTTTCCTCACCTTTTGCCAGTGGTGCGTAAGCATCGGGGGTAGGGACTATCTTTTATTGTTTGTACAGCACCTACCACAGTGCGCCCTCATGTTGTTTGGGACATTTAAGGGCTATGGCAGGGGTGGGCAATAATTTTAGACAAGGGCCCCTTTGCTAATTTTTGAAGTGGCCCTGGACTGCCCCAGAAGGGACTGGGCCTCTGGCAGAAGGGATGGGGTCAGGACACTTCCTGCTCCCCCTTCTACAGACCCTGATTGGCCTGGAGGTGGGGGAGCACGTGAAGTCTTTGCCCCTGCCCTCCCCCACCTAGAGACAACTGCCAGCTGTTCTGAACAGCTGGGAGTTCCCTCTAGGCACCTGCCCCTTGCAGAGCGGGAGGAGACTTCGCATGCTCTCCCATGCCGATCAGGGCCTGGGGGCGGGAGGAGCACACAGTCTCTTGCTCCCTGCCCCCACCCTGCAAGGGGTGCATGGCCTTTGCAGGGAGGGGGCAGGGGGTGAGAGACTTTGCACAGTCCTCCCGCCCTCAGGGCCTGATTGGCCTAGGGGCAGGGGAGTGGCAGGGCATCAGCAGGCCAGCTCCACCCTCTTGGTGGGCTGGATCCAGCTAGCAGAGGCCCCTTTGCCCACCCCTGGACTATGGTAATACTGTACTACAATTAATAATAATGGGACAGCACACGTATTATCAATGGAGCTGCACCCATTAAACAGAGGACCAAGCCAAAGGCTTGTAAAATATTTTGGAGATCTAGGGCATGTTCCTAGACTATTGAAGTGCTTTGCTGCTGATTTCGTTGTGTGTGGGTTCCAGCCCATACAGCCCCTACTCTTTAAATGCTAAGCATTTTTATTAATGTTGAGGTGCTTTCAGACCCGTTCATCAAAATGCCTGCAGTTCCTGCTCTAGTGAGAAGGCCCAACACCCCACCTAGAGCAAAGAAAGCTAATCTAGACCAAAGAACTTTAATAACACAATGAATTAAGAATCATTGCAGACATACTGCCTGTCAAGTGTTTAAACCAACTTCTAATTTAAGTTTTGCCCTGTCGGAAAATGTTGACCAAAAAATCAGTGTGCTCGTTTGTTTTTATAATTTCAGGTCATTGAGGGTGGTAGGGTGACCATGTCCAAATGCCTTTGCCTTCTAACACGGTGCCAGCCGTCACAATGCGTTGCTCTGCGTGGGGCGTTGGACACTGAGCTGCTGGCAAGAGAACTACAGTAAGTGGAGCATTGCCAAATGGACAGGATGCTGGCTTTTAGACACTGCCCTAGAAATGCAGATGCAGGCATAGCAGCTCTGGAGAAGAAGCTCATCCCTGTGATATCCCACAAATAATCAAACTGGATTTGCATGTGTCAGGAAAACCCTGCTAGTCCAGAGCAATGTGGTATTTTAGGGCTCAGTCCTGCTTCTTCTGAAACCCCTGTTGGCTTCATTTGGAGCAGGGTCAGGCCAGTATAGAACATAAAAGCTAATAATGTGTTCTACTACTGGTTTCTGCTTCACTTCTGCATCGGTGGTTTGGTCTAGGCTGACCTTTAGATTCTGGGGCAAACAGCAGGACCTGAGTCAGGGTCCTCTTCTCTGTACACATGGAAAGAATTGCAGCATGATAGCTTCAAATGACACAAATCAGCAAAATCTGGACGGAGGGTTGAATTTAAAAGTCCTGTATTGTACGAGTCTCCCGTAGCATTGCTTCAGTTTGGAGTCCATTTTGACTCATATCATAAATCTGATTATTTATTAAAAGGGGTTTATAGTTTGCATTGCAGTGAAATCGGATGTGTATACACTGCCAATCTGACTGGGTTGTTTATTAAATTCTCTTAGAAAGATTAAATATTTATTGTATCACTGTCCTGGAATCTGATCCCAGTTAAATCCAACATAACTCCTCTGATATAAATGTTTGTCTCAATTTACATGAATGTGACAGACATTGGTGACCTACTTCTCATCTGCCTTACACTGGAGTATTTCCGCAGGATTAAATGGAGCTGGTTCTGATTTACACAAGTGTCAGTGAGACTAGAATCAGGTCCTGGAATCTAGTTCACAGAATTGAGATACAGGTCAAAGGTTAATTCTACAATAGCCATGAACACAATACATCATCAATCATATTTATTGAAGGTTTGTTTTTACTAGAGATGATAGAATTATATGTGGTGAATCAATTGACAAATTTAACCTTTTTTTTCCTGTTTGCAAATTGTTTGTGACTTTGATTACAGGTAAAATTATCTTTTTGCCAAATAATTTGTGCAAACACATTTCAGCCTGAGGTTCATTGGCAGACTGGTCCCTGTGGCTATTTGCTGTTCCTTATTTGTGGGGTGTGATTGGTCATATATGTCACAAGGTATTGCTTTTGCTTCTTGACAGAATGAGTGAAACTCTTAAAACCGGAGAACAAGGAATACAAGTGAAGAACAGCAAAAACGCACAACCAGTAGTGAACACTCTTGTTCACATGCAGACTTGTTGGCTTATGGCATTTGTGCAAAGAGTAGCCATTCCCCAAATATTTATCCAACAATAGCTGCCTTGCACAAATGTTTGTGAATAATGTATAAACCTTCATGTGACCATGGAACAAACAGCTGTTAGGAATTCAAACAAATTCTTGAGAATATCTTTATGCAATATCCTGCCTGTTGTGATAAGGACACGAGGAGAGCAACGTGCCAGTGTCATTAGGCATCAGTTGTAGCTACATTTATGTAGATGGCTTTTATGAGTAGCAAGCTTTTAAAAAAGATCTTAATCCTTAGAGTTACTTTCTGTTGCTCTCAGACCAAACCAAGCTCTTTAAGAAAGAGCAGCCATATCCAAATGAATTCAGATCCATCACAAGCTGAAAAGAGCCAGACAAATCAGATTACAGCTACTACTCCATCTCCCTATTTACCATCTCTTTGTAGCATTGTTGCAAAGGCTGATGTTTCCACTGTTAAACTGCAGTGGGAAAACCAAACAAGCTACCATCAGAAGTGATCTCTGAGGGTATGTCTACACTAGCTCGTTAGTTCGAGCTAGGTAGGGTCATGAGGGCAAGCGGAGTTGCAAATGAAGCCCGGGATTTAAATATCCTGGGCTTCATTTGCATGTTCCCGGGCGCCACCATTTTTTAAATCCCCCTTAGTCCGAGCTCCGTGCCCGCGGCTACACGCGGCACTGACTAGGTAGTTCGAAATAAAGATCCTAATTCGAACTACCGTTACTCCTCGTGGAATGAGGAGTGGACTGAGGAGTAACAGTAGTTCGAATTAGGATCTTTAATTCGAACTACCTAGTCCGTGCCGCGTGTAGCCGCGGGCACGGAGCTTGGACTAAGGGGGATTTAAAAATGGTGGTGCCCAGGAGCATGCAAATGAAGCCCGGGATATTTAAATCCCGGGCTTCATTTGCAACTCCGCTTGCCCTCATGACCCTACCTAGCTCGAACTAACAAGCTAGTGTAGACATACCCTGAGGGATGGAAGGGTTGCTCAGCAGTTAGAGCACTAGATCAGGATGTAGGAAATCTGGGTGTTCTGACAGATTTGTGTGCAGTAATTTGCCTCAGGCCTTATCTTCACTTACAAGGAAAGAAGGGTTGATTTAGTCTAGTAAGGACGCGCTAAATTGACCTCTGATCATGCTCCCATCAACTGCGATACTCCTCGTGACTCGGTGGAGTAACAGAAGCCTACAGGAGAGTTTCTCCCATCAACTTCTGCGGTCGGGACTCCACGGTAAGTCAAACTAAGGTATGTCGACTCCAGCTATGCTAGTCATGAAGCTGGAGTTGTGTAACTTAGTTCGACTTTGCCCCCTACTGTCGACATGGTCTGTCATCTCACTTGTAAAATAGGGGTAATTCTCCCCTCCCTGACAGGGGTATAATGAAGGGAGCTATGTTAAAGACTGAGAGGTGTTCAGACGCTATGGTGAGGAGGCCATTTAAATATCTAAGACAAGTAGAGATGGCATGACGGGTTACAAGAGGTTGTCAGCCACTGACCTCGGCTGTGGCAGGAATAGATGAGGATCACATTCACCAGAAATCATAACAGAAGCCTCCCTGACATCCTCGCTCTGTGTATTTCCCCTTCTATCACAGTCTCTGCTTTCTGTCAGGCCTGCTGACGATTGATTGGTAGGAGGGCAGTAATTTGAGCTGCCTTTTGCAGTTTGCTGCCTGAGCCGCCTGCTTAGCTGCTAGGTCAGTGCTGAGGTGCCTCAGCACAAACCACCTGTATCTGAGACTCGTTATCTTAATTGCTGCCCTCCTCTTTCTTCCTTTTCTGAGACAGCGTTCTAATTCATTCCTGTAAGTGCCGAGCCTGCCACATGGCAGGTCGCCTGTACGGTGCCGTCTGTCTCGGGAGCAGCACACAAGCAAGGATGGGGCTGTCTGAGGCTTGGTCTGGTTTTTCGTAAGGTAAGCAGCCTTTAGGCAGCTCTTGCAGAGCGAGCTGGCCTTGGCTTTCCACCTGCTCAAGTAATAGCTTGTGTGGCTGGGTTCTTGAGGGGGAGGGGGAAAAATCCAGACTCCCATTGGTCCTAAATGCTGTAGGATCCCAAGTGAACAAACAAGTATTCAGGTGATGAAGTGAGCAACTACTCAGCTGCTGCCGTGTGTGAGGCTCGGAGCAAAGAGGAGCAGCACTGCGCGGGCACTGTTAAAATCCAGATGGGGGGGAAAAATCCGAGTGTAGAGTTAAAAGGGCCTTCAGAGACCATGGTGATAGGTGATCTTATAGACACCTCAAGACAGAAAAATATTTAAGGCCAGGCCTTCAGCTGGTATAGATGGGCGTAATTCCATAGACTTCAGAAGCTGGCACACGCAATGTGGGGGTGTAATGAATCTTTTACTACAGGCCATCCCCAATAGACAACATCCTCACAAACCACCTTAAGGCATTGCTAAGATTCCCTTTATCGTTAAAGGCTCTCTGAGGTAGCAGATTTATACTAGTTCTGAGTGAGGCAAGTTTCAATCCAAGTGATGCTTTACATCTGTGTTTTTAATCAGGACTGAGCAGCTATACAGAGCTATTTGTCTGCGCTTAGTAGAGTGAGATGGTAGGCAGCAGAATAAGAATTGAAAAGGTCCAAATCCTCCGTTTTAACTCTGTGGAATTACACCAATTTACACCAGGATATGGCCCAGAATATAAACAACTTTGTAAATTGCTTATCAAACAACACAGGAAGGACTTTGAACTTGGATTTAGCTTATGGCTTTATTTCCCATAGTATAATGCACAACAAATATGTAGACAAGTTACCCATTTTACTGTGAGCGTTATTTGTTGGCCTATAATTCTGCTATTTACTAAGGTACACTAGAACCAGAGTTCACATCAGCCTAGTTCCATTCAAATCAGCATCCTGAGGTTGGGCCCACTATATGAAAATTGGGGGAAGACAATGGTTGACTGGCATGAGTAGTAATTGTGGTTTGTTTTCATAACTGTACAAAAAGGAGTATTTCCTTCTGGGGATTTCTCTTTGGGGGAAAATTGTCCTCAAATGGGTTATGGTCCCAGTCAAGGCTCAATGGTTTGTGGGTGATGCACTTTACCTTGTTTAACGCACACTGATTAACCTTAGGAGTGACAGCTTTAGAAAGTAAGGAGGCTCTCGCAATGGTAATAGGGTTGATTTATAGAGCAAATACCCATCGTTCTAGGTCAGTGTTTCTCAACCTTTTTTATAAAGTACCCCCTTTAAAAAAAAAAAAATTGTAAGTACTCCCAGTACCTACAGTTTTCAGACACACACTTTTTTTTCTATTATTGTGGAATCCCCCATCTCTGGAGATATTTAAGAGTAGGTTAGATAAATGTCTATCAGGGATGGTCTAGACATATTTGCTCCTGCCATGAGAGCAGGGGACTGGACTCGATGACCTCTCGAGGTCCCTTCCAGTCCTAGTATTGTATGATTCTCAACACATTTGTTTAAACAATTTAATCGTAGCCGGCCAGGCAATTAAATTTTTGGGTGTAAAAAGTACAAAAATAATAAAGTGCTGTAAAACTGAAAACAAAAATTCAGTTTTCTCCAAGTTTCAGTTGTGTTGATGTACCCCCCCCCCAGACTTCTCTCAAGTATCCCTAAGGGTATTCATACCACTGGTTGAGAAACACTGTTCTAGGTAAAACATCTTGCACTCCAAAAGACTCTGCTTTCTTTTTTCTTGCCTATGTGCCATTTTTAACTGATCTTGTGGAAATAGATGGGACGGACAGATCAATGGTTGTATAGCAACTTTAATCCTTGGAATGCTGCCACTTCCCAGGTTCAGTCCTGCAAATGCTTTGAGAGCGGGGGCAAGAGGGTGTGTATGCTCTCCAGCATACATATTCCTGCAGTTCCTTGGGGGGAACTCACCCCCCACCTCAGCAGCCCTGGAAGTCCCTTGCCTTTGGAGGAGTCTAGATTTGAAGGCTATTTCTGAGCAGAACAAATTCCAGGTCCCTGGGAGCTGTTTGGAGAGGGGGTCAGTTCCTAGCTGGACTGTAGGATCGGGGAGGCCAGAGGGGAGACTGCTCTGCAGTCTCCAGTCCTCATCTCCCCATGATGGATCTGTACTAGGAGCACGTCTTAATCATGTAGCTGAATTAACTTCTGTAAAGTGGCTGCATTGGCTTGGAGAGAGAGGATGCCTTCCCCAGCCCCCTCCCTCCCCCCTCCCATGCAGTTCAGACCATTTGTCTGAGCAGGGGTGGGGTGGGAACAAAACTCAGTGATGTAGTAGAGTAGCAATCTTGCACTGGCAAGGGTCCTTATCCAATGCCCAGTACAGTCTGCCATTGGCATCAGAGGGTCTCAGACCAGGCACGATATGAGTATCCCTAATTCAAGTTTCCATCTTTAATTCTGTGAATCATTTATGCCAGTGGTCCCCAATGCGGTGCTTGCGGGCACCATGGCACCCACTGGGGCATTTATGTGCACCTGCCGAGTGACCAGGGCCAGCCCAAGCAATTCTTGTGCCCCGAGCCCCGGGCACGGCGCACGTGCAGCCCCACCCCCTGCACGCGTGGCATGTGTGCAGCCCTGCCCCCCCACACGCGGTGCGTGAGCGGCCTTGCCCCCGGGTGCCTGGCAGCCCTAAAAGGTTGGGGACCACTGATTTATGCTGACTGGCACCCGAGTGATTCTGTGAACCGTAATGTATAACATGTACGTAGATAATACATATTATGGTTGAGATTTCAAAGCTGTGTATGGGATTCAGATCCCCATTTTCTATTAATTTGAAAAGAAATTGGGCACCCAAACCTCTTAGGTAGCTTTAAAAATGTCAGGCCTGGTCTACAGGAGGATTTTACGTAAGTACTATGCAGCGACGTGTCTTGTGAAGAATCCGCACCCCTGATGGATGTAGCTACCCTGGCCTAAACTCCGTGTAAACAGTGTGCGACTGGAAAAATTCTTCTGTCAACCTGGCTGCGGCCTCCTAGGCAGGTAGATTATGTACCCCAAAGAGAGAATCCCTCCCACTGGCATAGGTCGTGACTATGCCGAAGCCCTCCGTTGGTGGCAGCTGTGGCATGGTCGTGTTTTCAGTGTAGATGCAGACTAAGGGTATCAATGTCTCTCACTCTCCCTGGTGTATCCGATAGCCTCCCAAAGGGAACCTTTTCTGAAGTCTCCGAAGGCTTAAAAGCAGCCCTCCCTGCCCCGGCAGCTGGCTGAACAAATACCAGGTATTGGCATCAACTCCAGATGCCAAACACAGGTCATTTCTTTTGGCTTTTTAGAAATTGCAGCCTGCAGAGACTACTTAACAATGAATCCTAGCAGCTGGGCTGTGATAGGACAGGCTATGAGTGCAGACACTTAAAAGCCATGGCAGCTATCATTGGCTCGAGAGGTAACAGCGGGAATTGGATTAAAGACTGATTTAAAAAAAAAAAAAGACGATGAAAGGATGAAAGAGCCACCTGGAAACTTCATTCCTTCTTTATTTGTAACTTAAGCTCATAAACCAAATCTAAACCTGTGTGTGTGTGAGAATTTCCTTTGTGACTGCTCCAAATGACTAAGGACTCAGACTAGGCAACCCCACAAGCCCTCTCCTAATAGCAGAGTCATAAATATTCATGTCACAAGTGCACTGTCTCCCTTCTGGCTTGTGTAGCGGAGAGACCTGCTGACGTGCTGCAGTGGCAACTTTTTAATAGGTTCAGAAGAGTGGCTGTGATGAAAGAGACCCTCTCAGAAATTGTCATCCTACCCCTTGTGAGCATGTTGGCTAAGGCCGTTCCTCCAGCCGTCCATGGAGCAGTTCTCCTGCACACCACAAGGGGGCAAGCTCATATACCACAGTGAGGCTTTGCCTGCTGACTCCAGCCTACGGCATCTGCCTCTTTGTTTCTTCAGGGGTTATAAATAAATAAAGTCAGCCCAGCCACCAAAGGCCAATCCACCCCCACAGGTCTGGCTTCTCGTGTGGGACCAGCACGACAGTGACAAGCAAAGCAGATTCATATGCTTCTCTGCAAATCGAGCATTTCTGTTTGGGAGCCCAGCATAGTCTGTACTGTGTGTGCATGGTGGAGGCCTAGGGTTGCCAGATGGTTTAACAAAAAATACCAAAATCCCCCCTTCCCCCCCCCAAAAAAAAAGACACTGGCAAATAATTCTGTGGGGGGGGGGGGAAGGCGGAGGGAGAGACCAAAGTTGTTGAGCAAAAAAAAAAGGGGGCGCTGCGCCTTTAAATGTCCCTGCACTTCTCACTCTCCTGCCCCCACCAGACATGGCAGGGGAAAATTGTCCCCACCGGGCTTCCGTCCGAGGAAAACAGGAAATACTGGTATTTTCTGGGGGTTTTTTGTTTTTTTTAAACCAGATAAGGGACCGAATAACGGAGAGTCCGGGTGAAAACCAGACACCTGGCAACCCTATGGAGGCCATGTTGTGCAGTGTTTGCCTGGGGAGCTGTGACTTCCCCCGTCCATGCAGGCTTCCAGTCCTCACAAAGGATTTCCTTTGCAGGGGTAGCCCAAGCACTGCTTAGATTCAGGGTAGGGACTGTGTCTCCCAGCAGCATGTGTCTACGCGCACCTAGCACATTTGGGGTGCAACTGTAATATAAGCAGTAGTCAGGGAGCTGGAAGGAGGTGTATAGTGTGGGTGCTCAGAGCTGTTGAACCAAACTGTAACCCCCATGTATGATGGAAACCACTTTGAGCCAGGGCAGCACCTTTCGTTCCAGCCCGTATAGTAATAGATCACTGGCTAGACTGTCTCATGCAGAGCACTGTGTTGTAGTTTCTCATTGCTCCCCATGGAGTAGCTCCTCTCTTTCTGGACATCAAGCTGCCTTCCCTCCTCCTCCTTCCCTTCCAGTAGCTCTTCCCTCACTAACTTCTCCAGTGCTACATCTCCTGTTGCCTGTTAGACCGTAAGCTCTTTAGGGCAGCAGCCCTGTCTCTGTGAAGCATCCTGCACAGAGGTGAAAGTAAGTGGATACGCTCTAGTGCGCAGCTCCGTCAAGAACTGGCTGAGCTGTGGCAAAAGCCAGCAGGGCGCTCTTTAAAGAGCTGGAGGGGACCCAGGTTGTGATAGGACAGGACTGGTATGAAATTTAAGTTCCTTTCACCCCTGGACCTGCGCCCCAAAGACAGTGGAAAGATAATGATCCTCTCAGAGTGAGGGGACTAGCTTTTTGCCTCCTCCCTCATCTTCAAACAGAAATAATCCCTGAGAGCCCTTGGAAAGCCAGCCCAGGGCCTGCTCCAGACCAGTGCTGAGTACCTGCGACGCCTGTGGGAGTTGCAAATGCTCAGCCGCTGTCTCCTCACTTTTGGCAAGGAATGCTTAGATCTCTCCAGTCAGTTCAGACACTAGCTGAGTTTGGATTTCGGCAACCGGAGCAGTTTCCCAATTGTGGCATCTGGTAGCTCGCACTGGGGGGAGGGTTGGGAGAGAGACTGCGGGAGGCCAGTCCCCAGCGCATTGGAGCTGTTGGAGCATCTTGAGGGGAGACGCTGCCAGAGGAGCTGTGCGCATGGAGCTTGTCTAGGGGACTGGCAGGCGGCATTGAAGCCGCCAGGGCCTGAGGTATTTGAGGAATGTTAATGGTATGCTTGAGTGGAGCGTTTCTGAGCCGGGCCCTGAGAACAGCTCTCCCTGCCATCTGTTAACCATGGAGTTTCATAGCAACAGCATCTCAAGAATGATTGGTTTTTTTTTTTGTTTTTTTTATAGAGCCCCCCTGGCTCCCCACACACTCATGAATAAGCAGGATAGGGGCTTAGATTCCTTCAGAGAACTGAGCGTTTGAAAGGGGGAAATGCCTTTCTGTGCTCTGCTTGCATTTGGTTGGGAGTTTGAGGAGGCATTTTTGTGTCAGACCAAGACTTATATTAGGATATGAACTGACACGTACTATAGTCTTTTGATCAGCCAAAAGCCACCAGTTCAAATCCATTCTAGGTCAACAGGAACCAGCATTGTTACCATCTGAGAATTCGTTAGCATATGAGATGAGTTGATGTTAGCAGCGTATTCTCCAGCAAATGAAGATTCTTCCCCCCCCCCCCCCGCCATCACTGTCCCACTCGGTAAAACACGGGTGTATTGTCCCTTTGATTTTATAGAATATTACCCAATGATAACTTGCACAGCTTTTGCATGGGCATGTTCATTTATGGGACCTCTCTTTTGTGACTATGTGCATATGGATACAGAGAAGTTAGTCTGATGCTTCTGAGGCAGGCTCTCAGATAATTTAAGTCAATGTGGTTTCAATGGCTCCAAGAGGAGTTGTCCCAGTTGACCTCAGCTCAGGACTTGGCCCTCTGACCTGACGTGTGTCACAGTACAATGATATTGATAGTCTCTCCAGCCCTCTCGTTCTGAGCATTATAGATGGCAGCCTGGAAGGGCGCACAGGTTGAGAGCCCATGTTGAGAGTGCAGAGGTAGAAGAAGCCTGGCTAAATGAATGGTCTTATGTCTCCTCCTTCCTGCATTTTTCAGGGATCAGCTCCTGAACTGCAGAGCTCCTTCTTGCCTTTTCTCATGCCCTGGACTCCAGAGATGGCCTCCTATTAAGTACATGAGTGGTCCCATTGACTGCAATGGGGCTATATACCTGCTAAATATTAAGCATCTGTTTAAGCATTTTGCTGGATCGGGACCAGAGGGCTCAGTACCCTACTGGATCAAGCCCCTAGAGCACAGACCCTTTTGGGCTGGTGATGTCACGCCAAACCTGACCCCCCCAAACATTAGTGTTCAGTTTGGCAGACTAGAATAGGGCCACTTCCAGTTTGGCTTGGGATTTCTGCTTGACCGGTTTGCCCAGGGCTGCTGCCACCCTGTCCATTACACACACAAGCAGGGCTGGTGTGCAGTAGCTGTCTGAGCAAAGGATAAATGCCAGTTTTTATCTAGTGAGTGGGAAGTAAATTGATCTTTGCAGCTCAAAGCACCCCCGCCTTTCTGCTCCCTACCTACTGATCCCATCCAGAGCCACTTCAAAGATCAGACTCTCCAGTCCATACAAGCATGTTTCAATGCACTTGTGTGGCCTGCTACCTGCAGCTGCACTTGCACATCCTGCATTAGGTGACGATGCCATTTCAATTATGGGTCATCCTAGCGCAGGGGACTTAGCTTAGATAGCATAGACATGCTCTTTGTGCCAGGGAGCTGACTGGAGACCAAATGTGTTGAGTCCCATGTGCTAATAGCTAGCTAGGTGTCACTGCAATTGCTTCGTTTGCCGATGCAATCGCAGCAACCATATGAGCAAATGCAGGTGAGTAGCTGCAACGTATTTTCTGACATGTGCAGCGGGCCTTAAAATAGACTGTAAAGCAGGGGTGGGGAACCTTTTTCGGGTCGGGGGCTGCACTCTAGTAAGAAGCAAAAAAATCCAAAACCAAACCCAAAAATTAAAACAAAACCCCCTCACTGACATGGCCCCTGTCTGAGGAGGAGAAAAGTCTGAGGGGTAGCCATGTTAGTCTGTAACTTTAAAAACAACTTTAAAAAAAACAAATAATCCTGTGGCACCTTGGAGGCTAACAAAAATGTCTAGTATCATGAGCTTTCATGGGCCACTTCTTCAGATGAAACGATCTGCGTGAAGTGGGTGTTGCCCACAAAAGCTCATGATACTAGACGTGTATTTTTGTTAGCCTCTAAGGTGCCACAGGACTACTTGTTTTGTCTGAGAGGGAGAAAGACATTCTCCACATTCCCTTTGCACACCAGGGCCTGGGGGTCCAGGCATAGACGTCCAGTAGCCTAGGCAGGGGAGGGCACAGCCTTCCCAAGCTGCCAGGCATGGCTCTGCCAACGCTCTGCCCCCACGCTGCCTGCCGTTGGCGTTCTGGAGGGCGGAGTGTTGCTCCTGGCCGGGGAGGCTGGAACCTGGCAGTCTCCTCCCTGCCCCGGTGCTCTGGGAGCCGTGCTGCACGGCTTCCTCCCCTCCCCCTGTGCTCTAAGCAGGCATCCCCTTGCCTCTCTTCCCCTTCCCAGTGCTCTAGGGAGGCTGGGGCACACTCGGTGCACTGTCCTACCCCTCTTCCCCTCCCCAGCTCAGCATGCTGCCCCGCCTTCTCCCTTTCCTGTGGGGGGCGAGGCCTCAGTGGGGGGGGGGGCCTAAGGGCCTGCCCCCCCCCGCACCAACTGCCCATGGGCCCAGGCTAGTAGATTTTGTGTGCTTAGCCCTGTGGTGAGGCAGCAGGACAGCTGGAGTGCCAGCACAGCTCCCCAATGTTGGGGTGAGCCCTGAGCTTCAGGGAGCTTCAGGCAAGCTGGGGGCCACATCTAGCCCCCGGGCCAGAGATTCCCCATCCCTGCTGTAAAGAACACTCAAACAGCTTCTGTAGGGAACACACCTGGAGGAGGTGATGGGCTAGATGAGTCGGTAGGTTCTTATAGGTGTGTTCTGTTTGGTAACTTGGCTTTATTTTTTGACTCCGTTCTCTGAGTCTTCAGTGGCATGACAGGCCACACAGAGGTAACGAATTCCATGTGCTCATTTCATAACACAAGTGGCTGAGCCCGGCGTGGAGGCCTGCATACTTTGGAAGAGGTGAATGCACCTTACTTTCCAAATAGCACATTGGTTTTCTTATTGATTGAATTATTGGTAATATTCATCCATCTAGCACATCCATGGGCAGTAAGAAATACAGGCATGCGGTGGGAAAGCCACAGGAACACAATAGGGTCAGGGAGAAGAATCTCTTCATTCATGGCACTCCGGAAGATCCATCTGCAGTGAGTTAGAAAATCATCCCCCTCAACTCTGCAGGCTGTTGTGAGCGTTTGAAATTGGGCACCAGCTGTAATGGCAGGCTTGATCATAGGGAAGAGAGTGAAAGCCGATAGCTGCAGAAAGGCTACTGGGGAAAGGGGACTCTTCCCCAATCAACAGGTAGTCATTATCACCTGTCAGCTGTCAGTTTCCAGCAGGCGATTTGTCCCACGATCATCTTTCTGAGAACTAGATTTGTTTGCCTGAGGCCATAGGTAGCGAGAGAGGGTCTGCTGGGTCTTTCAAGTGACAGGTATCATTTAACTGTGATCAGAAGAAAGGCAAAGCATTCCTTCATTGGAGACAGAAGAGAATACAGCCTCCCTGCCCCATGAAGATGCAAAAAACAAGTCACTACAATCCAGTAACTCCTTTGACCAAAGAACGTTCAAAGGAATTGTTCCAAACCAGAATCCTGTCACAATAGAATTGTATCTTCCAGATGCCGCAAGACTTGCAGACACTTTCATATGTCTCTCTTTCTCTGCATCTTTCCCGAGGGAAGCTGCCACGTTTCCATGACAGATTTAGGATTTTGTTCTAACTAAGAACTATTAATATCCATCCAAAACCTGTAACCCTCCTGCCCCAAGCAGATGACCCTCTGAGGTTAATGGGTGACTTTCATGAGCAAGGACTGAATGATTTGGCTTACATGGATTAGGGATGTTAAATTGAGATTAATCAGCTAATTGATGGAATTTCCATAGTCCTGCTGCGCCTCTGCCTCCCCTGTCCGAGTTCCCCGCCGCACCTCTGCCTTTGAAATGTAGCAAGAGCCATGGGCGGCTCTTGCTACATTTCAAAGGCAGAGACGCAGCGGGGATAGCAGAATTCCATCGACTACTCGATTAGCTGATTAAGCGAAGTTTAAGTTCTCTAGTTCAATCTCATTCCATCTCTGTGAAGACCAGAAGTTTTCTCCAAAGTTGTGTGCTTTGTTCCTTTTTTGGAACACTTTAATACCAAACAGGAAATTCCTCCAGTGAGCCATAGCAGTTTTGGCAACTCTTTGATGTTCATCTTAAAGCCCTAGTTCTGGGAGTCATGTGATTCATGAGTCTGTCAGCTTTCCTTTAAAACATAGTGGCTAGCCCTCCTGTCTCAAAACCCAGAAAGACAAAAGTGGGAGGGGGGGATCTTTTTTATTTAATTCTTACAAAACCTCGTCATTTTAGAGCCAATCTTGTGATGTGGAGGACTGACTCGTGGATGACTGGACTGGCAACGCTGCATAATAAGGCAAGCAAACACATTCTGCCATATGCAGGAGCCGGTTCCTGGAGGGGCAGTATATATGTGACTCCCCCCACAGGTTCAATGGGCACCTCTGCAAATCAGGCCCATCACATAGAATGAAATCCATTTCTCACTCTGTGCCATATGAGGCTGATCCAGCTGAGATCTGTCTCCTGGCAGTAATGCAGCCTTGTTTATCACTAAACCAGATTAATTTATTTTGCGGAAAAGGGAGGCAGGGAAATGAATCATTGCCTGGGTTACACGGATTCCTCCTCCAAAGCATCAAAGCTTCGGTAACGATGAGGCTAAATAATTGCCTAATGAAGCCCTCCTGTTGCAGTGGTGGTTCTCTCTTGCTGCCGCTCTGTGCTCACTCCCACAGCAAGGAGCCGGCCTGGGCCTAACTCAGGCTTGAGGAAAATGAAAGCTTCCTCTTATGCTTGGAAAGGCACAAATGCACCTGGATAGCCCTCCTGTCCCTTGCATCTGACTTAGCCCACTTGTGGGCGAGGGGAATCATCATGTTGGGATAGACCTGTGGCCTGTCCACTCTGGGATCTGCTCTCAGTTACATACAAGGTGTTTTGCAAAACCCTTCCAGCAGGCTCCTATTTGTGCGGCACTATCCATGGATGAACATTTCTTTCTGGCAGTCACTGGGGATCGGCTTGTGTCGTGTCATGTGAGGATTGACAACCGGATTCTTTTCTAGCTGGTGGAACTGTAGCTGTTGTTTTCATAGGAGCAGTGATGACAGTGGTTGCTGTTTGGTCATTGATTGGTTCTCAGAAGCTCCCCTGGTGGGACTTTTTTCCTGGTTTTACTTCATCATGGCATCCTACCTAGTTTTTTTTCTCTCATGCCCACGCTCGCCAGTCATGGCACCAGCTGGGGGTTCAAGAAATGTCTAGCTGCCATCTGTAGCTACACCCAATCATTGCACATGGCCTGAGAGATGAGACCAGCTGTCCAATCTCCTCTCTCCACACTGGCCCGTTGTCTATTTTGCTGCAGAGCTTTTAGCGGTCTCTTTGCTGCTACCTCATCAGAACAGCCCCCCAAATCTATGATTGCTTTTGAGTCATTCCCGCTCTGTTCACACCTGCAGCAGTTTTTATTGTCATAACCAGTTTTTATTATTCACAACCAGTTTTTATTGTCATGTTGATTCCAACCCAGTTTCATTTTAAAAGCTCTCATGTGAGAAGCTGATAGACCTCAATGGAGAAGGCAGGCTTTGCTTAAGTTTGGGAGAAGGGGGAAGAATGAGAAATAAAGACCATTGTATGTGACTAGATATTGCGCCATTTATTTCAGTATGCCATTGCTCACTAATTTGTTTTTGAAAAACTAAGGCAATTAAAATAAAAATGACATTAATGTACCATATTAGCTGAGATTTTTACCAGCAGTAAATTCAAAGCAATCCACAGCAACTGCTAACTGTATTGTGCATATATATTCAAACACAATAATGAACACCTCATACAATGATCTCTCACTTCCCATATCTTTCATGACGGCCAAATTATCGTCCCTGTGGGAACCATCACTGGAGTTTCTTGACTTTCTGTGCATGCAGAACGCTGGCCTGTACCGTTGCGGCAGTATGTAGCACTTTGCATCTAATTTAAGCAATACTGTGGTCTTTGTTTGTCTCTCAGAGGCTAAAGGAAAGACAAAAGACATAGTTGAGCGTGGATCTTCTGAGACATTCTAAGAACATGCACTCACACACATTCTGTTGCCCTCTGAGGAATTTATGGCCATTATGATGTCCTCTAATGAGCACATAATGAGACTGTTACTACTTCACTTAATTAGTTTGACAGATTTTCATTTAAATATAAAAGACTTCTAGCCCTTAGAGTAAAGGCGGGGGTGCGGGGGACAGTGTTTAACTCTGCTTTGCTGGAATGGGGGAAGGGAAGCATGAATCATTCCCTTCTTTTGATTCTAGGCCTTCATTTTAGCTTGCAGCTTTCCACCTTCCCTTGCACACCTTTGGGCAGGCTGCACACCACAGGTTTTTCACTGAAGGTTGGGAGAACCCTGGGGCACATATGCCAGATGTTCTCAGGTTTGAGAATTGGTGCTGGGGCTCCCCTATAGTCACCAAATCAGTTAGCTCTCTATAGGGCTTGTTTTTTTTCCTCAGTCTGGGGCCCAATCCAACTCCCACTAAGGTCAGTGCTTTAATAAGAGATGGGAGTTATGTGTTTACTTGCAGTTATGTTATTTGGCAACTAGACGTCTGTGTGCGCGACAGGGTTCTGGAATGCAGTCGGGATGTGAACGGGCAGCGACCGCCTTCCCCGTGGGAAGTGGGGGATGGGTGTGGGATACTACTTAATTGGTTGACCAGTTAAACCTAAAGTTTAACCGGTTAACTAATTAACTGGAATGTTACATCCCTAGAACGCAGTGTGGTGCTGATAAATAAATTAAACACAATTGGAACGCAGATTGTATGGAAATCTGTCCGTTGTTTGCAGTGGTTTCCCTAATGCCTCTTGTTTAAGATGAACTGTGCTTTTCTACATCATGTTGGAGAACAGGGCCTTTTGGTGCCTCTTGTTCTTCCAAATGACAAGACAGAGGACTGACACAGAATCATAGAGATGGAAGAGACCTCAGGAGGTCATTGAGTCAAATCGGGGAGCTGATAAATTCACTTCTCAATACTTTGTAGCAAATCCCTTTAGGAATGTAAGAAACAAAGTCGGTTGTTCCTGAGTGGCTTTATATTTGGACATCGGAGTTATCCACTATACCACGTGCCAGCCTTGTCCACCCTGGGCTTTCCCAGAAATCACTCCCCATAGCTGTAGCATTAGTGAAGTCTTGCTGTGGCTACTGTAGGTACAAGCGGTCACTTAGACCAGCCTTCGGTGTTAAACTTCCTGTCATCTAGACCTGCTTTGACCTGCCTGGAGTATTTTTTTGCCAACAATACTGGGGTTGTACTAGCTGGACAACAAAGTAGATATTCAGGAAAACTACAGAAACAGCCACTGCAGTCACAGACATCACCATTAGCAGAGCTGAGGAGCATACTGCGGGTCTTCTGCTCCCAAATCACACTGAGAATCCCCATGACTTGAAGCAACACAGGGCCTTGCCACTAGGGCCACTCTTTTGAGAGCGTGCCGGGAATTATTGAATTTGGATTTAAAAGTGGAGGGAATTAGTTCAAAAGCAACTAATGTTTCAGTTAGAAAATCTCTTTTGTTATAGAATTAAAATTTGATGGGAGATTTGGGGCTTTGTGCGAAAGTAGAAGGATTTGAGCTGGAAGCTGGTAATTGCCCCAGAGAACTGAAACAAGATACATTGGTAACTCAAGAAGAAGAGCTGGATTGAAGAACTTTTTGTGCAACCTGAAAGCTTGTCTCCTCTTTGGCCAACAGAAATTGGTCCAATAAAAGATACCACCTCAGCTGCTTCTCAAGAGAGTCCTTTTTGCATCATTGGTAATGTCCTCCGTGAAGCTGTATCCTGTTGCAATGTTCAGGTTCCAGACTAGTTTTTGAATAACAAGGTTACTTTCTGAAGGTGAGAGGACAGGAGCTCAGACAGCACCTTTGTGGTAGTGGTATGATACTAAATGGCCAGTTAAAAGCCTTTATTTGTAATATAACTGGCTGCCAACACCCAAAATCTGAGGCATTAGATTGCCTGATAGAGTGATAACAGAAGCAGCAGCTAGCCAGGGGGGGAATTTTGAAGTATCAGCTTTCACTACAATTGTTAAATTTGTTTTGGAGGGATAGAAATATATTCTCCCAAGTTTCATGCTAAATCAGTTCCTTGCTTATAGGCTAACAAGTAGAAAGCAATCTGCCCCTCCATCTTGGGACAGTGGTACGCACCAGCCAATACATTACAAAGACCTTCATTCTCGCTCCACTGCCCTGGGGGGGAACCCCGTCCTGAGCTACTAAAGGAGAAATCTAACCCTTGCCTTGTGGACTAGCAGCTTCCCCCGCTTCTTGCCTAACTGCACATGCACAGATTATCTAACAAATAAAGGAGACAGCCATTCAGACGCACCCTGCTTTCTGCTTCTTGTGTTTCCCTAGGGAGTACGCAGTTCCAGCAGTCCAAGTTTCTTAGAAAAATAAAAAACTCAGTGGTGTGACTCTGCAGTTTTTCTCTGGCTCTATAGAAAGCAATTGACTGCCACCGCTTCCTGAAGGAAAAGTTCTACCAAATTTCATAGAGGATGGGAACATGGTGATCGAAATTTTAAACCTCCAATTAAATTCTGTAGGGTTTTTGCGTAAAGGCCGGGCAGGTTATTTTTTAGCACCCTGGCCTATCCCTTTCCTACGGGAAAGAATCAATGGACACAAATCGGATATACATAAAGGGAACAGATGGAAACCTGTTGGGGAACACTTCAATCTACCTAATCACTCTTTAAAAGATCTCCAAGTGGCTGTCTTGTCACAAACCATTTCTACAAGCCAAATAACAGAGATGCATTGGAATTACAATTTAACCACAAATTCAATGCTCTCACGGCGGGTATGTCTACACTAGCCCCCTAGTTCGAACTAGGGTGGCTAATGTAGGCATTTGAACTTGCAAATGAAGCCCAGGATTTAAATATCCCGGGCTTCATTTACATGTTCCTGGGCAGGCGCCATTTTTAAATCCCCTTAGTTCGAACTGAGTGTCCGCGGCTACATGCGGCAGTCAGAAGTTAATCCGAACGAAGTCCTTAGTTCGGATTAACTGTTATACCTCATTCCACGAGGAGTAACAGTTAATCCGAACTAAGGACTTAGTTTGGATTAACTTCTGACTGCCATGTGTAGATGCGGGCAGTCAGTTCGAACTAAGGGGATTTAAAAATGGCGCCCGGCCGGGCACATGCAAATGAAGCTCGGGATATTTAAATCCCAGGCTTCATTTGCAAGTTCGAACGCCTACATTAGCCACCCTAGTTCCAACTAGGGGGCTAGTGTAGACATACCCTGATGGCCTCCTCAATCAAGATAATGGATGGCTGGGCCATTATCAACCTAACATTCAAAGAAGATGCCAACAGCTCTTTGTCTGTGTAGATTCTTGCTTTAGTACCCTTCCTCTCTAATTGCTATCCTATGATCCTTATCTGCTTCTTTTAACTATCCAATCGTTAGGTGCTTATAAATTACCAGTTCTGCCTGTTTGGTTTTCCCTTTGATATTTTCATACCCTCTGCTCCTTGTTTCCCGCACCCTTCCATTTTTCCCCTCTTCCTCCCCCCCCATTTATTTTGGGTCTGCACATCGTAAATTCAAAACTCCAGTCATCTGAAGAAGTGGGCTGTGCCCACGAAAGCTCATGATACCATCTACATGTTTTGTTAGTCTATAAAGTGCTACCAGACCATTTGTTGTTTAAGTTTATCCTTTTGCAAGAGTCAGTGTTTTGTTTTAACGCCACCTTTCTCTAGCCTGAGGGATATTTTGGGCATAGGGAAAAGACTTGGTGACAGCTAGCAGCTAATATGGACCTTAAGAGCTGCCCATAGGTCTCTCTGCCAAACCTCTGTGCTGAGGGCTGTCAGAGAGAGCGATTGAGAGAGAGAGATCCATAATCTGGCCCATTCATTGGAAGGGCTCTTCCAGGAATGAATCTCATTTGCAAATGTCTTAGCGCCTTGCCTGAATTTCAGATCCCTTCCATTGTTTTCACAATGCAGCTATAGGGGGCCAAATGTATCTTGGGTGTCACTTCACTGAAGGGAACAGAGTTACGCCAGAGGTGAGTGTCGCCCCTGGGGCTTATGTTGTAGTTCCTGGTAGAAAGACTGGCTTCAGAAGACAAACAAACAGAATGATCTTAGAGACGGTCCCTCTTTTCATTGTCAGGAAGGGAGCTGAATGGTTCTTGTCACCCAGTGGTCTTTAGTGTGGGTATCGTGGGTGGCAATTGGTCCCAAGTTGTTAGAGACTGTCTTCTTGCAGCAGGACCTGCTTCTAAGGATGTCTTCTGTGAATGTGTAAGGATGTGTAACTGCCATAGACTCAGACACAGAACACCAGAGGAAGAGTGAGTAGAGTATGACTGACTCTCTCCCTGAAGTGTCTCAGAGGGGTAGTCATGTTAGTCTGTAACTGAAAGAGAGCAGTGTTCCTGTCAGTCTGGCCTCTGTTCCTGGCAATAGTTTACATGGAAGGCGTCAGAAGATACACAATTTTCTTTTCCTCCTATTGTACCTGGTTAAGAATATCTCGGGAATTAATTTCTGGTGTCTTACTTTGGCCTATGCATCTTTTTATGTTATGTCCCATTTTTTATTTTATTTACCTCCACCTCCTCTTTTCTATTTCTGGATATTTGTTCTTTGGCGGGGGGTGTGTGTGTGTTATATTTCACCATTTTGCATCCCATATGCTCGGGTTTCTGCTCTATTCTGTTGGCATCCGTTAGGCAGAATTTCCGTGGCATTATTTCTGAGACTCTTAATCTGGAGGGGAAATATTTTAGGAATCCACCATGTTTCCCCCCTTTTGATCACCCTCAGAGGACCCATATTGGGTTAATCCATTTTTCTTCTTAAGGAAAGCTGAATGTGACACCCCTCAGTGCAGTTCCAGGGCTGATGTGGAGGGAATACTTGGAGGCTCACGTGAAGTCTCCCCCAAAGCGCTGTGTGTACCGTCCCAGCAGCACTCCCAGGCCCAGAGGGTCTGGATTAGTTTAGAAATCCAACTCATCTCTTCCATATAGCCCTAGTATGCTGCCAGCCACTAGGACACCACATGGCCCGAGAGCAGTTTTAATGTAACCTCTTCTTGGTGTATAAGGTACCAGTGAGGGGACACAGAACATACCTGTGTACCTGATAAGTTCACGTATCAATGCTGGCAGAGAGGGTAGTGCAGCACAGGGGTTGCAGTAGCAAATAACAACTATGAAGTGCTGGGATCTAGTTCTCTCCATCCTTTCAGAGCACTGAGTTCTGGGTTGGCTGAGATTTCCTGTGACATTATTGAACAGCAGCTTTCCTCTTAGAAAAGCCTACCACAGCAAATGGGAGGGCTTCCCTTTATCCACTTAACAGCTGCTGCCTGTTAGTGCCCTTTGGTAAAGCTGCTAACTGTGGGAGTCTCAGCTTGAGGTGGAAGCAAGATTATATGCTTCACACACATCATGTGCAGGCATAAATAGGGTGTGGAAGTTGAGGGGAATTCTAGTAAGGGGCTAAGTATGCATCCATAGGAGGTAACTCTCACATTTGAGTGAACACAAGATAGTTTGTTGTTTCCACGTGCATAAGAAGGCCACTATGGTGGAGCCGGAGGGTTTACCTCTGCCTGCTAATCAGACCTGTGGATGTGGAGGAGGGGAAGGGGGCAGTTGCCCCGGGGCCCGGTGATTTAAAGGAGCCTGGGACTCTTGGCCATTGCTGCTGCTACTGCAGCAGCAGCAGAACCCCAGGCCCTTTAAATCACCACTGGAGCGCCGTGGGCTGTGTGCAGATCTGAGGGCTGGGGGGCATGCCGTGCACCATGTGGTGTGAAGAGCTGGGTGTCCCAGTCCTGCCCCTTCCTCTCAAGGCCCCGCCCCTTCCAGGAGCACAGAGCTGGGCTCCTCTGCTGCTAACAAATGTGAAAATTATAAAGTGCCTTCTCATCCCTCGGATTAGCTAAGGTGAGAATTCACCTTTTCCCCCAGTGAAGACAAAAGTCATGGACAGACACAACCCTTTTTTATTTCTCTCAGTTCCCCGGCTAAGAGCCCTATCTCCCTTGCTCAGCAAATGCTCTTTCAATGATCTCATTGGCAGAAGTTATGACTCAGTGATGAATCAGCTCAACTGGAATTCAACCCTCTTTTGTTTGCTTAAGTTCTTCTTATCAGATGGGCTGCATCTGTGGAAGGGGAAAAGAGGCTTTTCCTTTTAGCAAAGCTGACCAGGCAGGGAATGATCAGCAGCTATCCCAGACAAAATCGTGTCTGAGCATTTACTTTATGCTGCTAGGGAAGTGCCTTGAAAAAACCCAGACTCCCATTTCAACCCGTTAAGCCTTCAGCCATACTTTATTGGAACCTGCTCTTGCTGATAAGCGCTGTCTCAGGGCACAGCCTTCTTGCTCCTATTAAGGGCCAGGGTGAGTGAGAACCCTTTGGCTGGGGAGCAGAGGGAGTCAATGACCTTCACCCTAAAGACACAAACACTGATAGTTTCAGCTCTGAGTGTTTCTAACCAAGAGAGAGTTCACACTGAGTACATGGGTATGTGGTAGCATCCCCATGGAGGGGTTAAAACGCATAGAATGAGTTTGGCCATAAATGGTGAGTAAATCTTATCTAGATTCTCCTAGAGCTGGGCAGCCTACTCAGAAGGAACAATTTATCCAACAGCTTTAGCCACTTTCCCCTCCTTATCTCCTCACAGATATTCCCAGGGTCCATTTGTTCTGTGGGATGGTTCGCCTAATGCTTTGGATAATTGGCAATGGCCCTTGGCCGTGACCAGCTGTGGGTGGTGGGGGTATGTGACTGGTCACCTAAAGCTGGACTGTGCCACGGTCTGTATTGACTGGGGAAGAGAGAGGTCCTCCGACCCTGCTCTCTGAGTACTTCCCTTTCTGAAAAAAACTTAAAAAACAACAAATAATTCTGCAGCTCCTTAAAGATTAACAAAACATGTAGCTGGTATCATGAGCTTTCTTGGGCATAGCCCACTTCTTCAGATGAATGGAGCAAGAGGTGCAGGGGACAAATAAATAGCAGAGAAAGAGAGGGGATGGGGAGGGAAAGAGAAGGGAAAAAATAGGAAAAAAATATTGTCAATTAGAGTGTCTGTGCTAAATGAGGCTAAAAGAGTGGGCTGTAAGTACCCAGTGCTTAGCTTTTGATGTCATTAGGGTGTGGAATGTAGCGGCCCATCCAGGTCAAGTCTGTGTTCAAACCTTGTTTACAGATGTCCAACTTGTAAATGAAACCAAGTTCTGCAGCTTCTTTCTCCAGCTGGTTTTGTAATATAGTCACTTTTAGATCCCTTAGTGAGTGCCCACGCAAGTTAAAATGTTCCCAACAGGTTTCTGTGTGTTACCATTTCTAATGTCTGATTTGTGTCCATTTATCCTTTGTCGTACAGACTGCCCAGTTTGGCCAATATGCGTGGCAGAGGGGCCTTGCGGGCGCTTGATGGCACAGATCACATTGGTGGATGTGCACTTGTATGAGCCTCTGATATGGTGGCTTATGTGATTAGGTCCCCTTCTCCTTCTGCCTCCCCCTGATTGCTGGCCAGAGGAGCAAGCCAGATGTGTGGGTGAAGGAAAGGAGGATGCACCCTCTCTGGGACTTCAGAAAACCACCCCCTCTCCTTCCACCCATGAGCAAGAGAGGAGCGGGGAAGGACCTCTGACTCTGAGACACAATTCTGCATGGTGTACGAGGGTCACATTCTGCCTTTTACTTGTTGCCGCATCTAAAGCCTCAGGCTAGCCCACAATATTTCTGTTCCTGGGCTTGCAACTACAAAGAGGCGCCGCTGGGTTTTTGCACAAATGAAGCCTGATTCTGCTCCATTGAAGCCAATGGGTGTTTTGCCTTTGACTTCAACGGGATGGAGCCCTTTGTGAACACCTGTATTCATGCACAAGCACATTTGTATGCGTGCAGAGCTAGGTATTTGCATTAAGAGAACCCATTTGCATGAACTTTCAAGGATAAACAAATAGACAGGACAAACGCCCTTCAAACCTGGGACAGTGTTCGCTCCTCGTTTCCCCACTGTTCGCTCTGCACTGATCTTCTTGCAGGCTTAGTGAAACTCTTCAGCAAATGTTCACCCTTCAACCAAAAACTCCTAACCCTTTCCCCCAAACAACAACATCCAAATGGAAGCTCGTTGTTACAATCTGAGAAGTTTGCTCGTTGCGCCCAGCATTTCAGAACCTTAAACCACCTTGTCGGTATCCTTTAATAACAAGGAATTGTTTGCCAAGTGTTCACTGTGATAGTGCTGTAATTATTAGTGTGTATATAGGCGAGAAGCAAGGAGACAACACAGAGGCGGCTGTACAAAAGACCAATAATAGAGGCTGCTGTGGATGGTTGCAGCTCTGCTGATGTTACACTGGCTGAGGATCTGCTCGGTGTGCTGAGCTGCAGTTGGATAGTTACAAATATTGATAAGACAAAAAATTGCCACCAAAATAAACAGAAGAAATAGAAAGCTTCAGGGGGTAGCCGAGTTCGTCTGTAACCGGAAAAACTTAAACAACAAATAGTCTATCAGCACTTTAAAGACTAACAAAACATGTAGATGGTATCATGCACTTTCATGGGCACAGCCCACTTCTTCAGATGACCGCTATTTCTTTTTTTAAGAAGAAATAGAGTTAGTTGGAAATTTTCCCATGGATCAGTTTTCTGTCAGGAAATGCTGATTGCACCGAATCAAAATGTTCCCTAGAAGCACATTAATTCCAGCCACATTTTTGATGGAAACCAGGCCAGGTTTCCTTCCACCTCCCTGGCACCTTGGCAGCCTACTTAGTGCTCTACCAGGAATCCAAAGCTCTCCATCTGGTGAGCTGCCAAGGATCCAGGCCTTCCTGGCTTCTTTCCTCCCTGGGCTCTCAGCCTCCTTCGCAGTCCACATAGCAGGAAGCCGGGTAGCTCAGGAAGTTAGGTGGCAGGGTAGCAATCTCCCCGGCTGGCGTGCTCGCCAGTAACTTTAAGCACCCACATTTGAAAATACTGGCATGTGTTTTTCCTTTTTAATTAAAAAAACAACCCAAAAGTATGGGATGAATTTGGAGCTCATAAAAAGCATGAGCCTATTTGATTGGCCGGAAATGCTAAAATCGAAGCACGCCCTCTTCCAAGAGTCAATTCGTTGCAGAAGAAGGAGGGTTTGGTCCTCAAAAGGGATCCGGAGGAAAACACTGAGGAGGGAACCTCAGCTTGGACCCACTGTTGTGAGAAGCAAGAAAAGGAGCCGGTGGACTCTGCCCAGAGGCATTCTGCTTGGATACATGAATGAACAGAAGATGGGAAATAGGCCTCACCCTCCCAGCCGCCTTCCAGAAGTACCAGAGTAGTAACGGCTCCGAGACCATTCAGCCTTTGGCCTCTCGGTTGCCACCAGGGGGCTGACTCGTCCCAAATGTGGTGCTGGTTTGGACAGCGATGGGAAGTGGTTTTCCAGTGTGTTACCACCAGGAAGCATACGCAGTGGAAAGGGGATTCTTCTGGACTGGTCAGGGAGTTGCATGACTGCTTGGTTTTATTCCTGGCTCCTCTTCTTATTCATGGGGCTATTGGGCAAGGTGTTTACCTCTCTGCATCTCAGTTTCTCCATCTCTGCCACGGGGATAACATCGCCTCTCTCACACTGGGAAGTATAATGATAGCTTGCGACGTACTTTGAAGTTCCTGGCTGAAGGATGCGGGGACGAAGTGACAATTTAAAAAAAAGACGGGCTGGCTGGTTCACTCTGTGAAGAATGTGTTTGTCCTTTGAACTGGGTGCTGCAGCACCAGCCCAAATGATTGCTGCATAAAATGGTTTGGCAGGGACAAAAATACAGCCATCCGCCACCTCTGTCCAGATCTCAGACCAAGGCTAAAACCATAACTCACTCCAGGGCTCTCTAGAGCTAGCCCAAGGTGTACTGCATCTCAGGGCAATAGGATTTTCCAGGGCCTGAGGCAGACTTCAGGAACCCATGAGGCATACGGCTGGGGAGGGGAACAGACTGGCTTGTCACTGGGATCTGGAGGCTAGGGGAGACCATCAAATCCAACTCGGTGGACTGACGCTGGTGGCTGTGGAGAGCCCCAGTGCAGAGAATCCCCTGTGCGACTCCCATTTCAGGAGCCGAGCTGTGGGTGGCACCTTGCGTGCCGCCTGGCTATGATTTTTACATCGTGTGCGTCCTTTATGCATAGCGCTGAGGAGCAGGTGGGGCGCTGCGTTGCCAGGAGATCTGGGGGTGGGAAAGGTGACACAGTCACTGTAGCTCAGGCCTGGCATGGGGAGAGTGATGGGCCGGAGGCAGCCGTCTGCCTGTTGCGGCCTGCTGTGTGCAGAGGGGAAGATGCTGACTGAGCACTATGGACTTGGTCACACAGCACATCCATTGTGAGGGGGCCAGCAGCAGGGCCGGAAAGGCCTGACCCCCAGGGACAGCAAGTCAAGTGCTGTTCTCATTTGCGAGGTGGGGCTGGTGCAGGCTTCCTCACCTGGCATCCTGCAAAGGAAGGAAAAGGAAGAACAGGGGGGTTGTGTTTGGAGAGCCAGCGAAACACTGGGGGTTGGGGAACCCCACGGTGCAAGCTGGGGCGGCCCTGTTGACAAGGCCTCTTCCTATCCTCCTTACACAGGTTTAATGGCCACCCCTCCCCTCTTGACTTCCATGGGAGTCGTCACAATGAGGATTACTCATGGGAGTAGAGCTTTGCAGGGCTGAGACTGTACCTCCCGACCACCTTCGCCTTTGTTCTTCTGAACCTCTGACCTTGTGTCCTCCTCCCAGGGGCTGGAGAGGGGGCGGGACGGCCCTCCAAGGCGCAGTGAATTCCAGCGGCAGTCCCAAGGTCGATTAACTGAGCTGTCCTGCCAACAGCCGTTGTCTGACCTCCCTGACCTATTACATGCTCTAGGGTGAAAGGCGTTTCATTCCTCGTCCCAGTTTTGTCTTGACCACAGCACAGAACGGCTGTGCCTAGCGGAGGGTGGCTTGTGGTGAGTGATTAGACGATGAAGAACAGAACAACAAAGCAAATTCTAGCTGGCGTTACCGGCGGGCCTTGAATGGACATATCAGCAGAGATCAAATGGGAGCAGCAGCTCCCTTGCAGAGATGCCCTCCATCTTTACAACCAGTACACATCAGTAAATTCATGGCAAGTTTGCCGACCCAGGAGTGGTTGGCATAAGGTCTGATCTTCACCCAGCAAGGATCCATTTAATATTTGTGAACCTACCTTCCTGAGGAAGCAGCAGTAAAGGGAATAAGGAGACTAGATTGGGGGAAAACTGTTCTGAATAATCTCACAGTCATGGAAAAGCATCTAGTGCAGGCCTGCACAACTCAGAAAGCAGCAAGGGCCATATTACTCCAAAGAAAACAGCTGCAGGCCGCAAGTAGGGATGCTCTCCCAAAAAATACCGAACACGCGGGCTAAACATTTTTGTTGAGCAAAAAAAAAAAAACACACCACATGTGTCTCCACTTGGTGCCTTCCCCTTTCTCCTGACCTGCCCCCCTTCTCCTCCCCTATCTGACTTCTGCCTTCCAGTTTGCGGGGCTGCCGGAGCCTTTCTGAATCTGGCAGTCGCCGGCTGTGACATCACGATGCCACATCATGCCAGCATCCTGGCGTCTGCCGGCGTCCCACCCTCTGGCTCACACCCTGCCTCCTCACGCTGAAGCTGCAGGCAGGCAGCCCGGTGGCGAGAATCACCGCACTTCCCTTTCCCTGGTGGCACTCTGCTCCTCCACCTGGCCGGCGGATCGGATGGGGCCACGCCACCCATAGTCGGCACGAGCCACACAGTGAGCCCCTGCGGGCCGCATGCAGCCCTCGGGCCGTATGTTGTACAGGCCTGATCTAGTGCACAGGACACTGGCCTGGAATCAGGAAACGTGGTTCCTGTCCCTGTCTCTGCCACTGATTTGGGGCACGTTGCTTCTTGACTGTTGAGACTGAGAGCTCTTCAGGGCAGGGGCTGTCCCTTTCTGTGTGTTTGTGCAGCATGTCGCCAGCCGGGCTCCAGTGTCAGTCCGGGTCTCTAGATGCCACTTGCTTACCAATAGTAACTTCAGGCCTTGTAGGAAATGCAGAGGCGCTGCCTCTGTTTTGGATAACAGATCAGTGTCCCACTGCAGGAAGGAAAGAAGAGCTGCATGTGGAGACAGCACTAATCTGCAGGAAGGCATTGTGGCTCTGAGGGTGTACTCCAGGGGACCCGCTTTGCTAGAAACTATTAGTCACCAGGCAGGGGCTGGAGAACACCACTGACAGTACATGAGTAGTAGTGGAGGCTTAGATTTTCCCCCCACCCATCGAACCCTCTTACCTGTACCCAGTGCTTTTTTTGTAAAATAAAAAATAAAAAGGTGCCGGTACTCCAGGGGAAAAATGGTTGAGCTCTGACTGGAGGTGCTGGTACTGTGTCTGGAGGTGCAGGTACTGAGTACCGGGCAGTACCGTCACACAAAAAGCATGGCCTGTCCCCCTTCCAAATGGGAGTGAGTGATGTTGCAACTGGGCACGTGAGGTTGCAGAGTCACTCTGGTTTGGCCCAGACAAATTTGATTCAGCCAGGCCCAGATAGGCCCCTTCAACCCACACCCCATCCCACCTCCATAGTCTCCGACTAAGACAGAGACATAAGACCTGGATTCTACTCCGAGGGGAGATGCTGGCCTGCTAGTGGTCTTGGGCAGGTCATTTGCTTCTGTGTTTACAGTTCCCTCATCTGTAAAACTGGGCTGATGAAACTTTCTTTGTCAAGGGCTGTGAGATGGACTGCTGAAAACTGCTAGAGAAGAAGTATTGTTTGTTTTTACTGAGTTAAAGTGCAGATGGGAAGAACTCACTCTGATTTGCAGTCCTTTTTTCTTCTCTAATGGAACTCACCGGAGGCACCCGCCCGCCCTCTGAATTGCTCTGGGTGCGCGCGTGGTTATTAAAGTTAACAAATGGCCTACTTTTTTTGAAAGCGGGACAGAGAGGACTGGCTGCTGTAAGCTACCTCCGACTCATGAGTGATCTTATCTGTTTAATGAAAATGACTCCACTCCAAGCCTGCGAGTAGCCCGTCTTGCTGCATCTCCTTTGCCTTCCTGATGTTGACGCTTAACAATTACCTTCTGCGGGTGGAGTCCCAAAGGAAAAACTCATGGTATAATTTCATTGTCTGCTGTCCTGGCCTGCTGCATGAGATTTTCTCAGGGGAAGAGAAAAGGAAGGGTGCTGTGTAATAATAATGACAGACCTTTTGACCAGTTGCCGTTTGAATGGCCTGGAAGAGAGCAGCAGGGGATAAATCAGGCATCCTGCTGTGGTAGGGCAGGGACAAGACCAGGTCTCCCAGGGCATGTCTACACTGGGGAGTTAGTTTGAAATAACTCCCCTTATTTTAAAGTAACAATGTGAGCGTCCATAGTAGCAAGCCTGTTATTTCGAAACAAGGGGTTGGTTATTTTGAAATAATATTTATTTATTTATTTATTAAATATTTTTATCCCACATCTCTATTTAAAATATTTGAGGCAGCTTACAAAAAAAATGTAAAACACAATAAATGAATGTATATAAAGTAAAATACAAGACCCCCAAGTGGGGGGAACATAAAACCTGCTAAAACACCTCAAGAGGAACAACACACACACACACACACTCTAAACACCAATATATTTATGTATTAATATATAAAATATATTTATATAACAACTCCTGCTTGTGAAGAGGAATCAGCTTATTTCAAAATAAGCTATTTCGGGCGTTATTACGTCGAAATAACTTATTTCTAAATAACCAGGTAGTGTGGATATAGTCCCAGAGTTCTGAGGGAAGCAGTCAGAGGTTGTCTTTACTTACCCTTCTGGAAAGGGCTGATGGGCTCCCCTGGTGCTGCCTTGTGTGACCTTGCACTGATGCACCACTCTGCTGCTAACGACCTTGCACTGATGCACCACCAGTACTAGGGGGGGACACACCCCGCTGTCCTGAGGCACCCTAATTATGCCCATCGCCTGTCCAGGGATCACTCTTCTAGGGAATGAGGTGGGGGAAGGGCTCAGAAGAAGGGCACAAAGGGAGTCCTCATTTGACTGACTGCCTATTTTAATGCTGATTTAAATGACTGACTGTTTCAGAAGCCCCAGGAATTAGTCTCCATGTGCAGCATGTTGACTCTCCCACCTCCCGTTTCCCCTCCCCCGCCCCAGCCGTACCTTAATCCCCTGGTATTTCAGCAGCAGCAGGCTGCTTAGTGATCATGTCAGTTCCCTGCCGAGCAGGTGCAGGACCAGTTTCTAATGTCAAAGGTGTACAAGGCCACTCTTTGCTCACAGTCACATTCATGCAAAGCCACCCCTGAAGTAGGGTTGCCAGGTGTCCAGCATTGGCCCAGACAGTCCGGTATTTGTGGCCTCTGTCTGGTTTTAAAAAAAAACAGAAAATACCGGACATGTAAAATGTCCGGTATTTTCTGGTTTTTTTGGACGGAAGGCCGCTTAGGACATTCTTCCCCTGTCATGTCTGGCGGGAGCGGGGATTGAAAAGTGCAGTGACTCGTTTTTGTTTTTTTTTCTCAACAACTTTGCTCACCCCCTTTTTTCTTTTTTGCTCATTTTTCCCCACCATGTTTGGTACTTTTTGTGAAAGTATCTAGCAACCCTAGAAGTAAGTGGGCTTGTGTGGACAGGACGAACGGCTGAATTTGACTCATGTCGTTTGTTCAGAACGATCATGTTTCCAGGACGGAGGTGGACCAACACGAAGCAGCTGTCTTTTTCAGTAAGGACTAGTAATAATATTGCCTGGCAAGGAGTATGTTAACTTGCTACTGCAGATCTTTCACCTTACATGGTCTTTACACATGTGTAGATTCTGGCATCATCTGTGTATAAATTATTTTGTACATCATGGGCTGGAAAAGAGCATTGGGGAGGGGAATTTTTTTTAGGAGCTCAGCTAAGCGGTCTTGAAGATGTACACATGACTGTATTCATTGTGGGTTTGACCCTGCAAGGGTGGGACCTAGGATGTCAAGTCCCACCAATGTCAGCATGAGCTGTGGAAACTCATAAACATCTGTTAGTATCAGGCCCAAACTAGCCTTAACTTTTATTTACCCACAAGTCCTTGGAGTATTTAGAAATGGGCCTGAGATGCACCGTTTGGGTCTGGATCAGACCTTCCCCACTGTTGGGGGGGATGTTTGGATTCAGGGCTTCAAGCTAGTATTTCATGTGTTGTATTTACTGAGTGCTGACCACATGCACGGTGCTGCACAACATGTTCCCCACACCAAGGTGTTCATAAGGTAGTGCAAACACAAGGCAAATCATTTCCGACATGCCTGGTGTATGGGGCACTGCTGGGAACCCCAGCAGCAGCCCTACTGGGAAGGCTTTGGAGAAGAAACATGTTCTGAGGGGCAATTTAGGGCTTTTAGGAAGGGACAATGCGTTTCACATCTACAGAATGGGAAGTGACTGTCTAGGAAGGAGTACTGCAGAAAAGAGACCTGGGGGTCATAGTGGACACGAGCTAAATATGAGTCCACAATGTGACGCTGTTGCAAAAAAAGCAAACATGATTCTGGGATGCATTAACAGGAGTGTTGTGAGCAAGACACAAGAAGTCATTCTTCTGCTCTACTCTGCACTGATTAGGCCTCAGCTGGAGCATTGTGTCCGGTTCTGGGCACCACATTTCAAGAAAGAGGTGGAGAAATTGGTGACGGTCCAGAGAAGAGCAACAAAAATGATGAAAGGTCTAGAGAACATGAGCTATGAGGGAAGACTGAAAGAACTGGCCTTGTTTAGTTTAGAAAAGAGAAGACTGAGAGGGGACATGATAGTGGTTTTCAAGTTTCAAGGAGGTTACAAGGAGGAGGGAGAAAAATTGTTCTCCTTGGCCTCTGAGGATAGGACAAGCAGCAATGAGCTTAAACTGCAGCAAGGGAGGTTTAATTTGGACATTAGGAAAAAGTTCCTAACTGTGAGGGTGGTTAAACACTGGAATAAGTTGCCTAGGGAGATTGTGGAATCTCCATCTCTGGAGATATTTAAGAGCAGGTTAGACATACACCTGTCACGGATGGTCTAGACAGTGCTTGGTCCTGCCATGAGAGCAGGGGACTGGACTTGATGACCTCTCAAGGTCCCTTCCAGTTCTAGCCTTCTATGATTCATACTGCAGTGTGCTGAGCACTGAGGTTCAATCCTGTCAAATGCATAAGAACATGAGTGACTTTAAAACACGTGAGTAGTTGTAATGAAATCCCTAGGACTTCTCCTGTGTCCAAGGACTTTGCTGTGCTCAGCCCTTGGCAGGATGGGGCCCTTACAGAAGAGAAGTGGGTAATTTTCTCAGTGAAGTGGCAGGGACTGTTCTACATGTATGGGGTCGTGTTAATGCTTCTGTAACCCATAGAAATGTTGAAATGTCGGGTGAGAGAAATTTCACTATTCAGCCCTTCTGAAATCCTCAAACTGTGTCATTTAAGAATATAAAAAAGGGGTTAAAAATTACAGCAGAGGGAAATGTTTCAGCCAAAACCTTACTTTATTTGGAGGGGGGATGTGGAAAAATGCTGAGTTTGCAATGGTATAATATTTTGTGAATTTTTGTGTAGGTTTCACCCAGTTGGTGCCTGTTGAGAAGACAGAACAAATATGAAAAAGTCTAAAAAAGAAGTAGTCAACTATTTCATCATTTTCAAAATGAAACGTGGATTTTTTGTTTCAAAATGACACTTTTTTAATCTGAAACTTCCTTCTGTGTTATGGCAAAGACAATGAAAAAAACTCAAACTTGAAACGTTTTGTCTTGGCCTGAACTAAACATGTCATTCAGCCTGAAACATTTTTTTTCTGTTTGCCAAAAATTCTGAAAAAGGGGCTTTTTCAGTTCAATATGAAATAATTTATTTGGTGATTATTCACAGTTGCCAGTGAACCAAGTAACCCATCATCCACCCAGCTCTCACTGTATCCACTAACTCCAGCATATTCACTCTCTCAATTGCTGGAAATAGCAGCAGCATAAAAACCAATGATTTTAAAGCTGCAAGTAAGTTAGATATAGCAGAGTGCGCTGGAAAGAGACGATCTAGTATTTGTGCTCCCTCGACATGAGTAATCATTAAAGCCTTCACATTTCTGCTGAGGAGGAAAAAAAGAAAACCCTCTTAATTCTCTAAATTCTTTATGCTAGCCTGAAAAAAGTACTCCACGCACGTCTGTGTCTTGCTGCTTGTTCTCTCTGTGGGTCTCTTTCTTTAGTATCCTGCCACCTGTTTGTAACACTGTTCTGTAAGTTCTTATAGAGGCTTTCTTCTCTGGACTGCGTATGCCCTTGGTCTTGTTGCATTGACACTGAGGCCTTGTTGTCTGCGAGAGACAGTACATTAGAGCTCCTTGGCTTACACTGCTGCCTGCTTTACTCCCATAACTTCATTCTTGGAAGGTTTCTGAGTTTCCCGGGTGATAAAACACGAGCAACATTTGCTCTGGCCTGACTCATTTCTGAAGGCATTCAGCCTTGTTTTGTAATGAAGGTTACCAAGGGTGGGTGGGGGGCATGAGAATTCCCAGGGATGGCAAGTCCTGAAAAGTGTCACAAAGTCACCTCCTGCACCTTATGCACTGTGGGGTTGTGTTTGATTGGGTTTTGAAAGTACACAGAAAATATTCCTGACAGTCAGGAGAAGACACCAGCTGAGCAAAGTTACAAGCTTGTTCCCTCCTCTGCAAACCCTCCCCCCTCCCATGTAATAGCTATTATAGCTGTCCAACTGTCCAAGATCGGCACTATTATAATTCAGGTTAGACTGATATATTAGCGGAGTGTTTGCCATTCTTGTAAAAAGCGCCAATTATTCACCGGAGACCAAACCAATTAATCAAACGAGAGAGGGTTTTGAAGGTTATAAAACCCATACGTTGATTTTTTTTTAAATGTTGTTAATAAAAGGGGAAGGCAGGGGACTGACTGCATGGGCATTTCCTCCTTTTCATGCTGCGTTATTTATCTCTTTAAAATAAATAGCTTGTGCATAATTGGTGGCTCAGGGATTTACAGAGATTAACAGGGAGGGTTTGCTAGATGTTCCTGGCCAACCAGTTTGTAGCCTGATTCTGCTCTCATTTACACTGGAGTAACGCTGTTTGAGTTCATTAGTCTATACTGTGATTAAACTGGAGTGAGTGAGACGAGAATTCGGCCCTGGGTATCCAACATTTTTTAAGGACTTAAATGTGGATTCCAAAGCTCAACTTTGCCTGAAGTATTTTCATGTGGATTTTTCTCATTCCTCATTTTGGTGCAAATGGCATAAGGATATTGACTTAGCTGGAACTATGCTGATTTATACTGTCTGAGGAGCGCTTTCCATCCCCGGGCATAAAAAAGGCCAAGAGCATTTCATCAGAAATGGCTCTAAGCCACTGGGTAAAAATTTCCCCCTTGAACTTGGGACATATTTGGTTCCAGGTCCAAACTTTGCAGCTGCCCCATCTTCTATTAAATGGCCCAAACAAAATCAATTTGAACCCAAACCCCAGGTGTGAACTACCTAAAACCCTGGGGTGGGTTGTGTTTCTTATGAGGGCACTGAGGTCTAGATTCTCTAAGATGTTTGAACCTCTAACTCCCATGGATAGACCTATTCAGGAGAGCTTGTATTTAGCATGCTCGTTGTTTTAAGCATTCCTTGCCTTAGCTGCAAGCAGAGAGGAGAGACAGCATATGAAAAGCAATGTCCTTTGGCTGAGGAGTCAGCTCACATAGGGAAATGGGGATGTAAGGTATCTGAATATCAGCTCCCTTGAGGCACAATGGCACAATTTGTAAGTTGAAATATTTAGAGGTTTGGGTGTTCAGTTTTTTTTGGAGGGGTGGGGGTGTGAAAAATCAAAATTGCCTGCAGAAAACAAACTCATTTTGGAAAAACAACAACCACCCTGCAGTCAGTTAAGCACCTGAATAAATGCTTTGCTGAATCAGGGCCTTAGAGGGTGGTGTCTGGATGCATGAAAATTTGACCGATGTTTTTAACTTACTTGGAAAATAAAAAGTTTTCTGGTTATGGGAGGTGACTTAGAATAGCCTCTCTGCACAAGAATATTTTAAAGGGTTAATAGGGCCTGGAAAACATGGAAATGCTGCCAGAATAAGACATGTCAGTAATGAGGAGCGAGCACATATCCTTTTTGACTTGACAGGTGATGGAGTCTTGGTTCCTGAATGCACTGTGTAGATATCAGTGTAATATTGGGTAGTTCTTGTACCTGCCTGTCATTTACGCAAACTCTGACTTCAACTGTTAAACCAATATTTGCTGTTTAGTATACTCCTCTCTTTTGTGTTTGGGTATTTGAAACCATGGAGAATATTTGTCAGGATCCCAGCATGACTGGGAGGAGGAGAATGTGAATGCCCCTGAGTTAGAAGTAGCACAATGCGTCAGGAGAAGAATGAAAAGTCAGAGAGAAATGAAATTAATAGGTAGCAGGTTTAAAACAAAAGTTTTTTCTTCGTGCAGCGCACAGTCAACCTGTGGAACTCCTTGCCAGAGGATGCTGTGAAGGCCAGGACTTTAACAGGGTTCAAAAAAGAGCTAGATAAATTCATGGAGGATAAGTCCATCGATGGCTGTTAGCCAGGATGGGTAGGAATGGTGTCCCTAGACTCTGTCAGAAGCTGGGAATGGATGACAGAAGAGGGATCACCTGATGATTCCTTGTTCTGTTCATTCCCTTGGGGGGCACCTAGCATTGGCCACTGTCGGAAGGCACGAAACAGGGCTAGATGGACCTTTGGTCTGACCCAGGATGGCCATTCTTATGTTCTTAGTATGGATGTAAGCAACTAGTCAAGTGATTACTTGACTACTCACTCCCCACCCCCTGCTGCCTCTGTATCAGCGGCGGGGTGGGGTGGGGCGGCGGGAAACAGGAGCCAGTGCTGCAGGGAGCCAGCTTAAAAGCTGATTTCCCCCACACCATCCCCGTGGTGCGCAGCAGGCAGGCAGGGGAGGCAGAGCCGCAGTGGTCCCAGAGCTAGCACGAGCCAGGACTACTCCCTCCCAGCTTGTGCCAGCCCCGGGAGCTAGCCCGGTTTCTCTTACCACATTTAAAATGCAGAGCTGCAGTGGTCCAGGAGCCAGCACGAGCTGGGACTGCTCAGTCCCGGCTCACGCTGGGTCTGGGACCTACCCCTGCTGCGGCTCTTGCAGTTTAAATGTAGTAGGAGCCAGTCTGCTTGCATGCCCAGCTCCTATTACATTTAAACTGCAGAGCTGCAGCGGGGGTAGGTCCCAGACTCAGCGTGAGCCAGGACTGAGCGCCTTCCCTTATTGACTAAACGTGTAGTCGATACACAGTGTATCGACTACACAATTAGCCAATTACCCACCTCTTAACATGCTTAGTTCTTAGAAGGAACTTTGTTCATTCATGGGGAAATATTTCTTTATATATGGTGGCTGATTGAGTCTTTGCTCTGTTTTCATGGTCTCGCTCCATCCAACCTGCACAGATAGCACATGATCTCCAGTTTCTTCTGTGGCTTCCTCCGTAGGAGACTCTGTGAGTTTGCTCAGAAGTTGCATTAACTAACCAGTGTGTGTGGAAGTGCTAAGCTGTGGTTTGAGGAGACTTTGGTTTCTACACAAATCTTCGGGGAGAGGGTGAATTCAGAGAGACCTCCCACCGTTGCGGATTAAACAAGGCAACAAGGTACATGTAACTTTCTCTTTGCAGTGTGCAACTTGCCCAGCCCTAGTGCGCAGAGAGATGCAGAGGAGAGCATCGCAGGAGGAGATAGTGGCTACTTATGTCAGTAGCTATGATAGCTTGTTATGAAATACGCAATGGCAGGCTGCCTAGCAGATAAATATAGGCTTGCTATAGAACCCACATGCGTATCTAACCCACGTACTGAGTAGCATTTCCACTCAAGAATGCTGAATAAGCTGTCCCTATGGTGCTGCCTCCCCTAAGATTAAATTCAGTGCCCAATCTACCCCACCGAGGGACTGGCTCTCAAGGGAGAAATTGCAATTGTGTTCTCAACTGCCTCAGAGCACGTTTTTGGCTCTGCTGGATCCAGGATTAGAGCTCTGCTCTCTGTTCCGCCCAAGCCCCTCTGAGCAAGCGTCTGATTTTCCTGTAGACGGGCAGATTTGCTTTTCCAGCTGGTTATGGTTTGCGGAGCTGCCAAACCATGTTTGCTGAACAGATTCCTACGCTGCAAGCCATGCAGATGGGACTGCTCCCAGCTCTTGTTCGTGCTTTTGGGAAGGCCTTGGTGGAGCAGGACCATCCCTGCTCAGGAAAGCACTTAAGCATGTGCTTAAAGTTAAGTAAGTGCTTAAGTCCCCTTCCGTTAAACTGGACTTCAGATCATACATTACGTTAAGCATGTGCACGTGACTTAAGAGCATGCTTCAAGTTAAGCACCGTTCTTAAGTATTTTCCTGAAGTGGGGTGTCACGGGGGAGGCTAACCTAGTCCTTGCTGCAAACAGTTCTCACACCCTCCTGCATAGATTCAACTCTGGGTGTTTTATGTACTGTGTGCTGTACAAGTGTTTCTCCCCCACAGCATAAGGCTTTTCCCATCTCCCCAAGCACAGGCCGCAAGATCTCACCTTGCTGATATTCTGGGCTTCTCTGTCCCCTCCTCCCAACCCTCCGCATCCTCCTCTTTTAGCTGTCCCCAGCAAAGGAGCGGCACCCCCCCCCCCGGCTAAATGTATCCAGCGTTTAGCCAATTATCTGCTCACCTTGGCCCCTGTGGGGGACCTTGATGAGTCGGCCTTAAGCTGCTCACAGTCCCATGGGGTCACAGTAAAAGCTGATACGTTCATGGCACACTCAGGGCTCTAGGGCTTTGGGGGAAGCCAAGACTATTCACATGGGTGAGGTTCGGAAGGATCAGGCTCAGACTCTCCAGTCTGACACAAGAGAAGGTTATAAAATTGATTTTCGTTATAATAAAGCAGCAGTGCCCACGTGTGACCGGGGCAGAGGTGGGGGAATTCACTCTGTTTATGTGCAGCACCCTAGATAAGTGCGGGAGCGAGGGAGTCTCTTAGAAGCATGGGGTTGTCCAACGTGTTATTTAACTAGTCCTTCACTCCCTGAAATCCCCTTTCCCAGAAGGCTGGAGTTTCTCTAGATCAAAAGCCTTGTGCTTTCAGTCCCCCCGCCTCGAGCTTTGAGTCTGAAATCCTCAAAAATAATCAGTCCCTGTGAAACCTGCAAGGATAATCAGTTTTCACAGTGACGCCCTGAAGATCAGCAAGGCCAGTGATCAAGGTGAAAGGCATTTTGGAGAGGGGAGGGATTAATGACTTGCTGAGAGAAGCTGCCAGACCCAGATCTGTTAAACCTGGCGGGCTGCTAATCCCCAGGCAGCGCTTTGACTTACACTGAAGGTATTGCTGTTTTAATGGGAGTGTAATGAAAACATAGGTGTCTGGAATGTTTTCAGGGTAGTTCAGCGTCATTTGGTAGCTATAGACGGGTTGCTAGAGAAATATTGGCCAGTGTTTGAGCCAATCAAATAGCTGACCTTCCCCGGATACTATATTGATGGGTATGTATAACAGTCTGTGATCCTCCTGCATGCACACTGCAAGATTATAAAACAGTTTCAAGGAAGATGTAACATACTGAACTAGAAGTTCGTCCTCACAGCCTGCCAGTCTGGTGCTTACAGGCTAGAACATGGCTCAACTGTGGAGCACACGCTCAACCACGTCGTTTCAAAAGGCGTCCGCGTCAGTGATTTTCAGAGTACGGGGTGCCAGAAAATCAGGCACTAGGTCACCTTGCTGGAGGGTGACCAGGTGACCAGTGGGGGTGTGAAGGCAGCTTCCTGGCCAACTCTTCACAAGATAAACAAGCCAACAACACAAAGCCACGCCCATTTCAAACCAAGCCCAAAAGGAGCTCTGCCCATTTGTGCTTGGCAATGCGTGGCAACAAGCCAGGAACTGGCCAATGGGAGTGTGGAGCCAGGGCTTGGGGCAGGAGCAACCTGTGGAGCTGGACCCGCTGTTGGCCACTTCCAGGGTGCAGCGCGGTCCCCTGTGCCAGGACATGCAGGAAGCCTGCCTCAGCATCCCACTGCATCACTGACCGGGAGCTTGTTCCCCAGCAATTCCCTGTTCCAGCCCTGAGCCCCTCCCAACCTAGAAACCCCTCCTGCCCCCTAAACACCTCATCCCTGGCCCCATGCCATAGCCTGCTGCATCATGGGCATCACCAATTTTCTTCAAGGGGGTCACAAGAAAAAATGTTTGAAAACCACTGGTTTGTGTTGTTATCTTATTATTTATTTGTCTTGCGGTTTCACCCAAAGACAAGATCGGGACCCTCCCGGTGTTAGGTGCTGTACAAATCCACGGGAGTCCTTTATCCGTGGAGGTGTCGTACTCTCAGAAGAGTCCACAGCCTTTAAAGGGATTATATGCTCATTTTGTTGCCATGTAAAATTCTTTGAATTGGGACCCGCCCATGTTCCCAACGTACAAGATAATTGGTAGGTCAAACCGTTGAGGGCCTGGCCCATCCATTTTATGGGGCAATAAAAGGAGGTGTTACAACCTTTCAAATGCCTGCTGACTTTCCTCTCTCGTTAGAGTGCCCTGCTGCAGTTACTTCACTTGTTGAGAGCTGAGCATTTGTTTGGTTGCTTGGAATCATGATCTGCATCTCCAGGTCTTTCATCGTGCCACGTGATTGACGAGCCGCTCTGCATTTATAACTGCATAATTTGGTTTGTCATGGCCACTTGTTTGACAACTGTGTTTTCAGACATATTTGAAATTAAGGGTTTAATTAACTCAATAAACATCAGAGGGCCACATTTGCAAAAAACGCTCAGCGTTGGCCCACCTCTGCCCCCCTGGAAGCCAAAGGAGAGCGTTACCATTCCCTTCCCTGGGATCAGTGCTAAGTCAGTGCTAAGCACTATTCAGAATACTGCCCGCTGCCCTTCTCTAAACATCACCTTCTCTGCTCGTTGCAGCCAGCCGCTCTGGAGCTAGGTCCTATGTCTCCGCCTGCCCCCACCCAGACTTTAAGGGACCTCAGTAGTCAGTGTCATTCCCACTCTAGGGCCCAGGCTGCACATGGCTGTGTTGTCCACAAGTCTCTGCAGGATGCGCAAGGTTTGAATTAACCCCCATGGCCTCTGCCTTGACGTGTCTCGTCGTTTCATCCGCACTGAACAAAGTGTTGCTCAGGGGAATGGTCTGTCTTTCATGTACATGAATGGAGGCTGCTCATCCAACTTCGGCAGATGATCTGGAAAAGGCTCGGAGGCTATCACTAGGCAAGGAGGGCAAAGCCAGCCAGCCCCCTGGCTGTGAAATACATTTTCTCGACTAGCAGGGCAGTGGTTGGCACCCCCAGAGGGATTTAATCCAGGGTGTGTTTGTTTTCAACTGTGGCAGCAACACAGATGCCCTTTATATACAAGGAGGGATAGCTTGGTTAATGGGCAGATTGGCACCAGCAGCCAAATGCAATTAAAAACATTCCCTTTTTCCCTAGCATGAGCCTTATGGTTCCCTCCTGGATCTCCTTACCGCTGTCGTGTGGGCAGATGTGTGTTCTAGCTGTGGATTAGCAGCGCCTTGCTTGCAGCTGCTGGCTACTGTTTTATGGTGATGCCTTTTTAATGATGTCTGGAGAATTTAGGTATCGCAGCCAGGCTCTGAAGGCAGCCCAGTAGGAAGTCGCCCGTGTGCCACGGAGATCAAAGGAAGGCACCACAGCATTGATCTCTGTACTTGAGAGAAAGTGTTTTGATTTAAGAAGATTTAGGCACCTGGTTAATTAAACGGTGCATAGGGATGGCCTCTTGTTGTTAGTGTAGAGGAAAGATGCATCCCCTTGCATCAGTGAGCTTAATGAATTCAGGAAACGTACAATGCAAGTGAAACAGGAATGTTGTCGAGGGAAGGCAACTGAAAGTCAATAGCCTACCTTCTGTTTCCTACTCTGCTGCTGATTTCGCATGTGGCTTTGGGCAGCTCGCTGCCACCAAGCTGTTCAAAAATAGGAATCTAAAGTGAGGCTACCAAGGTGGGGGGGGGGTGGATTTTCAAAACTGCTCGCCGCCCAGCAGCTCCCACAGAAGTTGATGGGATCTGATGGATGGGCAGCGCTTTTGATAATCAGGCATTTAGTTAGGCAGCTTAAACAGGGATTGGGGAGCCTCATTTTAGGTTCCTGTTTTTGGTAAACCTTAATCGTCATTTCCCCATGCAGCATCTTGTCTGTCTGTAAAAGATGATACCCAGGCCGTGGAAGTCGGAGTGACTGAGGCCATGTCTACACTAGGAAATTATTTCCAAATTACTAAATTCGATTTATGGACTCCTGATGTAACAAATTCAAAGTTCTGTGTCCTCACTACGGGGAAGGATCGAAATTAGTCCAAGGCAGGCTCTGTTAATGTGGACGCGCTACCTCGGACTCAGAGCCGCGGGGAACTGCAGGAAGCCTCCCAGAGGCCAATCAGTTCAAATTAGTGGCACCAGAGCATCCACACTAACATTGTTTTGGACTTATAAGTTTGGAATTAGCGTTATTCCTCATGAAAAGTGGGAGTACAGAGTTCCAATTCTGCAGCCCCTTATTTTGGAATAATGGGCTTGATAATGTGGACTCACCATTTACAAATTCGACCGGGGAAGGGGGGGGAGATATTTCAGTCTAAGGTCTTAGTGTAGACCAGGCCTGAATGGGGGAGGGTTTTTTAAGTAGCAAAAGCAACATCTGGAAAAGGTAAAAACGAAGGAGGGCATCATCCTGTAGAAATGCCCTGTATTTTCCCCTCTCCTTTTTAGTCATTCTTCCCTCTTTTGCTCCAGTGTCATCATCACCTCTCTGCCTGCAGCAATGGCAATTACTACAGAGCAGGCATGTAGCAAGACAGCAGCTGTAGGTTGTTAGGAAAGGGAGCTTTGTCCTTGTTAGTGTCTCTGCCTGTCAAGGTGTGAGCAACACTCGCTCTGTCTGCTTCCCTCTGGGATTCTCCTCTTGAGCCCGGGATCGCCTCTTTGTCTCAAACTACGGCCTTAATGGTCAAGGCTCATGTCACTGGCATACGGGCTCCTCATCCAGCTCGCTATGCACTCAAACCCGCACCCAGTTCTGAAGATCCTGACCTGTTGGACAGCGGAACCGAGGTCTGTGAGTAACTCCTGGGCGCGTGTGGAATATTTGCAGGTGGCAGAGGTGGGCCGAGAGGACAGTGAGAGATTGTCTCATGATCTAGGCTAGGGTCTGTTTCTGTTAGGAGGCACACTGGTGTTGCATAGCTTTGTTTCTATGGGAAATCCAAGCAGGAAAGGTCTATTTTAGAGCATTTCATGCCTACTTTCACTGTTTCCCTCCTCCCTTGAGTGTCTGAAGACGGCAATTTTCTGCCAGGGTATTGTTGAGTTTGGTTTTTTTAAAGTCCCTGGGCCCGTTGTTCCTGTTCTTTTGGGGAAGGAGTCTACTGAAATGTTCATTTGCACTGTAGAACATACTCTGTGCTGGGACTTCTGTGGATTCCATCCTGACCCTCTGCCGTTTCCTGTTCTTATGGACGTCCTTGAGGTTGCTGGGGAGGGGAGTGTGGTTCTTTCAAGCATGACCCTGTGTAAACTGCTGAAACCTAGATGATGTGGTGAGCTAACTGAGGAGCAGTCAGAAATGGATCTTGAAGCCAGACAGCCCATCAAGTCACAGCTCCCCTGGCCCACAGGACTGAGCAGACATTGATGCCAAACCCACCCCATGGTAGCTGGATTGGTTTGTTCCTTTATCTACTACATTGTTCTTTCTATAGTGTCTGTGTGTAGACTGGAATGATTACAAAATGCTTCTGTTATTAAGTTTCTTGTTAGATCTGATGAGGATTTCATAACATAATGTAAAATCATTTGGGGTATTTAAGTATCAGGATCCATTTATGGCAGGCCTGCACAACATACGGCCCGCGGGCTGCACGCGGCCCGAAGGGGCTCACTGTGCGGCCCGCGATGGCTTTCGGAAATAATATTTCCTCCCTCCTCTCTTCTGCTCTCCTCTACTCCCCTTTTGAATGTAGCGCTCTCTTGTACCAGTGCCTCTCCCCCGACATCAGGGACGCACACACTCTCTGGCCCCGCCGTACACCCACGTGCGGCCCCGCCCCTGCTTCTGGCTCCTGTCCCAGGACTCGGCCTCCCTGCACGCTGCTCGGCTGGGCGGCCGCTTGTGCGGCGCAGACCGCTATCAGAACACCGCGCTCCCCATGCAGCACGGGGGTCGGCACTGTTGGAGCTTGTCACAGCTCGCCAGCTGGTAAAATCTACACCCCCTTGATATTATAACTTGTATCAGAGGGAACAAATTTTGCGCCATGAGATATTTCTTCTCTTTGCGTGTGACTATGAGTCTTTCCCTTGTGTGTGAATTTATTCAACAAAATCTTGAGTTGTGTGATGAAGCTGGGCGGTGCCCAACGTGCGTGGTTGTTTTTTTTGCTCGACAAAAATTTTTAGCCCACGTGTTCGGTATTTTTTGGGAGAGCATCTGGCAACCCTACTTGCGGCCTGCAGCTGTTTTCTTTGGAGTAATATGGGCCTCGCCACTTTCCGAGTTGTGCAGGCCTGATTTATGGGTGTCAATCACACTTTTAGCTGAAAATCTTGATCTAAATTCTTCTTTACCATATGCAGATCCGATTGGTTCATTTTCGCCATTTACTTGCCAAGTGAAAAATTATTCCTCTGGTGAAAAATTGTTTTCTCCCCCGCCTCATTTCCAAACTAATATAATTTGTTTCGCATGTATTAGCAGCTGAAATTAACTAGCCCTTCACTGTGTGCTAGCATGGCCCAGCTAACAGTCTTTGGTGCAGCACATGCAACAGAGAGAACTTATTGGAAGACTCTCGCTCGCTGGGTCTGTCCCCCTATGACAGTTGGAAAAAGGGAGATATGATATGATAAGTGACATTTAAAAAGGCTTGTTGAAAAACAATCGGCAAAACCCTTTAGTGATGAAACTTTTAGAAGTGATGAAACTTCTAAAAGTTCCTGGAGATTAATTCTAGAGCAAGGAGTCTCTTCCACGTGAGTTAGACTTGACAGCTCTGTACACCCACATAGCCCCATGGCTGTTCTGAACTAACCCCTCCCAGTAGCACACGCATAGACAAACAAACAGAGGAAGGAGAGTTGTGCAACAGAAACTACATAATGAAACGTAGCTGCATGGTACTCACAGGGAGGGACCAGCTGTTTTCCACCGGTGTCCAGGGAGAGCCCAAGAAAACCATTCTCAGTCACATCCTGAACAGTTCCTGTAAAAGCAGTTGCAGGGAGAAGGGAGCCAATCATTGTTTACTGACGTCCTGTCGACTACCGCAGGAGTAGGTGCAGACCCAAGTGTGTGTATTGCAAAGTACAGTCGGTGCAGCATGGGAGCCCACAGAGCTGGCTGGCCAGATTCCGCACTCAAAGCCTTCAATGCCGGGGAAGCCAGTGGAGATGCAGTGCTCTGATTGAGAGCAGACTCACGCGGGGTAACAATAAGAGCCGTGTGTGGCCGGGGTTTATTTTTATGCTTCTCCTGCTAGGAGTGATGAGGTTGTATAAGAAGCAGAAGCTTTGTCCCAAATATAGAAGGAGCCTATTTTGTGATTTGGAAAAGAGCGGCTTCCTTCGGGGAGGCTCTGCCCTTCCTGGGTGAACCGCTAATTTCAGAAGTAGTTGACATACTGCCTTCTAAAAGGCTGGGTTTCACATAGGGCAGGTAGAGTCACCGCGTTGTACTGTGCCATGGCTTTGTCGCCTAGGAAAGTGGCTAAAGCGAGCAAAAGTTGTCTATACTACCTGTAGTTGGGAGGATTTACTGCCGTGGTGTCCTCACAGGTCTCTGGCTCCATCGATGACGATAACCAGAAGGCTGCTTGTGTGTGTGCTCAATGTTGTTGGCCCAATGACCACAGCAGACCCTGAGAGGGCCCCCATAGACCACAAACCAGATAAGGTTCGAAGGTGCCAGGCCAGGTTTATTGTTAAGCGAAGTACAGTCATAGTTGTCAGCAGTGCTTTTTTGGTAAGAAAACAGGTGCCAGTACTCTGGGGCAAACTTATTGAGCAAAAACCAAAACCGCACTGGGGGCCAAAATACGATCACGACTCCTTTAAGAGCCACAGCGCCACGCTGGGAGCAGGGAAAAAAAATGCTGCACATCCCGAGCAGGAGCCAAGCCGCCCCAGGAGAACAGGTGCCGGTATGTGCAGGGGAATTCCCATTCCCTTTCTGTGGGCTGGGAAAATAGGTGACAGTATGCCGTTCCGGGCAGTACCATCATAAAAAAAGCACTCGTTGTCAGTAGACTCTTCTGAACCACTATGCACATGTACTTGCCACCATGGAATGACTCAATCAGTGGGAAATTTCCACTGCCTCCTAGGTCATACAAAGACTGCCCCCCCAAAACACCACCTTATATACAGGTACAGACAAGTCACACCTCATGGCTGACATATCAGGTTGCCACCCTCTGACGCTATGGAGATACCACCCATCACCCTGTCCCTCGTGGTTTGATTAGATCATCTCTATCTATCATACTGTCATTTTAGACCCTTTCCTGAACCTGGGTCTGTATCTGTGAGGAGTGGGTACCAAGGTCTTTTTTAATGAGCTGGTGGTACCATGTGATTCCAGCTTATGACCAGTACCAATTATTGTTCTGCACCTGCGCCTATTACCCATTAGTGTTTTGCACCCTCAGCCCTGTTTGTGCCAATTTCTATCAGCAGGGGCCTGCCTCTTGCTCACAGCTTAGCTTTGCTTTATGTTAGCCATATTTTGTCTATTGTTAACTAGGCCTCAGGCCTCAGACCAGGCCTGTGCTGCATTGGCTTATGTTTTAGGCCTTCATCTTACTACACTACCCAGCTTTTTAAAAGTCAGACGTATAAACGCTGTTGTCACTTTTGCCGACAAAACACTTCCACCGCCCAGGCGCGGGGTTTGCATTGGCGAGCTGCTTACGCTCCAGCACTTGCCGCAGCCACACTTTTGTCTTTTGAGGGGGGCTTCTTAAGCGCTTGTGAATGACAAGAGTTTTGTTGTCCAACTGGCAATATAGACAAAGCCTCAGGGACTGTAGCTGTACACAGTGACTCTGTGTGTAGCACAAAGCTTACCAAAGAGCTGGTTCCTGCTTAATGCAACTGGAGTAACCAGCAGGATTCATAGGTTAAAGAGGCTCCGCCTGTTCCTGAGTGGAGACAAGAAGATTTTCAAGGGAATCTAATAAGAGTACAAGAGAGTCAGTTTCATCAGCATTGTGATAAATGCCCCAGGTATGGATGACTGCCAGGGAGCAGATTCAGTGACTGTAAACAATGGGTCGCTGGCACACCAAGTCCATTTAAAGCACTTGCCTGGCATTGCCTATACTCTATTCACAGTTGTTCCCAAGTTTGAATCAGTGAATCGCCCTAGATTTTCCACTTTGCAGCTAGCTCCTTTCACACTCCTTCTTTCCTTCACTGTGGTTGCTAAATGATTCCTTCTCATCTGATTATTGGTTTTAGAAGAGTCCTAGGGGGTTGTGTATTCCTTATTTGTCATGACTCCACTTCTGTGTCTCAGTTTCTCCATCGGTGAAATTGGAACACTTATAAAATGTACCCGTCTCTGTAAAAAGCATTAAGATCCTGGGCTGGACAGTGCTGTATCAGTGCAAAGAGTTGTGAGCTCACTTCCATGCTGGGGAAGCTACACATAACTGCAAATGACAGCAGAGGAACTGGCTTTTCCTTCATGGCTCTTGCATCAGGCACGACTTAGATGGTTTGTAGTACAGGCTGCGATGCTGGCAGAAAGGGGCTGAAAGGAAAATCATGCTCATTAAACTCACAGTTTAAACAGGAAAAGTCAAGAGCGCATCTTGTACATGAACATACTAACCTGTAGTCTGGTTTAATGTTTATTTGTATTTCGGTCGGGCAGCCCTAACCAAGTCGGGGCCCCATTGTACTAGGTGTTGGTACAGGCGTATAGTAACAGGGGGTGTCTGCCCCAAAGCGTTTGCAGTTTGAATACCTTCGTTAAAAATCAAATTGATTCATAAAAGAAAACAGCTCTGAGCCCACTTTCTTGTCCCCCTGCTTAGAGGAGACATGGGGAAGCTGTACAAAATAATGAATGCTACTGAGAAATGGAGGCAGATTCTTCTATTTACCCATCCACATAGTCCCCCCCCCCCCCACACTCCGAGAGGACATCCCTTGATTCAGGAAAACAGCCCTATTCAGGGAAGCACTGAAACCTGTGTTTAAGTTCCTTGGGAATCAATGTTGTTAAGTGTAAGCACTTGCTCTATGTCTTTCTTAAATAGAGAAGGATTTAGCACATTCTTGCCGACTTTCTTACAAGCCATGTTTCAGGTGAACACAAGATTGTATTTGGCGGGTTTAGCGAAATGGAAAGGCAAAAAGTGACAAATGGGGAAAAGGAAATGCTGTTTTGCAGAATGTGTAATTAGTCTGTGGAACTCCCCGCCACACAATACCCAAGGCAAGAGCTTAGCTGGGTTACAAAAAGGCCTGGATATTCCTCTAGGTAATGAGACTATCCACAGCTACAGCAGAGAGGCTCAAAAATGTATTTAGAAGCCTTTGGTTTCCAGGGCACAAATCAAACAGTAGCTTGATGGGGCTTAGGTAGGAATGTGGACAAGTTATTCCATAATTACCCAACATGAGGTTTCTCATGCTTTCATTTGAAGCATCTGGGACTGGCCACTGTTGGACAAAGGCAACTGGGCAAGATGGACCCTCTGCTCTGACCCAGTTTGGCAATTCCTGTGTTTCTATTTCTGTCATCTTTTTGCACTGAGCTTCTCTTGACTTGATGGACACGCTGCATGTGCATGGAATGACACTCGTGATTAGTCAAGAGATGCCAATGCTCAGACATTGACATAGGTATATTCATCCAGATACAGTGAAATCTTCATAAGTGGGACATGTTGGTACAGTACATAGTCTATTGCTCATTTAAGTGATTGTCCCAATCCAAAGGCAGATGGGGGGTTAGGGGGAGGCATAGCTGTAGGCTGAGCGCTGAATTTGTCTTGAGGAGTGATTTGAAGGAGGAGAATGTAGCAGCCTTATGTATCGGTATGAGAACGATGTGGCACATTTTCTTTCATCCTGTGTCCGGGTAGCTGTATTTCTCCATCAGTGTAAACCACTCATTGAATCAGTGGGAATCGACTGCAAACCTTTTCTATGGAGAAAACCACCAACACTGGCTTGTGGTTCTGTGTTTCATGGGAGGGAGAGTGAACGCGCCGTTTCTTTTGTAGATCCCGACAAAGCTAGTAGAATCGAAGTGGCAACCGAACTATAGCAGCTGTGTTACTGGCTATCGCTAAAATAGCCTCTCGGAGGCCTAGTTTCACACTTTTCAGGGAGTATTTAGTTGCACCGGGAGACAATCCTCTTCAATAATACAGCAGCAACAAATTAAGCGGCGGCTCAAAGAGGTCCTAGATGGAGTGATCAGAGACATGGTGAACGAGGTGGCAGGAACAGTTTGGAAAAGTCTGGAATAAAGGGAACTTGAGACACAAGAATGATTCAATTCTGGGTGACATGTTTTTCAAAAGCTACATGGCTGAGGCGCTTCGGTCCCCTTTTCAAAAGTGCTTAAGTCACTTTGGAGTTGAAAAATCAATGAGATGCAGGTGCTTTGGGAAAGGAGACTTAAGCTCCTGAATGACACAGACACTTTTTTCCAGAAATGTTACCCTGTGTCTGTGTTTTCCCCCTCACATGCTGGATTGTTCAGTCCTGGAAACATTTAGAAAGGTGTGTGTATATTAGAGATGTGACATTGACATAAAAACATGTCTTGGACGGCCTGAATTTCAGCCTTTTTGGGTATCTGAATATTTCCCAATGTTAATTGGAAAAATATTGCTGCCTAGGACAAATGGTTAGGGGAGGAATAGAATTCATGGAATTTCACACCGTGAATGTTGAGCCTTCTAGGAGGAGATGGGGCTCCACAAATAGCTTTGGAGGCCTTCCTTGAACTGGCCTTGACCTTAATTACAGCCCTTGTAGGTTGCCTCCACCCTCTAGCTGTCAGCCCTGGCTATCAGCCTCACCTTTTTCTTGCGCATAGCTCTTAGCCTTACCTTATCCCTTGCTAATAATAGTGTATCAGTCACATTTCTATGGGTGAAGAAAGGAGCTTCCTTTGTACCCACAATTCACACCCCGTTTTGGCTAAAGGTGGCACCAAACCAAAGCCAACAAGGACCGTCTTGTGAGCACTTATATTTTAACGGCCTAATTGCTTTTCATTCTGTTCTAGTGCTGTTTCTGTGGAGCAACAGTGACATCCATTGGCTTATTAAACTAGTCAGAAGTGGTGTGCAACTATGTGCACCCAGGATGTGCCGTACTTCTAGGGGTAGCGTATCTCAGAGCCTTCCTTCACTAGTTAGAAGACACATTTTCAGATAAGTATCTGTTTCCAAACCAGGCAGACAATAACACCCAAACCCAGATCCTCAAAGGTATTTAGGGGCCTAATTCCCTTTGAAATGAGGTAATCAGGGGCCTGAATACCTCCTCAGGCTCTGGGCCTTTGCACTCATCTAGCTACCTGCTAGTGCTCTACAGCCTCATATCACTTTCCGGACATTAACTTACCAATCTCACAGTACCTCTGCAAACCACAGAGTCAAACACAAAGTAAGTAACTTCCCTGCACTGCACAGTGGAATCTGGGTTGGAACTAGGATAGTACTCAGAAGCCCTGGGTGCCATGTTTGGTGCACTGCACATGCGGGATGCCTTCCGTCTCGTATCTCTATTCCTGGCACCACCCCACCCTTAGGGCAACTGAAAGGTTACACAACCAATTCTCAATTCCAGCAGGGTAGGAATAGATTTGTGTGTAATTCAGCAGGATCAGTTCACAAGGGTTCAAATGTTCTGTATTTGACCCTTATGCCCACTTCAAGCTGCGCTTTTTGATTTGGGTTTGAACCCCAAACTCACACCACAACCACCAAATTTCACAGACTGCACAGGAAGCTACAAATTCAGCCGAAGGTGGTGTCATTTTCAGTCCAGATCCATGGAAGCTGGCCTAGGTTTGGTGCTGTTCAATGGGGAGCGACGGTGATAGGCCGATTTGCCAAAAGGCTTCCCAAATCTTGAAGAATCGGGTTGAAGTTTTGATTTTGCACCAATGTCAGTAAGAGTTGGTGTAGTTTCAGAATTCATTACAATACATTTGTGGTTGTAGCTCAGAGTCCTCTCTCCGGGGGAGGTGAGGATGCATGTAGCTAAATCTTCCTGAACTGTGTTGAAATGTACTTATTTCTCATCATTTGAGAAAAGCCAGCAAAATAAGAGTCAAAGTGAAGCAAAGAGTTAGCCTGGAGGACTCTTCTTCCTTTTTTTTTTTTTTTAAGAAAAATAATAAGCACCCCCACAAAAGCAATGTTATTTGTATCAATTTCTTATTGAATCATTGTTTTCAAAGATTCAGAGAATGGGTGAGCTAGCTCATACGCAGCGATGAACAACTTTGAGTCTGCAGAAAGTAGTTAAAAATAAGCAGTGAGATTAAATTCAAGCTATGACTCACTGACAATCATACCCCGGTCCTTTGTTTGCAAGGCCACCCAGTTAGCCAAGGCAAAGTACTGGTCTGCTGCATTTTAGTCTAGTTCAGACTTCTGCTATCGCTAATTAGAAAGGGATTTTAGACCTAAATATTCTTCCAACCTGCTGGGCACCCACAGTTTCTGTTACAATTAACATGAGTTGGCTTGGCTCTACAGAAGGCCTCTTATTGGATTTCGGAAGTTTGTATCAGGCCCTATAGGTCCTCCAAATTTTTCAAGATCAGGCCCATTTTCATTTAGGATAAAGAAAGCAACCCATGGACTTGTAGTTCCACACTTCTGGGCTTTATGTTGGCTCTTATCTCTTTTGAAATAGCAGTTGGCATGTGTAGACGCTAGAAAAGTTATTTCTAAATAACAGCTGTTATTTCGAAATAACTTTGCTGTGTAGACATAACCTAAGAGCCCAGTAAGCAGTGCAAGTGTTGGTAATGCTGCTAGACAACACTGACCTCCCGTGGTTTGGCACCGGTCAGGTCCTGAGGGTGCCGGAGTAGAGAGGTTCAACTTGTAGATAGATAAGAGGACCATCTCAGTATGGACAGAGCTGCCTTACTTCATCAGCCTTGCAGACAGGGAAATACTGTATTGTCCCCACAGCAAAGTGGAATCATTGTCTCACTCCAGAGAAGTCCAGGAGACTGTTTCATGGCCGGGGACAGTTCCATGGTCCCTCGAATATTGGGCTCCTCTTTATGAGCGCTCATTGGACTTCTAGAAGGAAAACTAATGGCTGTGCTTCCCTTCTATTTCCCTATGTGCTTCCAGACCTCGTTCACTCATCTCCCTACAATGTTTTCTCCCAGTGCATCTGTTGTCAGCTCTTAGGTTACCTGTCCCGGCACCTGCCTATTTCTTGCATCAGCCAGTTTCATTAGCCTCTCTCAGGGCTTGCCTCTTTCTCCCACTTGCTCAGATCTCCCTGCTAATGCTTTTCAGTAAGTCACAGCTTCTAGTTCACTTCGTTCCTTTGATGCGCCCTCTGAGATTCTGTCTTCTCCCTTTACTACCTCTCTCCATCAACACCCCCCATCGCTGTGATGCTCTTTCAGTCCCCACCACCACCACACAGCTGCTATCCTCTTGCATGCCTCTCCGTAGCAGCAGCTGTTCCCTCGTTGGTACTAGTATCCTTTTGATATCTTTTCATGCACCAGAAGGGAGTGTTTAGTCATTCTCACACCCAGTTTATCATTTTCTAACGTGCTTCGTACATTGCTTCCCAGATCAGCTATCCAGAGTTCTGTTGGCTTGCAGGAGTTGATTTTTAATCAGCTCTTCCCAACCACGGGAATTTCCCATGCTGTTTACTCTTTGATGTCCGTTGAGTTCTCTCTCTCATTCCTGTAGTGTTGGGTTTCACTGGGAGCGGCAGTCTGTTGGCTGTAGCTTCCTTGTCGATGCTTGGTGCATATTTCCCATGACCAGGACTCAGGAGAGAGCACTGGATAAAATCCAGCTGGTTCTGCTTGAGAGGGGACAGCATTGTTTTTAAAAGAGGATCTTGTAGAAGAGGTATAAAAATAGCTCCCCTCTCCTCCATTCTATTAACAGTGTGGGCGGACCAGTCCTGGCACCGGGCTGCAGAGGGCACTCAGGGCAGCTGTCACGGATGTGACTTGAAATGGGTTGCACTGCAGTGGCTCAGCCTGCTGGCAGGTGTGGGAAGAGGGCAGTGTCTTGGTGGGTTATGCCGACTGCTGCTACACTCTCTGTGGTTGCACGGAGGGCGCTGCAGGGCAGGGGTGAGGGACAAAAGGGTTAGAGTGGAAGATTCCATGTGCTGGTGTTTTCCACTTGGTTCAGTGTGGAGGGAGCTGCAGCCTAGCCTTGGCATCAGGGTTGGTCAGTTGGGGTACGTCTACACTACAGCGTTATTTCGAAATATCTTATTTCGCAATAACGCGTCTACACACAAAATGCATTTGGAAATAGCGTTTTGCTATTTTGAAATAGCGCGTCCACACTGATTGGACACTGAATCGCATTTAAGGCCAGCTGGAACTGGTTCTGGCAGGGCATCAAGTCAGAAGTTACCTTGTGTCCAGAGCAGCCAGCAGGGCACCCTGGGGAGGGCTGGAGGCCCCCTATTTCGAAATAAGCGTCTACACAGCGCTTATTTCGAAATAGCAATTTCGAAATTGGCGCTATTCCTTGTGGAATGAGGTTGAATTAATTTTGAAAGAGCAGTTGGCTTGTGTAGGTGCTAGGAAAGTTATTCTGAAATAACTTTGGTGTGTAGACATACCCTTGTTTTTTTAAACTAAACTGTTTTCCAGCAGAATAACTGCCCTCGCAGGGTGGGGGAGGAGGCAGAACTGGAGGGGGGGAGCTGACTCAGCCATGCCCACAGAGTTGGAGCAGCCCTCCACCTGCTGTAGACTGAGGGCTACTCCCGGGCAACAGTTAACCGTTACCCGTTCACATCCTTATTTTGAGCACTACCACGGGCCACATAATAAGGACGATATCTGACCGGAATGCCCCTAAATCTGCAGCTCTGCACTAGCAAAAATGCCATGCTTAAAACAGCAGTAATGCTTTAATGCTGAAAGATTATTAACATGGGGCTCAGTCACCAGCTGCTTTAGGCACCCATGCAAGGCTCTAATGGGGCACAATGTACCCTCTTACTCCCTTTCGTGGGCTACCCACATCCTTGGCTGGGGGTGCATGGGTGAGAAATGCAGCTGTCCTAGGGCTAGAATCCCCTAATGTAGTGAGTGTGCAGGGGTATGGCAGGAGGCTACCCCAAGAGCAGTTTCTCACTCAGAGCTCATGGTAACACCCTGCTCTAGCCCTTCTGTGATCTGTTTGTATGTTTTCAGCTAACAATGCGCTATTACCGTATGAATGAAAAGAAGGAACGTAAAATTCAAAAAGAAGAACATCTTGTGAAGCTGCTGTTCTCAGATCTCCTTCGATAAGAACAGTTCCAAGTGTGGGAGAAGTTTCCTGCTCTGAGATTTATTTAACTTTTCAGAGAAAAGCCACCTTCATCATTTTTTTTTTCCCAACACAGGTTTTAATTTGGTGAGAAAATATCTTTCCCATAAGGAAGCTATTCTGCCTCATTAACTTCTATAAAAAGCACCCCCCCAGCTCGAAATGCTAAAAGAAGCATAAATTAAGGCAAAGTTTGTTGTTTGCTGCTTTAATCAACAAACAACCTTTAAAAAGGACCCACAAAAGATTCTCTAAATTAAATTTATTAGTGAGTGCAAAAGACTCGGCCTCCCAACTGCAAACCTCTTGCCCAGTGTGTTTCCAAAGTGGCGGGTTTTGTTTACAGTGTCTTACTGTCTAGGCAAATTGTTGTGGTTCCATGCATCTCTGTCAAACTTTTGTGTCGCAGCTGAACTGCAGTGACTTGGGATGGAGTCTGTTAATTAGGATGCCTTCAAAAGCCTCCTCCCTTTTCTTTGGTGTATAAATGTACTTTTTTTTTTAAATCTGTTTGTCCATGGTTCAGAAGGAGAGAGTCGCTTTTCAAAGCCAGAGAAATCTGCCTGTCTGTGCTTCCTTCTTTATATTTCTCCTGGCTGCCAGGAAAGAATTAAATGCAGGTCTTTCTTTTTAATTCTCTGCTAGATGTTTACACAACACCCTCCCCTTGTCTCCTCTCCACAATCTCACAGCTATTACAGTATTATCCGTTACTATCTATATTCCAGTGGCCACAAGGGTTGATGCTGTACAAACACAGGACACAAGACAGTAGCTGTACCACACAGCCTGTAGTTTTGAAGACAAGCCAAGACAAGCAAATGACAAAAAAGTAACTTCCCAGAAGTATCAAATTTGTAACTTTTCTTCCCAGTTTCACCTTTCTACAATCATCTTCCTGACAACCTGCTGTATGTTCAGCTGCTAAACTTCTGACTATTGAATATGTTATTTTATCTATGAGAGAGAGAATCCACCAGTAAAACTGAACAATGATGGATCATAGGTTGGGGGGGGGTGTCTTTTTTTTAATGGTAGCCTCATGGCTCAGTATAGTGACTCTGAGACTCACAGTGCCAGAGGAAATTCAATAGAAATCGCTTGTGCATGCTGGAAAAATAAATGCTTTTACCTAGAGGAGTGTTGCCTTACATCTATGTGACCATCTCTTTCTACCTTACAAGAATTAATCTTACAAGAGATGAGCCAAGAGCCGGAACTTTTGTCTGAGCTTCCCTATACAGTGGTGGGTTGGATAGGAAGGCTGGTTCTGAACCACTCCTGGTTCACGTTTGAGTTTTGCAAACCTAAGTGCTTACTGGGGAAGTCGTTGAAAACCTAAACCTCCCACCGTTTCCCCCCCTGTCTGATTGATATCCCTGGCTTTGACCCCCACCCTCATTGCTCTCACTTCCCATGGTCGAAGGATGAGTCATGGTTGCAAATAGCCCGTCCAAGGAAATCATCCTTCTTGAATGAAGCTTATGTCTTATTTCAAAAACTCATTTCCTCCCTTCCAGTCCTTCCTGCCCCGGCAAACGTGACACAGACCTCGCATTTCACACCAGCTGCCAGAGTCACTGCATGGACCAGGCCAGATTTACTGGGGCCTGGCACCTACTTTGACAAGGAAGCCAGTCACATAAATTAGAGACTCAAGACAGTTTCCTTTGACATTGTCCTTGCTATTTCAACTCAAATCTTTTTTTTTTTTTTCATTTATGTGAATCCAGAATAGCTCATCTCTCTGTGTGGCAGCTTAAGTGGTGATAAACAACAGAGAATAAGTCTCGCTAGACTAGAATATTTACCAGCCTGTTCTCCCCCGCTCTTTGCTCGTTAGTACTCCTTCCAGCTGATGATTTGTACTCCCTGCATTTCAGTCCAAGCCAACATCCCAGCCTTATTTAAATAGGAAGAAGGAAATTGCGTTAGTGATGGTATAACTCTACTTGATACTGTTACCCTGGTCTTCAATAAAGACATTAACTAGTTAATACACTACAAAGACAATATCCCCTGCCTTTGACATTTGCATTTTCACATCAAATGCTATGAATGGGACACATCCAGCCCACTTAATTAGCTTCATTAACTCAGGTCCTACAATTGACAGGTAACTGTTTTTGCTGTTACATATATCTTAGATTCTGTTATTTCCACTCCAACTCGTCTGATGAAGTGGGTTTTATCGATGAAAGCTCATGACCCTATGTATTTTTGTTAGTCTCTAAGGGTGTGTCTAGACTACAGGGTTTTGTCGACAAAAGTGGACTTTTGTCAACAAAACTATGCCTGCGTCCACACTACCGCCGAGTTCTGTCAACATAACGTCGACAGAACTCTGCAGTTTTGTCAACGGCAGTAAACCTCATTCTACGAGGAATAACGCCTTCTGTCGACAGAGTTCTGTCGACAGAAGGCGTTATTGCATCTACACTGTCCTTTGCGTCTACACTCTCATGTCGACAAAGCGGCTTGCTTTGTCGACAGAACTGGATGTAGTCTAGACACTCTTTGTCGACAGAAGCTTTGTCGACAGTATCTGTCGACAAAGCCTCTGTCAACAAAAGCCTGTAGTCTAGAAGTACCCTAAGGGTATGTCTACACTTACACCCTAGTTTGAATTAGGGATGCAAATGTAGGCATTCAAAATAGTCAATGAAGCGGGGATTTAAATATCCCGCGCTTCATTAGCATGATCTCACCAGCGTGTTATTCCGATCAACAGCTGTTTCAAAAGTGAAAGTGCGCACTGGGATGCATTAGTTCGAACCAAACCCCTTTGTTTGAACTAACGTTACTCCTCATTTTTTAAATCCCCACTTCATTGACTATTTCGAATGCCTACTTTTGCATCCCTAGTTCGAACTAGGGTGCAAGTGTAGACATACCCTTTGGTGCCACAAGATGATTCCTTATCTAGTGTTTGTGAGTCTGAGCCAAACCATAACATTCAGTTCACAGAACATATTATGTTTCGTTCCCTCTGATTTAGAAAACCCAGATTAAAAACTGTCACAGGAGTGTAAGGGAGATTTAATTGTGTGCTCATTTTTGTGTCATCTCCTGTTCAAATATTACAGGAAAAAGTGTGTTTGTGCAAACACACATATGTCTCTGTCTCTGGTGCATTCATTGTTAATGAAGATGAGAAGGTGCTACTCAGACTTGTCTGTATTAGTGGTCACATATTAATGATCCAAATTGTGTTTTAAGTTTTGACTCTGCTCGCTTTCCTCTCTTACAGAGACCAATTTCTTCTTAGTCACATCAGTTGGCCTTGAGGTGTTAGGCTGCAGCAGAGGATCTGCCCACTCTTCCTATTGCTTGTTAGTAAAACTAATTAATAATTAGCTTTCATTTAGCAACTGCACATCATGTGCATCTTGCTGCTGCTATATTACATGTATTGGGGACCTCAGCCTTGCTCCCCGGAACGTCAGTGCCATAGGAAGAGGATTGGGCCCGTACCTAGCAATTCCTGATTGGGCAGCTCATGAAGCTGCTGTCTGGCTGCTTCACAAACAAACAGGACCATGTGAGTGTCATTTCAGGAGTCCTCTTTGCCCTCCTTTTTGTCTGTGAAAGCAAGAGTCACTGTTTACTCGCCTATGTCTGTTTTTCATGGACTAGGAACGGCTGCAGCTCATACTTGTTTCTGAGGGTTCCGGGTGTATTGAGTCTCTGGAGGGGCGCTACCAGGTACGGGCTCCCTTTGCCTGCCAAGGAGCTCGAGAGGAATATTACTTGTACAAAGCAGCAGGCTTCTCAGAGCTTCCCCTGGGGAGGTGTGACTCTGCCAGGCCCCCAGCGCGAGGCTCAGCAGGGCTGGCGTCATGGGGACCTTTGGGATCTCTGTTGAATCTGTGTTAGTGCCCGTTTCTGAGGCATCTGAGCATTGTAAGTACGGCATGCAAACATGTTTTGCAAATGTCCCCAACGGTGCTGTCTGGCACCAGCTGCAGAGCAATTTGTCCCCACCATTAGCCAGGCCTGCACGGGGTCAAAACAGGAACCCTATCAGCTGTGTCCCAGAAGAGAACACCTGGTGCAGCTGTGTCCCAGAAGAGAACCCCTTGCCTGTGGATCTGAAGCACTGATGGATTGTGTGGGTGGCAGGGGGGGAATTCCCCATCTGCCAGCCCCAGAGACCAGCCTTTGGGAGCGAGGGAGTGACCACAAGAACGCCTCCCAGATCCCACATGCTGATGGGAGATCTGCAGAGAGGCAGCCTCTGCAAGCCCTTTGCTCAGTATGCATGTTCCAGGACCTCAAGGCCAACAGTACACCATTTAGGCTGCTTGTTTTAGAAAGGGAAGCGGGCAATGTGAATTCCTGGAGCCGGCTTTCTCACTCAAACCAATTTTAAACTCTTGCTGTGGCCCCGATAGAGTCACTTCTTCTAAACAGCCGGGTACATAAGAACGGGCTTCTAAAGCGTGCCCTCGGGCATGGTGCAAAGCAGGGCTCTGCGGCACAGTTATTGGGACGTGAAAGTTGCTTTGTAAACTGAACTGCTCTGGTTTATCTCCAGCGCGGCCTGAGAGGGCAGGAATCCAAACTGCCGATCGCCCGGCTGCCCTACCCAAGAGTTTAATCCTGATCCGAAAGGATTTTTCTTCCTTTTGAATAAAAGAGGTGATTTAGTCTTCATGCTGGCACTGCAGGACCATGAACCATTCCTAAAAGCAAAATGATATCTGGTGAGTTGCTTTCTGGACAGGTTGTAATTCTAGGACTGAGCAAACGCAGGACACTCCTTTCATGATTCAGGGCTAACAGGAAATTGGCTTTAAAAATAGACCTAAGCCAGTTTTTATGTATGTTGGGCCTGATCCAGCAGCCCTTATGCATGTGAGTAAGCCTCATCTAGAAGAATAGTTGACAACATTGTCAAGGCCTTGTAACCAGTCACAGTGTTTAATAGGAATGCAGCTATTAAGCTGAGGGAGCATTACTCACGTGAGTAAGACTTTGCACTTTTCGAGGAGACCTCATCTCTCTCCTCATGTGGTTCTGCTGCCGGGACAATCAACTGAAATGCTTAAACAAACACCTGGCTGGAATGGCAGAGGGCTGGAATTGGGGCAAATTCTGTGAGGCGTTTTTATTTCTGACCCCCCCCACCCCCCCGCACACACACACACACACGCGTCTCTCTGCTTGAGAGGGCAAAGCTCACAATCATTGACTGGCAGCCCACATTTTATGCTTTCCATGCTATTCCAAGCCTTTTGGCAAGGGGCTGGTTTGAGGGAGGTAAAATGAACAGTTATTACGTGGCTGGGAGGTGGGTGTTTTGGGACATGGAGGTGACTTGGGGCTACACACTAGCTCTGGGATTTCTATCCACTGCTCTGTATTTGAACAATTTGCAGGATTCTCCAGGGCTTCAGGATAGAAGCGATATGAGGAATTTGAAGTACAGGTCGCGCCTCCCAAATCCAGGATTCTCTGATCCGAGAGAGCCCCACGGCAGCTGGGAGCCTGGTGAATCTGGGGACACAGTGGGGCCATAGCAGTCTGGGCAGCGGTGGTGCCAAGGCAGCCCGGGCGGCGGTGGAGAGTGATCGGGGCTGCCTGCCACCCGGCAGTGGGACCAGGGCTGTGTCCACAGCAGCCCAGGAGGGGAAGCCAGGCCAGGGCCACATGCCACGCAGCAGCAAACCTGAGGCTTGGGCAGCGTGACACTCGGCAGCAGGGCTGGGGCTGGCCAGCAGGCAGCCTGGCCAGGCCAAAGGAGCTGGCAATGGGGAGGCGCAATGGGCTGAGGGGCAGGTATCAGGGGATCTCCCGTTGTCCGGCAAATTCCCGCATCCGGAACCGGTCAGGTCCTGAGGGTGCTGGACCAGGAAGGTCCAACCTGTACATAAAATATCACCCGCTGACTTAGGGCTCATCTCCGTGGCCTGTTAGCACGTGTGTGACGCCAGAGTGTGACTGTACAGCATGGCAGTTTGACGCCCACTACCGCAGGCGAAAGGTGTGCTGCTGCAGGCAGGACACAGCCGGCTCGTGTGCTGTGCGTTCACACCCTGTCGTGCTGAGCGCTAGCAGACCCTGGAGACACGCCCTCAGAGACCACTCTGGCAACCAGGGATGGCTGGGATATAAGACAGCCCCAGTCATGTCCCTTTCTCCAGCCATGCTCCCATTACCGGTAGGGCTGGGAAGGGGAATTCTGTGCTTCCCAAGCTGTCCCTTAGGCAGGAGGCAGTGAATTCCTCAGTAGTTGGCTCTCGGGGGAAGTTTTGCCCCTCGGGAGCACTACTAATCTGCCCCTGTGCAAAGGGATAATCGCTCATTATTGCACAATGTCATATGATTATTATAGGATACTGTAGCACATTTTACTAAGGGTGTCTCGCAATCCAGGCACAGTTTTACATTGACAATGCAACTAGAATATTCAGGGAGGCGGCAGGTCCCATCATGAAATGCCCAACTCCTAGTCAATGTCGGAAATGGGAATGAAAACAAAGGCAGCGCCTTGCTACTGCCAGCCTAGACATTTAAAGTGCACCAAACTTCCCGGGCATGCCTGTCGGAATAGGACGCATTCCTGAAGCTCAGCCCCAGTTCGGGGAGAGCCGTGCCGGCCTGCAAACGAGACAGAAATGAGCTGCCAGGAGAAGGCTTCTGCTCTTGAATAAACATGCCTGTGCAACAGTAAATAAACCACGTTGCTGTAGATGAATGTGATTGTGTGGCCAGTGTTGTTGTTAATGTGAATTTAGGTCATGCTTGAGGTTCAGGGGGTGTAAGATGCTGGCAGGATGTTACTCCATTAATAATGTTTTTTTTCAAAGGGTGGGTAAATCCTTCTCTGTAATATTTCACTCCGACAGCTTGTAATTTGACTTGGAACGCTTCTGAGAAACACACCAGAAAGCCATGGGGGTACCGGCATGTCCATCTCCAGTTTCCCCATTTTCTCTTTTGATGTTAGGTCAAAGCACATTTTCAAAGGCAATGAAAACACCCCCAGCACTGAGGAAAATTCATTGTAAAGTACTAATTACTGAGGTTGGTTAAGGGAGATCGTATGACTACTTCAGTGTGCTAAATAGGATTAAAGCGTCCTCAGAATCAAACAGCAAACATAAAACACTCCCCCCCACCCGCCCCAGAAAAGCATGCTAGCTGAATCTACCCCTTGGTTCTTTGCAGAATATATAATTTGAGACCGGAATCATCAAAGTCGCTGTTCATAATGTCACTTGTGGAAAACACAAGATCATAACACAATGGTATTTCCTTTGTTTGAAGGTAGGTCTTGTTTTCAAATGGGCTGAGCTTCTATTTAGGCACTATAATACAAGTCAGATGCTTCAAGAGCTAAGCACCCACCCACCCCACATTCCGAAAAATATGCCGTTACCTGAGGGCCATAAATGGGAGCTGAACTTTTTTTTTTTTTTTTAATGGGGCTCCGAATATGTACACAGAGCAGCTGGCAATCTGGCCCCAATGAACTAGAGCTGTTTTACCCACCATCTCTGAAACACAGCAACGGTTTAACAGCACAGAGCAGGGCTCTGCAGTGGTTCAGGGCAAAAAGTGAAGACTGTTTTCTCCAGTTGACTTTAGAGAGGAATTTCGACTACTATCATGTGATTTCCCAAATTGGCATTTGGCTGGCACCCCCCCCCACAATCCAAGGCTCTCAAAGGACTTCTGACAAAATATGTTTTGCTGGGTGAGGTAGGAGAGACTGCTTCTTTGTAACTAAGAGCAAGTCTGCCCCGCAAAATTAAATCCATTAAGGTTACGTCAACAGACGGCCACTGCGACAATTAATTTGGGGTGCTCCTCACGTTGGTGATGCATGTCCTCACCAAGAACACTTGCACGAGAAAACTGACAGGGTGGGAAGCGCAGCGGGGCAGCTTCTGAAAGGCGGCAGCAGTCGATACTGACACTGTGTCACCCTAACTACATTGAACGAAGCGCTACGCCTCTTGCAGAGGTGCAGTTACTACATTGGGCTAGTGGGCAGCTAATGCGGGAGCGGCATATTAGTGTAGGCGCTTGCAGAGTTACCTTGACAGAAACTGCTTTACGTCGACCTAACTTTGTAGTGTAGATCAGGGCATAGTAACTGCTATTGCCAAACTGCTATTGCCAATCAGCTGCTTAATACTGATGAAGAGAGCCAGATACTAACGCCCTTCCTCATGCTGAGTATCACATTACCCCCAAATTGTTCCCTGAGATTTCAATGTGAGCAAGGGTAGCCCAGTCCGACCCAGTGGGATTACAGCCGCCTATTAGGAATGCATACAGAGAGGGTCAGCGAGAGTTTTCTTAGCATCTCTCTGGTTAGGCCTTTAATCACCAACAGCTGTTCCTTCACCTGCTTGTCCTTGAGTGGTGGTCTCCTATCCAAGCTCTGACCTGACCCAGTCTTGCTTTTCCTCTAGGTACCGGCATGGTAATTTCCTCTAGGTAATATCTCCGAGGCACTCTGGCTGCAAGCTAGGATGCTGACTCCCTCTCTCCGAATGTGTGCTTGTTGTAATCACTGCTAATTAATCTAATCCCCAGCTGGAAAGGCTGGGGCAGGCTCCTGGAAAGTTTGTAGCGGGGCTCTCAGAAACATGGAACGCAGAAACAAACCATCACTGCTTACAGCGAGTCTGAGGTTCTACAGGGCAAGCTGTCTTTGTTAAGATTTTTATCACACGCAAGAACATGTCAGTTTCTTAGAAGCTTTTATGATTATAGCCCAGGAAAGGACTTTGTTTCATTGCCTGAGAAAAGTTCTGGAGAACTGTTTGTACATCTTGGTTGCGTATTTTATATGGTAAAATTACACTGGGCTCATGTGTCTCATAATGGAATGAGCATGAACTGTCAATACAAGCTATAAAGTTTACAGTGAAACAGGCCCTATAAAGTACAGCACATGGTGTGACTGCTGCAAAATCTAGGGAAATCATGTTACCTTGATTGGCTAGAAAAAGTCATGTCAGGTTTTAGCAGAATGAGTGTAACATTCTAGGCACCGTTGAGCCAAAATTCTAGCTGCAGACCCAAGGAAATCAGGACTCAAGCTAGGTCTATAGCAGGGGAGATAATTGACCTAAGATACTCAACTCCAGCATAGCTGGAGTCGACATACCTTAGGCTGAATTTCTGCAGTGACATCAGAGCCACAGGTTGACGGGAAAAACTCTCCTGTCGACTTCCCTTCCCCCTCGTGACCTGGTGGAGTACTGGAGTCGATGGGGGCACCATCAGTGGTTGATTTAGTGGGTCTTTTCTAGACTCGCTAAATCGAACCCCAGGAGATCGATCCCCATAGCGTGGATCTCGGGGTAAGTGGAGACAACTCCTATGCAGTCTACCACCAGGTGGGAGTTGGGAAGGATTAGACTGAAATCTCCACCCTTCTGGTAGCTCTCCGTGAAGGAATCCCACACAGATCATAGCCAGCTTGTGACTGCTTGCCTGCTTCAGACAGTCAAGGGTGGAGATTTCAGTCTAATCTTTCCTCGCTGTCCCTCCTCCCCCTTCCCCTCCCCCCCCCCCACATGCATACTGCTTAATCCTCGTTCCTGTATGCCCAAAAATTAACCCACGGAAGCTATTTCTGGATATCAGAATTAATTCCTCTTTGTGTAACCCTTCTGCTGGGTAGGCCTGGCAGTAACCAGGGCTGGGTTCAATATCTTGGGGTCCATCTCACACAGAACCGGCTCGAGCCCCCACCCAGTAAACTGGGAAATTCACACACCCCTGGGTGCCTCTGAGAGGCAATGCTTCCCCACTCGCAAGCACTGAGTTTGAGTGCAGGAAAGAAACATTTAATGAAAGAGAGAGAGAAGTCATACGGCATTAACTTGGGGAAAACACCACAAACAGAGTTCATAACCCAAACATGAGCTGAGCTAAGCCCGCCCCCCCCCCCGCAGCCAAGAATCACCTGAAGTCCAAAGAGTCTCTGTCCCTGGTCCGTGCCACCCAGAGTCCCAAAGTTCACCCGCAGGGTTTCACCTCCCAACCTGGGTAGAAATGGGGGGGCGGAGCTAGATAGGGGGCACCTTATGACACTCCGCCACGCTCCACCAGCTGTCTCATCCCACACCACCAGACGCTCCGCTGGTCGCCTGCTGCCGCTCCTCGCTGGCTGCCACTGCTGGTCGCCCTCCTTGCCTGCCGCAGCTCCGCGCCACTCTGCTGGTCGTTGCGCCTCGCCTGCCACCACTCCACGCCATGCCACGCCGCTGGTCGCTGCGCCACGCCGCTGGTTGCCGCTTCTCGCCTGCCGCCGCTCCACGCCACGCCGCTGGTCGCCGCTCCTCGCCCGCCGCCGCTTCTACCGGCCACATTATGCCACCAGCCAGTGATTCCCACCAGCCACTCTGCTGGTTGCCGCCACGTCACTGGCTGCAATGGGTCTGGCTCTCAGCCAAGCCAGTGATTTCACCTCTCAGTGATTTCAACTCTTTAGCCACCAGCTGGACTGGCAAAGGAAGCCAGCTTCCACTGGACTAGCAAAAGAAAAGACTCCTCATGGAGTCTGCTTTAGGTCTGTCCTTAAAACAAAGGGGGAAAGAGGGCAGGTTGGGCCAGTCTTACAGCTCACACCTGGCAGGTGTGAAGCAGGCTGACTCTAACCCTTCCCCCCAGTTCAGTTCACTCAACTCTGGAAGGGGGGAAGCTTGTTCCTCCAAGACCTCTTACCATGACGGTGGTGTCTCTCCTGCAAGCACTGGTGGCGTGTTTTACAGTTCCCACATTTAGGGGTAGCATGATTAGTGGCCCCCACAACAGTCCCAAATTACTTACAATTCTCCACATTCCATTCCAACACTGACCCTCCATCAGCCTTGGCTGAATGGGATTTACATAGACACACCTTGTATTCTCTCCTGAGCTGTATTTACATATCAACAGTTAATTACCTTGTAGAGCTAAGCAATTGTAGTGGGCACACCCACCCCTCCTTTTAGCTGGCTGATAGCAAGCAGCAGTTCAGCCCCTGCTTACATTTGTTCTAGAGAGGTGATGGCATATCCCCTTTGCTGTAGGAGTTGGAGCAATTTTGACCTTCCTAGATGGTTATCTGGCCTTTATTAACCAGACTTGATGGACATGCTAATTCTGTAATATGCCCATCTAATAAGCTGGCTGACTCAGGCAGCAAGGTACCGGTGTGTGCTAGGGACAGGGGTTCATTGTGAAGCAGCATAGGCTGCACTACATGGAAAGGTGACATTTCTCCTGTATGATGGCTGTTTGGGGCAGACCCAGTCAGATCACAGGCTTCACTATTAAAGGGCATAGTTAACATTCAGAGCAGCTAGGCCACCGCCCGTAGCCTTTCTTCTCCCTCCCATTTCTTAGCCCAGCCCAGGACTGGGAAGGTGGCACATAGGATGTGTTTGGTATTTGCGTCTTGCTAGCCAGGAAACATCTCAGGCTTGTAGCACGGGGTGGTAGCAGGGGCATGTGGAAAGGAGGTCAAGCAGGGACATGGGGCCCATCAATCAGATGGGGCACAGATTTCCTCTGAGGCTGGGGCAGGAGATGACAGCTAGCTCCCTTGGCTGCTGGGGAAAGAGAGCTCCATTGGCACTGGGGGTGGAGGGAAGAGAAAGAGCCCCTCTTGGGGAGGGGGCAAGAAAGTGCCCCTCCAAAAGCCACCAGATTTTTATTCCTGTCCACGCCCCTGTGCGGTAGATAGAGTAGAAGCTGGCAACCTTGTCTACATGGACAGTAGAACCGTTTTCACTTAAAGCGTGAATTTAAGCTGATACTTTCTAAACCATTGCCAAAGGGCATGTAAACACTTTGATTTCAATTTGGGAATGACTCATTTTAGTTCACTTTTAAGCTGATTAGAAACATGTTTAAGCAAACCCAAAACAAGACACACACAAATCAAAAAAGACTGTCCACACAGCTTTTTTCACTGGCTTAAATTAAACCTGTGCTACCCTTTTGTGAAGACAAAGCCATAGAGTCAGGTGGCATAGGTCCTCTCCCCAGCTCTTTCACAGGCTTACAGTGTGAACTTTGGACAACATCCTTATTCTCTCAGGACATAAATTTACCCATCTGTAAAATGGACATAAGAGCGAAATCCACTTTTGTAAAGCTCTTCAGAGTTCCTTGAATAAAAGACACTTGATGGGCAAGATCATCTGGTGGTAGGAACTGATCTATATCTCCAGGGAGTTACTCTTCTCTGGAGGGGGAATAATTGCATTTCTGTACATCCCATCTACTCTTCTGTTTGGAATCTAAAATGTTTTTTTCCCTCCGTCAGCAGTGGCTATCCCTCACCTTTCACTCCTGGTTTGCAATCTTCTCTCTTTTGCTCAGTCTCTGTGGGGCGGCTCGCCCCTTGCAAAGGCGTGGAAGTTAAGTGGCATGAAAGGCCTTCCCATGAAGGCTAGACTTGGTATTCATGCCTTGGTGCAAAACAGGAAGAACAATAGAAAACACTGACCTGGCCTTTCAGCAGGAATCAGCTGCAAGCACAGAAAGAGCCCTAAAAGAGGACAGAGGGCAAAAAGAAGGGGAAACAGGTCACTGAGGCTACGGCTAGACAGGGGCGCTATTTCAGGATACCTTCGGTGTCCCGAAATAGCTGTTCTGCGTCTTTTAAATGAAATAACGGGCACGCTATTCCAACTTCCCTGTAGCCCTCGTTACAGGAGGGTTAAGGGATGTTTCAGAAGAGGGCTCTATTTCAAAATTTTGCGCTGTGTAGACAGCACCAAATTTCAAAATAAGCTATTTCAAAATTAGATCAAAATAAGATACACAATTTGCGTAGCTCAGATTGTGTATCTTATTTCGACCTATAGGTGCAGTGTAGATGCACCCTCGAGGATGAGCATTAGGCACCGAAGGAGTTCAGCTTCTGAAGTGATTTCCCTCACCGGTAGCCCCTTGGCCCTGCTATTTCCTCTTCCTGCCGTCGATTTTGTACTCCTGCGGCCTCCTGGCTTTCCAGCCTGGCAGTGAGTATCTCTGTGGAAGTCAGTGGTGTGACACTGCTGTGAAGGAGAAGAAAATCAGGTCAGTGGACTCTGGCGGAGCTACGCTAGCTCGGCATCGGTGTGTGCACAGAGCCAGGCCCAGGGATTGCAGCGGCTGCTGGGACACAGCACTAGGCCCAGCGTGTCTGGTGGTGGTGGTACTTAGGGAATGCATGGAGGAGGAACATGGTTATTCCCCTTGCTGTAACGTGAGCTTTCTAAAAGCACTGAACTTTTTACCTCCTATTATCAATGCTCCATTTCATCTGCTAGGGCCTGGAGAGTGGCTACAAATTAGCCAGCGACTTTTGTTTTGAATCTAAATCCAGAACAAAGCTGCCTCCTTCCCCTGAGCAAGGAATCAGCCAGTCTCCATCAGCGGCTCGCCCTGCGCTGGGATGAGGCGGGCAGAGCAGAGCTGGACCTGGGAATACTAGATCCGTTTTCAAGCGGGAGGGAGCCCTGCGAGCCATTGACATGCAAATGCAGCCCTGCGTGCCTTGAGCCAATCCAAGCCGGTTCCTTGTGGGATTACCTGAGACGGGGAGGGAAGGGGGAGGAGAGGGCTGGGTAATCCCTTAGGAGCTGGGAAAAGTGGTGTGCTTGCCTGACCCTCTGCAGCAAATATGTGTGTGTGTTACGCTTCCTATCAGGGCTCTCTCTGCTGCATAGCCGGCTTCTGCTTCCTCCATGCTGGCTGGGATGCCTCCAGATCACAGCAAATGCAGCTCTGAGGCGCTGCTGCTTGGCAAACCCTGGAGAGAGGGGCTGCAGGGAGTAGGCTGGTGTCACAGCGCCTCCTGAATTACCTCCAGAAGAAGCAATGCCTCCCTTCCTCCCTGGAGCAGTGGCAGGACTGCAGCCTCTTCAGCAAGTGGGATGCTAGAAGATTTGAACTTGGGTTTTTGGCAGGATTCCGGGGGGGTTCCCGTACCTGAGAGGATTTATTTTAGGATTGGTAAGTGCTGGCTTCGGGGGTGGGCCGTGGGGGAGGATCTGGACCAGTTCTGAGAATGTGGAGGGTTATTTTTCTTTTCCCTAATGCCTGAAAGAACTAGAAAATCCCTGTGTTTGCAATGGGAGCATATAAGGCAGCCAGAGCTGGGGTCCTGAGCTTTGTGTGGGGGAGTTCTGTAATGTTCGTGGCTTATTTTGAGAGGTTTGGTCAAGGAGGACCCTATGGCTTTAACTATGGTTAATTATTTGCAAAGACAAGGATTTCCCCTACAGCTAGGAGAGAGACACAGAGAGAGAGAGAAAGAGAGACACAGTTTGATGCTGAGAGATTCATTGTAATAGAAAATCTGATTCTCCTCTCATGTATACTGGTGTAAATCAAGAGTAGCTCCACTCAAATCGGAGTAACATTAGAGTAAAACCGATGTGAAATCAGAGGGAGGGCCATTGTTATCCCTCCCTCATTCTGAAGGTAAAAAGCAACTAGCCCTTTTTTTAAAAAAGCAAAACAAAAGAAATGTGTTCCTCTTGCTTACAAGGAAACTCTTAAATACCAGGGGCCCAACTCATCCAATGAAGTTGGTATGGGCTCAGCGCCAGGGATAAATGTGGTCTGGGGAATTTGTGGATTAGTTTAATTTTTTTAATAAATGCTTTGACATTTTCCTTCTTGGGGTGTTTTCAAATCCCCCGAAAATGGATCAAGTTGGAAATGTTTTTCCTATTTCTTGGTGTCAGTTGCATGTTTCAGAGAAGGAGGAAATCACTGTCTATTTTACTGCCTTTTTTCCTGAACAGGGGCAACATATAATCCAAGTTGAAAATTCCAGCCAAGTTCAACAGAGACAAAATGATACAATACTACCATAGGTTTCAGAGAGGCAGCCGTGTTAGTCTGTTTCAACAAAAACAACAGGGAGTCCAGTGGCACTTTAAAGACTAACAAATGTATTAGGGTATTAGAGCAGAAGCTTTTGTGATCTACAACCCACTTCCTCAGATGCTGAAGAGAAAAATCAAGAAAGGGTACAGAGATGGGAGTGTGACAACAGTGCTAGTAGTACCATAGCAATGTAGTTATCTAGACTGTTAGTATTTGATGGCCACTAGAGGGACAATACAGTTATCTTCCTGGAAGGAGTTACACTCATAAAACAGTAGGGGTGCATTTACCCTGAACTCAAAATAAGACACACAATTTGCACTACGCAAATTGTGTATCTTATTTTGATTGTATTTCGAAATAGGCTATTTTGAAATTTGCCGCGTCTACACAACGCCAAATTTCGAAAGAACGTGCTATTTCGAGACATCCCTTAACCCATTTGGAACAAGGGTTCCCGGGATGCCAAAATAGCACACCCATTATTTCAAAAAATATTTTGAAATACTGGGCGGCTTGTGAAAATGTGAGGTAGCTATTTTGGGATATGTACAATATCCCGAAGTAGCCGTGCAGTGTAACAAACCCTAGAAGAGAAGACGAGTTGAGGTCTGTTGTGTGCATTAAAATATATTGTCCTATTACTGCTTGTAGCTTGTTAATATCACCTGAACAAAACAGTTTAGATACCTTACCCAGATGTGTGTTTACCTCCCTTTTGCCTCTTTGATTGCAACATAGTTTTAGCAGAGGATGTGTGTTTGTTTGCTAGGTCAGATATATACTATATTGGTGAATATGAATTCTATGTTGAAAGGTGAAGCTTTAGCCTTTAAACAAAGAGTCAATGGATGAACAATCAAGCAGATCTTGTCAAAGATACAAGATCGGATATTTCCTGAGGCTGATAAAGTATCTAGTTTTCAGATCTAATTTTTCCTTTCACAGTTTTAGTCCTCTATACTAGGGATGCAATAGAGTAGGCAATTCACCGTTAAGCAGAAGCTTATTGGTTAATGCTACTGGCTACATGAAGCTTCCCCTCCCCCTGCTACTCTGCCTCCCTGCTGGCTCCTAAAATACTTTTCCTGCAGAGCCACAGTAGCAGGTACCTCCTGGGAGCTAGGTCTGAGCCAGGCTGCTTGCCTGCCAGCTCCTAAAATACTCTTAGTCCAGAGCCACAGCGGGGTAGTTGCCGGGACCTGGTGCAAGCCGGGACTGAGTGCTTGCAATGCTAACCATTGTCGATTAATCCTGTAATTTTTGTCGACTACACCAGGGGTGGGGAACCTCAGGCACTGGGTCAGGATTCAGCCCCCAGCTTGCCTGTATCCGGCCCCCGAGGCTAAGGGCCCCCTACAGCGTAGGGGAACCCAGCTGGTGCTTCAAGCCCCCCCACTACCTCAAAATCTACTAGCCTGGGGTGGGAGGGGAATGTGGGGAGTGTCTTTCTGCTTCTCAGTTGGGGGCCATGGCAGTGAGGGTTTGATGGGGGGGGGGAGTTTGTTTGTTTGTTTGTTTGTTTTGCTTCTCACTCGTGTGCAACTGATTTTTCTGAGTCAGTGGCCCCCAACTCCAAAAAGGGTCCCCACCCCTGGACTACACGATTAATGAATTACATGCTTCTTAACATCCCCACTCTCCACGCTATTATCTCTGCATCCAAAATTCTCAGGGACCTCTGAGAGTGGGAGGGGAGAAAAGCAGGCCAGATCAGGCCCTAATTAACATACTTCCCTGGGAGCCTCAGTATGAAAGTTTGCGCCAATGATAGCCGTTCCCCAGATGTGATTCACAACACTTCTTTCTGTTTGGACAACATCCCTTCAGCGCCACCTACACCCTCTTGAGTGTCACATTTGCAAACTTTGATATCTTGTGTCAACAGGTTGGTGAGAACTCTGATAGAGTGGTAACAGGAGCTCTGTGTAAGCCTATCGTTGGTCGGCATTTCCGTGTGTTAGCTGCAGAATTGATTGAAACGAACTTGAATGGCTGGTTTTGGTTCCCCGGCCTAAGACACATAATTGGGCTCTCAGCATATTTCTTATGAGCAACCTTCCACACATCTCACTGGCAAATGACCTCTGCGTGTCTGTGCTTTCCCACACTTCCCAATGGCAGCAGTAAAAGCTGCCATAACATACCTTAGGCTCTGTAGCAGGGCTGGGCAAAATACGGCCCAGGGGCCAGATCTGGCCCGTCAAGCCACCGGATCCAGCCCGCAGACCACCCTTCCAGGACCCTCAGACACACCGCTGCCACAGTTTAAAGCACAGTCCATTCAGCTCTTTGCTCCAGAGGGAAGGGGAGGCTTCGTGTGATCTCCTCACTCCCAGCCCAATCCTTAGCTCCTATTGACCAGAAACAACCAGCCAATAGGAACTAAACCCAGCCAATCTCTCAGCTCCTATTCACTGGAAACAACCAGCCAATAGGAGCTGAGAGATTGAACTGGGAGGTGGGGACAGCGCAAGTCTCTCCCCACTCTCAGAGCTGAGAGCCACGTGGAGGGAGGACCCTGCAATTCTAAGTGATCTGGGGCTGCAGCAGGCAGGAAGCCTGGCCTGCCTTGGGGGTGCTGCAGGGCTGCTGGCCAGGAGACACTTAGGTAAGCATCTCCCAGCCAGAACCTGCCTCTGGCACCCCAGCCCCTTCTGCACCCCAACTCCCTCCCACAGGTCACCATCCAAACCCCCTGCACTCCCCGGGTCACAACTCCCTCCCAGGTCCTGTACCCCTCCTACACCCTTCCCCCAGACCAGAATCCTCTCCTGCACCCATACCCCCTCCCTGACCCTGCACCCCATTCTCCTGCCCCAAGTCACCACCCAAACCTGCTGCCGCTTGCACCCCTTTTCCCCCTTCTCCCGCATCACAATTCCCTCCAGACTTTGCACCTCCCCCTAAAGCCCCTCCCCAGGCCAGAATCCTCTCCTGCACCCATACTCCCTCCATGACCCTACACCCCAATCGCCTGACCCAGGTCACAACCTCTCCTTCACCCAAACTCCCTCTCAGATCTCACATCATGTCCTGCACCCCAGTTCCTCACCCCGTGCACCCTTTTGCACCCAACCTCCACCCTAGACCCCGCACCGGTATTCTTGGGTTCTGTTGGCAGAAGCCATGCAAAGAGTTGCTATGGTGCAAGCAATCCATTCCCCCTGCCCCCATCCCACCTGGGGTGCCCAGAAAACCAGACTTGCTTTGCCCCCGACAACATGCCTTGTGATTTAAAGGGATACAATGTCCGCACTGGCAATCAACCTTCTTTTTCAGACACTAAAAGAAATGTGGCCCAGAGACCTTATTTCCTCTCCTTCACTCCCCTCCACTTTGTCTTTCTTTTAATAGATCAGGTTGTTTTTTCTCTGCTCCCTCTTTCCCTCCATCCACTTACATCCCTTCCGCTTCCCCTAGATCAGTGGTTCTCAGCCATGTCTGTGCAACCCTTTTTGGTATGTAGAGGTCTTCCGGTGCACATCAGCTCATTTAGAGATTTGCCTCTTGTTACAATAGGCTACACACAAAGCACTAGCAAAGTCAGGACTAGGGATGCGAATGACTAGTTACTCCCCCCCCTCACTGCCTCTATCAGAAAGCCCCCAGGCTCCATGCAGTGCTGCCACTTTGAAATGCCGCTTGCAGCCCCCAGCTGGCTCGGGCCGCATGCAGCGTTTCAAAGCAGCAGCACCACGTGGAGTGCAGGGTCAGCTGGGGACTGTCCTGCTAATCATGTAGCGCTGCCACTTTGCAATGCCACGGGAGCCCGGGGCCAGTGGGGACTGCTTGAGTCCTCTGCTAGCCCCGTGCTCCCTGCAGCGCGTTCGCCTTTGAAGTGTAGCAACAGCCCTTAGGTAAGCACACTTTAGTAACCGCTAAGATAAAACAGCACTTAGGTAAGGGGGCTGTTGATACTCTTGAAAGGCGGAGGCTGAATAGTTGATGTAAATTGCATCGACTATTCGATTAGCCAATTAACCGAAAGTTTATATCCCTAGTCAGTGCAAACTATAATTTCATACAAAGACTTGTTTATACTGTTCTATACACCATACACTGAAATAGAAGTACAATATTTCGATTCCAGTTGATTCATTTTTATATATGGTAAAAGTGAGAAAGTCAGCCATGCCTCAGTAACAACGTGCAATGACAGCTTTGTGTTTTTAGGTGTGATTTTTGTAAGCAAGCAGTTTTTAAGTGAGTTGAAAGTTGGGGTACACAAGGCAGATCAGATCCCGGAAAAGAGTACAGTAGCCTGGAAAGGTTAAGAACCTCTGCCCTGGATTTGTCTTCTGATCGCTCTCGGACTTCTCACTTCTCTTGTCCATCATCTTCATCTTCCAAAAGATCTGTCTCTGGCTTTTTAAATAACCTCCCCGCGTCCTTCTCTCCACTCCGGTCCCCCATCGCTGCTCACCAGCCTCAGGTACCTAATCTACAAACTCACCCATGCCCATTCATGAGACTGTTTAGAGCAACTGCTCTGAGCCCCTCACTTCAGGGGACCCCACAGGGCCTAGGGTGGCCCGGGGTGCCTAGTGCTGGTAGCAGGGGTCGGGCTCGCCCCTGCAGTCACCATCAAGGCAAGAAGTGGAGCACCCCGGGCCAGCCCCCAGCCTGCTCTGCTCTCCCAGCGGCATTGCTGCACTTCCCACCGCCAGTGAATGCAGGGGAGGTGCCAGCCCTTCCTCCAAACCATCTCCCCTGAGCGACACAGCTGGGCGCTGGCGGAGTGGGCTGGGGCCAGGTTGGTCTGCGTCCTGATGCCACAGTGAGCACGGGGGGCGGGCCCACTCCCTGCTGTGGGCACCAGGCCCCCCGCTAATCCTCGGGGCCACGTCACTCGGGGCAGGGGCTTCGGAAAAGGAGTGGAATGGGGGTGGGACAGAGGCAAAGCAAGGGCAGGGGAGGGATCTGGGGTGGAGTGGGGGAGGTCTCCCAGACCCCACACCCATCTAGGGATGGCCCTGTGCAGATTTATCCATTCTAACAGGTACCCCTCCACCCACCCACATGCCACCCTGCACGGAAGCATCAAACCACGCTTCCCCAGACCTCTCACACAGGCCTGTGCTCATCTCCTGCCTGGACCCCCCCAGACTCACCCACACACAGCCCTACGCAGCCAGCCACTCACAGGGTCATGCCAATCCCCATCCTCCCCCTCTGAATCACTGCGCACCACTTCCTCGCCACTCTGGCCCCCAAACTGCTCTCCGAAAGCAACAGCAGCCCCTGGCCTGCTCTGCTCCCAGCTCACTTCCTGCCCTCAGGGGGCTACGTCATGGGCTGTGAATGCTTTGTGCCTTGAGTCCCAGCCAGCCCCCTTCTCTGGGTATTTCCTCAGCAGTAGGGGCATACGCTCCTGGTCCTATTGCAGACACTGGGGAGTGTTTTCATTGGCTCCAGTGGGAGCAGGATCAAGGTGCTGGAGGGGGGAACCCTTTGACTGAGACTAGAGGCCCAGTCCAGTCAGCCCCTTGGAGAAGTTCTTGTGCCCCCCACAGGTCCAGGAAGGCTACTCCCATGAACAGAGTTGGCACCGGTCCAGGTTTTCACAGGATCATCCCTTTTCTGAGGTAGCTGTGCTGGAAAGTCTACAAACTGTGCAGTTTTAGGGGCTCACGACCATCCCAGATGCCCTGCGGGGGTGTCTCAGAGGTGGCAGCCCCTCTATATCAGCAAAGTTTAGAGGATCAGGTATCTCTGGTGCTTGCTGAGTGGCAGTTCATGCCCTTTGGGAAAGATCATGGAAAAGAAACTGAAATAAGGCTTAGTACTCCTGGTATGGAACAATCCCGACTGGCGTGTTAGTGATTGCATCTGGCTTTTCATCCAGAACCCAACACATCACTGGCTGAGATTTAAAGCTTTTTCTAAGGAGTCAGGCATTGAGTGGGCAGTAAACGCTACACCAATATCCTTTGCATACTTCTGCTACCACCGCCACCCCCACCTGCCAATGAAGGACGTGAGAGTCCTGCGTGTGGATCGGAAGGCAGGACGCAATCCCATGCTGGCAATGAAGTGCAGCTAAAAATCCCAGGAGTCACTAGGTTTTAAAAACTATCCTAGATTCCCAGTCAAAGAGAAAATAAAAGGATACTGGCCTTGCTCCTGCTCCCCCTGCAACTGGGAGGAGGTTAGTTATAGGAAGCAAGGAGAGCATGGATGCAGTTAGATGCCCAAAGACGTTATGCCCTTTACTTAAACTGTAAGCTCTCTGGGGCTGGGACCATCTTTTTGGTCTGTGTTTGTACAGCACCTAGCACAAGGAGGTCCCAGTCCAAGACTGGGCTACTAGATGCTACAGCAATTCAAGTAATAACTAAGGCCAGGTCTACACTAGGCCCGGCAGCTCGGCTTACGCTGTACAACTCCAGCTACACAGAAGAGCAGCATCTCCTCTTGCATCCTGGTAGAAAGCATCGTCTGTGCTATGGTACTGCTGCCACATCGCTGCGCTGCCGTAAGCACCCGCCCTGTGGACATGCGCCCTCCTTCTTCGGTTACCACCAGCACTTGGCTTTTAAGGCGTCAACAGTGAGCAGTGGTTTTTCTATGGGAAAAGGTTTTTGCTCTTTCTGATGTGGGTGGCTCTGGCTGGCTGGTGGCTCTGGCTACGTTAAATAAAAATGGGCTTCCTGGTAAGGACAGGGAAGGCTTTCAAAAAGGCCAAGAGGATAAGGAGCATGATTCCCACTGGCTGTCAATGGCACATATGCTCCTAAATTCCCTAGGTGCTTTAGATAACCTCCCCCCAAAAGCCTCCAGCTTGTCAAGCTCCCTTAAAGAGGCCTGGCATCGTCACTCAGCCACTCAAAATAGCCATGTCAGTGGTTCCTCAGTTGTGACCTGATGTGCATAAGGGGCTGGGCAGCCTTCACATTGCAGCTCTCGGCAGACCCATGCCTGAATCAGACTTGTGTACCTCGCCTGCCGGGTGATTTAGGCAAAGCTCGTGGTGAGCAGTGTTGGCCCGCAGCCCGGTTATAGCCACGACAGAACATGCACCTCCAGCACGATGTGTCCTAACTGTGCTGTGGCAGCGAAGATGGGTAGAAAGGGCAAAGCTGTGTTGTAATTAGGTTCCAGAAATCAGGCTACAGCCCTAAAAAAAGGGGGATTGTGGCCTGGTTCCCTTAACATTGGTATAACGTGGTTTTGTCCCGTCCGTGCAGCTCGCCCTATGTTACAGTATGTCTGGGTCACCATATTGTGACTGTACTTCCTGACACCTTGGGCCGTAGTCTATTGTACAGTGATAGGGTCCTGGCTGTTCCAAGTGATAGCACTGCTGTCTAGGGCAGGGGTTGCGGTGCAGCGTTAAGGGGGGAAAGGAAATGTGTGCACGAAAGAAAACTGACTGCAGTGGGTGTCTCTGAAAGCAGAGTCTGTCCCCACCCATGGATTCTGCTTTGAAGGAGTTACACTGGATTTACACCAGCTGAAGAACTACCTCAGGCATTTTATTTCACAGACCAGGGGCTACCGCCCATCTAGCTACAGAGTGTGCGTTTTTAAACACACATAAATACACCTGCTTGGTTTGCCTCAAAAAGGGTCTGAGAAGTCATAGTCGTCTATATTGGGCTTGTGGAGGGGTTGAAGTTGACAGTCACCCTGGAGAAAGCAAAGAGGAATGCTTTTGCAGTGCACGTGGGCTCAGGAGATTGGGAGTCATTGCCTGGCTGCAGCACACGTTTTCTTTGTCAAGTCACTTAACCTTTCTAGGGCTCAAATCGCCTTCTACAAAACAGAAATGTTAATCTACCCCTTCCTCAGAGGAGAGCTGGGAGGGTAAATCCACGGGTGTCTGAGAGCTGCTTGCATACTGTGGTGATGGGGGCCAGACTACTTAGTCTGCTTCCGTTGACAGATCCTATGTGGTTCAGTAAGACAGCCTCAAAACTTGTAAGAGAAAGGAAGGTTTTGTGGTTATGACACTGGACTGGGACTCAGGGAACCAAAGGTCAGCTTTTAGCCCTGCCGCAGATTGTGGGTAAGTTGATTCCTCTTTGTGTACCAATTCCCCATCTGTAAAACAGGGCTAATAGCGGTTCTTCCTCTTTTGTCTATGTAGACCATGGGTTCCCAAACTGGGGGGGTATGAAGAAATTCCAGGGGGGGGCGTGAGGCAACCCAGCCTCCCCCCATCAATTCCCCCACCCCCAAGTTGTGCTGCTATTTTTATTTTGTTTTGTTTTTGCTCAACAAGTTTTGCTGCTATGGGGGGGGGGAGGGGAAAGAGGGTTTCTCAAAAATCAAAAAGGGGGCGTGATGCCGAAAAGTTTGGGAACCACTGATGTAGACTGTAAGTTTTGTGCAGCAAGACTCTTGCTAAATGTTTGTACAAAACCTGGCACAGCGGGGCCCTGAGGTAGGTGTTACTGTGAATAAATACGATAGCATGTGCGTCAACAAGTTATCTCCAGCTCTGGCAAAGGCTAGGTCTGTAGTAACTATCTCGGTGTTGTGTTGGTATTGATACATTTAGAAAAAAAGCCTAAAAGGTGCTAGTGGACCTGCCTTGAAAGATGACAAACCTTCAAACAAGGAGCCTAGGCAAGAGGTGGCTGCTGTGTGAAATGCACAAGGATTTTGTTGCCTAAGTGGTTAATGAGTTTACTACCTTGTGCCTGTCACGGCTTTGCAGGGGAGGTGCTGATTAATGTGTCATGCCCTTTCCCCCTCGCCTGGCTTGCTGCTCTTCCATCTCCCAAGCTCTAGCTGACACCTTTTATTAGCAAACTTGTCCCTGAATTGTTAGGAATAAATATTGACAGTCATGGCTGCCTAATAGGCTTTAGCTTGCAGTTCACTGGGTAGAAGCATTTGGCACTTGTGGCTCTTGGTGTGTTGGCTTGAATGAGAAGCTGTGTTTGGGACAGACCCAACCAAAATTTAGTCCAGGGGGGATTTCTTAATAGAATGTTCTCTGGACCTGGGCCGGGGGTAGGTGGGGGGGGGGGCGGGGGGCGGGGGATGCACACTGCTGCCCTTTGTCCCTGGCTATGGAAAGCAAAGCTCCGATTTCTATACGTTCCACCCCCGAAATTCCATTCTGCGCAGAGTGCGGATTCAAATCCCTGAGACTCCTGAGCACCGGGCCGGTTAAAGACAATCGTTAGAGACAAAGAGTCACTGGATGGAACTTTTTTTTGAGAGGGATTGAGAGCGAGCGAGCCAATGTGACCATGGCGTAACCATTCTGACGAGTGCTTCCTTCTCTCGATTAAAGCTTGTGAAGTATATTTGCCTCTTTAAATTGGGTGATGATGGCTCAGTTTGACAGCCCCAGAGATTGACACCCTCTGTTGAGCCTCAGCAGGGGCACCACATAGGCTGTAGCAGCAGAATCTTCCCCGGCAATGTCTTGCCACTGCGCATCAGTGCTGCCCTGGAGGAAACGTCTGGTAGAATTCAATACAGAAGGAAAAGGAGTAGCCCCGTGGCACCTTGGAGACTAACAATCAGGCGGCGCACAGCGAAGGGATCATCGCCTGCTTAGAACCGATGACGGTGACGCTAACCTGCCAGTGGGAGGAAGTCACAGAGAAGGGAGAACGCCCGAAGAGTCTGTCCAGTGGCATCCCTAGAAATTTTGGTGCCAGGAAGCCTTCTGTGGAGGGGGAGCGAAGCTGGGCTCAGGACCATGGGGCCAGGAATGGTGTGGGACAGGAGCAGGGAACGGAGGAAGCAGGATTTGGGCCCACCCTACACTCACTCACCAGCCCTGGCAGGAAGCAGAGCAATGTGGCTCCGTTCTCCTAGCTCCCAGCCGCATCCCTCAAGGGCAGGTACTTGGGTGAAAGGGGGGAACCACCCCCTGCACTCCCCAACAGCAGGAAGCAGAGTGACACGGTTGGGAGCCGGAGGAGCAGAACAGGCTGAGGCTGGGCTGCTCAGCTAATTGCCACTGCCAGTGAGTGCAGGGGTGGGCCTGAGCCTTCCTGCTAGGCCCCTGGTCCACATCAGTCAGGGGAAGGGGTAGAATGTGGGTGGGGCAGGGGGAGCGTTCCGGGCCTACCTCCCTCCTAGGGACCGTCCTGCTGGGCGCAGCCTGTGGGAGCGCTGGCCCCGTGTGCAACACACAGCTAATTTTGTAGTGCTCCAAATTTTGTGATGTCCTTTACCCTTGTGTACTTTGCAAATTGGTAGGAACAACTCTAAGTCTGTCCCTTATGGGCCCTGGAAGCCACAAAAACCTGCACCTATGTCTTGTGTAGGTGGCTCCCGTGTAAGCAAAGCATCTATCTCAGCTTGGCACTAATCACAAGCCTCGAGCCCACTTTGCACACTTACAATACTGCCCCCACGGACCCCCATTGAAATGAAAATAATTACTTTATTGTCTCTTACAGTCCTCCCTCTGCTTCACCTCCCAGCTGCTGCCCCTTCAAAATTAGCTTCTTTGTGTCACGTCCCATGGTTTACCCCTCCCGGGCAGCAGCAGGAATGTGAACTGGGGCCCGTAGGCGCCGACAAAGCCAGATCTGCCACATTCACCCACAGCGGGATTCACAAAGTAGGGTTAACGTCCAGCTCCTTCCCTTTGTGCTGGGGTTTCTACCTGCCTGGGAAGGAGAGGCAGTGTAAAGCCACTTTTTGTGGGCCCTTTTGCGGCTCTGTTGTGTGAGATGGGGACCTTGATGAAACAGAACCCTGAGGACGAGGTCAGAGATACCAACAGCTTCTCAGCTTCTCTCTTGGGATCAGAAATGTGGGATGACTTCATATTCCCCCCCCCCCCCAAAAAAAAAACTGTTCTCAACTATCTAATCTGAATGAGGAAGGACAGATAGATGCTAAAAATAGAGCGAGAAACCGAGACTGACTGCATGAGTCATGGGAGCCTCTGGGAGCTTATTGGAAGCTAATCAGCCTGCTCTGCCGGCAGCTTGCCTCTGACACGGTGTCAGAAGCTGAAGTCGAGAACCAAAGTGAACTTGAATGGACAAGACGCACAGACCAGATTCTGTGCGGGTGTCTATGGGCGTAACTGCATTGTCTTCCCTGCCCACTGACTTCAGGGAAGCTGTGAGGATTTACACCCGCGGGGGTCAATAGGCACAAACCCTGCAGGAACACTGTTCTAAGGAGCAGGGCTTTGGGGCCAGGACTGCAGGAAACTCACATTCTGCCTTAAAAATCAGTCGGACTAAAGGTTCGGCTGCTCCCTCAGCTCGATCAGTCGAGATGCTGGGCAGCCTTGACTGCTGCCAAGTTCTGTGGGAGTGGGAAATTGAATCTTGTGTCGGTGTAACTGCCAGTTTCCTCTTTGCCTCTCTCCTGTTTGAACTGGCACATCAAGAAGCCAAGGCGAAGAGTAAATGATTGTAGGGGTTATACATTCTTAACTCTTCCTTTAGGGGTAGTTTGTACACTGTATAATGGGCCCTCATTCTGCGTTAGATCTCGCCCTTCCTCTCAGAGGGGCAACCGTAACCCTGTATTTCAGTAGCACTGTGCATCTACAACTGTGTCTCTGGATGGCTGTAGCTCCTACGGAGTTGCGAAGGGCATTTGTGGGGTGGGGGAGGATCCTGAAGCACTGAAAATGGTATCCCCATCGAAGCAAAGAAAACCTCCCTCCCCACACAGTCTCCCCTTGAAGGTCAAGTATTCTCTGTCAGTCTGTTGAGATGAAACACGCACCCAATGGCATCGTTATTATTTATCATTTGGGTTGTGGTCGTGTAATGCTGACGGGCGGGACCGAAACTGGGACCTCTGGCTCTCAGCGAAGGCTGTAGAGCAGACCCATTATTCTCTCTATAAGTGGCCTCAGTGCCACTAGATGGGACAACATCACATCCAGAAGGTGCGTGGGTTACAGTAGCACCTAGAAGCCCCAGTCATGGAGAGGACCCGTTGTGCTAGGCACTGTACAAGCACAGAACAAAAGAGCTTATAATCTGCACAGATAATGTATTATTGCCCTCATCAAGGCATTTTTTTACTCTTACAGTTAGAGGAAAAGTAAGGCAGTCAGGAACATTTATTTCAAATAAGGTGTTGCCAGCTTGAAAAACTTAAGAAACGCTGAACTGAAAGGGCCCCTAAACCTCTAACATTGTGTAGACAAGCCCTGTGCAAATCCTCCACCTGAGCTTCTGAGCACACCTCCAAACTCTTGACAAAAGCAGTTCCCCCCATACAGATACACCCTCCCCACCACACACGCAAGATGGCATAAGGTGCACCGGTGCCTCTATTCCTTGCTTCGCGGTTTGAATTGTAACTGAGCAAGGCCTTCTTTTGTTGGATCTATTCTGGATTCCTTTACTCCACTGTTAGAATGTTTTTCTTGTTGTTCTTCTCTGTTAAAAATCCCAAAGGCTATAGCTTTTTGAACTTTACACCCATGATGCCAACGAGAACAAGATGCCACGTGATGTTTGTGTTGCAGTAACATACTCCTTTTAAAAAAAATGAAAGCAGATTGTGGCTTTCAGTCTGTCATTTATGCGAGCGTTGCCATATTAAAGGAGGCAGGTCAACAGTTGCTCTCTTTGTTCTTCTTTGTTACCTCTTTGATTATCTCAGGTTGGACCTTTTGTTTCAGGCAGGGATGGTAACAATGGTTTTGAGAGAATGATGGGTAATAATAGCTCTTACATATAGAGGAGGAGAAAGGCAGGATGAAGCTAAGTGGTTTTCCCAACTAGGGGAACTATAAGCATAGTGTGACAATTAACAAACACACAGGAATGCAAAGCTCTTTCCCCTCAAGTTGCTAACTGACTGGGCTGTAAACCATTGGTGTGGGCAATGCTGTTGTACAACTGTCAATCACCCACCTTATGTGGGAGGTAATCCAACAAGTCGGTGGATCACTAGTTGGAAGAGTGCTAGTTCTTCCGAAGAGCATTCAGGCAAAATCCTCATTCTCCTTACTCCGTTTTTACTCCTGATTGAGGCAAAGCTCCCACTGAGAGCAAAAAGTGCAGAAGTCATTGGGAGTCCTCTTTTTGTAAGGACTTCAGGATTTGGCCGATGGGTGATGTTTAAACAAGTATGATTAAGGAGCAGGGACATATCTTTGGGATTAGGCACGTATAGGCGGATAGGCACAGCGTAGGCGGAGGTGTTTCAGGCCATAACTCTCAGCCAATTGATAAGTCCCATCAAGTACCCTCATGGTTACTGCAATTAGAATTTAAGCATAGGGGAAAACACTTGAGGAAAAGCTGCAAAGAGACAGATTAGATAGCAGAGCAGTGTTACAGCTGCGGTTTAAACTCCCATCCTGAGTCTGAACTCCCACCAAACGGCCAAACGTTGGGCTAATTTGGATGTAAGGTTTTTGTCAGTCTTCTGGAAACATGCAGCCAGATTTTCGAGTGTTCAGCCTCTGCAACCAGGGCCAGGTTTTCTAAAGAGTGAGCACCCAAGAACTCCCATGGTGACACTTACGGCCAGACCCTAAAACTCAACACCCAACATCCTGTGCCCTTCTGAAAATCAGGCCCAGGTGGTGGGTGCTGAAAATCTTGCCAGTCAGAGCTAATTCTAAATTTTGGATCTTGAATCCTAACCCAGAGTTCCGGGGCGTTTGGATCAAATAAATCTCTAATGAATCCTTTCATGAAGCAATTGTTTAGTTGGCTGGAAAATGCCAGTGTTCTAGAATTAAGTGTAAAAAAATCACATGGAAGAATATTATTTGTTTACACAATTTCTTTGAATACAACTAAGAGCATCTTCTAGACCCAAGGAACTTTTCTTTTAGGGGCTACTTTATTTTTGTAATTAGCTCTAAAAAGGGGACATTTTGTTTCACACAAGCAGGAGACCTGTTTTCCTTTTGTTGCTGTTTTTCCTGGCATGTGCCAAGAGATTTTCTGTTCATTTGGCAGGCAGTTAGCACTTTACTCCTGTGGCCCTTACAGTATCATTATAGTATCTGTGTATGAGGAAACAAATGATATAATTGGAACTGAATGAGTTTTGCATAGGTCAACTCTCACTGTCAATGTGTGCCACGGTGTGTATAAAAAAATTATTAGTTTCACTGTACCAAATGGCTATATGAGTTAATTATTGTTGTGTTATGAGGTAGTTCATCTGTACATCAAAAGGGCAGAGTTCTCATCTGCATGAGAAATAAATCAGCCAAGCCAGAATGCCAGATCTGAGCACTCTGACGCACGTGGGAAGTTTGGATCCAGATTCAGGCTTTATGACTGGCCCCTGGTTCTATAAGGGAGCGAACCAAACTCCACAATATGAACACCCTGGAAATTTGGAAAAGGAGTTTGACTTTTATAGTGTGGCTGTCTGTGGTGAACCTTAAAAAAGCTTTTTGTGCTGCAGATGTGGGTTGAATTGACATCCAGAAGTTTTCAGATATATGCCGGCCTATCCACATTTATAATTAATTGTAGCTCTAGGATGCCTGTTACTTATCTGAAGTTTTAAACACACCTTGAATACACCCTGGGAGGAGTCCAGTCGGGAAATTCTGTGGGAAATCTGTCAGGAGCACGTTTGTGAAATCTCATATAAGAGTCACAGCGCTTTCTGGCCTGGGAAAGAGTAGACAGTAAGTTTCTTGGTATTTCTGTTTCTGTTTAAAATCTAAAGCTCTTTTCCCAACAGATCTGGCTCTCCACTAGTGCACACTAGGCTAAAATGTTTAGCTTTCAAGGAGAGTTTTAGATAGAGAATACGTTGCATTTAAAGTTAATCTGCAGCATCCATTGTGACGCTGTTTGAAAACCCAAGACAGCTGTGACTTTGTAAATCCAGAGTACTTCCTTCACACCAGGCAAGATGGGTGATATCCTCCACTGACGTAAATTGGCATAGCTCCATTAAAGTCAATAGAACTACACCGGTGGCCCTAAAGTTTTAGGGCCATTTTCCATACAAAATATATCGCAAATCTCTTTATAGAGTTTGGCCCTGATCCAGTAAAAACTTACTTTAAACAAGGGAGCAGTTCATTGATGCCCCTGGATATGCTTGTGTGCTGATTGCATTTGCAGGATTGGTTAATTGGTTAATAGAAGGCAGGAAGTGGGTGACTCAGTGGGCTTTCCTTTGGGTCAATAGTTTGAATCCAGCCCACCTCAGTAGTGGCTGAAAATTACCACCAGCTAATGGCCTCTATGAAAGGTTGAGCTATTTTAGAATTTTCAGAAATTCAAGTTTTAGAAACATAGACATTGACATTTTTTATGAGATTCACATTTACATTGTTTTAACTGTAACGCCAACAGATCCCAGCTTTGTCTGCACTATGTTTAAAAGTTTCAGAGGGATAGCTGTGTTAGTCTGCAACTGGAAAAACTTAAAAAACAATCAATAGTCTTGCAGCACCTGAGGGTATGTCTACACTACAAAGTTAATTTGAACTAACATCCGTTAGTTAGAATTAACTTTCATAGGCGCTACACACGCAAACCGCTAGTTCGAACTTAATTCGAATTAGCGGAGCACTTAATTAGAACTAGGTAAACCTCATTCTACGAGGACTAATGCCTAGTTCGAATTAAGTAGTTCGAATTAAGGGCTGTGTAGCCACTTAATTCGAACTAGTTGGAGGCTAGCCCTTCCCAGCTTGCCCTGGTGGCCATTCTGGGCCAAGCCAGGGAAACTCTTCTGCCCCCCTCCCAGCCCCGGAGCTCTTAAAGGGCCACGGTCTGGCTACGGTGCCCGTGCCAGGTGCAAGCCTGCCAGCACCCAGCCAGCAGACCCTGCACCTGGCACGGCATGAGCCAGCCACCCGCTGCCACCCAGCCCTCCCCCTCTTCCCAGGACCAGGCTGGCGGCTTCCAGGAGCCTGCCCGGGGCCGCAAGAGGCAGGCGCCTGCCTGGTCTAGTGCGGAGATCGTGGACCTCATCGAGGTTTGGGGGGAGGCCTCCAACGTCCACAATCTCTGCACTAGGCACAGGAATGTGGCCATATAGGGCAGGATAGCTGCCAGTCTGGCCACCAAAAGCCACATGCAAACCCAGGAGCAGGTTTGCATGAAAATCAAGTTGGTCCAGTGAGACCCCCGACCCTGAGCTTAGAACATAAGAAAATAAGAATGGCCATACTGGGTCAGACCAAAGGTCCATCTAGCCCAGTAGCCTGTCTGCCGACAGCGGCCAACACCAGGTACCCCAGAGGGGATGGACCGAAGACAATGACCAAGCCATTTGTCTCGTGCCATCCATCTCCAGCCTTCCACAAACAGAGGCCAGGGACACCGTTCCTACCCCCTGGCTAATAGCACTCCATGGACCCAACCTCCATGACTTTATCTAACTTCTCTTTAAACTCTGTTCTAGTTCTAGGCTTCACAGCCTCCTGTGGCAAGGAGTTCCACAGGTTGACTATTTGCTTTGTGAAGAAGAACTTTCTTTTATTAGTTTGAAGCCTGCTACCCATTCATTTCATTTGGTGTCCTATAGTCCTTCTATTATGGGAACTAATGAAGAACTTTTCTTTATGCACCCTCTTCCACACCACTCATGATTTTATAGACCTCTATCATATCCCCCCTCAGTCTCCTCTTTTCTAAGCTGAAAAGTCCCAGTCTCTTTAGCCTCTCTTCATATGGGACCTGTTCCAAACCCCTAATCATTTTAGTTATCCTTTTCTGAACCCTTTCCAAGGCCAAAATATCTTTTTTGAGGTGAGGAGACCACATCTCTACACAATACTGAAGATATGGCATACCATAGTTTTATACTTCCCCTCCTCCTTCTTCCCCTGGCTTCCCCCTTCCAGCTCCCTCCTCCCAGGTTTTCACCTCTCCTCTCCCACCCTCTCTCTTCCCCTCTCCCACCTCCTTTTTCCAGTCTCCCCAGAGGTTAATTCCCCCCCCACCCCCAGTTTTGTTAAATAAAGAGAGTTTCTATTTTTGAACATGTGTCCTTTATTTTTTACATCAGGAAGGGGGGCTAGGGAAGGGTAAGTGGAAGGAGGTGAGGGAGGAATGGGGCACGAGCCCCTGATGGGGAGGACTGGGGTGGCTCTGCGGGCTCCTCAGGGTGGAAGCTCTCCTGCAGGGCCTCCTGGATCCTGACAGCCCCCCGAATGACCCCCCCCCCCCCGGATGGCAGCCTGCAGCAAGTGCAGCCGGTCTGATGGCTGAGTGCTCTGATGTGCCAAACGTGGGCACTCAGGGCACTCCAAGTCAGGACTGCTTTGCTGTCCCTTATCGAGGTAGACAAGCAAGCGGGGAACCCTGAGAACTGTCTGTCCAGGGTGGGGGTCGGGTCCCTTTAAGCACAGCCCTCAGCTAGCCTGAGGCAGCAGCTCCACGCTCTAAGTCCTAACCTGATGCCCTGCTGGCACTGGTTCCGGCCAACCTTAACTTCGGTTCAGGGTCCACTCAATGTGGACATGCTAGTTCGAATTAGCAAAACGCTATTTCGAATTAGTTTTTAGGTCTAGATGCACTAGTTCGAATTAGCTTAGTTCGAATTAACTAATTCAAATTAAGTTAGTTCGAATTAGTGCTGTAGTGTAGACATACCCTTAGAGACCAACAAAACATGTCAGTGGTACCATGAGCTTTCGTGGGCACAACCCACTTCTCCAGGTGTTTGTCAGCTTTTTGCTGACAAATACTTCCACCCCCTAAAGCCTCTCCTGCCAACAAAGTGCTGTTCCCGCCACACTTGTTAGCCACAAAACTTTTGTCTTTCACGGAGCAGGGGGTGTCCTTTAAACACCTCTGAAGAACCAAAGTTTTGTCGTTCAGTCGCCAGCATAGACAAGGTCTGGGTGCATTTAAAGGCTGTGGCATGCCTACTATCTAACCTAAAGAGCAGAAGGAAGTCTGGATATTGTGGACACAAGTGCTGTTGGCACAATCTAAAACTGTGCTTATGAGCCCCTTTCTAAGTATCCGATAATCCCCCAAGGCAAAGGACAGATTAGGTCTTGCTCCCAAACAAAGAGGGAGTTCATTTTCTCAGAGATGTCAAAGCCAAATTTAGCAAGGATCCCATTTTCTTCAAATGAATGAAAATCCCTCATTCAGTTCTCTGCTTGCAAACAGGTATTGGGGTGAAGCATCTTATTGGTGTGTATGTGTGCACGAGAATGGAGCGCAACGAGATTGTGGGATTGGGGTCTGAACACACAGGGAAAGAGATCCCATCTAACATTAAAACAATGCTAGAAACTTTTGGGATTGCATGATCAAAATACACTTCTCTCCACGGCCTTCCCCCTGCAGAGTTGGAGATCATTGGGCTTTCTCTTCCTTCATGCTGCAGGGTGACTCTGGTGGTTCTTATTCACTGAAGCCTAGTTGTTTAAAGTTTAAAGAAGTTCCAGTTGTTTAAAAGAAATCCCTTCACCATGGGAGAGCTGAGACACTTAATTCATTTCAGCTGGCTTGTTCTTCTCTCTTGCATTGCGATTCCATGTGCCCTGCGCTGCCAGCCAGGAGCCATTTGGGATAAATGCAACAGATTCTTCAATTGGTGATTCCATGAGATAGGAATTCCCATATCAGGGTAGCTCAGTGACCTTCAATCGTTTCATGTGCCTTCAGTGCAGCCTGCACATCGAGAGATGCGGAATCTCTGTCCCAGCTCCCTCCCCAATTCACCTAATTGTGTTCTAAAGTTCCTTAGAAATTTCACTTCCTGACTCCAGCCCAGGATCTGCCCTTGTGATTCTGTCCTAGAGAATGGAACTGTAGATGCTACTGTGATTCATACACATCTCTAGTTTTGTTTTTGTTTTTAAATCCCTGTTTAAAGGGGGATGGCTCTTGATGGATTTGTTTCTTCAACTCTTCCCGCCTTCCCACAGGCTCCCCTGCCTCCACTTGGCCACAGCCTGCTCCACTAAACTTTTTACTGAATTTAAATATCACTATCTGAACTCAAAAGCATATTGTTGCTATTCCTAATTAGGCCACAAAGGTCCCTGTAGAGCAATGGACTCTTAGTTAACCTATGGATAGAGCCCTACCAAATTCACAGCCATGCATTCACATCACAGTCTGTGAAATCTGGCCTTTTATGTGCTTTTACCCCAGGGGTGGGTAAGATTCGGCCTGCGGGCCTGATACGGCCTGCCAAGCCTTTTAATCCGGCCCACGGCCCGCCCCTGCAGCAGGGAGCAGTATTACTCAAAGTGGTTGGGAGAGGGAGGCTTCTTGTGCTGCCCCCACCCCCAGCAAAATCTCTCAGCTCCTATTTGCTGGAAACCAACCAATGGGAGCTGAGAGATTTTACTGGGGACAGGGGCAGTGCAGCATCATTTCTCAGATCCCATTGACTGGTTTCCAGCCAATAGCAGCTGAGAGATTTTGCTGGGGGTGGGGACAGCATACGAAGCCTCCCTCCTTCACCCAAACTCCCTCTCAGACCCCACACCCTCTCCTGCACCCTAGACCCCGACCCTGAGCTCCATTATGCACCCTACCTCTCTCCCAGACCCTGCACTCCCTTCATAGAAAAGTGCAGCCCTTGACCACTTTCCAAAATCTTTGAGGGCCCCCCCATCAAAAATTATTGCCTGCTCCTATACTATGCAGATTAGACAGGGGAGACCAGTGTTTCTCAAACTGGGGGCCCTGACCCAAAAGGAAGGTGCAGGGGGGTCACAAGGTTATTTTAGGAGGGTCACGGTATTGCCAGCCTTACTTCTGTGCTGCCTGCAAAGTGGGGCAAGTGGAGAGCGGGGGTTGGAATGTGGGCCTAGTGCCCAGCTCTGAAGGGAGCACCCTGCCAGCAACAGGGCAGAAGTAAGGGTGGCAACACCATACCCATGTCACCCTGACTTCTGCACTGCTGCTTTCAGAGCAGGTCAGCCAGAGAGTGGCAGCTGCTGACTAAAGGCCCAGCTAAGAAGGGTCTATACGGGTGACAACACCATGCCAGGCCATTGAACTTCTGCACAGCTGCTGGCGGGAACTCTGCCTTCAGAGCTGGAATCCTGGCCAGCAGCTACCCAGTTCCAGCTGCCCAGTTCTGAAGGCAGTGCTGCTGCCAGCAGCTGCACAGAAGTAAGGGTAGCAGTACCGTAACACCCCCCATCTCTTCAGGAACCTTGTGGTCCCTCCACATGCCCCTGCTTTTTGGGTCAGGACCCCTACAATTACAACACTGACATTTTAAGATATAAATAGCTGAAATCATGACATTTACCATTTTTTAAATCCTATGACCGTGAAATCGACCCAAATGGGCCGTAAATTTGGTAGGGCCCTACCCATGGGGCTGATATGCAGGGCTTGGGGCTGAGTTAGCCATGCTCACAGACCCGGCCAGCAGTGCCTTTATCAGCTAAGCCCCGCGCACAGCATCCAGAAAAGGACTCAGGACCTATGCTCTCAAACCGCAGGACACGACCACTTACGCGAAAGGAGATCTTTTATTGTGGGTGCCAGCAGAATGGATTATGTACTATTCCTGGACCAGGCACAGCAGGAACAAAGTGACAGATACTTGAGCAGTGCGGTCGTTGATGGCCACAGCTCGGTATGCAGGATTGCTCCCTGTGATTAATAGTGTCTGTCTTGCACGATAATGTCTAGTTCAAACCACAGGACTATAGGGTTAGCCCTTTATTTACAGACTGTCAACCATGTAACAGTTGGGAACAGTGCAACAGAGGAAGAAATCAATTCCGCTTTCCAGGAGATAGAGGGTTTTCATCTTGAGGCCATTTCCATTCACAGGGAGGAATAAATGTTTCACCAGCTGACAGCTGTCCCTTTGAGAGCTTGCCTTAGGCCTGCAATAGGAGGATATCCGAATTCAGGCCAAAAGACTGCCCTTATCTCACTGGCTGCACCCAGGGCTGCTTGGGCCCAGATTTCAGGACAATGTGTGACATTATGTAATAGGAACCTCAGCAGCGCAGGGCACGATAAGAGTAGCAAGCCTTAACCCTTCACTTCCTTCCTCTTGTGGGCACGTCGGGTGTATCGTTTTCACATTTGTAGTCAGAGCATTTGATGTTTCAGGGGGCTGGAGTTTTTCAATTAGAATATACAAGAATAGTAATAGAGATGTAGCCGTGTTAGTCTGGTCTTGCTGTAACAAAAGACAGGACTATGCAGCACTTTAAAGACTAACAAGATGGTTTATTAGGTGATGAGCTTTCATGGGCCAGACCCACTTCCTCAGATCAAATTGTGGAAGAAAATTGGCATGACCATATGTATCCCTTTGATATATATGGTCATGCCAATTTTCTTCCACAATTTGATCTGAGGATGTGGGTCTGGCCCATAACAGCTCATCACCTTATAAACCATCTTGTTAGTCTTTAAAGTGCTGCATAGTCCTATCTTTTGAATATACAAGAAAATGCCTGAAGAGCTCAGTGAAACTGCAGAGGATACGTCTTTGTCATTACTCACACAGCCGATCGCTGCATTCACGTTCTACCCAGTACAGAAAGTTCCAGCCTTTGTGCAATTTTTTTGTAGTGAAATTTTAAACTCTACACGATCCTGTTTATCGTGACAGTATTGTCTACCCCAAACATTTAGAATGGGGTGGGGAATCATTTTTCAATTGGGAGGGGCCACTGACCCACAGAGAAATCAGTCGGGGGCTGCACCCAAGTGAGAAGTAGTGAGAAGTCCCTGACTGAGAAGGAGACAGACACTTCCCTCATTCCCCTCACACACCAGAGTCTAGGGGGGCCCAAGCTAGCAAAATCAAGGAATTGGCTTAAAATAATAACTTTTGAAAAATTAATAAATCGATTCAATATATTTGCCTATTGGCTTTTTGAACTCTCAGGGGTCTTGTTTTCAAGTTCGTTTCTGTGACGATGAGAGCTGGAAACTTCCTCTCTTAAAAAAAAAACCTAGGATTTTCCTGTAATCAGTTAACTCCAGAAATTGGGGATTTAAAAACAACAATATAGAGCACAAAGTTCACTATAGCATTGTGAGATTGGGCAGCACTGTAATAAGTGGGGGTATTGAGATAAGGCGGGGGTTGGTTGAGGTCTACTCCACCCTAAAACCAAAGGACAGACTCAAACATGGCGTAGATTAGAATGTCAGCAGTGCAAATTGTGGAGTATTCTGGAAATAGAGGGAGTGCCTGTTGTAGGAAATCATTTGGAAGGAAGCAATAGAGGGAGGACGAGCACAGAGAGCCTACAAAGTGTCCAGAGAGAAATAAATGTGTGCCCAAGAGTTATGTGTATGTGTCATGGAGACACAAACAATACATTAAAGAAAGTGATATAAGAGAGAGAGATGGAAAATATCAAGTACACAAAAGGCCGGGAGAGAATGCAGGGTGGAATGCAGAGATTGTAAATAGTGATAAAGAAGGCAAAAAAAGATGGGACCAAAGGGCAAAGTGCCCAAGAGGTTAAGATAAATAATAAGAAATGTTTCAAGTATGTAGGTAACCAGAGGTCAGTGCAGGATGCAGGCAAACCGTTAGGAGGAGGTCACAGTAATTTATGGACAGAAGAGGGGGTGTTATGAAAGCATTCAATGAATTCTGCGGAAAGGAAGGTCTGATGCTGGAGGTAAAGGGAGAATGAAAGACATCAAACGCTAGAAACAGACCGCATGTTCTGGGGAAGTTGCTTAAAGGCTATGCCAAGTCCGAGCCCACACAAGATCCATCTCAGAAATCTGAAGGAGGTGGTAAAAGGTGGGGAAACCTTTAAGCAGATGGATTGCTCAGAAAAACAGGCAGTGAGTGATGGACTGCAGAGATGGTGCCATACTTACAAAGAGAAATCTGCCTTAACAGGGGTGGTCAGCTAATAAAATTGGAGCTTTGGTCCACTGTGGACTCAGGTCTTCAGTTGGGTTGGCACTGACTTCACTGGAACTATAGTGATTTACCCCAACTGAGGATCTGGCCTAGTACATGGTGGATACTCAGTGGCAGTCTCTTAAGACAGAACGTTGCCTAACAAGATTGATTTCTTATAAAGATTTTAGTGTGGGGATGGGAAACCTGAGGCCCAGGGGCCGGATGAGGTCCCTGGCTTGCTTGGCTCCAGACCCCCGAGGCTCAGAGCCCCTCCAGCATTGAAAAGCCTGCGCTGATGCTCCAGCCCCTCGGCTGCTCCCCCGCAGGGCTGGGACACTCAAAATCTGCTAGGCTGGGCAAGAGGAATAGGGGAAGTGTCTTTCTCAGTTGGAGGCCATGTCAGGGAGGGGTGGGTTTTTTTGCTTCTCACTTGTGTGTGGCACAAGTGATTTTTCTGTGGGTCAGCGGGCCCCCCCAACCCAAAAAAGCTTCCCCACCTCTGTTTCATGTATTTTATGATGGGTCTAATGAGCAAAACCAGCAGCCTTGTCAGCTTTAACTTTAAAGAGCAAAAACTCTTGACTATTTGTGAGTGAGGGTGTTGATTCGACACTGTCGAACCCTTTTTTCATTCCACCCCCCTATAGCCCTTTGAAAAAGGGGAAAGAAATGGATGAGGGGAGCCAGTGTTTGAACGAGATTACAAGGGTTCACAAAATCTAGGTCTGTATTCTCTAGTGAAAGGAGATAAAGGAGGGTATTCCCTCTTCGATACATTCCTATTAGCCCCCCTTGAAGTATACAGAATTCTTAAAAGAATAAAGCCACAAGACTGTATCCCTGTATATCAATATTCTACAGAAATGACCCAAAACTACATCAGTATCACTAATGCAAGGGGTAATGTTTTGTATGGTTAAGGCAGAATTAGGCTCCTAATCCCTCAGGCCATGTCTACACTAACTAGGAGATTATTTTGAATTTACTAAATTTGACTTCTGGGCACCCGATTTTACAAATTCGAACTTCTGTGTCCTCACTATGGGGAAGAATCAAATGTACTCAGAGGCAGGCTGTGTTAATGTGGTCGTGTTACCTCAAACTCAGAGCCCCAGGAGGTGCTCTGGGGAGCTGCAGAAGGCCTCCTGGAAGCCAATAAATTTGCATTAGCAGCACTGGAGCATCCATACTAACATTATTTTGGACTTACAAGTCGGGAATAGTGTTACTCCTCATGAAAGCAGGAGTACAGAGTTTGAATTCTGCGGCCCCTTATTCCAGAATAATGGGTTTGTTAGTGTGGCTGCATCGCTTACAAATTCGACCCTGGCCATACTTTAGCTCTTAAGTCAGTTGGAGCTGCTGCAGAACATTGGAAGATCAGGTTACTTACTTACATTCTTAATAATGGATTCAGGAGACTAACTTCAGACTCCTAATTTTAAAAATCTTGGCTTTAATGTATAATGCTGCAGTGTTCTTTTGCTAATGGCTGCGCTATTGTTAAGGAGAGAGCAAAAGGGCCATACAACTAAGCTAAGGAAAGGCTGGACAGAATGTCTTTGTACAGCACGTATTTAACGTGTGTGGCATTAAATGCCAAAGGCACAATGGGAGCAGCCAGTATAAATAACATTTAACAGTTAGACAAGAACTTTGCAATAAAGAAAATATTTTGGGAGGTGCTGCCAACTTCAAGCAAGGCAGGAGGGATGTTAGACTGCCCCAGCCAGCCTTTTAGAAACAGTGTTAAATCTGGGTGACAGAAAAAGGATTGTGCTTTTCTGAGATCACTGCGGTTTGGTTGTTTTTTGTTTGGTTGGTTTTGGGGGGGAGGTGTTGGTTTTTTACTATGAAACTGTGAAGTTGCTTTCTGGGTACTTCAAATTAAGTTGGAGGAGACTGCTTGTCTGTCTGCAAGGGCGTCCCCAGGAAGGGAAGTGTTTATCACAGAGAGAACTGGATGGACTCTGCTCCCTTGTGGAGATTTCAGATTGTCCAAGAGAAGTTACTGTAAAGAAGATTGAACTGAGCGAGGACACACAAAGCACAAAGTATTTCACTGAGTTGCTCCCTGCACTGAGATGGCTATGAACTGGAAAATGGGGGAAAAAAAAACCCAGGTATGATGTTTGTAAAGAGCCTTCCTAGAGAGTAAACATATTGACGAGTAACTGGGCAGGTGGCTGGATTCAGTGCTGTGTCAAGGAATGCTGTGGGCGAGCAGTGCTGTGGGAAGTTTCCATCTTTCAGGGGACATGTCAAATAAAGGCCTGACAAATAAAGATTCTGTGACAGGTGTGTTAACCCTACTGTCCATTTAGCTAGCAATAATCTCTCTGCCTGCAGTCCCCCCTGTATATTCACCTGGGCAGAATATTTGTCTTCACTTGTCCTAAACGCCACGCGGTTTTCCGGTATGCTGCTAAATAGCCGCAGTGTTCCATTTCAGAGGTGTGCGTTTTAGTGACAAACTGATCCCCATCGCCTCGGTACTTCGCTGCAGTGGTGAGGTTTAATTCGCCGCGTCATTCATTAACTGTTTGGTTAGCACCCAGGATGTTTTTGCCTCTCATCGTGTATCTGTCACCTGTGGGCGAACACTTTTCGCAAAGTGATCGTTCTGTAACTGACCACGCAATCCTTCTCCCCGAAAGACATCTGCACAAGGCCTTCAAAAGACGAGCCTGGGAACTTAAATCCATAACTTTGCTAGACACTAAAAATCATAGTTTACGAAAGACACTGGATTTTTGACTTATTAGGACAATCTGTCACCCACTAACCCCCGCCCTTGTCTCTTTCACCAACAGAAGTTGGTCCAATAAAAGATATTACCTCATCCACCTTGTCTCTTGATTATCTTTCAGGATTTTAGGGAGTTTGTCATACCAGCACTTTATAGCATTCACAGTGTGCAAGGCCTGATAAATCTCCTTTATGCTTCCTTCAGCAACCACCCTAGATCTTGTACAGGGACTAACTTTTTCTCATCTCTGTGAAGTAAATACAACAACAGTGCATTTTTACCAGTGTGGGTTTTTACTACATTAGGAGGAACATTCCAAATGTGCACCAGTTAGATGCTGATCTGTAAATTTGGCCACATGGGGATACATTTTGGAGACACCCCAAAAAGAACTAGGGGCTCAGTAGAGGTAGGAATCGGTAGTGTCTTTTGCTTTCTTAACATGCTTTTAAAACCATTTTTTTTTAATTTTCATAGTGTGTCTATTGCAGTGACGAGGAAGCACATGTGCTCCTCAGACCTGGTGGCTACTTACTCACCTTTCCCGTGTCAGTCAGATTCCAAACAGTCCCTGTAATGGCTTCTCATTCCCCTGTATTTCTCTTTTCCCTGACTGCTGAGAAGACAAATGGAAGGGAGAGGATGGGAAGGTTTCAGCTCAGAGCTGAATGTGAGCTGCCTTAGTGCAGATATTGTCCAGACTGGGAGAACTGATGTGTCTTCCATTTAGGAGAAGAATGGGGATGTTATATTACCCAGGAGCACCTGTATACATTCCAGAAAATTCAGTGCTGATCCTTCCATTTCTAGGTCATGTACTAGACTTCAAGAAGACATTTGGTGACAGGTTTGAACACAGAATCTCCTTGAGAGTGTCATGTGGCATGCACCCCAGCAACCTGTCTTGCTGGTCCAGAAGCTTTGGTCTCCACCAGCCAAGGCGCAGAATTGGTGTTACTGCTCCCCTGCAGAGCAACACAGACACTGAACCAACTTAGCTCTGAGAGGGCTCAGCTATAAGGATTTTGAAAGCATCCAGGAGCACAGCTCCAAAGAGAACCAAAACCATAAATAAATCCGTCTTATTCTGTATAAAAATTTTACACAGAGGGCACATCTAGACTACATTTTACTTTCAAAAGAAGATATGCAACGTCGGCAGGAATTTGCATATCTTCTTCCAATCACTTTTTCAAAAGAGTTTTTTTCGAAAAAGCAAGCAGTCTAGATGCGGTTCTTTCGAAAAAAAAATCCTTTTTTTGAAAGAACCTTCTTTCTCAAAAATTGAGGTTTACCAGTTCTTTCAAAAAAAGGGTGTTTTTTTTTAAAGAACCACGTCTAGACTGCTTGCTTTTTTGAAAAAAACTCTTTCGAGAAAGCGATCAGAAGATATACAAATTCCTGCTGAATTTGCATTTCTTCTTTCAAAAGTAAAATGTAGTCTAGATGTGCCCATAGAAAACTCATGAAGTCAGCCCCCTTTATCAATGAAAGAGAGATACACGGCGGTTTCTCTTCCCCCTTCCCCCAGGTAACAGTTATTTACATTGGGCTTGATAATAAACAAAAGTGTTTTTTATTAATTGCAAAAAGTGGGATTTAAGTGATCGCAAGTGAAAACAGACGGCTCAAGTAAGTCACTAAGCCAAAATAAACAAAACACGCCAGCTAATCCTAATAACACTAAGAAACTTGTTACATGCGATCTTTTATCCTAACCATTGTTCTAATCATCTCTTTCACAAGGTAGGCAGCTTCCTCGCTTGGGCTCTATCCTTCCCTCCTGTTCAGTCTTAGATGTTTCCAGCAGGCATCTTGGGTGGTAAGTGGGGTCTCCTGGCATCTGGCAACTTCCCCTATTATTTGGTTTCCCACCTTTATCTCTCTCTTGTCCAAGGCGGGAATTCTTTGTGTTCTGTTCAGACTTTTCTCACCTTGAGTGGAAAAGTACCAGATCCAAAATGGGTTTCAGCATCATGGAGAGGTGCAGCATAGTCCATCTGGGTCAGTTCAGACCCCAGAGCTCTCCTCTGACCCCTTTTTAGTCCCAATCCCGGAGCTTTTCCAGCTTCCAGAACATCCTCTTAATAACCTCCTCCACCCTCAGAACTTTGTCCTTGTTCTAGGGCTGACGTTGTCACCCAGTCCTTTTCCTAGCCCTTTGCTCTCCCACCGGTCTGATTTTCTGCAGAGGGATGAGTCATCCATGGTTGTTAGGTACCAAAAGCCTGGGCAGATGTCTGCTGAGATTCACCACAGCATGGGGCCAGGCCACAGACAGCCAGGCATCAGTCACAACTGGAGTTGTGCAAAGGGTAAATAACCTTTCCCCACAAACATACCTAGTTAACTATGCAGCACAGAGAGGAAACTGAGGCATGCACCATATTTTTATGAAACACGATGAAGAATTCCCACTTCATCATGCCAGTCCTCTAGGCACTCCTGTGCAATATAAGCAATGGTTTATTTAAAAAAGGGGGGGGTTAAGTTTTCATCTTATTGAGGCCATCTCTGTTCTATCCTGTAATGAAACATTCTTCTCCAGCACAAGGGTAAATCAAGAGTAATGATAACTGTATTGATTAAATGGGTGCATGATAGGTGGAGTTATTGGCTTTGGGACCATGTCAATGGTATAAACAGAGAAATTTGGCTCCCAATATTCACGCTGACTTTTTCCTGAAAAGAATCTGGTTAGATGTATTCAGAGGGAGATCCATTTTGTTCTGCATTGGTCCGTGAGTTTGTGTTGGTTTTTTGTGCACTGAGCAACTGTGAGGACCTGCTGTCTCAATTACTTATACCTACAAGGTTCCTCAGAGATTTAGACAGATGGGAATAGCACAGTGTCACCATGGGCAAAGTAGAGTAAGGATTGTTAAAAAAAAAAAAGTAGCAAAGGCAGGATTTGGGGTAAAATGCAGACACAGGTAAGCAGGGAGGAAGGAGGCCATTCTGTCTAGTTCTGGCCCAATGAAGTTCCCCAATTTAGGTGAAAGTATTGCTGTTTCCCTGGTCTATCTCATCTGCAGTATGAGACTTAAAATTCTTGCCTGACACGTGGGGGGCTGTTGAGGGAGGAGGGCTGGGATGGGGGAAGGATTTAAACGGATACAAAGAAGGCTGGCCTCTCACAGGAATGGAATCCAAGCCATCCGAAATATCTAAACCTCGTGCATCTCAGACTGCAGCCTACTAAACGTAGGACAAGGGACAATTATGCCCCATTATGTCTGAGGCTCTCCTCCGGGCTAGGCAGGACTGAAGGAAAGATGGGAAGACCATGCTTCTGACACAGATTTTATGCCGTGTTTGCCTTAGGTCAGTAGAGTAAGATTGTAAACAAGACCCACATTTGACTATGAAAATTAGGGTAGTTAAGAATACCCAGTGTTTCAAGACATTTGATTTTCTATGCTAAAAAAAAGAAACATTTATAATCATCGGTGTTATTTAGAACGGGGTGGGACTAGCCTTTTGTGCATTCCTCTGATTGGGAGAATGTTGAACTGTGGATAGACCTTTCTATCTTGCCTTCGCTCAGGGTAGGTCGGACTTGTCTGCGAGTATAAGAGCAGTGGTTTTGCTGTTAGGAGAGTTACAGCAAGCTAGCCTGGAATACAGTCTTAAAACAACAAAAACAATGGCTCACCCAAGCTAACTTCCTCTGCTCTGCAGCGTGGCTTCTGCTACTCTTACAGCAAAGGAAGGTGGCCTTGTGGTTAAGGCCAGGAGAGCAGTGGTCAGCTCTTGGCTCCATCACAGAATTCCAGGGTGGCCTGGGTTAATATTTGAAGGCCTTACCTGTAAATGGGGATAATGTTTCCTTTCTCGTAGCTTTTGTCTTGGCTGTGTATATGTGCCTCTGACTGTGTGTAAGGGCAGTCCTGTCTTACTACTAGCATTTGTACTAATGTATTAACCTCTGATGAACTCTCTGGTTACCTACTCCAGACCTGACGGTGAGCTCTGTGACATTCCAAAACCTGTCCCCTTTACCAGAAATTGGCCTAATAAATGATATTACTTCAACCCCTTTGTCTCTCTTGCAATACATCCTATATTTGATCCCACTCGTGCCCTCAGTTCACTGGCAATCTATGTTGATCTATTACAGAATTGCTCCAAAGCATTTAGGGAGGTGGGTTTTAATGACCAAACTCTGCCTAATATAGCAGAGCAGAATTTCATCCTGCAAATCCATTTTGGATGGTGGTGTGTCCTTTCATCTTTCCAATGGCTTTTAGCAGCTGTTTTCCATCAGACAGGACACAGATATTTTCCTTTTTACATGTTAAAAATGAGGCTTTGATGTAATCCCCCCCCACACACACACACACATATTTCTTTGATATTCTGAGTGTAATCTGTCTGTCTGTCTCGGGCACTCCATGAACTTTGACACTCCCTTGGTTTCTTTTGCCAGGGACACATGCGCAGCCAAGGAGTACGCTGACCTAACAGCTTCCCACTCACTCAGTGCAGAGTGTATCCCCACTGATCTGCAGCTCAGCAAACGAGCATGGGCAGGAGGAGTTAAACCACGGCTGAAGAACAGGTGAGAGAGAAGACGGTTCTGCTCATAAATCTCTTCCCATGTGCGAATATTCCAGTTACTTACGTGCTTTGGGACAGCTCCTCGGCTGGGTCTGCTGTCAAACACAACTGCCCTCGTTGGGGACAAAAGTGAATCAGCAACGGGCCCGGACGCAGGATTTTCCGGGGAATTGGGGAGGTGCGTTTTTTTGTAAATGTGGCCCACAATTTTATTTAAATATAAAGGAGTTCAAGCTAGTCGTGCAGTGAGTGTGAATAAGGGAGGTTAATGAAAAATGTGAGTGGAAACAATGGTTGGTAAAATTATTTTGTTATAACACACTAAACATTTAGGGTATGTCTACACTTGCTCCCTATCTCGAGATAGGAATGCAAATGTAGTGTACCGAAATTGCTAATGAAGTGCGTGATTTAAATATCCCACACTTAATTAGCATAATCGTGTCCGGCCGCCATTTTGAAATCACGTTATTGTGAAATAAAACACCCCGTGTAGCCGCGTTCTTTTGAGAGAAAACCCTTCTCTCGAAATAACTGTTATTCCTCATACAATGAGTTAGTTTGTAACTTTAAAAACAACAAGCAGTCCTGTGTAGGGTTGCCAGGTGTCCGGTTTTGAACTGGACAGTCCAGTATTTGAGCTTTCTGTTCAGGAAACAAATTGAGAAAATAGAAATGTCCGGTATTTTCTAAATAAGATGTAATGTAGATTGTGATGTAATGTCGAGTGTGTCCGGTATTTTTGTTGAAACCATCTGGCAACCCTAGACTCCTGTGGCACTTTAGAGATTAACAAAAATATATATATTCTTCTGTTGCTGTCATTTATATATCTTGGATTCTGCTATTTCCACTCCAACTCATGTGAGGAAGTGGATTTTATCCACGAAAGCTCATAATGCCATATATTTTTGTTAGATTCTAAGGTGCTACTGGACTGCATATAGGGGCTGTATTTTCAGGTTTGCTAGGCACTGCAAGCCAGTGGAGAAGACTAGTGGAGAATTACCGCCGTGCCTGGTAACTCTTGGTTGGTGTAAATCTGGTGGAGGCAGCTCTCCCATCCCCATGGGAAAAGGAAGGAAGGAACAGTGCAGGGGAAGGGACAGAAGGGATCATGGCAGACCTGAGCTTCTCTTTGCCTGCCCCTTCATTGATGCAAGCTTCCTAAGGGACCTTAGGCCAGTGACATAAGTTAGGTTGGCCCTGGCAAGCTTGAACTGCACCAGGGCTGAATCCAGTTGCTGCAACAGGCAGCTACCCTGCTCTCCACACTGTCCAAGCCCTTAAGTCATAGGGCCTGGAGACTGCTCTCACAAGTTCAGGGGCAAATCAGGAAAACACAGTTGAAATTAGAGGTTAGATCCTCTGTTAGTGTTGATCGGTTTATCTGTGATCTGCTCAGGCTAAGGGTCTGGTTTGGACTATCTGTGGTATGTAAATGCATACATAGTACATACACAGGTATAGAAACAATGCAGACATGGGGACAGCAAGGCCTTGATGTGTGTCTCCATTGAATTCAGCAGAATTGCTTTTGATGTGATCTGGGTAAATAGGAGGAAAATCAGGCATAACAGCACAAAAAGGGTAGAGTTCAGATATCCTGTCTGAAATTGTTATCCAAACCAGGATCATGTTCCTGATGTCTGCTAATTACATTGCAAATCCCCTTTGCTCTCTGCAATTATTCACTGTCCCCATTACAGTCGGATAATCAGGCTTATCGTGTAACATATTTCCTGCCACTAGCCGGCCCAGTACCGCACCGTGTCGGAAACAAGCGAGAGTGGGAAAGTACATTCCATCCATTGTTTAGAAGTCTCTTCTGATGCCGTTGCTGTGTGTTTTCTAGCCCAAGCACTTAAGAACTTTGGTCTTTCCTGTTCTCTTGCCATTTCTCAACTAATCGTGTCTTGACTGAAGAAGAGCCAGAAAAAATATTTGCATTAAACCTGCTGGGCCAGCATCGCTCTACGACTTCAAGAGAACTCTGCTGATATATGCCAACTGGGGTTCTGGCTGAGGGTATTTTGTTTTGATATCACTTCAGGAGCTCATAATGGCCATGCCTGGGGAGACAGAAATAGCTGGAGTTCTTCACCAAGACACATGTTAAAAAGTAGAAAAGCCATTCAGTATAATCAGGCACCTTTTCCATAGCTCTCTGTTCTTCCTCTTTTCCAGGAAAGGAAAGTACTGTGAAATTTTAGCAAGGCAATGAGACTAGGGAAGAGGTTGTACTTCAGACTCCTCCAGACTTCCAGTCCAGCCTCCCTGTTCTCTAGATAACACCAGGCAAGAACAGTTAATTTGTCCTGACTTCTACTTGCCTAAGCCACGGCCACGGGGGAACAGCACGAATGCTCTGGCAATGGACAACGCTAGTATGGTTTCCCTTCAAAATTTAGGATTTCATTTACTTTATAAAGGGGATTAAATAAATACGACCAATTGTTAGAAATCGGCATTTTGAAAAGATTCCAATAGGGGACAGGTGTTGACGATGTTAATCAACGAGCATGTAGTTATTTTACATCAGCTCTCCTACTAACAGCCAAATCCTGCTTGCTTTGTTCAAGTGAGTTGTCCAGTTAATGTCACCCGACGTCCGTGGGCATCTTCGCTTAAGGAAGATGAGCTTTGAATCTAAGAGAGATTGTCAGTAGCTGCACTATTTACTGAATGACTGTTAAGCATCAGGTAATTAGAGCATAATCCAGTTACCAGTTCTGGTTTCCTTTGGCAAGTCACATCGCCACTGTCTGCCTCAGTTTCCCCATCTTTAGAAGCTCACTGGATTTCAGAAACTGGGCTCCAGCACAAATGGGAATTCCTACACTACTATTTTTAGCCCAAGCCAACTAACCCCAGGTTCTGAGACTCTGCTGTGGGGTGTTTTTTGCTGTATAGGCATACTCTTAGTTCATAGCAAGGGATGTGTGTAAATCCTCCCCATGATACCCGGCTGTGCACTCATTGTCCCTGTGCATCCTGCTGCTGTGCTTTAATGTTTCCTAATGCATTCGGAGTGACTCCACTTTGAAACGGGACTGGATCAAAGCTCCCTCCAGACTTTCTGGTACCCAATAGCTGGGTTCTCGTGGGCACTTAAGCCAAGTCTACACTATGTGAGAAATTCAGTTTAAGACACGCAACTCCAGCTACAAGAATTGAGTAGCTGGAATCGATGTACCCTCAAATCAACTTTCTGCGGTGTCTGCACTGTGGGAGATTGATGGGAGAAACTCTCCTGTCCACTTCCCTTACTCCTCACAGCCTTGTGGAGTATCGGGGTCAACAGGGATGCCATCAGCCGTTGATTTAGCAGGTCTTTACTGGACCCACTAAATCAAAGCCCGGAAGATTGATCTCCAGAGCATCAATCTCCATGTAAATATAGACAAGGTCTAAGTGCACCGCAGTCTAGCCTCGTGAGGTCAGATTACACCCCAGCTTGCTACAAACGAAGTGCTGGTCTAAACAAGCCCTAGTAAATGTAAAGTTAATTTACAGAGGTCTTAAAGCTTTCACAACTAATACAATGTGACATGGCTATAAAGATTCAATGTTGCACCATTCAGGTATCCTAAATGTAGCTTGTCAAAGACAGTAAACAAATAACATTTGAGTTTGTCAGCTAAGGGCCAAAAGTGAAACCTGTCTTAAGCACTGGGAATGGGGCCAGCAAAAGAAGTGGGACCAAACTGGTCCCTGCTAGAACTCTGTGGATCTCAGCAGATAAATGTTACCCTTGATCTCTGAAGATCAAACAAGCTAGAAATCTTGGGGACGCTTTAAATTTATTTCCTAAGGCAAGGAGTTGTCTATTAGAAATAACCCTTTGTGTACTACTCAATATATTTTAATTATTAAAAAAAAACAGGATTAAAAGCCAACTTGCAGTATATTCACAGATCTTACTAAGTTTTGTGAAGTTCTTTTTTCAACCTGCCTACACTGTTGATAGTGAAAGAATGTTGCTTGAGCAAGTGCAGAAGAATAAACGTGTGTTTGTAGTTCTGTCCCATTTTCGCAAATCTTGTGGGGAGATCCTTTTGGCCTGATGTGGATCTAAGTAATGCTTCACTGACTTGACTAATCTTTCTGGTGAGTTTTCAATATTCTTCAGTACTATCTAACAAGGAGCACAGCCTCCTCCCAACTGGCACCAAAACTCCGTAGAAGAGTTCTGTGAATCTAAAAAAACAGAATGGGTAAAGAGAAATAAAGCTGAGGCTATTAAGGTTGATTTTCTTCCTAATTGGCCTAGTTCAGTGTGCTGTTTCGAGAACCATGACTGCACCTTAATTATGATTGACGTCTCTTTGAGTGGATTGGGGCTTCACTCTGTAGAAACCCTAATAGGCTTTCTGAGTGTTTTAGTTTTCATTCTCCTTCTGCTTAATAGCAAGGCACAAGGATTGCATTGATGACAATGGCCCAATACAAATATGAAGCGGGATATGCAATGCAGTTGATTTATTTTCATGTTTGGGGGTTGGTTGCCGTTTTGGTGGATGCACATAAAATATATCCCTCTAACGGTGCCCAAGATATTGCTACGGTGAAATATAACACCCTCTGGGCCAGATTCTCAGCACGTGTAAATCAGTCTAGCTCCATTGATAGCAATGGATTTTCCCTTGTATATCTGAATTGCAGGCATGGGCCCTGATTCAGCAGGATGATCCATGCTGGTGGACTGTTATACCCATCTATATGGGCACAAGAGTCCATCCACATGGATTATCTTGTACTGGGAAAATCTAGACTCACCAAAGGTTCTTTGATTCATTTGTCAGCCATGAGTTTGGTGAAGATCATCTGATTGGTGTGTAGTGTGCCAGGGTCAGTCCAGAGTGGTATACAGGAGTGATAAAAGGGAAATAAATTGCCCAAAGAAGTTGTGGAATCTCCATCTCTGGAGATATTTAAGAGCAGGTTGGATAGATATCTATCAGGGATGGTTTAGATGGTGCTTAGTCCTGCCATGAGGATAGGGGACTGGACTCGAAGACCTCTCAGGATCCCTTCCAGTTCTAGTGTTCTATGATTGTATGAAATACATTAGCCCTAGATTGAGTAAGTCTCTGTTCCCAGGGTAAACTAACAAGGGCTAGTTCAGAACCAGCAGGAACTTGCCAGAATCAATCAGGGCAATTAAGCACTTGGAGCCAGTTCAGAGGGCTTCCAGAGTCAAGAGAGCCAGGCTAGTTGGAGCACCTGGGGCCAATTAAGAACCAGTTGAGACTGGTTAAAAAGAGCTCCTCTCTAGTTAGTTTAGTGTGCGAGGTACTGAGGAGACAGAAGGAGCTGTGAAGGACCGAGGAGGAGGAGCAAGCCCAAGTGGGTACTAAGTGAAAGAGCCTGTGATAAGGAAGGTGCTGGGGAAGTAGCCCAGTTGTCGCTGTCACACAACTGATGTTGGAGACATTTACAGAGAGCAGCTTTTACAGGGCCCTGGAACCCAGAGTAGACTGGGTCTGGGTTCCCCCCAACACCCACTCCCCATTTCCATGGGGGGAAAATTCTGGCTGGGCAAAAGAAAGGGGGTTTACCCAGCCCTGTATCAATTGGAGGGTCCACTGAGACTGTGGAGTTTGGTTTCCCTCTATACCTCATGCTGGCCAATGATGAGAGTAGCTCAGCAAACAGCAAGCTGATGCCCTAAGTATGGTGCCTAAACTGAGGGCTGCTGTGAGCCTCTGAGGCAAGCAATCCGTCACAAAGCGCAGAGCCCACCGAGGTTGAGTGGGAGCTTTGTCAGAGTAGACAGTGGTGATTTGGTCAGATTCAGTGATAGACCCTTTACTGATTCAAATTCTAAAAGACTAAATTACATCCCAGCATTCCCTGCATGGACCAAATTAAGTTAGTGAGCTGTAGACTTGGGCTTCTGTGATACACCAGCAGATGACACTGATCTTATCGATACTGGGACATCAGTCTAGAGTTCTTCTTGTCCCCTGTTAGTATTATCATCAGCCCATCTCCAGTAATACGTTCCCTTGAATTCTTTGGCTCTTGGTACAAAGCCTTCAGCCAGCCATGGAAGCTCTATAATCCACAGAAACAAAAGGGTTAATGTTACATGAATCCATCAAAACTTCTTTCAAAAAAGTAAATCCGTCAGGTTAGGTGTGTAGCTTTTGCAATGGCTGCCTTGAGGGATATAATATATTTCCACCTAGCATGAGGGAGGGAGGAAGCTGTTGACTGAACGCTCTCTCTGTGGTTTTGAAGCATCTACAGGAGGCCCCCACTTTACGACGGCCCGATTTACAACCCTCCGCACTTATGACCTTTTTCGTAAGTGCAGAAGGGGCCGAAATCCCCCGACTTATGTCCTCGGCCCCGCATTTACTACGGCGTACGACGCCTGTCGTAAATGCGGGCTCGAGTTACGCAAGTTGGAGGCAGCCTGTATTTGTAAGCCACTGTTGCTGTTAGAATCCTAGGGCTGGAGGAGACCAAGTCCAGCCCCCTGCCCAAAGCAGAACCAGTCCCAACTCAATCATCCCAGCCAGGGCTTTGTCAAGCTGGGACTTAAAAACCTCTAGGAATGGAGATTCCACCACCTCCCTAGGGAACCCATCCCAGTGCTTCACCACCCTCCTGGTGAAATAGTTTTTCCTAATATCCAACATAGACCTCCCCCACTGTAACTTGAGCCCATCGCCACTGTCTGCCTCAGTTTCCCCATCTTTAGAAGCTCACTGGATTTCAGAAACTGGGCTCCAGCACAAATGGGAATTCCTACACTACTATTTTTAGCCCAAGCCAACTAACCCCAGGTTCTGAGACTCTGCTGTGGGGTGTTTTTTGCTGTATAGGCATACTCTTAGTTCATAGCAAGGGATGTGTGTAAATCCTCCCCATGATACCCGGCTGTGCACTCATTGTCCCTGTGCATCCTGCTGCTGTGCTTTAATGTTTCCTAATGCATTCGGAGTGACTCCACTTTGAAACGGGACTGGATCAAAGCTCCCTCCAGACTTTCTGGTACCCAATAGCTGGGTTCTCGTGGGCACTTAAGCCAAGTCTACACTATGTGAGAAATTCAGTTTAAGACACGCAACTCCAGCTACAAGAATTGAGTAGCTGGAATCGATGTACCCTCAAATCAACTTTCTGCGGTGTCTGCACTGTGGGAGATTGATGGGAGAAACTCTCCTGTCCACTTCCCTTACTCCTCACAGCCTTGTGGAGTATCGGGGTCAACAGGGATGCCATCAGCCGTTGATTTAGCAGGTCTTTACTGGACCCACTAAATCAAAGCCCAGAAGATTGATCTCCAGAGCATCAATCTCCATGTAAATATAGACAAGGTCTAAGTGCACCGCAGTCTAGCCTCGTGAGGTCAGATTACACCCCAGCTTGCTACAAACGAAGTGCTGGTCTAAACAAGCCCTAGTAAATGTAAAGTTAATTTACAGAGGTCTTAAAGCTTTCACAACTAATACAATGTGACATGGCTATAAAGATTCAATGTTGCACCATTCAGGTATCCTAAATGTAGCTTGTCAAAGACAGTAAACAAATAGCATTTGAGTTTGTCAGCTAAGGGCCAAAAGTGAAACCTGTCTTAAGCACTGGGAATGGGGCCAGCAAAAGAAGTGGGACCAAACTGGTCCCTGCTAGAACTCTGTGGATCTCAGCAGATAAATGTTACCCTTGATCTCTGAAGATCAAACAAGCTAGAAATCTTGGGGACGCTTTAAATTTATTTCCTAAGGCAAGGAGTTGTCTATTAGAAATAACCCTTTGTGTACTACTCAATATATTTTAATTATTAAAAAAAAACAGGATTAAAAGCCAACTTGCAGTATATTCACAGATCTTACTAAGTTTTGTGAAGTTCTTTTTTCAACCTGCCTACACTGTTGATAGTGAAAGAATGTTGCTTGAGCAAGTGCAGAAGAATAAACGTGTGTTTGTAGTTCTGTCCCATTTTCGCAAATCTTGTGGGGAGATCCTCTTGGCCTGATGTGGATCTAAGTAATGCTTCACTGACTTGACTAATCTTTCTGGTGAGTTTTCAATATTCTTCAGTACTATCTAGCAAGGAGCACAGCCTCCTCCCAACTGGCACCAAAACTCCGTAGAAGAGTTCTGTGAATCTAAAAAAACAGAATGGGTAAAGAGAAATAAAGCTGAGGCTATTAAGGTTGATTTTCTTCCTAATTGGCCTAGTTCAGTGTGCTGTTTCGAGAACCATGACTGCACCTTAATTATGATTGACGTCTCTTTGAGTGGATTGGGGCTTCACTCTGTAGAAACCCTAATAGGCTTTCTGAGTGTTTTAGTTTTCATTCTCCTTCTGCTTAATAGCAAGGCACAAGGATTGCATTGATGACAATGGCCCAATACAAATATGAAGCGGGATATGCAATGCAGTTGATTTATTTTCATGTTTGGGGGTTGGTTGCCGTTTTGGTGGATGCACATAAAATATATCCCTCTAACGGTGCCCAAGATATTGCTACGGTGAAATATAACACCCTCTGGGCCAGATTCTCAGCACGTGTAAATCAGTCTAGCTCCATTGATAGCAATGGATTTTCCCTTGTATATCTGAATTGCAGGCATGGGCCCTGATTCAGCAGGATGATCCATGCTGGTGGACTGTTATACCCATCTATATGGGCACAAGAGTCCATCCACATGGATTATCTTGTACTGGGAAAATCTAGACTCACCAAAGGTTCTTTGATTCATTTGTCAGCCATGAGTTTGGTGAAGATCATCTGATTGGTGTGTAGTGTGCCAGGGTCAGTCCAGAGTGGTATACAGGAGTGATAAAAGGGAAATAAATTGCCCAAAGAAGTTGTGGAATCTCCATCTCTGGAGATATTTAAGAGCAGGTTGGATAGATATCTATCAGGGATGGTTTAGATGGTGCTTAGTCCTGCCATGAGGATAGGGGACTGGACTCGAAGACCTCTCAGGATCCCTTCCAGTTCTAGTGTTCTATGATTGTATGAAATACATTAGCCCTAGATTGAGTAAATCTCTGTTCCCAGGGTAAACTAACAAGGGCTAGTTCAGAACCAGCAGGAACTTGCCAGAATCAATCAGGGCAATTAAGCACTTGGAGCCAGTTCAGAGGGCTTCCAGAGTCAAGAGAGCCAGGCTAGTTGGAGCACCTGGGGCCAATTAAGAACCAGTTGAGACTGGTTAAAAAGAGCTCCTCTCTAGTTAGTTTAGTGTGCAAGGTACTGAGGAGACAGAAGGAGCTGTGAAGGACCGAGGAGGAGGAGCAAGCCCAAGTGGGTACTAAGTGAAAGAGCCTGTGATAAGGAAGGTGCTGGGGAAGTAGCCCAGTTGTCGCTGTCACACAACTGATGTTGGAGACATTTACAGAGAGCAGCTTTTACAGGGCCCTGGAACCCAGAGTAGACTGGGTCTGGGTTCCCCCCAACACCCACTCCCCATTTCCATGGGGGGAAAATTCTGGCTGGGCAAAAGAAAGGGGGTTTACCCAGCCCTGTATCAATTGGAGGGTCCACTGAGACTGTGGAGTTTGGTTTCCCTCTATACCTCATGCTGGCCAATGATGAGAGTAGCTCAGCAAACAGCAAGCTGATGCCCTAAGTATGGTGCCTAAACTGAGGGCTGCTGTGAGCCTCTGAGGCAAGCAATCCGTCACAAAGCGCAGAGCCCACCGAGGTTGAGTGGGAGCTTTGTCAGAGTAGACAGTGGTGATTTGGTCAGATTCAGTGATAGACCCTTTACTGATTCAAATTCTAAAAGACTAAATTACATCCCAGCATTCCCTGCATGGACCAAATTAAGTTAGTGAGCTGTAGACTTGGGCTTCTGTGATACACCAGCAGATGACACTGATCTTATCGATACTGGGACATCAGTCTAGAGTTCTTCTTGTCCCCTGTTAGTATTATCATCAGCCCATCTCCAGTAATACGTTCCCTTGAATTCTTTGGCTCTTGGTACAAAGCCTTCAGCCAGCCATGGAAGCTCTATAATCCACAGAAACAAAAGGGTTAATGTTACATGAATCCATCAAAACTTCTTTCAAAAAAGTAAATCCGTCAGGTTAGGTGTGTAGCTTTTGCAATGGCTGCCTTGAGGGATATAATATATTTCCACCTAGCATGAGGGAGGGAGGAAGCTGTTGACTGAACGCTCTCTCTGTGGTTTTGAAGCATCTACAGGAGGCCCCCACTTTACGACGGCCCGATTTACAACCCTCCGCACTTATGACCTTTTTCGTAAGTGCAGAAGGGGCCGAAATCCCCCGACTTATGTCCTCGGCCCCGCATTTACTACGGCGTACGACGCCTGTCGTAAATGCGGGCTCGAGTTACGCAAGTTGGAGGCAGCCTGTATTTGTAAGCCACTGTTGCTGTTAGAATCCTAGGGCTGGAGGAGACCAAGTCCAGCCCCCTGCCCAAAGCAGAACCAGTCCCAACTCAATCATCCCAGCCAGGGCTTTGTCAAGCTGGGACTTAAAAATCTCTAGGAATGGAGATTCCACCACCTCCCTAGGGAACCCATCCCAGTGCTTCACCACCCTCCTGGTGAAATAGTTTTTCCTAATATCCAACATAGACCTCCCCCACTGTAACTTGAGCCCATTGCTCCTTGTTCTGCCATCTGTCACTGCTGAGAACAGCCTCTCTCATTCCTCTTTAGAACCCCTCCCTTCAGGTAGTTGAAGGCTGCTATCAGATCCCCTCTCACTCTTCTCTTCTGCAGACTAAACAAACCCAAATCCCTCAATCTCTCCTCATAGGTCACGTGCTCCAGCCCCCTAGATCCACAAAGTGGGTGCTCCATTTAGGAGAAGGTAAACCATCTTGTTAGAAGTTTGGCAGCCCTCTTGGCCTGCCCAGCCTGGCTGAAATGCTTATTGCAACCCCTTCTTGTCTTCAGAAGAACCTGAGGGGACTCTCTTTGTGTTGCAGTATTTAACTATGAGTTGGAGAAAACATTTAATCTGACGCTTCCACCCACGGCCGTGTACTGAATGAATGCTCTGGTCTTTCATCTCTGCAGAGCTACCTTTGCTCATGAGTGAAGATGGGATTTGTGCTCTCTCATGCTAGACATTCACCCTTGTCTCAAAAGTGTGTGTAATTTTGCTGAGGGGCCTTTCTCTGCTCAAGAGACACTTTGGACTGGTATAGCCAGAGCTATTGCAGCTGAGATACAGCAACGTGACATGACTGAGAAATTTTCCCAGGGCTTTCTTACCCTGTGCCTGACTCTAGCTATTGCTGACAACCCTTCCATTTAATAAACACTCAAAGCCCTACGCCAATCAAGTATTTTAAGTGTGCGCTTAACTTCCATCAACTTACATGGGACACAAGCACAGACTGAAGTTAATTGTGCACTTAAGTGAATGGCTGAATCAGAGGCTACCTTCATATAAAATGTATAGTTTGAAATCAAACCTAGATCCCCTGCAAGACAATGCAGAGCACTGTGACAGGACCATGAACTGCAGTGGTCTTTCCTGGATGTAACTTACTGCAAAATATAGCCCACGTAAAAGATGGAGAAACCTACTAATTACTTGACATGTAAGGAGCTCCCTTTACTTAGACTCGTAGCTGAAAATGGAGGTTTGACCCCGTAATGCAGCCCATTGTGATTTCAGGTGAGAGATGTGGTAAGCCAGGTGCATGTGGTGCCTTGGAAGGCAGTTGTTAGTTATGCCTACTTTTGCAGGAACCCCTTCTTAATGTTAAACCACTGCTCCCTGTTAAGTGAAATTAATTTGTATAGCCAAGTTCTAAACCCCTGACAATGGAGCAGTGTTACAGTGCTGGCCCTGGCATCCATTCTCTCCCAATATATTGCCATTGGCAATCTCTTGATGAACTGTTGCAATGTGAGAATCAGGGGCATTCAGGGGTGTGGTATAAGGACTGCTTTGTGCACTCGAGATCCCATTCTCCCTGCTCTCTTCATCTGATATGCACCCCAGTGTACGGCAACCTTTATGTTGCATGATTGCTCCACACTGGATAAGAATGGCACCAAAACGTACAGATCCCTCCGAAGGTCTTTCTGCAGCATTTTGCAATGATGCCCATAGAGAAGCGTGGGGGTTGTGCAGACAGTGTCATTTTTGTGTGTGGAGGAGGCTGCAGTTATTATGGGTGAGATCATTTGAAAAGGAACTTTGGATTTTATCTTGGGTTCTGCCATAAAAGCATTCCCCCCCCACCCTCAGTGGAAGTAGTCAGCAGTTTTCTTCCCCTCCTTTTTTTCTTGTGTTGCATTGTGACACTCAGCGGTTAATTACTTCTAGCATGATTTGTGGTGGGATCCCTGGAACTTGAGTCATATTAGCGGAATGGTTGGTTGATGAAACTTCCCTAAAACTCAGTGCTCTGGAGTCAAATCTGACGGGACAGCTGCAGCAGAAAATGGAGCTCCTGGAGAAGTTTTGTACCTAAAAAGAGGCTGAAAGAAGAACAGAGAACACAGAGAAAGGGCTGTGTGCAAAGCACCTTCTCCATGCAATGCTGATTTGGCCAGAGGGTTACTATAAAAAATGCCGATGTTTGCTCTGAGGTAACATTTGTTTTGGAACGCATCTTGCTTTGTGTGTTCATGTTCTCTGTAGATGAGCTTAGAGACTTAGGTGCCAGATTCCCATTGTTTAGCACCTTGTGTATGTATTATGGATGTAATTGTGTAGTCGATTAACCAGTTAACTGATAAGCAAAAGCTTATAGGTTAATGCTATAGACTACATGCATTCACCCCCCAGTAAGGTTTTTAGCAGGCTGGCTAGCAACCCAGCTCAATCCTGGCTCACACCAGGTTCAGGACCTACCCCCGCTGTGGCTCTGCATTTAAAGTGTATTAGGAGCCAGGCAGGCAGGTAGCTGGGCTCAGTTCCAGCTCATGCCAGGTCCGGGAGCTCAGACTCTCCCGCCCAGACAGGGGCTGCTGCCACCCCGCACAGCTGCCTCTGATACAGAGGCAGCAGCGTGGAGTGGCAGGGGGCTCCACAAGAGTGAGGCCAGAGCTCAGTGGCTGCCAGCCCCGCTCCCGGGGACTACAGAATAGTCAACTAACCGATAAGAATTCATGCGGTTACTTGATTATTCAAATAATCGATATTTAACATACCTAATACGTATTGCCCCAGGATAAGATACTGCCCAGGGTGAGGGGTAATGGACAATCCAGCCTCTTTTAACCAACTTTCTGATGAACAGCAGCAGCATAGAATGCTCTCCACATTTCTGCTGCCGTGTTGTGTTCTGTGATTTATTTGTTGGGGGAACTCCTGAGGTTACAACAGATCTATTTTCTCCCACTTAGCCTATGACGGTCAGATTCTCAACCGTTATAAATGAGCATTGACTTCAGTGGAGTTACGCTGATTTAAAGCAGTTCAGGATCCTGGTCCATACATACACGTTCAAAACCTTCACATTCAGGACATATATTTTTCTATCCTCTCATCCATATTATTTGTCTGTGGTTTTCATATATATGTGGTCCATAGCTTCAAGAGCTTTGTGTAATTTCCTCACAATAGTAGAAATTTTACTAATAAATCCCTGGATATGTCAAACAGGGTACGTCTACACTTGCATCCTAGTTTGAACTAAGGATGCAAATGTTGGCGACCAAAATTGCTAATGAAGCGGGGATTTAAATGTCCTGTGCTTCATTAGCATAATCTCACCCATGCACTATTCTGATCGCCAGGTGATTCGAACCAGGAAGTGCGCTTCGGGCTGTGGTAGTTCGAATCAGACCCCTTCGTTCGAACTAACTCCCATTTTTTGAGGAGTAACGTTAGTTCGAACCAAGGGGTAGGATTCAAACTACTGCGGCCCAGAGCGCACTTCCTGGTTCGAATCAGCTAGTGAGCGGAATAGCGCGCGGGCGAGATTATGCTAATAAAGCACGGGATATTTAAATCCCCGCTTCTTTAGCAATTTCAGTCACCTACCTTTGCATCCCTAGTTTGAACTAGGGTGCAAGTGTAGACATACCCACAGTGACTAAATCCCATACTTGTTGTAAGTGAAGTCCTTAGATCTGATCCACAGTATCCATATCTTCAAACTATAAAAGGAATAGTCATACATAACAGTTGAGAAACTGTTCCTGGCTAACCCAAATAGCTCCATAATGCAAGATAAACTCTAAATCACAGTGACCTTCCACACAATAATAAAAGCAAGTGAATTTAATTTTCTCACTGTTGCTTTTTTCCATTGCTGTTTTTGTTTTCTATTTGTTTTTAAAATGGTAAAACCAAAAACCTTTCTCCCAGGTATGCTTTATTTCTTTTCACAAAATTAGCACCCTAATTAGGATATTCCCCTCCCCTCTCTCTTTTGATCAGGAGCTCAGTCAAAATGAAATAACGACTGGGCCCGATTTTCACTTCACCTTGATCCAAGTCAGATGAAACACACAGTAATTTGAACTGAACACTAGTGTTAAAAAGGATGTGAGAGGAGAATCGGGCCTGCAGTGAGGGTTACAAAGAGAAGGGAGAATAATTGGTCTTGTTAACCATTGATGATCGGACAAGAAGCAATGGGCTTAAATTGCAGCAATGAGGTTTAAATTGGGCATTAGGAAAAACTTCCTCACTGTCAGGGAGGCTAAGTATGGGAATAAATTGCCTCAAGAGGTTGTGGAATCTCCATCACTGGAGGTTCGTAAGAGCAGGTTAGACACACACCCGTCAGGGATGGTCTAGATTTCAAACTTCATTGCACTGTGCCTCCCCTTCTGATAATGAAAATTGCAACCCAGCTCCAGGGCGGGTATGGGGGGTAGTGAAACCTCAGTCTGTCTGAGCCCTGCTCCCCCAGGTAGGGGAAGGCAAAGCCCAAGCACTTGAGCCCGAGATAGAAGCAGGGGACTAGAACCATTTCTACAGTGGGGCTGCTGAGAGCCATTGAACTAAACTAATCCCTGTATATAATGGAAACCACTTCAAGCCACGGGGCACTGTCGCACCTCCCACACCCCTAGTACCAGCACCTATGCGCAGGGGGCTTGTAACCTGAGTCCCACTGCCTAGGACAGCAGCTCTCTGGCTTTGGCCATAAGCTCCAGCAAGTTCAAGCTACCTCAGAAACCTCATTAAAATGGGGTCCGGATCCACAGGTTGAGAACCACTGATCTAGATAATGCCTTGCATGCAAGGGACCAGACTAGATGACCTCTCGAGGTCCCTTCCAGTCCAACGATTTTATGTAGTTAACAGCCAGATTCACCGGTATGCTCCAGTTGCTTTGTGCTGTTCTGCTGATGCAGAGCGGCCAGAAAACCAGACTAGGTGTGCAGCTAAACTGGATGTGTGGTGCTTTGCATCTCAGAGCAGGACAAAGCAACTGGAGTGTACTTGTGAATCTGGTCCAAAGTCTGTGTGCATGGTTCTTTGTGCCATTCTTCCTCCCCACTGCAGGTATATCACTGAATTATAAAGGCTGCCCACAAATAGTTGCATTGATCTTGAGCAGGCGTGCACAATCATTTTTGGTTGAGGGACCACTCCAAGAATTTGGAAAGTGGTCAAGGGCTGCACTCTTACATGGTATTAATGGGGGAGGTGCGGGGTCTGGGATGGAGGTGGGGTGCAGAAGAGAGTTTGGGGTATAGGATTGGGGTGCAGGAGAGGGTCTGGGGTCTGGGATGGAGGTTGGGTAAAGGAGGCGGTTGTGACCTGGGGCAGGGACTGGGGTCCAGAAGAGGTGCAGGGTCTGGGAGAGGTTGCAGAGTCCGGGAAGGAATTGTGACAAGGGGTAGAGAAGGGGGTGCAGGTGTTTGTGTTGTGACCTGGGGCAGGGAGTTTGAGGGAGGATGCCAGAGGCAGGCTCTGCCCAGGATGCACTTATCCTAGGCAGCTCCCAGCCAGCAGCCCAGCAGGACTCTCATGCAGGCTCCCTGCCTGCTGCACTCTGCACACTGCTCAAGGTACGCCCCTGCACTGCCGTGCATGCCCCTGGACCACAAGTACGACCCAGGCAGCTCCCATTGGCCAGTTTCTGTCCAATGGAAGCTGCAAGATTGTGCTGGATTTGGAGCAACGTGTGGGGGCATAGCCAGCAGGGAGCTTGCCACGGGTTGGTGGTGGGCTGTATCTGAAGGTCTGGCAGGCTGGAATCAGCCCAGATACCATATTTTGCCCACCCCAATCATGAGGCTGGTGTGTGACATAAGAGGAAGAGAAATCCCAGTACTGTAGGGGATTATCATTTCTTTTTGTCCAGTTTTATAAACGGTGTACTGCATCCTAAAATGTCACTGGGAAAGTATAAAGAGACCAGAAACTGAAAGAGCTCAGGGTGCCCGTTCTCATAAACGTGGACATATTGACACAAGCTTTTGTGTGCATTTTCCGAACACCTGTGTGCAGAGATTTGAATTAGTGTGCTAATTGGGATTAATTGTTTTGTAGGCAGAGCTATGTTTTTAAAGTTGAAACACAAGATAAAGGGTGTCCAGTGTGTCAGTTAAACTGTTGAAAGATTTAAAATGCATTTTCTTTAGATTTCATTCCGTTCACAGAGCAGGCATGAAAACATCATTAAAGAGGCACTGGTTGCAGTGGCTAAAATTAAGTTTGCCTCAGACCTTGGCCAGAAAGTGGTAAAGGAACTCTAACGTGAAATGCCCATTTCTGTCTGAAAAAGAAACTACTAGAATTAGGAACACTTAAAATAACAGTAATAGGAAGAGATTAGCAATTCCCCAATGCATTTTCCTTGATTGCCTGCTGAATTCAACAGCCTTTTGTGTCTAATCAGAGTCACTGCTGCCCCGACAGTCCGTGGGTGGCTCGTCACAGCTCTTTAGAGAGAGCCGTCCTGCCCACAGCAAGATTTGTGCTAAGCTCTCTAAAAATAGTGGTGTAGACAGTGTTTTGATGTTGCGGCTTAGACTGAAGCCCAGGCATTGAAGCCTGGAGATTAGGGGCTGCTGTTGTCCCAGGCAAGGAAACTTTGTCCAAAATGTTTTGCAGACAATTCCTGTTAGGTCCCAGTCCTGCACTGAGATCCACTAGCGTGGAGTAGGGATGTTAGTGTGTACTCAGTTACATGATTAACCAATAAGCCTGGGCTCATCACTTAATCTTAATGGTTACATGCACACACCCTTTGCTGCCGCTGTATCAGAGGCAGCAAGTGGGGGGAGGTGGGAACCGGTGCCCGTGGGGAGCCGGCTTTTAAGAGGCAGCAGAGCAGGAGGTGGGGGAGCAGGTGGGAACTCCCCACCTGCCCCACTGCATGGAAACGCTAAAAAATTAAGTGGTTACACATTGACAAAAAAACACGTTTAACATTCCGAGTGCGGATCTTGCTTCTGTGCGGAGTTTAATAGAGTTGCAAAAATGCTTAATTGGCTTGAATGCCCAATTCATCCAAGTCCTTTAGGTGGCTTTCAAAATCTCACTATAAAAATATCTTTCATGCATCCTGTCAAATCCTGCCATTCACAAGCCCTGGCAGCATAAGGCTTATAATCACCAGGGTCCTAAACTTTCAGATGCTGAGGATTTGCTATCATTGTTGTGATGAAGTATCCTAACATTTAAATAGGAGTGGGACAGGGGCAGATCTTAAAAACAAATATAGAGTCATCTGATAAGTAAAGCAGATCAGCAGTTTTGCCTTTAGAAATACTTTATGGGATGGATCCTAGGTTTCCATACAATGGCCTGGCTTTGTTGAAGTCAATGGCGCTACAGTGATTTACACCAGCTGAAAATCTGGCTCATTGTTTATCTTGAGTCAGAAATGAACTGCAATATTTTGGTCTGATCTGCATTACCGTGGGAGATCCATCTAAGTGTCACAACTTCAGCTACATAAATAATGTAGCTGAAGTTGACATACTTAGATCTACTTACTGTGATGTCTTCATTGCACTGTGTCGATGGGAGACGCTCTCCCATTGACTCCCCTTGTGCCTCTTGTTGAAGTACAGTACCGGAGACAAAGCTGAGCAAGATCAGCAGTCAATTTATCATGTCTATACTAGACTGGATAAATCAACCCCCGCTGGATTGACCGCTGCCCATCGATCCGGCCAGTAGTCTAGACATAGCCTGAGAGATGTTCAGCTTTGTCAGTTTGTCTAGGATAAGAGTCAGGTTCTTACAATGTTGCAGGATCTTGAAATCCATTTCTATGGCCATTTTAAAAAATGATTACTCTTGCAGTAATTTTATATTTGTACCTGAAACCTGTGCCCTGGAGTAAAGCACACGTATGGAATGTTTTCACCAAGACTGCAGTCAAACCTGCCTTTGGTAAACTATTGCTTATCTTTGATGAGTTCAATGTGATCATCTTCCCTGTAATACACAATTGGAGGTAAATAGCTGCAGATCCAGTAGTTTCCAGTCATTTTTCAATGCTACAGTCTCCTTCCTCTAAGGACAGCCTTACTTGGAGTAAACTAGAGGTACGCAAATACCCAAAAAAGCAAGCTCCTTGCCCACTCCTGGGCTAAAAGGCACATGCCAGGAACTTATGGTGTTGTGCAACACACACACACTGCTACACAGACAACATCAGCTGCACAATCGCTATAGACTTTTGGCCCAATCCTAGTGAAGTCACAGGGAGTTTAATAGGAGTTGGATCAAGCCCTTAGTCTTGATAGTCTGATACCTGGTATGTTGCAGATACGCATGTTGCAGTCTCAGATTTTCCGCAGAGCTTGTGTGCCTGATTTAGCACAACACGAGCAGGTGTGTACCAATGCGCCACCATTATTAATTTAAACTCTCCTACGATTCTATTACACTTAATCCACATTTTCAGCCACACCTAGGTGTGGACACAATGCAAGGCTATCCCCATGCTTAAGCTGGCAGTGCTTGTCTTTTGAGTTAGATTCACAGCTTCCTTGTTTACTCATTATGCGATTGCAGGATTGTGGTTTGAATTGCTATTAAAGTATTAATGGCTTAGTGGACGTGGGCAGTGCAACTCCTCTTTCAGCTCTCCACTGAAGGATTCATGGAAAAACGTACTTCTGTCTGTCAGACAATGGGCTTCCGTAAGCAAGAACTGAAAATGTAGGTTTCACTTCTACCGAAACGACAAAGAAATCCTTTAAATCCCTAAGTCTCTTCATGTTATGAAGGGACACATCAGGAGTAAGAGCAGGCGACAGTATGAGTTACTTAGCAAATCCAGTTCTGTCAGCCTCCCACCTGACAGCATTCAGCTTCCTTGTTTTCTTGGCAAGAGATGGAACAATAGGGCTCTGTTTAAACACACCTACGTGTAAAATCTGATTTGTTCAGCTCCTCCTTTTTAAATTTTCAATTCAGTTCTTATTGATGGGATCTTGGTGTAAGGAGGGGGGGAGGACAGATCTCTTCACTTCACTGAAGATCAAAGGTCCCCTTAAAATTGAAATAATAATTTTTTTCTTCCAGAAAGTTTTCCTATGTTTTTTCAGCACTTTCTCTTTAAGAGGAACATAGGGCCAGATCATCAGCTGGTGTAAATACCAATTTAGGCCAGCTGTGTATCTGGCCCATAGCATTTTTAGACTGTCTAGTATCCTTTGACCTTCTTTTTCACAGCTTCATGCAGCACTACTGGACACCATCTTCAAAATAGCTGTTCTGTGTCTACTTAGGGCTATTTATGTATTGGTTTATTTGGAATGCGTACCTAACCTATAAACGTCTCAATGCGACAAAGACTTTTAAGAGAGGCATGGCAAGAGGGACTCTGCCTTGAACGGTACAGTTGGTCTGCTGTATGCTCACGCTGAGTTATCTGTAAGGTGATGCGCCTGTTAGCAAGGTGGGACACCTGTGGGATGTGAGTGGTAGATAGGTCTCGTGCTGGCCCTCAGCATGGGACTGAGTATTGCCCACAGAGCGTGACTGCTGCAGTAATGGCAGCTCTAGCAAAATAACAGACAATAAAGAGAGGGGATTTGTACACAGAAGGAAAGAAAGCAAACTGAAAAGACTCAGGCTCTGGGATTCTCTGTCCATTCGGGTCCCTTGAACTACTGAGCTGATTCCCAGGCTGGGACCTTCTCCTCCTCCACTCTGCTTTCAAATGGCGTCGTTTGCCCCAAATTGCGTGAGAGTGAGTGTAGTGGGATGTGCCAGGGCAGCATTTGCAGCCGGGACACACTCTGGGAAGGAAGAGCTGGCTGGCTAAAGGAAAGGCACTGGAAGATGTAAAGGGCCAGTCACAGATGGGACCTTGTTGGGCATATGTCATTCTGGACAGTTATCGGTGCTGAAGAATCTGAAGGCCCCTCTGAAATATTGCCCACGCTTTCCCTTTCTGGGTATTAATTCTTTAGAGAGCTCTGCCCGCCATTGCTTTAACACAAACAGTCGTTTTTGAAAAAGCTGAGATTTTTATCAAGTAGCATCCCACAGTAAGCTGCTGCCAAATAAAGCCCTGGTCCTGCAAGCTGATCCATGTGCTTGGAGTGCTGTGGCCAGATGGTGGATCAGGGCCCATGTCTTCAAGTAAGATACATCAGGAGATATCTCTACTAGGAGCTGATGGGCTTGGTAACAACCTTTCAATGTGTGCATGTGTCAGTGCTTACTGTGTCCATCTGTATTCATGGCCGTCGGCATGTCACCGTGTGTGTTGATGATTGTGTATTGGCGTGAGGGTGACTGCACCCAGGTGTGACTGTTTGCTGTCATGGGTGCATAAGACAGGAGTTGTGGATAACTCAGTGTCCTTTCAAATTAACTGACTGAAAAAGAAGGGATGTAAAATCCTGTTTAAAATGTTTTACTGGTTAACCAGGGCTGCTGTGTCGTGATGTGGTGGGCCCGGCTGGGCTGAAGCAACCCCCGTGCTGTGCATGGGGGCTGCTCCAGCTGGGCCAGATGCTGGATAACCAGTTACCCCGGTAAGCATACCAGATGCTTACCAGGTAACTGACTCATCGGTTACCCCTTTTCATCCCTTCTGAAAAGTTGCTGCAAACAGAGGCTCATTGACGTTCATTTGCAAGTGTCCGTTCACACATATCTTACCCCAGAGAATGGAGCTGAACGACGGGGTGTTGCTAATATTTTGAATCTCTCTCTTTCTACCTAGGCGGGCTGAACTTGTGGGCCGACCACACTCCTGGCATTCAACCAAGTTCATCGAGAACCAACCCGATCCCAGCATGATGCAAGTATCTCAGGGCACGCTTGGCACTCCCTGGCATCAGACCTACCATTCCAGGTAAGGGCCATGTCCCCTGGACCATGCACTTGAAGATTCAGAGGGTTAACAGCAGAGTGGTTTGGTTTAGTGCATCATTCCAAGAAAAGAAGTCGCTCTGCTCCTCTATAAGAGAACCCTTCCTCTCTGAGCAATGAAATCAGTCATCCCTGTCGAACTGCCCATCTGCTGCAATCTGCTTTGGATAAGACACTTGTTGCACTGCTAAGGGACAGATCCTACAGTCCTTATTCAGTCTCTACATAGGCAAACTCCAGTTGACTTCAGTGGTAATTTTATGTGTGTAAGGGCATGCAGTTCAGTGAAAGCAGCTGAAAGACACCTAATGGTTTCATTAGGCTTTGGGACTGCAGCATTTGGCTGCTGTGATTATTACCACTATTTATCTACTTACCTACATGTGATAAGACCGGTCCAGAAGGCTTCTAAGCTAAGGCCCTGAGCCAACCTCATTGATTTTGAAGGGGTTTCACGTCCGTTTGAGAAGCTGTCCATGTGGAACTCACTGCAGGATCAGGGCCTAAATACAGAGACAAAGAAATGGGACACAATGTGTCAGGGCAACACAACCACTTGCCCCTAATACACTACAGACCAGATTTTCAAAAGTGCTCACTACCCACAATTGGGGCTGGATTTTTACAAGCCCTCAACTCCTTGGTGGCATCCAGATGAAGCAGCCAGAATCATTTTGTTTAGGTGCCTACATGGGAACTGTTGATGATGAACTCCCTTAAAAAAACTGACTCTGTATTCCCACCCTCTTGGGAGGCAGCGTTCCCTGTAAGCTGTGCACTTGTGCGGCCACTCAGGAAAGATTTAAATGCTTCCCAGATGATTAAGCAGAGCTAGGTTTTGTGTCTACTGGTGGTGCACATTCACATGTGCCTCAGTGCACGTAGAAAAATTCATTCCACACATGGATGGCAAAAAGTTTAGGAAAAGATTAGGGACATGTTGGTCGCTGCCCAAGTGCTCAGCTTACAGGAACACTGTTGGGAAGGCTGGAGTCAAATCTCGCATAACACTAAGAGCTAGCCAACTCTAAGGAACGACCTAGCCAAGTCCTATCTTACTACTGCGATATTACAATTCCAAGACCCAGTCTTGTAAAATGGTTCCAAAGCAGATTAAACCCTGTGTTTCCTGCTGTACTCTGACTGGGCAACTCCTTAACCCTATGTTAGGCAAAACACTTTTAAAAATGAGTTTGGCTAGCCCTGAATTTTTTACCTTAATTGGATCTGCAAGAGACACTCCTAGATCTTCAAGACCTCAAAAACGTCTCACAAACATTTTCCACCCTGTTCCTTCCCCCCTCCCCCATCGAAAGGGAAAAAAAAGTGGAATAAAAATTAGCAAGTAAAAAGAAAGAAGAAAAGAACTCAGGCAGCGTGGAAACATCACCTGTCCGTGTAACAAGCTGCTCTCATGAGCAGTTGTCATTGTAGCCAAAAGTATGAGATCACTGTTGGTCCTCCCAGGGTGAGAAGTTCAGGAGAGGATTTCCTGGTTTGCCAATGGCTTTCTGCAGGGGTCAGAGTTAGAATTATGGGGGGGTGTTTCCCTCCTAAGCCAGTGTGGTGGTTTGCCAGTCCTGGAAGACTAACCCTGGGACCCTAATTCTCTTAAAAGAATAGGCTGCCAGACATTGTTTAAGGCTGCAAACCAGAGCCAATGCCATGGTCCCGGCCTGGGGGAGGGATTCTCTTTTCAAAGTCTGTACAGACAGATCTCCGGCTGCTCTAAGACGATCCAGAAGACACTTGTCTGTAACGGTCCTGGGCAGTCTGGGTAGAGATGCGCGAGATTCCAGCCTCTCCATTTCCCCTGGAAAGGCAGATGGGCTTCAGCCTCTGTGCAAACCCTCTGTGCAACTTAAACACTGGGCTGCAAATGTGAGCCAGGAACCAGCTCCATAGAGCCTGGGGAGAGGCAGGGGAAGGCAAGCTAGGGTTTCAAAAGCAAGAGCTGCAGTAGAAATGTGTGTTCCCCTCCAGCCCTTGGCTCAGATCATCCCGTAGCCCACTCAGCTGATAGCCAGGGGCTTTGCTTCACAGCGGCTGCGTTCCTGGCAGAGAACTCCAGCCAAACTCACGGCTGCCAGGGATGCTTTTTCCTCCAGGTGTTTTTAATAAGGGACACCAGTGGCATCTAGTGGTCAGTTTGGCAGCTTCCCTTGGAGGAAGGCCCGGCTCCAGGCTGAGAATCTGGCTGTCGGGGGCTGAGACCCAGAGTCTCGTTTAAAAAAAAAAAAAAACTAAAATAAAATGTGAAAGCAGATCAGCAGGAGGATTGGGCCAAAAGAAAACTGATGAGGTTCAACAAGGGAGAAGTGCAGAGTCCTGCACTTGGGTTGGAAGGACCCCAAGCATTGTTACAGGCTGGGGACTGACTGGCTGAGCAGCAGTTTGGCAGAAAAGGACCTGGGGATTCCAGTGGATGAGAAGCTGGATAGGAGTCAACCAGGTGCTCTTGTAGCCAAGAAGGCGAATGAAATATTAGGTTGCATTAGGAGGAGCATTGCCAGCAGATCTAGAGAAGTGATTATTCCCCTTTATTCGGCTCTGGTGAGGCCACATCTGGAGTATTGTGTCCAGTTCTGGGCTCCCCACTATAGAAAGGCTATGGATGCATTGGAGAGGGTCCAGCGGAGGGCAACCAAAATTATTAGGGGGCTGGAGCACATGACCTATGAGGAGAAGCTGAGGGAGTTGGGTTTGTTTAGTCTGAAGAAGAGAAGAGTGAGGGGGGATTTGATAGCAGCCTTCAACTTCCTGAAGGGAGATTCCAAAGAGGAAGGAGAAAGGCTGTTCTCAGTGGGGACAGATGACAGAACAAGGAGCAATGGTCTCAAGTTACGGTGGGGGAGGTCTAGGTTGGATATTAGGAAAAACTATTTCACCAGAAGGATGGTGAAGCCCTGGGATGGGTTCCCTAGGGAGGTGGTGGAATCTCCATCCCTAGAGGTTTTTAAGTCCCAGCTTGACAAAGCCCTGGCTGGGATGATTGAGTTGGGGTTGGTCCTGCTTTGGGCAGAAGGCTGAACTCAGTGACCTCCTGAGGTCTCTTCCAGCCCTATGATTGGACATGATCAACATGGCTGGTCTGAGGTTTCACTGAAGTTATTCCTCTCCGTGTCCGTGTGTCTCTCTGCACCCCTTCCTACACATGGCTTATCCTTTGCTTTGCAGTCAGCCTCCTCCTTTCTGCCTTTCCTTATGCCTCTCCACCCATCTCTCTTTCTAGCTGTCCTTTCACAGCCTCGCTCCTTCAGTCAAGCCGGGCATGGAGAGGTTACAGTCTGAATGTTCTTTGCGAGCCACTATGGACTCTTCAGTGGCGACACGTTAGCCTGGGGGCTCTTTTACATTACACCATCTGCCTCATGGGACCTGGGAACTTCATTTTCAGAGCTACTGGGCGTCCCCAACTCCCATGAGCCTCACCAGATGCTGTGGATGTGCAGCACCTCCAGTCTCCTTGGAAGTGCCCGCAGGAAAGGGCTTTGCATGAGCTATAGAGGAGCGACCCTGGACCAGGAGCTGGACCTGGCAGTCCAGGAAATGCAGCTATTTCAGAGCTGAGGCGCGACTGCTAATCGCCCCGGGTGGCTCCTGTGTCTTTTCTCGGCACGCCAAAGCCCAGGCTGCTAGTGATTCCCAGCTCCGAGCCTTGCTCCCAGAGTCCCTTGGGAGTGTGATGGGGCCGAGCTCCTTGTGTAGGGGCATTAGGGTACCATTTCACAGTGCTCCCAGGCAGCTCCTTCTGACCATCACTCACGGTAGCACTAAAGGACGACCGGGTGAGCTGTGTCCAGAGGGAGAGCGGCATAGGACCTTTGAGGACAGAGCGGGGGGAAGTGGTACCTCCAACATCTCTCTTCAGAAACACCTGCTGGAGTGAAATCATAGAATCATAGAACACTAGAACTGGAAGGGACCTCGAGAGGTCATCGAGTCCAGTCCCCTGCCCTCATGGCAGGACCAAATACTGTCTAGACCATCCCTGATAGATGTCTATCTAACCTACTCTTAAATATCTCCAGAGATGGAGATTCCACAACCTCCCTGGGCAATTTATTCCAGTGTTTGACCACCCTGACAGTTAGGAACTTTTTTCTAATGTCCAACCTAAACCTCCCTTGCTGCAGTTTTAGCCCGTTGCTTCTTGTTCTATCCCCAGAGGCCAAGATGAACAAGTTTTCTCCCTCCTCCTTGTGACACCCGTTTAGATACCTGAAATAGCGGCGGGGAGTCTAGAAAGACCCTCCCAGCAATTTAAACCTTCCCCACCTTCCCCCCTATGTGAACAAACACTTTCAGAAATGTAAGTACATCTGGACGGTACTTCCCTCCCTCCCAGTAATGAGAACAATACCTGAATAGTCCTCTTTCTGGACTTCCAGGGACCACATCAGAGAGTCCTCCGCCAACTTATATCTGACCTAGCTAGTGCTCTGTGGATCTCTTAATGGGGAACAGCCTTGCCTGCTAAGCTACACGCAAGGTGGGTCTGTAAAGACTTCCCGGGGCGTTATCAAAACACTACTGTTGTTTCCTTCCCACACCCACATGCCCCCATCTCCTGTCTTGTCTGTTTAATTTTCTCACAGCAAACAAAACTTCTCTGCTACAGTTTGAGTTTCCAGGAAGACTGCCAGGGTGTAGCCTTCCACTCCATAAAAAGAAACAAAATGGAAAAAAAAAAAGAGATTCAATTCCTCCCCCCAGAAGCCGCTCCTGTTCCTTGCTCTTTCCCGCTCTGGCATCTGCATTTATTTTTAATGTTTAAATGCTTTGCATGGGTTGGATGGGTGGGGCAGATTTCCCTGGCTCCATAGCTCGCGCTAGGCTTCCGTCTTTTTTCTCCCTCCCGCCCCGGGGTGATAAATCGGAGACATGTGGTGCAATGTCAAGCAATTTCTCTTAGTAAACCAAGATGACTACAGACAGGGAACAGAGTCAGGCCCAAATATGGGTTTTCATCTGTTCCTCTAAAAACTAAACATCTTGCCTCTGAGCTTGTTTATAAGCCAACGCGCGCCTCTCTTGCTCACAGTCGATTTTTCCCTTCTCTCTCTCCCCCTAGTTCCTCGACGAGCGATCTCTCTGGCTATGACCATGGCTATCTGAGGAGAAGCCCTGACCAGTACAGCTCGTGGGGCAGCATGGAGACCTTGGACCACACTCCCTCTGGCTATCACTCTTGCCACCTCTCCCCGGCCAAGTCCACCAACAGCATCGACCAGCTTGCCCAACTCCACAGCAAGAAGGACTCCGCCTACAGCTCCTTCTCCACCAACTCCAGCATCCCCGAGTGCCCGGCGCCTGCCTTCTGCAAGGAGCGCTCCTTCTCCGTGGACAACATCCACTCCCGAGGCAGCCCGCAGGAGGAGATGAGGCAGGCCGACATCAGGTACGTCAAGACGGTCTACGACGCCCAGCGAGGGGTCTCCGAGGAATATGAGGTGAACTCCTCCGCACTGTGTCCGGAGGGCCGGGCGCAGACAGAAGGCCGCGGCTACAGCAGGTTGCCTGGTTACAGCCGGTACAGCGGAGTCCCCTTCTGGGGCCAGCAAAAGAGGAGCTCCTCTGACAGTGAGGGTCAGCACCCCAAGGGGGCCCCCCATCCTCCAACGCGCAGTGACAGCTACGCCGCAATAAGGCACCACGAGAGGCCCAGCTCCTGGTCCAGCCTCGATCCACATAAGCCGTGTCGCGCTCAGCCGAAAGGAGCCTGGCCTCCACCCGCCGGCACTGGCTCCCTGGGGAAGGGACAGCTGCTGAAACCTGTGTTTGTGGAAGGGCAGCTGCACACCGTGGTGGAGAAGAGCCCTGAGAGCAGCCCCACAATGAAACCTAAGCAGAGCTATTCCCAGGCCGGCCAGCCAGGACAGCCTTTGCTGCCTACCGGCATCTACCCCGTACCTTCCCCCGAGCCACACTTTGCCCAGGTGCCCCAGCCTTTGGCGAACAACAATGGGATGCTTTATCCAGCTCTGGCCAAAGAGAGCGGATATGCTCCACCCATCCCGGCCACGTCTGAGCAGGCCTGCAGCCCTTCCGGCGTGGACGAGAATGGAAACAGACTGCCCGTCTTCTATCGGCCAGACCATGGGCCGCCGGCTGCGGAGAAAAAGCCAGAAGCAGCCACGAAATTCATTCAGTACAGACCTCATGGCCCATTGAGCCCGGACGTCCATTCGACCCCTTCCCAAAAGGACAAGTCGGGCTCCCTTGGTGTGACATCGCATGGCATCGGCACGAGCAATGCCCAGCACTTGAACCACAATTCACAGCCCCCGCAGGCCTGCTGGAGGGAGGCCAGTGAAAGCAAAGCTCTCTACCAGCCCAAGGAGTACTGGCTGGCCGAGTTGCAGGAGGACAAAAATGCTAACCTGCAGAGAAGCGAGAGAGACCTCACCAGCCACAATCAGGGGCCTTACAGTAGGGCCAAGCAGCTGGGCTTTTCACCCATGCAGAACAGCCTAGAGGGCACCAGGAGGCCAAACAGCTTGGAGCTGAAGGAGATGCAGCAGTGCGAGGGCTATTCGGATGCCAAACTGTCCTTCCCGGCTCGCGGTAATAAAGCAGAGAAGGACCGAAGAGGGCAGGGCTGTGACCAAAGGAACGATTTGGACAGACAGGCCCTCGCCCAGCACGAGGATGAACTTGCTGGCATGGCCCCTTTCCACAGTGCTGAGCCGACGTACGAGGAACCCCCTTCTCTGCTGTACCCAAAGGCCTCCGACGTCAGCAGGAACAGGCTAAGCTCCGGCAGTGCCCAAAGCCTCCAGCCCAGGAAGCCGGATTCCAGCAAGCCCCACTGTTCCGTGCTGGAGAAGGTCAGCAAGATCGAGCAGCGCGAGCACGGCAGTCAGAGGCCCCAGGGCATGGGTGTGCCCAGCTTTGGCCAGAACTATGGGCCCAGTCGGCCCAGCCAGCCCCTCAGCGCCAGGTGCTCTCTTCACAGCACGGAGGGTGTACGGAGCAAGTCCAGCTCCCAGGAGCACAGCCAGCCACTCGGCAACCCGTGCGGGCTTCCCAGCGGTGCGGGCTCTGAAAAGCCGCCGGGCGTGCAGCAGGCCAGCAGGAACGGCAGCCCGAAGCTTGAGGAGTGCGATTGGTGCCCTATGGAGCAGCAGATGGTGGCCGCAGCAAGTCCGGCCCAGCAGAACGAGTGCTATAGTCTGACAAGGAGCAGAAGCACGTTCCAGCTGATGTCTGAGCCGGAGAAGGAAATCCTGTGGAGGGATCATGTCCGAGGTGCTCCCGGCTCACAGCTGGAGACCTCCTTCAGCAGGGACTACAGAAACAGCATTAAAGACGCTCAGTCCAAGGTCCTCAGAGCCACGTCGTTCAGGCGCAAAGACCTCGACATCAGCCCGCCCTTTGGGAGCAAACCCAAGAGGAGTGCCCAGAGGCCAGCCTCAGCCCACATTGGGATGAGGAGCACCGCCACCTCTCCTCACGTCCCCAAGGAGAGGCACAGCATCACTCCTACGCAGACCAACCTCCCAACCTTGGACTACATGGAGCAGGAGAGCCTCGAGGGGCTGCAGCACATGTCCCGCATCGGGGGCAGGAGGAGGCTGACAGCAGAGCAGAAGAAAAGGTCCTACTCTGAGCCCGAGAAAATAAACCAAGTGGGCGTCTCAGACCACGAGCCCTCGTCCGTCTCCCCCCAAAAGAAAGGCCTTCATTTCATCTTCCCAGAGAACACAGTGGCCGACCGGCGCAAGATCTTTGAGCAGGAGAGCAAAGCTCGCTCTACCATCAACCTGTCCAAGCCGGAGCTGAAGCAGCTGCAGCAGAATGCACTCGCAGACTACATCGAACGCAAAACTGGGAAGCGGCCTTCTCAAGATGCTGGGGTCCTGAGAGAGCCCTCCCAAAGCTCCTGCCTGCAAGCCAGTGGCCTGGACAGCCAGAGCCTCTCCTCCGCCTCCAGCATGAATTCTCTCCAGGATCAGAAGCATTACCGCCGGAGAGAGTCACTAGACCAGGTCTCTAGAACAGGCCGGGTCTCCTCTACCCTCCCCCCCGGGCTCACAGGCTGCTTTGATCTTAATGGGTTTGAGCCAAAGAAAGGGCACCAGGAAGGCATCAGCAGCAATTCCTTTGCGAGCCACTTTCACACGGACAAACGCCGAGATTACCGAGCCAAACTGGAGCCCCTGAGAGGCTCTGAGGCTGGTCAGCGTGGCTTGCGTGGCCAAGTCCTCCACAGGATGGAGGAACGGGCCTTCAAAAACCCCTCATTGCCCGGGAAATCTGGGAAATCGGTGTCTGCTGAGGACTTGCTCGATCGATCTGACCACCAGTCAGTCCCGGTGCATGTGCGCTCCAGGTCCTCTCCGACAGCCGACAAGAAACACCAGGTATGAACGTTGTTGGGTTGCTGTTCAGAGACAAGAAGGCTCCACGGGCTGAGGGAGAGGGAGGTTATGATGCTAGCTTGGCACTCAGTTATATTGATTGCTCAGCACTGACCATGAGGTTAAATGTGCCGTAGGATATGGACCATGTGCTCTGAAGTTCCCTAGCGCACTTTGACGTGCCTGCCAGCAGGATAGCACAGCCCTTCTGTATTGCTCTTCCTCCTGCTCTCTTAACACTAGGAGTATGTGCTTGGGGGAAGGGCGTCTGTGTCCTGTTTTTAAGAGCACATGTGCTCCTGCTGCTTACTCCTTGTCTGAAACCCTCCGTCTAGAGGATTAACTCTAGCTCAGATGCGCAGAGCACAACTCTAAAAAGGGGCAGGGGCTCCAGTGACCCCAAAAATCTATTACAACAGCGTGGGTGCGGGGAAGCCCTACCCTGCGCCCCTTTCCAGTGCTTCTCAACCTGAGATGCACCTGGGCATCCTCACGGGTCTTCCAGAGGGTAGAGCAGCTCAGCTAGATCTTTGCCTGGAATTGCAACAGTCTCCAGACAAAGCACGAGCGAGGCCAATACAAACTAAAATTTCACAGGCGGTGATTTGTTTACACTGCTCTGTTGGCGACACATGGAAATGCAGGTACAACGTTTATATTCTAATTGATTTATTTTACAATTGTGGGGTTAACAACAAGACAGTAAGGAATTTTTCAGTCATACTATGCTGTGGTGCTTTGGGATTTGTATGTCTGATTGTGTAAGTGTTTAAGTGAGGTGAGTCTGGGGGATACACATGACAAATCAGACTCTTGGAAGGACTGTGGTCCGGAAAGGTTGAGAGCTGCCTGCAGGGAGAAAGGGGTATGCTTTAGGAGCTGTTAAATTGACTTTTCACCTCTGGAGGATCCCCCTACAATTCAGTTGCAGAAGAGAATCCGGACCAATATTCTCTTCACCCAGTCGGTTGTTGTGAAAATGATGATGACAATTTAGCTCTATTGACATCACCGAGATCAGTGAAGCTGGGCTGATTCATCCCAATTGTTTCCATATAGGGTCCTATAGTGGAAAGAGAGAGAGCTGGAGAGAAAACACAACACGGAAGTTCTGGAGGCAGAATTCTTTCTAAAAATGTTTCTAAAAACCCCTTGTTGCCCGGGAAATCTGGGAAATCGGTGTCTGCTGAGGACTTGTCCGTGTAAGCCCAGGTTTTAAAACAGGAGCATCAAATCTAGATCTGGAACTGCCAGTGCTGTCAAAGTACCCAGTTGCGATACTGTAGTATTTAACAGAATGAATCTGAATGAGGATTGAAGCTAGCAAATGGAGTGCTTTGAAATGCACCGGGAGTGGGAGTCTGTCCTTTCTAACCCTACCCTACAGTCTATCTGAAATCTCCCACCTTGAAATGCCTCAGGGTATGTCCACACTACAGAGTTTTGTTGGAAAAACAGCCGTTTTTCTGACAAAACTTGAGGAACGTCCACACTAATGCGTTCTTCCACAAGAAAATCGAAAGAACAGAGGGGGTTTTCCGGCATTGATAATCCTCATTCTACGAGGAAGAAGCCTTTTTGCAAAGAGCTCTTTTGGAAAAAGGCGTGTGTGGATGGGGAAGACGGAGTTCTTTCAACAGAAGAGGAAAGAGGAAAAAGCACACAGGTGCCCTGGTGGCCAGTTTGTCCATAGTAATCACAACCTACATGTGGAGAGAGCGTCCATTCAGTCTGGATGCTCTCTTTTGAAAATGCAGATTGCTTTTTCGATGCACTTTTGCAGTGTGGATGCTCTCTTTCGGAAGAAGTTTTTTCAGACAATCTCTTCCGAAAAAAGCTTGTTCTGAAAGAAGCCTGTAGTCTAGACATAGCCTCAGTCCTTGCACTACTTTTTCAACAGAGAGCATTAAAACCATCACCTAAATATCGAATGGCTAGAAGGGACAACAGCCCATCTACATAACATTATTACAACCATTGTCAATTGTGAAACATTTCATGTTCAGTAAGAGGACATTCCCATAAGAAAGATGTGTTGTAAAAGCCAAAAAGCAAAGCAGATGCTGCCTTATGGTGCATTTCAGAGCAGGAACAAAAATGAACAGGATTCCAGAGGGGGAAAGCACAGAGCAAAGATATTTTTCCCCGCTGCTAAAAGGTACTTTACGATGGCAATCTGGAAACCAGTTGTTCCAGCTCTTGTTTACCGAGCCTGCTCTCTGTGTCAGGGGCACAAATACTGAGACCTTTTATTTTTATTTTTCCTGTTGGCTTGTTGTGCTTTTTTCCCATGGGTGCACTAGTGACACTAAAGGTCCCAAATGGTGTGAACAGCGGGACTAGTGCTAGGAAGACAATAAACAAATGCAGATGTTGTAATAGACCCCAGTTCAGGAAATCACTTACGCATATACTTAAATTCATACTGATGAGGGACGTAGTAAGAGCAACACTTTCAAAAGTGTCCTAAATGATTTAGGAGCCTAACTCCTACTTTTTTAAAAGTCCTTTAGGCTTTTGACTTTTGAAAATAGGACTTAGGTTCCTAAAGCAATTAGGCACTTTTGAAACGTTTACTCTTAAACCCTGATTCAGAAAAGCATAAGAACATATAAAGAGCCAGACTGGATCAGATCAGAAGTCCATCAAGTCCAATGTCCTGCCTTCCAACAGTGGCCAATGCCAGATGCCCCAGAGGGAATGAACAAAACAGGGAATTATCAAGTAACCATCCCCTGTCTTATTCCCAGCTTCTGACAAACAGGCTACGTCTAGACTGCAGGCTTCTTGCACAAGAAGCTTTTTGCGGAAGAGATCTTCTGCAAAAACTTCTTGTGCAAGAGCGCGTCCACACTGCAAAAGCGCATCACAAAAGCGATACGCTTTTGCGCAAGAGAGCGTCCAAACTGCATGGACGCTTTCTCACAAGAAGGCTCTGATGGCCATTCTGTTCATGGCAACCAGAGCACCTGTGCTTCTTTCCATAGGCTGTTTTTGCACAAAAAACCAATTTCCTGTCCCCACACACATTTTGCACAAGAGCTCTTGTGCAAAAAGGAGTTATTTCTCGTAGAAAGAGGAATACCTATGCTGCAAAAAGCCTTCTGTTCTGTCGATTCACTGTAAATTTACTTGCACAAAAATGCGCTTGAGGTGTGGACGCTCCACGGGGTTTTTGCGCAAAAACGGCTGTGTAGACATAGCCACAGAAACTACAGGCACCAGTCCTACCCATCCTGGCTAATAGCCAATGATGGACCTATCCTCCATGAATGTATTTCTGTTTTGAACAGTGTTAAAGTCCTGGTCTTCACAACATCCCCTGGCAAGGAGTTCCACAGGTTGACTGTGCATTGTGTGAAGCCTCTTTGTTTATCTTCAAGCATGTGCTCAAAACCCCACTAAGACTTAAGCATTTGCTTAAAGCTAAGCACATGCTTTCATGAATAGGGATGTGGAACCAAAAATGTAGAAGTGTGTGTGGAGAGAACACATTTTTTTTTTTTTAACCAGCTCAGCTCCTCTGTGAAAAACAGTCATTCCCAGCTGGCTCATTGTATGCTTTTCAGGGCTTTGCTTGCAGTTTATGCTGTTCTCTTCATGCTGAATATAAATCCCACCACAGTGTCACTGTAGGACAGGGGTGGAGAACCTCTGGCCCAGGGCCAGATGTGGCCCCCGGCTTGCCTGGATCCAACCCCCAAAGCTCAGGGGGCCCCCAGCATTGGGGAGCCTGCACTGGTGCTCCAGCCCCCCTTCCCCCCTCAGCACACACACACACCTTGCCATGGGGCTGGAGCAGACAAAATCCACTAGGCTGGGCCTCCTGTGGTAGGGGAATGTGGAGAGTGTCTTTTTCCTTCTGCGTCGAGGGCCACATTACTGAGGGGATTTTTCGTATCATTTGTGTGCACCTGCCCACACACACTTATTTTTCTGTGGGTCAGTGGCCCCCAACCCAAAAAAAGGTTCCCCACTCCTGCTGTAGGAATTTGTTTAAAAATGTGAGGAAATCGATAGCAGTGGGGAGTTATTAGCCATCTGTCTGCAGGGCACAATTACTGCCTTCCTCTCTCTCGGCCCCTTTGGCTTATCTCAACCTGCCTGTCTTTCAGCTCCCCAACTTCTAAATCAAGTTCAGCACTTCCCTTCCATCCGCAGCAATGGAAAGGGAGGAAACAAAACCAGGGAGGGAACGGGAATCAAGACCCCTCAATTAAGAACATAAGAACATAAGAACGGCCGTACCGGGTCAGACCAAAGGTCCATCTAGCCCAGTATCCTGTCTGCCGACAGTGGCCAGCACCAGGTGCCCCAGAGGGGGTGGACCGAAGACAATGATCAAGCGCTTTGTCTCCTGCCATCCCTCTCCAGCCTCTGTCAAACAGAGGCCAAGGACACCATTTTATCCCCTGGCTAATAGCCTTTTATGGACCTAACCTCCATGAAATTATCTAGCTTCTCTTTAAACTCTGTTATAGTCCTAGCCTTCACAGCCTCCTCTGGCAAGGAGTTCCACATGCTGACTACACGCTGTGTGAAGAAGAACTTTCTTTTATTAGTTTTAAACCTGCTACCCATTAATTTCATTTGGTGTCCTCTAGTTCTTCTATTTAGGGAACTAATAAATAACTTTTCTTTATCGGCCCTCTCCATACCACTCATGATTTTATACACCTCTATCATATCCCCCCTCAGTCTCCTCTTTTCTAAACTGAAAAGTCCCAGTCGCTTTAACCTCTCCTCATATGGGACCCGTTCCAAACCCCTAATCAATTTAGTTGCCCTTTTCTGAACCCTTTCCAAGGCCAAAATATCTTTTTTGAGGTGAGGAGACCACATCTGTACACAGTATTCAAGATGTGGGCGTACCATAGTTTTATACAGGGGCAGTAAGATATTCCGGGTCTTATTTTCTATCCCTTTCTTAATAATACCTAGCATCCTATTTGCCTTTTTGACCGCCGCTGCACACTGTGTGGAAGTTTTCAGAGAACTGTCCACGATAACTCCAAGATCTCTTTCCTGATTTGTCGTAGCCAAATTAGCCCCCATCATACTGTACGTATAGTTGGGGTTATTTTTCCCAATGTGCATTACTTTACACTTATCCACATTAAATTTCATTTGCCATTTTGTTGCCCAATCACTCAGTTTGGTGAGATCTTCTTGGAGTCCCTTACAGTCTGCTTCTGTCTTGACTATCCTAAACAGTTTGGTATCATCCGCAAACTTTACCACCTCACTGCTTACCCCTTTCTCCAGATCATTTATGAATAAGTTGAACAGGATTGGTCCTAGGACTGACCCTTGGGGGACACCACTAGTTACCCCTCTCCACTCTGAAAATTTACCATTTATTCCTACCCTTTGTTTCCTGTCTTTTAACCAGTTCTCAATCCAAGAAAGGACCTTCCCTCTTATCCCATGGCCATGTAATTTACACAAGAGCCTTTGGTGAGGGACCTTGTCAAAGGCTTTCTGGAAATCTAAGTATACTATATCTACTGGATCCCCCTTGTCCGCATGTTTGTTAACCCCTTCAAAGAACTCTAATAGATTAGTAAGACAGGATTTCCCTTTACAAAACCCATGTTGACTTTTGTCCAACAAATTATGTTCTTCTACATGCTTCACAATTTTATTCTTTACTATTGTTTCGACTAATTTGCCCGGTACTGAAGTTAGACTTACCGGTCTGTAATTGCCCGGATCGCCTCTAGAGCCCTTTTTAAATATTGGTGTCACGTTGGCTACCTTCCAGTCATTAGGTACGGAAGCCGATTTAAGGGATAGGTTACAAACCACAGATAATAGTTCAGCAATTTCCCATTTGAGTTCTTTTAGAACCCTTGGATGAATGCCATCCGGTCCCGGAGATTTGTTAACATTAAGTTTTTCTATTTGTTCCAAAACCTCCTCTAATGACACTTCAATCCGGGACAGTTCCTCAGATTCATTACCCACAAAGGACGGTGCAGATTTGGGAACCTCCCCAACGTCCTCAGCCGTGAAGACTGAAGCAAAGAAATCATTTAGTTTCTCCGCAATGGCTTTATTGTCCTTGATTGCGCCTTTTATAGTTCGATCGTCTAGGGGACCCACAGGTTTTTTAGCAGGCTTCCTGCTTCTAATGTACTTAAAAAACATTTTGTTATTTCTTTTTGAGTTTTTGGCTAGCTCAAAACCTCAAAAAAAACCTCGTCTGCAGAGTGACGGAAGAAAGACTGAGCTCTGGAAAAGGATGCTGGGCATTTACCATCATGTAACAGACTTGCATCCTGGGGGGGCAGCCGCAACCAGATTTCTGGAAGAGCTCAGGGCCAAATTTGTCAGTGTCCCACACTGGATTCGCAAATGCGCACGACACTCGGCAGCTCCCATGGAGATAAGTGACTCGTCGTTCGAAAGGGCAGAGCAGCTAAACTGCTGAGGCCCTTTGAAATCCAGCCAGTTGTTTTGGTGTCTAAATGGGAGTCGTTTGAAGGCCTGACTGTGGGCTTATGATCAGAACTAGACTCTGAAAGGACAGTGAGACATCACAGGGGAACAGTGGCAGTGAGCCAGCCCGGCCGCGGCACATTATGCTTGGGTTGGGGGACGCGCTGGTGAGGAAGAGCTATGTGTTGGCTTGGTCTCCTGAGAGAGAAGATTTTGCTGCAATACTGACAATTAGCTTCCTCTTAGGGAGCCTGAGGCCTCATCCAGTTCCTGTTTAAGCCTTATGGGGCCAAACTTCCCCTGACTGTAATGGGAGCAAGATCTGTGCTGGGCTTGCACAGGCTGTCCTGCCAATCAGAGGAAGGGCATGATAGGAAAATGGCAGCCTCAGAATCGCAGCGTGGCTGAAGGCTCTTAAGCTCTTTGAGCAATATTCCACTCTGGCTTGCACTGGCTTTCACTGAAACAAGTCAGGCCCGAGAGACTCTGGCCACAAACAACCACCACAATCTCCCCTTCCTCGGGGGACCAGCTGGGGGCCGGAGCAGCAGAAAAGGGCTTAGTGTCGGCGGGAGAAGTGAGGGGAGTGGCTGAGTCATAGCATCTGTGCAACAGCCTTTGCCAGGGGCATCTCTGAAGGGAACATCGCCCCCCTCCTCATCCTTCTGTGGTATTTCTCAGGGAAGGTGGTTGTAGAAATGCTGCCCAGCAGGCCTCAGTGTTAGCTGGGGTGAATCCATTTTAACTAGCATGTGGAAACCTTGCACATTCACTGGTGGCCTTCTTTTACTCTGATCTTTAAACCACACTCCCTCTCTTTGCTTCCCAACTATAAAAGACACACAGAGTGCTCTTTTGTTTTGAAGCGTCAGGCGTGTCTTACTTGCTGCTAACTCTGCTCCTTTGTGCATTCCAGGACTTGCTGACAGGGGAAAGCAGTGAATTTGGCCACTTGGTGACTAATCCTTCTTCCATGGTTGGCACAGACGACAGGTAGGTTTATATTTGTGTCTCTTCTCCAGCTGCTGGTTCAGCTGGTGCTAACCCCACTGCCATTGGCAACAATTGTAATGCATTTTTTATGTAAATGAATGGGATATTAGGAGCTGGACAGACCATATGCACTGGGAGACTGCATTTTGGCTGTCTTGCGTGGTGTACCTGGACTAATCTTTAGAAGAACTAATCTTCTGTTAGCTCTTGTTTTTCAGCATAGAAATTAATTCAAGGTAAAACCCTTCTCTCAGATGTCTTCTCCTTATTTCTGTAGCATATTCTACCCTCGTTTAACATGCAGAAGTCTCACTAACTTCAAAATAACTCTTCCGTCTGACAGTGACTTACTAGGGTTAAATGTCACATCTTAGGTTTCTGGATATTTCTGTCTCTCTTCAATTGCAACTAAGAGAAACTGGAGAAAAAATACCCTAAAGTTCCTGTCTGTTTACTTGGCCCTAATCCAGCAAGGTACCTAATCATAGCAAGTGAGCATTCTCACTGTGCGTAGGTACTTTGCTGGATTGGGGGCCTTGCCATGAGGCAGATTCCTTGTTTTCCTGTCAGGGTCTTTCACTCAGTAACGGGAGAGGGATCTTTAAAAGTGATTGTAAACCCCACAAAATTGGAAGGGGGTGCAGAAGCATGGATATTACCTGAAACTTCTAAGTAACACACTCCTTGATTAAAAGTCTCAGCGGGCTAGCCGTGTTAGCCTGTAACTATAAAAACGAGTACTGCTGTGGCACCTTAGGGTGCCTCTGTACAGCAGCCGTTATTTCGGAATAACGGCCATTATTCTGAAATAACAATGTGAGCGTCCACACAGCAATTCCGTTATTTCAAAATAAATTCAAAATAACGGATGGCTTATTCCAGCTTCTGTAAATCTCATTCCACAAGGAATAACGCCTCTTCTGGAATTGCTATTTCAAACTAGCTGCAGTGTGCATGCTCCACTGCTGCTATTTTGAAATAGCTCCTCCCCAGGGCCATTCAAACTAATTACTCCCCAGTGCCTCCTGGGGCTCTAAATCGAGGAAGCGCATCCACAGTAGGGGAGCCTGCCTCAGATTAATTTTGAGGCTTCCCTGTAGTGTAGACATGCTATTTTGAAATAAGCTATTTTGGAGTATTTTTTTCTGGAATAGCTTATTTCGAAATAAGCGCGCAGTGTAGATGTACCCGGAGAGGCTAACCAAAAAAAATAGTATCATGAGCTTTTGTGGGCAAAACCCACTTCCTCGGATGAGATGTTGACCAGATTTCAAGTTGATCTGTTTTATGTATTTGTTTCAATTTAAATATTAAAAAGACTCAAACAAAGCTCTAGGTACATAAGCACATACTATTGCAGGAAAACCCAAGTTGGCATTAACATAATTATTCAGGAATTCTAGTCTCCAGCCACCTACAAAAATGCTATTTTCCACTTTTCCGTCATGTTGGGAATCACATCCGCAGCAGTCTCCAAAACAACGGCATCAGGGCAATAATGCAGTGAGTCCTGGAAATGCCATCCAGGTAGACAAAACAAGGCAAGTCAAAGACAGGATATTGGACTTGATGGTTCTGATCCAGTCTTGCAACTCCTATGCTACTACTAAGGCCATGCTGCTACAGTCGATTTTCCGGAGTTCAATTTAGTGGGTCTAGTTAAGACCCACTTAATTGAACTCAGAGGACACCCCTGTTGGCAGCTGATACTTCTGTAAGGAGTAAGGGAAGCTGATGGGAATGTTTGCTCCCGTCGGCCTCTCGCTATGTGGACTGTGGAGAAACTCAAAACAAGTTGTGTTGACTCCACCTAAAGTTGGAGTTACGTATCTTGATTCGACCTTCCCCTTTAGTATAGACCTGGCCTAAAAGATTTGCAGAGTAAGCAGAGTAAGCCACGGAAGATCATTTTGCCCTAAGTCACCACCATTTTTGAATATTTTTAAAGTGTGCCATTTCCTGCTGGATTTGAACAGTGTTTGCAGTGCTATTTAGAGTATGATACATCTGGCTCTTATTCTTAAACCCTTCCTGCCCTCCTCATTTTATTTACCATCAGTATTTCTTAATACTTCACTATGTTATAACTCCTATTGCTTCTTTCTCTTTCTAAGTAACTAGATTTAACACCAGGCCTGAAAGAGAGCCAAGAGGGCAGGAAATAGGTTATTATGTTATGTACTTTCCTGCCAAGAGCCACATTTCTGAATTATTATTCCTATCTTCACATCTTTGTGATATCTCTACTGCTTCCGCAACTTGTGTGTTCTCTTAGCACATTTTCCAATGGAATATCAAGTGCCTTGCTCTGAATGTTCCAGATTCTTTGGATAGCTGAAACGTGGAAGGCAGGAACCAAATATACCCCTGAAACTTCATTGAGTCCGGAAGTAACATGTGCTTGAAAAAAAATACAGCTAGATCACTGCTCGGGGGGCACTCTTCTTTTTGCTCATGTGTTGCTTGGCAATTTCATAAAGGGCTCTCGATGGATGGTTTTGTCTCACCAACCCAACTGTGACACGTAGGCGGACCAAATAGTAAATGTGAAAAACAGAGTGTGGCAGAAGGACTTAACCATGTATGTAGGGCAAAGTCCTAATATCTGGGCTGTCCAGATCATATTGGGTCCTCTGGTCACCCTCGCTGATGTTTTTAACTCAGACACAAACAATGTCAGCTGTGAGTGTTAATATCAGAACCCACATGTTTGGGGCCTGACTCTGCACCACTAAAATGAGTGGGAGTTTAGTTTTTTACTTTGGTGGTAACAGGACTGGATGCTTCCCAGGTTTAAAAGTCCCAATTAGGCCAGATTGAGATCTCCTTACTCACATCAGTGAATTCGCATGAGGGGCCCCTTGAAGTCAAAAGGACTGCTTGTGCCAGGAACTGAGACAGTGAGGGAGGGGTCACAGCATGGCCCATACAGAACAGTTCAGGCACATAAGAGTTCAATATTATGCAATATTTCTCCTGAGAGGGCAGCAAAGTTGGCTTTCAGTCACCTTTGTGCCACTCAGATTATGCCTGCCAAGGAACAGTGTCACCCCTGGTGTAAGTTAGAGCGGCCCCAAGGGCTTTGCTACCATATGACAGCCTCCCTGTGGCTACCAATGGCCCCAGAATAGCTAAAGCTCTGAGCACTACAACCTCTCTCAGCTCTGTCGCTAGTGCATCCCTTATGCCAAAGACCGGGAAGGGAGCAATAAAGGATCACGTATGCCAGACTTATGCAGTTCCAGTGCTGGTGGAATTCTACCGTGGCTGTTGCTTTGTAAAGTGCCAGAGCTGAGACCAGAATACAGCCCTATTTCTTCACAAAGATTTTTGTTAGAGCAGGGTTAGTCCTTTAAATGGGCAGTCAAACAAGACCTCATTGGACTAATGTGGTCTCTTGACTTGTATTCTTTGCCATATGCTGTGTTGCCCCTGGCCAACCTCCGAAATGCCTTCCAACATCTTTGTTGTTAGTGCAGTAAGTGTAACCAAGGTGACTCTACCAGTCTGAGGATCAGCAAATGCTACCGAAATGTGACAGGCAGTTGGAGATCTACCATCCAGTTCTCCTGACAACACTGAGCAGCTCAAAAATCACACATCGCTACTATCCGAGAACCATGGACTGTAAATCTCATTCCACAAGGAATAACGCCTCTTCTGGAATTGCTATTTCAAACTAGCTGCAGTGTGCATGCTCCACTGCTGCTATTTTGAAATAGCTCCTCCCCAGGGCCATTCAAACTAATTACTCCCCAGTGCCTCCTGGGGCTCTAAATCGAGGAAGCGCATCCACAGTAGGGGAGCCTGCCTCAGATTAATTTTGAGGCTTCCCTGTAGTGTAGACATGCTATTTTGAAATAAGCTATTTTGGAGTATTTTTTTCTGGAATAGCTTATTTCGAAATAAGCGCGCAGTGTAGATGTACCCGGAGAGGCTAACCAAAAAAAATAGTATCATGAGCTTTTGTGGGCAAAACCCACTTCCTCGGATGAGATGTTGACCAGATTTCAAGTTGATCTGTTTTATGTATTTGTTTCAATTTAAATATTAAAAAGACTCAAACAAAGCTCTAGGTACATAAGCACATACTATTGCAGGAAAACCCAAGTTGGCATTAACATAATTATTCAGGAATTCTAGTCTCCAGCCACCTACAAAAATGCTATTTTCCACTTTTCCGTCATGTTGGGAATCACATCCGCAGCAGTCTCCAAAACAACGGCATCAGGGCAATAATGCAGTGAGTCCTGGAAATGCCATCCAGGTAGACAAAACAAGGCAAGTCAAAGACAGGATATTGGACTTGATGGTTCTGATCCAGTCTTGCAACTCCTATGCTACTACTAAGGCCATGCTGCTACAGTCGATTTTCCGGAGTTCAATTTAGTGGGTCTAGTTAAGACCCACTTAATTGAACTCAGAGGACACCCCTGTTGGCAGCTGATACTTCTGTAAGGAGTAAGGGAAGCTGATGGGAATGTTTGCTCCCGTCGGCCTCTCGCTATGTGGACTGTGGAGAAACTCAAAACAAGTTGTGTTGACTCCACCTAAAGTTGGAGTTACGTATCTTGATTCGACCTTCCCCTTTAGTATAGACCTGGCCTAAAAGATTTGCAGAGTAAGCAGAGTAAGCCACGGAAGATCATTTTGCCCTAAGTCACCACCATTTTTGAATATTTTTAAAGTGTGCCATTTCCTGCTGGATTTGAACAGTGTTTGCAGTGCTATTTAGAGTATGATACATCTGGCTCTTATTCTTAAACCCTTCCTGCCCTCCTCATTTTATTTACCATCAGTATTTCTTAATACTTCACTATGTTATAACTCCTATTGCTTCTTTCTCTTTCTAAGTAACTAGATTTAACACCAGGCCTGAAAGAGAGCCAAGAGGGCAGGAAATAGGTTATTATGTTATGTACTTTCCTGCCAAGAGCCACATTTCTGAATTATTATTCCTATCTTCACATCTTTGTGATATCTCTACTGCTTCCGCAACTTGTGTGTTCTCTTAGCACATTTTCCAATGGAATATCAAGTGCCTTGCTCTGAATGTTCCAGATTCTTTGGATAGCTGAAACGTGGAAGGCAGGAACCAAATATACCCCTGAAACTTCATTGAGTCCGGAAGTAACATGTGCTTGAAAAAAAATACAGCTAGATCACTGCTCGGGGGGCACTCTTCTTTTTGCTCATGTGTTGCTTGGCAATTTCATAAAGGGCTCTCGATGGATGGTTTTGTCTCACCAACCCAACTGTGACACGTAGGCGGACCAAATAGTAAATGTGAAAAACAGAGTGTGGCAGAAGGACTTAACCATGTATGTAGGGCAAAGTCCTAATATCTGGGCTGTCCAGATCATATTGGGTCCTCTGGTCACCCTCGCTGATGTTTTTAACTCAGACACAAACAATGTCAGCTGTGAGTGTTAATATCAGAACCCACATGTTTGGGGCCTGACTCTGCACCACTAAAATGAGTGGGAGTTTAGTTTTTTACTTTGGTGGTAACAGGACTGGATGCTTCCCAGGTTTAAAAGTCCCAATTAGGCCAGATTGAGATCTCCTTACTCACATCAGTGAATTCGCATGAGGGGCCCCTTGAAGTCAAAAGGACTGCTTGTGCCAGGAACTGAGACAGTGAGGGAGGGGTCACAGCATGGCCCATACAGAACAGTTCAGGCACATAAGAGTTCAATATTATGCAATATTTCTCCTGAGAGGGCAGCAAAGTTGGCTTTCAGTCACCTTTGTGCCACTCAGATTATGCCTGCCAAGGAACAGTGTCACCCCTGGTGTAAGTTAGAGCGGCCCCAAGGGCTTTGCTACCATATGACAGCCTCCCTGTGGCTACCAATGGCCCCAGAATAGCTAAAGCTCTGAGCACTACAACCTCTCTCAGCTCTGTCGCTAGTGCATCCCTTATGCCAAAGACCGGGAAGGGAGCAATAAAGGATCACGTATGCCAGACTTATGCAGTTCCAGTGCTGGTGGAATTCTACCGTGGCTGTTGCTTTGTAAAGTGCCAGAGCTGAGACCAGAATACAGCCCTATTTCTTCACAAAGATTTTTGTTAGAGCAGGGTTAGTCCTTTAAATGGGCAGTCAAACAAGACCTCATTGGACTAATGTGGTCTCTTGACTTGTATTCTTTGCCATATGCTGTGTTGCCCCTGGCCAACCTCCGAAATGCCTTCCAACATCTTTGTTGTTAGTGCAGTAAGTGTAACCAAGGTGACTCTACCAGTCTGAGGATCAGCAAATGCTACCGAAATGTGACAGGCAGTTGGAGATCTACCATCCAGTTCTCCTGACAACACTGAGCAGCTCAAAAATCACACATCGCTACTATCCGAGAACCATGGACTGTCCCAATAGTGGCCTGGCTGGGAAATTTTGCCCCCTCTCCCTGGGGGGCTAGAAACTGCCAAATTCTGCTCTAAGGCTGTGTCTAAGACTACACTTCTCTGTCAACAGAGAGATGTAGATTAGGCACGTCGAAACTGCTAATAAAGCAGGGATTTAAATATCCCATGCTTCATTAGAATAAACATGGCTGCCACTTTTTTTGAAACAGAGCTTTTGTGACAGATCCTGTATTCCTCAAAAAATGAGGTTTACAGGATCTGTCGAAAAAGGGTTTATTTTTCGACAGATTTGTGTCTAGACTGCCGTTTTTTTTTTTCAAAAAAGCTCCATTTCGAAAAAAGTGGTGGCCATGTTTATGCTAATGAAGGATGGGATATTTAAATCCCTGCTTCATTAGTAATTTTGATGTGCCTAGTCTACATCTCTCTGTCGACAGAGACGTATAGTCTAGACGTACCCTAAGTTACACCAGTGTAAAAGCAGAGTAACCCCCAAGCTTTGATGGAGTTATTTCTGGTGTACCCCCACATAACCAGGGCTCGACAAATTAGTCAATCTACTCGCCCGGGGGGAGTAGATTTTAAGCCGGCATGGCACCACAGCACGATCAGCGCATGCTCAGCACACCAAACTGCGCGGCTGGCGAGCAGGGCTCGCCGCCGTTTGTCAAGCCCTGCACATAACTGAATGCACCTTTTGGCCTCAAATCTTGTACAGCACATGAAGCAGATCATTTCAATGGTGCAGCCTTTAAAGATATAGGATATAATTGCAATACTGCAGGATTTTTTTTCTACAGCCTAATGCGAGCTTAGAATATCTTGCTTGTATTAATTGTTATCATTAATTTTGTTTTCCAACTGCTCAGGCTTGTGGGTTTTATGTGATGTTCTAAGAGGGTCTTTCACTTTCAAGACAACTGCTCTGATTTATCTGAGAGCCTTCTTAAAAGTAGTGGAAACAATTTAGTCTGTTGTCCATTCGGATTGGGAGTTCATTGGGGACAGAGTACCTGTCTGTATTTGTCTACAAAGTGCATAGAACTCATTTGGCCCTATGTCAAAAACAAAAAGAAAAACCGACATGAAAAGAATGGTCAGGTGGTAAAATTGAGCATTCAAAAGTTAGGAAATGTCAGAATTAAGTTGTGCAACCGTAATTGGGCCCTTCTCTAATGTGTACACATTATGATAAGTCTAATCACCATTATATTAATAGTACATAAGATGATATTTTTCTAGAGGACCTCGCAGTGGTAAGAATGTTTTAAGATGGGTAAAAACAATACATTTCCCCTACTCTCATTCCTGGAAGCAGCTGAATCATTTTAGCTGAAACTTTCATGCACATGCCAAAAAAACAGCCTAAAACAGACACCCAGCTTTGGAAATTTCAGCACACAGTTTAAATTTGGCAAAATTATAAGCAACTGAAAACAGGATGTTATAATAAGTGTTGGGCAACCTTGACTATACGAGTCACTCCCTGCAGTTCCAATAATAAATCAAGATGCCAACTGGAACCACTGGACCTAGGTTTTCCCCATATCAATTGCTGTATTGCTTAGTTCCTGAATTATTATCTATATTGCAACAATTCATGCTGTTTTCTGGAGGCCAGATCAATCTTCATGAATCCCATGCCGCAGAAATACATTTCTCCTCAAATCAGATTTTTTGCCCTGCTACACATCAGTCTTTGGGGAAAAATACGCTATTGATTAGTTGTAATTTTTATCTCTCTAGGTGGTACCCAGCCCATCGCCATAATACCTGTGTGCCTATGCACAGAATTAACTGCTGATTTCACTGGTGCAATCCCACCGAAATCAGCTTTAACTAGAGACAGACATTGGCAGCAGCCTCTGATATTAAGATCTAAACTAATACTCTAATAATTCTTTGCTTTTTAAAGGGGCAGCTGTATTGGTTCCCTGAATGAAAATGTTGGATTTATCATAGTTTATCTTGTCTTAGGTCCTTCCACCATACAAAAAGAAGCCACCTGGAAAGGCCAACAATCCCAAATTATTATCCCCATCCTCCTCGTAAGGACCTCACAAGCGCCTCCACTCTGAATGAGAGCCACCAGGCCTCAGAATCTCCCGGGCATATCAGCAGGACTCAAAGGTGTGTCTCATCGCCAACAGACTTGAAGAATCATTCTTCTGACCCTAAGCAGGGCACCAGACCTGTGCTCCTTAACCTTATTTCTTCTGGATCTGGTCAGTCTTTCTCCAGGGCTGCTCATTCCACCCAGCCTTCCTCAGACCTGCTGGCAGCTGGGCACGGCCTGGCAATGGGTCAGCGCGCCAAACTAGACGCCGTCCCCCTGGACGGCAATGATAACAGTCAGGCACGGCCTCCGTACCATGATGACAGCTCCCCCAAGGACTCAGCCGAAGAAGTGATGCAGAGAAGGGCCGTGCTGCCTCAGAAACGCCTCCCGCCAAAAGTGAAATGGGCTCATTCGGTCAATGATGACAGCTTCCCAAAGGGCCTGGCGTCTGCTCAGGTGTCAGGGCAGAAGCTCTTTCAGAGGTGGCAGAGCCTGCCGACCCAAAGCAGCACTTCCTCCGACTCAGAGACTCCGCCTCCCTATGGGAAGGTCTCTCTGCGGATCTCCGAGTCTGGCCTTCAGCTAAGTCCCCCAGCGGGCCTGCTGGAGTTCGGCGATGACGAGGTGTTTATCAAGGACTCACAGCCCGGTACTGCAAGGGCCACATTTAAACCCTCACCCCCGCCGCCTCCGCCTCTTCCTGAGCTGAGCTCCAGCACTTTCACAAGCGACGCAGAGGAGTTTCCACCTCCTCCTCTTTTGGCTGCCTGTGAGGCAGGTGGGGCAACAGGAGACAAATCCACGAGGCTTACAGAAGAGGCCAAAACAAGGTAAGGGAGAGCTGTAATGCCACGGTGTCTCTGTAGGGCCAGCCTTGGTCTTTGTAGGGCCAGAAGGAGTCAGATATGCCGGGCCCAGTCCCTCTGTGACTGACACAGCACTGCCTACCCAGAGGACCCATTCGCAGCCGCCAGCTGAGTGGATAGGCTGCTAGGGAGTGTACACACAGCAAGGGAAGCTGGAGAAAGTGTCTGGCCCCAGGGCTTGCTAGTCTGGCTCTGTGGGCGGACAGGGGAAGATCAGTGCCCCTAAGGAAGAGGGAGGCGTCACAGAGTTGTGAGACCGTGGCCCGTGCTATACCGGGGGGCAGACGAAATGTTCCTTTCTGACTTTAAAGCTCCGTGGCACCTACATGGCAATAAAACCCCTGCGGCGCCGAGTCTTAGAGCCCAGGTCTACCTACGGCAGGGCTTGGGCTGCAGGGCTAAAAATAGCAATGTCACAGCTCGGACTCGGTCTGGATTCGGGGGTGTTGAATCCTACCCTCCTCCTCCTCTGCCCAGGCTCCTGCCCAAATCTGACCATTTACACTGCTGTGTGTAGCCCGTCTCTGGCCTGGGACCTGTGAGCCTAAGCCAGCTGAGCCGGGCCAGCTATGGCTGTGCCGTGTGCCTTTTATTGCAGTGCCCAAAGTTGGCAGGCTTGTTACTGCAGGGGGCAGGACAAGAGGGTCCTTGACTAAACAGACTCTATGCAGCTGCAGAGGTCACATAAACCTACAGCTTTCACTGGGGCCTGTAACTCTGAAACACTCCTGGGCCTGATTCTCCTCTCAGTGGCAGCGTTGGCGCGATGCCTTATTTCCTGCTGCGTGAGAGGACCATCAGCCCTGGAGGTCTGACATGCTACAAGGTGGGCGCGCTCCGCTCCAGGTGTCAGGGGGACATCCTAGGTCTTGAGGGGAGTGATCCCACATGAAAGGTGGGCTTGCGGGATCAGAGCGCCCCAGACTATAGTGTGCATAATGACCCTGTCACCACATGGCGACTGGGTGTCAGGAGGTGGCCACGCAAAAATATCGCGGCTCCCACATGCACCAAGACAGGTGAGAATGGTGTCCCTGGCCTCTGTGTGTCAGAGGCTGGGAATGGTGACAGGGGAGGGATCACATGAGGATTCCCTGTTCTGTTCACTCCCTCTGGGGCACCTGGCACTGGCCACTGTCGGCAGACAGGATACTGGGCTGGATGGATCTTTGGTCTGACCCAGTCTGGCCGTTCTTATCCTGTGGGAATAACTTGTAAAGCAGGCCCTCCACGGGAGTAAATCAGAGCAACCTCATTGATTTCCAGGGAGCTACCCCAAGTTACCCCAGCCCAGTCAGGCTCTATTACCTGGGCTGTGGTAGCGAGTTGTTAAGGAGCCTTTGGTCTCAGTGTGTAAAGGACAGCCGGGATTTGCATTGTTCGGGCTGATTCTCCTTCCCAGCTTGGGAACGTAAAGCTGATGGACTCCGTTGTGGCACTGACGAGTCTGACCCCCGAACACTTCTGGGAAGGGCGGCTGTCGTTTTAGCAAGGGTCAGCTTGTGACGTGCTCTGGGAGTGAACGCAAGAGTTGCCCCCCAACATCCAGCACAAGAAGATTCCTTTGATCTTTATTAGAATAAGGAAGCAACCGTGTTCGGAGTCATGGGGATCATTTACTTCTGGTGCCACTAGCTTCCTCGAGTGGGTTTTTCTAGGCACAAACACTTAGCAAGAGAGACAATTCCTGCCTCAAAGGACTGACAGTCCAGATAGTCAGGAGAGTGAAGTGGAAAGGGAAATGTGATTGACTACATCTCTCTTGTTTGTGCTGTACCCCCCCTCGCCAAAAGGACCCCCTTCACCCCATGTTTATCGTAGAATTTTTCTGTCCACAGCAGCTTCAGCAGGTTTCCCAAGAGTCTGGCTGCCAGGGAGAAGTCAGAGTTGAGGTCCATCAGCAGGGACAGCCGCTCAGGTACTTCCCTATCTGTCGGGAACACTGAGTCAAAGCAAACTAGCTCTCCCACCTCCTTGGATGCCCTGCACCACTCGCCTGCTGCTCCAGGGGAGCCCCCTAACTCTGAAAAACAAACTCTAGCACAACTCGGTGGCAGCTTGAAAGAGCCAGACGTCCAGGGGAGGGATACGGAAGATGGTGGCCTCAGTCCCGGGTCTCAGGGCACAGCCATTCAAGTGAAGAAGAAGAAGACCCCGGAGGAGATTAAGTCAGAAGCCCTGGCCAAGGAGATTGTCCAAAGGGATAAGTCACTAGCTGATATCCTGGATCCTGATGCCAAAATGAAGACAACCATGGACTTAATGGAAGGGATCTTTCCCAGGGGAACCAACTTGCTGAAAGAGAACCACTTGAAAAGGAAGATGATGCAGAAAGCCAGCAGGGTGGGGCCTGAGGATGAGAGGTGAGCCCGGTTCATTTTGGGGGTTGGATAAGAAGAGCTCTTAGCTCTTGTATGGAAGAGCATGGGCTGGATTCCTCCTGCCAGTGAGGATGGAGCACTACTTTGATTTCGATCCCCAAACACTGGTCTCCCAATCCCCATACACTGGGACTAGCAAATCATTCTTGTAAAAGGGTTTCCTACCATCTTGGCTGTGCATAGCTATTGGCCTCCGGACGGTCTCTCCTCCAAGCTCCAGGACACTACGGCCAGGACTGAATATGGTGCTGAGTTTGGTGTGGAGCATGGGGAGGGTTGCTTCACTCCACCCCCTTGTTAGTTAATCTCTTCTATGATATTTCCCATGATTTTGGAAACTGAGATCCATGCTACACCCCCAAACCAGAGGCCTAATTCTGTTCTCACACCATGGTAACGAGTAACTCCACTCAACCTAATGGAATTACCACCGTGTAAAACTGCTGGGAGAACAGAATTGGAAGCAAATCTTTGTGAAGGCAGACAACTTAGGAGAGGCAGTGTTTCGTGTGGGTGAGGGAAGGAGCTTGGGGGAATCCCTTATAAAAAAAACACTACAGTGTGCTATAAAAATCAGCCCTAAACTTTGGAGAATGCCTACTGTAAAACAAAGGGCCACACGCAACAGCTAGAGAAGCCTTGCTACAATAAATTACAACTGGATTATGCAGGATAAGATTTGGAATTAAATGTACTTCAATAGAGCTATACCAGTTTAGACTAGCTGAGGATCCAGCCCCAGTGTTTAGACAGTTGTCAGCTGACAACCAAACATCAGTGCAATTGTGTTGGCTTTCCCAGCATGGAGAAAATAGAAAATAGCTGACATGCACCATCTACTGGTGGGAATTGGCATTCTCTGTTCTGGACTGTTAATAAACTATCCTAGTTGATATCCTACCACTTTGGCTAAGGGAAGAATAGACAAAAGTCAAAACCAGACTAAACCCGTCTCTGGACCTGTGTGTCTCTTTTTTTTCTTTTCATCTAGAAGAGAGGAAAAGGAAGCTGCTGTAACTTTGATCACCTGCCCTGCTTACTATAACATGTCGGCACCCAAAGCAGAGCTGTTGGATAAAATCAAAGACTTGCCAAGAGATGTGGACAAGGAAGAGGAGCAGCTGGACATCAATGAGAAGAAGGTAAATCCACATCATGGATTTCTGTTGGTCTGAATGTGATCAGCTGGGGCCATATTCAGTGCTGATGTACAGAAATGCAACACTGTTCAGCTTCAGCACCCCTAGGCTATGTCTAGACTACAGGCTTCTTTCTGAAGAAGCTTTTTCGGAAGAGATCTTCTGAAAAAACTTCTTCCGAAAGAGAGCGTCTACACAGCAAAAGCACATGGAAAAAGCGATCTGCTTTTTCAACAGATAGCATCCACACTGAATGGACATTATCTCGCATGTAAGCTGTGATTACTGTGGACTGAGTGGCCACCCGGGCATCTGTGCTTTTTCCTCTTTCCTCTTCTATCGAAAGAACTCCCTCTTCCCCATCCACACACACCTTTTTCCAAAAGAGCTCTTTCGGAAAAAGGCTTCTTCCTCGTAGAAAGAGGTTTACTAATGTTGGAAAAACCCTTCTGTTCTTTCAATTTTTTTTTGAAAGAATGTGATTGCAGTATGGACGTAAGTGAGGGTTTTTTTGGAAAAACAGTTGTTTTTCCAAAAAAAACTCTGTAGTGTAGACATACCCCTAGACATTACTGCCACAGGCCCTTCAGAAAAGAAGGTCACCTTTGCACCAGAGGTTTGTTTTCAGAGGCCATCAGTATAGCTGTATCAGGGCAAAAAAGGAGTGTTACCCCTGTTCCAACTTGTGCAAAACTTGGCTTTCCTCATTTCAGTTTGCGGTTTGCCCAGTTGTATTAGGAGTGTAAGTCTGTATTACAAGGCACGGCCCCTGCTGCATACAGCTTGCACAAGCTAGGAGATGAAAGCAAGCCAAAACCACAGCTTAGGTTACCTGGGAGAGCCGGGAACAGAACCCAGGTCCTATGACCCCTAGCCCAGTGACAGGGGTCCTCTCTTGTGCCATTCTGTTGCTGAAGCCCTTGGTGTCAATTCCTAGAATTCAGCTCTGGAGCTGGTAGCAGGGCTCCCTCGGTTGCCCAGGGAATTGTCCCTTGGACACTGAAAAACTCCCAAATCCCAGGGGGTAGGTAGTTGCTGGAGAGAACCCAAGCACATTTTTACATTCTTTCTGCCACTGTAAACGTACAGCACCTTGTGTCACACTGCGCAGCGTCACACAACAGCATTTTTATTCCTTCAGCGTAACAGGCGCGGTGGGACAGACTGAGAAATACAGAGAGGTGTCCCCGCACTCGGTGTTGTAAACATGCGCGCATGTGCTTTGCTCACTGGGCTCACGAGCTGCTTGGTGTAGCGTTGGGCTTGGAGCCAGGCCACCTGGGCTATAGTCCCAGTGCTGCAACTGGCCTGCTGTGTGAGCTTTGCTGAGTCCCTTTGCCTGAGTGCTTGTTTCCCTTTTGCGTCTGCTCCCAGCTAGGGTTGCCAGGCGTCCGGTATTCACCCGGACAGTCTGGTATTTTCGGCTCCTGTCCGGTAAAAAAAATTCAGAGAATACTGGACACCTAAAATGTCCGGTATTTTCTGAATTTTTCCCCGGCCAGGAAAAGTTGCCGGGCACCTGGCAACCCTACAAACACTCAGCACCCAGCCTCCCCCTCTGAGCCCTCCCTGGCTCCCAACACCCCCAGCCTCCTGACCCCAGCCCCCATGCTTACCTGGTTCCCCAAGCTACTGGCCCGAAACGGCTGCCTGCCAAAAGACCTAGGGGAAGCAATGCTTTCCCCTGGGTCTTAGTGCTCAATCGCTCCCCTGTTCCTATCCCTGAACTCACTCTTAAAGGGGACATGCTGTTTTAATGCTGTTTTATTTTATTTTTTTTTTTGGCTTAATAAGTCCTTTTTTTTTTTTTTTTTTGCTTTATTCTTCCCCCCCTCTTTTTTTCCCCTTCAACAGAATTTTTCCCGTTTTTTTTTTGGGGGGGGGGGGGAGGGTTTCAACCATCTGGCAACCCTACTCCCAGCCATTGTCTGTCTTGTCTACTGTGACTGTAAATTCCTTGGGGAAGGGCCTGTCTCTTATTATGTGGACGTACAGGGCCTAGATAGAAGGGGAGCCCAATCTCATGGGGATCAACTAGGTGCAACCCTATTACAAATAAGTAAAGCTAGAATTGGAAGCCCCTTTTCATAGGACATTTAAAAGAGACCCCAGCGATGTATTAGAAAATATTTTGGGAGCAGGCCAGCCCGGGCAGTGGAATGGACTAGGTAAGGTTAGAGGCCTCGTTCGGTTTCTGTGCTTCTGCGATTCTGCAGCAGTGCAGGAAAGTAAATGCACAGTGAATACATTATCTGACAAGGTCTGCTAATCACAAACATTTAGCTTCTGCCTTCGACCCCACTTAGCACCTGTTTTTAAGGACTAGCCTAGTCCACGGTACTTTACTTTAAAGTTACAGCCTGTCCCAGATTTGCAACATTTGATTAATTTTTCCAATGCTGTTGAACATCACAAATCCCCATCCACCCGGATCAACAGAAAGACGTCAGCGTAAAAGGATGAGGGGTTGAAGGACTGACAAGCCTGCAAGTAGGTGTGAGCCTGCTGGGGAGGACAAGTCCCAGGCATCAAAGGTTACATTTGCATGGGAAAGCAGCAATGGATCTGAGTGATTAGGCCCCAGTAGCGAGATTGCGTTGGCTGGCATGTTTGTTCGGAGTCTGTGTGCAGTAACATTTGCATAGGTATTCTACGGGGAGGCAGCTACTCTAAGAGGTCATTTGGGTAAACCCAGCGCATTTCCATTGTAAATATGCAAAGGGCTGTGGGAGCTGGCATTTGGAAAGGCAGGAGTCACTGATTAATGAATACAAAGCAAGTGCTTTCAGGTCCCTGTCAGACTCCTAGGCATTCCAGATCAAAGCTCTGATTAAAAAGCATGTTGCTCCCCCGCCTCCACCCCTACCCCCACCACCTGACGCTCTCTTAGTACTGGGGGCTCAAGGACAGGGGACTTACACAGACAACACTGACTCGCAGACAATCAGGCGCAGTCCGGGCCTGATCCAAAATCCATGGAAATGCTCCCATTGGGCTTTGGACCAGACCCTTTGAATGACTCCCGGGTGTTTTCCCATTTGCTGTTGTAATAATGCAGCTGCGGTTTTTGCCCCTTTGGCTGTGTCTCTCGCTCCCAGTTACCAGGCACGTGAATTCTAGCTAATGGTCACGAGAGCTGCATCTTGCAAAAGGCGAGGGACCTCGGTTCTGTTCTTATGCCAGCGTAAAGCTGGAGTGAACCCCTTGCTGCTGCCACCGGAGCTGGACAACAAGGAGGCTGCTTTGTTGAGTCCGTGGCATGGCTATGTCAGGCTGACCTCTGCTGCAAACAAGCGCTAACCCACCCCACATCCAGGCTAACCCACCCCACTCCCGCGTGACGGGGCTGGGCTGCACTAATGCCATTATGACGTAGTACTTATTGGAGAGGGGGGCACATACCTCAGAGAATCTGACCGAAAGTGGATGCCCGTCTGTAGCATAGCATGTTCTTTCCTGCAGCTTCAGGGGGTAGCTGAGTTAGTCGGTACAGGATAAACTTAAAAAAACAACAAATGGTCTGGTAGCACTTTATAGACTAACAAAACATTTAGATGGTATCATGAGTTTTCATGGGTATAGCCCACTTCTTCAGATGACCGGAGTGTTGGATATCCAGAACTAAAATAAATAGGGGAGAAGGGAGGGGGGGTGGAAAAAGGAAAAAATGGGAGGGGGGGACAAGAAGAGGCAGTGGGTAAAAATATCAAGGGGAAAGCGGAGCAGGAATGTAATAGGAAAAACAAATAGTTTCTAAGTACCTAAAGCCTGGATAGTCAAAAGAGGCAGCTAAGAACCATTAATTAGCAAACAACAAATGGTCAGGTAGCACTTAAAGACTGACAAAACATGTAGATGGTATCATGAGATTCTATATAGAGAAAGAACTATTGTTGCCTTCATTGTTTGGTAGGTTGATAATGACTCAGTTCTTTCCTACTGAGGAGCAAACTAGGGACGTTAAATATCGATTACTTGACTAGGCAAGTAACCTCATGAATTCTTATCGGTTAGTCGACTATTCTATAGTCCCTGGGGGCGGGTCCAGCAGCCACTGTGCTCTGGCCCCACTCCCAAGGAGCCCCCTGCCACTCCATGCTGCTGCCTCTGTATCTGAGGCAGCAGCACAGGGGTGCCAGGTGGGAGCTGGTCTGTGAGGGGAGCCAGTTTAAAAACCAGCTCCCCTCGCAGGCTGGTTGCCAGTTGCCCTGTGCTGCTGCCTTTGATAAAGAGGCAACAGCACAGGATGGCAGAAGCCCCTGTCTGGGAGGGGCGGGTGTCTGAGTTCCTGGACCTGGTGCAAACCGGAACTGAGCCCGGCTGCCTGCCCGCCTAGGTCCTAATACACTTTAAATGCAGAGCTGTATCAGGGGGAGGTCCTGGACCCATCGCAAGCCAGGACTGAGCTGGGCTGCTGGCCAGCCTGCTCAAAAATTTGCTAGTGGGGAAGGGGAGGGAAATGCGTGTAGTTTATAGCATTAATCTATAAGCTTTTGCTTATCGGTTAATCGACTACACTATTACATCCCTAGAGCAAAGTGGGTCTGCGTTCGAGGCATTAGTCCAGGTAGTGCTGGTTGGTGTTTGCTGGGCTGCTGTATGCCCAGACAGGGGCCGGAGGAGGAAAGCATTCTTGGTCACGTGTGTGGTGAAGCCAGTGTGGTTCTCTGATGTGTTTAGAAAGAAGGGGCTTGAGCTACAGCTGTGGCCAAAGAACGCAAAGGTGCTCTTTTCGCTCCCAGGGCCCTGGGACTGCGCTGTGCTACATGGCTCTCTAGCACTGCTCCGATGAGCTTACAGCGTAATGCTGATGAATAAAGAGCCTGTAACTTCTCTTCCCCCTCCCCCAAGCCACCCTGCTGGGCGTTAATAGCCAGCTACCCATCACCTTCCTCTTGGGGACTGCTAGCTACAAAATGAACTGGTTTCACTGTGCCACATCACCAGGAGCATGGGCCGCTGAAATCGGTGGTCGAGAGTAGTTGTTCATGTTTCACGGATCATCAGCACCCCCCCCCCCCCCGAAATGGAAACAGACTCCAGCTGATCTGTGAATAATGTAGCCATCTAGTGGTAAACAGCTAAACCATACTGTATTATTTAGCAACAGTGACACTCACGTTGGGGGTAGGACTAGATCAGTGTTTCTCAACCTTTTTTTCTCAAGTACCCCTTTTTCAAAAAAAAAAAATTATAAGTACCCCCAGTACCTACAGTTTTCAGACACACACACATTTTTTCTACCATTGCAGCACATTTGTTTAAACAACTTAATCGTAGCCAGGCAAGCCATGAAATTTTTGGGTGTAAAAAGTACAAAAATAATAAAGCGCTGTAAAATTTAACACAAAAATTCAGTTTTCTCCAAATTTCAGTTGTCTTGACGTACCCCCCCAGACTTCTCTCAAGTACCCGTAAGGGTACTCGTACCACTGGTTGAGAAACACAGGTTTGGATCAGTGGTTCTCAGCCTGTGGGTCAGGACCCCATTTTAATGAGGTTTCTGGGGTGGCTTAAACTTGCTGGAGCTCATGGCCAAAGCCAGAGAGCTGACGTACTCCCCAGACTTCTCTCGAGTACCCCAAGGGTACTGGTACCACTGGTTGAGAAACACTGGACTAGATGACCTCCTAAGCCAGGAGTGGGGAACCAAGGGCCCAGATGTGGCCCCCGGCTTGCCTGGATCTGGCCCCTGAGGCCAGATCACTGGGGAGCATGCACTGGCACTACAACACCCCTGGTGCTGTAAAATGCCAGTGTGAACTAGCTACTCCCCTCGTGGGGGTGGTTTACACAGAGAGCCCTTTCTGGGCATGTCTACACTGGGGAGTTATTTCAAAATAATAAGGTGCGTGTCCACGCTCCCAAGCCTGTTATTTCAAAATAAGGGGCTGGTTATTTTGAACTAATAGCTCCAGCTTTCCTTGGGGAATAAGCTTATTTCAAAATAGTTATTTCGAGAGTTATTATTTTGAAATAATTTCCCAGTGTAGACCTAACCTCCCAGTGTCCATGCCATGACTGTACTTTCAATTTAAAGCGCTGCCGCAGCTGCACTTTAAACTTTTAAATGTAGACAAAGCCCAAGTCCTTGGGAGCACCATGCTCTTAGCACTTTATAGTGCTTTCTAAGAGGCACCAAAATAGGAGGGACAAACCTGGCAAGCTTTCTTTCTCTTTTCCCTGGAGGTGTGTGTTTTGATCCAGCATGCACTGTGCAGCTAACAACTTCCAGCCCTGGCATTTGTGATGCTGTAACAACCTAGGCCAGAATCTTGACTAACGAGTCAAAATTACTCCCTTTTTTCAAGCAGTCTTTAAAATAATGTTTATTTCAACTAAGGACACATCAAAATGTAATATGCAAACAAGAATCCTGAAGGGGCAGGGAATGTAGGAGCATGATAGAGGTTCAGATTTTTAAAGGTTCTTAAGTACCTAACTCCCACTGATTTCAATATATACAATCTTATAAAGCAGTCTTCATCCATGCATCTCAAAGCACTCTACAAAGGAAGGGAAGTTTAAATATTCCTTCTAAGGTGTATCAAGAGGTGCGTCAAAATGTGACACCCAAAATCTTGCCCAGTGATTACAAAACCAGGTTACAATTTGGACTAATAGGCAGGTAAAGGTGTAGCTTAATATCATTTGGCCAGCAGCTCAGACCTTCTCATGTTGTGCTTCACTGTCTCCTCCATTTTTTTTCTCTCTCAAGCTCACCCCACTGCAATTGTCATCAGCATTTGTTGACTTTTCAGTGTGATGTAACCAGGGCCATGTCTTCATCCAGTCACCAACAGCACAGCGTACACCATAAAGAACAGTAATCATATTTCCCTCTTACCAGGCGGAGCTTATCGAAAGTTTGACCTGCAAACTGGAGATTTTGAAGGAAGCTAAGGAGAGCCTGCTAACCGATATCAAGCTGAATAACGCCCTGGGAGAGGAGGTGGAGGTGTTGATCAGCAAGTTATGCAAGCCCAACGAATTTGACAAATACAAGATGTTCATAGGAGACCTGGATAAAGTGGTGAACCTCTTGCTTTCCCTCTCAGGGCGCCTGGCCCGGGTAGAGAACGTTCTGAGTAGCCTAGGTGAAGATGTGAATACTGAAGAGCGGGTATGTCTCTTTGTAAACTTTAGAACATTGGTGATTTCATTGTGCTGAACAAATGGGTGACGAGAAGAAAATCCACATATAAGATGGGACTTTCAAATGCACTTCAATGAGTTAGGTGCTTGACTCCCAGTGAAAGTCAACTGGAGCAAGGCCTCTATGGTCAGGTCTACACTACGGGGCAATGCTGACCTAAAGTATGTAACTCCAGCTACGTGGACAGTGCAGCTGGAGTCAAAGTACCTTAGATTGACTTGGCACTGTAGAAGGTCCATGGGAGAAACTCTCCCATCAACTTATGATTCTTGTTCCAGTGAAGTACTGGAATCGATGAGAGAACGATCGGCGGTCAATTTAGCAGGTCTTTACTAGACCTGCTAAATCAACCGCCAGGAGATCGATTGCCACAGTACTGATCTCCCGGTAAGTGTAGACCTGCCCTAAGTCTCTCAGAAACCATTGAAACTCCCAGCCATATACAGGATTGTAGCCTTCAAAGTGAAGCCAACGGTAGAGCCTATTCCATTGGTATAAATCTTAGTAAATATCATTCAGGCCCCATGAATCTTGGCTGATATTTTGTACAGGCAACTCTCACCCCATGCATCTTGGCAACTTTGAAAAACTGCTTTTGTTTTTGACTGGTCTTTCCATCAGCTGTGCAAGCCGACCTGCAGATGAAGCAGCACACAGCTGGACAAACGGTGGTCTCCTGGCTCCAGCTAAGCATGTTTTAGCCCTCTTTGGCCAAACTGTTCAGAGGGGGCCAAAGCATGGTAGAAACCATGGCTTGATCATGTTTTGTTCACAATTTATCACCCCATCTGCTTCATGGTGACTATGTTCTGTGAAGCGTTGGTGCAGCAGAGTGGGAGACACAAGGTGGGAGGGGTGATATCTTTTATTGGACCAACTTCTGTTGGTGAGAGAGAAGCTTCAGAACTTAAACAGAGCTCCTCTTGTCTCTCTCACCTATAGAAGTTGGTCTAATAAAAGATATTCCCTCACCCACCATGTTGGACAAACGTTTCAGAATACGATTGAGTTGGGGCTCATACTTGTGCCACATTGAAATAGTCTTCCCCTTCTCCCGGGGTGTGACTGTGTGTGAGGGAAGCATAGCCCCACTGCCTGGGGAGGGAAAGGCTGTCTGTGGGGGAGGGGAAGAGGTCCTTGAGTTAGCACTGTGATGTTAATTCCCTCTCTCTGATGCGGCAGAGCTCTCTGAATGAGAAGAGGAAGCTGCTGGCTGGCCAGCATGAGGATGCCCGGGAGCTGAAGGAGAACCTGGACCGGCGGGAACGTGTGGTCTGGGACATCTTGGGCAATTACCTCTCGGAGCAGGAGCTCCAGGACTACCAGCACTTTGTGAGGATGAAGTCCGCACTTCTCATAGAGCAGCGGGAGCTGGATGACAAGATTAAACTGGGTCAGGAACAGCTCAAGTGCCTGACGGAAAGCCTCCCCACAGACTTCATTCCCAGGGACACGGCGGCAGCCACGGCCGCCCCAGCCACAGCAGCAGCTACCCCCCTCAGAGTCAGCAGTAGTTTACCTGCACCGTCAGCCTCTTCACTTTAACCTTTCCCCGACAAGCCTCCTGTGAAACTCCTCTGCTTGAGTTTATTTAATCAGAGAACTTTTGGGAGACCTCTCTGCAATTAGTGATGGGTTTAACAAGAGAACCCAAGGAAGGAAAAAATTGGTAATAAATTCTTTATTTTCCTTCCCCTATCCCAGCGCCCTGAGAGCTCACTAGGAAAACTTAATCCAGCCTGGCTCACGCAAGAAGGAGGCGAACGGTTTCTCTTGCTACCAGGTGCAAGAAGGAGGCACTTATTTTTGAATGGGCCGGCTCATCATGAACAAGCATGTCATCTTCGGTAACATGGCACAGTCGCCTCTGCGCTCCTGCCCTCCCCCCACACACACACCTCAATCAGAGTGAGGCACCCTCATTAAATAATGAAGGATCTGAAAGAAGAAAGCCTTAAAAATAAAACCAACCCATGATACGCCTGAACATTATTGATATTTATATTTTTTTAATAACAAGACAGAATGTGTAAGTTTTTGTACATATGCTACTCAGTAACGTGGGTCTTGGCTCTGTACCTAGAAAATGCATTTAATTTTGTATGTCGTGAAAACGTAACAAAAAGAGGAATCTCCAAAGATAGTCACACCCTAGCTTGGAGCATCTTTTCGGAGGCTTTTTACATAAATAAAGGGCTACCAGAAAAAGCTTCAACCTGTTTTAACATTTGCTGAATGTACCAGTAAGTGTCCTTGCAAAGGAGACGCTGCCCAGCAAAGCGTAATCTATCCTCTTCTGGACCCCATGGCTTGATACATCCAGAGTTTAAATGAGCACTTGTGTGAACCAAGCCACGCAGGAGACAAAGTTAGGATGAAGCAAAAAGATTCCCATCAGGTTCTGGACTCACACACGATTTCAGACAACACCAAGGCAAGATCTGTGCTAAATGCAGCCTGAAGGTTGTTAGGGAGATTTGAGGAGGGTCTTTACAGGGCATTGCTTACAGGTTGCTTTCTCTAAAGGGGATGACGTACACACCAGCATTTAAAAAAAAAAACCCAAACCAGTAATACCTCATTTATCTGGACCCTTCTTATCTGAAATCCCCTAATGGCAAACCGTGGTTACAAGCCCCAGCATGCATTACTTGCGTTAAGTCTACTGCCTACCCCAAAAGCCCATTTGTCCTAATTATCTAAATGGGGTTTCTGCTGTAGGATTAGCGAGTCATTTCTCAGTCAGTCTAACCTGCGACAACCAAATGTGCCCAACTGAACATCACTTGGGCGACTTACCCAGAGCTCCGGGGCTGCAGTTAGGTTGCACTAAGCAAGGCGGATTGGAAATGGCTGCCTGTGGCTCTCCAAGGCATTGCATGTGTCCCCCTCCCCCACAACCCTTCCCACCTTTCATGAAAGATGAGGGCATCCGTGGAGTGCATTTTGGACACTCTGGTCTGACTTTGTAGAGATTTGATGTTGTTGCTGGCTGCTCTTTAAGCTGCTCCCACCTTCAGTGCATGTTTGTTCATCTGATCGTGCTGCCGAAGGGCCTCAGACTCCAGTGCCCCATCCAAAAGCTCCAGCATACATGGTTTGTAAGAGCTTCGTGCAATTCATTTATGTTCCAGCTATGAACAGTGATTGTATTGCTACCTTGGGAAGCATGGCAGACCTCGAGCATACTACTTGTTGCCGTATGAAATTTCAGGTGATCTGCCCTGTGTGTGACAGTGTGTCTTCGGGGACATCTACACAGCAGGGCAAAAGTTGAGTTAAGATACGCAACGTCAACTACATCAATTGCGTAGCTGAAGTCAAAATAGCTAAACTCAACTTTTGGCACTGTCTACACTGCAGGAAGTGGAAGGAAGAACAGAGCAAAAAGGGCCATTTTAGTAGCTTCCCAACTTCAGTGTTGTTCTGCCCCGCAAAGCATTTTGTAAGGTCCTTCAAGCCAGAGAGAACTTCCCTTTAGGGGCCCCCCTCGCTCTAGTAAGAGATGTCAATTTTCTCAGTCTCAGAGGTGTAGCCATGTTAGATTGTAACTTTAAAAGCATCGCGTAGTCCTGAGGCACCTTAGGGTACATCTAGACTAAAGAGCTTGTCCGAGATACCTCTGGTATCCCGGACAAGCTCTTCTACGTCCAAGGGATGCATCTGCTTTTCCAAAAAAAATTTCGGAAAAGCAGACATGGTTTTTTTGGTGTCCCTGTAAACCTCATTTTATGAGGAAGAAGGGATGTTCCGAAAGAGGGTTTTTTCCCAACATTTGGCCCCATGTGGATGGGCCAAATGTCAGAAAAGCCTCTTTCAGAAGAAAAGCGGGAAAAGATATGCAAATTGCGGTTTGCAATTTTCATAATTTTTTCCGACTTTTCTTTGTACTGTAGACACAGCCTCAGAGACTAACAAAAATATATACAGTGTCGTGACCGTTGGTGGGCAAAACCCACTTCATCAGATGAGCTAGAGAGGGATAACAGGAACCCAGAATTTATAATAGAACATTTTTCTCTTTTTTTTCCTGTCATCCCTCTCCAGCTCATCTGAAGAAGTGGGTTTTGCCCACCAAAGCTCATGATACTGTATGTATTTTTGTTGGTCTCTAAGATACCTCAAGACTACTTGTTACTTTTCTCCATGTTGATTTGCACCTGCTGAGGTCCTGGCCCCTCATTGCTCAGCTTCTGCTGAAGCCAGTTGTCACTGTGTGTGCACACTGGGGTTCCTATGTATGTCATTTAGAAGTTAACATCTAATCACACAAGCAGCTATCATTGAGGCAAATGATAATTTACATGCATACAGTGGAGAGTAATGTATTGTCCGTATTAGAATTATAGGTATATATCAAGGGGAGAATGGGCCCTGTTCTGAACAGCTAGTACTGTGTGTACGTTCGTGTGGATGCTGTATTGTGTGTACCCATTCCTGGCAACCTTCCTGAAGGAAGTTTCACCCTCCCTTTGTCCTGTGTTTCATTGCTCATTAGTTAAGGTTCAGATATAAGGAAGGAATTTTGCTCGAGCCTGCTAACTCTCTGGGATTTTCTGCGTGTGATCAGATTGGGGAAAGAACATTTTAACATATACCTGGATGAAAATTAAGCATTGACTGGTCTCAGTGAGTTTGCTTCCAAGTGCCTTTATTGCCCCATTTCCCATGATGCATTCCTGTTCTGCTAATTAAAAGTAGCATAGAGTGGAAGCCTCTTAACTGTATAGTGAAGCTCATACATGGAACAGCTGTGCCTGATGCAGAGGGTCACTATAATGGCTTGCCCACTGCAATGCATTGATACCAACCAGAACACCAGGCTTTCAGCCAGGGGTATAAGCGACAGTGATGTGGCTGCACTGGTGTAAACTCCTAATGGGGATACACTGAACATGGGGGCAACTTTCCCAGGCTGCATGCCACTGCGCTGCGCATGTAGACTAGGGCTTTGAACACAGGCAGCCGCACAGCTGATCCAGTGGCTTAAAACTAGAGGCAGTTTAAGACATTTTCCACAAAATATTTTGGTTGGGGCTTTCGGCAAAAATAGAAAATGTCACTAGGAGTTTCTCCATTGTCGTCAAAATCCTTGGGATTTTCAATTGACATCTCCCCACTCAAAATCCAGTATCCATTTGTTGGGAAAAAAATCTCCATCATGTTGGAAAGTATTTTTGTTTTTGTCAAAGGGTAAACATTTGTAAAGCATTTGGGTAGTCCTGTGGAGCCAATAGAGACTAACAAAAAATATATATAAGTAGCATGAGCTTTCGTGGGCAAAACCCACAAGCTCATCTGAGGAAGTGGGTTTGCCCTCAAAATCTCATGATACTATATATATATATATATTTGTTAGTCTCTAAAGTTTCACAGGACTACTAGTTTTTAAAGTTACAGTCTAATACAGCTATCACTCTGAGACTTTTAAAGCATGCGAGTAACTTTAGGAACCTATATCCCATTGATTGTCAAGTTTGGCTCCAAAATTCACGTAGGTACTTTTTACCTGAAACCTTTCATGGGAGAAATAATAATGCTCTTACCATCTCTCTGAGAGTTTCAACAGCGGTAAGTTCACTAGCAGAAGGTCGGCTGTATTTATTCCTTGTTTAGAATGCTCTTTCACAAGGGTCTTTCACAACAACATACCCTTGAGCAGTCTCTGTCGGTTTGCAAGAGTTGTGAGTAACAAGCCAATCTGTAAACATCTGGCCAAATGGTTGTGTCTTATACAGCTTGTGTTTCCTGGGAGCAGCTGCAGCAGGATTTCCAGGACAGTCGTGTGAAGGTTCCCCTAGCATGTTCCCACATATTTACAACCTGTGTATTGCGGTAGACATGGTTTTGTTTTAGTTCTTGGGGGTGGGGTGTCACAAGAGGTCTATGGGAGAGGCCCAGGAGGGGTGCAGTTTTGCTTTTCTTTCTTTCCTCTAGGCAAGTCTGCTGAAGCCAAAAGTTCAGGTGGTGACAAGCAGACAGATCTCCTCCCTGCTCAGAAGAGAGTCACCATGTTATGTTTTACAAGGCATTCAAAACTTAGGTTGGCTGCATGAAAACTTGACAGCTTCGGACTAGGCATCTCTAAGGTATTTTAAAGTACAGTTCTAATGAAGCGTCTCTGTTTGGGATCCAAACGCTCGCTTGGTTCTCTGCCCCCGCCCTTTGCACAGCTGACCAAGGACTGATTTACAGAAAAGGTACAAGGTGCTTTTCTTTCTCCATGTGCCTTTTCACTATGTTCTTGGCTCGCACGCATGGTTTTGGCCCTGGGGAAAGTGATCTTGCTGCTGACTCAGTCTGTAATCTGATATCTTCCATACTCTGTTTTGATCTCCCTGTGGAACAAATCTGGATTCAGTCATCCCAGCTGTCCATACCTGGGAGGGGGTGGCACAGAGAAGGGAGGAGAAGGGGACGCTGAGCCATTTAGAATGTGTTGCATCTAGCCAGCATCGTGCTGTATTTTTAGCCGTAGAGACAGCAGCATGATGGCTCTTGCAAATCACCTCATGCTGGCAGAGCAATGGCAACACCTTGCTTCTGGTGTCACTGATCAGTTGCTGGTTCTGAGGCAGCAGGCTGTCAGGTGGTATAAAGCCATGTAGCTTCCTTGACTTCAGTGCAGCTAGGCCAGCTACACCAGGGCCTGGTGCTTATGAGGAAAAGGTGCACACTGATGTTCCCTTTAATATGTTCCATATATGTGTGGAATATTTTTACGTGCACTGAGGCATGTGCGAATGTGCACCACCAGTAGGAAAAAAAAACTAGCTGTCAGTGCTCTGCTAATCAGCAGGGTGACATTCCTGAGTGGTTGCACAAGCACTCCACAGGGAACACTGATGCACACTGGTCTCAGATTAGTTAACATGAGGTAAAATCCTAGTGAAGACCAAGCAGTTTGGTTATCAGGTATGGGTAAGTCCTAAGATCACGCATAGTCTTTATCTTGACCTGCTAACCCGTGAAAGCTACAAACTTCTTCATCTTCACTGGGATTTTACCTCAGGTTCGCTATCTCGAGCTAAGAACATCTTGCTTTTCTCTAGTGCACACGCCCCTCAGTTGGGGGACTGTATGCCTCTTCCTTTTCTACCTGCTGCTCCCTGGCCTGGCTGCAGAACACAAGCCTCAGCCCTTGGTGCTAATGGAGCCACAGCCCACATTTTCCCTCCAAATGGCTTGTCCTCAGCAGTCCATGCTCAAGGCCAGATTAACACCTAGGCAACCAAGGCATGTACCTAGGGCCCACGTTCATGGAGGGAGGCCAAAATGGAGAGGCCGGCCAGAGCAGCTCTGTGACTCTGTGTACCAGGTTGCAGAGCCGTGACCAAGGAGCCGCTGGGCCAAATCTGAACTAAGTGTACGTTTGAGTAGGGCACAGGAATGCATATGTGGCTTTCAGCTGCCTTACGTGAGTGCCACTCCAATGACTTCAGGTGAGGATCTGGCCTAGTGAAAGAATTAGTCTCCTCCGTCCCAGTGATGGAGTGGTTTTGAAAAGCAGTGAAACGGTACAAACATCACAGCAGCCAGGTCTAGCACTGCAGATTGGAAGAGGAGAGAGACATGTGTCAGAGAGCACAGTCCTTCACGATCCAATGTTTTGTATAATTACAACAAATCTTTTAAATCAGCTCTTGCTAGATCCTCAAATACATCCATTAACAGAGTAGTTCCATGCGGCAGGGGGCAGCTGGAATTGCTTTCAGCTGTCATAACATGCTGCAGGGCCTGACGTCAATGCAGTCCAAGCCATCAGAACTCGGATTTGCTTTCCTTAAAATGGTCTTGGGGAAACAGAGAATACCAAGCCAGTAATGGGGGGGCCAGGGAGATGGATTCGACAGTCACACAGATGAGATTTCCCCCATGACTAAAACCATGCCAGGGTTGGGTGAAGAAAGGGACTTCATACATGAGATCCATCTTATAGCAAATGTATTCCAGGCCTGATTCTCGTTGGCTTGTCTGTGGTGTGACTGGTGTAAAGTGGATGTAAAAAGCCAGCAGACCAGCCCCACTATCTGCACGTGGGGCCAGGCAGTAGCCTTTCCTGGCCAGGGAGATCAAAAGCTTTTCCTAATGGACCCCATGGTGGGGCTGTGCTCCATGCCTGGGGCTCCTAGGTGCTACACGGTCATACAAATAATAGATACTAAGATTGAAAATGAGCAGCTTAGGGGCATATCTGTTTCTCAGACCCAGGTTCCCCCGCCTCTCCTACTGCCCTCTCCCAGGCTGGCATGAAAGCGAGACTTGATTAACAGACGAAAGGTGCTTCCGTTCTAACCAATCTCTAGCGTGTAATACAACCCCCCCAGGCCAATCTCTGGGTATTCTGGCAGTGCAGGCCAGCTGTGTACTTGCAGCCTCGGTGCTCGTTTTCCCTCCTGGTAGGACATGCCTCCCTTGTCAGAGCACAACACTCAGGGGTTTTCTAATGCAATGTTACTGCCTAATGAAGATCACTCGTGGTACATATTTATATGTATTCCTGTGACTATTGTGGGCACCGGGATCCTTCACTTTCCCCAATAGGTGGAGACAAATTCTGCCCTGGCTAGTCATGAATCTTCAGTACATGTTGCAGGCATTTAAATTAAGGTAGAAATTGCCCTCTGGGATGAGAAACAAGCTGTTCAGGGAGACCATACTCAGACCAGCAGCTTGTCCACAAGACAAAAACCCTTTCTAGCTGGCAATAAGGTTATTTAGCATCTTGTGTACCAACACTGAAATCTTAACAAATTCCTTCTTCTCTTATATGCCACGTTACCTTGCAAAAAAAAAAAAAAAAAGAGCGGGGACTGCCAGCTTGTAGTGCCAAGATTATGCACATGTTCTTATCTAGATGTTTGGTTTTTGATATTGTTGCATTAGTTGCTGTCACCATTTTGAATGTGAGTTGTGGGGCGGAGGGAGATGTATCCCTTTGGACCCAGGGGTAAGGGCACGATTATTTTCCAGTTCATTGCAAAGGAAATTTGGAAGTTTGAGTCAATCTGATCATTGCTTACAGACAATTTTACTTGCTTTGCACAGCTTGGTTATACATGTTGTATTTTTAGCTGCTTTCAGTGATTCTTTTATTTTTTCTTGTGTTGGGGTTGCCAGAGATTGCCAATCAGTTTACAGTTTAAGGTTATTGTTGTTATCATATAGCATTATGTGTAATTATGACTTGAAATATGTATTTGATGTTGACATGTGAGAACCACTTAACTGATACTGACAATAAAAGAAGTGTGGCTATCAAATACTCCAGAAGTTGATGTCTCTTAAATAACATGATGCGGGAAGAGAAAGTAATGGTTCTTTTCCCCTTCTAATTTGTTCCAAGTGTATCTTAGAATTGAAATCTAGAGGATCAAATCTTCAGCTGGTATAAATAGGAACTGACTTTAAAAAGATCAAAATGTGGGAGAAATTAAGTAATGAAAAATGTTGTTTCAGGATTCAGAATAGATCCGTTTGCCAATTTTGGCCAAATTTTCCATTATTTATTTTACCAATTTTTTTAAAAAATGGCTCCTGGAAATGCAGTTTGCAGTATGGAAAGAGTTCTTGGGAAATGAAAAAAATGATTTGGATAAAATACTTGGTTAAAAAAACTCACGGAAAATTTCAATAATAGATGATTTTTGCTAAAAGTTTCATTTTTTTGTAAAGACCATTTTCAGTAACTCCTTTTTGTGCAATGTGTCAACCAGTTCCAGTGACCAGCATGGCTACTTAATGCTAAATGTGACCTTGGTGGCTAGGCCTTTTTCCTCCTTTTCTAAATGTTTTCAGGCATGGCTAGCAGCATCAGACCTTCCTAATCTTCACTTTCCCTGCAGGCTTCACCGACCCCTGCAGTCGCTTCTCTCAATTTTTCCAGATACTCGCCAGGGGGTAAATAGACTTTGCAGTTCTGCAAGATTCCTAGAGGATATTAAATGGCCTCCTTGGAGGCAGAGTTCTCCAGAGACATGGCAGTGAACTCATGCTTAGGAAACCTGGATTCTGTTCCTGGATCAGTCACTGGCCTGCTGTGTGATGATGGCTAAGTCCCATTCCCGCCCTGTGCCTCAGTTTTCCCCTCTGTAATGTGGGGATAATCTTACCATCCTCCTTTGTGATGCATGTTGAGATCTACTGGTGAACGTGCTCTGCAAGAGCTGGATGATGTTGTTGCTGTCATCGTTATCATCTTAAGCATCACATTTGGAGCAGCTGAGTGAAAATGGTCTTCCTGCTATAATGCATTAGGAGGGTGAGTTTCAATCACAAGCAACGGTGGATGGGGCAGAGAATGCAGTGCTTTCAGCTAGCCCAGTGATGAAAGCGCCAAGGTGAAGGTAGGCTTTTTTCAGTGCTAGGATTGAAACCAAGCTGGCAGTGACCACGTACAAACACAGTTATGACAGGCATGGCTCCAGCTGCATTCCCTTGAACAGACTGGACAGGGACACTTTCCTGAGAAGCCTTTTGGAAAACACAAATATAGTCCCCCAACTTGAGTGGGACTGCATAGCATGTCAGTCATAGTCTAACAGGGCTTTCGGGTAAAATTTTCCAAAGCACATAAGTGATTTAGGAGCCTAAAGCTCATTGACTTTCCATGAGAGCTAGGAGCATAGGGCCCAAATCCTCAAAGGTATTTACGTGCTTCAGTCCCAGTTCAGTGGGGATTGGGTGCTTAAGTACCTTTTTGAAGTTCTGGGCCTAAGTCACATTTGAAAATGGGACTTGGGCTTTTATGTCCTGCAGGTGGTTTTTAAATTTTTACCTGGTGTACGTGTCTCTGGGTGCCAGCTGTTTTTACCCTATGAAGTGGACTTACCAAGGGTCTGAAATGTAACAATTCTGCATGTCCCCTAAGTTAAGCTGCATATCAAAAAGTGCAGCACTGCAAGCATAGCTGTCTATGTGTCATGCGCCTAACTAGTGGACACAGGATTAGAACACAGACTGTGGGAGTCAGGGGGGAGGGTAAAATCAGCAATTGTGGACACATTTTGAGAGCTCTCTAGTGGCAGGGCTATGCAATGGCTATACTAGGAGCTAGGTGTGACTCCCAGTTTGGGTATATATATTTGCACTGGCTCCATGAGAGCTGGCAGGAGTATAAGCAGCATTGTAGCCACGGTAGCATGGGCAGTGGTTGAGTGTAACGTTTCTCTCTATTTTATCCTTCTCTGCTTAGCAAAGGTTTTCTCATGCTGCTAGTATAATATAAGCCAGGCTAGCCGCCTGTTGTCAACTCTGTGCCCCAGCCCTCTTGGTGACAACAGGCAGAGTCACAGCTCTGGACACCAGAGCATCTGTCATCATCCTGGAAGCTGCCACCATCTGCGAGCAGGTCAGTAAACCCAACTTACCCAAAAGTGAGGGAGAGGGAGTGACACCAGCTGGCCCTAGATGGGTCGAGGGAGCTGGTATGATCTTGAGGGTGAGAGGGCAAGTTATCTAGCATGCATGCACCAAAGAACTTCCTCCTGAGGACCTGGGAAAGGGCAAGGAAGCTAAGTCTCCCCTGGCCCTCCGGGGACTGGGGTTTCCATGGTTTTCCTTGAAGGCCTTTTCTTCTTTCCTCTGCTATGCCTCTTGAGACGCCTTCCCCGCCCGCGCTTTGGCTTTTGGAAAGAGGAGTGGGAGAGAGGCCACTGGCGCTCCTCCGATAGCATGACGGAGATCACAGCTTAGCCAGCCTTTGATTACCTCCCTCCTGGCTTGGAGCGGTGCACTACGCCCCTGACGACAGTCAAAGCAGGAGCTGAGGGGCAGCAGCATCCCTTCCCCACATTCACAGCACGCCTGGAGGGGCAAGGAGGAGAGAGTTAAACAGTCTGCAGCCCCCAGCACATCCCCACCCCGCTGGGGTGCCATGGAAACGAAGGTGCCTTTTGGGGTGGGAGAGAAAACTCCCAGAGAGCTCCGTGCTCACCCTGCTGCCCCGGAGCTTCCCGCCCAGCCAGAGAAGGGGAAGAGCTGTTTGTGAAGGGGTGAGTTGGAGGCAGGGGGCTGGCTCCTCCCTTCCCTGCGGGGAAAAGCGTTTCTATGAGCACGTCTGCTCTCTCCAGTCAGGCGGCAACGGTGAGGCCGAGCGCTAGCGTCGCTGGTCCTGCGGCGCGTGTGGCAGCCATCTTCCCGCCAGCCCCGTTGGGAGAAGCTGCACCTGTCGAACACCAGCGCGGCTTGCTAGAAAGTCTCCTGCTTCCTGTCCTAGGAGGAAATAATGTGGATGAGGCCCACCCCAGCGTGCTCAGCATTCTGCTGCCCCCCTCTCCGCCCCCGGGCTCAAAGTGTTGAGCTGGGACGGGCACTCCTGGGGTGGGACACTCCCTGGGGCCCAGCCAGAACTTTCCTGGAAGCCCCATCTTTGATAATGACCTTCGGCGGACGCCTCGCTCTGGCCTGACTGGGCCTCGTTAGGGCCCAGCAGCAGTTGCATGGGCATCGTCCGCTCCAGCTCTGGGGAGAGGACTCCTGCCTGGGCTTAGAGGCACAGCCAGGAGGGAGCAGCCTGGGCTGGGGTGATGCAGACCGTTTTGCTGGGGGTAGCCGCTCCGCGCGCCCACGTCAGAGGCAGACACAGGCGACACGGGGAGGAAGGCCGAGTGGAGAAGCCACATCTATCCCAGCTCAGCAGGACGAGCCCCTGTCCGGACTGTTCTCTTCTCCCTGTTTTCAGAGGCGGAGCCAGGCTGACAGCTAACATTCATTCAGTCTGTCCTCCGCCTCCCCAGCTCCCCTCCTCCCGCTCACTAGCCCCTTCCCCCCAGTATTGCTGTGGGGCTAACCCCCCCCACTTCCGCGTCTTGTAATGGCCACAGAGTCTCCTCAGCCGCCCCCCTCTTCTCCTGCTGCATGGCCGCAAGGGAGGCCGGGCGCGAGCGGGAAAAGGGCAGCAGCAGAGCCAAGGAGAAAGCAGCAGCCAGGGGGAAGAAGCCAGACTTCAGTCAGGGGAAGCCAGAGGAGCAAGGTGGCAGCAGCAGCTGCATGCTCCCCCACCCTGTGAGCCCCACCAGAGGAAGTTTCCTCCCCTCCCCAAGACGGAGGAGACGGGCAGCCCTTCCAGGCCAAGTTACTCGGCTGTCAGAGGCTCAACACCACCTTCCAGGGCAGCTGTTGAGGAGGCAGGACTCCTGCGCTGCCTGAGAACCAACAAGCTAGGCCAGCCAACCAATCCCGGGCTTCAGTTGTGGTTCAGCCATAGGTGCCGACTGCTCGTTTGGCCAGGGAGTGCCCCCCACACTCCTGGCCCTGTCCCCACACCACCCCTCTCCCCCCAAGCCTCCATCCTGCCTCTTCCCCGCCTCCTCCCCGCAGCACGGTTCCCGCTCCTCCTCCTCCCGCCAGGAGCCTGAAGCCAGCGAATCAGCTGTTTGCAACATTCTGGAAGTACGGGGAGGGAGGGGTAGGAGTTAGGTGCAGGGCTGCTGGTGCGTGAGGGTGGGGCAGGAAGCTTGGTGCCAGTGAGTGCTCCGATGGGTGCACCAACCCCAGAGCACCCCCCGGAGTCCATGCCTACGGAATCAGTACTAGCTCCCCAGCTGCATTTAAATACCTGAGCAGCAGATTCTCACTGGAGGAGGGGGGCTGTATCCTTTACCAGTGAGAAATCCAGGGGGTGGGGATGGGGATATGGGTAGACTTAAAAGTACCAGGCAGCAGCCAGTCTTAAGGAGGGATTAGATGTCTGGGGGCTGATGGTGATGGGAGTGTTTGCACCTGGTGCAATTAGCCATTCCTACCTAGTGCAGGACAAGCAAGCTGGCTAGCGCAGCAGAAAAGGCAAAGAGTAAGCAGACGTGGCAACTTCAAAGGTCACGTTTAGGTTTATTTCACTGAGCCAGCAGGTGGGAGGAACAAAACCAAGCAGCAGTTAGCTAAACTTAATGGCTTTGATGGCAAAGTCACCGTCCACAGACAGGTACTCAATGTTCTCCAGGCCCAGCCGATTGGGGAACGTGATCTCCTTGTCACCAGCCAGTTTCACAGTCAGCTCGGTTGTGTCAAAGGAGATGCAGATCTGCGGGGAGCAGACATGTTAGAACCAACACACGGACATAGGCAGCCTGTCCCCCACCACCTCTCAGAACGGTGTTAGCCAGGAGCTCTCCCGGACAGCCTCAACGACTCTTCCCTCCACTGGCATCTGCCCCGAAAGTTTCGTTTCCCCCCATAGCCGGCTAAGAGGGCCCCCCCTCCAATGTCTCAGAGGGCGCCTTCACAGTGCACAGAGGCCTACTTAATTAGTGTGAAGTGTTCTGATGTATGGTGGGGAATGTGCTGGAATATATGGCTAAGAAGCCCCCAGGTCTGGAAGGACTCCTGGCTCCACAAATAAAGTGCCCTATTAGCACAGCTTTGCGTCCCACTCCAGGGTCCTCACCTCCGTCTTGTCACCCTGCTGGAAGGGGAAGTCATCCTCCCTCTCCTCTGTCCCCCACCTCCCATCCTCCATGGAGTTGCACACGATGACGTTCACCTCCCCGTGGCTGTCGAAGCGGGGGTTGAAGTGCAGCGCCAGGTTGCCGCTGTCCTTCCCCACGTTCACAGCAAACCTGGCACGGAGGAGATGGTTAGAGACACAACCGCGCCATGTAGCCCCCGCCCACCAGAGCCCAGATCGGACAGCGCTGGGGTGCAGAGAACCACCCGCTTAACAACAAGGTCAGAGGCAGAGTCACCGCTCCTACCCTGGTCGTGCGCTCAGGGCAGAACTTGGCCCCCCACGCCACTCCTTACCTAAAGGCTGAGGTAACATTTAATCCCTCCCAGGCTCCCCGTCTCACCGCTTGGCTTCTGGCAAGATCTTCCCCTTCACTTTGATGCACTCTCCAGGTTGGACATTCAAGTGAGTAGCCACCAGCACCTGAGGGAGTCAAGCCACAAAGGTGTAATCCTGCCCCTGTGGAACAACCGGCTACTCCTTTGATTTGAAGGGGGTGGGCAGTACCTCAGGGGACACAGAACGAAGAGTCCTGAGGCAAGACAGGTTCCAAACCATCCCCTGGGTGTGTCAGTCATGCCCCGGAATCATTAACATGCAATCGAAGGTCAGAGGATGAGGCTTGTTGGTCTCAGCCCTGTTCCCAGGACGTGCTTCTCCATGTGTTCCCAGCCACAGACTCCAACTGGTCTGATTGCCAGCTGTCTGGCCAGAGCTCAAGGGCTGGACTAGAGGGCGGTGGGGGCCTCACTAGCAGGGATTTGGGGATGTAACACATCCAGGGGAGCCTGCATTGCTGCTCCTGCCACTGCTTGTGATTTTCCATGTGCTAGCAGTTAAGGCTTTTCTACACTGGCAAGTTACTGCGCTGTGTCGGTCTCGTTTAGGGGTGTGAAAAAACACCCCCCCAAGTGCAGCAAGCGACAGCGCTATAAAGCACCAGTATAAACGGGCTCCCAGCAGTTCTATCACATTAGACCAGTGGTAATAGCAGCATTTGTACCAGCATCCCCACCTTCAGTTTTGGGGAGAGGGTCATTTTCCATTTTACCTCCTTTCTGCACCAGGTGGGGATGCAAGAGTTCAGAGCCGGGGAACAGTGAAAATGGACATTTCTCTCTTCGCACCCCCACCCCAGGCAGATTTCCCCAGCCCTTATGTTCCAGGACACACAGTGATGAATGACTGTGTCTCGTAGGTTAGCAGATCTGCCCTAGGCACTGGCTGTCCTGGAAACTTCAACTGTCCCCACTTCAGTGGGAGCAGCCAAGAGGATATCCCGCCACCTGCATATTCTGTTCTGTTGCGCCCAGTTCCTCAGAGCCGTTCTTGCCACAGTGCTGAAGTTATAGAGGCTCCTCTTTTCACATTGCAAAATGCCTAATCCCCGTAGCATTTAAGCCCTGCTTATACTGGCTCCGTGGCCTCTTGCCCTCTTTGATTCTATTTCTGGCACACAGGCTGCAGCATGGTCAGATAGCAGACTCCAGGAGGAGGCAGACATGGAGACAGAGGCAGGGTGGCAATATTTAAGAGCAAGAGCTGCGTTTCTGAGTTTGAGAGGGCTGAAAGACCCAGGTTGGGTCTACGACATTCCTCTCTCCTGTAAGGCTGGGCTGAAGGGCTTTTATTTTAAGATAACAGGACCAAACAAACACTGGCTTTAGACAGACCTGGCATGTTTTGCAATATTCCAACAGCTGTTTTGTATAGAGTTTGCAAAGGGGAAAAAAAAGTCCTTTGATGGTCTTTCCAGGCTAAGAAATTGGAAACCTTAGTATAATTACTGACATTATGGGGGGGGCTAAAAACTGTCAAGATGAATATGTGGCTCATCAGGAACACTTCAAAAAACAACTTGGAAATATCTTGCAAAAAATAAAAGTTCTGCCATCTCTAGAGTTCCTCCCACTCTCCCCCCAACATTAATAGTCCAATCGTGCATTTTCCCAGCATCACTGACATATATGGCCCAACCCAATACCTACAGCTATTAACCCTCCCTTGGAGAAATTCTTCTATTTCAAGATGCACCGGAAAAAGAGTCATTAGCAGTCAGATGAGTGGGATGTAGGGGCACAAGGAGTCCGGTCACAAGGCACAGCGTGTTCCCAAACAATCGCGAGTAGTTAACTTTCTTCCAGGATTCCACACCTCACTAACTAGCCCCTTCTCTAGCAAATAAACGCCTGGCCCTTTCCAGCCTCACAGCCCCCCAGCTACAAGAATCAAGACTCACATGCTCCATGCTGCTGCTGCCGGAAGCCCCCGAAGTGAGGACAACTGCTTGCTTTCCAGGTCCAAGGTTCAGCTGTGTGACTCAGCACTGTGTCTCTGGGGTCTTTAAACAGCTGGGCAGCAAAGTGCTCACATGATTTCTTGGGTGGGTGGGGCTGGTTGGAGGGTCAGTTCTTCTTCTTTCCAGTTTCAGGCCTACAAATAGAGAGTCAGTATCTGGTTTGCGAGACTGAGTTTTTCCAGCCAAGCATTAGCTTTTGCACTGACAGCAGCAGGGCTGCTTCCGATCGATAGCTCCAGTTTGCTTTAAAGAGGCAGAGAACATGGATGAATCTGAGGGCTGGTTGTGGCAGAATCCTTTGCCCCTGGAACAGTTCACTAACCCTAACCCCTGCTAGCTGACGGAAAGCCAACCTATCCATGCACAACCAGCCCTCCTGCGGTTGCTGTGCCAGCGTGTGGTGGTCTCTTTCCCACAATTCGAAGGCCAGCCGGCTCCGTGTGTGGAGTGTTGTGGTTTTGAAATCTTCCTGACTAAGGCAGGAATGGGGAATCTTAAAGGATACACTAATCCGGCTCTGCAGCCGTCTCCCCATTTGCCCATCTGTAAAACGGGAGTAATAATTCTCATCCACCTCACAGACTGTGTGTAACAAGGCCTGAGGCTTGCAAAGCATTGTGGGATACTTCGGCAGATAAGGCTAGGGCAGTGCAAAGGATTGCTACTAGTCGATAAATGTATTGCGGCACTCACAGATGGTATGAAATAGCGTGTTTAAAAATCGAGGCCATTCAGGTGTAGGACACCCGCACACAACTTGGGCATCTACACCCCAGGTTTTTGCATAGCCTGACAGAGCCAGTTTTGCACTGGAATGCAGGGGGCGGGCAGAAGCCCGGTGTTGGTGGGAGCTGAGGAAAAGACTTGACCGAAGGAAGTGCAGCCAGCTTGAGAAGTGTTGTTTGTCAGCGAGCCGCTATCACACACAACACCCAGAACTTCGTGGGCCCCAAGAAACCCATGGAGATTATGGCAGCAGCAGGGGTCAGATTGATATTCCGGGACCAAACTCAGGGGCCAGCTACAGCTACGCTGCCCGCCCATGGGTTGGTCTAGCCTCCCCATGATGGGAGGCGGGGACGCAGCTGCAGTGTAGACACGCCCAAAGCTATTTAGGCACTTAATGCTGATTGTGGTAGTTAAGTGCGGCTAAATCCTTTGGAGGATCTGGGCCTTGACCCCTCTGTGCCTCGATTTCCCCATGGGGATAGCAATCCCTACTCTACAGTGGTGGTGTAAGAGTTGGTTAATGTTTTGTGGCATACTTTGTGAGGCCTTCAGATGAAAGCTACCACAGAAGGGCAAACTCCCATTATCTGTTTGTTTGATCAGCAGGGACTAATGGTAAAAGAGCTATCCACAGATACCAAAGGGCTGTCCACATTTGGGCAAGCCAGGGCAGTGGATGAAACCTAGCTAAGGAATTTATGGCTGAATAGCAGAGGGAAATGCCTTGCCCGCTGGGAGCTACATCAAATTCCATTGGCCCACACTCCCTTACCCCAAAGAGACTCCAGACCCCTGATTTCTAATTACCTGAATAGCTGTGCAGGTCAATTTTGTGTCATATGGACAAGGCCTAAACTGGCAAGGCCTCCCAAGTAGCATTTTCTCCTCTTCCTAACCCTTTGACGCTCCCTTCACAAACCCTGCTGTTAATCCCCACGCCCGCACCCCACTCCGTAGCCCTAGGGTGTCACAGATGTGATTTCCTGGTGTGAACAGCTGGCTGGCCTAGTCTCTCTCTGCTACCCCTGCCCTTCAGGGCTGCTCCTTCACACAAGGCAGTAGCTGTCTAATTACGGGGGAAACAGAACAGTATTCTCCTCGGCGCTCCGTGTACCCGTGACAACGAGGGGGTGGAATCAGGCCCGGCCTTAGGGCAAGGTGAGCAAGGCGGTTGCCTTGGGCCCCACGCTTTCAGGGCCCCGTGGTGGCTGGAACCCACCCACCCGGCTGCTCGCTCGCTGCCCTGGCTGGGAGCTGCCCAGCCACACGGTGCAGCCAGCCACAACCTGCCGCCTCGGGCCCCGCAAACACTTGGGCCAGGCCTGCATGGAATGATGTTCAGGGCCTGAACTGGGTCAGCAGCAGACCCTCTGCTCGGTGCCCCGTGTAATGCGGCACCGCCCTCACGCTGGGCTGAGGGACCAAAGCGCTCCGCCGTGCCGGAGAAGAAACCGAGCAGCGAACTGCAATGCCAGCCTGACTCCTTCCTCCTGAGACGATTCTTCCACAAACCATGGAGGGGAAGGAAGAACTTACTTAGCCCCTCTCCACCGTGCCACAGGGTGAGAGAGAGAATCCCTCGCTGCTCGCCACACCCTCCAGGGGCTTTGTAGCAGGGGCAGGCTGCCAGGTGGGGAACCCTCCTCTCTTCAGCAGAAGGAATTTGCTCAGCACCTTGGCTCCTGCCCCGCACATGATGGAAGGGAGAGACGACCCAGGAGTAGGGTTGCCAGGTGTCCGTTTTTCACCCGGATTGTCTGTTACTCAGGTCCTCGAAATGTCTGGTATTTCCTGTTTCCCTCGGACGGAAACATCCTTTTTTTTTCCCTTAACAACTTTCGTCTCCCCCTTTTTTTCCTCAACAGAATGTTTCCCCGGTGTTTTTTTTGGGGGGGGGGGATTCGGTATTTTTTGTTAAACCATCTAGCAACCCTACCCGGGACTAAACCAAAGCCCTTTTCCGCCCACACCCCAGACTCCTGCTGTTGCTGGGAGTGGCTCTGTGCAGCACAGGGGGTGCCAGGTGGGTAGCCCCATCCGCAGGGAGTGGACTAAACTTTCCCTCGGATTTCCCCGAAAATGGATGCCTGATGCCAATAGCCTCGGCCCTCCTCTGCATGCAGCTGCTCACTGTGACCAGTAGGTGTCACTCTCAGAGCAAACATGCGCTGGCAATGGGAGAAGGGTGGGGAACAGAGCAGCAAGGAGAAGAAATAAAGAACCCCTCCTCACACACCCTCTGGCAGCGCCAAGCCTGGGCGCAAAGACACCAAACACAGGGGCTGCCAGGGAGAAAAGCACAATATTCCCCACTGGGGTGTGGCACGAGGCCCAGCCCTCACCTTACACAACTGGACACCTACAGTGCTGCCCGCCCACGGGGGGGGCCCGACTTGTCCCCTCGGGGAAGTTGTTTCTACAGTGGTAAAGGTGAGCCCCGTGGGCAAACGGGAAGCTCAGCCCCTCACAGAGCATCCCCCTGTCCCTGTGGTTTTCGGAGGAGCCATCCAAATGGAGGCTGCTTCCCCTCCCCAGCCTCCTGGCTCCCTCTGCAGTGTGCCTCCTGAGACTGTGCCCCGGACTCTCTTCTTGCCTCAGCCCCTAATCCCGTCTCCGGTGGGGTCAGCATGGAAGGGTGCCTGGCAAAGTTACCCCTTGTGCAGCCGCTGCTTGGAGAGGGAGTCCTTTTGGGCTGCAAAGCCTTGAGGATTAGAAGTGGAGCCTGGGCAATGCCCTTTCCACCCCATGCACACAGTCCTACCCTTGGGGAGCTACCGACACGACGTGTTATAAAAGAGTATTTGCCACTAGGATGTATCACCATTATCAGAGATGAGCAGCAGGCCTCAGATGCTCCATCTGTTTCCCCGGCAACCCCCGCCCAGCTTTGTGCTGCTCCCACAGGCAGCGCCACTTGTTGGTTTGTTTGCTTTTTTTTTTTTTTCCTTCTAAATTATTAATTGCCGGCGTGACTGAGGTGGAGAAAGAAACAAAGAAGGCGGAACAAACGCCGGGCTTCTTGTAAAATTGAAAACTGCTTTCAGGTAGCTAAAAGGGTGTGACAAGGGGTACGTCTACACTGCACGCTTATTTCGAAATAAGCTATTCTGGAATAGTTATTCCGGAATAGCTTATTTTGAAATAGCACGTCCACACTGCAGGGAAGCCTCAAAATTAGTCTGAGGAAGGCTTCCCTAATGTAGATGTGCTTTTGATTTAGAGCCCCAGGAGGCACTGGGGAGGAATAACTTAGAATGGCCTTGGGGAGGGGCTATTTCAAAATAGCAGCAGTGGAGCACCTACACACGCCTTATTCTGAAATAGCTATTTCGGAAGAGGCGCTATTCCTCATAGAATGAGGTTTACAGATTTCAGAATAAGCCAGCCGTTATTTTGAATTTATTTTGAAATAACGGAATTGCTGTGTAGACGCTCGCATTGTTATTTCAAAATAACGCTAGTTATCTTGAAATAATGGTGCCGTGTAGACGCACCCAAGGAGGCGGAAGAAAAACTGTTCTCCTTGGCCTCTGAGGTTAGGACAAGACGCAACGGGCTTAAACTGCAGCAAGGGAGGTTTAGGTTGGACATTAGGAAAAAAAATTCCTGTCATGGTGGTTAAACACTGGAATAAATTGCCTAGGGAGACTGTGGAATCTCCATCATTAGACAGAGACCTGTCAGGAATGTTCTGGATCGTGATTGGTCCTGCTGTGAGGGCAGGGAGCTGGACTTGATGGCCTCTCGAGGTCTCTTCCCCTTCTATTAGATGATACTATGAAAAACAAGCTAATGGGTCTGCAGAAGCTGTAGCTTCCTTTACTTCTGTTCGAGTAGGAGGTAGGGCTGGCCTGCTTCACAGGCCACACTGAGGGGAGATGACTGCTGGCTTGGCAGCTCCTGAGATCGGGAGTAAGAAAGGGAATTCTACTCCTTGAGCTTATCACAGGTGCCTCGTTTGTGATAGGAAACCATCAGCCTGCAGTTCAACCCTGGTGGGGCTTTGCAGCAGCAGGGGAAAGCTGGGCTTGTAGCTAATGGCACTAGACTCAGGAGAGCTGCGTTCAATTCCCGGTTCTCCCTGGGACAAATGACTTCGCACTCGTCTACAGGGGGAAGTTTTGCCATTTTAACTGTACTGGTGTAATCAACGGGACAACGCCACAGCTGTGCCGGCAGTTCTGCCAGTGCAAAAGTGCTTATACCCATTTAGCTTACCCTGGTGCAGGAAGTGAAGGAAGATAACCAGGAGACCTACAGTCACAGTGGGATTGTTCCTGTACAATCCGTGACAGACCCAGACCAGCTGGCTCCCACACTCATCCTGCTGGGTCCAGGAGATGGCCGGGCATAATCCCACCCACATCTAAAGCCCCCGCCAGCCTATGGGGAGGCTCCACAGAGCCCTAGACACCAAATCATTCCGGGGGACACATAAAGAGAAAACAGGGCCGGGTGTGAAAGTCAAAGGGCTAAAATGAGGGAACCGGCTGGGGCCAGTGAGCAGAGAGCCCCAGACGATGCCCACTGCCCCTCGAAGGCGTCGAGAGAGCCAGCAGATGCTGCCCAGTGGAACTCTGCCTGGATGGGAGAGCGGATGCAGGAAAGGAAGTAGGCCCCACAGTCTCATGCCACGCATTAACGGAGGGCAGGTGTGCTGGGCTCTGGGTAAACAGTTTCCTCTTCCCTCAGGCCACAGGGCCGTGCCTAGTGCAGCATAATCAGGCAGGCACCTGGGGCCACTTCAGAGCTTGCCTGAAGCATGCTCGGTGTCCCCATCCGGTTCCCTTCTTCTGACCCTATGACCTGCACCCCCCAACCGTGTTTTTTCATGATTCGTCCCCCGGAATTAGTTGATCCCCAGGCCTAGTCGTGCCTCCTGCAAGGCTGGAGGAGGGGCTATTAGAAGTGCCCACCCACTCTCCCCTGGGTTTCAGATAGAGCTTGTCTGAAGCAGCAGGCTAATCAGGGCACCTGCAGCCTGTGGAGGCCTGCTGGGGTTTGTTTATAAGGCCTCCCTGCAGGCAGAGCAGAAGCCCAAGAACGAGCAGGTGAACTGTATGTGAGAGCTGAGGGCCAGGGAGGAGCAGGCTGGACTTGCTCAGGTACCAGAGGAAAGGCACTGGGAGGGATTGTTTGGGGAGTGGCCCAGGCAAAAAGCTGCCGGACTGAGAGTAGAAGAAACTCTGCCTGTTGCCACTGCCTTAGGGTCCCTGGGCTGGAACCTGGTGTAGGGGGTTGGCCTGTGTTCCCCCCCCAACCGCCCCACACTGCTACAGAGTCTGCCACTCAAAAGGGAGACCAGGCCTATGGCGGGGTTTTCACCCCAAACTCTCGCCTAGCCTGTGACAAGTATGGCTCAGCAGGCTGTGGCCCTGGCCTCTAGAAAAGAAGAGGCTGTGGGGAGGGTTGCAGCGAGCCGCTGAGGCAAATGCTGACTGCGGAGAATGCAGGACCTGTGGCCAAGCTCTGGCTGTGCCCCACAAATTAGATCAGAAATAAAGATCACACACACACACTAGGGATGTAAGTGACTAATGGAGGCTTTTAAAATACATCTTTATGCCCCCATCTGTAAAGTGAGGGTAAGAATCCTTCCTTCCACCTTTTGTCAGTCTTGCCTAGTCAGACTGTGGGGCAGGGGCTATCTCTGATTCTGCCTGTACAACACCTTGCACCTGATCTCAGCTGGGGCACCAACCTGTTCCTGTGATGTAAGTGACCCTCTAGAAGCCACAGTGTAGGCAGGGCTTTTTTAGCACCACGCTTGCCATCCGTGGAGTTAGTGGAGCCACCCAGGGGAGAGAAGTAGGGGCGGGGTCTGATTTCCATCAGTGCAGATGCAGTCAGAGGTTCATGAGCCCCCACTGACGCACCCTTCAAACACACGCTCTTGCCACGCTCGGCTGCTCCGGTCCAATTCGGCAAGGTACTGGGGTCACCCCCAATGCACTGAGTGCCCTCACCCGCCACTGTCGCAAGCCGCAGACACAGTGTGTTTCCCCTAAGGAAGAGAAGAGAGTTATCTTCAGACTCTAGAGCCAGCCCCTGCTCTGACTCCCCCACCGCCCGCCGCCTCAGTGAAACCTGGCTGATGTCAACAGGACTGCCCAGCGGTGTGAGCAGAATTTGCTAACATGCCTCAGCACCCTGTGTTGGAAGCAACGTGCCTTCATTCCAGGGGAAACCAGGCCTGCCTGCTCATGGCTGAGAGTCATGCTGTTCCTCAGCCTCTGTTTCCTGTACAGCACTCCTGCCTCTGTTTCCTCTCTTGGGCTGGACCATACAAGGTACTTTTGTCCATTCCTGTTGCTTCTGGAGTTTTGCTTTATTGAAGTCACAAATATCCCAAATGCCATTTTTAGTCCAGCCAAGAATCCACACAAACCAGAAGCTTCTCTTCTTCCCCTAAGGCTCTTCCTGCTTCCCCGCAGTCCTGTCTCCCAGGACTCCTGGCAGTCTTCAATGACCAACCCCAGGGGAATCACCACGGTGGGGCTCATTCTGTAATGTGGGGTGGTTTGCTCTAGCCCTTAAAGAGGGAGCTACCCTGTTACTCCAGGTTAATTATAAGGCAGTTTCTGCAATATCTGCCTGGTGGTGAAAGGAGCTGGCTAGTTCTTATTCTTCAATGAGCGAACTGAACATTTCACTCTTTTAATTTCCCTCCTTAATATCGGCCCTGTTTGGCCTGGGCTGGATTTAAATCCCATGCCTGGAGATAGAATTGCCAATCGGAACAAGGGTTTAACAACTCCCCAAAGCAATAGCTATCACAAGTTATTTTGAGTTGCTTTAACTTTAGACCCTCTCTCCACACTGAATAAATTTGCAGCTGCCAAACACACCCTCGATCTTTGTTTTTCACATGGCAAACAGGCTGTGTGCTTTTGATTCTTAGACGCCTCACTGTGTGTAATTCTAAACTTTTCTCCAAACCATGAGTCAGCCTTTCTTTCCTTAAGCAGCTTACCAACTCATTGGAAAATATACACACACATACCCCTTAAAGCTCTCCTTTGCCATGATGCCAGAAATAAACTCAACACTGGTTAGATGGTGGGTGTGTTGAGACCACAGTCTGTCACAGTGAGGAGCAACGTAGGCTAGTGAGTGAGCCATATGAGTGGCCCTTCTTGATCTCAGTGGGCCACAGGATTGTTGTAACCAAGATGGTCTCCCAGGACGGGGTAGTTTTGCTCCCTGCGTTTGTGTATTTAGAATTTGCAGGGGGTGCTGATTGAATCGTACCAGCGCTTTGATTGGATGCAGAGGGAGCCCCTGGCAGTCACATGTTCTGTGCAATCCATATACACCTTGCTTCACGTGGCCTTGCTTTAAGTGCATGTTGCTTTTGTAACACCGGTAGGGAAAAAAAACTCTACATGGACGAAAACCCAGCAGAATCTGGCAACCTTGTGCCTGGGCAGCCGTAACCAAAATGTCTCGTGAGCCACACATAGAACCCCGATGGGCCGCAGGTTGCTCACTACTGGTCTGTCGTGCTGACCGACCTCATCTCACTGTTTCCTGTCATTTCCTCGTCTGTCTGAACACACCTCTTGTACTTGGCTTATCCTTGTATTGTGCATTTTTAGGGAGGGCAGCAACCATCTTTTTGCTTTGTGTTTGCCCTGGTCCATAATTTGGGTTCCCAGATGATACCACAATAGAAATAAGAAGTAACAGATACCTTGTAATTGACAGACCCTATCAGAACTGCATCACTCGAGTCCCCAGGACATAGAATCCTAGGGCTGGAAGAGACCTCAGGAGGTCATCAAGTCCAGCCCCCTGCCCAAGGCAGGACCAACCCCCAACTAAATCAACCCAGCCAGGGCTTTGTCAAGCCAGTACTTAAAAACCTCTAGGGATGGAGATTCCACCACCTCCCTAGGGAACCCATCCCAGTGCTTCACCATCCTTCTGGTGAAATAGTTTTTCCTTATCTCCAACCTAGACCTCCCCCACTGTAACTTGAGACCATTGCTCCTTGTTCTGCCATCTGTCCCCACTGAGAACAGCCTCTCTCCATCCTCTTTGGAACCTCCCTTCAGGAAGTTGAAGGCTGCTATCAAATCCCCCCTCACTCTTCTCTTCTGCAGACTAAACAAACCCACATCCCTCAGCCTCTCTTCATAGGTTATGCACTCCAGCCCCCTTATCATTTTGGTCATCCTCCGCTAGACCCTCTCCAACGCATCCACATCCTTTCTATAGTGGGGGGCCCAGAACTGGACACAATACTCCAGATGTGGCCTCACCAGAGCCGACATCGGAGCACAAAATCTTGTGAGTCTCTTGCAGCTCACTAGAATGTACAGCTATGACGATGGACTATTCCATGTGGCGCACTTCTACAACATATGCCAGCAGATTCACAAGGTTTTGACTAGGGAACAGATATTGGTCTTTCCATCAAATGTTGGGCATATTCCTTTGGACTTCACAGGCTAGATTTGACTTTTAATTGTGACTTTTAATTGTGACTGGAGAAGGGGAGTGAGGAAATGAGATTTTGTCCCGCCCCCCCAATCACCTTTTACCCCTCATTTCATGCCCATCCATGTTGGGGCTACTTATCTGAATATTAGCTTTAGGTGCTGGGGCAACACAGGGTGCAGAACCCAAACATGGGCCGGCAGAGCTGGCTGGCTGCACATGGGGAAGGAATGGTGCACTCTGAAAAGGCGCAGGGTGGGTGGCAAATTACTGCTGCCTCGGTGCAACACAGGTGTCTTGGGAGGAAGTGTTTCCCTGAGGAATGTCCTCCTCTGTCTGGCCCTTGTTTTGCTTCCCAGGTGGTGTAAATCCCCAAGCAGGAGCTCAGATCACAAATAAGAACGCAGGCCAGTCCCCAGCAAAGAATCGACAGAGCCGAAGGCATTCTCCACGGAGCCCCTGCATTGGTCTGAGCCTACTTGGATGCTTTTCAGGAAGCTAGGGCTGGAGTTGCACCATTCCATCCCAAAGGAGTAGAAGCGCAATTGTAACGATGGATAAGCCGGAAGCATTATTTCCTGCATTACCTTCCCCACTGTCTGAGTGCTGTCAGCAGGCCTGGAGGATAGCCAGAAATAGCCGCCTATGTGAGCTTCCGTGCATGTGGCGCTGCTCAGTTGGAGATGGGCAGGACGGGCTGGAGCCAATGCCTGCAGGAGCAGGGAGTCCCATGGCCTGCCAGGGGTGTGAGCTCCCATCCAACGTGCAGTAGGACTAGAAAGGCAGAGCTCCTGGGTGCACTGCCCCTCACACAAGGCTGAGCCCAGAAGCTCTCACAAGTCCCATGTCACCTCGCCCTGCTCTGAGCACAACACACGTGTTAAAGCACCCGCAGCTGGCTGGAACACAACTCGCTTCTCCAGTCGCTTGTAGGGTGACTCCGCTGTCAGCCGCCGGTCCCTAACCCCCCAGTCATCCACAGAGCATTTCAGGAGAGAGCAGGTAGGCATGGTCTGAGCCTGTGAATGTAAAAAATTCAAGTAGGGACGGATGGGGGATCCCCACCCTTTATTTACACATAGGCTTGCCAGATGCTTTCACCAAAAATCCCGAACATGTCAGGAAAAAAACTTGGTTGAGCAAAAAAAAGGGGAAGGGGAGGTAAAAGGTAGCTGCTCCTTTAAGAATAACCACACTCCTCTCTTCCCGTCACCCATGCCAGATGAACAATGTCCCTGCCGGCCTTCCATCCAACAAAAACAGAAAATACCGGACGTGGGGTCAGAAATAATGGACTGTCCGGGCAAAAACCACACAACCAAGAGCATAGTCCTATGGGCAGAAGGTGAAGGCCCAGCTGGGGGAGGCAAGCCCCAGCCCCACCGTTTCCACCCAAGCCCCCGCCCCTGGAGCCAAACCCCATCCACCTCTAGCTGGATCCTTCCTGGCCACCTGGAGGGCTGTGGCTGCTGTGCTGTGGCCCCAGTGGCCAGGGAAGCCGGGCTGTCATGCTGCAGCCCCAGTCTTCCTGGGTGGCCGGCATGTGTAGGCAACTTTGAGAAGGCTGTGCCATGGCTTGCCCATGTTATTGGCCACCCATGCACAAGTCCCAGCTGCAAGGGAAAGATAAATGGAAAGGGGAAGTGTGTCAGACTTTGTGCCATTTTTTCCAGGTTGGGAGGGGGGGAACGTTGATTTCCTTCATATTGCTCATGGTAGAAAAAAAATATCCCTGTCAAGGGTCTCTCAGCTGCTCCCTGATTAGGGGCTTGAAACGCCCTTTCACTTGGATGAAACTCCAGGATGAAACTCTTGGGCCAGCATCCATCAGAGCACCACTGTGGGTGAAGCTCTGCTCTGGGGCTGCCCTCACCCCACCTCCCTCCCCTCTCCAGCATCCCCACGCACCAGCAGTGGAAAGTTCCGCTCCGGGAGGAGAATTTGCTGCTGGCCATTTCTAGCCAAAATCCAGCCCCGCTGGTGACACCCGAGCCATAAGAAAGGAGCCGGACAAACTTGGTGGGAATTTTTCCAACTCAGTTTCCAACAAAGGGTCGAGAGGACCAGCCTGAGAACGTTTTCAGTAATGCCAAGGATTGAAAACAATTAGCAAGTTTTGAAATGAAGAATAAAACCTGCCCAAACTCTGTAAAATGGAAACCATTTTGATCTCTTTGGTGATTCCCACCTCTTTCCTCTCACCCCACCCCCTCTTCAATTTTTCAACCAGCTGTAGGGTTGGATTAGAAGAGAGAACCTGGACTTGACAGCTTTTTCTTGCTATAGAAATATAGTCTGCAATGAAATATTTAAAGAAAAATCTTACCTACGTGCACAGGCGCACACACTCACGAAGAGCAAAGCATACTCTGGTCATAGGACACATTTCTTTGAACGACCCCATTTGACACCTTCCATTTTCAAGCCCATCGTGAACTCAAACAACTGCAAATAAACACGAAAATTGGAGCTTTTTCAAAGGCCTCTTCCTGACCTCATAAAATGCTTCACACTATATATAATCAGATTACATAATCCTGCTTGGCCTGGCTCACACACCAGCCCTCGGAGGATGTGTGACAGCTCCTTTGGAACAAAGGGCTGACAAGGGCTGACTTTCCAGAGGGCACTGCCACCGGAAGCAAGATGTTTAAACAGACGCTGGGAAGAATCAAGGATTCTGGCTGCGGGCCATGAAACTCAAGAGGTCATAAATGCGGAGACAGGAAGTTAAAAAAAAAAGAGAATGGGGGGGGGGCCTCTCTGCAGGAGCAGATGGATGAAAGAAAACCCAGTGTGGGAGCTGGTAGCAGGGGGCCAGATCCACTAAAAAGCATTGTGATCCATGCCTGAAGAAAGGGCGTAATATGCAGGTTCTCACCCCACTCAGGAAAAGGGGCCAGTCCAGATCTTCAGTGGCATCCTCCTGAGAGCGTCCCTGTGGGGCAAGACCGTGGGGCATGTATCCCTCCCCTGTGGCAGGCTGCACGTTCAGGGACTGCCAAGGAGGGGACCGATTTGGCTGAGCTGTGACAGTGGCTTGTCATAACAACGTTTAGTCTCCCGCAGCTGAGCTGGGCTGGAACTGAACCAACATCCGACCCTTTCCCCTCCCTGGACAGGCCCCTCACCCTGCTGAAAAGTGCCCTGGGTGAGTTCCCGGATGTCCCACCAACTCTCAAATAGCAGAGGGGCAAAGGGAAGGAGGGGCTTCTCTCTTTCTGAGCCTTGGTGCGCCCGCAGAGTCAACCCAGCTGCCTGCCTCGCTCAAACTGCCAAGGCCGGGCACTGATTGCTCCAGCCCGCCATCCCTGCCGCCACCCAGACATGCCCACGTGCCACCCAGCAGCAGCAAGCAGCTGTCGGAGGCAAAATCGAGCCAAGAAAGCGTTTGTGAGGAGCGCCACTGGGTTATCAGAGCGCGGCCAAGGCAGGGGGCGAGTGGGTGGCTGATGTTACTAGGACTGGCAGTTCATTCTGCATCTACGTTACTCCTCCTCAGCATCAGCGGGGGGGGGGGGAGAAGGAGGGGCCTGGAGCCACTGTCATGCTGCATTTCACCCATCCTTGGGAATGCAGCGCTGCAGCTGCCCGCTCAGCCGAAGGCTTTGCTTCCAGGCTGTTACACCTCCCCGAGATCCAGCTTCTTTCAAGGTCCTGTTTCAAAGGCCCGTTTCCTGATGTGTTCCTCCCCCCGAGTCACCTGGCCTTGACTGGTGCTGGTAGCTTGCTACCGCAGCGTAGATCCGTCTGGTGCAAAGACTGTGGCTTGTCCTGCTTTCCTGCCCTGATCTATAATAGTTTCCGACCTGTGCACTGGTAGATCCTGGCAGCCTGGGGCAGAAGGAGCCAGGCCAGGTGTGGGATTTGTAGATGCCGCTGTCCCCCGCCCCTGCCTTTCCTTTTTTCAAAAGGGGCGTCCCAACCCATGGCGTGCTGGGAGAGTGTGTCCCTTGTGGAGAGGCAGGGGAGCTGGAGATCTTGGCAGGACCAGCTGCATGGGGACCTCCATGTTTCTGTACAGCAGGATTTGGGGGCTGGGATAGGGCAGAGCATGGTGAGAAATGGGACAAAACCAGGGGATCTGACCCATCTGGGCCCGTTGGTAGATGCCAGTAACAAGCCTGGAGCAACTTATGGAGCTGATTCCTCCTGTTCACCCCATAGCGGCTTTTCTCACTCACACTCATACCACCCCACCCGAGGCCCACAGACCTTAGCCTGGAACAAACTGCGGGTCCTTCAGAACACTTCTTGAGTGCTCCTGCAGTGGTAAGCCAAGCCCAACACAGGCTGGGCATAGATTAGTAAACCCAGTTTCTTGGATTGTTGGGACCTAGGATAAATTAGCATAAAAGAAACAGAGCCTCCAGAGAGTGTAATTTAGAAAGTCCCAAGGGAACCTGCCTACAGCACGTCAGTCCCCTATACCAGTGTTTCTCAACTTTTTTTTTATAAAGTATCCCTTTTAAAAAAAAATAAGTACTCCCAGTACCTACATTTTCAGACACACAAACTTTTTTTCTACCCTTGCAACACGTTTGTTTAAACAATTTAATCATAGCCGGACGGGCAATGAAATTTTGGGGTGTAAAAAGTACAAAAACAATAAAGCGCTGTAAAACTTAAAACAAAAATTCAGTTTTCTCCAAATTTCAGTTGTGTTGACGTAGCCCCCCAGACTTGAGAAACACTGCCCTATTCCAATGCATACTCATCCTCCTGGGCTTGTCAACGCTGACAAGTTATGGCACTGTAACTTTCTGGCTTAGGGGTGTGAAAAAATACACCTTTCCCCAGAGCGCAGCAAGTGACAACCCTGTAACACTCCAATGTAAGCTCCCAGCACTCCTGGCTCCCAGCACTCTTGTCGTGACCACCTTGTGGCATTAAAGTGCTGCTGTAGCAGAGCTTTACACTTGAACGTGTCGTCAAAGCCTCTGGAGCAGTGTCATTTCCCCAGGCATTCCACTTAATGAGGGGGAATCCCCAAAGGTTTGCAGGGTTAGCTGAGATAAGCACCTACCTTGACAATGCTTTATCGGCTTCCCTCGAGTCTGCAAAATTAGGCTGGAAATCCCACCCAAACAGGTTTTCTCATGAGCGGTATAGTGCTTTTCAGTTTTGGGTGGGCCAGAAATAGCTGGAAGGCATCCTTCCCTCACAGCAGCTTCCTTGCTGGATAGAACAAAAAAACACCGCAAAGTGGAGAAAAAAAATTTAAAACGGGAGCGCAAAATGTTAACTGATATTTTTCAAAGCTTAAAAAAATCAATTTAAAGTTGGCTGAAGTTTGGAACTTGATCGCAGTCTATCCAGTGCAGTTCACACATCTTTTGTGTTGTTACATTGTACTGCAGTGTAATGGAACAAAGTGTAGGGGGCCATGGAGAAGGGGCTAGTTTGGTAACAACATCTGACCTGGGTTCTCAACCCCTTGTCCAACCAGCGGGTCATGAATAGTGGGCGTTGGAAAAGTAGAAAAATATTTCACACCCCTACATATACAAAGACATAGATAGAAAGTGAAGGGGATTTCTATTTTGCGGTGTATGAAGCAGAAATTTGTTTTGCAAACTATTTTTGAAAGATGGTGACACTTGGCAGTTATGTGGATTTTTTGCTATTCCAAGGGAGAAGAAATGATGAAGTATCGGTGACCAATCATTGTGGAATCAGTGATGGATCACCAGGAATAAGTAAGTAAATAAATCATAGTGAATAGTTTTCTGGCTATTGTCACCAGGTGGCACTGTTAAACACAGGTTGCCACAAGTCTTTTTCTTAATGTGGTGGGAAGACCTTCTGTGGTTGGGAAGAACTTCTGACCTGCACACTGATTGATCAGTTTTGGAGGCAGAGTTGCTTCTTGGGAGCTGGCACCGGTGTGTGGCTGAGTGTCCTGAATGTAGAGATTGGCCTGCATGCTGTTTGTGACCATCTCTGTTCCAGGCCTGGCTTATATACTATAAATAAAACAAGTTAAACTTTCAATATATCCAGATTCTGTCACTGATTTCTTTTCCACTGGGAACGCTGACCTGCAAAGTTCCAAAATCCGTTATTGCCAATCAGTTTGCAAACATACCTGGGCTTAAAGTGGTTTGCTCAACCCGTTCATCCAGTATTTGCAAATAATGCACTAAAAAAAAAATCAGGGTGAGTTTGCAAATGATTCCTGAACTGAAAAAGATCTGTGTTTCCAATGAATATTCTATACAACAGATACTTACATCTTCCAGCGGATGCAGCTGTCTGTCTACATTGCATATGAGACAGAAACAAGCTAGATAACTACTGCAAGGCTACTTCTGCGGCTGACTTTTCTTTCTGTATTTATTAAAGCAGTTCCGTAGTTTTGGAGCTTCCCTGGAGTCTTTCTTGTGAAGAGCATTTCATTGTTTCCAGCCTATCAAACCACATCTTCTACTACTACTTCACCCAGTTTCACCCATGCGCTCATTTTCCTGGAAAAGGATGTGTTCTGACGTGTGCCTAGTATATGTTATGAAATTGGAGTAGGAAGTGGTTCATTTCCTGTCCAGACCCAAAGGAAATGGTACATGGAAAGCTTTTGTTGTTGTCATCAGCTCCTTGTGTTTGCAATGAGCTACTCTGCCTAGTGAATTTCTAGCCATTGCTGCCTCTGCCAGTGCTTGTAAATTATAGCAGCTTATCCAGCAAGACTCTAGGAAGAAATACGAGGTAACAGCCTTGCAGCACCAAAACCTCTGGCCAGGAATATGCTAAAGCAAGACTCCACCTTCACCTTCCGTGTCACTAACAATACATCTCATAAGCACAGCCGGGAGTCCACCTGACGAACCATTTTGCTGCAAGGAACTGGCAGGGGACAGTTTCTATCTCCTCTACATTTGAATTATTTGGGGATTTTTCTCTACAGCTGTTCCAGTTGAGCCAAACCCACTCATCCAGTGTGTGTGAGTGTTAGTAACACCCGCCCATGGTATCACCCTGTAGAACAGGCAGAAGACATACAGATGCTAAGCACAGGGCTGTACTTCTAGCACAGAGAGGGGTGAAGAGAGGCACAGCCCTGCAGGAACTCTGGGAAAAGATTGTACCTTAGACTCCCAGTGTCTTCCATAGCGCCTGGCTTGCATGGGGTGGCAGAGTAGGGTTAGTAGTGGAAGTAACTGGCTACATCTGTCAGGGGTGTAACACACCCTCCCTAGCCCCCTCAGTCAGCTCCATTTGCCAATGTGCCGTGCTACAGCTTCACTGGCCAGTTCTCCCCACCTCCCCTCTGCCCAGTTGCTATCTCCACAAGGGGAAAGCAACCTAAGCTAAGCCCTGTGTTTCCCCACAAGTCAGGGCACTAAGACAGATGCCTTGTAAGGGGCCCTGCGGGGCTACCTATGTGTTGCTTCACTCCCCAGAGTGGCCCTCCCCCCATTTCCCCTCACTGGGGCTCAGTCAAAATGGCGGCCCCCTTAAAGGAGAAGTGGATGTCATAATTAGCTGCCTCCCAGCATGAGGAAGCAGGACTAATGGGGCCAGGTGCCAGCCTGATGAAACTCTGGGCCTCATAACAGTGGGGGCAGGGAAAGGAGACTTTAAGAATCAAGCCAGGCTCCCGTCAGAGGCCTGAGGGTAGGAGCTGTGAAAAGCAGGGAAGTCTCATGGAGAAGATGCTTGAGTCCAGGCTGTAGGAGCCTGCTAGGAAAAAGGGTCTCCAGGGAGAAAGGCCTGAAGGCCAAGCTCCACCGACAGAGCAGGAGAAGCCTTCCAAGTAGCCCAGAAGGTCCTGAAGATGGAACCCAGATGGCAGACTGGAGAGTAGGGCAACGGGAGCAGAAGAGCCATTTGTTTGGAGGTTGGTTTGGGCGTTTATTGCCCGGTGAAGGGGATGTGGCCCGGGGCTGGTGCGTGAAAGCTGCAGGCTACTGCAAAACCAGAAGAAGGCCACAGGGGGTGCTTGAGTGAAAGAGCCCCTGCTTGGGAAGGGTGCCCAGCCGGTGCGCTCCCTCAGGAGCTTGGGCGGGGGCAAGATCTGTTAGCACCAACCATGCTGCTTCTCCTCAAAGTGCAGACGCCTGTGCAAGTGGGGAGAAGAAAAACGCCGAGTCCAGGGCCATCTGGCGGGGTCTGAGGAAACTAATGATCAGCATTGCTGTGTTTTCTGGGCTGCGCATGAGGGGGGTGGGTAGTAAGAGCATCTCTGTTGGGCTCTGATGTCAATGGGAGAGCACACTGAAACTCACTGATGGATTTCAGTCCTCTGGAACGAGGCTGTTCCATAGACAGAAACACACGTGTTGAATTACTGCAAATGGTGGGGGGGGAGGGGGAATAATTCATTCCATTTTAGAGCCCGTCACGTTCGGTAGATACGGTGTCCGTGCTAGTGAGTGGAGCGAATGCAGTTGTTAGCTCATCTAGTCTGACAATAACATTCAGCAATGTCCAGCGTTCCCTTTCATCCTCCCTCATGAGTAAGAGTTTTCTCTTCCCTTTCGGTAAATGTAAACAAGAACTAGGCCGTTCTCTCAGTTCCCTGTAGAAGGCCCTTGTACTTGTGCACTCTTGCTAGCTGCTGTGAGGACTTTGGTCAAGCTGTGATAACATCTCCTCGGTACTATGTTGGAATTTTATTGCTATGCGGTGTAGACAGGTCACTTCTTTCCTTGCCATTCATAATGGGTGATTATAGGATCCGCATTGCTTAATCAGTCTCCTTTTCTAGATAAGGAAGTTTCTGCACTATCTAAGACACTCCCTAAGAAACCTTCTTATGTCCCGACTTGCCATTCTGTTCTGCAGAGCTGAAAGATCAGATTGGCTACGAAACCCCAATAAACCATCCTTTGAGGGGGTCCGATGCTGATTGCGGACTGTGGGTGGATTTTGACAAGTAACTGTGACCCTTCGGAAAGTAACCAGACTCATTTCACATATCATTCCCATGATAGCGCCACGGATGAGAACTTATCCTAGGGTGCGTCTACCCAGCACCCTAAGTTCGAAATAAGATATGCAATTTGTGCTACACAAATTGCGAATCTTATCTTGACTCTATTTTGAAATTTGGCATGTCTACACAGCGCCAGATTTTGAAATAACCTGCTATTTTGAGCCATCCCTTATCCCTTGTACAACGAGGTTTGTCAGGATGGCGAAATAGTGTGCCCATTATTTTGAAAAATATTTAAAAATAACAGGCAGCTTGTGTCGACGCGGGGTAGCTGTTTTGGGATACCTCCAGTATCCCAAAATAGCCGTGCAGCGTAGACGTACCGCTACTGAATTACATGCACACCCTATTGGGGTGAGGGGTTAGGGTTGGGACTTTTTAGTTTGTGATGACCCAAGGGTCAGTCCTGGGACCAATTCTGTTCAACTTATTCATAAATGATCTGGAGAAAGGGGTAAGCAGTGAGGTGGTAAAGTTTGCGGATGATACTAAACTGTTTAAGATAGTCAAGACAGAAGCAGACTGTGAGGGACTCCAAAAAGATCTCACCAAACTGAGTGATTGGGCAACAAAATGGCAAATGAAATTTAATGTGGATAAGTGTAAAGTAATGCACATCGGGAAAATAACCCCAACTATACATACAGTATGATGGGGGCTAATTTGGCTACGACAAATCAGGAAAGAGATCTTGGAGTTATCGTGGATAGTTCTCTGAAAACTTCCACACAGTGTGCAGCGGCGGTCAAAAAGGCAAATAGGATGCTAGGAATTATTAAGAAAGGGACAGAAAATAATACACAGAATATCTTACTGCCCCTGTATAAAACTATGGTACGCCCACATCTTGAATACTGTGTACAGATGTGGTCTCCTCACCTCAAAAAAGATATTTTGGTCTTAGAAAGGGTTCAGAAAAGGGCAACTAAAATGATTAGGGGTTTGGAACGGGTCCCATATGAAGAGAGGTTAAAGCGACTGGGACTTTTCAGTTTAGAAAAGAGGAGACTAAGGGGGGATATGATAGAGGTATATAAAATCATGAGTGGTGTGGAGAGGGTGAATAAAGAAAAGTTATTTATTAGTTCCCATAATAGAAGAACTAGAGGACACCAAATGAAGTTAATGGGTAGCAGGTTTAATACTAATAAAAGAAAGTTCTTCTTCACACAGCGCGTAGTCAACCTGTGGAACTCCTTGCCAGAGAAGGCTGTGAAGGCTAGGACTATAACAGAGTTTAAAGAGAAGCTAGATAATTTCATGGAGGTTAGGTCCACAAAAGGCTATTAGCCAGGGGATAGAAATGGTGTCCCTGGCCTCTGTTTGTCAGAGGCTGGAGAGGGATGGCAGGAGACAAATCACTTGATCATTGTCTTCAGTCCACCCACTCTGGGGCACCTGGTGCTGGCCACTGTTGGCAGACAGGCTACTGGGCTAGATGGACCTTTGGTCTGACCCAGTACGGCCATTCTTATGTTCTTATGTGATGTCCTTTCTAGGTAAAAGCAGCAAGTGGCTGTTTTAAAAATGCGTGGTTTTCATTTATCTGCCGCTGTTGAATGCACACAATGCACCTGATAAAGGAATAACGGCACGTTAAAAGACAATATGATAAAAAGCATTTCATAGAAAAATCTTGTGCACACCAAACCTATGCCATGTTGTTGTCCTTTGCCACACAAATGTAAGGCAATAACTCTGTTTGCCAAGTATGGATTTTTTTCCCCCCATGAATAGTGCGATCTATAAAATATCTGCAGCCTGGGGGAGGTTTGACATTGGAATCTCTTTATCCCAACCATTTGTAACTTTCCTTTAAAATGTTATGCACATTTGATTACCTGATCCTTGTTTCTTTAACACAGCACTGGCCCCCAAGAGCCAGGACATGAGGCCAAGTCATCTGGCCAGTATTACCTTGGAGGGGTGGCCTCTCTCTTTTCTAATTTTTATTATTATTACTCCAGGTTTATTACAGTGGTGCCTATGGGACTGCCAAGAAGGGAGCCTCGTCCGGCAAGGCCCTGTACATAGTAGATGGCCCTGAAGAACTTGCAATCTAAAGAGACAAGACAGACCCCGGCTGGGAGAAGGGGTAGAACATGTGGGCAGAGTGAGCTATGGGATAGCAGCCCCTGTTGTGCTAGCTCTGAAACTGATTTGTGGATGGGTTTCCATTAGGAAGGGATCAGCTAAAACAGGGGTGGGCAATAAGCCAGAAGCAGTTCGCCAGGGTTAACCCCTGGTGGGCCACAGGCATTTTATTCACCTGCACATCCGCAGGTCCGGCCGCTTGCAGTTCTGATTGGCTGTGGAGCATTGTTCCTGGCCAATGGGAGCGGTGGGAAGTGGCATGGACCGGGACACCACCTCCCGCAGCTCCCATTGGCCGGGAACAGCGCTCCACGGAGCTGTGAATGGCCGGACCCGCGAATGCCAGGAGCTAACTGTGGTGAACCGTGTCCTGCCTCTGGGGCGTTTAGTGCCCACCCCTGAGCTAGAAAGGGAGGAGAGAGGGACAGGGGAGGGAAGAGGTGAAGTGAACAGGGCAGGTGCGGAGTGAAGATGAGGTGAAAAGACTGAAAGAGGGAGAGGGTGCGAGCAAACAGCCAATCAGCACAGGGCAGAGACAGTTCCCTGGAAACTGTCGAAAGTTCTCTGAGAGGCTAAAGGTTCCTGCTTCAGCTGCTTCTGCAGCTGCTCCTTCCTGCTGGAATCACCGAGTGGCTCTTCCTTGCTATTGTTCCCCCAGGCCACGTGGCCTCCTTTCCCACAGGGCATCCCTGAAGGAGCGTTTTCTATCCACCAGGCCCCCTCAGGTGAGTATCTGGCAGAGGGGAAGGAGTGATCCATGCTTCTGAAAACTCCTGCTGTTGTTTGGAATGCTGATCAACTGCAAACAGGGCCTCGTGGCCAGCTCCATTGACTTCCATACCCCTCGTGACAGGCAGATACTAGAGGGGGTGTGTGCAACGTTTCATGCCCAAGCAAGCACAGCTCGCCAGATTCTCAGATGGTATAAAGAATCACAGGCCCACGGACTTCAGTGGAGCTGCAACAACTCCTGAGGAGTGGCCCCTGGATGTCTTCTAAGCGGGGTTGGACAGCTAGGGGCAGTAAATACAAACACATCATAGCATCACAAAGCGCTTGAGTCACTGTGGTCAATAGCCGTAGGGAGATGCTGGCACACGGCAGAAGCACTCTGTGTACTGAGCTAGTCTGGCACACGAGTACTGTCAATGTGTGTCGGCTAATATTAACAGATGGCCAAGGAAAACACGGTATGCGTGCCTGGGACTGTATCGTTTTTCAGCTGTGCTTTAGTGGCTTAAAATATTTTCAGAGCATATTCAAGTTAGGGAAAGGGCTTGCTCATTTTCACCTTTCCTGCCCTTCCTCTTTTAAAATAACAACAACAGGACAACGCTTCTTTTTAGTGTCCCAGCTGCCGTCTTGCAATCAGCAATGTACCTCCCTCGTTGTCCTCTACCTGCACAGTCCCATCTCCTGCGTCCCTCGGCTTCCAATCACTCCTCGCTGCCCCAGCTCATATTTCAGGCCTCACCCCGTCCTCAGCCTGAAAGGGTTATTTATACACCTGGCTGAAATTTTTCAGACCAACACTTTCTTTGTGCCAGAGTGGTCTTTTCCCAGTAGAGAAACCACCCGTGAAACATCACGTTCTGCTTTCCCCACCCCCAAGCTTTCCATAGTACTTTTAATTTGATAGTACTTTTAAAAATAATTATTAATTTTCCCCCCCTGCTTACTAAAAGCCTGGTAGGCAAATTTGCACTTTGATAAACTCTAAAAACCACTTGGAAGTGGCTCCATCTTTCTTGGTATTTCTCAAACGCAGCACAATTGAAACCACCTCACGATCTTGAACGTGGCTTGCAAAATTGTGTTCCTATTTTTCAAGCAGGTCTAGCTATTGTGCTGTGTCAGGGTGTAAACTGGTTCTGTCTCTTCAAAGGGGGCAGACTAAGGCCATCCAGCTCCACCAGCTCGTACTTGTGAGGGGCAAGCCGCGGCCCTACCTGCTCTTCCCTCCCGTTTTGACAAGCTGCACCAAGGGGGAGGAGGGAAGCAACTTAATGGCAGCCGCTATGCTCCCCCACGTTCAGGGGCTGCAAATCTGGCTGGTGGCACGTGGCCCATGTGCAGCTGTGGGGAAGGAGGTTTCCTCGCTCTATCCCTGGGTGGCCAGAGAGGCTGGGCTTTTCTACCTTTCCTAAAACCCAGCTCCTCAGTGCGTTAGACATGTCCACACCTTAGAGATGGACTTGAATGATGGAGGAGCACATTGATTTTTCAGTGAGATTTGTGCTTCTAAATCACTTAGGCATTCTTGCGAATCCCACGCCGAAGGGTTAGCCTGAAGTAGCCCTCTGCGGTATGCCTGTGCAATAAGACCTCTAGCATGTCCATGGCTGGCCTGTGTCACCGGCCACGGACTCACAAGCTCAGGCTACAACAACGCTGCAGTGTAGCCATTTGGCTCTGAGAACCCCTCTCCAGCCCAAGCCCACATCGGTATTGCTGTTTGCAGCCCTGAGAGCCTGAGTCAGCTGACTCGGTGCTATAGGTGCTGCTCAGTTCTGTGCCCAGTGGCGCCTGGCTAATACTCACGTTGCTAGTGACCCCGGAAATCTCCCCCTGGATATTTTAACAAGACTGAACAGGGCTGTAGCGCAGCTTCCTGGGACTAGGCGACCACTGCTCCTTGGAAGCAGGTGTAACCCACACACAGAGGCTACGTCTACGCTGGCGTGCTCTTGCACAAGAACGCTTTTGTGGAAGAGTTCTTGTGCAAAAACTCTTCCAGAAGAGAGCGTCTACACTGGCATGTGCTTTTGCGCAAGAGCATCCCTGCCAGTGTAGACGCTCTGTTGCGCAAGAAAGCTCCGGTGGCCATTTTAACCATCGGGCTTTCTTGCGCAAGAAATTCATGTTGCCTGTCTACAGTGGCCTCTTGAGCAAGAACAGTTGCGCAAGGGGGCTTATTCCTGAGCCGGAGCATCAGAGTGTTTGCGCAAGAAGCCCTGAATTCACACATTAGAACGTCAGTGTTCTTGCGCAAGAACTCCCCGCCAGTGTAGACAGGCAGCAAGTTTTTGTGGAAAAGCGGCCGCTTTTGCGCAAGATTGCGCCAGTGTAGACACAGCCCTAGTGTGGTTACCATGCAGTGGCACCTAGACCACAGCAACGGTTAAGACCAAGAAACCTCTACAGCATAGGCTGGGAGCCCGCTGGCTTTTAGCTCAGAGGGTAGCGGCTCCTATGCTTAGATCCAAAGGTCCCAGGTTCAAATCTGCCTGGTGGTGGTTACACAGGCAGTACCGTCACTAGTGCACCCCGGAGCACCAGCACCAATCGTTTAAACCGAACAGCTCTCGTCAAAGGCAAAGAACAAAGTGTGTTTGGTGAGGCTATTTACTTGATTGATTTGGCTCTTCCCACTGCAGTTTGTTCCCTTCCTCACTGCTTTGCAAATGGGGCTCATATGCGAAGAATCTCCCAGTTATGCAGGAGGGAACGGGGAAGGTTTAACTATTTCTTTGTACAGGAACTGCTTTCCAGTTGCACTAAAAAAGAGTATTTGTTGTCCTCAGTGCTCACCCCTGCTGAGGAAGTCCCCAGGACTTGGTCTGAGCCCCCCGCCCCCATAAAGACAGAGCTGAGACACGATAGTACGTAACCAGCTTCATTCCTTTGAGACCGTACACTTAGCGTGCCTCAGTTTACCGCCTATGTGGCTTGCCCAGACTGTTTTCAAACATCTCTTGCTAGTGCAGTTCTAAGCTGAGAAGGGGCTGTAGGTGGGGGTTCTGTGCACACGTGTCTCACTGGCTTTGCAGGACATTTGCTCCGCTTTACAGTAAGGCAGCAAGTTTAACTCACCCCCTTGTAGGCTCCCCGGCTCTGGAAAATGAGCTGGGCTCTTTCTCACTTGAGCTTTATTGCGGGTTCTTGCAAAAGAGAAAGCAGCGTTTGGAACAGCGAGGTTCTTGGGCCTTTGCTTCTCAGACTGTGCTGGCAGCAGCACCAAGATGCAGCCGTCAAGTTTCCTGCCATAGACTCTTGATTTGGTGAGTGAAATCCTCACTCCATTGAAATCAATGGAAAAATCTACCATTGACTTCAGCCATTAAGTTTTCTCCCTTTCATGGCAAAATCCATTTCATTCTTTGTGTGCAAAATGCACCTCTGAAGCCTCATGTTTGTACCCCAATGGATGGATGGATGGATAGGGGTGTTACGGGGGCTCTCCCCTCTCTGTCTGTTGCAAGGGATGTGCTTGGACCCATAAAGGCACAGAGCCACTACCCCTCGAGCCCTGGGAGGAAAGGTGCTGTAGTTGCAGGCTGGATTGCTAGCCAAACGGGAGTGGGGTGCAGGGGAACTGTCCTTTGTCCCCCCCTGCCGTAGCTATGGGTTGAGGGATGGATTTCCCCCCTCTTAACTGTTGTAGGCTTTGCCGGCAGAAAGCCTGACTACTCAGGCATTGTGGGTGAAGTGAATTTCTGGAAGCAACTGAATACGCTTGTAAAAAGATGCCACAAGAGCTAGATACTGTTCACAGCAGCACCTGCTGGGGTCACAAGCAACCTTAGAGTAAAAGATGAATGGGTTCCTGCTGCTGGCTCCCTGTGAGCGAGAGATCTGTCTGCAGTCCCCTTATACCGGTGGTCACCAACCAGCAGATCAGGATCTACCGGTTGATCTTGGAGCCTCTGACAGGTGCAGGGCCAGGGCAGGAGTAAGCCTACCTTTACCCTGCTGCTCCACCACCTGGAAGCCGTCTCAGTTAAATGGTGCCCAGCCAGAGCCTGCTTCCTTAATGCTAGTCCCAGCCCTGAACCTCCTCCTGCCCCAGACACAAGTTCCCCTGTACCCAAACTCCTTCCCAGAACTTACACCCTGAACCCCCTCCTGGATCCCAAACCTCCGTCCTGGGCGAAGCCCAGAGCCCTTCCCACACACCAAGCCCCTTGGCCCAAGACCAGAGCCTGCACCCCAACCCTCTACCCCACCCTGATGAGAGAGAGTGAGGATGAGGAAGGAAGAGGGATGGAGTGACCAGGGTGAGGCCTCAAAGAAGGGGTGGGAAGGAAGCGGGCAAGGATATGTGGGTTTGAGGTAGATTTTACATTGCATTTAATCGAAAAAGTGATCTTGTGGTTAAAAAGGTTGGAGACCACTGCCTTATACCATCACTTTCTCCACACCCTTCAGAACACAAGAATGGCCCTAGTGAGACCAGATACCGACAGTGCAGCTGAGTATCTGGTCTCCAGCAATGGCTGAAACTAGGGTTGCTGGGGGAGGGTACAGAACAGGGCAGTTGGAGACATCTACCCTGTGTTGTTCTTCTGGCAGTGAGGGGTTTAGGTGCACCCTGAGTATGGGGTAACATCCCTGAGCATGTTGGCTAATAGCCATTGACGGATCTATTCTCCGTGAAATTGCCTCCTTGTTTTTTTAACCCAGTTACGCTTCTGGCCTTTACCTCAGCTCACTAACCCTCTGGTTAATTGTGCTTTATATAGAAAGAGTGCTGTGCACAATTCACCTGTGGAACTCACAGCTGGGGATGTTGTTGTCATGATCATGAGAGATGGCCAGCAGCCTGGGGACTAAGGGGTTAACTATACCTAAGCCAGGTAGAGTCGGACAATAGGAATGTAGGTAGGAATTTCAAACTGGGACAAAAGAATTTTTTGGGTTTTCCCTCCTTTGTCTCTGGGGCAGTTTGCTCTCCAGCTAGTGAGGGGGTCAGACAGAATGTCTCCCTCCAAGGAGAGACTCTTCACTATCTGTAGGCCGGGTAAGGTTCAGATAAATCTGTTAGGTTTTATTGTTTTATGGCTTGGGAAATGGAATCTGATGTCTGTGCATTTAAAAATGGGTTTTCCTGTACTTTTTAACTAAGTCTTGGTCCATGGTGTGGTTCCCCCATGAGTAGTATTTTGTGACTTTTCCATCTAGTCATTATGCTTGCAACAGGACTATTGTGGTGTTAATAAAAATTCTTTCTCTTTTCTTTTATTAACCTGGTTAATTTTGGTGGCCTGTTTTTTACTTTTGGGGCTGAGATTTCCCAAATAGTCTCTCCCTGGTTTCTTTATTATTACATGGGTGGTAGCAGCAGATTTTTATCCCCAAAATCTAGGTTTTTAAGATTTTGGGGGGAAGGTTTATACCAAAGCCTGGAAAGATAAGGTTTTGGGGTACTTTTGCAGGCTCCCACTTCTGCATTTATTGTGCCAGAGTGGGGAAGAAGCCTTGACAGTTGTGAAGGCCAAAACTACCCCAGGGTTCAAAAGAGAACTAGACAAGCTAATGGAGAAGAGAACCATCCAAACTTTTTTTTTTTTTTTTTAAGTCTTTCCAGTTCAAACATGGTCTTGGCCTAGGTGCAGAGGTACTGAAGCAGGACCCAGTCCTACCCCTGACATTGGCCTGGAGTCAGAGCAGCACACATACCCAAGACAACATCTTCTTGCAAAGGCCAGAGAGTGGGAAGTGAGGAATTTCAGCTGTTTTGTATGTGAATGTTAATATAAGTTGAAATTTTCAAAAACACCCACGGGGGTTTGGTGCCCAGCTCCCTTGGACACCTAATTCCTTCCAATTGCTTGTAAGTCTCACCTTTAGCACACTGGAATAAAACACACCCAAGCCACAACTAACAGGGCAGGAGTATGGAGCCATTCTTCAGCAGCTGCTGGAGGGTGTGTCTTGACATTTCAACTCATGTTTCGGGTAGGCTTGTTTATAGTTGCTGGGGGAAGATTTTCTTAAAGGGATGAATAGGCAAAGCTTTACTAGCATGATTGTCCTCCATTCTGCTCAGCTGAGTTTTATTAATTGCAATTGATTCTTGCTTTTATTGTCAGTTTCATGGAAATAGTTCATTGGTCTTAAGCTCTGGAATAATGGTTTACAGAAGCTAAATGTGGGGGCAAGTATAAACACTGGCCCTTTAAGCTTGATGGATTTTAATATTTAGATCGATGGCCCCACGCACTTGCAACTGATTCTTCCTTTTTGCTTAGGCTGAACTTCCAGGAGCTATTTCAAAAGTGCCAGCCCTGTTTGCAGATAACACTGTAGCTTATTGGAAATGAAAATCAGAAAAAACAAAGCTGCTCTTCAGTGTTTGTGCTCTCTTGGTTTAACTCTGTGCCATTTGCTCAGCTTGGATGAGGAAAACAGGCTCTGCAGTACCCCTTTCACTTAGGCTTTGTCTACACTACACGTTTTTGCGGCAGAAAATATGCTAATGAGGGACTCATTAGCATAAGCCACATCATTAGCATATTTTCTGCCATTTCTTTTCATGCAAGGGGTATTTGTGCAAAAAGAAGTAGTGTAGCCGCTTCCATTTTGCGCAAAAACCCCTTGCGCAAAAAGAAACAGCAGAAAATATGCTAATGATGTCAACTTATGCTAATGAGTCCCTCATTAGCATATATTTCTGCCACAAAAACGTGTAGTGTAGATGAAGCTTTATAGTTCACTTCTAATCAATTTCACTTCCTGGGACTGATGCCCTGCTACAACGGTGCAGCCTTTGGGTTGCAAATACAGGGCAGATCGCGCCTTGTCCTCCTGAAAAACCCATGCACCGGGTAACGTGAGGTCACAAGTCTTGAACATTCACACTAATAGAGTTCCTAAAGTTACACGCTGACAGGGAATAGTGCACAGGTTATGGGCTGCAATCCGGCAAATGCTGGGTTTTACAACCAAGGTGGGATTAGCAATCGTGGGAAAGTTAAGCACATGTTTGTCGGATGAGGCTCTGGGTGATGTGACCTTGTAGTTGCTGGAATTCAGCCAGGACAAAAGGCTCTTCTCCTACTGCTAACAAGGCTAATCTTCGAGCCTGGGGGGCTGGCTACTTTGTAAAATGAAGGGCAGGGTTTCTAGCCCTTCCTCCACATGTAACCGATCTAGCAGTCACGGCTATTGCCTGCACCACACGAGCAGAGTTTGGTCCCCCAGAGCAGGTGGGGAGCATGTATCAGTGTCCTGGGAGCCTCAGAAGGTTCAGGGCTCCTAGGGCAAGCAAAGCCATCACTACTGCTGGAGGGCTTCACAACGGCCCTTGCCTGCAGCTGTCCCTTACTCATCTACCCCAAAAGAGACAGCCAGGCTCAAGCAGGGATACTTGCCAGGGAGGAAGTGATCAGCTGTCCCTTGGCCCCCCACTAAATCTACATGCTAGAAAATCTGCTTAAACAGCAGCCTGTCGTACTAGTGCGGTCGTGACCCTCATCTGCTGCCCCCATGGCCTTCCACCTATAGGGGACTGGTCGAGGGCCTACAGCATGTAGGGCAAGGACAAGAGTCCAATTGTGCCCCCTCCATTCAGCATGCCGAGCCCTGTAGGGGGGCGTCGAGGGCTTTGTGCGCCAGGGGTATGCAGGGAGGTGCAGCAGACAGCAAGCTGTGCAGAAGGTGGGTGTGGTGTGGTTTGGAATGAACACATCACACCCTACAGCATCTGCTCTTACCTCCACACCTCCACCTTGCCCGGGGACACTCCGCCTGCCTCCAGCTTCCCAGGCAAAAAGGTCCCTGGGAAATGTAGGGTGCTCTCCCCATGCAGCTTAACCTCTTTGGCTTTTAAAGCGAGTGGGGCCCTTGATTTAAATATTAAAGTCCATCAAGGTTACAGGGCCACATTTAGCTGCTGAAAACCATTATTCCAAAGCTTAAGACCAATGAAATATTTCAGCTGAAAATAAACAGCTGCAGAAACCACTCCACCCCCCAGCAATATGTGCAACCCACGACTTTGGAGAATTGTGCCTGCCTGGGAATCCAAGACAGATGTTAGCTGCTCTGTTTTCATTACCCATCACCCAGGAAGTGTAACCGCTAAACAAATAGCATCAATACAAATCCATAATCAGGGTTAATACTCTTTGTTCAGGTTTCTCTGTGGTGCATATTTTGCACTTCTCGTGTGGAAAAAAATGCAACTTGTTGCATAAAATATTCAAATGGGAAATTCTTCTAATTTTTTAAAACTATCAAAACCCAGCCAGCTGCACTTAGGAATAAATTGCCTGCGCAAATATGAAAGACAGGCAGGAATACAACAGAACTAACAAAGCTGGCATGAGACAGCCACCTCAGCACCATGGAGCACGACTGCTGTTTGTCCGGGTGGTGGTATGAAGATGTGAAACCCCTCAAAGATTCCTCAGCTGTGAATGAAAAGAATGAGAAGATTGGACACCCTGAGCGGTTGACACTTTTCAGAAAATGTTTCACACTCGCTGGCAGCATTGTGAATGACTAACAAAGCTACTTTATAAAAAAAGAGCTTTATGAATCTCATCCATTTAAAAACATTGTTTTTAACTAGATTAGCCACATTTCCCATCTTTGTGATTGTGCCTTTTTCAGTCGCTCCTTTGATCTACACTGAAACAAGTCTTGGGTTTTCAAATCCAAACAGCTATAGAGGTTGGGTTTCTAGGGCCAAGTCTCCGTTCTGGGGACTCCATCTTTCTTCCCCAAAATACACTCTTTCAAGGCAAATAAATGAATAGCTGGCCACTAGTGTAGTGTTGTCCCAGTTTAAGAGCTTTTTCCATTCCCCTCGCCTATGACATGCGAATATTTCGGTTCTTGTTTTGCTGATGATCCCTGCCTCTTTCCACAGCAGGAAGGACTTCAACATGAGTTTTACCTCCCTCTCCCTTGGTTTCAGGCTGGAGGCCAGGTCAGACAGGGATGATTTAGTGTCCCTCCAATCTTTTCTTCCTGTGATCACTGCTTGCCCCTTGCATCTCTTTCCCCCCCCCCCCCCCCCGCCAACTTTCCAGCAGCTAACGAATGGTTCTGAGACTACCTGAACTAAGGGCCATGGTGGGGGAGGGGAGCTAGTCTGAGAAGTAGCTCAGTTGCAGTCACCATGGCTAAGTTTCAGGGAGCAAGGGCCCCCAGCTGCCTCCCAAAATTGGGCTTTCCCCTATGGCTGGGAGCGGTGACAGTATTAGCTCACCGAGCAGACGGTTTCCAGACCAATGTTTCTATTTAAGACAGTCCAGAAAAGGGTCCAGTGAGAAGCAGCGAAATAGTTAATTAACCAGAAAGTTCCCCCTCACCTCCACCCCTAGCTTGGCCCACTCTGTAGCAGACACCCAAGACTCGTTGTACGTGTGCTCCCCACCGTGGGCTGTCAGTCGCTATACTCCTCCCGCTCCCTCAGGGCGGGGTACTTGGCAGCCATTTTCCATTTCATGTGCTGTGTTTTCAGGCAGGCCGCAAGGGAGGTTTTCCTGCTGATGTTCCTGGCCACTTCCTGGCTCTTGGCCTTCCTGGAGGGCGAGGTGTGTCTGACTAAAGGCTGGGTGGGGAAGATGGTCTTGCCCTTTGGAGCCCCCAGCAGCTGCCACACTTCTCCAGAGGTGGAGCTGCTCAGGTATTGCCAAGGCCTCTTTCCGCTGCTGTCCCGCATGTGGACCTTGGAGTTCAACTTCTGGACTAGCAGCTTCATGATCCTCTGGTGTCCGTGGATTGCCGCTAGGTGCAAGGGGGTGTAGCCGCAACTGGACTTCACATTCATATCCAGGGGGATGCCAGCTTTCTGGGCCCCGCTGACCAAGTCCTGGAGCACTTGGGTGGCTCCGTGTTTGGCAATCCAGTGGAGCGCTGTGTAGCCCGAGATAAAGTCCCTCTGCAAAGCAAGATGGGGATCTTCCAGGAATAGTGCCCGGACCTGCAGCCAGGAGCCAGCGGCCACCATGACGATCCAGTTGTGCTCCCTGGGGTCCAGGGGCACCAAGGAGGGTCTGGAGTCAGGAGGCCCATGGAAGGCCGGCAGCACCTCCTCTGTGGGCGCACACACCTGTCTTTGCAAAAAGTCCAAGTGCAGGAAAGTGATGGGAGCGTCCACAGCTGGGGAGGCCAGTACTAACCCCCTGGCCATCGTCCTGGACCTCCGCAGGCGCCGGCCTCTCCTCTCCTGGGCCTGGTCCCTCAGCTCATCCTCGGAGGAGGACGCCCTGCTGCTCCCGGGATGCTCTTGCTCCGGAAGGAGTGGCGGGGGCTGGGCATGACGCCGTTCACCTCCACCGCCTGCCCGTTGGCTCTGCGCTTGCTGCGGAGACGGCGGCTGCTGGGGGCCCTGTTGCTGAGCTGCAGCACCCCTGGGTCTCTGGGCCCTTTGCTTGCTCCCCTGGGGGGGCTGGCTTCCCTGCCCCCCGCCCGCAGCAGAGAGTCGCTGCTCTGTCTGGAAGGGCTGCTCCAGGGGCTGGCCTGCTCCACGAACCCCTCCAGGTCCTGCAGGGCCAGCTGGCACCGGATGCTCCTGAAGATGGGCGGGGGGCGCCCCCAGGCATCCTCGGGGGGCGGCGGGGCCGGGGGAAGCACGGACCAGCTGTCCCGGCTGCTTTCCACCCAGGCCTGGATCCGCTGCTGCTGGAGCCCGGCGAGCGCGCAGGGCGCCCCGGTCAGGGCGGCTGGGGCGCAGGGCTCCGGGGGTGCCCCCTGGTCGCCGGGCCGGGCCGGGCCCGGAGGCGGCTCCGCTCCCTTCCTCGCTGGGTCTGCAGGGGGCAGGCTGGGGGCCCCGCGGCCCGCTCCGCCCGGACAGGAGCCGGGATGGTCCCGGGTGGGCGCCGGGCGCTGCTGCGCCTGGAACGCGCCGTGCGCCCTGGCACCGCTGCGCGCCCCGCCGCCTCCTGCGGCCTCCCCCTGCGCGGGGGGCGGCGCCAGCTCCTCGCCCAGCAGGTCCCGGTACCTTTTCCGCAGCACCACGTACTTGGGGCCGCCCGCCGCCTGCTGCACCGTGGCCACGGCGTTGACGAAGCCCTTGAACTGCTCCCGGCGCTGCTGCACCTGCCCGGCCGCCCCGGGCTCCCGCAGGAAGCGCTGGAAGTGGCCCAGCAGGGCGGCGTTGGTCACTCGCCCCCCAGCCTGGCACAAGAAATCCAGCAGCGCCTCCTGGCTCAGCTCCCCGGCCATGGCCCTGCCCCTTCGCTCGGTGCCCTGCGCAGCGGCGGGGCTGTCACCTCTGGCTCTGGGCTCTCCTACAGGCCAGCCCCCTGATAAAGTTCCTGGAGGAGTCGGTTTCACCTGCGCCCCTCTGCTCCTCCCCCCGCCAGCTCCTCCCCTCCCCTCCGGCACGGATCGCTCATTCCCCAGCTTTCCCGGCGTGAGTCAGGCGGCAGGCTGGGGTTCAGTGTGTGCACGGCCGTGAGCCAGCCAGGGGACGAGTCGGAGAAACGCGGCTCTCACCTGTAGGCAAGTTGTGGGGTGTTTTTTACAACTTACTTTCACGCTATCTGCCCCCGCCCCTTTCCTTGTCTCGCAGCCACTTTGGGGTGTCCCTGAAAAGAAAACGAGGAGGCTGACCTGTATTCCTGTGCCTGAGCGTACCTCAACCAAAGTTGTGCCACAAGTCAGCTTCCTGGGGAGGGGAGAAGAGAGAGGGTGGAATAATAGAAATCTGGGCAAAAGCAGAGTTTTGTGAGCCCCCACCAACCAATTTTCCTCTTAAAGTGAGTGGCATTTATGCTGGTTAAAGGGCTGTGGTCACTGCCATTTTGAAAAAGTTTCTTAAGGTAGTACGTCCTGAGTTTAAAACAACCGCCCAACCTGCTTGTGTTTAAAAAGTGCATGACTTGGCATGTAAACAGAAAGCAGTGCAGCAAAACTTTATAGTACTGAAAGGAAATTACATTTACAATGTGTTCTGAGGGGGTTTCTGCTCTCCTCTTGAAGTCCCAGGATCTAAACTAGAGGTCTTTAAAGTCAAATGAGCTTCAAATCAAGCAGGAGGTAAGCACAAGGGCTTTTTCTCCTCTGCTGTCCAGAAGGCCCTCAGACAAACATTTAGGTGTGGGAGTAACTTTGCACAGCTCAGTAGCTCACCAGTGACAGCTACTCAGGTGCCCAGGGATTTGCAGAATCAAGCCTTAAAACCTTGCTCCTATAATGGGAGCTACTACCAGGTTTTCCCAGTACCCATGCTAAATCCTGTGCATCCCACTGATCTCAGGAGGTGAAGCATGTGCCCAAGGGCCCATACTAGCAGCCCCTGTTCCAGGATTGGCATGTAACTGACAGGTAACATCAGGAAAACAGAGCAAATGAAAATAAAATTAAAAACTTGAAATGTCGCAATAAAATAGATTTATGTCACCAACTCCTGACAGTTATAGTTCAGTGTTAGTTACACAATTTTCATTCATGAATGTGATTTTCAACTGGATGGATCTTTAATCTGAAAAATGTACATGATTGAGATGGAAGGATTGACCGAGGGGAGACTGAGTTTCTGTTCTCCTTTGACTCTGCTCTTACGTTTTAGTGCCAGATTTCATAGTAAGATGCAAGGAGAGAGAGACACTAATTCATGGGTATTTATTATTAAATCCTTCCTGTTGCACAAGACACTAGGTATGTGTGGCACAATGCCTAATGTGTAGAATACTCTCTGGAGTATCCAGTATTTCAAGGGAGGCTGACAAATACTCTTATTCTGCAATTGACAATGGATAGGCAGATTGCTGGGAGCCTCAAAGTTAATGGGGCCTGGCATGCACTTAGCACGCCAATTGCATGCTATCAGTTACAAGACTGTGGCCCAAGAGTACAGTTAGCAGGAAATGGTTTAAAGTGAACTGCCAATGCTGCTGGACTAGTCTTGATAGGAAACCTACAAAATTCCCCTTTGACCACTACATACAACACCAGATATGCTGAAGAGCTCTTTGGGAAAATTGCAGAACCACTTACTGAACCTCTCATATTCCAGAAGGGGCTGCCTCACACAAGAACTCAGCATTTTCTCCCACAGGCGGGAAGGAAAAAAAATCAGGAAACTTGTTTGCAAATCATGCATGAAACCCAAAACAATGAGCGAATAATCCTTGTGACAGCCAGCCAGCCAACGGCTAAAACAGAAAGTGGAGTCAACAACAACACCGCAGCCCATAGAACGGCATGTCCATCAGAAACCATGGCACCAGGACTCACCACATGGACACTACATGACACCCTGACATCAGCAATTTAGCAAGACCACGCCTAACTGGAGCTGAATCATCTGTGCTCTGCAAGAGACTAAACTTCTGCCCCACCACAGAGCTTGACCGGTACTAATATGTGGGGAACAAGAAGAATTCTTCCATGACTCTTTCACATGAATTCTTTCACAACCTAACACCCACAATTACTATGTCCCCCTGAGTGTCATAAGACAAATGATGGGCATGTCACAGTGAACGAAACCACATTTTTGGTCATTATACTGACTGGTTCAGGAAAAAAAATGGACTGTGAAATATGTGACATCCACCACAGTCCCTCTGCTGCCAAGAAGACAGCTCCACAGCCGCTGAAAGTCAACTGCCAGAGATCAAACCAACAGAGGAAGGGGAAGCCATCAGAGTCCTCCACCATCATGACAAAAATAATGCAAAGAGCCCACACCACAGTTTACCCAGGAATGTAAGGGTGTCATCAAATCCTTCCCCAGACAACTCCTTGAGAAACTCTACAACTTCATCCCCCACAAACCCACCTCAGGGACCTCTACATACTCTCTCAAATACCCAAAGAAGCCAGACCCCTCTGGCCACAGCACTTGTCCTGAAGAAATACCAGGACTCCTAGAAACTGTCCTCAAACCATTCACCACACAATGGGTTAGCTTCCTCTAGGGCACAACCCAACATCCTCCAACTCTGCATCATTAACAGCCTCCCTCAGAACGCCACCCAGGCCATGCATGGGAGGGGGAGGGCACCAGGGGTCACATGCCCCCAAACTCTGAGGCTGGAAGAGGCCTGGCGGCCTGGTGCCCGCGTGGGCAGTTTTGGGAAGGCAATTGCCTCCCCTTGCGTAGGTTACTCACTGCCCGTGTATGGGGGTGAACCACACAATCACTGTGCTCTCCAAGGAACTCACACGGAGATGACAAAAGAGTAAAACACCCTATCACCTGTGGGTGAGCACTTTTCCCAGAGTGATTTCTCTCTATCCAGGGCTGCCGATGGGATAGAGGCGGGCAAAAGGGAAAGCTGCCCCAGGGCCCAGCGATTTAAAAGGGCCTAAGACTTCCCACCACCACCACTGTTACCATGGTGGCAGCAGCAGCGGCCAGAGCCCTGGGCCCTTTAAATTGCTAACAGAACCCCGTGCGACCCAGTCCAGGCGGCGCTGAAGATTGGAGGGAGGCTAGCCCCCAGCCCTTCTGGTGGGCCTGAAGTGGAGGTCTCTCCCATCCCCCCTGCCCATGTCCTCCACAAGTCTGTCACCAGCACTGTGTATATCTGACCTGCCAATCCTCATCCTCAAAGGAAACCTGCCCAACACATTCAACAGTCTGGGAGGTTAAATTCAAAACTTCCTTGGGGACTAAAAATCATGGAGTGGAGAGGGACACTAATTGCAAACCTCTACAACCCACTTATCACCCTCTCCCATCCCTCCCCCTCATGATTGCAGAGGTGTTAATGGGCCCTTCACCTTGAATGGTCCCTTGAAATAGGTGTTAACTACTTATGCTAAACCATCTGTTTCACCTTCTGTGTAGCTGTGAGAATATTTTCCAGTCCTGAACATGAGCTCTATGGAAGCTTCTCCTCTCACTAACAGAAGTTGGTCCAATACCAACATATTAGCTCACTCATCCTGTCTCTCTAATATCGTGGGACCAATCAGCACTACATACAAAGTTCCCCTAAGTCACCTCTAGGTTGTCAGTGCTTTTGATGATGACATTGTACCCTAGTTTTTAAGGATTGACAAGCATCTGCTTCTGATAACCATCTACCGAACATCTGTCTCCTGAATCCTGAAAATTCGCAGCCTTATTCCCAGACACTATCCTTTCAAGTGAGTGCAACACCAGAAGCTGACAGGTATGCCCAGCAACATCTGATAAGTGCATTGGCTAGCTCTCAGCCATGAAATGATTAACAATGTTATCATCCAAAATGCAAATTGAATTAAGCCTCAGAGTTGGAAAGTAAAAAAGCACTTTTGCATCCTTCGGACCGAAAGCCATGTCATTCTAAAATCATTCTCATTGCCCAAGTGACATTGCTGAATGGGTTTACAAACAGAAGGTTTGTAACCAAAGGACAGGACATTTTTTAAACCAGCTTGAATTCTGGGGGAAACAGCAAAAACCACCGAAAAGACCCAACAGGCCTGATTCATCCCAGTGTTACTCCAGTTTCATGCTGGTGTAACTCAGCACTGAATCCTGCAAAGTGATCTGATCCAGGAAAGCATTTACATACATGCTTTGGTTAGAGATTCTGTGCTGCCCCATTGACTTCAGGAGGGCTGGTCACATGGATTGGGCCAGAACATATATTTATGGCTACATCTACACTGGCGACTTCTTGCACAAGAACTCTTTTGCGGAAGAGTTCTTGTGCAAAAAATCTTCCACAAGAGCGCGTCCACATTGCCATGTGCTTTTGCACAAGAGATGTGCTTTTGCGCAAGAGCATCCATGGCAGTGTAGACGCTCTCTTGCGCAAGAAAGCTCTGATGGCCATTTTAACCACAGGGGCTTCTTGCGCAAGAAATTCATGTTGCCTGTCTACACTGTCCTCTTGCGCAAGAGGGCTTATTCCTCGTGGAGAGAGGAATAACTCTTCCAGAAGAAGCCCTGTTTTACAACGCTATACTGTAAACTTACTTGCGCAAGAACGCTCATGCAGTGTAGACAGCAGGCAAGTTTTTGCACAAGAACGGCTGTTCTTGTACAAGAAACTGCCGGTGTAGACGTAGCCTCAGTGTTTTACATCAAAGTCTCCTTGTGTTACTCACATAATGCAGGAGGGAATCAAGCCCTAATCTAGAAGCTTTCCCCCTGTTCATGCAGATTTCTTTTGTCCTTATAGATGAGAAGTTTTGTTTCAATGTTCATCACTGTCATCACAGTGATAGTCACAATGCTAGTTATGGCTGTATCAGAATGTACATGTTAGGCTCCAGTGTTATGACAAATCAATATAAGCCATATGTCTTGTAGTTTAATTTACTCCTCATCTCTGACAAAACAGAAGTTGCTAATTTTAGCCCTGATCCTGCAAGCTGTCCCGCCTGGGGAGACCCTTTCATGTGCACACACATGAGTCCTGTTGACTTGCATGAAGATAGAGCAGTGGCAGGCAACTTACAGACTGAAGGCTGCAGGCAGCCCGTTGGGGTTCTAGGTGTGGCCCATGAGACATTTTGTTTACTGTCGCGGGTGCACTAGGTTGCCAGATTCTGCTGGTTTTTCTCTGCATAGTTGTTTTTTTTCCTACCAGTATTATAAAGCAACACACATGTAAAGCCAGGGCGCATAAAGTGAGGTGCATGCTGATTGCACACAACTTTGTGAGAGCCAGGTGCTCCCTCTGTGTCCAATCAAAGCGCTGGTACAGTTCAGTCATCACCTCCCGCAAATTCTAGGGACACAGCTGCAGTCAGTAAAACTACCCTATCCCAGGATACTGCCTTGGTTATGACAATCTTGTGGCCCACTGAGATGGAGGGGCCACGCATGCAGCCCACTCATGGCTGGGATTACCCTTCACTGAAGTCGAGGGTGTGCTGGGGTCAGCAACTCTGAGTGTAGGAGCCTTCACCAATCTGCAATTCAACATAATAACAAGCAGGGTGAAGAGAGAAGAAACAGAGCAATGGGAATTCAAAGATCTTTTTCTGGCTTTCGGTAATGTTTACAAGGACAGAGACCGAATCTTTCTCGGTTTGGAAAGCACTTAGAACAAAGTAGGTGATATCACCCTCTAATTATATTGCAGTATTTAAGAACCACAGCACAAGCTACAACAGCAACTACCTCAACCCACCGGATAATATTGTTAACCTCTCCAGCTACAAACTCAACCCAGCAGAAGAGTCTGTCTTATCCTGGGGTCTCTCTTTCTGCCCCACCTCCCCCACAAACTGGATTCAATTTTGTGGTGACCTTGAGGCTTTCTTTCGCCGCCTCCGCCTATGAGAATATTTCCAAACTATCAATGAACATCAGTCTGACCAACCAGATCCCCCCTATCAACACCAAAGGAAAAATAATTCTATATGGACTCCCCCGATGGTCGGAATTACAATCTGGATTTCTATATACAAAGCTTCCACAACAATGCACAGACTGACATTATTCACAAACGACAACAAGCGACACACAATCTCAGCCGCGCTGAACACTATGCTATCCAGAGTCTCAAAAACAACCCTGACAAAGGGGGTGCTGTGGTCATTATGAATAAGTCTGACTATAACCAGGAGGCAACCAGACAACTCTCCAACACCACATTTTACAAACCTCTCTCCTCTGATCCCACCTCAGAATACCAAAAGAAACTACACTGTCTCCTTAAAGACCTCCCTACATCTACTCAGGACCAAATCCACACAGAAACACCTTCTGAACCCCGACCAGGATTGTTCTATCTGCTTCCCAAAATCCATATAACCGGGACAACCCGGACGTCCCATAATCTCAGGTATCGGCACGCTCACTACTGGATTATCCAACTTTGTAGACTCTCTTCTCAAACCCTACGCAACCAACACTCCCAGCTATCTCCGAGATACTACTGACTTCCTGAGAAAACTACAAAACATTGATAACCTCCCTGATAACACCATCCTTGCTACCATGGATGTAGAAGCTCTATACACCAACATCCCACATGAAGACGGATTACAAGCTATTAGAAACACTATCCCAGAGGACACCACTGCCAGTCTGGCAGCAGACCTATGTAACTTTGTTCTCACCCACAATTATTTCCATTTTGAGGACAACATATACCTCCAGATCAGTGGCACAGCCATGGGTACCTGCATGGCCCCACAGTACGCTAACATCTTTATGGCTGACTTAGAACAACGTTTCCTCAGATCCCATCCCCTTTTATCCCTTCTATACTTATGCTACATCGATGACATCTTTATGATCTGGACCCACAGCCAAGAAACACTGGAGACATTCCACAGAGATTTTAACAACCTACACTCCACCATCAGTCTCAGCCTGGACCATTCTACACGAGAGATCCATTTCCTGGATACTACAGTACAAATCACCAACGATAAATTAGACACCACTCTCTACAGAAAACCCACTGACTCATACAGTTACCTTCATGCCTCCAGCTCCCATCCAGAACACAGCATACGATCCATCATCTATAGCCAAGCCCTTTGATACAACCGCATCTGCTCTAATCCCACTGACAGAGACCAAAACTTCAGGATCTCTACCAAGCATTTATAAACCTCAATTACCCACCCGGAGAAATAAAAACACAAATTGAAAGAGCCAGACGAATACCCAGAAACCATCTACTTCAAGACAGACCCAAGAAAACCAACAATAGAACACCACTTGTCATCACCTATAGCCCCCAACTTAAACCCGTCCAACATATTATCAATAAACTACAACCTATACTAGAACAGGATACTACACTCTGAGAGGCTCTGGGAGACAGACCCATAGTCTCCTACAGACAACCACCTAACCTCAGGATGATTCTTACCAACAACCACAGGACATACCACACTAATACCAACCCTGGGACCTTTCCTTGCAACAAACCCCGTTGCCAGCTTTGTCCACATTTTTACTCTGCTGACACCATTATTGGACCTAACCAATTCAGTTATAAGATCAAGAACACATATTCCTGCTCATCCAGAAATATAATCTATATCATCACGTGCCGACAGTGTCCGTCTGCTATGTACATTGGACAAACGTCTCAGACGCTTCGCCAAAGAATCAATGCACACAAAATGGATATCAGACAGTATCACAAAGAAAAAACAGTTTCTTGCCATTCCAACCAGAAAGGGCATTGTCTCAATGACTTGATTACCTGCATACTGCTTCAAAGACATTTTCACACCAGGCTTGAAAGAGAACCTCTGAACTGTCATTCATGCTTAAATTTGACACTTTATGCCGGGGTCTTAACAAAGACGCTAGTTACCTTACCCATTACAAAGATAGCTTCCCCAGTTATCACCTCTATTATCATTAGCTCACAGACATTTACCTCCCCCCCCTCCTTATCTCCCCTCTGTTCTGAAATTTGATTTGTCCTTTTTACATGTGTTCACTTTTTTTGATTGTATCCCTTTGGTATATATGGTCATGCCTATTTTCTTCCACAATTTGATCTGAGGAAGTGGGTCTGGCCCACGAAAGCTCATCACCTAATAAACCATCTTGTTAGTCTTTAAAGTGCTACATAGTCCTGTTTTTTGTTTCAGCTAGACTAGACTAACACGGCTACATCTCTATTACTACCTCTTGATAAGGTTTCCAGGAAAGAGTGAGGGTGTGGGGCGTTGGAGTGGAATGAAGTTTGCTCCTGGGTTTATTGGCTAACATTAATTTTTCTATTGTATTAGGTGCTGGGTGATTTTTTTGTAAAAGCAATTGCTAGGGTGCTCAGAAATTATATACACACATTCTTGATGCTTGTGTTAATTCACGGATAATAACACAGTAAATATTAAGTGTTTAAAATATATAATATTTTTAAAGTCTCATAGAAAGTTTCAGATGTAATTTTTCATTGCTGACTTTTCCCCCTTCATTATTCTTGAAGTAATAATGAATTGCTGTTTTTCAAAAGGGCATAAAAAGAACATTGAAATATTTTGCTTTCGCGGGAAAACACAAGAGAGAATTAATTATATGGCCTCTGCAAAGAGATAATAGGAAGCAAATAGGCAAAATTTTGGACCTGCCGGACTTACCAATGCCTTAGCGGGCATGCTGACCCAAGAGAGTAGGTTGCTATTGTCTATTATAAAATATACTATATAAAAAAGGAAACAAATTGGTGGCATTTATGCTTGTAAAGATGTCATGGTTTGCAGCTGCACGTACTGGTATGTATCATATTATAAGCGTGCTCAAATGCTACAGTGAAACAAACGTATCAAAAACACTTAAAGTGAAGTTACACTAGCTAGCTGCGTGTGTAGAGTGGCTGAAGGGAGCTGGAGCACATCTTCCAGTAAATAACTGGGTCCTTGTTTTGTATTACAGTCGCACCCAGAGGCTCAGAGGGACTGGGGCCCCACTGTGCTGAATCAGGGCGGGCCATATGTGGCCCTCCAAGCCTTTCAATCCAGCCCGTGGCCAGCCCCGTCGGGATCCGCAGGCCTGAAGCAGCCCAGACCGCTCAAAGCGGCTGGCTGCCAACGGGAGCTGAGAGATTGTGCTGGGGGTGGGGGCAGCACACAAAGCTCCCGCCTCCACCCTGGTGCGCAGCAAAGAAAGCAACATGGAGAAGCCAGCTGCTTTTGAGCAGTCTGGGACTGTGGCAGGCAGGAAGCCTGCCTGAGGGTCCGCTGGGCTGCTGGCCAGCAGCTGCTTAGGTAAGTGCCTCTGGGCCAGAACCTGTATCTGGCACCCTCCTGCTCCCCAACTCCCTGCCCCAGGTCACCACCTAAACCTTCTGCACCTCCCTCCCTGCCCCAAGTCACAACTCCCTCACAGCCCCTGCACCGCCTTCTACATCCCTCCCTCAGGCCAGAATCCTCTCCTGCACCCATACCCCCTCCTGACCCTTGCATCCTGACCCTCTGCCCCAGGACACAACCCTTCCTTCACCCTTTCCTGCACCCAAATCCCTACCTCAAGCTCCCTCGTGCACCCAACATCCATCCCAGCATACCCTCCACAGAAAAGTATGCGGCTCTTGACCACTCACCAAAGCCTTGGAGTGGAGTGGCCATTAAAAATTATTGCCCACCCCGCCCTAGGGTATGCGACACACAAAAGAAGTCTATAACAGAACCAGGAATAGAATCCAGCCTTAACCAAAAGACAGGCCTCTGTCCTTTCTCACATTGCATCAGTGGCATGCTGGTATCCCATGTAACTGCAGACCTTTAGGTGTTTGGCTTATATAACCACATAACCACAAACCTCAGGAACCACCAAGCATGCACGGTCTTTGTGAACACCCTGCATATACCATTATGAAAATAAATCTCACACACACTGTGTGTATTTTTGGTTGTTTTTAACTATGGCTATAACCACCAAGGATCAGATCCTGCAAACACTTAGCAGCATGATGCATGTTACATATGTGTTTGCAGAACTGGGTTTCAAGGAGATAAACTATGTACAGGTTGAACCTCTGGTCCGGGACTCTCTGGTCCAGCAACATCTGTGGTAGAGAGCCCCAACCACAGAGTTTGCCAGCGGCAGGGAGCTCAGCCAGTCTGGCAGCAGGGAGCCCAGCCAGCGGGCCAGCAGTTGGAGCAGGGCTGGCGACTGGGGCTGGAGTCCCACCAGCCGCAGTGGGCCAGCTGTGACCTTGCCAGCCAGGAGCTGGGTTCTGCTGGCTGGAGCGGGGCCAGGGAGCCCTGCGAACTGGGAGCTGAGCTCTGCTGGCCAGAGCAGGCCAGCTGCAGGGGGAAGGGACCCTCTCCAGCCAGAGTGGGACTGCAAACCCAGATTGGAGCCTGCCAGCTGGCCAGGAGCAGCAACACTGGCCGGGCTGGTGGCCAAGAGGTGACTCCCAGGAGAGCCCCAGGTCTGACCTCCCCAGTCTGGCAAACTCCCTTGTTGCCAGACCAGGGAGGTCCAGCCTGCACTTATGTTCATTCAGGGGGCTGATTCTAGGTATCAGTTACAAAAGATTATCAGACTGTTTGGTGTAACAAATTGTATTACATGGGAAAAGTAGTCCTAACTGTTGCTTTTCTGGAAGTAGCTCTTCAGGCGCAACACTGTCTCTGTAAGGAAGCTTTAAATGGCTACAAGTCAAAGTTACAGCTCAGGAACAAAGAGGAGAACTGTTCAGGGATCTGCCAGCACTTCCAGGAGGTTCTCCTATAGAGCCAGCATAGACAGCAACAGGGGGGCCGACAGCTTCCAGGAGCCCCTAGGCAAAGGGTGAGGGGGCCCGCCTCTGTGCCCCAGAAGGGGAGGGGCCTCAGGTAGAAGGGCTGGGGCAGCCGGCCCTCAGTGCAGCCCAGATCGCAAAACCACTCTCCTTCCTCCAGCCCTCAGAGCCGCGAGGAGCATATGGCATGGTGCTCTGGCAGCGATTTAAAAGGCTGGGGACTCTGAATCACCGGGCTCTGGGACAGTTGCCACCTTTGCCCCTCCCTTGTTGGCAGGCTTGGACAGGGACATGCGATAGGATCTGTCTGTGCCATATATTCTTGCTTAGGGTGTATTTTATGAACGCATTTTTACAGCCTACTGGCACTGTTCAATCTGCACTGCTAAACGGGGATTATCCTGTGGAAAAGTGAACATTTTTTAATCAAAACCAATTCAACTGGTTGCAACGTTTCGCTATGCCCACGTCCACTATTCCGCGCAAAACTAGCGCCCATCGCCGCGTTCTCCCTCCTCACCCAGCTCTTCCTTCTGATGGGCCCTCCACTGAATTCATAATCCTTGGCATGTGACATCAGTGCACTGCTGTGGCAGCGATTGTGAAGGAACGAATGCTGTCTAATCTCATCACTGCAGGATCAAAGGGGAGAGGGTGATAGCTTGGCAGGGTAAAAACATGACATGTCTTGGGTAAGCACCAGCAGCATGATTATGAAGAAAGGGTTGAATTTTAATGGAGTGATGTGTATGCAGGATGTATTTTTAAAGTTCTTCCTTTTTCCTCAGGCAGTAATATCCTGCTTGATATATTGTCTATTACTAGGGTGACCAATTTCCCTCTGCTGAATACAGGACAGCTGGTTAAATTGCTCCTCTTCAAGTGACTTCACTGGCAATCAAGCAAAACTACATAGTACCAATGTTCAAATGAACATTACGTTGACTGAGCCCTGGTTAAAAAGAAATAATGTGTAGTTGGAGTTTTTTAATGTATCTTTATCTTTATTTATTTATCTGTATCTTGCCTGGTGAGAAGTGGCCACACGCACATCCCCGTACACCTCTCTCACACAGGGGAGGTAACCAACAGACCTGCCCCAACCCTATCCCCCCCGTCCCCGCCCAGCATTCTCTGCCCTCCATGCCTGGCTGGGCCCCAAGATGGACGCACCTCTCCCGTTGCCATGTCTTCCCAAGTTAACATGCAGGGGAGAAGGGGGGGGGGTAGAAGGTCTCACACACACCGCTCTGATTTCTGCTGGGGTTCACACCAGAAGGTGGCCAGCAGCAGCCTTTTGGCACTGTGCAGGAGGGAAGGGACAAGAGCTGCGCCCAGCCATGAGGGGAGGGTGAAGACTTGGTCCATGTCTTTGTAAAGCTCATCTATTCTCAGGCTGCCTGGGGGCAGTAATGGGGGGTGGGGGAGGGGGCTTAGCCCCTCCTGCCTGTGGGGAGCGCGGTGGAGCCTGCAGGGTCAAGGCCTGGACAAGCTGAAAATGGCCTCCCTCTACCTGCCACTCCGGAGCTAAGCTGAGGGGTGGAGAGGCTTCCCCGTGCCAGGGGGCTTTGACACATGCAGGTCTTGGCTCCTCCTACTAGGTCAGAGGGTTGTGAGCTTTCCTGAGAGGCCGGCCCAGCCAGAGGCCGGAGGGGAAGAAAGCAACCAGCACTAACCAAGCTCTTGGCGAGCTGAGTGCTCCAACAAGGGGCTGGCTCTTTGTACAGCACTGGGAGCAGGACATGCCCCACCAGGCAGTTATGGAGGAGAAGTGGGGCTGGGAAGGGGGGAGAAGAGGTAAAGCAAGGAGAGGACAGCAAGAGTGGGAGCACATAAATGGTCAAAGGGTGGGCAGCAGAGGCGACATGCCTGCCCTCACCAGCCACCGCAGTTAGCAGCCAGTGCGAGCCAGGAAGAGGATGAGGAGGGAGTGGGGACAGACCTGAAGGACCAGCGGGGGAGCAGCTGGCTCCACATGCTGCAGCTTTGCCCCGCCAGCAGCCTTGCACACTCACCCTCATTGTCAACCACTGGTCCTCCCCTCACACTCACCGCTGGTGGGCAGGTGGCTGGCCAGCAGGGATCTGGCCAGCTGCAAGCCCTGCCAGTACTGACTGGAGGGGAGGAAGACATACAATTCTGGACAGTTTGCCCTTTTTAAAGAAAAAATCGGGACGCCTGCAGGAGGGCTGAAATATGGGACTGTCCCTTTAAAAATGGGACATCTGGTCACCCTATTACAGCAGGGGTAGGGGGCCTTTTTTGGGTAGGGTCTGGTGACCCACAGAAAAATCAGTCGGGGACCGCACACAAGTGAGAAGCAGAGAAGGGGAAAATCCCCTCACTGACATGGCCCTGAGAAGGAGAAAGACGATCCCCACTTGCCCCTCACACTCTAGAGCCTAAAGGGCCCAGGCTAGTAGATTTTGAGTGCTCCAGCCCCATGTGGGAATGGTGAGGGGCTGGAGCCCTGAGACTCAGGGGTCAGATTCAGGCAAGCCAGGGGCCGCATCTGGCCCCCAGGCCTTAGGTTCCTCACCGCTATATTACATCATTCTGGCCTCTTCTTCATGCTCAGTTTGGAACATGGCCAGCCAGCCAGCTGGTACCTAGCTTAGCATCGACCAAAAACAGCAAAGAACATTGCCAGCAGTTATGTTGCCGGCGACAAACATAGGTAAATGGAGCTTACCCACTTGGGGACTGTGGAGTTTAGTTCAGAATTTACCCGCTTCATTTTATACCACTATATCATTTCCCTCTCTCCTCCTCCAAAGATAGTTCTTGGTCTTGCAGATGTGTAGGCCTGTTCTTGAAGTTAATGGAACTACTCAGACAAGTAAAGCAGCTGACTAAGCACTACAGAACAAAATCGAATTAAGATATGCAACTTCATAGAATCACAGAACACTAGAACTGGAAGGAACCTCAAGAGGTCATTGAGTCCAGTCCCCTACCCTCACGGCAGGACTAAGCACTGTCTAGATCATCCCTGACAGATGTCTATTTAACCTGCTCTTAAATATCTCCAGTGAGGGAGATTCCACGACCCCTCTAGGCAACTTATTCCAGTGTTTAACCACCCTGACAACTAGGAAGTTTTTCCTAATGTCCAACCTAAACCTCCCTTACTGCCATTTAAGCCCATTGCTTCTTATCCTATCCTCAGAGGCCAAGGAGAACAATTTTCCTCCCTCCTCCTTGTGACACCCTTTTAGATACTTGAAAACTGCCATCATGTCCTCTCTTAGTCTTCTCTTTTCTAAACTAAACAAGCCCAATTCTTTCAATCTTCCCTCATAGCTCATGTTCTCTGAAACCTTTAATCATTTTTGTTGATCTTCTCTGGACCGTCTCCAATTTCTCCACATCTTTCTTGAAATGTAGTGCCCAGAACTGGACGCAATACTCCAGTTGAGGCCTAATCAGCGCAGAGTGGAGCAGAAGAATGACTTCTTGTGTTTTGCTCACAACACTCCTATTAATGGATCCCAAAATCATGTTTGCTTTTTTTGCAACAGTGTCACACTGTTGACTCATATTTAACTTGTCATCCACTATGACCCCTAAAATCCCTTTCAGCAGTACTCCTTCCTTGATAGTCACGTCCCATTCTGCATGTGTGAAATGGATTGTTCCTTCCTACGCGGAGTACTTTGCCTTTGTCTTTATTAAACTTCATCCTGTTTAACCTCAGACTGTTTCTCTAGTTTGTCCAGATCATTTTGAATTTTGATCCTATTCTCCAAAGCAGTCACAACCCCTCCCAGCTTGCAAACTTGCAAACTATCGTCTGCAAACTTAATAATTGTACTCTCTATGCCATCATCTAAATCATTGATGAAGATATTGAACAGAACCAGTCCCAAAACAGACCCCTGTGGAACCCCACTTGTTATGCCCTTCCAGCATGATTGTGAACCATTAATAACTACTTTCGGAGAACGGTTATCCAGCTAGTTATGCACCCACCTTATAGTAGCACCATCTAGATTGTATTTCCCTAGCTTATTGACAAGAAGGTAATGCGAGACCATGTTAAATACCTTACTAAAGTCTAGGTATACCCGTCCACTGCTTCTCCCTTATCCACAAGACTTGTTATCCTATCAAAGAAAGCGATCAGATTGGTTTGATATGATTTGTTCTTTACAAATCCATGCTGGCTGTTACCTATCACCTTATTATCTTCCAGATGTTTGAAGATGAATTCCTTAATTACTTGCTCCATTATCTTCCCTGGCACAGAAGTTAAACTGACTGGTCTGTAGTTTCCTGGGTTGTTCTTATTTCCCTTTTTATAGATGGGCACTAGATTTGCTCAACGTTAATTACATTGCTGAAGTCAAAGTAGCTTAACGTGGCTTTTCCCACTGTCTACACTGCAGGAAGTTGCAGGGAGAACACTTTCCCTTCGACTTTCCTTACTCCTCATGAAAGCAGGGTTACTGGCATTGACCAGAGCACCCCTCTCAGTTCAAATTAGACATCTTCACTAGACCCATTAACTTGAACTCTGAAAGATCGACAGCGGCAGCTTCAATCTTCCTCTGTAGTGTAGACTTACCCTACAACATACTCCAAATTGCATCATGAGGTCATGTGCATGGCTGAATACTTGCCCTGCTTTAAATAAACTGGGTTACTCAAATCAGTGCAAAACCTTGCGCAGACACGCTTCTGTTTTGGTTTCAAAGTGACTACATTCAGCTGAGCTTAAAACGATTCAAGCTAAATCAAAATGAAGCCTGGCTAAAACCAAACTAAGAGTGTTCACTCAGCCTTTTGCACTGGTTTACTGAATCAGTTTAAAATAACACCTTAAGACTGACTTGGTGCAATGCTGCAGGTGTAACCCACACACTTACTGGGCGTGGCTCACTGTCTCATGTAGTGGCACTTTTCCCACGTACAGAGAGAGAGAAAGAGTTTCTGAGCCAGCTGGCTTTTAGCTCAAGAGGGAGAGGCTCATACACAATTTCCAGAGTCCCAGGTTCAGTTCTGCCTGTCAGTGTTACGCAAACAAAGATACGACTTACGACCATCCGTACTTATGACCAACCTCCCATTCACCCCATTATAATATTTTCGAGTTGAGAACCATGTACGTCAAGTTTTTCGAACAGCGTGAGCAGCACATTTAAGGGTATTTTGGACTTATGACCAAATCGAGTTACGACCAGGTGTTCGGAATGTAACCCGTTCATAAGTCGGGGACTGCCTGTATTTTGACTTTTGGCGCTGTCTACATGGCAGTTATTTTGAGATAGAGCGCTCTTCCCCCGACTTCCCTTACTCCTCATATAATGAGGGTTACAGGAGTAGGAGGAAGCAGTCCTCCAGCTCAACATTATTTTGACATTATGTCAAAATAATGGCTTGTGTGTAGATGCGGGCTATGTTATTTCAGAATAAAGTCAGTTATTCCAAAATAACACTGCTGTGTAGACATAGCCTTAGTCTGCAGCAAGCCGGGTGTGAATTCACAACTCTCTAGCTTGCCATGTACTAAAATGCTGTGTGGTCCCTGTCACGGGCCACTAAAAGGTCTATATAGTGCACTTTGACATACTGCTGTTTGAAATGGGAGTACATACCACTAAGGCGCTGTAGATTCACACCCTAGCTTGCATGCATTAAGGCCTGGTCTACACTAAAAAGTTAGGTCAACCCAGCTACATTGCTCAAGGGTGTGAATATCCACACCCCTGAGAGGTGTAGGTAAACCACCCTAATCCCAATGCAAACAAGGGTAGGTCAACTGAAGAATTCTTCCATTGGCCTAGCTGCCAACTCTCAAGAAGGTGGATTACTGATACATTGGGGGTGCCCCTCCTGTCTTCATAGGTAGTGAAAGGCTACAAGTGCACAGCGGTAGTTTTGCTGATGTTGTGTATTAAATGTAGCCAAGCCTGTGTCTTCCCCCGCCCCCCTTAATCTTTCCCTTTGTCTGTTTCAAGCTAAGTGGTTTAAAGAGATATTATTGTTTCATGGCTGTTTTTGTAATTGTTTGCTCTGTCTTGTTGGTAATACCCTTCCAGGCTCTTGAAGTTAATGAAGTTTAGTGCTTCAGGGTTGCTGGGCAACTCTAGAGCTCCAAAGGTCATTTCTGACTCTTCCAGGAGAAATTTGAAATAAAATCTGGTAAAAAATAATGGGTGAATCAGTATTTAAAAAATAAATTTAAAAAAATTGCCAAACAGTTTAAGCCCTTGATACAGGCTTTCTAGCCACTCCCCTTTGAATGATACAGATTCCTCCACATGTACTATAGGGCTGACTTTAGGGACCCTTATTCCTGGATTTTAAAGCACTGAGATCAAACAAATGGCAAATAAAATTACACATAATTGTTTTCATTCAGCAAAAGGGTGGCTGATAAATTGAATAGTGCCATAGTTACAATGAAATACTATTAAAGGAAGAGGCCTAGAACCTTTTGTCTGCAAAATCGCAGAGCTGGGATAGTTTCAGAGGGGTAGCCGTGTTAGTCAGTAACTGGAAAAACTTAAAGAAGTGGGTTGTGCCCATGAAAGCTCATGATGCCATCTATATTTTTGTTAGTCTCTAAGAGCTGCAGAGCTAGGAAAGTTCTGTTAAAGCAGTGATCTGCTTACCCATGGGTGCTTTAGGATGAATAACTTGCCATTCTCCTTGCACCAAAGTATGGATGTGATTTTAGATTTGATGAAATGAAGGTACTAAAATTGCATGAGTGGTTCCTCTTTCCAAATGCCTCTTAGAGGCACTATGCTGGATAATAACCCACGTTCAAATGAATTATAGAAAATCTTTCTGATTGTTGATTTGCCAACCCCTCTGTTCTAAACAACTGTATCCAGGAAGTCCTCTACATGGTACTGTAAGAGAGAAACCTGATTCACAACTCGCATGTCTGTGGAAGAAGGGGATGAGTCATCCTAGGGCTTGCCTAAGTGCAGGGTTTGTACCCTGGTGTCCCGACACCAGTGGTCACCAACTGGTCGATTGCAGTCGACTGGTCAATCGCGGTGCCCCTAGGGGTCGATCGCCATGACCAGCTGGCCAGGCAGCTGCCCCTCTTTGATCCTGCCCAGCTGGAGCATGGCGCAGCCTCGGTGGTAACTTGCCAGCTGAGAGAGGGGAAGAGGCGTGTGTGCAAACACACACGTGCATCCCCACTCTTGCCTCCTGCTCCAGGAGGGAGCTGGGCGGCTGGCACATGTGCAGGGTCGGAGAGCCACCTTCCCCAGAGCCCCGCTGCACCCGGCTGGGCAGTGTGCAGCTTCCGGGAGCCCTTTCCTCAGTGCCACGCTGTGCCTGGCCCAGCTGAAGCCAGCCCTGGGAGGCCCTGGGCTCTGCCTGCCCCAGCCCCAGAGCTGCTGCCTGCAAGCAAAGGGCTGGGCCAGGCAGGGAAGAGACTTTGCCCCCTGCCCCTCCTTGCCCCAGAGCTGCTCCCTGGAGGCGGCGACCCCCAGCATTGCTGTCCTGCCTGAGAGTGCGCTGGGGGCACAGGGATGTGGAGGCAGGAGAGGGGGTGGAGGATTCGGGGGCAGAGTGAGAGGGGGCAGGGGTTACACTGAGGGGCATGGGGTGGTGCACGGGATCAGGCTGGGAGGAATCATGGGGCTGAGGGGAGTGAGGCTGGAGCAGAGGGAAGATGTGAGGGGGGGATATAATTTTACTTTGCAGAAGCTGCACCTTCCTTTACTCCCCACGTCTTTGCCTTCCTCCCCCACAAGCTATTTGGCTGCATTCTCACCCTCTCACCTTTTTCTGCATTACTCCCCCAACCACCTCCCACCCCCAAACTCCCTCTTGTACCCCCACCTCACACCCTCTCCTGCCAGGAAACTCCCTTCCAGACCCTGCACCCCATCTCCCACCCAGATCCTGCATCCCTATCCCACTCACTGGCAGCCCCGTCCCTCACATTGAGCCCCTCATTTTTGAACCTACCCCAGAGCCTAAAGGGGACCCACAAAATCCACTAACTCTGGAACCCCAGAAGAGTAAATCTGGCCTACAGGAACCCCTGAATCTCAGTCCTCCCTGCGCCTTCCCCTCGCCCTGTGGGGGGGCTGGCGTGCCAGAGGAGCAAGGTGTCTCAGTTGGGGGCCACATCAGTGAGGGCTGGGGGTTTTGGGAGGAGTTTTTTTGCTTCGCATGTGTGTGATCCCCAACTGATTTTTCTGTGGGTCATTGGCCCCAGACCCAAAAAAGGTTCCCTGCCCCTGACATAAATAAAGAAAACATTGAAACCTTTTGTGTTGGACATAATGTTTTACTTTATTTAAAATGAAGTTTGATAGACTGATTTGGGAAAGTTAAAACGCTTAGTCTCTTTAATAATTTAAATTAAATCGTTCTCCCCAGCTGCAGCACTAGCAAAATGGCTTGGGTGTAATTAACAGTGAGTTTCCATTAGCAACGAGTAGTCTGCAGAAAGGTTTGGAGAGGGCGCAGCCTCAAGAAAGGAGTGGGATCTCGGGGAAGGAATGGGGTAGATCCTGGCTTGACCTGACATTTAAAAAGTGATCTTGGGTGTAAAAAGGTCAGAGACCATTGTCCGACACGGTAGCTGCATAATGGAAGCTCCTAGTTCAGACAGTGTAAAACAAGGCTTCCACTGGTATAGCTGGCCCTGGTGTACAAAGGAGGTAAGCGGCACAGAAGCAAGTCACTTTTTAGACCATGGCACCATGTCTGAACTAGTTGGTTGCTCTGTCCATCTACATCCCCCAGTGTAGGCAAAAACCGAGACTCGACATCCATTGAACTGAAACTCACACTTTTCCTCTGGGAGAGCTGCCGCCTGGCTTTCAGCTTCCTCTCATGTCACGTTCCCAGGCCCTTAAATTGCGATGGAAATCTTGGAGGAAAGAAACCAGTCAGACCTGGGTATCCCTTTAATAATTATTATTATGATTAATAAATAGTAATAAAAATAAATAATAATTAACAAAAGGAGGACTCCCCAAAATGGAGAAGAACTTTGGCAAGAGCTTTGAGGCCATGATTACACACCCTGACTGTATGTGGAAAACACGGTGATAAACAGCATCATATTCACGCTTCCTGGGATGGTCTTAGGGCGCGGAGGGGTGGGGACCCAGACTGCAGTACACAGTTACATTGCTGCATCCTTCCAGGGAGTCTTTCCTTGTGCCCCTCTTGGTCTGGCAGGATAGTCATTTCCTGCTTGCCTTAGCCGCCAGCAGACCACTACCCTTTCCTTCCCAACCCCCTGCTATTCCTGGCTCTGCTGGCCAGAGCATTGGAGGGCTAGAAAACTTTGCCCAGATCCCTCCTTTCCCCAGGTACTCCAGGTGCAGAGTAAGAGAACGTACAGAACCATTTGGCCCTGCATGGAAAAGTAAGTGTATATACAGGTACAGACACAATCTACTGTTATTGAGCATTATGTTACTAAGACATGGTTAGTGACCACTCTGACCCACCTGCTTATTTGTTGTGCCCTTTTGCCCGTCATTTGTTGGAGTGTGATTTGGCCTTGATCAAGAAGCACACAAATGAATAACTTTATGTGCCACTGTAGTGCCATTGATCACTGTCACTACTTGCATGTATAATGGAAGTCTGTTCAGGATCTGGTCCTTATGCCATAAGCCAGGGGAGAGGAACCTCAGGCCCTGGGACCGGATGTGGCCCGACTTGCCTGGATCTGGCCCCTGAGGCTCAGGGCCTCCCCCAGCATTGGGGAGCCTGCATTAGCGCTCCAGTCCTCCCACTGCCCCACCACGGGGCTGCTGCACACAAAATCTACTAGGCTGGGGCCCCCCCCCGAGCTCTGGCGTGGGAGGGGAATATGGGGAGTGTCTTTCTCCTTCTCAGACGGGGTCACATCAGTGAGGGTCTTTTGTTTTTAACTTCTCACTTGTATGCGGCCCCCGACTGATTTTTCTGTGGGTCAGTGGCGGCTGACCCAAAAAAGGTTCCACACCCCTGTATAAGCTCTAGTTTAGGGGCTCAACTTTGCAAAATGCTGCGTACTTTAGTCCTGGTCCAGCAAACTGTGGAGCTGGGTCCGTTGAAATCATGTGCTTTAACTGTTGCTGAAGTGCTTTGCTTACTTGGAGGCAGACTGTTAAGCATTTTGTAGGTCTGAGCCTAGGGGAGTGACAATGCCTCTTATCTGAGTTTGGAAGCATGGACTGGATTGCAGGAGCAATCAGCCACAGATGTATTATTATTCTTATTTAGTGAGACTGTTTAAAAACAGAAAAAAATCCTCAGTGAGGCCATCTTTAAACATCATAATGGAGCAGCAAATGACAGTTTTTCCTAGTTCACCTTTGAGGCAGCAAAGATGTCATTGGCTGCCATTCACAATCTGCTCCAGCTGTGATGGGCTAATTCTTATGAAATCAGCATCTCCTCAATATCGAGTTCCCCTGCTCGAATGTGATCAATAGTGTCTATAAATAGCAGCAGGGCCAGGACCCAGCCAGGCGCTGCCTCTGACAGCACCGTGCCGCAGTGATATGTCCATCGACTTCCACATCCTTGCCTAACCTCCACCCTTATGACACACACCATACAACTTCATATTGGGGAAGTTCTGTGGTCTGTGTCATACAAGAGGTCAGACTCGTTCAGTGGTTCTTACACTTTCATACTGGTGACCCCTTTCACATAGCAAGCCGCTGAGTGCCAGCCTCCGTATAAATTAAAAACACTCTTAAAAATACATATTTAACACTCTTCTAAATGCTGGATGCAAAGCCAGCTTTGGCGTGGAGGCTGACAGTTTGATACTCTCTCCTCGTGATAACCTCACAACCCTGGAAGGGTCCTGACCCCTAATTTGAGAACCCCTGGACTAGCTGATCACAATGGTCCTTGCTGGCCAGGGACAAGATGAATGTATGAACTTCACAAAGCCATTCGCCATATAAAGAGGCACTCCCAATAAAGAGGAACTCTTCGCCAGCTGAGAGTAATGACAATTCTCTTTCACATCTCCTCCCCTTTCCTTCCACTCTTTAATTACAGAGAAACCGGTACAAGAAGAGATCATCCCTATGAGGTAATCTCCTGTTTTAAGAGACAGTCTTTCTGTACCAGAGACACTTCCCTGTAAAAATTCCCTCCAGCTCTTGGTATTGGGAACTATCTGTGTTTGTATAGCAGGGGCCTGCTCTGTGATTGGGATTCCTAGGTACTATTGCCAAATAAACAATTGGGGCTGGCCCCTTCAGTGGTGGTTTACGCTGGGATTCACTGTATACACTATGATGATCAAGGATTGTTTTTAAAGCACAATGTTGAGTGCTGGGTCTGTCCATACCCAAAGGGAGACACAGCCTCTGCCCCAATGATCCTGCAGCCATCAGTGATGAGCGTGACCCATGTTAAATAGGTCCCTTCCCATACACTAATGTTTGTCTGGCAGTGCTGCGGGAGGGACTGGCATTATTTCGAAATAACAATGCGAGCTTCTACATAGCCATTCCGTTATTTCTAAATAATTTCGAAATAACGGATGTCTTATTCTGAAATTTGTAATCCTCATTCTACGAGGAATAACACCTATTCCAAAATAGCTATTTCAAAATAAGGCGTGTGTAGGCACTCCACTGCTGCTATTTCGAAATAGCCCCTCACCAGGGAATTCTAAGTTATTCCTCCCCAGTGCCTCCTGGGGCTCTCAATCGAGATAGCACATCTACATTAGGGAAGCCTTCCTCCGACTAATTTTGAGGCTTCCCTGCAGTGTAGACGTGCTATTTGGAAATCAGCTATTTTGGAATAACTCTTTGGGAATAGCCTATTTTGAAATCAGCATGCAGCCTAGACACAGCCTAAGTCACACCCTTTCAAACTCATGGCAGGCTGGCAGTCCTTTCCAGGCCTGAGCAACACCCTGTGAAAGTGTGACCCAGAAACCCACCCGCTCTCTCCGGCTGTGGCCACGCTCCAGCCAAGCACCAGTGGGGGTGTGTGGGGTGGTTTTGTGTGTGTGTGTGTGTGTGTGTTCCCAACCCAGGGAACTGGGTGCACTGCCCAGCACCCCACCGCTGGAAGCGGCTCCCACCATGTACTGGGCTTGCAGCTCCCAGTGCCCCAGCCCTGGGGCACCCAGCGAGCAGAGGTGCTGGTGCCTGAGGGGGAAGGAGAGCGGGGGGGGGGGGCACGTGGGGGCCCCCCATTTAACAATGACCAAGGGGGCGGGGCACCTCCCCACTCAGAGCCTGTGGCTGCGGGCAGGAGGCAGCTGGGGGGGGGGGGCGGGCTCGCTCTGCCCCCAGGCGCTGTCCTCCAGCTGGGGCGGGATCCCCCCCCCCCCCCGCCTGGCCAGGCCTCCGGCCCCTCCCCCGTGGCTGGGCCCTCCCCGCCGGGTGGCCATGTTGCGGCGCTAGCCCAGCGCGCAGGCGAGCCGGAGGTTGCAGCGGGAGCCGCCGGGCGCGCAGCGGGCATGGCCGTGGCGGTGGGTCCCCGGCCCGCGGTGAGTGCAGCTGCCGGGGGCAGGGCGGGGGGCAGCCCGGCTCCGCACAGCGGCTGGGCCGCCCGCGGGCGACGCTGGTCGGTAAAAGTTTGGGCGCGCCGGAGGGGCAGGGGTGTGCGCGCGGAGGCTGGGCGGGCTGGTGGTTACATCGGGTGTGGGATCCGAATCAAGCCCCGTGCTCCTCGCACCGCTGTGGGATCCGAATCAGGCCCCCTGCTTCTCACACGTGGGGCGAGACCCGAATCAAGCCCCCTGCTTCTCCCGCCGGGTGTGGGATCCGAATCAAGCCCCCCTACTTCTCACACGTGGGGCGAGATCCGAATCAGGCCCTTTGCTTCTCCCGCCGGGTGTGGGATCCGAATCAAGCCCCCCTACTTCTCACACGTGGGGCGAGATCCGAATCAGGCCCCCTGCTTCTCCCGCCGGGTGTGGGATCCGAATCAAGCCCCCCTACTTCTCACACGTGGGGCGAGATCCGAATCAGGCCCTTTGCTTCTCCCGCCGGGTGTGGGATCCGAATCAAGCCCCCCTACTTCTCACACGTGGGGCGAGATCCGAATCAGGCCCTTTGCTTCTCCCGCCGGGTGTGGGATCCGAATTAAGCCCCCCTACTTCTCACACGTGGGGCGAGATCCGAATCAGGCCCCCTGCTTCTCACACGTGGGGCGAGATCCGAATCAGGCCCCCTGCTTCTCCCGCCGGGTGTGGGATCCGAATTAAGCCCCCCTACTTCTCACACGTGGGGCGAGATCCGAATCGAGTCCCGTGCTTCGCTTGGAGCCCTCCCTGGAAAGGACTGGGCGGTGCGTGCAGCCCCCGAGCTAACCCGTCCGGCTCCGAGCCCTGTGTGCGCCCTGGCCGGCAGCGCGGGGAGAAGCGTTTGTAGGTGATGCTTCCCCAGCTCCCCCGTACAGCAGCAGGGATGGCGACTCCTTCTACATGGTTCATTCTTGGGAGGGTTCAAACGTCCTCTGTCCTGGCAGGAGCGGTGGTAAATTGAGTACCGGATGGAGACGCCTTAGCCCTACTTTCTCTTCCCCTGCTTCATACAACAGTTGGGGAAATAGTTTGTCCTTTGGGTAAAGCGTTTGGTGTTGTGTGACCTGGGAGAGGGAAGAAATTGTGCTGGAAAACAGAAGGTTTTGGGGAGAGAAGGGTAATGCATCTGAAATCTGGATTAACACGGCATGAAATGCTCTGTTAGCTTCCTCCCCAGCTATCCCCCAAAGAATAAAATACATGTAATAAATGGTGATGGTGAGTCAGTGTGGGCTTTTGGCAGCTCTGGCTTCTCCGAAGCAATTTCCCACAGTCAGAAAACATACAGCTGCTGGATTTAAATGCAACTGTAGATTGGGTCTAGGATTTATTAAGGAGGGGAAAATGCCTGGGATTTTAGATTTTTTTTTAAAGGGATTTTTGTTTGTTTTTACATGTTGCTAATGGATAATCGCTGAGTTAGAAACCATAATTTAAAATGATTTCTTGGGACAAGCTTTTGTAACTTTTGATGTAGACCAGTTTGGTTTGCGCTCCCGTTCCCACAGTGTTTTTCATGCGCGCTGGGGAGTAGAAAGGCATTAAAAGCGATCTTACCAAAATACTTTCATTATGTCTAACTCTCAGAAATGTGGGAGAAATGAAGTGCTGACCAGATGAATGCACTTTCATACATTGTCGGGAGGGGGAAGGGAAAGCAAGTTGATTGACTCTTTCCTGTGTGTACCAGTCAAACAGATGTTGCACATGAGTTGAAGATTTTCAACGTGGCTGCTTTCATAATGTGAAAATGATGTCTGTGTTCAAGATGTGACCTGGATCATACAGTCTCTGTTAGAGCCATAATTATGTAATAAATGCTAACAGGCTAATAAACTGCATAGTTCAATGCAGCAGAGTAAATGTGTAAGGTCCCTTCACAGTGTTGCTGTAGAAGGGGAAGTTACATTGCTAAATTAAACGAGTTGAAATTTAATAAAAGAACAACTATATAATAGCTACTATAAAGACAGAGCTGGCTGTGAAATGGCCCTCTAAGATCCCAGTTCAGCAAGGCATTAAGTATGCACTTTAAATGTAAAACTTGTACTTCAGCACAAGCTTAAATCCCATTGAAATCCATTGGGACAGTAGCAGAGGCCTAAATGTGTTGCTAAGTGAGTGGGGAACAGCTTGTCAACCTTGAACTGGTTCACCTCTTCATGTAAAGTGATAACTTATCTAGTTAAACTGATGCAAAAAGTGGCATGGTATTCATGTCTCAGAGGAGTAGCCATGTTAGTCTGTAACTTAAAAAAACATAAAGGACAAGTGGCTCTGTAGCACCTTAGAGACAAAAAAAAAAAAAATCATGAGCTTTCGTGGGCATAACCCACTTCTTCAGGTGAGTGAAGCAGGAAGCACAGGGGCACAGAAGCCCCCCAAATTTAAAGCATTAAAAGAGGGACCAGGGGGAGGAGGAAAAAAACCCCGTCTGTCAATTATAGTTTCAATGAAATGAGGCTAATAGAGTGGGCTGTAAGTGTCTGATACTTAGCTTTTGCTGTCATTTGGGTATTGAATATAACGGCCCATCCAGTTAATGTCTTTGTTCATTCCCTGGCAAACATGTCAAACTTCCATATGAAGGCCAATTCCTCAGTCTCAAATCTCTGTTTGGTTCCTGAAATTACTCTGCAAAAGAATGGCTAATTTAAAATCTATTAGTGAGTGCCCAGGCAGGTTAAAATGTCCCCCAAGAGGTTTGTGTGTGTTACCATTTTGAATATCTGATTTGTGTCCATTAATCCTTTGCATTCATGTGCTAGTTTAAGTCCATTAGAAAGAGGTGTAAGCTGAACCAAAATAAGCATTTCTTAAACCGAAATAATAGTGCACCAATGGAAATATGCACCAGTTAAATTGGATATATCAAGAAAAAGGTAGACATTCCCCTTGTTAAATTCAGAGCTTGAAAACCACGCATTTAACTAATTTGTATCTTAAAATGTGTGTAATTTTTGGGGGAAATGAAAGCAGAAGGAATGAAACTAAGAACGACTTGATCAGATTTAATGAACCAAGATATTCTTGAGTCATAACATTTTATGTTTGAGATGGCCTACTGCAGGATGTAAGGTTTATGCTAGTCATAAAACATGCATTTAAAACTAACTAGAACAAATATTACCCAACCAACCACTCCAAAGAAACCATATTTAATTATAACCTAGTAGGATGGCTCAGTTCTGAAAGGATGAAAGATTTTTATAAGACCCTGATCCGGCAAAGGCTAATGCAGTTTATTCACTGCAAGCGATCTCATTGTTTTTGGTGGGAGTGATTCCTGCATGTAAAGTTGTGCACGTGTTTTTGCAGGGTTATGGTTAGGGATTCCAGTTTGTATCTGCTTAACATTATGGAACATGTTCAAATGTTTTTAGGATTGTGTCTTAACTTTATAGGAAGACTAGTAGCTCAAGTCCAAAAATGCTACGTAAGATAAAGCCGTACTAGAATGCAACTTTTACACGTGGGCCTTGGAAGATGTTACAATATTAAAAATGACTTGAACTATATTAGATTTATCCCTGAAAAGGTATTAATTATGCAGGAAGGGCTACCAATCACATTCTTTAGAGAGAAAACCAAAGTTGGGCTAACGGAGTACTAGGATTTGTGATTTTTAGGATGTTCTGGTATTTTTTGTTACTGCTGGTACAATGTCAGATTTCATTTAAAAAATACAGAAAAAGAGAGAGAGAGAGATGTTGAGATGACCTCAGGTGCTGTTCACCAGCAGTACCCACTGATACCAAAATTGATGATTGAAAATTGTGGATGTTCTGCATCTTTGGAAAGCAAGGCTTTCATCTGTATTATTGGACGCATGCTGTCTCTTTGACAGCTGGCAGAGTGGTTTATGGAAGGTGTTAGAGATGGCTTGGACAGTTGGGAACAGGGAGATGGGTCTGCAAAAAGCAACCTCTGTATGCAGGTGGGGGGGGGTTCTGCTGCCATCATAGATACTTATGTGGCCCCATTACTGTGATGTCTGAGGACCTTACAATGCAGACATCCTCGTAGCACCCCGCAAGGTAGGGAGGCATTGGAATCTCCATTTTACTGTTGGGACCTGAGACGCAGCATGAGGATGCAACCAAGGTTACATAGCAAGCCTGGCAGAGGAGGGAATTGACCCAGGAAGTAGCATCTAATGGCCAGATCAGTCTTTTCCCAGTGTTTGCAAATGCCTCTTTTTTTATTGTTGGGTTTTCTGTGGCTGTGATGCTTTTGGGAAGTTTCTTCTTCTCCCTTCTAGATAAATGTCTAGCGGGGTGCTTCGAGGATGTCTACATTGTAAGGTCCTCAGACATCACAGTAGTGGGGCCACATAAGTATCTATGATGGTAGCAGAACCCCCCCACCTGCATACAGAGGTTGCTTTTTGCAGACCCATCTCCCTGTTCCCAACTGTCCAAGCCATCTCTAACACCTTCCATAAACCACTCTGCCAGCCAAATCACAGACCTAGCAAGGGTGTGACCTCTGCTTTTCTCCACCAGGAAAATTCATTCATATCTTCTCCCTTCTTGCTCTCCTCCCTTTCAGCTGTTCCCAGATGTTAGCAATGCTGAGAACCCTGGTGTGAACAGTGTGCACCCCCTGCCTGGCTAACCTTGTTCTCAGTGCTAGCTCTGGTGGGCCTGCAAGTGTTGTCCATCTTCCCTAGGGCTAGTTCCTTGTGAAGCAAAGGTGGGAGACTCTTGGAAGATGTTCCTTACCTAGGGATGCAGCAGAGCAGTTTGTTTTAAAGCCTAATGAGGGCCATTGAAATGCCAAGGCTCATTAAGCAGCCTCAATCCAATAAGCAAATGTTTGCTTATAGCTGAGGTGTTTTACATTTTCCCCTCCCCTATCCCCAGAAGAGGGACAGCTTTTCTGGCCAGTGCCTGCCCACGCTGGAAAGAATCTGGGAGTTTTCTTTGCTCCTTCCTCTTGGAATTTTTCCTTCTCTGACAATTGCAGAAGTGGGATGAGCACAAGGCTTTTATTTTTTTGTAACTAGTGGCACAAATCCAGCCAGCCTGTGCCAACCCTCTGAGCCCGTCTTGTGTGGCTCTTTTGCAAAGGGGTCTGGAGGGCCACGGGAGACCATACCACTGAGAAGCTAGGTATCTCATGAATGGAGACTCTTCTAATCTACATTGCACTTCTCCACCCTCCTTAGCGCAGGGCCAGTGGCATTCTAGAACTAGTTGTGTACACTGTTCCCTGTTAACAGCATTCGGACTCCAGGATAGACAAGACCTGACAGACCACTGTGGTGTGCTGTGTTTGAAAAAAAAAATCCACAGGAAAGGGGGGGATCAATTCCCTGCAGTGTTTTACGAGTATCACCGAGTTGTTTCCTCTGTATGTCTCTGTACCCCCACAGCATCTCTTTGGTCTTCCACTGAGATGGCCTCAGCTGTTCCCAAGTGAATTAAATCAACTGTTGGAACAGCAAGCAAGTGGCCAAGAGACTATTATCACCGTTTCGCTGCTAATTACCTCCCAGCTCATGTCCTAGGGGTTTCTTATCCAAAAATCTAAACAGAGTCTGTTTCGAAGAGAGTTCTATTCTGCAAACAGTGTGTCCTAGCTATGTGGAAGTCACTGGGAGTTAGTGTGTGCGCATCTGTGTGTAGGACTGGGCCTTCTGTTTTCTCCTTTCATCTCCTGCAATCACTGATAATGTAATGTCATGGGGCATTTCAGGGATTTTCTCAGCTGATTGCTTGTTTCCTGAACTCTGAATGTTTATATGTGTGAGTTCACCCCCTTCCTTGTTTTATTTTGATTCTATTTATATAGCTATAATATAACATTACTATTACTATATTTATCATTTACATTATATATTAATAACTCTTGCTCCAAAATCATAAATATTTCCTTTAGGGGTGTTAAATTTAGATTAACTAATCGAATAGTCAATGGGATTTCCATCGACTATTCAAATAGTTTATAAGGACACCTCCGCCCGGCTGGGCTCTTGCTACAGTTCAAAAGCAGAAACCCCGCAGGGAACGCAGGGCCAGCGAGGGACTCCCACTGGCCCTGCCCTCCCTGTGGCCTTTGAAATGTACAAGAGCCCCACCCTGTCACATCACTAGTCGACCATCCCATAAGCGTATGCTTATCGGATAGTCGACTAGTCACTTACACCCCTAATTTCCTTTACCAGTCATGTGCCCTCCTCAGCAGTTATAGGGCAAGAGCTCATTTTAGAAACTTGTTGGTTTGGTATCCAAACATCCACTTTGGAGATTCCTGAACACCTGCTGCAAAGTCTTTTGGTAAATCTCTTTGTATTTGTCCCTTGTGCTCCAGAGTAACGTTAATCTCTCTTAGGTCGTAAGAGGAAGCTGAGTGAGAAGAATGTTTAGTTTTTTTTTTTTAATTCTTCCACTGATGGATCAATGGTTTGGATTCTAAGGGGGAATCCTCAGAAAAGGCTGACCTGCTCCAGTCTGATACTTTTTTCCCCGTGAGGTGGCTGGGCCAATCCTGCTCTGTTGAAGTCAGTGGGAGTTTTGCCATTGAGGTCAGTGAAAATAGGATCAGGCCCCATTTTCCTTTTGCATTTAAGGAAGAGATTCAGTGTCTAGGCTGAGTATTCCAAAATCTTGACTCAAAACAATTTAACATAATTCCAGTCAAGTTTCCAAGATCTCTACCCCTGCCATCTTCCTTTAATTTTTTTAAACAGTAGGAAGATAAAGCCGGGATCAGCCTTGTGAAGATTGCTTTGATAATTACATAGAAGCTTTACTTTGTTTATGTTGCAGTGATAAACTGCAGCGCATAAGCTGTACTGGAGAGTGCACGGAAAATCTCCTATTACACTGTTGGATCGTTTTACTCTCAGCTTCCTCCCACAACCTATTCTTTGCATTTCAAATCCTCTTCAACTGAGCTAAACACCCACCCCTTGCAATTTGAGTGGCAGTCTCAGACCCTAATAGTATTACGTGGTTTTTTTTTTTTTTTTTTTTTTCCTGTTGGCCACACTCAGATGAATGAAGAATACCAGGATTGTTATAATAATGGCTTTTTTTTTCCCAGTATAGTATTTGGCAGGCAACAGCATGGTTTGGCAAGTGAGAGACTTGCGACCTGGAAAGACAGCAGCATCTGGCTAACATTGAAAACACCTCTTGGCACCTTACTGCAATAACAATCATTACCCAAGATGCTTGCACAGGGAACTTAGATTGTCTCCTGTTAGCTACTGAAGCTCCAGAAAACTGTAACTCTTTTCTCTTGTTTGTTCCTTCATATCTTTTCTTGCCTTGATTATTCTTTAGCTCAATAGGATTTGATACATGTATGTATAAGAAATACGCTTTATTAGTTACTGATGTGTAATACATATTCTTTAGTAGTAATTTAGGTCAAGATTTTTAAACAGCAGCTAGTTTTTGCCTCTGATTATTTGATTGCCACCCAGAGACATATTTTATTCAGAAAGTGCTGAACACCCACCTTCAAAAAATTGGGACCCTATAAAAATAAGGTTGAGACACCATAATAAGGCTGTCAGTTGACTAACTGGATAACTCGGGTGGTATTTTCACCCAGTGACCTCTGCATTAAGCCCACTAACTTGGGGTAGAAAGGGTGGGATGTATGTGCACTGGCTGTGTTTTTGAAAAACTTCTGGTCTGATTTAATGACTTCCAGTGATGGAGACTTTACCCCATTCCTTGGTGATCTGTTCAATTGGTTAATTACACAAATTGTCTAAAAACCAGAACATATCTCCCCCCCCCCCCCCTGCTTATTTGAAGACTGAACTTTGCTGAGCTCAGCTTCCAGGCAGTGGAGCTCTGTACTTCATTAAAGAGGCCTCTAGATCTTCTCCCTGTGCAGGTACTTTAAGGTGTCTTGAGTTGAGTCATCTCAAAATCCAGGCTTACAATTTCCGATTTAAACCAGGGACAGAGAAGCTAAGACCCAAGGGCCAGATGTGGCCCCTGGCTTGCCTGAATCTGGCCCCCAAGGCTCAGGACTCTCCCCCCAGCATTGGGGAGTCTGCACTGGCACTTCAACTCTTTCTCCCCCCCCCCCCGCCCCTATGGGGGGCTGGAGCACACAAAATCTACTAGCCTGGGGGCCCAGGCTCTGGTGCATGAGGAGAATGTGTGGAGTCTCTCTCTCCTTCTCAGTCAGGGGCCACATCAGCGAGGGTTTGTTTTGTTTGTGTTTGTGTCTCACTTGTGTGTGGCCCCCGATTAATTTTTCTGTGGGCCAGTGGCCCCTGATCCAAAAAGGGCTCCCCACTCCTGTAAACATTTCCCTGCTTGTGTCTAAACAAAATAATGATGTTAAGGGCTTTAACAAATAGGGAACCAGGGGTAGCTTTATTCCGTGGTTTTTGTTTTTTCAAGGCATTAGATTTCGGTTTAGATGCTGAAAATGGCTTTTTTTTTTTTTTTTCAAGTATGTTTCCAGTATATTGTAGGTACTATTGTATCTAACTCAGAAACTCTTAATGCCTTGAATATTTAAAGGAATTTGTGTCTACCACATAGTGTCTTTTATCACAGAAAAAGCGCAGGTTGTCTCACTCTGTTTCATCTGTCTCATTAATACTGAATACGTGGCAATTTAATATGGCAGCTGAAGCAAAGCAGGAATTTCAGCAAGAATCTGACAACTGCAAGCTGAGAATTAACTGGCATTCTAGTGCAATCTGCTCTCTATAAAATAATTGGCACTTTTCAGTAGCATTTGACCTAATTTACAATTCCAAAAAACAGGTTAAAAAGGGAACGCAGGATTAGTCAGACACAGGGATCATGAGTTCTCAGTGTCTGCAGAGATATTGCACAATTTTCAGAGGTGCTAAGCAGTGTTTCCTCCATTTTTTTTTCCATCTATGTGCAGAATAAATTTTATGTGCACCAAGGCATGTATGGATGTGTACCACTAGTGGAAACACATGCTGCTGGCTCTGCTAATCAGCTGGGCAGCATTTGACTCTCTCTCCTGGGTGACTGCCCAAGTGCTCAGCTTACAGGGAACACGGGTCGTGAGCACCCACAATTCCTGTGGAAGTTGATTAGATTTGGGGAGTCCAGCACTTCTGAATATCCCACTAAGGCCTGGTGTTGCTGTCTCACAAGGAGTCCCAAAGCAATGGTGTAAAGAGCTCCACTGGCTCAAAGGGAGGCATGGACATATTTGCATGTTAAATATGAACTTGGTCAGCGTTGAGGGTACAGGTTAAGTTTGCTGAAGTGGCTGCTAGCTAGCCCAGGATAAGGTCTCGTGAAGCTCCATCTCCACCCCTCTCAAGGACAGGGATGAGCTGGGTAGAGAAATGAATGTGACTTGATATAGGGATGTTAGCGAGTAGTCGACTACGTGATAAGCATAAGCTTGTTGAGTGGAGTATCGACTGCTTGCTCCCGCCCTCCCCCCGCTGCCTGTCATAGGAACAGGAGCCCGTGTGGGAGGAGTCGGCTTAAAAACCAGTTCCCACCAGCACTGTCTCTGTGGTGCCTCTATCAGCCCCTACCCGTGATCAGTCCTGGCCACTGCGAACAGGGGCTGCTGGACTTGGCGCAACCTGGGACCAAGCAGTCCTGACTCGCGCTGGTCCGGGACACTGCATCTCTGTATTTTAAAATTAGTAAGAGCCTGGTGGCTCTTAGTCCATTTAAAACCAGGAGCAAGGGTGGGTGGTTCCTGGAGCTGGCAGGAACCGGGACTGCTCAGTCCCGGCTCAAGCCGGCTCCTGGAGCTACCCCTGCTGCGACTCTGCAGAGCGGCCCGGATCGACTAATTGTGTGGTCGATACAATTTGTATCGACTACGCAACTAGCCAGATGGCCACAGTTGAACATCCTTCACTTGATATGGACGGGCCAGAAGAAATTAGAACTACAAGCACACCCAGCTGCTTCGCATCTGGTAGAACGTGCTTTCTGGCTTCATGACTGTCCAACAAGCCTCTCATTTAAAAGTTACAGATGAGCCCAAAATGCAACCTCAGATGCAAACCCCTCTCCCCGAGCTGTGGGCTCGCTCTCTGTAACTGGCTGAAATAGAATTGTGGGGCTGTCGTGTTGCCGGTGAACACAAGTACCTGCCATTGACTTTCAGTTCCTCACATCCCCTGTGGAGGGAAAACATGGATCTGGAAACTGCTGAGCTTTGGGAAAGTTCAGACATGGATCTGAGCTTTGGCTCTGAGCCCCCACTGTGACAAAGCAGTAAGAAAGCCCCCCTGAGGCTTTGAATTCACAAGGAAGCTGAGCTGAAAGATGAAGCCAAGCTGTATCTCAGAAGCACCAAGCCATCCAGGGCACGCACAGATTGTCGCAGCTATGAGGGATGTGGGTTAAGCAGACTTCAGAAATCTAGTATTTCTCTTATTCTTGGACTTACGGGCTGCCTTTTATTCCAAATCGAGCTGTGTATTCCTTCCTGTTTGAAGTAAGAGGATCTCGTAATAATACTGTGCCTTGTGTTGGGGGTGGGGATCCTTTTTCCTATCAGGGGCCATTGACCTGCAGAAAAAAATCAGTCTTGGGCCTCATACAGTCATGTGGGGGAGGACGCAGAGGCTTGGGCCAAAAATGAGGGGTTCAGAGTGCAGGGGGGGTTCCAGGCTGGGGCAGAGGATTGAGGTATGGAAGGGGGTGAGGGCTTTGATTGGGGGTGCAGGGTGGGGAGGGACTCAGGGTGAGAGGTTTGGGGTGCAGGTGGTAGGTGTGGGGTCTGGGTGGGAGGGTGCCGGAGCAGGTGAGGGCAGCATGGAGGGTGCAGGCTTTGGGAGGCAGTTTGAGTGTGGCAGTGGGCTCAGAGCTGGGGCAGGGATTTGGGGGGTGGGGTCTGGAAGGGAGTCTGGGTGACGGAGGAGGTTCAGGCCTAGTGCAGGGAGTTGGGATGCAGGAGAGGGTGCAGGGCACTTATCTCAGGCAGCTCCTGTTTGGTCACACAGCTGGGCGAAGGCAGGCTCCTTGCCCTGTGCTGCAGCTCCCAGAAGCAGCTGCAGCTGGCATGTCCCTGAGCTGGTGGCTCCATGCACCTCCCTTACATGCAGGCACTGCCCACCACAGCTCCCATTGGCTATGGTTCCTGGCCAATGGGAGCTGCAGGGGCAGGTACCTGCAGGCAGAGTGCGGAGCTCCTCTGATTGCTGCAAGCAGGCAGTGCTGCTTGCAGCTCCAACCCAAAGGAGGAGAGAGGGAGAAACTCAGGCTCAGAGCTTCCGGTCTCTGGCATGGAGACTTGCTGCAGGCTGGATTAAATTAAACAGGGCCAGAGGTTCCCCACCCCTGCTGTATGTAGTATGTATTTACTCTTCCCTATGCAATTCGAGGCAGTGGGACTCAGTGGACAGTGCACTGACATGGAGTTCAGAAGGCCTGGATTCTATTTCTAGCTCTGCCACTGGTTTACTGGGTGACATTGGGCGAGTCACTTTACCACCCTGTGCCTCACTTTTCCTATCTGTAAAATGGAGGCAATTTACCTTTTTTGTTAAGATGTTTTGAGATCTATTGATAAGTGCTGTCCTATCATACATTTAGAACCTGACCTGTTCTTATTGAACTTAATGAGAGTTTTGCCACTTAACTATTTATCAGCCTAATTCTAATGGTGTTTTAATACTGGCATAAAGCTAATATATTGTGCAGCTGTGTTTTTGAGAAGTTTCTGTGAGTGACTTCAGTGAGGGCGGAAAGCATTAAATAAATGTGCTTTGTGAAAATCCAACGTAACTCCACCAGTGTAACTGGGTGCAGGGTTTGGCCAATTATATTTAAAACATCAGGGGCTTTTAAGTTTGAGCCAGTTAAACCCAAAGCAAAGTTTTATGTAGTACATGTAAGTTATCTAGTACAAAGGATAGGTACCACTTGGTATCGAACAGCGAACGCTTGCTCCAGAGAGTTTTCTATGCTTCCTGGTGGGGGGCTCGAGTGCAGTTTGTCCACAGGGTGTGAGTTCCTTTTTAATTTAGTTATTTAACTTTAAAACATTTTTTAACTCCTGTCAAACAGATGTTTTCTTCCAACAAAATGAGCCAGAAAATGTGAAGTCTAAATCCAGGAGTCTTCTATTACATTTTATGTAATATGTTATAATAGAAACACGGGCCAAGTTTAAGCCGTGTGAATATTTGAAAGAGTGATACTTAGTGGTTGGTTCCTGCTTCAAATGCAGCATGGAAGACCCTAGCCTAGGGGCATGCATGCTCTCTTTTCCTACCCAAATTAAATGACTGTAGCTATTACATGTTTTTTTCTAGGACTCACCTGTGCTCAAATAACTTCCCAGACTCTTAATGGCCAGTGTTATGTGGCTTGTAAATTCTGTGTATTTTGTCCTGGTCCTTGACATGAGCCTCCAACTCACTGCGGTAATAATGGTGATTTGAACCGTACAAATATGGGAAGATCTGGGCATTTCTTGTTACACCCGCAGGATCATGCTCCCAGGGCACTGCACTGGTGTACGGAAAGAAGCAGGGTGCACCCTAGGAGAGGGTGTTGTAGAGCTACAGCGGCACCCATCCCTCTGAGTCACCGTGTGCCTGCTGCTCCCAGTGCCGACTCTGCCTAAGTGGCACAAGCGAGCTTTTTAATATGAGCATTATAACAATGCCAAGCAGCTAGACTACAATAATTACTGTAGGGAAATGAGACTTTAGGATGGGGTTACTACAGAGGTACAAGCACTCCCCTTGAGGTCAGTGGGGCTACCAGGGTAATAAAAATCACAGCTTGGTGTGAGGAAGGGGGGCAGAATCAGGCCCTTAATAAGGAATGCTAGTGTGTCTTTCCAAATGCACAGCTAATGTCCAAAGTAACTTTTGTACCCGGGACCCAAGCAGTTCTGGTCCAGCATATACGTAGAACATTGCATGAATGTACAGCTCTATGGGTATGCCTGCACTTGCAGCCTATTTCGGAATAGGGCTGCAAATATAGGCATTCGGAATTGCAAATCAAGCCTGGGATTTATCCCGCGCTTGATTTGCATCTTCCCGGCCGGGCACCATTTTTTGAAATTTACAAGCCCGGAATAACTGCCCGTGTCTACACGCGGCAGTGAAACGGGCGTTCGAAATAAAGCCCTATTTCGAACTACCTGTTAAACCTCACTGCAGGAGGAATAGGTAATTCGAAATAGGGCTTTATTTCGAACGCCCGTTTCACTGCCGCGTGTAGACTTAGGCTGGCTTAGGCGTACATGGCCCTGCCACCGTACAGGGGGATGGACGCATGACCTCCCTAGCTCCCTTCCAGCTCTAAATAACTGTGATTCTATGACTTACTCCTGTGCAAAGCGGGTGTAATATACTACACTTGCTCTGCACAGGGGCAAGTGACTACAGAACCACAAGGCAATGGAGGATCAAGTCCCCTGTGCTGCTTTTTTTTTTTTTTTTTTTTTTTTTCTTTCAGTAGAGCTGCAGGCGTCTCCGTTTTGGCCTTCCAAACAGCTCCTCTCCTTTTACAGTGTATTCCCACAAAGTGTGGAGGTTTGGCCCTTTTTTTGTCTCATAAATAAAGGCCTAAGATTTCCAATGCTGGCAGGTACATGTTTTGCTGAAGTCTCCAGGAAAGGAGTCTGAATAGCGATTGTAGACTTTTTTTCCCCTGCTGCATGTTGTTGTAGCTGGAATACGTGTTTGGAGACATGTGAAAAATAGCTTGAAGGCTTTTTCTTTTTCTCTTGGGTATGTCAGGGAAAATGTTGCATTTAGAAAAGGTTGAATGTATTCTAATATTTCTTTACTGCTAGGGGATGGTGCCCCCTGCTTGCTATGCTCGGCAACCCCCCCCCCCCCCCCGGGGTAGGCAGCCCCAGCTTCCCCAGCCTCCGTGGGGGGCCAGGCTGAGGTGTGGCAGTCCTGGCCTGCCCTGGCTCGCTCTCTCCCCAGCCACTGCCCCCTCCCCCTGAAACCAGGCCAGCCCCTGCTCTCTCCCTCCCCCCCCCCCCCCCCGGCCACTGGGGGGTTGGGCCGGGCTGAGGCCAAGGCTGTCCTGACTCCCCTCCTCCAGCCGCCGGGGGGGCAGACTGGCCCAAGCTGAGGCTATGCCTAGCCCGGACCTCTCCCTCTGGCCTTGTGGCTCCCCCCCCCCCCCCCCATGAGAGGGAGTTCTTATAGCTCCAACACCCCTCCCTCCCCGGCTGCACCAAGCCCCACGCTCTCCCTGCACAGCTGCTTGGAAGGGATGGGGCACAGGCCAGAGGACTGCAATTTAAAACTCCAGTAGCAGCCTGTCCTGTGGTTTTCAAGTGGTGGGGTGTGCGCAGCAGTGAGGCCCGTGGGGGGGGGGTGTCCCTCAGTGCCACACCCCCCTCCCCCCCCCGCAGCAGTCACTCTACCCTCCCCAATCCCATCATGGGCCTTGCTGCCCTCCCCCCTGCATCGCTGGAGCAGTGCCATTTAAAACTCCAGGAGCTACCAAGTGGCAGGCGGCTGCCGGAGGTAGAGTCGGCCCTATTCAGCAGCAGCTTACCTTCAGTGCTGCTGCAGCTCAGGAACCATAGGTTGCCCAACCCTGCTGGGTTAGCAGCAGGGAGGAGAAGTGGGGCAGCTGGGGGGAGGAGGGGCCGTGGGATGCAGTGTGACATCCTTAAGTCACTGTTGTCCTGCAGGAAAAACTTGTATATAGAAAGAGTAGCTGTGGGGCAGCCGGGCCACCTCACAAGAAGCCCCGCCAAAGGAGGAGGATACTCAATAATTTGGCACAGATAGTATAATTCCTCCCCCGCCCCCCCAAAAAAACAAAACAAAACCAAACCTGGATTGGCCATTCAAAGCAGAACTTGGTGGCAAGCTGTGCTGTGCAGTGGCGGGCGAGGCTGTTCTCATTGCATCTTTCTGCAGTGCTCTGCTGACAGCTAATGGCTGTGGAATAATAGATTGACTTAAAAAGCATTTCTGAAAACACGGGGATGAGTGCTGGTGGGTGTCACACCCCAGCCAACTGCTCTGGGAGCACCACGGGGAAAACACCGGGAGAGAGGGAATAGGGCTAGAGCTGCAAATGTCACCCGCCAGCGCCTGGGATCTGTTCCTTTTGCAGAGCAGTGAAGTGCTGTGGAAGGAATGCTCCCGGGCTTGCGGGTGGCAGTGGAAGGAAGCGTGTTCGTAACCTCACAGCCTTTGAATGCCGTAGACAGAGTGTGGGAAGCAAAGGCTGCGTAGCTTATTGGGAAAGATGTCGGCTCTAGGCTGCGCTTGTGCAACCTTCCTGACCCCCACGCTCGGTTCACTGTTGAGAAAATCCTTTTTTTCTCAGCTCTCGAGTGCCCCATTGTACCTCCCGGCTACTGACACACGTCAGTTGTGTTCTCTGCAAAATGGGGATGAGGTGGCTGAGGGTTTTGTCTACACACGCAGAAGTATTGGTGCCGGCTGAATGGAGATAAGCCAGGTTTACACCAGTGTAAGAGTGTCCATGTATAAAACTGCGCCCAGTCAACCTCAGACCTTTCCTTCAGCTGAGCCAGTGTTGGGTGTAGACCCGGCCTGAGACAGACAGGTAAAGGGCTAGATTTACAAAGGTGTTGAGGCAGCTAAAGATGGAGGTAGCTGCCTAGTGGGATTTCCAGACATGACTAAGAAGGGCCTACTGACTTGTCTAGTGTTACTCAGACTAACAGCGCTAGAAGTAATGTGACAGCGTGAATGTTTGGTAATACCGTTATGACTACCGACAAGTGCCTCAGTTTCCCTTATCTGCTGACTTGTTTCCCAGGGGGAATGGTTTGCTTGCAGGGCAGGCTTCGAGTCATAGGTCTGAATGTCACTTATCTGCGCTGGGATGGGTCATTAAGAGGGACTGGCCAAAGCCACCCTCATATCTGTGGAGAATCCTCAAAATCAATCACCAGGGCTGTGACACCTAGCAATCAGCGACCCAAAGGGAGATGGATTTCCCCACCCCTCAGCAGCATCCCCCAGCTTGAGAACAGTGGATGGGGGAGATGCAAAGGGGGAGGGGAAACAAAAGAATCTGCTGCTGGAAGAGGTCCGAGTTCTCACCTTGGATCTGACCAAGGAGGTCAGGCAGAGATCCCTTGAACAGGGGGATTCGCTCAGCTTGGCTGGACTCTGGGCTAACCAGGAAATATGAGAGCTATGTGTTACTCTTCCTTTGTCTCTGCTAGCGGGAGGAATTCTTATGCTGGGTTCCACTTGATAAATAAACCAGTGTGTTCTCACACTGCTGTTTGTGTCTCACTGCAAAAGCTTGGGGAAGTGCATTAATCCGAAGAGCATACAGGTCTCTGCTAGGAGTCTGTTGGATTTACTAAGCGGAGCTGGGGTGCTGGAGCCCCATGCGTTCAATCAATGATTCCTTGTGCCTTGCCTTGGAGGAAAAGTGGGACCTGTTGGGGATCTGGTGACTGAGGACACTTGGGGGTCTGCAGACTGTAGACAAGATGGGGGCATAGCATCTATCTTGTGGATCCATGACATCAGGGTGGATTTTTGTTTAAATCAAGGTGGTTTAAATCCGTGATTTAAATTGTGACCTAAATCACCAAGTGGAAATCCTGAATTTAAATAATTGAATTTAATCAACTTTTCCATTTGTACATCAGTTATTTTCTAAAGAAAAGTGCTTTCTCATTGGTGGATATATTGATTGACAAGTAAATGGAGCCTTTACACTAGAATTGGTACATCTTTTTGCTACCTAGGTGGGTGCACTATAACCATGCATTTATTTAAGAAATTATATAGCTTATATTTTTCAATTCTTAATAGTTGTACAATTTGAATATGTTAGAAAATGGTGAATATGTTGTTTATTTGCTAGATAATTAACTTTTTGCTTTTGATTTGTCAAGCTGCATTTGTATGGTAACTGGAATTTAAATAAACATATCTCACACTTTATTTTTATGAAACAAAACAACCTTGCCTTTTTTGGATATGTGAGCTTCTTTTTTCAAAACTTATTCACACTTGCAGTGAAATGATTTATGAAACAGAGGTGGATTAATCAGTCAGTCAGTCAAACTGATTTTTTTCAGGTTACCCTGGGAAAATTTTCAAATCTACCTTAGTAAAAGTGACTGGGACTTAAGTGTCTACTTTCCTGAATCTCTTGAAATTTAGGAAATGTCTTAAATTATATAGACTGAACTATAGTGGCATATTTATAATGTTTGGTTTCTAAAGTTTCCCCCCCCCTCCCCATTCTTTATGCATTAAAAAGCCTCTAAGCCAAAGATTTTTATATTGGCTTGTGGATTCAGCATATTTATTTTTTATTTAAATATTTCAAAAGATTATCATACATTTAGGCCTTAACATGTTTCGTATTAAATTCAGATTTCTTTGTAAACAGATTTGCTTTTGAAAAGAAAAGCTTATTGTATAACAGCATAAAATATAATTCAGTAAATAGAAATTTTTTGATTCCTCCGCTTCCCAAAAGCCTTTTCGTTAATTTTTTTTTTATCCACCCTGCTAGAAATAGACGGCAGGTCTTTTGGCCTTGTGCCAGTCTTCATGCCTTCTTGCTTAGCTGCTTCACGACACCAGAGGTGGCAGTTTTCCCCACAAAACTTTCATGTGTCTTATTCTGCTTTTGGCCAAGTTCCTTCTCTGTGGCTGAGCCATGTGACTGTTTAACGATATTTGCATTCTTGCACACCCGGAGGCTTTGAGGGACTTGCTCTCATTTGAGCCCACTGACGTTGGCTACAGCCACTAAATAGAGCAGCATTTGCCCTGGAGTGGTGTGAAGGAGGAGTTTGAAGCTGTCAGGAGAGAACAGTTCAATGGCTATTATTGGGTTCAAAGCAGTTTGGCTCCTAAGGCCAGCATGTGTTACGTCGCTTATTATTTCTAACACTGTTCTCCTGGGCTGAGGCTTCGGAGAATGCTGGTGTCCCCAGAACAGAGGCAGTACAGGTGTCCTCTGCCACTGAGAGATGCGTTCAAGAGGAGAGAGTGAAACTCAGCTGCCATGTCAGGATGCTGCATGGGCTCTGCTGCCCTTGCCGTCACGGGGAAGGGCTGTGCCACGGCTTTGTGATATGGAAACCTGCTTGCTAGGAACCCGCCTCAGACCGTGTTGACTTTCAGCCCCTTGGGCGGGGTGTGATTTAGAATGGGGGGAGCCTGCCTCTCCCCACCTTGGTTGCTCAAGGGGTGGTTCACACCTGTCCCAAGCCAACGTGAAACGCAGCCCACCATTCCAGCGGGGCGTGCAATGTACCTGGGCAAAAGTGGGTGCCTCATGCTGTCAGATCAGAACAGCAGGCTGCATTCGGCGCTTGCTGGGCACAGCTGCAAAGGACCGCCTAAGATGAAGGGCAATAAACCCCTTGTTCTGGCACCAGCGATTTCAGCAACGCAGTCCTACAATGCACTTTGTCTCTCATAAACCGCACCCACTGTCCTTTCTACCGTTGACGCTACACAGAGTGCTGGGATACAGACTTTTGTCGGTCAGGAGTGCAGTGAGGTTGAATCTGTGACTGATGTAGCTGTGTTGCTGGTAGATGGAATGACACTGGCAATATAGAAGTTTTACCAGTACAGGGAGCAATACAGGCAAAATTCACCATGCCGGGGCAGTTTGCTGGGATAGTATTCTCCAGTTATTTATACTGGTAAAGCCTTCCAAGTAGTGAAAAGGCCTCACTTTGCACAAACACTTAATGCCACTGCTTAGTTACCTTATTCTGGAATAGTTCAGCCTGCTGAAAAGGGCTACATTCATCCCAGTACAACAGCAGCCCTGACTTCATGAAAGTCTAGGGCAGGGCTACGCAACATGTGGCCTGTGGACCACCTGCGGCCTGTTTGTTTGTGGCCCCTGGTGCGGTTTGGGTTGACGCGGGGCTCAACACACGGCCCACGGGTGGGAGCCAAAACAAAAAAGTAGTCGATATAATGGTCTTCTGTTGATATGCGTTTTAGTAGTTAAACTCCTGGACTGTCATTGCTCATTAAAAGTGCTGCCATATGGGTGGAAATTGGGTAAATATTGCATGTTGTTAATATCAGCAGAACTGACAAAATGGGTCCTGCATGTTGCCTTAATCTTTGTATTCAAGCCCGTCAGTGTGAAAGAAGCTATTTGCATGTATGTGCAACCACGCTTAAGTTGCAGCCTTTGGCCTCTGCTGTGAGTATCATTGTGGCCCCCCGGCGCTTCCAAAGTCTAGCAGCCCTGGTCTAGGGTCTTGCATTCACTTAGCCTCAGGCATGCTGACATTTTCAGTGCAGACCTAAAACATGAAAGGTGGACTCTTGTGGGTATGTGTGTGTTTGTTTGTTTAAAGCATTTTTTTAAAGGTTCTAGTTTTGCTGTTAAATATACTAGATGATTACTTGCGGCTACTCCTTTGGTTACAAGTAGCATTGCTTTCTGTTGCAGAAAGCCAACTGTGTTTGAGGCAATAACATGCAATACAATCCTAAAAGGTTCTTGAGCTTTGAAATACATCATGAGACTGCCAGGCACATAACTCTAATCAAGGGGGTATTGTAAAACAAGAGTCTTTCTAATATGGTTAAAGTGGCCACTTGTGTAGCAACTGCTTGAACAGAACTGTAGTGCTAGCTGCAAGCAGTCTTGAAACACCCCAGTAGGTGTGTGGGTGTTAGTTAAAGGAACCCACATATCTTACATTGACTTTGTGTATTAACTGCATCAAATTGTAGGCATAGGTTGTGCTTAATCACTATTCAAATGTAGTTTGAACCTGAGTTTGCTGCCTCAATTTCTGAAATCGTGTTAGTGCAAAGTGCTACCAAGTGTTAGTGGTAGTGTTTTGCACTAGTTTTGCAGTGTCATTTACACCAGGGCAAGGTGCAGAGCAACGAAGAAGCAAGCCTGTTGGCTTTTAGAGTGTGGGAAATGGAACTAGCTCTCCAACATAATTCAGGGAAAAGCCTGGAGTACTTTAAATAAGTGTGGCTGTACGTTTCTGTCCTAGGTATAGAAACAATGAATGTGCTGTGCGAGGGGTACTAGAGGAGACTCTGCAAATTGTAAATGACTGCAGCATACTCCTAGCTGTTTGTCAGATCAAGTGATGCCATGAAGGATTTTCAGAGTGTAACCTGTGACATTAGTGGTACAGTGCTCGGGAGTCCTTTCTGGAACATACAAGTTCAAGCATACAGCCAAGGCTGGGTCCCAGCTAAATGCCTCTGCAATAGATCTGCCATCTCAGTGGAACAGCTGGGCTGTAAGCCGTAGTGATCTGCAATAAGGATGTTAAGTAACGGTTAATTTACTAGTCGAGTAGTCGATGGAATTTCCATTGACTAGTCGATAGGCACTTCCACGTTCCTCCTTTGAAATGTACAAGAGCCCCTGCTGGGCCCGCTTGGGGGTTTGTACATTTCAGAGGAGGAACGCAGGACTCTGTGTGCAGCCCGGGGCCAGCGGGAAGTCCCACTGACTCCAGGCTGCATGCTGCCTGCCTGCTTTGAAATGCACGAGAGTCCCTAGCAGGGGCTCTGGTGCATTTCAAAGCAGCAGCTGCAGCATGGAGGCCGGGGGGGCAGTGGGGTACTCATAGTCCCCTGCTGACCACGGGCTCCATGCTGCGCTGCCACTTTGAAATGCCACGTGGAGCCGAGGTCAGCTGAGGACTCCCCAGCTGATCCCGGGCTCTGCGCGGCATTTCCCCTGGACCTCAGGATCAGCTGGGGAGCCCCCAGCTGACTCCAGGCTTCCTGTGCAGTAGCACCACACAGTTGATCCCGGGCCCAGCTGTGTGGCGCTGCCGCTTTGAAGTTACCTTCTGCGCGCCCCCCCCCCCCCCCTTTGCTGCCTCTCTCTGATAGAGGCAGCAAACGGGGGGAATCGACTAGTCCTTGACATTCCTAATCTGGATAGATACTTGGAACTGAAACATAACAGGGGCTGGAGACTATTACTTACAGTAGTTTAAATCTGGAGTAACTCCACTAAAATCAATACTGCCTCTCTCTCCAGCTCTCTGATTATCTCAGTCTTGCTGAGCACAAGATTCAGTTGTGGAAAGCTTTGAATTTTGGACATTTCCGTGCAAGATGTTTCCTTTCTGTTGTGTTGCTTGCAGGGTGGATTAATTAAAATCACAAAGTGGAAAGCCCTGATAGAAAGGTTGATTAAAATCAATTTTTTATACTTGTACTCCAGTTATTTTCTAAAGAAAGGTGCATTCTTGTTGTTTGGTATAACCATTAAAACATGTTCATTTACAATTACATAGAACCTTTATGCTAGTTTTGGTACATCTTTTTGCTATTTAGCCATGTGAGCTATAAATATGAATATTTATGGAAGCAATTATATAGCTTATTGTTTCCTCCTCTTATTAATTGTACATTTTGGTATGTAAGAAAATGGTGCATGATGTATTGCTTGTTTACTAGATACATTATTTTTTGCTCATGATTTGTTTAAATTCCAGTTACTATCTTAATGCAGTTTTAATTAAAACACATAATGAAAATACATGTTATATGCTATTTTAACTAAAATAACCTTACATGTTTTGGATTAGGGATGTAAAAACAGCCTAAAATAGCTAACTGGTTAAATGATTTGTTTAACCTGTTAACCACCGGCAACAAGTGGCAGGGGCTGCCTCTTGCCCCACACCAGCCAGGGTTTTACCAGCTTGGCCCTCTGTTTTACCACTTACTTGGTAAGCATGCCAGTAAGGCTACTGCTTACTGGGAAATCGGTTGACTGTTTAACATTTTACATCCCTGTTTTGGATACTTAAACTTCTCTTTATAAAAACATGTTTCATATTTACAACTAAAAGACTTATTAAACCAAAGGATCAGGTGTAGTCAATGGATCAGACTAATTAATTATTTCCGGTCAGCCTGGGAAAATGTTCAAATGTGCTTAAGGGAAAGTGACTGGAATTTAAGTTACTTAGGTTGTGGTATTGTGACATATTTATAAGCTTGACCTCAAAAGTTAGAGGTCTTACCCTAATTCTTTCTTTATATAGAAAAACAGCCTTTAACTCAGTTTATTTTAATAGAGACTCATGGATTCAGCATATTTATTTTTATATAAATGTTCTAAGAGATTATAATAAACTTAGGCCTTAATATAGTTTGCATTAAATTCAGATTTCATTTTAAACAGGTTTATTTTTAAAAAGACAAACTTATTATAATTTAAAATCCATTTCCCCCCCTCCCCCCCCCGAACCCCATAAAATCATCCATTTTTATCCATCCTGGTTTGTTGGATGATTTTGAGTTTTGGGAGGGTGGTTATTCTAACTCTCTTTTAATTGTTTTTTCTTATCACGTGTGCAATGGTTAATTAATATCTTAAAGAAAGATCACCCTCTTTGCAGTTAACAGTGTGCTTTGCATCAAGCTCTAAACATTGTGAATGTGATTGCATCACGGTGTGACCACTGATCTAATTAGCTTTTCAAATATATCCATTAATACAGCGTTATGTATAGTGACGGTGTCACCTGGAAATCAGATGTCCCATTTGAAACTTTTTTACCTGCAGTGGTTCAAATAACACTTAATATTTCTCCAACTGAACAAAAATGGAGGGGAAAAAATCTGTTTTACCTGCAGCCCTGTTCATGTACACTGTATTTGAATGCTCTTGCTATATAATCAGATTAATTGCATCGCCTACCCTCTTGGTCAATTTCCCTTGTTTGTGTGGATTTTTTTTTTTTGCACACATTAACAACAGAGAGAGAAATATTTAACAAAACAGGAAGATCTGGTTGTAAAAACACAAACATAGTTTGGGGATTCCATAAGTATGTATAGGGCCTGAAACTAATTTTCAAATTGGTGTCCTATTTAAGAGTGTACTCATGTGGCTGATTCTTCTAAAGAATGCTGGCATCTTGTTGCTAGATTTTATGAGCAGTTGAAGAACTTTGGTGAGCCTTAAGAGTTGAAAAGGACCTCTCCTCTTTGAATCCTAAATAAAGTTCTTAAAATGGCATGGAGTCCACTGGCAGGGTAGACCTGCATGTGGCCCTTTTAAGTACAAGAAAGGACAAAATGAATGGTATTTTGTAGCAATCGTGTTCTGACACCTTGCACTCTGGTCCTACAGCACCATAGCCTGGTGGGCAGTCAGACGTTCTAGACAGAGCGTTAGTTGTAATTAGGTGGTTCAGAAAACCCGCAGTGGTAGATGCATTCTTGTGTTGTGCGTGGAGGGCTGGCTGTTCCTCATCTCTTCCTTGCACTTAACACCATCAGTGTCAATGAGTCAGAACTGGGGCTGCTTTAAATCAGTGTTGTTCCATTGACTTCAATGGACCTATGCCAACTTACACTGAGGATTTGCCCACGTGGAATTACATCAGGATAAAGTAAGAATCCTGCCCGATTTCTATTAAATAAGCCCCGTAGCTCCTGCTTGCTGGGCCAGTGAGAACAACACTCCTCTTGTCTCAGCCGGCTGTTGCTCTTTGCAGATCTTGCTTTTATTCTAAGTTGGTGACTGCGACTCGAGGTGTTATTTCCTGGTGAGCACTTTCGTTGGTGATTTCACTTCCTGCCTGATAGGATTATGTGAAATGTCCATAGCTTTTAATTCTCTCAGTTGTGAAAGAGTGGCTGGCCCCCTGGTTTCTTTCTCGTAGCTGCTGAATCTGCTATTCCCCGCACTTACGTATCCCTAGCGGAGGCTGGGAGGGAAAGGGTCATGGGCCTTTGGGGTTAAGTCACTTGCCGTAAGTGTAAATCGGAGCCATGCTGATCTACACCCACTGAGAGTCAGCCTCTGGAATCCCAGAACTGGCTGTTTGGGGGGCTATAAATATTAAACTTTTGCCCCTGGTGTTGCAGAAGATTTTGATCTTTCCATGAAGCCTCTCGCCTTCACTGCCCTGGAAACAGCAGTTTCTACTCAAAAGGAGAGAATTTCCCCCAGTGAATGGGGCAGGTGCTAAAGCCTCTGCTCCGTGCTGGATGTTTTGTTTTCCTCTCTGATGGTTCCTTGTCCACTGGTGACATTGGTTTCAAGCCTGGCTCGTGGGCAGTGGGGATTTTTACAGCACATGTAGAGTGTAAAGAGCATAATTGAAACAGCATTTGCCTTCTCTGTGTGCAGGTAAGAACATAGCTGCAGGAAATAAACATGCTCGATGTCTAATCTTGTTGCAGAGGATTTGGCTTCTTCCCTGGCTTTAACGGGCAGTTGCAAGGCTGCCTCCGAACGGCCCATGACAGCACGGCATTTTGCTGCCACTCCAAGGCACCCTCGTGATCCCTCTGCTCTTGCTTCAACTGTTGCCAATTCCTGATCTCCATTGTGCTGTCCCCATTTCTCAGGAGGCGGATTTGCGGGGGTGGGGGTGTAATCGCTCATCGCTGAGGGTAAGGATTTGGGATTGAACAAACTTTCTTGTGCCGCTGTAAAATGGCGGTGGTGATGCATCCTGTGTCTCGCTTGGAGGCCTTTCAAGGCACGGGCGAAGTGTCGGAGCTGAAAATACAAACGGCTGATGGCGAAGTGTAGAATTAGTTAAATCCCTTTTTGCGGTGGCATAGACACCTACTTACCAGGGCAAGCTTCTAAAGACCGGCCATTCCAGGGCTTTGTTTACCAGTTGAAACTGGTCACAATTTTAGGCTGTCCAAACCTGGGCAAGTATAAGCTTGGTCACCACGTCGATATCCCGGGATAAAGCTGAAGCTGACTTGTGGGGCTCCTGTTTTATCTCAGGTGGTTCAGAAACCTTGAGCCCCTGGGATGGCGGCCTGGCAGGAAGCTTGTCAATGCCTAGCGAAAGAAAGGCAGGACAAAGCAAGGCGGAAAGCAGCTTCTGACCTTACAACTACCAGGCTCAGCTAAATCTGCTCGTTGTCACGATGGGACTGGCATGTCCCATTCTGGTCAGACGGACGTGTATGCAACTTCTCTCTGACCTGGTCGGGGGGCAGTGTTTTGTGGAGAGGGTTTGGGGGCTTTTGATTGGTCTTAAATTCAGATGATCTGTGTTGTTGAAGGGCAACAACGTATTGCTGATTTACTCTGTGATAGGGATGTTAGCGAGTAGTCGACTACTCAACAAGCATAAGCTTAGCGAGTAGTCATGGAGTACTCGACTGCTTTCCCCCCCACCCCTTTGCTGCCTCTGTATCGGAGGCAGCAAGCGGGGGGAGCATGAACTAGTGCTCGGGGGAGCCAGCTTAAAAGCCGGTTCACCCCAACACTGTCTCTCCGGTGCCGCCTGCTCTGGCAGCAGCCCCTGTTCGTGGAGGTCCCAGCAGGGAGCCAGGTCCCCCTGCAGACAGGGATTGCTGCTGGCTCACGTCAGCCCCAGGAGCTACCCCCATTGTGGCTCTGCAGAGCGGTCCTTCTCGTGTAGTCGATACAGATGACGACTACACGGTTAGCCAGGTAACCACAATTTAACACCCTTACTCTGTGAATGGCTCAGTAGGGATTTATAATGATCTTTTGTCTACTATCAATAATGTGCCCCCTCGCTGCCTTCTTCCCCTGCGCCACCCTCTGTTCACCATGGCTTATGGATGACCTGTCCCAGATCAAGCATGAGCGAGAAACCAGCAAGGGCCTGCAGCAGAAGTTTCATGCTGAGGCTGATCAGATGCGTTGTAAAGATTCTTTGGAATTCTTCTGCCCCGGCTGCGTGGGAGGCAGTGAAACGTTCCTTTGCCTCCACCATCGTATCTGCCTAGCGTCCCTCAGCTGATTTGTTCAGGTGGTAGGTAATCTGCCTAATCTAGGCTGTCTTCACTGTATTGCTGATGTGTACTCCTCCAGGCCCGAGTTTATCTATCTGTTTTAAAAATGTGCCTCTGTGAGTCCGTCTGTGCAAGAACTCCTCCTAAATGACAAGAGCTAGGACCGCCAAATTTGGAATGCAGCTTCCTTTTATTGTAACTTTAAAGCAAGCTCAGGGTTTGGTTGTGCCAGGGCAGTGGGATGTGCCCAGGATGGGATTGCTGCTTATAAAGCCGTTCAGAAAAGAGATCGAAGCACCAGACAGGTGAAAGGGGCTGGCTGGGGGCGTGCGCCCCTCCCCCCCATCTGGGACTGCCCCAGTCCCGAGTCTCCCACTCCCACGCATCCTTTAGGGAGGGCTATTCCTACAGTGATGTTGCTGGGTGCTCTCTGTAGTCATGGAGTGAGGGGAAAGGGCACAGTTTGCTGCATTCCTTCCTCTGGCTGGGGAATGCAGGGGGCAGACGAGCTGTGCACTTTGCTCTCGCTCACTGACAGTCCTGGTATGACACTCAGGGGAGTGAGAAGGGGAAGACTTTGGCCCCCTCCCACCCTCCTACTCTCATTCACTCTTCCCCTCCCTTACCCAGAGCCCCTCCTCATCCCCCCCAACTCTGACTCATGCATCTTCCAGCCCCTTGCCCTGAGCCCCTGCTGGGTATATGTGCTCGTTTGCAGATGAAATAGATTGTAGCCAGACTTAACTGCCTGCAGCCGTGGAGGTGGGAGAGGAAAAACACTAGGTCCTCTCTGAGTGTCAGCCAGTGTCACATCTGAAAATTCTGGACAGTCATGGATAGGGGTGTTGTAGTATAATTGAAGTGTCACGTAACTGCCCAAAATATTATTGGGTACACAACTATTCAATAGTCCCAGTCCTATAGTAGCCAGTGCACTCCTGGCCCCACTCCCAGGGAGCCCCCTGCCACCCCACGCTGCTGCCTCTGGTTTAAAAGCCAGCTCCCCTTGTGGACTGGCTGCCTGCCACCCCGCACTGCTGCCTCTGATACAGAAGCAGCAGCGCAGGGTGGCAGCAGCGCCTGTCTATAGTGGGGAGGCAGGGCTGGCCCAAACCATTCGTGCGCCCCGGGAGCGTGGCGCCGCCCCGGGAGTGCGGCGCATGCGTGGCCCCGCCCCGGGCCCGCGGAGCATACGCGGTGCCGCCCGGCCTGGCAGCCCCGCGCGGCGCCCCCTACAATGGGGCGCCCCAGGCGGTAGCCCGGTTGGCCCGTACCTTGGGCTGGCTCTGGGGGGAGGGGTTAGAGCTCTCCTCAGACAGAGGCTGCTTTGCGTGTATCATCAGCTCCAGCCTAAGTGGGGGGGCAGATGGATCTGGTGCTCATGGGGAGCCGCTTTTAAGCCAGCTCTTCACGGGCACTGGCTCCTGCTCCCTCCCTCCCTCCCTCTTGCTGTCTCTGATACAGAGGCAGCAAGGTGGGATGGGGAAATGCATGTAGTCGACAAGATTAACCGATAAGCCCAGGCTTATCAGTTAATTGTATAGTTGACTGCGCGTAGACATCTGTAGTCATGGAGAATCTCTGCTCTCGATCCTTTGTTTCCTGGTTGGGGATGTCCAGTAGTCAGGGCATTCTCTGTGCAGGCCCCATGACTTTGTAAATTCATACTTTGCCCCACCACTGTGGTGACCTCTTGTAGCCCATCTGTCCTAGTGTGCTTCTGGGGAAGACTTTTTTAGGGAGAGCGGGAGGCAATTCTGCAGAGATTTGTAAGGTATTCTGGTGGCAACCAAGGCCAGTATGAGGTGAAGCAGGTGAGAAGAGCAGGGTGTAGCTATTTTGGTTCTGCAAGGATTTAGGTATTGTTTTAATTGACACCAAGGTCACCTAGAGCAGTGTTTCTCAACTTTATTAAAAAAAAAAAGTACCCCCTTTTAAAAAAAAAAAAATAATATTTTAAGTATCCCCAGTACCTATAGTTTTCAGATACACAATTTTTTTCTACCATTGCAACACATTTGTTTAAACAACTTAATCGTAGCCAGTCGGGTGATGAAATTTTTGGGTGTAAAAGAAGTACAAAAATAATAAAGTGCTGTACAACTTAAAACAAAAATTCAGTTTTCTCCAAATTTCAGTTGTTGACGTACCCCCTCCCCCGACTTCTCTCGAGTACCCCTAAAGGTACTCGTACCACTGGTTGAGAAACACTGACCTAGAGTCCAGGGCCTCCTTTGCTCAGTACAAATCCAAGGAAATAAAATAGAAACAACGGAAAGAGAAAATCTGCCGGATCTTGGTTATTTTAGCCTCTTGCCATGTCAGGACAGAACCTATAGCAACCCCAAAATGAGACTGTTGGAGATCTTTGCATTGCCTGGTTATGAAAATATTTATTTTTCTTCCTTTGCTGTGGAGGTTTGATTATCAACCTCGTTCTAGTTTGTTGATAGGAATGTTAGTGTGTCTGGTTGGCCTTCTCTAGTGCCCCATTCAGAACTTCTCTATGGCTTGGAATATCAACATGAGCAGAGTGCTGATCAAATGCTTCCTTTGCAACTGACAGATGTGAGGAGTGCTGTGGGAACCTTCCTTTGATGCACTCTGTAGCTGAAAAGCATGTTTTGTCTGCTGCTGCTGGTGAAGGCCCAAAATGTGAAATATCTGTAACAATCTATCAGCAGAGTAAAATTGGAGATGCGGAAAAATGTTGTAGTATGGCCTGGTGCCTCTGGCTTTTTCTAAACACACCAATGTTATGACTGTGCCTCACGCTTGCATGCCTGCCTTTCCACAGGAAGATTGCTCTTGGATGTGCAAATTAATGTTTTCAAATTGGCAGAGTCAGTCCTCCAATTTTAAAGGCAACCAGTAAAATCAATTAGCGCACCCACCACACACAAAAATCAGTTAAAGTTGGTATCTCGATCCTATATACAGTAAAATTCCAATAGTCCGGCATCCAGTTGTACGGCACTCCCGATAGTCCGGCATCAAAATGGCAAGAGCCTAGTGGGTTTTTCTGAGCGTTTAAGTGAATAATTTACAGACTGTATTAGTGTTGAAGTGGTATAATTTTTGTGTTTAAGTGAATAAAGTGCTGTATTAAGTGTGTTAAGTTACTGTATTAATAGTTTGTGATTAGCCAGTGCTGCACACTACTGTACGTAGTATCCTCTGCTTTCTGTATTCAAAGGTTTTGCAACAATAATGGTGAGTACTGTACTGTACATTTATTCTTTCATTCTATGACTAAATTTATGCATTGCAGTATGTACAATAAAAAGGGTTAAAACACTTTATATACAGTATATACTGTGTGTGTGTGTGTGTGTGTGTATATATATATATATATAAAAAATATATATAAAACCAGTTTATAGTACCTCCTGATAGTCTGGCATATCCAATAATCTGGCACCACCTAGGTCCCAAAGGTTCTGGATTATCGGAAGTCTACTGCACAGTAATTCCTCATTTAACATGGTAGATATGTTTCAGAAAATGATCATGTTAAGTGAAAACATGTTATGCGGGGTCAGTTTTCCCATTGAAAATAATGGAAAAGGTGGGGGTTGCGTTTCAAGCGGTGGTGTCGAAGTCAATTTTCTGTTGGTGCTGAGTCGTCAACGTCAACATTAGACGATGTACTGTACAGTACGGTAAAACTCCCAATAGGGCATCAGCTGGAACCCGGAAGTGCTCCGGTCAGCTGCTCTCTCGGGGGGGCTGCTGAGAGCCGCATGTGTGCTTGCGGCTCCAGCCTGCACTTGTTAGCAGCCGGGACCGGGACATAAGGTTGGGGGAGAAAGGGGACTGGGTTACAGCAGGGAGGGGAGGTGTTTGGCTCTGGGGAAGGGAAGAGGAGGAGAGGGGAGGGGGATTGGGTTGGGAGTACAGTATGCCCCTGTGACGGGTCTGCCGGGACCTGCACTGTGTCCGGTGAGGGGGGGGATCGCCGGGGAACGGCGTGGTGAGTGGCAAACCCTCCGCCGCTTTGCAGGGAGGCGGGGGAAGCCCCGCGCAGCCGCTGGCAACAGGCTGGCTGGGAAACCCAGTCGCCAGCCTGCAAGCGGGGGCGGAGGAGAGGGTGCGAGGCATCCGGCGCGGGGGGGGGTCACCGGGGAATGGCACAGCGAGCGGCGAACCCTCTGCTGCTTTGTAGAGAGCCGGGGGAAGCCCCGCGCAGCCACCAGAGACAGGCTGGGTGGGGAAACCGTGTTATTTCAGGGATGGTCGGGTTATTCAAAAAACGTTCCCAAAAAAATTGTGCTATGGTGAAAACGTGTTAAGCGGGCAAGTTTTAAACGAGCAATTACTGTACTGTGATCTCAGAACTAAAATCTTTTAAAAGAATATTCCTAGTTAAAAACAAAATTCAAGACTGCTTAAGAATATTAATCTCACTAAGGTAGCTTGCAACTTGAATTCTAGAAAATGAGTGCTTTATGGTGAGGTCGCTTGTGTTGTCAAGTTTGGAGTGTAGATGTGCCCACAGGTTGAAAGGAGAGCCGTGTAAGCTATGAGCCTTCCTAAATCTCTGTCTCTGTCTCTCTCTCTCTGGCCAGTGTTTCACCCTGGTTGTGTTTCACCCATGACTGACATGTGTGGAGTTGAGGAGAGCTAGACCAGATTCAGACACTGCTTTCAAAATAGCACAATGAATTCTCCTGTGAGGTAAACTGCAAAATCAAAAGTCATTGAACCAAACCAGATTTGCCTCTGTCCTGCTACAAAGATCAAATGTTCCTCTCTGGGTTAATTTCACATTCTGTTCTGACTCCACCTCTTGGGGGGGGTGGTGGTGGTGGTGGTGGTGGTGGGTTTTTTTGTTGTTTGTTTTTTGTAAAGCAGGGGCTACCACAGTTGCTTTGTGATATGTAAAGCAGCTCTTTTGGGTGGGTTGTAGGAGTGCTCAGGAGGAAATAGTTCATATTTTTCTTGCCTGGACTGCCTTGCTGGCTGAAGTCTTTCTCTGATGATGTGGACTGTACTAGCGGAAGGACTAGAAACTTGAATGGTGACTGAATAATTGGGAAAAAAATTGTTTTCCAAAGCTCCTGTTCTGAAACTTGGTGTTTCCCTCCCAGTTATGCTTCTTTCTTTCTGATTAATTGTTGAATCTAAGGGCTAGATCTTTAGCTGTAAATGGATGTAGCTTCACTGAATCAAAAGCACTATGCTGATGTTGACCACCAGGGGGTCTGGCCCTCCTGGGGTACATCTTTGTAAAAAGTAGTTGAATGAATGGCACCACATCTTTTGTGCTTGGTGCGTGGGGATGGGAGTGTGTGGGATACAAACTGAGAGAAGCTATACTTGTTTTCCTCCCCTTGTGACACTTGAGAAGTCAAGGAGAAATTAATTTTTAAAAAACAAACTGCAGGCTGTTGTGGAACACAATAATTTTGCGTACCCCTGCCCCTGAAACCAAGGAAGCTTGGAATTAATACTTCTGTCTCATCAACTTAATACAGCGGTTCAGAATGGCAGAGTTGCACATTATCTGCCTGACACTACAGAGCCAGGGCCAGTGAGGGAAACAGCATCTGTTTCTCATTGGACTTTGCCTTTGGAAATTCCTCATACTTGTTTGTCACATTACTGTCTCTCTCTCTCTCCCTTCAGTAAGTTTACAAGACTCGCCGGAATGCACAGATGGTCCTTATCAATTCCCAAACTTCAGCTTTCTGCTGGTTAGCAATTTGTGACATTAGGGCTGTGAGCGGCATCAGTCGCATTTACTCCAAATAGAAGTGTTCATGGCTTTTGGAAACCTAAGAGAGAAAGTGCCTGTTATGTCCGTTCTTGGCATAAAGGGAGATGGTACTGCTATGAGTTTGCACTGACCTTTACGCTAAATAATTTGCCTTGAAGATAAATGTTTTTCCCCGCTCTTTGCAGACACTTGTGAATTGTCACATTTTGCTGACTCTTCTCTGAAAACTCATGTGAACTTGTACCCTTTTCTCAACCCCCCCCCTTGCTCCGCTTTCACAGTGTGCCAAAGTAAGCTATTCCCCTCCAAGTGTCTTTATGCTGTAGGTCACTCAGCCCAGTCTACACTAGGGGACAGAATCGAACTAAGATGCACAACTCCAGCTTCTTGAGTAGTGTAGCTGAAGTGAGCTCACCTTAGGTTGAATTTCCATGTCATCCCCACTGCAAGAGGTTGATGGAGAAATTCTCCCATTAACTTCCCTTACTCCTCGCGACCCTGTGGAGTATCGGAGTCAACAGGGGCACTATCAGGGGTTGATTTAGAGGGTCTTTACTAGACTCACTAAATCAAACCTGAGGAGATCAATCTCCACAACGTTGATCTCCCGGTAAGTGGAGACCAGGCCTGAGAGAGTAGCAACATGGCCTCTGTCAACGGCAGATAGGTGTGGGTGTGCGTGTAGTGTTGCAGCATAGCAGTGAGTGTGGTTGGTTCTCTGCAGTCCTGACAGGAGCACGGTTCACTATCACCAAATACAAATTAACAAGCTCCTCGATGCTGGGGTATTAGGAGAGAGTTAAATGTCCCTTGGTTCTTATTTTCTTTGGGGAAGGGTGGTTAGGAGAATAAGGGTTTCTGTGGAAAGAGGAGGTGAAGAATTTGAACATTAAAACAAGGCTCTACCCCTCTGGTCTTTCCTGCTATAGCTGCCTTTGTACATTTTTGTCTCTTTGGCAACTTTGCAGGAAGATTTAAAATGAACATTAACAGAAGAGTGAGCCAGAATGGGAGCATAGGGAGAAGAGCCATCTGACACGTGTAATAGGCTGAACCGAGCCGGGGCCTGTTCGGTCTGGCTCCTGCTGAGAGGCTGGATCCTGGGCCCAGTTGTGCTCTCTGGAGGTGGTATCCATCTAGAATAACGCCGACTGGACTGGACCAGGGACCAGAGCTTGGAGCCTGGATTGGAGCTGTCGGTCAGTATGGCCCGGGGGAGAGATTTTGCAGGGGAGAAATACACGATCACACCGTGCTAGCACTCTAAAGTCCAGGTCCTCGGAGCTTTTACAGTGCGGTGGATAGTGGCAGTCTGATTCCAAGGATTGATAAGCCTGATGGATTGCTGCAATAGGGCTCACCTAGGCCAGCTCTACCAGCGCAGAGGGGCTCTAAGGCCAGCTGATCCAACCACAGGGGAATTTTTGGTGGGAATGGAGTCTGTGACCTTTGCCCCATTAAATGCCAGCTATGTCTGGCTGCCACTCTTGCCTCATGGGACCAGGCATAGCGGGGCACCTGGGAGAGCAGCCCGGAGGGTGCTCTGACTTGTGCCACGGAGCAGTGGAAAGGGGCTTCTTTCTGGGTTCTGCACCACGCCCAGTCAAGATGCATCTGGGGAGTGGGCCATTTTTGCTCAGGAGAATGAGCCCTGAGGACTCCTGGAGAAGAATGGAGACACTACAGCTTTGGGATAGCCAGTGCATTGGAGAGAAGCAGCATTGGCTGATGGATGCTGTTGTAAAGGTAACTAAGGCTAGGGCCTCCAGCCCCCTGCAAAGTTGCTGAAACTTTCAGGAGACGAGAGCTGTTGAACTTTGTAACTACACTTGTAACTTTTTGTGCCTCATCCCCAGATTCCATACTGTACTCGTAGGCTAATACCAGCTCTCTCAGGCTGACCCCAGTGCAAATCTGTAGCCATGTTCTCACTGGACAATCACTGGTAGAGTTAGCATTGGATAGAAGTAACAGGAGTTCACACGCTCCAAACTACAAGAGAATCGCGCCTCGCTATATTGGATCCCTATCCACCGCAAGGGAAAGCTGAGCACCTCTGTTGCATGCTCCTGGGTGATGTAGTTGTTGGCCTATCTTCCTATCCAAGATCAGGCAGCCTCCAAGAATTGCGTCTTAAAACATGTCTCTGACACGATCCCCCGGATGTAGAATTACTCAAATGGTAGCTTCCCTGTAGCAGAGTTTCTTGCTGTGCCATAAACACTGCTCCGGTTTAAACTCAGGGAGCTGGAGAGCAATTCCGTCTGCAGCCGAGACCCGTTTTGTAGCTTTGTCTCCTCGGCTCTTGTTGGTCACGCTGTCTAACTACACACTGTGTGCTCTGGTCTGGCTATCGGCCAGCTCCCTTCCTGCCTCTCTTCCACAAAATAACAAATTTTCACTGTCTAAGTGTTCCAGGATAAACAAGGGGAAACAGTAACGATATTCAAGGAGAAATGTCTCCCTTCCCCCAGGGCTCAAGCAGCAACGCGAGATGGGGCCAACCGTAGTTTAATATTTTGACATCCTCCTGTTTGAGAGCCTTCATTCTCACTGGGCTGGCTGAGACCTTTTCCCTCCCTATCAGCAGGGGAAGAGAGGGGAGGTGTGTTGCACTGCTACATGCTTGTAGGGTGGCGGCAGGACCATGGCCCAGCTTCTAACAAGGAGCATCCGAGGGGTTGATGGGCAAAGACAGACGATGGCTGCAGACATTCTAGAGGGGCTAGACCTGCTTATAGCAAAACCCTGGAGAGGATTGTTCTAGGGTGGAGGTGCTGAATGTCTGGCCAGTACTCTTGCTTCCTGTGTCCATGTAGCCCACGTTGTGTATCCCCAAACTGCAGAATGTTTCAAGTTTTTGTTTGTTCAAAAAAAAAAAAAAAAAAAGTGTTGCTAGCCCTCCTGTTTTCACAGAGAACCTTCCGAACACAAAGCAAGCGTAAGCATGCAGAGACAGCCTGAGTCTGCGGCCAGCAGCAGCACCAGCTCAGAGCAGCACAACCCCTGTTAGTGTTTGCGAGATGTTCACTCTGGATCCCTAAAGGAGATGCCTGCCTCGTCATTGTTAATGAACACATTACTAATTTGCTTTAAGGTGGCCTGGGTGGATTCAAGTCCAACATGGAGAGCCGGCTGTTTCTAGAAAGAGAGAAAGAAAGAAGTAATAGTCTATTGGATGATTTCTCCACAGTATTCTGCATGGGTTCTCTTGTATGGAACTGCCCTCATGGTGCAAAGCTTTTGGCATCACTTAATGCCTGCATCAGGGACCAGTTGTTATGCATCCAAGGGTATGTCTAGACTGCATCCCTCTGTCAGCAGAGGGATGCAGATTAGGCAGGTCGACATTGCAAATGAAGTGGGGATTTAACTATCCCACGCTTAATTTGCATAAAAATGGCTGCCATTTTTGCTGACTCAGCACTTTGTCGGCAAAAAGCGGCAGTCGAGAGGGGGGGAATCTGTTGAGAAATAAAGCCTTTTTCGACAGATCCCTTATGTCTCCTGCAAGGAGGCTTACAGGATTTGTCGAAAAGGCTTTCTTTCTCGACAGATCCCCCTCTAGACTGCCGCTTTTTGCCAACAAAGTGCTCTCTGCACAAACGGCGGCCATTTTTATGCAAATTAGGTGCTGGATATTTAAATTCCCGGTTAATTTGCAATGTCGACCTGCCTAATTTGCATCCCTCTGCCAACAGAGGGATGCAGTTTAGACATACCCCAAGAAGCAACAGGATCTTTTTCAGGGGAAAAGCCAATATACCGTGTGTGGTGAGAATACAGTAGAGAAGCAGTTAGCATATACTTTATGAAGACACGCATGCACACACAGGTCGTGCAGATGGTGCGTAGTTACCAGTCCATGGTGGCTCAAGTCAGTTTTACTGGCCAGGACTACTGAGTGAGGAGTTGGGGTTCCTCCTCTGAGGCTTGGCTTGCAGGACTGAACCCAGAGTCCCATGGCAAGAGCTTCCCTTCTTATACATGTCAATTCCCACTTGGGTCTATGGGTATTGCAGTGTCATGCTGCCATCATCATCTGTTTTCCAGAGTTACTCTTTGATGGGGATTGTCAGGCTGCCCATCTTTGTCTCTTACTCTTGGGAGGGTCTCTGCCTGTCTCCAGGGTTCGTCAGTGCTGCTAATTCAGCCTCAAGACTCAATGCATGTTTACTTTTTATCTTCAAAGTTTCTACTTCTTTTTGATCACCTGGGCATCTGTGATGGCTTTCACTCTCATACACCCTCCACTCCCATCACACAATTGTACAGAGTTTCAGACAAGATCAATAGTTACTAGAAGACACAACTTAGTTTGTGATGTGTACAAGGGGTACAACTTAATATGTAATGCTAACAGGGATTAAGGCCTTACTGTAACATTATCTAATCATGAGACAGAGAGAGAGAGAAATAGAAGCAGACAGAACCTATAAGCAAGTCATTATACATCAAATCATTATACATCATATGTACAATCTTATAACCAGGGCTCGGTGAGCCATGGTGAGCCCCGCTCGCCAGCCACACAGTTCAGCACACTGCGCATGCAGATAGAAGCAGCAAAAGGTGGGGAGATACTTCAAAGGGCAGATGCACACAGATGTGCGGCACTGCCCCTTTGAAACGCCCAGGCGGTGTTTCAAAGCGGCACTGCTGCCTGGAGCCCGGGCTCAGCTGGGGGCTTCCCAGCTGATCCCGGGTTCCGCTGAAATGCCACATGGAGCCTGGGATCTGACTCCGGTCTCCATGTGGCATTTCAAAGCAGCAGCGCAAGCTGGAGCCCATTGGGGACTCTTGTACATTTCAAAGCTGTCACGTGGCGTGCAGCCCAGAGTCAGCGGGACTGCACTCTTGTACGTTTCAAAGGAGGAATGTGGAAGTGCCTTTCGAGTAGTCGATGGAAATTCCATCGACTACTCCATTAGTAAATTAACTGCAATTTAACATCCTTCGTATACAGTCCCTGTGTACTCTGGTTTTGTGTAGCAGTGGGTGAGAGTGGTGCTCCAGTTCTTAAGGAAATGCCTCAACAATGCAATTTTTACTCTGACTGCTAGAATGCAAGTACCCTTCCAGCCTGCCAAAAATGGCCAAGCAACATTCCACACCATACCCAATTGATGATTGGTGGCGGCAGATTTTACTCTCTGACTATTCCTAGCCTCCATTCCCACTGCTCTGTCTTTGAAAGCCTCCCGTACACTCTCTGCCTGTGCAAGGCATGAAGAATCCTTGAGGTTCCCAGCTTTGGAGCTAGCATGAGATACCAGGAAAGACATTTCCATAAGCATGCAAAAATACAGCCTGCTTGAAACGTTGACTCTGATAAAGCCCTAAGAATATTTCTAGAGTTACTCTTAAAATGTGTGGCCTCAAATTACTAAACTATTGCCTCATATCTGTGGTTTATCTCAATATTTTACATACCAGCAATCTTTTCCTCCTTGAATTTGCAGCTCATTTGTTTGCTTTTTTTACTCTTAAAAGGCCTGTGAAATCTCGGTCAAAGCATTGAGTGAATGAGTCTCCCATTTAAGGCAGCGATAAGGGGCCACACCTAAAAGAAAGCCCAATAAACTCTGCCCGGAAATGAGAGCCCAGTGGGGCAGAGGCTTCAACTGGATATCATGAACCAGTGTGTGCGTGAGAGAGAACACACAAGAGACTGGAGAGACAGAGAGCCTGAAGAGGCAACTAAAAAGTAGTAGCTGACTCTGAAAGAAACCCGAGGAGGTTTGTAGCGCAGGGGGCAGGCTGAAAACCAAAAGAGGCTGTTTCCTGCTATCTGAGCACTGTGCACTCAGAGACACAAGACACTGTAAGTTCGCTGTAAATAAATGAAGTGCACCAAGGGAAACAGCAGACTTCTTCTGTTTTCCTGCAGAACATTCCCCTGGATGGAAAAAGGAACAGCAGTAGGCAAAAGTCAGACACAGGTTATTGGGCTCAATACAAGAGTAACTTAATGCAATTATTGTCCTGTGATAAACGGGGTCAGACTGGATGATCTAATGGGCCTTTTTGGCCGTCATCTCTAAGAAACCATAAATTATTCTCAGGGCCTTGGATTCAGCTGCATGTTGGAGGCTGTGGGAAGAGAACAATAAACTCTGTAAAAATACCTTATTCCATGTAGGGATGAGGAAAAAAAAATGGCACCTTCTTCCCTCAGGTCAGATTCCTCCCCCACCCTTCCCCCCACATGGAAATTCATACCTAGTGCCCATAGTTAGGAAAATAAGTTTGTATTGCTTTTTATTCCTGTTAGCCCCACAGAGCCAGCATGGCTCAGAGGTTGTGAACCAGGGTCCCTTCCTTGACTCATCTCAGCAACCAAAGAGTTTTACTGAGTTCCTACCTCTGCCAACCATTGGCAGTGAAAAGAGGTGAGTGAAGGCATCGGGTGATCCGCAGAATCTCTGAGGGATGTGGGCTTGAGTTTGCAGGGCCAGCAGTCCGAGGCCCCCGCCTTCATTTTACAAGTAAAAAGAAAAATGTGATCTTGAAATTGAAAGTCCGTGAGGGGAACAGAGACTGTAAACTTAAGAACACAAGAACCACCCTAACGGATATGGTTAACCCAATATCCTGTCTTCGCACAGTGGCCAACACTAGATGTTTCGGAGAGAATTAACAGAGCAGCTGTCCATAAAGCACCTTTGTTGTCTAGTATGAGCTTCTAGCAGTCAGAGCTTTGAGACACCCTGAGCATTGGGTTGCATCCCTGACCATCATGCCTAACAGCCATTGATGGGCCTACCCACCATGAACTTAATTCTTTTTTGAGCCCAATTATACTATTGGTCTTCGCAGCCTGGGAACGAGTTCCACAGGTTGACTGGCTTTGTGTGAAGAAATACTTCCCTTTGTTTTAATCTGCTACCTTTTCATTTCTATGGGTGACCCTTGGCTCTCTTGTTCTGTGAAAAGGGTAAATAATACTTTCTCTCCACACATTCATTGTTTTATTGGCCTCTGGCATGTTTCCTCCTTAGTCATCTCTACTCTAAACTGAGCCAGCTCAACTCTTTTCAGCCTATCCTCTTGCAGAAGCTGTTCCATACCCCCAGTTAATTTTTGTTGCCCTTCTCTGTGACTTTTCCCCTTTTAATACAGCTTTTGGGAGATGGACAACCAGGACGGTACTCAGTATCCTGGGTGGGGGGCACACCGTGGATTGATATAGTGGCAATGTGAGATTTTATATTTTATTATCTTGTTCTTTCCTAATGGTTCCTAAAATTCTGTTAGCTTTTTTGATGGCTGCTGCATACTGAGTGGATGTTTTCAGAGAACTATTCAAGATTATTCTAGGACCTTTCCTGAGTGGTAACAGCCAGTTTAGACCCCATCGTTTTGTATGTGTGGTCGGGATTGGGAAACATAATGTGCGTTACTTTGAATTTCATCTGCTGTTTTGTTGCCTAGTCAGCCAGCAGGACTTGGGCAATGGCAGTGTAAATGTTCCAGCTCAGGCTGCAGCTGAGTTCGGGGACAACTCACAGGATTCTAGAGCCCATGCTGAGCCTAAGCATCTACACTTCAGTTAAACAGCCTTGCTACCTGAGCTCTTATCAGCTGCTACAGACCAGTCCGTGGGTCTTCGGTTGCAGTGTAGATGTGCCGTGAAAGTCCTGTTACACTAGATTAGCTGGATCCCCTTTTTCCACATCCTTGTTCATTCCCTAGTCTAAGAGATCATGATTTCCCTTTACAAAAGCCATGCTGACTTTTCCCTAACATACCTTGTTCATTTGCGTATCTGGTAATTCTCTTCTTTACTATAGTTTCAGCCAATTTGCTTGGTACTGAAGTTAGGCTTCCCTGCTTGTAATTGCCAGGATCGCCTCTCGAGCTTCTTTTGAAAATAGGAATCATGTTAGCTACCCTCCAGTCATCTGGTGCAGAGGCTGATATTGGAGTTAGTTCTGCAGTTTCATATTAAGTTCCTTCCAACTCTTGGGTGAATGCCATTTGCTCCTGGTGTCTTATTGCTGTTACATTTATCGATTTGTTCCAAGGGTTAGGGGCAAGCCGACAGGTGCAAAGGAGCACATAGATCGGACAGACACATTCCTTATGGGAGGGTCTATTAATAGGGATTCTCTGTCCTCATAAAGAGTAGAGGATGGAAGAGGATAAAATGTGCGTGAGATCTGATGAGAAACAGGCAAATGAAAAGAAGTGCCATTCAGTCACATCAGATAATGGCAGACAGCTAAATATTGACATGTTTTTAAAGTGCTTATATACAAATGCGGGAAGTCTAAATAATATGGGTGAACTAGGGTGTCTCATATTGAATGAGGATATTGATACAATGGGCATCGCAGAATCTTGGTGGAATGAGGATAATCAATGGGACACAGTCATACCAGGAAGGACAGAATATATATCGGAAGGACAGAAGAGGTCGTGCTGGTGGGGGAGTGGAACTATATGAAAGAGAGAACATAGAATCGAATAAAGTAAAAATTGTAAATGAACCAAACTGTTCCATAGAATCCCTATGGGTAGTAATTCCATGCTCTAATAATATGAATATAGCAGTAGAGAGACATCACCAACTACCGGACCAGGATAGTGATAGTGACTGTAAAATGCTAAGGGAGATTAGAGAGGCTATAAAAATTAAAAAACTCAATAGTAGTGGGGGATTTCAACTATCCCCATGTTGACTGGGTACATGTCACCTCAGGACGAGATGTAGAGATAAAGTTTTTTGACGCCTTAAATGACGGCTTCGTAGAGAACCTGGTTCTGGAACTCGCAAGGGGAGAGGCAATTCTTGATTTAGTCCTAAGTGGAGTGCAGGATCTGGTCCAATAGCTGGACCGCTTGGAAATAGTAAGCATAATGTAGTCATATTTGACATTTCCTGTGGCAGGAAAAACACCTCAGCAGCCCAACATTGTGGCATTTAATTTCAGAAAGGGGAACGACACAAAACTGAGGAGGTTAGTTAAACAGACATTAAAAGGTGCAGTGACGCAAGTAAAATCCCTGCAAGAGGCATGGAAATGTTTCAAAGATTCGGTGGCACAGTTTGATTAATTTAAGATGCTTAGTATATCTGACTCTATAGATAGTGCTGCTGGCCCTGCTGGTGTGACCAGCTCTGTCATTCCTGTATGTTTTGCCTTCTGGTGTTGTGTCCTGTTGATTATCATCAGTATTCTCATTTAATACCAGGCACTCAAGTTCACCCATCTTAGTATTTAGACTTCAAGCGTTTGTATTCAGGCACTATAAATAAATTAGTCTTTATTTAGTTGTCTGCCTTCATGTGACACAATTGAATGGGACTCTCCTGTGTTTGACTGTTTCTCTTCAGTTCCTACCCATACTTACATCCTTCCCTCTGTATGAGGTTATAGAGAATCCCCTTTAATAAGTCTTCCTCTAAGGGCTATCTCTGTCCAAACTGCGTGCTTCTCCCCACTTGTCGGATTTCCCTCAGATTTAGTTTTAAAAGTTCCACAGCCTTTTTAATTTTTACATGCCAGCAGTTTGGTTCCATTTTGATTTAGGTGGAGCCTAGTTTTCCCTCTGACTGCTCCTTTCCCAAAAAGATTCCCCCTGTTTCTAATAAACCAGAATCCCTCCGCTGAACACCATCTTCTCATACACTCATTCATACCCCTTGCAGTTCTGCCTGTCTAGCTAGCCCTGTCTATGGAACTGGCTGCATTTCAAAGAATGCTGCCTTTGGAGGTCCTGGATTTGGCAGCCTAAATTTGGCCTCTGGGAAATCTTTCCTACCTTTCCCTATGTCCTTTGTACCGATGTGTTCCACGGCCACTGGCTCCTTTCCAGTACTGCACGTAAGTCTCAAGAGATCCTCAATCTTTGCACGCACCAGGCAAGTCACCATGCTGGTCGTGTCAAACTCAACGTGGAATCCCAGGGTGCTGTTTTTTGATTTAAGTGCTATATTGAATGGAGCCTTGCTTTCTGCCTTGGCTCGAAGGAAGGTCTCTCAGCCTCTGAAGGTTTGTGCCTCTCTGCCACTTAGTCCTTCTCTTACACTGCCCAAAGAAACACAGTATTGAAACCAAGAAGATCATTGCTCATCAACGTTTCTACATTCATTCATTATAGCTACATCACATTCCACTTTCCCAGGAATAATTAAGGATTTTGAATTTTGTCTCATTAGTTAGGTGTCTCCCTTACGCTACAGCTGTTCATGGATCAGGCAAAATAATTCTAATTAAGGATGTTAAAGACTAGTTGACTATCCGATAGCATTTGCTTATTGGATAATCTTTTGACTAGTCGACTAATGGATAGGCACTTCCGCATTTCTCCTTTGAAATGTACAAGAGCCCCTGCACATTTCAAAGGAGGAATGGGGAACTCCGCATACAGCCTGGAGTCAGCGGGAAGTCCCGCTGACTCCAGGCTGCACGCCAGTGCCTTCTTTGAAATGCACAAGAGTCCTCAGTGCGCTGAGTCCCCCACTGACCCTGGGCTCCATGGTTTTGAAATGCACAAGAGACCCCTCTGGAGACTCTTGTGCATTTCAAAGCAGGCACCCTGCATGCAACCCAGAGTCAGTGGGACTTCCCGCTGGCCCCGGGCTGTAAGCGGAGTTCTGCATTCCTCCTTTGAAATGTACAAGAGCCCCAGTAGAGGCTCTTGTATATTTCAAAGGAGAAATGTGGAGGTGCCTATGGGCTAGTTGATGGAAATTCCATCAACTAGTCAATTAATCGCATTTTAACATCCTTAATTCTAATGGCCTACCAATTGCACCGTGCAAATGTACGCCCTGATGGGGGAAAAAACTTAAAGAAATACAACCCAAGATGGCTAACAGAATGCTTAAGAAGTGACTCTCTGTCCTGAACCTACAGGAAGGACCAATTTAAAAATGAAAATTCCCCTTGATCCGTTCTGTTTCTGTCTTGAGAAGTCTGCAGCACGTTAAAATACCTAGATGCCAGAGTTGAGAAACTTCAGCGGGTGCAGGCTTGTGTAACTGTTTGAAATCAGAGTTGCTCCACTGATTTATACCAGCTGAGGATTTGGCTTAGCAGGCCCAATGTCACACTTGGGGGAAGCACCCAGGTAGTATTCCCTTATTCTCATTCTTAAGGCACGAAGTTAAATTTTGGCAAATGGCCGTGATACTAGACCATCCCTTAATTCCAGGTCACCTCTCCTCCCAGTTATCAGCATTGGAAGCATTGTTTTTGTTCTGGGTGGGGGACGGGAGTAACACTGGGGATGATGTTAAGCAAGGATAAACTAAATGAACATCCAGACCACCATCAGCACCTTGCTTAGGGATGGATCTGAGTGGTGCACGATTTGAAAGGAGGACATGTCCCATTGGGATTTGCCGTGGTGATGACGACGGGAAAACTTAGGCTGAAACTCAAGAAGTTTCCTTGCACTGAGTTATCTCTTGCTGGAGGTGGTAGGAAGACACATTCCTAGATGGCTTGGCTTGAACAAAATACTCTGGAGCATATGGTATCGAGGAAAATCCAGGACTGGGAGAGATGGGCTTTTCCATCTAGGAACAAACCTCTGCACTACAGTGGTTCAGTGGAGTCTGTTTTCATCCTTTGAAAGACTCTCTTCACATAAGAAAATAGAATGATCCAGTTTTTGATCTGAGTTGCACCAGCATTAAACTTGACTCATTCCATTAACTTCTACAGAGAAAACCTGCATTTACCCCAGAAGAACCAGGGTCAGAATACTGACGTTTCTTTCTAGACTGAAAAACCTTATCACAGTAGGCCAGGATTGACAGTTTTTCCTCCCAACAGGAGGCGTTTTTCCAGTGTCCCTTGAACAGGATTTACACAAGTGTATCTGAGAGCAGAATCTAGCCCCTTGGCTCTAATGTGGCATACATCCCTGCTGCTCATTAAGAGATAAGGGAGGCCCTCTGAGTTGGCATCTTTCTATTTAAAATAGTCGTGCTGTTCCCCACTGAGGGGGTGAATCATTCTCCTGCTCTTCTAATTATGTACCGAAATAGTTGCACTTTCAGCTCCCCTGCAGTGACTTCCTCTTGATGCTGATAAAATCTGAGGCCAGGAGCTCTTTTGCAAAAGAGGTGTTTTTCAGCACATTTTGCCCCCTCCCTTCTCCAGAGTGGAGGTGGGGCCTGGCAACTAAAGCACATTCCTACTGTTTCAGTGTATGTGCATCGGTGGATGCAGCTTGGTTTGGCTTGTAAATAGCAGGAAAAGCGGGGATGGTAATTCTACACGTGGTTTTTGGCCTCATGGAAGAGCTTACGGTGTTGGTCTGGATTGTTCTGCAGGAAGCAGCTTTCCCCTGGACTGCTTTTGGGGTGGAGTTTTTGTCTTCACACGGTCCCTTCTCTGCTGGTACTAGTCTGTCCTGATCATCCCAAGCGGCCAGCCTGGGCTTCTGGGATGACTGGCTCCATGATCCACACAACTGGACAGTGATAGACTGCAAAGAACCACACTGGGGTTCGAAATGCAGAGCCGGATCCTCACCTGGTATAAATGTTACAGTGCCGGTATACCGGTGGATCTGTGCTGATTTACCTAACCAAGGGTCTGGCTCCGTGGCTACCTGGTGCCAGAACTTAAATGGTAAAGTGCCTGAAAAAGGACCACAAAACCATCTCCAGACTGTCCACATATGGTAACCTCTCCGTCTTCCCCCTCCACCTCCCAATCTCCTTTACTGGGAGCACTGTAATGGCTTTGGCCCAGATCACCCCCCCCACACACACACACACTCTGTTTTCAGGTCCATGCGTCTTCACCTCTGTCCTGCCCCATTTAAAGAACGCAGCAACAATCTGATACAATGTAGAGAGGGAAATAGATCCAGCTGCTGCTTCTCTGGTTAACCGTAACGCATTGGCTCAGAAACAGGCATCGTGCCAGTATTTTCTTGTCCACTTCTCTCTTTTTTTTCTCCACCCCAAATACAGTGGCAGCTAATGTCACATCACGCAGACCTGCCCCCTGTGGGATTCCCTGTGCGCAGCAGAATTGGTTGCATTTCCGTACGGTGTGGTCCCGTTGGTCTGGAGGTGCTCAGACTCTGTAGTGGCTGTGGCCCCCTTGGCATCTGGTCCTGGCTAATGCAAAGAGACAGAGATTTTTTTAGCGTAAGTCAGAATTGGCTGGCTCCATGGAGAGTGGAGCTGATTGGCTTTGTGCTCTCCTTGCTGTTGCTGGGAGACAGAGGCTCTGGTTTGTATGGGATCTTGGCCCAGTCCCGCATGACCTGAAGGTACTAGTGTGACCTCCGGCTTCCCCGGGCTAGTACCCAGCCTGAGTTCTGACAAATGTTTGTGTTGTCATGGCATTCAGCTCTGGTGGCCCTTTTATTATTGTTGTTGATGGCGATAATAAGAAGAACAATAAACAATTAATTATTATTTATTTTGGTAGATAATTGCCATTTCTAGCCCCACCCACCTCCCAAAATGCAATAGAAAAAACCTCTTTTCTGCCTGTTAATATTGTAGTCATTTTCCTAAAATACTCCCCAGAAGGAGCTACAGGGTTGTTGTGGTGAGAAATACAGGCTGCCCCCAACTTGCAACGCAATCGGTTCCGGAGATTGCGTCGCAAGTTGGGGGCGTCGTAACTTGAGACCGCATATATGACAGGTGGCGTACGCCATCGTAACTGCAGGGACGAGGACATAAGTTGGATTTTGGCCCCTTCCGCACTTACGGAAAAGGCCGTAAGTGCGGGGGGTCGTAACTCTGGCCGTTGTAAGGCAGGGGCCTCCTGTACTTAATAGCCACCAAGAAAGGTGGGCCAGGACTTAGCTTCCACTGCTTCGTTAAAAACTTAATTCAACAGACTCTTTAAAAATGGCTAGCAGCCACAGAATGTTGTTCACCCCACTTCATGACAGTTTACCTGAACATGGGCCTGTGCTCCCCCCCAGCATTTGACGTATGCCTTCATAAATAAGGAGCAATAGGAGATGCGTGTGAGCTTCAGTTAGTTGAATATCTGAGGGATTCTTCCATTGTGTTGGCATAAGAACATAAGAATGGCCGTACTGGGTCAGACCAAAGGTCCATCTAGCCCAGTATCCTGTCTGCCGACAGTGGCCAGCACCAGGTGCCCCAGAAAGGGTGGACCGAAGACAATGATCAAGCGATTTGTCTCCTGCCATCCCTCTCCAGCCTCTGACAAACAGAGGCCAAGGACACCATTTTATCCCCTGGCTAATAGCCTTTTATGGACCTAACCTCCATGAAATTATCTAGCCAATGGCAGCGCGCATTGGCTCCTCCCAGAAAAAGGCAGTGGTCAGCGCCAGATCCAGCAGATCCCTTGGAGATCTTGGGATCCTACATGAGGCGAGTCGTGTGTGGAGACCCTGTGTCCGTGCCCTGACTTGGCTTTTCTTTGCTCTTTTGCTGGTAGGGACGTTCCTAATTGCCCCTGAAATGCTCTGCCTTAAATGAGATGCTGAGGATGAGCACGAATGAGGAGGTGCTAAGGAGATAAGGCATGAATGGTTCTCTGCTGCTGAGGTACTAGAGTGAAGAGTGATAGACAGACTCCTGTGTTTTTGGGTTTGGGGGGCAAAGTAAGAAAAGGCAGCCACTGCCTGTGTGTGTACCAGCTATCATGTGTCATACACACCCACACCCACACATACGGTACACAAAGGTGGGGACAGTCAAGAGGAGAATCCCTAGAAGCCAAGCTTCTAATGGAAATGACACAGACCCACAGACTTTACATCTGAAGTGCTTGTCCCCACAAACGTTAAGGGTGGGGTTTTCAGATGTGCTCAGCCTTCACCTAAACTCGGCTCGTGCTGCCGTCAACTGGCCTTGGCTTCAGTGGGAGTCAGTCAGTGCTGAGCGCCTTGGATCCACCCCTACACCTGAACAGCATGTAACAGGTTTGTTGGCACAGCTGTATCCGTCAGGGGAGCAATTGATTACAATAGTTGCAATTGTGTCTCTCTCCATCCCCACTGGCAAGATCTGTGCTGGCAAAAACCCTTGTGCAGACAACGTAATACTGGCGAAAACATCCTTTTGCTAGTGCGTTTTGGGCCTCGTTTACACTAGAAAATTAAGTCGGGGGGTGTGAGAGAGCAGCGTAGATAAGTGTAGACTAGGCCTTGTTCTATTCAGGAAACTGGCTTAAGATTCCCTGGCAAACCCTTTCAGGCAGAGCTACTCAACGTGCGGCCCATGGCCTGTTTGTTTGCGGCCCGCAGGGCGGTTTCGGCTTACGCGGGGCTCAACGCGCGGCCTGCAGGTGGGATCCTTTGAACGTGGCCTCCACTGGGAACACGCTCCACAATGGCAAGGCATCTCCCCGGTGGGATGAGCATTGAAAGGCGCAAGTGGACGGGCTGGCTGGAACAGATGGGTGCAGGGTATTGGCATTTCTAGCCCCCAGGGAGGAGGTGCCGGGGCATTGTGGGAAGTGCTTTGTATTCATGCCTGTCAGTGTGAAAGAAGCTATTTGAATATATTTGCATATGTATACTTGCATGTATATGCAACCACACTTAAGTTGTGGCCCTGGGCACGTGTTGTAAGTATCATTGTGGCCCCCAGGTTTCCAAAGTTGAGTAGCCCTGCTTTCAGGGGTGTACCCACTGCTAACAGGGTTTGCCAGGGTACCTCTGCCAGTATATCTAGACCAGCAAACCTCTGGAGTTGTAGACGCAGCCCCCATCTCTCAGCCCCTGAGCAACAGGGCTCTTGTTTGTTTCTGGTGGGGAATGGGCTTTGGAGAGCCCCATGACTTGCATCTGGTTGCATAGCAAATCTCTGGCAAATGGGAGAATAGAACACAGAGCAGAAAACAAGGGTGACCCCTAAGAGCTAAATTAAACACCATTTCTCTAAGGACTTGATCCCAAACCTGTTGGAATCCATGGAAAGACTCCCATTGAGTTCAACGGACTTTGGATCAGGCCTAGGCTGTGCAGCATTATAATTTAGTTGCAATTGAGTAGTTCCTATGCAAATTTCTGGTATTGGGGGGGGGGGGGGAATGAAAGGTCTGAAGTCCTGGACACCCAACTTTTCTTATGGAAACCAGCATGGCAGGGAATGTCATCTTGTGCTGTTTCACAGAGTTCTGTAATCTGTTTCTGAGCCTTTGCATCCGTGTGATTTGGCAGAAGAGCTAACTAGTGAGGCTGCTTTTTCTAGACTAAAACATAACTAACTGTACAGCTGTTGTGGAAAACTCTAAATATAACATCGGACTTGCTCCAGCTCTTTATCCTGCAAGATCCCTGCTGGTACAATAAATCCTGTGAAAATCTCTGCTGGGGTGTCTTTCGGCTCAGGGTACCCGACCAAGCCAGCAGAGGTAGATGGAAGGGGGGTGGAAACTCCTGGTTAAATCTTCCCAAAGGCGTAAAGTAAACCTGCTGGAAGACTTAAGTGCATCTGAGTTAGGTGACTGTACTTTTCCTTCAAGGCCATGGAACCTGAGACAGGACTTGCACGGGAAATTGTGCGCCATGCTGAAAAGCCGAGGGGTGACTGCCCTGCTTTCTCACCGTACCATGCTGTTGTGTGTAAACCAAACCACTCACAGGCCAGCGCCTGTCTTCCGTGTTGGAACGATGTGTCCGAAGCCTTTCGACGCTATGCGCTGCCGTGGCCCTAGAACAATTGCCAAAGCTGACGCAGAGAGCGTCCCGTCCCTGTTAAGTTGCGGTGAAGATTAGGAGAATTGTGAGAACTGCTTCATCCATGACACATGTAACGGAATAGCGAGCTGGCTTCTCCACTTACTTACATCAGGACTAATGACGTTGAAGTCAAAATCCCAAGCGGCCAGCTGGGGACAGAGACTTCAGCATGATCCACCCAAACCCCCTGTCGAAAGGTTGCAGGGGCAGTGGTGGAGATGCTGCCTACAGTGGTTCTGCACCAAACGGGTTGTTTCTCTTTTCCCCCTCCCCCAGACAACTGGGAAGCTCTTAGCCAGGTGGAGGTAACCAACTGCCATGCCTCTGCACCATGAGAGCTGCACAATCAGGCCTGCTGATTGCGGTGGGGCGAAGGGGGCAGTTACTCCGGGACCCGGCAATTCAACAAAAGGGCCTTGGGCTCCTACTTGCCGCTGCTGCTGACGGGGCAGCAGTGGCTGGAGCTCCAAGCCCTTTAAATTGCTGCCGGAGCACTGCACGGTGAGTCCCTGAGGGGTGGGATGGGGGCGCAAGCGTAGCACGGTGCAGAGGCTGGCTGCCCACAGGCCTGCCCTTTTGGCTTGAGGCTCCGCCCCTTCTTGAAGCGTGGAGGTGTGTCCCCCCGTACCTTGTCCAGTGGCCCGGCAGGTCTGTTGGCCCCTTACCGCCGTGCACAGTGATCACAGAGCAAGCCAGAGGATCTGGTGTCTCATAGTGCGGGCTCATCTGAGCAGAGATAAGATTGCAGCTTGGTGGGGGGGGGGCAGTCACAACCCAGTTGTCTGACCGTGTGTGTCGCCTCCTGACTTTTCTCTCCTGTGGCCACAACTGTCTGAAACTGGGGCATGGAACTTCAGGTTCACCTTCTGCAAGTTGCTAATACTTGACAATCTGCCAGTCACTGGCCCAGAGGAACTGCCTCGTCCTGTGGATTGGGGGGGGGGGGAGAGCTGTAGATAGCTAGCCCCACAGTAGGGTTGGGTAGAACACACACCCAAGGAAGACATCCGAGCATTGGGGAGGAAATTGAGCCAGAAGGACAAGTGGTTGAGAATCCACTCCGTCCATTCCCTCCTGCCTTAGACCACTTGGACCAGTGTTTCTTAAACCTTTTTAAGACCAAGGAACACCAAATAATTATGAGGGACACCAAGGTCGCCTGCCCCTTTAAGGGCGGCCATTTTGAACTCTGTTGTTCTCCGCGGCACACCTCCGACTGCCTGTGCCGCGGAACACAGTTTAAGAAACACTGCCCTGGACTAACAGGGGACTCAGGGAGGGATGGATTATTCTTTCCTTTGAGAGTGCCTGAGATTCCTATAACTTCGACCTGCATGCGCGGTTGCTTGGCATCTTGGTTACAAATATTTCTGTTTGGGTTTTTCAGAATGACGAGCTTCGAAACCTCTCCCTCTCCGGTCATGTGGGCTTTGATAGTCTTCCAGATCAGCTGGTCAACAAATCCACCTCTCAAGGGTTCTGCTTCAACATTCTTTGTGTTGGTAAGCGATGCTGCGTGGCTAAACAAATTGGCTTTTCACATCAAGACAGCAGTGACAAGAAAATTAATAATTTAAACAGAGGCGGGGGGGTGTGTGTCTGAGAGAGAGTAAATTAAAAACCAAAACCAAAATCCTCCCTTCCATTCAATAAACCAATAGGTTGTGTGTTCTAAAAGGCACTGTTTTAAATCAATTTTTCCACTTGTAATTTAGTTATTTCCTAAAGAAATGTGAATTAGCACTGGCTACATAATTAAAACAAGTTGATTTACAACTAAATAGTCTTTACACCAGCAGTGGTAGGTCCTTTTCTTACCTGGGAGGGTATGGCTGTCACTATGTACATTTCTTTAAGCAAATTTATAGCTTTAATATTGTCTGATTCTTTCTTGTATGTTTTAGTATGATAGAAAATAGTGAGTGCTATATATTGCTTATTCACTAGCGAATTAACTTTTTGCTCATGATTTGTGTCAAGCTGTAGTAAGATGGTAATTGGAATTGAATTAAATCACACAAACCAGCATTTATTTTTTGTGTTTGAAGAGATTATAATATGGTTAGGCCTTAATATATTTTGTATTAAATACAGATTTAATTTTAAACAAGTTTATTTTTAAACAATAAATTTAAATAATTAAAAATTGATTTTTTCCCACCTCATTCTTCTCCCCAATAGTTGATTTTTATTCACCTGAAGGAAACTAGTAGCTTTTTCCTTTTAGAAACATTATTATTCACTAGCAGAATTACCTGGTGTTACTTGGGTCCTTCAGAACAGGTGGCTGGCAGTGTGGGGGTGAAGGAGCCAGGGCAAGGGGGTGGGGTGGGGTGGGGGGTTCAGGGGACAGGGGTGAGGTCAGGTTAGCTGCTGGCTTCTCCCTGGGGAAGGCTGGGGCGGCAGGAGCTGCTTGTCCCAGCTGTTGGCTTGTCTCCAAGATAAGTGGCTTGTCTCTGGGCTGGCCCTGGCTGCTGGGTTCTCTCTGGGTCCAGCCCGTACAGGCTTCCTGCTGGTGCTCTCTGGGTCAGGGTGGGGGAGCAGCAAGGCAGCCAGCAGCTGCTCCTTGAGGCAGTCTGGCATGGCGGGTGCTGCCAGCCAGCGACTGCTGGCTTGGGCACTTCCAGCCCCCCTGTGGTCACGGGTGAGTATAACTGTCTCTAATCTCACACCCCTCCTTTTCTGTTTGATATGAAACAGTCACATTCCAGGCACATCCCATTGTCCTGGGAGAACCAAACCCTGACTTTGCTTTAAGTTAGGATAAGAGGAAGCTGCATACCAAATTTGGTGGCCCTCGCCCTTCTGGTTTAGGAGATGTTCTTGAGCCAACGGACTCGTGAACAATTAGACAGATGCACATTTCTAAAATATATAGATAGATTATTCAAATGTTTGAAATTTGAAAATACAGTCCAACTTTAGGGCCTTCCAGAAAGAAACACCTGCTTTGTAGACAGTTGTGCTTTGTGCAGCTCTGTTTTTAAATAAATGAAACTCTGTCAAGCACCCTGGAGTCCGATCCAGTAAATAAACATTTCTTACTCTGTGTTAGGAGATAAATGTTGTGGCTGGAAAAATAAAATGTGCAGTAAATTCAGGTATATGACTTTGGACTTTGAATCCCTCCATTGGCTCCCTCTCCACTTCCTCTATCAAATTCTGATTCTTTGTTGCATCTTTATCATTATTTGTATTACCATAGCAAAAAGTTGGGGACTTGGGCAGTGTGCCCTCTAATTTTGTCCATTTATGTGCAGAATAAATTTTATGAGCACTGAGGCATTTGCAGATGTGTGCCACCTATAAAAACATGCTGTGAGTACTCTGCTACTCAGCTGGGTGACACTGGAATCTCTTCTGGGTGGCTGCCCAAGCTCTCAGTTTATAGGGAGACAACAGATGGTTGCTAGGGATGTAAACAGGTAACCAGTTACCTGGTAAGCATAGTCCTTACTGGATGATACTTGCTGGTAAACCGTTAACTGGTGCCCAGCTGCACTGTAAGCGGGGGGCTGCTCTCTCCAGGCCAGCAGCCCTGTGGTTAACCATGATACAATTTTTATCAGTTACATGGTTAATATTTTATATATTTTTTTACATCCCTAATGGTTGCAGATAGACTTGGGGCATAACAAGGAAACAGTGAGACGCTAATCTATTGGTCTGCATGGCAGTGATCTCCGCACGCCAGTGGGCCGTGGCCTTCCTCTTGTGCTACCTCTTTGAGGATAATTAATTCCTACTGAAAAACCGACATTGTGTAAGAGTAGAGTTTACCCCTCCCTGCATGTCTGTCCCTCCCTCCTTGTGGACATTTGCCAGATTAATTTATTGATTGGTTTTGGTGATGTTGCTGTTCCTGTCTGGGGCAGAGATGCCAGCTGCCTCCATGTGTGTCAGCTTCTGCCCCCAGTGCCTGCTGCTTTCCTCATTCAGGTCCCTCCCGCAAACCCATTTTGCCTATGGGGAGCTGAGGAGTCTTCTGATGTTGCACATGGGTGCCTTGTGCGCGCACATCCGCTAGCTTGATACTATTTAGCCCAGACATGGTCAGGGTCAGATGCCAGTTAGCCCACTACTAACCCATTGCGCTGTTTCCTTGCCCCACAACCGGCCTGCCTTTAAATCGTGCGTTGTGGACGGCGCTGTGTTAAGCCTGGAAAGTGTCCGATATGCTGTGAGCACGGCTGAAACCTCAATAGTCCTGAGGGGGGGAACTGACCTCCGGCAACACATGCAGGCTTTGAGCCTGCTCCCGCCAACACTCTGACAGATGAGCTGCTCCGTACTTGGGACGAAAGCCAAGGGATTTCTCATGGGTCTGTATGTTTTGGGGCGGGGTGGGAATGTAACCTGCTCGCAGCGAGCTTGGTTCTGTTATATTAAGGCCCTATTCCAGTGTTTCTTAAACTGTGTTCCACCGCAGAGAACAGAGTTCAAAATGGCCACCCTTAAAGGGGCAGGCTTTTTTTTTTTTTTGTTTGGCTCAACTTTTCCCCGACCATTTTTTTTTTTCCCTCAACAAAAAATCTTTGGTGTTCCTCATTTAAAAAAAAATTGTTTGGTGTTCCTCGGTCTTAAAAAGTTTAAGAAACACTGTGCTATTCCATCACACTGGCAATGCCAGGGCTTTTATGGTGGGTGCAAGGAGAATCAGACTTGCCACCTTTTCTATGTTGTATTTACTCTGAGCACTGTGCATATGGCAGCTGTGTTCACTTGCCTTAGTCTGTTCCTCCCAGGTATTCAGAGTGAAATCCCAAATTCTATTATCCAGGAGACACATATCTGAGAGTTGGAAACACTCTCCCCTCCTCCCAGTGATTAGTAGTTTCAAACTACACCAGATAAAAAAAAATTACATAACTCAACTGTCAAATCAGTTTTAACATCTTGGTTGTCCTCAAGATCTCGTCATCGCAAATGGCTCAAACATTGAATGCACTTCTGTGGGCAAACAAAACGCTTCGCTTGGCAGAGCATTGCATGAACTATTTCCATTGCTCATCTGTCAAAGCAAAACGTCTTCTCTTTTCTGATTCAGGACGTTAGGTTTATTTTTTTAAAAAATGCATTGACTGGGGTTTTCATGGCATGTTTAGAATACTCTCCACAGTGCAGTCTCAGCTATCAGAAATGCACATCTGGCTAACCCGACTAGACTCCCCTTGCTGCATTAGGTCGTCAGGAGTTAGGCAGGAGAGATGAGCGTGAAGAAATACGACCACAGCAAACGGCCGTCACGTGAGCCAGTTGCAGCATGAAGCTGTTTAAAATTCAGCAGGGAGCTTCCCCATTAGCAAGCAAGGTGTCTGATTAAAATGGCATCAATTGGTTGCTTTTTTTTTTTTTTTTTCCTCCTGTTGTCAACATGCTTCACATGACTCAATTTGTCTTTGTTAATGGAGCATCTTGCTTCCTGCTTTTTCTTTTTCAAAATGTGCTAGTTGACTTTTGTTAAGCTCCATGTAGAAATTTCACACCCGCAATTGCTGCTTTTGTCCAAAGGAAGGAGGGGAGGGGGAAAAAAAGTAGAAACTCAGTTTGCTTCTGCGTGGTGACGTAACATGTCTAAATGTGGTGTGTGTTGCCCAAGTGCCTCTGAGCCACAGAGAACAGCATGCAGTGAGGGGAATGTTTGCTTTAGCAGCTCGCCACCAAACCTCGCCACGCCAGAGGTTTACAATAGATTTGTTTAATAATAGTAATTGCATGCACAGTCCATTCCTCATGGGGACCGCAGAGGACTATGGATATGAAAGAAAGACATATTTTTAAAAGCATTATTGGTTTGCTGGGGTCCCAAGCTGCTCCCGGTATGGAGACAGTACTGCTTGCCAGCTCTGGCAATCTGAGAGACTGGCAGCCAAAATCAAGCAGGGTGCGAAGCAAAAGGAAAAGCTGTATGGCTCTGAGAATGAACTGATTTTCCGGCTCCCTATAGATCTTGCAATTTTCCAGGCTAGGAGTGCCTTGAAAACCAGCATTTCTACTAGGGCTGTTAGACTGTGATTAATTGAATAGTCGTGTAACCGCACAACGTATTATCGGTTACACGACTATTCGCCAGTCCCCGGGGGTGGGCCAGCAGCCAGTGTGCTCCCGGCCCCACTCTTGGGGAGCCGCTCAACCCCGCCGCCCCAGGCTGCTGCCTCTGATACAGAGGCCGTTGTGCACGGCAGCACCAGTCTCTGTCCATGGGGGGTCTGAGCTTCCTGCAGACAGGATCTGCGCTGGCATCCCACAGAGCAGCCTCTGTGGCAGCCTCCCCTGCCCCCGCACCTCGCTGCTGCCTCTGACTGGAGGTGGGGGGTGGGGTGGGGAGGCAACTTGTGTGAGCCAATATGTGCAGGAAGCTGGTTTGAAAGCCGGCCTCTTGCATCCAGCTCCTGCCTGCCTCACCCTACACGCTGCTGCTTCTCTATCCGTGGTAGGAACGCTAGAGCAGGGACTGGGGCAGACAGCTCCGTGGATCCGTTGCTTGTGGGGAGCCGGCTTAAAAGCTGGCTCCTCAAGGCACCAGCTCCGGCTCCCCACCCTTTGCTGCCTCTGATACAGAGGCAGCAGGGAAGAGGTAGCCGGGGGGGAGGGTGGGAGGAACATGGAATACATGGAGTTGATAAGATTAACCAATATGCCTAGGTTGACATCCCTAATTTCTAGCCTGGACTGTTACTGATCCATTAAAGTGATCACTGATCCTGCTAGGTGTGGGCTTTTAGAGGCTGGTCCAGATTGAAATATTGAGAGTTTTAAGCCTAAAACTTGCAAGTTTCATTCCCTATCTGTATAGCTTTGCAAACAGCAAGACTTATTCATATGTCCTGTGAGTCAATGCAAGAAAACCAGGAATTGTGGCATTATTCCAGTGAAAAAATAATATTACTTAAATGAATAGGTGTAGGTATCTTAGGCTCCTTTGATGGAAGGAAGTTTATGGCTAGGGGCAAATGGTTCTTCTAGAAGGCTGAGCATGCGCAAAGTAGGGATGTTAAATATCGGTTAATTGAATAGTTAATTAACCTCATGAATTCTTATCAATTACTCAAGTATTCTATAGTTCCTGGGGGTGGGGGCAGCAGCCAGTGCGCTCTGGCCTCGCTCCCAAGGAGACCCCTGCCACTCTGTGCTGCTGCCTCTATATCTGATGCAGCAGTGCGGGGTGCGAGGCAGGAGTTGGTTCGTGAGGAGAGTCAGTTTAAAAACCAGCTCCCCTTGCAGACCGGCTGCTTGTCACCCCTTGCTGCTGCCTCTGATACAGGGTTGGCAGTAGCCCCTGTCCGGGGAAGGAGTCTGAGCTCCCGGACCCAGCGTGAGCCAGAACTGAGCCTGCCTGCCTGGCTCCTAATAACACATTAGAGCCGCAGTGGGGGTAGGTCCCGGACTCATCACAAGCCAGGACTGAGACAGACTGCTGGCCAGCCTGCTAAAAAATTTACTGGCTAGGGCGGGGGGAAATGCATGAAGTCTACAGCATTGACCAATAAGCATTTGCTGATTGGTTAATCCACTACACTATTACATCCTTAGCTCAAATCAGCCCTGTTAGGTTGGAATGAAACCCAGCTTATACATGCCCAGGTCCAGCAGCATGGTGTGATTCCTTCCTGGAACAACTCTGAAATTGGGGACCCATCCTTAGAGCACAGTGATTGTCGTCTGGATGTACCCCCCGGGACACTGTGAGTGTCGGTGCAACATGCACGGTTGTCGTGGTCGCCAACCTTTCTTTCCATAGTCCAGGCAAACTGAGGCAAGGATTGCTTGAAATAAGAGGACACTGTGTTACTAAATGAGAGAGGAGAGTACCATGGCAAATAAGAGGTCCTTACCGTAAAAACAGGCAGATTCTCTGTCTTTGGTTATTAAATGCAAACAGCCATCACAGAAGTGAGAATCTTTGCTGCTGGCCTCTCTTACGAGGAGTTCTCATATTATCACCTTTATTTTCATGAAGACACCATTCCTTTGTACTGCCTTCCATCAAGGTATCTTCATGGTGACCTGAAGACAAATTGGGCTCCCCCATAACCTTTTTGCTTGTTGTTTTCTCTGACAACATACGCTCAGCGTGCAGCCGCAGTCAAAAAAACAAACCGAATATTGGGAATCATTAAGAAAAGGGTAGAGAATCAGACAGAAAATATCTTATCGCCTCTATATAATTCCATGGTACGCCCACCCCTTGAATACTGCATGCAGATGTGGTCACCTCATCTCGGAAAAAGATATCTCAGCATTGGAAAATCTTGCCAGTGGGCGGGGGGCTGTTCCAGCCCCCACTGGTTTAACTGTTGATGCTTACCAGTTAACCGTTTACATCCCTACCCTGGCATGCTGTGAGATAACTAGTGCAGTGGTCACAAGAATGAAAGTTGAGCATTTGAGAGAAGAGATTTATAGTCATCTTTTTACATTCTTGGTTTCCGTGATTTATAGCTTCTAGTTTAGTTTTTTCAATACTGACTCACTGTTAAGTTCCAGGGCTAACATTTTGTTTAAAGGAATTCTTTGGTAACGAATCTGTGAGGGCTCATAATGAGCAAGCTTTGAAGCTCTCCAGCAAAACCGGAGAAGACCAGACAAGCAGAAAAACAGTTTCAAGAACTAAACTCAGAAAGAAACCTTCCATCTTTCTGTGCGCATCAAGCTTGGAAGGATTCAGATTTCACTATACCCATGCAAACGGTGAAAAAATATTTCTATCAGTGACCATTAAAATTTACATGTAGGTAAAGTAAGAAAAATGCTGCTTGAGAACTTAGTTTGATTTGATATTTATTTTGTATATTTTGATGTGATGTAGTTGGTTTGTGTGCTAATGGTTATAAAGATCTAATTTTTTTAATCCTAACATCTCTTGCTGTTAATTCATTGTTGTACGACCCTCCCCATAACTTTGGCAGCTGTGAAAATTAAAATAACTGCTTAAATAAAAGTGTATTATCTTTCACAATTATAAAACAATAAATCAAATTCTGACCAGACTAATCATAAATTGGATAAAACCTCACAAGCCCCATTTTTAGTATTTATAATCCTTTGCCTTTAAATTACCTTGAAAAATTAATTTGCTTTTCTAATGTGTCTGTATGGTAGTTTTCTTGTGAAGGCCTCAATCGTGCAGTTAAATTTACATCCAGACCCTGAGCCTACGCAAAGCCCCATCGGCTTCAAACAACATAATTACTGATTTCCATGGGTTTCAATATGAATACAAGGGATTGCCTGCTTTGATTTCCACAACCGGGCATAGACCAGTCATATACATCCCTTCTCCCCCCACTGTTTACCATCTAGCGTGGTATGATGAGAGAGACTTAGAGTTTGTAGATTTAAACAAACCCTTCAATTTACTAATCTTATTTTAAAAGAGATTCATTTACTAGTGTTGGTAATTACATTTCAAATCAATAAAACTGAAATAATTTAAAAAGTTTGTATTTGTTACATGTTCAGGTGTTTTTACACTTTTGCCTTTCAATTTGGACAATGAAAAGTAAGTCAGTTAATTTGTATGGATTGTTTCATTATTGGGTTTTTGACACTATGGTGATTTAGTCTGAAATCACTTGAATGCTGCAAGGGGATTGAATTTATTGTATGTTTGTCTAATGCGACAGCTTCCACTTGAATTTAACATTTTTTTTAAAAAAGTCTATAAATCTGAGTTGGGAAGGTCCCTTTGCCTTGTTTCTTTAAAAGAAAAATGCAAAACTAGTATCAGGCTCAGGGTTTTAAGAGGGAATTTAAGCACAGTTCTTTCTCAAGATAACATTCTAAATGCTGTCACATTCTTTTGAATGCCAAAGTTGTGTACGAGTAGCGAGTATTTGGGATGTGCATGTTCTGAATACAGTCTATGAGGAAAGAATTAATTACTTCTTCACAAGCCTGTAGAGAGGATATTACATAATTGGTCCAGCTTAAAAATAATCAGCAAAGGCAGAAGAATGCACAAAAGAAAAGGGTACTCAGAATGTAGGATTTGCTATATTTACATCTTGTGCCTAGCAGGCCTAATTACCTTCCTCCATTGCTGGCAGATTCCCATTCCTTCAGCGGAAAGTGACCTTTGCTTTCCCTCATCTGGAGAACTCATCTGCTCCTTTGACCAATGCTGCATGTTTCAGCACGTGCAGTAACCCTTTCTGTCCTACCCAGCCCACCAGATTTCTAATCTTTCCTCCTCTAAGTACACCACCTCCAGGAGGGCTACGAGCCCTAGTTAGCCCTCTCTCCCCACCCCAAGAGAAGAGTTAACAAAATTGTTGTTGGAATGTATATTTATTAGCCCTCTGCCTCTCTCCAAAATGATGAAACATGATTGTGCTTCATGCTGCTGGTATCAGTGGTATCCCATCCAGTGTCTGTACATGGTCTATAACTGTAAATGTGACCCAGTGGTAGGTAAGTGTGTGTCCCTGGTCCGATCCATGCTGAATGGGAGTTGGTTACGACTCTCTGCTACATAGCCTGGCTCAGGCCACAGAAATTCATCCTCCTAGATCTACCTGATGTCTGCCATACTGGCGGCCCTCACATAGCGGATTGGGCACTCGCTCGGGCCGAGCTTCCTTTGCTCAGAAATTGTAGGTAGACTGGAGTTGACAGCTGTGGTTGGACATATTCTTGGAGGTATCATCATGTGAAAGATTAACTGTTAATTCCCAGAGACTCCAGGGCAATCCTAGAGCGTTGGCAACCTTAAGATAGTCCTATGATGCGTATATCGTACAGGTCCCCCTCAGTGCCTGACCTGGAGCTGTTACAATCCTGTAAATGAGTCACAGCTCAAGCTGTTGCAGTGCTTGCTTTTAGCTCTGAAAGTCCTCCATTCAATCTGAGGTAGCTGGCCAAGATGGCAGCCATCTTAGAAGGTGTTTAGGCCTGTAGAGCTTATCTCGCTGTCGGAGAACCAGCCACTCTGATTTTGGTGCTACAGAAGTAACAGCGGCTCACTCGCACTCTCTGTGAAGAGCGCTCGGGACGGAATGGGAGGGGGCGGAGTGATCGCTAGCTCTAACACGTCCTCTGTCTGCTCAGGTGAAACCGGCATTGGCAAGTCAACGTTAATGGACACTCTGTTTAACACAAAGTTTGAAAGTGACCCGGCCACCCACAATGAGCCTGGTGTGAGGTTGAAAGCAAGAAGCTATGAACTCCAGGAGAGCAACGTCCGCCTGAAGCTGACTATTGTTGACACAGTTGGATTTGGAGATCAGATTAATAAAGATGACAGGTAAAGTTGGTTTTGCATAGGAAGAGGATTAATACAGCATTAATTCATCTTGAGGTGGGAAGGACTTGGCCCTACTACAGGAATGATATCTAGTATCCAGTGCACTTGAGGCCTGCAGCATCAAAAACCTGGTGCTGGTAGTTATAGTTGAGTTTAGTGGTACAGGACAGGGACTCCACAGAACCAGGATTATTTCCACATTTGCCACGGACCCATGTGACCTTACACGAATCCCTTGCTCTCTGTGGGTCTACACAGCAAAGAAAAACACATGGCTGGCCCATGCCAACTGACTCAGGCTTGCAGGGCTGTTTCATTACTGAGTAGACTTCTGGGCATGGGCTGGAGTCTGAGCTGTGGGAGCAATGAAACAGCCCCATGACTCCACGTTGGCTGGCACAGGTGTCTAGTTGCTGTGTAGACCTCCCCTAAGCTTCTGTCTCCTCCCACCCCTTTTCAGTCTTGTCTATTTAGAATGCAAGCTCTTCAGGGTGGAGACTATATTTTCTTAAGTGCAGGTGCAATGCTGGAGTATAAGGAAGTGCCGATTCCGATTGGGGGCCTCTAGGCACTGCTGTAATTGAAATAATAATGCAGAATAAAGCAGTGCATGGTGGAGATTTATTGTGCCAAGCAAAAGTTGAGTTGCTTCTGAAACTCGGTTCGAGGGAGGAGCTCATTCAACTGTGCAGCTGAGTGTAAATTAATTTGATCTAAACTGTATAGGATGGTAATTTGTATTAAATAACATTGCTTCATTTAGAATTGAGATAATGCTTTATGACCTGTCAGCACTGGTTAGTCCTCCGCTAGCGAATCCACGCCAGAGGCCTGTAAAGCAGGTAGCTACTATCGCTCTTTGCTGGAGGGGAAAAAATTGACATGGCGAGGGAAGTGACTTGCTGAAAGGCCGTTCAAGTCAGTGACAAAGCTGGCATGGGCGGTAGGCGAAGGCTACACTGCAACACACTGCAGAGGTTATTGGTTTTTAGTATTTCTAGGCAGCCCAACTGGGCTGTCCAAATAGAAAGACATTTGTACATTTAAAAACGCTTCTTCCTTCTGCTGGGGTCCCTTTGCCCCTGCAAAGTTGCACTCGGTGTTTTACAATTGTGAGGCTTGTCTTAATCATTTCTGTCCCTTGATGGAAAACGTCCCTCTAGAGTCATGGGACTGGTTGGTTAGTTGTGTTTTTGAAAAGCCATTGCCATTTTTAAAAACATCCCTGTTGGCTGCAATTGCACTGAAATGCTGTGTGTGTGTGTGTGTGTGTGTGTGTGTGTGTGTGTGTACACACTATCCACGCTTCGTTCCTCCTTCTCAGTGGCTGCTGTTAACCCACACACTGTGTGCTTTCCTGCCAAGGCGAAGTGACGTGTGCCGACCGTAGGCAGCTTTGGGCTTTGAGCGCTGCCATATGCGCTCAAGCTGGAAGGCAGGCAAGGCAGAGAAGGAGCAGATGTTCACTATGGTGACATGGGCGGCTTGTTACTGCTGGGTCACTTTGCATTTGATTCATTCAACAGCCAGCTGGAGTAAGCGGCATTTACTGGAGTCCCTTAGACTTCGCTCTCCAGAGCTCCTGGAGAGAGGCAGCCAGGGCATGAGGGGGGAAAGCCGTTGTTCTGTCTCCGCACAAACCGAGACGTGTCACCCGTGACTACAGCAACCGGCACCACCAGATTAGGATTTTCCAGCCCGTTTTGGTGACCCCTTTTGTACAGACAGCGAGCGGACACCCACAGCCACTTCTACAGTACGCTAGTCTCTGCGGCCTCCTTGGATCCCCGGGCTCAGATCAGACAGTGGTGCCCCCGGGAGGGAGACTGGCAGGAGAGCTGCGCTAGGGATGTGAAAAGTTGACTGATTAACCGGTGGGGGCTGGAGTAGTTCCCCACTCACAGTGGCCCTGTGGGGCAGCCAGGCCAGGCCAGGGCTGCTCTAGGTTTCTGGCCCAGCCGTGCGGGGAGGGGGCTGCTCCAGCCCAGCTGAGCCAGAGCAGCCCCCCCTTAATCGGTTAACTTAATGTGAGGTAAACTTCACGTTTAACTGATTAACCAATTAGGGGGGATTTTGCATCCCTGCTGTGTGCTGAGCATTCCCAGTGAGATGTGGGACAGCTGTTTTGTAGCCACAGTGCTGATGGGCATCCCTTCATGGGTGGCTCTCAGATTGCATGGGCCATATTCTGCCCATGAGAGACCCAGCCCATCGCATGCGGCTGCACAGAGCCTTAAAACAACGGCCCGGCAGTCGGGAAGTGGGCGTGGTTCCCCGCTGCACGCTCTGGTACGGCATCCGTGTCCGGTACTGCTCCTTTGCCTGGGACCCCTACTGCATTTCAGTGTAATGCCACGTACCCGAATGCGCACCCACTGTGTGCATTGCTCTCTGGTGCTGGGACAGGTTAAACAGCAGAACGTGAACGGGGCAGCCCCTGGTAATCCTTGAAAGAGCTCCAAAATGAGAATGGGAGGTCGGGGGTTTTGAGGCCGCATTCCCTGTGAATGAATGTGAGTGCGTTCAAACGGGGCCTGCTAACGGGCCTTATCTTAGAGTAGGGAGGGGAGCCATCATTTTTGCTGGGCTCTGGCAAATGAGCTTCAGAATCTCAGCTGGTGTAAACTGGCCTCATTCCGTTGAAGTCGCTGATTTACAGCCGCTGAGATTTACCCACATGGTGTCCTACGCGCTAGCCACATGTGGCTATTTGGCGGGTGGAGTGTGGCTAGTTAGCTCGCAAAACTATTTCCATTTTCAGAATAATGTGGCTAGTTCGGGGTAGCAGTAGCTGCTGCTTCAGAACTGGCTGGCCACCACAGATTTACACTGTGTCCAATTGACCAAGTGCCCATGAGCTGCAGGAAAGATTAAATTAAGTCAATTAAACAAAGTTTTCTAACCAGGGGTAAGAATATGGGTAATTGCTCTTGTAGCGTGTCTGGGGGACTGGAGGGAGACTCCAATGAATGCCTCCTATGCAGGAGAGGCCCTTGTGTGTCCCATGGGTTGCCAACTTTTGTTGTCTTTACTGGGAACTAGGAATGCTCAGCTCCTCACAGGATCAGTCCCTACCCTGGAAACCTATCAGTAGCAGGCAGTTTGAACAGCACTAATGAAAGCAGGGGCCATGACTCGCTCCTCTGAAAGCGCAGGCCAGAGCGGACCAGACTGCATTGACGACAGCATCTCCAGTACAGCTGGAGTGACAGCATCTCTAGTACAGCTGTCAAACAAATACTGCTTCTCTGCTCTGCGATCCAAACTCCGGAGAAGCGGGGTTCTCCTGGGTAAGTCTTTCTCCCCAGCCAGGAGAGTGAAACAGCTGGGGTCAGTATGAATTGTGTGTGTGTGTGTGTGTGTGTGTGTTTTGCATCAAATGTATCTTGATGCAGACAGGCAAGCGGTTTGTGCTGTAGAGTGTGTTAAGGGAATCTGTCCTCCTTTGGGATGGACGGCTGTTGTGGCTTCAGTGATTTGAAAGCCTCAGTTGCCAGCCACACTCACTGAGCTCTTGTCTGATGTGTTTTCTTCGGATAGCCCTGGCCTAACATACCCACAGTCAATGCCCTGACCTGAAAATAAGTGTTTCCTTCCCCACTTTCAGCTACAAGCCCATTGTGGAATATATCGACACTCAGTTTGAAGCCTACCTGCAGGAGGAACTGAAGATCAAGCGTTCGCTGTTTAATTACCACGACACAAGGATTCATGCCTGCCTTTATTTCATCGCACCCACTGGACACTCGCTGAAGTCTCTAGACCTGGTCACCATGAAGAAGCTTGACAGCAAGGTATGCGCTGCCCATCTCCTGACCCTGGGATGCCCTCCTGCTGCCACTTAGTTGGGTGTCCATGCCACGGAATTAGCAAAAGGGGAATGGAAAACACCCATTTGCTGGGAAGGGACAGGAGTGCAGGGAAGGCTTAAAACAGCTTGTCGGCTTGCTAGGTGGCAAGAGCAGGTTAGCACCAGTAAATGTCCAATGGCTTACCAGGAACAGGGGTTTGGGCAAAAATCGGGGCCCTTGTTCATCCAAACCGGTCCGCTGTGTTCAGGGAGAACATCATCAGCCATGTTGCTCCCCGCTAGCCCCAAACGAGCAGCGATCCTGAAGCAGGCAGCTGCGAATGAACTTGTCGTGTCTGCCATCAAGGATTGCCCTCGTTTCATGCTGAGAGCGCTACGTTTTTGGTGTTGCGGGGCATCAGCTCTGTGTTGATGCCCACGCCCCCCCCATGCTCCTCAAAGGCAAGGGACCATGCTGGCACTGAACGCGGTTAGTTGTAGTGGCTCAGCAGTTCTGCGCTGCAGGCGGCAAAACCAGCCTTACTGACGATACAGCCAAAGGATCTATTTGGGGGCTAGGAGAGAAAGGGCTGATTTAGCCCTTAGATGGGTAAAGAGAAGTTCACGTGCCAATTTCTCATGTTCAAGAGCATCTTTTCGTATTGTAAAGGGAGGTGGAAAGCCAAGCCCACTTGAAAGGAAGCTGGTGTTGCTACACAGTTAGTGCCTGCTGCACATCCGCACTGTGATGTGGTCAGTGGCTTGCTTTCTGGTTTGTAATGCACACAAGGCAGGAAAGCAGGCAGCTGGAGCTCTCCATTTCAGATGCGTAGAACCATCCATGCCTGTTGAGTAGCATGGCCCAAGAGCCATGGTAACAGGTTGCCTGATGGTGGTGATGTGGGTACAGCATGGAGCTGGCTTTTCCTGTGCTTGCAGAGAGTGGCTGAGGATTTGTCTGTATTTGGCACTGATATTGACGTTTTCCCTGGATGGGGATTAGTTGCTGACACAGAGCCATCTGCAGAAGGAAATTAGTTTCTGTAATTTTAAGAGGATTTTCAAGTACTGTATTTAAATTTTCTCCATATAGGTCAAAATTAACATCTTCCTTGCTGTAGCGGTGTTTTATATTGCCACTGGGCAGAACAGAAAGAAGGCTACTCATTAATCCTAGATGGCACCTAGCGGTGTGGGCTTTTCAGAGTGGGTTTAAAAGGCTCTGTCTAGTAAACGCTACATTAACCTATGGCTGGATTGAGCTGGATTGGCCAGACCCTTGAGGGACTCTTAAGCGTGTTACCACAGCCAGTAATCTAGGGCAAGAGAGTGAGCAAGAAAAGGATACATAGAGGATACATCTTTGTCACAGAAGAGCGGTGGCTTGCATGTAGCTTCCTGAACACAATGACCCCGTGGTCCTCCGAGCTCCACCTAGCTCCATCTGAGGGTCTGGCTCTGTGTCGAGTTTGTTTTTATATGTACTTGAAATTTGCCGAGTTAGGCCATCAGAGAGGGAGCTGTGGCAGTCTCTAAGGTGCCACAGGACTCCCGGTTGTTTTTGCAGATAAACACCAACAGATTTATTTGGCAAAAGCTTCCATGGGTGCAAAGACCCACTTTGTCAGATGCACTGGCGTGGAAACTAGAGGCAGCATAGCAGGTTGGTAACAGGTTGCCTGATGGTGGCGATGTGGGTACAGCATGGAGGACCAGTGCTCACTAAGCCAATTCAGTTGGGGTGGGTGGGTGTGACCCAACTTTGAATGGGGACTAGGCATGGCTGGCTCACTACAAAAACCTTTTTTCCTCTCTTGGTCTTGGTATTCACCCCTCTTCCTTAACCACTGGGAGTGGGCCACATCCACCCTGATGGAATTGACCTGGTTGGCACTGGTCCTCCACTTGACAAGGTAACTCCCTCCTTTTCATGTGTCAGGGTATCTATGCTGCCTCTGTAAGTCCCACTCCAGTGCATCTGACAGAATGGATCTTTGCCCATCGAAGCTTATGCCCAAATAAATGTGTTCGTATCTAAGGTGCTACAGGACTCCTTGTTGTTTTCCCCCAGGCAGTGTGTATTTTAGGGTGTGCAAACTTCATTAATAGGGAAGAGGCACAAGGTAAAAAAACAGGAAAGAAACAATAAAGGGACAATTCATCTCTGTTACCAATCCTTGTTCCTCTGATGTGAACATTTCCTTTTAATAAGAGGCTGTAGATGTTAGGAATATAAGTGAGCCGTTGACCAACCGATAAGCTTAGGCTTATCAACAAGTCGAGTCAACTACTTGACTACTCGCATTCCCCTCCCCCCTTTGCTGCCTCTGTATCAGAGGCAGCAGTGCGGCGGGGGGCTGTGAGGGGAAAGGTTGCCACAAAGCAGCCCCTGTCCACAGGAGTTCCCAGCTCCATGCTAGGACAGGGGCTGCTGGACCTGGCATAAGCTGGGATTGAGCAAGCTTGGCTCACGTCGGGTCCAGGAGCTACCCCCGCTGCAGCTCTGCATTTTTAATGTGATGAGAGCCGGGTTGGCAGGCAGCCTAGGTCCTACTACATTTAAACTGTAGAGCCGCAGCCGGGGTAGCTCCTGGACTCTGGGCAAGCTGGGACTGAGCGCCTTCCTTTATTGACTAATCGTGTAGTCGATAGAAATTCTGTCGACTACATGATTAGTGAAATACTACTTAAAATTCCTAGTAGATGTGCCTGAGTGTAAATCTCTAGACTGTTTTCTGCAGGTAAGCCCTAGAGCGTTCAAGCTTTCTGAAGAGGATGAATGCCTGGATGGTAATGTCCAGTCTGCATGTCTGCATTTCCATTCCGGCCTAGTTAAAAAAGAAAACGGCGGCTACAAAAGAGGAAATACTCTATTGCCAGATTACTACTGGCTTGTTAATGGAGCACTGCTCTCCACATGAAAAGCAATTGGCGCTGTCCTGTCAAAGGCAATGCTACTAGCTTCAACGCCAAAAGAAATCGAATGAATCAGATGGGCCGACAATTCCTGTTCTAATAGAAAGTTGGTATTGCCTCGCTGTTCCGTGTGCATTGTCCTCCTCTGGTTGAACCTATTGAGGGAGGCGTCCTTTAAGAGGCCACTGGCAAAGTAAAATGACAGCCCTCTCTTTGCCTTGCAGGTCAACATTATCCCTATCATAGCCAAAGCCGATACGATTGCAAAAAACGAGTTACATAAATTCAAGAGTAAAATCATGAGCGAACTGGTCAGCAATGGTGTTCAGATCTATCAGTTCCCAACAGATGAAGAGACAGTGGCGGAGATAAATGCTACGATGAGTGTAAGTCTTGCTTGCCTGAACCCATCAGTGCTTACCCTCAGGGCCGGGAGTGCTGCATCCTTTTGCTTTTCCAATTGAAACTCAAATAGGAGCCAGTAAAGAGAGAGGGATGGAAACCCCTCTCCACTCCGGTCAGCAGGACTTTGTAGCACAAAGCAGCGCGGCAGGGGTAGAGGAGGGAGAGCTGATATATATATATATTTAAAAAACTTGACAGCAAGTCTCTGCTGATCATGTCCTTTCCCATATGCTTTCCTCCTTGCTAAGTATTCATATCCTGGGAGGGCCAAGTGATGAAGTGATCAAGACTCAGAGCAAGGCCGCCTGTTCCCAGGCCCCCACTTGCTGTTTGTTCCTGGGATTTTGTTCCTGGGGGGAGGGTTAGAATCAGGCAGCTGGTTCTCTGGTGCCGGGGGAGCAGTTCTGAGTGGTGCGGTGGTTAGAGGGGTGGAGACTGCTGGCAACGGGCCTATGTCAGCACCAAACTGCACCAGTGGTAGCAACAAGAGAGGTGTTAGGGAAAAGAAAGTCAGCACAGACAGGCCTTTGCCCAAGGGTTAGGCAGGGAGACACGAATTGCACCTTGTTTGCAAAAGCAGACAGGGAAACCGAGCCCTTCTGCCTCTTGCTATTATAGTAGCACATCGAGGCTCCCAGCCAAGATCAGGGCCCCATCGTGCTGGGGATTGTGCATATACGTAGTGTTGCATCTATCCCCTCCTCTAGTCCAGAGCATCTGGCTGCTAGAGGCTAGGGCCACCCAGAGCTTGGGGTTACTTCCCTGAACATCTAGGCTAAGAGCCATCTCTGGATGGATGTATCCTCCATGAACTTAACCGGTTCTTTGTCTGAACTCCGGTATGCTTTGCTCTCCTTGGAGAGGACACAGGTTTAATGCTCCCGCACTGTTCTCCCCCCCTCCTCCCACCCCCGATGTCGCGGGCGGACTGGCCGCGTGGTGTCTGCCACCCAGATCTTGTTTGGTCTGTTTTTTTTGGTAGTTAGAACCATTCTTTTGAAGAGAGCCACCGTTTCTGCCTTTCCAACAACTTAGCTCATGGCTATAGCTTGGGCTGCCTGAGAGCACGTTAGCGGGGCTTTGCTAGGAGTGGAGTATGCCTCTAGCCACACTACATGCAAGAAAATTACTTCTGTTTTGTTATATTTAAAAAAATATCTATTGAAGCTTGTTTCTTGGGAATCTCTCTGGAGCCTGCTGCTGTATTAAGAGCACCTTACAAACATTAAGGGCCATGTTGTGTCCCAGGGCCACAAGTTGAACCAGGCCTCCTGTTTCCCAGAAGGCTGTCCTTGCTCTCTGTGGCTATAGTTTCCCATTTTGAATGTGGGCAACTGATTGTTCTTTCCTAAGTGGAGTACTTTACATTTATCCTTATTGAATTTCATGCTCTTTAACTCAGACTGTTTGTTTCTCTGGTTTGTCCAGATCCTTTTGTATTCTCATCCTATCCTCCAAAGCATTAGTGATATCTCCCAGCTTGGCATCATCTGCAACTTTATAAGTGTACTCTCTATGCCATTATCTACTAAATTATTGATAAAGATATTGAACAGAACCAATCCCCAAACTGATCCTTGTGGAACTCCACTTGTTATGCCTTTTCAGCATGATTGTGAACGATTGATAAGTACTCTCTGGGAATGGTTATCAGAGAGTACTTATCAATCCACCTTATAGTAGCTCCATCTAGATTGTATTTTCCGAGTTTGTTATGAGAAGTTCATGCCAGACTGGATCAAATGTCTTACTGAAGTCTAGATATGCCACATCTACTGCTTCCTCCCCCCCCCGGCTCTCCCCTCCCTTCTCCCCATGCAGTAGGGTGGGGACATGCTCCATCTCTTTTCCCTGCCTTCTCCCCGCTCAGACTCGGGTATGGTCTCTGGCACTCTCCTTACTGGCTAGCACGACGGCCATAGTGGGTCACCAGAGGCAGCTGATTGGGGGTGAGCTGCAAATTCACTCTCTCGTGCGCGCACACGCTCGCTAGCAGGAAGGAACTGTGAGGAAGGCTGCCCCCTGCTGGTGGTGCAGTTGACTGGACCTGGTGGTAGTCCAGTTCCATATGGCTGTGCAGCCTCACCCGTGCTTGGAAGATGGAACAGTTACTTCCAGCTACTGCAAATTGCTGAATTAAAAGGCTTGAGCAACTATTTAATTTTTAACTTGTGTTTTAAATGGCCCCTTCTGAGAAGCACGGTTGTTTTTACTGTGAAATGTTTGATTCTCTTTAACATTAACATCCTTTTTCATTTCGATTGCCTTTGTGCGAAGGGCACTGGAACCAGGCTAAATGTTAGTATGGTCGCGCGATAGACACAGAGCGAAAAGAAAATTAATTACTTTCCTATTTGCAGGATTTAATTGCTGTCCCATCTCAAATAATAGAGGGGTGAAGTTTGTTATGAAAACGAGCATGTTGGATATGAAGCTGCAGGGAAGTGGACTAACCTTTAACTATAAAGTCCATGTTATAATGAAATGCAAGTGCTGTGGTTTAGTTGGACTTTTTTTTTTGGGGGGGGGGGCCTCATCTGTTTTGGATTTTTTTTCCCCCTCTGAATGGAGAGCATGCCTCTGATCTAGAGCCTCCATTGATCTTCCAGACACACCAGCTGGATTGCAAAGACACTTCAGTGACTTTAAATAAAAAATTATAGCTGCTGTAGTAAACAGAGCTTTCTTCCAAAACCCGCGCTGGCAAAGCAACAGAGGAAATCCCTAATCTCTTTGTGCCTTTGCTTTTGTAGGTTCACCTTCCCTTTGCTGTGGTTGGCAGCACTGAAGAAGTGAAGATTGGCAATAAGATGACCAAGGCCAGACAATATCCGTGGGGGGTCGTGCAGGGTATGTCAAAAGAGAAACTTGTCTTATGCTGTCCAGTTTGAAACAAAAATTGCTGATCTGTGGAAGCTTGCCAATTTCCGCCCCTGGGTAGTAAGAATTTTGCAGTGCTCAGGATCACAAAAAGCCATTTGAAAAGCAAAACAAAACAGGACTTCACCAGCACTTCTTAAGCTTGAGGTTTGTCACTTGTGGAAGGCTTGAGTCTATCACCTGACTGCCTTATCCGGGAAGCGCAAGTTAGAATTAAGAGACATTAGCAAATACTTAATTTGTAAGGGTTTTTTTCTTTTTAACGGTCTCTTTGTATGGTCTTGGCATTTCTGTGCCAGCAAACTACCTCTGAGTAATAGGGAATAGTCAGCCAGTTGAATGGTTTGTCTCTCTCTCTTTCTTTTTTTTATATATATATGGGGGAATTTTCAAAAAGTAACAGCTGGGATCAGAGTGTTTGTGAAAATCTCATCCTGAAAGTCTAACAAAATGTCCATAAGGCCAAATTCTCCTTTTGGATGTGCTGGTTCCTCTGAAATCGTTGGACGCCCCATGTATATGTTCCGGAGTAGAATTTGTCTACATTGCATGGCTCTATGGTAGTAGGGTGTGTGGACCATACTTGAGTGTTCCCACTGCATTGTAAACCCATGTTTATAGTTGCTGGACCCAGCTCTCATGGCTGTGCTAGTGCATCCACGCTGTACTCCTTAGACTTTCTGATTCAGATCTGCTACTTGAGCTGTGTCTACACTGCAAAATGCCAAGGGTTGGACCCCAGTCTCAGTAGGAATCTCGCTCTGACCCACCAGTCTAGCAGGGTTCTAGAGTTATTGCTGCTCTGAGTTAGATTTTAGTCCAAGCTCCCCTGCAGTCCACACACAATTCAGTCTGAGTCCTACCTCAGCATTAGTGTGCAGTATGGGGCAGATCTACACTAGGGGGAAATGCTGATCCAAGCTACACTACTTGTGTTGCATTAGTAGCAGTGTAGCTTCGATCTACTTACCATGGGGTCTACGCTGTGCTGGGTCAATGGGAGAAACTCTCCTGTCAACTCCCCTTACTCATCTCATTCCACTGAGTACCAGAGTTGATGTCTTTAGCAATTGGCAGTCAATTTAGTGGGTCTTCACTAGACCTGCTAAATCAACCCCCAGTGATTTAGCAGCAGTATCGATACCAGCTGTAGCGGAGTCAAGCTTTAAATGTGTCTGACGAGCCAACCCAGGACACTGGCAAAACCTAGGTCCTGCAGTCAACCCCCACTGCAGCCCCCCAAGTGGTAGCAAATGTGGATGCCATGAAATGGTGAGGGCTTGGTTCCTTTTATCACCAGGCTGCTGAATCCAGCCAGTGCTGGTATGTGGATGCCTTGAAACACAGGCACTCCGGCAGGGGACACAGAGCTGTCCAAATGGACATCCCACTCTTCTCATCTAATCTGCTGAGAACCTTTTGTAAAGATCCTGGTTGCGGTGGCCAGTCCAAAGGGGAAGACCCTTACCTTGGTAATGGTCTAGACCAGGGTTTCCCAAAGCATGCTTGATGGAGCTCTGGAGCTCCACACACAAATATGAATCATTGTTGTATGACCCTAGTATTTTGTTACTAATTTTTCATATATTTTTTTTTTTCAAGAAAACTAAGAAATATACAAGAAATAAAAATAGAATTCCGGAACTGTATTGCATTCCTATTGAATTAAAAATTATGATATTTTAAGGGCTCTATCAAATTTTCATGGTCCCGGAGGGGCTCCGCGGCTGACACAGTTTGAGAAACACTGGTCTAGACCAAAGAGGAAGCTGAGGGCTTCTGTGGGCTGAATGTCTAAAAGTATGGTTATTACTGTGAGAGCTGCAAGTCATGAGCGCTCCTCCTGAGGGAATTACTGCTGCCAAGGAATTCACAGGGAATTTTACTTTTTGAATGAAAACTTTTCAGTTGTAGCAGGTCACACGTTGGCCTCCGCCTCCATTTTATTCTTGGGGACGAAGAAGTAAGAGGAATAGAATCTCTTCCCTCATGAGTGACCCAGTGCAGTAAAAGGCAGGAGTGTTTCCAAAATAATTCCTTTAGCTCTGAGGAGAAAACGGCAGGAAAATGTTCTGTTCCTGTTGATAACACAAGCTGCTTGCTGTGCAAGTTGAAACTTACCAGGCGCTCAAACCACCAACATCTCGGGGTGAATGGTGGCTCAGCAACAAACATTTGGAAATCACATATTAGGCACGTGCGTTGTCAGTTTCTTTTTGTTCCCAGGAAACCTCCTGCTTTATTCCCGTTTACAGTGAAGCCAGTTTACAGTGCTCTGACATGATATAGAGAATTTGGCCCCTAACTTTTTAACACTAGCATGTGGAACTCCAGACGTATACAGAAGCAGCATAGACACGTGTCTGTGCATGGTAACTATTAACCACGCTGAGAGAGGAATGGGAAGAGCCCACTGAATCCTGGACGTTATTTTCTTTTTGTCTTTATTGATGGGCCATTTTTCTTTCTTTCTTACTTTTGTAGTTGAAAATGAAAACCATTGTGACTTTGTGAAGCTGCGTGAGATGCTGATCCGAGTGAACATGGAGGACTTGAGAGAGCAGACGCACACCCGTCACTACGAATTGTACAGGCGTTGTAAGCTGGAAGAAATGGGATTCAAAGACACTGACCCAGATAGCAAACCATTCAGGTATGAAAGCATAACAAAGCCCATGTGCCTTTGCTGCTGAGAGTCACTTGTGATTTTTTTTTTCCTTCTCTGTCCTCCTACACGCTTCGCAGGGCTTTGTGTGTGTTTTCCCTCTTCCAAACACCCGAGTATGTTGCCTGTTGAGTACCCCAAGTCATTCCTGGCTGGTGTGAGTTAGGGGCATAACAATGGCAATGCAATCAGACTCCAGTTTTGGATCTAAGTCAGCCTGCGCCTAAATCTGTGATGTGCCTCTGTGTTGAGTTGCCTATCATGAGGGGGCATCTTATTAATTGTGAAAGAGAATAACCATGCTAATCTGTGAGATTGCAATGATCGGTGCCAGCAGGCAATCTGTTTGCAAACAGGTTTTCTTTCTGATCCTTGGCAACATAAAACCCCGGCGTGTTCCATGTAGCACAAGGCCTTTCTCACCAACGCTAGCATAATATCGTTGGTCTCAATGTAGTGAGAGAGAGGAGCTGGACTTGTGGTTTGGAAGGTAATGTCTGTCCATCAGTCTCTCTCTCTCAGGTCCGATTGACACCCGTGTAGCTTCACTGGCTAAGCAGAGTTCCACCCACAACGAGTGAGAGGGGAGTCGCGCCCTTGCTCTTTAACCAGCTTTCAAGTGTGGAGTTGATTTCCTTTCCAGAAGGCAACGACTTAAAATGGGTTCAGCCCTTCCCTTGCAGGAATCCTAGGAATTTCCATTGCTTCCTGTGCACTTGAGGCCACTTTTGACCAACTTATAAGTAGAAAGGAAATAGGGAAAGTACCTAATTTTATACCTGGGGCGGAGGCTCCTGTAAAATACCCCCGTCCTCTTGCCTGCAGTAGTAGTATTTCAGAAATGAGGGAAACGGTCGTTTTGGGGACCGTATCCATTATTCCTCCCAAGACAAACAAACATGCGTTCCTTCCAGCCCGAGTATCCTATTCTACGGACCGCACGTCCGCAGCAGTCCTGGGTCCTGGGCTGGTTTACATTTCTTTGTCAGGAGCGGTAAGGGTTCCATTAATCTTAAGCCAAGCTGGATGAGAGACTGCAGCAAACTGTTTACACTAAATAGGATGTTTTGGAACAGAAGCATGTAAATGAGAGGCCTGGATCAGTAAAGTGAAGCTCATGGCAAGAATGCAGGCCACTGCTTTGGCAGACTCTAAGACCGGTGGGCAAATACTGGCTGGGGGACTGGATTCGGTTCTCTGGGGTCACCGCCACTATATTTACCTGCGCCTCCTCAGGTATAGGGAATTGCATCTCTCGTTGGCTGTGGATCGCCGTTCCTGGCCAATCGGAGCTGTGGGAAGCGGTGTTCTGGTCCCTGGCGAACTACCGCTGTTTTATGGCACACCCCTGTGCAAAGAGGTGCTAAAATAGGAGGAGGTGTCTGTACCTAGCAGAAGGTTTTTGGGTTTGAGTTTCTTTTTGTTTGCGAAGAGGTAGTCTGTTCCCTACAAAAAAAGACAGTGTCCCTTTCCCATTGTATTCCCCTTGTTCCCCATGCATTCTCTTCCTCTCTGTAGAGTCCTTTCCCTGTTGCTTGGGTTATTAGCTGCTGTCAATGTTTAAAATAAAAACTAGATTTTTTTAAAATTTGACAGTAATTTGACAACACGTTTTCCATAATTGGATATAAATGTTCAGATTCTGGGAGTTTTCTCTGGACTGTAGGCTTATGCCTCTTTGTTTGGTAGCTGAAGTAACAGTGTCTCTTGAGAGCTGCAACTGAGAAGTTGCTGAAATCCCAAATGGCCTTGCTTTTGTACTCTTCCAGGCTGGAAGTGAGTTTTCCATATGTAATTTTGAATTGCTGGGCCAAATTCTCTGCTGCCTAACACCAGAGAACTCAGGGATGTTGTCCCAACAAAGAATTTGACCCAGATGAATACTGGAGACATCATGGTGTTGTGCTTTTAGAAAATCTGGCCTGGGCAGATTTCAGGGAAGTTGGTGGTATTACATCAACAAACAATTTGGCTTGAGTGAATTTGAAAGTTTTCTCCACAAAGGGTGGGATTTCCCACTGTGGTTGAGGGACGAACTTTGTTAGGCTCTTCTGCAAATCCCAGTCTAAAATAATAAGATGGTATCAGTAAAAATGAGTAATTTTGTCTGTCACCAGAAAAAACTCTCCATGAGTTGGCCAGCCTTCTTCCTTCCACACCACTCTGCTCTTTTGTTGGAAATGTGGTTACCAAGATGTGGGTTGCAAGGCAGGATATGATTAACTGAGTATGGAGTGCATTCAGTTTTGTTTTGTATGGCTCTGCTGCTCTCTAGAATGCTATCTTGCAACTGCAGCTTCTAATCGGCACTCGGGGATAAAACTGAAAGCACACATAGGGAGCCACTCTGTCAATGAATGAGGTCGTGTTTTCCAGAGCCTATAATTGGGCACTTAAAGGATTTCTTTTTTAAAGGATTTCAATTAGAGCTGGGCCAGAACAGAATCGTGAGGATCCTGTGGCACTTTAAAGACTAACAGATTTTTTTGGGCGTAAGTCTTCATGGGCAAAACTTCCCACCCAGATGCCGTTGTGGTGGTTTTTACCCAGGAAAGTTTATCTCCAAAAAAATCTGTTAGTCTTTAAAGTGCCACAGGACTCCTCGTTGTTTTTGCAGATACAGACTAACAAGGCTCCCCCTCTGAAACAGAACCTTGTATCTAAAATCGAGTTTCAGACGGATTCATTTCTCTACATTTTTACCTGTTATTACCAGTCTGGGACTGTATCCAGTCCAGATCCAAAGGAAGCCCATTTCCATTTTGCCATTCTCATTCGGTGAGAATCTCACGAGAACGGAACCTTACGAGACTGGGAACTAGGAACCCAGCTAGGTCAGCTGGCATCATGAGACAGTCTCTGTTTGTGGCTGATGCTGCAAAAGAACAACTTGTGAGAATCCATTCCTGCCAGATGCCGGGAGGATACGAATGGGAGCTGGGTTTGTTCGGCGCTTTGTGCAAGACGAAGCCCAGCAATTAGCAATTGGCAGGCTGTCGGGTTGGGCTTGCGGACTAACATACCATCACTGCATGCAATGAAAAATAACACACTGGCCCAAAGCAGGGGCAAATGCTTCACTTGGTTTCAATTTTCCCCTTTGTGTTTTTGTGTAAAAAGTACGCTGCGTGTAAATGTAAAATCCATATAATTGGACCTTTAATTAAAATGGTTTGTTCTCAGGAATGCAACATGCAGAAATAGTTGCCCTTGTACAGTAGACTTCCGATAATCCGGCACCTTTGGAACCCAGGGGGTGCCGGATTATCGGATATGCCGGAGTATCAGGAGGGGCTGTGACAGGTCTGCCGGGGTGGGGGGGGGTCGGCGGGGAACGGTGCGACGAGGGGCGAACCCTACACCGTTTTGCAGGGAGGCGGGGGAAGCCCCACGCAGCTGCCGGCAACAGGCCAGCTGGGGCTGCAAGTGGCAGTGGCGGACTTGGGGAAGCGGCAGGGCAGAGCAGCTGGGGTGCTTGCCAGGTCGGTCCCACAGCGCCGCCCCTCGCCTCGCCTCGCCTCGCCCCCTCTCCTCCGCTGCCGTTTGCAGCCCCAGCTGGCCTGTAGCAGGCGGCTGCGCGGGGCTTTCCCCCGCCTCCCTGCAAAACAGTGGAGGGTTCGCTCCTCGCTGCGCCGTTCCCCACTGATCCTGCCCCCCCGGCCGGCTGCAGTGTGGGTCCCAGCAGACCCGTCACAGTGGTATAATCCCCTTCCCCTCTCCTCCCCTTCCCTTTCCCAGCCCATGAACGTGTGTGGGGCTCACAGGAGCTCCAATTGTCTGGCTGGCTGAAGCACTTCCGGGTTCCAGTTGGTGCCAGACTATCAGGAGTGCCAGACAACTGGATGCCGGACAATTGCAGTTTTACTGTACTTAGAATCATAGAATCCTAGGGCTGGCAGAGACCTCAGGAGGTCATTGAGTCCAGCCCCCTGCCCAAATTAAGACCAACTCCAACTAAATCATCCCAGCCAGGGCTTTGTCAGGCTGGGACTTAGAGGTTTTTAAGGATGGAGATTTCACCACCTCCTAGTGAAATAGTTTTTCCTAATATCCAACTTAGACCTCCCCCACTGCAACTTGAGACTATTGCTCCTCGTTCTGCATCTGTTGTAAGCTATCCTTTAGGGATGTTATGTAGTGGTTAATTGGCTAATCAAGTAGTCGATGGAATTTCCATCAACTACTCGATTAGTCGATAAGGGAGGGCAGTGTCAGCACTCACTCCCAGTTCACGCAGGGTCTCTGCACAACATCCAGCTGCCGCTTTGCGTTTTTAAAGGAAAGCCAGCAGGAGAGGATGCTGGCTGAATCCCTGTTCCAGGGTCTCATCCCAAACACCCCCCCCCCCCCCCCCCCCCACACACACACTGCCGCTCTGCATTTTTAAAGGGAAGCTGGCGTGAGTGCCAGCCCCTGGGACCAAGGATTCAGCCAGCGTCCTCTCCTGCCAGCTTCCCTGTAAAAAAGCAGGGGGGGCAGAGGGAAATGAATTACTATCCTTATGACTGAAATTTTTCAAAGCCACCAAAGGGATAAAATTAATATGAATTTGGCTTCCAAATCCCCTGAACGACTGAAAATCACAGGTTTTTCTATATAGGGTTGGGTTTGCCCATTTTATCCCCCTGTGATGTTTCCTGCAGCATCACCTCACTGCGAAGTAAACCAGAGTCAAGAAACAGTTTCCTTTGTGTTGATGGAGGAATGAAGCAATTAAAATGGTAAAAGAGAACAATTCAGAGGAAGAATAATAGCAGCTTTATGAAACCTACCAGCCCAGAATCTGTGTTCTGTTCTGTTGATCCTACATTTTACAAAGGCTAGTTGCAGGACAAAGAAAAAATGAGGCAAGATAGGGAGCAGACAGAAATGCATAAATGAGCAGCTGTGGAAGGCAAATTTGGCAGCTGGAGTGCAGTAAATGCATATGCAGTAGGTGTGTTTGAAGATCCCTTCTCTGAAATTCCACATCAGTATTGAGTGAGGGCCGATGTGCCAAGAACCTAAAGCCTGGGGCCAATATCTCCGGTCCTTGCCTTATGTGTAGTTTTGACTCTTTTTCCTTTGTGTATTTGAAACAGTCTCCAAGAGACCTACGAAGCAAAGAGGAATGAATTCCTGGGTGAACTGCAGAAGAAGGAGGAAGAAATGAGACAGATGTTCGTCATGAGAGTGAAGGAGAAAGAAGCAGAATTGAAAGAAGCAGAGAAAGACGTGAGTGTTTTCTAACCAAAAGGATTATGCATGAGGGTTTAGGCTAGGGGAGTTTCAAAGGGGCCTAAAGGACTTAGGCATTCAGATCCCATTGCTACCCTGAGAGGAAGGATGGCCCAATGGTTAGGGCACATTTGTAGGTGTTGGGAGATCCAGGCTCAAGTCCCTGTTCTGACACAGACTTTCTGTGGGACCTAAGGCAAGTTACTTTGGGTCAGATTTTTAAGTGTGTCCAGGCACCTACATTGATTTTCAGTGGAAGTTAGACCCTTAAAATACCTGGCCCTTAGTTCCTGTGCCTCAGTTCCCCCATCTGGGGGGTGGAGGCAATAGCACTTCCCTGCTTCACCTGGGTGCTGTGAAGGTATAGACATTAAAGACTCTGAGGAGTTCAGATACAGCGGTAGTGGGGGGGCAGATAAGTGCAATAGGCACAGAGAACTCCTTTGGGCTTCTTGGTAAAGCCCCAACCACCATGTTGTGCTGGCTCTGCAGATGGGAATCCTTCCTGCCCCACGGCTTCCTCCCCCCAAGAACGGGGCACACTTGCTGGGTCATATAGCTCCGCTTTGCCTGGGGTGAGTCTGCGAGCTGATGGCTTTTTTGCAGGGGTGGGGGCCGCTGACCCACAGAAAAATAGTTCTTACACAAGTGAGAAACTATAAACCACCCCCCAAACCCTCACTGTGACCCCTGACTGAGAAGGAGAAAGATCCCCCCCATTCCCCTGGCACATCAGAGCCCGTGGGCCCAGGCTAGTAGATTTTGTGTGCTCCAGCCTCAGGGTGGGAGGACGTGGGTGCTAGAGGGCCAGTACGGGCTCCCCGATTCTGGGCGGGGGGGCTCAGCCTTGGGGGCCAGATCCAGGCAAGCCGGAGACTGGACCTTAGGTTCCCCACCCCTGCTTTACTGGGTGGCTTGAAAGGGCCACTACTTTAACCATGACAGTCCTTTCAAAGCTGGCGGCTGCACAGAGAACCTTCCGCTGCTCAGCACTGCTCTCTGCAGTCCCACTGAAGCGGCGGGGGTTTCTCCCCGTGGCGTTATCCGGGAGAGCCACTCTGTGCGTGCTCCAGGGAGTTTTAAGACTGGGGGTCCAATTCCCTGTGTGCCGTGGCTCTGGCTGGGGGAGGAGGGTAGCCGTGTGCGCTCTGTCTGCTTGCCTTGTGCACGTGTAGCCGTCTCTGCCAGGGGCAGGGCAGAGGAGACTTGAGCCCGGCGTGTGTAAGTGCACAATGATCTGGGAGTGTTCTGGAAGCAGCCTGAACTCTTGCCACTTGCCTGGCGTGAGTTTCTGGGGGGCTCTTCATCACGTGCGTTTTGCTGCTCACTATTGTACCACCGTTTGTCACTAATGCACCTATGAAAACTCCAACTGTAGGAGTCCGTGGGCTCCGATGAGAGAGACACATCACTGTGACCTTCCCGGTGCTCTGGGTGGGGAATGAGTTCTCTGTCAGTCCCCAGAAAGCCGGACCAGCTGGTGGGGGAGAAATGCGAGTTGGCTTGGGTCTTTCATGGAAGCTGTGCAAGGCAGTTCTCCTCACGCATTTCACTTCCCCTGAAGTCCATTGGCAGAGTAACTAGCATATAAGCAGCTGGCAATACCGCTCCAAACTTTGCTCCTCCTCATAGAGTAATGGGCATGTTTCCCATCCCTGGTTCTGTGGTGAAGGCCTTGAGGCAGCAGGATCTGGCCTCACTTCCCGGCCCTACTACAGCCTGCCTGGGGTAACGTTTTCAAAAGAGCCACAGTGACTTAGGCTTCTACATACATAAATTGTTGGAAATGGGGGTCCCATTGACTTTCACTCTTACCCGTACTCGTTCTCTGCCTCAGTTGCACAGTTCTTCCTTTGGCCGCTGTGGTTGTCCGCGAGCTCTCGGGGGCAGGCGCCACCGTTTGGCGGTGGTTCCGCTTTGTGTCTGTGCAGAGCTCCTAGGCCAGTGGCACACCGGTAGGAAGTGCTGGCATATGCACAAATAACAACAAGCTCTGTTCTCCTCCCCCGCCCCCCCTTTCTGGGCAGCTCCATGAAAAGTTTGACCATCTCAAGCGGACACACCAAGAAGAGAAGAAAAAAGTGGAAGACAAAAAGAAGGAGCTCGAGGAGGAGCTGAGCAACTTCCAGAAGAAGAAGGCAGCTGCTCAGCTACTACAGTCGCAGGCTCAACAGGCTGGTTCCCAACAAACCAAGAAAGACAAGGACAAGAAAAAGTAAGGGGCTGTCACACTACGACCCTGTGGCCTTATTCCAGCCTGTGGTGTTTGTTGCATGTCTGTACTTGCTTTTTCCCATCATCAGACTGGAAACTGGGCTTTTTACCAGACTGATCCAATAAAACGCTATCTCCAAGGGGTGGGGCGGGGAGATGATTTTAATTTCCCGTTAAAAGGGTACTTCAAAGTTGAATCGATCCCTCTGGCTGGTCGGAGAGAGCCATCGGAATGTGGAGGTCTAGTCTGGGATTTCTCAAGCACATTCTGAACCAACTTTGGGACCCTCAGTTCAGACTTCTTACTCTCCTGAGCTGAATAAAAGGGTCCCTCGTTGTACTTCCCTGCCCCATTTATACTTTAAAGCTAGTTTCTGAGCCTAACACTTTAAGGTTGTGGTTTTAGTTATAAATGCATTTAAAACCAGAAGCTTAACAGCTGTGTCATTTTGACATGGAACTGCCTAGTGCCAAAAAGTGAACACTTGGAAGCGTTAACTTTTTTGTTTAAACTCTGGTACCAGGTTAATTTGGTCCATGTCGTATTAATTCATTATTAAGCAGCTAGCAAAAAGGAATATATCTAGCAAATGATAATGCCTTGTATTTTCTACTATTGTGTACTTACACTCGGAGGCATATTCGACTCTCAAATTCTTATGGGGCTTCCAGTGGGCTGAATGTATCCAAGGACAGAGTTTGTCCCTTTATTGGCTTTTAAAACAGCTAGATCAGTTCATGGAGGTTAGGTCCATCAATGGCTGTTAGCCAGGATGGACAGGGATGGTGTCCCTAATCTCTGTTTGCCAGAACCTTGGAATGAGTGACAGGGGATGAGGATTTTCTGTTCTGTTCACTCCCTCTGGGGCACCTGGTATTGGCCACTGTCGGCAGACAGGACACTGGGATAGATGGACCTTTGGTCTGACCCAGTCTGGCCGTTCCTACGTTCTTCCTGGTCCAACTTTGCTCCTGTTGAAACTGATGGCAAAATTCCGATTGACTTCAATGAGAGCGGAGCATGGCCAGTGGAGAGCCCGTTCGAAAACCCATCCTTTGTAAAGCTCTGGACTCAAATGGCTTCCCTGTCTGACCAAGAAGCTGTTTCACTAAAGCAGATGTTGAGCTGTTTTCTAGATTCCTGCCCCTCCCTCTTACCAAATCCCACTCCTCCCCCCCCCCCCAACATTAGGAGATTAATTTTTTTTAAGTTAATATTTTAATGTCACCTGCTTTTTGCTGCCTTTATTTGTGAGAGACTGGGGTTTTCCCCAGCAGGAACTGTGTATACGCGGTCTGTATTTTGTTACATGCACTGACTGCCCCATTCCGCTTAAAAAAAAAAAAAAAACCCCAGACTGACTCTGAATTGGAGATGTACAATGGCACCATACGAATTTGACTGAGCTGAAGCGGAATAAGAATGGATTAAAAGCTTCAGAGGGGGAGCCGAGTTAGTCTGTAACAGGAAAAACTTAAAAAACAGCAAATAATCTAGTAGCACCTTAAAGGCTAACAAAACATGTACCATCTACATGTTTTGTTAGTCTTTAAGGTGACACTAGACTATTTGGGGGTTTTTTTGTTGGTTTTAAGAATGGATTGTCTGCAGAGCAGAACAGGGCAAGCTATTATAACTAGGGATGTAAAATCCCGTTTAATTGGTTAAATGGTAGGGCTGACACTGCGTTTAAAGGAAGATGGGCTGGGGAGGGTGGGGTATGCTCCAGCAGCTTTCCCGAGCTCCATGTGAGGGCTGCTGCCTCAGCTTTCAGCCTCTGTGGCTGCCCCTGCCAGCCTGTGTGAGCTGGTAGCAGTCAGTCCCGTTTTGGGGCAAGGGGGTGGCGGGGCAGGAGCTATTTCTGGGTACTGGCATCACCTGTAAAGGATGATGTTCACTGGGGAACCATTTAACTGTTTACCTGTTAACATCCTAATTGTGGCTGGTGTTAGGTAAAAAGTACCAATAGCTACTCACTGCCATTCTCAAGTAGAACAGGAGTCCCCATTGGATTGCTTCCTGAGAGAAAAGCACACATTTATTTCACTGAAATCATATGCCAATAAGAGGCTGATAATCAGTGAGAGCCTCCTGTAACACACTTCTTATTCCACGCAAAAAATTGTTGTCCCCAGACCTCAGCAAATGTTTGCTAGCCAGTGCTCCAGTGAGCTCTTGCATTATACACATGGCATAGTGCATTTCCTGGTATGCTATGAAACATGGTCATAAACAATTAACACTAAGCTGCCACCACTGAGAGAAAAATGGATGAAGTGCAATTAATGATGTGGCTTTTGTTCTTTGGATATTTAGGGCTTGTCTGCATAGAGGAATGGCTGGTATGCTTTAAATCGGCCCACCCACCCCTTTTTAAAATCTGAACAAACTCTAAAATGTGGGCAAGACTTTAACTGAGCAAACTTCTACCTTCGTAAGGGGACTAGTGCAAACTAGTGAGGTGCTGCTTTATTTTGTGTGCACTTGTGTATTATTCCACACTGGTAAGTGGCTCTTTGCTGGGTGATTTTTCAGAGCACGTAATCCCACAGCAGAAACCAGAGAGAGAGAGAGACACTCCAGCTTCCATTGATACAAGGATGTGAGCAAAGACTTTTTAAAACAACACAGGGCTGGTGCCTCACAGATGTAAATCAATGTAGCTCCTGTGGAGCCAAGCTAGCTTACATTAGCTGAGGTTCTGGCCTTAAAAGCTTATGAAAAAACCAGCACAGAGAAAATACAGCATTTTCATGTGTACTGAAAACTCATATAATTAAAAGGAAAAATAATCCAAAAAAGCAGATCAGTGCAGAACTAATACTGTCTGGCAACAACCTTCCTAGATTGCTGAAACTTCTTCCTTGCATGTTTTCTGTAAATAAGAGACTGGAACAAGGGTCCTGCCGGACATAGCTGTTCCTACATTGTGTTCCCCGAGTATTATGGCATTTTTTCTAAGTAACCTGGAACTTTTGATGACCTTTTCCTATTCAGAAATCTTTTAAATGGCGTTGCTAATTTAATATTTATATACACTCTGCATTTTTTTTTCATCTCTTATGTATCAGACTGAAACTATACCCAGTGGTTCAGTTTTGTAACTCAGTAGCAGATGTTAGCTGCTAGTTGTTCCTGTGAATTCTTCTGGCACATGCGTGAGATTGGTGTATTATATACATAAAGTTTCTAACTGCCATTACAAACCACATGGTTTCTGTTCTGCCATAGAAATCCAAGCATGAGGAATATGCACTTTGCTTTGTAAATGTGTTTAAAGAAGTATCTGCACTTACCATTCCACACCAGGCGCTCAAATTTGCTCAGACTCTGGAATGAGAAATGTGGCTGCATCTGCATTGTAGCATATCTTGGATCCTAAAAGCTTTAAATTTCCTCTTTGCACACTAATGAAATGATAGAGTTTTAATAGATAAAGGGTTTTTCAGTTTTTATCATTGAACAGTGGTGAACGTGATTGTGATGTTTTACACAATTACCAGCGGAAGTCAGGCTAATCCCTGAAATGCTCTCAGCCTGATTTCCCTTATAGCCTCCCCAAAATGCCATTTATTGGACTGCTTCTTTTGAAATGTGGAATTACACATCTGTAAGTTGGACAGCTGAATCCTTAGCAAAATTCTGCACAAGCCGGTATAATGACAAAGGTCCAAATTCTCTGCTGGCCTAAGTCCGTGGGAGAGAATTTGATTCTATTGCACAAAAATAACCAGCTGTCCTTGTTACTTTTTTTTTCCCCTGATGAATTCATAAGTGGAATTTGAGTCCTACGGTTAATACATATTTTTCTAACATTTTTTGTGATGGCTCTGGTGGAGGAAAGGATTTTGAGAGGGAACAGCACTTACACGAGCATAAGTCTCCTTGGCTATAGTGGTATATTATTACTAACTTTCACAGTACCGCAGCTCCTGTAAAGCAGGACCCCCCTGTGCTAGCACTGTTACAACTATGTGCTCAAGTGCTTGCCTGAGTCCCTTCTTGATCCCATAATCTTAGTTGTGGCCTTGGCATTTCTTCATATTTAAAGGTTTTAGTGGCAGTTGCTGGCAACGAGTATGATCATGGCACAACCAGAGCGGATCCTTTTTAATAAGATCAGTGAAATGCATCTCGGCTCTTGAGGATCTTCAGCTGCATGCCCGGAGACGTGCATTGTTGTACCTGCAATTGCTCAAACAGGCACAGGAGTTGGAACTCTTGTTTGGGCTGTTCCATTATAAAGTCACTTTGTAAAACAGTCCGAGAAACTTCCCTTCCAACTTCCTTCTAATAAAAGGAAATTGTAAACGGGTGCAAACAGACTCGGCCGTACTTGGGCCTGGCATAAATTCTTAAACCTACACCCTGTACCATGTGCAGCTGGGGCCTGGACCAGCCCGCATTGCCTACGTTTTCAAAAGTGAGGCGTGGCTTGAAGAGTGCCCAACTTGAGAGGTGTTCGAGGGACCTGGTTTTCAGAAAACGCCAAACACCCTCCCTTTGAAAATCAAATCCCTTTGAAGGTGTGGTAGGTTTGGCATGCAAAAACCACTAGCCGTCACTTCAAAATATCGGCCTCAGTCACTACCAAGCAGTCACTAACTGTGTGGTTTCCCCCTCCCCACTCAGTTTTTCTTTGCTTTTGCTTGTCATAGAATAGAGCTGACTCCAATTTTAAGGTTTGTTTCACTCCTTTTTAATTTCATAATCCATTTGCATGGGCGTCCACTGAAGCAGAAGGCTGGTATCAGCTCTCCCATCTTCTCTTTTCTTTTGGCGTTTCCATTATTTCTAATGGTTTTCGTTTTTGTGTTTTTTTTTAACTTGCAGTGCAAGCTTCACATAAAGCCTGGCAAGCCAAGGATGTTCCTGCATTCACCTGCTTTTGCAGTAATGTGTCTCTGCCATCTGTGTGGTTTTTGTTTTAAACACAAATAGCTATTAACTCATTTAATAATGGAGTGGGTGGGTGAAGCAGTCAGCACCTGGAAATTGAGTGGGGGAAGGGGATGATTTTGTTTGAAAAGTCAGTGCCATTTATCTCTGGTGATAGCAGCAGCAGTCAATCATGTCTGCAACTTGGTTTTGAATTGAGAGCAAGGACGGTGTGTCATGGGTTTGATCCAAGGCCCCTTAATTAAAGACGCTGTAAGGGGTTCCGGATCGGGCCTTAAATGCTGCAGTTACTCTTTTGTGCACACGGCTCTCGGCAGACAGCGGGCATTCCCCTGACTCGCACTGAATAGCTTCTCACCCCACAACCAAGCCCGTGGATTGCTCTGGAAGTCCTCGTGGTGTGAGAAGCTATTCAGTGTGAATTAGATCACTGCAGACTTGGCCAAACTCTCCCCAGTGTGTTTGCTAAACCCATACGTCCACTTAAATGAGTGTTTCTTTGATAGCTGATTTGTAAGACTGTAGCAATCCCATTGTTAGGGGGGTTTTGTGTGTATCTATCAAAAGACCAACTGATGTTGCATGTTTTACTCTTGCATGAGTTTTTTTTACTTTATAGATAATATGACTTTTGGCTTGGCTTTTTATTATGCGCCCAACAGGTTAAATATCTCTGCAATAATCCTATATTCAGTGTTGTGGCTAACCGTGCAGTGTGCATCAAAATGAATTGCAAATTCCCAAGGCAGAAGGTTTTCCCCACTCCATTGCTTTGACATCAAGTGTCCCCCATCAGAAACTAACCAGGTGACTGAAACTGAATCCAAAGCTTGAATGCACTGTCCCCAGATTGCCTGAGTACGATGGTCACCCCCCCATGCTCCATGGACTCCTCTAGGGCCTCATTCAGCAAACCCATGGTCATGCATTGACTTCAGGAAGAGCCCTTATGGGGTAAATATTTGCACATGCTTAAGTGGTTGCAGGATCAGTCTCGGAATATCCCGTTGTAAGTGCCGGAGAACCATTAAAGGACTTAATTAAAACTCCATTAATGTCAGTTACTCTGGGCTCCTAAACATAGAATACAGGTCCTCATTCTCTATAGCTATCTTGCTTGACAGAGACATAATGAAGGTAACATCAATGCATGGCTGGCGAAGGCTTGGGATGCAAATAGAAAAACGGTGACTGAACATCTAGCATAAGCTAGGCCTGTTCTTAGGGCATACTTGGTGAGAAAACTGACCTAATTGTTTAATTTGTATTTTCTATGCCGTTCCTTTTTGGACAGAGTCTTTTCCTTTCTGATACGTTCCAAGAAGTGGCAACCCATGTTTACCCTATGACTTCTGGATCTCTTTCTCTACTGCTGATGTGCTGCCAGGTTTCCCTCTGCTCCTAGCTAGGTAGTCTCCTGTTTCTTACTGTAAAGCACACTTGAAATTAACCCTCTTCACCTAATCCCACACCTTCCCACTTCGCTTGTTTTTACCCAAAGCACTGGGTTAAGACTCTCACAAAGGCAAATGTGGGGGGCTTGTTTTGTTGGCTTTTTTTCCCCCTCTCCCTCACTGAATAAACATGGCTCTTAGGGAGGGGAAAGGGTCCCTGGACAAACTGCATACATTGAAGCAAAGGAAAAAGCAGGGAAAAACTATTTTGCAGTTCAAGCTAAGTTGTCCCGGGGCTATCACAATCACTGCCTGGACCAACAGTGGCAGTAGCTTGAACCTAACCTTGCTAATTCACGAGGTGTTGAACACATGAAGCCAGTTTCTAGCCAAGGGCTGCCTGTGATCATGTAATATGCTCAAGTCTGAAGCTTACATGTTTGCGTAGTGTACTTGCATCAGCTGTGTCTGTGCATGTCCGCTTTTTAATTAACATGGGGGGGGGGGGGAAGACAGGTGAAGTGAGGGGGTTGTGCCAAGTAAAATAACTTAATTTTAATGTTAGTTTCTCCTGCTCGGTTTCAAATCCCTTTCAGGGGAAGCTTGGCAGAGAAAAGTAGCTGGCTATTTTCATTTTGGACGTGAAGCTGCTGCCATATGTATTAAATGCTGCTGGGAGGGGCTAGTTGGGTCCCCCCCGACAAAAGCAGTTTTGGAGAAGCTGGGCATGAAATGCAAACTTGCAAAAGTGTTTGGGGTTTTTTTTTGGCCAAATGGCACACTAATTTTAAAAATCCCTAGGCCATGTTTAGCTTGTTACTGCTGCACTTCTTTCCTTTCTGTATCTATGCCTTTTTTCACAGTAGTCCCTGGCTCTGCACGGAATAAATGATCCCCTCAAAGCTAGTTGGATGTGCTTTTCACCTTTGCATGTAAGTACAGCAGCAAAAGACCTGTCTGCCCGCTTTTGAAATGAATGAAAGTTGACTTTTTTTAACCAGTGGCAATGATGAGAGTTTCTAAAATTAAGTAAACCACCATCTTCAAAGGAGCTAAAGGGAGTTAGGTACCTGATTAGCGACCGTAACTCATTTGAAAATTCCAAATTAAGGTGGCACTAGCCTCTGCAGAGCCTCACAAGCAAGCATGAAGGTTACAGCAATGACTGGTCACTGACAAATGCCTTTCCCAGAGGCACTGGCGTGTCAATTCTTAGGATGTTATAAATGAGCAGGACTAACCAATGGAGGGCTCATTTCTGGGAATCCAAGCACTCCCTGGATGTGGAGGACATACTGGCTGCTTGGGCTAGTTGATGATGGTTCTGAAATGCACTGCTGGGGGCCACCTTATTCCCACTGACTTTACAGCTGACTTATAAAATGGAAAATACGGCAGGTGGGAGGGGGTCATGGTTCAAGAGTGTTCCTCTTGCACTCCATGGCAAAACTCCCCTTGGCCTAACTCTGTTCCTAGAGGTGTCAATGGGTTAGTGGTGGGAAAGGGAAAATTACTCAACAGGACGGGGAGACTTGAAACTACTAGGAAACCAAGCCAGGCTGCGGAACTGCAGAAAGTACCCTTTCAGCTACCAGGCCAAGTAGTGTGCCCCTGAACCCTGGAAACTTTCTTAAAGCAGTAACCCAATAAGCAGGTTTAAAAAAAAAATCACCTTGTCAAGAAGACTCTTGTATTTCCTTTTTTTAAACCCTTATTTTATTTAACAATTCATTTTTCCAAGTCATTCTCATTCTATTTTTAAATGGTTGTGAGGGAAACAACAGCAGTGCCTGGTGTTGGTGTGCAGTCATATCAAATCTGTCCATCTGAATCATGGTGTCATTTGTCATTCTCACGGTGTTAGCAATATCTACTTCCTCCAAAGAATCATGTGCATTGACAGTATATACGTGTGAGGCTCTAGCCAGCGTGTGACAGCAGGGGATTATGCAAATATGAAGGATGTTTTTAAACTAACTGAAAATAAAGCTGTGAACAGCAGTAGGAGTATTTTGTGTACTTAAAAAAAAAATGCTCATAGCCTTAAATGATGGGTTATTTTCAAAGAGCAAGGTAATGGTCTACACCTATGTTTTTGTCAAGATGACTGTACTTACACCCAGTGTTAATGAAGAATTATACATGTATGTATCTTAAATGTCAGACTGTTTCCTTTTTTTGTAGTCCAAAATGAATCCTTATCTTCCAGCATTGCTCCATTCCTTTTTATGTGAATACTGCCAACACACAACGCGGGAAGGGGAAATATATTTTTACCCAAACATTCGAGTGTGTGTGTGGCTTTTGTAACTTTCTTTTCTTGTGGTTATTTGGTGCCAAAAGGAAGCAGATGTATGCATGAGCTCTAAGTGTGACTCTTTCATGCTTGATGTTAACATAGATGGTTGTTTTAATTCATTGCTTTCTTGATGTGCTAAAGCAGTTTGCCAGTGGCAGAATTCATTACCTTAAAAAAAAACACCCCATTCCTTGCTCCTCTTCTCCAGTTCACTAAACAGGTGCTTATTAGGCTGACTACCTCACACAAAACCTGCCTTGGGCTGCTTTCTCCTTCACAGCTTACCTCCTCTAAAATGTTGACTTTTCTCTGTCTTTCATTTGATTCTGAACTTTTTTTTTTTCTTCTCTTCTGTAGCTTCTTCTTTATGTAACTGCCATCTTGCCAAGCCCCCCCCTCCCTTTCTCCTAATGGACAGTAGCGCATTAGAAGAGCCAGCGGGAGGCGTACACACCCACTGGGAGAAGATTTACCTCATTTTTTTCCATCATCTCCATCTCTCTAACCTATGGGTTAGGGTGGGTGTAAAGATGTGTGCTCCCTTGCAGTGACCACTCTGTGATAATGAAAATCTTGAAGAGAAAGTGGACAGTAGAACACAGAAGCACGCTCAGCTATTTCATTGGAAACTTTTTTGGTGCACCATAACTGATATACTGCTGTCACTAAGAAGCTTACGGACCCCCAACTGAGCATGCACTAGCACAGTATTTTTTTTTCCCCCTGCTCAATTTAAAAACCTTTTCAAGGGAAGCTTGGCAGATTTGGAGCCTCTCAGACAAACAGCCTGAGCTGGTGGTTTTGAAAGCAGTGTGTTCATGCTGTGGCTGTGCTGGCACATATTACACCAATTATTAAAACTGTTCCTTGGACAGGAATGACTATTTTTAATACAAGGTTGCGTGAGCAGAAGAGCTGCTATTTGATACTGCTATGTTGATGGAATATGTTCACTTTGTCAGCTGCGCTTCTGCCTCATGGTGTGGAAAATGGGATCTTTTCCTAGGAAGTCCAGCCATGCAGATTGAGGAAAAGACTATTTTTAAATATATGGAAACCACCCACTAATCATTTTTATTGCTTTATGCAGTCTTGCTGTGGGATTTGTGCAGAATTTTCACTTCAGAAGCAGATTCTGTAGAAGAGCTTGAAAAGTGCCAAAATCTTGCTAAAAACAAAGTAAGCTTGTAACTTAATTTACATGTGTAAGTGCCCTCTAGTGGCAGTGGGTGCTGTTCATTTTGAGTACTGTTTGTTTTAGGTGTTTGGGGGGGTGGAGGGGGGAGAGATTTAATCAGTTGCTGCCAAATAGTAGCAGTTCATGGCTGTGGAGCACAAACCACTGCCACAGGGTTCAGTGTGGAGTTAGAAAGGGAGTGCAGCCTAGTTTAGATTAAAAAACACCCTCACTTGGTCCAAATTTGCATAGATGCTTTAATAGTGCCAAAAATGCTTCCAAAACAAGGTTTTCCAGTATAGGGCATCCAAGAGAGCTGGGGCAGCAAAACAATCATTTTCTTCTCTCTAAATATTTCCTTCATGTAGAAATACAGCTACTTGTCCAAATTGTCATGAACACTTGTGTAGCTTAGTTCTACAGTTTAGTTCATTGTTATTCTGGTTTAAAAAAAAAAGCTCAATGTGTCAACTCTCAAGTATAGGTTGGCACAGTTGGGACCTGACCAGTTCTAAACCAGAGACTTTTCTGGACCACAAGAGGTCAATATAGGCTAGCAGCATTATCAACCCTTCCCATTTACTGGGCTGTTAAAGGACATTTAGGGGTTAGAGCTAAACAGCACAGAGCCAGGAGCAGGGGTTGTAATGTTAGGGGACTGTAGGAAAATTAGCCCCACATATGATGCATGGGCAGCCTGCTAAGTCACTCTAGTCCACGACACACTGCTCTGATATGAGAGGTTCAACCTGTACTGAAGGAGAAGAGAGAAGAATTTTACACTAGTATGGAGTTAAGGCTCTGTACCTGAGGCAAACCAGCACACAACACACCCCTTTTGCAATGGATTAAGGTTAGAACACAAGGCTTTGAACAATTTCTAAACAGAGGATGGTGAGAGTAGTAGGGTGGCCTCAGGCCAATACAGTTTCATTTCTTCCACACACTTTTGTTGTTGCTTTAATAAAATGTGACCTTTCCATATTGGAGTTGAATTGTATCTTATGCTCTAGTGCTGCTTACACAGCGCTCAAAGTGAAAAATCCCTGCCTGCACACTTGCCTCTCGCTGCAGCCCTGCTCAGCACAGCATGTGTTGAAAGGGGTTTTCAAAAGCACCCCAGGATCAAGGCATGAGTGAAATGGGTGCAGCTCTGACAAACCCCTCTAGTGGTGGTGGTAGTAGTGGCGGCAACCTCCCACAAGCCACAAATCAGTTGCCCCTGCTCTTCTGTTATAAGTGCATACAGGAGCAAGCATAGAGTCCCTACTAGCAGTTAATCAGTTTGAGTATTTTTTGAATAAGATAATGGTGTTAAAAACCAGAGACCAGCTTTCAAAAATCTCTGCTCATCACATTTGCCCCAGCCCCAGTCCTGACTGTAAAGCAGCTGGTTTTGTGTGGTCCTAAAAACCCGATTCTGCCATGTGCTACAGGCACACTAGGACCCCTTGCAGCTCACACAGGAACTACTGGCCCTCTCTCACCCCCTGAAGATGTGCTGCACCAGCATTGCCCCAACTTATACATATATATAAAAATATGGCCCCACCCTAGCCTGGAGTAAGTTCCCTGCTGGCCTGTGTAAAAGGAGTGGAGAGGGGTGAGAGCACAGGGGCCTGGCTGCACAGGCACTTGGATGGTCACCCCCCCCCCCATTGCATCCTCATGCAGAGCACACACTGAGGCTGCTTTCAGGCAGCTAGAGGAGCTCAGACCTTTACAGGAGAGTGCTGCAAGAAACAGGTGTGGCCCAGGACACTGGTGTTTGAGCTGAACTGCCTTCCAAGCTAACACACAGAAGGTCCCACACTGCTATTTACAAACCTGTAAGGAAGAATAGGCGATACCACTCTGGCAATCCTGCCCCTTATGGCACAGCAGCTCCTCTGTTATCAGCATTCATGTGAGAATCCAAGCCTTGCCTTGCACATAAGGAATCAGTGGGCCTGCGAGATGGTGGCTCTTCAAGCTGGCACATTTCTTACTACCCATGTTTAAAAAGTTTCCTGCTCTGTTTTGACAATGAATTTTGACAAAGGGTGGGAGCGACTCCCTTTCACTCCCCCCTCACTGCAGCTGTTCAGACAAGGCACACATTAATATGGGGGACAGAACAGCTGCCCACACTGCTGTGGCTGAACATCAGAGGGCCAGAGAATGTTCTGTACAGGGCAAGGAGCCATTCCCCAGGGCTTTACAGACACTAGTAGAAGCAGTGACATGTTAAATTAATAGCCATTCCCAGCAGCTGCTCTTTGCCCCTCCCTTCTGGAGATGAGCCTAAGCAATCTAACACCCCCCGACTTCAATGAACCCACACGGAGGTGCCCCCACACAATGGCTTCTCCATACAAAGAGCTATAGAATGGTGCCTACCTGTACCCAGTAAGAGAGATGTAGCCGTGTTAGTCTGGTGTAGCTGAAACAAAAAACAGGACTATGCAGCACTTTAACAAGATGGTTTATTAGGTGATGAGCATGCCCACAGGAGGGCACTTGCTCACAGGGAACACTACCACCCTGCACCAGCTGAAAGCCATGCCTGGCCCATGAAAGCTCATTACAGCTAGCCTGACATCTCATGCTGCATCACCGTCCTTCCCCGAACGTTCAGCCAAGAGCCTGCTCCCTTGGAGAACAAAACAAGTCAGATTTGGTACCACGCCTACAAGGGAGGAGTCAAAATTTACTCAGCACAACTGCCTCCCAGAGCAACTGGCACCAGCGCCCTCCTCTGTTGCAGTGGAGATGCAGGGCTGACACCAGCTTTGGGCTGTGGCATGGGTAACAGGCCTAGGGATAGCTGACAGGGGCATGAAGTGATGTAGGGCCAGTAGCTCCCATTGAGCTGTGCAGATTTACACCAGCTGGGCTCTCCTGGAGCATTGCTGTCAGAACCCCCATCTATTTGCCTGCAAGCCAGCAGGGACACAGCGTAGCCCAGACTTATTAACACAGGAACTAGAAACAGACAGTACAATCCCACTTGGGGAGACGGGGGCCCAGAGCCAGCAGCACCCCCCCCCCCACCCTCCACCAGCTGAGAGAAAACTCACCCACCCAGTAACTCATTCCCCCAGCCTGAGGCAGCCCTGCCCCCTCCTTTGTCTAGATGCCCAGGCAAGGTGTCGCCCAGTTGCTCTCCCTACCCAGACTCAGCATAACAATAGCAGCTCAGGCTGTCCTGTAACCTAAGATGGGGCAGCCTTCCCCTCAGTGAGAGCTATCCCCAGCCGGACAGGGTTGTAGTGCCCAGGGAAAGGGAGGCACAACACACAGTTACAACAGAACAGCACAGGACAGTAGGAATCACCCACCACAAAGAGAACAGCGCGAACGCAATCCCCGCTATGTCACAGCCTGATACATGAGCAGCTCCTGTTTCTACACCCAGAGGTGAGGGAAGCAGGTCACAGGCATGCCAGGGCTTCATTGCTCATGCGCTGTAGGGATGGCGCTGGAGGAAACAGAACCAGAAACATGTGACACCATGGCCTATTAGACATGAAGAATTTACTACTGTTTTTGGAGCTACCCCTGCACTTGTGTGGTGGATGGAAGTGAGACATTTGGAACACTCCCGGGCCTGTCAGTGACAAACATCAGCTTGGATTTGGCCAGTATCTAGGGCAGGGGTGGGGAACCTTAGGGCCAGCACCTGGTGCTCTAACCACCCTCGCCATGGGGCTGTAGCACACAAAATCTACTAGCCAGGCCCCCCCTAGATTCTGGTGTGCAAGGGAGGATGTGGGAAGTGCCCTTTTCTCTCTAAGTTTTCCCCTCTCCCCCTAACAAACACACACAAATTGCCACAGGAAAAGCAAAAGTAACCCTGGCCCCAGCCAGCATGGCTCTGGGCTGACTTGCCTGTCAAGGAAGATGGTTAACCATTCACTAAGCAACTCTCCTCAATTTGACATCTTTGTTGTTACAATATTAAACTTTCTCCATTCATGAAGTTCTTCACCTCACACACATACAGTGCAGCATTGTGGTTCGATCACAGCCAATTTCTTTTATTTAAAAACTAAAGAACAGGCCAGACTCCAAGCAGGGAGAAGCAGAGAATTCCCCTAAAGACCTCAGCAAAGTACTAGACTACAACTGCTTTCCCCCTAGTTTTGGCCCGTTCTCCTACAAGACTGAAGACCAGGGGAGTGCCGAGAGACATGGGGAATGGCTGGTTTTGACTGGCTACGTACAGAGGGGAAGTGGGAAATGCTTGGAGTGAATTATTTAAAACAGGATGCAAGTCCCCTGAAGGCAGAAGAGCCTGCTTTGTGTGCCAGTTCACCAACGCCATGCACCCTGTGTGGCTGTCTATGTCCGCACAAAGCATGTGTGGATCAGAAGGGAAGGGTTGATTCCTCACCACCTACATATTCAGCTGCAGACTCATCCCAAGGAGCCCTCTTGCAGGGCTGACGAGGGCCACAGTTTGAGACCCACTGTCCTTTTCATCCCTGAGCGCGCTCCCAGGCACTGAAACCTTTGCAGCCTGAGACATTGGGCTTTGCAAACTAGCAGGGCAGCCGTCTAATTATGGTGAAAGAGGCACCACACCATTTTCCCCTCTGGGTAACAACAAGCATTCAAGCCAAGGCAAAATCCTCAGGGACTTACATACCCTAAAATAATTCAGAATAGGGATGGAAGAGACTAGTTGACTATCTGATAAGCAAAACCTTTTGCTTATCTGATAGTCACTTCCCCCCCCTTGCTGCCTCTAATAAAGGAGGAGGAGCAGGAGTCAGTGCTGGGGCAAACCGGCTTTTAAGCTGCACCCTCCCCCCCCCCAGCAATGGTCTCCGCAGGGGGCAGGGGAGTAGTGGGGACCAGGCATGAGCTGGGAATCAGCTGATTCCCAGCTTGTGCCCAGTCCCAGATGTGCCTCTAGCCTTTCAAATGTATTAAGAGCCTGCTGGTTCTTAATGCATTTCAAAAGGAGTGCGCAGCGGGGTGGGGGGGGGACCAGCGCAAGCAGGACCACTGAATTGCGGCTCACACCGCCCCCCCCCCCCCCGCACACCAGCCCTTTAAATGTATTAAGAGCCAACAGGCAGAGCCACAGCAGGGTTAGCTCCCATCCATCGACTAGTGATTAAATTTAACATCCCTAATTCAGAACAGTGCACCCACATCTTCAGCCACAGGAGGGAGGCAGATACTGCAAGAGACACTGTGTGTGACTCTAACTTAACCAGGATCTGAGATGTCATTCTAGGGTCAGGGAGCATGTAACCGAGCCAGGGGGGTGGCTGCAGCAACAAAGATGCAGTGGGGCGGGCTGCACAAACATGCGCCCAGCTCCTGGGACGTTAGGCCACACCCCTCCACAAGCTCGCACGGATCTGACTCTCCCAGTACAACCGCTGCTCTGACTGCCTAGTAGACATGTCCCTGTCCTGTGCGGCCACACACAGCTGGCCAGGGAGGAGGTGGGGCGTGGCATGGCATGACCACCAGGCCTCCAGCAGTGGGCAACAGGGCCTGGTCCACCTGTCACACAGCCCTGGGCGTATTTGCAGACTTACCAGGTTTCTCAAGATTAAACATGCCGACATCTTTATTCTTCCATCAGAGGTCTGGTTTTCCAAACCGTCTCTCCACATGTGTTTGGGGCACTTCAGAGGAAGGACTGCGGGAAACGGGCTCAACGCCAAGAGCGTGCATGGCAAGGGCACGTTAATACTTCGCTCTCAGCAAGGCCCCAGCTCTTCCATGCTTCCCATCACAGCACAGAGATAACGGAGCCAGGGTGCACTTAAGATCTACGGGGAGTCAGCTGCTTGTAGGCCTACAGCAGGGCCTCTGGCTCCCAGAGGAGGGGATGGAATGGCCAAGGCTGTGCACACGCCAGCTCTGCTGCAGTCAATGCAAACAGCCGAGGGGAAGGAATAGCAGCACTGAGGGGATGGATTAGCTTTGCTACTGAGTGCTCTCTACACTGGGGAATTGGGGGGGCAGGGGCATTGGCTCACTACAGCCAGCTTGGCAGGGCGCTAATTGGAAAAACTGCAGAGGAGTCCGAGCAGACACAGGGTCCCTGGGCCTCCATGGAGCTGGTTTTACCTGCTGAGCTCAGCAGTGTCTGTGGCCAGAGTCCTGAGAGCACAGGGACCTTGTGGAGTTTCCTGGCCCTCTGCGGGGCCGCAGTCGAACCCTAAGAAACGTTGACAGCTTGGCTGCAGTTCTCTGTTCACACCTCACTAGCACACTGCAGCACACGCCTAACTTGCAGCGGACGCACAGCCCGGGGAAGCCCGGAGGGAGCAGGGGATGTTCAGCAACATGCTTCCAGATGGGCTTCTCCTTTGCACTCAGTCACTCAGGTGCTTTCCAAGTCACAGACCAGGGGCTTCAGTGAATCAGGGCCATTTAACTCCTGAATTAAACTCTTGGTGCCAAAGAACAGGGATCTGAGCTCAGGCCTGAAAAGCCCAGCCGCTTATCGCTAACACTGCCCCGTGCACAGCCCCTGGAGACGCACTAGTTCTGCATTTCCCTTCTGCCGGGTTACACGAACCTAGGTCTTCACAGAATCTCTCACCATTCAGACTAGCTGCTCTCTAACTGCCCTGCCCCGTGTAACCCAGAGAACTCTACTGCTGCACCTGCTAATCACTAAGTTTAATTCTGCCTTCCAGACTGCTGCCATAAGCCTTTCTGGCTTGTGCATGCTTACTTTTACATCTTGAAAACTCTTGGGTGACAAGAGAACAGCAGAAATGACTGAGGTAAGATGCTTTTGCAAGGGGGGGGGGGGGAGAAGAGAGAAAATCAGTGAATTGTTTACTTAAATTATCGTTTTTAGAATTCTCTGGGTAAATTGACAACACCCAATCAGAGCACATGGCCCCAGCCTCATAGCCAAACTAAGGATGATCATTTAAGGAGCTGATCAAACAATGACTAAATATATCATTTCAACACCCAACGTGTCACCTGCCAGCCCTCTCCCCTGCCCCAACAAAATTACACAACCTCCAAAGGTAGTGCCAACAACAGGAACAAGCCAAGGGAGCTAGCCACAGTGATAGATACTTGGGAGTCGCCAAAGTGCATAGAGGAGTTAGATACCCAGTTCCTAGTGACGTCCCCAATTCCCTCCGCTTCCTCCGAAAGTCCTGGCCATTGTCACCAAAATGGAGCAGCTGGGTGCTCTGCAACCACAGAAAACTAGGCCACTGAGTAGTAGCTTCACTACTAATAAAACTTAGTTCATTTAGAACATTTTTCAACAGCAGCTCTAGGGAAACGGAGGCACAAAGCAAGGGAGTGACTAGCCCAGGCACAGTTGGGAACAGAATCCCTCTCTCCAGAGGCCACACTAGTTTTTAAGCACCCATTTTTGAAAATCCATCCATAATTTTAGTGCCAACTGCAAAAAGCCTCCATGGTGCAGCTGCATGACACCGGGAAGATTCACCCAGATTCAAACAAAGCAGCATTGCAGCTTATCTGGGTTCTGAACCACACGCAGGTGAGCCCGGGAGTAAGAGCTGGGTGCAGAGGGGCGGGGAGAAGCTCAAAGGGGCAGAGTCAATGATGTCTATACTTACAGCAGTGACACCTAGAGAACATGCCCCTCCGTATGGGCAGAGAGCAGCGTAGAGAGTGAGGCATGACTTGGGCAAGTAAAGGCACACTGGAGCCAAGCAGCTCAAGCAGGGCTGGCCACATCTACCCTGCCATTTTATTTTTCACTGCAGCATGAAGCTACAAGCATTCAACATGGTGCTGCCGATGTAGACAAAATCTATACCGAAGCATTCTCCACTGTCAATAGTTACTGTAAATTAGCACCTATAACCCGTGCACCAGTATTACCCGCACCTGTGTATAACCCACGGTTTTCCCTGATTGAGTAAAAAAAAAGTCTTGTATATCCCACAGGAGATGATTACAGGTGCTTTGCATTAACATTACCTGTGGTTCAAGTGTTAATGAGCCGCAGCTGATAATGCCAAGCACTAGAGTAGGCTACAACCCTTATCACTGGTATATATAACCCCTTTGAACCACACCCCTATTCCATTCATTTATTCCTTCAGTGGTTTTAACTTGTATTTTAAACTTTTTAAACATGCCTAAGCGCAAATCCTACACAGCCGATTTTCAATTGTGTGTAGTGGCATTTGCAAAGGACAATGGGAACAGAGCTACTATTCGCAACGGGTTCCACAAATGTGAAATTCTTCCCACCATTGACTCTTCGAGCTCTGATTCCAAGTACGACAGCAATTCTGATTCTGCACCACAGACCTCAACTGTCACCGAAGCCGACCTAGCCTTGGCTATGGATTTAATGCATGTTTTTACAGACAGTGACTATGACGAGAGTTTTGATGGTTGAGAACTCAGACGCTGAGGAGGAGGCTGCTGGCGCTGGTTCTAGAGATCAGTGAATGAGAATGTGAAAACTTTTTTCAATTAATTGTTTTTATTCTTTTACTAGTTGCACAGTTAACTAATGAATTTTAATGTATTTTAATGAATTTTAATATAACTGCCTCTATTATTAAAATATGGTGCTTTTCTCAAGTAAGAGTCAGTCTTGTCTTCCTTTCAGTTAAAAAAAAAAAAACAGAACACCCTGTATTACACGCGGACAAGTATAGCCTGGTGGTGGTGGGGGTATGTAAAACTTTGCATAACCCGCGGGTTATATTCGCTAAAGTACGGTAACTTAATCTGTAACCAGTTAGTGCCTATCTGGCTGTGAACAGCATCTCCCCACAGGGCTCCACCACACCTAACCAAGTAGCAATTCACATCCCCACCCCCTGTACTGTGGCGCTGTATCTCACCTCTTTGCTTCTTTAGCTTGTCCGTTTGGTTTCTCGACCCACATCACCTTGTCCAGGTTGCCAGGCATTCGCCAAATGTCCAGCAGCATCGAGAAACAGCAACATGCATTTTCCAGCCCCTTCACGTCCTCCATGGCAGCAGAGAGCTCTGTAAAACATTCTCCCCAAGCCCCACAAATCAGTCACAGGTCAGGAGAAGGGAACAAGACAGCTAAGAAATTGAGAGAAGGGAATAGCTAGAGAGGGTGTCCAAAGGCCCGATCCCCAATCTGCTCCCGCTCAGCCTCTCGGGAACATGCAAGACACTTTCCACCTCATGTTTAAGGACAGTGAGACCCTGTTGTGTGTCTCTCTAGCAACCTCCTTGGGAAGCCTCAACAGGATGCTGTTCTCAAGACAGTTACATTCAGCTATGTATGGGCTTACCTCAGAGCTGGCCAGCGTGGAACTCACCTTCAGCAGCAGCTCCATCAACGCTACCAATGACTGGAGCATTCATGTAGCCTGGCCACCAGAGTTCTTACCTCTGTCCCAGAGCGGGTACCTGTGCAGAAGGAGGGCATGAGCTCTACAGCAGCTGGGAGTGTAGGGAGAGAAAGGACGGATTAGAGACCTTGAGATGTGGCCCAGGAGTAGGTTATTAGAAGCCTCATTTTCAATGGGGAGGAGGAAGGGAAATCCTGACAACAACGGCTGACTTTTCTCTGTATCCGCTCCAAACAGCTTGTTCAGCGTGTTTGGAAGGAAAGATGGCAGAGAGGCAGGCAGATGGGTTTGGGAGATGTATGGCTGATAATGGAAGAGACAAGACTGCACTTGTGTTTGGAAAGCAAGGAACCAGAGGGGGAAGGATAAGGAGAAACGAGGAGAGTCTCAGAAGTAAAGAGATGGAGAAGGAATGGATGCAATGAAATCCAGGTGGCACGTGACTCACTTGGCATCCTGAATCTTAGCAGCTCTGGAAAAAAAAAAAAAAAAAAAAAAAACAGACATCAGGATTACAGTGTATTAAAACCTACATTTCCTTTTCTCTGGAGTGCCATGCTTGGAACAACCCAGCAGGCTGTAGCTTAGCAGCATTCCTCTAGCTCTCATGTACTCACTTTAGCCCAGTGCAAAAAAAAAAGAACACACAACACACCTCAGAAAATAAAGGACAACTTTTTTTTATTGCTACCAGAAGGCTTTCATCAGTACAATGGCTCTGAACACCATACCTTCCTCAGAGCTGCGGAGAGAGCGAAAGATCCAGGGCAAATCGTTCTGAGAAACAGAGGTATAACATTTAAAAAGATAAGCCTTTAAAGATTTTTTTTTAAACTGTCGGTTAAAAGTGACAAACCCAAAACTTGGGGTATTTTGTGGCATATAATTACACATGTTCCAAAATTCAGGATCACAGAACTGTCCCAGCCTCTAACTGAGCAGCACTGATCTCATGCTAAAGTTTACAAACAAACATAGGAATCAAAATCAATTGCAAGTTTACGATTTGCATTTGATGCACACATAATTAAACCTTTGTGAGCATCTACAAGAGAGCCAATTGAGTGCAAAAATCCCGGTGTGGATGCAAAAAAAAAAAAATTAATTAAATTGGCCTAATTAGTTACTAATTACTTTCATTTTAAAATTAAAAAAAACCAACACACTTAGTTTCTAAAGATCACAATGACTAATTATTTGTGTAAGACACTAAATACAGGCTCCCTCTTACTACCTAACACTTGTCTATAGCATGTTCACACTGCTTTGGATTTTTAAAGGCAGGGGAAGGAGGGGGAGAAAAGAGTTTGCAAACACATAGGATTTTTTTTTTCTCCAAATCTTTAAAGCCAGTTTGAAATATTCTCACATTAAAACACCGAAGTGGCTAATGAGATAAAGAAGGATTTCTGGTTGTAATGAAAAATTATCTGCGGCAAAGGTCAGAGTACAGAAAATCACATACAAGACTTGCAGAGTGTTAAAGGAAGAGCGCAAGGAGGAAAAAGGAAATCCGAACAGACACACAGCTGGAAAACCTGGCACAATTTTGCACAATCAATGTGAGCTCTTGGACATGGAAGACGGATTACATCACACAGTAGCAGAAAAACAGTGGAACCAATGACACTAGAAAGAAACAAAATTGCTACTTTTTTTGTTTTTTTGGGGTCTTTTATAGATTTTTTATATTTTTTGTGTTTTTAAGTGTTTAAATAATAGTTGAACGATAATTAGCCACACTGGGGGAGGGAGGGGGGAGAGGGGGAATCTTCCCCCCCCAAAAAAAAAAAAGTTTTCTTGGCTCTCTTCAGTTCAGCCTGATCAGATACAGCTTCTTTCCCCAGTCCCCTCCCAAACACATCACAGCCCGACTTGGCATGGTTTAAAAAGTAGCTTTCCTCTGACGGCTTGCGCAGGCGGTAGCTACATAACAGAGACCGGCTGCAAAGGTGGGCAAGGGGAACTGCTGCCCTCTTGCCTCGACGCATCAGCACCACAGACAGACCCCACATTTTCTAGCGCCACCACTTCGGGGGCACCGTCTTCATTGTAGAGCCGCTTGATTCCGTCATAGAAGTCATCCACCTCCATCTCTTCCACTTTGCGCTTGGCGGAGGCTTGCTTGCACCCAGTAGGAACTGCCAGACGCTGGTAGAACCCGGCTGTACCTTTGATTGGCACTTCTGGTCGGCTGTTGTCCTTGGAAAATTCTGGGCCTGGGACAGAGGAGGGGCTGAATTTGAACGCTCCTCTGTTACAGGTCACCAGGGTATGCTTGAGGGGACTGTAGACATATACAGAATTGGGCGGCAGAGCAGACTGCAGAGTGGAAAGATGGCGGGCCACAAGCTCCCGACAGTGGATCAGCTGGGAGCTGTCCATCTAGACAGAGGGAAAAAAGACACAGGCATTGCAAAATGAAGGTGAGACACTGGTAAGGACCAACAGGGCTAGGAAATCAGTGTCATTCTGGCTTGCTACACATGGCCATTTTCCACATACCTAGTTGCATCTTGTTTGTGTGCTGAACAGGGGGCTGGGGTGAAAGTGATTTGGGGGCAAAATTATTCGGCGTAAAAAGACTAAGATTTTTCAAAGCTGCCCAAGAGACCTGGACAATTGGCGCTCGTTATAGTGCACGAGAACTGGGTGTCCGCATCCACTAAGCGGCTTTGAAAATGTCATCCAAAATGGTTTATCAATGGCCTGCATGTGCCTGCCTCTTACGTTATGTCTGTATGCAGCAAAAAAACCAAAATCCTTCCACAAAGCCTTTCTACTTAGGACACTTCACGTATTTAAGTGTGCTACAGCCATTTTCATCTCCAGCATGTCCAGGGAGTATTGCATACCTTTCCTTGACACACTGGTGGGGGAAGGAAGGGTGGAAAGAATTCCAAAGCAGGAAGGACTGCACCCTTCTGGTTAGTTTAACCCCTTGTGGCCAGGCCAGTTGGGAGCTCTCAGCTGTACAGTTTTGGTTGGCACATTAGCACCTGCATTATGTTCCCTCCATCCAGGGGAGAGAGTATCAATTGCTGAACAATGCAAAGTAGTTGCAGAGATATCTCAAAAGCTTGACCATTCAGGCTTTGCAAACAAACAATCAGCTTTGCAAAACACAGAAACAATTCTACCCCCCCAGCCCCCAGAATAGAACACAAAACATTCCCAAACACAAAACCTTGCATCCAAAGCTCAGAGGCTGGGATTCTGACAGCTTACCCACACCACAGAGAAAAGGCTATTTTCTGTCCCATTTCCGATACCGAAGCAGCACACAGCTCCACTGAAGCTGACAGTGTTATAACCAGCTAAAGATCTGTCCCATACAATCTGGCTTCCACTTTCAGACCGATTTGACACTAGTGAAATCCCTTGACTTTCAATGGGGATATCCTTGATTTCTCCCAGCATAAGCGAGAGAAGAATCAACTCCAGTCTGTCTCTTGGCCATGCCAACAGATCGTTAAAGGTACATGTACCTTCCTGTAACTCACCTATTACGTGACTCTGATTTGTGCCTGTGGGCTCCAAGAAATCTTTGACTGCAGCGACTACTATGCTGGCGTCAGTGTAGCACACCCTTCCAAATAAAATCTATGTGAACGAACATGCAGTAGGTCTATGTTCGTCTTCAGTAAGGTGGGGACAGATGGTGAGTGCAAGAGACAATGGAGAGGGAAAAACCACCAGTCCTGCTGAATTTCAACCTATTCGCCTCTCCCCATCAGCTTGATGATTTACTTCCTGGCCTATAGCTAACCCAAGTGATTCTCTCTCAGGTAGCTGCTGCCAGAATGATAGGTGCTGATCCTGTGGGTGTTCCAGTCCCAGAGCACCCACAAACAAATAAAACAATTAGCAGGGGCACAGCACCCACTGGCAGCCAGATCTCCCCGCCCCCCCACCCCGGCGCTTCCCGCAATCAGCTGTTTCACAGTGTGCAGGAGGTTCTGGAAGCGAGGGGGAAGAGTGGAGTCAGGACTGGGCCTGCGAGAGGACAAAGTTGGGGGCTTCCCAGAGGAAGCTGCTGCCTATGGCCAGAGTAAGTCACAAGAGGAGAGAGGCTTCCTCACCACAGCTGGTTGTCTAGTGCAGACCATCAGCTTCTCCTCCACCTCCTGGCAGTGGCTATCCCAGAAACAAGAGACCCTTCTCCTAGCCAGCAGGCCAGCGAGCGGGGATGTCCCAAGACCTCTGCCCTGCCCTCACCTGTGCTTTCTGGAGCAGTTCGAAGATGAGCGCCAGCCAATCAGGAATCAGCTTCTCCAGCTCCAGACTGACGATGGCCAGCGCCAGCATGGAGCCCTTGAATTGCAGCAGCTGGTGACAGGCCATACAGTGCAGTAACTGCTTGGTGAGAACGGCCACGTGCTGAGATGGGTTCATCTTGGGCAGGGCGGTCAGTAACTGAGGCCTGGTAGACACAGCAACTGCATGGAACTGAGGAAAAGGGAGAAGCAAACCAGAGGCTGGGTTACTGAGAGTGTCACAGAACTACAGGGGCTGGAAGAGCCCTCAGGAGGCCATCGAGCCCAGCCCCCTGCTTCATAAGCATGTGCAACAGCAAGAGCATCCAGAGCTCAATATCACCAAGCCCTCCACCCCTGCGCCTTTGAAAGGGCCTAGCCCACTCGAACCCCAACAGCACATACAGGGCGAGTTCCCACACTCTGCCTCCCCTCCCAGCCAGGCACCGGCCTCCCAGCAGACAGCTCGGCGAGAGTGGGAAGCCTCATACCGAGGTGAGATGGGCCCAAGAGATGCACACCGTCGCCTCGGTGGGCCTTGGGAGATGCCCCAGCTGCATCACCGTTCCTGGGCGACGATTACCCCTCCCACGGAGCCCTGTGTGGGGTGGGGTCTGTCTTGTAAGGGGAGCAGGGCCCCAGGGCAGCCATGACCAGGGGGAGTCCCGCATAGAGCATTTCTGTTGGCATAGGGCTGCCAAGGAGGACTCAAGCCCCTATAGGGATGGCCTGACCCTCTTCCTCAACTGCAGGCTCAATGGTTCAACTGGCCAGGGACAAACAGGGCCTCCTGCCTCCTCTCCGCACTGGGAGGAACTCACTGAGCAGGAATTCTGTGAGGGGAGACTCAGTTTTCCTTGCCATTATCGCCCTGCCATGGGTTTCACCACACGAAACAGCTCCCTTGGGCCCGGTTTTTATCAGGTAAACAAAAGTCTGTGGCAGTTAAGGACACACTGAAGCACCCTTCATGTCTACCACTTAGGTCTTATTTCCCCCCTCCCACCCACACACCTGCCAGCTCCTTCCTAATTGCTTTGTGCTCTATCGTTGCCTTGCTTTGATCCTGGGGCAAACAGACTGGCAAGTAACATTTGGGGCTAAGATTTTTAAGAGGGACTAATGGTTTTGGGTGCTGGAGACACCTTCCATCGGGACACAGAACCTGGAAGGGATCCCGGCTGTCACCAGGTCCAGTCTTGTGCCGCCACAGACACACCTGTCAGACAACCCTCTTCATTAATTTACAAGCTCCATTTTAAAACTAGGCAGCAGTTGTCTTCCCCACCCCCGACTCCTATTGGAAGCCTGTTCCAGGACCGCACTCTTCCCATGGTTACAAACCTTCAAATTTCCAGCCTGAATTGATACATGGCCAGGTTCTCTCTCAAGGAGTCTGATCATCAGAGGGTGGGAGCCCAGCCCATTCTAAAAATCAGGCACATTGAAGTGCTTCATATTATCCCCCCCCGCAAAAAACTCCACTAGTCACTTTTGAAAGTCTTTGCTTAGTCTTTTTTAGTTAGGCCAGGTCTTTGAATATATGATCAAATTCTACAGTCCTCACCTACCCCAGCATTAGGGATTTTTGTCTGAGACAAATCTGAGTAAGTACCTTAAGATTTGGTGCATACTCACATGAATACCAATTAAACGAACACACACACACACACACACCCACCGCGCCAGCATTGGAAAGAATGTAATTAGCAACATATTTACAATATGAAGGAAATCCAGTGGCGTAGCCATGTGAAGATCCCAATGCAGTTTATCCAGAATAATCTTCTCCATTCTGCGAATTTCAGCTGGAGAACAGCCACAAAAGCTGTCTCTGGCCAACACCTTCAGTACTGGAATCCTCTGCAGAAACAGACAGTTTAAACTTACCAAAAAACCCAGATCAGTCATATCTGGAAAGTGGCAAACCCCTTCCCTCACCTCCCCACCCCGGCTCAAGCAGCTAGAGAATTAGGGGAGCATATAATTTCAAGTAGATACTAGGCCTTTAGAGAAAATTACCTCATCTTCCTCAATGGTCTTGGCAGCAAGGAAGAAGCAGCTGATTGCAATACAATTCAAGTACTTTGGACGGGCCTAGGCAACAGAAAAATGTCACAGAGTGAGTACAATGCAGAAACTGATCTGCGATCACATGGCTCTAGCTCCCCTACCCTGTGATGGATCACAGGATGCCAAAACAAAGCAGGCAGGCTGACCAGCTACGCTGTTACTGTTGTGAGCCACAGAAGGCAAAAATCCATACCCCATGACGTGAGGTGAGAGAGAAGTCAGTCAGCCCCAGCGGCCTTAATTAGCATCCAGTGATGCGTATCACTGGAGAGGAACAGGAGTTTGTTTTCAGTGGGAGCAGCAGTACTAGGAAGGAGAAAGACAAAAGCTAGACGCTCCACTAGCATGTCAGCACAAGCCAGGGAGCAGGCCTGGAGAGCAACAGGAGTTAGGTGTGAAGCAAGGAAGAACACAGACCTGAGATGTTGATATTGTATCTAGCTAAACCCCCAGGCCATGTCTACACTAGGAAATTATTTTGAATTTGCTAAATTGGACTTCTGGACTCCCGACTCAACTAATTCCAAGTTCTGTCCCCTTGCTAAAGGGAAGAATTGAATGGCCTCCAAGGCAGGCTCCGTTCACATGGACTCAGAGCCCCAGGAAGCACTCTGGGGAGCTGCAGGTGGCCTCCCGGAGGCCAATTAGTTCTAATTAGCGGCACCAGAGAATCCACACTAACGTTATTTTGGACTTGCACGCTCAGGATAACATTACTCCTCATGGAAAGCAGGAGTGCAGAGGTCAAATTTCACAGCCCCTTATTCCACAACAACAGGCTTGGTAGCATGGGTGCACCACTTACACATTCAAACTTGGAGGGTTATTTCGGACTAAGGTCCTAGCGTAGACCAGGGTCAAGAGAACTGTGTTTTACGGCAACAGCTCTCAATCAGTGGTCCCTCAAAGAGAAGCTGAGCTGTCAGTCAGGTGAAATGTTTTAATCAAGCAAGCAGGGGAGTGCTGGGACACAGGGCAAGGGGGTGACCATAGCAGAGAGCCTAGGACGATCAAATAGCAAGTGTGAAAAATCAAAGATGATGGGGTCTAGAGCTACCTATTTAAGACAAAGCCCCAAGTACTGGGACTGTCCTCAAGAACATCTGGATATCTAATCACCTTAAGAGAATCTCTAGTGGCAACAATGAGGAGTCCTTGTTATGGGTCCCAATTCTGCAAAAGCACTTAAGCATGTGCTTAAGTCAATTGAAAATCAACAGGGATGACTAAAGTTAAGCATGTGCTTAACAGTTTTGCTGAATCAGGACCTCAGTGGCTGTATTAATGTGATTCAGGGCCTTGTTTCCCACACCGGTGGAGTGGGAGAGTGAGAAAAAGACAAGTCCCTCTATTCTGTGTGCACAGAGTACAGTAGGGGTTCTCAAACATCACTGCACCGGGAACCTCTTCAGACTAAAAATTACGACACGACCCAGCAGGGGGACTGCAGCCTGAGCCCACCTGAGCCCTACTGCCCCAAGCAGGGAGCCAATAGCTGAAACCCAAGGCCTTCAGTGAGGGGCCTGTAACAGAAGCCCCCATCCCGCCCAGGGTTGGAGCCTGAAGGTATCGACATCAGCCCTGGGAAGGTGGGGCTTGGGCTTCAACTTTAGCTCCTGTGAAAACCAGGAACATCAGCTAAGACCTAGGACAGCACCCTGCGTTCACCCTGAGCACCTCCCTACATCCCAGCCACTTCCAGACAGACAGCTGGCAGTTTCCTCTCACACTGTCTGCGCTGAAAAGAACTTAAATACCCCAGTGGAACGCAGAACCGACAGATGCCGCAGGGCAAGGGAGAGAAATAAATAAGTAGCAGCCCCACAGAGAATGCCGAATCCATTTTTAACCTGGAGCACTTCCGTGATTAATTGCAGGCGGATTAATGCTAGCGAACAGAATGGAGCTAGGGGGCAGTTCCAAGGCCTGATCCTGCAAACCACACACACACAGCAAGGTTACACTTCGGAAGGAATGTGTGATCTCCAGGCACTTTGGCACCTAGTAGCAAGCGACAGTTAAATATCTGTTGAGTCTGCCCTTGTTTCAACGTGCCCAGGTACTGCTGAGTGAGGCGAGTCATTTCCCAGAGGGTGAATCTGTGGTTTGTTCTACACGCCTGCACAAGGAAATAAGGCAGGGCACCCACAGGGTGCTGACAGACAGACAAGTCGGCTCCACAGACAGAGGTATCGGGGAGCCGGCTGCCCTAATAGAGAGGCAGCAGCGCAGGGGGTGGGAGGGGCAGGCGGGATCCAGTACACACAGGAAGCTGGCTTTTAAGCCAGCTCCCTGCACGTACCAACTCCTGTGGAGCAACCTTGCATCCCCCCCTTGCTGCTGCCTCTCTAAGAGACAGCAGCGAAGGGGGGGCCAGGCAGGAGCCAGGTTAAAAGCCGGCTCCCATTGAGCACTGGCTCCTGCCTGCCCCCCCCTTGCATGTAAACATATAACCACTAAATTTCAGCAGTTACATGTTTACACAAACACGTGGTTTTTAACATCCCTAGTGGCATGGGTACTTGCACCCTGCCCTGCCTTATTTCCTTGTGTGATAAGCCTGGACTCACTGGTTAATCCCAACAGTTACATGCAACTCCACTCCCCTCCATCCCCCACTGCTTCTGTATCAGATGCAGCAAGGGGGGAGAGTGGGAGCCAGAGCCCGTGGTACACACCAACATCCCTACACACCACACGTGACAGTGCAGGAGGAAGGAGCAGCCTCCATGGGCCCACAGGTGGGAAGCAGGGGGAGGTCTTGATTCAACCCAGAGATGTTTAAAAAAAGAAAAAAAAAGTCAGTGAAAAACGTAACCATTAAAAATCCCAGTGGTTACACACACTGTGGGCTCTGCAGTATTAAGCTTATAAGCTTTATACTGCAAAGCTTGCAGCACTGGGCAGCAGACAGCGCCCCGGGAGCGAGGCCAGCAGCCAGGAGCTGGTTTATAAACCAGCTCCCAGCCCTGCTTTTTGGGAGCCAGCTCCCACCGCGGGCTCTGCAGTATAACTTTATACTGCGGAGCCCACAGCAAGGGGTGGCACACAGTGCCCAGGAGCCAGCGCGTAACTGTAACGGAAATGGGTAAGTTTAAACTTTTACATCCCTGCTTCACTCCCTCTCCTACACAGCACAGCTGAGCCTCCACCGAGGGAGATGTGATCTGTACACAGTAAAGGGCCAGCACCAATTAGTTTTCCCTTGGTGGGAGTTAGGGATGTTAACAGGTAACCGGTTAACTGGTAACCATTCCCTTTAACAGGTGATGGTTACTAGGTAACGGTTAAACAGTACCTGGGGAGCAGCCCCCAACCCACAGCTGAAAGCTGCTCCAGCACCACCAGACCCAGCCTGTGTAGGCTGGGAGCTCCCCCCCTCCCCCACCCCACCCTTCTCTGTTCAATCAGTTAAATGGTTAAACTTAACATTTAATCAGTTAATTAAATGGGATTTTACATCCCTGGTGCAAGTGGGGAACAAACAAGGAGCAAGTTGAGACTCCCAGTTTTCCCTGGTCTGCGCCAGGAACATCACTACTACATGCTGCCTCTTAGCCAGGGCCCCGGGTATCTCCCTCTGCTCACCCCGAGAGTGCTCAGTGAGTAACCCCTAAGTCCCCAGCACACACACTATTGCATCTGCTGCCACCTGACATCACTGGAGTCAGGCACACTAGGGGTGTCAGACTTTCTATTATTCTCTTCCTATCAACGACACGATTAGTCGATAAGGGAGGAAGCTTCAGTCCTGGAGCTACCCCTGCCACGGCTCTGCAGTTTAAAATGTAGTAGGAGCCGGGCTCCCTGCCTACCTGCCCACCCCTCATGACACAAACTGCAGAGCTGCAGTGGAGGTAGCTCCTAGACCCGCTGCAAGCCAGGACTGAGCCAGGCTTGCTCGGTCCCAGCTCGCACTGGGTCCAGCAGCCGCTGTCCACGGGGGCGAGGGGGGTCCTAGTGCCTGGCAGCAGACAGAGGCTGCTCCAGCAGCAGCCTCTGTCCACAGGAACAGCCCCCCCCACACACAGGGGCTGCACCATAAGATGTGGAGTGCCCTCTGCCCATGGCAAGTCTCAGCCCGCTGCGGGCACAGGCTGCTTTGTCACAGCTTCCCATGCCCCCTCCACCGTGCTGCTGCCTCTTAAGCTGGCTCCCCCCAGCTGCCACTGATACAGAGGCAGCAAGGAGGGGGGGAAATGTGAGTAGTTGACTTGACTAGCAAGAGAGACCTGCTTAACAACTGCCATCTGCAACGGGAAGCTGGGTTCTTCTCCTGTCTTAGCTAGAGATTCACTACAAGACCTTGGCCAAATCACTTAGGGACTCTGAATTCAAAGGGCTTCGGATCAGGCTTGCAATCAACTTATTTGTACACATGAGGAAACTGAGGCATAAGGACACTATTTCCTTGTGTTACAGGGATGCAGAGAAGCTTAGTTCAAGTTCTGAAGTGCTTTGACATCCTTGGACAGAAGAGGTTGGAGAAGGGTACAGTGGAACAAGAGGAAGAGAGTCTGGGATTTGTGGAGGAAAAAAAGTCATTACATTTTATTTAATAATTGTCCCAAGAATGTGAAAGCTGCTAGAGCAGCACAGAGTATCACAGGACAGGGCTAAAGGCAGATCACTGCGTGTACAGAATGGACAAGGAGCCTTTTAAAAACAGCTTGTAGGGGACTTTCAATGTGTATTAAAAAAATTCCCCCATAAAATACCACATCATCATAATAGAAATTGTCCCCCCACCCCAGACATCATTGGGGCTCTAAACAAAAACAGATCATCAGGGTCTCTGAGAAGGGCAGTCACACTGCTGTCGCACCTCCAGCACCCACTCTGGGTTCCCTATTCACTAGCAACCGGCACACCGTGAAACCAAGACTGTAATTATGTTGAGGATTAGTCATTTAGTGCCGTGAGCGACAGCAAAAGCCACTGCTGGTATGTGACTGAATGAGAGCACAGCTGGGCAAGAGGACAGGGCACAGGACAGTTGGAACTATTTCAAGGCACATTCATGTTTAAGGGATTTTTATACCAAGACAGAATAGCTTCCCAGACGGATTCTTCTCTCACGCCAGCGTGAATCAGGAGTAACCCAAGTCAACAGAGTGACCCTGTGGCAAATCTGGTTTAAATGCAAGTAGAATAAGGCCCAATTCATTTGCATTAGGGGGAGAAAAAGGACAATGTTTAAATCAACAATGTTATACCTAGGGGAAAATAAAACGTGCACTCAAACTGCTTCCTAAACTGCTTTCAGTGTTTTCTATTTTCACCACTCCTTACAGTACAGAATGGAGTTTCTTTTGGTACTCATTTGTGCCACTTTTTCACAGCAGCCGCCTCTATTAGGCTGTCAAAGCCTCTCACGGCTACAGAAATAATGAACACACAACCATATCCTAAGGGAAATTGCTATTTAGAGATTTAAATAATACATTTATCTATCCATTCAGTGTTGGACCCAATCACTGGAGGTGCCGTAACAGGTTTTTCTTTCTTTAAAAAACTTTTTCAGTGTTTTGCCATTTAAGCACTATCAGTATTTCATGATATCAAAGAGTAAGACGGATCCCATTTGCACTCTAGCGAGTCACGTTATATTCATGATGTCACCACCGGGGTAAAAATGTAAGTGCCGTGACATATTGCTGGACTCAGGGAATGCTTGTAATGGGATTAAACTCACAGAGCAGACTGCTCATTTACTAAGAGCTGAGTTTAAGAGAGCAAACAGAATATAGGATTACATTAGCCAAAGGCAAGCTAGCCAGATGCTAGAACTCAAGGCCGGGCGACATGTTTCTCCACTGCCATGCATCTTCTGTGGTCACTCACAAAGGTGCAAAGCCACTGCAGAGTGCTACCATTCTAATTCACCAGCATTTGAGACCCACTTGGCATTCACTCTGCACAGCTGTAAGTGACTGCACCAGGGGCCGGTCAGCATGGATTCAGGGGAAGTGAGTCACAGCACCATGTATGCCCCAAAAGGCTGATTTTAAAAATACTTTATTGAGTACATCAGTGTGCTCTCCACCCTCGACTGGGCACGTTCCCAGCCAGGGCCGGCCTGAGCCATTTGGGCCCCCGCCGCCCCTGGGCACCCAGCACATGCACGGCCCCGCCCCCGTCTGGCCCAACAGCCCTGCACAGCGCCCCCGATAATGCAGTGCCCCGAGCAGTAGCCCGGTCAGCCCGTAGCTTGGGCCGGCTCTGCTCCCAGCTCCACGCCAACAGACCAGATGGCAGGCCACGCCTCCCTTTATGGCCTTCACAGAGAAGTCTCCTACATTTCTTATTTATTTAGATTACTTCAGCATTCTTGGAGCCATAATCCTAAGCCAGGACCCCACTGTCCTACCATCCTCATGTAGCCCTCCCTTCCCAGATCCACCCCTTCATGCTTGCCCCACTGACTTCAATGGGCTTTGATTCAGGCTTCTGGCATTGAAGGCCTCCACATTTCCCTCAGCTCCTGAAGCCCTTTCCTTTGTACAGCTGTCGCTAGCCTGGCTCCGGCCTTCCCAACCAACCTTCCACCACCCTGCACCTCAGGAATTATTCTGAGGTGGTGCGCTGGCCTATATTATATGGGGAGGTCAGATTAAATGATTACCATGGTGCCTCGGAATCTCTGACTCCTGTTCCCGGCCACACCACTGCCATCCCACCACTCCTATGTCCCCAGCCCCTAGGCAACAGCGGCTCCCGGTGATACAAGACAAACTCAGACCTGCCAAGTGTCTCCGTTAAATATTACAGAAGGTAACTCAACAGACCCTCTGCATCATTCTGTGGGACAGGCGAGTATGGGAAGGGTTTACCAGGAAGGCAGGTGTCCTTCAGAGTCTATTTAGTGAGCTTTTTTGTAAAGCCAGAGGATACATCATGATTTTAGACCCTTCCCCTCCACTTGTAGGGGGGCAATATTTGGATACAACTAGGTAAGGCCAATTCAATATTCAAACCAAGTTAACAGCGAGCTTGTTGCCACTATACCAGGTATCCACACTGCAACAAATTGATCCACTGGCTGTCGATTTATCGTGCCTGCTTAGACACGATAAATCAGTCTCCGAGAGCTCTCCTGTTGATGCCAGCACCTCGCCAGGAGGAGGAGATTAGCCAGTGTCAATGGACCAACCTTCCTGCATGCAAGACCCCGCAGTAAATACATCAACTTCAGCTGTACTATTCGCATAACAGAACTCACACTGATTAGATCGGCAGTGAGGGTTAGTGTAGACCTGCCCAGAGACAGCAAGAACATGGACAGCTTCTAAAGAGGTGGAATGATCTCTCCTCTTTTGGGTTAAACTGATGGGCTGCAGCATGCCAATGAAATCTGGCAGAGCAGGGAAAAAAGCAAATATTCCTGACACTGGTAGGCACTGGGACAGATCCTCAGCGGAGTTATGTGGACATGTCTCCACTGTAGTCAACGGAACTGTGTTGATTTATATCAAGTGAAGATCTGCCCATGAAATCAAAAAGTGAGACTGGTCCAGAAAGCCATCTATTATTTGTATTGCTGTAGCTCCTAGGTGCCCTAGCCATAGGCCAGACACATTGTTCTCTCATAGTAGTGTGTTGCCACAGACCCTGCCATACTGTTCAGGCATGGCTAGGTAAGGATATAACAAAGACACTAATCTTGCTCAGCATCTGAAATCTAAGGTGTCGTGCATGTGTAAACTGGAAGCGCACTCTCTTACACCAAGGCAGCAGCAAGGAGACTCACTTCCGAAGCCATGAGCGGGGATACACATCCACTGCAAGATACATATCCGTCAATTATTTACCTTTACTGTGGCTAAAAACCGGTCCAAGAGACTGATGGCCAGGGCAAGTGTTTCTGGATAAAGGTGGAACTGGTACTTGAGTTTGGCCAGCCACTGAATCACCGCATCCCGCTGTGCTGGAGAAATGGCTACATCCTGTTGGAGGAAAAAAAAAGAAAAAAAAATGCATTCAGACCTGGAAGCTGATGGCTGAAAGGTGAGAGAAGGCAGAACATTAACCTAGAGAAACAAATGCCGTATTTGACAGCGCCTGCCTTGATTTGTGGCCACACCCATGGAGTTCGAAGTCTAGCAGGCTTAAGCCGCAGCATGCCTGCAAAACTGTAGAATAGACTTTTAGAATGTGTATGAAAACTGACCTTCTTAAGGGAAAAACTGAAGAGCTCCAAACCTATAGTGTTATGGCTGAAAAGGCTACCTAAGGAGATGCTAGCCTCATATTTAACAAAAGTTACATAAAAATGCACTATTCAGGTAAAAGATGCAATTCGGCAAATATGAAACCTATTTTGTGGTTACTGGTAACTATGGTCCACATCCTGCATAGCACTGAGCACCCTCTGCTCTGACCAAAGTCAGTGCGACTCAACCGTAATCAGCAACTTGCAAGAACAACCCCCTGGTCTCTATGCCTGCAGTGACCCCTTCAACTACAGGAGGGGTTCCACCCATAAGGAGCTTAAGTTTCAGATCTATTTAACTTCCAAGAGCATATTTCCATCAGCTCTGTACATCATCTTCACGGGGCTTGTGATTTTCATGTAGCTAAGGAACAGCTTTGCGTGATCTAAACAGTAACGCCTCCTCTTCCTTAAGGTTAGGCTTCAATAAATCAAACCCTGAAAAACAGAACCACCCCCATCTTCTGCGTGTCACTGAAGCATGAGCAGGACGCTCAAGAGACCCACAATGCAGTTCCCACAGTGAAAGAGACGGTGAAGTGTGCTCCTGTGAAAGTCACTGACATACCACCACCTGGGAGAGAAGGCCATCAAAGCCCGATTCTCCAAAAACATCATGTGTCTAAAGAGGAGGTGGTCATGTCCTCGGATACATATTCATTTTCCATTATCTGCACTGTTTACGTGAAATAATTCGACCTCTTCCTTCCCAGGCAGATGACAGATTTGACCGTAACTAAAGAAGAAGGATTATTGTCCAGCCTCATTGGGAGTGTCCCAGGATAGCTAGAATAACCACATCATTCACAGCTGGGTTGCTGCTGTAACAATGGTTCCTTAGTAACTATCAGATACTCCTAGCTTCGTTTTAAGACACTCCAAAGAGCTGCCACAAGGGATGAATTTTATGATCTATATCGCTTCCCCCCCCCCAACCTTCTTCCATTACTGTGACCCTACTATGTTATATCCTACAATGTTTAAGTGACTGCAGGATTTGGTAACATGTCAGGTGTAGTTATCTCACGGGGAAAAAACAAAAGACTAAGGGCATTTTAAGGCTTAACGAGTAAGTCTCCTCCTCTGAATGAAGTTGCCAATTACTGAGCTGTGTGGATACAAACACTCTATTAAGAGACAAATTCTTTGCCATTCCTGATCATATGAATTCTGGAAACTTGAAACACTGTGTCTCTTGGCTGCAGGGGTGAAGCACCAACATTATGTTTGCACAGCAAAATGAAAATCTACCACAGTGTTAACCCATAGATCCCAGGTGTTTTCCAGACTCTGAGGCATTAGGTAAATATATGGCCACTAGCTGAAGGTGATATTTATCCTGTGATATTTACTCTAATATACATTGCCCTAATCAACAGCTGGCAGAGGTCCTAAGAATCAATGCAACCTTCTTTTTGCCCTAACCCACAGCAGGTGTTATAACGTACATGCATACCACTCCTTCCTCCCTCCCCATATTCAAACCAACAATAGCAGGGCCTGATTTTCAGAAGCACTGAATACCCACAGATCTCATTTGAGGCCCTGAGCCCCATGGGAAAGGGGCAGACAGCCATTTATCTCCCAGTATGTGCAACAGATTATGCGCCGCATCTGAAAAGGGAATCAGCAGAGTGTGGCATCCTACTGCAATGCTGAGTCCCCCCCCAACCCCGATCCACATTTACTTGCCCAGAGGTTGCGCTCGTTCATCAGAAATTCCCATCCGTGGAGGTTTTTAAGACCAGGTTAGACGAATACGTGTCAGGGATCGTCTGGGTTTACCTGGTTCTGCCTCAGCACTCAGGGTGAACCAGAGGATTTTTTGAGGTCCCTTCCAGCCCCACATTGGTATGGTTCTCTAGCTCCAGTACTCTGGACAACTGATCTGCCACAACTGCTGGGCAGCGAAGTCTCTTCCCATCTACCACGTGAAAACGGTCAGCAGCTCAAGAGTGAGCTTTACAGTAGCAAGGGACCCCTGAGTAGTGGTATGGGCACATCTGAGAGGCAGAAAAGCTTTCTCTTCAGCATGAGGGAGGCAGCATTAGAGCTCCTGAGTGTGGACCCTCACCACCAGTGCTCTCTCTAACCCAGTGATGGGGAACCTAAGGCTATGGGTCTGGATGGGGCCTTTGGCTTGCCTGGATCCAGCCCCCAAGGATCAGTGCTCCCCAGCTCCTCCATGGGGCTGGAGCACACAAAATCTAATAGCCTAAGCCCCCCCCAGGCTCTGGTGTGCAAGGGGAATGTGGGGAGTGTCTTTCTCCCCCTCAGATGGGGCCATGTCAGTGAGGGCTTTTGTTGTTGTTGCTTCCTCATGTGTATGTGGCCCCCGACTGATTCTTCTATGAAACAAGAGGCTCCCAGACCCAAAAAAGGTTCCCCACTCTTGCCCTAACCCATATGGACTCCTGGAACCAAACACCCCCCCCCTTCCTCCCCCCAATGCCTCGTCTTCCCTGGGTACTGCACTTTCTGGATGGGTGTTTTAAAAGGAATGGCAAAGGGAGTTAACACACTTGATTCCCATGGAAAGTCGGCCTTTGGAAAAACCCCACCCTTACAAGTCTGGATCAAGCTGGAGCACTTTGCAGTACTCCTGGCCTAACCCCCAAACCAACGGTTGTACATCACACGGTTGGAAGGAAAAAAAGCCTCAATATTGTTAACTTCTAAGGCACTGACCAAACTGCCTTCAGCTTGGCTCCAGTTCTTTAAAGCTATCACGAATACCTACCAAACAAGCCCAGTCTGAACAGGACTGAGTCAGATGCTGGAACTAGGTATGCACACAGTTTCTGCTAGCAGCACACATGGGACAAGGTTTTCTTGTTTTGTTTTTAAGCTTCACAAACACTTACTGAACTGAAAATCAGCTCAGAACACATTTCACTAAAGATTTCAACAACCAGATTACCGCTGGCCCCTGCTAAAGAGTGGAAAATTTGAGCCCCAAGAGAGTTTGCTAGCTGTAGTCACGAGTAACTGCAAATGAAGGTTTATGGCCCAAGTTACATTTCAACCTTAACTACAGTAGTCACTGGTGCAACCATCAAAACCTTCTGCTCTGCTTGCACGCAGAGCCTCATTTTCTCTTCTGAAATATTTACAATTGTCTGCATAAAACATTGAGGCATGGGGCTGTTTCCCACTTCAACTCTGGTGAGTTTAACTTACAGAGCTACAAGGGAAGCAGCCCTCAGGTGTGCTTTTTCTACCATGAAGGTGTCCTTGAGAGACTTGCAGCCCTCTCATTGATGTTAATGTGGTTTCAAAGTGTGGAATTAAATGCTGGCTGCCAGGAGACCGTGGCAAAGAGAGCTAACAGCTTGCACAAACACAACGCCAAGCTATACTGAGGCGTCGTGGGTTGTTTCCCTTTTCAGCACAAACACAAAGGAGAAAGGAGAAAAGCAATTAAAACACACACACACACACACACACACACACACACACAGCGCAGTGTCTATTCTACGCATATAATTTTCTTTCAGACAAACTGAAAGTTTATGTATTTAATACAGCAGAGCATGTACACAGGCAGGCCCCCTCAGATGTCCAGAGGCGCCCGGGCCACTTACAAATTTGAGGTTCTTCGGCATAATAAAAATTTAAAAGTGACAAACATGGGAACAAAATAAGGCACCAAAAGAGTGAAACAATTTGAAGATTTTTTTTTATTGTAACAAGTGCTTTTCTAGCCCTTTTCTGTGCAAATGCACTAATCATTGAGGAAAAAATCTAGCTTTCAATTAACAGGTGTCTAAATTTGAGGACCCCCCCCCACCTTTGAGTTTGAGGCCCAGGCCAAATGGCTTTCCTGCCCTCCCTCCCCCAAATGGCCCTGTACATAGGACCAGTCTCCAGCACAAAAAACAGTGTAGACCACACCCAAAGCTGATCAAATTTCACTTGGGGTGAGGTGGTTTTTTTGTTTAACTGAACTGTTAAATCAATATATCCCATAGAGGGGCTGCAGTGCTTTATATGGGTACAGTTTATTAAATGCATGGAAATAATTTGTACCAATATATCACATTTACGCTGATACAACAGTGTCGATGCTGGCATTGTATCGATTTAAGTACAGCAGGGTTCAAATGAATATATTTAAGGTGTGCCTGACCTGAATATATTTAAGGTGTGCCCACAGACTGTACATGGCTTACCACAGCATTTCATAAAGCCTGCTACAATATACTAATGGCTGAATCATCAGGTTTGTGTCATTTTGTTAACATACTGTACATAGACACAACCTGTCTAAATACATACCAAACAAACTGGATTTAAGTATCAATACAGGGGACTTTAATCTTATTAAAATCTGTAGCATTCGTTTGACCAACACAAGGCTGTGCTTAGGTTTACGTGGCCCTCCTATGTAGTAAGACTGGGCACCACTGAACTATGCATAGATAAGCTCTTTGGATACCTCCTCAGGTACAGTGTGCAGAATCGCCAACAGTGCAGCACCCATAATAGAAATCAAGATGTTAGACGAACTAGACTCAAATTCAAACCTCAGGTAACCTACCCAAGCCCAACAGCTGGCAGGGTCGGAACATGCTGAGACATCTAAAAGTCAGAGCCATGTCTGAGACACTTATACAAAGTTAGCAGCAGTGCTGACAAAACAAACAACAAAAAACCCACTATGCAACTTGTTTTTAAAACTCACATTAACTTCTCAAAGACAGCTTTAAATTGCTGTGAATGTGATTCTTTAGATTTTTATGCACATATTTTTTCAAAGCACTGCTTGTTAAACAGCTTTTCACTTTGAGAGACATTTCCTGTATTTAACAAATGTTTAAGAAAACAGCTAGAAGCATGATGGTATGGTAAGGCAACGGACTGAGCTCGATGCTTGGCTCTGCCACCATTTGGGGGTAAAGTCAAGTGATCCTTAACGTGTCCTTCTCCTCAATGTATTTAAAGTCATGCACATGCTCAAGTGTTTTTCAGGATACTTCACTTCTCCCCCTGTCTTGTGTATTTAGGCCCTGAACTTGCGCCAAAAAAAATAAAAACCACACACCACGCACATCACATTGTACGAGCTTAACTATTACAATGAACTTATGAGGCATAAAGCTAAACACACAAGACTTTGCAAGTTCTTGGAGCTGGGAATACTTTACCTACGCATAGTAATGTATCTAGCACAAAAAGTGAAGACCTACTACCGTAATACAAACACCACACAGTAACAGTACCCTTTTAAAAACAAACCTGTCTTCTAGAGAGACAGTACATTTATTTTTATAACATTATATCATTTTAGCAAGTCTCATTAGGCTGTATGGATGAAATCCTGGGCTCAGTGACATCAACAGTAACATTTCCATTGACTTCAGATGTGGTCAGAATTTCACTTACCCTGGAAATGCCATTTGTTGTGTAATATAGTAGGGAACAGCTAGATCACAGGTTCCCAAACTGGGGGGCGTGAAGAAATTCCAGGTGGGGCATGAGGCAACCCAGCCTTCCTCCCCCCCCCCACAATCAAGTTTTGCTGCCCTGTTCAGTTCTTTTTCTTGCTCAACAAGTTTTGCTGCTATTTGGGGAGGTGGAAGTGGTGCACGTGGGGGTTTTTCAAAAATCAAAAAGGGGGGCGTGATGCCAAGAAGTTTGGGAACCACTGAGCTAGATGATCCAAGGAACACACATCACAAACTAGCAGATTTATTGGAGCATAAGCTTTCGTGGGCAAAGACCCACTTCGTCAGATGCATCTGACAAAGTGGGTCTTTGCCCACGAAAGCTTATGCTCCAATAAATCTGCTAGTCTATAAGGTGACACAGGACTTCTTGTTGTTCTTGCAGATTCAGGCTAACATGGCTACCCCTCTGATACACATCACATGTTAATGTGACAGAAATAAAATGGTACACCAAATACAAATATTTCTCAGCCTACTTCAAAACAATACTCAAAGGGTGAAAAACGGCAGAGTTCTCGGCAGAAGGAATGCCACTATCCCTTTATCCAGTGTTTATGTATTTTTGCCTTGTAATAAAAATTAAGGGAAACATAGCCGCAACCCAGTTTGGACAGAGTCGCCGACTTAAAAGGATTTCAAGCAGCTTAACGGCTTAGTTTGAAAATGCAGTAGCTGGCGAACCTGGAAGCTAAACTCCAAATATAAAACACATCCAAGCTGAACCAAAATGCTTCTTCAGACAAACCAAAACACACTTTTAAAAATGGGACCCCAATCACAGCTAGAATATTAGCCCAGTCCTGTCAGTAAGAGCTTTGCCAGCGGCACCAATGGCAACAGGCCATGGGCCTTAGTGGGCAAAAGGAAAGATTAAAAATAAATATTATTGAAAATAAACAGCAGTGTCGCTTTCTGAAGCATTTCCTCTTGCTGCATGCATCTGTGTACAAGGGATCGGGGGGGGGGGGAGGGGGAGGAAATGGAGGCTCTCATGCCCACTGCTGATAGAGCGGCATGTCCTGGCAGCTGGCCAGAAACTGCACCCAAGGTGGTATGTTCCCTGCTGACCCCCAACTCCGTACAACTGGGCTGGGTCTCATCTGCTCCCTCACCTTCCCCAGCAGTAGAATTTAGGCGTCTCCCTAAGGAAGCATGTAGTGCAAGGTCACTTGCCTATACAGTAGCTTGGGGTTTACATGCCTGTATCTGTCTCTACAGCTGTGACACACTTCCCTAAACTGTTCCTTCAACTATAGGTCTCTGACCACATCCTCCCAAAAGCTAGGCCTCTATGACACTGTAGAGAAAGAGGACGCCTCCAGAGGTGTCGCATTCTGCCATGAGACCTTAGCGTGACAGGCCCAGGCCCAGACGCAACAGTCAACTGAAGAAAACACTGGCAAGTCACAAAATTCAGTCTTAAAACAACAGGAAGTAAAAGCTGCACATGGTGGATTCCATTTCTTGTTAAACCGCAGGAATGGGGAGATGTTATTAGTCCTAACGTTATTCATTTTGTGAGGTGTCAGGAAGAGGTGAGCTCAGTACGGGAAGGCTGTGCTGGGAGAAGCATTTGAAACCTACAAGTTGCCTATTCCAAAATGTGAAGTAGCAGTTTTCTCGCCCACCCCCAACACATACATTTCTTACTCTCCCCCATTCCAAAGGTAAAATGTGACCTGCAGAGGAAAGCAAGTTGTGTAGGGGCTTCCCCCCCTTTTATGCTCTATACACAGTGATTTTTTTTTTTTGTTTGTTTTATCTTTTTCCCCGCCCTCTGCTTGTTTTTACATTTGAAATTCAGGTCAGGTCTCGATGTACATCTAAAGTCACCAGGAGAAAACATCACAGCAAGTCCTTAAAAAATTGCAACTTGATCCCTAGAGAGGGAAGGGATTTTTAGTCAAAATGTTTGCAACTCTTTGGGTTTCATTAGGTGGTTTAATTTCAAATAGGTAAGTGTTGTGCTTAAAAGCAGCACCCGGGATCTTTTTCAGGGGATAAGGCAACACGCAACATTGGGAGGGGGAGGGAAGGGGAACTCCTTTTTAGAGGCTCTATACTCGCTCCCTTTGAAGAGCGGAGAAAGCACCCTAGCACACAGGCCCCTAAGGAGAAGAGGAGGGGGAAGATTCAGTCTTCCTTATATTTCCAATGGAAGGAAAGATTTTGGGGGAAGTGTTTAAAAAAAAACAACTGGCCAATTTTTCTAGACTTCTTGAGATAGCAAAGTGGAAAGAGGGTCCAGAAGCCAGGGTTGTTCCTTTGGGATTTGGGAGACTTATGCTCAATTCTAAAGCTCTGCCAAAGACTTCATGTGACCTTAGGCAAGTCCCTTAGTCTCTTTGTTCTTTAGTTTCCTACTGGCAGATTGGGAATGACAGCACTTCCCTACCTCACCAAAGGTGATGTGAGGATGAATACACATTGTGAGGTGCTCAGAGACTATGGTAATGGTGGTATACATGTACTGAAAACAAAAAACGAGCCAACAAGTCTAATTCCTTACCCCATGGTAGGTCACCTTAAACTTGTGGCCCGAAATTTGAATTTTAGAATAAACGTTAGGACTTGGGTTTAACATGCAAGCCCACGAATTCAAGGAATAGCAGTGTCACAAAGACAGTGGTGACCTTGCCCCTCATATGCAAGTGTGGTATCTAATCTCTTCAGACAATATCACTCACATTAAAGTAATGTGAAGCAGACACTGGGGGGAGAGGGATGTTTTTAGATGCATGGACAAAGTAATGCTTACAAGAAAAATCCAGCTTCAGAAAAGCCATCTGCAAAAGTGATTTTTTTTCCTGAAGAGCGCCCAATAAGCATCTCTGCTTTAGGCTTTAAAATTTCAATTGTAGAAGCACTACAAAAAGCTGCAGTCTTGATAGGCACCTTATACGGATATGGAGAAGACCAACTCTTTTCCTAGAGAAAAATCAAAGCAACGCACCCATTTTTTCTCATGCAGGGCAGGGACCCACCTGTAGAGGAGTGGCCGATCAGACTGCTGCACATCATATGTTTGTGAAATGCCCAAGGAAGGAGAGATGTTTTTCATATACTCCCAGTTGCACAAGCAATAAGCAGGACGCTATAAAACTAAACAAAGAGCAGGGTCATAATATCTCACGCCGCAGGAGTTAAGTTAAAAGCAAGATACTTTTGTTCCCGAGATTAAAAAGCCCCTTTTGGACTGCAGCAGGAGACACCAGAGTGCTTCCCCCAGACATTCTCTCAAGCCACTAACCCATCACATGCCAGGGTGGTGTGTTTTGTTGCCACATTCCAATCACTGACACTTATTTCCTGGCTTGGGAAAGTATATCAGTCCAAGCGCTGCTGTCTTAATGACAGCCCCTGCCCATGCAAGGGAAACTTAGAGAATGCACGGCACTGATGGGGGTTCACTTCAATTTTCTGCACAGCAACCGCAAACAGGAGCAGCGCCAGGTCATTCCACTCCCAGGCAACACCAACGATGGGCGACAAGATTCAGGGACAATGAGACTTGCCCAGTGATTTCCCAAAGGACATGTTTAGTGTTTAAAAGGAGTGCATGTGCCAGAGCCTCAGCTGAGCAATGTGACTTACGGACCCACAGTGGAACGGACTGTCTCTCCAGGCCTTCCCTAGATGGAGCATTTAGGGAAACCTGCAAGATCCAAGTCAATGAGAGCTGGGAGCGCTCTCTGTCCCCACCAAAAGCACTAGCAGGGTGTCTCACTTGCCAGCAGTAACTGAGTTCGTGAGACTGGCTGTCTGGCTTTGATGCCTATCTCTGGGCATCCCATGCCCGCTCACTTGGGCCAAAACTTTGAAAGGTCTCAATTCTGCCTTCTTCCTGTTCTGCTCCTCTCATGGCACTCCACCATCTCTGTGCACCTAGAGCAGAGAGAATACATATGCACCAGAAGCAGACAATTTTCTACACTGTGTCCTGGGGGGGAGGGGGAGGCGCGCCACAAGTCTGGCAGCTGAGGCGGCCGCCTCAGTTTGCCTCATGGTAAAGCCAGCCCTGTCTCCAGCCGCTCCTGCAAAAGTAACTATTCCTCCCCCAGTGGCCATGACACACCAGCCTTGCACATGGCCTAAGGAGCCCATATGCAGAGCTACATACGCATGCCCCCTCTTACGTGTCACGATGCTAGTGAGGCACGAGGCAGAGCTTTAACAGTGTAACCCTGCAAGGTGTCCCCGGAACCCCATAGCATTTAAATTCAATCACAGTTTTAGGCATGCAAGTATGGGATTCGCTGGGATTCCTCACCCGCTTAAGCCATGAATGTGCTTAAGTGCTTTGCTGCCTTGAGGCCAGGCTGCTCAACATGCTGCAGGATCCACCCCCATGAACCAGACCCAGCAAAGCACTTCAGCACATGTCAAAGTGCTGTGCTGGATCAGGGCCTAGGCAGACAGCATCTCTGTGGGGGTTTGACACTTCAAAACAGCTTGCTACAAGTGTCCCGAGGGCAGAAATGTGTCCTCCAACACTGGAGAGATGCATTTAAAGTATGTTTACATTTTCTCACTACAAGTTAGCTTTTTTTAAAACAGCCCAGAGAACTATAGTTAGCAATATGGCCTTCTGTTGAAAGGTACTCAGAGCAGCATGAGAACACACAAAGATTAGTTGTCTAGTTACTAATTTCCTATACAGGGACCTAGTTGTGATGACACTTATAACATGGCACCAAGATTAACATGATTATTTCTTCCCACTATAACCTGCTTACTCTTGTTTGGCAGAACTGCACATCAGCCCTTCAGGAAAAGATGCTTCTGCGACAGTAATAATGCACCTCTAGTAACACATTCTACAGAACCAATGCGAAAGAACTTTATAAAAACAAAACAAAACAAAAAAACCACACACACACACACACACCACACACAACAAACACACACCCAAAAAAACCCCCCACACTTGCTTAGCCTTTCCCACTGCTGATCCGCTATAGCATGTTGGTGGCAGTGCTGCCTCTGGTGGTGTAACTCTACCACCTCCAAATGAGTGACAGCAGAGATGAGAAAGTATCCATAGCACACAGGAGAACAGCATCAGTCCTGACCATTAGCTACTAGCCAGGTCACAGGTGCTTCTTAGACATACAGGAGTTTCAGCATGAATTTATAAAGTTGTTTTGATTTTCAGTTCAACCAAAAAACTGACACCTGGGGAGAGGGAAGGCTTGAAGGCATGGGCAAGGAAATGGTGAGGCTGGAAAGGGGGTTTTATACTGCTTTGATACTGAATGGCTGAATTAATTTTTTACCATCTCTGATTGCATGATGCCACTGAAAGGCCGGATTTTGTGCTAGCCGCACTTCAGTTTTTAAGGTTTGGAGGTGGTTATTAACTGAGGAAAGATTAATTGCTAAGGTGCCTAGAACTTTTTGCATGGGCAGTTGTTATTTCTACACTACTGTTTAAATCCAGATAAAAAAATAAGATGCCCTTCCCCTCAGCCTCCACCCCGCCCCCAGCAAAGCCCTACCTACTGTCAAACCTAGCTGTCCTCCAGAGCAGAGACATACTGCTGCACTTATGGGCTAACCACACCGACTTCTTGCTGTCTTCCCTCACTCCAACCTCACATGCACACTTTACAAATAGGGATTTCACAGGGATTTAGTGACGTTAGGTACCCACGTCTCTGGACCAACTCCCTACCCAAAAGCTTGCCCACGGTTCGACTGCTGGAGCGTCAAGCCCACGGCCTATCATGCTGACCAGTATTGCCTCACTGTTTTCCTGTGCTCCCCTCTCTGTGGTCTCCCTTTCCTGTTAGGCAGGAAGCCCCTTGGAACCAGGACTGCCTCCTTGTTCTGCATTGATAAAGTGCCAATCACAATGGAGTCTCAGTCCACAACTACTGCTCTGGGGTTGCTACTGCAACACTAATAATAAATAAAATCCCACTGAACACTTCCTTAGACACCTTTGAAAACCAAACTTAACCTTCTAGCAACTCAATGCTACTAAATTTTCACACCTCAGATTCAGGTAAAATATTTGAGAGGGTGAAATAAAAAGCCAGTGAATTCCTGGGATTTGTTCTTTCCTAGTCTTCTCTTACAAGGTTGTTTTGTGAGCAGCAATAATCTTTATCAGCACTTGGCAGACTTTTAAAGGGCAGCTATAGCACTATGGAATTTGGATCAAGATCCAATCTCAGATACACCAGTATAAAACCAATGTCACTACTGATTTCAGTGGCACTGTTTCTCAGTTGCACCAGCACAAAATCAGATGCAGGCATCTCTCTGAAGTTTTCAATGGTGATAATTTATATTGTTTAGTTCCAATTTAATGATAGCTGCAAAATTCATAAGCAGTACAGTCTCCTTAATGTGCATGGCAACCTTTGAAATAGACACCTGAAGAGGCAAAATTATTATTTTGCACTTAGAGCTTTTCATCCATTAATCTCACCGTACTTTAGAAAGTTGGGTAAACAGCATAATCTCCATTTTGCAGATGGGGTAGCAAAAGGATAAAGTGGTTAAAAATGACTTGTCCAAGGTCACATAGTAAGGCCGCCGGGGGGGGGGGGGGGAAACAACAGGAATGAACTGAAGTCTCTTGATCACGAGGAATGTAAGAAGAGGAACAGAACAAGTAGGGAATGGAAAAGGAAAGATAAAATGGCATCAAGTTTCTTTAAAAAAAAAATCCTGGCCCAAACTGCCATACTGTGTTATTTGTTAACGAGAAAAATAACCTTTGATCAGACTCTCCAACTTTCACTCATCTTATCCGCATGCTAGTCAGTCACCCCCCCCTTCATGTGACCATAATATACAATATACACACACAATAAAATATTATATGTATGTATATTTGTGTGAACAAACAACTTAATAGTGCTAACAAAGCACAAAGTGTCTCTAAATGCACAAGCCAGACATCTTTTCTGGACTGAAAAACCCTTTCAACCTCTGATTTAGAGCTACCAAACATAGGCTGAGTCAGTGTCTCGTAAGTCAGAAGGAAAACTGAAAGAAACACACTTGTCGTCAGGGAAAGGGGCTTTCCAAAACACATCTGGGACAGAAATCCCGACCAGACTGCAGTACAAATAGAGTTACACCTTTATCACATACAACAGATTGAACTTCTCCAATTCAGCACCCTCAGAATTTAATGGTGCCAAACCACGATAAGATGACTTCCAGTTAACTAAAAATCAAGCTGGTTTAGATGTTGCTGGACCAGAGAATGGCAGATTAGAGAGGTTCGACCTGTATTTTTGTTTCCAAGGATAGAAACTATAGCACAACGAAGGTGTAGAAACCACATATCCCTTTCCATTAAAACTGAAAACAGCCAAGAACCTAGTGCAAAACTGTCATTAGTGGGGAAAAAAATTGTAAAATATATTGTCAATTTTAATCATCGGATTATCTTCGTATGTTTCTTCATTTGGAAACCAAACCACCATATCAAAATAGAGTTGATGCTTGAACAGGCAATGAAAATTAAGTGTCCACAGAGTCCCAGGATTGGCTCTTCAGTATGTCTTAGGTTTTCTGATTGCCAAGGGAGACAAACAATTTTTTGTTATTGCGGTTTCAGGCTATTGAGACTATTTTCAATGAAGTGAATAGATGCTAGGGAAGAATTACCCGTTTCAGATAACAGAAGGTTTATGGCAATAATGTGGGTTGAACTTTATGACTGAAACAGTGCCAAAATGAGCACTGATAAAATGAAATGATCTGAGACCGTTTGAAGTCCAGTGTCTCATGAACAGTAAAAGCGCTAGAAAGGAATATTTTATGACACTACAAAGCTTCAATTATCAGACACCCAGAACTTAAAAAAACGCGTAGTTTTACATGTCAGCATGCGCTCTCTCTTTATTCATTTAAATCTGATTACCTTATATTTTTGCCCCCCATATTTAAATTTCAGCCTGCTTTAGTGATTATTTTCGCTGAAATCACTAAGGCTAGAAAATGACATTTCATGTTATGTCAAAGCAGTCTGGTATTCCAGCTGAGAGAATCATGTCTGAACTGAAATATGGAAAGACACAAGATAATTAAAATGATGCGATTTTAAATGAACTGCTAAGATTGTAGCAGTCCACCCAAGCACTTCCAAAAACTTTTCAAGGCCACTAACTTAGCAATAAGAATTAACTAAGTCATCCTTATGTATAATGGCATCATGGCATACTACAACCAAAGGCCCTGAATCATTAAATTCTATAACTGCAAGTTCTACTGAAAAGGAACACTGTAGGATTTTTGCAAGTATCACAAGTATTAACCAAGACTGTTTCCATGGCTTTACACTATTCTGACATTTCACAGACTCCAACACCACTGCCTTCCCATTTTTGTATCTGCAGATGGCCAGAAACATTATTAAGTCAAATCAACGTCACTGAATCTGCGCTTCCTGCAGGAAGCGGAGCACCCTACCCTTCATTTTAGGTCAACCTCTCAGGATAAAGTCCTGAAATAGTCACTAACAGAAGAAGAGGCCCCAAAGATGACCGTGAGCAAGACTACTGCCATACAGCTACAGCACGGTGTAAAGACTGAATTCAAGCCACCACTACCACACAGACATACATACCATGGTTGGGAAACCTGTATGTCAGTGTGTACTAAACCAATTTTAGAATGCAATAGTTGTTGCGAAGAATGACTGATGCCTTGAATGCAAGTAACTACTTCTTGGCACATGTGTAATTAGGGTTCTGGATATTGCCCGCATAGAGATGAAGATCTGTGGCTAAGATATTGGTTTCTGGTAAATACCTGAAGTCAATGGAAGCTACTGAGCGCCTGCACTAATGTGTTTGCTGGGTACCAAGCTAGAGGATGGACCTTTTTTATTCCAGAACTTGTCAATACCGCTTTGTCAGTCACAAAGAGTCCCAAGAATATTACTTGATATGCTCCCAGTTTCTAAGAGAGAAGAATAGGAAGGTCCAATCCCTCACCCTATCACTAGGATATTTTGTTTTAAATCAAACTACACCTGCTGTGTAGCACCCAGGCCAGTCAAACAAAAATGGGAGGTGGTGTTTTTTGGTATACCAAACGCAAGTAGAAACTTACGGTTTACTGAAGAGAATTCTGTGCCCGGTTCTGCCACCTTTAAACTAAATAGTACCCTCCTCTGAAACCAACCAGTGGGGCTACTCACGGAGTAGGGTAGGGCTGCCCCAGCTTCACTGCACTGTGCCTCCTTCTGACAAGCAAAGTTACTTCATTACCCCATGGTGGGGGGGGGGGGCAAAGCCTGAGCCCACACAAGCCCCACTGCTCCAGGTGTGAGTGGGGCAAACCTGAGCCCCCTGTTCTGGGCAGGGGGCCAAAGCTGAAGCACAGGGCCTAAATCCTCAAGCTTTGGCTTTACCCCCTGGGCAGTGGGGTTCGGGCTGCTGCCCCAGAGCCCAGCAAAGCCTAAGGCAGCCCTGGTAACCCCATTCAAAGGGGGTCCCAACCCACTCTGGAGTCCTGACCCAGTTTGATAACCACTGAAGTAGGGTATTATTCACCACGCCAGATCCTCAGGTAGGGTAAACCAGAGTAACTCCATTGAAGTCAATGGAGTAACACCAACCTACGTTACATGGAAACCTAGCCCAATTTGAGTAAGGGTGGCAGAATCAGGCTCTAGGTTTGAAAAGGAAAAAAATCAAGAGGGACTGCCTGCATGCCAAGCGAATGCCAGCAGTAATTCAGAGAGCAGCCATGAGGCACTTCATTCAGACAACGGCTTAGGGTTTCAGCAACATTATCAGTCACACTTAACTTAATACAACTGAGTTGCTTTTCAAATCAACTGTACAGCCGCAAATGTTTATTAATTATCAGTGCAATTCAGAGAGTCAATTTAATTAAACCAAAACTTGTGTACGTCCTCCTAGAAGAAAGAGCAGCGACTTAACACTATTCTCTACAGCATGTTCTGTGCCTTAGACTGTGGGTATGTTCCTGAAACAAAGCATTAATCATTACATTGAATAGAAGGTTAATCTTCCCCCGAGCAATAGGATCACTTCTCATGTAATGGGTTCAGTTATTTACTGAAAACTATGCCAGGAAATAACCCCACAGAGTAAAAAGAGGAACAGGAGAGACTTTACCTGACTGAGCTGAATTTTGGGCGTATGCACTTTCCACATCTGAGCTTCTCTAGAGATTGCCATCTCCAGGAGGAGAGACAATCTCTGGCTCTCCAAGGACCCTGAAAACTTCATGGTGATCCTTGGATCCGCCTATCACCCAGCTGGATACAGCTACCTGCAAAAGCAAACACAAACACCAGTGACATAACTGGGCGAGACATATAGATTTAAAAACAGGAGTATAGACTTCTGCAGCTCAAGGGCTGCAAGAAATAGAACTATTTACAAATCACTGAGAAAGAGGAAAGCAATTTTGCCATTCAGCCCCTGACAAATATTGGAAATGAATGCTTAAAAAAAAAACAAACAAAAAACACTGTCTACATTAATCTTCCACAATGCTGTCCTTGTGGAATACTGAAAAGGAGTGAAAATAGGAGGACAAACAGCAGTGAGAATTAAGTGATTCTGTCTAACACACACTTTGGATGATTATTAATAAATTATGTACATCAATCACGCAGCGGTTTAAAGTCTGGGCTAGGGATTTCAACATGTACTCGAATACATGATTAACTGATAACCCTGGACTTACTCGTTAATTATTGACTACACACACTCCCCCTCTTGCTGCCTCTGTAGGAGAAGCAGCAAGCGGGGGCAGGCAGGAGCCGGTACATGCAGGAAGCCAGCTTTCAGGCTGGCTCCCCACACAAGCCGCATGTTTCCCCCTCCCCCTGCTGCCTCCCACAAAGGCAGCGAGGGGGGGCCAGGCAGGACCCAGTGCCCAGGGAGAGCCACCTGTCCCTCCCCTCACTATCTCCATCCAGGACGGAGGCGGGGCAAGGGAGGCTGCCATGGAGCAGCCTCTGTCCATGGGAAACTTGTCCCCCTCCCCCGTGGACGGGGTGGCAGGCAGGAGCCGGTCTACATGGGGAGCTGGTTTTTAAAAGTCTGCTTCCCTGGTGGACCAGCTCCTGTCTGCCACCCTGTGCTGCTGCCTCTGATACAGATGGAGCAGCACAGGATGGCAGGGGGCTCCCTGGGAATGGGGCCAGGAGCGCACTACCTGCCAGCCCCATCCCACGGACTATCAAACAGCAGCGTAACCACTAAGATGTGATGCAGTTAGTGATTAATTGAAAAATCATCTAACATCCCTTGTCCAGGCACCATTGCAGGGCACTACACCTAGACACCAGTGATTTTCCTAAAGTGATTAACAAGGATGATCAAACTGCTTTAACCAAACAGTACTCCCTCAAAGAACACCTCTAGAAAGAAAAACTGTTAGGGATTCTTGGTGCTTACGTACTGCTCCATAGACATGTTGAGTCTATTTTGTAAAAAAGTGCACTGCTGCATGTAGGCCCAGATCCTGAAAGCTGACCCTGGCAAAAGACCTGAGGTCGGTTGGATTCGTGAGTCACTTCAGCACTTTTGAATGTTTTACCCATAAGGTGGTTTATAATTCTTTATAGTTGACAGAAATTTCAGATGGCTTCACATACCCTGCAATGATACTTACCAGTACAAGTAGGTAAAACTCAATCTGTGGAGAGGAATTCAACTGCACATTAGGGATGTAAAATCCTGTCTAATTAACCAACTAGTTAAAAGTTTAGTTTAACCAGTTAACTGATTAAACAGAGGTGGAGGGACTGGAGCAGCCCACACATAGTGGGTAGGGACTGCTCCAGCTGAGCTGCTTCCGGCCGCATGCTCCACCGACGGCTTCCCCCTCACCCCAGTCCATTCCCCAGCTGTCACTATCAGCCCCACACAAGGCTATGGACTCCCAGCCCACGTGGGCTGGGAATGAGCAGCCCCTGCTCCATGGCCCACCAGAGGCGGGCGGTTACTTCTGGGTAACTTCCCAGGTAAGCATCACCCACTGAAGAGTGATACTTATTGGGTAACCGGTTACCTGTTCACATCCATACTGCACATGTCAATTTTTAATGCCAAGTCTACGCTAAGGAATACTGTTAAAATGCAAAGTACCCCACCAGCGTTATCCCAAGGCAAATGGACCAGTGTTCGCGCTACTGCAGACAAAGCTCAGCTAGCCTGAAGCCATCCACCACTAACACCAGTTCAGCTGGAGCACTCACGGGAATCTATATAAAAAACTCATTAGCTTAGAAAAAGGCATAAATGCCCTGCAATCTAGATAAATCGAGGAGGAAGTTTCCCACACAAAGCCTACAGAATTTAAGAGCACAAGTCCCATTTCCTTATAAAACCTTCCCACAAATGCACAAAATAAACAGAAGGGGAGGGTCTGTTCGCCTTACCCCAACAGCTTTCTGAACTAAAACTTAGATGTCGTGTTACAATTTTAACCCAACCCCCCCAAACATTTTTAAATGGACTCTTTAATAAAGCTCGATCAGAGAACAGATGTTTTCAAGAGAAAAAAATTAAATTCAGATTTCTTGGTACAATCAAGTCATTTAGGCAAAAGAATTCATGCTACAAATGTAAGCCTATGGGAAAGTATTTAAACCTTAAACTAGTTAAGTGCTCTCTTGTGAAATCTGAAACACAATACAGAGGAGACTGGCCAACTCCTGGCCAGGCTATTTACAAAGACTGCAGTTATTAGATGTACACACAACACAGACCATGCTTCTTCCAAATTTTACAGTAAGATAACCCACTACTATTTCTGACAAATGTAAGAGCATACGTAGAATGACAAGAGAAGACTGATTCCCATCAAACAAACATGTTTGTTTTGAAAAGGCAGATTCAGTATGCTATTACCACAAATTTAAGGAAGACTAAACCAAGTTTGTTTTAGTCTGTTGCAAGATTCCTGCAATTTTTAATAGGCGTTATTCACCCCATCCAGGAGGCATAAGGCCTAAACACTTCAATACCACTTATGCCTACAACTACAGTTTAAGTTATGTATACACCTCTGTGCATAGCCTGAATCACCTCTCCTGAGAGTCTTCCAAAACAAGTGGTTCAAAGTAAAGCAAAGCCCCTAAGCTTGCTAGCCAAACCCAAGCCAACTTAATACTACAATAATGAACCACAGTAACAGTCAATGGAGAGAATTTCATAAGAAACATTTCAGATTCAAGTTCCCAGTGAATTATTCTAAACAGGTTAAAAATACTTTACAAATGACGACAAATACCTTGATGTTGGCTTCTAATGGGTCAGTTTGGGATTTACACAGAATTAATCTTTATTGAATGTGCAGTCACATGGAAAGTTTCCAAAGCAGAAGTGAAGTTGGCCTTTTACACGCTCTGGAATTGTTTAGATAGTTGCTGTACTTTTCATTTACTGTTCTTCCCCCTCCCCCAGACACCTCCTCTCAGGGGAAGACTTTTATGCCATAGTAAGGCAGGAGTAATTCCACTGGAATTACCCAGCTGTAAAACCAGTGAGAGATCACAAGGCCTGCAGGCTTGATTCACGCAGAGGGGTCCAATCCCACACTCACTGGCAAAACTCCCACTCGCTTGAACATGCGCAGAATTAGAACTGTTGGTTCCGAAGCACAGATCTGGGGCCTGATCCACCCCTGGCTTACACGGTCCCTTCGCACCTCTGTAGAGTGGGTGCAACACACCAGCAAGTCAGAATAATGGCCTTGAACACTCGCTTTGCGCATGTGAGACAACGCAAAGGGCCAGGCAGGGAGAATCTAGCCCTCCTATACTGGGGGCTGTGATGGCTACCTTTAGAAAGCACCTCACAATCATAACCTGCCTCTATTTAAGTAGTTAACCAGTTAAAAACATAATGTTTAACCAGGTAACTGATTCAAGGGGATTTTAGATCCCTAATCATAATTTAGAACCTGATCCAACTGCAGGTAGAACAAGTCAATGGAAATATTCCTTGGTTTCTACAGGAGTTGGATTTGGTCCTTACAAACAGATTCGGATAAAACAAACACTAGCTTCCACATCACTGAAATCTGTCTTCCCTACCTGCTAAATAAAGCCCTCAACATTGGATTTTTTCAGGGACTCCACAGTACAGAAGCTGGCTACATTTATTTTCAATCGTAATTAGATTTTTAGCAGTTCAGTTGCTATGTAACTAAGTTGGTGAAACAACATTCTTTGTTCAGGTAATCCTTGCTGGGTAACATCCAACAGGATTTCAACTGCAGCCTGTCAAGACTGCACCATAGAGTACATAATTGGAAAACACTGCAATTATGTGAACGTTTAACTTGATAGAAGATAAAATAAGTAAACAAAGGGGGGGGGGGGGAAGAGAGAGAGAGAGAGAGAGAGAATAGGGTGGTGGGGGATAAGACAAGCAACGCTTTTAGGATCTGATCCGAAGCCCATTAAAGTCAATAGAAAGACTTCACCATCTTCCACGGGTTTTGGATCAGTCCCCCAAAGCACTGCCCTAAACTCTGTTTATACCTCAAAACAGCAGCAGCCCAGTGTAAGCCCAGTGAACAAAATTCAAGTTACAAGGATCGTTTTGGAAGCACAAAGATCCTTTTCTCCTCATATTTTACAATAAGCATGAGTGACCTTTAACCTAAGAAAGTAAAAACAGCCATACTAGGTCAGATCACCAGTCCATCTAGACCAGTATCCTGTCTTCCGATAGTGGCCAATGCCAGGTGCAGAGGGAATCAAGTGATCCATCCCGTCACCCATTCCCAACTTTAGCACACAGAGGCTAGGAATACCATCTCTGCCCAGCTTGGCTAATACCCACTAAGGGACCTTTCCTCCATGAATTTATCTAGTTCTCTTCTGAACCCTGCAATGGTGTTGACCTTCACAACATCCCATGCATCACATCCCTTTATTTAAAATATTTGTGACTATCATATCTTGATTTCCTAACACAGAAACACAAGCAGACATGCCTTAAACTCCAGACATAAAATATCAAAAGGGGCTAAAGATTTCAAGCAAAAGTCAATCTTTCAGGACTTTTACATCTCTGGTTATTTGGTTTAAATATACACATTTCAAGCTAGATCAATCAACTTCTTCTTTGGCCTTGTTTTGAAGTTAGTCGGTCTATACCAGCAGTTGTAAATTGTTTTTCCTGTATCACAACCAAACATCCATTCTAGAAACATTCACGTACAGCACAGCACACTAGTCCAGTCACTCACTCCTGCTTAACCTCTCCTCCCAAAGGTCATGTTTTCAAGTGTGCTCCCAACTCCTTTGCACAAAGAAACCCTGATCCAGTATCTCCTACCAAGCACCCATTCCTCTCATGAGATTCTTGACACAGGGATTCTTCTGAGACAGCCAGCAATCCCACTGGTCTTTCCACTCCTGGCAAGAGGCATTTCTCTGACCGTATGTGGACTATAACTACACATGTGGGAAAGTAGCTGATGCAAGGGAAGAAACCGCAAGAGAACATTTCTTCCCTTCAGCCCCCTCTCCTCTCATCAGCAATGCCTGGATGGTGAAAACAGGGCCAGCTCTTGCAAAAGAAGGAAGCAGTCAATGAGGGGATGTATCGCAAAAAATGTCAATGGTACAACTGTTCCTAGGACAACACAGGGCAGGTCAATTGCTGCCTCTCCCCAGAAGAGATCAACTGATGCAACAGAAGAGTAAGGCTGCAGTGTAAATAAAATGAATACAAGCAAATGCACAATTCTGGCTGCCCAAAGACAGATGTTCTACCTGTGTCTTTAATAAATGCGGCAGATAATGCTAAGCCCACCACTAATCTTCCAGAAGAAACAACTGTCTGTACTTCAACTGAACCTGGAGAGTCTTAACTTGGCAAACTCACAATTTTGTATGGCAGGCTGTGTATCATACGTGCCTTCATTTCTCTTTGATTACGGCAGTCAGTATGGAACTACACGAAGCCCAGATATGTTGATAAATATATTTTATACACCATTACACAAAGGGCGTTCATATAGGTTGTATGCGATTATACACCTACTAGATCATGATTCACTTTTTGTACTGCACTTTTCTGTTGTATACATGAGAACACAACAAAAGGGCAGTATGAAGACTTCATAATTTTATTGTGGGCTTGTAATGCAATGATATTTGGGTGACTCATTCAGTAGAAACTGTTAAGACTAAATAATACACATATCGTATCTGACAGATGAACAAACTACATACTTGAACAAACAAGACCTATTGGTAAGTTTATAAAACCAGACTTCAAGAGTTAAACTTATGCAAGAGAGTTGCATACGTTTTTGGGACATCAGCATGTAGCCATATACATGATTAATTGATAATCCCAGGCTCATCAGTTAATCATAACCGTTCCACCCCCCCACCCCCATTGCTGCCTCAGTATCAGAGGCAGCAAGGGGGGAGAAGGCAGGAGTCAGTGCCCGTGGGGAATCAGCTTTTAAGCTGGCTCTGTGCATGCAGGCTCCCACAAAGCTGCTTCCCTTCCTGCACCCCCCTGCCTCCCATAGAGGCAGCAATGCAGGGCAGGAAGGCAGGTGGGAGCCTCCTTAAATGCCTGCTCTCCATGATCTCTGGCTCCCACCTGTCATTCCCCCCCCCCCCCCCTCCATGTGCAATTGCTAAAAAAAAATTCAGCAGTTATGTTAAAAATTGTTTCTGTGTAAAAGTGTATCTAGCTGATTCATCCCCAAGAATGCCAATGAGATGCAATCTGAATCTTTTCCCCCAGCTGCAAGGGCACCTATGCGTGAGGAAGGGAGTGTTCTCATATATACTGGGATAATACATGTATCATCAATATATATATTATTCACACTATATAACTACGATGCACTAAGCACACAATATCAACAGAACATTATATTGTTTACCTATTTCTAGCTGCTACATGGGCTGAATTAGGGATGTAAAATCCCATTTAAACAAACAGTTAATCAGGGGCAAGCGGTGGAATCCCTGCCCACAGTGGGTGGGGGCTCCCACTGGTTAACCATAACATCCCTAGGCTGAACTGGTGCCTTTCTATAACCTGTTCACTTACACTAGAGTATTTTTTTTTTTTTGCAAACTTTTTTTGCAAAATTGAAATCAGCTTTGACTTTAGAAAATAGGCAACAAAGTACATTAATGTTCTATTTAGGGATGTGAAAGTGTAACCCTTTACACAGTTAACCAATGAGTGCAGTAGAGGCAGCAGCGCAAAGGGGTAGGCAGGAGCCGAAATGAACGAGGAGGCTTTTAAACCAGCTCAACCCCTCCCCATATGTAACCGCATAACCACTGAGATTCAGCGATTACACGTTTACTTGAACAAACATATTTTAACATCCCTAGTTCTAGCTAGTACAAGCAAGAGAGGTATATCCACAGACCAGAACCTGAAATGTTAGTAGCCAAAACAAAGATAAGGAAGATAAAGCACAAGTTAAGGAGCTGGTACAAACTGGCAGGGTTGATTGAGTGATGCGTAAAGAGTTTTGTAACTTGTAAAATCATCCTGTAAAAATAGCATCACCTGAAATGTGTCACTTTAAAAGCAAAACCTTCTTTGTATGATGAATTCAACAGCACTACCCAACACAGCTTCCTGGAAGCTGGCTGTACTGACTGTTAATAAACCTGACAGATATTGGTTATTTGGGCTCCTGAGAATATTTCATAATGAACCGAATTATGGCCAGGCACTTAACTACACAATTTACCAGCAGAAGCGAGAAGGAGCAAGAGATTAACGCCCAGGGGTTAAGGATTTACACAGAGGCAGCTGTTCCACTGCAGGGAAGCACCCGGGGTTCAGAGAGAGCATACGTACCTCACTGAACAGCCTGATAGCTGCAGCAAAGGACTAAATCCCTTTCCAAAGTACCCTAAAGGAACAAAAACATAGGTGCACCGACGACAGAGAATAGAGCCATAACTGGGACTAAGGGAAGGTGGTCCACAGGGTGGGAGGAAAAAATAATCCATTTGCCCAATAGAAGAGATTTATTTTCCAAACCAAGGAGGACAAACAAGCTGGAAATGGGAAGAAAAACAATAAAATTCAACACTTGAAAGTGTCCCGGTATAGGGATGCAAAAGTATAGCTGATTAACTGATAAGCAAAAGCTTACAGGTTAATGCTATAGACTACACGCATTTCTCCTCCTCCCTTGCGATTAAATTTTTAGCAGGCTGGCCAGCAGCCTGGCTTCCACTGGGTCCGGGACCTACCCCTGCTACGGCTCTGCATTTAAAGTGTATTAGGAGCCAGGTGGGCATGCAGACCGGCTCAGTGCCTGGACCTGGCGTGTGCCAGATCTCAAACCCGGCTCCTCCCCCCCCAGATAGGAGCTGCTGCCACCCCACACTGCTGCCTCTGTCTAGAGGCAGCAGCACAGGGCGACAAGCAGCTAGTCCACAAGGGGAGCTGGTTTTTAAACCGGCTCCCCTCACGGACCAGCTCCCACTTGGCACCCCGCACTGCTGCCTCCGATACAGAGGCAGCAGTGTGGAGTGACAGGGGGCTCAAGCATACTGGCTGCCAGCCCCACCCCCAGGGACTATAGAATAGTCGAGTAACCAATAAGAATTCATGAGGCTGAAGAGTCAATTAATTAACCAATGTTTAACATCCCTATCCCAGTAAGCTAAAGTGGCACACAACTTTTGCAGCACTGAGCGCACCATGGGCAACCTGCCAAGGAGCCCTAGAGGCTGAAACTAACTTGCATACAAATTAAGATTTTTAAGTACATCTATTCTCACAAACATACCCCGTGCTTCACAAAGCGCACAGAGCACATGCACGCAGAAGGGCCATATGTGAAGGAAACACACTGGAAAGACTGGCATTGCTGCTTTGAATCCAGCTTTATCAAAGTCAGGCTGGAGTTTCTGAGCACACACAAACGTCTGAGTTGCCTAAGGCTCAAACAGAGCAGCTGCCTCCACAAAAGATATTTCCAAGGTCCCATCAGTGGTAAAAATACTTGTACTACACCCAATTAAATGTGTGGGTGTGCTCCTGAGGTACTACTGTGGCAATTTGGGGGTGAGGGAGGCTAGACCAGACAAACTGGAAGAAGTGTGCTCAAAAAGTCAGCCTTCATACATAACTGGGTATCTGTCACCACAGTAATTCAACAAACCTGGATCAGGGTGGATTGAACCACTGTTAATCAACTCCAGCTGAATTTTGGTCTCCACTTTCTGGGGATGGATTTAAAAACTTCTCCCCCCCTCTCCCCCCAAAACAAGCTAGCTGATGTTGCTCCTTCCTCCTCCTCTGCCCCCACCCCCTCCATCTCAGATGCTCATGAATCACTGCTCAAACTAGGGATGTAAACATTTTTTAAAAAGCCACTGAATAATTGAATTTCAAACGGTTACGTGGTTAAGTGCTCCGTGGGCTGGGAGTTTAGCCAGTAAGGTTAATCTCTTACATCCCTAGCTCAAACACCAATTTCTTAATCCATTCAACACTGGCACAACTGGCCAGTCATATTTGTTAAGGAACTGTTGGCAAGTTGGATGGGGGAAGTCCACTATGTAAAAAGCTTCAGTTTCATTCTGAAGGCTGTTCTCTTCCAAACAAGATCCTAAGTCAGAGAGTTTTTAGAGGTGATGATGCATTCTCTGTGTCCCCCACTCATGGCCACATGTCCCTTCTTCCGGGCCCCTTACAAAATCCACACACACAGTCTCTCTCATGAGTACCACCACTCTCCACTTGGGGCAGAATAATGATCTCACACAGTTCCAAAGAGTCTTCCATGTTGGCAGAATAAAGACCATTTCTGCAATCTGTAGGTTTTTCCTTTATCAATGGCTCTTCAATTCTTGCCTGCACCCTGCCCCCAGCCAAGGGCTCTACAGACATGGCTGCACAAGTGCGAAAGAGAGAGAGGAATAATCAGTTCCCTCAATCTGCTGGCAATGCTCCTACTAGGGCAGCCCTATACGTTATTAGCCTTCTTGGCAATAAGGGCACACTGTAGACTCAGAAAAAGACCTGGGGATTACAGTAGACAAGAACTGCTGCTTAGGCAGGTATTCCCCAGTCTGTAAGCATGGGAGTCTTCAATCCTAAAAGCGGGACTTTGCACTTGTCCTCATTGAATCTCATCAGATTTCTTGTGACCCAATCCTCCCATTTGTCTAGCTCACTCTGGACCCTATCCCTACCCTCCAGCATATCCACCTCTCCCCCTCCCCACCCCAGCTCAGTGTCATCTGCAAGCTTGCTGAGGGTGTAACCCATCCCATCGTCCAGATAGTTAAAGATGTGAAACAAAACCGGCCCCAAATACATATAATGTTACATCATTACAAGGTATATATCTGACTAGTGCTTTAATGGATACAAAGTCACAATTTACAGGGGGGGCAGGGGGAGAAATAATTATGTAGACTGAGAGAAGAAAGGCTTTGCCATATGCTTAGATTTAGAATTTTGGAGTCAGTCAATTTAACAACTGTGGAGACGGAGTCCTTCTGCAGTACATCTACACAGCCCAAGGGGGCACGTCTCTGGACCATGTTGGTCGACTTGGGTGAGCAGAGCTTATGCTAGTGCTCTAAAAGCAACTGTACAGGCAGTGCTTTGAAGTGGGGCTGGAAGGCTTGCAACAGCCACAGGCTGTGTAGAGAACTCCTATCACCTCTGGAACAGTTACGTTATGATCGAGACAGACCAAGCTTCTCCAACGTACATTGCCATCTCCATGCCGCTCTGGAGGGCCACCACAAGGGGGGGAAGGGTGGTTAAATCACAGCATTTATTCAGTCGTTCCCCTCGGACAAGACTGACAGCCCAAGGAGCAGCTGTAGTGTGGACACTCCAAACAGATATTCTCCCAACATCAGCTGGCAAGCAGCAGTTGTGCAATTCTCTGTGTCAACTGCTCAACACCACACTTATCATAGCCAGGATGAAGCACGGCGACTTGCTCTACAAGCAGAAGAGCTCACCTCACACAGCAACCCAGCCTGGAAATAAAACCCTTTGAAGAGCACAGTATTTTACTGGTGTTCACAACCTGCTCCCAAATCACTCACATGATCCAGGCCAAGGTTCTACTTTCGTTACTGCACTAGGCCCACACAGCAATGGCCTCTCCTCCCCAGAGACCAAAGTGCAATAATCCACTCACTTCTAGAAATAATGGAGACTGCATACAAGGCTGAAGTAATCGGAAGAGAGCTTGCTCAAGAACAGACTTAGAGCTTTGCAGCGGGCAAGATCAACCCTTTGTCATCTTTAGAAGACTATGGCAGGATCACCTCTGCACCAAAGCCTTACCCAAAGAAAACCACCTGCACTTGCAAAGTCCAATAGAAACCTACAGTTGAGCCAAAGATGTGTCCTCTGTGGACAGACTGTGCCATTTCTCTATAACAGCACCGGGATATTGATGAATAGCTCTTTAGATAGCATAGAAGGTCACGCTATCCTTACCCTTAACACAAAGCCAGTTTCAAAAGGCTTAATAAGCCATCAATAGACATTATAAGAAGAGTGGTCAGAATTTGATATATTTCCTAAGGGACTGATACTGATGTTGAAGTATTTTCTCCTATTTTTATCCATTTAAATTATCAAAGCTGCAAGAAATTAAGGGGTGGGGAGATCAAACAGGGTGGGGTAGCCAGTGGTTTTCAACCTGTGCTCTGTGGACTTCGGGGGGGGGGGGGGGGGGAGTGAAAGGAGGGAGGGATTTGCAGATTAGGTCTAATATTTCCTAAAGCAGTCCACATCTTTATTTGCACTTTTTAGGACTCCACAAAAGGGAAAGAGGTTGAAAGCCACTGGGTTAGACAATAACAATGTCCACAGTCATTAAATAGATTTCAAAAGGTTAAAGCTTTATGACCATTACAACACGAATTGCAGGTGACACATGCCAACATATACAAAATAAATATCCTTATACTAGTAAGCAGTATTTCTTACTTTATCAATCTGTAAGTTTCAGTCAACAGAAATATTTTTCTGTTTGTGCATGTGCAGTGAAAACACACATTTACTGATATTTACCTGTGAAAATCTAATGCTTTCAAGCTTAGTTATAAGTATTTTCCAGACATGAACAGAATATCAGCACACTGACAGATGATGTTCTAGACAGTCATAAAAATCAAGATTACAAGCAATGAGTTAGACTAATAACCTATGACACCAGTTGGACTTTAAAGTTATCAATAAATTATTAAAACTTCTGTTTAGAAGAGTTCCCTTATTATATTAAAAAGGGACTGTTCGGGGGGGGGGGGGGGGGAGGAAATAGCCACACTGCAAATGTTCTGTAAAGGCAGAATCCACAAACTCTTTATAGCAATTTATAAAATTTTAGAAGACCAAGAAACAAGAAAATAGATGGAAAGGTCTCCAGTGTTTCGCTGGCATTCTTTAAATGTAATAAAATATCCCCAAGAAAACAGCAAATACAGGGGAAATATCCACAGGTTTCTTGTCCTGGAGATAAGTGTTACAAAAGATTCAACAGAGAAAAGGCATGTGCCAGCAGTAGCCCTAGGCTTTCGGAAATAAAACTTCAAGCATTTTTAGTGATGGGGAAGAATGCTGACTCCCAAGTCCACTTGCAGGTGCTCAAGGCATGACTCTGGAGGACAGTAACAAGCTGTCTTTGTTCTGTTCACCGTCTTTTTGCAAGCTGGCCTGACAGACAGGAAATAATTGCCTACTGGTATAAACCAGTGGCAGAATTTAGTCCCAATTCCTCCACCGGCACTGCTTCTGAGACAGTACAAACACCCCTGCTTACTATGGGCAACATGCAAACTCACACTCTAGCCCCCACATAAGATTATCTGCAGCTACAAAATATAAGACCCTTACTCTCATTTTTGATGAATTATGTGTTAAGATTTTGGTTTATTTGAACCCACATTCAAAGCAAAACAACTTGACAAGTGAATCTGTATTAAAATTTAACCAAAAAACAAAAAGCTTTGTATGAACCTCTTCAAACCAAAACATTGCTAAAAAGGACACTGCACTGTTGATCTTTACACTGCTCTTACTGACATGTCCCTTACTTTATTTGTCCGATCTGGTTTTAACATCTGACTGTGCCCATTTACTGGGCCCAGTCCTGAAATTTCTGGGCACTCAAATCTCACACAATAGTCAGGCTGACTTCTCTGTGTGCACCATGTCTGCAAAGTCAGGATTATGTATGTTTACAACTGTCCTTGCAGCTACAGAGCAGGACTCTACTATGCCAGGCACTAAATGAAAACAAAGATGTGATCCCTGCCCAGATGAGCTTACACTTTAAGCCCAGGACTATAGAGAAAAAAAATGGATACAAACAAACAGAGTGGGAACTCAAAGAAACAGGTGTGATATATAAAAGCCACTTTTTATTCTGATTCTAGTCAAAATAAAAGGCAAATATGAGGTGGCAACTGCACAGTACTGAGCAAAATTGTATACACCCTTACTCCAATGCATCCTCTTCTCTTTGGTCTCAAGACAACAGCTGCACTGGTTTACCTGAAGTTGGCTCATTAGGACTAGAGAGTACACCTTCTGTAAGTACTAAAAGTTCACCACCACCACCACCACCACCCTGCCCAGAATTTTGAAACTGCTCTTTGCTCCCCTCATAACAAACATGTTAATACAGAGTCCTAGTCACCTCTTAGTTACACCAATCTAGCCCACTGACATCACTTAAGTTACTTCTGATCATAGTATTTTTAGAATGACCACTGCATTTTATGACTGAGTCTAGTTTTTGATGGTTGTTTGCTATACATTGAGAAACAAAAAACACTGTGCACTGCTTTACAAGCAACGCACTCATCTGCCTTGGATGATTGTAATACATTTGCAACTAGATACACATGAAACAGACCGAGCAAGAACTCAATTTTTTTTTTTAAAGTTTATTTTTGGCAGAACTAGCCAGTCATTAATATAACTGAACATCAACAAAAAACAAAATTGAGTAAAAAGCTCTCACTGTTCTTAAGTCTTCTTTCTATCAAGTTAAATTGTGTGTCTAGCACACACAGAGCAATTACAATAATTTGGTTCCCTTTCACAACAGCAAGCAGGATTCTCAGTGAAAGCAACCACCACCATATATTTATTTAAAACCAAACTAAACGCAGAGTGAAGCCAACATTTTGCTCTGCAAACTCAAATCAGATTCAGAGAAAGCCATCACTGATTAATGCTAACGTAAGGGTGCAGTTTAAGGCACTAGGATGAAACAATTATGAAGGAAAGAGAAGTAAGCTACCTTTGGAACAACGTAGAACAGCATTCTTAGGCACTGAGGCAGTACAATGATACCCTCCTCCTCATTAACTAAAGACAATTCAAGAATTACAGAGTTAAATTATCCACAAGGAGCATGTGTTCTCTGTTTCTCCAAGATGCCATTTAGACATCACAAACCAGGGGTGGGGAACCTAAAGCCTAGGGACCAGATTCAGCCCCTGGAAGAACTGCAGGAAGCAGGACCAGCAGAGAATTCCAGCTGGCCCCCAGCTCCCTGAAGGGGTTCTGTTTTTGAAACGTACAAGAGCCCTGCTGGGGCTCTTGCACATTTCAAAAGCAGAACCACAGCAGAACCAGCAGGAGCCGAGACTGCTTCAGTCCCCACCGTCGCCATTTCTCACTGTGCCTTTCCCTCCTCTGGCCCCACAGAAACAGTGCTGGGGGGAACTGGCTTTTAAGCTGCCCCCCCCCCAGCACCAGTTCCTGTTCCCCACCCTTGCTGCCTCTGATAGAGATGGGGGGCAGCAACTAGCCACATCACTAGTTCACTTGCCAATTAGCTTGTGCTTATTGGCTAGTCACTTACATCCCTATCCCCACCCCTGTCATAAATGATCCAATTCCCATTGTCCACTAGAACAGTGCATGTTTTATCTGTTCTCTGCAAACACCTGCTGCCAAGTTGGTACAAACCTCTGTGTTAGGCTGGTCCTGAGGCATCTGTACAGGTTTTTTGCGTCAGAAGCCTAAGTAACTCAAGCTGGGGAGTTCTCAAGAGGACACCAATGAATAAGGTAATTATTAGAAACACACAGACTATTTTATCCCCATATGCCACTTCACTGCCCAGGGGAAGCAAACTCTGCAGATTTAGGGTGTGCCAATGTTTGCATCTTTGAGTTTCCCTTCCTCTTACTTTGCAAAATATTTAGTCTGAAGCTGGCATTGGTTCCCATACATCCCATTACAGCAGCATTTGTAACTCCGTGTGCTTCAAATTTTGTTTCACCAATAAAGAACAAGCTACAGCTGGGAGTGCACTTGTGGTAATGCCACTAGACAACATTGACCAACACTTACTGGGCTCTTAGAAGACATTTAGGGGACAATTAGAACTAAACATAAAAGAACAGAGCCAGGACTTGTGGCTGTAAACAAACTTTATGGGACCATGGGAAACTTGGCCACACCCATAAGTGGACTTCAGCATGATTTTAGTTAGCTGGATCATAGGTATTGCTGGACCAGAGAGGTTCCACCTGTAGTTTATTGCATATTGTTACCAACTGCAGCTTTCCATTAAATAAAACAGTACATAAACAGCATCTGCAGTTAGGGAACAGAGGAAAACAGAAAATATCTGCCTACAACAGAAAAATCTAAAATCTTAGGCAGATAATTAGGGGGTGGTGGTAAATGTGTCTTTGCTTTGAGCCTTGAGGACATGCACAGGTCATATTCTCAGCCTTTTCTCTGCAACCCTAAGGACTTGAAAACACTTTTGATATGAAAGCTGATGGTGCATCTACATAACAGAGCCTCTGTTAACATGGTTATAGCAACATAGCCCTCTAACTCAGAAGCAGCCTACATGCATAGGAGTGCTTCTGTTGGCATAACATCACCACCTCCCCAAACAATGTCCTTTTAGACTCATAGCTAGGGCAATCATTCCTAGTAGTCAGAGCAGTAGCAGTCAGACCAAGAGCAAGCCAAAAAGCAGGCAACAGAATTACAGAACTGGAAGGGACCTCAAGAGGTCATCGAGTTCAGTCCCCTGCCCTCATGGCAGGACCAAGGTCTCAGACTTTAAGGCATTACAGTAAGTTACATCACTGTAAACTGAATGATGGTTAGGTCAGATCAAAGGCCTGAAAAATCTACTCGACACGGACAGTAGCAGCAGACAGGACTTAAATCCAGATCCTCACAGGTATCTAGATGTCCCTCTTTATGTAAATACCTTGAAGGTCTGAGGCTCTAATCCTCAATTGTTGAATTTTGTGGACAAGGGGGAGAAAGAACAGGGCTGCCCTCCACAATTCAATCCCCACCCCTGCTCTTTCCTTCTAAGAACCCCAGTGAAATTTACAAGCAGCTGGTTACTTCTGCCACCTTGCAGAATTTAGCAATGAGCAGAAGGGGAAGCATGATCTAGTGGTCTGATCATGGAACTAGGAGCCAGGAACTCCTGAGGCCATAGCTGTCCAGTAGCCTAGGCAGGGAGAGGGAGAACTTTGCCTTCCCAAACCGCCAGGCATAGCCCTGCCCCCAGAATGCCTGCTGTAGGCGTTCTGGGGGGCAGAGAGTTGTTGCTCCCCAGTGCTCCTCCCTCCCTGATGCTGGGGCTGCACCGTGCACCCTCCCCTGCCACTCTGGTGCTCCAAGGAAGCTGGGGGACACGTACATGCTCACCCCTTCCTATATTTTCCCTTCCCGGGGGAGTGGGGGGAGAGGAGAGAGAGAAGAGACGTGCCAGGCACACTGCCCTGCCTCCTCTCATGGGGGTGGGGCTAGGGATGTGAACGACTAGTTGACTATCCAAAAAGCAAACACTTATTAGATAGTTAACACACTAATCGACTAGTCACTTCCTCCCCTCCGCCCCCCACTTGCTGCCTCTATCAGAAAGAGGCAGCGGGGAGTGGGGAAAGAAAAGGAGATGGGGTTGCTTCAAAGTGGCAGTGCCATGTGGAGCCTGGAGCCAGACCCTGGGCTCCATGTGGCACTGCTGCCACATGCAGTCCAGGGTCAGCTGGGGACTCCCCCACTGATCCTGGGCTCCATGCAGTGTTGCCACTTTGAAACGCCACAGGGAGCACAAGACCAGAGGGGGACTGCTTGAGGCCCTTTTGCCTTTGAAGTGTAGCAACAGCCCAGGGAGCAAACTGCACTGACTATTCGATTAGCCGATTAATCTAAATTTAACATCCCTAGGTGGGGCCCCAGCAGAATGGGACGGGCCTGCCTCCTACACCTGAGGACTAAGCTCAGCTCTGTCACTGCCATACATAACCTTGTGAAAAATCATTAAAGCCTTCCTGTTCAGTAAAATGGGGTTAACAATACTGAATTAGCTATTGGTTACCCATTGCTTTGAAAAAAAATCTAAATAAGGCCATCAATAGAAGTTGGACTTCTAAGGGCTTAGCTTTCTTCTTCAATTTAACACCCCCTTGTGTAAAATCCATCAGGCAGAGAGGTTTTCATCACCAGTCCCTCTGGCAAAATATTAATCAACTTTCTGCAAGCTTCAGAATAGTAGCAGCTTTGATGTAAAATTTCAGTATATGTTTTTAGGGTTTAAAAAAATGCAGCTGAAATACCTTCTATACGAACAGAGCAGCATCTGAAGTTTTAGAGGAAGTAGGGGACAAACTGAACTTTTACTACAAGAATTGAGAATCAGAGTTAAAATAAATCAGTACATGAGCCTGATCCTCCCCTCCAATCAGACTCCTCAGTTACACATACAAGTGTAGGGTAAATCAGGTCACATTTTTAAACAAACAACAAAAAAAAGAATACTATCACCCAACTCCTACACAAGTGTTTCTTCGTCAGGAGACCTCAAAACATTTTTACAAGAACTGTACAAACAGAGGCAGGTAGAGGTAAAGTGGCATGCCCAAGGACACACAAGAGGAGACCAGTGGCAGAGCCAGGAATAGAATTCTAGTCTTCTGAATCCCACTCCATTGCTCTACCTACCAGAATATTCTGCTTCTAAAAGCAGCTGAAGAAATCAAAAAGAAAAGATACACGTTTTTAAGGACTCTAGTTTGGTAGCAGGTCAGAATTAGTAACCAGAGTGGCAGTGACAACCGCAGACATGCAAAGAGAAGGGTTCTTCTGTGGAAGGAAATCTCCCAAGGGGATTCTGAGCTGCTGAGTTCACTAAACTATCATTTCTAAATTGTGAGAATAAGTATGTACAGTATTTTGTTTCTCATCAAGCACAAGCTACACTGGAGACCGGGTAATGGAGGGACACTGGAAGAATCAGCCCTTGAGAACAGGAGGCTGACAGGAGAGAAGACAATTATGTAGGAGATTTTTCAGAGGCATAAAGGGGCAGTTAGATGCCCAATTGTCATTAGAGCCTTTGAAAGTGTATTCTAAAAACAAAAGAGTACCTAAGCAAAATTAGTGGAACTGAAACTCAAAACATGTCTACAATTCTGGAACATATTTTAAAACATCAGATCTTATTAAAGCGATTATCTGTAAAGCCTGAATTACCTTAGTAACAAAGAAAGATATTTCTAAAATGTGAAGGTATACTGCAATGCTAGTTAAAGATGCCAGATTGACAGTTCTGAAGACCAAAGCCAGTGATTTGTCCACAGAACAGATACAGTACATGTAACAGTATGTTTTCTTCTATTGCCTCAACCCAGAAAACACACCTCAAGAAGTGAAAAGATTGTTGGATCTTTATGGTCTATTGATCCAATCCAGAGTTCTGGGTACACATACAAAATACATCATTAAGAACTATACAATGCCAAACTAAAATTAGACCAAGATGATTCTCCTCCAACCCAAGAATTCCCCTACTACTAAAGCCTAGAGAAACAGAGCTTAAGACAGAAAGTCATAGCTCCTTATGGAAACAGCCCTGCAGCCTGCCCCCATCAATGGCTTCAGCAGATGATACATGGTTGCTGAGATCCAATAAGGAGTGAGTGCCTCAGAGGTAAACAGGAAAAGCACCTCAGGGAGTGTGAGGCTGGGGCCGCACTCCTGGCAGTGCTTCCGCCTTTGAAATGGCTTCTTTCAAAGGTAGAGACGCCCTTATGGACTAAACAAATAGTCAATGCAAATTCAATTTGTTGATTAATCTAAATTTAAGATCCTTACTTCACACTTTTAGTTGATTTGCCTTAATTTTCCTAAGTGTAACCCTGAGATACTGCTAGCAAAATGGCAAGTGAGAATGCAATACACACCACCACTAGAACTGGTTCTACTGACTTAGGCATACACATTACAAGCATTAACAGATTCGTAGTAGATCAGTGTTTAACTTTTTAAGACTGAGGAACACTAAACAATTTTTTTTTTTTTTTAATTGGGAACACCAAGGATTTTTTTGTTGAGGAAAAGAGCCCACAGAGAAAAGCTGAGCAAAAAAAATTTAAAAAGGCTTGTCCTTTTAAGGGTGGCCATTTTGAATTCTGTTCTCTCCACGGCACACCGGTGTGCTGCAGAACACACTTTAAGAAACGCTGTACTAGATGCTCCGCTCCTAAGACTTGTCTGTTGTGACCAGACCTAGGATCACCAACTCATTTCACAATAGCCATTTAACAACCATTAGTAAACAGTGTTGATAAAATAAACATTTAAATACAAAATCTGGGATTGTTTAAAAAAAATAAAAAAATACTAAATTTCTCTTTAAAAACAACAGTTACAATCAAATCTTATCACAACCATGCCAAACCTACTCTTTCAGTGTCAAAAGTGAATTAATGGCTCTAGTCTGTCCAGCCTAAGTTCCAGCTCTTGTTTCTGGAAAGTTCTGGGCTTTCAGTTTCTGTTTCTTGGCAGTCTAAAGTTAAAGACAGACACAGGATTATTCTTTGCTTATGTGGTGGTAAAGTTGGGAGTTACGTAAGATACTGTCTCTGTCTTTAAGACAACATAGGAAAGGATGAAGGCAGAATAGAAAGAAGAATGGAGTCGAAAGAAAATGGAAAGACATTATTCAGTACACACACAGCTTCCCATATTTGCCCACATTTTTGCCACAGAAAAATCGCTTCTGGGAGTAAGAGAGACTATCTCTCTGGGAATATTTTGAAGAAATTCCTTCCCTGGGTAAAAGGAAAATGTACCAAGTGTAAGGAGTGAAAGATGATGATGATGCAGGGCCTAGTTGCAAGAATGAAACATCAAAAGGAAAACCACTTACTGGGAGAAAATGACATGGATGAAGATGTGAATGTCTGAACAATGTGAATCAACTGGTTAGTAACTTAAATAATTCATTTTACCATGCATAATTCTTCAACACTTTTCTATGCCTTTCAATGTAAAAGTATGATTTAACAATTAAATGCCCTAGTTGTTTGCTATGCTGGATGTTATTAGAAAAGAAGTTTAGCTTGGCTAATCCTTATGGCTTAGCTAATTTGTTAACTAGGTTTAGAATCTATCACCCAAGTATGCAGCACAGCAGGAAAGGGCAATAAGCAGCGAATGGCCAGATACAGTTCTCCAGGGTTAGCCCTTGGTGGGCCACCAGTACTTTATTTACCTATGCATCTACAGGTACGGACGTTTGCAGCTCCCATTCGCCACTGATTGCTGTTCCAGCCAATGTGAGCTGTGCACAGTGACCCAGACACCACTTCCTGTGCCTCCCATTGACCAGTTATGGCAATCCGCAGCCACCGGGTCCTGAAAGCAGCCACACCTGCAAACGTGCAGCTAAATAAAGCGCTGGCAGCCTGCCAGCAGCTAACACTGGCAAACTGCCTCCAGCTTATTGCCCACCCCTGGAGTACAGAATGCTGCAGTTAAGAGAAGTTTAGAGTTGCCAGTTGCCTTGGGGTGTCATTATCTTAGTACACAAGACATCAGAATGGCCATACGGGGTCAGACCAAAAGGTCCATCTAACGCAGCATCCTCTCCTCTGTCAGGGGCCAATGCCAGGTGCCCCAGACAGAATGAACGGAACAGGTAATCAAGTGATCCCTCCCCTCTCACTCATTCCCAGTTTCTGACAAAGGCTAGGGATACCATTCCTACCCATCCTGGTTAACAGATATTGATGGACCTATCCTCTGTGAATTTATCTAGTTCTTTTTTTGAATCCTGTTAAAGTCCTAGTCTTCATAACATCCTCTGGCAAGGAGTTCCACAGGTTGACTGCGTGTTGAGTGAAGAAATGTTTCCTTTTGTTTTAAATCTGCTGCTATTAATTTCATTTGGTGACCCCTTAGTTTATGTGTTATGGGAACAACAACTTTTCCTTATTCACTTTCTCCACACCAGTCATTTTAATAGATTGCTATCATATCCTTCCTTAGTCTCCTCTTTTCTAAGCTGAGAAGTCCCAGTCTTTTTAATCTTTCCTCATATGGCAGCATTCCAAGCCCCTAATTTTGTTTCAGGATCTCATTTAAGCATAAGAAACTGTGATAGTCTACCTGCAACCACCTCAGAGTAATCCACTAGTACTTTTAGCAGCCGTGCTGCAACTAAATACATTTCAGACAACAAAGGAGTATCAGTAGCAAGCAAAAGATTTCAATCATCCAGTAAAAATACCACCATGGATGGGTTTGTTGTAAGGATCAGCAAATACTAACAAGACACCATAGATGAAAAGATTGCTGGGTACATTTATGCCAAACGCTTTCCTTTTCATATTTCTGAACACGTCATTGACATGGTTAAGTTTTTACTACCAGGCTACACACCACCTGGTAGAACAGGCATTGGTGGAAAATTACTAGATACAACATAGGAGAAGGAACTTGAACGGTGTGGGGAAAATTTGCCAGTTTAAGCCTTGAGGTTTGAAGCAATGTACACAATGATCCAGTAATATGCGCCTGTGTGACAACAGAAGATTGGGTTGCATCTCATTCAAAAACAATAGATATATTGAGAAGTGCCCACACAACTGAATATTTAAAAGAAGTGGCAATGAAAGCTGTAATCAACTGTGAACAAAAATTCAACTGTCACATGCACAGTTGTGTCACAAACAATGCTGCAAGCATAGCAAAGATGAGAAGGTATTTAGAAGAAACAGAAGTATGCTCCTTAACATACTGCTGCAGTGCCTATTTAATGCACCTTTCAGCCAAAGGCTTAAGTACATCTTCTCCAGGAATTTATGCTCAGTATACTGATGCCTAGTTCCACAGCTTTAAACAAGCTTCAGAGAAATTGCTAATGAGTTGCCCATGCAGTTGAAATTTGGAAGGCACTTCAAGAGACACTGAGGAAAGAAATCTCACCAGAAAGTTAAACTGCAGGCAGGAAGGAAGCGGATGGATCAAGCACTAATGCCACCTGATTTTCTTGCAAACATTCTCGACCCCAGATATAAAGGTAGATGTCCAATTTCTGAAGATGATGCAGCCATGGCATGGGCTTCTCAAAAAAACAAAAAAAAACAAAAAAAAAAAAATCAAATCACTCCTCAGTTATGCTAGTCATAATAAGCTTCAGGGCTAGGGATGTTAAATTTAGATCAATCAGCTAATCGAGTAGTCAATGGAATTTCTATCGACTACTCGATTAATCAATAAGGAGGGCATTCAATATCCTGCTGTACTTCTGCCTTTGAAATGTACAAGAGCTGCATGCGGCTCTCGTACATTTCAAAGGGAGAAGCGCAGCAGTTTGGACACAGGCGAGTGGAGACTGCTTCGGTCCCCACTCGCACAGGTTCCCTCACTGAACCTCTGCCTCCCCTGTGGAGACCATGCTGGGTGGAATGGCTTTTAAGCTGGCTCCTGCTCACCCCGTTGCTGCCTCAGATACAAAGGCAGCAGGGGAGGAGGTAACTCGCTGAGTAGTGACTCAACTACCCGATAAGCCTAGGTTTGTCGACTAGTCACTTACATCCTATGGAGCAAAACCATTTAATGTGAACACGTTTACTGATGTTATGAACAAAATCACTCCCCTGGTTTGGTTGGAATCATTAGCCAGGCGTCTTGAAACACAGTTTCTTCAGTATCTCGGCCAACTTTTCACAACTTTTCTGTGCAGGCATAGATAATAATTTCATCGGTTGGCATTATTCATTCAAAGCTAAGAAATTGACTGGGAATTGGAAAAGCAGGAAAACTTGTATTTCAGTGTCAGTTTATGAATAAAAAAATCCAAGTAGAAGTGGAGAAGATCAGAAGCAGAAGTTGGAGAAGTTTTAATGAGACTGTACCTTTAGTATTGTGATGGCTTTTCTGTTTGAGTTAAAAAAATTGGAAAATTAAAGTGCAAGGACAGGCATCAGCCAACAGTTCCAGAGATGTAAATGTAACATTTAAGATTTAGTTTAATAAAATAGAAGCGTTATTGTGTTTGTGTGTATCATTTAGTTCTTACCATTCCTAATGTACTGATGCTGCATATGCAGCATGACGCAGGTTATTATGCACTGTTTCTTAAAGTAAAGTTACCTAAAAAGTTACACAAAGTATACCCTCCTACATGTAGTAAAATGCTGTACTGAGTTAGTTGAAAATGAACATGTTTTAGTGATCAGATTTGCACCATTAAGAAATGTGAAGAAATATCAGCAAGAAGTTTAATTTAAAATCAATGATTCTCTCTTTGCGATTTAAATCAAGCCACCCTGTTAGTAAGCAATAGCTTTGGGTCCTTTCCCTTCCAACCTGGGCTGGATTCTTACCCACTTCCTATGAAATATATAGAGTCAGTCAGCCATTACCCAAACCAACCCATCCATACTAGGGATGTTAAAATTAGATTAATCAATTAATCAACTATTGGAATTTCCATCAACTACTCGATTGATCAATAAGGGCACTTCCGCTTTGAAATGTAGCAACAGCTGGGCGGGCTCTTGCTGCCTTTCAAAGGCTGAAGTGCCATGTGATGTTCTGCCTTTGAAATGTACAAGAGCCCCATCAGGGCTGACTCTGGGCTCCAGGTGCATTTCAAAGACTGAAATGCATAAGAGCCCCTACTGGGGCTCTTGTACATTTCAAAGACAGAATGCTGCCCCTGCACCCATCCCACAGAGCTGGAGGAAACCAGCTTTTAAGCCGGCTCCCTTCTTCTCCTCCCCTCTTGCTGCCTCTTTCTGACAGAGGCAACAAAGGGCAAGGGGGGGGGAGAAGAGACAGGAGAGCGACTAGTCAACTAGCGTGTTGACTTTTGCTTTTGGATAAATTTTTGCTTATTGGATAGTCAACTAGTCATTTACTTCCCTAATCCATACACTTTCACTCTTCCCTATCCCTCAAAAAGCAACTGTAAAACAAAGGCCCAATTTTCCATTGCAAATGTCAGTGTCTTAGTTATTAAGAACTGCAGTAGCACTAGGTGCTTTCAGACCTGGACCAGGACCCCACTGTACTGGGCACTTTACAAACCCAGAACTAAGTCATTTGCTACCCCAAATAGTATACAATATGAAACCTCTAGCTGCCAGCAAAGCGCTTGAGAGTCACCCCAAAAGAGGAGAGAGGGTGTGATTGCCACAACCCTCCTCTTTCATGGTTCCTACCAGTTGTTAGGAGGTGGATATAGGATATTGCTTTAATCTGTAATGTCCACCCCAAACTCCATGAACAGCAACTGCTGCTGAGAGACCCCCAAGGTGCATATCCTGGAGCCATCTTGGCCAGGCCCCATCCCAGACAAGCAGCACCCCAATACAAGGGAACGCCTAGTTGTTGTGTGGCATTATTTCTCTTCCCACAGACTTTCCACCCTGAAGGCCTTCACCAGCGTGTACTCCAGCAGTAGCTGGAACAGACACAGAGAAGTAGCCCCTAACACACAGCAGAGCAATCTATACTTCTTCAAATAGCTACAGTGAGATATATTTTTGGAAAGGGCATTTAAGCGACCCAATAGATTTATACTAGCAGAGAAATGTTTCATGCAAATGTCTCCGAAGGTGTTTTAAATTAGATCCCGAACACACAAAAAAGCAAGACTCTATAAGAATATACAAGGAACAGATGAAGAGTCTCTTAATGAGGCCTTCCAAACCCTAGCTAAGAGAACGTTCCAAATCTGAGGTGCAGAGCAATTAAAAGCGCACACACCAAACTGTTTCAATGCCTGTTGGGAAAGCCAATAGATTAACTCTGCAGAGCTCAAACCCACAGTTTTTCCAGACAGAACAGGTCAGAACAAGGCACAGAACAGTGCACTATGTTTCCAAAGCATATGAACAATTTTAAAAGCAAATATAATTGTTAGCAGAGACCCAAAGAAGATTTCCCCAAAGATTTCCCCAAGTTTGGAATAAGACATTGTGGTTGCTTTCGCAGAGCTAAACTTCTACTAGCTATAGGTTACAAAACCTAGTGCCATATATATGTATCCCTGAGGTAATTGTAAATAAAGCACTGCAATAAACTAATCTGAAGGTTGCAAAAGCCTACAGACTCATCACTCTATGACAGTAAAAACATTAGCCAAGCTTGAGGGGGGAGACTAAAACCACATAGCCAGAGTGATTTTTGTACAATTTAAATACAAAGGGGTTTTAAAAAATTCAAAACACTGTGCCTATGTCAGAGATGCAGGGAAAGGGGCATTGTGAGCTACACAGCAGCTGAAAAGCAACTGTTTAAGTCAGCCATATTAATCCTGCCTGCCCAGGGCAAGTAATCATTTTTTTTTAAAAGCAGGCAAATAAAGCATCATTAATTTTTTTTCCAACATTAGGGTAAGAGGTGGGGAAATGGATTTTTTGCCTAAGGTAGCAAATTGTCATGAGAATTTTTGCAGAGGCTTCTTTAAATCAGTAGCACGAAATAACCTAGGGCAACATTATCTGTTTCTCTCATCCCTTCTGGGACAGGATTACAAGAAACAAAATCATGAGTAATTCAGTCATCTTTCAAGAAAACTCTCTCCATGGGAGGTCCCATCAGGTCCCATCACTGCAACTGACAGAACCAACCAAGAACCACCACCACCAAACAAAAACCAACAGCATCCAAGAAACCTGACTGCACAATTTTAGAGTCAGATCAGGAGTTTAAAATAAACCACAGTTGCATTTTAAAGCATATTTTTGCTAGAGAGTAATCAATCTAAGAGACAGAAAGAATTAGGGACAACTGATCATATGGACAAAAACAAGAGCTAAAGCACAAGAAATACTTGATACTCTATTTGCAGTAAAATTACAGGACTGGGAAGTGGGAACAAAGTGGAATTATGCCAGTTTGAACAAGATTTAGTACATCAAAGCCCCGAATGCCTAAAATGAATTCTGCCCAGGTAGCCCCCCCCCCCGAACCTCCATGGAATCCTAATGGCTTCAATGGAACACCACACAGGTGCAAGAATACTCCAAATCAGAGTTTGTTTCAGGGTTGGGGGCGTAGAAATAAAGAGTCCATATAAGGGGCTCATATATGGGGCTCACACCTGTGTGGTGTTCCATTGAAGCCATTAGGATTCCATGGAGGTTCGGGGGGGCTACCTGGGCAGAATTCATTTTAGGCATTCGGGGCTTTGATGTTCTAAATCTTGTTCAAACTGGCATAATTCCACTTTGTTCCCACTTCCCAGTCCTGTAATTTTACTGCAAATAGAGTATCAAGTATTTCTTGTGCCCTCAGTTTCCCCCAGGAGGTGAGGACGCTAAGCACCTTTCAGGACTGGCCTCTCTCTTGCAGGACTGGTCAGACACAGGATTATTTAGAAATGTGACACACCGGAAGAGAGGATAAAAGCATGAATACTTGCAGGCAAACTGAAATACACCCACTTAATTTCTTTATTGTGTTTGACAGTGAATAAAAATCTGTGTGTGTGTGTGTGTGTGTGTGTGTGTGTGTGTGTGTGTGTGTGTGTGTGTGTGTGTGTGTGTGTGTGTGTGTGTGTGTGTGTGTGTGTGTGTGTGTGTGTGTGTGTGTGAGAGAGAGAGAGAGAGAGAGAGAGAGTTATTGCAAAAAAAATCTACCTAGTGTGTGTGTGTGGTGTGTGTGTGTGTGTGTGAGAGAGATTATTGCAAAAAAAAATCTACCTAGGCAAACTGTTACATGGATGTGACTGCATATTCTAAACACGGAAGTAAAAACAATAGATACATACACATTACACACAGATATAGGGATACTGCTGATTTACATCTCCAAACAATACTAGATACGTGTATTCTGCAATATACAAGTATATCAGCTTGTATACTGCACCCAGCCACATGCACGCCGTATGCATTACGCATGTAAACAGCAACCTAGGCCAGCGCTGTTTACAAGCATCTATTATACCGCTATATACGTCGAAACCATGCCCCTTGCAACGCCGTGGACAAACGCGCTTGCCTACCGGGACACATTTCCAGACTGCGCATGGCTATCCGCCGCTGAACGCTGTCCCCAGCAGCCTGGGTCACTGAACCCCACACAACGGCCCCCGAGCAGGACACGCGCCCCCACGCCAGCCCCACCGGGCCGGGTCCGTTCCGGCGGGCGGCGTTACATAAGCCACGCTCCCCGGGCCTGCAGACGCCCCCGCCACCCGCGGGGCATGCCCGCTGCCCGCTGCAGCCGGACAAAGGCGCCCTGCCCGGGAGCGGGCTGGGGCTGGGGCTGGGGCTGGGGCTGGGGCTGGGGCTGGGGCCCCACTCACCTCCCCCGCCGCGCCTCGGGGTTCCCAGTCGGGGCTGGCCAGCCTGCGGCCCATCAGCACCCCATGCTGGCGGCGCGGCGCGCGGGCGCTCCTCGGGCTGCCTGGAGGCCGCTAGCGCCCGTCCCGGGCCATGCTGGCGGCGGCGGCGGCTGCCCGCGGCACTCAGGGCTCCATGGCGGGCGCCCGCCTTCCCGCCCGCCGCCCCCGGGGCTGAGACGCGCTGCGGGCGGGGCGAGGAAGGCGCGAGCGGGCCGCAGGGCGGGGAAAGAAGGGCCGGCAGCCGCCCCCTCCCCCCGCGGCCCCGCCCCTCGCGCAGCCCCAGTGGGGGCGGGACATACACACACGCTCCGCGCGGGCCCTGCAGAGCGGTGGGGGGGGGGGTTCCTCTGTGCACATCCGCCATCCCCCCCGTGCGAGGCAGAGTGCCCTGTGCGCACCCCTCCCCCCCCCCAGGCAGGCTGTGCCCAGACTGGCCTTCCTCCCCCACACAGCGTGGCCCAGCCTCTACCCCCGGCTCTCTCTCTCCCCCCCCCCCCATTTCTCACTAGTCTGTTGTGTGCTGTGGACCGCCCCTACCAGCCCTGGTGCCCTACACGCAAGCCCCCCCGCAGGGGACAAAAAGGGCACTTGTCCTGGGCACAACTTCCCCCTTTGTCCCCGGCTGTCACCCCTGTACTGGGGCAGTGGTGGCGACTGGTCCGCTATGGACCGGGGGGGGGGTGCTGAGCTGCCTGGGCGCTGGCATGGTGCGCTTTAAACCGCTGGGAGGGCTGGGTGCCCCCAATGCCACCCCTTCCACCCAAGGCCCCACCCCTTCCAGAGTGCAGCCTGTTCCCCACACACACACCTTGCCCAGGGGCCCGCAGAGGCTGTCAGTTCCTCTACAGCCCAACACCTGCACCCATCCTGCTCCAGGGGGAAGCCAGCCCCTCTGCAGCTGAGCTACGGGGGCAGAAGCTGTGAAGGGTCTAGAGGGTTGCCAGTTCTCCTGGACCAGACACCATTTGCTGCAATGGGGGGCAGTGTTTCTGGCGTGGGGAGCAACACAAGCACGGACTGAGGGGTTCAGGAGAAGGAGAGAGTGGCCAGACCACTGGCAGGAGAGAAGCACCACTTGGAGGGTGAAACTGCCACTTCTCTCCAGCCGCATGGCTGCCCCCTGCTCCATTTGCTGCCACTTGGTGAGTAGTGGCTGAGCACTGCTCGTGGGGGGAAGGGCAGCCCGGGGATGGGGATAGGGCCTACTGGAGACCATATGCAACTCCTAGGGCACTATGAAATTTGGTGCCCCAAATTTCACAGTGCCCCACGTGGCTGCATGTTTTGGACGGATCTGGCCACATCCATACAATATATATATACTACCTGTATGGCCTCAAAGCTATCAACTGGGCCACACAGCTGGGTGCTGATTGGCCTACAGGTTGAGGTTGAGAACCACTGCTCATGGTTGAGAACCACTGCTATTGATATACACACATTAAATGCAAGCCCAGGAGTCATCTGTATAAACCATGCATATATTCCTTACTTACACTGCATACACATATGTGCTCTACAGACATCTGTATAATGCATGAGTGTGACCCTAACACAGTGTATCCCACTCACCTACACACACACCGTGTACTGCTGTTTTTTCCAAAAGATATTAGTGCTTTTGTGTGTCCAGTTTGAGACACCTGTCAGGCGTCATGATTTGAAATCAGGTGTCATCAAGATGCCTCACTTTGGGCTTCCAAAATCATTAGTCACTTTTGGAAGTGTAGGCTGCTGTACATAGTGGAGTTGTGTGTTCTTTATGTAGATAAAGAGATTCATGTGTTCCTTGTATATTGGGCATCCTATAAAGCCAGAATATGTCCTATGCATGTGCCCAAAGGCCTATCAATGGGAGGGAAATGTATGCCATACATACAGTATATATTCTATACCACCACACATTACTAGTTTTGGGTGCCCAATTTAGCATTTGGTACAATGGAGTAATAGTCATTAAGGTGCCTGGGTACTACTGAAATTTAAAAAAATAATAATGAGGCTTTATTTTCAGAAAGTAACAAGCACTTGCCCTCTTAAAAATCAGGCTCATTTAAGGTGTCTTTGGTTAGCATCCAAAATCTCTAATGACTTTTGAAAAATGTAGGTCAGTTTGTACATGCCAATCCTACCGATATATGCAGTGTTGTTGGGACCGCAATAAGCCACTTCACCTTAAATGATCCCTTGAACCATGTGTTAGCTACTTATGCTAATCAATCTGTTCCACCTTGTATTTAGCTGTGACACTCTGAGCATATTGCCCAGGCCTGAATAAGAGCTCTGTGTAAGGTCGACAGCTTGTTTCTTTTGGTCCAATAAAATATTACCTCACCCTCCTTGTCTCCCTAAAACCCATCAGGGACACATCAATGGATGTCTAGCAAGGACACACATATACTTATGAGTATAGGGAATAAAACATCTCATAGCAGGGCTCTCTGCTTTTAAACAGGAGATAAATAGCGGTGACATATTGATGGGTATGCAGAACATTCTGTTTACAGTCGATATAAATCTGTCAGCCTAAACATGAAATCTTCTTACTTATCCTTAAAATAATGTTCATGATCATTTAAAAACAAATACTGTATCAGTCCCTCAAAAACACTACTTGTCAGTTAAGAGCAGTGGTCCCTAATGCAGTGCCCGCGGGCACCATCGCGCCCGCCGGGGCATTTATGTGCACCCGCTGAGTGACCAGGGCCAGCCCAAGCTGTTTTTGTGCCCTGGGTGTGCGGCGCGTGCGCAGCCCCGTCCCCAGGCGCCCAGCAGCCCCAAAAGGTTGGGGACCACTGGTTAGGAGGATGAGTAAAAGGTTGATTTTAATATTTAAATCCTAACTAACTTTATGAATATAGCAGTGTATGTCATGTGCACTGTGCAGAGGGTGAGTTACGAGCACTGAGCGCTTTTTCTATTCCAATCTTTCACGAATATGTTGTTTAAAAGGGACTTGGTTTTCCTTTCACTGCTTGGCGGAAGGATCAGCTCTCTGTGTTGTGAAGAATCTCATTTTTGCTTCCTCCCCCTCCTCCATTCTGGGGAGGCCTCACTGCGCATGTTCTGCAGTGGCCAGCTGGAGGAGGCAGAGGAAGAAAACAGCAGGGAGCAGGGATGACAGGAGGTGGGGAGAGAAGCAGGTGGCAGATGGGTTAGGAGACAGGAGAAGGGAGGAAAGAGAGCAACATATGTGGAAACAATGGGACTGGAGCATAAGGGCGGGCGGGGAGGGGGACATAACAGAAGAGATGGCAGGGACTCACTGGGGAAAGAGTCCCTCGGCAGTACCTCCCCTGCTTTAGCCAATCTGATCTCTTTTTCTACTCAGGAAATATGTGACAACAGCCCCCTCTCCACTACCCTCAGTCTCTAAGTATAATTCGCTTCCTATCAAGTATCACACTTTTAAGCTTTAGGATTTTTATCTTTAACAACCCCCCCCCTTAGGAACATCAGAAAGACACCACATTTCTTTCAACGAGACCTACACAGGGGGGCTATGTCTACACTGCAGGCTTCTTGCGCAAGAACTTTTTGTGGAAGAGATCTTCCACAAAAAGTTCTTGCTCAAGAGCACATCCACACTGCCATGTGCTTTTGCGCAAGAGATATACTTTTGCGCAAGAGAGCGTCCACACTGCCATCGACGCTCTTGCGCAAGAAAGCTCTGACAGCCATTCACAGAGTGGCCATCAGATCACCTGTGCTTTTGTCTGTCCACACACACCTTTTTGTGCAAGAGCTCTTGCACAAAAAGGCTTATTCCTCATAGAAAGAGGAATAACTCTTGCGCAAAAAGCCCTGACTTCTCACGCTCTACTGTACTTCTTCTTGCACAAAAACGCACTTGCAGTGTGGACGCTCCACAAGTTTTTGCGCAAAAACTCTGCAGTGTAGACGTAGCCTAAAAGTCTGACGATGATTTAAAAATGAGTAGTCCTGTGGCACCTTAGAGACTAACAAAAAGATATAGTATCATGAGCTTCTGTGGGCAAAACCCACTTCTTCAGACGAGCTGGTCTTGCCCACGAAAGCTCATGATACAGGAGTACTCGTTGTTTTTAAAGGCACAGACTAACACAACTAGCTCTCTGAGACTTTTTGACTATGATTTAGTTATAGGAACAATCCAGGGGTGTATCTAAGTAATCTGTTTGCACTGGTTATTTATTTCCCATCCCAACACCCCGTCCGCTCCTTGCTCAGTATTGCAGTCAATGGACCAAATTCCATCAAAGGCAGCAAAGTTCCATGCAGTTATTAGGGTTGCCTCCAGAACTGTCCTGGCGTCTCAAGGAATTAAAGATTAATCTTTAATTAAAGACTGTGTCATGTGATGAAACCTCCAGGAATATGTCCAACCAAAGCTGGCAACCCTAAGTTAGACTGAAAGCTCTCTTGCAGCATGTTAATAAAAGTCCTGCCTGTTGCTGAGCAGAAATCACCTACAGTTACACAAAGGTTCTTTCTATGAAATGTTACACTTTTGGCATCTATAGAACTAGAAGATTTACCTGTTTTTTGCTCAAGTCCTTAATTCAATCAATTTTTTATTTTCTTCATTTAAATCATTGCTCTAGGGTGGGGTTGGGGATGAGGGGCTCAGCACCCAGGCTGCCCTGGGGAGAGAAAACTACCTGCACTGGTTGTGGCCAGGTGACAAGCACCTGCCCATGGCTGCTGCAGCTCCAGCAGGCATAGCTGAGAAAGGACTGCATGTCCCACAGATGGGGGAGGTCCAGATTCATCTGCCCTCTGTGCTCCCCAGGCAGAGTGAGGAATGCAGCAAACTGTGCAATTTCCCCTTGCTCCCTGATGAAGGCGAACAGCCAGCAGTGTTCCCGTATGAATCAGCATGTGCTTCTATTGGTGGTGCACATATCTTGGTGCACATAACAAAATTTATTCCATGCATGGATGGAAAAATTAGATGGAATATGGGGGCATGAGGGGTGCCAGAGTCAAGATTGGGAGATGAGAAGGGGCTCAGGGCAGGGGGTGGTGGGTGCAGGAGTGAGGGCAGGAGGTGGGGCTAAGGGCAGAAATGTGGGGGGTGAAATATTCATGCAGGAGATTAGGTATGGGGGGACTCAGGGCAGAGAATGGAGGGCTCAAGGCATGGGGTGAGGATTTGGGGAGTGCAGGAGTCAGGGCAGGAGTTTGGTAGATATGGGGGAAACTCAGGGCAGGGTATGTGGTTGCAGGAGTCAGGGCAGGGGGTTTGGAGGCATGGGGGGGGGGGGGCTCAGGGCTGGGAGTGAGGAGTGCAGGAGTCAGAGCAGGGGATGGGAATGGCCAGCAATTGCTCCCCAGGGCCAGGGCAGCAGGGACTGCGGGGCTACGCTTGCCACTCCAAGACCAGCGGGGTGCTCCTCCAAGGCCAGTCTGGGGTGGCATGGGCTGCACTGCCTGGCTGGCACCTGCTCTTCGGAGCTGGGGCACTTGCTGCCCTCTGTGGTCATTCCAAAGTATAACTGTCCACCCATGCTTACTGTTCCCCCCTGTGGTCATTGAAGGGTATGTCTAGACTACATGCCTCTGTCGGAAGAGGCATGTAAAATAGGCTACCCGACATAGTCAATGAAGTGGGGATTTAAATATCCCCGGCTTCATTAAAATAAAATGGCCGCCAAGCTGTGCCAGATCAGCTGATTGTCAGTACAGCGCGGCAGTCAAGACGCAGATCGGTCGACAGGGGAAGCCTTTGTCGACCGCTCCCTTATGCCTCGTGAAACGAGGTTTACAGGAGCAGTCGACAAAGGCTTCCCCTGTCGACAAATCCGCGTCTTGACTGCTGCGCTGTGCCAACAATCAGCTGATCCGGCACAGCGCGGTGGCCATTTTTATTTTAATGAAGCCGAGGATATTTAAATCCCCACTTCATTGACTATGTCGGGTAGCCTATTTTACATACCCTGCCGACAGAGGCATGTAGTCTAGACATACCCCTAGGCTACGTCTACGCTGGTAGCTTCTTGCGCAAGAACTCTTTTGTGGAAGAGTTCTTGTGCAAAAACTCTTCCACAAGAGAGTGTCTACACTGGCATGTGCTTTTGCGCAAGAGATATGCTTTTGCGCAAGAGCATCCATGCCAGTGTAGACGTTCTCTTGTGCAAGAAAGCTCTGATGGCCATTTTAACCATAGGGGCTTCTTGCACAAGAAATTCATGTTGCCTGTCTACACTGGCCTCTTCTGGAAGAGCTCTTGTGCAAAAGGGCTTCTTCCTGAGTGGGAGCATCATAGTTCTTGCGCAAGAAGCCCTGATTTTATACATTAGAATGTCAGTTTACTTGCGCAAGAACATGCGGCCAGTGTAGACAGGCAGCAAGTTTTTGCCCAAGAGTGGCCGCTTTTGCGCGAGATTGCGCCAGTGTAGACACAGCCCTAGAGTATAACTATCCCTATTATCAGAGCCCTGCCTTTCCGTTTGATGAGAAACAATCAGATTCCAAGCACATCCCATTGTTCTGACACAGCCAAGCTCTGACCTCGCTTAAAGCTATGAAAGGAGGAAGCTGCCTATCAAATTTGGTGGTATCAGCGCTTACTGTGTAGGGGGAATTCTTGAACAAACAGTCCCAGAGGCACACACAGAGAGACACACACACACATACAGACTCTCTCAAATATATAGTAGATGAGAAGCAATCCCATTTCCGGCACATTCCATTTTCCTGGCACAACCAAACCCTTAGTTTGCTGTAGGTTATGATGATAAGATACTGAATTTGATGGTCCTAGCTCTTACCGTTTAGGAGGAGTTCCTGAACAGACAGACAGACACACAAACTCTCTCAGATATATAGTAGATGTGCCTAATTGTGCTAATGAAAACTATTCCAGGCTCTTGTAATCCCCAGGGTCATGTTGCTTGTGGGAGGGGAGTAGCAGGGGTTTGGGAAAGGGTAGGAGGGGTCTGCAGCAGGGGAGTTGCCCCGTGCCTCCCTCATGCCCCCTTTGGGATGGCCCTGACCAGTATGAAACCTCAAACAGATCTGAGACTAAAAGGATCCTATCAAAAGGGACTTGATACCTTTGCAGTAGCCCCTTGGCCTGAGTGAACCCAATAGGCTTTTGATGTAAACTTCTGTCTCCCAGACATCTTGGCAACTAGGACAAGGTGATTTATCCAATAAACAGTTCACATACAGTTTACCACAACCTTCAAAGAGACATATGAACAATAATACTGCTTCAATCAAGTTTCATGCTAAATGTTAATATTCCCTTCTAATCTTGAGTCAAAGCCACAGGGACAAAGATTGTTTGTTGACATCACAAGACCTGGGCAAACACCTATCAATTCTTGTGCTCTAACAATGCAAGTTTCCATTTCAAAGTTCTATTCTAACCTAATGTAATAGCCCAACTATCACTTACACATCTGCCCAACAAGTGTTTAAAGGTTGACCCTGGGTCAGTCAGCTTTGTGAGCTGGTTAACCCTTTCTGGCCAATTGCCACATTTTAATCAGATAACATCATAGCTGTGTTCTGCATGGAATAGAAAGGCATGGGGGCAGGGGGAAGAGATGCAATGTGCACTTAGAGCGCTCAGAATTATGGCTGGCAGGTTCCCATAAACAAGGAACTGCCAGAGAGCATGGGACTAAAAGATCACTGAGAAAGGGGCAGCAAACTAGCCAGTTGCGGCTTGGGGTCCAGAGAAGAAGTGTAAGAGGCAACATGGAGCCATGGGGGGCTGGAAATGAGACGCCTATGGAGAGTGCTTTAATGGCTTCCCTCCAGACCAGTCCTTCAGCACATAGGGAACCAGCTTGGGAAAGGATTGCTGTGTCACATCTGTTCTGTAGGAAAAAAAGGAGCTCCTTTCTCAAAGGGTAGGAACCAAGAAATGCTGATAGCCCTGAAAGCAGATAAAGGCCTTTTGGGACCATGTCAGCCGAGAAACTGTAGAGCTAGGGCAGACTGAGGTCCTGTCTATCTTAAAGCAATTCACAGTGGCGTACCTACATCAGTTTAGTTACTGCATAAAGTAGACATGCTGCACTGACACAAAGCAGGGTTTACTCTATTGCTGATTAATCTGGTAACATACCAATGTAAACTGCCCCAGCATTTAGGGTTACCAGATGGCTTGAAAAAAAATACCCAACACACTTGATCTCAGATGGGAGGGGGCAGGACCAGCCGGGAGGGGAATGGGGCTGGCTGGGGGAGATTGGGGGTGGTGGTAGGGAACTGGCCGACAGGAAGCAGGGCTAGCTGGGAGGAGGTTGGGGGGAGCGGGGCTGGCCGGGGGAGATCGGGGGGAGGGGCGGAACCGGCGGGGAGCAGGGAACCAGCCAGTGGGGATCAAGGCTGGCTGGGAGGGTGTTGAGGGGAGCGGGGCTGGCCGGGGAGGGAGCGGGGGGAGAGAATTGGCTGGCGGGGAGCGGGGCTGGCCCAGGCTCACACAGATCCTGGGGTGCTGCCCATCCCACGCATGGTCCCGGCAAAGCGTGAGTGAGTCCCATCCTGCCCCACCCCCTGTCCCCGTCCCCCTCCTCTCTACTGCGTAGCTGCATACTGCCTGGCTGGTAGACACGCTCACGCAGTGTGACTCATGCAGCATGAGCATGTCTACCAGCCAGGCAGTACGCAACTACGTACTGATACTCATAATAATAAAACTAACTTAATTAGAAAATACCGGACATTTATATGTCCGGTATTTTCTCAATTTATTTCTCGGACAGAAAGCTCAAATATTGGACTGTCTGGTTCAAAACCGGACACCGGGCAACCCTACCAGCATTTTCCCAGAGCAGCATTTCTTCTGACTCTGCATGGGTGTAACCATGTTGACGCAGCCACACTGGTGGCAATGCCCTTAATGTAGTCAGGGCCTCAGGTTGGTGAGCCTATACGATGAAGCAACTGACGTCCCTACAGTGCTTGCCTTCTTGCTCTTGGAATGCCTGGCCCTCCACCAGTGACCAGGAAAGTGCATTGCTACTTTCATAATGATCTCTTACTTGATTTGGTCACTAAATTGTCAGGCCTAGAGAAGGTAATTTTCCCCTTCAAACCTGTTTTCCTGAGGGTTGCATTGTTAGGGAAGTATTTGACAACATCCTTTTTAATTTTGTCTGCAAGCATTGATACTTTTACCAGTCAATTTCACCAGTAAATCATTGATTGGCTCAGGAAAAGAGATGGAGAGTCATAAATGCACATTGTAACACATGAGGAAGGCAAAGAGTGGATGCAAACATGTCTTTCTCCACGATATTTTTCATTTTCATTTTATAGTCTTAGTAGTTCGGTTACAATGAATTATATATTGAGGCTATTAGTTGATGTTAATATTTTATAGACATTTCTACCTAATTAGTTCTCATGCAGATCAGTAGTTCTCAACCAGGGGCATGTGTACTTCTGGGAATACACAGAGGTCTTCCATGGGCTACCTCAACTCATCTAGATAGTTTTCTAGTTTTACTAAAGGCTACATACAAATTGCTAATGAAGTCAGTACAACTCAATTTTTGTACTGATATTACTTGTTTATGCTACTATACTCTGAAATATAATAGTTATATTCCAGTTGATTTATTTTATAATTATATGGTAAAAATGAGAAAGCAAGCAATTTTTCAGTGTTCTGTGATACTTTTGTATTTTATGTCTGATTTTGTAAGCAAGTAATTTGTAAAGGAGGTGAAACTTATGGTACATAAGACAGATCAGGCCCCTGAAAGGAGTACAGGAGTCTGGAAAGGTTGAGAACCACTGCTCTAGATGCCTAGATCTAAATCATTTGGAAGACTTCAACATTAGTTTAAAGATCAACATCCAAAATATTTTAGACTAATTTCTCTGATTATTAAAAAGAGTGCACAACTGACATATCAACATAAAATAATCAGATTGTATATGAATATGTTGAACTGTGCTCGTACCAAAAGCTTCAGGGGGTAGCCGAGTTAGTCTGTAACTGAAAAAACTTAAAAAACAACCAATAGTCTTGCAGCACCTGAGGGTATGTCTACACTAGCCCCCTAGTTCTAACTAGGGATGCTAACGTAGGCATTCGAAGTTGCAAATCAAGCCCGGGATTTAAATATCCCGTGCTTGATTTGCATCTTCCCGGCCGGTCGCATTTTTGAAATGTACAAGTCCGGACTAACTGCCCGTGTCTACACGCGGCAGGGACCCGGTAGTTTGAAATAAAGCCCTAGTTCGAACTACCTGTTATTCCTCTTGGAATGAGGTTTAACAGGTAGTTCGAACTAGGGCTTTATTTCGAACTACCGGGTCCCTGCCGCGTGTAGATGCGGGCAGTTAGTCCGGACTTGTAAATTTCAAAAATGGCGACCGGCCAGGAAGATGCAAATCAAGCACGGGATATTTAAATCCCGGGCTTGATTTGCAACTTCGAATGCCTACGTTAGCATCCCTAGTTAGAACTAGGGGGCTAGTGTTGACATACCCTTAGAGACTAACAAAACATTTAGACGGTAACATGAGATTTCATGGGCACAACCCACATCTTCAGATGAATGAAGTACTAGTATTAGTTAACACTCCTGGGGATTATCACTATTTTTCCCTCTCCATTCTGAAAATGGACCATTTATTCCTACCCCTTGTTTACTGTCTTTTAACCAATTAGGCTACGTCTACACTGCACAGTTATTTCGGAATAAACTATTCTGGAATAGTTATTCCGAAATAGTTTATTTTGAAATAGCACATCTACATTGAAGGGAAGCCTCAAAATAAGTCCAAGGCAGGCTTCTCTTATGTAGACGTTATATCCAGATTTAGAGTCCCAGGAGGAATAACTTAGCCCCTCACCACGGCCATTCTATTTTGAAATAGCAGAAGTCGAGCACCTACACATGCCTTAATTTGAAATAGCTATTTTGGAAGAGGCGTTATTCTTTGTAGAATGAGGTTTACAGAAGTCGGAATAAGCCATCCATTATTTCAAAATTATTTCAAAATAACAGAATTGCCGTGTAAATGCTCACATAGTTATTTTGGAATAACAGCCATTATTCCAAAATAACTTTGCTGTGTAGACACACCCTTACTGATCCATGAAAGGACCTTCCCTCTTAACCCATGAGAGCTTACTTTGGTTAAAAGCCTTTGATGAGGGACCTTCTCAAAGGCTTTCTGAAAATCTAAGTGTACTATACCCACAGGATCACTCTTGTCCACATGTTTGTTGATCCCCTCAAAGACTTCTAGTAGATTGGTGAGGCATGATTTCCCTTTATAAAAACCAGGCTGACTCTTCCCCCCAAAACATGGTCATCTGTATGTGTGATAATTCTGTTCTTTACTATAGTTTCAGCCAATTTGCCTGGTACTGACGTTAGGCTTACTGGCTTGTAATTGCTGGGATAACCTCTGGAGCATTTTTAATTTTAAGTCTGTAAAGTAGGTACATATTTAATAACAGGCTCTTTACTCTAGGAGAGAAAGGAATGATATGATCCAATGGCTGGAAGTTGAAACTGAACCAAACACAAGGCATTTATTTTTAACTATGTGAGTAATTAACCACTGGAACAATTTACCATGGATGTTAGTGGAGTCTCCATCACTGACAACTTTAAAATCAAGATTGGAACGGTTTTCTAAAAGCTCTGCTCTAGGAATTATTTTGGGGAAAGCTTTGTTTGTCTGTGTTATATCGGTGGTCATACCAAATGGCCACAGTGGCCTTAGAATCAGGGGTGCTGGAACAATTTTATAGTGCGAGTGCTGAGAGCCGTTGAGCCAAACTGTAAACCCAGTGTATGATGGAAACCACTTCAAGCCAGAGACTGCGGCAGCACCTCCAGGACTCCTAGCTCCAGCAGCTATGTGTGGAGTCTACATGAAACCAAAGATTATGAACTGCCTCAGAGCACAGTTAAAACTCTCAGTTCCTCAGACAGCTGCCCCTTTCTGACCACATCTGCCCCGAAGAATAAATAGTAGCACCATGGTTTTAAGTTTTACTGAAAACATCCACTCAGTGTGCAGCAGCAGTCAAAAAAAGCAACTAGAACGTTAGGAGTCATTTAAAAAGGGATAGAGAATAAGACAGAACATATCTTATTGCCTCTATATAAAACCATGGGATGCCCACATCTTGAATACTGCGTACAGATGTGGTCGCCTCATCTCAAAAAAGACATATTGGCATTGGAGAAGGTTCAGAAAAGGGCAACAAAAATGATGAGGGGCTTGGAACGGGTCCCATATGAAGAGAGATTAAAAAGACGTGGACTTTTCAGCTTAGAAAAGAGGAGACTAAGGGGGGATATGATAGGAGTCTATAAAATCATGACTGGTATGGAAAAAGTGAATAAGCAAAAGTTATTTACTTATTCCCACAATATAAGAACTAGGGGTCACCAAATGAAATTAAGAGACAGCAGGTTTAAAACAAACAAAAGGAAGTTTTTCTTCACTCAGCGCACAGTCAACCTGTGGAACTCCTTTCCAGAGGATGTGGTGAAAGCTAGAACTTTAACAGGGTTCAAAAAAGAGCTAGATAGATTCATGGAGGTTAGGTCCATCAATGGCTATTAGCCAGGATGGGTAGGAATGGTATCCCTAGCCTCTGTTTCTCTGGAGATGTGTGACAGGGGAGAGATTGCGTGAGGATTACCTGTTGTGATTCCCTCCCTCTAGGGCATCTGGTATTGGCCACTGTCGGCAGACATGATACTGGGCTAGATGGACCTTTGGTCTGACCCACTATGACCGTTCTTATGTTCTAAGTGATAGGCTCTCTTTTGCATTTTCCTGTGGGGGGAAAAGAAGATGGTGAGAGACAATACCTCCAAACTGAATACTTCCATTGAAGTTTCACTTAATGCAAACTTTCTTGTTATGTTTTTTCTTTCCCAAGACACCTCAACTTTTTTCCCCCTTTTCACCATATTCATACTGAGTAGGAGGAGTTAAAATTAAATTACTAAAGTCTTGGTTTTCCCTGGATTGGTTTTACCAGAAATCGCTATCAGTAATGTTGGCTCGACTTCTTTAATAACTTTGCTTGTGCCATTATCAGTCTGATGGAATGTACTATATGCCTGAAATACCTAGCTATTGTGTATGTCTGGTCAAACAGGACTTCAGAAGGGGTAATTTGCTTTCAAATAGCCCAGAGATTTCTACATTTGTGTGTCACAGGATTTTTCTAGGTTTATGGATGAACCAGCTGTTTTAGTTCTTGACAGACAGGCCTGATGGGGGTGGGGAGGGGGAAAGGGATGCAACTCCCCCGGGCCCACTGATTCAAAAGGGCCTGGGGCTCTCAGCCACTGCAAGCAGGAGCAATGGTGGCCAGAGCCCTGGGCCCTTTAAATCACTCCGGGAGGTGGTGCTGAGGGCTGCTTTGGCAGGGACCCAGCACAGCATACTCTGGGCTTCCGCCCAAGGCCTGTCCCCTTTCAGGAGCATGGAGCCACCATCCCCCCCACATCTTGCTCAGGCACCCGGCAACTCTGTTGGCCCTGCTATTGACAGAGCAACCATTTAAATACTACAAATGCAATTAAACACCATAGGCAACATTTTCAGATGAACTCTGCACTCACCAGCTCCCACTGGTTTCAACAGGCATTCCTGCGTGCTAAGCACATGTGAAAATCTGTCATATTTGTAGGTGATGCGCTCTTTTGACCTCGTAAGTGCAAATGGAAGCTGTTTGGACAAGTTCCATAAATCAGAAAATGCTTTTCACCTCTACAGCTATACTGTCACGACTCTGGGGCATAGGGCATGAACTCTAAGGTGGGGCGGAAGTACTGTGTGGACTCTTTAATGACATTCAAAGCATATAGGACATAGCTAAACTGAGGTCCATGCAGCTTCGTAGCTCAGAATAATGACAAGATGTGTTGAGCTTCCATGCATTTGAACAGGATATTAATTTCTTTTCAAACTGTTCAGCTCTTTTTTTTTTTTTGCATCCAGCGAGATACTGTACAAATAGCAGGCAGTGAGTAGAATCAAACGCTTGCAATGATAAAACTGTTTAGTGTTACCTCCAAACATTGGCAAAGTTGTGTCCACTTCTCACACAAGCTATATTTAACTCCCTGCAGTTATAGAAATACAATGACAGGGTCTGATACTCCTGTAGTTGCTTTGGGACCGTCTGGTATTTCATGGCAAGAGAAGAAGTATTATCATGACATTATATAAATCCATGATTCACCTGCACCTTGAATACTGTGTGCAGTTATGGTTGCTCTCATTTAAAAAAAAGATATTAGAATTGAAAAAAGTACAGAGAAGGGTAACAAACCAGATTAGGAGGATGGAACAGATACCATATGAGGTGAGATTAAATAAACTGGAACTGTTCATCTTGAAAAAGAGACAGCTGAGGAGGGGATACGATAGAGATCTATCAAATCATAAATGATGTGGAGAAAAAGAGAATAAGGAAGTGTTAATTACCCCTGTCATGTAACATATGAATCAGGGGTCACCCAATGAAATTAATAGGTGGTAGGTTTAAAACTAATATGGAAGTTCTTTACACAGCGCAGAGTCAAGCTGTGGAATTCAATGTCAGGGGATACTGTAAAGGCCAAAAGTATAACTGGGTTAAAAAAATAGATAAGTTTAGGGAGGATAGGCTGGGATTCTCCATAACCTGCAATCTTCAAATCAAGACTAGATGCCTTTCTAGAAGTTATGCTTTAACCAAGACACAAGTTATTGGGCTCATTACAGGTGAAATGTAATGGCCTGTGATTGACAGATGATTGAACTGGATGACATGTGCACCTATGAAAAACAAATGAAGGGGGAATTGACCACAGAAGAACGGACAATGGCAAGGTAAGAGATAAGGGAAGAAATCCACTGACACTATTTTGCCATTGACTGCTACCAGGCTAAGATTTCATCCAATATCTGTGGGTCTGGAAGCAGGGCCGGCCCGAGCCATTCGTGCGCCCCGGGCCCCAGGAGTGCAGCGCCGCCCCTGGGAGTGCGGCGCATGCGCAGCTCCACTGCCGGGCGCACAGCGCCCACGGGCCCCAAGCACCCAGCACATGTGCGGCCCCACCCCTGCCTGGTCCGACAGCCCCGCGCGGCGCCCCCTACAATGAGGCACCCCGGGCGGTAGCCCAGTCAGCCCATAGCTTGGGCCGGCTCTGTCTGGAAGGATTACCAATGTCAAGTTCACAGGATATTGGGATTCTTTTCCCTAAGACCTTTTCCACTTGCTTCCCAAGAACTTAGCTCATATCCAGATTTATTATTGGCATCGGGGCGGCCCGTGGCTATGGGCGGACTCAGCCGCCGCCTAGGGCGCTGCCGCCCGGGGCGCCCGATGATGACGTCATGGGAGCACCCGGGGCACCCGCCGATGACATCAGTCCATTGATGGCCCAGCAGGCGGGGGCGCCAATCGTGCATTCCGCCTGGGGCGCCAGCTGCCACAGCCGGCCTCGGGCCGCTCCTGATTGGCATACAGCAGCATTACCGTGAGGTGATTAAGTTTAAATGCAGCAGGGTGGGTATAGGAAGATACCACAACTTCAAAGAGAGACAGTCTATATACATGCATCTGCATTACATAAGCAAATTCTGAATAGTCCACAAGCTACAAAATATGCTAGTAAACAAAACTGCAGCTGCAAACCTATCACACGTTAGTCTCTTTACTATTTTTTTTTACTTACTAAGTATGTGTTATTTACAAGGCCAGTTATGAATTCACGTTTTGTCCACCGCCGATCTCTGTTTCCTTACTTCTCTTTTTCTTTTGTTGTTCATGCAACGCACAAACCAACAATATTTTTCCCCATTGGTAGCCAATGAAATTTACAGATAGCATTTTTCTGACTTTGCCTGCTTGAGCACTTGTTAGAGTTTCATTTGAGATACATACTTAGTATATTTTGACATGTGATGTTGACAATATATGATTTAATGGTTATACAGCTTTAACTTTTTGAATTTCACCTTCTACTGTCATTAAGCAGTTATTGTTTCACACCCGCCCCCTAATTTCCCACAGCTGTGAACATCTAAATAGATAGAAATTGGGGGAAACGCCTGCTAAATAATCTATATTATCCATCAAAACTATAAAAAAGCAAAATGCAAATTCTGCCAAGCATAAATGGCGTACTGTGATGTACTATGGAATGATTTACATGTCAGAATACATATAATCTCCCTGCAATATTTCTGTGTTATTCAGTTTAACTATACAATAATGTCTGTATTCTCCTATAGGTTTAATCAACATGTTTTCTGGTGACTGGGGCTTGATCCAAAGGCTAATGAAGTCAATGAGGGACAAAAAGTCTAAGTGTCTTTCCATTGACTTCAGTGCACTTTGGATTAGCTTCTTAACGTTTTTAATTTTTTACATGAGAGTTGTAAGAGACTGAAATTGCAAATGAGTTGTTAAATCTACACAAATAAAAATATTCTAATTTACGTTTCACGAGGCATAACCGAGCAGTCGACAGAGGCTTCCCTGTCGACCGCGGCGCGTTTAGACTGCCCCGCTGTGCCGGAACAGCTGATCCCCGGCACAGCGCGGCAGCCATTTTCATGTAAATGAAGCCGCAATTATTTAAATCGTGGCTTCATTTGGGTATGTCTAGTAAACTAATCTACATGGCTCTGACAACAGAGCCATGTAGTCTAGACATACCCAGAGTGTGGAGGAGTCCTGGTTAAGAGGTCCAGCCAGACTGCTGTGCACATATGGTGGCAGAAACCCTTTTGCTTTAAGTTCACTTACCTTGTTAAGAGAGGCATTTGCATTTTACCTTTTATTTCTTTGTAATCAATTTGACTTTTATAACTCATCATACTCAACCTCTTAAAATCTATCTTTTTTAGTTAATAAATGTGTTTTATCTCAAACAGTGAGTGTTTGGAACACCCACTGGAGATAATAGGACTTGTGTGTGTTATTGTCTAAGTATTGTTATTATTAGACAATCTTTCTATTAAGTGGCCACCGTTCTTGTCTGTCTGTCACGGGATTTTCAACTTACCGCTCCTGCGCATGTGCCAGCGCAGCCTGGCTAGCTCCTGCACACGCGCCAACGCGGCCTGGCTCAGTGCAGTACCGCATGGAGAGAGAAGTACAGACAGTGGGAGGTGATCCCACAGAGCACAGGGAGAGGGGAGGAAAAGGGGAAGGAAGGGACTGAGCCATGAGAGCACGGGAAGAGGAGATGGAGGAGGCCCCCAGAGCACCAGGGTGGAAGCAGAGCTGCCCCCGAGACGGGATGGGCAGCTCTTTCCCGTTGCCCCCGAGCGCTGGGCGGGCAAGAACCTTGCAGTTTTTACTAGTGGAAACACACTACATTTAAGACCAAAAAGACAAAATAAAAAAAAGTTTTAAAAAGGCAATCTTTCTAATAGCACACCAAAAGACTAAAGTTATAGTTTTCAGTTAGCAATGTAGGAGAAATTGGATGGCTAAGTACGATTCAAGGTACAGTGGAGTCCGGATTATCCGATCTTCGGTAATCCGACACTCCACTTTATCCGACCCTGCAGCTCCCCGGGACAAAGCGGCGCCGGCAGGAGTGGCATCAGCGGCTCCAGGGTGCGGGCCAGGAGAATGGTCCCGCTCGCTGCCCTGTCACTCTCCTGGAGCCGCTGATGCCGCTCCTGGTGGTGTCGCTTTATCCCCGGGAGCTGCAGGGTCGGATAAAGCACGGGGCAGGAGAATGGCCCCGCTCGCTGCCCTGTTGCTCTCTTGGAGCCGCTGATGCCTCTTCTGCCGGCATCACTTCGTCCCGGGAGCTGCAGGCATCAGCGGCTCCATTGCAGGGAGGGAAGGGGCCAAGATACACAGCAGAGTCCCTATCAGCTGACATATTCGGTAATCCGACCACGTGTCGGTCCCGTTTAGGTCGGATAATCGGGACTCTACTGTAGTTGCTAACTGTTAGCCATCCCATCTTTCTCCTACATTGCTGGTTGAAAACTTTATTTTTAGTCTTTTGGTGCGCTTTTAGAAAGATTGTCTTTTTAAAACATTTTATTTATATATATATTTTAATAAAATGATGGACTTTTTATGAGCTTGTATTGTCCAGAAGAACTGGACAGTGCAAAGCACATATTTCTGGGGATTGGGAATTTGCTGGTGTCACTCTGCAATATAATTCAGGAGTTGCTGACCTAAAGCACTAGTATAACTCAGCTGGGAGTAATTTACATGCTAGAGGCCTGTGTGTAAGCAGACCTGGAGGGGTTGGTCTCAAAGCAAAGCAGTGTAAAAGGCACCCCAGGCTGAAGAATTGAGGGGACACAGCTGTTCAGCAGTCCAGACTGTATCCGTTTTAAAGGTGTTAGGTTCTTTCTAGGACTAATGATTAAAGATATGTAGTTAAAGCAATGTGTGGGGGTGTTCTAAGTCAGTGTTTCTCAACCTTTTTTTTTATAAAGTACCCCTTTAAAAAAAAAAACATTGTAAGTACCCCTAGTACCTACAGTTTTCAGACACACAACATTTTTTTCTACCATTGAAACACATTTGTTTAAACAACTTAATCGTAGCCGGGCGGGAGATGAAATTTTTGGGTGTAAAAAGTCCAAAAATAATAAAGCACTGTAAAACTTAAAACAAAAATTCAGTTTTCTCCAAATTTCAGTTGTGTTGACATGCCCCCCAGACTTCTCTCGAGCATCCCTGAGGGTACTCATACCACTGGTTGAAAAACACTGTTCTAAGTCATACAGCTTGTCTATGTGACAAATATAGCACTTTCCTTCAATATACAGGGCAAATCTTTAAATTGAAGTATTTTAGGTGTTTGTTTTATCAAAAAGGCAAATGCTTATGAATTATTGGGAGACTGTGTGTATCATCTCGGAAGGGAGGAACACATGGCAAATGTAAACCCTGGAAAGTGTTAGGAGCTTCAAAAGGACTATTGCCGACAGCATCTGGACAAGAATGCACCTTTAAAACTGAATGGCTTTCTCATGAAATCTTTATGCCAATGTACCCAGACCATTTATGCCACAACTCAGCCTTTTGAAGGTTCGCCCTGAGGTGGGAACCTTTTTCTGCTGATCGCCTGGTACATGAGGACAAGATTAGAGGCCGAATGAACAAGACAGGGTGTGCTGGGTCTGAGCCAAGGTCATTATGAACTTTGTAATCCCACAGGTTTGAAGGACTGACTCCTTGTTGGAGACAGGGCGATCACTGATAAGCTTATTAGCATGCGTGAAGCTTATGTTATTGTTTTTCTATTATGTGTTCACCTTAAGAATAAGTGTGCTTGCTTAGGAAAAGTGCCGTGGTAACCTATAGTGGTGAGCTGTTTGTAGTCTCTGAAGAGAAAGCAAGGCAGTCTGACTTATTGGGGAATTCACGGTATAGACAGAGAATGGTGTAGCCCAGAAAGAGGAGGCTCAGCAGGGAAAGAGACACACATCTTCACACAAGAGAGGTGATGGGTGAGGAACCTGGAGTAGACACCCTTTCTGGAGTAGGAGGAGGAAATGAGGGATGTAAAAAACCATTTTAAATGTTAACTGGTTAAACTATATGTCACACCACAGAGAGGAAGGGTGCTGGAGCAGCCCCCAGCCATGGCATGCTGTGGTAGGCCAGGCAGGGCCCACCACACCATGCTGCAAGCAGTGGGCTGCTCCAGCTAAGCCGGGCGCTGGTTAGCTGGTTAACATGGGTAAGCATGCTGGTAAGGAAATGAGTACCAGGTAACTGGTTAACCGGTTACCCCTTTACATCCTAGAGGAAATATAAGTGCACTTGCCCTGAGCAGTGACAGTTTTACACTAGGACTTTTTTCAGGAAATTTCATACTGGTAAGAGTACTAGCTAAGCCATCAGTGTTTTTCTAGCATGTTGCCTAGACCCATTCTGAGTCACAAAATAGTAACTATGGGTCTAATCCTGAAGTCTTTACTCAGGCCAACTAGGGTTGCCAGGTGTCCAGTATTGAACTGGACAACCTGGTATTTGCACCTTCTGTCCAGTAAAAAAATTCAGAAAATACTGAACATCTAAAATGTCCGGTATTTTCTGTTTTCCCTGAGGCCTGTCTCGGGCACCTCACAGAAAGCTGCTTAGGACATGCCGGGGTGGAGAGAGGGGAGCGGCCCGGGAATGAAAGTGACTACATCATTTCGACCCTGGTCCTTTTTTTTTTGGTCAACAACTTTTCCTGTGGCTTTTTGTTTTGCTTAACAGAATTTTTTCCCCGTTTTTTTTTTTAAGTTCGGTATTTTTTGTGAAACCATCTGGCAACCCTAGCCAATCCAATTGTATCAATGGAAACTCCCTTTAAAGACAATGAAATGGACTCCTGTCTGATTCAGGACTCTGAGACTAGGTCCTTAGTCCAGACAACTTGGCTCTTAGCTGTGGTCTTCATTGGCTTCCCTTGTGCTGTGCTAGCTCTTATCTTGGGGAAGAGAATTCCAAGCAGGCGTAAGTGTAAAGATCAGGAGTGGTTGGTCTCTTCCCTTATAGTTACCTCTTCTAGTGGACAAAGGTTAATTTACCCACCCTGAAGCAGACTGTGTGAGTTTCACAAAAGAACAGTCTTGAACGATAAGGGTCACTGGTATGAAAACAGAAGTTAGAAATAACACGTTGCATCAGCATTTCACGATCTACCAAGGTTTGGCCACTGCTTCCTGACCGATATGCTGAACCGCAGCTTATCAGTCTCACAGCTTGTCTATACTAAAAAGCTTTGCTGCTTTAACTATATAGTTCAAGTAGTAAATCTCCCTCCTCTAATGTGGATGCAATTATATCAGTATGAGACTAGTATACTGGTATGGCTTATTATAGTCTGGGAAGCAAACAAAGCTATATAGTATAAGGTACATAATGCTGGGAGGGGGTGCCTTTGTCAGTGTTTCTTTGCAGCAGACTGGGGACTTACACCCATCTAAGTCCGCCCCTTTTATGCTACCACACCCAATTCTGTATTTGTCCAGGCCTTGTTAGGACCCAGTCCTATAGCTGGACCATTAATAATCTCTACCCACTTCAAGGTAATGGCAAGTCAGAAATCCTACGACTCTAGTAGAGGCTAGACAGCCCTAGGTCTCCTGGGTTTAGAGCCTTCTCCAGAATCCTTGGCTAGAGTAGATAAGGAAAGCAGACCCATGCTCTCCACTGCGTTGCAGTTCAAGGCCCTTGTTGGGAACTGCCAGATCTAACCCTTCTCAGTCCCTTGCTGCTCTCTGAGCTACTTCCTAACTCTCCTCCTCTGTCTCTTACCCTGTCTCTTTCTCTTTGGAGTATTGGCTTGAACTCCAGCTTCTCCTCAGTCAGCTGGAGGGACTTTGCTCTGGATTCTTTCTGACAGCTTCCATTGCCTCAGAAGCCCTCTTCCCCCTCACAGAGGTTCTTAACTTTTATCATACACAAGTGCTTTGCTACCTAACAGACTGCCTGCTTGTGACTCAGTGAGTGAACTTCTCCTACAAGAATGTGAACTACTGTAATTCCCCTAATGGGGCATGTCAGAGGTGCAGTGGCATAGCGAGGGGGGGGGCAGTTGCCCCCGGGCGCCATGCTAGGTGGGCGCCAATTTAGTCCCCCTCCGCTCCCCCTGTCATCCCTCGGCTCGCCTGCGCCTCCTCTGCCTGCCGGTGCCAGCTGGAGTCTCCTCCCCGCCTCTCTGCCCCCAGCCTGACCCTCCTCCATCTCCGCCAGCGGGTTAGTACATGTGGGGGCCCAGCCCCAAACTGGACGGGCGGGGGAAGACACAGTACAAGCTACCCTGCTCCGGGGGAGGGGAGAGTGCAAATTTTGCCTTTGCCCCAGGCACATAATACCCTCGCTACACCTCTGCAGAGGTACCTGGGGCCCTGACCCCTTCAGAGAGCCAACTACCCTTTGTGAGGCAGCATTACAGCAATGTAATTGCACCCGCACTAGGGCTTGTATCCGCATTACTGATCCATTTAAAAAGAAAACAAACATACCTTACTGACATAGCGACAGCAATATCACGTTTCTAGTGTCAACCAGGCCTGCATCCCACTATTGTAGGAAGTGCCAATAGCTTCCTATTGTCAGAGAGACTTCCCTGGTATATCAACAAGTACTTTGAAACTTAGAGGTCCATGTCCCTTGTGCTAGGCACTGTGTACACATAACAAAAAGATAATCTCTGCTCCAAAGATCTTACAGTCTGTGCTAGCCTGCCTTTCCATTCCGGTTTGTCATTCTTAGGTTGTGCATATACGATCCAAACACAGTTTATTTCCCCAAGATAAGTATATCTTGGTTTTGTTCTTGGATACGTCCTTGCATCAATTTAAAAAACTACTTTGAATTCATAGTGAAGTCACTGAGCTACACATGCTGGGCCATTGCTTACGTGTGGCTCAGAGGAAAGGCCACCTCTACATCTGTTCTCTTCCTTGTCCTTCCTGGAAGAGCGCCTTTAGGTTGCTGATTAGGCTTTCATGGACTTGCCTCAGGGACTTACTTGAAGCAATTTATCGTACACCCTCTGTCAATCCTGAATTTACAGAGACCAGGCACATACTTTCCAGTAATACCTTGTCTTCAAAACCGTCATTTCCACTCTGTTTTATTGAATTCCTGACAAGTCAATCTTCTTCTGTCCTAGTTATGTGAGAAGAATGCCACAGATCTGAATTTACTTATGAATTCTGAGCTTGAGTCTCCTCCGCCAGCACAAAGAAGTGGGTTGTGCCCACGAAAGCTCATGATACACTTTTCGTTGTTTTTTAAGTTTTTACTGACTTCTGTGATACATGGAATAGCTGCATCCTCAGGGGCATTTAACCCAAGGAGAGGACACTGGGTGCGTTGTCACCCTTCTTTGAGAGTTCCTCCAAGGGAGGGAGCTTTATATGCCAGCAGGGTTCTGAATCAGTGCATCTACTGGCTGCCCTGGCTATGACCCTTCCCTGTTGCAAAAATACATGTTCAAAAATACATGTTTTAATATTGATTATAAGATTATAAGTATGATCCATAATGATTGGATGTAATGACTTGCTTACAAGTTATATAGCTTTTATTTCTCTCTCTGTATCTTATGGTTAGATAACGTCCACTACAAGGCCTTGCTCCCTGTTAAGTATTGCAAATTAAGTTGTACCCCTTGTAACTATTAATCTTGTTCGAAACTTTATACAATTGTGTGGTGTGAGTGGAGGGTGTATGTGAGGGAAAGCCATCACAGATGCCCAGGTGATCAAGAAGAAGTGGAACCTTTGAAACATCCATTGTGTCTTGAGGCTGAATTAAATTGGCAGTACCGAAGAACCCTGGAGACAGGCAAAGACCCCACCAAGAGTGAAAAACAATCACCATCAAAGGAATACAAACTAACACCTCCTAAGGATGGATGACTGCAGTATGACACTGCAAAACCCACAGACTCCAACGGGAACTGACATGGATAAGAAGAGAAGCTCTTGCCATGAGACTCTGGATTCAGTCCTGCAAGCCAAGCTCGGAGGAGCCTCAAATCGTGATTGAAAGACCATGACTCCTCACTCATTCAACCTTGCCTGGCCAGTAAGACTAACTTGACCCATGACGGATTGGTAACTATGCAACATCTGTAGGACTCTCTCTGTGTATGTGTGTGTGTCTTTATAAATCATATGCTAACTGCTTCTCTATTGTCTTCTTAATAAACACGGTATATTGCCTTCTCCCCTGAAAAAGATCCTGTGTGTTTTTTATAAGTATAACAACCCCACCAATGGGCCTAAAGCCCATTGAAAGCTCTACATTGATAGCCATTGGCTGAAGTGGAATTAGATCATGTCCTTTACTGGCAGCATTACTTAGTCCTGCCTCTCCCTTTTCAAGTTGCAAATACTGCAGTAAAGTTCTCCAATAAAACCACGCCACATTCTGTATGTAAATTTGCTCAATGAACACATTTTTATTCCCAACAAGATTTGGAATCAAATCTTATTTTTAACAAACTGAAATGTGAGGCTTAACCTACATAGGCATCGTCGCTTTAAATGGTACCTGCTAGAAACACTTCTCTTATGAGGTCTGTTTACTAATTATAAAAAGAGGATGAAGAGGTTTTCTGCAAATTACACAAACACAGGAAATGGAAATTCATTCAGGGCTCTTATCAGACAAGAGACAGACTCTCTCTTTGTACCGGCTACTTTACCCACATTTTTCAGTTCAACTTGAATTATATTTGGAGAAAATGCTGATTATCAGATGAGCTGTTCACTGTTGGAACCATCACAGAAATAAAGGTATTACCAAACTAATGCACAGGTTTTCCAAAACCAGCTATTAGCTTCCTAAATGTCAAAGGGAAGCAGCATTGCATCATAGACAAAGCAGAAATCAGTGAGTTCTAGTCCCCCTTTGGAAAATTACTCTCATTATGCTGCCATTTACTAAAATAGTTAAGCCTCCTACTGTCTTTGCAAAGGGTTAATTAATGTTCCAAAAGTGTCTAGAGATCCTTTAGATAAGAGATACATATGTATGAAGATTTCATACGGTCTACTTCTGTTATTATGCAAGAACACTGGTGATCAAAGTGCAATGTTAATGTAGCTAAATTGGTAACCAGCAATATAGCTGGCAGCCAATACCTTTCAAAGTACACATCACAGAGCAATAGCATACAATTATGGAACATCTAGCTGTGGTTGGTGGCTGCTGTAATAGGACAAGGCTGAGAATAATTTATAGTCACTATCAATGCCAAATAAACACAGTACTGCTTTGTACAAACGCAGATTGTTTACACGAAAACTAGGAGTGAGCCTGGTAGAACCTATTACAGCTAATGTTAAGAAACAGTTTTTGTTCTTTACAACTTTCTACATTTACCTTTGAGAATGAAATTTTCCATGCTTGATCTCCCTGCAAAAGTATTTCCTCCCATTGTGTGCAAGTTGTGAGACTATGTTAAAATATATCCCTCAGAAGAGGCTATAATAATAAAACTAACTGGAGTTTCAAGCCTGGCAAGAACATAGTATTCAGTGAAGTCTACTACTTTTCTTGTCTTTTAAGCAAAGATAAACAAGCATTTAAAGTTTCTGCACAAACTAAGGCCTTCCCCCTTATAGATAGAGACTAATGAAGCTCCATCCTTCTTTGACATATCGACCTCAACTGGACTAGTCTACTCGCAAGCTTAAAGATAAACACATGCCAGAGCAGTTTCTAAACCTGGACCTTTCTGGCAGGATGAGGGCATGTCATGATTCCTCTGTGGGTGTGTCTAGACTTTCCCGAAAAAACTTCACTTACGTCCACACTGCTATTGTGTTCTTTCGAAAGAAAATCAAAAGAACACGGGTTTTCCCGACATTGGTAAACCTCATTCTGCTAGGAAGAAAGCCTTTTCTGAAAGAGCTCTTTCAGAAAAAGGCGTGTGTGGATGCGGAAGAGGGAGTTTTTTCGGAAGAAGAGGAAAGAAGAAAAAGCACAGGTGTCCTGGTGGCCACTCCATCCATAGTAATCATAGCTTAAATGCGAGATAGCGTGCACATCACTTTTTCAATGTGCTTTAGCTGTGTGGACGCTCTCTTTCAAAAGAAGTTTGTAGTCCAGATGTACCCTGAGCATGCCCTTGAAGCTGGTAGGTTATTGTCTCTGTTTCTCCTCAAAATCCCACCACAAGTTTTCTTCCGTCCAAAATTACCTCAGCCTGGAATTGATTTGTTATCTCATATAGTGCAAGCAGTCCTTGAAAGCCCAGGGCTCAGTCTGTTCTCCCACACAGTGTGTATGTAGCTAAGAAACTTTTACAATTTCATTTTTACTGCACTTTTAAATATCCCAGGAATAACAAAACTCCAAGAGTGGCTGCTGTTCTGTGAGGCACAGCGTATTTTTGAGGAGATAAACTATGGTTTCTTTCAGGATATATGGGTGCTATGTTATATTCTTTTTTTGTTGTGTCCTTTAATCCAAACAGGTGACTCGGTTAAAAGTGCAGTAGTTGCTCTTTGAAAAAACTAAGTTACTGAACTTTGTTATTGTATAAGTGCACTGCCAGCTCCAGTCGGCTTGGGGATCTAACCAAGAACCAAAATTTGAGTTTTCCCCCATTACAAATTCAAAGCTGAAGAATGTGTCATTTATACAGAGGAGTAGATGTTCTTGAAACCTTGTTTGTAGGAGAAGCAAAGATGATAGTTTGTGAGCCTCTTCTCCCCACTGCATAGGAGCCCTTCCTATGCAATGCTGCATAGAGGAAGCACAAGTGGACCATGTGCTTCCAACATTTCTTCTTCTTCCTTCCCATTATTAATAATAATAATTCTTATTATTATTAGTGATAGACATATTAATTGTATTTTTGCAGTTTTTAATTAGGTTTAAATCACTGAGTGACCAAAAGGAATTTCTATGTTCAGATGGAAAGTCAAACCCCTATTTTTAAAAGTTAATGTTTGTGTTTGATTGTTCTTTTAAAAATGAAATAGAGTTCTGCTATTACTGAGGTTTATTACTGGAAGAAATTGTTATCCATTGTCCATTATCTTTTTCATTCAGGGCCTGGAAAAAGTACATCTGTATTGTGTGTTGACATTACAAGATTCACTTCACCAATTAAAGAATGTTGATGCCATTAATAATTTAAACAGAAATTGGAAGTCAAGAGCCTTATTCAGCAAACATTCACTAGCGTAAGCAATGTTTGGCACTGTGAATAGTTCATCCTAAGTCAAAGTAGCTAACAGAAAACACTGCTCTTAGAAGAAGATGGTCACCAGAGGTGAAATCATGTTGCAGGTGGAAATTGGGTTTAATCCTTAAACTATGGGCCCTAATTATAATACAGTCAGTGGTCATTCAGCATATCCCACCTTGCAGGCTATGTCTACACTACAAAGAAAAATCGGAAAAAAATCTTATCTTTTTCCGCTTTTCTTCCAAAAGAGGCTTTTCCAACATTTGGCCAGTCTACATAGGGCCAACTGTTGGGGGAAAACCCTCTTTTAGAACATCCCTTCTAAAATAAGGTTTACAGGGATGCCAAAAAAATGCGTCTGCTTTTTCAAAAAAAATTTCGGAAAAGCAGACACATTCCTTGGACACGGCAGAGCTTTTCCAGGATACCTCTGGTATCCAGAGTCAGAGTAATATGGGTAAGTTTGCAGTGCAGCTGTCTTGTGGAGTAGAAGGCTTTGTTTTCTGAGTCTGACAAACTTCACAAATACTAGCATAGTTTTAGCTATGGTTTAACACCATTTTCCTTCCATTTGCTAGTATCTTCTGATTGTCTCCATTTGGAAGTGTAATACATGAAAGCTGGAAACTGAGGTGTTCAGCAGTGCCTGTAAATATCATGACATGGAAGGGTGCATAACGGGTGATGCTAAGTCTCATAATGTTACCTTTGTCTTAAAGCCCCAATTCCTGTATTAATGAGACTACAACAATCTCACCTTTCATTTAAAAAAAAAAACTTTCCAGCCCTTGCGGTGGCACAGAAAAGCTTGAAAACACAAACCCTAAAGGCTCCAACACTGTGAGACCAAACAGAAATGTTATTTTTAAGCCAATCTCATGATTTCTGAGCACAAGTCATTGGTGTTACTGAACCACATAAAATTAACAACGCAGCTGGGATGGACAAGGCATAAGTATCTTGCAACTGCATTGGAGCAGAAACGGGGTGCTAGAACAATTGGTCCAGTGGGGGTGCTGACAACTGTGAACCTGATATATGGTGGAAACTACTTCAAGCCAGGGAATGCTGCTGTACCCCCAGCATCCTGTAGTTCCAACAGCTATGGGGAGAGATGTTTGGGAGGGGGAGCAGGTTTGTTTTCCCACAGATTGTGGGTTCAGAGTTATGGCCTTCAGTGTTATGTGGGGGAAATGTGGGCGCTGCCTAACTTTACCGCAATAGGTATGCACATAGGAGTGGGTGACTGAATTCTGCGACATTTAGGCCTTGTCTACTCTAGAAATGCTTTACCAATATAGCTGTACCGGCAGATTCCCCCAAAGTAGACAATTTATGCCAAAATAAAAGAGTTTTTCCTGCTGGTAGAGTATCATCTCCCCAAACAAGGTTAGCTATGTGATGGTGGCACCTTCCTGTTGACCTGGCAGTGCATACACTGGAGGTGTTGGCAGCACAGCTGCCTGTGCCATGAAGGCAAGGGTGGCATAGCCAGGGCAGTAGTAGGTGGACGGGAGGTGGCTGGGCCCAGGCTGCACTTGCGGCTGTGACAGTGGCAGGGCTGTGCTGTGTGGTGCAGCCTGGTCTCAGTGGCGGGCTCATAGGCTGGAGCTGCCCTATATGGCCCCCCGTCCCGCAGCTGCACCAGCAGGACTCAGCAGCCAGGCCCCAGCAAGCCAAGGGCACAGCAGCCAATGCCCTCGCAGGCAGCAGGATCGGGCCCTGCAGTGACAGGGGAGCCACGCCAGTGGGTGCTCTCCCCTACCCTCGCCCCACCCCCTTCTCGCGCCCGAGCCCGCGCGCGCGCGCGCCGCAGTTGCTAAGGCTTGGAGCTGGGGGTGTGTCTGTGTGTGTCCGCGGCTGGCCAATCGCAGGCAGCTGTCGTCACCGCCGACCAATCTCTGATTTGGAACAGCGACAAGCCCGAGAAAGAAGGGGACGGCTCTAGCCAATCAGCGAACAGGACGTGCGGACCAATCAGCGCGCAGGACAGTTTGGGCGGCCTTTTCAAAATGGAAAAAATCTCGGGCCCCTTTAAAGGTGTGATTCGACCTTTTTTTTCATCTCCTTCCGCGCCCCCGCCTTCGTAAATACCCAGAGAAAGGTCCCCGCCAGGGTGGAGGTGGCACGCACCCGGGCTCTTCCAAGGAGCAGCCAGGAGCCTAATTGAGCACGGGGGCAGCCCTCTCAGCGCCTTTGACCAGGACTCCCCGGGAGGGACTCTTTAACTGCCCCTCCCCTCTCTGACATCTGACCGATCGGATCTGCCCACGATCATTCCGCCGGGAAGATCTGCGGCTCCGGAGAAACAAAAACAAGGGGGGCGTGCCCGCGGCCGGTCACGTGACGGGGCTGAGCTGGGGGGGCGGGGGAGCGAGTCGCAGCCCAGCCGTCTCCATTTTGCTGCGGCGGCCTCAGCTGCCCCTCGCTCGGCGCCCGGGGGAAGGCCGCGGCCATGGTGCCGCCGCCCGTGCAGTGAGTGCGGGGCGGGCGCCGCCTGGATGCGGGGCCGGGATCGGGGCCGCTGCGCGACTCCGCGGTGACAAGAGGCTGCGCTCGGGCTCGCCCCCGCCCCCACCTCTGCTGCGCCCCCCGCCCGCGGACGCGCTTCCCCGGCGGGAGGGGACAGCGCTGAGCGGTAGGGAGAGCCGCCGCGGCAGGGAAGTGGCGAGGAAAGAGCGAGGCGTTGGGCCGGGGGGAGGGAAGCGGAAGGGGAAGCTGTTGGTCCTTGGAGTGGGGGGGGTCGCTGGCACTCGGGGGGGGGGGAGAGGGGAATGGGGGTCGTTGGCACTCGGGGGGGGGGCAGAGGGGAATGGGGGTCGTTGGCACTCGGGGGGGGCAGAGGGGAATGGGGAGCGGGGGTCGTTGGCACTCGGGGGGGGGGGAGGAGAATGGGGAGCGGGGGTCGTTGGCACTCGGGGGGGGGGCAGAGGAGAATGGGGAGCGGGGGTCGTTGGCACTCGGGGGGGGCGGAGAGGGGAATGGGGAGCGGGGGTCGTTGGCACTCGGGGGGGGGCGGAGAGGGGAATGGGGGGAGGGGGGCGGGGGGGGTCGTTGGCACTCGGGGGGGGGGCAGAGGGGAATGGGGGTCGTTGGCACTCGGGGGGGGGGCAGAGGGGAATGGGGGTCGTTGGCACTCGGGGGGGGGGCAGAGGGGAATGGGGGTCGTTGGCACTCGGGGGGGGGCAGAGGGGAATGGGGGTCGTTGGCACTCGGGGGGGGCAGAGGGGAATGGGGAGCGGGGGTCGTTGGCACTCGGCGGGGGGGGCAGAGGGGAATGGGGAGCGGGGGTCGTTGGCACTCGGGGGGGGGCAGAGGGGAATGGGGGTCGTTGGCACTCGGGGGGGGGGCAGAGGGGAATGGGGGTCGTTGGCACTCGGGGGGGGGCAGAGGGGAATGGGGGTCGTTGGCTTATGGGGGGAGGGGGAGCTGTTGGCCCCCCCGGGGGGAGAGGGGAATGGGGGGGGGGCGCCGCAGGTGCTGTTTCTTTCTCTCCCTGCTGGTCTCCGGAGCTTTGTGTCGAAGCCCGGTTACATCCTGTGTGAGTGGGCGGTGTCCGAGCCCGGCCCCCCTGGGTGCAGGGCCCAGAGCCAATGTGGAGTGCTCAGCCCCAGCGCCGCCTGCCCCGCGGTCGCTTTTTAGAGTCCCGGGCCAACCTCCCTTTGTTTTGTGTCTCTCTCCCTGCCCCCCCGATAATTTTCAGTTACTGAACAGAGACACCCCCGGCGCCCCACAGCGGGTGGCCGTTGATTGAAATACGTTAAAGCATCTGATCGCTTCTCTGGGTAGGGATAAAACATACCTAGATCAGCTGGGGAAAGGCTGGCAAAAATTAAACCTTGCGATGGCTTGGGTAGAGTGGCCGGATGCCAATGTATGTTTCTAGCCACCTAACTGAAACCCAATATGATTCATTTCCATAAGGCATTGAATTGCTGATGCTGAACCTCCCTGTACAGTATTATTGTTTTCTTCAGTAATAACCAGGCCAGGGCTATCCTTTAGTCTGTGTAGGAGATAACGCCCTACCAGCAACCACCAAACCTGTCCCTACTGTCTTGGGAGAGGATTCTTCTCCCCTCCCTCTTCAGGGTGGGAAGCATATAGTGTCAGCCTCTCCCAATTATCCTAGTTGTCTTTCCCCATAGAAGGGTAGGGCTAAGTACATCAACCTAAGCTTTTTCTCTATTAAAGACAGATGTTTTATTGGCAAGACAAAGGGAGTAGGTGTTGCTAAAGTTGGAGTAGGAATGTTTCTCACTGATAATTGAGTCTTTAGATTTTCTGTGCCTCCCATTGTTTAATTTTCATTCTATGACTAGCTACCAAATACTGAGATCTGTTTTTCTATTAAGATGAAGGATTTGGGGGCTGAAGAACAAATGAGCAACGAAGCTTTCTGGCTCTTCAAGCAATTAAATCTACATTTGGAGCAAGAATGGAAATTTCAACCTCGGGAAAAGGGGCTTAGCCTAATTGAGTGTACCACCGAGGTGAGCTCTAAGGGGGAAGAGTTTATTATTCATGAGAGATATTTACACAACTAGTTTTCATTGCCATAGATCAAATGTTCTACTGTAGATTTATGCTAGGAAATTGCAGTACATGAAATTAAATAGTAAAGGGATGCTGTTCAATTTGTTTCTATAAAACCTAAATTTTCTGTTAAATTTGTAGGAAACTGAATACCAGTAGAAACACTTTTTTTTCTATGTAAACACCCTTTTTACGTGTTTCGAGATTTTTATTAAAATGAATTCATATTATGTGCAATGACTGTCTTTAAATTCCAACACTTACTAGATAGTTCCATTAATAAAAGAACTAGTTAAAATAAGGTATTGTGCATTCAAAGCCTAAATAGTATATTAAATAGAGCGTTCTTGCTTAATTCTGAAGTCAGAGTTACTATTGGTTTTACTTTTAACGGCAGTATTTAGGCCCTGCACTGCACTAATGCATAAAAACCACCATGTACAAATGAAAGTGAAACATGGTAGTTTGTTTTCTTTGGCAAAGCAAAGGAAATATATAAAGATAAACAGTGAAAAATAAAGTATTTGACATTTTCAGCTTTAATAGTCTCAGACCCCAATTTAGAGAAGCCATCCACAATCTGCAAATTTTTGTCGGGTTCTAGGGATACTTCTTGAAGTTGGAGTCTAAAGCCCTAATCAAATGACTCCATCTGGGCAGACTCCCACCAAAGTCATTCAGGTTCTGTCTGCTCCCCTTCGCAGGTTCAGAACTCCACTAACTTCAATATGAAGTAAATACCTTACATTAAAATAATTTTTTTCCCACCTATTAATAGTTCTACCTTAATTGTGTGCATTCACATAGAAATGTTGGAGTCTTGTGGATTTTAATAAGATATGCCCAAGTCATAGTGCTTTGGCTTCAAAATACTGTACAGACAACTAAATACTTTTTGAGGTTGTAAACTACTTGTGGTATCTTGACAGTAGGCAGTGGAGGGAAATGGGCATCAGTACATTTAACCAAAGACATGTGAAGTGCCATTCCATGCAGCTTAATATTTTATCTATGTAGAACTAACCAAATTAGCTTTTCTGAACTTTAGCTGAATATGGAATTATTTTAATTAGACACTATATAAAGAGGAATTTTGTTGAGTAATCTGTATAATCGCAGAGGTACTCTTACTTATCTATGAATTATGTGGTTGCAGTGGTCACTCAGTACAAACAGGGCTCATAATGGGTCTAATATTTGCTTTCTGGTAGAGAGTAGAAGGAACTCATTTTCTGTGTTCTTTACCTATGCCTTGAGGTCAGAACTTGTTCTGTTTTATATACATTTTTGTAGCAATTATCTTTTAGAAACAAATACATATTGTAAATGTGGTTATACTGGATTTTGCACTATGTTGATTTAGAAGGTCTGGTCTTAGTCCAAACACCTTGGGTTTGAGGCTCTGTAGGATAACTCATCCTTTGTTTGGTAAATTAAATCTACAGTTTTCACAATATCCCTTAAGAGACTATTTGCCATTTGCTTACCTACTTCTAAGACAGATGACCTTGGATGATGATACAGTGTTGATAAATGCTGAAATCACTCACTCCATTGCAGAATGAAAACACTTTATGTCCAAGACTAAGAAATGCCAAGGTTGAAGATCTCTGGAGTTTGACCAGTTTCTTTGGATTTACAACTGAAACGTTTGCCCTAGCTGTCAACATTCTGGACAGATTCTTGGCTCTTATGAAGGTATCTTGAGTGGGGAAGTAGTATTACCATGAAGAAGATTGTTGAATATGCACACTTCCTTTTAGTTTTGCATTCATGATACTTGCTTTGATCTAAAGTAAAATAACAATAACAATTCTTTAATAGTGAATAAATGTAGTACCTGTCTCTTGGTTAGCAACATCCTGTAATAGCTCCTACTTCAGAGCTGGGTAAGTCACTTAACAGAAGATTCTCAGAGTGACTATTTAAAGTTATACCATGCATTAACAAAAAATATGGTTCAGGTTCTTGCTCTTAAGTCTGTACTGGTCATCACATACAGAAAATGAAGAGACAAAGATGAGTCACAATATCTTGCAAACTAATCTTAATGTATTGAGAGCTCTTTATAACTAAGGTCAGTCTGTGTAGTATTGCTAAAGTCTAGTATAACAGCTTCAAGAGTACATTGAACAAGTATTTTCAGTAGAGGGTGCTCAGTTATGGAATTAATTTTGCAGAGGCATAGTTTCCCCCATGGCATTTTAGAATATTGCATTAGTGAGCATTTTTTCCTCCTAGCAATCGATTTTATTTATTCATTTATTTTTGTTTATTCCTTCTTTTTGTTACACTGACAGCACTTTGCTAGTATCTTTGCAGTGAAATTGCCATAACCAAGTGCATTTTATGTATAGGGTTTGGCTTAGACAGGCATCATGTAACAGTAAATGCAGTCTAAACCTTTAACTTACGTTTATATTGTAGTAATGCCTAGAGGTCTCAATCAGGTTAAATCCCTGTTAGTATAAACATATGTGATGGTCCTGCTTGTAAAAACATGGAGCCTAAAATATGAAACACTCTGTATTTAACTGGTTTGACTTTAAAATGCGATACTTCCATTGTAACATGTTGTAGGGTCACCAGGTCATCACTAGTGTAACAATTGATACAGTCTTTCTTTTTTCCAGGTGAAACCTAAGCATTTATCTTGCATTGGAGTCTGTTGTTTTCAATTGGCTGCCCAAGTTGTTGAAGAGGAATGCAATATTCCATCCATTCATGATGTCATCCGGATTAGCCAATGTAAATGCACTGTTTCTGACTTAAAACGGATGGAAAAGATAATTTCTGAAAAACTGCACTTTGAATTTAAAGCTACTACTGCCTTAACCTTTTTGCACTTGTATCATACTATTGTACGCTGTCATACCTCAGAAAGGTAAGTGTAATTATATACCGTTTGTCCAATGCTCTGTCATTGTTATACGAACTTTTCATCCCTTTAGCAGCCTTGTGAAATTCTGGCATTACTGTAAAAATAGCTCTCTTTTTATCTGTTTTTTCCTGAGTACAAATGTTCTTTCCTTATTTGTAGGAAAGAAGTACTGAACCTTGACAAATTGGAAGCACAGCTGAAAGCTTGCAACTGCCGATTAGTCTTTTCTAAAGCAAAAGTATGTAAAAGAGAAATTATAGTAATCCATAACTGGATTTTGAATCCTGTATGTTAAATCTGGTGTTTTTTGTTGTACTTCTAGCCATCCATATTGGCCTTGTGCCTTCTCACTTTGGAAGTTCAGACTTTGAAATCCATTGAGCTGTTTGAAATTGTTCTGCGTGTTCAAAAGCATTCAAAGGTAAACTATATTTTAAACCACTTGTTTAAATGTTGGCTTTAGCACTGAATAATGAAGTGCTACTTTCCCAACCTGAGCCTCCTGAGGTGTTGGGTGATACTTGCACCCCTCCGTAAGCATCTTGAGGTACTGGGGCACCTGGTCAGGTGCCTTCGCAACTTAAGTGATGTGGATGGTCGTATGTAAGTTTGAGTCACAGAAAATCTCACATGAGAAAATCCCAATACCATGTAACAGATATCCTACCACACAGATAAATTTAAATGGGTGTACACTTTGTGCTCTCTTTACCAAGAAGCAGCCTGATAGCAAGTTCATATTGGATACCAATATGATGATAAACCTGTTAAATTCTTCATCTTATTCAGTCGACTTCAATATGTGGATCCTAGGATGTTTCCTATTTATCCTGCTTCTTATATAGGAAGGGATTTAAACATTACTGTTCAAATGTGGTCTATGTAAATATATGTGTGTGTGTGTGTGTGTGTGTGTGTGTGTGTGTGTGTGTGTGTGTGTGTGCGCGTACTTTTTATGCTATATGTTTAATATAGAAAAGGTGAAAGCCACAGTCTTAAAAGCATTAATGAAATTAGCCTAGCTAAGTGCTTTTGTTTTAACTTCAAATGTACAATAAAACCAAGACTACAGCAAGCCTACCCAGATTTATTTTACCTCGAATAAGTGTTCCTGGCTCTGAAGGAATTGTCATAATTATATCATGTTTCCTAGCTCTGAATAGTTTTGACTGACCCCTTCAAAAATCATTGATACTATACAATTTTAATGTTGTTAATATGCATTAAATAGTATAGTTTTATTTTGTGGAAAATCTTGTGATCCAGGGTCATAAGTTATGTTGGCATATGTTGTGAGGCAAGGACTAAGTGGCTTATATGCTAAAACCTTCCTTTAAGTTAAAGGTAATATGAACTTTATTTGAACTGTCAGCTTCACACTGTATTGCACAAAATTGTCTTGGAGCATGCTAAGGGAGCTGAGCTTGAAAATTTTAAAATTGACCATGGTAGTATACCTTACCCAATCATAGCACTTCACATTTACACAATGTGAAGTGCTATGACTGTTTTCTTAAAGGAAGAAGGAAATTGTTCTAGTTAAGATTCAGACTGTATTTGGAATAATGTAGCTTGGAATTGCTAGTATTGCCCTCTGGAAATCATGACTTATCCAGACATGTAGGAGATGTTTTGTGTTCAGTTGGGAATTTTATAGACTTCCAGAAAAAGCTCCTAATACTTTGAAACTGGCCTTTGTGTAACCCAGCAGGCACTGGTTGAAATGTGCAAACAAGAGGCTAGACTTAAGTAGCTATCTACTAAAACTTTTAATTAGCAGGACTATTTCAGAGATGTAAACACTAATTACCTTGTTTACCTTGGTGACATGGTACTACTTTTCTGCACCTATGATGAGGGTTTGATAGTTTACACTCACACTCATAGCCTAATGTTTGAAATTAATTTTTCCATCTACAGATTAATCTTTTTATTCAAAATGTGTATTATATACAGAAAATATTTGGAACTGTGCCAGTCTTTCAAAAGTGAAAAATGCTGTGACATTTTGGTCCATTACTTCACTAGCATATTACTTGACTTACATGCCAATGTGTTGGTAAAGGTGAGAGTGTCTCATTCTAGACTGCAGTAGAACTAATTAGATGTTTCTCACTTTTTTATCTTTAAGATAAGTGATAGGGACTTACTCTTCTGGAGAGAGTTGGTTTCAAAATGCCTAGCAGATTATTCTTCTCCTGAATGTTGCAAACCAGATCATAAGAAATTGGTTTGGATTGTTTCAAGACGTACAGCTCAGAATCTACAAAATAGTTACTACAGTGTTCCTGAGTTGCCAACTATACCAGAGGTTGGACGTTTCAATGAAAGTGAGAGGTAAATGACATTCTTACAGTGGTGGTTTTCACTGACTTAGTTTCTGAAAGCATTTTAATGGCACAGTCATAAAAATAGATTTGGCTTAGTAGATCTTATTTGCATGAACAGTTTCTTGAAGTGTAGTCTTCCTGGTTGTAGTCCCAACTGACTTAACTCCAAAGCTATATATTGCTTGGGTAACTAGAAAATTTACAAAAACTGAGGAGTTTTGTGGCACCTTAAAGATTTAAAAAAAAAAAATTAAAAAATTGGGCATAACCTGTTATGGTCTGGAACCCACTCTGTCAGATGCAGCAGAAAATCATGTTTTCCCAAGCAGTTGAAGCCACATGGCAGGATCTGACCTAACAGCTCCCAAAAATTTAAAGACTGGAAGCCAAATGTTTATTAAACAAGTAGTTTTATTCTTGGCTTCTTTTGTCACTTGAAACCCAGAAAGGGTGGGGCTGGGGACTAGTCTTTCCCCCAGAGTTGTCTGGGGCTGAAGGCTTTGAATTAAAAACACAGCAAAGTGCTGCCAGGCTGCTGCTATTTTAAAAACCTGTGGCTCTGGGCCCTGCCTGGGTAGCACCATGACTGGGAGCCATTAGCCATTTAAATAGGAACTGCTGTCTGGAAATTCAGTGGCACAAGCAGCAGGATATAAATAGACAGGGCAGGACAAATAATGTAATCTGCTTGCCTGTGGCGAGTAGATTACAACCCGGAAGAGCCGGCGCAGAGCAATCTGCGCATGCGCAGAGCACAGAACCGCACGGCTGGCGAGTGGGGCTTGCCGCCCCTTGGCGAGCCCTGTAAATAGAAGATGGCCAGGTGCAGTCCATGGGTTGGATCAAAGTGTTAGGTGGGCTGGATCTGGCCCCCAGACTGCATCTTGACCAGCGCTGGTTTAGGAGGAGTTGAACAAATGGACTCGCGTAAGCACAGACACACACACATTTCTAAAATATATAGTAAGGCAGTTTTCCTATTACATACTGATAAACAGTGTGTCACTTTCCTTCATGAGAAGACAAATTTTCTTTCATTTTAAGCATTTTTGCAGTAGTATCTAAAACACAGTTGTGCAAACACAGTAGCACACAGTCCCTTCTCCAAACATACAGTCTAAATCAACAAGACAGCTACAGCATTATGAGAAAGCATAAGAGGGAACCAATAATGCTGAGCTCTTATGGCAACTAAATTGCAAGCATTGTTTCACAGATGTGGGGGGTGCCTAATTAAAAGGGAACAGGCAAAATGGAAAGAGAAGGGGGAGAGACATTGAGGGGGGGAGCAAGGTAAGAGGTGCAGATGTGGAATGAAACCAAGGGAGAGGAAGGGATGGGGTTAGAGCAAACAGCATGGCAGCAGATCAGCACAGGGCAAAGGAAGTCAGGTCAAATTTGTAAAAAGGTGGGTGCAAGTCCTTGGTTTGGCTGCTTCTGCAGCTACTACTACTGGCTGGAGTTTCTGGGGTAGTTTTGCTCCCAGGCCACATGTGGGGGAGACACCATCTGTGTCAGTGTTCCCAGAACTGGGTTGGGCTTCCTCTGCAGTTTTGGGTCCATCTAGTTGCTTGTGAAGTTGATGACCCCAGCTGGGCCCATTTTACCAGCTCTTTCTCCTCCACTTCACCTAGTTAGGGACTATTATTCTTTGCACAGTTCTCTGATGCTATACCTGTTGACTTAAATAGCTGTAGTTTTAAGCCTTTTGCCTGGATGGTTGTCAGGACTGAACATTTTAAAGAAACAAGTAAAGCAGTGCTCTTTTCGCACAACAATATAAATGAAGTGATGTGACAAAGTGCTCAGCTAGTAAGTGGTAGCATAATCATGCTCGTGGATTGAAAACCTAGATCCAGTCCTTGATACTATGCTGTGACTTGGGCATTGGAAGCACAGTAATTAGTAATAAGTGTTTTCTAATATTTTTAAAGTCTGTTTACCCGTGGAATTAAATTCTGTAGAAGTATGAAGAGATTATGAATTTTGTTGGAACCTGCATTTCCCAGCAATTCCATAAAAATGTGGGATAAACTCCTTGGCTGCCTTCATGTCCACTTTTGTCTTCACAGCTTGAGTAAATGACAAAACTCTTTCTTCTCTTTCAGTGAAGACTCCTGTGAAGATATGAGCTGTGGAGAAGAAAGTCTTAGCAGTTCTCCTAGTGATGTAGAAAGCAACTTCTTCTTTGACCTCAATCCTAAATCTAAGTGGCAAACGCTCAACTGTCAGTCTTAGCAATTTGATTGCACTAGAATAGAGTTTTTAAATGTACCATAGGCTTTCTTGGCAATAATGAGTAGGTAGTATCCAGGCAAGAGTTGCAATGGAATACCTAAGTGCTTATAATGCCTGCCTTTTTTAGAATTCTGATTTAAACGGCCGTTTAGGTACCCATTCAGCAAAATACTTACACAGCCATAGTCCTGTTGAGATGAACTCAAATGACGTATGTGGACAAGTATTTTGCTGAATTCAGTTTAAAAGCATAATGAGTTAGTATTTCAAATGGTAAAACTGCTTTAGAGTGCATATGCAATCTTCCAAGAAAAGAGGTTGTGTATGCTCTATTGTACTCATTTCTTTTGGGGCAGGAAGTATTTTAACCAAAATTATATATTTTAATGGTATATTCTAAGGATTTTAAAAGCTTTGCTTTTTAAACTTCAGGATTCCTTGTTTAATCAGGAGCATGCATGATCTATTTTGGGAGGAATATAGACTTAAATACCTTTAAACCCATTCATATGAACGATAGACTAGTATGTATGTGCCAGGGTTTATTTTAGCATTTTCATTTTAAACTAATGCAGATGAGCTTGTTTAAAATTTTAGTGTGAACATGTCAATTCATACTATTAGACTAGAAGTATTAACATGTTAAATTTATAAGTGTACATTCCTTTAAATATTTAACCCTTGTAGTTGTTTTTGGTATTCTTTCACTGTTAAATGACTAAATCCATAATCAGACTGGTTTGCATGCTTATGTAAAAGCTGTTAGTGCAAGAAGAGTTGGTATTGTGCAGAAATGTCAGGTAAATGTGAAGTTGATATAATGGCAGAAACTTGGTAATTTTTTTGCATTTTTGTTAAAACACACATTAGTATGAGTGCATTTCACTGGAGAGTATGGACAGCTACCAAATGAGAACACTTACTCTGCGGACTTAACGGTATTTGTGTGGTAGTGCCAATGTAAAAATGAAGGGGCAAAAAATAAGCTAAGTTTGATAGTTGTAGAAATAAACATTTCTAGAATGATGTGAAGATGTGAATGGTGATGTAAGTTCCTAAATGTTATATGCTTTCAGTTTTATAAACGTATACAAAAGTTTACAAAATGTATAAAAAAATGTAAATTTTAAAAATGTACAGAAAAATCTTAACTTTAAATAAGCAAAAAGTACTGTATTTTTTTACATTGTGTATGTAACTTTGTGTAGGTAGCTTGCATGTGGATATTAATTTATTGTGTATTCTGTATCATACAAATACTGTCTATTGAAGACTTGCTTTTTCTACAACATCCAACAAAGATATTTTCTGAACCCAAGTTCTGTTAAAAGGTTATAAAATCTGTTTTGCTTCAATTCAGAATAAAAATAAAGCAGTTGTATTTCTATTTGTATAATACTGCACTATGACTTCTCAGTAACGCTGTATCAGCCGCTCTGTACACTGAACACGGGTTTGAGACAAACTTTGCTATGTGGGCTACTTAAGGCTTTTCTGAAAAATTTAAAGGAAAATAGTGCCCTTTATAAAAATCAAGCATATAGAATGGGTCTGCAGTAAGAGCCTAGCTAACTGGACTTTGACACCTGCTTTGATTCATGGATTGTAACATTAGGATTGTTTAAAAGATTTCTAAGGGGTCTTGCCAGTGATTTTGCTTAACTAAGAGCTGATGTAAGCACAGGGACCAATACAATTTGCTTAGGAATTTTTTCTTAGTTGGGAGTAAACAGAAAATTTTACCTCCCAGCCCTGTAACCTGTCTTCTGACAGTGACTAGTGCCTCATACTTCAGAGGGAATGAACATAGCATGGCAATTGAGTGAACTATCCCCTCTTGTCTAGGTTCAGCTTTTGGCTGTCAATGGCTTAGGAATGCCCAGTTGTGGGGTTGAACCCTTGGCCTTCTTGACTAATAGCCAGCGCTGGACCTTTCCATCATGAATTTATCTAATTCTTGTTTGCCCTCAGCCTACCACTAACCACTGCATCTCAAAGTCCTCACACTTGCACTACTACATGTTCAAGATGGAGTTTGCCATTCTTTCCTAGCATTGTAACAATACCAGCTTTGCTATAGGTTCTGCCAGTTAACAGTATTAAAGTGTGATTACTGCTCTGTGCTAGGCTACAATAAGTTCCCTTTTCTCTTAACAGTGTGTTGTATATTCACACCATATGTCACTTAGCCTTCTGAACAGTGTTTTTAGATGGCTCTAGCATTAATTGCAGGAGCTGTCTACTGGCCTGTATGCTTAAACCAAATTATTTAGACGATGGTAGCATTAAAGTTGTAATATGAGCTGCCTGTGCCATTGATACTTGACCAGTTTGAGGCACATGGATGTGATCTTAGTAAGCAGGGCTACAAAATGCATTGACATACAAACAGTAATCATTACAAGTGAGAACCAAATTCTAGGTCCCCTGGTTCCCAGTGCAGTAGGCATCCCCCAGAATCTTTGGCAGGGGAAAATCTCTTTTTACCCATGCCTGACCAGTTCCAGATTCATCACAGAGGTGTAACATCCCATAAAATTAGCATACGTGAGCTGACTGTAATAGATTTTAAGCAACCACTCAAGGGACCAGGAGAATTTGGCTGCCTAAGATACTTGACATTTAAGTGAAATATGGGAACAGTCAGGCTTGTGACCTCATGTAATGCAGGTGGAACATTCAGAAAATTAAGAGCAAACTGTACTGAGCATGTGCAAATGGTATTTTCCAGTGTTTTATATTTAGCCAAATCTGCATAAGCTTTCAGTAATAGTACAGGGCATCTCTCTGACCCCAGTCTCTTCCCTGATGAGGAAAAAAAGCTATTCAAGAAAATGTTCAGAATACATTGTTTCATTTATAACACACTCATAAGATTACCATAATGAACTTCATTCTCAAATACGGTTGTCCAAAAATAATCCTATTCTGTTTTAAAAGAAAGTAACAAAAGACCCTAATCTTGACCTAACAAAACCTAAATCTGATCAGTTAGTTTGTCAGCCAATGAAAATAGAGCCTTGTAATTCTAACCTTGATTTGTGTGTTCCCAATTAATAGTAAAAAATAAGGAACAGATCCTAACTGAACTCTTTAAAGTTAGAGCTTCCAGAATACTTAGACAATTTAATTTAGTGGAGGACTGTGAATGACACAAGTACAAGAATTAAAGACTTTATTTTAAATAAAATTTAAAGCAAACACACATTACAATTTAACCATATGTTGCACTGATACTCACATTCTAAGATGAAATGGTGCATGCAGGGTTGTTCTGTTCCTGGGTGAGAAAAATGGGTATATAATCCTTTCTCTAACCATACCTTTATCATGGATGAATGTGCTGATCTAAAATTAGCATATTGTTCTTTTATAATCAATTATAGTACCCCTTAATTAGTTAGCATTAACCCTACTTTTTACTGTCTCTATATTTCCACTCCCGCTGTTTTTGAATTGGCTGTTTAACACTAAATGTCTTTTTAATTAACATGTAGATACATTAATTAACATACAGATAACAGTCTTCCAAAACATTCACATTTGGTCTAAAATGCTTGTTAAAACCCAAAACATGCTTACAACATGACCTGGGGTTATGTCCTTAATTTATTTCTAAGTTTCCTCTGAATTGTCTCATTTCATTTATCAGATCTTAAGCCAAAAACCTCTTCTCTACTTAGATTTCAGCACATTTCTTTTTAACATAAGCGAGCATCATCTCTGTAGGCTACATAATGGAAAATGTTAGACAGACTTAACTCGTGTCACTATTACTTCACCTATAATATGCACACAAATAATATATCTTGTGTTACATATTGTAAGCTTGATGTGTCACATTGCCTGATTTTGGGAGTCCATAAGATCCTATGACAATGCATATACTGAAAGGAGCAGGTTACTATAGTAACAATGAAAACAATTAAAATAAGCAATTAAAATTCTCATTCCGTGGCAACTGACTTAAATCAATTACAGTTAAGCTATTAAAATCTCATTCTTAATGTTGCATAAATACAGTGTTGTGCTTATAAATTGTTTGTAATTTTGTCCTAGACAAGTATGTTCTGTTCATGATTTTGGATCTCTAAGGCTACATCTACACTACGAGTTTTGCTGGAAGAGGCAATGCAAATGAAGCTCAGATTAGCATTTTCTCACACTTCATTTGCATAATCTCTTCCAATCTGTTTTTGTGCAAAAACAACCAGTGTGCACGTTCCCTTTTTGCGCAAAAACCCCTTTTGTGCAAGATCCTTACGCCTCAAAAAAGGAGGCATAACGATCTTGTGCAAAAGGGGGGTTTGCGCAAAAAGGAAACGTCCACACTGCTTGTTTTTGTGCAAAAACCCCTTGCGCAAAAACAGATCAGAAGAGATTATGCAAATGAAACATGAGAAAATGCTAATCTGCACTTCATTTGCATTGCCTCTTCCAGCAAAACTCGTAGCATAGACATAGCCTAACAGTTTTTTAAACTAATTACATTTTAAAGAGCATGTCAATTCTCCTTTAAAGAGAGGTGTAGTTTTGTTTTGCTGCTATTAGCATGTCTTCATCAGGGAGGCATATTAAAAATATTACAAAGAGGCTACACAGAGAAAATATGAGAGTTGGGATTTTCAAGAGAGCTCAGCATTTGCTTCCCCAGTGACTGGGAGGGCCCAGCCTTGGGCCTAGACAAGCAGGTTCCATTCCTTGCTGTCATGTGTTTCTTGGGTAGCCTTTGGCATATCGCATGTCTCTGCCTCAGTTATGTATCAGTAAATTGAAAGCACAGTAATACTTTCCTGCCTCTCAGGGCTACCAAAGATAAAGAAAATGGTAAGGCACTCCAATACAGTGGGCACTGAGGACATATGTACCTGAAGTGCTTAACACCCCCTTTGGGCTCCACTGTGATCCACAAGACTCCCAACAAACCCATTAGGTGCCTAAACTCAGTTGGTATCTATGTTTGCAGGGTAGAAATCCCCTTGGTGCCTATGTTTCTGCCTCTGGGCTTGCAGGCTGCTGTCTCCCTTCAAATGCCTCTCTCCTACCTAAGACCCCAAGCAATTCTAACCTGAGGAAAGACAGGTGTTTGGTCACCTAAGTGACATGCAGGGCCCAATCCAGAGGCCATGTACTGGACTGGATCCATTCTCTAGGGGGTAAATATCCAGTCATCAGGCTCAGGGCAGTGGCCAAATGATCCACAAGTCCAGTGATTAAGTGAGCTGAGGGCCTCAGCTCCAATCACTCCTAAATTATCTGCAATTGAATAGCTTTAGCAAGAGAGATGGATGAAGCTCCACATCAGAATAGCCCATAGCTCAGTGGTTAGAGCCAGATGGTGGGGGGGAAAGAGACACCTCTTCATATCCTCTTTTACCCACTAGCTGAAAGGGGGCAGGTTTTGAACCTCGGTCTCCCACAGTCCATGTGAGGTTCTTCTTAGCTGAATATAGGTATGGCAGCACCTCCAGCTGCCTTTCGGCACAGCAAAGCAGGCCCTAACTCACTCCCACAGGTGCCAACACTGCCTGACTCCATCTACTCTGTGGTTTCATGTTTGTGGATCACTAAGCAGAGCTAGGACATAAGCCCTACTGTGAAAGGGGCATCTGGGACCAGGGGCAACCTCCTCCCCTCCATCCCAGGCTCTGCCTTGCCAACCCTCACTGCCATTGGCCTCACATTTCCATGCACCCCTAGCATGCAGGGCCCCCCAAAGTGGTTGCCCCAAATCATCCTAATGACAGAATGGCTCTGTCTGACACAGCCCTTTTGTCAGTATCTCCCATTGGCTTATTAAGGCAACTCCCCTGACCACATTCTAAAGGGCCTTGCTCCCCATGCACGGTACAGGGAGCCGAGGCACCCATCCCAGCTGTGTGTATTTTCATTGTTGCTGCTGCTGTGATGTGAAAGCGTGGTCCAGTGACCCTCAGTGTTGCAATGCCAATGAAAGCCCCTGTAGGCCCCAAATACCGTACAGAGGGTAGTTTTACCACCAGACTCAGAGAGATCACAGACCAATGCTCCATGTGTTTGCGCTCCAGTGCTCAAATGTCAGGAAATTCCTGCTTAGGGAATATAGATGTAACTTAAATGTTGCCCCTTTGTCTCTGCATTACATATTCCATCCTGTAAGGAGGTTTCTGGTGCTTTATCACAAGTCCCAGTGATTTCACTGAGCTCTGAAGGAAGACATTGGCATGTAACAGGTACAGACACTAGATTACAGTTTTCAAGGACACAGCTACATGCTGTTCCTCACGCAGAGACAATGTAATGTTATGCTTTCCCCCCTGCAACCGTTCATGCACGTGCAGAATCTTCTAGTTCTGCGAGATACATTTTGTACACTGGTCAAAGATAACAAAAGTAATTTCTAGAAACGAGAGGTGAATCAGATGTAGCTTCATTCACTGCTCATCTTGCAATGTGACTGGGGCAAAAAGTAGGTTTCATATCTGAGCAGTATGTGGTCACGTACAAAGGATGCCATCATGATGCACACCAAGGGCAGAGTTAGAATTGTACATGCACACTTAATATTGCCGTGTCCCAGTTGAGTGCTTAACCAAGCAGTCTTAGTGTCGATGAGTTAATGAAATTTCCTAGGGTTCTTTAAAAGAAAATAATGCCATCCATAATCGAGAGCAATTTGCTTAGACACCACCTCCACATTATCCTTGACGCAAGGTCAGCTCTCAGTGAATTGTGGTACCGAAAACTCCAGGAGGGGGGCAAATAAAAGCATCATGGAACACTTCATGCTGAGTGCCCAGAGTTTTCAACTTTTCAAGGCCATGTGCCATGAATGAGGTAGGGCTGAATTAAGGCCTCAAGCCAGTAAAGCTGAAAGCATATGGTTAACGTTAAGTATGCCAGGAGCTCCACGGACTTCAAGCTTAAGGGTAAGATTTTCCACATCGGACAAGTGGCCAATGGTGCTGGGACCTTTTGCACTGTGGGTGTGCTGAGAGCCATTGAACTAAACTGTAAACCCTCTATACAATGGAAACTACTTCAAGCAAGGGGTGCAGCAGTTTCCCCACTTCCAACACCTATGCAAGTGACTTACGGTTTTAAGTCCCCTGGCTGCTCTTGAAAAACACTGGATAGGGGCCTCGGTGTGCACTTTAATAGGCAATGACGGAGCTCACTGCTTGCGGAAGCAGGAGCTAGCAGGTTGTGGGGCAACCAGAGCTGCTCTAGGACAAGAGGAACACACAGCTTTACCAAAGGACATGGGACTCTCTGGGCCTCAGCTTCTCCTGGGCCCATGCAGCTACTGCTGCTCTGTTGACAAGGTTGCGTGTAAAGCTACTGCTCCATCAGATGTGCATCAGACAGACGGGGCAGGATCCCAATAGCTGGAGTGACCCCAGCCACCCCAAAACTCCCCTTTAACATTCAGCGGCCAATCAGCTGAGCAAGTGCCACCCATGCTGCTCAGAAGAAAGCGCATGTGAGGTGTTGGTGCATGCTGCACAAAAATGACTGGAGAGAGGGTTTATTTTCCAAAGAAAGGCTTGGCGAGGTGGAGGTGGCTTTGCTGCCATAAGAAAGCACCACTCATCCTCACTGACTGAAGTTAAATAGCAAGGCTAGTGAAAATGAAGGTCTGCTGCAGCTCCAAACACTACATTCTAGGCCGGTTTATTCTAATGAAGACAGAGGTCTGTAGCTGTCACACATTTTCCTTCCAAGGACAATATGCTCTGCTCACAATACACTTAAAACCCACAATTGTAGGCCATGTCTTCACTAGGGGGAAGATTGATGCTGTGATCAGTCTTCTGGAGTTCAATTTAGCGGGTCTAGTGAAGACCAGCTAAATCAAATTCAGAGGGCACCCCAATCAGCACCTGCAAGGGGTAAGGGACACCAGCAGGAGAGTTTGCTCCTGTCCGTCTCCCACCATGGGGACAACAGGGCAACAGCTCACAGAAATTACAGTGTCAGCATTTCTGAAAGCTGTTCAGATACTGCCTTTGTAAGCTGAGGATACTTCAGCAACGAACAGCACCCACCATTCTCTTGGAAGCAGCCTTGCAAACGTGCTGGATTTGGGCTGGATTGGCCAAAGCATGATGAGGGTTCAGTTCTGTTTCTTTCCTACAGAAAGTTAGTAATGAGGTTTGCACAACTATTGCCTTCTGTCACTTGTGGGATATCAATTTGCTCTTCCGATTGTGGGTAACGTTTCTTCTCTCGATTACTCTGCATTTGATGTCCAGTTCCAGTGCTGACCCTTTTCTTCTCTTGTATTTCCCTTTTCCAAGTCTGGAATGAGTTGGGTCAACATCAACTTCACCTATCCGAGGATTCATTTTCTGACAATATTGGGTTCAATTTTCAGCACAACCTCAATCCAGTGTCCCTTTTTAGTGCCCAAAGTTTTGCAGATACTTGCCGTTGTGACTAGGGGCCGCAGACTCAGGTGGCAGGGGGTGGCTAGAACCCCTGTAACAGAAATATTGGATGGCTCACAGGACTGGGGGAGGGCTGAGATAAGGGTGGGACCCGGAGGGAGAGGTGTGGCTGCCAGAAAGCCTGGGACTGGGAGAAGGTTGGAAGCCCTAGTACCCTCCTCAGCTTGGAGTAGCCACTTCCCTGCACCCCAGCTGACTCACTACCTCCCCTCCTCCTCCCTTGGTTGTGACTGCATGTATTTATGGGCACCGGCTGACTCAATTAAGCACCTAATGAGGGTTTTCAGATGTGCTCAAGTGTTGAGCAAACTCTCAGCCAAGTCACTGGGAGCTCTCAGGTCAATGTTGAGCACTTTTGAAAACCCCGCCCTTAATTACTGGGCTGCCTAAATACCATAATTGAACTCCTCCATGACATCATTGTCCACAAATTGTCAGCATAAAGAGGGAGGCCAGGCTTTAAGATGTAATAGAAATCTAACCCCCACGGGCCTATTGGTAAAAATCCATTTTCACCATTCACACAAGCCGACAATAAATATTTCTTACTCTGTTAGCTTGATTTAAGGATATTGACTTGATGTGGTTTGACACTTGATGTGACCAATTTGTGTTTCACTCATTACAAAAAGTTTAATGTTTCAAATCTCAACTTCTGTCACTTAACTATTGTCCGACCCCTCCCCCATAACTACAAAAAAACCCCACTTCAACACATTATGGTCAAAATGATAAAACAACAAATTCTGCCAAGCCTATTGAAAGCACAAAAATTTTTCTATTTTATTTTTCATCAGGCTCTATAGAAAGTTTCACCGATTCTAGCAAGCACCCGCAGCTGGCCACCAGCAAGGCCTAGGGTTGCCAGGTGTCCAGTTTTCGCCCGGACTGTCCGTTATTCGGGTCCCCCGTCTGGTAAAAACAAAACAGAAAATACTGGACATGTGAAATGTTTGGTATTTCCTGTTTCCCTTGGATGGAAGCCCGGCGGAGACAACTCCCCTGCCACATCTGGCAGGGGTGGAAGTGCGGCGCGTGGGACCTTTTAAAGGTGCAGCACCTTTTTTTTTGGCTCAACAACTTTGGTCTCCCCCCCTTCCCCCCCCCAACAGAATTTTTTCCCGGCATTTTGGGGGGGGGGGGGAGGGTCGGTATTTTTTGTTAAACTTTCCGACAACCCGAGTGAGGCCTGTTGCAAGCGGAAGCACAATCTCTGCTGGTCTGGATTCCCTTTGTACCCATGTTCCAAGCTTCTGGAGTCTCCAGCCGCAGCCCTGGTTTCTCCCTCCACATGTCTGGGAGCTCTGACTCTCACCCTATTTCCCCTCCACAGGAAAGTCATATGTAGCACAAACCCCCAATATAAACAGCCTCTCTCTCTCTCTCAGAACTCCGCACCAAAGATGTGAAGCTTCTGGTTTACAATTAGAGCAGGCAGCAGTCAACATGTGCATGTACACACACACACACACACACACACACACACTTGGAATAGAACCTCACACCTTTAGCCTCTCATACGTAATCACGTGAAGAACAGACCATACAAAACCAAATGTTTCACCCACCCCTTTCTATTTCATCAATCCACTGGTAATCGTGTGAGACTTTCTGTATGGTACTGAGGAAGGAAGGTAAATGGTTCCCTGCTCCATGCAGGCTGGAACACACCGGGGTAAGTGAACTCTTCCCCTCTACAGCTCCTTACCCAGCATCTGTGCCATTGCTTTCTCCTGTCCCATGCTTTCGTTTGCTATTTCCAACTCCCTACACCCTTCCTGCCCAGCTTCCTTCATTCTGTCTTCTGGGTAACTTTCCATTGCTCCCTTTAAGCAGATAAGTTAAAGCTGGTTTAACTAGGGAGGCAGCTCACCTGTTGTCCAAGTATTCTCCCCTGGATAGATTCACTGAATTCCAAGCATCACCCCATTGCATGGGCTGCAGTCTGCTGGTGCATTAATGCTAAGGACCTGCCAGCAAAGGCGGATCCACACACACCTAGGAACTTACGAGACAGCAGTTTTTCATAATACAACTTCACAATATCAACCAGAATTAACAAGTGGTGCAGACACAGCCTCAGTTCATCACAGAATCCAGTTGTGATGCTGTATTCCATTAGGTGCTTTAAAGAAGTCTATAGATAGAGGCTCAGGGCCTGAATCTCAGTCCTGTTTACACTGTATTGGTAATGTAATGTAAAGGGACTCCTATTTCAAGGACCTTTTAAACTGCCAGTTTGGTGTGAAGGTGTCCTAGTGTAAATGCCCTCTAGCCCCATTTTCCATTAAATACAGATTTTTTTAAACAATAGTTTCTATAGAATTCTATTCGTTTTCTCAGAACCCCATTGAATCCCTCCATTACAAGTCCTGCAGGACGTATATGGCAGCAAGCCCTCTGTACAGCTTTCACTCCTCAGTGTTGGCATCATAAGTCAGCTACGGATTCAGCGTTGACTGTGTTGGGTTCCTTATTGCTCACCATTCCCTTGTGAACCACGGGACTCCAGAGTGTGTAGAATTATTATCCCTGATTAGCGGTGGCTCCATGTTGTGGCTGTCCTTTGATCTGTCTGTGCCCTGGGCAATGTTTCTTCAGCTCTCCACAAGACAATAAACTCCTTTCTGACTAAATAGTAATAATGATAATTATGTGTATCTGGCATCTGCCCATCAGCTAATACTCCAGCTGTCTGACAAAATAATAAAGGCAAATAAAAAGCTCTGTAAAATATAGCGCATGTCAGAGGTGTTAGAGTGCCAGGCCTAGAGATCAAAGCCTCTTTAATAAAGTTGTAGAACAGTTATAGTGTGTGTTTCTCTGTGCTTCCTCTTCAGCGTGACTCAAACCTGGTAAGACTGCACTTCTAATGGCTTGTCTACACTAGGGAAATATAGCGTGCTAAGTCAAATTTGTTCCCCCTCAAACAACTGAAAAGCACCTCACGCCTGCACAGAGAAGTGCTCCAGTTTGCAGGGGGCGGGGCCGTAACAAGGGTGAGGCGAATGAGGCACTTGCCTCGGACGCACAGCTGAGGGGGCGCAGAAAAATAATATAAAAAACTAATTATTTTAAGACAGTGCCGCGTCCCTCCCCCGCCCATTAGCATTGGCCAGCCCACAGTTTACATGTCAGGCTGCCCGTTGCCGCTCCGCAATCCAACAGTCACCAGCCCTGGCAGCCGCCCAGTGCATCAGCTGCTTCCAAGCGACGCGGGAGGCCAGGCACCGGGCGTGAGGTGAGATTGTCAGGCTGAGAACCAGGACTCCTAGGTCTTGTCTCACCTCTGCCAGGGGAGTGGCTCTAGGTCTTAGGGGTATGTGATTAGAGCTGGGGGTCTGGGAGCTATGATCCCTGGATTCTATGGGTCCAGGCCCTTAGCCTGTTGGAGTCATGGTTTCCCCTCCAAAAACTGGAGCTCATGCTGCTGAGCTGCCTGTGCCAAGTGCTTTGAATGTGCTACACAAACCAAGGGGACAAGGCAGTGACTATGGCTTCTTGCAAAAGAAATTTTAATAAACTAAAATTAATTAAGAACTACCTTTGAGCCTCTATGTGTCTGGAGAGATCATCAAATATGTCCATCTTATCAATAGAACATGAGGTAGCAAATAATATTAATTTCAACACAATTATTGATGAGTTTCCTCATTAAAAGCACTCAAAGTACAATTATAAACAAATACCTAATTATATGTATATATCAATATATGTATTAATTGATTGTTTATGCAGATCTCATAATAACAACACCACAATGTTTATTACAGCTATTTATGTATTTTCCCTTTTTCTACAAAATAACTACTATGAATATATATATACGAGGGGGCGCAATTTTATATTCTTGCCTCAGGCGCAAAATTAGCTAGTTACGGCACTGGCAGGGGGAATGGTAGTATTTTAAGATGGTGCTTCAGCAAGGTTAAATCTCATTTGGACATTGTGATTGCATCATTCTTAATGGAAATTTAAGTACAGAGTACAGACTAGCTGAAACAGTTCAGCTAATTGTCTCACAGGTAACCAGTGTCCCAGAACACGCTACTTTTAGGAACTGAGCAGTGGATGACCAGGCTGTGATCCCTGTAAGCTGTGAGCTTGGGTGGCCACCCAGAAGAGATTCAAACACCATCCAGCTGATTAGCAGAGTGCCTACAGCAGGCAGCATGTGTTTCTACTATTGGTACACATCTGCACATGCCTCAGCACATGTAACAAAAATTATTCCACACGTGGATGGAAAAAAAATTAGCAGGAACATTGGCCAGAGAGCCTGGCAATTGAAATGGTTTAGCGCAGTACTAGCATGGTCAAATTACAAGGACTTTTAACTCCATGTGGCTAAGGTAATGTAGATATTTCAGCGTGTTTGTGCTACAGCAGTACACTGGTTCAGCTAAACCATTTAAGCTGACACATGGGAATAGTTTCCCCCCTCTGCTAACACAGACTGAGTCCGAAATGGTGACCTAGCTGCTAAGATGATGTTTTCCCATTACTGCAGTCGTCCCTCTGCTAGGAAAGGTTTCCACTCTCAGACAATATTGCTTGTGGATAATATTTTTGCAAACGGCAGGCTTGATAAGCTAACACGGTAGGAATCCTCCTGCCCTCCAGTGGTAGTAAAGTATTTTGGGGCATAACCCTTTACTTTTAACCATACCACGTGCATTGCTTCTAAGAGTCCCGCAGATTGCTGTGTTGCATACACAAGTGCCATTTCAAGTTACTTCCTGAAGGTAACCGATCCACGTCATCTCTGTGCTCAGTACAACTTTGTCCTCGAGTCATCCCTGCTGGTAAGAGACTTGAGCTGTTTGACTGCGGGTTGATTTTTGAAGCAGGAGCTTCCAAGCGCTCTATCATTCCTCCCACCATTAATAGCAGCATGAGTCAATGTTTTAGCTGTAGCCAGCGATGGGCTACCTAGGCTAGTGAGTGGGCCAAATGAGTGGCCCTCCTTCATCTCAGTGGACCACAAGATTGCCATAATCAAGACGGTCTCCCAGGAAAGGGCAGTTTTGCTCACTGCGCTCATAGACTCATAGACTTTAAGGTCAGAAGGGACCATTATGATCATCTAGTCTGACCCCCTGCACAATGCAGGCCATAGAATCTCACCCACCCTCTCCTAGAATAATCTTCTCACCTATCTCTCAGATATGGAAGTCCTCAAATGGTTTAAGGACCCCAAGATGCAGAGAATCCTCCAGCAAGTGATCCGTGCCCCATGCTACAGAGGAAGGCAAAAAACCTCCAGGGCCTCTGCCAATCTACCCTGGAGGAAAATTCCTTCCCGACCCCAAATATGGCAATCAGCTGAACCCTGAGCATGTGGGCAAGACTCACCAGCTAGACACCCAGGACCAATCCCAACTAGATCAACCCAGTCAGGGCTTTGTCAAGCCGAGACTTAAATACCTCTAGAGATGGAGACTCCACTACTTCCCTAGGTAACCCATTCCAGTGTTTCACCACGCTCCTAGTGAAATAGTTTTTCCTAATATCCAACCTGGACCTCTCCCACCACAACTTAAGACCATTGCTCCTTGTTCTGCCATCCGTCACTACTGAGAACAGCCTTTCTCCAGCCTCTTTGGAACCTCCCTTCAGGAAGTTGAAGGCTGCTATCAAATCCCCCCTCACTCTTCTCTTCTGCAGACTAAACGGACCCAACTCCCTCAGCCTCTCCTCATAGGTCATATGCTCCAGCCCCCTAATCATTTTGGTTGCCCTCCGCTGGACCCTCTCCAATGCGTCCACATCCTTTTTGTAGTGGGGGGCCCAGAACTGGACACAATACTCAGGATGTGGCCTCACCAGAGCCGAATAAAGGGGAATAATGACATCTCTGGATCTGCTGGCAATGCTCCTCTTAATGCAACCTAATATGCCATTTAGCCTTCTTGGCTACAAGGGCACACTGTTGACTCATATCCAGCTTCTCATCCACTGTAACCCCCAGGTCCTTTTCTGCAGAACTACTACTTAGCTGGTTGGTCCCCAGCCTGTAACAATGCTTGGGATTCTTCCGTCCCAAGTGCAGGACTCTGCACTTGTCCGTGTCGAACCTCATCAGATTTCTTGTGGCCCAATCCTCCAATTTGTCTAAGTCACTCTGGACTCTATCCCTGCCCTCCAGCGTATCTACCTCTCCTCTAGCTTAGTGTCATCCGCAAACTTGCTGAGGGTGCAATCCATCCCCTCATCCAGGTCATTAATAAAGATATTGAACAAAACCGGTCCCAGAACCGAACCTTGGGGCACTCCGCTAGAAACCGACCGCCATCCTGACATCGAGCCGTTGATCACTACCCACTGGGCCCGGCCTTCCAGCCAGCTTTCTATCCATCTTACCATCCATTTATCCAATCCACATTCCCTTAACTTGCTGGCAAGAATATTATGGGAGACCGTATCAAAAGCCTTGCTAAAGTCAAGGTATATCACATCCATTGACTTTCCCATGTCCACAGAGCCAGTTACCTAAGTCATGCACTTAGAATTTGCGTAGAGTGCAGATTGAATCCTACCAGAGCTTTGACTGGATGCAAAGGAAGGCACGGCTCTTACAGTCAACGTTGTGTGCAATCAGCCTGACCCTCTCTTTTGGGCCCTGGCTTGACGCGCTTGTCACTTTACTAATACTGGTAGGAAAAAAATGGCATGGATGGAAAGCCTTGAAATCTGGGAACCCTGTGCGTGGACAACGGTAAACAAAATGTCTTGCCGGCCACGTACAGAACTCTGATGGACCACGCGTGGCCCACGGGAGCGGCCCTAGACGAGCTGCCGGCAACTGGCGCCCGAGGCAAAACGCGCGATCAGTGCACGATCTCCGCCCCCGCCTCCAAACCCCTCAACGGCCGTTTAATTTGGTGCCCTAGGCGACTGCCTAGTTCGCGCCTATGGACAAGCCACCACTGGTGGCCCATGGGGTGCAGGGTGCCCACCACTGCTCCAGGCAGTAATATATAGAACCTAGGGGCATTAGGGACTTATCCTACCTGCCTTTGGGCCCGTCTCCTTCCTGAGTTTGTCTTCTCTAGCTCACAAGGAACTGACCATGTCTCATGTCTTCACAATACCGGTCTGCTAGGCACTGTTTCTCACCACAGAACACCCATGCAGGGCTGGCCTGACCATGAGGCAAACTGAGGCGGTCGCCTCAGGTGCCAGACTGTGTGTGTGGGGGGGTGCCACTAGGACCCAGAGTGTAGAAAATTGTGTCTGCTGCTGGTGCAGATGTATTCTCTCTGCTCTAGGTGCACAGAGATGGTGGAGTGCCATGAGAGGAGAAGAACAGGAAGAAGGCAGAATTGAGACCTTTCAAAGTTTTGGCCCAAGCGAGGGGGCACGGGGGCGTCATTTGAGCTCCCCCCCTCAGGTGCCAAATTGTTGTGGGCCGGCCCTGCACCCATGCCCTCCCCCCCAAGCACTCTTCCCTAAGCTCCCTTAGTCCTTCATCATTTGTAATGGTCTTCAGAAGCCCTGCCACCCTTCCTCCTAAAGGACTGGTAGAGCTTTATCAGGGCTTCTCCTCCCTTCTCCCTCTCTCAAGGCTCCTAGCCCTTCGTTGTCCTGCTAGTTCAGCCTACTCCAAGAGGCTCCTATTCCTTACAGGCCTGTCTCCAGGCTTTCTACCTGAGTGCTCTAGAGAGAATCCCTCTTCCCATTGTCCAGCAGCCAGCCTGCCCTGATATCCCCAACAGGCCTGGTTCTGAGTCCCACGTTCCTGTCACATGGCTCCTGGACTTGCTCTCTTCCCCCAGGGATAGAGCCTGGCCCAGCTGAGTCTGAACTCCCTTAAGCACCCCGCTCGCCCTGTGACAACAGGGTCCACGTCTTGACTGAGCACAGCTCTGGTTCAGCCTGCCTCTTCTCTTGCCGAGAGTGGGACTGTGAGCATCCGAATGGACAGAAGCCAGGAGGGAGCGAGACAGCATTCCCACCGACGTATTGGGGGCTGGATGTTCAATGTGGTTGGGTCCCTGCACCTCTCACTGCCTCCAGGGGAGCCGCAGATGCTTGCTGTCTCTGAAAGCCAGGCCTTGTGTGTATTGGAGACAGGCCACAATGAAAACCCTGGATACGGAGCCCCTAATCCAGAGCTGAATTTTGCAAATAGTCCCTCTCTATAACAACCCCTGTTTTCATAATGGACCAAACCAACACCTAGGCTATGTCTACACTCACGGCTTCTTGCGTGAGTAAGATGCAAATGAGGCTAAGCGTGGAATATGCCGAGCCTCATTTGCATACCTAATGAGCCACCATTTTTTTCAGAAGAGGCTCTTGCGCAAGAAGGAGTGTCTACACTGCCCCTTCTTGCGCAAGAAAAACCCTCTTGCGCAATGCCGTTACACCTATTACTTTCCAGAAAGAATGGCATTGCGCAAGAGGGTTTTTCTTGCGCAAGGAGGGGCAGTGTAGACGCTCCTTCTTGCGCAAGAGCCTCTTCTGAAAAAAAATGGTGACTCATTAGGTATGCAAATGAGGCTCAGCGATATTCCACGCTTAGCCTCATTTGCATCTTACTCGCGCAAGAAGCCGCGAGTGTAGACATAGTCCTAGAGTTGAATATCCCTGGACTTAAGGGAGCTTGACATTCAGATCTAGTCTTTGAGACTGGGACAACTTTCAACTTCCTGCTCAAGACAGGCAAAACCTTACAGCAAGGGTGGGAAAGAGCCCACCTAGCTCTTATCTGGCCCATGCGGCAGTTCCTGGCCCTGCCCCCCTAACATGTTGCCTAGGATCCGAGATGCACAAACCTGTTCAACTGCTTCTATTTAAAGGGCTTGCGCCCTCCCCACAGCTGCCAGGCAACAGCTGCGGGAAAGGCACAAGTCCTTTAAATAGAAGCAGTTGAAAGGGCTCTAGTGTCCCTGTTCCCAGGCAGCGTGCTAGCAGCAAGGCCAGGAACAGCAAGCCCTTTAAATAGCAGGAATTGAAAGGGTTCGCAGCTCCTGTCCCCCACTAATGTGATGCCTGGGGGCTGCAGGGGAGGCGCAAGCCCTTTTAACTCCTGCTATTTAAAGGCCCCACCCCTTCTGCCTGAGGCCTCACCCCTTCCAGGGTGGCCCATGACCCCACCCCTTCAAAAGTTATTGAAGTGGGCCCCCTTCAAAAGTTATTGCCCACCCCTGCCTTACAGCGTGTACTGAGCCAGATGTAAAAGTTGGTATCCAGAGTATGTCAATGAACAGATCTCAGGGTAGGTCTAAACTACATCCCTCTTTCGCAAGAGGGATGTAAATCAGACATATCGAAATTGCAAATGAAGCTGGGATTTGACTTTCTCCACTTCATTTGCATAATTGCATCACAGCGGGTTTTTTTTTTTAAAAAACACTATTTCAAAAGTGAAACTGCGGTCTAGATGTGGTTCTTTTGAAACGAAGCGCCTTTTCTGAAAGATCCCGTACTCCTCAAAAAATGAGGTTTACAGGATCTTTCGAAAAAGGCTTTTCTTTTCGAAAGAACCATGTCTAGACCATAGTTTCACTTTCGAAATAGCATTTTTCGAAAAAAAACCACCGTGATGCAATTATGCAAATGAAGCACGGGAAATTCAAATCCCAGCTTCATTTGCAATTTCGATATGTTTGATTTACATCCCTCTTTTAAAAGAGGGATGTAGTCTAGACATAGCCACAGTGAACAACCTAGAAGAAAAACCTCGAAAAAAAGCTATAAACACCAGGCTCAAAACATGTGTCCTACACTCTATTTCTAGCAGTCTACATTTTCAAAAGTGGTGAGTCAGTCTGCCTCCATTTTTGGGTGGCCAAAGCGAGACATCGTAAAGAGGCCTGAGGTTCACAGGATAAGTGCTCAAAGGGTCCCAAATGAGGAGCTTCTAAAGTAGGACACTCAAATTGTAGTTTGGAGAGTACAACTACATAGTATTTTTAGAAGGATATTGTTATGCAACGTCTATACAGACCTTTGAAACAATAAGCCCTGTTTGTAAACCTTCCCTAGCTGAGAACCTGGTCAATCCTCCTTTACGTCTTGGCAAAGTTATTGCTAGAGCCTGCTAGCTGGATTGAAAAATGTTGCCAAATTTCAACTCATCCCAAATTCAGCAGCACAGACCCTGCCGTGTAATCAAGCTCCCTGTCCTATCCACTCATGTAGCTAGGCGGAAGGAACCATTTTAGGCCACATCCTCAGCCATCGACTTCTGTGGAGGCATGTTAATACACACTGGCTGAGTATCTGGTTTTAGAGGTCAACTCTCTGGGCTCAGTCTCTGCGTTAATCACATTATAATCATGTTTTCACAGCCACAGCCCCGCAAGCCACATGTACAAGTCACCATGGTTTTACACCTGCTGAAGATTTTCCCCATTATTCCTTCCTTTGCAAAGCAACTGTGGCTTTTTTGAGGTGGCGTGGAGGTGGTGTCACTCATTCTTTACCTCTGCAATGTGCAGGTGTTAATATTCTTTACTTTCACCTCCCTTCCCTTTCACCTTGACTGTCAGTGTTTCCTGCTTGTATCCTGTACTTATTGTAGAAAGTGATAATTATTTCTTCCCTGTCCCATTTTAAATCTGTCCTCAAATCTATTGCTTTTATTGGTCCTCAGCATCTTAGTTCTTCTTTATTAGCTGCCTTCCATTATGGATTTCCTGCAATGCCTGGTGTCAACAGCCATATATAATGAGCAGAAAGGCAATATACATGCAAATCTTGGTTGTAAAATAGCCTAAATGTGTTCATATGTTTTCTTTTATCAGTGTCCCCATCTAACTTAAATGATGTTGGAAACCTTTACAGCCATTATAGAATTTGTAAGTATCTGGGGGAGAGGGGGCGCGGGAAGGAATGAGTTCCAATAGCTTTGATGGCATTATTGGACTGCTTGATGTCATTTTTAGTTTGATGGAAATAAACTCACATTACATCTTGTGTTAGTGCCAGCAAGTTTACAACCTCTTGCCTTTGAAAGAACCTGGGACCACATTAGCAAGATTTTCCATATGTGCTTTGTTGCATTTACATTCAGACATGTGCTAATGAGCTTGCTTTGATGGGTCAGAGCTCCTGCTGTGTCCCACATCAAAGGAGGCCAACAAAGGATGCAGTAGCATTTTGACTGAAGTCTAATGATATTTAACCTGGGTTTCTTTAAAACTCCTGTAAGCAAACCATTCTAAACTGGGCATCTAACAATTAATGCCACTGCTCATCTGCTTTCCTTGAGTCTGATTCTGGTCTTACTAAAACCAGTGTAAATCAGGAAAAAAGCCACTGAAAGTCACTTATTTACACTGGTGTAAAACAGATGTTAAAACCTGTGGGGTTTTTCAAAAGAAGCGCTCTGCCTTTCTTCTACCATTTACCAAAAGAGCTAATTAATTATAATTAAGCCTATTTTGAAAGGCCCCATTGTGCTTAACATACAGGGAATAACATTTTACTATAGGGGTAACTATTGAAATCAGTGGAACTGGGTGCATAGTGAATTATAATTTAATGGATGTAAGGGTGTTTCTGTGTCCTCTTCTATTCGGTTCAAGCTTTTATATTGCTCTCATCATGGTGGCATCTGAGTGCCCTCCAGACATGAATTAAGTGATGCGACTAACATCTGTTGTGTGTGGTTTGAATGAATGCAGTAGTACTGAAAGATGTGAAGAGATGACCTGAGAGGATGAAGTCCTTCACAGAAAAGATACAACATGGGCATTGCTGTTGGTAGCTTCACCATGCTTCCCCATCAATATGCTGTGCTCTGAGCTAAACGACCTCTGAAATTAGTTCAGGTTTTCTGTCTGTTCAATCAGAGCTGCCAACCAGGAGACCCATTAAGGTTATTTGAGATGATTCTAGCACAGTAAAAAGGATTAAAGTTGAAGCATAAAGACACATTCAAACATTTAGCATATCTGGCAGGTAAATACCTTGCAATGTGAGCCACAAGAGTGCCATCTGAATGTCTATTCTCACCTTCTGGGGACACTGCAAATTACAAGTGGGCAGCATTATCTACTGTAGCAGATGTAAACAAACTTGTTTGTCTTGGTGATTGGCTGCACGGGAAGTAGGACTGAGTGGACTTGTAGGCTGTAAAGTTTTATATTGTTTTGTTTGGGCACACTTATGTGAAAAAAATAATTCTGCATTTGTAAGTTGCACTTTCACTATGAAGAAATTGCAGTACAGTACTTGTATGAGGTGAACTGGAAAACATTATTTCTTTTGTTTATCTTTATCGTGAAAATATTTGTAATGAAAACCATATAAAGCGAGCACTGTGGGCTGTATTCTGTGTTGTAATCAAAATCAATATAATAAAAAAATGTAGAAAAACATTTATAATACATTTAAATGGCTATTTTATTATTGTTTAACAATGCAATTAAAACTGAGATTAATTGTGACTATTTAAAAAAATCTAGTTAATTTGTTTTGTGTTAATCGCTTGAGTTTACTGTGATTAATTGTATAATTTTTGGTGGTGCCCAGAATGGGTTCAAGTCCTGCCCCTCTAATGCCTAATGCTCTGGGAGGGAGTTTGGGTACGGGGTGTGGGCTCCAGCAAAGTATTGGGGCTCAGGAGGGGAAATGGAACATGGGGTTGGCTGGGAATAAGAAGTTTGGGGTGCAGCCAAATAAGGAGTTTTGGGCTGCCCCAAGGCTGGGGTGGGAGGACAGAGGGGAGGACTCCCCCCAACCTTTTCCCCATTGGCAGCAGTGAGCTCTGAGAGCGGGGTCCCTGCTCTTCCTCCACAGCCAGCACATTCACCCAACCCCTCCCCAGGCTGCTGCTCAAGAGGTCCAGCCAAGAAAAGCCCTCCCTCCCATTTGGAGTCACCTGCCGGGAGGGGGCTGCCATGTGGGCCAGAGTAACTTTTTTGTGGGCCCCTATGGGGGCAATGGAACATGGCCTGTGGAGGTTGATCCTTGGAGTGAGGGCCCAGCCAGGGGCAATGGAACATGGCACAACAGGGGTAACCCTGCTCCATTTAGTGCACATGGTCTTCTGACCACCAGCTCCCCTGCCCAGCACTCCCCCACCCTGAGCCCCACACAGAGCCCCCAACAACCCAGCAAAACACACAGATCTCTTCCTCCCCCACCGGCTGGAACCCTTCCCCACAGCCGCACCTCAAGCCGCCTCACACAGATCCCCACTGCCCAGTGCCCCAAAATGCACAAGTCTCCCCCACTGCCCAGCACCTCCCACCCCCTCTTATCCCAGCATCTCTCCTCAGACCCTGCCCCAGGCCCTGCAGAGCAGGCATCCCACAACCACCCCCCTCAGCACAGGACAACTGAAGCTCAGGAGCACAGAGCAGCCCTATCTCCCCCCCTCCCCCCGCCCGCACTGTTGCTGCCCACAGTGGAGGAGGTGTTTCTTTGCATGGGCGTGGGGGGGAGGCAGCCTCCAGCTTCCCCAGCCGGCCGCTTCTGCAGAGCAACAGTGAGAGGCAGAGCCCGAAGCAGACAGTCACTGGCCCGGCCCAGAGCAGCAGTAGCTGAGGGCTCCTCTCTGCCCCCAGCTCTACTTGGCAGCTGGCTGATGGTGATGGTGGGAGAGAAGAGTCCTAAGCCAACTGCTAGTGGAAAGGAGCAAGCAGTGAGTGTGTGTTTTGGGGAGGGAGAGGTTGGAGGCAGGCAGGGACCAGGGCAGAGACACGCTCTGCCAGAGGCAGCAGCGTGGAGTGGCAAGGGCTCCTCGAGAGTGAGGCTGGAGCGGACTGGCTGCCGGCCCCACCCCTGGGGACTATAGAATAGTCAAGTAAGTGATAAGAATTCATGATGTTAAATATCAGTTAATTGATTAGTCGATTAACATCCCCACTGGCAAATGCCTTTCCCAGAGAGCATTTTGCCTCCACCCCCACTTACAGGGAGGCAGATTCAGCCATTGTACCTCTGCAGACCTGTCAGGTGGCGAGAGGTGGTCTGAGGTAGCAAGGGTCTGAGCTTGTTACTTCTGCTGTATAAAGCCTATCACCTTAAACACCCCAGGGTGCTGGGACAATGTTTATAGGGGGGGGCTGCCACTGCTGGAAACGATGCATCTGAAGCCTGTGATTACTGCTCCCAGCCAGGGGGTGCAGCAGCACTCCCACAGCCCCCAGTCAGCCCTGCAGATGGCAGAGCACTGGCTGAATACGTTCACCCTGAGCACTCCATTAGCTAAGCCCGTGGCTGCATTCTGCATTCTGCTCTAGCTTTTGCTTCCTTGTGGCTGCCATATGTAGCCAGCTCTGTGTTGAGTGTGCCACAGCCATTCGGTCTCAAGGTGACAAAGACATGGGTCATGCTGGCCACCCTGTCTTACTCTAGAGGACTGTCAGCTCCCACCAGCCCGAGCTGGGAGAGCAAGAGATGGATTAGACCCACTTTGCAACACAGGAGGGTTTGACTGTTTCCATTCAATGCCCATACCATGCACTGAGCATACAGATCACCTTGCCTCTGCAGATCTTAGTTACTGTAACACAGCAGACCTCACAACCAAGGGCACCTCCTACTGGTCACTCAAGGAATTAGCATTTTGGTGCTGGAACACCCTTCTAGCTGGTGTCACGCCTGCTGTTACATCCACCACTATGTCAGGACTCACATCTCTCCCACACTGTGGTGCCCTCCTATGTGTGTACTGCCCTACCACAGTGCACCACACTCTGGAGTCCTCTCCCTGTGGAGACCCCCCCCACTTCCCTTATGCCTACCTTGCCTCAGTGATTTACTGCCCAGTCTTCATCTAGCTCCTGCCTCAGAGGCAAACTGCAGTTGGAAATGGCCACTCCTCATCAGCAAAAGGGAGGGTGCAGAGCTGCTACTTTTGCCTATCCTAGCTACCCCCCCCAGCCTGAGTACCTAAAGGCCTTGCTTTAGGCACTACAATCTAGGAACTTACTTGGCCAGCACTCCACCAGCCCCACTCTAAACCAAGAAGCCTCTAACTTCCTCAACAAGCCACACCCCTTCTACTCCCCCCTGTCTTTCTTCTAACCTCCTGGAGCCCTTATTTATACAGCCCACAGCTGGGCCCTAACTGGCAGCTCTCTGCTGCAGCTGCTTGCTCCATGGCTCCAGCCCTGGCTGGGTTTTAACCTTAAAGGGCCAGTGCGGGGCACACGCCCAGTCACAGTTACCCTCAGTAAAAATCCCAAGCAACTCATGTGAAGTCTGGATTGACATGGGTGTTAGCTGAGATCACACTCTGGATCATTATTTAGGGATTCTGTGCTGGAGAATTAGATTTAGGGAAGGAATTTGCTGCAGCCCTGCATTGGGAAGGAAGGACTGTTGTAGCCTCTGAGGGTGTCTGCTGTGAGTGGTGCCTACGGCACAGCATCCTGACTTGTGACCTAGCCAGTTGGTCCTGAGGTTGTGGCACGTTAATGGGACAAAGAGGGGGAAGCACGCACTATTCTGTAGATAAACAGCTGCCTCTGGCACTCTTCACCCCACCCCTTGCACTAGCACCGAAGTTACACACACTGCACATTTTTTAAAGTGTTTCAGCCCCAAACATCGGGTCACCATATTGGCAGAGCTCCTTAGCAATCAGCAGGGATGGGCATACTAAAAAGGGGACAGTAGACCTTTAAGAAATAGCATTTCTGAGCACAGAGGCCTGCTCTCAAGTTATGCACTGAGTGACAGCCTCCAAAAACCAATAGGAGAGCCAGCTGGGATCCTACGCATTCTCATTAGTTTAGATTCCAAAGGAGGCGGGTCTTAGTGCACAAAAAGGGAAATGCAGCCGTTTGTGCCCCTTAGAATACTTAGACTCTTTAGATAGAAGGGGAGGAGGAGGAGGAGGAGGAAAGAAGTTGTTGTTTAACTCTATACTGGTGAGAGATGAGTGTAGGGAAATAAGAGACAGTTCAGTAGAGCAATTTCTTAAGTGGGGGCCTGAGAAGGGACTGAGACCAGCTTTAGAACTTTCACAGACACTCCTAGGCCAAACAGAGCATGCAGACAAATAGGGAGAAGAAGGTCTTACCCAGTCATTCTGTAACAATAGATAAATTTCTTGGCAAGGATAAAAAATATTGTTCTTACTGCTAAAACAAAACTGGAGTCTCTCTATTTGGATTCTAGACTAGGGAAGAAAACACATTCATTTAAAATTATTCTTTAAAATGGAAGCTCTAATGTGTTAACTTTTCTAAGGAAACACAACATACTAGGTTATTTGTATCCTAAAGTCATTTTAACAAAAAAACTATTCCAGAGTTTATCTGGTAGCCTGGCTTTATTCCTTTGTTTTATGGCACAGAGCAACTCTGCTTGAGTAGCACAGAAAAGAACAGCTGAGGCATGTGATGAATTTACTTAGTCTTATTATAGCATAGTAGAAAGGAGTCTAGACTGTAAGTTAACTAGTGTATGTAAAAACTGAAATTTTTTGGCTAACTTCATCAAACAAGATGGTAAAAGAGATCCAGTTTTTTTTAGTTCCTAGAGCACAAGTTTAACATTAAATTATTTAAGAGCTTCAATGGGGTAGCCAAGTTGGTCTAACAGGAAAAACTTAAACAAATAGTTTAGTGGCCCCTTAAAGACTAACAAAACATATGTTATCATGAGCTTTTGTGGCCACAACCCACTACTTCAGATGACTGGAGTATTAGAAGTCCAAGAATAAATAAGGAAGGGGGGCAGGGGGAAAGAGACTGTGCATAGATTCAAATAGTTACAAGAGGCTGATAAGAACAATTAGCACCTCCATTGTTTGGTTGATTAAGTCATTAGGCTGTGGACCCTATTGTGGGAGGCCAGTGTTCCTGTTCATACCATATGCATAATTTTTTAATTAAATTTAGTTAGTTTGGGGACACAGCTTTTACAAGTGGAGACAAAACAATAATGCAGGCATATTTGCTAGGCTAACTGCAGGAATAGCAGGGCACGAAGAAACTAACACATTATTCCAAAAGTTCCACTGAGCTCTATGAAGGTGTCTTGGTGGTTTTTTGTTTGTGTGTGGGTTTTTTTGCCTCCATACACTCATTAGGAAAACACTCCCACAAGTGTCCCCCTTTCTAAAGTCAGGTGGAACAGGTTTGGGCTCTTGTATAAGAGAAATAGATCAATTGTGTATTAGAGGAAAAATTCCTAATGTCTCTGAATCCCCTAGATCTGAGAGTTTATGGCTACAAACTAGATGTTAGTCTTCCCCTTCAAGTTTAAGGGGACTGTAGTTTAACCCCCCCCAACAGTTATGTCCATATTTCCAGATACAATATCTCAGTCCAGAATCATGGATGTGTGTAAAGCTTTTTGAAGTAAAAACAGGTTTCTCATTCAGGCAGCTTTTAGCTTCTGTACTTCAGAGGGGCTATAAAATTCAAACTTACAAGTGACTACAGAGGACCCTGGAGGGAGGGAAGTAGGGAATTAAATGCAGTTTACAGAACTGAACATTGCTCTTCCTGCTGCCCATCACACAGACTACTGAAGCATAGAGATAATTGGTCCTATTTGCCACAGCTGTGCTAAGGCCCTTGATTCTTGTCAGTTTACCAGCCCTGGAGCCCAGGTGCAGACCCTTGCTTACAATGCAGCTCCATCTAATTAAGTAAAACTGGCTGCTGGAATTGTAAGTGAGGACTCTAATCCTGTAAAACCAGTGTGGTGCCCCGGCTAGGGGAAAGATCCATTGCCAGCAGGATATTAGTGAGAAAAGACTGGGGCCTTATAGATGGAAAGCAAGAAGCCCTCTTCCAGTAAAGGGCAGTGTTTATTCTGATAGGCATTTAGCTTAGCTCTTCCTTATAGCTCTGCCTCAACCTGGGGTTGTTAATGAAAATCTCCACCTACCTCACATGTAACCCTCAACTTGCCAGTGTAGTCACTTAACCTTTAATGTGTATATGTTAGAATAAGGCTGCAGCCTCCTCTAATAGTTGTATCAGACCAATGGTGGTCAGTGTTGCCTATGGCCAATATCAGAAAAATTAAATCCACTTACCTGTTCACAGAATTGGATAACCCCTTAAAGAAGGCCTTTCAGGGAGGGGGCTCCAGAAGCCGCATCTGTAGGAGCCTACAAAGGGGCTTGTTTTTAAGAATTAGTCTCAGGCCCAACAAGAGAAGATGTCAGTGAGACTTGTTCATTGTTACATTAAATTAAATGCAGTTTGGGTTTCATGTCAAATTACAGCTGGCTTACTGGGGGAGGGGTGCATTAATCTCTTACTAATGCAACAGAATGAAAGAAATGCGAAGCATTTAAGTGTGAAGGTGTGAAAGCTTTGATTTTTAATTTATTCCTGTTCTCTTAGATGTATGGCCTCTTAAGGAGGAACTCTTGGCAAAATATTTTAGATGCCATTGCTGGCCTTCTTAAGGGAAAAGAAAAGGGGTGCTTAGATGGTCTAGAGCTGTTGAAGTCCAGTCTTGTCTTCCAGACTAATCCACTTGTGTGCACACCAGGGAAAGAAGAATACAGCTGCTGTGTTTGGGAGTGACTCTTGCAACTTTGTTGCTGGAGAAACACAGGCCCACTTGCAAACTTGGGCCAGCATTGGGCTGTTTGGAGTGCAGCTTTAAGCTGCTTCTCTGGTCACTGTTTCAGGGTGGCATGGCAGCAAAGCCAGGTGCCCCAGACGGGCAAAAATGGAGACAGAAAACAAATCAAGTGGAAAGAAAGTACTAACTCATCAGGGAATGGTAGCAGTCAAGCCCTGAGGCTCTCGTTCTAGGGGATGGTCAGGATTTAGCTGAAGCCTATGGAGGTGGCGGCGTCCTCAGTTTTCCTCTGGCTGTTTGGTCTTTGTAGTCATGAAAGACATCCTGACAACACAAGGTCACGGTGGACCCCTTGAGTGGCAGCCACGATGGTTACGCTCACTCCATTAAGTCTCACTTTCCACTCTTTAGATGGGATCCATGCCAAGAAAGGGGCAACCTGTCCCATTAGAATCCATCCAAATATGTCCGTGAATTCCAACCCATGATTTTAGACGCAGCCTTGAGGACCCCTCATCTCAGTTCTTTTAACTGAAACCTTTCAATTTACAACTCTTGCTGACTTCTTATAACTTTATATAACAGGTTGAGATTCTGTTGGATTGCTTGAGAGCACAGTCTTCTGCATCACAAGATGCAAAACCCTGATGTAAAAGCACTGCTTATCTTTATCACTTAACACAGACCATTCCTAAAGTGAGAACCATGCCAGGGGAATTTTCCTCTCTAGAGAAAGGCAAACAAAAGGTTGAAGTTCTGCTGAAGCTAGGTGGTTATTCAGAGGTAGGTTTCTCCCTTGGGAAGTTCTGGGGCTTTCCAGACACTGACCACTGGTACATATTCCTATTCCACCAGTTGTCAGAGCTGGCCATGTCACTGGGGAAAGGAGCATTAGGAAGCGAGGAAAAGGAAGTTAGAAGTTCACTACTAGAACTGAACAGTGATTAAAATTCAGACTCTCTGGCTGGACTTCCTTGCAAAAGGTCACAAAATTGTGGATTTCTGCAATTAGCATGTCTTAAGTATTCAGTTACCTTTCTAAACTTAGAGGGGTATACTGCTTGCTGGAGTAACTTCTAGTAATGTTGTAATAAACACAGTGTGAGCCCTGTCCTGAGGTGTTTGCAGCCTGCAGACCTTACAGAGAGGTAGGAGTCTGAGGGGTAGCCATGTTAGGCTGTAACAAGAGGTAAAGGAACAATATTGCTTATTCAAACGTCAGTTATGTGCATGGGAAACTGTTTACAAATGCACCAAACATCTCTAACACACTTTGACTAGGCAGCTTAGGAGAGGCAGGACTTCAGGGTGGACTTTGTGAAGAAGTCTGAGGGATAGGGGTGTTAGTCTCTAAGGTTGTGCAGGACTGTATGTTAAGGCTTTTTTCAGTTACAGACTAACAAAAAATGTAGAAGGGCCAGGAGTCTTGTAGCATCAAAAGATTTGACCTTTCATACTAACAGAATATGCTGAAAGTCAGTCAGGCTATTCTGCTTTTCCAGTGCCTGTTGTGTAGATGGCTCACTTGTGGAGCCCCACAAATCCGTGCATGTGGACGCAAATATCTGCGGATCATTTTTGCAGTTGCAGATACCAATTTTGTATCCATGCAGGGCTCTATCTACTTGCCTTAATTCCCCACAGAGAAGAGGAGCCATTTGGAACTCTCATTGGTGATGGACGGAGTCTCTCTTTTGAGACTTGCCAACAGGTAGCAGTTCTGAAACTACAAATGTCATTTTTCAGGATCTTCTTCTAAACAATTTGCTCTTACTGAGTATGTCCACGCTGCAGCTAAACACCTGCGGACGGCCTCTGCCAGCTGACTTGGGTTTGTGGGGGTCTGGGCTCTGGGGCTGTTTCATTGCCCAGAGTTTTCCAAGCTCAGCTCAGGCTTTAGCACCCTGGCACCTGGGGGAGTGTGCGTCTTGGAGCTTGTGTTGCAGCCTGAGCCTGGAAGTCTACACTGCAATGAAATGGGCTCACTTGGCTTGGCCCATGGGGCTGAGTCAGTTGACACGAGACAGCTGTGGTTTTCTAATTGCAGTGTAGACATGCCCAGTGTTCTCTCTTATTCTGCACAGGGATGGAAAAAGTTAATTTTGTGTACCGAGGCAAGTGCAGACGTGCACCACCAATAGAAACACCTGCTGCCTGCTTTGGGCACTCTGCTAATGAGCTGGGTGGCATTTGAAACTCTCCTATGTGGCTGCCCAAGTGGTCAGCTTACAGGGAACACTGGTAGTGACACACAATTCAGTAACCCAGCTTTCTCTTGCAATCTAGGTACAGGTATGAAAACAAACTTTGAATACATCATATAAGCTTTCTTGCAGCTAATACAATATGCTATTGGATTAGATTTCACCTGTTGCTAGTAATGGTGCCCAGCTGCATTTTGAGACGAAAGACAATAGATGTCAGTTGGCATTCCCCTGAATTCTTATCCTTAACACTTCACAACTATCTGCCTTTTTGATGTGAAAATAAACCAGAGGTTGACCTTGCAGTGTGCTCTGTGGGTGCCCAAACGCTACTTTCAGCCTGAAATGGAAAGAAAAAGGGGCTCCAGAATCCGGTGTCATGCAACCTACAGTCTGCCAACACGTAGCAAGAGTGCTCCAGGTGATCTGAACTCTGTGCGTGGATTACAAAGACAAAGTGATACACAGGCACTGCAGAGCAAAACAAACCTTTGCCTCTGCCCCACTCAAATGTCACCATAACATTAGCCACTGATGTTGCATTAAACAGCATGAACTGTTTAGCATGGTCCCTGTCAACCAATGCCCTGTGCTCCTACAGATGAGGTCTGCTAGAAACACTCTACTTCATAAAACATGTTGCCAGCGGGTTTTGTGGGCTGTAGACTCCAACTGCGGAATAGCAGGGGCAGATTATTCCGTTGTTGCAGCTCTTGGCAGAAAATCGTGCCATGGTACAAATCTCTAACACCTTCAGCCTGGTGTGAAGCCTTCTGGACTGACTGTTAGAGACTCTATGCACTTACCTTCTGCAGTCTAAAAAGCTGTTTCCATAGCATTCCTCTACAGGATTCCTGGCTTGTCATTTCCTCTGCTTTCTAGAAAACATCAGCTCTTGCTGTAGGTCAGGCTTGTTTTGATTGGTCTGGAAGTAGTGTAAACACTTGGCTGTCTCCAAGATCCATGTAACCAATCCTGTAGAGTTCTGTCCTGGTACCATAGATGACTGTTTAGGTGTAGACAGACATTCTGGCATGCTAAGAATAATGGCTTGTATACGTTTCATGAGTAAGACATTTAAGGGGATTTTTGGAGTCTTCATACGTGGGAGCTTCACCCTGAGGCAATTGGCCTGCATCTTCCTCTGCAGCAATGACTTAATGAAGCTGGACCCTTTTTAAGGGCGTACTACCAAAAAAGTGATCTTGCTTAAAATCACTGCAAGATGTGCCAAGTCACATCTCTCATGCATATACTTTGAAGGGAGGTTGGTGGTCATGAATATCCACAGCACAATCACCCTACCATATTAAATGTAGCTTTTTTTTTTGAAGGCTATATATTCACCAGATGGCAGCTATTGCAAAAGACTTCAGACCTGCAGTCAGCTTTGATTTGTGATGCCAAATCCTTGTGCCCAAGTACCTAAAAACCATTCACCACAATAGGCAAGTGCCTGCTACATTTTATGAACTTAGCTTCAGACAAAGTAGCATGGTAATCTGTCGGAATGTGAATACTTCACATTGTTGTATGCAATGTTGGGGTAGCCATGTTGGTCCCAGGATATTAGAGATGTGGAGGGTGAGGTAACTTGTAAAGTCCTTCCCTGCCCATAACACGATGATGGCTGTGATATTGAGTGTACTCCCCAGGCCTGAAAGAGCGCTGTGTAAACTTGAAAGCTTGTTTCTCACCAACAGAAGTTTGCCCAATAAATATTAACTCACCCGCCTTGTCCCTAATACTTCAGAGGCATTCTTAACTGTCAGGTCACCACCTCTTCCTTGCTTTACTGATATTAAAATAGTCCCAAACCTTTTTGGGGTGCCTTCTATAAACGTGATAAGGAAAACATCAAATCTCCTCATATAAAGGCTGCCAGTAACTATGGCCCTACCCAAATGATCTTCCTCTCCTGACCCAATGAGTCATGGCATAGGCGCTGTTCTTGCTTCTGGTCCAACACCTCTACAGCCACACCCAATATAATAACATGGGCTAGAGAAAACATTGTATTGTTTTACTTCCAACGCAGGTTTTGTTCTGATAAACCCATAGGAAGACCTTTTTACAGGGTAAAAGTTTATCAATAGGACGGTCTACCTAATATTAGCTGGCTTGTTCTGTCCCCCACTGCTATTAAGATATTCAGAAGGGGGTTTTGAAGCTAACTTGCTCTTTCAGCTGTATTCAGTCCAATTTGGATTGGGCATACGTTGTTGCTTTTTCAAGTAAATACCTGCTTGGCATAGTAGCTGAGATGCCTCCTGGCTTCTCCAACTGAGATGACTTCAGTGGAACAGTCTGTGCCTGGCTTTAGGAGAGAGCCAGATGCGGCTAGTTTGGTCATCTGGTACCATTCTCTGTGGTTGGACTTACTCCACTGGGAGCCAAATAGCTGAGTGTCTTGTCTATTTGCGTGCACAATATACCTGCAGCTCTGTTTTGTACAAGCCACAGTGAGAGTAGTTTCAATCAGACTGGTAGCGTGGGTATGCCGGAGTACGCTGGATGTCCACCGGTTCTGAAAGTGTTTAAAAATACCTGGACCTTAGATATTTGGGGAAACAGCGTTGTTTGTAAAATGACAGTTTTAAGCATTTAATGCCTGGGAAAGCGTCTAGGTACTCTTGGTAAATGCATGCTCTTGTCTCCATTTAGCCTTTCTGATGCTGCTTTGTCACCTTGTACACAATAAAGGTGCCAGGGGGCAACACAACTCTTTACAGCACCCTAAAACTAGTGTGTGTTTTCTGTAGGTCAAAAGCTCCCTATTCTGATTCACATTATCCTGGTTTAGAAGTGCCTGGTTTTGAAAAGGCACTTTTCCCCAGAAACTTTCTGCACCAAATCCTCACCAACATAAAAGTAGAAGAGCAGCCCAGCTTGGCGACTGGCTTGTATACTAAGCTTTCCTGTTCAGTGATCTCATGGAGACCCCTGGGCTTGCTCCTGCAGCAGCTTTTTTTCTGTCTTTCTCCCTATTCCACAGACTGTGGATTCCCCCCCCCCCCCCCCCCGGTGTTTACTCTGCCCCTTAATTCTTCTCACTGCCTGTCTCTCTGATCTGGCTGTTTGGGTGCCAGCTAAGATCAGGGCATGCAGTGACATGTAAACATGTATTGCTTCCACTTCTGTCTGAAAACCTGGCCCTTCAAGTGTGTGACCTCCTGCTGCCCTGTGGCTGGCCTGCCCCTCTGACTCAGATGTTTAGAGTTCTGCACAGATACAAAATTTGTATCTGCAAAAATGAGCCACAGAGATCTGCAAATTTGTAGGGTTCTAGACACAAAATTGGTATCTGCATCCATATTGGCAAAAACGAGCCGCGGTTACCCACAGACATGAAGCGGCTATGAAGGGCTCTACAGCTGTTCCCGTTGTGCCAGGGGCCGTATTTGGCGAGACAGATTTATACATGAATTGACTGGGATTCTGTACCATATTCTAATCTCAGCAGCACTGCCAGAGAGTCAATCTCTGCCTTTGATAAGCTTACCTTGGTGTTCTAAAGATCCCATTGGTAGGTGGGAAGGGAATGGGGAGACAGTACATGCGCCACCTCCCTAAGTGTCCTCCCCCCATCCCAGTTAGTTCCCAGAACCGGGGAATTCAGCCATGCAATGCTAAGGACTGCCCTGGCCTCAGGATTTATGGTGCCCTAGGCGGGATTATTAAATTGGTGCTCCTATGCCTGACTTAGCAACACAAACATAAGCTTACAGTATTGGAAAACTTGCCACATGCACATTATTAAAAACAGTTTAATTAAGCACACTGTAATGCTGATGGACTAGCACTAAAGAAGTAGCACTCTAAAAAAAAATTCTGATTTATTGACAGAATGATGCAAAAATATAATTTTTTAAATTTGTCAACATTTTATTGGAAATTTATATGAAGAGGTATTGAAACAAGGATTTGTTTTTAATTAAAAGCAATCTGTCTGGCTTTTTTGGCTGCAAAATCAGTAATAATGTCATTGTCTGACAAAGACAAAGTGACATCTTGCTTGATTGCAAGACCAGTCAAGAGTTCCTGACTCATTGTAGAACGGAGATAGTTTTTAATGAGCTTTAGTTTTGAGAAACGCCGTTCTCCTGATGCTACTATTACAGGAATTGTCAGTAGAATATGAGTGGCAATGTACACATTAGGATATATGTCAACAAGTTTGCTGGTACGAATAAACTGTACCATGTCCATCACCGACTTTGTATGTGGCAACATTGATGACAATGTACTCAATTCTTCGTACAGTTCAAGTCCATTTAAATCAAAACTATCATCGTGCTTCAGAAGGCTCTCTAGGTTCTTGCATTTTGTCATTAGCTGCTCTTGTTTTCCTATTTTGTTGAATTTAATTGTCATGCAAAAATCCAAACTGTTCATGGTGTACTCATAAGGTATTAAAACTTTCATCAACGGCAGATATTGCTTTATCCATCACATTAAAAAATTCAACCTCAAATTTCTTTTCTGGATCGACTATGGGCTCATCTGCTCCTTCATATTCCGCTTGCCGTTTTTTCCTTGAAACTCGTGTCACATTCGGACATGGGAATTTTGGTTCTACAGAGTGCCCGTGCAAGCTCTCTTTCTGTAACCTGTGCTTCTTTGAATCTATTTTCTCTGTATTTCACCTAAAGTCTCATGTGTTTAGTAAGGTGTGACGTAGCGGGGGTACCTTGCTGGTTGCTATGCTGGGCAGTGGGTTGTCAGTGACCTCCACTGGCTGCTGTCTGCAGCGCGGCCCAGCAGGGCAGGGGATGAGTCTATGCAAGGGGGCTTCGAAACTCATCAGACAGGTATCTCCCATGGCGCGGAACAATGGGAAGGAGGGGGGTGGAGCCCTGGCTGAGGGCAGGGCTGGAAGTGAGTGAGGCAGTTTCTGTCTGGGATCATGGAGGAGACAGCTTAGGGAAAGGGGCTGGAATTTAGGGGCCCAGCATCCCTCATCTCAAGGAGGGCTGAGGCATCCTAGGCCCAGTTCCTGTAACCAGATGACATCTGTGCTGTGCTGTATCCTGGAGAAGCAATAAATGCCCTCTATTCTACTGGCTGGTGGAGTCTGTCCGTGCCATTATGGGGGTGCAGGAGTCGGGGGACCCCGACGTGCTGCCACATAAGGTAAGTGTTGAATCAAGCTGCATCATTGGACTCTGCATTATTTTGCTTACACTTGAGATTTTAACAAGAATGTCATACCAGATTATGACAGATGTTAGAAACTTGAAGCTGGATATTTCAGAGGCCAATGATTGTGCTTCACTTTTAGCTTTTGGATCTCTGGCTTCTTCCGAAATAGCAACCAGTGCTTCGTAAACCTCCTCAGATTGATATCTCAATGCTTTTGCACTTTCTACTCTTTCCCAGCGTGTCTCAGAGGCTTAACGGTAATACCATTGACATGTGCTTTGAATATTTGCCATTGTTGAGTGGAAGCTGAAAAGAGCACGTAAATGCGTTGCAGCAAACCAAAAAAAATATAGCTTCTACAGAAGACTTGGCCATATCACACACAATCAAATTAAGGCTGTGGCATGCACACAGAACAAAAAAGGCTCGTGATTTTCTACCAGCAATCTAGCTTGCACGCCAGAAATGCATCCTTTCATATTGGCACCATTATCATAGCCTTGTCCTCCTAATGTTCATTTAAGGACAATCCCATTCGTTTTAGTTCATCAAGGAGAGCTTGAAGTCCAAAACCTGTAGTGTCTTCTACTTCTAAAAATGTGAAACGATTCCTTAACCGTAATCTGCGCTGAATCACTAATGTTGACAAATCTCACTACTAACGACATCTGTTCGTGATGATTTATGTCCGGAGTGCAATCTAGAATTACGGCAAAATATTTTGCCAAAGTAACCAATTAAACAATTTTGTCTCACTTTATCACTCATTAACATGATCAGTTCATTTTGAATTCTTGGTCCCAAATAGTGGTCATGTATTTCATTTTCAGTTACTCTTCAGAGATGTTCACTCATCACTGTGTCAAGTTTTCCCAGCAGTTGTACAAGGCTCAAAAAATTGCCATTTTTGGGCTGGAATAATTTCTCAATGCTTCCTCTAAAAGCAAGATTGTTTGTTGATAGATATTCAACAATAGATAATAGACGTTCAAGAACACGATGCCAATGCTGCTTCTCTGACTCCAGCAATCTTTGATTTTGGGCATCAAGAGTTGTTGTTGGTTTTTTTTGACCTTACTCTCAGCTCACACCAATTGTGCATACTTTCAGTGTGGTGGTGTGCCTTTTCATGTTGCGGTAATATGTGACTAAGATTTTTTCCAATCATTAATACCCATGGTTGGTATCTTAAAATTGCAACTATTGAAAATCTTGCATGGGAAACAAAATAAAGCATCCTTGCATTTAGAGTACACAAGCCACTGTCTGTTGACAATTTCACCGTTAGAAATCTTTTGTAGTAATTGTTTTCTGTGAATTTCCTACCTCTAATGTCTTTAGGATATTCAAGACCTTTTATTCTCACAGGGCCTTTCTCAAGTATAATGGCACGGAATTCATTGTTTAAAGATTGCGGCCATGTGCCAATGTCATCTATATCCCATGCTAGTACAGTTCCAACTGTTGTAATTTCTTGTTTTGTGTCTGCATCTGTTTCAAATGATTGTTCTGTGTGTTGTGGTGTTTCTTGAGCTTCGTCTGCATAAAAATTTTCTTTGGCAGTTACTTGATGATCTTGATCAACTTTGTTGTTTTTCATGACATACAAACTTAAGTATAGAACCCTTCTGTGCTTGTATAGCTAATCCTATTTCATCTTTCCGTTTTTTCTCTTTTGTGACCCGGAAAGTTGTTTTCGATGCGACAACTTGTAAGGGTGTTTTTTAAAGTAATAACTGTTTAAATTATTCAGATCAGAAATATTATTTAAAATAACTAATATAGGATAGCCGTGAGTCTGTGACCTTGAGCTAATATGAAGACACCTCAAGATGCTCCACTTTGACTGAGACACAGAGTTGGAAACCCATGTCATTTTTACAAAGCCACCTTTTAGTTTTAAATGTATAGTGGGCATCAGTCTTAATGTTAGTTGCAACTCTATATCAACCTGATACTGTAAATAGATCAATGGCATTATCTAGTTTAATAAGCTGGGTTTCCAAGCAGTGGGAAAATATAACCCTAGTTTTATTCCTAGGTAAAGCACAAAGTGACCAAAATGAAGTCAGCACAGAATCATCTCATCTAGATTAAGGTAGCACAGAAATGTTACAGAAGTCCTATTGTGCTTTATTTTTGTTTGGAAAGATGTTAGCAATAACAGCACAGTTTGGGCACTGCCAGAAATACATGATAAATCACTGCCTCTAAAGTTCCATCAAAAACTGACATTTTCACAGCTCTAGCATGATCTGCTGCACAGATTCTTCACAAGGAAGTGTCCCTGGCCTTTAAACTCATATTAACCATGTATTTACTTTATGAAAGTTGGACAACACATTGTGAAAATGTAAGACATTGGCTGCCCAACCTCTGGGCTGGCAAAAGCTATACTGACTCACTGGGGGGGGGGGGGGGAAAAGCAAGAGAATCTTAGTACAACATATGGTCACTGTATACACTGGTAAGGAGATGAGCATTTTACGGTTGTTGGAGGGCTCTATTTAGCAGTAACAGGGCTATAGGAAAGCCAGTCAACAACATTTTTTTTTCCGCTGATAAAAACTGGCCCACTCTCTGCCCCAAACCAAACTTGTCACAAATAATTGTCAACAACTTCATTTTCTGTTTTTGGCGAAGATAGTTATTTTTTTAAAAAAAATATTGAAATTGGATTCAGGATTGTTAGCAAGCATTTTTGGCAAACAAAGTTGTTAAATGACAATCTAAATGGCAACACAATTCTGCTTTCATGCTTGGCTTACCCCCCAGCTTGCTAGTCTAACAGCTGCAGTAGAGGAGGAGAGAGGTGGAAAGCTGCAGGACCCCAAAATCCACCTCTTGGGGTGCAGAGTGGCAACAGCAGCAGCAAACCCTCAGGTCTGATTACACGTCACTGGGCACCACCGCCAGCACCATGGACTATGGTGAAGTTAGCACAGCATCTGATCTCAGAGATGGGGCACCTACTCATCCTGCCCTGAGCAGCTCCCTGCCCCCCCCCGGGTGAGATGGATCACTGCCGGCCTGGGGGAGAGACGCGCTCCCCAGCTAGGGTGACCAGATGTCCTGATTTTATAGGGCCAGCCCCGATATTTTGGGCTTGGTCTTATAGGCACCAATTACCTCCCATGCTAGGGTGACCAGACAGCAAGTGTGACAAATCAGGACAGAGGGTGGGGAGGTAATAGGAGCCTATATAAGAAAAAGACCCAAAAATTGGGACTGTCCCTATAAAAGTGGGACATCTGGTCACCCTACACCAACCCCCTGTCCTGATTTTTCACACATGCTATCTGGCACCCTATCCCCAGCCCAGCCAGCTGTGTGATGATTCCAGCCAGCCCCTGTTGCTTGGGCTGGCTGCTGGGGAAGTGTGAGTCACTTTCATTTCCTCAGCACGCAGCCAGCCAGCCCCCCACCCAACCCAGGAGGGGACAGGAGGGGGAAGAAGGGGTGCTCCGTGGGGGGGGGGAGAAGAATGGACATTATGGGGGGCAACAGAGGATACAGCCAGAGCCACCCAGCCTGCCTCACCTCAGGCTGGGGGAGAGTCACACTCCCAGGTGAGTTCCTTCCCCCACCCCTACTCCCTCCCCTTCCCAGAGACCCCAGCAGCCAATCCCCTCCCTCAGACTGCTCTGCAGGCAGCACATTCAGCGCTCTCTAGGACCCAGCCCTGCTGTTACATGCTCCACTGCTTCCTGCCCTTCCCAGCAGAAATACTGGTGCCCTAGGCAACTACCTATTCTGCCTATGGCTAAGGACGGCCCCGGCTGAGGCACTAACTACCTTGAGAAGTCTGGTCCTAGGTCACTTCTCAGACACTAGTGTGAATTCCTCTAGTGCCTCACCTAAGCCTGCAGAATGCGACTGATAATTATCAGCAGGAATGTTGCTTGAAAATCTGTATACTCTAGGCCGAGACGAGTGCTGAACCCTTCCTCCTGGGTGAATGGGTAACAAATCAGAGGGTTACAGTGACTAATGGCTTGGCTAGTTTGGGCACTGGCTCTAGCAAATAGCTGTCATTCTTTATTAGCCCAGGAAATGCAAATTAATCCAAAAGGATTAGTTACCTTTAGAATATAACAGGTGGTCAGAGTCTCAGAGGAATGTGTAATGGATTTGCTTTAACTAGTGAGTGAGGAGGCGATCACAAGGAATCATGACTAAATTCATGCAAGCCCAAGTGTCGCTTGATATTAGAAGGCTTCAACATGCCTGTACAGGTGTGGTTCTCTCGGCTGTCTGAAATCCTGTTTCTTTTGCTGTTTACGAGGTCAGTCTTGGTCCATGTCGTGTTTCATGCAGTAGCCAATGCATGATGCTTCAGAGGAAGGTGAAAACCCCCATTTTAGGAACTTGTATGGGAAAGACTGCTTCATACCCACACTGCTAGGTTTGGAGCCTAAAATGGGACGAGGCTACCCTCTTAACAGAAGTGCAAATGGTAAAGTGAAGACGAATTATAATGATTCTCAGGACTTGTAGCTTGAACACGGAGACTTCCATTGCTGGTCTGTCAGCTCCTGCCTCTGATGATAGGGTCTAAACTGAAGTGCGCATGTGCCAGAGGGTTTCTTACAAGATGGCAGATGCACCTTAAGCAGTAAAAGGTCTGATTATTCAGAAGAAACGTATTAGCATATCGTTTGTGTACACTGATGGGCAAAGTGCCACAATCCTTGCAGCGCTAAAGTATGTAGCTCAGACGGAATTTCGGGGGGGAGGGAGTTTTGACTCAACTGTTTGTAAAAGTTGGGTTGCTGGCAAGGGGGCGGAGCCTTTGCAGGAGTGGAAGTGTCAAGGACAAAGGGGTGGAGAAATTAAAATTCTGATATCTCAGTACAATTGTAACATGAATACCAAGAATACAAACATGTAACCATGTAACTTTTTAAAAGGTATAACAGTAGTATGGACAAATGGAAAGAGATCGGTCTTCTTCATAACACAGCCCTCCAGCTTTGCCACACTCCACGTATCTCAGTCCCTCACTCCAGCCACTTGCTCAGTGACAAGTAGGGGTAGGGTCCACTTGTCCAGGTCCTGGCCCAGAAACCCTGCAGATGGCTGCCACTTGCTGTGTCCCCTCAGATGCTGTAGATTTCCCTGGGCCACTTCCCTGCAGCCCAGCACCCTGGATGCCCTTGGCTCAGTCTCAGCTTGCAGATCCTAGCTGCATACCAGGAGCTGCTTTTAGCTTCTTGGGTCTCTGCCTGCAGCACTATATCCAGGGTGTGTGCTTGCCCTCTGCCTGCAAGGCAGCCAGTCCTCCTCCTTCAAGCTCCAGGGAGTGACCCAAGCTGCTCTGCATGTCAGCCCTTCTTATATGGGCCTGATTGGCTACCCTTATAAGCCTTTCTATGATTGGCTGGCTGCCTCCTGCACAGTCTTGCAAGGGTTTTGTCATAGGTTGGAGTATTTATACAGTATGGAGAGCTCATTGCGTGTTCACCCCTAAGATTCTCAATGGTCAAATGGATGGATGCCTCCTTAGTGAACGTGGGTTCCCTTAAGTGGGGAAGGAAAGGAAGGACAAAAATAATCAAAGCAAAACCACATCCCTCTTACAATTTTCCTTGTAGCAAACCTGCTAGACCAGGCAGGATTTATTACAGATATTGTTCTTGGGATGGGCTAGGTAGTACCCAAACAGCTGTTCAGGATGGAGGCCCTGCTCTCTGGGCTATATAAACGTGCCCTCAAGAGCTTAACACCTAAGAGGAGATGGGAAGAAATGGGGGTGGGTGAGGAATAGCAGCAACAGCAGTCGGTCTGTATGCTGGCTTCATGAGCGGCTTGATCGCTGTGTAAAAGCTGGCTAATAAAATCCATGATCTTAACATACTGGTTAGATAGAGGGTCATAAAGAAACTAGGTGTGACAAATTCCTTTCTCCTGTACAGAGATGGAAATGGCTCTATTATGAAATAGACTGCAATTCTTTGACACACCAGAAAAGTATGATACAAATAGGTGTGACCTTGGATTATACATCTTCATCTCTGATATCCACCTGTCCCCTCCTCAGGCAAACAAAATAGTGACTCATGACTGTTACAGCAGTTGGCTTATTTGCTTCCTGCTTGGTAGGAAAGCCCAGGAAGCGATTTTCCTTCACTTAAATGAAACACCCGTTAAGGCCAGTAAAAGGCAGCTTGGTTCACTTCTGCATTCTGTAGCTTCATTTGGTTGCCAAACGGGACTGGGTAGAACACATCACTCCCATTCCTGTTAACATGGCCCAGAAAGGTCTTGCCCTCAAGCAAACTCTTCACTACCAGCCCCTCTTGTGAGGGGAAATGTGTCTCCTTGTCCTCAGTTCTGCTTTCTTCTTCACACCAAAACAGGCTGTCGATGGGGACGATGCTCTGGAACTGCTCTGTATGAAGCCAGTCAAGACTCGGTGCTCAGAGAGGAGGCGCTGCACCAGTGTTACCAAGGCAATGAGCTTATGTAGCCTCGGCCTTCCTGGGTCTGACCTCGGAGCACTTAGCATCCCCTTCCGCACTGTGCGTTTCCCATGGCAAGCCTAATGGGAGGAGGGGACCCTGGAGAAGCCAGCGAGCCCTGCACCAACTCTGGAGCCCACTGTGATTCTCAGTCAGCAGGCAGAATAGAAGGGTTGATGAGCTGACAGGGCCCCAGCGTAGGCCTGTTCTTGTTAGCACAGAAAACAAGAACTTTTTAGTCAAGTCTACCTTGGAGGGAGGGGAGCCCAGAGTGAGGGCTCTGGCTCTCCTCTTGTGCCCCGAGCCAGCTGAGACCGGCCCGCTTCCAGCTGCCTGGCCCCCAACACGCCCATTGATCTTCCTCTGGCCTTGGTCTCCCTTCCGGACCAAGAGTCAACCAGTTGCATCCCCCTCCTGGGTCTCAGGTTGTGAAGGGGCTGACCATAGCATTAGGTGTAAGCAGCTGGAGCAGCACCTGCAGAAGTCTCTAGGTGGTGAGAATAAGGCTGAGACATTGGTGCAATACACAGGGAAACTGAGGCACATAGGCTAGTGTCTCTCTCACACACTCTCACACCACACACACAACTCCAGGGAAAATCCCCACTCATACTGGCCTGCAGGAAACACCATCAGCACTTGGACAGCAAGACTTTTTCCCCCACCAATTCTCCATCCTCCATTGTGTACCAAATGCTTCCACCACCCAGCCAGACTGACGAGCTTTGCAGCATGCCCTGAGTGCACAATCCTGAACGGCTGTGGACCACATGCAGAAGCCGTTCTACAGCTCGCAGCCCCTCAGATGCTCTACCCTAGCTTCGCCTCTTCAGTCAGAGCAGCTTTTGCCAGTCATCGCTTCCCTTTGGCTCATACGACTGAGACACACACGTCAGACAGATCTGCGTTGATCCAGATTTATGGCTAAAGAGATGTAAAGGAACAGGTGATCTCCAGGGCCAGGTTAGCACTGTGACCTTCCACTGACATATCTGCAGGTCTCTTACCTGGCAGTATGGCAAACCGTGGGGTGAGGCCAGTTTCATAATGATGCTGGTGTAAGTGACTGTAAATCAGCTGCCTGACTCATGCCCTGTCACTGATTCTTGCAACCCAGGCTTAAGAGCATGGGTGGAAGTTCTAGACTTGGCCTCTTTGGAGTGACTGTAATTACATATGTGGGAGGGTTAAATGATCTTGTTTACTTACCTTTGTAAGCAAGAAAGGGTGCTTGAGCTAACAACACTCATGGGGGCTTAAACCTAGCTTTAGAGCAAGCGATTTAATGACAGTTTAACACTTTTCACAATTTTTTTGAAAATAAAGGGCACACCTATTCAAGAGATTTCAGACGGTAACTCAGGTCAGACACCTGGGCGGAGGATTTTATGGTTAGCTTTATTGAGCTACCAAAATATACTAGCTCTCATTGTATGAATAAAATGGATGCGCTCTGCTGTCTGAGCCAGGAGCAAAGACCTGCTTCTAGTCTAGCTAGTAAAAGGTGTTTTTTTTTTTCTTTCGCTCAAGAGGCTGGTGCTTCTTGGTTCTTGTCTTGTAGGTGTGATGGCAAAAACAGCAGCCTGCACATTGGCCTATCAGTAGCAGTTGCTGCTGTTTGTGTGACTTTTCTGTTTACCCAGCCAAATTTGCTACTGTGGTGATCCAGCACTGACATGTACATACAATGTTATTTCAACTGCTTTAATTTATTACATGGTAAGACTGAAATAAAAATGTAACTGTACTTGGGACACCTTTGCATTTTTATACCTCATTTGTAAGTCAGTCTACAGGGAAGTGAAACTTTGGGGGGTGTCATGTCTTCAAGTCTGGGGGTACCTCTGAGGGATGGGGGTTTAACTCCACACAATTTGCGCTCTCAGCCTTTTACTACTTCTGTTCCAGGTCTTCTAGGGGCTACTTCACTGCAGAGAGATTTTGACCTAGTTTCACAGCAGGCACCATAGAAAGCTCCAGTGAAGTCAGTAGAAAGTAAAATGCACGAAGGACAATGACAGCATACTTCCAGCTCATCTGAAGAAGTGGGTTATGCCCACAAAGCTCGTGATACTATATCTGTTTTTGTTAGTCTCTAAGATGCCACAGGACTACTTCATTGTGCTTGGTACACACAACAGTTCAAAGAGAAAGTGATCCCCGCCACCCAGTAATGGTGTACGGTGACATCTTTATAGGTTTACATTTCCTTCTGTAAGCATTACACATGGACACAAATACAGAAAGGTAGATTTTTTTTCCAAACATTAAACATTTTTACTATTGCAGGGTGAACCTCTCTTGTACAGCACATGTGGGAAGCCATGGTGCAGGCGATGCTACAGCACCACCAACCCCCTCACCCGCACTTTTTGGCTGTGATGTCTCCGCTGTTGGCCCCGTGTCAGTGTCCTGGTCACCAGCTTGCATCCAGAGATCCCGCTGCTGTCTGGGGTCTGGCCTTCAGCCCTAGGGGCCCATTGCCAGCCCTGGGCTCTCAGCTGCTGGTCTTAGCCCTGCAGCTGGGGCTCGGTAGCTGCAGCCCCAGCCTGGGGTGTGCGCAGGGCTATGGGGGACATAGCTCAGCACCCCCACCATAAACATTGCCAGCATCACTCACCTGTGGCACCTGGCTGGTGCTGAAGCAGAGCATTTGCTGACCCACTGGAGCTCAGTAATGTAGTGAGCAGGTGTCATCTTTTATTTTTATTTCACTGAGGCAAATGAATGGAACAATGCTGGCAACACTGCTAAATACCCTACATAAGCCTGTGCCTAGCCAGGGCTTACCGGCTCCCTCATGACCGTATTAATGTTAGTGTCACAAACGTGTGGGAGAGGCAGAGGGCCCCGCATTCTCCCTTCAGTCAGACCCTTGGCCAGCGTGCAGGACCGAAGGGTTTATTAGTTGACAGACACAGCACAGAACAGAAAACAGGAACATTCAGTAAAATCCCTCCTTGGGAAGGAGAACCCAGAGCCAAGGCCCTGACCCTCCCCCTGTGCTCCAAGACTGAATCATTTCCAGGTGTCTAGCCCCAGACCCCTCCCAGGCTCTTCCTCTAGCCTTTGTCTGACTTGCCAGGATCACTCGGTCACATCCCCTCATGAGCTCAGGTCCGGAAGGTCATCCATTGTTTATGGAAGTCGGACCTGAATTCCCAATACCGTCTAGGCATCGGTGCAAGATGTAGGGAAACTGAGGCACACAGGTTAGTATAGGACACAAACTCACATGCAACATACCAAGGTGATAAACTCGTCTTTCATCACATCTCTCCCCTCTTTGAGACTGAACTGAGTGGGGTCACTATGTTCAGATCCCCCTCGCCGGGATAAGGTATCGGCTAGAACGTTCTCTTAACATGAGCCATCTCCATACTGTAACTGTGAAGGAGCACACGGAGCTTGGCCTTGGCCTCTTTCATCTGGTATAGCCATGTCAGGGGAGAGTGGTCTGTGTACACAACCAAGTGTCGCTGTAGCTTTAAGGGCCCATGCCAGAGCCTGCCACCTCTTCCCTCAGGCTGCATAGCTCTGTTCCTGAGGCAGCAGCATCTTGCTCAAGTACATTAAGTGGCATCTCTTCCCCCTTTCATCCGCCTGCATTAGCACGGCACCCAGCCCTGTGTCTGAGGCATTGGTGAACACCACAAAGGGCTTGTCGAAGTCTGGGCTTGTCAGTACCGGGTGCCTGACCAGAGCCTCCTTAAGGGCACTTGTGGTGCGTGTGCACAGCACCGTTATTTCTGAATAACAGGCGTGACTCCGAAATAACACTGCGAGTGTTTACACAGCAACTCTGTTACTTCGAAATAACGCCTCTTCCGAAATAGCGGCCTGTATAGACTGGGCAGCTGCAGTTATTTCAAAGTAAGGGGCCTCCCGCCCTTCCCACAATGCCCTGCTGGCAGCTCTGTCTACCCTCAGCCCTTCCCCTGGAGCCCTTAAAGCTGCAACCTCAGGGGAAAGGGCTTGTGGCACAGGAGGCCCTGACGGCCTTGAGCCCCCCAGGAGCTGTGGTGAGACACCTGGTGGGAGATGCTGGAGTAGGGCCATGCCATGTGTAAGGCAGTGCAATCTCTGATGACCAGCATGCTGCCTGCTCCTGCTCCCGCTTCTCCTCCAGCTCTCCCTCCCCCCGTGGCCACTGAGGCCCCCTGCACCCATGGGATCACCAGAGCCAGGTGCCAGTCCCAGCCCTGAGCCTCTCCTCTCCCCCCCCCACCACTTCAAGGTGCTCCCCCTCCCTCTTCCCCCTCCCCAGTTCTTTCCCCAGTCCTGTCCTAGTTATTTCTACCCCCCCCAATAAAGCAAAGAGTTTTTTTCCAAAACAGTCTGTTTTAGTGTCTTAGCAGGGAAGGGGGGCAGGGCGGGGTGGGAGGAAAGGCAGAGGGGTGACGCACAAGTCCCTAGTGGGGAGGCCTAGGAGAGAGGTGTCACTGGGATCCTTGAGAGGAAACTCTCCCTCAGGGCCTCCTGGATGCACACAGCCCCTTGATGGGCCTGCCGGATGGCAGCCATGTGTGGCTGCTCAAAGGCCCTGCTGATCTGGTCAGCCTCTGCCCCCCCACCCCGGCAAAAATGCTTCCCCTTTCCTCTCATAAATATTGTGAAGCACACAACATGCGGCCACCATGTGTGGGATGTTCTGCTCCCCAATGTCCAGCCACCTAAGGAGGCATTGGAACCATCCCTTCAGGCACCCTCCACCACCATCTGGGCCTTGCAGAGCCTGGCCTTGAACCATTCCTTGGAGTGGTCAAGGTGGCAGGTGGTAGGGCTTCATGAGCTAGTGCAATAGAGGATAGGCTGCATCCCCCACCATGCACATCGGCATGTCCATGTCCCCAACCCTGATGATACGGTCCGGGGGGGGGGGGGGAATTCCAGCATGCAGCTTCTCAAACACACTCAAGTCTCAGAAGATGCAGGCATTGTGCGCCTTCCCCCCCCCCCCCCCCCCGACATAGATGTTGGTGAGCCGGCTGCAGTGGTCCACGATGGCCTGCAGGACCACTGAGAAGTACCCCTTCTGATTTAGATACACACATGTCCAGCAGTCGTGGGCCTGGATGGGGAAGTAGGTGCTGTCAGTGGCTCCTCTCGCAGTTGGGGAAGCCCATGGCAGCAAAGCCAGTGATGATGGCGTCCGTGTTGCTGAGGTGGATGACCCTGCGCAGCAGGACTGTGGTGTGTGCCTCCTACAAGCGGTGCAGGCCATCTCAGAGGGGTGCCAGGGCCCTCAGGAGGTCCCTGAGCGCGCACCCTCCCCCACACACACCAGGAGCAACCCCACTTACCCCATCCCCTGGCAGGGCTTTGTGAGGGCAGCACTGAAAACCTTCCTGGGGAGGGGGCTTGCACCACCGCTACCCCCCTTCCCTTGGGTTCCCCATTCTAGCAGTCTACCTCACTCCTGGGACAATAGCCTGACAGCGCCATACCTGCATGAGCACGGCCCTGATGGTCGATCTCCCCACGCCGAACTGGTTCCCCACCGATCGGTAGCTGTTGGGCATGGCGAGCTTCCACAGGGCAATGGTGACCTGCTTCTGGCGGGCAGTGGCGGGTCTCATGTGAGTGTCCCGTTGTCTGAGGGCAGGGGTGAACCACTCAGAGCTCCAGAAATTCTATTGAATGATGAAAAAGAACGCTCAACTGTAGCTGTTGTGACTGGGAGTAGCAAGAGATGAATTCCTACTTCTTTCATCCCAGGAAACATAGCACGAAGATCCGGTCGAGCCACTAGTGATGATGATAAAGTTGAAGTCAAATCTTCATTCATTCGTTGTATGATATTTCACTCTGTGTTCAAATTCTCTATTCTGTCCTGAGCGCATGGCAGCCCCGTTGCTGGTAGTGCCTCACTCCACTCAACTGTCTGTGCTTTATAGGACAGGCATCTGTAAAAGCTACATAGAGGTTGAGTAGAATCTAGAAGTCGCTGTAGTAGATTTTTAAGAATCAAGTCTGTGTACTTTTTCAGTTGTCTTAACAAACACTTCTTGTTGTCTTCACTTAAGGATTCAATATAAATGCTTTCATTAGTCAACTTCTGGACTGAAATCTTTGCTTCTTCCAGTACTTTTTCAATGGATATAGCTCTCTGATCCAAATGTAGCTTCTATTGCTGGACAAAGATCTACTACTGTTGTAGCAGGTGCCTGGATGGCATTGTTTAATGACCCAAGTGGTTTCAACAGTAGATTTGCAAGAGAGAATGTCAATAGTCTTCTCTGAACGTAGTAGCAAAAGTAATCCACCAGCCTCACTACTTAGATCCATCCCATCTTGGTAGATACTTTCCAAACAGGGCTGGATCTAGGTTTTTTGCTTCCCCAAGCAAAAAAATTTTTGGCCGCTCCCCCCCCCCCCCTTTTTTTTTGTTGGCTTTTACACGTTTGCACTTTGCAATGTTTTTTTGTTGTTTTTGACTGTTTAAAATTTAAAAACATGAAAAGAAAATTTGTAGTTAGTGAAATAAAACAATTTCCTACTAGTGTACTCATTTAATTTTAACAATCACAATTACAAACAATTTGGGTTCAATTATACACTGTAATGAAAAATGTTAGCGTCTTCCGGTGCGCCCAGTTTTTCTCAAATTAAACATTTATATGAACTGAATTTTTCTGATTTTTATACTTGTGTAGCCTTTTAATAATTCAGTAAACTCTAAATTTTTTGCAATGGTACTTTCAATTGAAATTAATGCGAGTCCTGACACACGATTTTGAGACATGGTGGACCTCAATTTTTTAGTAATTTCAGTTTTGAGAAACTGCGCTCACCAGAAACCACTGATACTGGTAATGTTAAAAGAATGCGTAACACTATAGCAGTGTTTGGAGTGGAAAAAATTTATTTCTTGCTATAAATTCTAATACTTTTAGAGGAGAAGTTTTAGGACTTATTAGCTTAGATAAAGCTATTAATTCATCATACAGTTCTACTCCATCAATGTCAGCAGCATTATCAGTACTGAGCGCTAAATGTAGGTCCTGGCAGTGCTTCATGAGGTCGTCTTTAGAAAACTGATTTTTAATATTTCCAATATTGTATAAAAATTCAAAAGTTTCACAAAGACCATGCAACTTTCTTCAGTGGAAGTTATAGCTACATCCAAAATACAATAGAAACATTCAACTTTAAACCTTTCTTTTGGATCAAGAATAGGATCAGCATGAGCCTTATAACACAACTGTCTTGGTTTTTTTTGAGGACGAATGCTTTGTAAACTCCCCCTCCCCTTTCACTCGCTGCTGGGTCACAACAGCCTTTTCCCTGTCCAGCCCCTCCATATGGACAAGCACCCCTCACTCCCGACTCAGTGACGGGGGCAGGGCTGGGCATTGCCAGGGGTGGCTGCTTACCTGGAAGTGCCGCCCCAAGCACATGCTTGATTTGCTGGTGCCTAGAGCTGGCCCTCTTTCCAAAGCCAGTAATAATGGCTGGAGTAATTTTAAGACAACAGCCAAGGATCGCTCATGAGAAAGCCAGCAGGCTTTCCCAGGTTGGACTAATTTGAACTTCAGTCCCAGTGTATCTTCTATATTTTCCAAGATATTCAGTCTTTTTGAATTCTTGCTGAAAAAATAATATAACAAAGACATTAAATTTATAGCTTTTTAATGTCTTTTGAAAATTCTGCAGCTCATACTAGTGCTAGTTGGAGTAGATGGCCTCTGCAGTGTGTATAGGAGAAATTAGGGTTACACTTTTCTCTGAGCAAAGCTTGTACGCCACCATGTCTTCCAGAGAAGTTTGCAGCTCCATCAAATGCACAAGCAACCATCTGTTTGGGGTCCAACTGACAAGCATTTAACTCTAAGATGTGGGTTGTCACAGACGCAGCTGATGTGTTTTCTATAACTTGAACATCTAGAAATGCATCTACTGGCCTACCACTGACATCAAGATAACATACACAATGACTTAATACTTGATGCCCATTTGCATCAGTGCATTCATCAGCCATGTATGCACATTTTTTGAATGGGGTGAGAGAGTTCTTCACTTTTTCAACTGGGTCTTTCACTGTTGCACTGCATGCTTCTAGCCAGTCAGATGAGTTTCTTGCAGAAAGATAGGGAGCATTTGCTGGTCTTGTTCGGAACCAGTGTTCAACTTCAGGATGAACAAGTGACAATGCACTTAACATTGGCCTCCAGTTTGTAGCGTGTGGTATCTCTTGCTTAAATAAAGTGTGATGCCACAGCCATGTTTGTTCGCATGAACTGTGTTGTGTCTCCAGCATTCTTAACAGCCTCATTAAGTACTTCTAAAACTGGCTTTGAAAGTGGGCTTATAAGGCTTTCTGCATGTTGATGCAGTCCGGAGGCCTGGTGTTTCGCTGTCTTTTTACATAGATTGTCAGCATTGGCTTTGCTGATCGGTCTGACAAACCAAGCTCCTCCACTTTTCCCAGTTACGGCATTGGAAAGCTTTCCTTCTTTGTAAGCTTTTTTGCAAGAGGTTCACCAGTAGCCATCTTTTGTAACTTCAATAAATGGGAACACTTTGATCGACAAACAGTATGATAGGGGGTCTGTAAAATCTTGAGTGGCATGAAGAAAGTGAATAAGGAAATATTGTTTAATCCTTCACATAACACAAGAACTAGCAGTCACCCAATGAAATTAATAGGCAGCAGGTTTTAAAAAACAAAAGGAGGTACTTCACACAACATAAAGTCAACCCATGGAACTCTTTGCCAGGGGATACTGTGAAGACCAAAACTATAACAGGATTAAAAAAAAAACTAGACAAATTCGTGGAGAATAGGTCCATCAGTGGCTATTAGCCAGGATGGGGAGGGATGCAATACCATGCTCTGAGTGTCCCTACCCTGTTGCCAGAAGCTAGGAATGGGCAACAGGGGATGGATCACTTGATTACCTGTTCTGTTCATTCCCTCTGATGCACCTGGCCTTGACCACTGTCGGAAGACAGGATACCGGGCTATATGGACCACTGGTCTGACCCAGTATGACTATTCTTATGTAAAAATTAATTATAATAAAAATGTTTAGTACAGAAACTCCCCAACATAATGACCTCTCAAGATAGCAATGATGTGAGAGAACCTTGGCAAATAATGCATTTTAAAAATCTTGGCCTACTAGGAAACACATTTATATAAGTTTCCATTCCCAGTCACAAATTTAGCATTCTGGAGCAAAGACCCTAAAATATAGTCCAGCAAACATTTATTTAATGTGCCCCTCATTTTTCCCTGCACCTCACCCCACTCACTGGTGTTGTCTTTGGTCAATGGAGACTCAGAGTTCAGAGGTGCTTTCATGTAAGTACACCTCCCAGGTGGGGGGCAAGAAGGCACCTTGCTTGTTCCTCCAGCTGCTCACTGTTTGCTCTAGCCTCTGTTCGTTGTGCCACCGTTCACTCCATCGCTCTGTTGCCAATGGCCCTGCACCGTCACCTTCTGCTGCCACCTGCCACTGTGACCTCTGTGAGTTGGTCTCTTGAGGTTCCACCCAGCTCTCAGTGATTTCAGCTGAGCTCTCAGTGGGGCAACCTCGCTATTAGTGCAGTCTGGGCTGTCTCTTACACAAAAACACTGTCCCCACAGGAACACTGTCCCCACAGCAGGACTAAGCACTTAGACCTGATTATCAGTGATTTCAGCTGTAGTGGTCACTTAACAAAAGACTATATATGGAGCCTAATCAGCTCTGTCTTTAAACAGTGGAGAGGGGCAGGTCAAATAGTACTTGTGTTTTGCTTGATGGTCTGAGTCACCTGTCCCCACCCTCTCTCTCTTGATGCCCTCAATCAGTACAGGTTAAGTACAGTTTTACTGTGCTTTACTAATACAATAAGAACAACAACATTTCATCCACCCCCCCCCCCCCCCGGCATTCAAGTGATTTGTAACTTTGTAACCCAACCCCAGCCAAAATCTATCACTTGGGCAACACAGCTCTGTTTGCTGGATACTTAGGTAGATTAGGTGCGAATGTAAATACAATCTGGTTCTGAAGCCTTTCCCCCAAGATCATCACTAGCTGTCAGGGAGAGCTCATTTTGACTTCGCTTACAAATCATAATTTGAGATTATTAGGTTGGCCAACATCACCAAAATGAATGCACTGACATTGTCATAAAAAACAGCTGTATAAGGAAGCTAGTCTATGTTCATACTTTTCAAATCTATTATACTTTTTCAGCTACACATCTGTATATGCTTTTAAAGTGTGTATTAATGTTTCAATTTCAATTCAAATTTCCAAACAATCACTAACTTGGCATGTAACTAGTTCACAAAACTGGGGGGGGGTGTTGGGGAAATTTAGGGGGGTATACACCCCCATGGGGAGTGGTAGGGAAATCCCTGCGAGGAATGGGTTTTGCTGTCCCTCGGAGGTGAAGGGAAAAAAGGAAAAAAGCCTGAGCCACAGCTGTCCAGGGGGGGTCCCTTTAAGCATGAGCCTCAGGCAGTAGCCATGGGAAGTAACTGCTGTCCTGATGCCCTGCCTGATGTGGTTCCAGGTGGCCTTAAATGAGAGTTAGTGTCCAATCAGTGTGGACGCTCTGTTTTGAAATAGCTCAGCGCTATTTGGATGGGCATTTTTGGTATGTAGACGTGCTATTTCCAAATCAGCTATTTTGGATTATTGCTTCCGGAATAGCTTATTCCGAAACAAGGGTTCAGTGTAGATGTAGCCTCACTGTCCTTCGGCACAGCTCAGTCCCAACCCAGCTTGTCTGGCTTCCCCTTCTGATACAGCTCAGTGATAGGGGCAGGTATGGGCTAAAGTGGGGCACAAATCTTGGGTAGTACCCTGCCATCCCAATAAAGGCCTGGACTGGTCTCGGAGTCTGGGGAGCTGGCTGATCTGACAGCCTCCACCTTAATGAGGTCTGGCTTTAGACAGCTGCACCCCACCTTGTGGCCCAGGTAGGATACCTCTGCCCATTCCTGCCTTGTACTTGCCATCTTTTATTGTCAGACCAGCCTCCTGAAGTTGGTTCAGCATCTTCCCAAGTCTGGCTACACAGATATCAATGTGTATATACTGGAGCAAAATTCTATCCCCTCCCTGCCAACCCAGTAGCTGATCGATCAGGCACCGGAAGATGGCAAGCACTCCCTTGAGGCTAAAAGCTAGGACCAAGATCTCAGAGTCCCAAAGGGGTGATAAAAGCAGATTTCAGCCTGGCATCTGGATCTCTTGGCACTTGCCGGTAGCCCTTGGTGAGGTCCATAGTAGAGAGTTTCCCACCCACAGCTTGTCTAGGAGCTCATCAGACCTAGGCACAGGGTAGCCTCGGACACAATGATGGCGCGGAAGGGGCCATGGGGATGGCTGGATCACTCCTAAAGCCAGTATGTCTTTCCCCCCCCCCCCCCTCCCCTCCTCAGGTCCTTTGCAGTTTGACCTGTGATTCTGAATGGGGAGTATTATACCAGACAGTGGGTGCTTGTCTCCATCTGGTGGACAGCTGGGTTAGTGAGCCCAGGCCGGATGGAAAACAGCAGCTGGTGTGAAAGCAGCACCTCGCTGATCAATGTCCACTGGGCAGGAGCTAGCTGTCCAGCGAGGATATTTGATTTCAGCAAGGGGCTGGCTCCTGTCTTGCTACAGATCCACCAACGGATGGTCTCTCTGCTCCTCCCATTGTCTATGTTCAGCCAATACCAAATTCTCCCTGTCAAAATTGGTGGTCTTCATATTGTCATGGTACCCCCGGTGACTGTGAGCCTGGTGAGTTCCACCACATATTTCACCTGGTTCAGCTTCTTGATGACTTTGGATGGGCCATTCTAGGCAGCTTGTTGGCTGTTCCTCATGGGGATGAGAATCGCTACCTGGTCCCCAGTGGAGAGAGGAGGAATGGCTGAGAAATCAGCACAATTTTGCTTTTCAGGTCCAGGCCTATCAAGGCTCTTGTGTCTAGTTCACACTTTCCCAAAAACCATGAGCTTCTGTTTATGCGCACCTGCAGTATTGCTACAGCCAAGAAGTTACCTTGTCCTTCAGCTCCTTCATATCTGACAGTGGCGCTTCTGCATCAGTAGCCAACATTTGTAGGCATCTAACGCCAATAGAGCAGTTTGGTGGCATTTTGTAACTTCTCTGGGGATAACCTCTCACTTGACACGACCTGTGCAAATTTGTCAGTGTGCTTAGCAGCAGCTTCTATAGCTGCACTTTGTTTTTGATGCACGTGTCTCACAGACAAATGCCATGCCTGTTCCTAAATTTCTGAAGCCATCCTTTGGAATAGTCACACTTACGCAGCAGGTTAAATTCTTTGTGGAATATTTTTGCTTGTGCCATCACCAACGCGCCTGACAGAGACCTTTGCTCTGATAGCGCTTATACATTGGTTCAAGCTTTGTATAAATTGCTGCTTTCCCCCTCCTTCAGTGTCTTACACAGTCATTTTTACTGTTACTGTCAGCAAAAAAATTAAGGATTTGATTCTTTTGCTTTTTTGAATCATAATTTGTCGATGACCCTACCGGGGGCCCTTTTTTCCAATTTCTGCAACAATTTCACCTTTTGCTGAATCAATCACCTACGATTAGCAGCATTACCACTTCCCCTGCTTGCTGGTCTGTTAGAAGGTATGTTTAGGAGGAAATCAGAGATCAATAATAGTACAGAACAGTGAAAGCTAGGCCAGGCAGAACTTTGCTGGACAGTAGAAAACTCTTAGGTGTGTGTCCACTTACCGTGGATGGGGCTAACAGAAATCCTGCCAGATCATGGATGTTGCTGGGCTAGAGGCTCAACCTGTATAAGGTGATATATAAACAAACCATTGGAAGCAGGGCACTTGAGGCGGGGAGCTCAAATGACACCCCCATATCCTCTTGCTGCACCAGCAGCAGACACAATTTTCTACGCTCTGGGTCCTAGTAGCACCTCCCCACATTTTGGCACCTGAGGTTGCTGCCTCAGTTCGCCTCATGGTAAGGCCAGCCCTGACTGGAAGGAAAAACAAAGATGTTTTAAAAAATAAGCATCCAAACAAGTACAGATAACTATGAGCACCTCTTTTCTGCACTGAAACGAACAGTACAACTTAACTTTCCTACTACACTTTTTGTATTCCAGCTGTGGTGTTCCACTAAACAATTTTTTTGAAAATGGCACATGTAAGCATTACGTCAGAAGTGCCTCTCAGTGTTGATGAAAATGTTTACTGCTGTGGAATTACTGATCCTTAACACAGGTTATTGCATTGGCTCTATATTCTGCTTACTTATCTGCTCCAACATATGGAGTGCGTTTCTGATCCAGTTCTGTTTCTTGCCATTGTGCAATCTTCACTTTTTTTTCTCCAGTGACAAGGTTGCAGTGTACGCAGTAGTCCTCCATGCTTTCTGAAAAAAATCTGTGTACTCAGATGATTCCATTGCATCCAAAGCTCTAAATAGAAATCTTGTTTAATTACTGTTAATTATTTCAGTTCAGTTACTGGTTTGCAAATATTTTAGAGGGCATAATTTAAACTATACAGGGGACTACAAATTAACTTTATTGCAGCAGGATATATAAATATCCAATTTCATTTCACTGCTCTATCAATAGCAAATGTTCACCCTTTCATTAATGACTAAATGTGCTCTCTTAATGTAACACCAACCTGTGCGCATACTTGTTTGTCATGGCCACACTGAATTATATAGCAAAACTAATGTGGCCCTCCACATGTCAAGGATTGTATATTAGTTATACCTCAGCATACATTCCCAGGACATGTTTGATAGCAGCAAATACAGAGAAATGTTGCAGTTACAGGTTTATATTGACACTTCAAGGATCTTTGGACTAAAGTATGTTGTACCAGCTGTTCATGTGGTGATTTACTTATTGATACAAATTGATAATTGAGTGTACCATCACAATAAGCGGTCTAGCTTTCTACCTACTTTCTTGACCACACAGCTCAAATATGCATCAATAATTAGGCCCGTATGCAGGAATTTCTCTGTGTGGGGGGGTGTCTTTTTGTGACTGTGGACTGCAATTGTTTTAAATAGGAAGGAGTTCAAAATAGCTATGCAATGAGTGTGCATAAGGAAGGTTAATGAAAAATTTGTGTAAATAGTGATTAGTAAATGATTTTATTATAACATACTAAAAATGTATACAGGTTTTATAGAAATTACCTTCTGGGATCTTGTGAAAAGCAGCATTCCAAAATATTCTGGTCTTTGTCTTCAGAGTTTCTCAGCTAAGAATATACATACAGTCACCATATTTTGTGGGGCTGGGTTTTCCGAACTGCAGTGGAGCCCTCGACGGGACTCATCCCGTTGGCGCACCACCCCATCGAGCAGCACAGTACACTAATAGAAAGGGCTACTTTTCCATGGTGCTGCAGGCCCTGGTCAACCACCGGGGACAGTTCAGACATTTGTGTCGGGTGGTCAGGCCGGGCACAGGATACCCCTGTATTCTGGAACTCATACCTCAGGCTTCAGGCTGGGGCATTTTTCCCAGAGAGGAACTGTGAAGTCGGGGATGTGCAGATGCCTACATGCATTATGGCCGACGCGGCCTACCCCCTTATGCCCTGGCTCATGAAGCCCTACACCGGCCACGTGGATGCGAGCAGGGAACTGTTTAACTCCCGCCTGAATAGGGCTCGCTTCCAGGTGGAGTGCGCCTTTGGCTGGCTGACGGGCAGATCTAGATGCCTGCTCACTCGGCTGGACGTGGGGGAACACAAGATCCCCAATGTGGTTGCAGCGTGCTGTGTGCTGCATAACCTCGTAGAGAGGAAAGGGGAGGGCTTCCTCCCTGCATGGGGGACACGGGCTGATGTGGAGGGGAGGCACTTTCAGCAGCCCCAGACAGCTGCCATTCGGCAAGCATTTGGGAAGCCCTGAGGGAGCAATTCTTCCAAGGAGGCCGACTTTTCCCCAGGGCCTTCCAAATGTGGGATTGCCCCATGCCCCCAGTGCCTTCCTTCCCAAAGCCCCTCCCGGCCCCGCATTCACACCTTGTACGCATTCATCACACACTGACAACAGACAGGTGTTGGTGAGAAAATGTGAACAGTTTCCTTCACTGCTGGTTTTTTGAAAAAATAAAATACTCTTTTGTTCAGAGAAAATAAAGTGTTTGTTTTAAAACAAAATAAAGCGCTTCCCTCAGTGACTCTCACAGATGGGAAGGGGGAATGTCAACCTGGAAGGCGGGGGAGGCTCAGGGCACTTTGGCTGTGGAGGCCTTCTTGCACAAGGCTGCGTGTGCAAGGTGGGACAGTAGGGGGCTGGGCAGGAGGTGGGGCTGTACCTGGGGCTGGAATGGCAGGGGCTGAGGGGGGGCAGGAGGAGCAGGCCCAGGCACAGGATCCATGGCCTCCTGGATCACAGCGCAAATGTCAGTGCGCTGCTGGGCAAACTCCTCCAGCAAGCGCCTGCGCCACTCAGCCTCTGCCTCCAGCCTCCTGTCCATTGAGTCCTGCATCCCTTGCAGGACCAAGATGTGCTGGCACACCAGGTCTAAATAGGTGCGCCGGTGCTGACAGGTTCCCTGCAGCCATCTGGGTGGTGGGGCAGGTGTGGCGCCCCCCTCCTGGTCATCTGGTCCAGCTGTGGAGGACAAAAGGGAACAGTCGTCGGTCATGCATGCTCACCCTTTCCCTGAGAGGGCATGCCCTCCTTCTCAGCAGGCAGTGCCTGTCCTAGGGTCAGAGGATGCTCATGTGCGTCTCAGTAAGGCATGGTGTGGCCTGGCCAGCAGCCACGGCCTCCCTGTAGCCCAGAAGGTGTGCAGGCCACTATCCTGCCCCCCCTCACACACACCCCATGGCCGAGCAGCACAGACAAGTGTCAGGCCACGGTTGGGGTTCCTGCAGAGTGCTGAGAGGCCTGCAGTTGTGAGGCAATCCCAGTGTCCCCAACCCATGCCTGTACCTGGCATCACTGCCTGCAGGAGCAGGTGGTGCCTAGCAGCCGTGTGAGTGCAGGGGGAGGACAGTCCTCCCTGAGGGCAGCCATGGGTTTGCCCCCTCTTCCCCCCCCAGGCTGTGATCAGCATGACATGTCACAGCACTGCACCATCCACTTTGCTCCTGCCTGCCCTGCCTTGTGTGTGTTGGACCCTCACAGCGCTCACCTGATGTTCCCTCGCTGGTGTCCAAGGTTGTCTGAGGCGTCCTGAGCGCGGGTGCCTGGCTCCTGGGTGCTGTCTTCCTCCTCCTCTTCCTCCTCTTGGAGTTCCTGGTCATCTGGCTGGAGTTGCAGCCGCTGCTGAACAGGGGTCTCCAGCCCAGACTCCACAAGCCGCTCGGGAGGCAGGGGTTCCCCTGCCCCCAGGATCCGGTCCAGCTCCTCATGGTAGGCACATTAGTGTGCTCTTTCCCCAGAGCGGGAGCTGCGCTCACGGGCCCTGACGTACCCCTGCCTCAGCTCCTTCACCTTGTCTCTGACCTGCGGTGCTGTGCGGGGGTGGTGGCCTTTCTTTGCCAGGCCGTCAGCCATTCTGGCATAGATGGCCACGTTCCTCCGCCTGGACTGTGGGAGCTGAAGAGCCTCCTCCTCAGCCCACAGCTCCAGGAGGGCTTTGATCTCGGGCCCTGACAAGGAGAGTGCCCAGCGTTTTGTGCCCCTGGCTTCCTGGGGGGATGTGTCCCTGGAAGGGCCAGAGGGGTCTTTGAGGGGCTTGTCCCTGCGACATGGCTCCAACTTGCCTCACCTGCGCAGTCAGGATCCTGGCTGGAGGTGGCTTGCTGCCAGAATGCTGATCCTGGGTGCCTGTGCCTTTTAAAGATGGCTACGGGAGTTAAAAGCTGTGGCAGGAGTGTCCACCAGGGCTTCTTCCTGGAGGCTTTTACTGTCGACATAAATTCTCCCCTGCGTCCACACTTACCTTCTGTCGACATAACTGTCGACAAAGGCGTTATTCCTCGTAGAATGAGGTTTACTGCCATCGACAAAACTGCCACGTTCTGTTGACAGAACTCAGCGGCAGTGTACACGCAGGTATAGTTTTGTCGACAAAAACCCTGTAGTCTAGACACACCCCAAGTGTCTAAATTTTAAAGCTTTATTGATAAAATAACAGCGGAGAGTGATGGGTGCTTCCCACGTCACTCAGAGGAAGGAAGAAAGCATTAGCAGCCCAAGCCCTAACCTGCTTTCATACTCTCACACTCACTACCCGAGGCTGGCCAGGCCTGGGTGTAACGACAGATGAAGAGGGGGAAGGGTGGATGGGAGTTCAGTCCTGTGTGCACAGATCGTCCAGGGTCCACTGTGATCTCTCCAAATTGCTCCAGCTCTCAGGAGGTTTTTAAGTCCTGGGCTCCTTTGGGGGTGTTCCATTCTGCGACCTCTGGTCCCGGTGCTCTTTGTGACAGTCCAAACCAGCTTTCTGTGGTCTCCTTGACTTTCCCAAAACACACCGGCTAGACTCTGTTATTCTCTTGGCTTTCCTCCATGCTGGCCTTCACTTTTCTTGCTTGTTATGGGCTGGCTCTGCAGATTCGTTCTGTTGAATTTGTCCAGGGATCTCTCTACACCCCCCCATGGGGGTTTATACTCCCTAAATTTCCCCAGCACCCCCCCCACCAGTTTTGTGAACTATGGTGCCATACACCCACCTTCACCCTCAGTCTCGTTCCTCATCAGTCCTGACAACCCTCCTGTAAATTCGAACACCCCCCCTAATTTCAATTCCTGGGGAGGCTACTGAATCTGTCTTATGGCAGGTTGGTGAATTCCAGGCCCCCCTCTTTCTTGGCCGGCAGCTGAGAGTCAGATGTGTGCTGTGGCCTTGAGCGGGCTGGAGCCAACTTCTTATCTTCGGGCCTAGCAGAAGTGTGGAGTTAACCCGTCCTCTGCTCTCTTCATCTCTCCCCCTCCTGCCCTTTGGCCTCTCTCAACCTGTAAAGGAATCCTTCATTCACTCCATACTCACACCTTTGACCCTTCCCCAAAATGCCCTGCGATGCTTGCAACAGCATTAGCAATATTCAATACTGACCTGCCTCCCCAGGGAGACCTCTTGAGAGAGAGGGCCATTGGGGTGACACCAGCGCTGATACGTTCTGCCCCTCCATTTTGGAAATAGTATCATGGAAAATAGTGGCAACGTTGTGTAGAAACCAGAGCCAAAATTCTGACATAGGATCTTTGAAAAATGTCTTAAGAATAAAGGGGGCATTTTCAACTGATGAAAAAATAAACTTGTAATAATAATGAAACATTATTAGTATTATTTCAAAAGCAGGCATCAGTCTCAAATCTAGTGCCTGAATATGACAAAATGTTGGTACTGCACTTGGATAAAACCACATAATGACTTCTCCACTAGTACTGTGTAAACATTGTAAAAATAGTTAATTTTTTCATAACTTCCACATCCACTGAAAGAACATCAGATGCATTAATACAATGGTTGCTAATGTGTGCCATGCAACCGATCCCCGCCAATGTTCAGTTGCAGCTACTTGACAATTTGACAATTTAAAAGATTCTTAGAACCTGTACATTTTGCACCTCCGAAGTTACTATTAGTATTATCAGCTGACTTGCCAACAATGTTATCAGCAAGTCTGCTGTGGCTCAGAACAGAGAAAATGTAATAGTTTTTAATTGGTCACTTACCTCACCTCGTAGGACGTCAAGTTTAAGAACTTTAACTCTAGTACTTTCATTAAAATATCTTACTAAGATAGGAACAACTTTTTTTATCTTTGGTTAAATGAACCTATAATAGCGGTGAGACATGAAGTTTCACCCTTTTGAGCATCTGGAGCAAGAACGTTTTTCACAATTCCTTTGCTTTTTGTTTGTGCTGATAAATTGGTAGTCAAACAATGTGGAAATTAGCTTGAAGGTGCAATTAAAGATCTGAAAGTGTGGTTAATGTTACCCCAAAAATATTCTCACTGGAGACCACACAGAGTTACACTAGTATGGGTTTATTATTTGAGGAATTAGCACTCCACTATCTGCACTACAAGGTTAAACCAAAGAAGATAGAACTGCCACTAAAGGTTTAAACTAAAGAAGATACAGAGCTCTCTTTCTCACACACAAACAAATAAGCGCACACACTCCTCCATTCATTCACTCATTCACACACATTCATTCCTGCCCTCAGGCACTCTGACCTACACAGGCATTTAGTTGCAGAAGGAGCCAAGGCATGTAGGTCCTGGAGGGTCTGTCTGCTCATCATGGCTGGGGAGCTGGTCAGGAGGAGAGACACCGGCTATAGAGAGGAGTTTCTCAGGAGCAGGGAAAGAAAGAGGGTCTTGCATGTGCTCCCTCTCCTTATATAGTGTCTGGCTCCTGTGACTCATTCACTTCATCAGGGAGCATCCCCAGACTTCCCTTTATCCAGCAAAAGCAGTAGTCTGTGATGACTCATCACCATGTGCTCCAGTCTTAGCAACTCCAAAAACACGCTCCCCCCCCCCCCCAATTCACTCAGGGGAGCAAGTTTAGAGCAAGTTACAAGCAAGGTGGCTGAGAGTTACAAAGATGACAAAGTTGCAGCTTACAGTAAGTTTGAGTTACAAAGATTACAGCAAGTTGCAAGGTTTGACAAAGATTATGAGTTTAAAACCTTAGACCTTACAGTTAGTGTAGTTGCAAAAAAATGCATGTGTATAAATCAAGTAAGCTCAGGCGGAGGCTTTTTTGTGCAACAATTGTGTGTTACGGTGTGATATGCAATTACCACTTCCTTTGCCACAAGCTCCATTTTGACAATCATCTTTTATCATTTCTTCATTGAAGCACTGGAAGCTACAGAGCTGACAGCTAACTGATGTTTCTTTGAATATGTAAAGTGATGTCATATTTCCCTTCATGAGCAATGTTTATCTCACTACTACATTGGGTGCAAAATGTTACGTGTGGATTGTCATGCTTCTTTAAAAAGGCATATTCCTTTTGCAAAGCCTCATTAAAAGTACACTTTCTTTTCTTGCCCTTTGCTCTCATTTTGACACTAACATTTTTTATAATTAAATAATTTTATAATTTATTATAATAACTTTGCCTGTATACATCTGTTTCAAAATGAACTGTCAACGATGGGAAGCTAAGGCATACATTTCATCAGTTCTTCAGTTGCTTTTTATTGGCATCCTAACTGGTAGCCATCTTTGCCAAGAAAAGAACAAGAGCTTACTTACAAAGGAGAGGAAAACCCATTTTTAAATGCACTGACATCAGATTCCCATTCCCAACCCATAAAACAATAAAACCTAACAGATTTATCTAAACTTTACCCTACTTACAGATAGTGAAGAGTCTTTTCTTGGAGGGAGACATAGTGTCTGTCCCCCTCAATAGCTGGAGAGAAACTGCCCGGGGACAAAGGAGAGAAAAGCCAAAAATTCCTGTGTCCCAGTTTGAAATTCCTACCTACATTCCTATTGGCCGAGACTACCTGGCTTCGGTAAGGGACATAGTTAATCCCTTAGTCCCCAGGCTGCTGGCTAACCCTCATGATCATGACACACAGACAGACTTCTGAGGTAAAATGTCAGACATTTTCCTTCCCCTTACAGCTTTCCAGACTGCTACAAGCTTCCACACTGTCAGCAGGCACCACAATTAACTCACCCTTATGCTCTCCTTGTGTCCTGGCTAGGGTAGCACCCTGATCTCATACAGTCCCTTCCCCCTCCCCAGCAACAGGCAAAACGCAAGCACCAGAACTGTCTGACCTCTAGGATCCTGACATGACACTGACTGGACCCACCCCAGTCACAGCATCACTGTTCCCAGGAGAGACAAACTTAGAGCCATCCCCCTTTTGGGCTTTAGTTGTATCCAGAACCAAATCTGGGACCACAGCACTCTCCTCAGCCATTCCAGGCTGACAGGCATCTTCTAAAGACAAAGAACTGGGAAGAAACCCTTCCTTCCCCTCCCAGGCATGCTGGTGCCACACACAGGCTTTGTCTACACTGGCTTTTGCTGCAAGAGCCTATGCAAATGACATGTGGATTAGCATATCACCAAACTTCATTTGCATAATTTATTCAAGCTGTTTTTGCGCAAGGGGTTTTGTGCAAAAACAAGCAGTGTGGACGGTTTTTTGCACAAAACCCTGTTTTGTGCAAGATCCTCATGCCTCTCCGGGCATTTTTCCTCAGTTAGGACCTCACCCTGGCCAGTCATTCCAGACTGCTCTAGAGAAACACTTCCCTGATCACTGGGTCCTCCCTGGCCTGTTTAGGATTCCAGCCTCACCTCTGAGACATCAGGCAGGTGTGCACACAGTCTTTTTCACACAGTCCTTTTTCTCAAAGTGATAAACAAGTCCATAATCCACTGGGGCATTGATTCGGACCCTAGTATGGCCTCTCTTCAGCTCACTTACTGTTAATTTACTCATGCCAACCAGTCACACTACCCATGAATCGTGACAAGGTTGGGGGGAGTGGTCCGTGTACACCGTGAAATGCCACCCAAACAGGTACAGCTGCAGCTTTCAAGGGGCCCGCACCATCACCAGGCATTCCTTCTCTATGGCTGCGTAGCTCTGCTCCCAGGGCAGCAGCTTTCTGCTCAGGTACACGATGGGGTGCTGCTCCGCTTTCTTGTCCACCTGCATCAGTACCGCCCCCAGCCTGGTGTCCAAGGCATTGGTAAACACCATAAAGGGCTTGTCAAAGTCTGGATTTGCCAGCACTGGGGCTTTGACCAGGGCCTCGTTCAGTGCCCCCTGGCACTGCTCCGTCCAGACCACCTTGTCTGGTTTCCCCTTCCAGCACAGCTCTGTGATTGGGGTGGCGATGAAGCTAATGTGGGACACAAACCTCTGGTAGTACCCTGCCATCCCAATGAAAGCCTGGACCTGTTTCTTGGTCTGGGGGTCTGGCCGGTCTCTGATGGTCTCCACCTTGGCTGGCTCTGGCTTCAAGCAGCTGCTTCCAACCTTATGTCCCAGGTAAGACACTTCGGCTATCCCAACCTTGCATTTCCCAGCCTTTCGGTCAGCCCGGCTCCCTGCCACTGGTCCAGCACCTGGCTGACCTGGGACACATGGTCCTCCCGGGTCTGGCTGAAGACGCAAATATAGTCGATGTACACCAGGGCAAAGCTCTCCATCTCCCACAGCCACTGGAAGGTGGCAGGCGGCCCCTTGAGTTCAAAGGGCAGGACCAGGAACTCATAAAGCCACACTGGGGTGATAAATGCCGGCCTGACTGCTCCATGACACAGTTCACCTCATTCAGTTGCTTGATACCCTTGAAGGGGCTGTCCCAGGCTGCTTGCAGCTTTTTCTTCTGCGCAGGAATGATCTGTCACATGGTCCCCAGTAGTGCAGACATGGGCCCGTGCATTGTGGCTGTACCAGACCACCTGCTTCCTTTGGGCCCTGCCCAAGTTCTCTCTGGCCAGGCCCATGAGCTCAGCAAGCCTTTCCCAGAAATCCAGGACGTATTCCATCACCGACTCTCCATCGGGGGAGGCCTCCACCTCTCAGTATATCCAGGGGTCCTCTCACCCTTCTCCTGTACATCAACTCAAATGGGGAGAACCCTGTGGACTCTTGGGGCACCTCCTGTATGCAAACAACAGATGGTGCAAGTGTTTGTCCCAGTCCTGCGGGTGCTGGTGCATAAAGGTCTTCAGCATCTGCTTTAGTGTCCCATTGAACCTCTCCTCCAACCCGTTGGACTGGGGGTGATATGCTGAAGCCCAGGTGTTGGACCGCACATTTCTCCTGCAAACACCGGAGCAGGGCCAAAATGAAGTTGGACCCCTGATCTGTAAGGATCTCCTTGGGGAACCCCACCCTGCTGAAAATGGCCAGCCATGCATCTGCCTCAATAGAGGGCAGAGCTACTGTCTCCGGGTAGCAAGTCGCGAAATCCACCACTGCCAGAATGTATTTCTTCCTTGTCCGTGTTGCCTTGCTGAAGGACCCCCACTATATCTATTACTACCTTCTGGAAAGGTTCCTCTGATAAGCAGGGGCCTCAAGGCAGCTTTCTTCCTATCTTGGGCTTTCCTCACCCTCTGGCAGGAGTTGCAGGACCGGCTGTACCGCTGCACAGCCTCCCTGGCCAATAAAAGTTTTAAAGCAGCCTCAGCTGGGCGCTCTGGATCCCGTTGCCCTGAGGACGGGATGTCATGGGCCAGGTATAGCAGCCTGCGGCGATACTTTTGGGGAACCACCAGCTGCTGCTGGACCTCCCCCCCCCCATAACCCCACTTTCCCTGTGGGGAGCCATTCCTGGTACAGAAATCCCCTTTCCCACGGAACCTCTCCTGGCAGTCTCCCCCCAGGAGCTGTGCTGCACTGAGGCCAGCCTGGTCCCTCAGCCTCTGTAAGGAGGGGATGTTTTGTTAGTCTTTAAGATGCTACTAGACTATTTGTTGTTTTTACGTTTTTCCTGTTTTACAAAGACACTCCCGACAACATGAAAAAACAGCTGGATGACAAGAATCTAGGATTTGTGAGGCATGCAAGGCTGAGGGCCCAGAGCAGGATGGTACAGTTGCTGGATCATATACACAGCAACCTGTTTCTTCAAGAAAAACTTTTGTGGAATGGGGCAGATGTGAAAACCAAACTGATGCGCAGTAAAGATGCCTTCTGCTTAATGGTTGATGCGGCTGAGGACTTTCAACTGCGCATTGTATCAGCGTCCCTCTTTGTGAAGACAGTGCGAGTGGCCCCAGGCGTCTGTGTGCGGCATGCGAAGGCCTTGCTTACCACAAGCGCTAAATATGCAGTGGACTGTGTGGGAATGAAAGTGTTTAGCATCCCCGCAGGCAGCAGGGCCAGTAACCAGGAGAACCTGTTCTTGGAACAGTTACCTAAAATGCTTGTCCTACGGTTTGTGGATAATGATGACTTTAGCAGAAGTTGCATTTAAAAACCCCTTTCATTTTAAACATTGATATTTATTTTGTGGCCCTGTACGTGGATGGTGAACAGATACCAACCAAGCCTCTGCAACCGGGCTTTGAGGCTGGACGCTATGTGAAGAATACATGAATCTGGTACAGACAGCGGGCAAGCACATGAAAGATCATTCTCTGTTAATTAACGGTGAGGAATTTGCACAGGGTCACACCCCGTTTGCCATTGATCTGTCTCCCAACTAGGAATGCGCCGCTATTCCCTGACGAACATTGGGAACCTCAGAACAGAAATACACTTTGGGAAGGCTTTGAAAGTCACCGTCAATATGGTTGTGTCTGGGGTTTTTGACAACATCATAGAGATAAATCGGAGAAACATTCTGTTTTCATTACTTGTGACAATGGACACCGTGCAGACCCTTATATAAGAGAATTTCTTAAATGTGTTCACTTGCAATGGGCTCCCTGGTGGCAGGCTGCCTCAGACTGCTAGTTTTAGTGGTCAACACACAACCGCACAACCAACTGGGTGATCACTGGCTCACCTTGTAGCTGGTGGTGCGTAACCGCAGAGAGGTTTTTGACTCGTATGGGCATCCCCGAACAGTATGGTGTTTCCCAGAAGCATTATGAAATTTCTGAACAAAAATGCCACCGACATTGTGTTTCAAACTAGACAACTACAAGACCACCTCTCTGTTCCCTGCGGCTATCGCTGTGTTTTTCTTGCATTAGCATAGCAAGGGTTTATCTTTTGACCAGATTTAAAAATTGTATTCTTACTACTTTTTACAAAACTCATCACCATCTGGTGATTTTGCATGAGGTCAACTTAAACTCTTGGGTATGCCTAGTCTTGTCCAAAACATGTTTCAGCAAACTCAGATGTGTCTCTTGCAATGCCTTTCATGGCCATGTTGCTCAATAATGCACCACAGGTAAGGGGTTTAAAAGCAATTAATGTTTGTTTTCTTAATTTTTGTTCTTAAAGTGACCAATTTAAAAAAAATCTGTATTTTTTCTGATGTATAGAAGTGTTTTATTTAAAGCAAAACATGATCAGATTCAAAATTATTTTCAGAACATGAAAAACTTCACACATTGAGCCAATCAGATAGGTTAGCCAATTCTCGTTTTTTAGAAGGCAAAAAAGGGGTCGGTGTTTGGCCTTCAGGCATTCCAAAAGATCTCTGTTGGCTGCATTGCCCATGACAGATGATGAGAGGTTTAGTTCTGCCATAGCATTCATAAACATACCCCACCCTTTAGGTACGTGTCTGGGTGACAGTTCTGACTAAGTCAAGCAGTTAGAACCATTAACAACTGAGCCTTTGTACCCATACACTCCTTTATTGTTCCAGGAAGAGAGAGTTTTATCCTGGCCCAGCTTATTTAGCAACACTGAGGTGTTTTTCTTACAACATTTATTGACATTATCCAACACCTTCTGAACAACAGAGTTTGAGGCGTTCACTGTTTCTGGAGGTTTGGCAGTCACACACACTGTTTTGGTAGAAACAGAATTATTTTCCCTTTATCTGCATTGCTTTGCCTCACGTACGTTAGCTACCTTGGAAGCACAGCGCTGTAAAGTTTAGTCTAAGTCAGTCCTTTGAAGAACAGACTTCATTTCCGCATCCAGTAACTGAGTTGCAGTTCTGATATCTTCCTCCGCTGCTGGGGGAACCCTTAATTGTTCCAGCTGGTGGCTGGGCCTCAGTTACATTTTTTTTTTTCCCCCTGCATACTCCATTATCGGTCAGTCAAAAGCCCCATTATCAGAGGGATAGCAAAACTTAACAGAGGGCTGATAAACTCCCCAGACTGCTTCACCAGATGCTTCTTTCTTTTAAGCAAGACCCTTTTATTAGACAGTTTTTTAATAAGCATGCATTTCTTTTTCAGCATGTGCACTTGTTTCTGTGTCAAAGGCACCTTTCCTTTTAAGGTATTGAGTGCTATTTCTGAGATGGCCACTACTAAATCATCAGAGGCTGAACACAGTATAGCCTTCCTTTGCTGCGGGCACAACTTGCTAAGAAATTTTAAAATGGTCAGGTTTCTCTTCACACATCTAGACATGTTTTTGGTTGGCAACCTCAGCTTTTAAGAAGGGTCTGCCGATAAATCATCTTTTTATACCCAGCTGTTCTTTTCAAAGTATGAACGGTCGGTCAGTCTGGATGGAAGAGACCAGTTCTTAGTCGATAAGCTTCCGACGTGGAGGCATTTAAATCCACCACCAGGTTGCCATGAGGTCTTTTGGTTGCATCCTCAAAAGCTTCTAGAAAGAATTGAGCCTTGCCAGGGTACATTTGCTGAGTGACCATAGCGATTTGTAACTTATCCCTGGGGTTTTAACAGAATCATGTACTTAGCGTTTCGGTTAATCGTACGGCTCTCTTTCCTTGACAAAATACGTTCTGAACTATATACATGATGCTCAAGTCCCTCTGATGCATGTACTTGGTCTCAGTTTCACAAGCAGAGTTCATCAGATCGACAATAATCACATTCACTTTATTTGTAGGAAACAGTCATCATCCAAAGCATCAGGTAGCCCTTCCACAAATTTATAGAGAGATGTTTACAGAGCAGTTCTTTATACAGAGGTTGCCAACAACTGTAACACCAAACAATATTCTCAGGCTTAACAGACAGCATTTGTTCAGCATTATGCAACACTTTTTTTTTTATAAAATAAGTTTTCCCACAGTTGCTAGACAAGTATCAGAGCGGTAGCCGTGTTGGTCTGAATCTGCATAAATAACCGGGAATCCTGTGGCACCTTACAGACTAACAGATTTATTGGAGCATAAGCTTTTGTGGGAGCAAAGACCCACTTCGTCAGATGCATGTAGTGGAAATTCCAGAGGCAAGTATAAATATACAGGCATGTGAAAAGAAAGGAGTACCAATCAAGAGGAAGGCCAAAGATATAACCAGGTCAATTCAGTCAGGGAGGATGTGGCCCACTTCTAGCAGCTGATGTGGAGGTGTGAACACCAAGAGAGGAGAAACTGCTTTTGTATTTGGCTAGCCATTCACAGTCTGTTTAATCCTAAATTGATAGTGTCAGATTTGCAGATGAATTGTAGCTCTGCAGTTTCTCTTTGAAGTCTGTTTTTGAAGCTTTTTTTGTTGCAGGATGGCTACTTTTAAATCTGATACTGTGTGTCCAGGGAGATTGAAGTGTTCCCCTACAGGTTTTTGTGTGTTGCCATTCCTGATATCTGATTTGTGTCCGTTTATTCTTCTACGTAGGGACTGTCCAGTTGGGCCAATGTGTATAGCAGAGGGGCATTGCTGGCACATGATGGTGTATATTACATTGGTAGATGTGCAGGTGAATGAGCCCGTGATGGTGTGGCTGATCTGGTTAAGTCCTGTGGTGGTGTCGGTGGTGGGCAGAGTTGGCACCGAGATTTGTTGCAGGGATTGGTTCCTGAGTTAGTTACTGTGGTGTGGGGTGAATTTGCTTCAGGTTGGCAGGCTGACTGTAGGCGAGGACTAGCCTGCCTCCCAAAGTCTGTGAAAGTGAGGGATCATTGTCCAGGATGGGTTGTAGTCTGATCACTGATGATGCCTTGGGGAGGTTTTAGCTGGGGACTGTAGGTGATGGCCAGTGGTGTTCTGTGTGTGGTGTGTGTGTGTTTTTTTTTTTTTTTTTTGTTGGGCCTGTCTTGTAGCAGGAGGCTTCTGGGTACACGTCTGGCTCTGTCAATCTGTTTTCTCTCTTCTTCGGGCGGGTATTGTAGTTTTAAGAATGCTTGGTGAAGATCTTGTAGGTGTTTGTCTCTGTCTGAGGAATTGGCGCAAATGTGGTTGTATCTTAGTGCTTGGCTGTAGACAATGGATCGTGTGGTGTGGCCGGGATGGAAGCTGGAGGCATGTAGGTAAGCATAGTGGTCAGTAGGTTTTCGGTATAGGGTGGTGTTTGTGACCATCACTTACTCGCACGGTAGTGTCCAAGAAGTGGTTCTCTTGTGTAGACTGGTCCAGGCCGAGGTTGATGGCACAGTGGAAAGTGTTGAAATCATAGTGGAATTCTTCTAGAACCTCCTTCCCGTGGGTCCAGATGAAGATGTCATCAGTGTAGTGTAAGTAGAGGAGGGGCGCTAGTGGATGAGAGCTGAGGAAGCCTTGTTCCAGGTCAGCCATAAAAATGTTGGCATAAAAGTGGGGCCATAGCGGTGCCACTGGTTGGAAGGTATAAATTGTCCCCAAATCTGAAATAGTTGTGGGTGAGGATAAAGTCACGGAGCTCACACCAGTTGTGCCGTAGCATCATCAGGGATACTGTTCCTTCTACATGTGGGATGTTGGTGTAGACATGGTGGCTAGGATGGTGTTTTCTGGCAGATCACCAATGCATTGTAGTTTTCTCTGCGAGAAGGGGTGTTTCCACCTTGTATCCATTTTTCAAAAGCCATAGGGCAGTGTTTTAAACCCTTCTCCTACAACCCTCCTAGTGGTAAACCACTTTCTGTGTTTTCTTAAGGATTTTTGTTTATTACAATCGAGGGCTGATGCACCTCTGTCTTAATTGGGGTGTCTCCCCCAGGCCTGTGCTATAGTTCAAGACTAGACTTTTCAAACTGTCAAAGTTGATTTTTTTTTTTTCTTTCCCAGTTTGCTATGTATAGGGTAATCGCTTTGACTTTCAGATATGTCTTTACTCCCGACTGCTTGTACCCGTATGTTTCTGGGCCTGCCAACAAACTCAGTGATGTGTTAATCTGGCAGGATCTCACTTGTGAGGTCCCCTAAATAATCCCCCAGAGGGGGATTCCACTCACCCTCCCTTTTCACAAATACCACCGAGTCAGTGTTGTGGTACAGACACCGCTCCTGTAGTCTGTCTAGAAGGTTATATAGTTCTAAGCGGGTGTAAGAAGTGGTGAAAGAGGCGATGAAGATGTTCATATTGCCAGAGACTGAATAGCGGTCTTTTGTGTGCTTCCAAAACAGGTGTGCTGTTTCCTCATGGATAAACTCACAGGATGAAACCTCGTTGTTAGGGGAAGAGGTACTGAAAGTTCATCAGGGTCTTTCATGATGCTGTATTGATTAGGTGGGTTCTTTGGCCAAATTTATCCCAGTGAGAATTTAAAAACAGTTTAGCAACTTGGTGCTTAGCGGGGTTCAACCTGATCTCATGTTGGTGTAAATGCATGCCTTCTTTCTGGTAGAAATCGTTAATGTATTTGGTTTGTTTTTCTCCATCTGTGCACCAGCTGGGATACCCTAAAGCCTCTTGTTTCTGATAGAGGTGTAATTTTATGTCCTCTGAAAAAAGTGTCAGATTTTTCATTAAAATGCTAGCCACTATGTACCCCTTTGCTATGGCCACGTTCAATTCCACTGTGCACCAAGTCCCCAGGATGGCCCTCTGCTCATGAGCATGGGTGCATGTCTCCCGCTGCTCGGTTTCCACACAGGTTTGGCACAGCGGGAACATAAGCTTGCCACCCACTCTGACAGGTAACAATGGGGAAAAGAGGCCTCGGGGCAGGTACACTTTAACTTTTGCAATTCCAAAATAATTCGCGAGGGGTCCAAAGATGTCAAACTATATCAGGGTGTCCGATAGGGTATTCTTTGGTTTTGTTTACGAAAAGATACAGCCTGCTAAAATCATAATAATGAATTTCTTCCCTGGGGTTCGGTTTGTAATAAAGGCAGATAGCATTTGTCCTCCCCCAAAAAGAGCATCCCTGGGCATGAGAGGCTGAGGCAATTGGGCATGATTTAAAAAAATCTGCAAGCTCTCTGTCTGTCTTGCATTACTTCCCCCTCACTACAAAACCAAGTATTCTCAGATCGTCAGTCTTGAGCTGCATCTTGTAATAAAGAAACCCAAAAGTTGTCCCCATCCTAGGATTCTGGGCTTTTTCACAATAACAGGTGACACAGCCTTGGAAAAAACACCCAGTAAACTCAAAGGCTGTGTGCACCCCATCAACATTGGCGTAACCATCTAAAAAGTTGGGGCCTACCTGTAGTTCCCCACTCTGTACATTTTCTTTGAGATGTACAACAGCCATAGATGGAGTCAACTATCTCTCTGCCTCTGGTAATTGTCTGGAGGGAGAAGAGCTATCGTGCTAGGCTCCAAAAACACAAATCGGTACATCGCCATGCAGATGGATGCCAGCGTTACGTATTGGAAAGGATCACTGTATTTTATCTCAGTGAATTTACCAGGGCCCCTCTGTGCTATACCTCCCATCTCTGTCATTTTTCATAATCTCTTCTCTGTACACCATACAAGCCTGTCTTAAAATTTTAACATCCTGCTGACCAGTAATGTGTGCTCTTTCTGCAATTCAAAAGTCTCATCTTCTCTGGACCCGATAACAGTTGAGAAACTCTGCCTTTTCCCCAGGCATCATGCTGTCCACGCCATAGTGCTCCACATTAGGCATAGGTTCCATGTAATTTTGATTTTCTAAAGTATTAAATTTGTGGGATTGTTACCAGCCCACCATACCCGTTCCAGAGTTCCGGTGGGGTGTCACCCAGTGTCTACCGCTCCCTGAATAATTTCTCCCCTTTTCATACGCTTTAATGCTTTGGCTTGCCCGCCTTCTATAGCCTGGGAAGGGGGCTCGGGCCTTCCCTCTCTCCGAGCCCCAGCCCAGGGCCCTAAGGTAGAGGCACTTGCCTTACCTAGTGGAGAGGGTTGAACCCCTAAACCCTCCACTCACGGGGTTTGCGGCCCTGCCCTGGGCCACTTCTTCCCGGCCGGTGTCTCAGGTTCCCCAACGCGGGGACAAGCTTACCGCCGCTCAAAAGGGGGTTAAGAATCTCCCCCCGCTCTTGGTCACCTCTTTCCCCTTTTCCTCGTGTCCCCGGCCCTTTTGAATGGGCCGCTCTTTGGCGTTTCCTGCTGGCCCCGCCTCCGCGTACGCAGCCTCGCCCTTCCAGGGCGTCCGGACAACGTCCTCTGTGATGTCATCAGGCCGCGCCTGGCTGACCCGCCGGTCCACAGCCATGGCAGTCTCAGCCGCGGTCGGCTCAGCCCCAAGGCACTCCTCTGCCGGCCCGCTACCGCCCAGACCCCCCTCCGGTCGCTCCGCTCCCAGCCCGGCGCCGCCCTCAGTGCGGGACAGCACGGCCGGGCTGTCTGCCCCATCACAGGGATATACCCTTAAAACCTCATCACCTGCGGGAGCTTGCTATTCTTAATGGGCAAGAAGTTTAAAGAGTCTATAAAACGAATGCCCAAGGCCCTAACTTCTACACACATCAGTTCTACGCCCATCTTTTCCTTCAGTATCGGTCTCAAAACAAAGTACACATCGTAACCTTTGGAATTGTGTGCTATGAATATGTAGTCCTGGAACTCTTTGCCGATAAATGTCTTGACAAAGTTAGACACTCATTGCCCTTAAATTCCCAGGATTTTTCCGGCTTTAGGGACATACCAAAAAATATAAGTGGGTATGTGCAATCCAGTTTCCTGCATGCACTCAATCATAAAGTACTTTTCTGAAGATCCAGGCTTTTTAATGCAGTCCATAAAACACAGATGGCTGTCTATGTTGCCGACAGTCAAGCCCTGACACGGCTTACAGCGCCGCCCCTTATGCTTGTGCTGCTTGTCCACGTAGGACTGATACTCATCACAAGTTTTAGGCATTCGACTAGTTTTTTCGATGCGCAGTCTACGTGTCTGTCTAAACACTCTTTGGACCAACAGTACAGTCTACAGCTAGGACATCTCAGCTGCACGCCCATGCTGTCAGAGCACAAACAGAGGTGGCAATGATACCTGCAGAGTGGTCATGACTGTACACTGCATGGCAAAACTCAATCATTTCTCGCACCAAACGACTTTTTCACATCCCGAACCCTCTAATAACATTCATTGTGCAACAGCATGAAAAGAGTCTTGGGGCCCCCTGTTTTAAATCTGCCTTTTGCAGCATAAAGCACCACCTGTATGCTGACTCCTAACTGCTGCTCAAACACTGCTGTGTCGCTGTGCATAACCTTATTTATCTGGCCACCTCAGTTTCTCGTGCAGCTTTCTTGCTGCCTCTAACAATTCTGCGTCCGTAGGTTTACGATTGGACATGACGGCCAAGAGCCCACCCGCAGAACACAAATTGGTACCAATGTAAGTCAGGTCTACTGAATACTGTCTCTCTTTAAGGGTGACTTGACTACCGAGGATAGAATTTAAAACTCTACGACCACCCCCGCTCATATTTTTTACAACTGTCACAATGAGGCGCAATGTCCCATTAAGGTGCAACTCTCTCTTACTTTGTTACAGCTCTGAGGTCTGATTTAAGAAATCCTCAGCAGACAGCTCATTCCTAGTTCTTCTGCCTGAAAACAAAGGGTTAGTTAAATTACGGCTCTCTAAAGGTAACTGAACATAATCGTCAGGACCTACCCTCCCGTTAACGTCATCGAGAACTAACTGTATCCCCTTGTATATGCTTCAACAACCTGCTCAGCTGAATTTATTCGCTCAAGATTCACACAACGAAATTCCTCACAGTACACTGACTCTCTCCAAATCTAGGTCATTCGTGTTGTCAAGTTCTCTCTTGCCATATGCACCTCTGGATTTTCAGGGGTACTTGGGGGTTCCTCTATGGGACCATCAGCGGCATCTTTTCTATCAGATGCTTTTTCAGAGTCAGAGTCAGACTCAGAGGGGTCTCCGTGAGAGTCATCAGGACTAGACGGAAAGCCTTCTAAACCAGTCTCTGTATGAGACTCATCACCATCCCGCAGGTCGGATTCTGCCGCCTCGTTTTCAGACAAGTCCTTCTGTGAGCCTCCAGTAGGTGGCATCTCTTTTTGCTATCTTTTTCTTCAATAGCTCTTTAGCCTTTTTTGAAATGTTTGCAGCGATCCTGGCCTGGAACTTTTTGGCAGCCATCTGTTTATCTGCCAAATGCTGTCTCTTCTCCCCCCACCCCTGTTGTTCATACCTTAGCTGGTGGGGACCCTTTTACCCCGCCCCCTTTCCATGTCATGCCTGCTTAGAACCACCCTTTAGAAAATTAAAGCCTTTTTCCAGGTTACTCATAAGAGTTTTTGCCCTTTTGATGTGTTTCCTAGGCATCCTTTCTTCTACACCCCCTGATCTTACAGGCCCCCACAGCTCTGCATATGAAGAGAGATTTTTTCAAAATCTTACGATTATGAATAGTTGTACTAAGTTTATGGGGGCACGAGATTAATTCATAATAAATAAGTTTCTTCATGAAGAGCAACTCCTTCGTAGCTGGCACTGTCAGTCCTTGGGTTTTTATTCACAACCCCTAGAGCATGTTCTCCAGGTTTATGAATGTGGGTGTGTTCAGGGGCGGCAGGCTTATATAATTTTTGGTGGTGCTCAGAATGGGTCTAGTCTCCCCCCTCTTCCCCCCCCCACCCTGTAAGCCAATATATATCTTATTAAATAATGTAAAAATGGACTGGAAACTGTAAGCATTTAACAGTTTCCCTTTATTGCACAATATCACTATCGTAAGAAAAAATTATTTAACTAAGAATATCAATGTTATTAATACGCTTTTGAATATGGAAACAACCAAGCACTCTTTGATCAATAAGCCTCAAAAGCAAATACTTTCTAAAATTAAAATAAATATAGCCCCTTCTTCTTTTGCAATGTTCTTCAGGAGGCAGCAAACACTTTTCATCGTCGTTCAGTTCTTGAAACGAAGTCATTCAGGAGACTTGCAATGTCTAATTCAGAGGTAGAGTTCTTATGAATGTTCTTGGTCCATTGTCGTTCGCAAATAATTTTTCAGTCGGCGCAAGCAACTGAATGATCGCTCAGCAGTGCAGGTTGTAGTTGGAATTGTGTAGAATAATTTCAGGAGAATTGTAACTTCTGACAACCTGTCACTCAAGCCTTTATTTTGTTTTAGAATTTGCTTCACTTCACTCACCAAATTAAGCTGGCAATTTCTCGATCTGCAAATATCACTCAACATTTCTAAATGAAGAAATAGCTTCTCTGTGTGATTGTAACCGTGGAAAGCTTCACTTATTGGGACAATGTCCTGTTTCGAGCCATTTGCTGCCTCAGTTATAAGCTTCTCCAATTTTACTGAGAATGTAAAGCTTTTGGTTGAAAACCTCTGTTCAATGGCAACTCTGCAAGCATCAATGATCCCAACATATATTTGATGAAAATATTCTCTGGGGACACGGAAGGTGTGAGGAAGGCTTCCATGGTCGAGCTATCTCGGTGGCTTGCATTTTCTCGAAGTGTAGGATCATCTAAATAAAGATTTCTTGCCTTCTCTACTGTTTCCCAGAAGTGATTGTATGATGAGTTGGTGCGCATCCCACTCAACACCTCTTGCAAGAGGCCAACTTTCTTCATAATGCTTGCCATAGGCATGCGCAGCACATTTCATAAGGGTGTGCACCCAAAGAATTTTTTTAAATGTACTCTTTGACCCCCCCATTAGCCACACCCCTGACCCCTGTTAATCACGCCCCTGACTCCCATTATCCACGCCTCTGGAGGTAACACTCTCGGGGCAAGATGGACACATGATCAGAAGTAAAAGGTGTCATGTGACCCTCTCTAAGGACTTTTCCCACCATCCTCCTACCAATAGGGATTCGTTTGGCCCCCACCAAACCCCCCTCATGCAACTATCCTGCAATTGCACTAACCCAATGTGTGTGACATTAACTCAGGGGCAGAGAGGCTGGGGGAAGTGTTCCCTCTAAGTTTCCTCCCATGAGCAGAATGAATTTTGTGTGGTGCACCAGTACTGAGTTCATGTGGCTTGTTTGGATGTGCCACTGTGGCACCCAAGTTATTAATAATATCTTATAAACCTCTACATTTTCCCTCTGCTGCCGTGTCTCCCCTTGCTCCATCAGCTTGCCTGCTGCCCCCAACCCCTCACCCTCCTCTGCTGTCCTGACTCCTGCCCTTCTCACTGCCCTCAGCCTTCCTGAGACTTGCCCCCCTCCACCAGCCCTTCTCTCCCTCTTGTGCCCACTCCTCCATTAGCCCCACTCTGATCATGTGAGCTACCCCTCCTCATCCCCTTTCCGAACACCTCCCTCTGCACACCTGCCCTGCCTCTCTCCTCTGGTGCTGGTCCCTCCCCTGCAGGTGTCTGCCCTTCTGCTTCACCCCAGAATCTCCTGGCACCTGCACCCTCCTGGTGCCTCCCCCTTCCCTCACTGCCCCTGCCTCCTTTGCCCTCTTTTTCCCTTATGCCCACCCCTCACCACTCTCTGCCCCTGTTCCCTTCATGCCCCTCTGTGCCCTCACACATGCCTTGCTCCATCCCTGCCTTCCTCATGCCCACCCCTTCTTTCAAGCCCTCTCCCAGCACCTCCCCCTCCACCCTCTAGCCCCCAATGCCCTTCCCCTCTCCTCTCCCAGCATCACCCTGTCCCCCCTCCCACTGACACCACCCCTCCTGCCCTTTTCCTCATTGTCTGCACTTGGCCTCCTGACATTTGTCTCTCTCCTCCACCCTGTGCCTTGATGCCTTCCCCTTTCTTCTCCTGACCTGCCCCCCTCCCCTCAGCACAAGCCCCTTCCTTTCCCACCCCTTCCTGCTATTTTTCCCCCTTCCCCTCCCCCACCTTCTGCCTTTCAGTTTGCAGGGCTGGAGTCTGTGGAGCCGCTCCAGCTGCTTGCCCAGGGCCAGGCGGAAGGTCTCCAAGAGGCACATGAGACCATAGTAACCACAGAGCTCGAAGCCCCAATGCTCTGGGCGGGACCCATGCACGGAGGCACCGGAAGCCACATTTATTCTCCGGGTTCAACATCCCACCTGCCTGGGAAATGTAGCTCCCCAGAACAAGCCGCGCGGGGCCAAATTGATGATTCCTGCGTGTCAGGGGCCATTGATCCCTAAGAAACACACAGATCTGGGCTGCCCTTAGGTGAGAGCCACGTTAATCCCAAGTCTCTGCTATGGCTGGGAGATGTGGGTGACCTATAGAAAACACCAGCTCTCTTTTTTGAAAATCCACCACAAAACCTTGGGGGATCTATCACCTCAGTAGTGCCAACTCCTTTAGAATTGAGGCTCTGATATCCAGCACGAGCTGAGGTAGAGCAGGCACTGTGTGCACGTCTGACATATATTTTTACCAAAACTCCTGCCTGCCCAAAGGTTTCTCAACCTTTTTCTATAAGCTTCAGAAGGGGGTTGCCAAATTAGTCTGTAACAGGAAAAACTTAAACAACAAATACTCTAGTAGCACTTCAAAGACCAACAGAACATGTAGATGGCACCATGAGCCTTCATGGGCAGAAGTGGGTTTTGTCCATGAAAGCTCACGATACTATCTACATGTTCTGCTAGTCTTCAAAGTGCCACTAGACTATTTGTTGTGTTTTAAGTTTTTTTTCCCTTTTTTTTATAAAGTACCTTTTTTTAAAAAAAAATAAGTAGCCCCAATGCACAGACCCCTCCCACAGAGCCAGCCCCCCCACATCCCAATGCATTCACCCCTTCCCAGAGCCAGGCCCCCCAGTGCCCTCACCCCTCCCCTTGAGCCAGCCCCCCAACACCCCATCCCAATGCATTTACACCTCCCACAGAGCCAGCCCCCACATCCCAAAGCACTCACCCCTCGCCCTGAGCCAGGCTCCCCCAGTACCCCTCATCCCAATTCACTCACCTCTCCCCAGAGTCAGGCCCCCCCGGTGCCCCATCCCAAAGCACTCACCCCTCCCCCTGACCAGCCCCCCCAGCACCCCTATCCAAATGCACTCACCTCTCCACCTGAACAAGGCCCCCACAGCATCGGGAGCCCCCTATCAAATCCTCCCCTCCCCCAGAGCCAGGCACGGGAGGAACGGAAAAGCCGGGTAAGGGAATCTAACCTTTAAAGTGGCCACTGCTGTCGCCCGGCCCTGCTTCCTCCACTTGCAGCGTGCAGCAGACTCCCACCCCAGCCCGGCGCCCCCCTAGCATGGTGCCTGGGGGCAATTGCCCCCCCTTCGCTACGCCTCTGCTCCCACCCCGTATCCTGCGTCCTCAGCTCTTTTGAATTCCCCGCTCTCTCCCCACCCTACTATCCCTCCCCTTGACGCACGTCCCCCCTGACATCACTAGTCCTGCCCCCTTCCGCAGCAGGCGCACAGCCCGGCGGGCGGCTGACTTCTCCCGGCTCGGCACTCCCCCGGCTGTGGGGCTGATCAGCTGTGCCGCCGCGCCGGACGCTGGTCTGCGCCTCCTGTTCTGCTCCCTGCGCGACCCATAAAGCGCAGGGGTTGGTGCGGGATGGATCAGCCCCTGGCCCATTGGCTTGGTCCGTTCCGAGACATTAGGGTGTGCCTGGGCACACGCGGCACACCCCATGCGCGTGCCTATGATGCTTGCCAATGACATGTTTGGGCTTTGAATTTTTGCATTAGCTTCTTCTACAGGACCCATGGCTTTCACAAGAACTGTTAGTGTAAAATACGTTGAAAAAGATTGAAGTTGCTTTGAGAATCCACTACATTTTAAGCCAAATTCATCGGAAGAGTAACTAAGTTCATCTAGGCAGTTCATCATGGACTTGTAGTTGTGGAGCAGTGATTTAATGCTACTGATCCTTAGCGTCCATCTTGTTGGGCACAAGAGTTGTAAAGAAGGTTCCCCTTCACTCTGAAACTTTCTGAATGCTGCCATATGTTTTGGTGACTCCCTGAAGGCATTGGTGAGATCTTTCACCATCAAAAACATATGACTACATTCTTGAATATTATGCAGGGCATCCTGAGTGGCAAGGTTAAGGGAATGTGCAGCACAGTGCACAAATTTTGCTCTTGGCTCTTGATACTTCACTCTGACTTGGACCCCAGTAAATTTGCCGGACACATTACTGGCTCCGTTGTAACACTGCCCCCGGCAATCAGAAAAGGGCAAATCACACCTGAGACATGTATCTTCCACAATTTCAAAAAGAGAAGCAGCATCCATTGCGTCAGTTTGGTAAAACCCAATAAACTCCTCATAAATCTCCCAGTCTTCACTAGAAAAGAACCTTAAAGAAAAACTTACTTGTTCTTATCTTGACAAATCATAGTCTCATACATTATAATGGCATAAAACTTAGAAGCCTTTATCTTTTGCACAATTTTTCTTAGCACCATCATTGCCATCATTTCGATTATTTCGTTGTTAACTTCATGTGACAGCCACTTGTATTTTATGCGATTAAGCCACTGTCTCAGTTCCTCAGAATCTGTACTGCATAGCAACAAGAGCTGGATCAAATTTGAATCACTCATGTCCACGTAATGCTATTCCTTGTGGAGCTAGGTACTGAACACTGGTAATGTTGTGCGGTGCAATCCTAGCTGATTGTCATTCTTTTCTATAACTGGCCGACATTAGTGCAGAAACGTTTACCTGTGATTGCAGAGCAGCATATTTCATTACCGCTTCCTTGTGACAGGAGGATTTCGTGTGATGTAAAACCACGCAATGCCTGTCTCCAATCTTGAAATCCAGACGAAATAAATGTTGGTTCAGCCTTCGTAGAAAATATTAAGATCTTCTTTTCAGAACAGTTTTTGCAGACTGAGCAAAAAGCTCTGTTTAATTCGCTATTGTACTCCAACCACTTAAATCTTGATAGCCAAGACTGCTGAAAACTCCTTTTATCTTGTAGATTTGCCACATCTTTCTTTTATATAACTTCAGTTTGAAAGCTGGGTGTCGAACTCAGGCCGTCACTTCATGAATTACCCTTTTCTTTTTCTCTGGGTAACTTTATTAAGAATTTATCCATTGTTAATTGTTAGTGGTCCTACAAATCAAGAATTTGTTGCTGGGATAAAATGAAGCTACAGCGCGCCGGTGCCACAAGATTACAAGGGTCCATTAAAAGTGGAAAGTCAGAAGCAGCACTCGCCCACTGCAATATATTTTGTTGTACCTGTTGTGACAGTGGGAATGTTCTTAATGTTTTCTCTGAATACTGTGTGGGTGCCTCAATTTCCCCTATGCATTTCTTAAGGATCCAGGTGGTGGGATAAGGGGGTGTGATTGCTGTAGAGCCCTAGAGAGCCACGGTGATGCTGTCTGCCACACTGTGCGCTTACCGCAGCGAGTCCACCTGGGCGGGGCTCCTGGGGAAGCGAGGGGGGCCTGCACCCCAACTCCACAGCCAGGGGAGGGGAGGGCTGGCAAGCACATGTGTGCCTCCTCCCTCTCCTGAGTGCTCAGCCTGCTGCCAGCGTCTCTTGTTGCCATAGGTAGCAGCAGCTGGCAGCGCGCGCAGGCAAGTAGGCAAGGGAGAGCTGTGCACAGCTTTCATTCCGGCAGGGATGCTCTGGGGCTGGGGGGGGGGGGAGGACATGCTGGGTGGGGAGGGAGGACAGCAGGTGGGGGCCAGGGCCCACTCCAGGCAGGGCCGGGGGAGAGACCCAGCTCCAAATATTCGTGGAGCAGGGCCCCCAGCTCTGAATATTCCTGGAGCATGGGCACCATGAGCCAATATAACTCGCCGCCCATGGGTGTGTTCACTCTGTTTTCTCAGAGGTCGGTGTGGTGTTGACTGCTGGGGGACTTGAGTGGTTGCTTTTTACCAGAGTCTTTTGTTTTGTCCTTGGGGTATGAGTTTTGGACAGTCCTGCAGCTACATCTGCGCTCTGGTGCTGATTTGTGTGGCTGTTGCCATTGTTGATGGTCTGAGAAGCTTCCTGGTTCTTTGGCGGTTCTAATGGAGGTGTTCCCCTAGCTCTGGTTCTAGCCTAATAAGGTTGGGCATTCAAAAAATAAAAAATGTCACAACTTAACTTTGCCATTTTTCTTGCCCACACCTATGTATTTACTTTAAAAAAGCAAACCCTCATAAAATAACCAAACCAATAAGCAAAATATAATATATTTACTGGGCTTCATTCATCCATCTGTCCTTGATTCTGGTGAATTTTCCTTTTCAGAGGTCTCTCTCCTTTTTCTTTTGAGCTTATTTGCCTTCTCATCCAAGAGGGTCACATTTTTTGACCTTACTGAGAAGCAAATATTTTAAAACATATGAAACAGTTTTGTAAACTTAAGACGACACCCATTAAAAAAAAAAAACATAACACTTTACAGGGTTGAGAGCAAACCTACACACACCCGCCCACCAAACCAACTGTTTGCAACCATGTATTTAAACACCCCTAACTCCATCCTCAGCAATATACTTTTTAAAAAATTGCCTGGAACAAAACCAGAGCACGCGTGCGCACAAACAACCCCCCCAAAACTCCACAGCAGTCTAAAACCAAGTGCAACCATGTTTAAGAAAACATACCTATGTATTGCACAACCCCTAACTTTCTATCTCTCTCGCTCTGACCCCCTCAAAAACCCCAAACTCCCCAGCAGTTTAAAACCATTTGCAACAGTATAACTTTTAAATTAAACCCCTAACCCTAAGCCATTTGAAGCACATTAAACCAACAGTTTGCAACAATTTAAAAAAAAACCCCACTTATCTGTAACATAAGCCCCTGAATCAACAACTTAAACACTAAAGTGGCAGCTCTTTGAAGATAAATAATCCATGTAAAAACATACCACATTTTTGTAAAGTACAAACCAAACTGCTTTGAAAAAAAGATACTTTTTAGCATAGCTCCCTGCCCCAATTCAGAATTGAACATCTGTTTTGAAAACACATTTTGCCCAGAATAAGTAACCCACCAAACACTCTAAACCAGCAGTTTGCCATCCTATATTTTTAAAAACACACCAATATGCTTCCCCCATTAAGTCTTGAAAAGCCCTTAACTCACAATTTAAACATTACACTTAATTGAAAGAAAATTATAACCCACATGGCTTTAAAAAACCATTATAGACAGCTACCTTCCACCATAGGGTAAAGGCATACTGGCACAGGGCTGTTCTGTTTTCCCCTATGTATATTTGGGCCTATGGAATGAAGAAGCAAAAACTGAGTTAGTGGTATTCCCCACAATGTATCATAAGAACATAAGAATGGCCGTACTGGGTCAGACCAAAGGTCCATCTAGCCCAGTATCCTGTCTGCCGACAGTGGCCAGCACCAGGTACCCCAGAGAGGGTGGACCGAAGACAATGATCAAACAATTTGTCTCCTGCCATCCCTCTCCAGCCTCTGACAAACAGAGGCCAAAGATACCATTTTATCCCCTGGCTAATAGCCTTTTATGGACCTAACCTCCATCAAATTATCTAGCTTCTCTTTAAACTCTGTTATAGTCCTAGCCTTCACAGCCTTCTCTGGCAAGGAGTTCCACAGGCTGACTACACGCTGTGTGAAGAAGAACTTTCTTTTATTAGTTTTAAACCTGCTACCCATTAATTTCATTTGGTGTCCTCTAGTTCTTCTATTTAGGGAACTAATAAATAACTTTTCTTTATCGGCCCTCTCCACACCACTCATGATTTTATAGACCTCTATCATATCCCCCCTCAGTCTCCTCTTTTCTAAACTGAAAAGTCCCAGTCGCTTTAACCTCTCCTCATATGGGACCCGTTCCAAACCCCTAATCATTTTAGTTGCCCTTTTCTGAACCCTTTCCAAGGCCAAAATATCTTTTTTGAGGTGAGGAGACCACATCTGTACACAGTATTCAAGATGTGGGCGTACCATAGTTTTATACAGGGGCAGTAAGATATTCTGGGTCTTATTTTCTATCCCTTTCTTAATAATTCCTAGCATCCTATTTGCCTTTTTGACTGCCGCTGCACACTGTGTGGAAGTTTTCAGAGAACTGTCCACGATAACTCCAAGATCTCTTTCCTGATTTGTCGTAGCCAAATTAGCCCCTATCATACTGTACGTATAGTTGGGGTTATTTTCCCGATGTGCATTACTTTACACTTATCCACATTAAATTTCATTTGCCATTTTGTTGCCCAATCACTCAGTTTGGTGAGATCTTTTTGGAGTCCCTCACAGTCTGCTTCTGTCTTGACTATCCTAAACAGTTTGGTATCATCTGCAAACTTTACCACCTCACTGCTTACCCCTTTCTCCAGATCATTTATGAATAAGTTGAACAGGATTGGTCCTAGGACCGACCCTTGGAGGACACCGCTAGTTACCCCTCTCCATTCTGAAAATTTACCATTTATTCCTACCCTTTGTTTCCTGTCTTTTAACCAGTTCTCAATCCAAGAAAGGACCTTCCCTCTTATCCCATGGCCATGTAATTAACACAAGAGCCTTTGGTGAGGGACCTTGTCAAAAGCTTTCTGAAAATCTAAGTATACTATATCTACTGGATCCCCCTTGTCCGCATGTTTGTTAACCCCTTCAAAGAACTCTAATAGATTAGTAAGACAGGATTTCCCTTTACAGAAACCATGTTGACTTTTGTCCAACAAATTATGTTCTTCTACATGCTTCACAATTTTATTCTTTACTATTGTTTCGACTAATTTGCCTGGTACTGAAGTTAGACTTACCGGTCTGTAATTGCCCGGATCGCCTCTAGAGCCCTTTTTAAAATATTGGTGTCACGTTGGCTACCTTCCAGTCATTAGGTACGGAAGCCAATTTAAGGGATAGGTTACAAACCACAGATAATAGTTCAGCAATTTCCCATTTGAGTTCTTTTAGAACCCTTGTATGAATGCCATCCGGTCCTGGAGATTTGTTAACATTAAGTTTTTCTATTTGTTCCAAAACCACCTCTAATGACACTTCAATCCGGGACAGTTCCTCAGATTCATCACCCACAAAGGACGGTGCAGATTTGGGAATCTCCCCAACGTCCTCAGCCGTGAAGACTGAAGCAAAGAAATCATTTAGTTTCTCTGCAATGACTTTATCGTCCTTGATTGCGCCTTTTATAGTTTGATCGTCTAGGGGACCCACAGGTTTTTTAGCAGGCTTCCTGCTTCTAATGTACTTAAAAAACATTTTGTTATTTCTTTTTGAGTTTTTGGCTAGCTGGTCCTCAAAATCTTTTTTTGCTTTTCTTATTACATTTTTAAACACTGTCAAATCAAGTGTATGTTCCTTTCTATTTATCTCACTAGGATTGGACTTCCACTTCTTAAAAGATGCCTTTTTGTCCCTCACTGCTTCTTTTACATGGTGGTTAAGCCACGGTGACTCTTTTTTAGGTCTCTTGCTATGTTTTTTAATTTGGGGTATATATTTAAGTTGGGCCTCTATTATGGTGTCTTTAAAAAGTTTCCATGCAGCTTGCAGGGATTTGGCTCGAGTCACTGTGCCTTTTAATTTCTGTTTAACTAGCCTCCTCATTTTTGTGTAATTCCCCTTTTTGAAATTAAATGCCAGGGTGCTGGACTGCTGAGGTGTTCTACCCACCACAGGAATGTTGAATGTTATTATATTATGGTCACTATTCCCAAGCGGTCCTGTAACGGTTATTTCCTGGACCTGATCCTGCACTCCACTCAGGACTAAATCGAGAATTGCCTCTCCCCTTGTGGGTTCCTGCACCAGCTGCTCCAAGAAGCAGTCATTTAGGCCATTGAGAAATTTTATCTCCGCTTCTCTTCCTGAGGTGACATGTACCCAGTCAATATGGGGATAATTAAAATCCCCCATTATTACAGAGTTCTTTATTTTGGTAGCCTCTCTAATCTCCCTCAGCATTTCAATGTCAGTATCATTGTCCTGGTCAGGTGGTTGGTAATATATCCCTACTGCTAATTTCTTATTATTGGAGCATGGAATTACTATCCATAGCGATTCTATTGAACATGTTGATTCACTTAATATTTTTATTTCATTTGATTCTACATTATCTTTCACATACAGTGCCACTCCGCCACCCACCCGGCCTGCTCTATCCTTTCGATATATTTTATATCCCGGTATGATTGCGTCCCACAGATTTTCCTCATTCCACCAGGTTTCAGTGATGCCTATTATGTCAATCTCCTCATTTAATACTAGGTACTCTAGTTCACCCATCTTATTAGTCAGACTCCTAGCATTTGTGTAGAAGCACTTTAAAAATTTGCCACTGCTTATTTGTCTGCCCTTCCCTGGTGCATTGGATTCCTTTGTATGCGGTTGTTTGTCTGCTCTGGCCCATGGTTTGCCCTCTCCCCTCCTCTCTTTCTGACTACAGCTTAGAGACTCTCTATCAATGGATTCTCCTCTAAGAGAAGTCTCCCTCCGATTTACGTGCATCTCCGCACCAATTGGCTTTCCCCCACCTCTTAGTTTAAAAACTGCTCTACAGCCTTTTTAATGTTTAGTGCCAGCAGTCTGGTTCCACCCTGGTTTAGGTGGAGCCCATCCTTCTTGTATAGGCTCCCCCTCTCCCAGAAGTGTCCCCAGTTCCTAATAAATCCAAACCCCTCTTCCCTACACATCGTCTCATCCATGCATTGAGACTCTGAAGCTCTGCCTGCCTACCTGGCCCTGCGCGTGGAACTGGAAGCATTTCTGAGAGTGACACCATAGAGGTCCTGGATTTCAGTCTCTTTCCTAGCAGCCTAAATTTGGCCTCCAGGACATCTCTCCTATCCTTCCCTACGTCACTGGTACCTACATGTACCAGGACCACCGGCTCCTCCCCAGCACTACACATAAGTCTATCTAGATGCCTCGAGAGATCCGCAACCTTCGCACCAGGCAGGCAAGTGACCATACGGTTCTCCCGGTCATCACAAACCCAACTATCTATGTTTCTAACGATCGAATCACCCACTGCTAACACCTGCCTCTTCCTAACTGGCATTCCCTCCCCCTCAGAGGTATCCTCAGTGCGAGAGGATACCGCAACATCCTCTGGGAGGAGGGTCCCAACTATGGGATGGTTTCCCTCTGCTCCCATTGAATGCTCTGTTCCCTGGAGACTTTCATCCTCCTTAAGAGCACTGGGGCTCTCAGACTGGAGGTGGGACAGTACTACAGTGTCCCAGAAAGTCTCATCAACATATTTCTGTACCTCCCTTAGCTCCTCCAGTTCAGCCATCCTGGCCTCCAAAGCCCGAACCCGGTCTCTGAGGGTCAGGAGCTCCTTGCAACGGGTGCACACACATGCCACCCGCCCACAGGGCAGGTAATCATACATGTTACACTCGACGCAATAAACAGGATAGCCCCCACTCTGCTGCTGGGGTTCTTTCTCAATTTTTCTAATGAATAAGTTTAAGCAGAAACTGGGATTCTTTTTAAACCTCTGGAATATAGATTATTATAAGTTATGTTTTAAAGAAGGTCAGAAGTCCCTAGTGCCCTCTAACCTCCCTCTCCAAACTCCCTGTTAGCTGTTCCTGTTAGCAAGCTCCCCGGTCGCTGAGTGACAGGCTTATATAGCTCTGGTAGCCCCTCCTCCTGACTGAGGCTCAGCCAATTAACAGAGGCTTCTAGATTTCAAACCTTTTAGAAGCTCCTTCAAACAAACAAACCACACAAACACAAGCTCAGCACACAGCAAATAACTCCCCCACACACAAACACACGCTCCAGACAGCCACTTACCACAAGGGTCCCGTTTTTACTCCTCTTTTACCTGGAGAACTCCCTCTATCAAATCTCTTTGCTACTTATGTAATGCCTTTTTAAAATAAATCTAACAGTATTAAGCACAACTATAGTTAAAATGGTTTTACCTTGGTCTGATGGTAAAATACAACTTGAAGTTGCTGTTTCCATGCTGAACAGATCACACTGCAAAATATATATTTTCAGATTTAAAAACAAACTGCATACCTGGTCTTGAAGTCCAATAGCAACTCAGTTCAAGATGGTTTCCATTGAAAAGAGGACAAGCTCCAAAAAACAGGTTTTTTGTTTGTTCCAAACAAACTTCAAAGTCTACAGTTAGCAGGTTTGATTAAATCACCACAACTCTGAATTACTAGATACTGTAGTTTAAAGAATTTAAGCTTCCCTCCCCAAATACCCTGTAGGGTCTTTACAGCATTAAATGGTAAATCATCATACATAACAAGCCTTAATCTTACTGTACGTTCTCCTGAATGAGGGCCTGTCAAGGGGTCACCCCCCCACCCAATGGTTCAGACATCTCCAACGCCTGGGTTAGGGCTCACTCTTTGCAGGGTCAACTTCAGTTTATTTCTAATGTCCCTCTTTTAGGGTATGTACAGCCTTACGGCTCATCCCAAAGTGCAGTCCCTTCTACTGGGTTATATACGGCTCTATCAGCCCAACCCCAAAGTGTAGTTCCCCCTATGGTGGTATATACAGCCCTCCAGGCCCAGTCCCAAAGTGCAGTTCCCCCTTCTGGGGTATATATGGCCTTCTGGCCTAGTCACCAACACACTCCCCTCTCTCGGGGAGGAAGCAGCCTTCTGGCCTAGTTCACAGGTGAGCTTCGCCCAAAATCTAGGGAGCTGGATTGTTGTGGGGGTGGGGAGGGAGGGGGACCCGGGCCCTCTCGCTCCACCGGGTCCCAGCCCAGGGCCCCGTTGGCAGTGGCGAATTCCACTGCCTGCTCGGCAGGGATGCCATCTGGAACACGCCGCGCTCCCGGAGGACAATCTGCTGCCCTGGGCTACTTCCTACCACTACCGATGCACCGCGCCGTCCTCTGCATGCTGCTCCGGAGGTCAGTCCCAGTCCGACCTCCCCGACAGGCGCGGTGGAGTTGGATGCGGCTCCTGGGGCGGTGGCAGCTGCAGGGGCTGTTCAGGAGCTCCTGCCTGAGCTCCTTCCCTTTCGGTGGTCAGCCGTGACTAACTGCCTGCCTGGGCTTCTATCCCCAGCCTCCCTCTTGAGCGTGCCCAGCAGGGTCGTGGGGGTGGGTCCTGCTCTGCCAACTGGGCCAAGGGAACTCCTAGGGCTTCCGTGTGGGGCAGCCCTGCCCCGTCACAGGGCCCTTTGCAACTATCGATGAATGGGTTGTTTTCAAACATTTTTCATATTTTGAAATAAAATATCACAAGCATAGGAAGCGCTCTACAAATACCTATAGGCTTTTAATATTTGACAATTTTAATAGCATTCGCTTGTTCTAAAGTATGGTGGAAAATTTAGGGACCCTTGAAATATTTCAGTTCTGGGGTTAGACTTTTGGGGGGTTTTTTGTAAATATATTATTGTAATGTCCCTGAGTTGCTAGAAAAAAGTCTCATAGCAATTCCTGAGGTCTTATCTTAAACTGCCCAATAGAGTTCTACAAACTCTTAGGTAATATTTAAACCGTCCAATAGTTTTCTACAAACTCCTGGGGTATATTTAAACCGTCCAATAGGCTCTGCGAACTCCTGAGGTGTCATTTCATATTCATCAGAGCTCACCCATCCCCACCCGTCCAACTTCTCTTCCTGTATGTACATTGAATTTAATTACTGAACACTAATACGATTAGCTCTACCCTCAACAAGGGTAGATGGTCACACCTAGAATAACCATTGACTAGAGCCCCTTTGCTATTCAGTGAGGTGAGGTTAAACCATTGAGTTCAACAGGATGTGTCAGCTCTGAACTCGGACACATGTCTGATAGATCCCTGGCTGGGGGAGTTGGTTTTTTTTGTCTTATTTACAAAAACCCACTTCTGGGGGGAGGTTTTTCCTCCCCAACTGTCAACCACACATCTTTCAGGGTTTTTCAGTAAAATGGGAGACCCTTCATAGAAAGTGGGTTCTCGTAAACTTTATTTTATTTAAAAGACATACAGGCCATGGTGTTCCTTCAAAACTTTTACTCATTTAAGGGCCACACATCTTCTGACAGAAGATAGTCAAAGCCCTTTTCAATAGATATTTGTTTACAGCTACTAAGCAGGGCTCTAACTTTTTGTACGCACCAGACAGTTAGTATAACACTGTAAGCAGGTGTCTTCTGGCTTGGTAATTGTCTTAAACACTGTGAGGGTCTTGACTGAATTGCACTGCATTTACTAAGGTCACCCCTTGCGCTAAATGTTCTTGAGTTAAGCACAGACGTTGCATAGCATAACCTATGGCAATAACAGTATTTAATAAGCTTTCCAAACACATTTTAGGTCCTGGAGTTTGCAGTTTATATCCTCTGAAGTCCAAGTCACACAGTCATGGGGTTGCTGGGCTGGCACATCTGACACAGCCTTTACAGTCTTCAAAAGCTTTTACCTAAGACAGTGATTAAGGACGGCATAAACACCAACACGTACAACTGGCTGCATGACTTTTTAATGCTTACAATGTGGTACTGGCTCAGCTAGTTCCATGCCAAGCCTCCTCCTAAATTCTTCAAAGCCCTCATCCTTGGCGTTCTCTTCAATGATTTGTATCGGTGTTAAGCAAAAACAAGGTGGGCCCAGTTCATCTTCCTTGTCTGATGCAATGCTGTCCTGAGTCTTAGCGTCATCTAGAAAGGCATCGTTGAGCTGTCAAGAGATTGCCAGAAAGAAATAACATAAGACCCTCTGTTAATTTTTTTTTTTTTTTTTTTAGGTTTACACAATCCCGATTTGTTCCTAACTCTCCCCCATTACACCCCGACTGTTACAAATTACCGTTATAGGGGCACTAGTACAAGTCACGTTCCGGGGTCACCCTCCGTGACCTGGAGTTTCTTTTAGCTTCTGTTCCTAATGGTGCTATTTTTCTGGTAACTGAAGCTCAGCTGGGGGAGGGGTGGCGGGGTAGGGGGACCTAGGCCCTCGCTCACTCCCGGGTCCCGGCCCAGGGCCCTAAGGCAGGGATATCTGTATCCCTTGTCTGACTGACAGGGGAGTTACCCCTAAACACACCAGTCCGTGGGCTCCACGACCCCGCCCTGGGCCACTTCCTACCTGCCTCCTCTGTCTACCTCCGTGTTCCTCCGGTGCTCTGCCTGGCCTCCTCTTCCAGAGCGGCAGGTAACCCTTTTGAATGTCCTGCCCAGCTTATGCCTGCCCCACCCCCTGAGGCTCCAGCGAGTGGGCAGTGATGTCCTCGACACCTCGGCAGGTGACGTCATCAGCCCGTGCCCGTCCCTTTAGCTGGCCCCGCATTTACCGTGCCTGCCCCGTTGGTCCCCCTCAGCCCCGATCAGCCTCTCTCCTGGGTACCGCGCAGCTTCTCCAGCTGCTGTCTCGGGACGATGCATCTCGTCCCGCCCGACTTCCTATGGTTCGCGGGGCCCCGTTTGGGTGTGGGGTTGCTCCACCCCGGCACACTCCTCCCCTCTTATGCTGTCCCTTCCACTTGTCCTGAGCTCCTCTTGTCCTGAGCTCCTCATCTCGCTCCGGGATCCTTGACAAAAAGTCAGCTATCTTGGAACAGTATGGCTGCATAGATAAATACCAGCGCATGATTCGTGTCCTTCATGGTCTGAATCCACTTCAGTGGTGCGTGGTCCATCAGTAACTTGAAGCGGTCCCCTAAAAGATAATACCTTAGTGCAGTGGTCCCCAACCTTTTTGTGGCCAATAGCACATTCATGTTTTCAGAAGAGTGTGGTGGGCACCAACAATTTTTCAAGGCTTATTTTGTATTTGTACATTAAATAATACGAAAAACATCATATTTTAATATTACATAATATATGAATCCATAAGATAAAAAAGGTAATTTTACATGTAAAAGGTATTAATTAAATTATTCAGCAATTACTTTCACCTTACCTTGTGAATTTGCTTTTTTTTAATCTACCTGTAAGAAAAATTAAGGAGTTTTTACAAAATATCAAACAGTTTTCATCTTATTTATTTAAAAAAAGTAAAACATTGTTGAACTGCTGGGCCAAATATATTTATGATTCTTACTTTAACATAGCCAGTTATGGTTAATTAAAAAATATTCTTTGTATTGTTACTTGTATCTGGATTTCAACAAATATGAAAAAAAGTTAAACACAAGTTAATCATACGTGCTCATCAGCACTTAATGGAAAATAGGTATCATTAATTCACGTGGTTTTTCTAATAAAGTCAGTGTGATTTTTGGCACTGCATTTCTTCAGCTAATTTTTTGTAGTTGGGAGAGTAGGATGATATTCCCGTTCGTAAGCAATCGTCAAGATGGACATCTGTAAGCTGAGATCTGTATTTTGATTTTATGATGTTCATTGTTGAAAACAGAACTTCGCATAGATAAGTGGAACCGAAATAAGATTTTATTTTGTATGCTACATTTTTTAAGGCAGGAAACTTTTTTCGGTCAACCAGATTCCAAAACTTTTCATCTGTTGTGCAAGATTTTAGAACACTATCATTTTGAAGGTCCAAAATCTCCAGTTCCACTTCCTCTGTTCTTTCTTGAATGAGACTCGCAATTGATGTAGCTGTTTCTGTTACCTCTATTTGGCATGTAAAAGGATTCTTCTTTGTGAGCAGATGAGCAATTTTAAAGGAAGCAATAGTAGCACTTTTAGACTTCACCACTTGTCTAGTGAAAACAGATTGCTGGGCAGATAGGTTTGATTTGAGTTGATAAATCTGAGTTGAGAGAGAAGAAAATTAAAGTGGATGGCTAATGTCAAAAGAGCTGTGATTAGTTTGGAAAGGGCGTTCGACATTTGTTTTTTCAGCACTGCAACTGTACCACCGCACAATAAGGAAACACATTTCCCTTTATTGTCAATAAAATAATAGGATTCTTCCCACTCTGCGTTGAAATAATACATACGTTGTCTTTTATTTGAACCACTCATTTTGGGGCAAAACGTTACCTCTCCCTTCTCCCGTTTGACTGCCCACCTCTTTCTTTTCACTGCCTCCCTCCTTCCTCATGTGCACCTCCCACGGCCATTTTTAAATCCCCCGTCGTCCATCCCAGTCCCAGTGACATCACCCCCGTCGCTCCTCAGTGCCCCGCCCCCTTTTGCGTAGCTCCATTGCCGGCGCCATTTCACATTGTCTGCCCTCTTCCTCCACTGCCGCTTGCGCTCCCCAGTGCTTTAAAGCGGCACGCGAACAGCCGACACACAGCTGGTACCTGACGCCTCGCACTGCGAGCAGCGCGGTGGCAGGGGGGCCCGGAGTGTGGGGCGGCAATGCCCTGTCATAAGCGGCAATACGCGAGTGACGAGAGGTTGTCACTAGGCGGGCACACATAAATGCCTCGGCAGGTGCCATGGCGCCTGCGGACCGCGTTGGGGACCACGGCCTTAGTGCATCCATGGCCCATCTGATTTCTAGGGTCTCCTTTTCTGTGGTTGCATAATTTTTATCCCAAGGGAACAACTTACGGCTATATAAAACACCGGGTGCTCCCCTCCCTCTACCTCTTGGGCCAACACCGCCCCCAGCCCAACCTCGGACGCGTCTGTCTGAAGAATAAAAGGTTTAGAAAAGTTGGGCTGGATTAGTACCGGGGCCTTAACGAGGCACTCTTTTAGTGTTCGAAAGGCCTGGATACCCGGCCCCGTCCACCGTACCTTTTGGGGCTGTCCCTTTTTCCATCAAGTCCATGAGCGGAGCGGCCGGGGATGCAAATCCTGCCATGAACTGCCGATAATACCCGGCTTGTCCTAAAAATTGACATACTTGTCTCTTTGTTGTAGGCAGGGGGTAGTCTCGGATTGCCTCTATCTTGTTCACAAGGGGTTTTATCCGGCCTCTCCCCACAGTGTACCCGAGGTAGGACACTTCGCGGTTTCCGAAGCAACACTTTTTCGGGTTGGCTGTTAGCCCCACTTGCGCTAGCGCTTCCAAGACCACCCCCACCTGCATGAGGTATTGTTCCCAGGATTGGCTAAAGATTATAATATCGTCGATGTAAGCAGCCGCGTATTGTCGGTGCTCACTCAAGACCTGGTTCATTAGCCTCTGAAAGGTGGTCATGGCCACATGCAGTCCAAAAGGCATATTTACAAATTGGTACAGTCTGAACAGTGTAGCAAAGGCTGTCTCTTCTTTCGATTCTGGGGACAGAGGGATTTGCCAATAACCCTTAGTAAGGTCAATGGTGGACAAATATTGAGCCTGCCCCAGTCGCTCCAGTAATTCATCTATACAGGTATGGGGTACACGTCAAAACAGGAGATGGCGTTTACCTTCCGGAAATCGATACAGAAATGGGTTGCCCCGTCCGTCCTGGGCACTGGCATGATCGGGCTCCACCAGACTCCTCTACTATTCCCCACTGTAACATTTGCCGCAACTCCTCCCGCACAGTGTCCAATAGTTTCCTCGGTAGTGGTCGCACAGCGTCGCACACTTTCTTACCCAGTTCGGTGACTATTGAGTGACATGCTTTTATCGTTCTCCTGGGGCAACTGGTTAATACGTGCGGGAATCTCCTGAGTAGCTGTCGAAGTCCTGTTAGCTGACTATCCAACAGCTCTTTACCCACCCAGACTTTGCCTACCGTTACTTCCTTCTCACTCCATGGCCTAAACTCCGTGTCTGTTGGTCGGGGTTCGATGAGGAGGACCTCTCGGGGGTTCCATTTTTTCAACAAATTTACATGATAAATCTGGGTGTTGCGCCTTCTCCCCGTCAGCTGGATCTCATAGTCAATTTTACCAACTCGCTGCAACACCTCAAATGGCCCCTGCCACCGGGCTAGCAGCTGGGACTCTCCTGCCAGCAAAAGAAGCAAAACCCGGTCCCCCGGTTTAAACTCTGTTTGGCGTTCCGGTTATATTGGCGTACCTGCTTGTCCTGGGCGCTCTGATTTCCCTCAGTTCTCCCAGGGCCTTCAGCTTTTCCCTCAGTCGGACCACGTACTGGACCGAGCCCATAACTGGCGAGACTTGTTCTTCCCAGCTCTCCTTAATCAAGTCCAGCACTCCCCATGGTTGTCATTCGAAAGGGGAGTACCCCGACGACGTATAAGAGTTCGAAAGGGGAGTACCCCGACGACGCCTGCGGAACCTCCCGAATGGCAAACAAGAGGGCTGGCAATAATTTATCCTAGTCTCGCAGGTTGTTTTGGATAAATTTCCACAGCATGGCCTTTAGGGTCCTATTAAATCTCTTGACCAACCTGTCCATTTGTGGGTGGTACACAGATGTCCTGAGCGTTTTAATCTTTAGCAACCTGCACAGCTCTGTCATTAATCGGGAGGTTAGGTTTGGGCCCTGATCTGTCAATATTTCTCGGGGCAGCCCCACTCTGGCAAAGATCTTTATCAATTCGTTGGCTACAGGGGCGGCAGATTTGTATAACTTTTGGTGGTGCCTCATTAGCCACACCCCCTGACCCCTGTTAACCACGCCCCAACCCCCATTAGACACACCCCTGGCCCCCGTTAACCAGGCCTCTGGAGGTAACACGCTCGGGGCAAGATGGACACATGACCAGAAGTAAACGGTGTCATGTCACCCCTCTTGAAGGACTTTTCCCACCATCCTCCTACCAACAGGGATTAATTTGGCCCCCACCAAGCCCCCCTCATGCAACCATCCTGCAATTGCACTAACCCAATGTGTGTGACATTAACTCAGGGGCAGAGAGGCTGGGGGAAGTGTTCCCTCTAAGGCTATGTCTACACTCGCGGCTTCTTGCGCAAGAACCCACAGAGCAGCCACACTGCCCGCCTGCTCTTGCGCAAGGAAATTTACAGTACGGCGTAGGAAGAGAGAGTGTCTTGCGCAAGAGCTACGCTCTTTTCTAACAGGTGTAAGCTCTCTTGCGCAAGAAGGCAGTGTGGATACTCGGCAGGGGTTTCTCGCGCAAGAAACCCCTATGGCTAAAATGGCCATTGGAGCGTTCTTGCTCCAGAGAGCGTCCACACTGCCATGGATGCTCTTGCACAAGAAGCTGCCAGTGTAGACATACCCTAAGTGTTTCCTCCCATGAGCAGAATGGATTTTGTACTGTGCACCTGTACTGAGTTCGTGTGGCTTGTTTGGATGTGCCACTGTGGCACCCAAGTTATTAATAAATATTTTATAAAACTTTACCTTTTCTCTCCGCTGCCATGTCTTCTCCCCTTGCTTCATCAGCTCCCCTGGTGCCTGCTACCCCCCAACTCCTCACCCTTCTCTGCTGTCCTGACTCCTGCCCTTCTCACTGCCCTCAGCCCTCCTGGGACCTGCCCCCTCCACCAGCCCTTCTCTCCTCCCTGTGCCCACTCTTCCAGTAGCCCCACTCTGATCAGGTGAGCTACCTCCCTCTACACACCTGCCCTGCCTCTCTCCTCTGGTGCTGGTCCCTCCCCTGCAGGTGTCTGCCCTTCTGCTTCACCCCAGAATCCCCTGGCACCTGCACCTTCCCTTAGCCCTGCACCCTCCTGGTGCCTCCCCCTTCCCTTACTGCCCCTGTCCCCTTTGCCCTCTTTTTCCCTGATGCCCACCCCTCACCACTCTCTGCCCCATTCTCCTCCTGCCCCTCTGTGCCCTCACACATGACTTGCTCCATCCCCACCTTTCTCATGCCCACCCCTCCTTTCAAGCCTTCTCCCAGCACCTCCCCCTCCCCCCTCTAGGCCCCAATGCCCTTCCCCTCTCCTCTCGCAGCATCACCCTGTCCCCCCTCCCACTGACATCTCCCCTCCTGCCCTTTTCCTCATTGTCTGCACTTGGCCTCCTGGTATTTCTCTCTCCTCCATGCTTCCCCTTTCTTCCCCCTCCCCCTCTGCACAAGCCCCTTCCTCTCCCACTCCTTCCCCTATTTTCCCCCTCCCATATCTTCTGCTTTCCACTTTGCAGGGCTGGAGTCTGCGCTCGGGCCCTAGACTCTGAACCCAGAGCTAGGCCAAGCGGCACAACACGGCGCCGAGCAGTTTTAAAATCCCAGGCTGTGACGTCACACCCGGGTGTCTCCCCGCTCACCTGGGAACACTGCGCATGGCGGCAGCAGCAGCAGCAGCCGGCAGCGCGTGCTGGCAAGGGGGAGCCGCACTGAAAGCTGCGCACGGCAGGGATGGTCCGGGGCCGAGGGGGACGCTCTGGGGCCGGGGTGTCAGGTGGGGGCCAGGGACCGCTCCAGGCAGAGCCGGGGGAGAGACCCAGCTCCAAATATTGCTGGAGCAGGGCCCCCGGCTCTGAATATTGTTGGACCATGGGCACCACGAGCCCATATAACTCGCCGCCCATAGTTGGCTATTGCCAGGGCCGTGGCCTTATGTAAGGGTACAGCTTCAGGATATCGGGTGGCATAATCTTGTACTACTAAGATATACTGATGACCCCATCCTGATCACTCCAGCGGTCCTACCAGATCCATTGCAATATGTTCAAAGGGGATACCAACTATCGGTAGAGGGACTAGCAGGGCCCTAGGTATCCAGGCCAGGGAGGTCTGTTGGCACTGGGGGCAGGACGCACAGAAGTCTTATCTCCCTATAGATCCCAGGCTAAAAAAACCATAGAAATACCCTTTGCTGGGTCTTTTCCTGCCCCAGGTGCCCTGCCCAGGGGTTGTCGTGGGCTACCTGCATTACTCTCCACCAGTACGGCCGGGCCACTAATGGTTGGTACTGTCTTCCCTGGCCCACCCCCTCATTCACAACTCGATACAAGCACTCCCCTTGTACCTCAAAATATGGTCCCTGGCACCGGAGGGTGTTGTCCCCTGTTTCCTCTGCTGCCTCGCGCACTTGTTCCTACGCTCCTTGGAGGGTCGGGTCCTCCTTCTGGTGCGTGAGGAAATCACCCTCGTCTATCTCTAGGGTGACGGCCGGTGGTTGTTGATCCCCCTCCTGTTGTGGCATGGTGTTGGGGTGGGTTGCTCTTCCCCTTGTGCCACCATGGGTACATATTCTTTGGCGTCCTGGACCTGGGGACTCGTTGCTTCCCCCCCATTGTTGCCACAATGGTTCAAACCCCGGCCAATCTCAGCCCAACAAGATGGGGTAGGCCAGTCGCGGGGCTACAGCCACTGGGAACGACTCCGTTCTTCGCCCATCTTGGATCCAGACCTGGACTATGGGGTATGGGCGTGTGTCCCCATGGATGCACTGTATCCAGATGTCTCGGAGCCTGGGCTGGCTAGCCCCCACCACATCTGCCCTCACCATAGTTTGGCCACACCCTGAATCTATCATAGCTTCAACTGGTTTTCCATTTACCTTAATCGTCGTTACTGCGCAGCCCCAGGTTACTCCTCCCGCTGGCTCTCCGTGGCTGGCGCCCCCCAAATGCGCAGCCCATGAGGGGGCACTCGCGTCAGAAGTGGCTTTCCTGTCCACACTGATAGCAGGCCCCTTTTGGGGCATTTTCTGCCTTCCTATTCCCCTCTTTCTCTTCTTGGTGGGGCCCTGCCGTTTCGCCCCTCCCCTCTGGGATGGGTGTTCGCCAAACCGGTGCCAATCTTCGGCCCTCCCCTTGGCCGAGGGCTGGCCTCGGTCTGGGTTCCACCTCGCTACATAGTCCCCGTCCCTGTGGGGAGGGGGGGGCTACGGGCCTGTGGCCTGGGGCAGCTATCGGGGTCTTACCCTTCCCTTCGGCCCCTTCTGCCACAATGTAGTGTTCCATGAGCATGACGGCCTCGTTCAGTGTGGTGGGGAGGTGTCATGTCACCCATCTCTGTCCTTCTGGTGGCAAAATCTGTACATATTGTTCTAGAATAATAGTTTCAGCCACCTGTGTGCCCGACTTATTCTCCGGTTCTAGCCATCACAGCCCAGCTTCCCTTACTCGCTGGGCTATCGCCCGTGGCCGTTCCCCCGGGCCATAGCACTCCTCCCAGAACCGCTGCCGATAGGTTTCGGGGATAACCCCGAGTTGGTCCAGGATGGCTTCTTTGACCTCACGGTAATGGAGCGCATCACGCGCTGACAGGCTGCAATAGGCAAGCTGCGCCGGCCCCGTTAAGTAGGGGGCTAATAGGGTGGCCCAGTGTTCCTCTGGCCATTTGGCTGTGCTGGCCACCCTTTCAAACATAACTAAAAATGCTTCCGGGTTGTCTTGGGGTCGCAGCTTGGACAGCCGGATCGGTAGGTGTGACCCCACATTTGAGCCCTCCTCACCTCTCAGTGGGCCATCGCCTCCAACCTGGGGTCCCCCTGGTCCAGGCTGTGTGTCTCACAGCTCCTGGACTAGCTGCCGCTGCTGTTCCTGGAATTGTGCAGCAATCTGTTGCAACACCTGTGTCTGCTGCTGCTGCTGATTGTCCATTAGCCACTCCATAGCTTCGACACCTCCATCGCTACTCCCTCTAGGACAGAAGCACTCTTACCAAAGAAAACCCACAACCCAAACCAGCAAAATCTTTTTTAATGGTTCCGCCGATCCCTACTAGCCCTCCACGCAAGGCCGGATCACTGCCCACATTCTCCACCACGTGTTACAAATTACCGTTATGGGACACTAGTCCAAGTCATGGTCCGGGGTCACCCTCAGTGACCTGGAGTTTCTTTTAGCTTCTGTTCCTAATGGTGCTATTTTTCCGGTAACTAAAGCTTAGTTGGGGGAGGGGCGGCGGGGGTCATTCCTCATTCCTGGGTTCCGGGTGTCAACGTGAGCTGATCTAACACTTCATGGACGGTTCAGCTACACTTGGTGGGCTCAGTTAAACTGAGGTTTCTTCCCTGTGACCCTATTGCTTGTCCTGATTGGCTGGAAAGAACTACTTTCCTTCCAGATGCTTGTTCAACAGGCTTTTTTCTGCTCTTCCAGTTTGTATACTCTTGTTGTCCAGTAGATGGCAAAAGTGTCTAACTTCTGGGATTTTTGTTGGAGTACTTGAGTTTCATTTGTTCACAAAATTATTGTACTATTGGTTAATGAGAATTCCTTCTTAACAATTGCTCTTAATATTCCAAAGCTTAGCTACTTTTATTGTGCCATACATTTCATATTTTCAGCATGTAACAACCAGAACATTCTATAAATTCTATTTAAAAAAATTCTCTATAGTTCTTATAAATATGGTAGACTTAAGCAAAAGACACACAAACTTTGCCCCCATTTCATGGCCTTTGAGGTTTAAATAGACTAACATCAGCTTAGAGGAACAGTCTCTCTACAGAGGGAAAAGTCTATTTTCATAAAGGTAGGTGGAAGTAATTGATCACCCCAAACTAGAAACGCATGTGACTTGGAAATTTGGAATAACTGTAAGTTTGAATTAAACTTTAGTTTTCTTTGAGTCAACCAGCAAATCACTTCTAATTAGTTTAAACCAAGTTCTGGTCACATCTTTGCAATTTGTCTAATCAAGCTCGAAAGGACTTACTGTTATAGCTATAGTTAACAGTGGTTTTGCTTGTATGTCTTATACAAGTTTCTTGAATGAGATTAACTATACTGGGAAAAAAAGGACTTTTTTTGCTGGTATGTTACATCTACACTAGGGCTTTGTGGATACAGAAATGGTGGTGGTTAACCCATCAAAGAAAACTTAGACCGGTTTGACATAATTTGTTTTTGATAAATCCATGCTGATTGGTTACTTACCTTGTCTTCCTTGGTTCCTTAATCCCCAAGTGTTTAGTGCCATCCTCTCTGGCTGGGAGTCACTCAATCACCTCATAGATGTGAAATGGAGGGTGGGTAGCCCCATCTACTCAGCAAGCTCCATGGGCTCCGTCTTGTCCCATCAGACACAGAACGGGATGTGTCTCACTTGGGTAACACCAGCCAAGTCCAACCTGAAGTGCTCTGAGGATCACTCCATCTGTACATGAAGATGCAGGCTGTGCAGCAGGGTTCATAGGGAAAAGCCCTCACCTTTCAGTGGTCCCAATGGATGTGGAGATCAATCTCCAGGTCCTGAGGTGATCCCAGATGCAGGATGGCAGCTCAGAAGGATTTTGGGGGGGGGGGGGGAAGGAATCTCTCAGATGGATGTAGGAGAGCTGCCGGTCATACTGGAGTTCATGGAGAAAGGTTTGCACTAGGAATTTCCATGCCAGACTGCAAGCACTAAAAGAAATCTCTGCCAGGCACGGTGGTACTTGTCTGCATGGAGAGGCTGGGTCTCTCTGTCCTCTCCCAGAGGACGGGTCCCAAACACTGACCCAGTGTTGCTTTGGTGAGGTGTGGGGGGAGAAATCTCTCTGGATAGTAACCAGGCTGGGAAGAGGGGCAGACTTAGTGGAAAACCAGTGCCAGAGAAGGGAATGATGGCAAGGGGAGCACCATCTATCTGCATGAAAGGGGACCTCCCTGCTCCTCAGGCAACATCCCTAGACACTGGCAGAGTCTGGCCCCAGTATGTCCCCAAATGCTCAGTAGGTTCCTACAGCCTGCTTGTCCGTGCCTGAGAGTTTACAATGACCAGCAGGTGCAGGACGGCTGCATTCTCAGCAGCAGGGCTGCCAAAATTTATTTTGTAATAGTACCAAACTTTTCACGAAAAGGTACCAAAACACACAAAAACCTACCAAATTTTAAACATCAATATATAAACCCTATAAAACATCTTAAACAGGAAAAAATACATTTAACTTACATTACATCTTACTACAACATTGAAATGGAGGAAATACATTTAACTTACCTTATATTTTAAGAGAACTTTTTCGTCAACTGCTTCATTACTATACCATCTTTTTTGTTGCATTCTATCACAAAGCTCTTTTGGTGGATTCCACGCCGTGCAGTTAATGTCTTGAAGTAAAGATTTAGATCTTGTTAACGCATTTAAGGTGGACATTTTCAGAGATGCGCGATTTTTAACTTTAATGGTGTTGAGTAAGGAGAAAACTCTTTCAGCAGCTGCTGAAGAGTGAGGCAATGAAAGAAGATTGATCATAAATTTTGACAACAGAGAGAAGCGATATTCGTCACCGCATTTTTCTTGAGATGTTAAACCAAAAATTTTCAGGCCTTTTTTCAGCTTTAGGAGGTTGATCTTGCATTGTCAGCTCCCTCCATTCTTTATTTATTTGTTCATAATGTTCTTCATCAACTAGGTTAGAAAATTTCATAACTAGTGGGATAATTGATTTAGGCCTTCCCTCAATAACATTAGCTGGGTCCAACGCCTCAAGCAACTCCAATTTTGCAAACAATTCACAAGATAAAAAGCGCTGAAACATCTGCTTTTGTAAGGCAAACATAGAAATTTAAAATTGTTACTCGAAATTCTTGCAATTCTTTCCGGGAAATTTTTGTTGAATTATCCAGGTTAAATGCTTTCTACAGTGGCACCACAATAAATGTCATCTATCCTGAGATATGTTGAAGGATCATTAATATTGATTTTACTTATATCATTAGGTTTCAAAATTTCTCGCTTGATGAAATTACTGAGAATCCCTTTAACACTAGTATTGATAGAATTCCTTAACTTATGAATTCTAAATGTTTCTGCTTGATACTCCAAATTGAGCTTATTGATGTCAGGCAAAATGTAAGCTAAGAAAGCATAATACATTTTTGTAATGGGATTGTGTAATCCCTCTAGAATTCTTGAAGCCATAGGAATGCCATCCGCTAATGCAGCAGATGTAAAGAACAATAAAAGTGCAGGCCATTGTTCTAAAATTCTTTTCACCACTTGCTCAAGGGAAAGCCATCTTGTGCAGCTAATGTGGAGAATTTTTTGAGGTTTGGTATTTGTAAATGTTTGAAATTCTTTATATTCATTTAGGCGCTTAGGACTATTGCTCAAATATGAAAAAATATTTCTGGCTAACTCTTCTAAATAATGTGGCAGTTCAGTGCAGGCTTTAGAAGCACACAAGTGCAATGAGTGGCAAACACAAGGTTGTATGAAGATATGAGGATTTTTCTGTTTTAAGAGATGCTGGACTCCTCCTTTGCTTCCCATCATAACACCAGCATTATCGCTGGCAAATCCTATTAGGTTTTCAAAGGGGATTTCATTACTGTTAAAAAACACCTATATGCAATTATAAATTCCAAGAGCAGTTGTGTCTTTAATTTCTAAAAGTGTTAGAAATTTGTCCACTGTTTTTTGAACTTCAGTATCATAATGTCTAGCTACCAGAACAGGTTGTTTGATAGTAGAAATGTCTGTTGTCTCATCAATAATAAGAGAAAATTTTGTCACCTTCAACTTAGATATTAGGTTACTGAAGTCATATTCACCGATCACATTAGAAAAAATGTATGTTCCTTTGGTTCTAGCGCACTTGATATCCTTTGCTATTTTTGAATCTGGACAAACGTTTGCAACGAGGCCAGGCAAATGATCCATAAGGGCTATAGGTAAATTGTGTTCTGCAATAAATCCACACAGTTTAAGCTCAGCAGTTGCTATCTGTGCTGAGTGAATACAGGATGGACCAGGTATCATAAAGTCAGTTACTTTTGAAGTTTGTTTTGTAGATTTTAGGTTTTTTTGATGCTTTTCTGGGTTTTCATGTCTTTCAATTTGACTTAAACTACCAGCAATTTCGCAATTGCATAATTTGCAGAAACCTTTACCTGAGTTGTATTTACTAACTACTAGCCAGCCAGAAAATTTTTCATGTGTAAACAATTTCAACAACAATTTTCTCGCATAAGAAGCTGTACACTTTTGTTTCTTTTTCTTAGGAGTGTTAGTTATCCTTACCATTTTCATCACTATCTGAACAAATATCCATATTTTTCTCTTCACTCATAATGGGTTCACAAAAAACAACGTGAAAACACAAAATGTTCACAAAGGACTTGTAAAAGTAAGCAAACAATGCTGAGTAACCGGAACACAGTGCTAACTGCATCACTGCAACTCAAACTGACGCCAGGGCGGCAGAGCTGGTGACGCGGCAGGGCCGGTGAGGCGGCAGGGCCAGTGACGCAGCCCTGTGACGTGAAGCGGAGGAATACATCACATGATTGCATCACATTACACAATACACACAGACTCTCCCCTGTCTTCATTTACATAATAAACCGAAAAGGTATTAATGAACATGTATCAGATGTAAGAAATGTTAACGTTTTAAAAATGAGCGTGGAACATAAAATAATAACTTAGAGGCTTCTGAGCAAAAATTTATAATATTAACACAATTCCTAAAACGTACCAAAAATATCGGGCGTCGTACCAAACGTACAACAGGAGGTAAATAGTACCAATTTTGAACGAACGTACCAACTTTGGCAGCCCTGCTCAGCAGGCCTGGCCAAAGGGTTTGCGGGACCCAAGGCAGGATGCTGAGAGGCGGGGCCCTGGGCCCGGCTGGTGGATGGTGAATACTCAGCAGCGCGGGGCCCGAGGCATTTGCCTTGCTCACCTTGCCCTAGGGCCGGGCCTGATTCTCCGCACGTGTGAGAGGAAGTCCCAGTGAGCCCCAACTACCAGCCCTGACTGGCAGGAGTTAATCCCTCAGTGCTCTGCTGGTAGCAGCATTAGATGGATCCCAACATCTAAACGCCATTGCTCTTCCCCCTCAGTAGGGTGCCATTCTCCACCAAGAGGCAGAGGGTGTGTTTTTACTCCAGAGCATGTATGTGGGAGCTAGCGGTGCTGTCAGTGCCCTGAACGCCATGCTCCTGGAGGGCTGTGAGTGCACAGCACATCTTCAGACCCCCTACAAGGGAGGGCTGGAATTTCAGAGGGGGCTGCTTTAGCTGTTCCATCACAGCCTCTCTGCTGATGGGGCCGTAGAGGTGTGTGGGTGGAGTTTCTGCTATGACCTCTCCTCGCCATCTCCACGCGGAGGGGAGAGGAGGCCTCTGTCCTCCTCGGGTCAGGAAAAACAGCTGGCAGGACCTCACAAAGCCCACGTGCCCTGGAACAGGCCACTGGTTGAATGGGCCAGGTGCCAGTCCAAGAGGCTCAGATGTTATATGGCCCTCACCCCACAGTGCCTCTGGTCTGGCGTGAAAGCAGAGCTGGGCCTGCAGTCACTTCGAAGACCAGCTTGGCTTGTGGCATACAACCCCCCCTAAATCACACTGTGTCTATGAAAGTGACTCCCCACCCCTCCATGCCTAGGTTTGGCTGGAAGATACTGAAGATTTACGAACCCTTCATCTAAGGCTCTAACAAGCCAGTCTCTTCTACAGGAGTTGTGGAGAAAGGGTATATCACGAACTCCTGGGCCTGTCACTCTACCCTGAGTCTGTCAGGCAAAGATGGCCTGCAAGAGGCCAGCCCCTGCACTGAAACCGGAATACAGGGGAGAGGGCAAATAGAGACAAAGGTCCTTTGAAGGCTGCCTGGTGTCCCAGACAGGTTGCTCCCTTTGGCTGGTGTCCTTGAGACAGTGGTGACTGACGATCACTGGGTGTCAATGTCAAGATGAGGCGTGCCGGGCGCTGCTTACATACCCCTGCTATTTCTGGGTTTGGCTCCTCTACACCCATCTGCTCCCATGCTCTGCCCGTCCCTCTGTAGCTACGCTTGGGCCTCTGGATCAAATTGGCTCAGAGCCTGGACACCGGCTTCCTTGCTCCACTTCCTGCCTCTCTCTCACAATCAATAAGGCAGCACCTGACCTCTGCCCTGCCTCTAGCCATCCTTCAGGCTCCAGACCTGAAATATCAGCACTATGCTGGCCCTAGCTGTGCCTTTGTACTAGAAACTCTCTTGCCTGGGCAAGATTTTAAGAGCCTTCTACTGGAACTTTTTTGGGCCACCGCCTGCAACGTCTTCATGTCCATGGAGAGAGATCATGTTTTTCTGGCCACAGCAGCCTGCCAGAGACCCCGGTGCCTGGGGAGGTGATCAATGCTGCTAGGACAGTGGAAAATGTTTTGAAGGGAGTTTCCAAATGAGTTGAGATGACCGCCCCCCCGAGACAAAGCACCCCCCCCCCCGAGACAAAGCATTTGCATTGCAACAGCCTGGTTCCTTTTCTGTGGAGTTGCTGGTTTTCCCCTTCTTACGCTATTATCACAGGCAAATACAAAGTGTTTTTTGGTTGGCTTTTAAATACTAATCCATGGATGTGCATGGTGGTTAGCACTCTTGGGTACCCAACTAGCTGAAGAGGAAGGGGTCAGTTATGCGCTAGAGACCCCAGATGTATTAGAATAATTCCCTGGCTATTTTTACAGTGGACAGCATCGCACCATTTGGAAGCTGGGCTCTTGTAATCTGGGTTTTACAAATACTTCAAATATTCAGTGAAAAAGTTATCAGACTGAAAAGGTCATGATATCAAGACTTTCCCTGCAAGCACATCTGGAAATATGACTGGGAACAGCGGAGACACAGGTCCATCTTCTCAAAATCTACATTGGTTCCTCTGGAAAGAAGCAACAGTTGTATGCAAAGGCATCAGTGACACTCATGGACAGTGACGGCATGCTGTACCTCCGTGCGTTGTGGTTGGGGGAAGCTTATAGCATGCCTGAGAGTGAAGGCCAAGTCTTCCTTCTGAAGCAATGTATATTGTGGGTGAGTCAAACCCATGGGTGGTTATACTGAAAACTCATCACTGATGCAACCCCTGAACCGCATATAATTATCTCAGCGCACATCACTTTTACTTGCGCTCAAAATTAAACTGCTTCAGAGCACAGATGGTAGCCACCGGTATTTTTCCAAACCGAAGTACTCCAACCCATCCTCGGCTTACTGTTTCCTCCTTCCCACGTAGTCTCAGAGTGACTGGCCTGCCCAAAGCCAGGCAAGGTCTGTCTCTGTGTGTTCTGGGCACGCTGGGATGGTGCAGGGTCACTTTGGGGAGACTGAGCAAAGGCAGGGCCACTTGCATCTCAGTAGCTTCCCAGGCCCAGCTGGCACTTAGGGGACAGGCCAGAATGGAAGTTAGTTAAGCGGTATTGAGAGATGGCGGCCCATCTCCAGGACCCCCTGGCTTAGAGGGGGGCAGCAGGTGGGGCGCGGGGAGGAGAGGAAGTTTGTGGGAGCTGGGCTTGGAAGGGAAATTGCTGGGGAGGATGACTGTGAAGGATTGTCTAGGCCTGTCAGAGTTCCAGGTGTGTGCGCCAATGGCATTCCTATCGTTAGCGGCAGGGATCCAGCTGTGGCGGGCAGTGGTCAATGAGGATATGATGAGGGACAGGGGGTGGTTTAAGGGATGGAATCAGTGTCCAGGGAGGGTGTCACCTGGGGACGTGCTGCATGGAATCCAAAAACCCATAGACTGCGCACATACTCCCTTTCAGCAGTGTGGCCGGCAGCCCTGGCTGGGAGTGATATGGGCCTGGAGTTGTGTGTGTTTTCGGCAGAAGAAGCAACTTCCAGTGGGCTGCTGGTTCCTTTGCATTCTTCTGGAGTACCCAGCACAGGCAGTGGGTGAAGCTTCCACTTGGGGAGGCGGTAGCTCCCCTTCCCACTGTCTCCCTCTTCTCTTCCCCCCCCACCCTGTGTCCCTGCTCACTGTATGCTTGTCCCCCTCCAGCCAAATCCCTGAACCCAAGCAAATGATTTTTTTTAAACTCTCCACTTTTTTCTGCAATTTTTCTCAACAAAATGGAGCATGTTTTGTACCGTGTGCTAGACATGCTTAATTAAAAGCACTAAAGTTAGGAGTTAGGAATAAGCAATGTCAGACAAAGGTTTATTATACACAGGGTGGACCTCTCTGGCCCAGCATCCTTGGGACCTGACTGGTCCTGAATGAGGGAATTTGCTGGACCAGAGGAGGTCCCCTGCTACCAGGCCTCCTGCCCCTCCCTGCTGCCAGCCTCAGACCCCTCTCCCTGGCCAGGCTGCTGTGCTGCTGTGACCCCAGCAGCCTGGATTGTTACATCCCCAGCCCCCTATCAGGGCTGCTGTGGCCCCCATCCTACCCCTGCCCTGCACAGCTCTGAGCCATCAGCCCTCTTGCCACTGGGGCTCCCAGCCAGGACTCCCTGGTCTAGGAACATCCATGGCCAGGATGTTCCAGCCTAGAGAGTCCCAGTTTTGGGAGGTCCAACCTGTACCCTGATGGCCAGCTGCCTGCACAACTGCTAAAACCACAAACCCCTCTCATTGAGCCTGGCAAACACAGAATGGCAAGACTCAACATCCCCAGAGGTGCAGGAACCAAATCCTCAGCCCTTTTCTCGCCAGGCAAAGGTCCTCTCCCATCCACTGAAAAGTGCTGAGACCTATCCTACCAATAACTTCTCTCTTCCTTGCCACTGCGTCCCTCCTCCCTCTGCCTCCCTCCCCACCCTCACTGCTGTCCTCAGCCAAGCGCTCAGGGGATCCATTCCTCCTGGTCATGTATTGTTCTGCCCAGTCCCACTTAGCAGGCCAGCACAGGGTGCCTGCTGCCGTGCCTGATCCAGCCCTCCCTGCAGCACACGCCCTTACTGCACACACAGCATAAGGCTGGCTGGTCTGTCGGAGGCTATGGCTACACTACAGAGTTTTTTTCCGGAAAAATCAACACTTTTCCGGAAAAACTTCAATTACGTCCACACGGCAATTGCGTTCTTTTGGGGAAAAAAATTGAAACAGAGGGGTTTTTTCAACATAGAAAGAGGTTTACCAAAGAGGAAGAAGCCTTTTTCCGAAAGAGCTCTTTCAGAAAAAAGGGCGTGTGTGGACTGGGAAGCGTTGTTACGAAAGAAGAGGAAAAAGCACAGGTCTCCTGGTGGCCGCTCCATCCATAGCAATCACAGCTTACATGCAAGGGAGTGTCCATTCAGTGTGGATGCTATCTTTTGAAAAAGCAGATCACTTTTTCTATGTGCTTTTGCTGTGTAGTCGCTCTTTTGGAAGTCTTTTCAGAAGATCTTTTCTGGAAAAGCTTCTTCCGAAAGAAGCCTGCAGTCTAGACATAGCCTTAGGGATGTAATAGTATAGTCGTTTAACTCTGTGGTTCTCAATTGGTGGTCCATGGACCATTGGTGGTCCCTGGTGACTTTTTCGGTGGTCCACAGGAACATTGTCCAAAGTCACACAGTGTGAGCAGGCACCGCCATTAGGCTGTTTTACGCCGTGTTCACAAGCACGGAGCACGTCATCCATAGCGTCACCTAGGACGCAACTGCGTTGTGTTGCCAGTAACTTCCATCTGAGGCTCTGAGTGTCAGTCTAGCTGCCACCGTTGTGCTGAGCGGTTGCTGTGTCGTTCGTCCTGTGCTACATGTGCTGGAGGTGGTCCATGAAAATTTTCTGACTGGCCTGGTGGTCCGTGGACTGAAACGAGTTGAGAACCACTGGTTTAACTGATTAACCAATAAGCAAAAAGCTTATAGGTTAATGCTATAGACCAGGAGTTCCCAAACTTTTTGACACGGGGACCAGTAAATCCATTCATGAGCTTTTGGAGGACCGGTAACATTCATGTGCATATTTGCATATTCATTATGCAAATGATGAATATGCAGATAAGTTGTTTCTGGTCTTCCTAAAGCCCCCAGTGCCAGCTTTAGCAAAGCTTTTGATACGGTCACCCACAATATTCTTGCCAGCAAATTAAGGGAATATGGATTGGATAAATGGACTGTAAGATGGATAGAAAGCTGGCTAGACCAGGGTTTCCTAAACTTTTTACTTTAATTGGAACCCGGGTTTTTTTCAGTACTGTTTTTTGCAGCCCAAAATATAAACACATATAAAAAAAAGAATGAAAAAATGAATAAATTTTCACTGTTTCACCTGGCTGCATCCTCCGCCCGGCCAGGGCTTGGGGTACCCGGCACTGCATGGGCACTCCGAGAGCCCGGAACACCCTGGCAGCCATGCTGAGGCCCGGTATTTTTTTCCCACGGACCGGTACCGGGCTGTGGCCCAGTTTGGGAAACGCTGCTATAGACTACAAACAATTCCATACCCTCCCCCTTTTGCTAGTAAATTTTTTTTAGCAGGCTGGCCTGCAGCCCGGCTCAGTCCTGGCTTGCACTTGGCCCTGGACCTACTCCCGCTGCGGCTCTGCATTTAAAGTATATTAGGAGCCAAGCAGGCAGCCCGGCTCAGTTCCAGCTCGTGCCGGGTCCGGGAGCTCAGACCCTTCCCCCCGGACAGGGGCTATCCAGGGATATAGAAGAGTCGACGAACCGATAAGAATTCATGAGGTTAACCAACTATTCAATTACCGATGTTTAACATTCCTAGTCTGTCTAGCCCTTTGAAAAGTGATGATGGGGGGGGGGCCTGCTCTCATTACCCCTCCCTCTTCAGGCAAATTGCTCCATCTTCACACAGTGGGAGGCGGGCAGCTCTCTCTGTAGGGCTCCTTAGGCCCGTCAACTCCCCCTCCCGCCCCCCACGCACTCCACCTAGCAAGGGGAGAGGGAAGGGGACTGTGGGGAGAGAGCAAGAGAAGAGGAGGCCCAGCAGCAATTGGGCTGGGCAAATGAAGTCAAACCCACCGCTGCTCCACACAGTAGCAAGGCAGGGAGAGGGAGGCTGAGCAGGGCGAAGGCAAGAGAAGGACTCGGAGGAGTGAGCAGCAGCTGGGCTGGGGTGGGAGGGAAGGAGAGGAGGAAACTCCACACCAGGGCTACTCAACATGCAGCCCGTTGGTTTGCGGCCCCCAGTGCAGTTTGGGTTTATGTGGGGCTCAACATGTGGCCCGCAGGTGGGATCCTTTGAATGTGGCCTCCACTGGGAACAACAGCAAGGCGTTTCCCAAGCGGGGTGAGCACTGAAAGACGCAAGCGGACGGGCTGGCTGGAACAGATGGGTACAGGGTGTCGACATTTCTAGCCGTGAGGGAGGAGGAGCAGGGAGCACCGGGGCATTGTGGGAAGTGCTTTGTATTCGTTCCTGTCAGTGTGAATGAAGTTATTTGCATATATATTTGCATGTACACGCAACCATGCTTAAGTTGCAGCCCTCGGCATGGGCTGTCAGTATCATTGTGGCCCCCGGGGCTTCCAAAGTTGAGTAACCCTGCTCCACACAGACCACGCGGGGGGTTGGGCAGAGAGCAGGGAACTCTGTCTGGGGCCAGCCGAGAAGGGAGGCAGTGAAGAGGAAGCCCCTTTGCTCACCCTGGGCCAAGGGGCAGGGAGGGGGACTGGATGGAGTGAGGAGCCAAGCAGGGCGGGAGCTGAGGAGGGGAAGAAACCGGCAAGGCAGCGGCAACAGCAGCAGCAAGCTGGGCGGGGTGGTCTCTGCAGAGCGGGGCTGGCTCTCCTCTTGGAGCCGGGGGGGGCTGGAGAGCTCTGCAGGCTGCAGCAGCAGGGCCAGACGCCTGAGAGAAATTCGAGCCTGGTGTCTGTCCCAGGCTGGTTCAGGGGCAGGCTGCTGAGAAGCCTCCCAGCTACTCCGCCTTCCCAGCCGCCTGGGGCCCTGCCTGAACTGAATACTCCACAGCGACCCCACATTGCATTTGGAGGCAGGGAGGGGCAGGGCTAGCACAGCACCAGCATTGCAAGGTCACTGCCCCCCTTGCCTCACAGACCCTCTGCCCACAGTGCCCAGCGTTCTAGGGTTGAAAGGACCCCGGGCAGCGGCATGGCCCTGTCTGGGCTCCTGTAATATGAGGCCTCCCCTCCATACATGGATAAGGTCAGGGGAGACTAGGCACTTAAGACAGGCTAATTTGTAGCCCCATGATGGGGCTCTAGTGCCAGGAGAGCCAGGGCATTTCTGACCATCTCTGGGACATGAAGGCGGGTGACTTCTTGGCTGGGGTCTGGCAGGTCATTGAGCCTGTGGAAAAGGGAGATGGCAGGTATAGACTGCAGTGCCGTTTTGCTGGAGGAAGCTGGTTGGGGGGGCGGGGAAGTGGTTCACCACTGAAACCAGCTTACAGCTGGGGGGGGGGGGGCGGGGTGGATGAATGTGAGGTACCAGTGTAAGGTTGCGTCTGGCTGGGGTGACCTCTTGACCTAGAGAATTTAGTGGCAGTTTCTAGCTAAAAGGGGAAGGAGTGTTGCTGTTGAGATGCTGTGCAAACTTCTCTGTTACTTCTCCTGTCTCATCAGGCCTGCAATGGCACTGGTTAGGCCTAGTCACTGCTCTGTGATGGCCTTCTCCAGTGCTTGCCCATCCTCCCCCTTAAAGCTATCTGTAACTTGAAACTTGTGCTTTCCTGCCAATTGGGTTGGAAGAGAGACTTGTCCACTTAATTTTCATGGAACCTGCTCTCATTCTCTGAGTGGCAGACTAAGACCTAGCTTGTGGCCAGGGGAGACAAGCAAATCTGCACCTATGTTTCTTTATACTTTTTAAATCAGATCAGATCTGGGCTTCAAACCATCTCATGTGCACCAGTGACACAGGAAACTAGATCATACATTGTCCTGGTGTAACCATCCCCGGGCAGATTTGAACCTGGGACCTCTGAAGTGGAGTATAGGAGCCCATGCTGTAGAGGTCTCTTGATCTTAGCTGTTGCTGTGGTCTAGGTACCACTTGCATTGCTCAGTAACCACACTAGGGCTACGTCTACACTGGCGGGTTCTTGCGCAGGACTATCTTGTGCAAGAAAACGTCCACACTGGCCAGAACCACATCGTAAGAACGCTGAGCTCTTGCGCGAGAAAGCGTCCACACTGGCAGGAAGCCCTTGCGCAAGAACGTGTCTCCGGAAGCAATTCGGCCATGTCAAGAGGTCACCAGCAGCGCGTGGGGGCATGCGCCGGACCCCCGCTGGGAAACGTACTTAAAGAGACTCCTGGATGGCCATTTCCCTGCGGCTGCGTGCTCAGGCACCCTTTTCGAGGGAGTGAGAGCCACAATAGTGCCTGTCACCTCTGTTCCTGGCAAGTGCCCCTGGGCACCGTCGCTGCCACCGTCACAGCCATGGAGCCGGAGGAGGACCCCAGCCAGCAACGTCCGCTCCTCATGGCCATTATAGAGGCTGTGGAGCTCCTCCACCAGGGACCCACATTGCTCCAGCAGGAGCTGGAGACTGGGCAGCAGGTGCAGGATCTCGCCACGGCTGCAGCTGGGCTCGGGCACCCGCACCCCGCACAGACAGGCGCCTCTGGAGCTACGACACCAGTGGGGACTGGCTACTGCTCAGTGGTGCTCCAGGCGCTAGTGGACCACCAGGGCCGGTTCCAGGACATTTATGTGGGGTGGTCCGGCCGGGCCCACGATGCTCGCATCTTCAGGCACTCGGGCCTGTGCCACAGGCTGGAGGTGGGCACCTACTTCCCCCAGCGGGAATTCACCATTGGGGATGTCAGGATGCCACTGTGCAGACCAACCACCATGGGGTTCGGGCCCGGGAAGCCCTCTGGGTGATACGGGACCAGGCCCCACAATAGGCCGTTCCTACACTTCTGCCCGTAGGGATGCCCCCGTGCCCACACTTCCCGCTCCCATCACCACCCCTTCCCGCCACCCTTCCCTCACCTTCCAATAAATACAATGCACTTGCTGTAGATAAGGCACTTTTTTATTTACATGGGGAAGGGAGTGCACTGTGGGGATGGGGGAGGAGGGGACCCTGAACTGGGAGGGCCTCATGGTTCTGAATGGAGGCCTCTCCCACCCCCACAGGTGCGGGGGCGCCTCTGCCCGTCATGCCGGGTTGGGGCAGGTTGCACCAGGAGGTGCCGAGGGTTGGGGACCTTGGGAGGGGGCATGGGTAAGGCAGGGGGAGAAGCGGGTGGAGAGCTTGGGGGGGGCAGGGGGGGGGCCTGGCAGCATTGGGCTGCTGCACAGGGCCCATCTGGTCGGCAATGGTGCCCAGGAGAGCGCAGACACGGTCGCAGCGCTCCAGTTACTGGCCCCACACCCGCTCCCGCCACTCCGCGTCTGCGCAGATCTTCTCTGTCAGAGCACGCTCCATGCACTCAATCGCGCAGACGTGGCGGCAGAGCAGGTGGTGGCGGTCACAGGGGTGCTGCGACAGGCCCTGGATCCTTGGCGCTGGCGGGATGGGGCTGGAAGGTCCCTCGCTGGCAGGGGGTCCCACTGCAGGAGCAGCAGAGGAGAGCAACATGGTCAATGAGCCCTGCCCCATGGTGTTCCAGCGTCCCGTGCCCTCCTCCCAGCATGTCATGATGTCCAGGGACAGGTGTGTCTGGTGAGGGGGAATTCCCCTGGGGGCAGCGGGGGGGTGGGGTCCCAAGGTGGCCCAGGAGCCCCTGGGGGGGCCGCATGTGCTTGGGGGGGCCTGTTGTGCCTTCCCCAGGGGAAGTTACAGTGTCCCAGAGGTGGCCATGGATGTGTGCTGTGTGCAGCACCCTTTAGGCTGTGTGGGGTCAGGCCTGCAACCTTGGGGCTGGCCTACTGCTGGCCAAACCCCTCTCTCCCCCCCTCCCCCCCCCCCCGGTCTGGTCGAGCAGAATCCCTGGGGTCCCAGGCGTGTGCTGGGGCGAGCTGCCGCTTCTCTGTGCCACTTGGTCTGGCTGCACGTAGGGTTGCCGGATGGTTTCAACAAAAATAGCGGACACACTTGACGTTACATGACAGTCTACATTACATCTTAGTTAGAAAATCCCAGACATGTATATTTTCTCATTTTTATCCTCTCAATTTGTTTCCTGAACAGAAAGCTCAAAGACTGGACTGTCCGGTTCAAAACTGGACACCTGGCAACCCTAGTTGCACGTGCTGCATGCCTCTGTGCAGCATGTGGCCAGGCTGTGCCATGTGCCGCTACCTCTCCCCCACCCTGTGGCCCTCCCGGCCCCCCCTTCTCCAGCACACTTGCGAATGGTAGCCACTGCACTCACCAGACAATCCCTCGCCAGCTTCTGAGGATGTCCATGACGCATCCTGACTGGTGCTGGGCCGGGATGGTGAGGTCTGGCTGCTGTCCTCTGCCACCTCCTCCTCCTCCGGTGGCCTGGGTCGGACCACTGGGGTGGCCAGCAGGGGACTGGACCCTTTGTCCCCCAAGATCTGGTGCAGGTGGTGATACTGGGGACAGGCAGTGGCTCCGCCGCCCCCACACTTGCTGGCCCACACGTAGGTGAGGCGCAGGTCCTTCGCCTTGGCCCGGACCTGTTCCAGAGTCTGGGCCGGGTGTCCCTTTGCGGCCAGCGCCTGGGCCATCTGGGCGAAAATGTGGGCATTTCTCCTCCGGGACTTGGGGTCCCCGAGGGCCGCCTCCTTTCCCCAGAGGTCCAGGAGGGCAGTCACCTCAGCGGTGCTCCAGCATGGAGCCTGCCGCTTGGTGCCCCTTCGGGCCTGCTGGGTACTCTGGAGTGGCTCCTCCGTGGGGTCTGAGGGACCTGGCTGAGGCTGCTACCCGGGCTGCACGTGGCAAATGGCTGTGCTGCGTGCCTGTGCCTTTAAGGGGGGGGGCAACTAGGGGGAACCAATGAGTGGTGACTGCCTGTATGGAGTGTCGGAGAGGCCACCTGTGTTTTTGACTGGAGGCCAATTCTTGCGCAAGTATGCGTTTGCCGAACATCCACACTGCCCTCTTGCGCAAGAGCGTCTGCGCAAGAGAGCTTACACCTGATAGAAAACAGCATAGCTCTTGCGCAAGGAGCTGTCTCTTATCACGCCATACTGTACATTTACTTGCGCAAGAGCGGGTGGGCAGTGTAGACGCTCTGCGGATTCTTGCGCAAGAACGGCTGTTCTTGTGCAAGAACCCGCCAGTGTAGACATAGCCTAGGTGTGTAGGTTACACTGGTTTACCCAATGTGTATGGCACCAGCAATAGTTAACTTGCAGAAGATTTCCATGTTAACCGTGATAGACTCTTCCACAACTAATGAATCACACTTGGTGGGCAATTCCCAGCTGCATTGTCAACGGGGGTTTCTCTGTGAAAGGTTTACTTAGCTTGTTCTAGTGTCACCCTCTGCTGACTCCAGACGGCTGACATAATATCAGACTGATGTAATATGCAAATAAATAACGGTTTGTTTAGGCACCAGTTGTTTTTAGACTGGCTTTTTTAGTGTGTACTTACCCGCAAATGTGTGGCAAGGTTAAGTGGCGGCTTCTCAGTCATTCTCATAACTGCTCTTTCGCTAATTCTTGACACGAGCCCTGCTTGACTCTAGTATTGGCACGTTCTTGGGATACGAACCCTGCCCTGCTTGTCCAAGGTGCTCAAGGGGAATAAGGATATTTATAGCCTTTGTAAAATGCATTACATCTGCTGAATGCAAACTAATCTTGTACAAAGTTCAGGTTAGTAATGAAAATTCACAAGTGTCAGCAACCTAAAGCTACGGCAGTAATAGCAACTCATCTCTGTTGCGTGCTGTATTTAATTACCTGTCAGATCAGGAGGTTTATACCTGGAAAATTTAAAGTGTCTTTGATCTCCTCCTGGCACATGCTGATGCCCCCGCTCTGCCACAATATCAGGGCAGCTCGCCCCAGAGGGAGTACGCCCACTGTGGGAGGATGGGCGGTTGTGTAACTCGCATACCTGAGTGCTGTGGCCCAAAGCTGCTTCAGGATGCATTAAATCGGTGCATCCACCAAAGACTTTAATCCCATCTCCTGGACAGCGATGTCCCATTGTCTTTGTGTTTTATACGGGGAAGGGGGTTGAAGGAATAATCTTACTTGCACTTTCCTTTCCCATCGGTCTTTGCATCTCCATGTGCAGTGCTCAGACATGTAGTACAGCAGAAACCCCTTACAGACTTCCATAACGCTGCTCCTCTTGCTCTTGTTATTCTTTATAAGCCCCTTGTGTTTCTCTCCCTGTCCCCTAACCCTCTTAGCCACCGTATATTTGTCCTGGAGTTCCACTCTCGTTTGCCTCTAGCATAAATGTACATGCAGCATATCCCAGCCACGGACATAGACTCAGAAATATCTGGCCGGATTCCATTGCTAATGCTCCAGGAATCTGCCAATAAAGACGGCTTGGAACGGTTCCCCAGGGCATCCCCCTTCTTTGTGAAAGCAAAGTGAGGTCTCCCCCAACTCCATGCCACTAGGAAATCTGTTTGCCTTTGGTTTGCATTTCCTGATACTTCCTTTTTCCAAGCCGTTGCAACATGATGTCTGCACAACCACCACAGTGCATGGTGACTGTGCTACATGACAGCACCATGAAGTGAAAGTTGAATTTCTAAATCTGGAACCATCCTACAGTAAGTTCAGTTAATCTGGGGTTTGAGCAGAGAAACGAAATGCAAATCTCATCTGAGCTCTTGCGCAGCCGTTGCTTCGACAAACTTGGGGAGCCATAGCTCTCCCTGTCTTTTGATATGGGCACTTGTAAAAGTCCAGCCATGGGGAAGTGGGGCGCTACTGCAGTTCCTCATCCAGCGGGAGAGGAATTAGGTCCCATCTCGAGACCTGAGCTGAGGTACAGCTCTCTCTCATAGCCCAGTCACTGCAGTGTGGAGCATGAGCAGTCGGTGAAGGTAGGACTGGGGGAGGTAAGCCCCCAGCCCCACCCCTTCTGCCGAGACCCCACCTCCTGTGGGAGCCAAGCTGCCTCCCCCCCCGTGGAGAGGGGAGAAGGGTGGCGGCGTGGCAGACTCCCTGCCCCTGGAGCACGGGGAGGACAGGCAGTGTGTGGCCCGAGCCTCCCCTAGAGCACGGGGAGGAAGGAGGGCAGGTGGCGGATGGCCCCAGCCTCCCAGCCATGGAGCACAGGGAGGGCAGGTGCTGGGGGCAGCAACACTCTGCCCCCAAATGCCTACAGCAGGCACTCTGGGGGTGGAGTGTGGGCAGGGAAGTTTAGGAAGGCAGAGCTTTCCCCTGTCTAGCATACCGGCCACCCATGGTGTGGAGTGAGCATGAGTGTGGCTGACTGGCTGAGCCCCATGGCTTGCTGTTGCCTATCTGGCTGTGCACACTGGTGGGGAAGGTTCTGGTGGATCAGTAGCAGGGGTTGGGTGAAGGCTCTGGGAACTTTCCGGTTCACTTGAAGAAGGTGTTGCTTTCAGTATTTTCCACTAGCAGACGATTCTCCTGTACTTTCCGGTTACTCGGACTTCTATGGCTACCACTAGTGACAATCTCCTCTTTCTTCTATCATCACAGGAGACCATCCCCTTCCATTCCTATAGCGCCTCAGGTTCCTCGAGGCACTTTCCCAGGTAGGACGACCTAAATCCCTAAACTAAAAACGGGCCACCTGGTAAGAGGTGGTCAGTGCTCAAGGGAGTTTACTTACGGTACGCCAAAAAGATAAGCCAGTTTCATAGACTTTTATTTTAAAGCATCATCTGTTTTACTTACAATTCAGTATTGGCATTGTCCCTTGTCTTGCTGCTGCTCTTCAGTGTGAAGCTGGTTGATATCGGTTGTCTCTCTCTCTGAAGATGCTATTTTCCTGAGGGTTGATTTGCTTCTCAGTAACTTATCATAGAGTGCAGTACAGTGTGGAGAAAAGTTAACTCACGCGCAGAAGACAGCCTTCGGGGTGGAGCCATTCAAAAGTGATTTCATTATTGAAAAGACGCGTTCAACAAATACTGTAATACCAGGCAGACACAGCATGAATTCCACCGCCTTGGCCAGGTCTGGGTATAATACTGCATGATGGTCCATCTCTCAAAAAATCTTCTGCCATCTTTGAGTGATGGGAATTCTTTGATCCTTCTTTGATTTTATTGGGGCATCTCCAATAAAATTACGTAGCTGTTTCGGAGACAATTTTATAGCAATAAATGTCTGCAATCTGGTTCTTCTAATGACAGATACATACAGAGCCCACAAAGCAAAAGACCAAAACCATCACGTGTGCAACGTGACAATTCATGTATCATTCATCACTTCCCTGGAGATTTGTGCTATAGTTTAATGAACTGAGTTAATGCTAGTGTGGAGGGTAGAGCTTAAGGGATTGAGGTAGGTCATCACTTAATTGAGTCAAATACTTTTTTACTTGTATCCTGGATAGTCTGAATAATAATAAAAATGTTTTTAACACAAGTAGAATAATCTATTTAATATGCCAGAGGGGCATATTTCTCCAGTTTTCTAGATCAGGCATCATGGAAGGCCAGAATCCTGCCACACTTCTCTAGTTACTTCTGCTCTCCTTATTTCTGTCAATTCAGTATCTGTGACCTGGCTGGTGCCAGACATGCAGGCTCCTTTGATACACCCCACCCCCAATGCTTAGACCTGCCTGATGCCACAGAAGAGGAGGAGGAAGAATAATGAGACAAGGGAAGAGATGTTCCCATCCCTCAAGCCATTGACACTCCAAGCATTTACTGATGAGCCCCTTTGAAGCACCTTAAACTTCAGTCCTGCAGCGAGCTCCCTATTGGTATCAATAGGGCTCCATGCGGGCTGCCCGTATGCCACGTAGCACAGGCCTTTGAGGTTTTGTTACTGCTAAGTTGGGGCGGGGGGAAGTAAATGTGCACCATAGCTAATGAAGAGATGCTGAGGTCAATGAATGTCAGTCTCTCTTGGATTTACCAGAGAACTCGTTGCTTGAGAGCTGTTGACTTGAGAGAAAGGCTGTTGTAGGGTCTGTCTGACCATATGGGCCTATAGTGTAGGGAGGGACCAGCAGAGACCAGAGCAAAGGGGAGAGTTACAGGCCATAAACTTCTGCACTAAGCTGGACTTGGGAGTCTTTCAAAACTGTGCTTGGGTCTCCAAACAGCTAGAATCTCTGAACCCTATCTTGGGTCATTGTAGCCAGACATGACCCCCATCTTGTTTCCTCCCTCCCTCCCCCCAGAGAGCAAGAGAAAGGCAGTCAGCCTTTGATGCCCTGGGAACGCAGGTGTGCTGCCTGTCCCTGACTCTACCATAAACAGAAACCAGACAGTAAATGGGCTAGCTGACGACCCGGGGGCCTCCCGCCGCCCTGATGGCTAGCACCAGTAATTGACACGCCTGCACTGTCCCAGGAGAGGAATCTTCGCCCATCACATCACATACCAGAGGTGCCCATTGTCTGCATTTTCCCAGGTGTGAATTATGCTTTGCACCCTTCGTGGGAAACTTGGCGTTCAAAGCCATTTTTCCTAATTGGCCACTTGAGACCAGGAAGAAGCCTACGTGACCCAAGGGGTATAAAGAAGAGTTTAGTAGCCCATCCCATTTGAGCTCCAATCATCTACACCTGCTGGCAGGTATTGGTTGTCTCCCGAGGTCTGTGGGACGCCCAACCTCGCCCTACTTCTTCCCGAGGGATTGAGAGAAAGACCACGCCAAGTCTGGAACGCAGGGGTGAAAATGTATACCTGCTAGGTGTCTATTTTGCATGCATTTAATAAGAGCTCAGAGAACCAAAAGGGTTTCATGGTACCTTGTAAGTGACTTATTAGTGTAATTTCTGTCCTGTCCTTTGTAGTGGCTGTGTTATCTGTAACACAGTAGTAGCATTTAACAGCTAAGTTTACCCTGTAACAATAAAATAGTAACTGTTTAAGCTGTGACCTGACTCCTTCAGTTGTTGTAACAGAACCAAGCACAATTTTAAAAAGAACTCCAGCTGGTCATAAGGGACAGATATAGGGAGAGCTTGAGCGTTGGATCGTGTCGCTTCCAGGGGACAGGTCCGTTGGGGCATCTCTCAGCCTCCCCAGGCTGCCCGCTGCGAAGGGATCGTGTATCCTAGCAGTCAAAATCTGAGGTGTAATAAGCTCTCCCTGTAAACTCTGGGGCGTCTGTCGGCCTGTTGGTTGCCCGCCGCGAAAGGATCCCGATCCTAGCGGTAAAGACATGGACGTTAAACTCCTCGGGGCACCCGTCAGTCTCACCTAGACTGCCCACTGCGACGGGGCCTTGTGTCTCAGCAGTTGAAGACTCGGGTGTAACATACACACATGCACTGCCCTGACCACTGGCTGACAGTCATGCACACCCTGTCCCCTTTTGGGATGGGACACAGGTTGTTACAGGACTGCAAAGCAAGTCCACACAACACCTCCAGGTCTCAGAGTAACATCGCCTGACAGCCAAAATCACTCTACCTGACTTTTCTGTCAGGGCCGTGTGGCCTAGTTGCCGAAGTCAGGAGAGGAGTGAGGTGGGCTACTACCCCAGGGCAGCTGGTGGCCAAGATAGGAGAACCCAGGCCCTCCATCTCCACTGAGTCCCAGCTTGTGGTGGGATTATCTGCCACTGGCTCGGCAGGGATCCAGCCAAAGAAATGCTGAGCCGGTCTCCAACCATCTCCTCACCAAAGCCTCGCTCGGTTACTTCCTACCCACTTCTCTGCAGTTTGGGGTCTCGCCTCCCATTGTGGCCTCTGGGAGTCATGGGTCACTGCTGTCTACCTGGCTTCCCCAGCGTGAAGTGTCAGCAATCCTTCCGCAGCGATTGGCCGCACACCTCCTTCCTCTCCAGCACCAAATGAATGGGGCTGCTCCCTTTCATACCTGGCCTCCAGCCTGAGCATGTCTGCCATGGTCAAGGGGGCTGAGGCTTAGCCCAAAGAGAGGAATTAACCCCTGCAGTCCTAATGTGGGGCATGCATGCCCCGTCACAAGCCTTGATACCAATGTGCTACCACTATTCAGTGGGTTTAGTAGCCTTATAGTTCTGTAATGTTTATCCCACTATTAACCCTCATCAATAGCTTTGAGTCAGGTGGATATCTTCATTCTAGATCCAGTCTTATTAATCTCTCGACAGTCTCTTACTCCTTTGACTTCTGGCACTATGATTCAGTTCCTATGGGGTAATGTGAGGCTATCCTGAGAAAATAATTCCTAGCAAATATTTGGTTAGGAAACCTTCTGGTCCTCCAAGGATTCCCTGTTAACAGATGATTGTTCACTTAGGGTACGTCTACACAACAGTGTTATTTTGAAATATCTAATTTAGAAATATTGTGTCTACACACAAAATGCATTTCAAAATAGCGTTTTGTATTTCGAAATAGCACGTCCACCCTTAAATACTGAATCGCATTTAAGGCCGGCCAGAACTGGTTCCGGCAGGGCATCAGGTCAGGATTTACCTTGTGTGGGGCTGCTGTCTGAGGCTTGTGCTTAAAGGGACCGCCCTCCCCCTCGACAACCGGTTCTCAGGTTTCCCTGCTTGCTTGCCTACCTCACTAAGGAACAGCAAAGCATATTTTTCTCTGCGTGCTCTGATTGCCCTCACTCGGGACACTACAGCACTCTGCAGCATAGAGCCAGAGCTGCCCCTGGGCACCCTTGTGCTTCTCATGGTCGTGTTGCTGCAAGCCTGGCAGCACGTTCTACAGGCAGTAACAGTCTCCCTGGTGTGCCCCACTGGGGACTTGTGCCTCATTCCACCCTCACGTCCTTCCACTTACCCCTCCCTGATGTACAATAAAGAGACATGTTCAAGAAAACAAACTCTTTTTATTGAACAAAACTGGGGTGGGGAGGGAATGAAACTCAGGTGAGACTGAGGAAAGAAGGCGGGAGAGGGGAGGCGAGAGGGTGGGAGAGGGGAGGGGGAAACCTGGGAGGAGGGAGCTGGAAGGGGGAGTAAGGGGGAGGAGAAGCTCAGGGTCTTGCTGTCCCACCTGTCTCCCACCACTGTGGGTGTGGGGGCCTCGGTGTCCCCGGGGGAGGGTGTGGAGAAAGAATCGGGAGTGGGAGGAGGACCGGTAGCTGGGGAGGCAGCAGGGGCTGGAGTGGCAGGAGGCAGCAATCTCTGCACCAGGGTCTGCAGGTGGTCGCACGTGGCATGGCCCTGGCAAGCATCTCCCACCGGAGCTGCAGGTCTTCATGCACCCAGTGGTCGAGGGTGCGGTGCAGGCCTCGCAATATCCTCAGGTGCTGCCGCTGGTAGTCCTCTTGGGCATGGGTCAGCCTGCAGTGTGCCCGGGTGCAGGAGGATGTTCTGGGCGGGGTGGTGCGCCCTGCACTCGCAGCTGGTGCGGCTGTGGAGAAACAAGAGAAGTGGTCAGTTATCCCTGGGGACACAGTGGATGAAGCCCAGCCCCCCTCTGCAAGGTGAGGACAACAGGTCTCCGCACCATCAGAGCCGATGTGCTAGCACAGAGGCCATGTTCGGGATGTCCCTGTCCCATGCTCCTGTACTGTATGTGGTGTGGGTCTGTGTGTGGGTGGGGGGAGATGTCCCCTGCCTCTGTAGAGGGGGCTTGTGGAGGGAGGGCATCCTGCTGTGTCCCACCCTAGGGTCAGGCACACGTCATGTGCCTTCATACATACACACGTGTGTAACAGGCCAAGGCCCCTGTGCGGCAGCCAGCTGGGGCCACGTGTGCAAGGCTCGCACGGCACATGCACAAGTTCCTGCATGATCCGTGGTCAGCAAGGTCCACGCACACTCCCCGGTGTGTCCCCTCCCTCCCGCATAAGGGGACAGAGATGGCACTCACATGTTGTTGCCTTCCTGGCCTCGGATGACACCGGCAACTGGCTTGCTGGGATGGCTCGGGGGTCCTGGCTGCGTGGCACGCTCCCTCCAGGCTCCTGCGGCTCCTGGACCTCCTCCTCCTCCCTCCTCCGTGCCCTGATCAGGTACCTCTGTGCCAGGGTCGATGACCACCTTGGGGGTACAGATCATCCCGCCCCCCAGGATGCGGTCCAGGGCATCAAAATAGGGACAGGTGTCTGGGAGCTGCCCCCGTCTGGGAGCTGCCCGCAGTGGCCCTGGCATACGCCTGCTGCAGTTCCTTGATTTTCATCCAAACCTGCTCCTGGGTTCGGATGTGGCCTTTGATGGCCGGGCTGGCAGCCATCCGTCTGTAGACGGCCGTGTTCCTCCAACTTGTGTAGAGATCATGGACATTGGAGGCCTCCCCCCAAACCTCAATGAGGTCCCTGATCTCCACACTGGACCAGGAAGGCACCGGCCTTTTCCAGCCCCTGGCAGGCTTCTGGGAGGTGGCAAACTGGTCCTGGGGAGCGGTGGTGGGCTGGCTGCCAGTGGCGTGCTGGCTTATGTTGGGGCCACTGGATCAGGGGCAACAAGTACTGGCTCTGGGCTGACAGGCCTGGAGCTGGCACAGGCACTGTGGCCAGACTTTACCCCTTTAAGGGCTCCGGGGAGGGGGGCAGGAGAGGAGTTTTCCTGGTTGGGGCCAGAGTGGCCAGCAGGGCACCGTGGGAAGGGCTGGAGGCCCCCCTATTCCGCAATAGCCCCTATTCCGCGTCTACACAGTGCTTATTTCGAAATAGCAATTTCGAAATTGGCGCTATTCCTCGTGGAATGAGGTTTACCAAGTTCGAAATAAGCCTCCGTTATTTTGATTTAATTTCGAAATAGCGGTTGGCTTGTGCAGACGCTAGTAAAGTTAGCGTCTGGTTTTTTTTTTTTTTTTTTTGAAATAACTTTGCTGTGTAGACATACCCTTAGTTATCTGAAAATATTCAGAAGCTTTGGGGCAAATCACTCGTGAGCTGAAGCATATTTCACAAGCTGTCAGTTTCATGAACTTGGAATTCCAAATCTGAGCTGTTGGAACCTAGGTGTCCAGGCACCGGCTACGTTTCTGTCCCTGAACTGAATTGTGCTAGCTCTTACCAGCAGGTTTCTGGCATGTGCCCTCCTCATTTGAGATCATTCAAAATCTGCTCTCCAAGACGGGGGCAGTTGTGATGAGCATTTTTTGCTGGCAAACTAGTTTGCTGAAACTTTCATGGGAAATTTTAAAAAGAAGGTGCCTAAAATTCAACTGATTGTGCCCAGAAAACTTCTCCCATAATTCAGTGAAGGTCTAGCCTCAGACATTTGTGGGACCGGCCACGTGCCGATTCTTCAGTGCACACCATCAGTAGAGCCCTGTAGCTGTGCTCTGCAGGTATCTCCATCCATAGATGTGGATGCGAATATCCATGAACTCATTTATTTTTGTGGATGCAGATGCAAAATTTCATATCCGTGCAGGGCTCTAGCTATCAGGTGAATGCCAGTCTAGTAAAGTGGCTGTGTTGGGAAAGGGTGAGAATCTATCCCATCTTTCTCCCAACCTACTGGAAGACACAGGCCAGTTCAACACTTTGGGGTGAAATAAGCTCCACTCTCCCTTCCCTTCACAGTGGAGGCTGATTTTCAATGGGGCTCCACTGGGTACTAAGTGCAGGACCAAAATGGTAAAATGTATTTTGGGCTAATGATATTGTGGGGCCTCTGAACTATGAGGTGTTGCCTGAAGGCTGCTGTGGCAGAGTAGTTCTTGCCTAGCCAAGTGGAAAAAATCAGCCCAAAATAAGCCATGCTGTCAGAGGCCAGCTCCAAGGCTGAGCTGTTGTCATATCCACGAGTGAGTAGGTGGAGGAGCACAATAGTCAATGGCAAACATTGGCACCTTGCCTCTCGTTACAGATTTAGCCGCTGCAGAAGAGATGCAAAATGTCATCAAGCTAGATAACTTGGGGACTCATTTGTGCCATCAACTGTTGTTTCTATTCAGTCGATCAGAACCGTGCTTCTGATTTACTGGCACCCAGGAAGTGGTTAAAGTGGCAAAGCTCTTATTTAGGAACCTACTTAGAGAAGTGTCAAGCGCTCTGGGTTGAGTTACTGCAACCTTGTGCTGGATCGCGTGTGCCTTCCCCAGAAAACCACACAGACACTTTTCCCCTTTTCAGAATCTGGCTCGATAATAGAAAAGGTGTTGATCATCTTCTTTCAGGGTGCTTGGTCCTGACAAACAGGCCACTTCAGCCTGTTTTATTTATTTATTGGCATTAGAATATCCCTGCAAGATCTTCACAAATTGGTGCCCCCTTGTCCCTCTGTCTTTATCTATCAGGGCCCCTACCTATTAGCTGTCATCCAGGCCTGCCAAAAGGGGCAATTGCCCAAGGGCCCAATGATTTCAAAGGGGCCCAGGGCTCCAAGTGTTGGCACAGTAGCAGCGGTGGCACCCGGAGCCTCTGGCCGTTTAAATTGCTGCCGGAGCACCATGCTGCATGCTCTGGGCAGTGCTGACAGCAGGGTGGGAGGAGGTGTATGCTGTGCTCTGGGCAGTGCTGAGGGCTGGCTGCCCTCAGCCCTGCCTCTTCCAGGAGTATGGAGCCAGATTCCCCCCTCAAACATCTCGCCCAGGGGCCCATGGAGGCAGTTTGCTCTGATGCTGTCATCTCTAGTCTCTGAGGCAATTGTTCAAGAGCTTGGGGCTAGATTTTTTTTTTCCAACAGACTTCAGCATCCCAGATGCCGAGCTCTCTTGCAAATCTGACCACATCACTTAAGTGCCCAAAACGAAAGTGGCGCTCTACTGAAAATCTGGCCCTAAATGTGGCAGAACTTGGATACATCTGAATTGAAACTAGATCCACTCTGGCTATGATTTAGAGCTGTAACCACACAGGACCCGACTCCCGCCTCTTGTTAATGGCAGGAGGTTTGATGTAGAGGTTCTGTTCTTGGTGCCCAGTTCAGATTCTAAAATGGTTATTTGGCTCTTTTGTAAATGCTCCCCCCTCCCCATTGGAAAAGGAGACTTAACCACTGAGCATCTGGGAATATGGGCAAATGTTATCAGTCCTGAAAAAAATCTTAGGAGCTGGGGCACAGAAGTGGTGCTGAGAATCTATACCAATGCTCAGCACCATAATGTTTGCCATGGCTATTGTGTCAGGTAGAAAATGCTCAAAGTCTCTAGTCTCTTCCCAAAGTGCCAAGTCCAAAGTCTTCTCACATCCCATATAGGGTGGCAAAAAGAGTATGTTAGGGCTTGTCTTATTACTGAGAAGTTTTGTAGCATTTTCTAAAGATCACATGCCAACTATGCACCCGTGTGTCCATACGGCATTAGAACCTATACAGTTCTAAAGCACTCCCCTACTGGCTGGACTGAGAAGGTCTTTAGCTGGGATCTGTGGCCAAAAAAAAAATCTCATTCAGGTCCATTCTGTATTATAGTTGTGGTGGTAAAGTCACACCACAATGGGTAGCAGGAGTAGGCTGTGGACCGGTGGCAGGGCGGGAGGGAGCTAGACCAGATGGTGGGATTGGTGGTATGAGGGATGGAGAGGGGACTTCACTGTGGAGGAAGCTGCTGAGGATGAACCCTGGGAATCTGCCCACAATGCTGATGAATTGCACCCAGGTATTGCACCAGGCTTATGCTCAAGGTGCCTGTTTATGTGCATGTGACTTGCCAGCCTCTTGCAGTGCTTATAGGAAGCAAGAGGCACAGTAGAACTCCAGCATGTTCCCCCTTCGGTGGCTGGGTTGGCAGGGAATGGGATGTAGGCCAGGCTGCCTCTTGTGATGGACCCTGGAGGCAGTGGCCTGGCTGAGGCTGGTCGTGTGGTGAGGGGAGCCTCTGGAAAGAGCTGGAGGTCGGTGTGGCCAGCTCTGACCCCACCGGCACTGGTATAGTGATGCTCCTGTGCGTTATGGCATGGAGCAGGTCCCCCCCCCCCATGATGATGCATGGCTGCGAATGGTGCTCTAGTCGAACCTTCAGATGTTAGACCCTGCCTGTCTCGGACGTGTCCCCCAGCCACACAGGGAGAGACTGTACCATGGGAACAGCTCTGGGGGAATGAGCTACCACTGCCCAGTCTTTGCTCCTGCTGAATCCTTCGTTGGGGACACCCAGCTCTGTGCCTGCTTGCAGGGCTGGTCCTAATCAACTGGCGGCCCTGGGCGACTGCCTTGCTCGTACACAGGGTTGCCAGATCGTTTCCAAAAAAATTCCAGACAAAAATTTGTCAAGCAAAAAAGCCCCAAGGAAACCTGGGGAGAGGACTCATGAGGCTGGGCTGAAATGCGGTCACAGCCTGACCCTAAGACCAGTTCTGCCTGCTCAACTGACACGTGCAGCAGGGAATGGCGTGGCTCTGCAGATGGGTCATGAAGCCCCTGCGGGCTGGAGAAGGATGCTCTTTCTGGGCCCCTGACAGCTCCAAGAGCAGGGCTGCAACTTGCTCTAGAAATCTTGGCTATAGTAACTGGAGCCCCCAGCGGCAGCTGACTCTTTCCGAACATGTTGTTGCCTTGGAAACTGTCCTACGAGGGCACTGCTCCGGGCATCTCCTGGAGGAGGCCGCAGGTGCCTCAGAGGTTAGACCAGGCTGTGCCATCAGCTGGAGCTGGCGCTCTTGTTTTCTGTGTTGCTTGCCTGCATAATAGTACAGCACGTAGACCCGCTCTGTGATCCCCCCGGAAACCAGCATGAGGACGGGCGCGTGGCTCCCCCAAGATTCGGGTGCTGCTGCCTTCCCTGCTGGCCCTCCTGCAGCAATAGGAGCTGCTGCATCACAAAGACATGGATTTATATTTATTGTAGCTGGCTCTGTGGCCTCCCCCTCCACAGGCACCCCAGCCCTTCCTGCCTGTGGCTCCCCTTCCCCAGCTTTGCTCTTTGCTGGCTGTCTTAGCTGCCCTGACCTCCACTCTGCCCCACTAACTCTCTCTCTAGCCCGTCTGCTGTCTCCCTGGCAGGGCCCGTCTCTTGCTCCTGCTCAATACTTCCCGTGTGCACTGTTTCCCTGAGCCCTTTGGCTGTCTTTGCAGGCAGGCCCTGCAACAGGCGGGGGCACTTGCCCTGGGGCTCCCAGCCACTGCTGCTACTATTGCGGCAGCAGCCGGAGCCCTGGGCCCTTTACACTGACACTGGAGTGCTGCACTCTGGAGCCCTAGGTGGCTCCAAGGGCTGGTGGGAGGGTGGGGAGTGGCATGGTCCAAGCAGTGGGGAGGGCTGGCTGGCCTAGTTCAAAACCCAATAACCTTCTGTGCTGAGGTGTTTGCTACATTGCCTCACTTTGAGAAAATATCCTGTATTTCTGCAACATGACGATGCCTGAGGTGGGAGGATGGTAAACAGAGCATTTAGTGGAATTGTGGGTTTACCACCTTCTTCCTTCCCTAGCAGAGGAGATCTCTGATAAGGTTTGTGCTTGATAGCTTTCAAGAAATGCATATCAAAATCTAAACTAACCTCCCCAGAATAAACGTGAAATCCACCAGCAGCTGGAGATGGGATGCTCAAAGGCATCTGAGAAATGAACACAACTCGGTCAGAACTTGGGCACAACTCCTCTAGGCCCTTGTCAAAATCCCACCCATCATCCCTAAGTTATTTTATGAGCACGGGGGAAATTTTTTTTCTTTGAGCAAACACAACACACAGAAATTTAAGAGAACCTGTAAGGACGCAAACTTTTCAGGCTGTGGAGGCTTCAGTGTGGCTTAAATGGCAAATGTCACCTCTTCTATATGTATCATTTACCAAGTTGTGGTGGGGGTTGTGTGAAACTAAGATGACATTTGTAATCGGGGCCTTTGCTATGTCAGTCATATCAAACTCCATTCTTCTTGCCACTGAAACCGGAGTTAGAAGTCCTTTATCACGTCATTCATGTTAGAGAGGAAAATGCTTCCATCCAGGGGTGGATGAGAGTTTTGCGGGGCCCCCCTTCGGAGAAAAAATCGAAAAAAGGTGTGTCCCCTGTGCCCACTCCTCCAGTAGCCCCACTCTGATCATGTGAGCTACCCCTCCTCATCCCCTCTCCTAACACCTCCCTCTACACACCTGCCCTGCCTCTCTCCTCTGGTGCTGGTCCTTCCCCTGCAGGTGTCTGCCCTTCTGCTTCACCCCCAGAATCCCCTGGCACCTGCACCTTCCCTTAGCCCTGCACCCTCCTGGTGCCTCCCCCTTCCCTCACTGCCCCTGTGCCCTTTGCCCTCTTTTTCCCTTATGCCCACCCGCTCACCACCATCTGCCCCCGTTCCCCTCATCCCCTCTGTGCCCTCACACATGACTTGCTCCATCCCTGCCTTCCTCATGCCCACCCCTCCTTTTAAGCCTTCTCCCACCACCTCCCCCTCTCCCCTTTAGCCCCCAATGCTCTTACCCTCTCCTCTCCCAGCATCATCCTGTCCCCCCTCCCACTGACACGCCCCCTCCTGCCCTTTTCCTCATTGTCTCCACTTGGCCCCCTGGCATTTGTCTCCTCCACGCTGTCCCTTGGTGCCTTCCCCTTTCTTCTCCTGACCTGCCCCCCTCCCCTCAGCACAAGCCCCTTCCTGTGCCATCCACCTTCTGCCTTCCAGTTTGCAGGGTGGCCGCGACCTAGGCCCAGGCTCCAGACCACGTGCCGTGCCAAACAGAGCAGTGCAACGCTGGGCTGTGCAGTTTTAAAGTCCCGGGCTGTGACGTCACGCCACGCCCGGGCATCTCCCCTCTCAGCTGTTGCGTGGCGTTTCAGAACGCCACACCACACATACGCTCCCTCCGCCCCACATGGCCCGTACTGGCCGGCGCTGGGAAATTTAAAGTATGAGGCTGCGGCACCCCGTCACAATCCCCCTCCTCTTCCAGCAGCTGCCAGCCGGCCCTTCGGCGAATGGCCCACCGGGAAATTCCCAGTATCCCGCCGGGCCAGTCCACCGCTGGTGCGGGGGCCCAGGGCAGCCGCCCCGTTTGCCCTGCCTTATATCCGCCGCTGCTTCCGTCTGCACCAGCTTAACTGCCTGCCCCTGCAGAGACCACGAAAATGGCTGTGTGGGGAACTAGGCAAAGGTGGGAAGAAATGGGAGTTGCTTCTGGAACAGTGGCAGAACCCAAAACTGCTCCACCATCAGTATTCCACATCCTGGGCTGAAACAGGAGCCTTGACTGATGCCTCTTCCTTCCCCTGGACCCCTCAAAACTGCTGTCTGCCTGGGCAGAATGATGTGGAGCACAGGATAAAACCAGTTTCAGCTTACCTCAAAATGTTCTGGTTATGCTGACCCTTAAGCAGTCCCCCTCGTAGATATCGTTGTGGTCTGAATCTCCTCGGGGGGGATTAACATTTAGTGAGCTGTGGTTTGCTAACCCCAGTTGGAAGGCTTAACCTATGCGTGAAAGGTGCGGTGGAGCTTGGAGAGAGAGGCCCAAGAATGAGACTGGAGATGAAACCTAGGAGTCGGGTTCCACTAAAGTAACAGACACATGGGCGAAAAGTTGCATAAAGACCAATGGTCATTCATAGCAAAGGTCAACATGGTAGAGCTGTTGAATTCCAGGGTATGTGCTTAAACACAAGGAAAGCTGTAGCCAGTGTTTTCTCCTGGGGTGAGATGCTGTTTGACCTTTGAATATCTAGTCACTCTATCTTAGAGCAAGGAAATAAGAGGGTTGGTATTTTGCACCCCCATTCAATGCTGGCAGTAACTTACTTATTGTGTCTCTCAGTGGAAGGCACAGTCATAGAATCATAGGGTTGACCTCTGCCCAAAGCAGGGCCAACCCCAAATAAATCATCCCAGCCAGGGCTTTGTCAAGCAGGGACACAGAAACTCCATCCCTAGAGGTTTTACCACCTCCCTAGGTAACCCATTCCAGTGCTTTGCTATCCTCCTAGTAAAACAGTTTTTCCTCATATCCAACCAAGATCTCCCCCACTGCAGCTTCAGACGGTTGCTCCTCATTCTGCTATCTGTCACTACTGAGAACAGCCTCTCTTCATCCTCCTTGGAACCTCCCTTCAGGTAGTTGAAGGCTGCTATCTAATCCCCCCCTCACTCTTCTCTTCTGCAGACTAAACAAGTCCCGGCTTGACAAAGCCCTGGCTGGGTTGATTTAGTTGGGATTGATTCTGCTTTGGGAAGGAGGTTGGACTTGATGGCCTCCTGAGGTCTCTTTCAGCCCTAGGATTCTATTATTCAAATCCCTCAGCCTCTCATTAGTCATGTGCTCCAGCCCCCTAATCATTTTTGTTGCCCTCCGCTTGACTTTCTCCAGTGTGTCCCCATCCTTTCTGTAATGGGGAGCCCAGAATTGGATACAATACTCTGGTCATTTGACTGTTTGGGTTTATTGAATATTACAAAACCTTATCTCAGGGAGTCAATTTTTAAGAGTTGGATTAGTCACCAACTTTAAAATCTTTCAAGGAAAAGACACTCCTATTTCTAATTTGGGCTTATTAGACAGGTAACAAAGACCATGGGTCTGGGGGAGAAAGCACTGGGCTTTCTGTGTCTCACCCCTCAGATCTAATCCTTTCTTTGCCACTGACTTGCTGTGTGACATTTGACAAGTCCCTCCTCTTTTCTCCATGTTTACCCCACTGTAAAATGGGTGTAATACTTAGTCTGAGCGTGCAAGGAATATATTTAAATACACTTCTGTAAAATAAATGGGTCTGAGCTTGACAGCCTTGAGGGACATGGTGAGGATTGAGCTCTATGCTGCTGCTTGTCAAACTTTTGCTGTTTGTGGTGCAAATCGAGGAAGAGCCAAATTGGTTGTGCACACACGTGTCATGGTTTTTAGAGGTAACATTTTTGCAGCTGGGGGAACAATTCCAAAGAAAAGCTTATCACAACACAAAGGAAACAGATGGCTTTGTCAGGGGTATCTTAAGCCAATGTACTCCGCTCATACAAATGAGGGAGAAATGAGAGAGTGCAGTTTCAGTTTATCACTTATTCCCTATTTTTAAACCACTGGCTCTGGCTGCTGGTGGGGGCTTTTCCAAATGTAGCTGCAGTTCAGGTCACTACTGAACATTTAGTTGCTGGGAGGTTACTGTTCATTGACTATCTAGTGTCATTAAAGATTGGTGCAGTTAGGCAAGAATCCTCAGGCACTGAACCTCGAGTGAAGCCAAGTATGGAGACTGCTCACCACTCAAAGGATGAATATGCTATTGCCCAGCCTTCCTTGCACACACAGGTTTTAGGGAACCTATGGTGTGGGAGGGGACAACATTCAAATCCCTCCCAAATTGGGTGCAATTCCACCTGCACCCCCATGTCCTCTATTTCAACACATCCTGTCATAGTCCCTTCATGTAAGAACAAAGCCCTCTGTGGTGCTACACAAATTACTCCGAACCCCTGTGGAATTTCATAATGAATAAGTCGTCTTTTAGGTTCTTCTCGTCCCATCCTGCAGCAGGGCTAGAACTGAAATTGTATTGCTACGTAAGCACTACTTATGAGATGCACCTTCACCGTTCTATGCTGAGGGCATTGGGAAATGGCTTGGGAAAATTCTCCCCCATCTCTATTGCGTGCTGTCATGTGTAGTGGTGTAAAAGTGTTAAACTTGAAGATTGGGTTTGTATGCTAAAGATGGGGTCTCAAACCATGCGTGAGCACTCGCTTTCTCCGGCAGGAGAAGGATGCAGCTTATAAGAAATCACAGTGCTTTATGGTTTGTTTAAATGGTGGTTTTTTTAAAAGAATGTTTTTCCTGACTTGAAACCACTGTGTTGTGCACCTTGTTCTACACTCATTCTCTCCGTGTAACCCCCTTTTCCTTCCTGCCTCCCTCTACTCGCTAATTGCATCTTGTTTTTAAATTGTTCATGGTAGTGACAGTCCTATGAGGTCCCAAACTTCATCTGTGGATAGAAGCATATAGATGATGATTCTGCACAAGTGTCATTCACAACAGCCAAGCTGGAGTGTAGACTGACCCCACTGTTTCAAATCTTGAGCTGCGGGCAAATCTGTTAGCACGATGGGGCCTATGACACACACGTGCGCTTCTGAATCCATTCTGCAGAACATAGTGAATCATGTTACCATGCATCCATAGCAGGCCTCTGTTCAAAACCAGCCTGTTTTGGTAGCATCCACGAGGCATTAGCCCTGGGCCTGCCTCCTGTAAGAAGTTTCTGGAAAGTTCCATTCTCAGCGTACGTAAGCCCCAGTAGGCTTTGACATGAGCATTTGGAGTGTGATGCGCACACCTCTACACAGTCTGAGCCCACCGTCCGTTGACACACATCGGCTTGCGATGATGAGTCTGGCGTTTGAGTGCTTCACCCTGTCTTGCCAAGTCAGCCACTTTTCCTGGCACCTTGCTAGTTGAGGGTCCTTCGGTCAGGCTGTTGCGATAACTGCCAATCCTCAGCATGGGTCTAGCATGAGCTTCTCCCCCAGCTCCCGCCAAATAACATTCTACGTCATGTTTGTGGTTCTCTCTTGGCCTTCTGGCTTGAAAGTTAAGGGGTCACTTTTTCAATGTTTTCTCCACAGCAAGTCGTGAGTGGCTAGAAAGATGATCCAGTGGTTAGGGGAGGAGTCTACTGTTGGGGAGACCGGATTCAATTCTTGCTCTGCCTGAATTACCTTGGACATATCAGTTGGTCTCTCCCTGCTGTATCAGTGCAATGAGGACAGTCCATGTCCCTCCCTCAGGGGGAGGGGAGATTCTGAGGACAAGCCCTTTAAAGACAGATGCACTCTGATTAAATTCATAATCGTAAATGTACTTGTGTGAGCCTATGGCTGTGGTCTCTAAGGCCAGGAGCCATCAGATCATCTAGTCTGACCTCAGACCCGCCAATGGAGGGGGAGGGGACAAATTGCCCCAGCGCCCAGCTATTCAAAGGGGCCTGGGACGCTGGCCGTTGCTGCTGCTGGAGCCCTTGGCTCCTTTAATTCTGTGCTGGAGCACCACTCTGAAGGTGGGAGGCGAGAGGGGTGCGTGGTGTTCTGGGCAGTGTCTAGGGCTGGCTGTCTCGGCACCGTCCCTTCCATCCGAGTTGCCACCCCAGGGCTGGATTACCCAATAGGCAGACTAAGCACGTGCTTAGGGCACCAGCAAAGCAGGGGCACCCAAAAAAAAAAAAAAAAAAGAGAGAGAGATTTTACGGTATAGTATTGTTTTGATTTTGAATTACATATGGGGGGGCACCATAACCTTTTCAGTGCTTAGGGCCTCTAAAGGTCTTAATCCAGCCCTGTGCCACCCCCACACACATATCTTGCCTTAGAGTCCGGTGTCTGTTGAGCCCCTTGGCCTGACGGCCTCTGTCACAGATCACTAATTATTGCCCTGCCACCCACACGCCAAACATCACCACCACCGGAAGAGACCCAAGTGGTACAGCCCTCAGGGGACTGTGTTACGGGCAGAGCACAGGAAGGATTAACATGCATCAATGCCCCATGCTCCAGCAGTGGTGGGATGCCCAGGGGATCCTAACAAGTGGCTCGTGCCCCGTGCTGCAGCGGAAGGCAAAACAAATGGTCCAAACCCCTGCGAATCTGACCACAGGAAAGATTCCTTCCTGATCCCGAATGGAGTGATCAGCGAGACCCTGAATATGTGAGCAAGCCCTGCTAAACAGGCAGGACAAATTCTCAGTTACCACCTCACAGTGCTAGCCCACCCTATCGGTGGTCCTATCTCCAGCTGTAGCTTGCTTTGATGCATCAGAGGACAAACCCAAGAATATGTTGGACTGGCGGCAGAGGAAGAGTTTCCTTCATGACCCTCACCGATGACGGAAGTCCTGATGTGTGAGATTTTAGGACCATAAGGTGAACTAGAAGGGACCTCGCCATGGTGGTGGAGCCCTGCCCACCACCACACAACTCTGGGAGGGTACCAAATGGGAGACTCCTACCACTGCAGCTTCTGACAATGCTGAGGTTGCCCACTTGAATCAATGGGATGGGATGGTCCCCCCGGTGCTCGGCAGGGAAAAGGTTGAATTACTTCAGGAGCTGAGCAGAAGATGTTTAGCTGTAAAGGGAGGCTACTCTCCTGGGCCGGTTCAGGCAAGTACATTAGACAGAAAACGCAGAGGGGCATTTCTGAGGGAAGGGGCTCATGTTGGGTTGCTTGGCCACTTGGACCGCCAACACTTTTTTGGACTCTTCACATTCCAGCGTACAGTCTCCCATTCTGTAAGCATGGTTTGCCCTCCTTGCTCTTCCATGCATAACTTCTGTATTTGGCTCTATTAATATGCAAGCCCACCGACGGGGAGGGAGGCAAATGGGTAGTTCTCCTGGAGCCCGGCACTTTGAAAGGGCCAGGGTTGCTGACGGCCACCCTTACTGCAGCAGTGGTAGTGCCTGGAGACCCAGGCCCTTTAAATCACTGCTGGAGCACCATGCAGCAAGCTCTGGGTGGCTCTAAGGGCTTGGGGTGGTGGTGGCTAATACAGCACACTCCAAGCAGTGCTGAGGGCTGGTTGCCCTAGGGCCCCACCCCTTCTGCCTCCAAGGGCCTAGCCATCTTTCCCCAGGGGCCTGGCATGGTCACTCTGACTGCTCTCCTTGTTATATACCACCCCCACAGTCTGTCATCTGCCAATTTTATTATCAGTGACTTTATATTTACTTCCAGATCATAGATGGTGTTGATCCACATCAGGCCTAACCCTGCAGAGTCCTGCTGGAAACACCACTCTTCCATGATGATTTCCCGTTAACACTGAGCTAGGCCAATTTTTAATCCGTTGAATGTGCTTCACGATTCTACCTAGGGCTAAACATAAATGTCTGTCCGACTGTAAGCACTTTAGGGCAAGCGATGTGTGGTACCGGTATGCTTCGTGCCGCGCAATGCAGAAAAGTAAACATGACATTTATTGTTGGCTTTAAGATACTTAGGTAATAAATGCCTTCACTTCCTAAAACCAATAGAGATTATTTGGTGTAAACACTGGGGTAGAATATTCCAATATCTTGTGTAGGGAAAGTATTAATTGGTTTTCTTCCATTATGCATTTTTTCCCTTTACTGTCTAGCTGATTGTAAAATTAGCAAAATGCTTATTAATTCCTTCTGCTGATCGTATCAACAAGAATGCACATTCAGCAACTAGTCTCAGGGGAATGTCTGGGTAGGCACCCGTGAAGTGATGATGCTACTTCTCAGCACTGTTTTCTAAAAATAGAACCCTGCTGAGTTTGCTGCAGTGTGACCCTCCCAAATAAATAGGAACCTTCTCTCCACCAGAAGCCTCAGATCAACTTTGAAGTTAAACTTGCTGTGAGAGGTCAACGACGAGCTCTAGCCAGAATGAACCCCTGTGCTGCCATTCTGCTGGTGTCTCTGCTGGTGATCGGGCACTCTGCTGATGCAGGTAAGCACTTTCGCTGCTTGATGGCATGGGTGGGGGGATGCTCACTTTTGGTGGAAGAGTAAGGAAATCATTAAAAATGGCCTTCTCTCATTGGATTTGCACTGTGGGATCCCATGGACAGGGGCTCCGAGTCTGGGGACCTGGGTCCTGCTACCAGCTCTGACATCTCTTGTGTGACTTCGGGCAAGTGATTTCACCTCCCTTTGCCTTTCTAACTCAGCAAATTTACAATCCACATAATCAAGGGGGGGGGAGGGGAACTGTCTCTTTCTTATCTATATGTACAGCACCTAGCGCAATGGGAACCGGATCTCTGTCCAGCCCTCTAGGCACTATTATAATATTAATTAAAAGCTGCACATAAAGATGCAGAAAGGCTCCTAGTGGAATTTTCAGAGGTCCCAATCTCCCATTGAAATCAACTTGAACACTCTGGCCCTTTTGTTACATGATACCTTACTCCTCTAAGTACCTCATTTGCTTTAATAAAGCTATTTGTGCAGTAAGTGTATCAGAAGCAGACCCTCTGTGCCTCAATACCATTTCACTTACAGGAGTATTGCCAGGCCTAATGCATGGGCCAGTACAGTGCATTGAGTTCCTCCCAGTGGAAGGGGCTTTAGAAATACAAGGTGTGATCATTATTTCCATTTGCTGTGGTTAAGAACTCCATTAATAATGTACCAAGGAATTTGCTGTCTCACTAGCGAAGGGTAAGATACTTCTGTTAATACGCTTGAATTATACCTAATGTGATGAAGTTTTGCTCCACAGCTATCCTAGAAGCCAATGGTTCCTATCAGAACTGCAGATGCATGAAGCACACTTCAGACTTCATACATCCAAGGAAATATGGAAGTATTGAGATCATTCCTCTTGGGGGGGCCTGCCGAACCACAGAAATTATGTAAGTAGCCTCGACTGCTTTTAACTTGGTGTCAATCTCCATAGTCACCCGTGACTGAAAAAGCTTCCCCTTGGCTCTTCTAGCACACTGTCTCACCAGTATTATGCATCAATCGGTACACCACGCTCTCTTCCTCTTCCCTTACAACACTGAAACTTGGCAAAAGAGCTTTAGTTGCTCCTTGGACTTGGGATCTGAGAAGTAGTTTGGTCCAGCTCATCAACGAGCAATAGGAGGAACCATTCAGAATTGAAACCCTTCAAAATCCCGTTGGGTGCTTTAGTGCGCCAATTCTCACTTGCACTGAGGTCAGAAAGCACCATTAGATCATTTAGTCTGACCTATTTATCACAGGCCATTTCAGATTTCAGCCAATCACGGCTCTATTGAGAACCAGGCCCTGTGATACTTTTCAGCTCAAGTGGGTGAGTCTAGCATCTCTCGGCAAGCGGTAGAATTTTTTTAGACACGTGGAACTGTCTTTAGAATGGGGGATTCCATTCGCATCAGAAACAGCATTTAGGCCAGTGGGATTTGAAGGATGCCAATCTTCATGCATTTAGTTTCCCAACCTGAAACTGTCAGCCTCAGTAAATACCCTGAGCCAAGTTTTCTTATCCTATGGGATTATTTTTTGCTCACTGGTCATCTTTTCAAAGGTAATCAAGTTCCCTATTTGAAAAGCTGTAGTTTATGGCTCTCTCAAAATGTCATGAGCTACTTGTTACTACTTCATCTTCCAACACTACTGGAATGGTACCATGCAGGAAACAAAAGCAGAAAAGCCAGGCATAGAGAGGGCTTAGTTAAACTCTCCAACTCCTAAACTCAGTGCACCAAGATGCTAATTATAAGTGTAATTGGTGTCATCCTCATAACTAAGTAGATACATTGCATAAGTGTATACCTTTACGTTTCAGCTTCCATACAACTATTTAGTTGTATAATTGGTCACTTGTTGCAATTAGGATTTAATGCCTAAAGTCCTAGGGTTGACTTATGCCTTGGAGAAACTTAAAATATAAAAATCTTCTTGGCTTAACTACAGACTTGCACTGTCCTCTCTTTTCAGCTGGGCAAACTGGTTCCAGGGTAGTAAGGACAGATTCAAATCAAGCATCTGTTAAATCCTGAAAGCTTTTAATTTTATTGGTGATAATTTCATGTGCTTCACCATTTTCTATTTTCTGGCTCAGACTAGAAATGGATGAACCAAAATACCGCATGAAATTGCTCTTGTGGTCTCCTGCATGGATGCAGGAAACACTGGAAATTGTCCCAAACAGCTTAAGGTCACTAGATTTCCAGCTTAATGCTGAGACCATAGAGCTATGGATAAACTTTAGAGTGGAGATACAAATGAGCAATTAGGGTTGGTTTAGGAAAGTTTCTTGAAGAGGTGTGTGTTCTGTAAGACTAACGGGTGCTAAGGTTCCATTTTATCTGAGACCACGTTTGAGACAGAAGGCTAGAGAGGGTACTTCAGTTTAGTCCCTTCTGCTTTCTAGAGAGGGAAAAAAACAACTATGGCAGATTACATGTGGGTTGTGTTAAAAACCTGAAACGGGGTGGTTCTTTGAACAAATAGACATGACATGAGGAAGTTTTTATTCACGCACTCCTCTCCATCTTCAGTAGTTTAAAGTCTGCCCCATAAGTTGCCCACTTGAGGGACAGCTATTGCTGCTTATTGGAGAAGAGTGAAAGGTTACACGCTGCTTGTTTTTCAGACTCAAACTAAAAAAAGGGTCCAAAGTGTGTGTGAATCCCAACGCCCCCTGGATGAAGAAAGTGTTGTCTAACCTACAGACCCAGTAAGTCTTGTTTAAATTACTTGCCCCTAATATGACTCGATCCTCATGAGTAATCTGGTGTCAATGGTACTAATGCATGAGTGAGAACTACTCATGCAATTAAAGTTTGCAGATGTACCCCCTGAGTTGCAGCAGTTTAGTTTAAAGAGATCTGATATGAAGGCTGCCTCACTTAAATTAAGGCTTTGTTAGACAGCTGTTGAAGTGCACAAGCTGCAGTTACAGGAATATTTGAATTTTTTTTAATCCTCTATTTTACCACCTTCATATTTCTCTGGAAAAAAATACCCCTACCTGCCTGCAAACCACTGCTTAGTCTCAGCCAGGAAAGAAATTATCCTGGAAAGTACTAGCCGAGTGTTCCAACCACTAGACCATCTGTCTAAACCAGGAATGAAAACACCCAGTAAGCATGATGTTGACCTACTATCCAGTTAACCCTTTACTTCCCTAGTCTACAGTGAGGATTAAGCTCGTTCTTTTATTATAACATTTGGGAAGCTGAAACAACAGCTTGTAAACTACAAACTAGTTCAGGCTGGACTTCTGTAGTCTGGACTTCCGTCATCCAGCAACCTCTGTGCTCTGACATTCCCGTGGGTGCTCCCAGGAAGGAGCACTTCCATGGAAATCTGGGCCCTGGTCTCAGCAGCTCCTCCCCCACCCTTCCAAAGCTTCCGGAGTGCCACAAATAGCTCATGGAGGGAGGGGCATGTTTGGGAAGAGACAGGGTGGCTGCAGAGCTACATGATCAGGGGGCCAGGAGCACAACCCTGCAGTTGGCGATGGGGGCTGGGAGATCAGTCTGGCAGCCACGGGGCTAGGTGTGCTCCATGGGGCTCCGCAACCACCCTGCCTCTTCTCCAAGTGCTCCCCGATGTCCCCACTTGGTGTATGCCAGGTCTTCTGCCACTATTGGAATGGAGCCCCACAGCCGGTGGTAGCAGAGGAGTCAGCATTGATCTCCTGTGGTCCGGCCGGCGCCCTGGTTCCGGACCAATCAGATCCCGAGGGTGCCGGACCAGGGAGGTACAACCTGTATTTGATAGCTTTAAAACCTTGTTAGTTGTAAAGCCAAAGAGCTGTGAATTTTTCCTTTTAAAAAATTAACTTAAATCTGCTCTCACTAAAAAAAAGTTCATAAGTCAGTGTTGAAGTCTGTTGAAAACCCCACCCCTAATGAACTTAAACTTGAGGGATATTTCCCTTCCTGATTTTTGAGCATTTACTTGTGTTTTTAATGCTTATGGGTTTTGTGCAATATAAAATCTAGAAGATGTAAAATGTGGTAGAGATAAAGGATAATGTGAGATTAACTCTCAATTCTTTCCTCTTTAAGCATACAAAGCAATACACCAGTAACGTAAACTTCCACATTTAATAACGAAAGTTGTCAGGCAAAGTTTGCTGAGCCAATGTTTTCTAATCAATGAGGCCATATTCGGACAAAAGTTGATTGTTCCTCTTTCAGGTTTATCATTAACAAAGTCCATTCAGGAAAGTTACACATGTTGCATGTCTATTATCAAATAAGAGATGTTACTCCTCTTTTCCCCTTATCCCTCTGTATTATCATCTTGCTAAAACAGCAAGCAGGCCTGTTCTGTTTCATGTTTTCATAAAACCAAAGGATGGCCAGCAATGAAAAGTTCTGTGTGCATCACAATCGCTTGGAGGGTTTTTTTTCACATAATTAAGTCATAAGAGTCCTAAATAAGGTTTGAGACCATCAAACAAAGCACAGATTAAGTGATCTTTTTTCACAAGGTCAAGTAGTATAGCTGTAATGGTACACAGGCTTTCCCTGCATTTACTTTTCTTTTTTTTCTCTCCCCCTTACAGAAAGGAACAAAGAGCTTTTCCGCAAAATGAATAGAAGCTTATACAACTTTTAAAGGAAAAACGATGGACACAAACCTGATAGTTTCCTAATTTTGCTTTTGTTTCCTCTTACCTCTCTTATCTGGCTTGCAGATTTATTCTTTCTGAACAAGCAGTAAGTTCCATTAGCTGCTACTCCCCGTTCACATCTTTCAGAAAAGCTCAAGTGATGTTTACATTAGTCAGGTTTCTTCTTCAGTGTTTCAGTGTGCTGCCTCGTGCATCAGGAGTCATGGAAGAGAAATAACAAATCAAACCAAGAATAATAGCATATGAGTTTCTTGTTATAATGCTCACTAAACATGCATTTATTTCATGTTATAAGGAGAATTTAAGTGAGCCATTATACTATCATCCTGCATTTGATTCTTCAGTGTCTTTCCCATGTTACATATTCAAAACTTCCCAAATAGCCTTGTTCTTTGCTTGCTATAAACTTTATACCACGGTATATCTTAAAGGGCCCATTCCACCACTGTTGGAATAAATGTGAAGTACTTTCAGAGCAAAGTATTCTTTGAGCAGATTGTAGTTTTATATCTTTTATAAGGTACTTTTTGTGCGCGTAATTCAATAAAAACTCACATTTTGCAATAATTGTGTCCTCCTTTTAATCTAGTTCTGGCAACTCTCTATAGTTTTGGCAAAGCCATTTGCAATTTCCTTCAGGGGTATAATGTTGCACGCTGTTAGAACAAAGCGTTTGACTACTTCTGAATGATTTCACTCGCGTCCGGAAAGCCCTGTCTTACAGATGGGGAAATGGAGGCATACAATTGTGACTTATCAAAGGTTTCTAAGAAGTAGATAGCAAAGTTGGGATCAGATTTGAAGGTTTTTCGTATATAGGAATAGGAAAGTATCCCTTTATTACTTTGTGATGCTTCTGATATGAAATAGGAACAGTAATTGGATATGTAATGAAAGTTCCTATGACAAAGCTTTATTGCCTCTGCTTCTAGATCTTCTAAAAATTTGAACATAGTTACAGTCTTCATATTAAGTATGATTATTTGGGACCTGTTTGTGTCAAATGCACACACACAAGGGTCTTATTGCCCTAGCTTTGGCTTTCAAGACAAGGGCATCATTTTTTTAGTAACAGATTGGACCTCTCTGGTCCAATACGCTTGGGAACTGACTGGTCCCAGATGAGGGATTTTTCTGGACCAAGGGAGATCATTTCTGGTCCTCCTGCTCAGGCCCAGCCAAAGAGTTTGCAGGGCCCAAGGTGACATGTTGTGGTTGGCTGCACTGCGTGGCCGGGCAGCTCCCAGCCGGGCGGGCAGGTGCTGGGCAGCGTGGGCCCTGAAGGCCCAAGGCAACTGCCTTGCTCACCTTGCCCTAAGGCCAGGCTTGCCCCTGCTTCCAGTCCCTCTGCCTTCCTCCCTCCCACAGACTTCTTGGCTCTCCCCCTACAGCCCAGCTGAGCTGTGCACCAGGCTTTGGCTCCCACCCCCCGCAGTGCACGGGGACTCTCTGATCCTGGAACATCCATGGTCCTTCCGGACCACAGATATTGCTGGGCTAGAGAGTTCCGGTTTATAGAGGTGCAATCATATTACATTTCAGCCGTTTGCAGCCTAACTACTTATTGCATACAACTAAGCCATTAACACAGCCCACTCCCACACGGGATAATGATTTTCATTGCAACAAAAGTCCCAGTGTGTGCAGCTGCATGACCCAGAAATGGGTATCTGCTAATAATGAATCCAACACTGCCAAGCCATAGGCATAGAGATGTAGCCGTGTTAGTCTGGTCTTGCTGAAACAAAAGACAAGACTATGCAGTGTCATTCGTGCTTAAATTTGACACTTTACGAATGGGCCTTAACAAAGATGCTAACTACCTTACCCATTACAAAGATAGCTTCCCCAGTTATCACCCCTAATATCATTATCTCATAGACACTAACCACCCCTCCTCTGTTCTAAAATCTGATTTGTCAATTTTATATGTGTTCACTTTTTTTTTATTGTATCCCTTTGGTGTATATATAGTCATGCCGATTTTCTTCCACAATTTGATCTGAGGAAGTGGGTCTGGCCCACGAAAGCTCATCACCTAATAAACCACCTTGTTAGTCTTTAAAATGCTGCATAGTCCTGTCCTTTTGTTTAAGCCATAGGCAGTTATTTGTGTGATACCATGTGCATTTCACATGCTGTTTCCTTTGAAGGTGTTTCTGCAATTACACCACCTTTAACAATACTTGGCATGAATTCTTGCAAGTTTAGCAAAAAACATAATGCCACAGCTGCCTTTGCCTCACTACTCTTGCAACTCAGTGATCATTACCTAAATACAGTGGCATGAAGCAGAGTGAAGGCATTCAAGCAGCTGGAATACTAAGTGCCTAGGGCACGGGGGTGAGGAGATGATATTTATATTCTATAATTGTACAGCGTCTAGCACGATGTGGTCCTGGTTCATAGCTAGGGCTCTTAACTGTTATTATAGTACAAATAAATAACCACTGAGCAGTGCGCAAGTGTGACTTTTAAAATGAACTGTGCACCTAAAGCACATATAGTAAAAGCCCAGGGTAGACAAGGCTTGTTGCAAAAATCCTGTATCTAGAATCATAGAATCCTAGGGCTTGAAGAGACCTCAGGAGGTCATCCAGTCCAGCCCTCTGCCCAAAGCAGGACCAACCCCAGCTAAATCACCCACTTAAAAACCTCTAGGGATGGAGATTCTACCACCTCCCTAGGTAACCCATTCCAGTGCTTTGGTCTAACACCCATTCTCCAGTAAACAGGAAGGGGGGTGAAAGACAGAGCATCTTTCTCTACCCTCCCCCCTTCCCTTCTCCTATTTATTTTGAGTTTTCATATCCCCTACTCATAACTTCGGTCATCTGAAGGAGTGGGCTGTGCCACGAAAGCTCATGATACCATCTACATGTTTTTTTAGTCTATAAAGTGCTACTAGACCATTTATTGTTTTTTTCACCCTCCTAGTGAAACAGTTTTTCCTAATATCCAACCTAGACCTCCCCCACTGTAACTTGAGACCATTGCTCCTCGTTCTGCCATCCATCACTACTGTGAACAGCTTCTCTCCAGCCTCTTTGGAACCTCCTTTCAGGAAGCTGAAGGCTGCTATCAAATCCCCCCTCACTCTTCTGTCTACTAAATAAGCCCAAATCCCTCAGCCTCTCCTCATAGGTCAAGTGCTCCAGCCCCCTAATCATTTTGATTGCCCTCCACTGGACCAGTTTACTTAATCTCCAAAGTAAATTGGTACCAACTCCATCCTGTGTGGCTGAGAGCAAGGGTGCATGGATCTTTAGTAGAGAGCTTAGAATAAGAAATCGGTGCTGATATCGTTTGGGAAAAGCTACTTTGCCAAATGTGCTCTACAAGCCTGTATTACATGTAATCCAATTCTGAGATGTTTCTTTCCTGACATGACTGTTTTGGGGTCACATTACTCCATTAAGACAGAGGATATAGTAAAAAAACGATATTTATGTAGGCGCTAAGCCAACTAATGGAAATTTTAAATGTCAGCATTTCGCTGCTGACCATTTTGGCAGAAACAGACAAGAGTTTATGGGTTGTTAACCATCCACTCTGCAGCAGAGATGTTGGAGGCCGATACCAGGCCATAGAGCATTTCCATCCATGATCCATAATCTGACACCTCTTTACTCCCTCTCCATTTTCCATTGTCTCTCTATTAGTGACTAGAGGACATGAAGTACTTTAGCCAATCCTTGCGTTATAAAAAATGGGAGCACCCAGTGGATTACCAGGGAATCGTGGAACACTAGAACTGGAAGGGACCTTGAGAGATCATTGAGTTCAGTCTGCTACCCTCACGGCAGGACCAAGCACCATCTAGATCAGTGTTTCTCAACCAGAGGTATGAGTACCCTTAGGGTACGTCAACACAACTGAAATTTGGAGAGAACTTAATTTTTGTTTTAAGTTTTACAGCGCTTTATTATTGTACTACTTACACCCCAAAATTTCATTGCCCACCCGGCTACGATTAAGTTGTTTAAACAAATGTGTTGCAATGGTAGAAAAAAAATTAGTGTCAGAAAACTGTAGGTACTGGGGGTACTTAACTTTTTTTTTAAAGGGGTACTTTATAAAAAAGGTTGAGAAACACTGGTCTAGATCATCCCTGATAGATGTCTATACAGCCTGCTTTTAAATATCTCCAGTGATAGATTCCGTGACCTCCCTAGGCAATTCATTTCAGTGTTTAACCACCCTGACAGTTAGGAAGTTTTTCCTAATGTCCAACCTAAACATCCTTTACTGCAATTTTAGCCTTATCCTTAGAGGCCAAGGAGAACAATTTTTCTCCCTCCTCCTTGTAATACCCTTTTAGATACTAGAAAACTGCTATTCTGTCTCGTCTCAATCTTCTCTTTTCTAAACTACACAAGCCCGGTTCTTTCAGTCTTCCCTCATAGGTCAAGTTTTCTAGATCTTTAATCATTTAATCTTTGCCTTGATGGCTTTTCTGGACACACAGATACATGACTTGAAAGTTGCCATCCTCAAGCAAAACAACTTCAAAACCAGGCTGCAGTGTGAAACTCCTGAGCTGGAATTCATATGCAAATTTGACACCATCGTAATAGGTCTGAATAGAGACTGGGAATGGCTCTCTTGTTGCTGTAAGTAATTCTTCACGTTGGGTATTCTCACCTTCTTATCCACATCCATTCTGATTGAATTAGCGCTGATGTAACATTCCTTGCTCTGTACCCCTACTCAGTTTCTTTTTCCTTCCCTTCATGCATCCAATGAAGTGAATTGCAACTCACAAGAGCTTTTATGCCATAATAACATTTTGTTAGTCTTTAGGAGCCACCAGATTAATTTTTGCTGAATCAGACTAACTCTGCTACCTCTGAAACCTGTTTTGTCTCTCACACTGCCACCCATTGGTCAGCTTTCACATTAGCAGGGGACCAGAACAAGGTGACAGCATGCAATGTAAGGAGCTCCACAGAGAGACTGTTCCTAACTTGCGCTCCTCAGGCACAGGGAGTCAGAATTTTGTTTATTTACAGAATGATTAACAGGTGATTAAGATAAGACAGGGCTGTTAGGATATTTCCTAAAGTTAAAGGGTCTGTTCCAAGCTGGGCGAACTGCAAAAAATAAGTAAATGCAAGTAATTGTTACCACCTCTAGAATACAACAATTGTTGATTTTTTTTCAACAGTTACTAATCTTTCTTTAAGGAAATAACTGATTTTTTTTTTTAGGCAAAGGACATACAGTAGATCTAATCTCCGTGGATGTCAGTAGGGCATTTGATATAGTTCCATATGAGAAATTATTAGTTATATTGGAGAAGAGGGGGATAAATGTGAAAACTAAAAGGTGGATGAGGAGCTGGTAAAAGAGAAGACTACAACAGATGAATTACTGAAAGGTGAATTGTCATTCTAGAGGTAAGCATAGCTGAGAGAGAATATACAATACAATTTCAAACCTAACCAGGTGTAAGGTGACTTAGCCTCTAGGTGTCAGAATATATTAATATTAGAGCTGACTGAGTCTAAACATTTTTTTCTTAATAAAGGAATTGGATACACTGCTCCTGCCAGGTATTTCTGTTAACTACAAGAATACTATGGCTATGTCTACACTGGCAGCTTCTTGTGCAAGAACAGCTGTTCTTGCACAAAAACTTGCCTGCTGTCTACACTGCACGAGCATTCTTGCGCAAGTAAATTTACAGTATAGCGTTGTAAAACAGGGCTTCTTCTGGAAGAGTTATTCTTCTCCCCATGAGGAACAAGCCTGCTTGTGGAAGAGCTCTTCTACAAGAGGGCAGTGTAGACAGGCAACATGAATTTCTTGCACAAGAAGCCCCTATAGTTAAAATGGCTATCAGAGCTTTCTTGCGCAAGAGAGCTTCCTCACTGCCATGGATGCTCTTGTGCAAAAGCACATGCCAGTGTAGACGTGCTCTTGTGGAAGACTTTTTGCACAAGAACTCTTCCACAAAACAGTTCTTGTGCAAGAAGCTGCCAGGGTAGATGTAGCCTAAGTTTTCAGTTGCCTAAGCTGCCCCTGGAATCATAGTTAAAATTGTCATCCCCCACCCCCCCAGTGTGAAATGGCACCATGAGGACAGACAGGGAATTTGTCTCCATCCCCCTTGGCCTGACTGGAGCTGCCCCTCCCCCCAATAATAGAAGTCCAACCATGCCTGTGACTAAAATCCCCCCTCAGACAAGCACCACTGGGCACTTGGCATCCATGTGGGGAGGCAGAAGGAAGGGCACTGCCAAACAAGCTGTCAGTGGCTCTGACTGGTATGCAAGAGGAGATGATCCTGCTGTAAAGAGCAATAACTGACTAGGGAAATTCACGGTTACTGAAATTCATCAGATCACAAATGCCATATGCTCACAGAAGTCTTCTATGTGAACGCAACAGGAGTCTTTCTCTGCGGGTCTCTCCTAGTGGTGCAGCAGGGGGCTGAGGTCCATGACATGGAAATTAGTTCCATAACATAGAGCATGCACAGTGCTATCACGAGGTGCAATGATACATTTAATTCGTACCATTATTGGATTAACTAGCCAATTAGCCCGTCATAAGACGGGATTTTCGGGTCTCTCCTCCACGTTGGTCTTCTCTCCTGAGCCTCCGGTCTCTCACTCAGTCTCTCTCCTCCTACTGCCTCCCCCCCGCCTCAGCTCTCCTCTGCCTCCTGCCTCTCTCTCTGTCTCTCTCTTTCTCTTCTCCTGCCTCTCACTCGGCGGACCGTGGAGCCCAAATGGCCGTTTTGGCCCTGCACTCCCCGTGCAGCACAGGCCACCCAGAGGGAACAGCCAGCATTTCAGCAACAGCGCCGCCCAGAGGGAACAATCAGCATTTCAGGCAACAGCGCCGCTCAGAGGGAACAGTCAGCATTTCAGCGTTACAGACTCTCAGACATTGTGCTACTATATATATGATAGGGCTTCTGCTTTTCTGGCTATAATTTTAGCAACTAACGAGTTTTATGTAGCCCTCCAAAAATAAGCAATCATGAGTGAGCTGTATTATATACATTGCACTGTAATGAGTAATCTTTGGAATATTCCCCATTATAACTGTGCTATGTTATAGTGCAAACAGCCCTAGGAGGGACACTCTAGTGCACACCAGCAGGGTCTACAATGTTGTACTTAAAGTACTGCATGGGATTTTTACACGGGGGAAAAGGCAAAATGACACATTTATTGGTAATATTAATATATATAGCAATCAATACTTATCATATGCATATGATACGGGCTGTAGTGCAAACAGCCCTAGGAGGGACACTCTAGTGCACACCAGCAGGGTCTACAATGTTGTACTTAAAGTACTGCATGGGATTTTTACACGGGGGAAAAGGCAAAATGACACATTTATTGGTAATATTAATATATATAGCAATCAATACTTATCATATGCATATGATATATTACATACACACACTCTCTCACTCTCCGTCTTATTATTGTTACCAATAGTTGCTCCCCCTAACTGCACTGGCCAGGTGAGTTAGATGGGGGGGGGGGGAGGAGTGGAGCCAGGGTCCTCCTGCAAGATACCTTTTGATTTATAATAGTTCCTTTCTCATGCAAATCTATCATCTTATGCATATACAGTTAGGGTACATCTAGACTACAGGCCTCTTTCAAAAGAGGCTTTTTCGAAAGAGCTCTTTCAAAAGAGATCATCTAGACATCCACAAGGGTTTTGAAAAAGCAATCCGCTTTTTCGAAAGAGCACCCAGGCAATCTGGATGCTCTTTCAAAAAAGCCCTGTTTGCATTCAAGAATGCCTTTTTTCAAAAGAGCTCTTTCGAAAAAAGGCATTCTTCCTGGTAAAAGTAAGTTTACCGATTTCAGAAAAAAAATGCCGCGTTCTTTCGATTTAATTTTGAAAGAACACGACAACAGTCTAGATGCAGGTGAAGTTTGTTTTTTTTTTTTTTGAAAAAAGCCACTTTTTTCAAAAGAATTCAGTCTAGACACACCCTCAGTCATGTGTGGCACCTTCTTCCTATAAGTCATGTGGAACACTCCCATTTAAGCAAATTGGGGGAAGTCAGCTGCGGGGGAAAAAAATTTCCACTTTAAGTTGTTTCGATACAAGTCCGAGTTTTTTTGGAACTTATCTTGGACTTATAGCAAGGACCTCCTGTACTTGTTTTTAGGGACTATTCTACAAGATACAAGGTTTCTATGTTCTATATGATAAGATACAAAGTTTTTATATAAAAGGATTTAATACAAAGTTAAAAACTTCAATGAGAAAATGATTAATACAGAGATTTATGATTAATACAGAGATATGTCTACATTTATTCCCTTTTGTCCTCTCGAGCAATTCCATTTGCATTTTATGTATCTGTTTTATGTACCTGTAAATACCATTTACAGTTTATGTATCTGTTTCAAAACTATGTATTGGGTCTTGATTTCAGCCTGTGGTTTCAATTTCATCCAACAGCACATGCAGAGCATTAGAGCCAACATAACAGTCAAGATTACTAATAGAACAATGATGGGCTAGAAGACTATATTTAGAAATGCTCCGAAGGTGGGTGACACCAGCTGCCCCAGTGATGGAACTGGCTCCTGCATTAGGAAGGCAGGATCAGCACAGGGTGGTGGTTCCCTTAAACATGGCCTACCAATGGTGAACACTTAATTGCCTTGCCTGGTCTGCCACCCTAAGTATTTCTTCTCCCTCATGGAGGATGGCCAAACTTCTCGTTTGGATTTTCTTTCGAATAGCTTTTGTTAATTTACTAATGCGGTGGTTGTGTTAAATCCACCCATATAGGCCTGTCCAATTAATGCCCAGGAAGAAATCAGGGTCAAAGTCCACCAGGTTTGAGATTTCCATATCAATTTATCTTTCTGTGTGCATTGGGAAATAGTAAACCAGTTTAGGGGTATGGAGACATTACACACACATTTTTGGAGTGGGGATCTGAAAAGGGAGTTACTCACCTTGTGTAGTGACAGGGGTTCTTCAAGAGGTGTGTCCCCATGGGTGCTCCACCCTGGATGCTGGTGCATCCTCACACCAGTGACCAGAGATTTTTCTAGTGGTGCCCCGCCATACCACACGTGCACAGTGGTGCCTCCTTGTGCCATTGGTGTCCGTTAGGCGCACGGTATGGCATTGCTCCCTCCATTCCTTCTCTACCCTGGCTTCTGAAGTAAAGAGGCACCAAGCAGAAGGAGGTGATGGTTGAAAAAGTGTCTGCTGATGTTGAGTACCCCCAGGAGGTAAGTTGCTATAGGGGTGAACTTGTGTGCGATGCACCAATTCCATAATTTTAGTGCTTCTGTACAGAGGGAAGGGGACCAAGCTCCACCCTGATGGTTGATATAGTACATACAAGTTGTATTGTCCATCATGATATTGATTGTCTTGTGAGCTATGAAGTAGAGGAAGTGGCAACATGCATAGCACACTGCCCTGAGTTCTAGCAGTTTGATATGCAACGTTTGCTCTTCGAAGGGCCATTTGCCCTGTACAGTGTGGGGTCCCAAATGGGCCCCCCATCCCACGAGGGATGCATCTGTTGTAATGGTAACCATCGGGTTTGGCTTGTGAAATGATACCCCTCGTAATATATCGTGTGGGTCTATCCACCAGTCCAGCGAGTTGAGGACACGTGGTGGGATAGTGACCGTCTTGGAAAGTAGGTCCCTGGAAGGGATGTAGGATGTTGCAAGCTGTGTCTGGAGGCACCTCCTGTGCAGTCAGGCCAGTGTGTCCACATAAGGGGTTGCAGCCATGTGACCGAGAATTTTGAGGCATTTGTGGACTGTTGTAGTTGAGGTCGTGTGTACTGCTGTTATGAGGTTGTGGAGGGCTTCGAATCTGTGCCTTGGTAGAGTTGCCCTGGCAGAGAGGGTATCGATGTGTGCCCCTATGAACTCCAGGGTTCGGGTGGGTCAGAGCGTAGACTTTTGGTAGTTTATGTGGAAGCCAAGTTTGAGTAAGAGGCTGGTGGTTGTATTAACCATGTCCAGTGTTTCGTGGAAGGATGTGCCTTTTAAAAGGCAGTCTTCCAGGTATGGGAATATTATCACTCCCTGATGGTGTAGGTGTGCTGTCATGACTGCCAGAGTCTTGGAAAAAACCCTGGGGGCTGTTGAGAGACCAAATGGGAGGACTCGGTGTTGGTTTCCAACTGTGAAGTGTAGGAATCGTCTGTGGGCAGGATGTATCGTTATGTGGAAGTATGCGTTTCAAAGGCGGAGAGCCGAAAGCCAGACCCCTTGATCTAGTGCTGGAATGATCATTGCTAGAGTCACCATCTTGAATCTTGCATATGTGACATACTTGTTGAGTCTCCATAGATCTAGAATGGATCTCCACCCGCCAGTCATCTTTTGGGTTAGGAAATACATTGAATAAAACCCTCTCTCTTGGAAAGCCATTGGTACTATCATGCCTATTTACAGAAGGTGGAGGACCTGCTGTTGCAGGAGGGCCTCATGAGAGGGATCCCTCAAGAGGGAGGGAGATGGGGGATGGAGGAGCCCATTCTGATGAACTCCAGTACCCATTGATCTGGTGTTGTTTGTTCCCAATAAAGTAAAAAGGGATGGAGCTGGTGGGAGAATTGTGGTTGTGCAAGAGTTGATGTAGCAGTGACTGGGGTGTCTCTCTGGCTCCCGACCAAATCTTCACATTTGCTGTTTTAATGGTGCAGCATGGGCCGTTGAAGGTTGCTGCTGGCGTTGAGCTCTACATCACTGAGGCTTATGCTTTTGTCTGAAATCATATGTTGGTTGGGGACGGTATTGGTTCATGGGCCTCTGGTAGGTGTACCTGTTCCTTTTGTTGGGACGGGGAGGAAGGGAGGATGTACGTGCCCAGAGTCCTCAGGGTTGTACATGAATCCTTCATAGAATGAAGGACCTCATCCATTTTTGCAGAAAAAAAGGGTGGTTTTGTCAAAGGGGAGGTTTTTGACTTTTTGTTGGTGGTCCCTGAGTACCCCTGAAGCTTGGAGCCACGAGGCCCTGCACATCACAATGGCGAATGCTGTTACCCTGGCTGCCATATCGGCCACGTCCATGGCAGATTGTAACGCAGTGTTGGAGATGGTGTGTCACTCCTGCCTAACAATAAGGAGTATTGGCCTCTTCTGCTTGGGCAGGAATTGAAGATCCTGGAGTTCTGAATAATTCAAATAGTCTTAATCAGCTGGCATGGCTGTGTAATTTGCTGCCCTTAGAAGTAAAGTCGCAGAGTAGTAGACTTTCCTTCCCATAATGTTGAGTCATTTGTGATCTTTGTCTTGGGGGGTGGATCTCATGTTTGGCTGCTTTGACTTACGTCTGATGGAGTCCACCACTAGAGAGTTAGGTGGAGGGTGTGTAAAAAGAAAGTCCATACCTGTGGGGGTGATGAAATATTTATGTTCCGCCCTCTTATTAGTGGGAGTAATGGAAGCCAGGGTTTGTCATATGTTATCGGCAGGGTCCATGATGGCTTCATCCATAGGCAGGGCAATTCTGGAGGATGTGGGAGGTTGCAATGTGTGCAAGAGTCTGTATTGCCTTTCCTGTACCTCTTGCAGGTCTCGTTCTTGTGCCAGGGCCACCCTCTTAAAGTTCCTGAAATTGTTTGGAGTCATCAGAGGGTGGTGGGGGGTTAGGGATGATGGCTTTGTCAGGTGAAGAGGAGGAGTGATGTGGAGGGGACCTATCCTCCCTTTCTGACAGGGAGTCCTTCAGCTCTGATTGTACAGCTTGTGGCGAGTTTGGTGCCGTGCCTGATGGTGTAGGCTGAGGGGACTGCAGTAGTCTTTTAGATGTAGTTGAGGGAGTGGAGTGGTGGGCCCTCTGAAGCGACCATGACTCCCAGGGATGCCATTGGCCAGGGTAAGGGGGTGGTGGATAAGGCCAGTGTTGTGAATACTATGGAGGTTGTGGAGGAGGGATAAGATGGTCTAAAGCAGTGTTTCTCAACCTTTTTTTGCTCATGGCCCCCTTCTGAGCTTCATTTACCTCTGTGGCTCCCCTCATAGCCACTGTTAGTTGGAAAAAAGGTACATAATTTACCATAGGCACTCTTTATTTATATTATACGTATTCTAATAATCAGTACATTATTTCTAAGTAGCAAAGAAAATTCTTAAAGACATAAAATGTATAGTAGCAGCATAAGGCTTGCTAACAAAAAATATTCTGATAACTGGCACTTTATTCAGTGTGATCCTTGTGGCTGATGCAAATTTGCAAGTTTTTCAATATCTGGCTGCAGCGTTGTTAGTGACAAGGGAATATCACCTCTATTCACAATATCAAGGCGGTTACGAGCTTTTGATAGTAGGTAAACCACCCGACTAAAGCCAGATTCAACAAGATAAGAACTGGGAAATGCGATAAAATACAACTTTGCTTTCTCCCAGAGCAGTGGAAACTTCCTAGCCATTTCACTGCTTATCCATAAATTATGTTTGCCATGTTTAAATCTAGCTTAAGCTGTTATATCATTCTGTAGCTCAATGAGGTGCTTATCAGCTAGAACCAAAACTGGGAAGCCCAATGTACTGATAACGTCACCTCTTCTGGAAAAGCCCCCCAGACTTTAACTGGGAAGGAATCAACAGGTTTTCTATTAAATTTGGTTGTGGTGGTGTATCACTCCTCTCACGGGGTGGCAGGGGGGAGGAAGAGATGAGCCCCTCCAGCAGACCACAGGCGCGGAAGATTTCTCTAAGCCACCAGGGCCCTGCATGGGTGTGAACTGCTTACTGTTTGGCTGCTGCCATTGAATCTGTCCCCATTCACATGCAACTAGTGACCAGCTTGCCTCATGCTTCACTGAGCTGCCTTCCTGCCACTGCCACAAAGGCTGAGCTTGGTGCCCGAATTTCATGGTTTAGAAAGAAAGAAATCACTGGAAACACAGAGAGCTTGAGCAGTTGCAAGTGTTCATTTATTCCATGGCACAGAACTAACTAAAACCAACCCAAACCAGCTAGGCTGATCCCTAATGACCTAACTCAATTACTGTAACAAGGGTGGGCAAAGGGGCCTCCATGGGCTGGATCACTCTCCGTGCCGAGGTGATTGCTATGATAAGGGCCGCCTTAAAAGATAGATGTTTAAGTGAACACGTGGCTAGCGGCTTGAACGGTGGGGGGGAGGACATAAGCTTGGTAAGTACTAGATTAAGGTCCCACTGAGGCACTGGTGCCCTCACATGTGGAAACAACCTGTCCAGTCCCTTTAGGAACCTTTTAACCACGTGGTTCGTGAAAAGGGATCTACCATTAAACCTGAAGTGAAAAGCCGACATAGCCGCCAAATGGACTTTGAGTGATGAGGTAGATAGGCCTGCCTGCCATAGCTCAAAGAGGTAGTCGAGGATTACTGGGACTGGGGCGAAACAGGGGTCCAGCATCCTACTCCCCGCCCATAGGGAAAACCTTTTCCATTTGGCCACATCGGATGATCTAATAGCAGGCTTTCTGCTCTCGAGCAGAACCGACCTCACGCCCTCAGAGCAAGCTAACTTTGGCTCGGTTAACCATGGATAAGCCAAGCTGTGAGGTGGAGGGATCTGACATTTGGGTGGTACAGGAGACCCCCTCCCAGACCTGAGTGATCAGGTCCTGGCTGGATGGGAGCAGTTGTGGCTCATCCTGAATCATTTCAAGTAGGATGGGATACCAGTACTGCAGGGCCAGTCCAGGGCTATCAGAATGACTTTGAGCCCCGAACTGCTTGGCTCTGGCCAGAACTCTGGGAACTCTGGGAAACAGGGGAATGCATACAGAAGACCCTGTGGCCAATCGCTGACCAGAGCATACTCTCTGGCCCCCATTCCCTGACCGAGGAACGAGAAGTAATGGGGGCACCTCTTGTTCGCTTCTGTGACAAACAAGTCCACTTTGGGCAACCCCATCTCTGGAAAAGAGTTTGGAGGAGATTCTCCTTTAAGCACCATTCGTGCACGTATGTCCGCTAATATATTCTTGTGACGTGGCAGATACGCTGTCTGGAGGTGAATGTTGTGGGCTATACAGAACTCCCAAAGGAGTATGGCTTCTCGACATAGGGGAGAGGAGCAAGCCCCACCCTGTTTGTTTATATAAAATATGGCTGCCGTGTTGTCCAACAGCACTGACACTGTTTTCCCCGAGAGCTGGCCTAGAAAGACCTTGCACGCCCTCCTGACAGCTCTCAATTCCCTGACATTTATGTGTAAGTCCTTCTCCTGAGGAGTCCATAGCCCCTGCGTCCTGTGGTGCGCCATGTGTGTGCCCCACCCCTCATCCGAGGCTTCGGTTATCAGTCTGACTGAGGGTACTTCACTCAGGAAGGGAACTCGTCTGCACACTTTTTCCTGTTGAGTCCACCACTGCAAAGAGTTCACGACCTCCTGAGGCAGTGACAGGATGGAGTCCCAGTGTGCTTGTGCCTGATTGAACGATCTTGCCAACCAGGCTTGTAGTGGTCTCAGTGTCAACCTGGCGTGGCGAACCACATGAGTGCAGGCTGCCATGTGGCCTAGCAGCCTCATGCAACTCCTTGCTGTTGTAAGCGGAGACAGTGTGAGACCTTGCACTATGGTTGCTATAGCCCAGAATCTGGACATGGGGAGGTACACCCTTCCCCTCCTGGCATCTATGTAGGCCCCCACAAACTCTGTGTCCTGAGAGGGAGTCAGCATAGATTTTTCCTCATTTATCAGGAGACTTAGCTCCCCAAAGAGGGATTTCGTGAAGGCTATATGGGCTAGCACCTGATCCTTTGACAGACCCCTGATGAGCCAGTTGTCCAGGTACGGGAACACTTGGACTCTGTGTCTTCTGAGGAAAGCCGCCATCATTGCCATACACTTTGTAAACATCCTGGGGGTGGTGGAGAGTCCGAATGGAAGAACCGTAAACTGAGAGTGGTTCTGAGCCACCACAAACCGAAGGAACCTTCTGTGACTCGGTCTTATGGCCACGTGGAAATAAGCGTTCTTTAAATCGAGGGCCACGTACCAGTCCCCTATCTCTAGGGTGGGAATGATGGAGGTAAGTGTCACCATCCTGAACCTCATTTTCTTTATAACCTTGTTGAGGTTCCTGGGGTCTAAGATAGGCCAGAGACCTCCTTTTGGTTTGGGGATAAGAAAATAATGGGAGTAAAACCCTCTGCCCTCCAAGCGAGGTGGAACTCTGTCTACCGCTCCCTTTTCGAGAAGCGAAAAGACCTCCTGCTGTAGGAGGACCTCGTGAGATGGGTCCCTGAAGAGGGACTGGGAGGGAAGGAGGGTGGGAGGCAAACATATAAAAGGGATGGAGTAACCCATCTCCACCAGGCCTAGTACCCACTTGTCCGAAGTAATGCAGGCCCAGGCCTGGGAAAAATGTGATAACCTGTCCCCAAACGGGTGGATGATGGCGGGGGCTGATACAGGGTCCTCGTGCACACCTTCAGAATGGTTGCTTAGTTTGCTGGCCGCGGGGGTGGGCCAGCATTTCTATCACTATTGCTCCGTGGTCTCCTGCATCTAACCAGACTAGAGGATGCCCCCGCAGCATTATTGTTGCCCCCACTCGGATTACGAGGCCAACACCTCAATTGGTCCTGCCTGGAAGGTTGGTACTGCAACCTTCCCAACTGCTTAATGGGGAGCTGCCTCCTTTGAGGGGCTGGTGTATGAATGCCCAGTGAACCGAGTGTGGCTCTAGTGTCCTTAAGGCTATGGAGCCTCGAGTCAATATGTTCGGAAAACAGGGATTTTTCCATCGAAGGGCAGATCTTGGATGGTATTCTGCACATCCAGAGGAATCCCTGAAACTTGGAGCCACGCACTCCTGTGCATGACCACACCTGAGGCCATGGTGCGGGCGGCCGAGTCCACAGCATCTAGTGCTGCTTGTAGGGCTGTACGCACTATGGTTTAACCTTCCATGGCCATAGCTGAAAATTCTTGCCTAGAGTGCGGGGGCAACCTGTCTTGAAACTTGTCCATTGCTTGCCACGTGTTGTAAGCATAGCGGCTTAACATTGCTTGCTGATTAGCGATGCGTAACTGGACACCGCCTGTGGCATAGACCTTACGCCCCATAAGGTCGAGGTGCTTGGGCTCCCTGGATTTTGGTGTAGGCCCCGGCTGCCTCTGTCTCTTTTTCTGAGTGGCTACCTGCACCACCAGGGAACCCGGGGCAGGGTGAGAATAGAAATGTTCATGCTCCGATTGAGGAACAAAATACCTTTTCTTGACCCTTTTCTGAGTCGGTGTGATAGAGGCAGGGGTCTGCCACAAGGTATTTGTGATCTTAGCCACGGTTTCGTTCAAAGGGAGTGCCAACTTAGCGGGGGCATCCGCATTGAGAATGTCCATGGGGTCAATGTCCTCTGTCACTGGCTCTGCTTGTACCCCCAAATTCGCTGCCAACCTGCGGAGCAATTCCTGGCGTGCCGGTGCATCTATCAATGGCATTGATGGTGCCGGGTCTTCCAGGGCCTCGTTGGGAGAGGACAAAGAGGACGCCTGAATAGGTGCGGGGTCTTCCAACACCTCAGGAGACTGGATGACTTGAAGGGGCTCTGCGTGAGGAGGAGGTGGGTTTACTGCAGGGACTCTCTCCTTTGCAGACTCCTGTCTCAAGTCACATCAGGGGGTCTCGACAACCAAGGTCGAGGGAGTGCTTCTATGGTGTGAGACACTAGATCCCCGTGATGGTGGCATGGGCCCTTGCCGCTGGTGGTAGGCCCATGGAGTCCAAAAGGGCCAGGGTGGCTGGGCCTGGGGAGGCCAAGTCTGCTGGAGCCCTCTTGGTCTGGGTCAGTGCCGAGATCGGGACTGGTGCCAGGAAGACGTTCTAGACGAACCCACGGAGCGCACCGACTCAGGCTCAGACTCAGAAGAGTAGTCGGAGGTGAACCAGGGCAATGCAGTGGATGGTGCCTTGGAGAGGTGATGTTGCCTGTATCTCTCCATAGATTCTGGCTTCCCTGTATGGACTTGTCTGGGCGGCCCCATGGTAGCTGGTGCTGGAGCTCCAGTGCTGGATGCAGGCTGCACTGGGCTAGGTGCAGCAATTGTAGGTGGTGCCGGCTGCGGCATTGTGGAGGACGTTGCCGCCCCTACTTGCGGTGCCGACGGCTGACAGGCACTCTGAAGGGGTGCAGCAACACTCAGTGCCGCTTGGACAGCCGCAACCTGCTGAATGGGTGGCGGTGGAGTTTCCTCCACCCTGATAGAAAATGCTGCGTGCTCCTAGCAGGGTGGAGGAAACTTTGTACGCTCCCCTGCCCCCAAGCTCTGATTGGCCTGGGGGCGGGGGAGCTCGCGAAGCCTCCTCCTGCCTTGCCAGGGGCATGGGTGCTTAGTGGGAAGAGGGGGCAAATGGGGAAAGCCCGGAAGCATCCTGGCCCCACCCCTTCAAAAATTTGAAGTGGCCCTTAGCCAAAAATTATTGCCCACCCCTGTACTATAACAACAAAATCTATATCTACAACAGCCCACATTTGCCATAATCCTGCTCTCTTTGAATCAGACTCATTACCCACAGATGTGGACCAACAGTCTGAGCCCCTGTAGCCCTTTCCTTGTTGCTAACAGGAGCAGCATCCACACCTTAGCGACAAAGCACTCTCACACGCTGAATAGCTTACATCCTGTCTGAAACCTTGCCTGGCAGGGGTGTTACTGGGCCACCAATTAGCCTGTTAAACCTTTTCTTGTTGTCCGCTGCCAGACAGTCCTCTCAGCAACTCCCAACTCCTTGGCCATCTCATGCTCTCCTCAGGCCTGTGGTAGCATCCTTACAGTAGTAAATACACTGCCTTCATATATCTCTTCCTTTCCCTCTGCCTCATCTGCATCTGTCCCCTTGTATCTGTCTTCCTATTAGTTAGTGGCAGGGACCACAGAGTGGTGTGATACAGCAAACAGCTTGCTCCCAGAGCTTCCAGCACAACCCACACAGTGAACGAAATGGGCTTCTTCAAAAATATTGACTGTTTCCTCTACCACAGCTTTTACCTGCCACACCCCACTATCTTCTCTCATGCACCATGGAAAGGTCAACTCACATCACTGAACAAGTGGGTGATGGAAGCTGGTGTACCATAGACCAATTTCCCAGCAAGCACCTTCATGCTTTCTCTTATGCTGCGCCCCTCATGTAAACTTCTGCAAAGCTACCTCCTTGCCCTCCTTCAAATCCCCTCCCCCTAAAACTGTCCTTTGACAGGGCACCTACAAAAAGCTGTGGTGTGCTGAGGTCACACAGTCTGGCATGCTGACTAACATTATCTCGTTGTTTCTTTGTTCTCCCTCATCTGTCTGTATCCATTTAGGATGTTGGGTTTTATACTTCTATTGTGAACTCTTTGCAACAGGGACTGGCTTTTCATTCTGTTTGTACAGTACCTGGCCCAATTAGGTCCTTGTCCCTGATGGGTTTCTAGTCACTGTGGTAATGTAAATAAATAATAACAAAAGGGCATTAATACAACTCCCCAGAGATATTAGTGTGTATGTAAAGAACAGAGGAAGGATAAGCATCCTCAAGAGCAAAGACATTTTTAAAAGACAGGATGGGAACCCTCTTTTTCAGAGTCAACTAGTGACTCTACAGACCAAAATGTTGACTTTGCTTTCCCTGAGTATTCTAGTGCACAGTGTATCCGTTGTGCTGTGTCTGAGTAAACAATGGATTTTGACTGACTACTCCAGAACAATTTAATCAATTCAAGTTTTCCAAGTGGGGTAGAGGAATCCAAACTGGGGATCAGAAACACACCCTATGACTCATCTGTCTGGTAATCATGAAATCTGAACTTTTGATCAACAGCTGAAGCTGTGCTCACAGTGAAAAAACTAATCATAGAACATTAGAACTGGAAGGGACTTCGAGAGGTCATCAAGTCCAGTCCCCTGCCCTCACGGCAGGACCAAGCACCATCTAGATCATCCCTGACAGGTGTATATCTAACCTGCTTTTAAATATCTCCAATGATGGAGATTCCACAACCTCCCGAGGCAATTTATTCCAGTGCTTCACCACATGACAGGACAAGAAGCAATAGCCTTAAATTGCAGCAAAGGGAGGCTTAGGTTGGACATTAGGAAAAAGAAAAGGTTACTTACCTTGTAACTGTTGTTCTTCGAGATGTGTTGCTCATGTCCATTCCAATCAGGTGTGTGCGCACTGCGTGCACAGAGTTCCGGAGCCTTTTCCCCCTAGCAGTATCCGTAGGGCCAGCACAGGGAGCCCCCTGGAGTGGTGCCAGCATATCAGTGCTTATATACCCCTGCTGGCCCCTCACCCCCTCAGTTCCTTCTTGCTTAAAGGTTCCAATGAAGGGGAGGTGGGTGGGATTGGAATGGACATGAGCAACACATCTCGAAGAACAACAGTTACAAGGTAAATAACCTTTTCTTCTTCTTCGAGTGCTTGCTCATGTCCATTCCAATCAGGTGATTCCCAAGCCATATCCCTGGCGGTGGGGTTGGACAGTGTCTATTTGTCCACAGATTGCAACACCGCCCTGCCCACTGATGCATCTTCCTTGGTGTACTGCGTAATTGCATAATGTTCTGGAAAGGTATGGACTGAGGACCATGGGGCTGCCCTACATATATCAACGATCAGCACCTGAGCCAAGAACGCCACTGAGACCGCCTGTGCCCTTGTGGAGTGTGTCGTTATTGGGGGGGGGTCCTTACCCACCCCTTGGTAGTAAGCTCTAATACAGGAGGTAATCCATGATGACAGGCACTGGGCTGAAATAGGGGATCCTTTCATTCTTTCCGCGATGGAAATAAAAAGCTGCACCGATTTACGAAAGTGTTTTGTCCGTTCAATGTAAAAAGCTATGGCCCTCCTCACATCAAGGCAGTGCAAATTCTGCTCTCTAGTCGATGAATGAGACTTAGGAAAAAACACAGGTAGGAAAATGTTCTGGGATGTATGGAAGTGGGAAACTACTTTGGGAAGGAAGGCCGGGTGAGGTCATAGTCGGACTTTATCTTTGAAGAAGACCGTATATGGTGGCTCTGAGGTCAGCGCCTGGAGCTCTGATACTCTTCTAGCCGAGGTTATTGCTACCTAGAACGCTCCTCCCACGATAAGTGCTTTAACGAACAAGTGGCTAGGGCTCGAATGGTGGCCACATGAGCCCCTTAAGGACCACATTGAGGTCCCATGGCGGAACCGACGGTCGTGTGTATGGTAATAGTCTGTCAATCCCTTTCAGAAACCTCTTTACCATGTGGTTGGTGAAAACTGACCTCCTCCTCTCACCGTGGTGAAAGGCCATGATTGATGCGAGGTATACCCTCAGGGAGGAAGTAGCGAGGCCCTGATTCCTGAGGTATAATAGATAGTCTAATATCAGCGAAATACCAGCTGTTGTTGGTTCAATTCCCCTTCTCAGTGACCATGCCATGAATTTCCTCCATTTGGCTTCATATAGGGCCCTTGTGGATGGTTTCCTACTTTCCAGTAACACTTTCTGGACCTCCGCCGAACAATCCCAGTGTGGAGAGCCACTCAGGAACCCAGCTGTGAGATGGAGGGCTGTCAGGTTGGGATGGCATAAGGTTCCTTGTCCCAGGTTCTGTGTGATCAGGTCTGGGACTAGAGGCAGGTGTACTGCTCCTGTATTGACAACTCCCACAGGGTAGAGAACCAGTGTTGCCTCGGCCACATTGGCATTATCATAATCACCTTTGCCTTGAATCATCTGACCTTGAGGAGGGTGTCCTGTATCAGTGGAAAGGGAGGGAATGCGTATAGGAGCTGGGGTGGCCAGTGTATGTGAAGAGCATCGCCTATGGACCCCGCACCCTGGCCCATTAGAGAGCAGAAGTTCTGGCGCTGGGTGTTGGTCCTGGATGCGAAAATGTCCAGAAGGGGATAGCCCCAGTTCCAGAAGACTTCCTCTAGAACATCCCTTCTGATCATCCACTTGTGGACTTGAAAGGATCGACTGAGTTTGTCTGCTAGAGTGTTGCTGGATCTGGGGAGGTAAGTCGCCTGCAGATGGATACCCCTGGAAATACAGGTCTCCCATAGCTGCAAGGCCTCCCTGCACAGGGGGGAGGATCGGGCACCCCCCTGCCTGTTTATATAGAACATGGCCGTGGTGTTGTCGGTCAGAACTTCCACTACCCTGTCCTCCAGGTAGAGCAGGAAGGCTTGGCATGCTAATCTGACAGCCCTGAGCTCTTTTACATTTATGTGCAATCTCAACTCTGCTGGTGACCATAACCCCTGCGTCCGGAGAGTCCCTAGGTGGGCTCCCCACCCGGCATCCAACGCATCTGTCACCAGTTGCATTGACGGGGCTTGTTTGGTGAAAGGTGGGGTTGGTCATGGCAACCGTTCCCATGGCCCCTTCTCCTCCCCCTATCTGTAGTAAAGCCCCGAAGGAAGGACCTTGAAGCCGGTCTAGGATTTAGTGGTCTCCTTAAGGGCCCAGGCGTGTGAATCCCCAGGGACTTTAGGGTCGCTCTTGAGTCCTTCAGGCTGTGCAGCTTAGAGTCCATTTGTTCAGAGAAAAGTCCCCCCCTTCAAAAGGGAGGTCTTGCAATGTGGTTTGCACTTCAGGGGGAATGCCTGACACCTGCAACCACGCATTTCTCCTCATTACAATGGCCGTAGCTGTTGTCCTGGCCGCTGAGTCTGCAGAATCGAGGGCCACTTGTAAGGTCGTATGGGCCACCGTTTTGCCCTCCTCAGTCAGGGACGCAAACTCCTGGCAGGACTCCTGTGGAAGGCGGTCCTTGAATTTGTCCATGGCCGACCACGTATTAAAAGCGTACAACTCCAGCATGGCCTGCTGGTTCGCAATAAGCAGTTACAATCCCCCAGTGGCGTAGGTTTTCCTGCCCAACGGGTCCAACCTCTTGGGCTCCTTTGCCTTGGGGGTAGGACCTGGTGGGCCCTGGCACTCCCTCTGTCGCGCTGCTTGGACCACTATAGAACCCAGGGGAGGGTGTGAAAAAAGGTATTCATGGCCCATTTGAGGAACAAAATAACGTCTCTCCACTACTTTCTGTGTGTGGGGAATGGAGGCAGGAGTCAAGCACGATGTCTTCGACATTTTCTCTACTGTCCTGTTAAGAGGCAGTGCCACTCTCCCTGGGGCGCTGGGGGAGAGGATGTCCGCCATCGGATCTGTGTCCTGTTGGACTTCCTCTACCTTCACTGCCAGGTTTGTAGCCAGCCTCCTCAACAGCTCCTGATGTGCTCTCGTGTCCATCGCCAAGAGCGAGGGGGCTGGATCTCTGAGGGCCTCATCAGGGGACGATGACGAGTCCCTCAAGATGGGGTCAACCCCCATTGACTCATCGTCACAGTGGCTTGCCTGTACGGATGCCAGCTCCTGTATGGTGGACTGGTGGGCAACCCCAAAGGCACTTGTCACCTGCTTCAGTCAGTCTAGAAGTCGACACCGTCATAGACTTTTCCACTTCCGATACTGGGGCACGATGAAGCGGTGTTGCCAATGGAGGGGACCCTCACCTCAAGGATCCCAACACCGATGCCATCAGGGGTGGGCCCTGGGCCTGTTGGTAGTCCCAAGGAGTCCAGAAGGGCCACTGTTGTGGTGGCCAAGCATACATTTGAGGCCCTCTCTCTTGCGAGGTTCCGTGACAGGACCATGAGCGGTGTCTGGACCTTGACCTGTAGGAAGCCAAGCCCGATCTTAAGGACTCTGCTTCCAACTCGGATGAGTAATCCGAGGCAGACCACGGTGGGGCAGACCTCTGCTCTCTCTGGTGTTGAGCCATCACCCTCGGTTTCCCACGAGATGTCACGAGTAGTGCCGGAGGCAATATGGTCTGTGCTGACATCCCATACGCAGGTACTGTAGCTTGCGTGCTCGGAGCCAGCTGTGCCGGATGGGGCAGTACATTAGCTGCTCCCAACGCCGACCACGTGGTGGATAACGGCAACATCGAGGGCTGTGTCAGTAGTGAGAAAACCGGCGCCGGCAGTACTGGGGACAGTGCATGACTCGGTGCCGGGGTCCCTATGGGTGCAGGAATCAGCAAGAGCGTGGGTGCCAGTGCCACTGATGGTGCCGGTGCCCCTGTTACTACCAGTGCCACTGTCAGTGCTGGGTACGGTACCGAGTACGATACGGGGTACGGTGCCAGCATAAGCGGTGCGGCCGGTGCCGAGAAATATCCTGGAATCCAGGGGGTGGGAGTCCCAAGGGACACAAGCGGTGGTGGTACCAGGAACTGGGAAGGTACCATGGTCGAGGTCAGCACCATATTAGGTCCCCAATGCCTGGTTGGGGCGACAGGTACCGGCGTGGCGAGGCGTCACGGGTCCGGTACCACGGGCAGCAGCGGCTCCTGAGAGGTCATTGCTATAAGGTCCCGAGCCGCATCAAAAGTTTCTGGGGTCGAAGGTCTCAGTTCTTGGAGTGGTCCTTCGGCTTCTCCCCTCAAGGGAGAGCAAGTATGGCCCAACTCCTTATGTGGCTCCTTAGGAGTCCTCGCTGCTGAGTGCCCCTCCTTAAGGCGCACCTTCTGGCCCCTCCTTTCCAGGGATCTGCCTCTGGTGTCCTTCGGTCTCCTCTGCACTGGGGTGTGGGATCTGTGCCACGAAGCCTTGGTCTTATGCTTCGCCGGAGCCAGAGCGCCCTCTGGGACCGAGGAGGGGGTGCCCCTCACCGACTGAGGCCCCTCTGGTGCCGGTGGTTGCAGAGAAGCTACCATGAGGAGCCTCTTCAGTTTGACGTCTCTTTCTCTTCTGGTCCTAGGCTTGAACCCCCTACAGATTTTACAAATCTGCGTGGAGTGTGTCTCCCCCAAGCACCTTAGGCAGGAGTTGTGGGGGTCACCAATGGGCATAGGCTTAAGGCAGGACGCGCACTGCTTAAAGCCGTGGGGCCCTGGCATCCCCTCCCTGGCCGGGGAGAGGAGTAGGGGATAACAGTCCCCCTTATAACCAACTTGTAACCAAACTATTTACACTATAAACTAAAAACTACCAGAAACGTAATTAATTACACAAAGCTAGGGTTTTAGACTGACTGTCTAGAGCGCTCCTGCTACCGTCACGGGCAGTAAGAAGGAACTGAGAGGGTGAGGGGCCAGCAGGGGTTGGGGCTCCCCACGCTGGCCCTATAGATACTGCTAGGGGGAAAAGGCTCCAGAACTCCGTGCACACGGCGCGCACACGCCTGATTAGAAGCGACATGAGCAAGCACTTGAAGAAGAACTTCCTATCATCAGAGGCCAAGAACAATTTTCCTCCCTCCACCTTGTAACAGCCTTTTAGGTACTTGAAAACCGCTATCATGTCCCCTCTCAGTCTTCTCTTTTCCAAACTAAACAAGCCCAGTTCTTTCAGTCTTCCTTCATAGGTTATGTTTTCTACACCTTTAACCATTTAAAAAAAAAACCACTTTTAAAAAGTGGTAGAAGCAAAAATCAGGAAGTAGCGCCACTGCCGTAACTAGATTTCCACTGAAAAGAGGGGTCCCTTTTCCCATAGGTTTTGCTGCTCCAAATGTCCTTTCTGCCCACAGGGCCCTGCATCGCCTTGGCTCGCTGAGAGTCAGCCATTGCAGTTGCCTGAAGGTTTCTTTTGCTATGTGATCCAGCAGAGGCATGTATGCCGTTACCACTGCCTCCCTGTGTTATCCCAGCCAAATGAGAACCTAATTTTGCCATCAGTGCTCGACTGACCTTTGTCTGTACCATGCATCCCATGTACCGCTCCTGCAGTCCCAGAGCATGTTTGCCTAGTGAATCATGCAAACTATGGGGATGGGGGGGTGGGGAGATGACTAACTGCAATGAACTCCTTAGAAGTTAGGAGGAAGAACAATCTCTTACCAGTTCAAGTCTGAACAAAGCAACAGAGGAAGCAATTGTGTCCCTGTTCCATTTTAACGAGAAGTGTTATGTCCGGTGCTGGGCCTCGTGAAGCACAGCTGCTGTTCTGACATCTCTCCTCTTCTCCCCCGACCCCTGGTACATAGACTTTGGCTTTGAGAAAAAGCAAGGTGCATTCCATTGCTTCACCAAAAGGGTTATGTCCAGCTCCCAAGTGCCAGGAGAGGCAGCTGCTTCATTCATGAAGGAGAACACAGTCATAGTGCCTGAAAAGGCCGGTCTGCTTTTGCTGCAACATCCAGTCATATAGCTGAGACCACATGGAGTATGTTGGATGGCAAAGTAAATCAGTCGTCCTGCACGGCACATGCACAATTGAGCATCAAAAGCAGAGCTAGCAGTAGACTCTACTGAATCACTACACACATGTACATCAGGTTACCACCCTCTGATGCTACTTAGGTGCTGCTCATCTCCTTGTGCCTTGTGGTTTGATTAGATCATCTCTATCCATCATGCTGTCATTTTAGACCCTTTCCTTAACCTGAGTCTGTATCTGTGAGGAGTGAGTACCAAGGTCTTTTTTAATGAGGTAGTGATATCATGTGCTTTCCACTTACGACCAGCACCAATTACTGTTCTGCACCTGGGCCTATTACCAGTTAATGTTTTGCTCTCACAGCCCTATTCATGCCAAGTTCTGTGAGTTGGGGCCTGCCTTTTGCTCATGACTTAGCTTTGCTTTATGTTAGCCATGTTTTGTCCATTGTTAGCTAGGCCTCAGACCAGGCCTGTGCTACATGTTTTAGGCCTTCATCTTACTACACTAGCCAATACATGTACTATGCTTAAAATAATGCTCCATATGAATAAATATGCATTGGCTAAAACAGTATTTATATTCTCTGGTGGTTGTGAATTGGTTATTTGAATGTGTTCTATGCTTTCTATGCTTCTGTTCACCCATGGCAGGTTACAATACTTTGCAAAGTGGAAGTCAGCACTGGCATTAGAAAATAGAAAACGGGTCAAAGCAAAGCTGTATGAAAACTTTGCACCAAGTACAGTTAGGATGTGCGTTCTTGGCTCTGACACATGGAACATCGTATTCAAAACAAGATGTGGCAAAGTATAGGGAGGTATTGTCATAGCCCTGTATCTCGAATGTTAATATAGAAAACAAAGCTAAGGAAGGGACAGAGCAACAAGGAACTGGTGATTGGATTTCAGTGGCACAATGATACAAGTTAAAACTTTTCATAGAAGTACTGCTAGCTGAAATGTGTAGCTATGAATTAGCTTGTCTTCTGTGTAGGGTGAACACTGTGAGAATTTGCCGCCCCCCCCCCAAAGTAGGGTATGTATGAGGCCTTTTCATATTGAACTGCTTTGTCTTTAGACAATCACATTGAGTTCAGTTATTGGGTCTCTTGAACATGAAGAATGAACTGTGAGTGTTGTCAGACAATTTGCTTTGAGTCAATCACCGGGAGTTGGCAAAAGTGATCTGTTTCTCCCTTTCCAGCAATCTATGAAGCATTCTTGTCAAACAGGTTTTATGTACTATCGAGAGACCCATTGTATGGTGTACAAGATGGGAAATTTTCCTCAGCCACATGATGGTGATAAGGTTGCTATTAAATTCGTGTGTGTGTGTGTGTGTGTGTGTAGAGGGGGAAATACTTCTACTCACTTACGGTATTAAGGCCATGTCTACACTAACACACACACACTTGATCTACCCTGTGCAATTTCAGCTACACAAATAGTGTAGCTGAAGTCACCATACTTATGGTAGTGTCTTTCAAGTGGTAAACTGGGGCTGCTCTCCAGCTGACTTCAGCTAGTATTCTTGTCCTGGTGGAGTACCGGAGTTGATGGGAGAGCGCTCGGAGATCTATTTATCAAATCTAAGCAGACACAATGAATCCACCACTGGTGGATTGATCACTGCAGTGTCGATCCACCACATAGTAGAGACAAGGGCTTAGAAACATGAAACAAAATAATAAGAATAAAAAGAACGTCACCATGAGGCCATGTAATACACTGTAGGGAAAATGACTGCCTTGAAGCCCCATGTGAGTTTCACACAGTTTGATGGAGATGCATGGCATGTAGAGCTGACTCAGCCTTCTTTGGGAAGGAAGGAGGGGCCACATTTAAGCCTGCCACTAGGGTACCAGAAAGGAATGAAGTGTCTTATGGCAGTTCATGCAGATCATACTCCTTTTCTTAATGTAGGTGTAGGCGGGGATTCTTGGGAAGACCTGCTGTGCGTGGGTTTGGGTGATGTCAGGTTCTATGCAGAGCTGGGTGAAAAGCTTATGGGAGGCCAGGTGGCTTTCTGAAAACCAGGCCCTGGTGTTGGGTTGAGATTCCTGGAGGAAGAGATTGACCTGGCTGCTGTTTGAGCATCTCATGTCAGAACAGATGTGCGTGTGTAAGGAAAGCAAGCTATAACTAGAATGTACCAAGCCTCCACATCACAGTCCCTCCACTGGGAAACCAACGTGCAATGGCCAGGCTATCTACCACTGCTTGGCAGAGGGGTGACAATAGTCTAAAAAAAAAGGAGCAACCCTGCTTCTTCTTCTGAACTGTGCTTGCAAGGAGTCTGGAACGCTGACCTAAATGTTTTGCCCCAAAGAGAGCTAGCTATAAATTTCCCACCTTGGTTTGGGCTTTCTGTGCTTCATGTTTTTGCATGTCTCTGTCTTCAGCTGGGCGCAAAAGCAGAAGTAACAAAATACACTGAGACAATCTGTTCTGGGAGGGAGTGTGGGTGTGTCAGCAGAAATCAGCCATTGCTGGAAATCCCAGAAAGAAACCACAGGCCAAATGACTGGAATAAGCTTCCAGATTTGTAGATATTAATCTACATATCAGACTTCTTCAGACTTCCTGAGGCTTGGTAGCTATGGCCTGCCAGCTACTATCGAGATTGCCAAATCAGGTACCACGGTGTAGTTGTTACAGCTATGGGAAGAAAGAGACAAGGGAAGTGGGGAAAATGATATCCCTGAATGAAGACACCCGCCTCCTGCCTGAACCTGCCTTGATCAAGAATTTGCAAAGAGGGGGATGGAAATTTCTGGTTAGATGGTTGGGGCAACCACATATGGGGAAACCAAAAGGAAAAAACAAACAACCCCCTCTCCCCCAAACTCAACCTTTATTTATGTTTTTTTAAAGGGAAACTTGGACTTTTTTGCCTTTGAATTTTATAGGATGAAGACCCATCACAGCATTGGTGTCACAAGTAGCCCTTCCTGGCTGTTTATTGTAGCCTGCAGAATCCTGAGCTGTGCAAAGTCCTTAATCTTAATAAAACGGTTATGCACCTTCTCATGCTTTTTGTTCTTCGAGAGAGGTTGCTCACATCCATTCTGATCAGGTCTGTGCGCGCGCCACGCACACGGATGTTGGGAACTTTTGCCCTTACGGTGCTCAATATGTGATCTTGCTGACCCAGCCTCGCCCTTCGGTTCCATCTTGCTGACTGCTCTGACAGAGGGGATTGAGGGTGGGTATTGGAATAGATGTGTACAACACACCTTAAAGAACAACAGGAAAAAGCGAGTAACCGTGTTTTCTTCTTCAAGTGCTTGTTCATGTCGATTCCAATCAGGTGACTCCTGGCTTCCAAGCTGGCTCCCGCAGGTACAGTCAGGAATCACTGATTGGAGAACTGGTTGGTAGCATGATGAGCGGTAAGTGTGTGCACCAAAGACCAGGTTGCCCCTCTATGAAGCTCCTGTATCCACATTTGAGCCAGGAAGGCAGTTGAAGAGTTGTGCGCCTTCGTTGAATGGGCCATGATCGCTAGAGCTGGGACCTTGTCCCGCTTGAACGACTGTGTAAGACCAAGATTCTGAAGTAAGTGCCTTCAACTCAGACCCCCTCCTTGCCAATGTTACAAACACTACCTTCCAAGAAAGGTGGAGAAGGGAGCAAGGGGCTCAAATGACAGACTTGAGAGCTTGGAGGGCACCACCTTGAGATCCCAAGTAGGTCTAGGTGGCCATGAATGAGGGGTGTAGCCTCTCTAAACCCTTAAGGAAATGTACTACCATGGGTTTGGTGAACACCAAGCACCCTGATTCCCTGAGGTGGAAAGCTAGGGTGTACCCTAATGGACGACAGTGCCAACCCCTGTTGCTGCAGGTCTAGCAGGTAGTCCATGATAAGAGGGATAGATGCCTGGGGTGATGCAGGTGCCTCTGTTTGCACCAGCTTGAGAACCGTTTCCATGTAGCCAGGTAGGTAGCTCTGGAGGAGGACTTCCTGCTGCCCAGAAGCACCCCCCTCACTGACTGAGAGTACCGGAGCTCCTGTGGGTTTAACCATGGAACTTCTGCACCCAGGGCTCTAGTTCCTCCATCTCATGGTATGGAAGGTGACAGTGGTCTTGAGTAAGTCCAGGTGGAACGGTTGTACTATGGGCGTGTCCACTGACAGTTCCAGCAGCGTTGTGTCCCAGTGTTGGGGAGACCAGGCCGGGGCCAGCAGGGTTACTTTTCCTCTGACCCCCCTGGTCTACAAGGTCCTGCTCAAAATATGCAGAGCCAGAGCAAAAGCGTACATTGGACAATCCCACCATGGGAGCATGAATGTGTCCAAGATGGAGTCTGGACTGTGTTTCTGAAAAGAACAGACCACTTGACACTTCCTGGTAGCAAACAGCTCTACCTGAGGAAAACCCCACCTGTGGAAGAAGGAATGTAGGACATCTGGAGGGATGGACCACCCGTGATTGCGAAATGATCTGCTGAGATGGTCTGCCAGCCCATACTGCACTCCCGGGAGATAAGATGCCTCCAGCCGGATGGTTCATGCCATACAGAAGTCCCACATGAGGAGAGTAGAGAGGAACGAGCTGTACCCTGCTTGTTTCTACAGAACATGGCGGTCGTATTGTCAGTCAGAACTGTCTTGCTGCGACCTTGCTTAGTGGCGTGAGAAGTCTAGCAGGCCAAACAAACTGCTCTGAGTTCCTTGACATTGATATGGAGAGGTATTTTGCCCTGCAACCACTAACCCCTGTGTTTGTGTGCCCCTATCTGTTACTAAGGTCAGCAAAGGTTGGGGTGTGCTGAAGGAGACTCCTCACGGACTATGTGAGAGTCCAGCCACCAATTCAGGGATTCTCAGACTTGCCTTGGCACTGTCACTGCCAAGTCTAGACTCCCCTGACCAGGGAGGTAAGTGGAGGCGAGTCTCACATGTAGCATCCTGAGCCTCTGTCCGGCATGCCTGACTACATAAGTGCAAGCTGCCATTTGCCCCAGAAGCCTCCAACACCCCCTTGTGGTGTTGGCGGGGTACTGCAAGAGTGACCGAATGATCTGCACCATGGCTTGGAGCCTGGATTGCGGCAGGGTTACTCTTGCCTGCACCGAGTCCAACACGGCCCCTGTGAACTCTGTTCTCTGGTTCAGAATGAGTGTTGACTTTTCTAAGTTGAGGAGAAGTCCCAGTTGGTGGACTGTGTCTCTGGCTAGTCTGACGTGAGCATTTTTCTTCTGCCTCAAAATTTCAAAGCTGTAATAAGCTGATGTTCCACTGTAAGATTTGAAATAACCTTTTTTCCCCCATTGTTACAAACAACCTCCATTCCTGAGGCTATTGTAACTCTGAGGTTCTCCTGTAACAGAAGCTGTAGGGGGTTTCTTCCAGACAGTTTACCCCTCTCCTCCTTCCAACCACCACCACCACTACTTTTGAAAACATAATTTAAAATCAACGGTGCAATTAAAAAAAACCTATTTCTGATTTCCATTTTTGGCAGCTTGCTCTCTTCTGTTCAACCTGACTCTTCAAGCTATTCTGCTGTTGAAGGCAGATGTGTTCCAAATTCTGGCTGCTGCTTGTGTACAACACCCAGGCTGGGTACACAGAGCCAGGCCATATACAATGGCACATGGCCTCCTTTTGCCCAGTCAGAAAGCTGCAGCACTGCTGGGAAATAGCTAGCAGGGCTGGACTGTTCCACTTCTGTGTGAACTAGAGGGAGTCCCAAATGCCTGTCAGGTTGGTGGTAACAACTGTGAGATCCATGTAGGGCTAAGAGCAACACACCCCCTCCCCTGTTTATCTGATCACAAGGAAACCTAAAAGGAAGAGGCAGAGAGATGATTGACAGCTGATACACCTCTAAGGGCTTGTTCCACACTTTACAATGTTTCAGACTGGTACTGTTGCAACAGGCAAATGTGGATACACAACTTGTTTATGTAACCACCAGCAGGCAGAACAGAACCTGGAATCTCTGGAGCTTAGTGAAAGAGCCTCCACAGCTTGAGCGATAAAGCCAGTTGGCTCTTGGCTTAGACCACTTAGGCTGTAGAGCTCACTTGTTCTTGTCTCTCGCTGTAAGTGCCACTACATGGGACAGTGAACCACACTAGGGCTACGTCTACACTAGCCAGTCTTACGCAAAAAAAATGCAAATGAGGCATGGCAATGTAGACTGCTCCTTCTTGCACAAAAGCCCCTTGCGCAAAATGGCGGCTCATTAAGTACGCAGATGAGGCACAGTGATGAATATTATTTGCATATATTCTTGCGCGAGACTGGCCAGTGTAGACATAGCATAGGTATGTGGGTTACACTTACACCTCTCTTAGGTTATGTTTATCCTTCCAGAGGGCATCCTTCTCAGCCCTAAACTCAACACGAGGAATTAGCAATTACATTTCGAATACTTGTAGTTGTCCCAAATTCCTTCAGCCTTGTCTTAAATGAGAAAGTAAACTCACCTTCCTCATATTGCACCAGCTACAGCTTTCCATGCAGATTTTAAAATCTCTATTTCCCATTGACACAAGTCTATAAGTAGTAACAAGTCAAAAATCTGATTCCAGGGGAGCTGATAGCCTGCATGGGCCCCTGAGCAAGGCGGGGGCGTGTGGTTCTGCGCTCCTGGAAGGGGGGAGGCCATGGCAGCTAGCCCCAGTGCCAGCTGGAGTATAACACCCTCACTTCCACCCCCCAGCCATTGGAAATGCACCACAGGGCACGCCATTGGTGATTTAAAGGGCTCCAGCTACAGCCAAGAGCCCAGGGCCCCTTTGAATCACCTGACCCCAGGGCAACTGCTCCCTTTGTCCCCCCATGTTGGCAAGCCTGCTTGATGCTGTTTTTAAAGAGCAGCTGGGAACATAAAAGGAGAGCTTAAATGAGATGGACTGGAGCCATTTAAATCCTCAAGGGATAGACTTTCCAAGCAAAGCCCATGCAGCTGTATGCATACGTTAGGAATGCAGTACTTCATACAAGTATTTTGTACATATTTGTCTAACCTAAGTATAGAACTAGCTGTGTAAATATCTTGCTCAAAATTGGCACTCCTACCTCACCCATGTATCTGCAACTGTTGCATCAGCTTTCCTCTGAAAATCTGGTGCTAAAATGTACATAGACAGAACTTTGTTTTGGCTTCCTATTTAAAAATCAATGGGGGAAACATAAAAGGGAACTTACTTTACATACTTAAAGGGTGCACTGAAGAGCAGATACAGGGGGGAAGAGTAGCACAATTATGCAAATAAGCATATGTTAAGTAAAAGATCTGTAAATAGGGTATTGTATTGCAGACTGAAAAAATTCCCATTACATCGCTTATGTATTATTAAGCAAGCAATTCTGTGTTCAGTGGCCGGAAGCTGGAACTCCCCTGTTGTATCGTAGCCAGAACAGGTCACTTGCTGTAGTAGAATACTTCACCTGGAAAGAAAGAGGCATCTTTTTGCTTAGGAAAAACAAATCTAACAAATCCCAGGGTATTTTTTACCAGTGGTCATAACTGTGCCTCTCCTACTCAAAGTGCATGAACTACCTTAAAATAATTTCAGCTAATTGAGCTTTATCATCTAGTTGAAAGGTGAAAATGTTTACAGTGCAAGTGCCCGGGAATTGGGAATTCTAGGTTATAATTCCCATGGGTTTGCATGTTAACTGTTACACAATATTCTCTCTGTCTTCTCCTAAGGCTAAAGAGATTCACGGAGCAGACAATTGCTGGTGAAAGGCAGGATTTGAATTCAGACTTCAGATATGAAAGACCCATGCATTAAGATGAGTTTGCTGCGTACATTCTAGTCCCTATGGATATGTCTGCATCATCTAACCAGGGGGAGTCTCAGAGGAACCAAGACCCCAGGTCTACTCCCATTTAAATTTAATACCAGCTTTGCCACGGAATTCAGACGGGAGCAAAGTTGGTTCGTGCTGCAGCCAGGATCACATGTGAATAGCTCACTGAGCACCTGCCTGCATTACAGCTAACCCTAGCCCATTTATTCCATCAAAATAAGTTTGAGTTTGTGTGTATCTGTGTGTCTTAGTAGGCTTCATGTCTCCCTCTTGGGGTCTCTTATTCTACTTTTTTAATATATTGTCTTTAAAGTTTTATAAGCTGCCTCAAATATTTTAAAATAGAGAGGTGGGGTAAAAATATTTTTAAATAAAATAATAAATAAATAAAATAAAATACATACAACCCCGCTGCATGGAAAGTCTGGGCAACAAGCCACTCCATTTTTAGCTGCCTCTTCAGTTTCAATATGCCAATACATTTTGCACTGGCAGCACCGAACTGCAGCATGGAGGAAAGCTAGAGATTTAACAACCGTGAAGGACAGAACTGGGACTTTTATTACCTGAGAAGGTGTTGGAGGCAGCTTGATGGAAGCATATTAGCCTGACATTTCTGCCAAAATCAGGCCAAGCGTCAGAGAAGTATTGGTTATAATCACCTTTCAAGGCAAATGGTTTTTCTACTATTTGCTTGTGTGGTTTCGCAGTTGAAAAATAAGGTTTTGAATTTGAGTTTCAGCAATAAGGTGGGCTCCTAGCTCAGCAACTGCATGGCAGAAGATCGTCTGCCTTTGCTGATTAAAATGGAATTTATTTTCAAGAAAACCCCAGACAAAGAGGAAGGGTTAGGTCAAAGGAAGCCACAGTTTTCTTGGATTTATACAAAGCCGAGCTCTGACGAAATCCAGGACATACTGCACTTACGAACACCGTGTGCTAAGAGAGTAAGAGAGATGCAGACATTAGCCCGAACAATTGTCAAGGCCCTGGTAACTGCTGCTGAGTCATCATGTCCTCGTTTTACAGCTTGTGCTGCCTGTCAGCCCCTGGGACAGGGTATCCCTCTACCAGCCTATTTCCAAATCTGTGCAGCAGAAATTTAAACGGTAAAGCCTCTTTTTCCAGATCCCATCTTCATCACTGGCTATTCACAGCCTATCCTCCTGTTCTCACTTCCAGGGCCATCCTTAGACATATGCAGAATACGCAGCTAAGCAGGGTACCACTAAATTTTGGGCCCCCCAAACAGGGTTGGCCCGAGCCATTTGTGCGCCCCGGGCCCCGGGAGCACAGCACTGCCCCTGGGAGTGCGGCGCATGCGCGGCCCCGCCCCCAGGGTGCCCGGTGCATGCATGGCCCTGCCCCCGCCCAGTCCGGCAGCCCCACGCGGTGCCCCCTACAATGGGGCGCCCCGGGCGGTAGCCCGGTCAGCCCGTAGCTTGGGCCAGCTCTCCCCCCAAATTTAGGGGGGTCACAGGCAGCTGCGTAGAGCTGATGCTGTGGGATGAGACAGCAAGATGCAGGCAGTGGCTCCTGGCTGCACTCAGGCACTGCTCGTGGTTGTATGTAACCACCTCACTGGGGTCAAGAGCAGGCCCATGTCTCCAGGAGGCAGGAACCCCAACAGGGCTGGGGGCAGGTGTGGAGCCCAAGTGTTCGCTGAGAAACCTTGGCCGCAAGGAATCTCAATGGTCAGGCCCATCCCCACACTCGCATCTATCATCGGGTTGTTAATAGCTTACTCTAAAGGTAAGAAGACAGACCAAGAGTGGTAAACTAAAGGGATTTTATTAACTAATAAAATCCACACCTGCCCCCAGCCCTGTTGGGGTCCCTGCCTCCTGGAGACATGGGCCTGCTCTTGACCCCAGTGAGGTGGTTACATACAACCACGAGCAGTGCCTGAGTGCAGCCAGGAGCCACTGCCTGCATCTTGCTGTCTCATCCCACAGCATCAGCTCTATGCAGCTGCCTGTGACCCCCCTAAAAGGGAGATAAACAAGGTATGACAGATAATATTAACGATACAACTCATGGACATACAGATCTGTAAGGACCCACTGCTACAAAGGAATATAGGAAACAGAATACACTGAACCGAACTGTGACACAAGATAGACCCAAAAGGACAGGAAGGTGGCTAGATAGAGAGCCACCAACACTGTACCATGTCTTGCAGCTTTCTCCCTCGCTCCTGCGACACAGCTCTGGATGGTCAGGAGGGGTCAGAACCAGCAACCAGGAAGAGCAGCAGCTGGAACGGTGGCAGTGTCTAACCACCACAGGCAATGACAAGCCTTGATTTATCCTAACCTCCCCTGCATCGTCATGGCTGCAAGTATGCAGATGATAATAAGGAGCAATGGATAGCCACCCACTGCTTGCATGCAAGTGAGCCTATTCCCAGGGGTGGCCCATGAACCTAGGCAAATTAGGCAGTTGCCTAGGGTGCTGCCGACCCCGGCGCCCGATGAAGACGTCACGGCCGTGCAGGCGGGGGCGCCGATCGCGCCTTCTGCCTAGGGTGCCAGCTGCCGCAGTCGGCCTCGGGCTGCTCCTGCCTATTCCACCCAGCTACCATAGGCATGAGACCAGCGTACCCACTCTAAGAGACAGTAGCAACACTCTGCCACTCAGGTGGGCAGCCCCAGGTTACGCCAGAGGCGGCCCTATAAAATCTGCAGTTGTTGGGCAGATATTGATGTAACCAGTGTAGCCCCTGCCCATGTGATTTCAGTCACTGGGCAGATTATACCCATATGACTGCCAGGGTTTCCTGCCACCAGGTGGGAAGCGTGGGAAAGGAGGGGGCAGAAGAGACACCAAGATGGATTCCTAGTTGTTGTTTTATGGTCCAAAATGGCATCTGTGACCAAAATGGCGGCTGCTAACTTACACATGTGGCAGCTGGGATCCCAGGCATGGGGCTGGTGTCAGAGCCCTGGGCAGCACACCTTCCCCCTCCCCCCAGGCACGGGGTTGGCAACAGCTGGGAACCCATGTAAAATTGGGGGGGGGGTGCTACAGCACCCCCCCATTCCCACGACGATGCCTCCTTGCCCTGCTCCTGGTCCTGTGGCCCTGAGTGGAGCCCTCAGCCTGTGGAGCAGTCACTCCTCTGTTCCCCCCCTTCCACCGCCTCTGCATAGGCAGGCCCACCGACGGGTGAGTGGGGATGGAGGGCAAAGGCGGCAGTTGCCCCAGAGTCCAGCAATCCAAAGAGGCCTGGGGCTCCTGGCTGCCACCCCTGCTATTGCTGCAGTGGTGGTGGCTGGAGCCCCGGGGGCCACTTTAAATTGCCGCTGGAGTACGGTGCTTCATGCTTAGGGCTGGGCACGCCAACACCATGGTCCAGGAAGTGCTGAGAGCTCGCTGCCCCAATCCCGCCCTGTCTGCCCAAGCGTCCACCCTTTCCTAGGGTTACCAGATGGCTTAAAAAAAATACCAGACACACCTGATCTCTGATGCGGGGGAGGGAGAACCGGACTAGGGGGGGATCGGGGCTGGCCAGGGGAGATCGGGGGGAGGGGGAGAACTGGACCGTGGGAAGCAGGGCTGGCCAGGGGGGAACCGGCCGGTGGGCAGCAGGGCTGGCCGGGAGGGGGTTGGGGGGAATGGGGCTGGCCAGGGGGGAACTAGCCAGCAGGGAGCGGGGCTGTCTGGGGCCGGTGAGCAGGGGTGGAATTGACCGGAGGGGAGTGCGGCTGGCCCGGGCGTACACAGATCCTGGGGTGCTGCCTGTCCCACGCATGGTCCCGGCAGGGCGCACAGGCAAGTCCGGCCCCGGGGATTCCTCCTGCCCACCTCCCCCTCTCTTCCCCTATTCCTCTCTTCTGCGTAGTTGCATACTGAGTGGCTGGTAGACACACTCACACAGTGTGAGCATGTCTACCCAGGCAGTATGCAACTATGTACTGATACGTACAATAATATTTTCTCAATTTAAGTTTTAATACCAGACATATAAATGTCTGGTATTTTCTCAATTTGTTTCCCGGATAGAGAGCTCAAATACCGCACTGTCTGGTTCAAAACCGGACACCTGGCAACCCTACCCTTTCCAGGGGCACAGAGACAGCCCTCCCACACTTTGCCCAGGGGCCCATATAAACTGTTGTTCCCCTCCCACTCGCGTGTAGAGCACCATAAACCCTAGGGGTGACCTTGCTTGCAGCTGTCACGGTTTTGCAGTCTGCAGGCCCTCCCGCCGCATTCTAACCTCCTGGTGAATTCTTCTCAGGCCTTCTTCCCCGACCACTTGCCAAAGGGCCCCCGACTTCTCTCATTCAGCTTGGATGGAGTACCATGGTGGAAGTACCCAGACCAAACTTCCCTGGGACAAGGCTTCTCTGCAGCTGCAGGAGGCCAGCAGATGGCCCAGAGAAAGAGAAATAGCGTGAAGCTGCAGTGCCTGGAGCTACCTTATATTCGATCATAGCCTAGCTCAGTGTTTCTCAACCAGTGATACAAGTACCCGTAAGGATACTGAAGAGAAGTCTGGGGGGGGGGTACGTCAGCACAACTGAAGTCTGGAGAAAACTGAATTTGTGTTAAGTAAAAAAATAATAAAGCGCTGTAAAACTTTTTACACCCAAAAATTTCATCGCCCACCCGGCTACAATTAAGTTGTTTAAACAAATGTGTTGCAATGGTAGAAAAAAATTGTGTCTATAAAAAAAGGTTAAGTACTCCCAGTACCTACAGTTTTCAGAAAGTACCCCTTTAAAAAAAAATGTGAGAAACATTGGCCTAGATGCACAGACATCAGTTGGGGGCCTTCTGTGGGTCACCTACTTTGGAGCCTATTTAACACCTTTCCACATGTGGACAGAGTCCTAATTCTCTTCTGAAATCCTCCCAATAAAAATTACACCTAATTCCCAAAAGCAAATGGGCACATAGTTCCCATGTATTAAGTGTGTTGGCTGGATAGTCCTCATTCCTTCCTCTAAAGAACTAAAAGTGGTGTGTGTGAGGGGTTATGGTACAACAGGACTATTTCTTCTCAAGAGTCCTGTGCATATAAGGACCACACACACACAAAACTCATAACAGACAATCCCATTGTGAAGGCTAATCTCCAGCAAGTTCCCCTTGGGGGGATGGGCTGGAAATAAAAAGAAGAATCATTCAGGCTGCATCCAGTGACCTCGTCTAACAGACGCAGAGATGAGGAGCCTGGCGGTCCTCCTGGCAATCGCCCTGATTGTAACTGACCTCGGCGCACTGACTGGTGAGTAACTTTTCCCTTTGGAACTTCACTCGCTGGTGTAATTTGCTTTTGAAAGGGTGTAATTTTCACCGGGAGCCTGTCAGTAAGCCCCATAAGCGATGACTTTCCTTTTGGCTTGGGTGCTATTCCCACCCCTCAACTAGGAAGGCCCCGATTCTGAACTGTGCAGGCAGATTCTCAGACTCACGCCCAGAGCCAGAGAGCTCCATCTACACTGAGCCCCATGGACTGAAACGGAGCTGCCCATGGCATGGGGGTACGTAGGACTGGAGCTGATACTTGTTGCCATTTTTACATTCCATTGTGTTACAATGGAATCGATGAGCCAGTAAATGTCACTGTCTACGCATAAGCTATTTATAGTACATTATAATCCAAACCCATGGAAAGTACCCTTTATTTTGCTTTTCTCCTTGTGACATGCAAAATAAGGCATCTTTAAAAATTTCAGCATGGTCTCTCTCATTTACAGTGGCACATTATATTTTGACATATGCTGTAACTTGGAAAAAAAGTTTCATTGTAACTACCATTTGAAACCGATTGAAAATATTAGACTTGTGATTTCTCATAGGGGAGTAAATTAATATTTATCTCTCGTGTGTCATAGTAATTCTTCTTCTCTCTCTATTCAACAACCCCAGGCAAGGGGAGATGACTGGTTCATTTTGGTTTACCAAAAAGGTACTGCCACACCTTTTTACCCTCTTACCTGGGTGAACTAAGATGAAGGATGTTCCACCCAGCCTCTTTAAAATTCCACAATTCTATTTCTAATATTAATTAACAAAAATGGTTAAGACAAATTATATTTTGAATACATTTCTTATTCAATGTCACTAACTGCAGCAGTCCAGAAGACAGCAACCAATCAAATCATTTTACTGGTGAAAAAGATGTCAGTTTTAATATCTTATTGCATAGTATCCAGGTTTTATGGCTGACACATCATCGCAGAAACTGTGGCCCTTTTTGTTTAACGTTCCAGGTAAGAAAACCCAAACACAGAGTTTGGGCTTATTGCCGGCTACTGGCATTTTACCATTGAGTCCTGTGTGAGCAGGACTGGACCTGTAATGATACTGGAAAAATTAACCTACTGCATGCTAAGCAGGGGTACCTAGTCAAAGAAAATATCAAGGCCTCAGTAATATTGTCCTTAATCCTGTAAAAACATACACGTGCCTTTCTTTATGCACTGCAAATAGTAATCTTCATTGAAGTCGGTGGCCCTGCTAACAGAATGGTAAATTAAATATGTGTCTGTACCTTTGCAGGACTCTGGGTAAAACTGTAAATCCGTACATGCTTGCTTGTTCCTCCTTTCTTGCAGTTTAGGTATGTGAAAGGTTAACCAGTGGGAGCTGGAGCTGTTTCCGCCTACCATGGGCAGGGGGCTGCTCCAGCCCTACAGGGGGCCTGTCAGAGATAGGGCTGCTCCAGTTGTCCAGAGAAGCCCCTGTCTGCAGCAGCCCCTCCACCCATTCGCCCTTTAATCAGTTAAGCAGTTAAATTGGTTAACTGGTTAAGCGTGATGTTTAACAGGATTTTACATCCCTATTGCAATTTTCTTTTACACTCATAGCAGTGAAGTGACAAAAATAGTTACAATCCCTTTTGCAATAACAGTTCTTCTTTGGTACCTTAAAAAGTAAAATCAATCACTTACATTGCACATAATGGTAGAACTAATGGACTGGACTGTATAAAACATTGGCTAAATTTTCAATTGTTCCTGTATTCAAAAGGAACTTAAGCACTTGAGGGACAAGTTCTCATTGACTTTCATCTCCTAATTGCCTGCTTCATTTAGCTTCTGAAATTAAATTGTGTTAAGTTTAACCAAGATTTAATAACCTTCCATATAATATTACTTAAAAGCCCTTATGACTGAGAAAATATTTAACTCAAACATGGAAAAGTCTATTACAGCAAAACCAATGATTTCTGGCTGAACCAAAAGGCAAACATTCTTATTATATAAAGAATCCAACTCACTGCAGCAGAAGAAAAACATTTAGAGCCTGATTATTTTGGGATGAGCAGGAAAGTGGGTAAAATTTTAAAGAATCCCTTTTCCAGAAGTGGCTTAAGCACTCAGAAGGCTAATTCCCATTTAAATAAGTCTGGACTGTACTTAAAACTTAGATTGACCTGGCTACCTCACTCAGGTGTCCATTGCCCAGCTGCATCTCCATTGGCGGTTAAGTTGCCATGAGTTTTCACACTCTTGTTTGCATTGGACCTATCTACTGACACTCACCAAGGTGGGTTACCTACTTTGATGGAACCTCTCCTTCTATCGATGCAGGAAGCTTTTGTGCTATGGCACAATACCCGCCTAGCTGCAGCACTGCTGCTGCTGTGTAAACTTGCTGTTAGGCTCCACATTTCAGTGTCTAGCTCCAGTTTTAACCTGATCTCACTTCTGTCGTTACATTACGGTGTGAGATATGGGCATGAAAGAAACCTTCTGTGCTTCTGCCACCTTTTCAGGTCTTTGCCTGCCGGGAGTAACTTACAGGACTGGGGACAGACACCTGTACCCACAAGGAGTAACTAATGGGACTGGGGCATTTGTTAGTTTATATGTGAACTAAACAGGTAACAATTCTGATCTTGAAACTGATTGGGTTGGCTACTATGCCTCTGTGGAACCCTACTGATGTCCACGGAGTTCCACATGACACAGCAATCCACCCACCCCCCACCACCCCCCCTATAATGGGCATGAATAAATGTATTATTAATTAATTTATAATTAATTAATCTGTACTGTCTAGAGGCAAGGGCACTAATGTGGTAGGCACCATACCAGCAGAGAGCTGGATTATAAATTCTTCAGGGCAGGGACTAAGTTGAAAACTGCAGACAACGGATGAATACAAACCAACCAACCAGGGCATAAGTAAACGATGAAATAGATACTACTGATATAATAAATGGTGCTGATAGCATCATGTGAACTAAAATGTTTTATTGGTATCCCAAATGAGAGTTTGGTGGAAGGCAACAAAAGACCTTTAATTCCCATCTGACTTTCTCTCTCACTGCTATGGCTCACATTTGTAAAGACAGAAATGTAAATTCAGTTATTATTTTCATTAGTGTTTATTCGTTTTGAGGATGGGTTATTTTTGATGCAGTCTCTGGAGTGGTTTAGAATGGATTTGGGCCTTGGCTATTTTTGGCTAACAGAGACAAACAGATCATTCATTGTTCAATGCTTCCTGTTGCAGGTCTACCTATGGAAGGCCTTCAGCCCAGCCAGAGATGCAGATGCCGCAAGCAAACCTCAGACGTCATCGGTCCTGGAAGGATTAGTGCTGTTGAGGTGATTCCTCAGGGGATTCATTGTCGGCGGCAGGAGATTATGTAAGTGGAAAGTCCAAAGACCAATGACTCTCAGTTTCTGCATAGTTTTGTCATTCATTCACCAGGTAGTTTGCCTGATCAGTTTTCTCTGCACGGATTGTTTGTACCTGTCCAGCCTCAGCTCTTGAAATCCTGCCAGATCTCATAAAAGACGCATTTAGTAGAATTTGTTACAGTTCAAGACCTCCAGGGCAAAAGAGGCTAGAATTGCCCCTAGCAAGGATGTGAAGTGATGTATTACCTCTGAGTCCTCACTGGCCTGGTCTAAACTAAGGAAAGGTGCATTTTAAAATGCATTGAATTTTGTTTCCCTGCCATCTGCCATCTTGGCCAACAAACCAAATACTGAACTTGGGACCTCCAGAGCTCGTAAGAACTTAAGAACGGCCATACTGTTTGTCTATCAGAGAGGGTCTAGACCAGTGGTTCCCAAATTTTTTGGCATCACGCCTCCTTTTTGATTTTTGAGAAATCCTCACACACACACACACACCCTCCCCCACCCCCCACCCCCCAAAAATAGCAGCAAAACTTGTTGAGGAAAAAAAAAAAAGGAACTGACCGGGGCTGAAAAACAAAAATAGCAGCAAAACTTGGGGTGGGATTGACTTGGGCTATGTCTTCTCCACAGAGTGAGCGGAGGTAAACAGCACCCAAGTACAGATAAAGTTGCACCAAAATTTACTATGTCTTCACTGGTAGTCTGCTCTCCAGTGTGTCACGTAGACCCATGGGATATGCCCCTGGTGGTCTTGAGTGGCTTGGCCTGCACCTGGCTGCAAGGTGGATGTGTTATCAGCCTGAATAACACCTGAGTTTTAACCCCCAGCCCCAGTTGTGCCACCAAACCTCAATCAGAGCTTTTGGGGTGGACGGCAGGAGGGTTGAAGCAACAACCATGTGAGAACCCAAGTTAACTCTGAGTGAAGACATGCCCTGAGGGGTCAGCCCCAGTGCACTACACTGACTACTGAAAATGTTCCACCCACCCCAGCTCAGCTTTTCTGGGTAGGGGTCATCCTGGAAGGGTTGATGTTAAGAGAAGCTAAAATGACCCTATTGTGTTTCAGCCTTACCCTGAAGACTAAACAGAGAGTCTGTGTGAATCCCAGAGCAGCATGGATCCAGCTGCTGCTTCATAAGCTTGTGCAGAGGTACTGTATATTCGTTAGCTAATCGCTGCCTTTTGGTGGGCAGAGGCTGCCTTGAAAAAGATGCAAGATTACATAGGAAAATAGTTTTGTTTTACTCGATTACCAGTTCAAACTGGAAAAACAGCAAGGGTCTAAATAGGAGATAGTGAGAAGTCTAATCATACAAGAGAATGTTTTGCTGTCACTCAACATTCAGAAAAAAAAATCTAACAATGTGTTATATCTTCCAGTTCCATTTGCAGTGGCAGAATATTCTTCCCTTCCCCTACAAAGACCACCCATAGTGCTATTGTCCACTATTAAGCGTAGAATGTAGCAGCTATTTGAGGGAGCTGTATTTTGGAGGGGGAGAGGGGCAGATTGATGACCTGTAAAGTACTTTTGGGAAGTTTGGGGTTGGGGGAAGTTGGCTGAGAAATACCACTATGCAAATTTAAAGCCTCAACCAAGATGCAGACAAGGGGGATCCAGTAGATATTAACAAACATGCGGACAAGGGGGATCCAGTAGATATAGTATACTTAGATTTTCAGAAAGCCTTTGACAAGGTCCCTCACCAAAGGCTCTTGTGTAAATTACATGGCCATGGGATAAGAGGGAAGGTCCTTTCTTGGATTGAGAACTGGTTAAAAGACAGGAAACAAAGGGTAGGAATAAATGGTAAATTTTCAGAATGGAGAGGGGTAACTAGCGGTGTCCCCCAAGGGTCGGTCCTAGGACCAATCCTGTTCAACTTATTCATAAATGATCTGGAGAAAGGGGTAAGCAGTGAGGTGGTAAAGTTTGCGGATGATACCAAACTGTTTAGGATAGTCAAGACAGAAGCAGACTGTGAGGGACTCCAAGAAGATCTCACCAAACTGAGTGATTGGGCAACAAAATGGCAAATTAAATTTAATGTGGATAAGTGTAAAGTAATGCACATCGGGAAAGATAACCCCAACTATACGTACAGTATGATGGGGGCTAATTTGGCTACGACAAATCAGGAAAGAGATTTTGGAGTTATCGTGGACAGTTCTCTGAAAACTTCCACGCAGTGTGCAGCGGCGGTCAAAAAGGCAAATAGGATGCTAGGAATTATTAAGAAAGGGATAGAAAATAAGACCCAGAATATCTTACTGCCCCTGTATAAAACTATGGTACGCCCACATCTTGAATACTGTGTACAGATGTGGTCTCCTCTTTTCTAAACTGAAAAGTCCCAGTTGTTTTAACCTCTCCTCATATGGGACTCGTTCCAAACCCCTAATCATTTTAGTTGCCCTTTTCTGAACCCTTTCCAAGGCCAAAATATCTTTTTTGAGGTGAGGAGACTGAGGAGGGATATGATAGAGGTATATAAAATCATGAGTGGTGTGGAGAGGGCCGATAAGGAAAAGTTATTTATTAGTTCCCATAATAGAAGAACTAGAGGACACCAAATGAAATTAATGGGTAGCAGGTTTAAAACTAATAAAAGAAATTTCTTCTTCACACAGCGTGTAGTCAGCCTGTGGAACTCCTTGCCAGAGGAGGCTGTGAAGGCTAGGACTATAATAGAGTTTAAAGAGAAGCTAGATAATTTCATGGAGGTTAGGTCCATAAAAGGCTGTTAGCCAGGGGATAAAATGGTGTCCTTGGCCTCTGTTTGTCAGAGGCTGGAGAAGGATGGCAGGAGACAAATCGCTTGATCATTGTCTTCGGTCCACCCTCTCTGGGGCACCTGGTGCTGGCCACTGTCAGCAGACAGGGTACTGGGCTAGATGGACCTTTGGTCTGACCCAGTACGGCCATTCTTATGTTCTTATGTTAGATACATTTCAGTAAAGCTTTGAAATAATGGTGCTAGGTGTTTCTTTTGCTAAGGTCTATGCACCAGGAACAATTGCCTTGACAATTAATTTAAATTGTAAGTAAGTTACAATTTGAACACTAGTTGTGACATGGGGAATTTGAACAAGGAGCTGTCCCTATCATTGTGCTGCCTAAGATGTTTAATTGTCTTCTGGTTTGGATTTTTTTTTTAATTACCACCAATGTCAAATGGCACTTTAAAGAAGGTAGCAAATATTGTTAGTTTCTTAAACACACTCTAAACACCTTTTTTTCCCCCTTCAATACAGTAAGACCGTCCATGCAGTGCAGTTCCTTAAGTGAGTTTTCCCAGCAAAGGAAACAGAACAGAAGCAGGCTTATTAATGGACTGACAGCCTTTCTTGGAAAGCAACTCTTCAGACTTCGCAACTACTGTTACTTCTTTGTTATACTATTTGTATTCTAATAAGCATGTTTAAGACCTGCAGTTTAAAAATCTGTAGTTACTTGTAATTTCCCTCACCAACATCAGGGACAGAATATGGACTTGTGCCTATCAAAATATGCAGGAACGGAGAGACTTCATTGAATCTTCCCCATGCTATATTGGGAACTAAGCTCTTCACAGTATTTGTCTCAGGCACACTAAGGATGAACTCAGTAGAAAATATTAAGCTCTCACTAATTATTTCATAGTTAACTTTGTCTTGTAAGTGCACTATTCTACTCTTTATCATAGGGTAAAACTCTGCTTTCTCATCTGTCTCCTCCTGAGATCTTGGCCAACTGCCTCTGTCTTCTTTTCCTTGGTCCCCTTAGGCATGGTGTGATTTCTGAAAAGCTCTCTGCAAGGCCCTAGCCTCTCTGCTTTTCAGTCCCTCTTAACTCGCTTTTCCTGTGCTGCCTATAGTAACGGTTGCAGATTTGTATAGAAAACAAACAAACCCTCCCCTAGTTTCTGTCTACCTGCCTCTTAGATTGTGTGCTTGGGACAAGGGCTCACCTTCTGGCGTGTCTAGAAAGAGCCCAAGAAAGAGATTGGGGTGCCTGCTGCAAACAAGTGCATCAGAGTGACTGCTTGAATAAGACTCTCAGGACTCCATTATTTGAGTGCTGGAAATATCAAGGCAGACGCACATTTCCACTGCAGAGCCCATTTTTCAGATGACGTAAGTTGACTGTAAAACTGTGTAAGTACAGGCCCATACGCAGGAATTTCTGTGGGGCTGGGGTGTGAGCCATGGCAGGGACCGGTGGCTGCCCTGCTCCTGCCATGGTGGCCCAGCTTTACCCCCCCCCCCGGCCTCACTCCTGGGGGCGGGGGGAGCCCCAGCCTTCCCCCAGCCGGCCAGAGCACAGGGGAGGGAGGCTGAGGCAACATGCCATACCAGCCTCACACTTACTTGGGGGATGATAGGGAGGTGCCGTCACACCCTTTGCACCAATCCCCACCCCCTGCATACGGACCTGAACAAACTCCTCCTCTGCATCCAGGGCTGTCCTTAGAGGGGCAGAAGACCTGAGGTAACTCCCCTGGCAGGCTCCAACCTGCCTCTGCCCCTGGTACTTTGCTCCATCCCTTCCCTCAAGCCCCACACGACAGAGCAGCTGTAGGGGTTGTTGCCCCTCCCACCATGGTGGCAGGAGCCAGAGGCTCTGCAGTCTGCCCCACCTTCCCAGCCCACTGCACCTCACTGCTCTGCGGGACCTGGAGCAGCTGCCCCGAATGGTCCTAGGGACAGAATGGCTCTGGCCATATCCCTCATGTATGTTTCTGGTCTTTTCTGGCTTACTTGTAGATTAGCTACCCAAATACTGGCTGCAGCAAGGTAGGAGAGGGAAAGTGAGGACAGACAGCTCCTCTGATGGGTCTTTGAGCTGTGTCTGTGGTCTGGGAGCTTTAGTTTCACCTGTGATTTAATGAGGAAAATTATTATCCTAGGCGCTCCCACTTTCTTCTGAGGTGACCCACCCACTGGTCCATAAGCATCTCGCTCTCTTCAAAGGCCCCTTTCCCCTGCACAAGTTGGTATGGAGAATGTCAGCTGGTGCCCAGCCAGGAACAACTCCAAGCATCACAGTCGGAAGGCCCGTTTTTAAGGAATAGGTATATGGTCAAGTGCTACACCCTACCAGCTCATAGCTGCCAGATGTCACTGAGGATGCATCTACACAGCATCCTAAACTTGAAATACGATACGCTAGCTGTGCTATGCAAATTGCATATCTTATTTAGAAATTTAATCGAAATCGGCACTGTGTAGATGCACCAAATTTCAAAATAGCCTAATTTCAAAATAACATGCTATTTTGAGACATCCCTTAACCCTCATGGAACGAGGGTTACTGGGATGCTGAAATAACAAGCTGGCCCGTTTTTGAAATACCGGGCATGTTAAGACGCAGGGTAGCTACCTCCGGTATCCCAAAATAGGGTATGTCTACGCTGTGCGGCTGAGAGGGTTTATTTAAAAGGTAACTCTCTTCATGACGTAACTCTTTGCCCCACTGCAAGTTTGAGATGTCTCATCATTAGAGATCTGATGTACAGACAGCACCATGGGGGCCTTGCTCTTGGTTGGAGCCAAGTGTAGCACAAAACACAGTGTAAGAGACTGCCTCAGTCCCTGTGCCAATTTACAAGACTGAGGGAGGAGATGGGTGAAGCTAAGGCTGGAGGAGGCAAGCCCTGCTCCTTCTTTGCAGTCCCCCACCACCTCTACCCAGCGTGTGGCCAGAGCCTCCGTGGCCCCAGACCACAGGGAGGGTGGATGCTCAGAGCCAGCCTATACTATTATACCCACCACCCCTGGAAGCAATGCTGCAAGTCACGCTGCTGGGACTGAGATGCTGCCCCATCTATGTTCTCTCGCCTGTGAATATTTATGTTCCACTCGTTATCCTGCCATCTGAGCCACCTTTCTGGCAAAGCAGAAATGTATTTAGGACCCCGATCTGGATCAGCTGTGTTTCACTTTAGAAAAAAGTCTGTTGTGGTGGTTCAGGCTGCTACACACTCACAGCTCTGGTTACCAGACCCAAAAGTAGACTGGCTTCTCTTTTCCCAGGGTTGCCTTTTCTATCCTGACTGCACTTTAATTGTAGGGTATGTTATTCAATCAAATCATTTATGCACTGGGTGGTTTCAGATTTCAGAATTGTTTCCACTGAGATTTCAAATGAAAACTTTGGGTAAAATTGCCTGTTTGAAGAAAACAATGAAACTTCACCTGCATAACACATGATCTCATTCCAGTGCAATTTTTGTTCCTAAGATGTGTTAATAAAATATGAAGCTTTTATTTACAACTACTACTGGCTACACTTTTCCACAAAATTCACATTTATTTTCTCCTCCCAGTCAGTGAGAGTTTACATTAAACCCTTTATCCATCACCCTGCATGCAGTATAAACACCCAATCCTTCAGTTTTTCCTGAGGTCTAATCAATAAAGCCCTGCACAGATACAAAATTTGCATGTGCAGAAATGAGCTGTGGATATCTGCATTGACATCTGTGGATGCAGATATCCACAAATTTGCAGGGTTCTAGATACAAAATTTGTATCCACATCCACAAAATGAGCTGCAGATACTCACAGATAGAAAGCAGCTGTCCACTAATCATTCAGGGCTCAATTGAACGGAGTAGCTTGATTAGTAGAGTCCTCTTTTCAAATGTTTTTTCCTTTCTTAACTCAGAAATGACCCACCCACAAACTGCAACGCTTGTTTAAAACCACAGAATGATCTGTTGGGGGGGGGTCCCCTCCTTTTAAGGGGAGAAAACAAATAATTAACTCAGTCTTCCCTGAAGACAACTGCACAAGGCTTCTGAGTGTTTAAAAAGGAAATAGGTTACATACTAAAAATAGCTATATTTTTTAAATCTTGTCCAAGTTCTGTACCTAAGTTCTGTACCTGAGATGCTCAAGAGAGGTCTGCTCTTCAAGACATTCAGAGCCCTCTGAAGAAAAGCTCAGACCTTTCTGTATGTCTCACGTTGAGCATCTAAAATAGACAAGGTTTTCAAAAGCAATGGGTCAAGTACTGTATGTGCTGCTAGTCCAAGCCTTTGGAAACTCCTGCTCTAAAAGGTATCAGAGTTTCACAGTTCAAACTGTCATCTAGTGTAGCTATGTTGCGGCTTGTAAGGGCAAGCCATGAGCTGGCTGCAAGGTGCTTTGTTTACCTGCACCTCTGCAGGTATGGTCAATCGCGGCTCCCGTTGGCCACAGCTCACCATTCCCAGCCAATGGGAGCTATGCAGAGCAATGTCCTGGTCTCTGCACCACTTCCCGCAGCTCCCATTGGCTGGAAATGGTGATCCGCAGCCAACAGGAGCTGTGATCTCCCGTAAGCAAAGCGCCTCGTGGCAAGCTGGTGGCTTCCTCTTACAAGCCGCAACCCAGAGTATGAAAACCCCTGTTTTAGAGACACGTTCCCACTGCTTGTTCTAAGGTGACAGGAAATGCCACAATCTCCACTTTCTCTATACTCCCCGCTGATCCTTTTTTTTTTTTTTTTTTAAACAAGAGCTCACCGGACACTGCCATTACAAAATAGTTTTTGAGTCTTTCGCTCTTAACTCTTTTGACCTGCCTCGTTCTAACAGGAAAAAAAAAAAAGGTACATCACATGCAGTAAGTCTGCCAAAACAAACAGTGGGACCAGGAGACAATAGGAGTACTGGAGGAAGACAAGATTATTCTGATGACTTCTACAGTGAAGACGAATGCAAAGAAGAGGTAAGGGAGATTCTCACATCTGAGACATTCGTTGTACCTGACAAATCTGAAGAATTATCCCAAAGTGAGCAATCATTGGAGGAGGTTTTTGGAAGATTATTAAAAACTGGAGTCACATTTCTAGAAGATTGGAGAATAGTTAACAGAAGTCGATTTAAGCAATTGGCTGTAATTCTGCAGTTTCATGTTTGAGTTCCTTCAGAATTCTTGGGTGACCACCATCTGATCCTGATTTATTAAAGGTTCCAGAGGTGATCCTGGGAATTACAGGCCGGTAAGTCTAACTTCAGTACCAGGCCAATGGGTTGCAACTGTGGTAAAGACCAGAATTATCAGACACACACAATGTTAGGGGAGAGCCAAAAGAGCTTACCTAAAGGGAAACCAGACCTCATCTCTGTATTAGAATTCTCTGAGGAAGGAAGGGAGGTAAAAATAAGGTTGCCAGATGGTTACTGATCCATGAGAGGACCTTCCTTCTTATCCCATGACTCCTTTGTTTGCGTAAGAGCTTTGGTGAGTGTCAAAAGTGTTCTGAAATCCAAGTACGTTATATCCACTGGATTAACTTTCTCCACATGCTTTTTACCTAGGGTTGCCAGCTGTTCGGTTTTGAACCAGACAGTCCAGTATTTGAGCTTTCTGTTGGGGAAACAAATTGAGAAAATATAAATGTCCGGTATTTTCTAAATAAGATGTAATGTAGATTGTAATGTAATGTCAGGTGTGTCCGGTATTTTTGTTGAAACCAGCAGATTAAATGATAGGAAACACACAGCAGTTTATTCCTACCCTTTATCAGCTCTCTGAATGGAAAGAGGCAGTGTCCCCTGGGGATCTGTTCTGGTACCAGTCCTGTTCAGCATATTCATAAATGATCTTGAAAAAAAGGGATGAACAGTGAGGTAAAGTTTGCAGCTGATACAAAATGAATCAAGATTGCGGTCAGCTTTGGCCTTAAAGGTCTCTCTCAAAACTGATTTTTCAACTGCCACTTTATGCATTTATCAACATTGAGTATCTGAGCAACAATCTTAACTGTATATATAAAATTACAGGGTCTGTTGAGGTCCTGAGAAGGGGAAGTCACCGGGATGTGTGTGGAGACTGTCTGAGCGTGACAGGCTGGCCTCTAGGCTGCACCGCTTTCACTGCTGTCAGAGTCCCTAGAGCAGGGGGTCTCCAACCTTTTTAAGCACAAGATCACTTTTTGAATTTAAGTGCAATCCAGGATCTACCTCAAACCCAAGTACCTTTGCCCGCCTCCTTTGTGCTCCTTCTCCAAGGCCCTGCCCCTGCTCACTCCGTCCTCCCTCCCTCCCACATTCTCACTCCCTTTAACACGTCAGGGACAGATGGTTGGGGCACAGGCTCTGGTCTTGGAGTGTGAGAGGGGCTCTGAGCTGAGCCTGGGGCAGGAGACTGGGGTGCAGGAGGGGATTCATGACTGGGGCAGGGAATTGGAGCTGGCTCCAGCTGGGCACTGCTTACCTCAGGTGGCTCCTGGGGAGTGTGGCAGAGAGCTAAGGCAGGCTCACCCCTACCCTGGCCTGACACCACTCTCAAAAGCAGCCAGCAAACTCCCCCCATCCCAAGCTTTGTTGTGCCCCCCATCTGTTCTGTGGAGATAGGGTGCCCCCCTCCCACCCTGTATTCTGATATCAGCACCCTCCTCTCCCTTCCCTGCTCTGCACCACAAGCAGGAGGTCTCGGGGGTGGGGAGGGAGAGGAGGAGGGGCAGGAGATGCACAGCAGTGGGGGGAAAGGGCAGCTGAAGTGCTGGCACTTGACAGCCTCTTGGCCAAACCAGCCAGGATCACCTGTCAGAGGCTCCAAGGTCCACCAGTAGATCCCGATCTACTGGTTGGTGACCATTGCCCTAGAGCAGCCCCTGGGCTGCAGGGCAGCACAATTACATTAAACAAACTCAGCTTGGAAAAGAGCTGACTTTGTGCATTCTGTGCAGCACTGCCTTATGCTTCCCTCACATCATTTATGATCTTATAGACCTTTATCATATTCCCCCAGTCAGCCTGTGGAACTCATTGATATTGTGAAGGCCTGACGTGCAGCTGGGTTCAGTCAAAGTTCATGGAGGCTAAGTCCATCACCGGTTATTAGCCAAGATGTTCAGGGACACAACTCCACCCTGTGTGTGTCCCTGAGCCTCTGCCAGATGCAGGGACTGGATGACAGGTGTTAGGGGACCCCTCTGCTGCCTGATCATTTCTCCCACCTAACAATACTGAACCCTCTGTTCGAGTCCCGTGACAAAATGCACCACCAGATGATAGACGCTGGCTAATTAATCAAAGGACCCAGTTTAGGTGAACCAAACAAATAACCATTTTTGAATACCCCGAATCCCCTATTTTGTAAAGTTACCCTTAATAAATCGGTCAACAAACAGCCAAAATTTTGCTTTTCCTGGTGGGTTTTGGGGGATTGATTACTGTACTGAGTCCAATCGGTATGGTAAGTATAACAACAAAAGTTTATAGCAACCTTCTTGATAGTTCCCAGACAGTCCCTCAGGCTCTCGCAGCTCACAGAGCTTTGAGAGAGGAGCACTGAGGAGAGCCCTCGGAGTCCTCTTCCGTGCCAATAGTAAATAGTTGTCAGGGTGGCTGGCGATGGTCTTCAGTGGAGTCTTCCATATGGCGGCAGCAGCTGGTGTCCCATGGTCTGTAAGGAAAACCCTGTGCACCCTGCCTCTAGGATGGGCAGCCTCGAACGACCTGGCTATGGGCCTTTTATGCCCTCTAAGGTGGGAGACCCTGCGTGATGTACTTCTGAGGTAAATCCAGTTTAAACTGGAACTTGTTGCCCTGTCAGATCGTGATTTTCCCGCCTTTGGCGGAAGACAGGTAACATGGCTCATCTTTCATTGTGTTTTACAAAATGGATGACAGTTCCTCCATTTTGATTTTAACAGGGGTACCCTATAATATCAAACATTACATTACAAACCAAACATTTAATTGCTTAGGATTTTACCCTTAACACAGGGGTTGCGTCACTTGATAATGCCGTGCTCTGTCCATTCCCTTGGAGGGAAAAGAGGGAAGGCAGCCTGCTGGCTCATGACCTTTGGGCCAGAGGGTGACACTGACAACTCAACTAAGAACAACCGTACTGGGTCAGACCAGCGGCCCACCGAGCCTCTTACCCTCTCTGGCATTAGCCTTTGCCCTATACACACAGGCCTGTTTTCCTGCAGCCGCCTCCATGCCCATGCATAGAGGAACCTGCAGAGCACATTCCTGCTCTTCTACCTCAGTCATATAGGCAGAGAGGTTGGAGTGTCTTCCAGCAAACAGCCCCCTGCACACCTTGATTGCTGGTCTCTCTCTGATGGACCCAGTGATGGTGTATGACTCAGGCCAGTGAAAGCCAGGCTTGCTGCGGCTGGTTGGTAGAATTCAGCACAGGGGGCCAAAATGCACCTGCCATTAATTTCATACCACTACCCCTAGTTGAGTAGCATGGAACACGTTCAGAGGGCTCACCAAGCCCTACATCATCTTCTCATTCAGCCCAGGCCCCTCTAACATGCATCCTCTCACGCCCCACTGTCCCTAGAGAGCCGGAAGTCTCTTTCTGGCTTTTCTCCAGCTCTTGTGAACAATCCCCCCCACCATGAGCAAACCCAAACTGGATCCCACCTGGGCAGTTCACTGTGTGGTTGCCTCCATGGGTCTCCAGGCATTGGGTGCTGAATAAAGAATGGTCTCCCAGGAGACAGGCCTGGCTCCTTACTGCACCCAGGCCCGCTCAGTCCCAAAGGACCAGCAGGCCAGTTTCTCAAGCCTGCCTGGTTTAGACAACTCCATAGGCCATGCCACTGATGCAGAGCAGCACTCATGCCAGCGTGGGGGAGCCTGGGGTGGCACAGCAGCTCCCATTGTCACCCTTGGCCTCCTTGCAGCTGGGGCAGGGAGCTTGGCGTAGGGACATAGGGCGGCATCCCCATAGGTCTGTCACCCTCTTGGGATGGTTGGAAGCTGCAACAAGTTAGAACTAGGGATGTAAATATCGTTCAGAACAGCTAACCGGGTAAATGGTTAAAATGATATCGGTTAGCTGGTTAACCATTGATGGACCAGTGCAGTGCAGTGCAGCTAGGGAGGGAGTCTCACACGACTGAGGGAATCTGGGGCTGCTGTGGCAGAGCTGGGACCAGGGTCCTGCCTGCCTTCCATCCAGGGTTGGGATCCAGGGCTGCACAAATATTTCAGTATTTGAGTGTTTCATAAAGAGGGGAGCTATATTACTGAGGCCTAGACTTACCTAGGCTTTGCCAATACCTGCTTGCTTGTGTTTTATTTCCCCATCAAAGGAGCCTTCTCCCTAGTCTGAGGGAGAGTTTTCTAAAATACAGGGTTGAATTTCTCTAACCCAGGACTCTCTGGTGCAGGAACTTGATGTTGCCAGACCACAGAGCCCTCGTGACCACAAGTCAGGCAGCAGGAGGGCCAGTGGCCAGGAGCCCTACTGGGGCCCAGTCTGACCAGGGCTGTCAACAGCGGGGCCCGCAGCTTGCCTAAGGTGGATAGCCCAGCTGGGGCTGGAAATGGAGCTGATCCAGGTGGCCAGCAGCCAGGGTCGGGGAGGAGGCAGCAGCAGCTGAGGCTGAGAGTAGAGCTGGGCAGGGACCAGTCGAGTTCTGAGGATGCCAGACCAGGGAGGTCCAACCTGTACTTGTGTAATAGGGGGCATGATACATTCCATCAGTTGACACTACCTCAAATGGGACTTTCTAGTTAATCCTTTCTTGCTCCCCACCCTTGAAGGCCTGTAAAACTTTCCTAAGAACATAAGAACGGCCATACTGAGTGACCAAAGGTCCATCCAGCCCAGTATCCTGTCTGCTGACAGCGGCCAATGCCAGGTGCCCCAGAGAGAGTGAACTGAACAGGTAATGATCAAGCAATCTCTCTCCTGCCATCCATCTCCACTCTGCCAAACAGAGGCTAGGGACACCATTCCTTACCCATCCTAGCTAGTAGATTCATGGAGGTTCGGTCCATTAATGGCTATCTAGTTCTCTTTTAAACCCTGGTATAGTCCTAGCCTTCACAACCTCCTCAGGCAAGGAGAGTGCAGGAAAAATGCTGAAGAGGAATAAATATTAGGCAGAACAATCTCATTACTCAGAGGTCTGATACCAAGCATTTGTTTCTCAATGTGATAGTTTGTGGTATCACTGATAACCCGCTGGGACTAGAGTCCCACCTTATGAGATGTCAGACCTTAATTTTACATGGTGATTTTTTTTTCTTTCAAGTTATATTGACGTTGGGCCTTAAATAGTACAGTTTGCTCTCTAGTCACCTTCTTGTGATAGAAAAAGCACAGCAGCAGTCACTACATTAATAGCCTGCCTTGTCAAGAGATTAGCTGTTTCATTTTTTGACGCAGCAATCAGTAACAAGAGGTACTTCAGACTCCTGGCTTCTGATGTACACATGCTGGACAGAAGCAGTGTACTGGATAGGCACTTCACAGTGGAAAGGAGAGGGACATGCTTACCCTTTTAGCACCAGGAAACAGGATTTCTTGACAGCAAGAAGATCAACTGAAGACTTGCACTTGATAATGAGCAGTTGTGGCCTACCAAGCACACTTAAAGGATGACACGAGCAAATATTACTGTGATGCACCCATGCAGCGGAGCTGCAAAGATGTCATTTAACACTCATGTGTGTGTTAGTTTAGTTCTTTACCCTGCCAGCATCACAGAGCCAAACCATCTAGAAATGGACCCAACGGGATGCTTATCCTTTTTGTGTTTTAGCAGAAATACCTAGTAAATCCCAATTCCTGGGCTAAATCATTCACACCCCCCAGATACTCAACAACTTGCAGAACCATCAGTGGTTAACCTTTATGTATGCAAGAACGGAATGTGACTTTATTAAAACCTGATTATTGAATACTAGACATTTGCATAATTACATCTCTTGTCTTTCATAAAGCATAAGAGTCCTGATCCAAAACCCACTTCATTCAATGGAGAAATTCACAGATTTCAACAGATTTTGAATCAGACTCAAGTTATCCAGACTCCAACATCCAGCTCCTCCCCCCCCTGCAATTACTTGTGATAGACAGAACAATATAGAAGAGGAGAAACAAAAAACAGGACAGAAATGCAGTTGCAAAATGGCCGTTTATTGCCTACAGAGGGAAATAAAAGTACACAGGTGCAAAGAAACAAGCAGATATTTAGCCCTATACACATCATGTGTGATCAGTACCCAATCTCTGTAATGGGAAAAAAAAAAAAAAAAAAAAAAAAGTACTTTGTCAGCTGAACAGACAATAATAGCTCTAGGTTTTCAGCACCTCCCTTCTGAGCTGCCATAAGATTAAAAAGGCAGGACTGCTTAGTACAGTTGCTGTCTTCATTTAGTATTTTTCATTTTTTTTGTAAAAGTAAAACCTCTAGCTCTTGCACACACATGTTGTGCAGCATATATTGCACAACATACCTCAACTGAGCTGTGTAATTAAGAGTTCCCACCTCATCAACTGGTAAATTAATAAACAAAATAAAGGAGCTGGTGATTTCTGTCAGTCTGACAATAAAAAGTAGAATGATGGATAACATGGAATTTAATGGACTGGTTCAGTGAAGTAAGTTGAAGCTACAACTAACTGTCTGGCACTTTGTTTCTTTTAAAGACAAACTTTTCTTAAATAAAAGATCACTTGAATTTTTAAAAAATAAAACTTAAGTTTAGAGCAAAAGAACTTTTTGTTTAGGGGGGAGACCAATAGTTCAATTATTTTGTGGGAAAAGTGGAACAGGCTTTTTTGCTCAGGTCTAAAATTGATTGCTTTGCTTTTCAACCATTAGATGAAGATATTTATACACACCCACCTGTGGTTTCAATGAGATACCTGAACTGTATATGAAACAATGTTTTGAAAAGTGAAAAGTTAGAGAATATTTTTCTAATGAAAATGTAATTGGAAGGATTCACAGTAAAGCAAATACCCTTATGAACTGCCTCAATTGGCACTTATTTAAGATTGTGTGGGGAAGAAAATCTATTTGAAGCAAGAGGCTCACACCCATGGCTCAGTGTATTACCAGAAAAGAGAAAACACAGAATCCAATGGTGAATTTTTGAAAACTTTTCCAGAATCCAAGAATGTGCTGCATGTGGACAGCTGTATAGAATCTCAAAAGGGGCACCCCCTGGCACTCCTAGAAGCTGGTGTTTAAGAAATTTGCAGTTCAGTGCAGACTCTGAGCTTGACCTGGTTCCCACTGTAGAGGTGGGAAGGTGAAACTCAAATCAGACCTCAAAAGGAAGAGGATTGGCACTTAATTCAAGTTTCCTGTCTGCAATAATGTAGCTGTTCAAACACAGAGCTGAGCCAGGAATCAGGAAAAGTTTGCTTAGAATTTTCATAAAATGGGAAAACTGTAAGCTAGCAGATTTGTACAGAAAAAATTTTAGTGCATTTTCAGATTACCCAGACACAATATCATGTACCTAGGAGCACTATAATCTATTAATAAAACAGCCTGAGCTCATACCACCACTGATCCAGTCAAACTTACAGGTTTAGTGAATTACAGGCAAATTTTGATAACATGGTGCACACAACACTTTAATTGTTTGGAAAAACCATACTATGCAATAATTAAAAATTGAAAACAAAGCCAAAATAGTATTAACAACTTGTAAAGAGAGCCACCATGATTCTTTGCTTTAAAACAAAGACAAATACAGAGACAAATAAGAACTTGGTAAATGTCTAAATCTTGGAAACAGTTTAACAAAAGGATAAGATCAAATAATACCAAAATCATTCCCCCTTTCACTACTGAACAGTGAAGGACTTTGCAAGCTAAACACATTGTACTACGCTGAAAGAGTCATATCACTTGGCATGTTTTGCAGTCAAAATGGTTCAAATATAAACATATTTCCTTAACTTCACACTTATTTTAGAATCAACTTGAAGAACAGCTGTCCCTAACTGAAGAGCTCTCTTCCAATCAAACCAATCCAGCCAAGTTTACTTTGTATACTGTGTTTCAAGATCAGCTAGTCAAATTACTTAATAAATTGCCTGAAATAAGAAAACTTTCATTACAAAAGTTTCTTTGAAAGTGATTGACAATGTAAGTCAAAGACAACCTCCTCAACTTCACTTTATCCTAATAGTGAAGACATTTTTACTGATATTTCCCAGACTCATCATTTTTTTTTTCTCCCAGTGATTTTAAAAATAAAGATGCATTAGTTTAGAGTTCAGCATTTTAATTTCTCCCCAATCAAGGTAGAACAGTAAAATGAGTTTTACATATATAACCCAAGCAAAGTGTTTTTAAACTGATGAAAGTTCTTTCTAGGCTGATACCTGGCATAAAGACTCAAGGTTTGGGCCTGCTAAATTCATAATGTGAAAGTCTCATTTTATGTTAGAGCTGAAAATGTTGCAAGAACTCAGTGAAAATACATTAGCCGCCTTTAAAAACTCAAAACCCTTAACAGTACACTTTCACTGTCATCAGTGCTCAGCTCACTTACATAGCTATTTGTAATATCCCTTTAATGTCTTCTCTCTCAGGAACTAGCAATTTGATTAATCTGTTCAACAACTGTACAAGTAGTGACAATTAAAGCTTCCCTGTGTGGCTCTCCCAAAGAGTCTCAATGCTGTTCTGGACAGACCATCTCTACAAAGCAAGAGGAAGTAATCCAATTGTGACACGTGTTCAACCACTGATATTTCAGGCTGTTAATCCAGATGTTAAATTTTTAGCAAAAATGGTGGTTCTATAACACGGACAATTGGGGTGAAATCCCTCCCCCTACTCAGGTCAGTGTCAAAACGCCCATTGACTTCAGTAGGGCCAGGACTTTTCCACTGTCACTTTTACTAGCAGGCAGCTCCCTTTATGAATATGGTGTAAAAGCCATCACATCTGAAATGGTAATATAGGCAGGTAACCCCTCCAACTGTGCACTGCCCCTCAAAAAAAAAAAGGGACTGATTTTGGCATACTGGCTCCCTACTGCAGTTGGCTAAAACAGATCAAGTATTTGATGGACCATTCAGGGTCCTAAGTGTATATTTTACACAGTATACTCTATTGAGTCAAATATGAGGAGTTTTATATTGTATTAAAACTTCAAAGGATCAAATCACAAGAAGAATATAGCGAGCACTGAAGCTCATAAGAATAAGGCAATTTAAACTTTAACACAAGTAGGACACGTCACTTTCCCCACTGAGTCGTGCCTAGACACCTGGTAACAGTGAGACATGCTTCAACTACGTATGTTTCAACCTATCATCTCTCAACATAGAAGATGGAACGTCATTCCAGAATGTAATACTGAAAATGTAACATTTCTTTGTTTTTTTAAAATCAGATCATTGTAAGGAAAGACTGTCTACATGGCAGTTCAGAAAACAAGACTAGATTAGCCATTTAAAAATAATTTCTTATTTAAACATTGACAACCACAACATCCTTCTTTTAATGTATATGCATTCAAGGCTATATCCTTTGTGATATTTAAATAGCAATCTAATCAATATTGTGTGATAAGTATTAAAAAAACTCTTCCACTTTAAATCTTGTATGCCAAGTATCTTGCCGAACCAAAAGTGAAAGTTTAGAATAGAAATGTAGTCACATCAGTTTTGGGGTTTGAATCTGAGCTTTGATGCAACTGCCCACACCCTCCTCTGCTTAGTTTAACAGATTATGAAAAGAGCATTAATAATGCACTAGTGATTTAGAAATCTTTGAACATATAAATGCCCAAAGTTACCCACCATATTTTCCTCACAGAATACATGGTTACCTAAACAGAGTGATACTGAATATAAGCCAATGTTTATCCTCTCTATGCTCTACACCTGTGATTCCCCTCACCAAACTTAGTACCCATGACATCAAGTGATATGAGCCTTTAATATCATCTTTAAATATACTCCCTGGTGATTTAGGTCAAAGTCTTCTGAACCAGGTGCTGAAAGTTAAGCTCCTAAACTCATGGTCTGACACCAAAATGCAACTGGCCTGATTTTTCAGAAACTGTGAAGTAGAGGGGAGCTGAGGGTGCTTAGCACCTTGAAAAAACAGGCTGCTGTAATTCAGGTGTCTAGCCATGACCATAGCTTGAGAAGCCTAACTCAAAAGCATTCAGGTTGGGAGATTTTCCGGACTCTCAGCACGGGCCTAACTCTACCCTCATTGAAGTCAGTGGAAAAATCCTGGGAGTAGAGTTAGGCTAACTGTAGATAGGTGCTTTTCAAGATTTTAAAGGGACTAAAGATTTTGGCTACAGTTTATAGACATAGGATAACAAGGAGTATTCAAAAGGGTTTTATGTTTCTGCTGCTTAGACACAAGAGTGACTTCAAACACACAGTAAATTTATTGGTAAAATGAAGTCTTTTCTTGATGAATGCTAGAAACAGAAAAAAGGAATAAAAGCTTTGAACAAGGCAAATGGGAAGAAAAGCTGGTCTCAGAACCCATTGTGCCATACCTGACTTCAATGTGTGGTACACAAAATGTTCACACTCCTTACATCAAAATAATGAAACAAAAATATTCAGCTACATTGTACAAAATTTTTTATATACACACAAAACCTCATATCTAACAGATTTACCATACTGAATTTTAAAAAGTTGCCTGTAGAATGGTGTTGGATTTTTTTTCCTCTGCTTCCTTTAGGCAGTGCTGTTGCTTAAAAGTTGACACCAGGCACAGTATTTTTAAAACAAAACCAACTAAGCAAGGAGCAGTATATGAATCTGAGCTTTTTTTCCCTCCCAGTCATCAGTCCTGAGGATGCTGCAACGTCCTCAATGTCTGAAGCTACGAAAGAAGCATCCATGATGGAGACAAAAGAATTGTGTGTTTGTCTATTTATCTACTGTGAAGATTAGCAATACCACTTTCCCCAATTCCTCTCCCACGCCTACTTCCTACCATAGAAACAAATACAATGCCCTACAAGTTGTGTGTGTGTGTGTGTGTGTGTGTGTGTGTGTGTGTGTGTGATAAAATTTTTCAATCAGAAGAATCATATTGCAGAGAAGCTGGACTTTAAGTAGAAAATCTACACGTACAAAGCCATGAGTTTCCATCCGAGACACATATGATAGTGTATTGACTTCTGTTTCATGTGCATACATATAGTTTTTAATCGAAAGGTGTCTTTTAGGTTTATTAATGACAGAGTTCCAGATTTTCTATATTTTAAACAAAAACACTAAGGACAGCAGCATTTCTGATCACCTGAAATGGAAGCTCAATACAGATACTGCTCCTTCTGTAAAAGGAATAGAGCAGGGAAGGTGGGAAGGTGAAAGGAACCAACCATACATGTGAAATTTGGGTAAACATGCTTAGGTGTGTGGGTCAAAACAAACAATACCCATTTCAACATAAAAGCTTTGTGCAATATCAATTCATTTTTTAAAAATTATAGGATACTGGACATTTTGAAGAGTGCATTTTGAAGCAGAGAAAACCCAATTAAACACCTTCCTGCAACAGAGTGCCTCAATTAATTATAAATCAGAAGAAAATAAAACTTAAGATGTTCATATGTCCCAATCTTTTTTATTTTCCCCCAACACTATAAAAGACTGTGGGTTTTTTATGTATTTATAAACGGGCTCCTCAGCAGTTCATATACAATCATAGGTGAACTTTAAATTCCATTTTATACAAACATCTCAAAAATACTGGGAGTGAAGTATGGTAGAAAATATTGCTCACATTGCTAGTTAACATGCGTGTATGAAAGGAGGAAAATGGTTTGTTAGTGCACATCTCCAGAGAAGAGAACCCACCCCTCCAAAAGGAAAAGGAGAAAAAAAAAAAAGAATACAGTAGCTGATTACAAAAAGGTAATGTCCACAAAATTAAGTTTTTCATGCTATTCTACTTTCCAGTACTATATACTAATTACTTTTTCAATTTATGTGCATGCCTAGGCCTCGAACACTTGAGGTATATAAAAAGAGATACCTGCACCTAGAGAAAAATCTTTAAAAGGGCTTTTTTTTTTTTTAATATTGGTCAGGTAGGTTTTTTTGTGTGCTGCACAAAATTACATTAAATTTCACTCAACTATAATAACTTCCAATTTTACATTAGATGACAGGATGCCTCTATTTTCAGGCACTTTTGAAGGGGAGTTGTCATTTCATTGATCCAACTGCTGCATCCCATCCCACCCCACCCCCAAACAAACACAGGGAACATTTTCTACTAGAGCCTGATTTTGAATAAATCAAATGAATAAATGACAAAGAAAATGTATAATTAAAGAATGGTGGAACAGCCTAAAGTATTAGTTCTGCAAGACAGAAGATTGCTCCTTAGTATTTAAAACTAATTTAACAATTTAAATTTTACCCTTTTTTAAATATATGAATGAGACATAAATATAGGCTATTTATCTGTTTAAAAATTTCATTCACATAATGGAAAAATTCTTTTTTATTAAAAATATCACATTTTGAGACTAGAAACAGTAAAGTGCATGAAAAGTTTAAAATATAAATTCAAGAAAATCTTATAGCAGCAAAAAAGCAGAATAAAGAAAAACTTAAAAACACAGACACAACCTTTTCCTATTACTGTGCCATATATATATATTTTTTAAACAGTAAGCAGCCAACCAATTTCTTTCAGAAAATTGCATTATGTTTACTGCCTCTTGAGGCACAACATTTTGAACTGGCCACCTAGAGTGTAAAAAGAGATTTCCAACACAGCTAATGAGCGTTAACAGTTGGGAATGAACCAGCAGCTTTTTAATTCAACCTTGACGGAAAACAGAAACAAAGAATTAAAAGCATACGATGGCTATTTGGCAACTAGGGTCAGGAAAAATAATCCAAGGTAAGATTATGAATATGACTCTTTCCCCCACATAAAAAAAGCACCTAGACAGCTATTCAACATGCTCTTTGGAGACAGAAGTAACATCATTTCCAGAGGGTTTTTTTTCCCCTGTACCCTTAACTTAAGCAGTATCTCTAATCCAAAGTTTATCATTTTTTGCAATTTAACATGAGAAAAAGGAACCTATGAGTTGGAACATGTTTGCTCTTCACTAATAAGAAAACTTGTAGCTTATTTTTCTAGTGCAATTTCTTAATTTTATGTTTCCAAATCCTGTTTCCCAACTTGTGCTGCAAAAGTTTCCCCATCACGGTCTGTCACAGTAGGGGGATTTCTTTGTTAGGCATCTCAAAACAGGGCACCAGTTTGGATTCCTGAATTTCTTAACCAAGATAAAGAGCGCCAAGACAGTTACCACGTTGTCTGCCAACCAAGAATTCTATGTGGCATTAAATGCACAGGTCCAAATTCTCTGATGGCATAATTCCATTGTATTCAATGGAGTTGCACCAGGAGATAATTTAGCCCTTCAATATGTTTTCCAGTATTAGCTAGCTGAGGGGAAGGGGGGAGGCTGTACTGCTAATAATTTAATATTAAGTGCTTTGCTAATGTGCAAAATTAATTTTGGATTTAGAACCCAGATGTTTATTTTGAGCTCAGTAAAATGGTATTTTTCATTATTCTCCCTTCAAATTGAAACAGGTTTTGAAGTGTTGTAATTATCAGTTTGTTTTTGTATTTTTGGAGGTTGTTTTTTTTTTTTTAAAAGGAGGGCTCGTTGTGCTATGATTTGGCAGAAAGCATTAATTTTACATAGATGACTATGCAAATTTTTAATCTGATTTGCCCATTTTACAAACTCAACTTCCTAATGAAACAATAAGATGACCAGTTTAAAAAAATTAAATTAAAATCCTGGAAAGGGACTAATACTTTGGTTCCAGCCCTAGTGCCAAATGATACCAACATGCACCAAAATGTGCAAAATCTCATATCAAAACGCACAATGAAAGGAGCTTGAAGAAGCAGCTTAAGGTTGGCCATACTTCACTCCTACATACTTTGATTTACAACTGTACAGGTCCATAACAACAGGTCCCAGCCCTCAAAGGGGCAGGGCTCCACTACCTCCGGTTAGGTAAGTGTACGCCGTTGACAAGAGGCAGGAGCGGAGGGTGGAGCTCAAGCTGTGTTAACAGTGAAAAGTGGTCTGAAGGGATGTGAGGGTGTGGACACCCAGTGATGTTGTTCTCAACCAGCCACTGAGGATCTAAAGGCCCCAGAACGCCAAGTATGTTCATATGAGTGTTGGAATAGAAAATGTAGTCAATCACACCCTAAAGGGAGAGAGAAAAAACAGTCTGTTAGAACGAGGAGGTCACAAGCCATCGTTTAACATTTTCCTAAGATGTATTTGGAACAGTTGTTCACCCTTGCTAGCTCCTCATTACCAAGATCAGCAGAAATAAAGCCCCACACGAATGTACAAGATACTGTGGGTTCTGTAGACACAGGAGATATGGAGATAAAGGTAGATCTCTGGAATGTGTCTCTAGGAAGCAGGGTCTGAACCATACTGCGAATGAGAGTAGGATACAGAACAGAGGGGATTCGGCATGTATGTAGAGGGAGGCAGAGGTGGAGTACAATATCAGCTCTACGGCGGGGGCGGGGAGGAGGGAATTGTCATCTAAGATTCCACTGAACTGACAAATGGAGAGTCAGGTTCCCTGATGTAGTCAAATGAAGGCGACTATACAGTGCAAAGATTGTTATAGGAGTAACAACCTCAAGGTCACGGATTCCAAAGAAATTAATGACCTGCAGATTTTAAGAGCAGAGGTCAACGTCTTAAATCGTAAGAACATAAGAATGGCCGTACTGGGTTAGACCAAAGGTCCATCTAGCCCAGTATCCTGTCTGCCAACAGTGGCCAGTGCCAGGTACCCCAGAGGGGGTGGACCGAAGACAATGATCAAGCAAATTGTCTCCTGCCATCCTTCTCCAGCCTTTGACAAACAGAGGCCTGGGGCACCATTCTTTACCCCCGGCTAATAGCCTTTTATGGACCTAACCTCCATGAATTTATCTAGCTCTCTTTAAAACTTCTAGCCTTCACAGCCTCCTCTGGCAAGGAGTTCCACAAGTTGACTGTGTGAAGAAGAACTTTCTTTTATTAGTTTTAAACCTGCTACCCATTAATTTCATTTGGTGTCCTCTAGTTCTTATATTATGGGAACAAGTAAATAACTTTTCTTTATTTACCCTCTCCACACCACTCATGATTTTATATACCTCTATCATATCCCCCCCAAGTCTCCTCTTTTCTAAACTGAAAAGTCCCAGTCTCTTTAGCCTCTCCTCATATGGGACCCGTTCCAAAACCCTAATCATTTTAGTTGCTCTTTTCTGAACCTTTTCTAATGCCAAAATATCTTTTTTGAGGTGAGGAGACCACATCTGTATGCAGTATTCAAGATGTGGGCGTACTATAGTTTTATACAGGGGCAGTAAGATATTTAAAAAGGGATAGAAAATAAGACGAAGAATAATTCCTAGCATCCTATTTGCTTTTTTGACTGCCGCTGCACACTGAGTGGACGTTTTCAGAGAACTATCCACAATAACTCCAAGATCTCTTTCCTGATTAGTTGTAGCTAAATTAGCCACCATCATATTGTATATATAGTTGGGGTTATTTTTTCCCATGTGCATTACTTTACACTTATCCAAGTAGATGCCTTTCAAAATTTGAAAACCTACACCAAGCAAAGAATTAAAAGGAGCATAATTACAGTAGGCAACAGGCAAGAAGGAAATTCAGAGGGATATGACAGAATTCAAAATGCAGATAGGTAAAAGGTATAACAAGAAATTCTGTACGAATATCAGAAGCAGGAAGCCTGCGAAACAAACAAAAATCTGAAGTTTGCTTGCCCCCCAGGATTAGAGTGTGCAATGAAGGAAGATTAGGAACTCAGAAAGAAGCTAAAATGATTTATTTACACCAGTGTTTGCCACAGAAGATGCTGACTAGATACTGGTTCCAAATCCCCTCATTGCTGATCATAAAAATGAACTGTCAGCAGAGACTGAACTGTCAAAATAAGACCTGTTGGAGCAAACTCTGTCTCGTAGCACACGTATAAGCAAACTTTAAATTAAATTAAATAGGTGGCAAATTCAAACAACACAAAATCATTTCACAGTCTAATTACACATTGTATGAAAAAGTAACTACCCACAGGATATCATTGAGGACAATAACTTGGTTTGATTCAGGAAGTGATTGGACATTTATATGGATAACAAGAACAGACACATTGATACAGCATTTGATATGGTCTCGCATCACCTTATTAATAAACGAGAGAAATGCAATGTAGATGGGGCTACTATAAGGTGGGTGCATAACTGTTTGGACAACCGTTCTCAAAGAGTAGTTATTAACAGTTCACAATCATGCTGGAAGGGCATAACAAGTGAGGTTCCACAGGAGTCAGTCTTAGGACTGGTTATGTTCAATATCTTCAACAACGATTTAGATACTGGCATAGAGAGCATGCTTATAAAGTTTGCAGATGATTCCAAGGTGGGAAGGATGTGGAGAAAGTCCCAAGAAGAGCAACAAAAATGATTAAAGGTCTAGAAAACATGACCTTTGAGGGAAGTCTGAAAGAATTGGGTTTATTTAGTTTGAAAAAGAAAAGACTGAGAGGAGACATGATAGCAGCTTTCAGGTACATAAAAGGGTGTTACAAGGAGGAGGGAGAAAAATTATTCTCCTTGACCTCTGATGACAGGATAAGAAGCAATGGGCTTAAATTGCAGCACGGTAGGTTTAGGTTGGACATTAGGAAAAAGTTCCTAACAGGATGGGTAAACACTGGAACAAATTGCCTAAGGAGGCTGTGGAATCTCGAACTTTGGAGCCATTTAAGAGCAGGTTAGACAAACATTTTTCAGGGATGACCTAGATGGTGCTTGGTCCTGCTGTGAGTGCAGGGAACTGGACTTGATGACCTCTTGAGGCCCCTTCCAGCTCTAGTGTTCTATGATAATGGTGAACACGTATCAAAATTCATGTTTCAGGGGTTAAGACCACCTGTAAGTATTTGATATTAGGATGAGACCTAATGTTAGAGGGGCAATTATCCCACATCTGCCTACTACAAGATTCTTACACTTCTGAAGCTGCTGGTACCAGCCACTCTCAAATAGGGCCGAGGGTTAGATGGACCTGGGGTTTGAGCCAACAAAGCAATGCCCCTTCTAAATTTCGGTCCAAGAGAAATTAACGTCAGTACATGAGCCCTTACTTTGAAATCAAAAGTGTAATTGGTGTAAGGCATCACGTTGTTTTCATAGGCGCTCTTGAGCTGGAAGCCATGCGTGATTCTTCCTTCAGGAGCTCCATTTTTTCCACTGCCGCTGAAGTTCATGAGACACTCGTTATAACGCAACTCTTTGAAGTCCTTGTGGTTGTCAGCTACTATGCCATTGCTCAAGTACTCCACAACACCTGTTTGTAAAACACAGATGCAATGTCTTGTTTTAATTAATTACTGAAATACAAAGGGTATGGTATTTAAATAACCACAATGGTTAATAACCATATTGAAAGATAATGGCCTCAAAACAAGAGAGGGAGAACACACCTATATACACACAGACCATACTTTTTAATCTCCTTTGATGGGGTATTACTTCCTGAGTGCATCTGTATAATAAAGGGGTTCACTGCCACCACCTTTGACAGCAAAAGCATTTCAAAACCCTGAACACAGTAAAAATGCTAACCATACTGTGGCAGCTACCACTAACAGTAAGTTAACTCCCATATTTCTACTTGATTACAGAGTTAAAGATCAGAAGTACAACAGCACATCCATCTCATTTCTCTGCACTCACCTTATTTGGTCAGCTTTTCACCCAGAATGCAATAAACCCTGAACTCTGAATTCCTCAATATCACCACTCCTCGAGCTCTTAGTCCAAAACAGGCATACCACACTTTTGATACATCATTACTACTACAGGTTGGACCTCCCTGGTCTGGCACCCTCGGGAGTTGGGTGGTCCTGAATGAGTGAATTTACCAGACTAGGGAAGGTCCCCTGCCATCAGCCCCCTCGGCCTGCCACCCTTCCTCGCTGCCCCACATCTTAAGCTTTTTTATTATATTCAGTATTTACCAAATCTTGCACATGACCAATACTTAAAGTGCTAATAATACCCTGAAATGTATTTGATATGCACTCCAATAGGGGAGTTAGATATCTGGTTTGGGAATTTTGAACCACAAACAGATTTGAGTAAGAAAGCTTTCACACAACAAAAGCAACAGATATGCAGGTATAACCATACAAACGGTGGGTGGAAAGCTGACAAATACTTTAATAAAAATCCAAGTTAAAAAAAAAAAAAAAAAGAGAGACAGACAGACACACACACACACTATCATTAAAGTGATGAGTCATTTGTAAATACCTGAATCGGGCAGCGAGTTAAGATCTGCACACAGCACCAGAGGGATAGAATTAGGATCTGCTGTTGGGCTGCCAGGCCTGATGGAGGCTTTCTCAAGGATATTTTTCAGTTCTGAGACAAACATCATAGTCTGAATGAGTTTCACATCTGAGTATTCAGGGTCCCAATGCATGTGGGCATTTGCCACAATAAGCAGCTGTTTGTCCACAGCATGAAGCGACTTCAAACCTGGATTAAAAGAAGTTTTATTAAAAAATCAATTTGGTGAATTATTAAATTCCTCTCATTATAGATAATGCAAAATTACTGTCACTTGTTTCAACTAGAAATGTAGATGAATTAAAAATAAATATTCTAAGGCCATGTCTATAGTTAGAGAAATCTGAATTAACAGGGCTTGACAAGCGGTGGCGAGCCCCGCTCACCAGCCGCGCGGTTTGGCACGCTGTGCATGCGCAGACTGCGCTGCACATGCGCTGATCGCACTGCGGCGCCGTGCCGGCTTAAAATCTACTTGCCCCGGGCGAATAGATTGACTAATTTGTCGAGCCCTGAGAATTAAGATATGCAACTCCAGGTTAGCTGATTGCATAGCTGGAGTCCACATACATTAATTTGAACTTCAGCCCCATCTCCACAAGAGGTCGGCAGAAACAAATGCCTCAATCAACTTCCTTTACTCCTCGTGATTTGAGAAGTTCCCGCATCAACAGGGGCACCCTCAGTGTTCAATTTAGCAGGTCTTCACTAGACCCGCTAAATTGAACTCTGAAAGATCAACCACCCATTGATCATCCAGGAAGTGAAGATGTGGCCTTATTTTCATAACAGGTTTTTTCCAAAGTCTAACAACAAATTAAATAAAGATCTATTTCACAGTAACAATATGCTTTGTTTCAGAACTTTATTTGGTTACAGGTCTCATAACACAAACTTCTGAATATATAAGGCAAGTGGGGATGGACAAGACTGTTAACGGTCTAATCTGAGAGAATTACATCTCCTTCTAAGAGGAGGATATTAAGTGTCAACTATAATCCATGCCGTGTTCTCCAAGCACTAGTACAATTATGTGAAGTACTCACAAAATAAAAGCTCAAACAGTTGTGACAAAATTACTTACCCATTCAGCAATGCAATAAGTATGCTGTGTTATATAACACCATTTCTATGAGAGAGTGTAGACTAAGGATGTTAATTAACCGACTACTCAGCTAGTTGATAGGCACTTGCACAGTCCTCCTTTGAAATGTACAAGAGCCCCCGCTGAGGAATGTGGAACTCCTGGCTGACTCAGGGCTCCAAGAGGGCGCTTATGCTTTGAAATGCACAAGAGCCTCTGTGCAGTGCTGCCGCTTTGAAATGCCGAGCGCGGCATTTCAAAGCGCGCAGAGCCCAGGGTCAGCTGGGGAGTCTCCAGCAGCCTGGAGTCAGCTAGGGAGTCCTGAGCTGATCCCAGGCTCTGTGCGGTGCTGCCCCTTTGAAGTACCCCCTCTTCTCCCCTTTGCTGCCTCTAACAGAGGCGGGGGGGGGGGAGGAAAAGAGAGAAGGAATCGACTAGTCAACTGGACTATCCGATAAGCATTTGTTTAGTGGATAGTCGACTAGTCCTTAATACCCTTAGTGTAGACGGTCTTTGAAATATGCCATGGGGAAGTTGTGCATCCTTGGCAACTCACTGTCTACTTGAGCATTTTAATCCATACTCTCTTCACCTCCCTCCATCAAGAGGGATAATTTTTCAGGGTAGCATAGGTCTGACCCCAACTACTAGAGAAGAAACAGCTAAATTTTGGTTTTCTTAATAGAATGAAATTGAAGAAGAGAAAATCACCTACAATTCAGACGACTCCTTACCATTCAGTTTTTCAACATAGGAATGGAAAATTTTTTCAGACTTTTTCTTACCTATTGGTATAGCAATTTGTTTGCTAGGAAAAGGCCCAGCTCCTGGTTAGAGTCCTGGAATAAGACTGCTATTGCTGAAAAAAGTACAGCTAGTGCTTTTATTGCACTAAGAACAGAGACTGTAGACTAGATAGGAGATGAAGTTACAGAAAGACTCTTCCTGTGCTGCAATTAGAGACTGCCTATTAACTTCAGGGCTATATAAAAAGGCCATCAAACTGGAAGGTGACAAAAGACTTATGTGACTCTTTGAATGACATTTGTGAGACATCACTAAATTAACCATGCTTCATTAAAAACCTGTTTGGTAGCCAGTTCCACACTGCTGCAGGGACACTGTAAAGGATTAAATGAAGAGGAAAGAGCGACATCAGGATAAGAAGTTGAACAGCACTAAATTATTGGGAGAGAGGTCTGTACTTCTGCCTGGCAGAAACACATAATTCAGCAAGTGAAATCAAAGCAGGAAAGAATGAGAGTCTTGAAAACTTAATACCAAGTGCCTGATGCGCCTGTTCAAACATCTTGATTTAAAAAACACATTATGGCTGTTTCACAACAACTTGTATCTAATCTCAGACTGACCAAGAAAATTCCTGTTTTATAAAAGAGCTCTCATCCAAGTAATGTACCAAATGGTGCTGCATTGCAAATGTTTGGTTAAAAGTTTTACATTCAATAATATATTACACAACCAGACAATAAAGGAGCAATTTACTTGTAAGTACATCTGAGCAAATCCATACATACAACAGTGACGGTTATACTGACCTGCTCCAAATAATTCTTTGTGCACCTCTAATACCACAGCAACTCCAATGTTGTCTTTTGTCATCACTCTGTTTAACATAGCTTCTGACCCTTCCGAGTTAGCCATTGCCACCTGGTTAAACTCCACAGTGTGCTTCTGCACCAATGTAAATCTGAACGAAGACAAAACACACCACACATACTAGGGATGTAATAGTGTAGTCGACTAACTGCTAAGCAAAAGCTTATAGGTTAATGCTGTAGACTACACATTTCCCCTCCTCCCCAACCAGTACATTTTTTAGCAGGCTGGCCAGCAGCCTGGCTCAGTTCTGGCTCACGCCAGTCAGGGACTTACATTTTAAATGCAGAGCCACAGTGGGGGTATTAGGAGCCAGCAGGCAGCCTGGCTCAGTTCTGGTTCATGCTGGATCTGGGAGCTCAGACCATCCCCCCAGACAAGGGCTGCTGTCACCCTGTACTGCTGCCTCTTTATCAGAGGCAGCAGCACAGGGTAACAAGCAGCTGGTTTGCAAGAGAAGTTGATTTTTAAACTGGCTCCCCTTGCAGAATAGTTCCCGCCTGGCACCCCGCGCTGCTGCCGGCCCCGCCCCCAGGGACTATAGAACAGTTGACTAACTGATAAGAATTCATGAGTTTACTCGACTATTCAACTAACCGATATTTAACATCCCTAATATGTACAGCATTAGCCATAAGTAGGCAATTGCACTAAACACATTTTTTAAAAACAATAAATGGTCTGGTAGCACTTTATAGACTAACAAAACATGTAGATGGTATCATGAGCTTTCGTGGGCACACCCCACTTCTTCAGATGACCGGAGTTATGAGTTTAGGATGTGCACACCCAAAATAAATGAGAGGGGGAAGGGGAAGGGGAGGGGGAAGGAAAAAAAGAAGATGGGGGGTGGGAGACAGAGAGCTGGAGGGAATCAGTAAGTATGTATTTGAAGATTGTGTAGTTAAAACTAAGCAGATAAGAATCAAAGTCAATAGATATGAGTTTAGGATGGATACTATCTATTGACTTTGATTCTTATCTGCTTCGTTTTAACTACACAATCTTCAAATACATACTTACTGATTCCCTCCAACTCTCTGTCTCCCACCCCCCCATCATCTTTTTTTCCTTCCCCCTCCCCTTCCCCTTCCCCCTCTCATTTATTTTGGGTGTGCACATCCTAAACTCATAACTCCGGTCATCTGAAGAAGTGGGCTGTGCCCACAAAAGGTCACAATACTATCTACATGTTTTGTTAGTCTATAAAGTGCTACTAGACCATTTGTTGTTTTTTTCTGTAACATACTAACTCGGCTACCCACTGAAGGTTCTACACATTTTTTAAGTTTACCATAAACTTCCAATATATTATTCTCTGTAAAGTTACCAGATGTGCCAAATAAGATTGGGGCCTATTGTCTTACTCATGCTCAGACACTAAGAGGCTGTCCTTACCCCCAAAAGTAGCCAACCTAAAAAAGGCCAGGGAAAAATGTAGGATGGGCGAGGTAAAATATATGCAATTTATTTTCAGGTTTGTTTTGTTTAAACTATAGCTAGGCAAGCTGGCTACCTCTAGGGTCAAATAGACTCTTTTTTTTTACAGCTCTGATTTCTTATAGGTGTCACAGTTGAGATAAGTGTTGAGGTTTGTGTTTGTCATCTTTGTGCATTCCTCACAGACAACCCTTATCCAAAAGGACCAGAATCATTCCCAACATGGAAATTTTCAACCCAAGGCAAACTACTTTTTTTTAAAAAGGTATGAACTGCTGTTACAATGGAAGCATGGCATAACCTGAATTATAGCAGGTTATAACCACCAGCACACCATTTATCAGAGAGAATTAAGACTCATTGATGCGAGATACACAAAATTTCCTGAATCATTTGCAAAAGGACAAGAATTGCGTGCAGTGCTGCTTTCCCCACCTGACCTACAGTTTCTGATATGTACAGCACAAAACGATTGCTCTCTCCACAGAGATTACAATACCATGGCCACTTTATAGTCAAAATACAGACAGCGGGCGTATGCCTGCAACATTTACAGGTTGTACCTCCCAAATCCAGGATTCTGTGATCCAGCAACACCTGTGGGTCTGGAATGACCACGGATGTTCCTGGATAAGAGAGCCCTAGAGCAGGAGGGCCAGCAGCTAGGAGTGCAGCACAGCCCAGCAAGTCTGGTAGCAGCCAAGCTGCAGCAGCAGCAGCAGGACTATGGCAGCCCTGGAGGGGAAGCCAGACCAGGGATGCGTCAGCCTTGGTGCTGGTGGGGCTGCAGTAGCTTGAGCGGTGGCAGCAGCAGCAGCGTGATTGGGGCTGCCTACATCCCAACAGTGGGGCTGGGGCTGGAGCTGGAGCAACCCTAAACGAGATTCTGGGCAAGGGCTGTAGCATCCCAACAGAAGCAGCACGGTAGAAGCTGCGTACCACCCAGCAACGGGGCTGGACTGCAGCAGCCTGATCGGGCAGCATGTCGCCCAGCCAGCAGTGGAGGCTGGGCCAAAGGTGCCGGTAGTGGGGAGGGGCAAGTGTCAGGGGACCTCTCATTGTTCAGCAAATACCCTTATCGAGGATGGATCAGGTCCTGAAGGTGCTGGACCAGAGAGGTCCAACTTGTAGATCTAAAACTATAGTGGCAAAGGCAGAAATTATATAGACTTTAGGAACTTGGTGCAGTTAAGCTATTCCATTAATTCGGTTCATATCTTGGAGGGGAATATTTGTGTATAACCTGCAAAGTGAATAGAAAGTATACAACACAAGCACAACTTCATTGTTTGAAAATTAAAGAAAAGAACTTCACACACTTTCAATTTTTAGTTGTACTACATACTAATTGGCTTGCCACTCATTGCAGCAAACAATTTCATTAATTTTTTCAGACCTGAAGGAAAAATATTTCTAGTGCTACTGTTTGACTATATATTTTTTTAAAAAAACCAAGATATAAATCTATGAACTTGATCCTTACTTTTCTGTTTTGAAGAATATTGCACAGCCGTCCACATGCTTTCTCTCCTGCTCAGACATGATTTTGGCACGTGACTTTGGAGAAAAAAATCCATCATACCCACGTTCTTTTAATGCCAGCAGAAAGAGGGTGAAGTATTGCTCTGTTTCCACTTCCTGGAATAGAATACAGCAAATGTTACAATGAAGAAAATTAGTGACATGTTAATAAAAAAAGTAAATGCTCCCTCCCCTGTATGAATACAAACTAAAGCAAGCCTCTGTTACCAAATAACTTGTTGCCAAACCCACAGATTTATGTTGCTTTCATGGAACGTTACTTTATACTTTAGATTAGTTGTCTGATATATGATAAAGATATTGGGAACCTGGAAGTCAAAGGAAGTTTCAAAAAGGAAACGTGGCAGATGTATTTTGAGAAGTTGTCCTGAACATCAACAGGAAGCCCACCATTCATTTTTGACATCTAAAAAGTGCATACTCTCCTAGTTTAAAAAATGTTATTTAGAGATATACAGCAATTAGTGCAAACTTTTTCATTCAAGTTGGCTGTTTTCTTCTTAATGTGAGATGGATGGATTTTATTCTTGTAATACACTAGAACTTGTTTAAAAACCAAAATTAGATAATCTTTAAAGCCAACACCACTCAACTGCACTTGACGCTTAGGATAAATTCTTACCAACATGTATGTTGGTAAGCAATGTATGTGCCAAATCAGCAAATCACTGCTTAACTTTTAAAGATATGCGTAGTACTCCTTTGATTCTAAGTGGACTGCTCACATGGCTGAAATTAAGCATAAGCACAAGTGCTATGTTCGATAGGAGTCATAGCAGGGGATAGGAAGAAATGGCTTTTTAGGTTAAAATGCAATTTCTTCCTTTTCTCATTAAAGCCTGTTGATTTATTACAAACTAAGTAAAATATTTAGAATGCTTATAGAGAGGCAGAAATTCTAATACCAGTTATGTATTAGAAAACATGAGAAGCTAAACTATCATTATAAACAGGGCTTGACAAGCGGCGGCGAGCCCCGCTCGCCAGCCGCGCGGTTTGGCACGCTGCGCATGTGCTGATCATGCTGCGGTGCCGTGCCGGGCTAAAATCTACATGCCACGGGCGAGTACATAGCCCTAATTGTCGAGCCCTGATTATAAAACTACAATAATTTAACTAGAATCTGTGCATACATACTGCAACGAACACTTTGAGGTTCACCATTAAGATAAAATACTTTGAATAGAATACTGGCCCAAAAAGGTATTAGGTATTCTTTTTCCAGATGAAAGCCAAAACAAAGTAAACACCACACTTTTTTTCTTGTTACCTGAAGACTAATGATATCTGCATCACAGTTCACGATTTCTTCCATGATTCCCTTTTTTCTATACTCCCAATTTAATGCCCAGGACGGGCAGTAGCCATATAGCTGCCGGGTGGCGTATTTATCACATAACACATTGTAACACATAACTGTGAATGAAGCTAGGAGGAAACAGAGGGGATTATTGATGAACATAGATAAAACAGCATTTTTTCCATAAAAGATACCTATTATTGTATGTTACTTCCCCTATGCTGAAGGATAATTCAGCATCTCAGTAAATGCACTAAGTTCCCCCCCAACACACACACACACACACACGTTTCATTAACAGGGGGAGGGGAGTCATAAAATCCTTTGATGTAGCAACTGACATACAAGGGTAAACTCTGGGAAAAAACACCACTTGCTTGCATGTGCAAAATACGCATCTCTTTGTGCAAAAGGTAATTGTTGACAGAGTTCTCAGTTGCTTGGCCTAAGTTTGCATTATTACTTATTTTAGCATACTGAAGCTTGGGAACAACTATCGCTAAATGAAGCACAATAATTGGTACATACATGCATCTCCTACTTACATCAATGGGAGTTGCAAGTGCTACTGATATCTCAATTAGGTCCCCATTTAACAGTTTGCTTTGCACTTTTGTGACCCATCAAGAATCCAGAGAAGCCAATGGGCCTCTACAGGATTTTTATGTTGGAAAAGCCAGGAGTTGATTGCTAACTGAGCCATGAGCTAACATCTATTGTCTCAGCTACCTTGAAATAGCAGCTTCAAGCTTAAATCTTCTTACTATACATTTCAGAAACGTCCATCTGTTTGTGTGTCAGTCCAGGAACCATTCAAGAACTTCTTTTAAATGGCAAGAACTAGGACCACCAAATTTGGTATGCAGCTTCCTCTTAAAAAAATCCTTGCTTAAAGCAAGGTTAGGGTTTGGTTGTGCCAAGGTAATGGGATGTTCCTGGAATTCGATTGTTTCTCATAAAATGTAAAGGGAGGGGCCTGGTAGAAGGGACAGTTATACTGAAGAATGACGGGGGTGGGGGGTGGAGTTCAGAAATGGAGACCAGGATAACTATAACCCCATTGGGCCAGCAGAGAAGAAAGGGACAGCAATATACTGTATACTTCAGAGTCTGTCTGTCTATCCATCCTCCCACTGGAGATCATGCATGCCTCCCCTGGATGTGCTCAATGGAGCTGCAGCAGCCATGGACAGGTGAGAGAGCTACTGCAATGAGAGGGAGGAAACTGTCCTCGCTTCACAGGGCAGACTGCATACTGAACCCCTCATCTAGGGATGTCAAATAACATTTAATTGACTAGTTGAGTAACCTCACGAATTCTTAACTGTTAGTCGACTATTCTACAGTACCCGGGGGCAGAGCCAGTAGCCAGTGCGCTCCCGGCCATGGTTCCAAGGAGTCCCCGGCCACTCTGTGCTGCTGCCTCTGTATCAGAGGCAGCAGCACAGGGTGTCAGGCAGGAGCTGGTCTGTGAGGGGAACCCGTTTAAAAACCAGCTCCCCTTGTGGACTAGCTGACTGTTGCCCCGTGCTGCTGCCTCTGATACAGAGGCAGCAGTGCGGGGTGGCAGCAGCCTATTTTGCTCACCCAGACCCAGCGCAAGCCAGAGCTGAGCTGTGCTGCCAGCCCATCTAGCTCCTAATGCTCTTTAAATGCAGAGCTACAGTGGGGGATAGGTTCCAGACCCGGTGTGAGTCGGAACTGAGCCTGGCTGTTTGCCCACCTGGCTCCTAATACACTTTAAATGCAGAGATGCAGCAAGTATGGGTCCTGGACCCATCACAAGCCAGGACTGAGCTGGGCTACTGGGGGGAGGGGGAGAAATGCGTGTAGTCTATAGCATTAACCTATAAGCTTTTTCTAATCAGTTAATCGACTATCCTATTACATCCCTACCCTCATCCCCATCCCCATCCCCATCTGAGAACAATGATTTAAATGAAGAAAAACAAAACCTATTTGAGTTAAGGACCTGAACAACACTGGGCAGGTCTTCTAATAGCTTATATAATTAAACAGCATGATTATACAGCAAATTGCTGAAGGATGTGCTACTACTGTAACATTTTGCTAGTTTTCCATGGTATACTGTAAAAAAGTATTTAAACTTTCTAAAATAGTACTTTTCTGCATCATATTGGTATGATGCCATGACAAGGACGATAACCATGAAATACATACAAAGACCATTCTTTTTTCTAATAAACTGAAGGGCCAAAATCCCAATATTATGTACATAAGATCTTGACCACAATCTCTGTTAAGAATCTTTCACATGTGTCCAAACTCTACGGGCCTGGTCTGAGGCATGAGGCCTAGTTAACAATGGACAATACATGGCTAAAGAAAGGTTGAGATAAGCAAGAAACAGACATTTTTGTTTAACCAGCCATAAACAAGCTAAAACAGCCCAACTCCAGGTGGGGAGCAGTAACTGGGGACTTACGAGTTATGGGCACACAGCTTAAATAGGGGGGCCTCGGCGTCTACTCCATGGTTCAGGACAAGTACATACTCCCTGAATGCCAACCAGAGTTCAGGGAGAGGGCCAGCATGTCAGCATAAGTTATGGCATCCGTCTCACAGATGCCAACCTGAGCTCAAGAGGACACATTGATAAACTATACACAATTGTCATTGCTCGCTGTGTCCTGTTTACTGTTCTTTTTGCTTTAAGACCCTCTAGGAATGGATCTGTGGGCCAACCTGTCTGGGAAGTGCCACCGTCATTTCTACGGACCTGAAATCAGGATTTAACTTACACCTTGCAAGAGGAGCATTTTGAGGGATATCACCTGTGTATTAGCAAACACGTTAACCTGAGCTATGGGTGGAGTAATTATGTAATCTTTTAGACTATTGGCTTATTGTACTAATTTTGTCTTGCTGCTAGAACCTATCCAGGGGCTTGGGAACTCCCACCCCGTCGCTTCTCTATGTCCACTGGCACCCTATATAATCTATAGCAGTGTTTCCCAAACTATGGGCCGCGGCCCGGTACTGGGCTGCGGGAAAAAAATACCGGGCCTCAGCATGCCTGGTGGCTGCCAGCCCTTAGGCCGATTCAGTCGAATCGGGCCCTGAGCCCCTGAACCTGGAAGTGCTAGCGAGTTAGAGAGCCGGGGCCCTGCTCCACCAATATGTGGAGCTGGGTCTCTCCCCGGCTCTGCCTGGAGCGGGCCCCGGCCCCCCCCCAGTGCGTTCTCCCACCCCGCCCCCAGAGCGTCCCCCTCGGCCCCGGATGTCCCTGCCATGCGCAGCTCCTCTTCGCTGCCTGCTGCTGCTCCCCATGCGCGGTGTTGTACATGGGTGGGGAGGATGCCCAGGGTTTTGAAACTCGTGGGAGGCACGTTGCGGGGCCTGGCTGGCTCCGGGTTCGGCCTCCGGGGCCTGAGCGCGCACTCCGGCCCCGCAATAGAGAAGGCAGAAGGTAGGGAACCGGCTTGTGCAGCAGCGGCAGCGGCGGAGCGGAGGGGAGAGGAGGCGAGGCGGCCGGGGGGGGGGGGGGAGAAGGGTGGAAGGAGAAGGGGCTTGGGCGGGGGGAGGGGCAGGCACCAAGGGACAGGGTGCAGGAGAGAGACACAAATGCCAGGGGGCCAAGTGCAGACAATGAGGGAACGGGCAGGAGGGGAGGTGTCAGTGGGAGGGGGGACAGGGTGATGCTGGGAGAGGAGGGAGAAGGGAAGGGCACTGGGGGCTGGAGGAGGCGGCGCTGGGAGAAGGCTTGAAAGAAGGGGTGGACATGAGGAAGGCTAGGATGGAGCAAGTCATGTGTGAGGGCACAGAGGGGCAGAAGGGGAATGGGGCAGAGGGTGGTGAGGGGGTGGGCATCAGGGAAAAAGAGGGCAAAGGGGGCAGGGGCAGTAAGGGTAGGGGGAGGCACCAGGAGGGTGCAGGGCTAAGGGAAGGTGCAGGTGCCAGGGGATTCTGGGGTGAGGAGGAGGGGAGAGCTGGCCACCAGAAACAGCACTGGACGGAGGAATCGGGGCAGGCTAGGGAGATTGGGGGGGCCGGTGGAAGCAGGGCTGCCAGGGGGGTATGAGGTTGGGGGCAGGGAGCTGGCCGGGGAAGATGGGGGGAGGGGGGGGAGGAGCGGCCGCCGGAAGGAGGGCTGGACGCGGGCAGCAGGGCTGGCCAAGGGAGATTGGGAGGGGAAGCAGGGGAGAACTGGCTGCCCGGGAGGGGGTTGAGGGGCTGGCCAGAGACACAGCGGGGGGAGCAGTGAGGAGGAATGAATCGGCCTGTGGGGAGTGGGACTGACCCGGCCATATATAGATCTTGGGGCACTGCCCCTGTTCCCCCTTTCCCCCGCAAAGCACAAAGCATGAGTTAGTCCAGCCCGGGGATTCTATTGTCCCCACGCACACCCCTTGAGTAGTTGCGAACTGTCTGGCTGGTAGACACACTCATGCAGCCTGAGCACATTTACGAGTCAGGCAGTTCGAAACTGATACATCTAGTAATAATACAACTTACCTAATGAGAAAATACCAGACATGTGATGTGTCTGGTATTTTCTCAGTTTGTTTTTTATGTGTTTATATTTTTGGGCTGCAAAAAGCAGTACTGAAAAAAAAGGGTTCCAACTAAAGTAAAAAGTTTGGGAAACCCTGGTCTAACCAGCTTTCTGTCTGTCTTACAGTCCATTTATCCAATCCATATTCCTTAACTTGCTGGCAAGAATATTGTGGGTGACCATATCAAAAGCTTTGCTAAAGCTGGCACTGGGGGGTTTGGGAGGACCAGAAACAGCTTATTTGAATATTCATCATTTGATTAATGAATATGCAAATATGCAAATGAACATTACCAGTCCTCCAAAAGTTCGTGAATGGATTTACTGGTCCCCGTGTCAAAAAGTTTGGGAACCCGTGATCTATAGTAATCCATTGTTTGCTGTTAGGCTCAGTGAGACACTGCTAAAGTGACACTCCGCCAGCACTGTGCGTAATAAACCCACGTGCTTGGATCTATATGTTCCTTCATAGATCATTACAGAATTTACTTTTTCTCTTTTTCCTGTGGTGGAAGACCACACTTTGGCCAAAGAAAAACATTAAAGTAAAATCAGGAGGTATATATTTAAAAAGAAAAGTTTGGCAATGAATGAATGTTGAAGTTTTAATACAGTAGAGAAAATGAGTGTCATGCTTCCTATTAGCTCATCCAACCTGAATCACCCATCTTCCTCGCTCAACGGCAAATCAGAAGGTTTGAATGTTCCACTTTAGAATTTACAATGATTAAAAAGCTGTCCAAAGCCAGCTTCCCACAACCAGGCAATAAGAAGAGTCTCTTTTGAAGAAAGGGGTGGTCAGTTTTGCAAGGGAAATTTGTGTGGATATGAGATTATCCCAACTTCCGCTTACTTTGAACACAGAGCTCCAGGAAAGTAACATTTCAAGCTTCAAAAATTAACTATTGTTAATTTGGTCTCAAAATTTACCTAAAGACGATTTTTCTCATGACAGCTGATAATGCATTGAAAGCATAAATTAAAATGACAAGCAAAAGGAAAAATAAAAGGAAGGCTGAAAATTTGTTCTGAAGGATTCTTTTCTTATGCTTGATTTAATAAAAGGGGATTTTCTGCAATCAGAATAAGGAGCCTGAAACTTCAAGGGCAAATTTATGAAAGTTTCATAAGTTAATAAGAATGAATAAAAATCCAGAAGTGGCTCCATTTGTAAACAATTCTTGTTCTAAACCCAGCAATTTTATTAATAAAAAAAGGAAAGAGAAGAACTTGTACTGGACCAAAGAAAGCGGTTCAATTAAAAAAAAAAAATCTTAAAAATAGGTATTTGTTGTTCAGTACAAGTAGCAGTAGAGGGCACCAAACTATCTTCAGTACCAGGCATTCCTGTGCTTCTCCTACTGCAGTTGAAGAAACCAAAGGAGCAGAGAGAAGAAAAGGAAAATAAACACCGATTCAACGACAGTGCCCAGGAGAAATTCAAATGCCACCCCATTGATTAGCAGAGTGCCCCCAGCTAGGTTCTGTGTTTCACAAATGCCTCAGTGTGCACAAAAAAATTGGTTCTGCACATGGATAGAAAAGATTGAAGAGAACATTGTTCAGGGGCTTCTGGAACTACACTGAAGAGCAGTCTAGAGGTGCTGCCTGTGGTATGTGTGTGCAGTTATTTTATGATTTTCACTATTTCTGTGAAACAGCCATAAACATTTATATGGTTTAAATTTAAATCCAAATGAACTGGGTATCTGCTTTCTCAGGGCCATCACTGGCTGGCACACTTAGAAGACACTGAACTCTAACCTTATGAAGGTAACTGCTTTTGCATCAAATCAAAAGGAACAGGCTAGATGGTGGTATTTTTCTGAAGCAGTGTCACAAAACAACTAGAAGGGGTCATTATGGGCACAGGAAAGAACCCAAAAACAGCAATATATATGCTATTTTTTAAAACTTAAATTCTCTGTATGATTTTGAGATCGTTGCAGTCAGGTAGCAATAATCTAAATAAAACTTTGCAAGAGAATGAATTGTAGAAAGTTAAAAATATCCTGTTATTTTTAGACTGACCCATATTTTAAAGGTATAAGACTTATACTTACTACTTTCTGTTTGCTATAAATATTTGAAGCATTGATGAAAAGAAGGGAGAAAGGCCACAAAATTACCTGAGGGCAGAATTTGGTCTCGTTCTTTTAAAGTAATCCACGGCCTTGGAGGCAGCTGCTCTGGATGAACTGAAATTACAAAAGAGTGACTAATTTAATTTAGGGTTTATAAATATCAATGTAAGTCACTATCTTAACTTAATCAAGTTGAGAGCTCAGCAGCATTGCCCAATACTATGCTTTAAAAACCCAGAAGGGAGATACGAAATTCCAAAGCCTTTTATGCTCAAGGGAAGAAAGAGGATTCTGAATCATCATACAAAGGCCTAAAAATTGTAAATGTAATAAAATAGCAAATTCAGCAATCATATAGCTTCTCTGTGATTTTCAGCACATGGGAATCCTCTCTTGCTCTCCATACATCATAAGACATTCCCTGAAATACTTCTGCACCACTGCAACGTTGCCATTTGACCAAATTTTCTCATCTAATATTGTTAGTGAAATCCCTCTCCCCAGGACCTCGTACTGCCTGGGTGGCAATAAAACTCCAAAGGACTCTGTCCAAGAAAAAAAGCCCTTTTTTAAAATGATGTTGAGGAAATTGTGTGCAGTAATTTTACAACATAGTAGTCAAGTCCAGGTGTGACGGAAAGACTTCTCATTAAATTTGCATATAAACTAATTTCTAATAGGGATATAAAATCCTGTTTAATCAGTTAACTGGTTTAACCAGTTAACTGCTTAAATGGGTGTCAGGCTGGCCAGAACAGCCCCTCACCCACGGTGTGGTCTGCAGGTTAACCAGGTGATGCTTACCGGTTAACCATTCCACATCCCTAATTTCTAACAAAGGGTGCATTCAATTGGAGCTACGCAAATTGTGTAGCATATTTCAAGTTAATTTCGAAATAGCTTATTTTGAAATTTGGTGATGTCTACACCGCTTTTATTTCAAAATGAATCGCTATTCTGAAACATCCCTTACTTCTTGTGGAATGAGGTTTACAGGGACATCAGAATAGTGAGCCAGTTATATTTTGGAATAATGGGCACGCTCAAAAGACACGGAATAGCGGTATCCCAAAATAGTGCTGCAATGTAGATGAAGCCAAACTGCACAAAATAAAAGTTATGGGAAATCATTAATGTTTAAGAGTGCCCTACCAAAAGTACCCCATAAATCTTACTAAAGGTTTTTATTTAATTTCCCCCCCCAAAAAGATAGTATTTTGTAGACAGGATTGCTAAATTAATCTCTCAAATACATCAAATACTTTAAAACAAGAACCCCACCCCAAATAAATACCCTACAACCAAACTCAATTTCAGTTTGTATCAAAACATTTGAAGGAGGGAAGAAGGGGAAACAGGACACAAAACTAAAACGTTCAGCAGTGAAATAGAGTGGTTCAATTATAAATGCATAAGGGCAGGATATTAAAATAGTGAGAGAGATCTATTTCTGGACTGAAGTTTTAGGAACAGTTGAAATCATGCTGCTTGCAATTTGGAATTAATACAAGTGAAAAGTACCAAACTAGGAGCAACAACAAACTGAGGGCTTCAGTTTCTAATAAGATATAAAGTGAGGATAGAGGCCATACAAGCTCTCCCATGTCACCCAGCCAATGTATCTCAGCCTCTGCTGATGAAAGGATAGTTTGGTTCCCTGTCAAATTAATCCTTGGCCCTAATGAGATTGCCAACAATGATGCCAATTTTTAACTGATTTAAAAGACACTGATCCTACCCAACCACTTCTCCTGGATGCACATACTCCCTTAAACAGAAACCTTTTGTCACTACTTATCAGTTCTGGACTAGGGATGTAAGTGTTTAACCAGTTAACTAACAAGCATCTGCTTATAGGTTACCTTTCCGGTTAATCTCTCGGCCACTGCTGGGGGCCCATGAAGCCAGCAGCCGCAGGGAGCATTGAACCATGCAACAGACTGAATTTCAATCAGACATTTAGTAGGTTTCTTGTTTTTTTAATTTTTACATCGCTATTCTGGGCTCAAAGCAGTGATCTAGTGGCAAAGGACGCCATATTCCATATATTAAATCTAAGCCATTAACTTAGGAAGCTAGATTTCTTCATGCCCTACCACAAGTCATATCTGTTACAATACTACTTCATCGATTTTGTTATTTTTGTGTGGGAGTCCCAGGACTTGATAGGATCATAAAAGTAGTTGGAAGTGATTCAGAAACTCAGACCCTCAATTGAATGCTATCCAATACGAGTGACAGTGTTTGGCAGTTAGTTATGTATATCAAACGAAACTTCTAGTTGTGTTGTTACCTGCTAGATTGTCAAGCATGTAGTTCAGTAGCTTTCGTGTTCCATCTGGGTCCTGGTACAGGCTGAGAATATCCTGTGATAAAGGATTGCCTGAAAGATTCAGAACAAAAATGCAATAATGAGCTCCCTGAATCAAAATGTGCATTGAAACTTGACTTTCCTGAAAGAGAATAGCACTCCCAGGAGGAGACAGACAAGATGATCCATTTGGTCTTTTCCATTTCCAATTTATCTAATTTCAGAATATCATAACAATGGCTAGCCTGGGAAATAGCTAGCACAGATGATAGTATACTTTCATATCATTTCAGCTGAGCAGTAACCTAAGTAATTTTTTGTTTCAACCTCACTAAACACATTCGTTTTTATATTTGGAAATTATGCACTTAAGTACCTCATTAAAAAAAAATAAACAATGTTTTAAGTAGTGGAGAAAGGATAAAATGGACAATTCAAGGCCACTGATAAGCTTCTTGTAGAAAGATATGCAGGGCCACTAGGACACGTATGCTCTGAAATGGCACTGTGAAAACGTGCATAGGTGTGTGGCACTGCTCTGGGGCAAGTGTTTAGTCTCACTGAGGCAAATGGTTGATACCATCCTCAACTTTTCCAGGCTGCATGCATTCCATAATACAAAGTCCAAAAGCTTGGATAACAAACTTTAACACAACAGCCAGCAAATGATACTTTTCAACAATTTCTGGGTAAAATAGAGGGATTTCAGGAGAGGCAGCCTCACGATGCACTGTGCATGCATGCAGAACGCATCTCTTACCAAAAGCACCCCAACTTGAGGATTCTGAAATTTTGCACAGAGCACATGCACAGTTTAACAGTTATGCCAAACTGAAGGTCAAAACAGATTCTCTTTCAAACCCAGAGAATTCTCTTCTGCCTGGTGTAGAGTATTTTACTTACAGAGTTCCAACTTTCAATCAGTCTTTAGCTACTGTCCTAATTCATCTTTGTTCATCTCAAATATGGCTAAGCATATATTCTTAATGTTCCAGATGACAAACTATGGACATAGACCAAGTTTTAAACGAAGTTAAAAAAAAAAAAAAAAAAAAACCACCACCAAAAAAAGTTATGAATAGGGTTACCGGAAATCTGCAGGACATTCTGCCAAATTCTGCAAATTTTGGGAAGTTTATTCCTTAAAGGCAATTCATCTCAAAATATAAACCCTAATGTAATACAATATATTTCACTGAAAAAGAGATTTTACTTAAACATTAGTCAGCCATCTTTTGCTCCTTTAAAAAACCTCTGCTACCCTGAAATTTCATCCTACACTCTCCTTCTGAAGACATTCATAGTCCTTCTAAAGTTTCTTTGTTGCCATCTCAACTTTCCATATAATGAAGTATACCTACATATTAAGAATGAAGAGTTATTTTCATATGGAGAACCTGCAATATTTTTCTAGTGGAACATGTTCAGGAGCACAATTTTCATAAAATAAAAATGCAATATTATTGTAATAATATTCTAGGAGTGGGGGAAACAAGGTATCTTGAGCAAATGCAGCAGACACAGCCATGCATACTACAAATATAGACTATGGCTTGCTTTGAAAAGGAGTTTTAAAAATCACAGAACACTACAGAGCCCAAAAATATCAATCTGGAGAATTATTAGAAGTGCACTCACCTTTCAAACCTAGGGTTTGTAGCTGGAAGAGCCGTCCAAGTTCATAAGGCAAAACCCGTAGCAGATTGTTATTTAAAAGCAATTCCCTACAACAGATGAAAAAGTAATTTATTAGCATCATTTTAAAAGGGTCATTTTCATGACACTGTATGCTGTGATATTCTTGAAGGATGGCTACTTCAGTTTTTAAATTGTTATACATTCTGTAAATAAGATTATAAACTTTCACATCTAAGTTTGAAGATAAAGAACTGGGCAAAACTATAATACATCACGACAAAAAGGAAACACTGTACACATACAAGGTATCGTGTTGAGGAAGCATGAAACTACAACAATTTTTGTATTGACCTCTAAGGGTCACATAAGTGGGACAAAAAAAAATTTTTTTTTAAATTGAGTAAGCATTTTATTTGGAAGCAGAAATGCTACTTGTGAGTTCAATGGCTATTTGAAAGGGTTTATTTATAAGCTGGATGAAAGCCAGCATTGAGCATTTGTAGCAATGGACAGTAGCTCCCTGTAATTAGTTAATTGCCCAAAGAAAACAGACAGCCATATGGGGATATTTCAAAAAGCCCAATAAAATAATCAGAGATTTAGAGGTTTAATGCTAAAGAGAATCCCTTAATAATAAAACTAATTTGCCTTGCAGATCTATATTAACGTACATCTAAGAATTTTAAAGAAGAAAAGTCTATGCACAAATTTCAAGAACAAAGTTTGTTCACTTGTTCCCATATCCATCAGTGACAGACTCTTGGGAAGTTAAGCAGGGCTACCCTTCTCACCTGAGAGATACCATGTTTCCTAGTTCTGCTGGTAAACTTCGGAGTTTGTTGGATGATAGATCCAGGTAAACCAGATTATGGAGCTTGGCAATATCAGGTGGAATGCGAGCAAGATTATTGTCATTGAGGTGTAGAGCAGTCAAGTGAGTCAGTGACCAAAGTGACATACTTAAGCACCGCACTCTACCTAAAAGAGAAAATGTAAAGAATTAGGTCTCCAAATAGCTTTTTATTCTTAAATTAAAACAGGAGGCACAAATCATAGGGAATGGAGAGGTACAAATTTAATGTGCTGCATGGAAAAATCAGGTGCGGAAATCACACTCCTGGTAATTAAGTGGAATTTTGATTTTTTTTAGCCTACCTAAGTGCTGAAATATATCCCAGGAGGAAGAACTGAACTCACTCAGCCAGATTTATCTGTAATGTTTCATCACTAATAGGTTTTAAATGACCGTCCAATACTAGTTTTGAGTAGGAAGGAGAAATGGAAAGAAAAAAAAAAATCAGATGCAAACCTGCTTTTTGCATGTTAGTTTTTAATCAAATCTAGTCAAACTCAAAACAAACAGTATTTTGAGTGATCCTAGAAGTCAGGTATTTTTCCTTAATTACGGTTCTCTCCTTTCCCTGAAATAAAGCACTTCTATAAGAGAAGAGTTCAAATCAGTATTAATATACAATCAGAGCAATACTCCTAAATAGCAATTTAGCCATGACAAGATTTAAAAACTCACCGGAGATTTCTAATTCTGCCCAGTGAGATTTCTTCCCATTGGATACCTCCTCTGCTGACATGATGGTGTAAATTCTGCGAGGATCTGGAGGATCATATTTTTCCTTTGGCATCCCTGTTAGTCTGAAAGATCGCCATGATTATTACACTACACAGCTGGAAATTTATTTTAAAACAGAGCCATCTGACCAATTATACTCCATGAACTTGCTTTTGCAAAAACAGGGGTACTTCAAGACTTCTCACAGTGCATAAAGTTAGTATGTGCAGAATCAGGGCCAATGTTGCAAAAGGGAGTTTCTTCCATGGAAGCTTTGGTTTCTGAAGTCAGAATAATTGCATTATCTTATACTAATCGACAAGCAGAATTTCTAAGTTCTGCTGTGCTGCCTGCCCTCCCCTGCTGCTGCCTCCCCCCCCCCCCATTCCTGCCTACTTTCCCTGCTGCCGCCTCACCCCCCGCCCCACCCCCCCAGGCACAGGTGTCTGTCTACTGCAAGGTGGGGGAACCTATGACTAGAGAGCTGGATGCGGCCCTCGGCTTGGAGTTCCCCCCACCCCAGCATTGGGGAGCATGCACTGGTGCTCCAGCCTGCCACTGTCCCACCATGGGACTGGAGCACACAAAATCTACTAGCCCGGGCCCCCTTAGGCACGGGGCATACCATCATAAAAAAGCCACTGGGAAGAGGTGAGAGGTGCAAGCTCTGGGAGGAAATCTGGATGCAGAAGGAAATAGAGAAGGGGATGCTGGCTCAGGGAAGGGGCTCCAGGCTGGGGAATTTTGGGCTCAGGTGTAGGGTTGGGGTGCTGAACAAGCCTCAGGCTTGTGGTTGTGAGGGTGCAGGAGTTTGGGTTGGGGTGCATGAGGGGCTCAGGGCAGAGGCTGGGAGTATGATGGGCTCACAGAATCATAGAGCTGGAAGAGACCTTAGAAGGCCATCAAGTCCAGCCCCCTGCCCAAGGCAAGACCAATCCCAATTAAATCAACCCAGCCAGGGCTTTGTCAAGCCAAGACTTAAGCACCTCTAGGGATGGAGACTCCACTACTTCCCTAGGTAACCCATTCCAGTGCTTCATCACCCTCCTAGAGAAATAGTTTTTCCTAATACCCAACCTGGACCTCTCCCACCACAACTTGAGACCATTGCTCCTTGTTCTGCCATCCATCACTACAGTGAATAGCCTTTCTCCAGCCTCTTTGGAACCTCCCTTCAGGAAGCTGAAGGCGGCTATCAAATCCCACCTCGCTCTTCTCTTCCGCAGACTAAACAGTCCCAACTCCCTCAGCCTCTCCTCGTGGGTCATATGCTCCAGCCCCCTAATCATTTTGGTTGCCCTCCGCTGGACCCTCTCCAACACAACCACATCCTTCCTGTAATTGGGGGCCCAGAACTGGACACAATACTCCAGATGTGGCCTCATCAGAGCCGAGTAAAGAGGAATAATCACATCTCTGGATCTGCTGGCAATGCTCCTCTTAATGCAACCTAATATGCCATTAGCCTTCTTGGCTACAAGGGCACACTGTTGACTCATATCCAGCTTCTCATCCACTGTAATCCCCAGGTCCTTTTCTACAGAACTGCTACTTAGCCAGTTGGTCCCCAGCCTGTAACAATGCTTGGGATTCTTCCGTCCCAAATGCAGGACTCTGCACTTGTCCTTGTTGAACCTCGTCAGATTTCTTGTGGCCCAATCCTCCAATTTGTCTAAGTCACTCTGGACTCTATCCCTATCCTCCAGCGTATCTACCTCTCCCCCTAGCGTAGTGTCATCCGCAAATTTGCTGAGGGTGCAATCCATCCCCTCATCCAGGTCATTAATAAAGATGTTGAACAAATCAGGACACAGATTTGCAGTGTGTGAATGGTGCAGGAGTGTTGTGGCAGAAGACTGGGGATGTGGGGGCGCAGGAGTTTGGGGATGTAAGAGGCTCTGGACAGGGGGTTCCAGTTTATGATAGGCTCAGGTTTCGGGTCGGGGGGGGGGGGTGCAAGAGTGTTATGATGCTGTGGCCAGATGGGGGCTTGTTGGCCAAGCTTCATTTTTAAATAAAATATGTCAAACATAAAATGTTTCAGCACTGTCTTTATTTATGAGAGGGACGAGGAACCTGTTTTGAGTCAGGGGTCACTAACCCACAGAAATGTCAGTTGGGGCCACATTAGTGAGGCTTGGGGAGTTTTGGAGGGGTTGGTTTTTTTCATCTCACTTGTGTGGCCCCAACTGTGCTGGTGAGGGCAGGGGACAGGGTGCTGGGACAGGGTACTTGTGGGGGCGGGAGGGGGGTCTGCCCAGGGGGAGGGGACAGACAGCTGGGGCCAGTACCTGGGGATCCCGGGTCTCAGGAAGCACGCTGGCTGCTCTTCCCCTCTCCTCCCCCAGGCACCCTCCGGCTCTAACCCAATTCCCCCCCTTCCCCAGAGCCAGGCACACCTCCCCTCCCGCCCCTGCTCTAATCCAATGCCCCTCCCCTCCCCTTCCCCAGAGCCAGGCACACCCCCCCCTTTAACCCAATCCCCTTCCCCTTGCCCAGAGCCAGGCACTGCCTCCGCCCCCCAATCTTCCTCCCCCAACCTAATTCTCAGGTCCCAGAGGCGGAGCTGCCGCCGCCACAGCCACGCACGTCTCCATCCAGGGCAGGCACTGGGGCGTGTGCGCTGAGCGGCTGGCCTTGAGATGTGTTGGCTGGGACGCCATGCACAACCCTGCGCCCCAACCCAATCCCTCTCCCCAAAACTAGAGCCAGGCACACCCCCCCCCCCAACCCGATCCCCCTCCCTGCTGCTCTAACCTAATTCTTGGGTCCCGGAGCCACTGCCGCTACAACCATGCATCTCCCTCCAGGCACTGGGCGGCCGGCTTCGAGCATGAGCTGGCCGGGACACCATGCGCACCCCTCCCAACCCAATCCCCCTCCCCTCTCCTTCCCCAGAGCCAGACACCTCCCCTCTCCTCCCCCCCCACCTTATGCCCAGGTCTCGGAGCCAGAGCTTTCTTGCCAGAACTCTGACAGAGGGGGAGGAGAGTGGGAGATTGAATGGACATGAACAACATCTCAAAGAACACCAATTACGGAAACAGGTAACTGTCTTTTCTTCTTCGAGTGCTTGCTCACGTGCATTAAAAATAGATGACTGCAAGCAGTATTTGTGCAGGCAGGTAGGAGTTTCAAGGACATGCGGATTGCAACACAGCTCTACCAAACACCATGTCATTCCTAGTGTGATTCGTGATCACATAATGAGCTGCAAAGGTGCGCTCTGAGGACCACACTACAGCATGGCAGAGGTCCTTGATGGGAACAGTGGCTAAAAAGATGCCCTAAGAAGCCTGGGCTCTGGTCAAATGAGCCGTAACCAACTTTGGGACCAGAACACCCACTAGCTCATAGCATGTGCGGATGCAGGAAGTAATCCATCTGGATATCCTCTGGGATGATACTGGCAGATCTTTCATTCTATCTGTGCAGACCACAAATAGCTGTGCGGATTTATGGAAGGGCTTTGTCCTCTATGGAAAGAATGCAAAGGCCCTCCTGACGTCCAGAAAATGAAGGCGACTTTCTTCATTGGTTGCATGAGGCTTGGTATAGAAGACAGCTAGGAAGAGGTCTTGGCCCATGTGAAATGCCGAAACTACCTTCAGAAGAAAGGCTGGGTGCAGCCTGGTCCTTAAAGAAGGATAACTTTCCTAACTAGACCCACTAAATTAATGCCAGAAGATCGATCTGCAGCACAGCAAGTAAAGATGTGGCCTGAGGCGAGAAGGGCCTAGGAGCACCCTATATAGCATGGCATTTGCTGTCATTTCAGGGGGGCACTGAGCCTGGTCCCCTCCGGGTACTGCTGAAGGAAAATCGTGCACCGGTGCTGGAAGTGGCAAGCATATACACCTAGGTTGAATGGACATGAACAAGCACTCGAAGAACAAGGAAGATTCACTTATGGACAAGGCTGACTCCCTTCAATGACCAAGGTATCCGTATCAACACATTTCCTAGAAGAAAGGGTTTCCTCAAACAGTACTCCATGGTACACCCACATCTTGAACAAAAATGAATAAGGGTTTTAAACAGGTGCCATATAAAGAGATTAAACAGACTGGGACTTTTTAGCTTCAGAAAGAGCAGGATATGATAGAGATCTATAAAATCATGATTAGTATGGATCAAGTGAATAAGGAAAAGTTATTTACTTGTTCCCATAACATAAGAACTAGGGGGTCACCAAATGAAATAACTAGGTAGCAGGTTTAAAACAAACAAAAAGGAAGTTTTTCTTCATGCAGCGCACAGTCAACCTGTGGAACTTTTGCCAGAGCACGTTGTGAAGACCAAGACTTCAACAGGGGTCAAAAAAGAACTAGATACATTCAGGGAGGTTAGGTCCATGAATACTTATTAGGCAGAATGGGTAGGAATGGTGTCACCAGCATCTGTCAGAGGCTGGAAATGGTGACAGGAGAGGCATCACTTGATTACCTGTTCTGTTCACTCCCTCTGGGGCATTTGGCATTAGCCACTGTCGGCAGACAGGATACTGGGCTAAATGGACCTTTGGTATGACCCAGTTTGGCCATTCTTACGTACTTGGGTCTATTAACTGAACACTTCAATGTGGAGATTGGATGGCATTTCTAGCTTTTTGTGATGGGTTAACCCACAGCTCCTGATGACAGGCATATCATATAGAATTATGTTGATGCTGTGACAGATGTAAAAACATACTCAGGAAGGGAGGGGAGGAAAGAAACTGAAAAGCCTAATCTTGGTTAAGGTTTTAGTTAAGCGATCAAAGTGGTTAAATAATCTTGGTCCTTGCACCCATTTACACCTGCCTATATGGAAGGGATGCATTAGTCCCATGACACCAAGAACTACAAAGTTTAAGGTGACCTCTTCTATTTATACTGGTAGCTTTTTCTTTGGGGGGGGGGGGGGGAGAACAGGTAAGATTTGTTAATATATCACCCTGCATTGTGAAAGTTTCTCTGTTAGTAAGTGGAGAGTTTCATCTGCTATAAAACACTTCAATTAATTTCACTTTTCCTCAGTGAATCAGACCCTGAATTGCAAATTATGAGACTTGCTAACTTGTTATGAAGACCTTAAGCTACCCTCCACAACACTAATCAAAAGCTACATTAGAGAGTCAAACACTGGTGTAACTTCTGAGATTATGAATGCTTAAAATGAAACCTAAAATTAAACATGTTCTTTGATTTCTGCGTGTTATTCAAAACAGATTAAGATTTCATAAAATGACCACTTGTTACAGAGATCACCTACCAACCCACCTACGAAATGTTTCAAGTGGCCTTAAGTCAACAGCACACCACACGGGTCACTTTCCTATATTGTCTATTTGTATGTATCCCCTATCAAAATAACCCTAACAGTACAAACACATTTCCAAGGTTATCCTGGAAAAGCTGTAAGTTACCAAAACAATCACATTACAGTAAAAAGAGAACATAACACACAACTTGTGCTAACTGTATTCTCAAACATTTATGACCATATTTCACACACTGAAAACTCTATTTGTATCAATGTACAGAAAGAAAAATTCTCCAATGCACAAAAAGATAATTTAATCTCTTAATAAGAAATGTGTTTGTCTACAAAAAAATACCTCCGCATCCATAGGACTATAAATATATACTACATGTTTGGTCATTACGAGAGGCACAAACAAAGAATTCTAACAGTTCTTCACAATCATCTAAAGACAGATTTTTAGAAACATACTGCAACTGAAATCAAGAGGACAAAGCAACTGCTTAGCCCAGCAATCCCACACAACTGCAATTAGTCTCAAACAGCTCTTGCTCAGGTGTATACAAAGGCTAGCCCAGCGATACTCTTTTGGCCGACAACATTGCATTTAGAACATCTGTGTCCTGCCTTTTGCTGCTCCCTCTTGACATGAAACTGCATCTACTGGATTTACTGTAAAAAGGCTATGAACTAAAGCAAAAGAGTCCGAAGATGCAGTTTAAAGTGAAGATTTGGAAAATGTAGCCTGTCAAACAAGGAAGTGTTGTGCCATTAGACATATTGATGAAGTGGAATCTGCAAAGGTTTAATTTAGGGACTCTGAACAGCTTGAGCACTCAAATACAGACTTTTTTTGAAAGTCAACCATCTTCTATTTTCAACTACTAGTACGTTTTTGTAAGTGATGTTGGTGTGGATAACAAGGGAACTTCAGGATAAATGTAGCAGCAGCACTATAAACTCACTGAAATTTTGAAGAAATTAGAGCCAGTCATATAGATCCTATTTGTGCTGAAGTAGTTACTGGGTTGCCAACCACAATCTAATGTTTCTAAAAAGCCACAATTTTCTTCATGGGTTTAAAAAGAAATGCAACTGGTTATAATCATACTGCATGGCAGCGATGAGACCCCAGCTGGAGTGCTATGTACAATTTAGGAAAAATGTGGACTAACTGGGAAAGAATCCAGAACAGAGCAATAAAACTGACCGATGAGGAAAGGTTAGAAAAACCAGGCAAATTTAGTCACCAGAAAAGAATACTGAGGGGGAGGGGCTAATAACCCCTAACATATTTGAAGACTGTTGTATAAAAAGGATGGCGATCAACTGAACTCCATATTACTGAAGGAAGACAAGTAATAGACTTAATCTGTAACCAAGACGACTTAGGTTAGATATAAGGAAAAGCTGAACAGAAATTAAGCTTAGAATCAGGCTTCTAAAGGAGGCTGTGGAATCCCTGTCACTGGAGTTTAAGAATCAGTTGCACAAACACCTGTGGGGGTGGGCCTGATTTACTTGGCCCTGCCTCTGTGCAAGAGACTGGACTTGACTTCTCAAGCCCCCTTCCAGCCCTACATTTACATAAGAACGGCCATACTAGGTCAGACCAAATGTCCATATAGCCTAGTATCCTGTCTTCTAACAGCGGCCAATGCCAGGTACCCCAGAGGGAACGAACAGAACAGGTAATCATCAAGTGATCCATCCCCCGTCACCCATTCCCAGCTTCTGATAAACAGAAATTAGGGACACCATTCCAGTCCACCCTAGCTAAGAGCCATTGATAGACCAATCCTCCATGAATTTATCTAGTTCTTCTCATTCTTTTTTGCACCCTAATTTCTACAACTGCATTAAGTTGCCAATGTGGAGTTAATCCACAACCCCAAATTCTCCTGAGTCACTATTTCAAATCATGGGACTAAAAGTACATCTTAAACTTTCAACTTTTAAATTTAGATGTCTTTTTTCAGAAGAGCTTAGAAGAAAACCAGCAAAGCATCTTTCATCAACTAGGAAGAAGATAAATTTACCAGTTTGTGCTGGAAGCAAGAGTAGTCAGCTTGCTTCTATCTTAAGTTATTATTTAATGTTTCCATTGCAGTAGCTCTCAGAGACCAGCTATGCACTGTATAAATATAAAAGATGGCCCCTTCCCCCAAAGTGCTTACAGACTAATAGAAATTCATCTTATTGAGTCATTATGGCATATACTGTTCAATCTTAGTTCTTTCATGCTTGAACATACAAATGAGTTTTCTTTTTTCATGAAGAGGGAAGTAGAAATGTAAAGGATAACACGTTGGCACAAATTCAAAACCTCTTTCTAGACCTCAAGCGCATTGACATTTTCATGATTTTTCATGGGGGTGTAACTCCCTGTGGTTTTCTGAAGGTTCTCCAGCAGATAGTCTGAATAATTTCTCCCTGTCCTGTAACAGAACACAATCTAATGCCCAATAACCCCATTTAATGCTTGCCAAATGGGATTAAAAGCATACATGCTTAAGACGACAGCAACATTTAACAATACATTTGTTTTCACCTCTCGGGACCTGGCTGAGGTGAAACCTGAAAAGGGGATTCATTGAGAATAAATAACTCACAGGGGCACTAAATACTTGCACTCTGAACATGTCAGAGGTCAGAGACATGTTTCTTAGTGCTTTGATTTCCCTTGAAGCAAAGGGACATAGTTAGTAGTAGACAGAGTTGAGACAGATGTCATTTTACAAGTTGATAATACCACTTTAAAACTATCTTTACAGAAATCCCTGAAAAGTGGCTTCACAATGCTTTTCTTTCCTTCAGCTACTGCACAGCTGTGCATACATGACAGCATTTATGTTGCAAAAAAAATTCCTATTTCCTATTTTTAGTGATATTTTAAGCACTTAAGTTTTAACACACCAAGTTTTAATGTGTTTGAAGTAGAAATAAATATAGATTTTTATAGTTATTATTGTAGAAATTATTTAGAATCGTTTGATTTAGAACTATTGTAGAAACAGATTTAGATTTTTATGGCTATTATTTTGTTTTTAGTTTGAAAGTAATGATTGTAATATAATATAGTGAAAGAATGTAATGATTTGCTTTTCCTTGAAATTTTGTTTGTAACCCTTGCTCTTGTTTTTGTTATGTGAGAGAGTAAGGAATGTGAGAGATATGGGTGAAGGCCACCACTGAACCAGGAATACCGAAAGGAAGGATCCAAAAATGGACTAGAAGGCATAACAGAAAAGGGCAGATTGGCGACGCAGGACACTGAGGGAAAGGGCAAGCACTTATCAATTGGGACAAGATATTTGTGATCGAAACCAGCTTAGCATGGCAGAAGGTAAGGGGCAAGAGAAACTACCAGAAAAACATCCATTAGAAAAACAGCATGATGATGCAAAACTTACTGATCCCGATGAAGAAAAACTACTATAAAAAGGGACTGTTTTGCCATGAAATTTTGGGGATGCCCTGCCATGACTGGAGCATGGGTCCAGACCCTCGCTCCTTCACCCATGATCAATCTGGTTGGCCATGGACCATAGGCTCGTAAGTAAGAACATAAGAACAGCCATACTGGGTCAGACCAAAGGTCCACCATCTAGCTCAGTATCCTGTCTTGACCATAGTGGCCAATACCAGATGCCCCAGAGGGAGGGCTCACAACAGGGAATCCTCACATGATCCATCCCGTCACCCACCTCCACAGAAACAGAGGCTAGGGATACCATGCCTACCCATCGATGGACCTAACCTCCATGAATCTATCTAGCTCTTTTTTGAACCCTGTTAAAGTTCTAGCCTTCACTGCATCCTCTGGCAAAGAGTTCCACAGGCTGACTGTGCACTAAGTGAAGAAAAACTTCCTTTTGTTTGTTTTAAACCTGCTGCCTATTAATTTCATTCGGTGACCCCTAGTTCTTATATAGTGGGAACAAGTAAATAACTCTTCCTTATTCACTTTTTCCATGCCAACCATGATTTTATAGACCTCTATCATACCCCCCCTTAGTCTCCTCTTTTCTAAGACGAAAAGTCCAAGTCTTTTTAATCTCTCTTCATATGGGACCCGTTCCAAATGCCTAATCATTTTTTGTTGCCCTTTTCTGAACCCTTTCCAAAGCTGATGTATCTTTTTTGAGATGAGGCGACCACATCTGTACACAATATTCAAGATGTGGGCATACAATGGTTTTATATAGAGGCAATAAGATATTTTGGGTCTTATTCTCTATTCCTGTTTTAATGACTCCTAATGTTCGATTTGCTTTTTTGACTATCGCTGCATACTGAGTGGATGTTTTCAGCGAACTATCCACAATGACTCCAAGATCTCTCTCGAGTAGCTGCAGCCAAATTAGTCCCCATCATATTGTATATAGAGTTGGGATTATTTTTCCAATGCGCATTACTTTACATTTATCAACATTAAATTTCATTTGCCATTTTGTTGCCCGATCACTTAGTTTGATGAGATCTTTTTGAAGTTCTTCACAATCTGCTTTGGTCTTAACTATCTTGAGCAGTTTGGTATCATCTGCAACTTTTGCCACCTCACTGTTTAGCCCTTTCTCAAGATCATTTATAAATGAGTTGAATAGGATGGGTCCCAGGACACACCCTTGGGGGAACCCCACTAGTTACCTCTCTCCACTCAGAAAACTTACCATTTATTCCTACCCTTCGTTTGCTGTCTTTTAACCAGTTATCAGTCCATGAAAGGACCTTCCCTCTTATCCCATGACAACTTACTTTACTTAAGACCCTTGGTAAGGGACCTTGTCAAAGGCTTTCTGGAAATCTTAGTATACTACATCCACTGGATCTCCCTTGTCCACATGTTTGTTGAACCCCCTCAAAAAAGTCTAGCAGATTAGTAAGACATTATTTCCCCCCAACAAATTATATTCATCCATGTGTCTGACAATTTTATTCTTCGCTAGTTTCAACAACTTTGCCCAGTATGGACGTTAGACTTACTGGTTTCTAATTGCCAGGATCACCTCTAGAGCCCTTTTTAAATACTGGCGTCACATTAGCTATCTTCCAATCATTAGGTACAGAAGCTGATTTAAAAGATAGGTTACAAGCCACAGTTAATAGTTCAGCAATTTCCCATTTGAGTTTTCAGAATATAACATGGTGACTCTGTGTGTGTGCGCGCGCACGCGCTAACCGCTGTCATTATATTCTCAATAAACACAGAGTACTGTCTTTTCCTCCTGTAAAGATCCTGTGTGCTTCTTATAAGCATAATGTTTACACCATTTAGCCACGCATATCTGTGATCGTGCAATAGCCAACACCAGAAATTGATCCTAGGACCTTCAGAGCATGCGTATCTAAAGTGTGAACCAGACAGCCGGGATTTGATGCAGAGAGCCGCAACAGACCTATATTTTTGGTAGTTTGAGGGCGGAAGAGTAAATGGCACATAACACACTGGTCATTCTGCTACAACTGCAGCCTATTAGAGCAATGGAAAAAAAATCGAGAATGAAAAATGGTGAAACATGCCAGTATTTTAGTGGTATATTGTATTCATTTAAAAATATTCCAATAAGATTTTTCCCCTTACAGCTGAACTTTTTTCCACTGAAGGTGGTCATTGCACTGAAGTAATTAGCTATATATTTGGACCTTTATTTTCACAATATGATTTATATTTGTGCCAAATCATTAATTAGCCAAACATGTTAAGAAAAAAAACCACACACCAGCCATGGACAATATAGTTGTGCTTTTACTTAGCAGCACATTTACCCAGCATTGTTCACGTCCTTAAAAAGGTGCTCAGTGCAGGGTCTGAGGTTTAGGGGTGAGGGCTCTGGACAGGTGCATGTGCAAGATCCATACTAGGACTGCATGCTCTTCTACTTTCTGTCCCTGTCAGGGAGTGATCGCAAAAGTTGCACAGCTTATCTGCTCCCTACACTCCCCAGCCAGAGTGAGGAATGCAGCAAACTGTGCACTTTCTCCTCACTCCCTGATGAAGGCGAACAGCCAGTCTCAGTATGAATCTGTTGTGTCTGTGCGGGGGAGGGGGAGGGAAAGCTTCAGGCCTCCCTCCACCCTTCGTGGAGGATGCCCCGGGAATGGGGAGGATCGCAGCTGGGGCAATTCTGGACCAGGAGGGGGCCCCACCCAGCTCCTTTCACCTGCCTGGTGACACTCTCTCTCTTCTGTTTGGTTTCATGAGAAGCAATCCCATTCCAGGCACATCCCATTTTCCTGGCACAACTAAACCCTTATGTTGATTTAAGTTATGATAAGAGAAAGCTGTATACTAAATTTGGTGGTCCTAGCTCTGACCAGTTAGGAGGAGTTCTTGAACAAACAGACTCACAGAAGGAGAGACAGACAGACACACATTTCTAAAATATATAGCAAGAAGATGGAGCAGAATACTTTCTGCTGGAAGCTACTAATTTTGGTCCTTTATATAAAGTCCATACCTGCTTCAAAGACTGGTAGGCTAGTTCTAGTAAGAAGTAGGATTTTCTTCTAAATGCAAGCTTAAAGCATTTATACTCTAAAACAGTGTTTAAAGCCCTTTTGCCGGGGAAGGGGAGGAAAACGACACAGGATAACATGAAAAAGGAACAAAGACCCTACTTGAATGAGGGACAAATTTGCTCATCAGAGGCCAGATGAGTCCATGCTACCAAAAATGTCACTTTTTTGGCTAGCATCAGATCTTTCACAAGGCCACTTTGTAACTAAGAATTCTGAACAGCTAATTCCTAACCTGTATCTGCTCCTCAATGCTACATATCAATCACTGTCATTATGTAAGAGAATCAACAAGTTAGCACCTCACATTTGGCTAGCAAATTAAAATAGCTGATATGTAGGACATGTAAGACAACAACATGGAAGTAACTAATAAAACAGGTAACTAGCAAATGGTCCGCCAAGCCACCAGATCCGGCCTGCGGAGGCAGCACGGAGCCCCAGGCAGGCTCCCCAGCTTGCCCCGCAGCCCCATGCAGAAACACAGCTGCAGGGCTCTGTTTCTGTTTTAAAACTGGAGGGGAGGGGGGACGTTTTAGGAGCCGCCCCGCCTCCAGCACATTCCTATTGGCCAGTTTCTGGCAGAAACCAGCCAATGCAAGCTGCTTGTTGGAGTAACAGGCAGCCAAGAAGAATCACACTCCCTCTCCTCCGCTCAGTTATTCATGAAGCACATGGCCAGGCAAGCAGGTAGGCTGGCTGGAAAACATTTTAAGCTCTGCAGGCAGGCTGGCTAGTTTGGCAGCTGGCAAGTAAGTCTCTTGGCTACAGCCTGCTTCTGGCACCCCAGCCCTTTCCTGCCTCAACTCTCTGCCCTCCCCCCCCCCCCAACATACCCAAATCCTCTGTCCCCCTTCTTGCACCCATACCCCCTCCCAGATCTGGCACTCCAATCTCCTGCCCCAGATCACAATCCCCTCCTACCCTAGGTCACATCCCAAACCCCTACACTCTAGTCCCCTGTCCTTGGTCACAACTGCCTCCTTCATGCAAACTCCCTCCCAGACTCCAGTCTTCCTCCTGCACGTCAATCCCTTATCCCAACCTCCATTCTGCATCTAACCTCCATCCCAGACACCGCATCTCCTCCATTAATATCATGAAAGAGTGCGGCCCTCCACCACTTTCCAAAATCTTGGAGTGGCCCCCTGTCAAAAATTATTGCCCACCCCTGCACTAGGACAAGGCCATGTGTCTGTTTCTACTTCTGTTTATGAAATGGCCAAAAACAAATCACTTTAGTTTTGAAACATTAGGACAAAATTACATTAGCAAGTAGGACAGACTAAGCCTTGGCCTGCTTTCCTGTACTGCTGAATGAAAGACTATATATAAGTGTGCATTATTAGCAGCACTAACAAAAGGAGCAGGAGAGATTGTGTACATTTAAAAAAACCTTGTAAATATGTTCTTTTTGAAGCAACATCCACCTAGACTCATGCACAGACAATATATATAGCAGCAGACTGGATATTTTTGGAGTGGTGTTTGATGGTTCCAAGTATAAAATGTTTGTTTCTGTCAGGTCTTCATTTCTGCCATAGCAAAACTGCTTACTAAATTAAGCTAGCAAGCCAAAACACAGATAAATGAAGTTTCAAAATCTTCAAGTGCTCTTGGATAGATCTGACAAACTTAACAGAGGGTGCAGTACTGCTAGCATATGGTTTGATTTGAAATTCCTGTATCCTGGTCTTACTGAGATGTGGAAGCATTCTTCAGAGATTCTAAACATATTAAAAATCCCTTTGTGAAAGTTGTGCGTGCGGATGGCCAAGAAATTCAAGAATCAGAATCACAGAATACTAGGACTGGAAGGGACCTTGAGAGGTCATCGAGTCCAGTCCCCCACTCATGGCAGGACCAAATACTGTTTAGACCATCCCTGATAGATATTTATCTAACCTACTCTTAAATATCTCCAGAGATGGAGATTCCACAACTTCCCTGGGCAATTTATTCCAGTGTTTGACCACCCTGACAGTTAGGAACTTTTTCCTAATGTCCAACCTAAACCTCCCTTGCTGCAGTTTAAGCCCATTGCTTCTTGTTCTATCCTCAGAGGCCAAGATGAACAAGTTTTCTCCCTCCTCCTCATGACACCCTTTTAGATACCTGAAAACTGCTATCATGTCCCCCCTCAATCTTCTCTTTTCTAAACTACACAAACCCAATTCTTTCAGCCTTCCTTCATAGGTCATATTCTCGAGACCTTTAATCATTCTTGTTGCTCTTCTCTGGACCCTCTCCAATTTCTCCACACGTTTCTTGAAATGTGGTGCCCAGAACTGGACACAATACTCCAACTGAGGCCTAACCAGCGCAGAGTAGAGCGGAAGAATGACTTCTCGAGTCTTGCTCGCAACACACCTGTTAATGCATCCCAGAATCATGTTTGCTTTTTTTGCAACAGCATCACACTGCTGACTCATATTCAGCTTGTGGTCCACTATAACCTCTAGATCCCTTTCTGCCGTACTCCTTTCTAGACAGTTGCTTCCCATTCTGTATGTGTGAAACTGATTTGTTCCTTCCTAAATGGAGCACTTTGCATTTGTCTTTATTAAACTTCATCCTGTTTACCTCAGACCACTTCTCCAATTTGTCCAGATCTTTTTGAATTATGACCCCATCCTCCAGATTAGTCACAACCCCTCCCAGCTTGGTATCATCTGTAAACTTAATAAGCGTACTTTCTATGCCAATATCTAAATCGTTGATGAAGATATTGAACAGAGCCGGTCCCAAAACAGACCCCTGCGGAACACCACTTGTTATACCTTTCCAGCAGGATTGTGAACCATTAATAACTACTGTCTGAGTACGGTTATCCAGCCAGTTATGCACCCACCTTATAGTAGCCCCATCTAAGTTGTATTTGCCTAATTTATTGATAAGAATATCATGCAAGACTGTATCAAACGCCTTACTAAAGTCTAGGTATACCACATCTGCCACTTCTCCCTAATCCACAAGACTCATTATCCTATCAAAGATACAGAATTGATACAGAATTGCTGCTGTATACCTGTTCAGGAGCTTCTTAAATGAGAGAGACTGATGTGGTTCTCAACCTTTTCAGAAAGTTAGAATCAATATAATTTAGGTATTTTTGTTCAAGTGGATTTTCTATGGATTTTATTAATAAAAATGCAAATACTACAATTTGCATTGGTATTTCTCTGGGTTTCTTAATGTGAGTGCTTGATATAGAACACAGACCGTATCCAAATTCTGTCATCACCAGAATCTGTTTGAGGGTGTTTTCCTCTTCTATTTCTCCAAGAGTAATTTCAGCTATTCCCTTAGCTGTTGTTCAGATTGAAAAAAAAAATAGGCACATTGTGGTTTTGTCAGAGTACTGCATCCTTTTTGGCCACACCACTTTTTTTAAATCTAGTAATTCTGTTGAAAATAGGTTGTTAGTGAAGTGACTGAAGGAAATGCCTATTCTTTGTGGCTTTTGCCGAGAGCAGGGAATATTTATTCTTTTCTGCAGCCACTGTTATGAAATATTTAAATTTTGGACACCTCTAAGTTAAATTACAAGTACAAATACAAAAGAGACTACTTATCACACCTTAACTCAAACAGATGTTCACCAGCTAATAGAAAGAGAATAAAATAATTAATAATTAGTACGCTTCATGTATTAGCAGAGATCAGTTCTAAATGAATATTTATCTCCCAGGAACAACAACTTAATCTGAACACTATGTCTGATGTCATGGATTAAGCAGCAAATTTCAGTCTATGAATTCATCTGTAACACAGGATTGCGTGAAATCTGATTATTTTTTCTTTATACTCCCTATCTATTGTCCCATTCTCATAGAACGCTGCCAAAGATATTCTGACCCTGTGGTTATGTTTCTCCTAAGTGAGCAGAATATAACAGTAGATCTAAATTGCCTCAGAATCTCCTTTTCTCCAAGAGCACAAAGAGAGCACTAAACAGAGAGAACCAATCATAATATAAACATTAAAGAGAATTTCAGAAGTGCAGTGCATTAAAGGTCACTTCCTTCTATCTCCTTTCAAGTCTAGAGACACAGCCATGTCACCTAAGTCCCTAAAGGGACCTGTTAGCAGATTCTATGCTTATTTTGCTCTTTTGAAGTGGTACTTATATTGTACTGAAGCATAGGGCCCTAACTAGAGCTGTAGCTATACTGTGTTACCTTGCAACCTTCCCGTGAGTTCAAGTAAAGCAGCAGACATTTAGAATCTTAAAATACCTGAATATAATCTGACTTAAGCAACAGTTAGAATACTGTCAATAAAATAAGAAAAAAAATCAATTTTTAAAATCTTCTTTAAAATGTACTAGATTTGTCCACAGTAGCAAGCTACCATCTATATTCTCATAAAGAAACAGATGCCTTAATTATCATGGCAGAATTCAGAGCAGTTCCACATTTTAAGGAAGAGGTCAGATTGTGAGACAATGGGTAGATATGTACATGGCAGAAAAGGAAAAAAACCTCTTAATATAACATGTACTAGAGATGTGAACAGGTAACCCTTCATTCAGTTCTTCTGCTGCCCACTATGCTTTGAGTAACATCAGTAAAAGCTGGTAAGACTCTGGTCAGTTTTCACTCTACTGCTACTTAGCAGTTACAAGCAGTAGCAGACACACAACAAAGCTAGCTCTCTGCAGCCCTGGGAAGGCAGCCCTTATCGTATTCAGATCTGTTCATGTTTGGAAGATTTTGCAGCTTCTACCAGGATGGCAATTTTCCTGACTACAACCAGCTGTACAGGAGTCCATGCTAATCCAAGACACATCTAGTTCACAAATGCCATATTGCTACCCCCCAGAGAGAGAGAGAGAATTTCTTATCAGAATCATATAGGGGTAACCATGTTAGTCTGTAACTTTAAAAACAATGAGTAGTCCTATTCTTGCCACGAAAGCTTTTTTTATATTTATGTCTCTAAAGGTGCCACAGGACTACTTGTTTTTATAAAAAAAATCATATCACTCAGACCAACATCGGCTTCCTGCAAGCTTTGATGAACTCTTACCCCTGGAGGATTATGGGATTTACAATCTCTTTGGTGTAGAAGAAAATTTAGTATCACTATACTCTTCTCTGGGAAATACTTTGAGATAATCTGTCATCTTCAGAAGCAAAAAGTTTCACAGTCTTCATACATATCCCCATGGAGATCCTGCTGAGGAAACACTAAGACACTACAAGATCTAGACTAAATTACAGGAGAAGATCCACCTGCAGGACAGAGAGCCTGTACCACCATGTACAGATTTTGCACTTCCTAAAGTGAAGTCAGGGACGCTCAAGGACCAGCAACGAACAAACATATACAAAGTTGTGTCCTCAACACTGAGGTCCCCCCCCCCCGGTCTCCCTCTGCTAGAAGGGAGGTACAGACTTTATGACAGGTCTAGCTTAGGAAGACACATACATTCTTTTTCTCACACACACGTGCCTTCTCCCTCTTCGCACACACTCAAACACCCCTCCCCACATTCAAAGCACTAAAACTGAATTTAAAAAGTATCTGCCTTCATGCAACTTCCTTTGATGCTCTGCCATGCAGGCATTATGCCCACTACCTCTACCACGGAGGAAATAAGACAACTTCAAGAGTCTTAAAATTCTATCACGCCAATATACAGTCACCATTACCATAATGGTAAATAAAGAAACACTGGGGGGGGGGGGGAGAGAGAGAGACAAAATCATCTCTGCATAGTTAAATTCAGCAGTCTGGACTGGTTTTGTGTTCATCTGCTCCAGGTGACTATCGAACTTCTTTGGCCAGTGTGGGTGTAGAAAGAGCAAGTTCGTTTTCAACACAAACAGCAACAAAATTCGTATCTTGTTCATGTTTTGTTGCAGAGAGCACTTAAACTGAACTCTTTTCCCTAATCCAAGTGAAAATTCTGTTTGCATGTTAGAGTAACACTTTTCACATTCTGCCAAACTTTGTGGTGCTATTCATAAGATATTTGCAACAGCATCTTAATTTCCTATCTGATAAAGTGACAGCAACAAGCTGAACAAATCTAGTATTCTAGGTTTATGCCTCTGCTTGGCATGGAGCCAAACGTATAATATCCAATCTCTAACAAAAAACAAAAAAAATAAAATAAAATAAAATCAAAGTGGACAGCGAGGTGCAACAATTTTTAGCGACCACATCCTGATAATCCTAAAAATACTTTAAGGGTATTTTTCTTAACAAATGGTGCAAACTTAAGTGAAGTTAAATTCTACCACCAGGAAATCATGAACCACAAGGGTACCTGGCAATCTGGAGCTGACAGTAACTTTTAGGTTGGTGGAATTTCAGAGGGCTACATGTCATCACTCCAATAAAGCTAACAAAAAATGCTGTAGAAATCATTCCCAAAGAAAAGTTGCAAAAACCTAGGAGGATCTATTCTCCTAGCTTTTGGGCCAACTTGCAATTACATGTAGTGGAAACGCATAATTGTTTCACAGTATCATGCCATGTTCTCTTCCTGTCTTTAAATGAATGCCAATAAGGATCAATTCATTTGCAAATCATCACTGGTACTACAGTGAAAGCCAGCTTGCTTTTTATTTCTCCCTTTCCCTTTTTTGTTTCCTCCAATCAGCACTTTTACAAGAATGATTAAACTGGAAATACCAGATCCCATTTGAATTATTTCTGTTTTTCAGTTTTTACACTTAGTTTCATTAAGTCTTTACAAACAGATTTTCACATTTATTTATTACTTCTGTTATACTGAAAGTCTGCATTACCACTCATCTAAGAGAAATCATGTTTTCTATGTCTCTTAAGAAGAGAATAAACAGCTACAGCTGTACACCATACTAATTTTCAAGTAAGAAAAACACTGCTTAAGTCAGTCCCTAGAAGGCCACACACACACACACACACACACACACACACACACACACATGCAAAATTCTAGTTTCATCATCTAAATTCAGAAGAGCATGAATATTTGCGAATTCTTGAAAAGGAAGAAATGGTGTTTTTTCACAAGTCAGACTGTAAATTAACTCCATGAGGAAGAACCAGTGTAAATCAGACCCCCTGTTTACAGAAGGATTCAAAAGTAGCCTGGATTGTCCAATGAAATAACTAGATTGGAGGTTTCCATCCCTTCCAAGAAGAGGGCATTACTAGTGCCCTAATGATGATATAACAAGGACATCAGAGATGCCTAGAAGTGTTAGATCTGCAGTAATCAAGTACCTATAGAAAGAATTAGGAGAGAGTGAGGAGCAGCTAGTGTAATCATGTTACCAGGAAAAATTGTTATCTTTGGCCATGAGGTAGAGGGATAGTGGCAGTTCATAGTTTTAGTGTAAGACAGCACAACAAAGTGCTGTCATGGTTTCAAACTGATGACAGTAGTGCCTGAATAGAAAGCTTTTCCCTTTCGAAAGATAGTGAGTGAACTTAAGAAGGAAGCTCTGTTCCCAAGTAAACCACAGGCCTCCAGTAGAAAGTTTTTATTGAAATATCTGTCACTATGCTAAAGTTCAATAGGTTATTCTACCCTAAAGAGAGATCAGGTCTAATCCATCTAATAATCAGTGCCATTTCATCCCTCGATGAAAATTTGCATGTGGAGGAAAAGGGGAGAAAGAAAATTATCCCCCAGGCTGCATTCTTATCTTTACTCTTTATGCTGTGTAGCTCCAAGACTAATAAAACAAGTAAAGCCCAGCAGCACTGTAGCTCAGTCACTCCACTACAGAAAGATAATGGCCAACTTCATCACTCTCATTGGATCTGTTCTTTGCAGCAATAATTACCTACATGGAATGAAACCACAAAAAAACCTCCCACAAAACTAAATTTCATGCACCTTAAAAGTTCCAAGGATTACCCAAAGAGATCCAGCTGTGGGTAAATAAATTTAGACCAGTCAAAGCGTGATTATAAAATGAATTGTTAAAACTGTTTTGCAATCATTGGTACACTAACCTCGCTTTTTTCAAATACAAAGCGACATTACAGAACTGTCTGAACAGGTCACACTACCCCACAGCAATGTTTAAACCACCCAAAGCTTGAGGAACAAGCAGTGAGGGGACAGGCAAAAAGGGAAGGTGGAAGATGAGAAACAGAAAGAACAGTGTTACAAGTCATGAATCCTTTCCAAGAAATAAGAAGGAAATCTGCTATTTTATCAGGGAAGTAAATAATGCTCACCTGCTCCACAATGAAATCTTACTTTATATTCAGAAAGTGAGATGCAACTCAACCTCTCTCATGTATTCATCATTTGTGTATCTATATTAATGCAAAGATACAGTCTATAGAACACCAAGTTTCCAAACTTAATTAAATGTCTGTTCACAGCTATCAGCATGCACTCGTCTAGTCCTATCTTACAACAGGATACTGACAAAACGAAATACATTATACCAAAGTAGTTAAAGTAACAGACAATCTTTGCAAGAAGGAGGGAACCATGAGTCTAAAATATGTAACAGAGCTTTTAAAAAAATCCCATTTATAATGTTCCCATAAGTTCCCATAAATAATTTAAATTAAAGCATGATGGCCAGTGGGCAACTCACCTGAAGACGACAACAGTGCTGGTCCAGTAAATACAACATCAGAAAGCTATTATGTAATTGTAAGAAGCATCCTAATCTCCAAATCAAATTCAATAACAGGCTAATATTGGTAACCCTAGTCTTAGTCTAACAGAACAAAGTAGATCAAACATGGGTAAGCCTTGAAATATATAGCAGCTGGAGAGGGACATAAGCAGAAACCTATTTCTGAAAACTAAATTTGGTTTAATGTCATTTAGAGGACTGCGTTTAAAAAAAAAACGCTAAATTTGCTAGTCAGAAGACACATTCAGCTTGTTATTCCTAAAAGGTCAGTTTTATTTTATTTAGTTTACTTCATGTTTTCATTTTGAAAAGCTTCACTGTGCATTTTTTGTAAGTCAGGTATGAGCCACTGTTATTTGCCACCAACTACTCAGAGCAATTCCCCCATTGTGCTAGATGCCGTATAAACACAGAGAATGAATACGTCCCATAGAATTTACAATCCAAGACCCTAATCTTCCAATGCATCACAAAACACATAGGCGCACACAGATACCCAGATAGATGTGCTGCAGATCAAGCCTAAAACGGCAAACCATACTCAAAGGGTGCGTCTAGACTGGCATAATTTTGCGGAAATACTTTTAACGGAAAAACTTTTCCGTTAAAAGTATTTCCACAAAAGAGTGTCTTGATTGGCACGGATGCTTTTGCGCAAAAAGTGCTTTTGCGCAAAAGCATCCGTGGCCAGTATAGACACGATTTTGTGCAAGAAAGCTCCAGAGGCCATTTTCGCCATCAGGGCTTTCTTACGCAAAAAATTCCTTCCCTGTCTACACTGGCCCTCTTGCGCAAGAACACTTGCGCAAAAGGGCTTTTTCCCCGAGCGGGAGCATCAAAGTATTTGCACAAGAACACTGACAATCTTACATTAGATCGTCAGTGTTCTTGCGCAAATTCAAGCGGCCAGTGTAGACATCTGGCAAGCTTTTGTGCTTGCCGGTCTAGACGCACCCAAAGGGTAAAGGGGAGGGACAAAAGTCAATGTACATTTTTTGTCCTTTGAGGTTTTTGTTTTTAAAATACACCTAGCTTTGTTTTTTAACTGGATAAACAAATGCCGGTGAGCAATACCCAGCTACTCCTCAGCCTATTCATGATTAGTTGATTTATAACTTGTATGTGTCATGGAAAAAAAATCTCTCTCAATTTGGGAAGAGAGCAGTTCCATTTTTAAAACTACAAAGGACTAAACTTGACAGTGGGTATGAATTACTTCCCTGCCTAGCCCAAGCTGAGAAACTTGGTACAATGACCTCTTGGCTGCACAAAGCTAAAATATAGTCAGCTGCTCCTAACCCAACACACACATATATAGAACAATACAGATTTTTAAGTGGCCACAATACCACCTCTAAGTTCTTACATACCTATGTAAAGGCTGCGTAGCCTAGCAGAACAATGCTTTGATATATTAAACCTAAGTCATTTCAGTAAAGTCTTCATGCTAAAGTTTCCCCAGTCTACTATTGAGTATTTAATGGCTGTTGCTACTCTGAAGAGGTGTACTTATCTCTTCAGCAGAAAGCCAATAGCTGTTTCTAACAATCCTAGCTTCTTCTGACTCTTCCACTCAAGGGCCAGACATACTGAATGAGTAGGAAGAGGGTCAAAGGATAGGTATATAACTTTGTCCAGATGCAGTGAATCAAAAGGGCAGGGCCTGGTTTCTTTGGAGAAAATATGTAAGCCAAGGGTCAGATCCAAAGATGCTGAAAGCCAGTACATTTCCATTAAAGTGGGTTGACAGTTTGAATGCAGGCCTTCCTGGCATTTATGACAATATTCCAGTACTTGAGATGTTGTCTTGCCCTGTTTTCCCTTTGCCTTCCTTAAAGCCTGCAAAAACAAAAAGGGATTACAGGAAAGGCGTTCACAAGTGGAAATATCTATTGGGTGGAGAATTCATCCTGTGCTAGCTCTCCCATTTCCAGGGCACATTGCGAAAATCATGTTAGACAAATACAAATGAAGACTAAGATTGAGGCTTAACAAAAACTAGACAACGATTATTCCACAATCTCCTTTAACTGCCACACCTGCAGGTGATTTCCACCCCACCTGTACACCTAACTTGACAGGTTCCATTACCCCAGAATGTGGTGAGCTGTGATTTGGGGATAGGAGGAAGTAGTTTTGACAATCTAGAGACCAGATTATCAGAGGAATTTGTTTTTCATGTTTCTTGCTAGTTAACAGATCACTGCTGTCACTTGTGCATTTATCAGAGGGGTAGCCATGTTAGTCTGAATCTGCAAAAGCGGCGAGGAGTCCTGTGGCACCTTATAGACTAACAGAAGTGTTGGAGCATAAGCTTTCGTGGGCAAAAACCCACTTCGTCAGATGCATGTGGCCTTTGCCCACGAAAGCTTATGCTCCAACACTTCTGTTAGTCTATAAGGTGCCAGAGGACTCCTCGCCACTTGTGCATTTACTGTCTTTTCTCAGAAGGATGGGAGATTTTTTTAAAAGCTTCTTTCAGTTGTGTTAGAAGAATGTGTGTTTAGTGCACACGGATGAGGATCAACCAGAAAAAGCAAACTAGCCTCTCTCCAAGATTCCAGGAATAGACGGACTTTCAAAATGCTAGCCTCAGGTGCCATCTTCAAGTCTTATGAATAACTGCTCAGTGAGGACAACTTTACATTTTCAGGTGAAGGTTTCAGTTCCACTCCAACTGAGAAACACAATAAAGATGAAATGGGAAGGACAAAAGATCCTCCCCAATCTTGGAATCCCCTGCCACAGAAGGAAAACTTAAAAAGATAAATAAATACTTAATTTGAGGATACCACAGGTGATAACCAAATACAGTGCCATCCTACCTAAAATTAGTAAGTGGGTTATCTAATAAGCTAGACTAGTGTGACAGAGAATCCCTTTGACAAAGGGCCCCCCATTCTTACACCAAACACGTCTTACCCTTTATGGATACTTTGCAACAGATATGGTATCCCCAGAAAACTCAAATTATCAAGAATGACTCCCCCTGTGAGATGTGCGTGCAGGTAATATTTAAGGAATGGTGTATGTTAAAAGTATGCTTTATGGCCCGGGGGTAAAAGTTAGTGACAAAGGGAGAATATATCTTGGTGATGGCCTGCTCAAGCTGGAGGGAGTTGTCACTCTTCCTGGTTAACCAGTGATGTAATACAAGGCTCAACTGTCTAGCCTTGCTCCATATATCAATGAAAACCTATGGCAAACAATCACAGCCACTTGGAAGTAAAAAACATTACATCAGACAGGGGACTGACCTGCCTATGCATAAAGACAAAAGACTGTTTCAATATAACAAAGTGGACAGAAACACACTGCAGCCATTAATGGAGGAAACAGCTTATGGAGTGGGAGACAGCCAGTTCTGCAACAGACTAAATGAACTCTGGGGAGAAATCTACTTTATTAGATCAAGTCTAAACTTACTAAGAGATACCTTTCCTAGTTCATGTTTTAGGATTGTTTTATATTGTAATCCTGTTTCCATCACTTGCTCATTTCTAACTGAATCTCTCTTCCTCCTTAAATAATTTTTTTAAATACAAGTGCTGTGCATTACTCAGGAGCAGTGATTTAAGGTAAAATCAGTAAAGTGTGGTACCGTGCTCCTTTGGGGGCAGACATCACAGGGGAATGCTTCAAGGAATCTCAAGGACTGGGGTGCACCCACTGTTAGCCTGTAAGGTAAAGGCAGAGCTGGCACAGCCTACAGGGGAGCTCTTGAGTAGCTATCTGGCTGGTGGTGTTAGGAGTTCAAAACCCAACCATCTTTATGCAAGTCTCCTCTAGCTAAAGACAGGGATTAAGTAGGTGACTTGGACCTGGGTACCCTGAGAAACATCCCACCTGAATTAGACCAAGGGGATACACCCAGAGATAAAATATCTAGTCTTCCAGTGAAAAGCAGCCTATTGTTTCTACATGGCCATGTTGAAGCCCCTCCATCAGAGGATATCCGATTTCCTTCTGGACCTTGGATTCCAGGCACTTAGCACCAGAAGCTGTAATAGAGTTGCAATCGTATCAAAGCCAGAGAGGCTGAAGGGTTTCTCAGCCTCGCAGCATAAAGAGAATATAAGATCTCACTACCAACGCATATGAAGTCTTTCCAAGTTAGAAATTGTCTTCCCTTATAGTCCAGTAGATCATTTAATCTCCAATATGAAAGTCAAGGAATAAGAACAAAAGCTGCCCAAGAAAGACAGTCTCCAAAAGAGTGTTTTCACACTGAGATTTCTGTTAGACTTCAGATAGGCAGAAAATGAAATTGGCCTGTGATAAGAAAAGCAGTCAGTGTGACTAGAAGGCACAGCAATGCTTTGCTTCTGTTGGTTGCTATCTTCCTGATACATAAAGGGAGACACTACACATTGGTCAGCGTGCAGCCATGTCACAAAGAGTCTGTTTAAATGCTCATGTTCAGGGCCCAACCAAATTCATGGCTGCAAAAACTGAAACGTGGCGTGCAGCTGGGGGGTTACCACTCTGCGCAGGACTCCAGCTGCTAGTTTTGGCTTCAGATAGGGACATACAAGATTTCTTCCCCAGCAGAGGCTGCTCAGCCCCATTTTTGGGATCTCGGCTGGAGCACACCAAGCTTCCTGCAGCCAGAGGTCAGCCCTCCACTCAAGCAGGGACAGCCAGGAAAACTGGACATTTGGTAACCCACGCACCCCAAATACACAACAACGCTCATTTCTGTGCTGTTGCTGGCACTGGTGCTGGCTTTAGAGGGAGTGCCCAGCTAGAAAGCCTTCCTCTCTAGCTGTCCAGCTCTGAAGGCAGAGTACGGTTGACTTCACCACACTAACTGCTTTCTGGGTCAGGCCTCCAGCAGTTACAATACCCTAACATTTCAGATGTAAACATCCAAGATATTACAGAGGCATTGTCCAGCCCTCTGACTACTACCCCATGCTACTCATCCATGTGGGCACTAATGATACTGCAAGGTGTGACACAGAGGATCAAGAGTGACTACAGGGCTCTGGGAGTACGGGTGAAGGAGTTTGGCGTGCAGATGATGTTTTCTTCAGTCCTTCCTGACAAAGGTAGGGGCCCAGGCAGAGACAGGTGCATCCTGGAGTTGAATGCCTGGCTGTGAAGATGGTGTCGACAGGAGAGCTTTGGCTTCCTCGACCACGGGATGCTATTCCAAGAAGGACTGCTAGGCAGGGATGGGGTTTCACCATTTGAGGAAGGGGAAGACCGTATTTGGATGCAGACTGGCTAACCTAGTGAGGAGGACCAAAGCCCACAGGTAAGTGAATAACATGGAGACCTAGGAGATGGGTTGGAAATGGGTGCAAGTGTGGGCTATAATAGCAGAGAAAAAGGAGGAACAAGGCAGAAATGGGAGGCAAGATCAAATCAGTATCTTAGACGCCTATATACAAATGCAAGAAGTATGGGTAATAAGCAGGAAGAACTTGAAGTGCTAATAAACAAACACAACTATGACATCGCTGGTATCACAGAGACTTGGTGGGATAATACACACAATTGGAATATTGGTGTAGAAGTGTACAGCTTACTCAGGAAGGACAGGCAGGGAAAAAAGGGAGGAGCTGTTGCTTTATACATTAGAAATGTATACACTTGGACTGAGGTGGAGATAGACATAGGAGACTGATGTGTTGAGAGTCTCTGGGTTAGGCTAAAAGGGGTAAAAAAACCAAGGGTGATGTCACTCTAGAGGTCTACTACAGGCCACCTACCGAGGTAGAAGAGGTGGATGAGGCTTTTTTTTTTAAAACAACAAAAATCATCCAAAGCACAGGATTTGATGGTGATGGGGGACTTCAACTATCCAGATATATGCTGGGAAACTAACACAGTGGGGCACAAACTATCCAATAAGTTCTTGGACTGCATTGAAGACAACTTTTTATTTCAGAACGTTGAAAAAGCTACTGGGGGGAAGCGGTTTTAGATCTGATTTTAACAAATAGGGAGAAACTGCTTGAGAATTTGAAAGTGGAAGGCAGCTTGGGTAAAAGTGATCACGAAATCACAGAGTTCGTGATTCTAAGGAATGCTAGGAGGGAGAACAGCAAAATAGAGATAATGGATTTCAGGAAGGCAGATTTTGGTAAGCTCAGAGAGCAGGAAGGTAAGGTCCCATGGAAAGCAAGACTAAGGCGAAAAACAACTGAAGAGAGTTGGCAGTTTTTCAAAGGGTCATTATTAAGGGCCCAAAAGCAAGCTATTCCACTGCGTAGAAAAGATAGAAAGTATGGCAAAAGACTGCCTTGGCTTAACCAGGAGATCTTGCATGATCTAAAAATAAGAAAAGGAATCATAAAAAGTGGAAGCTAGTACAAATTACAAAGGATGAACATAAGCAAACAAAACAGGTATTCAGGGCCAAGATCAGAAAGGCAAAGGCATAAAATGAGCTCAAACTAGCTACAGGCATAAAGGGAAACAAGACGACATTCTATAAATATATTAGAAGCAAGAAGACGACCAAGGACAGGGTAGGCCCACTGCTCAGTGAGGAGGGAGAAACAGTAACAGAAAACTTGGAAATGGCAGAGGTGCTTAATGACTTCTTTGTTTCGGTCTTCACCGAGTAGTCTGATGAAGGAATGCCTAACATAGTGAATGCTAGTGGGAAAGGGATAGGTGTAGAAGACAAAATAAAAAGAGAACAAGTTAAAAAATCACTTAGAAAAGTTAGATGTCCGCAAGTCACCAGGGCCTGATGAAATGCATCCTAGAATACTCAAGGAGTTGATACAGGAGGTATCTGAGCCTTTAGGGTACGTCTAGACGACATGCCTCTGGCAACAGAGGCACGTAGATTAGGCTACCCGGCATAGGAAAATGAAGCGGCGATTTAAATAATCGCCGCTTCATTTAAATTTAAATGGCTGCTGCGCTGAGCCGATCAGCTGTTTGTCGGCTCAGCGTGGTAATCTGGACGCTCCGCCGTCGAAATCAAAGGCATTTGTCGACCTCCCAGGCATGCCTCCTGAGATGAGGCATACCTGGGAGGTTGACAAATGCCTTTGATGTCGACCGTGGAGCGTCCAGATTACCGCGCTGAGCCGACAAACAGCTGATCGGCTCAGCGCAGCAGCCATTTAAATTTAAATGAAGCGGCGATTATTTAAATCGCCGCTTCATTTTCCTATGCCGGGTAGCCTAATCTACAGGCCTCTGTTGCCAGAGGCATGTCGTCTAGACGTACCCAAAGTTATCATCTTTGAAAAATCATGGGAGACAGGAGAGATTCTAGAAGACTGGAAAAGGGCAAATATAGTGCCCATCTATAAAAAGGGAAATAAGAACAACCCAGGAAACTACAGACCACTCAGTTTAACTTCTGTGCGAGGAAAGATAATGAAGCAAGAAATTAAGGAATTCATCAGCTATCACCTTATTATCTTCCAGGTGTTTGCAAACAGCCAGCATGGATCTGTAAAAACAAATCATGTCAAACCAATATGATACCTTTCTTTGATAGGATAACAAGTCTTGTGGATAAGGGAGAAGCAGTGGACGTGATATACCTAGACTTTAGTAAGGTATATGATATGGTCTCACATGATCTTCGTATCAATAAACTAGGCAAATACAACTTAGATGGGGCTACTAGAAAGTGGGTACATAACTGGCTAGATAACTGTTCTCAGAGAGTAGTTATTAATGGTTCACAGTCCTACTGAAAGGGCATAACAAGTGGGGTTCCGCAAGGGTCTGTTTTGGGACTGGTTCTGTTCAATACCTTCATCAACGATTTAGATACTGGCATATAGAGTATACTTATTAAGTTTGCAGGTGATACCAAGCTGGGAGGGGTTGCAACTGCTTTGGAGGCTAGGGTCATAATTAAAAATGATCTTGGCAAACTGGAGAAATGGTCTGAGGTAAATAGGATGACTTTTAATAAGGACAAATGGCGTTTAATAAGTACTCCACTTAGGAAGGAACAATCAGTTTCACACATACAGAATGGGAAGCAACTAAGAAGGAGTACTGCAGAAAGAGACTTAGGGGTCATAGTGGACACAAGCTGAATATGAGTGAGCAGTGTGATGCTGTTGCAAAAAAAGCAAACATGATTCTGGGATGCATTAACAGGAGTGTTGTGAGCAACACACGAGAAATCATTCTTCCGCTCTACTCTGCGTTGATTATGCCTCAATTGGAGTATTGTGTCCAGTTCTGGGCACTACATTTCAAGAAAGATGTGGAGAAATTGGGGAAGGTACAGAGAAGAGCAACAAGAATGATTAAAGGTCTAGAAAACATGAGCTATGAGGGGAAACTGAAAGAACTGGGCTAGTTTAGTTTGGAATGGAGAAGACAGAGGGGACATGATAGCAGTTTTCAGGTATCTAAAAGGGTGTCATAAGGAGGAGGGAGAAAAATTGTTCTCCTTAGCCTCTGAGGATAGGACAAGCAGCAATGGGCTTAAACTACAGCAAAGGAGGTTTAGGTTGGACGTTAGGAAAAACTTCCTAACTGTCAGGATAGTTAAACACTGGAATAAGTTGCCTAGGGAGGTTGTAGAATCTTCATCTCCGGAGATATTTAAGAGCAGATTAGATAGACATGTCAGGGATGGTCTACATGGTACTGGGTCCTGCCATGAGGGCAGGAGACTGGACTTGATGACCTCTCGAGGTACCTTCCAGTTCTCGTGTTCTATGAAACATGAAACTGACTAATTGTAAACCCTGTCTGTGAAATCGCCCATAATGAACTCTGAATTTGGTAGAGCTCTAGTCATGAGAAAGCTTAGTTTTTACTAGTCTGCTCTTACCCCACATCCCCAAATTCATAGTGTGTGCATAGTTCACAAACCTTTGAAGGAGGAAAGTTAAACAAGATACAATCGGGACACGTACACACACTTCTGTAATTTTTACATTAAGGTATCTTTCTAAGTAAAGAAACTTTTTTCCTGTACTTGTGAAATTCACTTGTGAAAGTCAAATAGACTAAAACAAATACATTAGACAGACCTTAAAATTGAAAATTCCAGGGGGAAAACAAACACATTAGCTCACTTTATACTCCTTCCATTTTCCCTTGCTCTCCCACCCTCTTGATAAAAACGGTCTCTCTTTAAAAATTAACAGCAGCAGCCTAGCTAAGACTAAAGTGGCAGAAGAGGCAGAGAAAGGAATAGGAAAGGCTGAGCATTTCTGGTTTCTTATCAACAGGGTAGCAAAACAACACTCTTGTTTCCTTAACTTTTTTTTTTTACTTTAGTCAATTTTTAAAAGATTCTAGTTGACAACATCCATTTACTTGCTGAGAAAACTCCCACTCTATCACTACAGTTCTCCGACTTTTTATTGTGGATTTCTAAAGCTACAACACAGCAGACTTAGTTTTCAGGCTTTCATTATTGCCACAATAACAAAAGGTACAAATGCATTTTTCTCCTTTGGCTGGTCTCTAACAAGTAGACTCCTGCAAATCTGCAGCTATCCATGGGTATCTGCAGTAGGAATGTAATGGTGTAGTTGATTAACCAATAAGCAAAAGCTTATAGGTTAATGCTATAGGCTACATGCATTTCCCTTCCCACCCCCAACCAGTAAATTTTGTAGCAGGCTGGCCAGTAGCTCGACTCAGTTCTGGCTTATGCCGGGTGCGGGACCTACACCCACTCTGTATTTAAAGTGCATTAGGAACTAGGAAGGCAGGCAGCCCGGCTCAGTTCCGGTTTGCGCCGGGTCCGGGAGCTCAGACCACCCCCCACCCTCCCGCAGACAGGGGCTGCTGCTACCCCACGCTGCTGTCTCTATCAGAGGCAGCAGCACAAGGCAATAAGCAGCTGATCTGCAAGAGGAGCTGGTTTTTAAACTGGCTCCCCTCGCAGACTAGCTCCCGCCTGGCATCCCATGCTGCTGCCTGCCCCGCCCCCAGGGACTATAGAATAGTTGACTCACTGATAAGAATTCATGATCTTACTCGACTATTCAATTAACTGATATTTAACATCCCTAGTCTGCATCTGCAGATGTGGGTTAAGGATGCGAAAGGATAACTGGCTACTCAGTAAGTATCACCCTTAGTGGATGCTTACCAGTAACTAGTTAACTGAGCCGCCCCCACACCTGCTAGGCCCACAGTGCCAGGAGCCCCATGGGGCTGGACTCTGTTCCAGCTAGGTATATAAAAAGTTAATCACTTCAGCCTGGTCAATGGGGGGAGTGGTGGAGCGGCACCTGTGACCCTGACGTTTAATCAGTTAACCAGTTAAAAATTACATTTAACCAGTTAACCGATTAAGTGAGATTTTATATCCCTGCTGTGGTGCAGATATCCTCAGCTCATTGTTGCAGTTATGGATACAGCTGCAGGGCCCTACTAACAAATGAAGCCTCCTCCTGCCTCCGTTTAACAACACAAATTAGAGATGTTAACTAACATGTATTTGTGTAAACATTTAACTGCTGGATTTTTAGTGGTTACACATTTATCATCGGGGTAGAAGGGGGAAGCAGCACAGGAGCGGATACATGAGAGGAGCTGGCTTAAGAGTCGGCTCCCCACACACACTGGCTCCTGGCTCTCCTTCCTCACTAACTCTGATGCAGTGGTGGTAGAGAGAGTAGGGTACATGTTAGGGATGTTAAATATTGGTTAATTGAATAGTTGATTAACCTCATGAATATTTATCCGTTACTTGACTATTCTATAGTCCCCCGGGGATGAGGCCAGCAGCCAGTGCTCTCCGACCCCACTCCTGAGGAGCCTCCTGCCACTCCATGCTGCTGCCTCTATACCAGAGGCAGCAACCCGGGGTGCCAGGCAGGAGCTGGTCCATGAAGGGAGAGAATTTAATAACCAGTTCCCCTCATGGACTGGCTGCCTGTCAAGAGCCAGAACTGAGCCGGGCTGCCTGCCCACCTGACTCCTAATACACTTTAAATGCAGAGCCACATCGGGGATAGGTCCCAGACTGCTGGCCAGCCTGCTAAAAATTTTACTGTGGCGGGAGGGGGGGGGGGAAGAAATGTGTGTAGTCTATAGCATTAACATATAAGCTTTTGCTTATTGGTTAACTGACCACACTATTACATCCCTAGTGCATATAGTCATTAGGTTTAACCAATAAGCCCAGAGAGATGTAAACAACTACGTGCTAACATCCCTAACACAAATACCGCAAAAATTACCACACCATTTTCCAGTCTACAGTTTAATCAACTCAACCAATGAAATGTATTGCCTCTGGAGAGCATTTAAAAATATTGTGCCTTGATTTTCTTTAAAAACTAAGAACTGCCCATTCCCTGGCACAACCTCCAACAGTATGTGTGACAGTCCTGTGGTTAGTGCAAAAGACAAGTAGTAAGGAGGTTAAGTGTTTTTAATCCATCTCTCTGCCTGTGTGACTGTATAATAAAACCAACGTGGGTGTGTGTGAACCTGAGTATCAGAAAGTCAGTGTGGGTGAGGTAGTATGTTTTATTGGTTCAATAAAACCAGTAAGATATTATAATCACCCACTTTGTCTCTCTAATATCCTGGGACCAATACGGCTATAACATCACTGCATGTGATCTCAAATACGTCACTTATGTCTAGACTGTGCCACAGAATGTGTTGTGAAAACTTTCTGCAGGGGCAAGCATGGCTGCTGTATAGTTCTTACCTCCTTTGTAGAGTGCTGTCCCCTTGTACTCAGCAATTGCAAAGACTCCCATTTTTCACAACCTATGTACAGATGATGGAGGCATGATATGGTTCTTTGTGCGTTCACACAGGGCACTGAACAATATTATTTGCTTCAATTTCCCCATCTGTAAAATGGTGATCATCACCAGGGTGGCATAAGGCCCGGGGGCTGGATACAGCCCCTGGCTTGCCTGGATCTGGCCCCCGAGGCTCAGAGCTCTCCCCTTACCCCAGTAATGGGGAGCCCATGCTGGTTCTCCAGTCCCTCCCCCCCCCCGGCAGTCATTCCAGAGGGCTGGAGGACAAAAAAAAAAAAAAAAAAAAAAAAAAAAAAATCTACTAGCCTGGGCCGCCCAAGGCTCTGATGTGCAAGAGGAATATGGAGAATTTCTTTTTCCTTCTCAGTCAGGGGCTGCTTCAGTGAGGGATTTTTTGGTTTTTGGTTTTGCTTCTCACTTGTGTGCAGCCCCCAATTGATTTTACTGAGAGTCAGCAGGTCTCAACACAAAAAAGGTTCCCCACCCCTAGATTAATTCATTACTGTTTATAAGTCCCTTTGGAGATTCTCACATGGAAGATGACCAAACTGTTGCTCCTACTAAAAACTGTTTTAAGAGTCAACACCTTTAGGGGCCCAGAAGGAATAGTCTCCTACTTAAAACACTACTCAAGCACCATTATTACCACATCACTCCCACCCCATACCTTCCTTTGGTTAAGCTTGCACTGGCCATTGTAGGAGGGTAGCAAACTGACACTGCAGAACAGCCATTCTACAACCCTACTTAAAGTGAAGCCAGATATGAAATGTATATAGAGGTTTTGTTCTCAACTTAGTTAAAATTGGCAGAGTCAGAAATAGTTATCAGGGTCATAAACATACCTGATCGTGCTAGACTGTGCTAGCATTCAAAGCACCATGCAACAGATCTACTCTTTTCTCTATGCATACAATTTTACTAGAGGTGGAAGAATCAGTCTTTTCCCTATTCTAGGGAAGGTGGAGCAAAAGAGAAGAAAGATTAAGACATTAAATATACAGTTCCTAAGGTTTTCCCCCTTGCCTCTTCGTTCCTGATTTTCTTTGTCCTCCTTGATAAATTGACATGACACTGCATGACGTACCAATGTTCTAAATTCAAGCCACTTGTGCACATAATGCACCAAAACACACCAAAACACAAAACAAATCCATATTCAAATACATATATAATTGGTCTGAGCCTAATTTAAACACTCACACCATATTCCCTTTCTTAATTATTTTAGGAATCCAAAGACTTAGTCCTATAGGGTTTTAGAGCCATGTTCTGCAGATTTTGCAGTCTAAAAAAAGGGGGGGGGGAGAGAATAGGAAACCTCTTACACAAGAAAATAATGCAATATCCAACAGTCAACTACTTGTCTTAGCCAAACATTTTTTTTAAAAGGCTTAAAATTCAAAATGACATTGACACACTGGAAGAGTTGGAGAGAGCCCACCATTTAGCCAGCAAGTCAATCCTATGAGCAGCAGAGTCAGCACCCAATTTCAAAGGGATGCTAAAAGCCTCTACTACCTGTTTGGCTTGAACTGTCCTAGAATTCCAGTCTTTGGGAATGTTGACATTTCCTTTGGTGCTTTTTCCACTCACTGGGTGGCTACTCGAGGAAGGATGATGATCCTGTGGCTTTCCAAAGACAACCCTGAGCCAACACAAGGCTTTCCCTTGCTTGTAAAAGCTGCAAAAATCCTTTTCCATATATTTTGGCAGAGCAGAGGAACAGAAGAGGCATTTCTCATCCCTGATCTTACTCCTGAGGGGTTTATCATTTTTGAATTTGCCTACCCCCTTAGAGTAGCTGCAGCAGCACCTCAGTGAAAAAACACCAATTACTCCATAATCAGAATTTGGAGCCTAATTAATAAAAAATTACTCACAATTTGACTGTAGGCAAAGAAGAGAAATTTCATAGGGAGGGAAGTTTCCCGGTCCTAAGGGAAAGTCTACTACCTTCTTCACTGGTCTGGAGGGAGAGAGAACCATCTGGCTTTTCACTGGAAGGAAATCAGCCTGTTCCTAGTGTTAATAACCCCCTGCCTCCAAAGCTGCCAGGTTGACTGAAGGCTCATCGTTAGAACCCATGGGATTACCTAATAAAAATATTTAAGACAACAAACTAAAACACTCAGGACAAATTCATGGAAGAGCATTGTACAGCTTGTCTATAAATCAAGAATAAGCGAAGGCAACTACTCAGATTGCTTCATACTCTGAACTAATGACCTCCTTAAGCTCAACTCTGTGCTTCATTATAAAAATTCAACATGACTGCAGTAGTACTGGGGCAGGTTTAAGTTTGTGGTTGTTGCAGCACAAGTGGTTTGTTTGACAGTGGAATCTTAATGTTACATTTTCATTAAAAAAACACTAGCATCTAAAATTAACTAATAGCACCAATTTACGTGCAACTTAGGATTTCACTGAGGTAAAGTTTTATATAAAAGGATAGAGTGATATGTAATCATCTACATGTTGCAACAACTAGTTAATTCATGAACTCCCTTAGGGTAGAAAGAAGGAAAATAAAGGACTACGATTTACCCAAGAGTTAGATCAAAACCCTGAATAATCCCCCCCCGCCGCCCTTGTTTTACTGCTCCAGTCACAAATTCAAAATTATACGATGCTTTTTGGTGTCTGAGCTGACAAACTTGGATGAATGAGCAATTCTTGGATTTGTCTTCAATTTACACAGAATTCTTTGGAATGAAAGTAGACCTGAAAATGAAATGAATTGCCCTGAAGTAAAACCAATTGATGTTAGGCAAGTAGCACCTCGATCTGACAGACTGGCTGGTCTCCTCTGTATAACAGACAGATGAGTAAGAATCCACAGTACATATCAGATCTGTAGCAACAGAAATTTAAATATGCATCTTTATGACTATGGCAAAGATAGCAGGAGCAAACTAGCAATGTGAATGGTTAATTAGTTAACTGTTAAGCATTAAGGATGTGAACAGGTTACCTTACCAGAAAGCACTGGAGATGTGAACAGGCTGGGGCTGCTGCTGGCTCCCAGTGCTGGGGCTGCTGCTGGGTCATGCTTACCAGGTGACAGTTAACTGGTTCCTGGAAGCTGGCAGGAGCCCCAGTGCAGGGTTGCTCCAAGCAGGGTGGAGCAGTCCCCCACCCTTGGATCCTGCTTAGTTAGTTAATCAGTCAAACCTTGGGTTAACCTAACATTTAACTGATTAATCAGGATTTTACATCCCTAGCTACAGTTAACTGGTGGCCCACTCTTGCTGGAGCAGCCCCCTGCCAAAGGCTGAGGAGCCGGGCCTCTGAGCCATGCCGCAGTCTCCTCCCATCCGTTTTAAGCAGTTAATCGGTTAAACATAACATTTAATTGGTTAACTGATTAAATGGGATTTTACATCCCCGGAGCAAACATTCTGTTAACTGAAAAGCAGTTTATGAAGTCACTTGAAATATCATTATATGCAATTATCTAAATTTTAAAAGAGAAGAACACCACAGGAGTAAGAATTCATGCTCTCACATTAGTAAATCGAGTAGTAAACCTGCATATACAAACAGCTACAAACTTATTTTACAATGTTTTCTACAGCACCTTCCTTTCCCTCACCCCCCAACTGCTCAAGTTCACTGACAGGATTGCCTTTCCAATGTTTTGCTAAACAGGCTGCATGCAATACACCCCACAAGCCTTTTTTGTTTGTTTTTGAAACCTTAGTCAAACAAACTTACAAGAGCCACTGATACACAATCTAAAGTTCATTTTTAAAAATAATAATTATATTCATAAGTCATGACCAACAAACTCAAGTCATCTAAGCAGAACAGTTTTCTGTTCAAACAAAGATAAGCATAGGGTGCTATAATTTAAAGTTCCACTGCATATTTTCCTAGCTATCATGAAGAAGAACTGCAACAATTTGAATTGCCCTGTATTTTCACATGTAATAAAAGCAGATACAAATATATCACCTTGGAGGTAAAATAAGCACTTCCATTTTGAAGTAACCTCTTTCAATCAATGAAAGGGCATATGCAAGCACACTTGGTCATTATAGAAAAATCCAAGAGCATCATCAACGAAATAGTTCCTCCCACAGGAAAAATTAAGACACAAATATGACAGGCTGAGATTTCAAACACATGAAGAACAATGCAAGTCAGAAACTGTCAGTTTTTTGTTTGTGTTTAAAAAAAAAAAAGTATTTCACTTGTTTGCTAGGCAACAATTAGAGTCCAATATTTCATGAGATTGCTTTTGCTGAACTGCAGATACACAGTTAGAAAAACAAATCTTGCTAGACAGTTATCTTAATAAAGAACTCTGATAGGTCAAATTCCATTCACAATTGGAATGTCAAAGTATCTGTCTTCTAAAAGAAGCAAACAAACAAGAAAGAAACAAACAAAAAATAGCCAAGCTGAAGTTTGCAAAGTAAAGCACTCAAGTTAGAAAATGCCAAAAGTAAGGCTGCCCATGCAATCTTAATTCTGTTCCTTTGTGCGTATGCAGGACAGTTTGGTTACATGCACACATGGTGCTTCTCCCATAGCAGGTGTCAGACCCTGGCCTCAGTTTAATACTTGCCAAGGATGCCAGGGTTGCCAATTGTGGTGGAGCCTGTGTACCAAAAGCTGAACCCAAACATGCCATATAGCTTATAAGATGACAATTTTAGAACTATTAACCTAAAATGGATTTGTGTAGGTGACTTGCCTGCAAAAGATAATGATCACTACAGCCAATCAGCCTTTTGATGGCACTGCATAGGTTCTTCAGTAGGGATGTAAGCAACTACTCAACTACCTGATAAGCATATGCTTATAGTAGTGACTCAACCAGTCGCTCCCCCCGCCCCACTTCTTTTATCAGAGAGAGGCAGCATGAGGGGGCAGCAGGAGCCAGCATAAAAGCCAGTTCCCCACAGCAGGAAGGGCTGGGGAGGCAGAGGCACAGCGGGGAAACAGTGTGAGTGGGTACTGAAGCAGTCCAGCTCATGCACCTCCCAACTTCTGCACCTCTTCCTTTGAAATGTACAAGAGCTGCAGGCAGCTCTTGTACATTTCAAAGGAAAAGGCGCAGCAATCCAGACCGTGGGAGCATGGACTGCATTGGTCCCCCTTGCATGGGTTCCCCACTGCGCCTCTTTCTTTGAAATGTACAAGAGCTGCTGGCTGCTCTTGTACATTTCAAAGGCAGAGGCACAGTGGGATAGGAGCACCCTCCTTATCGACTAATCAAGTCGCCAATGGAAACTCCATCAACTACTTGATTAAATCGAAATTTAACATCCCTAATTTACAGTGCTGCAATCTATATCTTAATTCAGCCCTCACTTAATATCTGTATAAAATTAAATCTAGAAAGGTACACTAGGAAATGACTGTACCACTATGAAACTTCTAAAGTTAAAACAGCAAAGGGTTATATGTACTGGTACCTAGGGATGTTAAAAGAAGCATGAGCCGGCTCCCCAGGAGCAGGGCTGCAGGTGGGAGCCAGCTCCCAGCGTGTACTAGCTCCCACTCCTGGCCCTGCTTCCAGGAAGCTAGCTGCCACCCCGTTTTTTGGGCTCTGATACAGAGCCCACAGTACAGGGCGACAGCCAGCTCCTCAGGAGCTGGGCTGGGAGTTGTTGTATAACTGTTAACAGTAACCAATAAACTCATGCTTATAGGTTAACCATTTAAATGGTTACTCTGTTACATCCCTACTGATTGCATCACTTAAAACTTGAAACAGTAGACTTCCGATAATCCGGAACCTCTCACACACACTACGTCATGACAACCCTTCTTGTGAGGGTCTGTGTGGCTCTCTCTACTTCAAAGCAACACCCTGGAGCTCCCATATTTCCCATCATATAATTATGATCTAGGTCATACAAAACATGCTATGTAAGATATCCTAGAAAACATCAAGAGCTGCTGAAACTCATTGTTCTGTCAAAGGATGTATAGCATTAGTGTGTATGAAATTAAAGGTTTTGCTGGATGGTTGTTACTGATATATGGTGCAAGTCTGCGAGTCTCCACTGCTAGTTCTCCAGTGACAAAGGAAGTGACCTACTCCCATCCAAGGAGGGCATTAAATTGGCAGGAGAGGTGTAAACAAGGGATTTACAATGGTGTAAGAGGACCACACCAGCACCACACCACAGGGGATTGCTCACTTTGTGACTTGGCAAAGCCCATGAGTACTTGTCTGGGCTTTCCAGACACCTGGATTGAGGAGATAAGATAGGCTAATAGCATGATGCTACTTTTGCCTCTCTCATCCCCCAACTACACGGGGAGCAAGAAGAATGCTGGGAAGAAAGAGACTTGAATTGAGGAGACCGGTCCTAAGTTTAAGGGGAAGTCTGTGTATTACTATCTACAAATTAGTAATGCCACAGTGCAAATGAAATGTTTCCTCAAATGTTTCTCCTTCAGTCTACAAGAAAAGACTACATTTCCAGCTTAGCTCTTGGTGCTGTTCAGGGTAATCTCTGCTTTCTTCTTTAAAAACAGGGGTGTGAATTTTATATTAATGTTAAAGTTACTATAGCATTGTGCTACACAAACTTAAGTGAATTATCTCTGTAAAGATCATGATAGAAAAATAATTAATGGAAAACCATATGACACAAAGGATTAAAAACACTGACAACACCCCCAAATATGCACAAAGTTTTATGACATCACCCATTTCAATTGTCAGCATGCAACAAAATTACCATTTATAGTGGAAGAGGTTGAAAATGCAAATGACAGACTAGCCTGTCACTTCTTTCAAGTAAGTGAAGTAAAACCTTTGTCTACACTGCAGATTAAGGGTTCAAACCAAAATTGTAAAGTTTTGCACTCCCACAATTGCAGAAAAGCTAAGCCATCACCAAATGTACAACTTGTCTAACAACGAGATGATTAATATTTACACTCATATCTTACCAAGTTAAAGCCTCAGTCCTCAAGGACAGAGACAGTGTAAACATACCTGAAGATTCTCCAAATACCTATTAGCTATCCACATTGTCCTTCAGAGTTTAAATTTTGCAAAACTAAACGGAAACATTTCTGATAACGAAAAACAAAAAGAAAACTTCACAAATTAAGCTGTAACTATATATGAGCTCCCCAAGCACAGAAGGTTGCTCAAAGAGGACCATAGACCATATTATCAGTTTTGAAGAGGACAAAATAATCTCTACATAACAGGGTTATAAACTACAGTACACTCTTGCTATAATGCCCTTAACAATAATGACCCTTCAGTTATAATGACCCAATCCCCAGATCCCACCTCAAGCTGCAGCAGTTGTAAGTGACCCACCCTCACCTTCCACCCTCAGGGCTCTTTCATTATAATGAACTCCAGACTATAAAAAACAAATGAAGTGGATCCTGACACTTTTGTTACAGCAAGGGTGTATTGTATGCTAAATAGGCATTTGTCAATACAAAGTAATTTTGCACAGCTGAACAGCCAAACAAAATTATTACTTTATTTTCAATCATCATGAAAGATACTCAGCAAGTAGATCTTACATGTGGGCTGCTAACTGTGAACAGCAGTTAGGATGCATCAGACTCCACATGAAAGTACAGGTCATGCATATAGTGGAGGTATGCAGTCATATCTATGAAAGCAGTGAAGAGCAATAAGTTACTTTGACCTATTCTAGATCAATACTACCAAAGACATAGAAGTAAATACATTTCTACTCAACTAAACAAAGATGATTTACAGGTAACCATTCCTAATATCAGGCTCATGAGTTATGTGCACTGAATATTATTAAATCAAATGTATGAAGCATAATATACCATGCAAGTGGGAAATGCTAAGCACAGGAAGTCAGACCTGGTTGCTGCACTTGTTTTCACCACAAAGTAGGCCACAAATACAAGTGAATCCTCATGTTTCAGCATTTAAAATTACCTTTTGAAAAGTATTATCATAATAATTTACGACTGTAAAATAAGAAACATTGGTTGAATTTTATCAGGCTTACATTTACTGTAAGAATTTAATTATCAATGCATATTTTAAGGAAGAGAATGAAAAAACCCACTCTCATGGTAGTGTCTGTGTGTGGCCATATTTCATGTTTACTGAGACAGTGTTTGTTTCCTGGTCCTCCAAATCAGAAACAAAGAACAAAAACAAACCTCTGTCACTAGTAACAAATTCATTAAAAAGTTAAAGTCTGATTTTGCATTTTTTTCTAATGTGGCAGCACCAGCTGAAATGAGACTGTTGGCTATCACTTTTATTTAGGCCTTCTCTACACTGGAAAGTTTTCAGTTAGATAGGCATAATATCCCCTGGGGTGAACACACTGTGCTGGTAAGAGACTGTATTTTTTCAATTTAACTTTAAGATGCTTGGGAATAAGTTTAAAATAAGCAAAAAAAAAAAAAAAAAAAAAAAAGCAGCACATTATTATACAGAAATAACTGTCCATACAGGACAGTTTGCATTTAGGGAAGGTCTGAGTTTAACTTTCAAGTTCTCATGTACAAGAACACTATTTTTGGAATCATAGCAACTTGCAGCAAATGCTCCAAGTTACTCACATGCTCAAGTCATTTTTAAAAACTTTGTGGTAGAACATAAAATATTCATAAGCAAGTAACATTTAAGAGAACCATACCAAAAAGTTAGATAAAAAGTGGCTCTTCTGTTTTAGTTTCTTTATGTTTTGCATTGTTATCATCTTCCTGTTCACGTGGGCCTTAAAACCAGCTATGTGGAAAATGTGGTTATGAGGCACAAAAACTGTCAAAGGAACTCAAAAGCAGTATAGTATCTAAGCTATTTTTACTTTTTAAAACCAATCTGTTATATCCCTTTACATAGAAGACTCTTCGCTGAATTATAATTTTTTGAAAATATTTCCATTCATACTAGGTTTTGCAACATACTATTTACAAAATCTAAATTTTGAGCCTGAAAACTAATCCCGAGGTTCTCATCCTTTTTTGATCTGTGGACTAGGGATGTAATAGTGTAGTCGATTAACCGATAAATTGATAACCAAAAGCTTATAGATTAATGCTACAGACCACAAGCATTTCCCTTACACCCCTCCCCTGTCAGTAAATGTTTTAGCAGGCTGGCCAGCAGCCTAGCTCAGTCCTGGCTCACACTGGGTCTGGAACCTACCCCTACTGCAGCTCTGCATTTAAAGTATATTAGGAGCTGGGCAGGCAGGCAGCCTGGCTCAATTCTAGCTTGATCAGACCCCTCCTAGACAGGGGCTTCTCCCACTCCATGCTGCTGCTTCTGTATCAGAGGCAGTAGCTCGGGACGATAAGCAGCCAGTCCGTGAGGGGAGCTGTTTTTTTTAAACTGGCTCCCCTCATGGACCAGCTCCCGCCTGGCACCCTGTGCTTTTGCTTCTGATATAGAGACAGCAGCACACAGTGGCAGCAGCCCCTGTCGAGGTCGGGTCAGAGCTCCCGGAACCAGCACAAGCTGGAACTGAGCCGGGCTGCAGAGTCACAGCGGGGCAGGGGACTCCTCAGGAGTGGGATCAGACCGCACTGGCTGCTCGCCCTGTCCCCGGGGACTACAGAATAGTCAACTAACTGAGGTTACTCAACTATTCAATTAACATCAGTACTGTGGACCACTGAAAAATTTAGAATGGAGATGTGGACTCCTTTGGAAACATACTGTCTGTACATTCAGGTGAATTCTGTTCAGTCAGTTTTCAGCCTAAGCCTTTTGCGTACCCCTTAGACATAGTCTGCTGACCCCCAAAGGTCCCTCGACCTCAAGCTGAGAAACACTGCTCTAGTTGACTATGTTCAACGAGTAGTTTAAAGGTGATACTAATTCCTTCTAATGGGATGCTCTGGAAAACTGGTTGCATGACAGAATCCTCTTTTCTAGTATGAAAGATATCTGGGACCTACAAAGCCATACAGATTAACTAGCAAAGGTGCCATCCTACTAACATTCATGCACATGATTAACTTTATGCCACATCAAAAAAAGTATTCATACATGCTAAGTTAAGCACATTCTTGAGTGACTGCATGATCATTAGTCAAGTATATATGCCAATATTTGTTACAAAAAAAATTTTCTTCAGTTCAGCTCTACATATTCTCTCCTGACTGCCCATCTCTTTTATCTAGGCCCTCTATATCATATCTTCACTACTGCGGTCTGTTCTTCTGCAGACTAGACTACTGCAACTTTATCATCAAGTCAATTCAAAATGCTGCTGCCAAAGTTTTCATACCTCACCACTCCAATTATATCATACACCCATTTGTTGGTACACTGATTTCCCCCCTTATAGCATCAAATATGCGCTCCTTTAGACTGACTGTAAGGGTGGTTTATAATTTAACCCATGCCTACTTACCAAAACCACTATCTTACAGCACCCACTCTGCCACTCTTTACTTCATTAGTCAACATCTTTCACAAACACCTCTGTGCTTTTTTCCATGACCTTCTCACAAATTCCCCCTGTAAATTTAAAAAGTGACTAACTTAGCCTCCACCAAATCACTCCTGAAGATTCAATTTTCAGGAAGATGTCTGCAGAACGGTGTCTACCGAGTCCACGCCTCCATTCAAATTTTTTCAGTGGGCCACAGATCAAAAAAGGAAGAAACCCACTGAGTTAGTTTTCAGGCTCAAAATTTAAATGTTGTAAATAGTATGTTTGTAAATAGTATGCTCCACAATCTCATATTAATGGAAATATTTTAACAAAATAACGCTGAGTCTTCTATGTAAAGGGATATAATTAGTTCTTCAAAAAAGTAAAAATAGTTTGGGTACTACACGGATTCTGAATTCTTCTGACAGATTTTGTGCTTGATAACCAGCTAAGCAAGCTCATCTATGGCTACACAGTGCTGCAACTGTACCAATGCACCCAATCTGGTGAAGACTCTATGTGTCAACAGGAGCTGGCGGGTCAGCATAACAAAACCACCTCTGGGGCAGCAGTAGCAGCTATATCAGGGGGGATAAGTTCTCAGACCGACACAGTGCAGAGTTTATGTGGATGTAACAATGTCACACAGGGAGAGGTTTTTTTCCCACACTCCTGGATAACTTAAGTTATGCTGACATAGGCTATGTTTACACTACAGCCTAACTGACAATGTACCTTCATTGCTACCTCGTCCTCCCACCTGTTTAGCTTAGCTACCATCTTGCGTTGTCATTGCCTCAGCAGTAAACTTCTTCAGGGCAGGACCCGCATTGTTTCACTCCGTATTGCCCGTTTAAAAGGACTGCTACCATTTGTGCACACGAAGGAGTGAAGGGAACCTGTTCGACTCGTGAGGACGAGCCCCCTAGGAGGCTTGAGTACCACGCAGGAACAAACTTCAAGGGAAAGCGGCCGAAGTCCCACTGGCAGGAGCTGAACTGATGACAGCTGGCGGGCTCCGCTGGGAAAAGTCCCATTTCTGAGGGGGGGTGGGGAGGGCAGGGCCAGGGGGCAAAGTGCCTGCGGCTCAGGACACAGGCCTTGGGCCACAGGCCAATCGCAGCAGCCGTGGGGCGGCTCCCAAAAGTTCCCCAGCAGCGGCCCCCCGCGCGCCCCTATGGGAAGCGCCCGGGCCGGGCGGGGCAAGCCGCCCTTTCTGCCCCCACAGGCCAGGCCCCGCGCGGCGCTCGGGGGGCAGCCCAGCAAACCCAGCGCCCGGGCCTTGGGCCGGGGCCACGTGTTACACAAGAGGCGCAGCGCGCGCGCGCCGCGGCGGGGCGGCCCCAGGGCCGGGGGTGGGGGCCGCGCGGGGGGGCCCAGGCCGGGGCCTGGCTCGCGCACACGCCAACGGCCGCCCCGCCCCCGCGAGCCCCTTCAGCCGCCCGTCCGCGGGCAAGCCCGGGCCTGCGCGGCCGCCTGGGAGCGCGCCCCGGCAGCCGGGCCCGCTTAGGCCGCGCGTGCTGCCTCCCCCCGCGGCAGGCCCCGCCGCCCCCGGCCCCGCTCACCTGCATCCAGCGCGCCGGGCTGGCGGGGGCGGCGGGGCTGGGCGGCGGCGCGGAGGGCAGCCAAGACATGCAGGCAGCGGCCCGCCGGGCCGGGAGGGGGCCTGGGCGGGGCGGGGCCGGGCGCGGGGGGCCGCAGGCGCCTGCTGCCGGATAAATATTGGGATTATTCCGGGGGGAGGCGGCGAGAGCGGCGGGGCGGGGCGCGGGGCCCTGTCTCCGCCTCCTCCCTCCCGCCGGCCGGGCCGGCCCTGCCCCCTGCGCGCAGCGCAGCGCAGCGCCCGGCCGCCAAGAGAGCCGGCTCCGCGCCCCCGGCAGGATGAGCCTGCGGAGAGAGGGCGGCAGCGTGAGTGTGTTGGGGATATCACACCGTGTGTGTCAGTGTGTGTTGGGGGTATCACACCGTGTGTGTGTGTGTGTGTGTGTGTGTCTGTGTGTGTTGGGGGTATCGCACCGTGTGTGTCAGTGTGTGTTGGGGGTATCACACCGTGTGTGTCTGTGTGTTGGGGGTATCGCACCGTGTGTGTCAGTGTGTGTTGGGGATATCGCACCGTGTGTGTCCGTGTGTGTTGGGGATATCGCACCGTGTGTGTCTGTGTGTTGGGGGTATCGCACCGTGTGTGTCTGTGTGTGTGTGTGTCTGTGTGTGTTGGGGGTATCGCACCGTGTGTGTCTGTGTGTGTTGGGGGTATCGCACTGTGTGTGTCTGTGTGTGTGTCTGTCTGTGTGTGTTGGGGGTATCGCACCGTGTGTGTCTGTGTGTGTCTGTCTGTGTGTGTTGGGGGTATCGCACCGTGTGTGTCTGTGTGTGTCTGTCTGTGTGTGTTGGGGGTATCGCACCGTGTGTGTCTGTGTGTGTCTGTCTGTGTGTCGGGGGTATCGCACCGTGTGTGTCTGTGTGTGTCTGTCTGTGTGTCGGGGGTATCGCACCGTGTGTGTCTGTGTGTGTGTGTGTGCGCGCGTGTGTGTGTCGGGGGTATCACACCGTGTGTGTTGGGGTGTGTGTGTGTGTGTTGGGGATATCATCAACACATGGGCGCACATACATATGACGTGCTATACCTAATAGACATACACACAGTGATATATCCCCAGCCAGTGCACACACGGAGGGTGGTATCCCTAGTGTATGTATACACACACAGATACCCAGCTCCCATGCACACACGCATAAAATGTGATATCTCCAGCACACAAATACGTGCATGCAGGGTATGATGTCCCCTGCACATACATGCACACAAACACACAGTGTGATATCCCCAGCACATGGGCGCACACAGTGTGATATCCCCAGCACATGGGCACACACACACTGAGTAATATCCCCAGCATGCATGCATGCGCGTGCACACAGTGTGTTATATGCAGCACACACACATGCATTGTGTGATATCCCCAGCGCACACACGTGCACGTAGGCTGTGATATGCCCATCACACATACAGGCTGTGATATGATACCCTGCATGCATGTACATGTGTGTGTATATGTGAGCTGGGGGTATCACATACCGTGTGTGTGTGTGTATCTGCACTGGGCATATCACACCCTGTGTGCACATGTGTGTATTGGGGATATCACACAATGTCTGTGTGCGTGCTGGGTATAACACTATGAGTGCGTATATGTATGTGCTGGGGATATCACAATGCGTGTGTGTGCTGGGTATAACACACTGTGCAAATATATTGCATTATATGTGTGCATGTGCAGCTGGGGATGTAGAGATATAACACCCTCTTGTGGGTGTGCACATGCGCACACAGTGGGGAGGTGTAGAGATTCTCCCCATGTGTGTGAGCATGGGTAGTGGGTGTATCACTATTTGTGTGTGTTTGCATTGACATCACACCCTGTCTGCGTGTGTGCGTGCATTGAGGGGCGGAGATATCACACCCTGTGGGCGTGTGCACTGGAGGGAAGAGTGTTGCATCCTTTGTGTGTGTGCTGGGGGAGAAGAATCACACTGTATCCTACTGTGAGTGTGCATACACGCAGGGCCAGCTTTAGGAAGTACGGGGCCCAATTCAAACAATTTTGGTTGAGCAAAAAAAAGCACAAAAAAATCCCCCACCCCCCTCCCCCCACACACCCCCACGGCACAGGAAAACCCTGCGCTAAACTCACACCTCCTGTGGCGCAGGCAGCCGACGCACTCCTCCTCCAGGGCGGGCAGATTTGTATAATTTTTAGTGGTGCCCCATTAGCCACACCCCCTGACCCCCATTAACCATGCCCCGACCCCCATTAGCCACACCCCCGACCCCTGTTAACCAGGCCTCTGGAGGTAACACGCTTGGGGCAAGATGGACACATGACCAGAAGTAAAAGGTGTCATGTCACCCCTCTCGAAGGACTTTTCCCACCATCCTCCTACCAACAGGGATTAGTTTGGCCCCCACCAAACCCCCTCATGCAACTATCCTGCAATTGCATTAACCCAATGTGTGTGACATTAACTCGGGGGCAGAGAGGCTGGGGGACGTGTTCCCTCTAAGGCTATGTCTACACTCGTGGCTTCTTATGCAAGTACAACCGTTCTTGCGCAAGAACCCACAGAGCAGCCACACTGCCCGCCTGCTCTTGCGCAAGGAAATTTACAGTATGGCGTGGGAAGAGAGGGTGTCTTGCGCAAGAGCTACGCTCTTTTCTGACAGGTGTAAGCTCTCTTGCGCAAGAGGGCAGTGTGGATGCTCGGCAGGGATTTCTCGCGCAAGAAACCCCTATGACTAAAATGGCCATTGGAGCTTTCTTGCTCAAGAGAGCGTCCACACTGCCATGGATGCTCCTGCGCAAAAGCACATCTCGCACATGGCAGTGTGGACATGTTCTTGCGCAAGACTTCTTGCACAAGAACCCTTGCGCAAGATGTTCTTGCACAAGAAGCCGCCAGTGTAGACATAGCCTAAGAGTTTCCTCCCATGAGCAGAATGGATTTTGTACTGTGCACCTGTACTGAGTTCATGTGGCTTGTTTGGATGTGCCACTGTGGCACCCAAGTTATTAATAAATATTTTATAAACCTTTACCTTTTCTCTCTGCTGCCATGTCTTCTCCCCTGGCTTCATCAGCTCCCCTGGTGCCTGCTGCCCCCCAGCTCCTCACCCTTCTCTGCTGTCCTGACTCCTGCCCTTCTCACTGCCCTCAGCCCTCCTGGGACCTGCCCCCTCCACCAGCCCTTCTCTCCTCCCTGTGCCCACTCTTCCAGTAGCCCCACTCTGATCAGGTGAGCTACCTCTCCTCATCCCCTCTTCCAACACCTCCCTCTGCACACCTGCCCTGCCTCTCTCCTCTGCTGCTGGTCCCTCCCCTGCAGGTGTCTGCCCTTTTGCTTCACCCCAGAATCCCCTGGCACCTGCACCTTCCCTTAGCCCTGCACCCTCCTGGTGCCTCCCCCTTCCCTTACTGCTCCTGCCCCCTCTGCCCTCTTTTTCCCTGATGCCCACCCCCGCACCACTCTGCCCTGTTCCCCTCCTGCCTCTCTGTGCCCTCACACATGACTTGCTCCATCCCTACTTTTCTCATGCCCACCCCTTCTTTCAAGCCTTCTCCCAGTACCTCCCCCTCCCCCGTCTAGCCCCCAATGCCCTTCCCCTCTCCTCTCCTCTCCCAGCATCACCCTGTCCCCCCTCCCACTGACACCTCCCCTCCTGCCCTTTTGCTCATTGTCCGCACTTGGCCTCCTGGCATTTGTCTCTCCTCCACCCTGTCTCTTGGTGCCTTCCTCTTTCTTCCCCCTCCCCCTCCACACAAGGCCCTCCTCCCTCCCCCTCCGCACAAGCCCCTTCCCCCTAGTTTTCCCCCTCCCCTACCTTCTGCCTTCCACTTTGCGGGGCCAGAATCTGTGCTCGGGCCCCGAACTCTGAACCTGGAGCCAGGCCATGTGACGCAACGTTTCTCTGAGGAGTTTTAAAGTCCCAGGCCGTGATGTCACGTCACACCGGGGTGTCCTCCCCGCTCACCTGCAAACGCCACGAATGGCAGCAGCAGTGCGCGCCGGCGAGAGGGAGCCGCACTGAGAGCCACACACGGCAGGGACAGTCCGGGGCCGGGGGGCACACTCTGGGGGTGGGGTGGGAGGACACACAGAGGGGCTGGCAGGGGGGGTCCGCGACCCGCTCCAGGCAGAGCCGGGGGAGAGACCCAGCTCCACATATTGCTGCAGCAGGGACCCGGCTCTGAATATTAACTCGCCTCCCATAGCGCCCGGCACATTTCCGGGTTCAGGGCGTGGGGCCCCTTTAGGTGCGGGGCCCCATTCGGGGGAATTGGGCGAATCGGCCTAAGGCCGGCCCTGCATACACACACGTATTGGGGGAAGATATCCCACTGTGTGTGTGTGAATGTGCATTCACTGTTGGGGGAGAGAGAGCCAGGATTCCTGTTACTCCCACAGACTCACTGGGAGCACTGCAGTCTTGCTTTTGCAGCTTGTGTCACCAGTCACCTCTGTGCAAAGCCCTCACAGGGAAAAACAAAACACACTGCAAGTCAGACTGGTAGTATTTTTGCACTCAGCTTACACCACTGACAATGGCAACACACAGCTCATAGCAATGGCAAATCAGGCCTTGTGTGACAATAACCATAAGCAAGTCATTTATTGCTCTGGGCCTCCATTTTTTCATCTGTAAAATGGGGATAACGAGACACAACAGGGACTTAATATTTAGTCAATTACATATATATATTATAAAATAATGTCAGAATCTGCACCTGTACTGGAGTTGCAGAGTTGATTGTAGATTTGTAGATTTTCTTTTCTGGAATGCTATTTTTCTCCCCTGGTGTTATCTGAAAGGCCCGCACAAACAACTGTGATAGTACAGGCCAAGAAACAGAGGGAAGTATTGTCCAAATGTCCAAACTCGGCAGAAATAGAGGGGAAATCTCAATCCTCTGTAATCATCTTAAATGTTTTTTGTAACTACATCAGGTCAGAATTTTCAAATAGAAATGTAATATTTAAATTGTGCCCTTTTACTACAGGAAATCACTTTGAAGAATGACAGCCTCAAAAAGCGTAAGAGCTATTGTTGAGAAGATTTAAGGTGAGTTATTGAGAGGGGGGAAATTCCTTGGTGTTTTTTCCCTCCAGCTGTGGTGTATATAGTGAATTATTATCATGGGATTAAGAGGAGGTCAAATAACATAAAAACATAGCTTTGATGTTCTCTACCCCTCTACCCTAGATCAGAGAGACCACAAGTCAGTTGATCTTCAGAGCACATGTTTTCCAAGCTTTTGACCTAGGGGACAGCAAAAGCCATCTGGGTCTGGGTGTAGAGACATTATTTTTAAACCTGCACTTTTGAAAAATCTATACACAGCAGGCTAATTAGTTGGCACCTAGCCAACCTGTTCTTTGTGTGCCGACAGTTTACCAAGTTTCAAAAATTGGTGAGGTAGAGTCAGCAGCACAGAGAAGGTAGGAGAAAATGTGTGGCAGAAGGGTGATTGGTGGTGATGGAGTGAGATTTCAAAAAGATCTTGGAAGGTAGACTAGATCATGGGAGGGAGGATGTTGAAAGACAATGATGGGGTGGAAGTGTGGGCAGAGACCTCTGGTATACAAAATTATTAGCTCATCAACATCCACTAAGATTATTTAGACTTATTGGGGGCAAGATTGAATGAACAGAGTTCAGGGACAGATATAAAAGAGTGAAGAGGACAGTTTTGAAGGGGAATGGAAAGAGACAAACCGTCTTATTTAAAGAGAATACTAACTAGAATGTTTTGGGATTTTTTTTGCGTGCTGCAAAACACCCCTTCTCTCCCCTGACACACATCTTTGAATGCTGGTGAAATCCCCTCTGCAGTGTTAGTTGCTGGCTTCACTAGTAGGGATTCATTCAATAAACACAATTGTTATGTTTCTCTATTTAAAAAATAGTAATGTTAAGTATATTGTGCTCAAATCTTTAGACCCAAGTATTTGTGTGCTAATTTGGAGGTTTAGAGGTATGAATATGCTAAGAAATTAAAGACTACAAAAATCACCTCAGAATTTTAAAAGTATTACATTGTGTATGTGAAAGCTTGTGATCGGGTGGAGCAGGCCCTGAAGCCTCCTGATGGATGCTTGTGGCTTTGACATACCCTGTCCCAGAAAAAGACCATAGAGAAGTCCTATGGAGGAGGCCAGATTGACTGCAGAGGGAGCGGCCAGTCAGGGGTTAGGAAGGCCTATAAGAAAAAGCTGCAGGCCTAGAGTGAGTTCAGTGTCTCTGGAACCTTGAAGGACCAAAGATTGGGTTCCTGGCTGAGGGAGAAATGGCACCATGGAGAGCTTGCGGGAGGGAGTCACGCTATTGTGGACTGATGTTGAGACTGAGATAAAGCTCTCAGACAGGGTGGGCAAGATTTGGCCTGTGGGTTGGATCTGGCCTGCCAAGCCCTGTGACATGGAACAGCAACACTCAAAGTGGCTAGCTGCTCCCTGTGGCTCTCTGTACTGTGGGGGAAGAAGGGAGGGAGACTTAGTGTGCTGCCCCCACCAAAATCTCTCAGCTCTTATTGGTTAGAAACTGGCAAATGGGAGCTGAGAAAAATTGTGCTGCAGTGCCCCCATACCCCGCAATCTATCAGCTCCTATTAGCTGGGTTCTGTCCAATAGAAGCTGAGAGATTTTCCTTGAAGTTGAGACAGTGCACAAACCCCTCTGCTTGCCCCCACCCCAGCGTAGAGATGGAACAGCCAGCTAGGGGCCTGATGGCAGACAGAAAGCAGGTTTGAGAGCGCTGCTGGCTGGGAACTACTTAGGTAAGCACCTCCCAGCCAGAGCTTGCCTCTGGCACCCCCATCTCCCTCCCTGAGGCCAGAATCCTCTACTAAATCCATAACCCCTCCCAGATCATGCACCCCAATCCCCTTCCCTAGCTCACCACCCCTTCTTTCACCCAAACTCCCTCTCAGACCCCACACCCTCTCCTGCACCCCAATCCCCTACCCCGAGCTCCCTTATGCACCCAACCCCACATCATTTCCCTAGAAAAGTGCAACCCTTGATCACTGACCAAAACCTTGGAGTGGCTCCACCCCTGCCCTGAGGTCAGGGTGAGGAAGCTATCTCCAAGAGCGGAAGCCCTGGAGACACCACTCTCTGTGAGGGGGGAACAGACTCAGAGGCACCATCATGGGCAGTTGGTGAAGCTTCCACTTGGGGAGGCAGTAGGTTCCCTGCCCAGACCCCACCCCTTCCCAGTGTCTCTCTCCTCTCTTCCTGTGTCCCTGCTCACTGCTTGCTTGTCCCTTCCTGCCAAGTCCCTGAACCCAAGCAAATATTTTTTTTAAAAAAACCTCCCGCCCCCCCCCCTTTTTTTTTTTTTTACAATTTCTTTCTCAACAAAAAATGGAGCATGTTTTGTACCAGACATGCAGAAGGTACCTAAATAAAAGCACTAAATTTGGGAATAAGAAATGTCAGTCACGGGTTGTTATACACTCTTATAGCTGACATGCAGGTAGCTTGCAAACACCGCAAACCCCTCTCATTGATCCTGGGGAACACAGAATGGCAAGCACCCATTACAGCTAATTGAGAAATCTCTGTCATTTGTTCACAAATCAAACAAGATGTCAGGCCTCGCCCTCAGCTGGCATTTGCCCCCTGACAGGAAGAAAATGACTAGAATCAGACTGCAACAGTTGCCACCTCATTTTCACTCCATCACACAAACAAGCTGAGGGCTTCCTATGTTGATTGTTTCAACAGCAGTAAGCACCTCAGACAACGAATAAGAATTGCCAAAGGACAGGCCAGTAAAATACAGGCTGGCTGCTGCTTTAACCCATTCAGCTTACAGAACCAATAAAGTAAATGTCCCACTGAGGCAGCACGTTGGTGCCAGCTTTATGTTATCAGACTGGCAGACTCAATATCTCCAGGGCTATGTCTACACTGGCAGCTTCTTGCGCAAGAACATTTTGCGCAAGGGTTCTTGTGCAAGAAAACGTCCACACTGCCATGTGCGAGCTGTGCTTTTGCGCAAGAGCACCCATGGCAGTGTGGACGTTCTCTTGTGCAAGACAGCTCTGATGGCCATTTTAGCCATAGGGCTTTCTTGCACAAGAAACCCCTGCCCAGCGTCCACACTGCCCTCTTGCGCAAGAGCTCATGTGCAAGAGAGCTTACACCTGTTAAAAAAGACCATAGCTCTTGCGCAAGAAACCCTCTCTTACCACGCCATACTGTAAATTTCCTTGTGCAAGAGCGGGCAGGCAATGTGGACGCTCTGTGGATTCTTGCGCAAGAACGGCCATACTTGCGCAAGAAGCCACAAGTGTAGACATAGCCCAGGGGTGAAGGAACCAAATCCCCAGCCCTATTCACACAAGGCAAACTTAATCTCCCAACCACTGAAAAGAGTTGAGACATATCCTACCAATAATTTCTCTCTTCCTTGCCACCGTGTTCTTCCTCCTCCCTCTTTCTTCCCTCCATACCCATCCCTCCCCCCACTCAAGATCACTGCCCTCCCCAACCAAGCATTCCTCCTACCCTAACCATCACAGAATTTGAACAAGTAAAAAAAAAACCCAATTGCCCAGGCCACTGCTTACCTGTGGGGAAGCTCAGAAGGGCTCTGGCCCAGGTGAAGGGGGATCCATTCCTCCTGGTCATGTAGTGTTCTGCTCAGTCCCACTTAGCAGGTCAGAACAGGATGCCTGCTGCCACAAACGATCCAGCACTCCCTGCAGCATACACACAACATAAAGCTGGCTGGCCTGCCTACGTCTTTGAATAGCCCAGGGGTCAGCAACCTATGCCTCTCAAGCCAAATACAGCTCAGTATAGAACCAATTATGGCTCTTTTGTCATTCCCAAAATTCATGCAACTTTTTTAATTAAAATGAAAAATTAATTCAAAATTTAAAAAAACGAGTGATTAGGGTGGCCAGGTGTCTGGTTTTGAACCGGACAGTCCGGTATTTGAGCTTTCTGTCTGGGAAACAAAGTGAGAAAATACAGGACATATCAATGTCTGGTATTTTCTAATTAAGTAAGTTGTATTATTATCATGAGTATCAGTACGTGAGCATGTCTACCAGACAGGCAGTACGCAACTACACAGTAGAGAGGAGGGGGGTGGGCCCGGGGCGGGATGGAATCCCTGGGGCTGGACTCGCCTGTGTGCCCCGCCGGGACCATGCACGGGACAGGCGGCACCCGGGGATCTGTGTGCGCCCGGGCCAGCCCCGCTCCCCGCCAGCCAGTACCCCCCCCCCCCCCTGGACAGCCCCACTCCCCCCGACACTGTCCCGGCCAGCCCAGGTTCCCTCAGCCCCCCTGATCTCCTCTGGCCAGCCCCGCTCCCCCCAACCCGCTCCTGGCCAGCCTCGCTCCCCTCCTGGCCAGTCCCCCCCGCATCTGAGATCAACTGTGTCCGGTATTTTTTTTGAAACCATATGGTAATTCTACGAGTAATTACTCATGTCAAGATGGTCTCTTTTTTGTCTATTTCACCTTTAACCAGAGGTGAAAGTAAGGTGGTGCGCCCTGGTAAGGACTGGCTGCACTCTGACAAGAGCCGGCTGGGCCACTCTGCTCGTTTAAAGGGCCGGCTGAGGGTGCGCTATAGGGAGTGAGTGCGCACTCCAAGCTGGGATAGTAAGAGGGGCAGGTGCCTCCAGCTGGCCGCAATTGCACGTGTCTAGCAACGTGTCTAGTTGCACCTGACTGCCGCGGTTTGTCCCCAGGGCCATGCTCCTGGGACAGACCCTGTGTCCCAGCCATATGACTGCTGCAAAAGCCTGACTATGGCAGCTCAGCTTGGGCTACGGCTGCTGCAGGCTAGCCAACAAGGCCCCAATCAGGGCCCAGTCCCCATGTGGCCTCAGTGTCCTGTCCCCAGCCTTGATCCTGGGGGAGGCCCCGTGGTCTGGCCCCCGTCTGGCTGCATGAAGGGATGGTGGTGCCCCCTCCCGCCCCCCCGCAGCATGGATAGGAGAGGCCATGATCTGGCTGTGGTGATCCCGGCCCAGCCCCTTATCTAGCTACTGCTGCTGTAGCCCAGCCTTAGCCAGGTAAGGTAATTGGGCCGCAGGGTCCCCTGCAGATTCTGTTTCCCACCCCCAGCGCCCTGCCCTGCCTCCTGAACTTCCCACACACTCCAACCCTGCCCTGAGCCCCTGATATACCCCAACCCTGACTC